>JAUPFN010000010.1:5556181-10356181 GCA_036924255.1 Apodemia mormo | reverse complement strand
CTACGTAATCAACGGGGCTCGGGTTCGATCCCCGCGGGGACAAGCATTTGTGTGATGAGCATAAATGTTTGTATTTCCGGGTTTGGGTGTTTATTAAATATATTTTGGTATTTATAAATGTATTTCTATGTATTAGTATCGTTGACTAACTCCCATAACACAAGTAAATAATTTGCTTACTTTGGGGTTAGATCAGTAAGTGTAATTTGTCCCGTGTATGTTTATTTATTATTTATTTATACTTACACTCGAAAAACATAACTCTCCTTCTAGCGCAGGTAGGTAAAAGAATTCAAATGTGCATATTTTTTATTAATACAATTACTTAATTAATTACAATTTACATATTAAAATTTCGCGAAACCACTGGTTACAGAACTATTGTTATAAATTTTAGATTAGTTTTAGTATACATAGAATATACTTAGGAGGCGTCCATAAATTACGTCAGGTGTTTTTTAAATTTTTCTGTCCCTCCCTCCCCCCCCTTGTGAGATGTTGTGAGATTTTATTCAACCCCCTCCCCCATCCCCCAATCTCACGTGAAATTTTTCAAAATGGGTTTCTTACATATGTAAACGTGTAAATTGTAAAAAGAAAAAAATGTGCGTCATGATTTTATTTACGACTAGTTAAGACTGTATAACGTCGAAGTATGAATGAAATTATTTTCTTTCGAACGAATTAGTGAATGATTTTAATCGTATTACGCTTAAGATCAAATCTTAAACATGTACAATCTGGATAATGGACCAAAATAGTATATTTTTTTTTGTTTCAATCAGAAAAAAATTGCGTGATATTAGCCGAGTCTCCCCCTCTCTCCAACGTAAGATTAGATGTGATTTGACTCGACCCCCACTCCCCCCTAAATATCTCACGTAATTTGTGGACGCCCCCTTAGATGATTATACTAACTTAAACAGCTTTAATTACAATATTATAATGTTTAAGTAACATTGCAAATTAATGTAAATTAGTATTTTAGCGTAGTTCCTGTGTGTAACAACGACCTATTTTGTTGGAGAATTTAGTTCTATCGCTTCCAAATTAACCAGATATAAAGGTACGATTACGTTGGTGTAGCTATTTTAAATCATTTACAAGTATGTTTTGTACTTAGCGGAGTTGGAGAAATATTTCGAGAAAATTAACTATTATAAATATGTAAATATCATTGCACAAATTACACGGATTGGTCTAACCCCAAAATAAGTTTCGCCAGTAAACATGTTTTTACTGGCGTAAGATAACCGTCGATAAACATCATAGATTTTGTTGGTTCGTTGCTGTTCGTGTGACACACCACATGCATAAATTTTCAGATTTCTTATTCTCCGTTTTGAGACGAGAACTGCTATTTTAACAGGAATAAGTATGGCGGTCTTGCAAATCTCGTGCAAGAACTTACAGAACTTCACCACCAATTTAGTGGTGACGATGGTAGAGACAAGTTAAGCCTTCTGTCTTACTTATCTATATATTATACACACGCATATATCAACTGCCATTTCAATGTGGTCAAGCCTTTATTCTAGTAAAATATTTATTTTGCATTTTGAATCAAATAGTAGGATCTCGTTACGCTCAGTAGACAACACCTTATCCGTCAAGATTTACATAGAAACAAGCTTTTGTTACACTAAATTACGCCATTTTTTATTGTTATGTCTTGCTTCATGTTTTTGCAAGAGTCAGGGTCTAGCGGACCTACATATCTATGTTGCCAATTTCGTAACTCTCTCATATTATGGCAACCACATAAAACCCTGCTGCGTGATCTTTCTTTTAAAGCTACATCTACAACATAACTGAGTATTTTATTATTTTATATAGGCTACTTTTTACTCGATTTACGGCTTAGAAAACTAGCACAGGATATATGTCTACAATGTATAAAATCAAATGAGAACATTCAAATCACTAATACACTTGACTCTCAGGTTATCAGTTCTTGCAGTACTGTTAGTTGTAACAATATACTGTTACAAGTACACAACGCAATGATAAATATTGTTATAAACAAGTACAAAGTCAAGGTAAAATCCAGTGAAATATTAACAATTATCGTAGCCGGGCCGCTTTCGCTTGTTCCTTGTTAACATTCCGTTTTATAGAGCTCGTATATGGTCACGAGAGAAATCTGGGAGGCTGCGGAGAGACCTGTAGTGTTAAGGATTTATGCGTAGTTATTGTCAATTTTACGATACTGTCAATTATTAGAAAATCACTTGTTTTCTGTGACTGTATAATGTATACGCCCCTTTAAAGAAACAAGAACTTCGCGCTTTTCTCTAAGACAAAGTCTTTGAGTTTTTCGTCAATAAATTTTTTATTTTTATTTGTACTATATAGTTGTCCGGTTTCGCACGGATATACTAATGAAGAACACGAGGCCAAATCTCATATTTACAGTACAAACTCATTTTTTTACTTTACGATTTTATTAAGTATTTCCTTTTATAAAAAATCATTCGAACTTTGTTTTTGGATTATAATAGTATTATTTTACACTTTCCATTTTCAGCACTTGAGGAAATTCCATTGTTATGAGGTAAATATACTTACTTATTTATTTACTTTATTATTGTATTTTATTTAGTTCGCGCGGACTCCGTTTACTCCGCACAGCTTCTCCCCCGTAGGTGATAACGTGATAATATGTAGCCTATATGTTGACCCGACCTGTTAGTAATATTCATGCACAATTTGAAGTAAATCCATGCAGTACTTTTTGAGTTTACCTCGGACATACATACAGACAAACAGACAAAAATTCTAAAAACTATATTTTTGGCTTCGATATCGAATGTAAAATATATTACAATATACATATATTAAAATATATTATCTTTACCGCCAAGAAAACACCTTTTGCCGTATCCCCTTGTTTTGAGAATACTCCTCTGATTGCCTCAGCCAGCATTACAATTTTGGTATCGACATAATATCGAGTAACGTCCAGTTTCGTGGTCATTTGGAAGGTAAAGCAAAGCTGGTGTCCAAAAAAATTGGTGTTCTCAACAGGGCGAAACAGTACTTCACACCAGCCGACCGTTTGCGACTATACAAGTCGCAAGTCAGGCCTCATATGAAAATCTGTTCTCATCTTTGGGCAGGAGCTCCGCAGGACTAGCTCCTTCCTCTTGACCGCATACAGCGTAGAGCATCTCGTATTGTCGATTACCGGGCTCTTTCCGATCGGCTTGATCCTTTGGCGTTGCGAAGAGATGTTGGTTCTCTCTGCATCTTCTATCGCTATTACCACGGGGAGTGTTCCGAGGAGTTGTTCGGCTTAATACCACCCGCTGATTTCCACCATCGGACATCACGCCAAAATTCTAAATACCACCCTCACCATTTGGATGTCTGCAAGTGCACTACAGTGCGATTTTCAATGCATTTTTGCCCCGCACGACTACTCTGTGGAATCAATTTCCAGCGGATGTGTTTCCGAACCGATACCACTTAGGGGCCTTCAAGAAAAGAGCGTATTCATTTCTTAAAGGCCGGCAACGCACCTGCAGTACCTCCGGTGTTGCAGCTGTTCATGGGCGGCGGTGATCACTTACCATCAGGCGAGCCTCTTGCCCATTTGCCCTCTATTCCATTAAAAAAATGTAGATCACGCCCCAAGTATTCTTTTAAAAAATATTCAATGTTCAGTTTTGACTTTTCTACGATTTTATTATATGTATAGATAAACATGCACAGTAATCAACCGGTTTTGATTTTTATGTACCTCACATTTCACAGGTGAAGTGTGTTATATCCTGAAGATGCTTTAAAAAGCTAAAGCCGCGGGGTAATCACGTAACTCGCAATGCGAAATTATCGTGATTGTTAGGTTATTGCAAGACACATAACAGCCTTGTACATTAGTGGTAGTCGTTGCCGCTTATTAGTTTTGATGCTGTGACATTGCAAAAAGTGCATCTAGTGACCAGCAAGTAATTGGCGACGTTTTTGATGATTTTTTCATTACGTTTAAGAGTCATCGCTGATCGCTGGCGAATTGCAAACGTTAGATGATACGCCTACGGTTGATTCATTTAACAAACTATTTTATATGTATGTTTAAAGTGAAGCAGTATAAGTCCATTGTTTATATTTACCTTTATAATTTTTTTCCAAATAAACTTAAGCAGTTGTCGAAATAACCACGGCGAACCATTTGGCGAAACCGGACTTTTTGGGCGAGTCGAGTGCTCAGCCAGATCAAGTGGGCTAAGAGCCTCTTTAACGTGTTTTCTGTGAGACCAAACCTCTGCTTAGAGCAATATTCTGACGATAGGTGAAAGAGTAAGTAATACCCTTGACCGGGACTCTACAGCTAGCGCAAATTTAGCGTGTGCTTGTAAATTGTTAAATGTACCTCTTAATTATAATAGTACATATTATTATTATTATTATTTTGAGGTATAGTAGTATAGTAATTATTTAATTTAACTAGCTGACCTACCGCAGATCCGCCCGTGATTTAAGTAACATGTCGACGATATAATCTTTTATTTAAGTCTCTTAGTTATCATTTTTTGAAGAAATGTAGCTTATATTTTTATAAAAAGTTTAAAATTCATATGTTATTCAATGGAATGTTGGTAACAGTCACCTCACGTGGACCCTATGATAATAATGAAAAAGTCGTAAAATGATGCTATTTTACGATGATTTTAATACTTAATATTTCGGGTCGATAGGCTTGGACCCTCGTCCCTCGTAATCCGTGGTCGGAACCCCATTGAAAAGAAATATCTCCAAAGGAAACCCGGGATAGAGTATCTACAAATACGTTCGTATTGAAATATGACGTTAACACTAAATGATTTAATTATTGATATTTTAGAGAAGCAGACATGAGTTGGTCCGGTCTCCTTTGAAGAAAAAACCAACTGCCGTTCTGCCAGGCAGGTAGAAAGAGGCGACCGATTGGCTATATTGGCTATACGTGTCACTATTGCGCCAGTCGAATTTGGTAAATCGTAGTATAATAGTCTAACGACATTAGTTTTGTAATGTTGATAGTGTAGAATTTTTGAATAATATTTTCTTAATTATATAAATATAAAGAGCGCATCACTAATCATACTGGTTTTCTTCAATAGAGTGAACCGAACGTCAAGACGCTGCGGTTAACCACAATGCGCCGGTTCGGTAGCAGACTAGATCAATGATCCGCAAAGTGTGTGCTGCGGTACAGGTGTACCGCGGTTATTAGTTTTTTTACCTTGGAAAAAATATTTTCACAGATAAACTGCTTCATGGTATTTTATAAATTCAGGCGTTACTTTCATTATTCAACGGAGAAAACTAGTTCTTTTGCAAATTTCCGCGAACTTTTAGGGGACGTCCATAAATTACGTCCCCCTTCCCCTCTCTTTTTCGAAATGGCTATTACAGTTGACTTTATGGGTCGTTACTGCGTCACCGAGCTTTTTGGGCGAGCAGAATGCTCAGGCAGAACTTAAAATATTAAAATTGGGCCTATAAACGCCCGCCCTAAGGGCTGTCTCCTGTGAGACCGGATCTCGGCTTAGTGCGACGTTCGGACTAGTGGTGGTGGGAGGAGTCATGGCATTGCGCCCCGCGTTAAGCGCGGGGCGATAAAGAAGTCTTCGCCGTCGAGACCGGCGACGACGGTGTAGTGTTGTGTGTGTTACATCTGAGTTGGTGTTGTTATTTGTGATGGTAATAGGATCGTCGGGATATAAATTACGTCAGACAATTTTGGCGTTTTTTAACCCCCTCCCCCTCCTTGGTGAGATATCGTGAGATTTTTATTAATCCTCCTCTAATCTCACGTGAGATTTTTCAAAATGCGTATGGTTAGTGTTTATTTCTTAAATTGAAAATAATAATAATTTGCTTATAAGATTTTAGGTCTTTAAAACCAATTGAGATTAGTATTTAAACCTTTAATTAGAAGAAAGGTTACTTAAGCCATAGTGAGAGAATCGAACACTTGTATACGTCAAGAGGAACCATTAAAATTTCCTGTCAAATACGTTTTAACCATATTTAGTGGACACACATTTTTCACTTAATTTATTAAGTTTTCCTTCAATTTTATAAACTGTTTTTTTGTGTAAAAAAAATACGTGATATTTACTGAGCCACCTCCTCTCCTCTACGTGAGATTTGATGAGATTTTGCCCTACCACCTCCCTCCTTAGATCTCTCTTGTAATTTATGGACGCACCCTTACGTATACCGTATAGTAGCAAGCACACAATATACGTATTTTGTGCTTGTTACTGTCGTGGTGTAAAGTGTGGTGGACGAGAGTGGATTACGAAGACCCCAGCGGGGGTCTTTGTTGTCTTTCAGGCATCAGCAGCAGGCAGGCATTTTTTATACCGCTTTCAGTATTATCGCAGGGGTACACGTAAAAGTTCGCGGAAATTGGCAAAATGGCTAGTTTTCTTCGTTGCTTTATACTATGAAAATGCTTGAAATACATACTTGAAGAAATATTTTAAGTTTATGGAGTACCTATAGAATTTCCTGAAATTGTATGTGTATCTTCATTGCATCCATAAAAATCAAAAAATCACGATTGTTTTATGGGAGCGGCTCCCATATTGATTAATTATTTTATTATACGTTAATTACTTATTTTTAAATTGAATATATGTATAACTAAATAGAATATTTAAGTGAAAATTTTAAACGTCTTCCAGTTGCAATTATTAAGATGGAAAAAAAATTGCAAAAAAATCACGTTTGTTATATGGGAAATTATATGGGGGTTATATTTATTATAGGTATTCTGTTTTTAGTATTTGTTGTTATAGCGGCAACAGAAATACATCTTCGTGACAACTGTCTACCACGGTTCATGAGATACAATCTAGTGACAGACGGACAGACAGACAGATGGACGGACAGCGGAGTCTGAGTAATAGGGTCCTGTATGGACCCTATTACTAAGACTCCGCTGTCTTTTATATGGAACGCTAAAAATAAAACCATACATTTTTTCCCCAATCCGTTAAGTAGGCTAAATAATAGGCTTCATTAGGCAACTACTTATTTTACTATACATGTCAATGATTTGCTGTTCCCAGAAAATACGAAACATTTAATCAAATAGAGCGTAAGTTGCATGCGAATATTTCCAGTTCATTTGGTCCATACTTTTGTACACATTATTTAAAATTCAAAGGCAAATATTGATAGAATGTGAAGTCGATCGACTTGGCAGATGCCATTGTGAGCTCCATACGCACCCTTGTATATAATTTAATGTTGAAGGGGAATCACAATAGCTATTGATTTTTGTGCCTTTGGGAAATCGACTCTTTATCAAGGTTTTTACTTATTATACAAGGAAACCGATGACACTGGATTGGAAACTGCACTTTAATTATTGTTTCTACTATATTAGCCCGGGAGATCATCTGCCGTTATGCCAGGCTGTTCGTAAATGTCTTACAATCGGTCAAACATGTCACTCACTCACAATCGTGGCTAGTAAGTGGTAGAATTCCACAGCGTCTTACTCAAACTTGGTACCGCCGCTTTAACTACACCAATCGCAACAGTTTCAATATTTGTCATTGGCTTGTTTCGATTTGAAGTCTAAGCCGGTAAACTTATGTATGTGGTACCATCCCGCCACACAGGTGACAACACACCATTAGCATTTTTGGTTGACGATGTTTTTAACTCATCAGAAGAGCCATCTTCTCGTTTTTATTCATTATGTTAGTCATTTAAAACCACGGTTGAAACCTACCGGTTTCGCGTATTAATGCATCATAAGAGCTTACGACTGATGAAGACGAAAATCTCATTTCGTTCATTACAATAGCAAAAGATCAAAGAGTATAATTTCTGTTCTTTGCGAATCGGCTCCCAAAGTAAATCGAAGTCAATATACGTTCTGGTTCACCATGATTCATCGGTTTGTCAGTTATCGAAATAGTTTGTGATCCTTGCCGACGAGTTTTATCGACCTGATAGTTTATTGCTTATTTCTTTCTATTACTAAGTCCAACAGCTTTACATACTCATTGAGACACAGAGGTACAACCAAACTCCAAATGATCAAATTATTTGTGTATAAATTACATTTCATTACAAGCAGGCTAAAATGTTATTGTTTATTCAGTTCAAAAACACGTTTGCTACATTTCATTTTACTATTGTTTATTTGAGTGATCGGATTTCAAAAGCAACATCATTGTTTTCTTCCACTTCATATTTCAAATTCTAAAACAGAATCTGCCTCTTGATTTCTACACCATTCACGCTGGTAATTAATGATTCAAGGGTGAGTTGTTGATGTTTTCAGATGAAATGGTGAGAAAATTCATTTTGCTTGCTGAAATGAACATCTTGCCTAATTGAATCTTCGCTTTGTAGAGTCATATCTTGTTTTAGATTGATTGTTCTAATACTTAATTATTTGTAGAAGCGTTTTCGTATTTCCCAATTAATTGTTTAATATTTATCTTCAATTCGATGACTATATTGTTTTTCGTTGATTCTACGCAATTATTATAATCTTGGTATTTCACACTTGGTATATTCTCATTCAATTTAAATTTGGCTTTGAATAAATTCTGTTGTTTTTGAGCGTTGATTTTTTTATTAGACAATGGAATAAATAGAATGCCTTAATTTTTATTCAACTCAGTTGGGCGCTGAAATCCCTTGAGTTTACTTTTACTTAACGAAACCTTATTTAAAATAAACAGCTCGGTGTAAACGGGGGACGTGCCTCAAATTCTGAACGCTTCAATAATGCTGTATTATTTTCACTGGCAATAACAACTCGGTCAGGAGCGTTTTGTTTTACCTTTCAAAAACTGAATGAATTCTTTTTGCGAACACAAAGAATATTTAATCAAAAGTTACAAAGACGTGGAATAGGTGTAAGACCTTGGTATTTTGACGCTTAAGAAACTACATCGTTCTTTGAGAAAATGTTTTTGTATATAACAGAAGAAAGCGTGTAAATCTCTTTGATAATATATTCTTTGTTTTTAGGAATATACACATACACGCTAGTACATCTTTTGTTTCTTGATTTGTACGACTAGTTACCATTTATTTATCTTTGTACATTCATTCGTTATTTGCTATATTGCATATTTTATGCTATTTACTCTATGTATAATGCATTGTGTATCATAATATTTTATTCAATAACCTAC
Source organism: Apodemia mormo (assembly GCA_036924255.1). Classification (NCBI taxonomy): domain Eukaryota; kingdom Metazoa; phylum Arthropoda; class Insecta; order Lepidoptera; family Riodinidae; genus Apodemia; species Apodemia mormo. The sequence continues at coordinate 10,347,020 of JAUPFN010000010.1, read as the reverse complement.
TATATTTCACAAACATTTTATTTATGTCTAGTTTTTTTTTATTGTCGATAGGGAAGCGCTTGACCACGATCTCGCCTGATGGTAAGCTTAGATGCGGCCTAAGAGGGAACGCGCTTCCCTAAAAGGTACCTGTTCACTCTTCTCTTGAAGATCCCCAGGTTGTACCCGTCAGGGAATACAAACTCAGGAAGCATATTGTATAAAACGTCCTGTCGCTGTTTTTATTTGTTTCAAAAGATGATAACTGATGGTTCTGATGGAAAGAAATGATGTTAACGGTGCGTTGCTATCCTTGTGGTTGGGTTTTAAAGTCACGCGCATGAGTTTCTAGCTATGATTCCACCACCTTTCATTTTTAAGTATTAGTTAACAAGCATAAGTTTAACTGGTTTCCCTTTTAACTGGAATACAATAATTGACGCTGTTGCGGCAGAAATATTAAGGCGATGGCAGCAACTTCTTGCAAAGCTCTTATCACCTAGCAAATTTTTCACTTCTAATTAAGATATCCAGTTTTATTCAAACGTTAAGGAAACGTAACCATATTACGCAATGTCGGATTAATCCATAAACAAATTAAACAACTTCCTAGGGCATCACGTCTTATGGGGCACCAGAAACAGCACCAAAAAAACTTTGATAAAAAAAAACAAAAAAAAAAAAAGATAAGTAAGGCCCTTTAAAAATCCGCGCGTTTTAAATTACCTGAAGTGTTGATATTCGGGTTCATGTAATGATCTATTTCAGGGGTTCCTAAACTTTAAAGATAACGGAATATCAACCAAATACCTTTTATTTTATGGAACCCCGTATCAAATGATTACAAATAAAAATGGAAATTCATCAAATGGAAGGACATTTTTCTTAAGAAATGTTTAATATAATTGAAAATCATTATTCTGAATTTAAAGTTTTAATGTATGCGTATATCTGGAGTATAAATCATTTTGACGGAAGCCTGATGACTATTCTACGGAACCTATAGGTTCCACGGAACCCAGTTTGGGAATCCGTTATCTATCGCATTGTTATAGATACTAAAAAAATATACTATTTCTTTTACTAGTCGTCTTTTACTAGTAGCAGTCTGTGGTCTAGTAGTCTAGTATCAGTTTTGACCACATGAGGTTCCGGGTTCGATTGCCGGGTCGGACAAATCAAAAATTTGTTTTTTCAATTATCTGATAAAAACGTAGTAGTTTTTTTAATATTTATATATATATATTTTTTATATCATAAGATAGCAAACAAGCAGATGGTTCTCCTGATGGAAAGAGTCTAACTAAAGACACCAAAGATGTTAATGGTGCATTGGTATCTTGAGGCGAGGTCTAATGCCACATGCATAAATTTACCGGCTACCTTACCCTCAAAACCGGAACACGACAGCAACAAGCACTGACGCTATTGCGGCAGGAATAGGTAAGGCGGTGGTACTAGACCCGGGCGAGACAATGCAGAACTCTATGATCTAGTAGCCACGATGTTAGTGACTTGATAGCCAATCGGTCGCCTTTTACGACCAACCTGGCAGAGCGGCAGTTGGCCTATTCTAAAAGGAGGCCGGGACCAACACGGTGTAAAGTAGTAAACGTAGCCCGGGATTGGATAAGTGCCCGGTTGGCGATAGGCTTGCCACCTATCACACAATGTAATGGGACTTAAGTACCTATCCGGCTAATTGTGGTTGCGCACTGGTTGTACCTCTGCCTATCTCTTCGGTGGTATAGAGGGGCAAGCGCATGAATTGCTTGTGGCATCAGTCACAGGGGTGATGGAAGGGGGAACTTATCTTGGATGTATACTACGAATGGTCACCGCAAATGGGAGAGAAATAAAAAATGGTTAAAAATGGGTCAAGTTGTAGGTATAGATACATTCCTTAAAATGAAGAAAGGCGCGCACGCCCGACCACATTAGCATGATATCGCTCGCTGGCGTATATTCCCTAACATTTGTTATCCGCCAGCGATCAGTGATGACTTTTAAACGTAACGAAAAAATCGTCAAAAACGTCGCCAATTGCTTGCACTGGATGTACCTACTTTTGCGATGTCACAGGACCAAAAATAATGAAGTGGCAACGACTGCCACTAATATACAAGGATATTATTTGTCTTGTAGTAACTAAACAGTTACGATAATTGCGCAATGCGAGATACGTGATAACCCCGCCGCGCCGGTTTTATAAACTCCCTAAACTGCCAAATCTAACACGAACTGTATAAAAAGTACAGATGATTTCGAATACCGAAAAATATTCTTTTGTATTGTGTGTACCCCCAGCTTCGTATTGCGTTTCACTCCTACACAATTCGTAGTGAAGGGGGATATCTTATCCGTTTTTAAAAGAAATGCAATATGGCCTCATTTTACATCGTAATTCATGTAAAGAGAGTTTCCTAAGAGATCATTTTACATTGGATTACCCAACAAAGCGAACTCGAGGAATCGGTCGAACGTAATAAACGACGCCTACCTTGGATCGTTGGCTAAATACGTATTACTGCAATTCAGGGACAAAATCTGATTTTTATGACGATTTCGTCTCTGATACAGACATTTGTAATTTAAACATTCGTATTGTGTCATGTGTTTTGACTTCGATTTTTATTTTATTTTGTTAATAAATTGTGATAACTGGGTCATCGTGTGTGGCTTAATTTTGAAGATTTTAAGGGTTCCGAAGTAAATATTTTTTCGTAAGATATCAAACAACTTTTCTGATCGAGAAAGGTAACCTTCGTCTTCCTACACAAAATATGTATGTAGAAGACATCAAACGCAAATTGTGTGTTGTCCATGTGACTGGATGGTTTTTCACATTTTGTATATTGGCTACATTACTCTTAAAACTGGATCACAACGATGACAAGCATTGGCTTTTACTTAGTGGTTATCGTAACTACGCAATCCATGGGGTTTGGGCTTCATTCCCGATCGGGACAAGCATTTGTGTGACGATCATAGATGTTGCTATTTCTGGGTTTGGGTGTTTATTTTATACTAGCTGTTGCCAGTGACTTCGTCCGCGCGGACTTCGTTTACTCCGCACAGCACCTGGCCGCTAGGTGATAGCATGATAATATGTAGCCTATATGTTGGCCCGACCTGTTAGTAATATTCATACAAATTTTGAAGTAAATCCATGCAGTACTTTTTGAGTTTACTCCGGACGTACATACAGACAAAAAGATAAACAGACTAAAATTCTAAAAATTATATTTTTGGCTTCGATATCGATTGTAGATCACACCTATTCTTTAAAAAAATATTCAATGTACAGTTTTGACTTTCCTAGGACTTTATTATATATATAGATATTTCAGTATTTATGTGTGTATTTCTATGTGTTAATATCGTTGATTAACATCCATATTACAGGCACATAATTTGCTTTCTTTGGGGTTAGATCAATTCGTGTAATGTGTCCACCGGTAATATTATAAAAACGATTTTTAAATTGAATTATGTTTGGTGAAATTGCAATCATAATCGACCTTGCGGTATTTTATTTATCAAGCTTGCGGTATTTCGTACCATTGAACATGGAATAACCGCCCTTGAACCACAAAACACTAATTTGTTGGTCATGCAACTTGCTCGCCTATCGTAACTCTATAGTCTAAATTCGTTCCGACATTTAACAAAATGGCGTGTGACGAATCAGTAAATTAAATCACAGATTCCTATGCATCCGCTTCCATTTTTAAGTGCTGATTATTAGTATTGAAAGTGCATTTATATTTTAAATTTTTATTTTAATTAGAGTTCGTGACTGAACGAAGTAATTGGTTTCGTTCAAGGTACACCTGTAAGCGTTTCGTGGTAGTCTACAATCATTTGTTTTTGTGACTTCTCTTTGTTTGGTTTTTTAGATTTAATTAGTTTTTTGTTTTTGCTTACACTTGATTGATGGATTTCGAAGGATTGTTCCAAATTTATAATAATAATAATAATTTCTTTATTTGCATAAAATAGGGTACATAATTGGATCTCATTTAAAAATATGCTGCTCTTTAATCCTTTTTCGCCTGTTTTGTGGCATGCAAATGTTAAAATTGCGTTAATAATCGTAGTAAATTTTAAATTGGATCTTTTATTAATTTTTATATTTGTATAACAATTACAATATTATTCTCACTAAAATAAAGAGAAACACTTTAACTAATTTACCACTAAATTAATACCAAGTCAAGTATCATCAGCGGTTTTATGTTCACTTTATCCCTAAAAGATAAAAATTTATTAACGAAATACTCTTGCCCATGTTTTAAAAATATGAATTATTTATTACAAATGTCTTATATATTAAATTTTTTCGAAAGTAATCTATACTAATATTATAAATGCGAAAGTTTGGATGTTTGGATGGATGTTTGTTACTCAATCACGCAAAAACTACTGAACAGATTTGAATGAAATTTGGCACACAGGTAGATAATTACCTAGAATAGCACATAGGTTACTTTTTATCCCGGAAAAAATAGGCGATCTCGCGGAATTTGCCAAAAACGCTTATAATGCAGCACACACACATATATATATATATATATATATATATATATATATATATATATATATATATATATATATATATATATATATATATATATATATATATGCGGACAAACAACGTGACACGTAATTTATATAAGTCTACGCCCTACGGGATTGTCCTCTCACGCAGCCAAAATGGCATTAAACTTTATATGATGGTTCTAAGTATCTTAAATTTTCTATTTTTCCGCGCAATTTTCTTAATTTTTTCTTTTATAAGAACCTTCTCCTTACAATTACAAACACAAGAAAAAAAAAATACCGAAATTGGTCTAGCCGTTCAGGCGTGATGTCGTGACCAAGGAAAATAGGGATTGATTTTTATATATATAGATTATTGTATACTTAATTAGCATCATTAGCATCCCAGCGATAAAGCGTGTAGGATTTTCAAATAATGACTAATGTTAGAGACAGGTGTTAGTTGGCAAAATGCGTTGGGACTTCAAGGGCGTCGTTAACTGAACGATCAAGGTCAGATGTTCTTTACGTGTTATGCTTATGTGCAATTAATTGCCTTGTAGTAGTACAATTAGGTATTCTGTGGTAGTTGTCAAGGCTACACATTATTATTTTAAAAAAAAGGGTTGACTCAGTAGTCAATGTAATGCCACTAGCATAAGTTTCCTTTACCATTAATAATATGAATTAGGGAATAGGTATGGGTATGGGTTGTTTGGTGGTAATGGTTATGAACTACAATTAAATTAAATTTTTACAAATAATTTAATTTATTCGTAAAATTTTTTACAAATAATTTAATTCATTCGTAAAATTTGTAAAAACATAAAATTGGACTTTTTTCCAGTCGTCTCGATTTTATTATCATATGTTTAATGGTGGATATCATCTTACCATCGGAAGATCTATATATATATATATATATATATATATAACAACCGAGAGCTACATATATATTAATTACTACAGGGACTACGGAAAGGACGAATTAAATTTGCTTCTTTCCATGTTCATAATTCTCTCATACAAACACGCTGGTTTCGATGTCTTTCGGCACTACCTTTGGATGATTCCCGACCTATTTGGTACCAGGTACCACGTACTAGGTTTCCAAAGCATTGTACATTTTACAAAGAGCGTATATACAAAAATACGCCAATCAACGAAAAATGTGATTATTAAAGAAACGTGACAAGAATAGTGATGAGATGAACCAGTGTGATCACGCTATATCAAGATCATTTATTGCATGTCGACTATGTCGATTTTGTAATTAAAAATAGCCTTGGCGTTATTATAGTGTATATCCCAGATAGGGTTGTCAAATCTGTTTTACATAAATATTTTGGACTTAAAAGAAATTACGGATGCTAACGTATGGAATCATCTCTGCGATTTAGTGGTCCGGTGTCGGTGTTGACCACATAAGGTCCCGGGTTCGAGCAATTTAAAATGGTATTTTTTCAGTATTCTCCTAAAATAACACGTTGCTCGAGATTAGAAAGTGCCCGGTTGGTGATAGGCTTACCACCTATCACACTGTGGAACCAAGTATCTTCGGCTAATCGTGGGTGCACTTGTACTTCTGCCTACATCTTCGGGGATACGGGCGTGAAAATGCGAACGATCCCGTTACACGGGAAATCAATACAAAATATCAAAATCCATTGAGTTGTCCCGAAGATTCGCTGGCAACGCAGCTGCAAGACCTCTGGAATTGTGAATGTACATAGGCGGTAGTGATCATTTACCGTCAGGTGAGCCTCATGCTTGTAGGCACCATTTTTCTATAAAAAGAATAAGTGGGCTCTCATAAGACATCCTAAAAAATTACGAATAAATGATACTGTGAGATTTACAAAAGGCTTATGTTTTATTGCTAAAAACAAAAAATATAATAATTTATTATTTAAAAACGTGAGTGATGGCTAGATAGGATAAAAATAAAAGAATTCCTCCCACTATAACTTCAACGCTCGACACTATCATGGGACATTGAGAAGAGTATTTTAGCAAGTAAAATTATGCACATGGTTTTTACGGTTAGCATCGTAACAACGCATCGCTAATTTGCTTCTCTGTGCTATGATAAATATTCTGGACTTGATTGTTGTCTCGACTAGGTGATTATAATATTTTTATCGTGCGTGACAACCTTGATCGACTTAGCGTCCTTGTTTATGCGTTAACATGCTGTCTCCGACGCGCATCGATCTTGCCACATGGCGCCAACCCTACCGCCAAGTATTTATAAAAACTGTCTAATAATTCACATTATCTATTAAAAAACAGTTTTATATATGCCTGTAATACGTTTTTTTTTTTCAAATTAAATTCTTGAAATATAATTCTTCCCGATTGGAAAATAAGTTTCTCAGATTATTGAAAAACAACTTCCTCGATTTGTCGATAGGTTCGACACTTTTTTTATATCATAAGATAGCAATTAAGCAAAAGGGCCTCCTGATGGAAAGAGTCAACCATCGCCTTTAGACACCAATGATGTTAATGGTGCAACAAGCAGATGGGTCTCCTGATGGAAAGAGTCAACCACCGCCTATAGACACCAATGATGTTAATGGTGCAACAAGCAGATGCGTATCCTGATGGAAAGAGTCAACCATCGTCTATAGACACCAAAGATGTTACTGGTGCGTTGCTATCTTTTGGCGAGATCTAATGCCACATGCATAAGTTTACCGGCTACATTACCCTCCAAACCGCAACACGACAGTGACTAGGTGATCAGTCACCTTCTTCTAAAGCTAGACCAACAGTTAACAAATAAAAACATGTTAATCTTATATATAAATAAAAATTAGAGCCATGTTGGACCGCGCATCGACGCGAGCTAAGTCGTTTAACTAAATTGACATTAGTGCAAGGCAATCGTTAATGAGTTGAAGGTAAATTGACAGATCCGCTTGCAATAAACAACTTTACTTTTAAAATGATTTTGCTTTAGTTAAAATCTCAGGTCAAACTTTTTACATGATAAAAAGTATTGAATTAATTTAAAAGTATTATCAAACAAAATTAGTCTATGGTATTATAAAATTATTTCCATAGATATATTTATATCAATGACGTGTATAATATTACCACACGTCATTGATTTATATACTCAAAGGTTATTTCACAAAACACCAAGACCTCTGACAGCTTTAACTGATTATAACATACAAGCGTCGTATGGACATCATAAATAAAATACTGACAGAAATACAAAGAGGGAATTTTACAGTGTTTTTATTTTACGAGTGCCACTAAAACATTTCGCCCCGACAATAAAATAGGCTAGCGTTTTTTACGGCACCTGGGAAAGGTTTCAGGGTCTGCTCTTCCCAAGCGACTTGGTTCTTCGCCCAGTGAACTAAGTTTCAAGGTGCCGTAAAAACACGTCAATATAATTTCACTGGTGACACACGGCCGTTATTTTCAGTTTATGTGGTAGTAATTAAATTAAAGTTATTGTTTAGTTTAACCATGTGATTGGTTAAGGTTTAATTTCAAATTGGATGGACTTTGGGCCTGTAAATACTATGTAATCACAACAAAAAAAAAGTATCTTCACGCCCATATCCCCGAAGAGATAGGCAGAGGCACAACAAACGCACCCACGGTTAGCCGAAGATACTTCGTCCCACAATGTGATAGGTGGCTAGCCTATCGCCAAACGGACATTTTCCAATCCCGGACAACTTTGTATTTATCAGAAAACTGAAAAAACACATTTTTGAATTGCCCGACCCAGAAATCGAACCCAGAACCTCATGTGGCCAACTCTGACACCGGACCCCACTACACCACAGAGGCGATACTACTATGTAATCATTCGTATTTTTCTCTCTACAATTCTGCTCCTAAACTGTTATTATTATAAAAAAATTAACCGTCCTCGAATGCTTGGCAAATGTCAAACGTCTAAACTATCTACACTAGCGAACTTAAACTACTTGGCTGATCTAAACTAATATTACAAAAAGGAAAATTTGTTTTTTTGTTAGTTTGTCTGTTTGTTACGGTTTAATTTAACAACTACTCGACAAATTTTAAAAATTATTTTATATTTAGAAAGCTATATGCCTATGTCATTCCTGTATACATAGGCTACTTTTTTACCCGACCACGCGAAAACCAGTAATGATTTTTGTTTACGTGAAGTTCACGTCGTAAACGAAATCATGAGTAACTGCTAGTATCACATAAAATAATAATAGTTAATAAATGTCTCTGGACGAATTACACGAAACGGGAAAATTATATATAATATAATATGATTATATTAAGCTACCAAACAATAATTAACGATCGGTAAGGGCTTTACAAAACATCAAACAAGTTTAAGCGCTTAGGGCTGTTTCACACATAAACACGATACTACGTCGCGACCGCGTCGTGCTACGATTTGCATAATGTGTAAAAGCCCTAAACGCGAGTGGTTTCGTTACGCGAATCAGCTACTAGTATAGATGTCATAGTCAATTTTCATATTTCGTCGTTATATAAACGATGTCATTTTATAAACCTAAACGGTCAATACAAATTGCCGAAAGCTAAAAGAAATTTCTTATCCTTTGCCGGCATATCGACATGGATTTTAACGTTTAACACTTTAAAGATAATTTATAACGCAACGTATTTAGGTTGTACTTGTTATCATATACTTGTTCAGCATGGGCGGATAAAGTAACGAGTTGTTGCTATTCGGCGTAAACTACTTCAAAATCAGAGTCTAGCATTAATATTTCTATGCAAAGCATATCGCACTGATAGCTCCGAAGCTTTACCCGTTTTATCCGGTGTATTACTATTAGATTTAGAGATTCAGCGTCGGGCTTCGATGTACTATAATTCTAGGAATTTTATCAACCCAGAATTTATCAACCCGCAAGCTCAACCAAAAATACGTCGCCTTTTTAATCCAATGATCAACGTTACTAATGAATTAATTGATGAATGGCAGTCGCGTTGGTGTTGTTCATCTAAAGGACGGCATTTGTATACCTTTTTTTCCAAGCGTCCGGATACGTTTAAGAAAAACGTATCCACGTTTCTATCCAGAAATAAACCATTTTATTGCGCAGTTTTTCACTAGCCAGGGTAATTTTAAGCTAAGTTATTCTTGTTTAAATTAGTTCCTCCTCCTTTTGCGAGTGCTCTAAAATAAATTGTAAATATGAACAAACTGCACATCACATTCTTTGAGAGTTTAATCTCGGGCAAAACGAACGCGGTCAAATACTTGATAATGTTGTATATCCGGTGTAATTTACTATTCCGACCTTGTGGGAACACATGGAATCTTCCGTGCCTTCAAGCGATTTTGTCATACTTACTACTGGAAGCAGCATTAAGTAGGCCATTTTGGTGGGTCCTCAATATCAAAACTGCCGTGGTGCAATAGCAATAAGGCTTAACCGGATTGTAAAAGTCTCGTTTCGTAGCATTTTTTTATGCTTTAACCATTTTTCTGTCTCCTACTAAAAAAGGGAGGGAAACAGGATGTATTTTCCTACTCCTCCCTTACATACTTCGGATTCGGATTTCGTTGCGGGCTCCAAGACAGCTTAGATTTTCCACAGGGCACCCTGAGCTCGTAATTCAGTAGTTGTGAGGACGATTGCCGCTGCTGATTCTGGATTACGGATGTTACAGTGGTGGGAAGTTCTTTTTGATGTAAGTGTAAGAATATGGACAGGGTTCTAGTTTTAAATAAACTATCCATTTACACAACAAGTAATTTAAACAATATGCCAATGCAATTTGTTCACAGCGCGGCGGCAATAAATGTCATGCATATTGTAATGACGACATTTTACATTCAGCGTAAGGCATTTTCTAAAACTTATATGATCTTGTAATATGACCATGCTATTTGTATACGAACGAATTATAGAATTTGCCTGCGAAATAGATATATGTAGTCAAATATTATCTGTGTTAGTATTCTATATTTCAATATAACATTATTTAAAACGGCGAGTATAAATGATAGCAATTGCTCTAAAGCCGCCGCGTTTCCATATAATTTGTATCGCTTATGAGCAATGACACGCGATTTATATACATAGTCTGATATTACATGAAATGGGAATAATCATTTACGGGCATGTGGATTAGATAAATGGCTATCAGATATTTTTAACCTAGATGAAAAATAAACAATGTTTTTTCCTACTTTTCTAACGAGTTCCTAAGAGGAGGAATGAGGTTATAGAATTATAATTCGACTATAGGTTTTTTTATATTTATTACCCATTTATTATATGAGAACTCGGTTATTTATGAACCAATTTTGAAAATTGTTTGTGAGAGGATATACTTAAGGTCTCGTTTCGTCCCGTTTTCAACTGCTCTGTCCCGGTGTCCCCAAGTTTACCCCAGGGACTTGAAAATGCCTTGTTTTCGAAAATTATAACATGTGAAGGCACAAAGAGTTTAAAATAGTACAGACAGACATAAGCCGAACGTAAAAACCATGCTAAATACAATGTATATTAAATTTTAAAATATAGGAAACCAATTATTTTAAAATATTCAAAACTTTTCGTAGATCTAATTTTATATTGATATTCAATTTAGGTTCTCCTTATGGTCATAGATATATCCTAGAGATATCACAGCTATCATGTTATTACTTGCATAATTCAGATTCTGAACTGTCCCGTTTTAAGATTTAAACAGTATGGTCGGTTTAGGTACACTCCTCGTGCGGTCCAATTTTAATTTAGTAAAGATTTGATGCAGAGAAATAAAGGAAATGCAAAGTAGTTTTCTGTAGTTTTACTTTTTTTTATATCATAAGCAAACAAGCACATGGGACTCCTGATAGAAAGAGTCGACCATCGCCTATAGATACCAAAGATGTTAATGGTGCGTTGCTATCTTGTGGCGAGGTCTAATGCCACATGCATAAGTTTACAGGCTACCTTACCCTCCAAACCGGAACATGACAGTGACTAGCACTGCCGCTATTGCGGCAGGAATAGGTAAGGCGGTGGTACCAGACCCGGTCGAGCCGATGCAGAACTCTACCACCTAGTAGTCACGATGGTAGAAACGCGCATAGCCACTACTTTTTTTACGGCGTTAAAAAAATATTATATACATTTTCCGACTACTTACGATTCACAAGGATAGCAAACACATCAATAACATATTTGATATTTAAAGGCTATGTTTATCCCTCCATAAGAAGAACCATCACTTTATTTGCTATCCTATGAAATAAAATAAAATGCGTGTAGGATAATAATAAATCCATCTGATTTTACTATAAGCATTCTTGTTTATCCGTGAAAATAGTTCAAGATTGATACCTTATAAAACACTGATCTTTATGTCTATGGATTGTGCTCATAGTCATATATTAATTTTGTTGTGACATTTATAGTCCGACGGTGCCACACAACGTGTGCCCCATATCCTAAACAGTTTGGTGATTTAACAGCAGTATACTTAAAATGATTTTTTTTATCATGTACCTCATAGACATGAAATATTTTGCTTGAGCGTATTGCAAAACTCAACTGTCGTGTTTCAAATGTAATTTAAACATAACTCGTGTTGGTTCCGAGCTCTTTTAAATCATAGGCCGACTGACGTTCTGCCAGGCTGGTCGTAAAAAGCGACCGATTTGCTATGCGTGTCACTACTATCGTGGCTATTAGGTGGTAGAGTTCTGCATTGTCTCGCCCGTATCTGGTACCACCGCCTTACCAATTCCTGCCGCAATAGCGTCGGTGCTTACCGCTGTCGTGTTCCGGTTTGAAGGGCAAGGTAGCCGGTAAAATTATGCATGTGGCAGTAGAGCTCGCCACAAGATAGCAACGCACCATTAACATCTTTGGTGTCTATAGGCGATGGTTGATTCTTTCCATCAGGAGACCTATCTGCGTGTTAGTCAACGATACTAATTCATATAATAAAGAAATATCGAGAAAATTTCACAAACTTTCGTATGTTTTAACATGCGTGTATTGTAATAATCATACTAAAGTAATAGGATCATTGTCGCAGATTCGTGTGCTTTCTAAACAAAAAACGTAGCTCTAAAAAATACAAAACATTTTAATAGATATTTCTACCAGTAGCTTCGTCTGCTGTTACGATTCTGTATCACAAATCTTTTTTATTTTATTTTTATCTCGATTTAATCACAACCGCTATCCCCGATCTATTGGTCCTCGAGATCATTGTCAAAAATGGCGTAGGTAGTGCATTCCAATCTGTGTGGGCCATAGTAACATCTGTGTAAATTCTTGAGGTCGGTGTCGAAAGATATTTATTTGTTGTGGCACTTCCTTAGAGCCATTTCAATACTATTTTATTGTAATAGACAGATTAGTGTGACGCTTTGTGATGATGTGTTTGGAGCATTTTATTTTGATGTTTAAGCAATAAAAGTAAGTAGTAAGTAAGTAGTAGTAGTAGACATACTCGTATTTATCTGGCGTTTGAGATTTTTAAAAACATATCCACTGCTTATTGCTAGACATCTTGTTAAAGGTAAGAGTAGGCTAAACGTCTATTACTAGCTAGATGGTAGAGATTTTGAACATTTCGCCGGATTTAGAGAGTACGATAGCCGTAAACTTATTGCCGAATGTGTCTTTTATATCATAACAAGCAAGCAGATAGCTCTCCTGTTTAAAAGAGAAAACCATCGCCTATAGACATGAAAGATGTCATGCCACAAGCATTAGTTTACCGGCTACGACAGTGACAAGCAAAGATGCTATTGCGGAAGGAGGAGGAGGAATAGATAAGGCGGTGGCACCAGAGGCGGGCGAGACAATACAGAACTCTATCACCTAGGTATGTGAAACATTTAATCATTTACAAAATTGCAAAAATGTGAAACAGTACATACTTCAATAAATTAACGCACTGATGATGCGTTAAAACGCGAAACCGGTTGGTTTTAATAAATAAAAAACCATGTAAAACAGTGCAAACGCTTTTAATACAATATAAATCCAGGTTAATGTGGAGTTTTGCCAAGTGTCGCCAATATTCAGTGTTCAAACTTACTCTAATACTTTATTTTTGTATTAAGTGAACCAGTTTAACAGCCAAGGTTTTTGTTTCCATCCGTTTTGGAGCTATGACGCCACCTACACATAAAATACACATATAAGCATGTTAAATTTATAATACCACTCGTTCTTGCGTCGCGGTTGAAAAGAGTTTAAAGAGGGGTTAAAAAGTATTTTACTTGGAATTATGCAAATACATTTCTACGTTAAAGTCAAAAACACAAACCTTTGTTCGGAACACAATCGGGTAACCAGACGGCGCGATGCCGGCAGATAGGGGTTCGAGTACCGCCACGCAAATATTTCTGCCTAATTACTAAACGTAAGCAGCAAGTTTCGAGGATTTACATGAGATAAGCGAGATGTTTCGTTAGGAAGTTAGTATTTTATACGGCCTGTTAGGTAAGTCGACCTAAACCTTGAAGGGGATAATAAGGCATCTGATTCTCATTCCAAATAAAAAAATAGGCAGCATTTACGTAATTCCCTTTTTATCTGTGCTCTTTATTTGCGCAAATATATTGGTGTGTTTGAATTATAAATTTATTGGATAATTAGGTTAAAGTTTAAGGGTATGTTTATTTTATTTATTTGGATTGAGAATTATATACCCTCTTACGCCCTTCAGGGTTTAGGTCGACTTACCGAACAGGCGTATAAAATACTAATTGCCTAACGAAATATCTCGCTTATCTCATGTAAATCCTCGAAACTTGCTGCTTACGTTTAGTAATTAGGCGGAAATATTTGCGTGGCGGTACTTGAACCCCTATTGAACCCTAGTTGAACCCGGACACGCTTCGTTGTGGCTCAGTTATTAAGTCGAAAATGCTTAGAGTTTTCCGATTTCGTTGAACTTCGGAATAATACCCTATGTTGATCCGGGTCTCCTTTTAAGAATAGACCGTCTATCATCTTGCCAGGCAGTTCGTGAAAGGCAGACTTTGCATTATACGTGTCACTACTAGCGTGACTGTTAGGTGGTACCTACAATTCCGCAACGTCTCCGGAATGAAAAAAGAGACAATCCTTTTTTATATTTTTTTTTACTAAAACAATAGAATGTGCCTTTGTATGTTTGTTATTCAATAAAGCAAAAACGATTGATATGAAGTCGATGAAATTTGGTATATAGGTAGTCTATATCAAGATTGACACATAGGGTACTTCTACGTCCTGGAAAAACATTTTGTTCTTGTGGGATTTGCAAAAAACTCGCGAACTGCAGGACACGGTCAATATGCAAAAAATGCAATCGCAATCCTCTCAATTACCTTAAAAAGCTTATTATTTGATTGAATTAACTGATTTGACTATAGTAAATTTTATCGATCTTACTTAAATACATTAAGTAAAGTCATGTTAAGTGTTGACAATCAAAAATATGAATGTAATTACGGCTACAAACACAGATACGAATATGGATACGCAACTGCGGGTATATACCTACAAAAACAAATGTGGATATGAATATTCGAGTAAATGTGATCGAATACTATCCCACTTTCAAATTTTTTAAGAGTTTTCTTTCTTTGTCTGTACCTAAAGGGAAATCTATAGATCTATCAGACCTATGATATTTTTTACCCGACTGATCTAAGGGAAGTATTATTTTTGGCCACGCGAACAAAGTCACGAATAACTGTTAGTCATAAATATGTACATGAATACGGTTTTACATACAGATACGGATACAGATACAAAAATAGATGTATGTATGTATGTATATTAAAGTAAAAATGGTCGAGAACTATCCGATTCTCAAATTGTCAAATTTCAAAAAGAGTTGCTTCGTTTGTATATGTACCTGATAAAGAATCTCCATTTCTAACAGACCTATATTAAAAATTAATTTAGCTATACAAAACTACATTATCAGCAAGTAAAAAACATTTAAAAATAACTTTTAACCTCATACGAGAGAACTCGCGGACATTAGCTAGTTTGTTATAAAGTTCATTACATAATTTTGATCTACAATAACACTAAAATGGCTTCTAATCTTATCTCCGCGGTCGCAACTTCCATCGCTAATTACTTGTGTTACAAAACTCATCTCATAAGAGGCAATAAAGTCTGACCTTGGGTGTAATGTTTTATTGAAGAATGTAACATTAACCTCTGCCTGCCACCGCTACTAACGGTCACGACCACATTCGACTATCACTTTGTAAATGGTTTTAGAACTAATGAAGTTTACGAGTGAGCATATTATAGTAACAAATTAATTTTTCTTTGATTTAATTTTTTAAGTAACGGTCTTACTAATCTTCTTATATGTATATAAAATTCTCGTGTCACAATGTTCGTTCCCGTACTCCTCCGAAACGGCTTGACCCATTCTCATGAAATTTTGTGAGTGAATGAGAGAGTGAGTGAAAAACATCTATTTTTCATACCCCTAAATGCTAAGGGTAGTCCACCCCTAAATTTTTTATTTTATTTTTTAAATACATTTTTTGTTTTTATTTTTTTATGATATAGCATTCAAAATATATACAGCCCTTAATTTTCAACCCTCTACGATCAACCCCTATTTTTTAATTCAATAATTTATATGGTAAAACAACGTTTGGCTGGTCAGCTAGTAAAGATATAACCTTGACCGCCCCGTTAGTCGAGTGGTTAGCGACCCAAAGGATAGCTTGGTTCGTACAGAATCAAGCTATGCTTTCAGCTGTGAGATTAACCAACTTTTGAAGAAAAAGAAGTTCTTAATTCAATTGAACATGTTTTCCATGTATATAAGTCCGGGTAATTTTGAAAAATAATGAAGTGGAGGAAGTAAGATAAATCTGCAAGGATCGTGACATATCACGTGGCACTCGGTTCTCTCTGCCTACCTCGTGAGGAATCTGGCTTGAAGATATGTATATGTATGAAGATCAACTGCCTTCGTCTTTACGAACTCGTAAACGACAAAGGCAAGTTAAGTGTGACTCTTACATTGTGAATAATATAGTAATCGACATCGAAATCAGCTGCTTCAGAGGCAATGTGACCGACCTGTAAACATTTAATCTTATGTTGTCATAGAAAATTCGACCGCGCTATTAGACTAATGGTTACCGAACCTAACTACTAATCGATGGGGTTTGGGTTCAATTCTCAATAAAGACAAACATTTCTGTGATGAGTACAAATGTTTGTATTTCTGGATTTGGGTATTTATTATGTATGTAACAGTATTTATATATGTGTTTCTATTTATTAGTATCGTTGACGAACACTCATAACACAAGCAATTTGCTTAATTTTGGGTTAGATCATTGGGTATTAAATTCAGCGATATTATTATAGGATATGTTGCATACATTTAAACTAATATGTGTTTTTTGTTTGCAGGTAAGTTTGACCAGACTTGTTCCTTTGCCAGCGTAAGTGGATATTCTTTAAGTAGGTTTTGCCTGCTACAAAAACGTATCGTTACGTTTTACAGCAGTATTATTTAAGCATTTCTTTGTACAACATATTTCAACATATTTTAGATATTAATACACGAAGCAATAACTTACAAACGAAAAGAGGTACACCTTTTCAAGACAATTACTGCAGCTAGTAAGTAATGAACAGAAAAAAACTTATTATATTTTAATTTTTGTGTTAATCTTTAACGTCTTAAATGATGTTTACTATAATTAAACCCATTATAAAAGTATTTAAATAGTTTGGCGCAAGGGGCCATTAATGTACATTTATTAAACCTGGAATTATACCAGGAAAATACAAAAACTATTAATATTATTCTTTTTTGTATTATAAGTTTGTAAGTGTGAAAATGTGAAAACCTTCTGTGAAACCTGTGAAAATGAAAAAACAAGGAAGAAAAATTTCGACACGTAGTGTTTGAACCTACGACGTTCTCTGAAGCCGGGACGCTCTACCAACTGAGCTAGTGTCGACTGGTTCAAAGTGGCGAATTCTTCTTTGCTATGTTGACGGAATCGATCACATTTTCTTTGTTTCTTTTTAAGTTTTTCAAGGTTTCCCAAGCACGGGGTGAGTGGTAAAACACCAATTCTATAATGTGAAAATGTGGTTAGTCAATAAATTTTATCTTATTTTACTCGTATCTAAATTACAGAAAAAAAAACAGTAGCAGTCGTGGGACTGCCGATAGAAGTGAAAACGGAACTATTAAGTTGAGAGTAATTAAAACTATATGCAAAACATAGCTATAGATATACTATTATCATTAGCATGTCGGTGACGCGAACCGAGGATTTTACCCTCTACCAAAACGCTCAACGCGCCTAAAGAAGTTTTCACTTCAAAAAATTCTGGTAGAGACGAGTAACTTTGAGATTAGTAAAAAGTACATAGAATATGTCTTAATATCCTCGTTATGAGGTATTGATAGATATACATAAATGTATGCATACTTTATGTTATCTAGATTTTAATCACTTTTTTTATCTATATCTTAAGAACGAGTGCTATTACAATCAACGCTAAACACTTTTAACTTAAGCGCATTTTGCAAACACGTCATACCTAATTGCAGTTGATTACTCGAACATATTATCAGTGACCGGACCTGCCCCGTGACGCCATATTATATTTTACCATCACCAACTAACAATGACCTACCCCACCCCCCTAATTTCATATTAATCGAAACCTGTGCGAGGAGGCGAGATATCGTAGAGGGCTCTTGCTATATGGTTATTCTTGTGAATGCGTTCACAATACATTACATCAAGGTCGTTAGTAGATGCTTATGAGCGAATATTTAGGTAACCTTGTAGATATCAATATGTAAATTAATAATATTTACATTAGATTTGTATAATTTTTTAAGCTATTGTTGATTGGTAATAGGTGTTATTTGCATTTTTGCTGTTAAAATGCAATAAAAAGCACTTTTTTTGAATATTTTCCAAAATTTCACATATTAATATCGGTTTGAGATCGCCGATGGGGAGGAAAAAATTTAAAGTCATCGCTTCGAAATTTAAACATTAGGCAAAGATTGAACTATTGTTATGTAAAGAAATATAACAAAATTGGTTATCACACAAAAGCTCAACCTTTAAAACAGAACACGAAACATGATTCTTCTAAAAAAAAGTAGTTGAAAATAACATGTAAATTAATTTTTTGGACTGTTCATAATATCTTAAATTGAGGTTATATTGTGATGCAGTTGTAAATTCTAAGTTTTATCACTGCTCTGTCTGTGATGAAATCAGTCCGAGACCGTGGATACAATATGTAGATTCAGGACTGAGTGAGCGGGATTGTATTTACAAACTCATCAATATAGCGTTTGAAACTAACTCATCAAACTTCAAGTTGTGTGCTAGCGTGAACTTGAACTTAGCGACTGATTTCATTCGAATGGCGAATGGAAACAAAGACAAGAAGTAATGGAAACACAAACTAAATGAAACAAAGTATCGTGTAAAATGTTTTTACTTCCCAATGGCAAATCGAAGGTGGAGTAAAGAAAGAAATTCTGTTACTTACTTTAATTTAAAAACTTAGTTTTTGGATCTCAACAGATATCTCTATCTCTCGTCTATATGAGAGTATATTTTATATGTCTCAATCACCAATGTGGATGTCTCTTACTATCATGAGATCTACCTGTGTATTTGCTATCCGTTGTCATTAGACTTTTTTTACCGATTTTTTATTACTTGAATCGAGAATTTCTGCCGAGTAACATTAGTAAACACAGCATTTTGTTTCGATGTTTTGGTTCAATTCTCATCATTGTATAATTGATTAATTATTATAACCAGCGATAGCCCTCTGGTTGAATTTCGACCAGAGGGCTATCGCTAGTTATAATAACTATAACTGGCTAAAAGGCTGGTCCTATGGCTCTGATTGATCACAGTCTAAAAAATAAAATCTTTTCTGAGTTTGACAACAGCCTTCAACCATAAACAAAAAAGTATACATGTATATTACTTTGACAAGAGAAAGATAAGGATTTGGCTTTGATTTCCATAAACAATCAAAATTATAAAATTGCATGCATTCCATGGTTGAACAAATAAAAATGGCTTTAACTCTGTCTAACAAGTTAGAATTTTCATAATAAACAAAGCTACAAAAATTTTGTCAGTGTTCTAATTTAAAATCATTTAAGAAAATTAACGTCACCTTAAACAGCTTGCGGCCAAAACGCCATTACTAAAATACGCTGTCTATGTAGGTAAGTTAAAATTTAATGTCAAATAACCCTTTGATTGCAAAATATTAAATTGATTTTAGCGTTTATTTGTATTTTTCTATAATTTTAGTGTGCACCTTAAATCTTAAATAAAAACTAATTGTTAAAATAACATGCTCAATTGCAATATAATTTATGAATTGTTATGTAGACAGTAAACAGCTGTTCTTAAGTCCGCCATTGTTAGGGACGAAATGACACGGTTTTCCCTTGGTTACTTCATATCTAAGTATTATTTTCCTTCATCTAAGGTATATTATGATTTGTATATATCAAATAAAAATGGGTACTTAATGTGTGTAATGTTTTATATTTATTAATTTAATGTATTTCTAATTCATATTATATAAAATATTACGTTTCTGTGCTTTTTCGCAATGTTAAAATGCCGAATTTCATACTCCTCCGTTCGCGTAATTTTCGTAAAAGGGACACAAAGTTTTTGCTTCACATATTAATTACAGATTTAATGTAAAGTCTGACGCTTATCACAATATAACCTTAAATATTTATCGATAACTAGCTGTTGCCAGCGACTTCGTCCGCGCGGACTTCGTTTACTCCGCACAGCACCTCTCCTCTAGGTGATAGCGTGATAATATGTAGCCTATATGTTGATCCGACCTGTTAGTAATATTCATGCAAAATTTGAAGTAAATCCATGCTGTACTTTCGAGTTTACCCCGGACATACATACAGACAAACAGACAAAAATTATAAAAACTATATTTTTGGCTTCGATATCGATTGTAGATCACGTCCCAAGTATTCTTCTTAAAAAGATATTCAATGTATAGTTTTGACTTTCCTACGATTTTATTATATGTATAGATTTATTATATGTATAGATAACAGAATGCTGTTAAATTTCAGTTTGAAATAAGAATCGATGGTCAATATTTGTCAATTGTCAATATAATACGAGGCAAGTACGTTTGGCGCCATTACAAATCGTCTAGACATGTTCAAATAAGAGCTCTGATAGCTTCACTTAATTTTTAATAGCCTGGCACATGAGCTTCTAACGAAAACTACATTCCCGTCTTGTTCTATGTGCTTTTTGAAGAATAGATTAAATGCCTTCCTGCCAGGCAATTCGTGTAAGGCGAATGAAAGGCGAACGTGTCACTGACATCGTGACTACTACGTGACAATATTTCACAACGTCTCGTCTGATTTCATACATAATATTGCTATATTGCAATGCACCATTAACACTAATGTGTTTAAAGGCGACGGTGCTTCGGTCTCTTACTGTACGCATAGATGTATGGTGCAAAAAGAGGTTTTTTTTTTAATATTATAAGTCAGCAAAAAAGCAGATCGGTCTCCTGATGGAAAGAGTTAATCATCGCCTATAGACACCAAAGAAGATAATGGTGCGTTGCTACCTTGTGGCGAGATCGAATGCCACAGCATAAGTTTACCGGCTACCTTACCCTCCAAACCGGAACACGACAGCGACAAGCACTGACGCTATTGCGGCAGGAATAGATAAGGCGGTGGTACCAGACCCAGGCGAGACAATGCAGAACTCTACCACCTAGTAGCCACGATGGTAGTGACTCGTATAGCCAATCAGTCGCCCTTTACGACCTGCCTGACAGAACGGCAAATGGTCTATTCTTCAAAGGAGCCTGGCATCAACACGGGGAAAACCGTAATATAAATAGGTTATCCAAGTGCATATAATAGAAAGTATAAATTATTTTAATCATGCTAAATCTACCAGATTGATTGCTAACAAAATAATACCTATCAATCTGGTATATGGCAAGCGAATTAAGAAAAATGGATTTGGAAAAATATTTTGTTGTATGTCCGCAGTTGTCCCCTTGCTCCATTACACTTCCCGATAACCTTCTTGCTTTCATATAATATAAACTCTACACCCTTGTGTGCTACTGGATTGGTTAATTTTGAAATCAAAACATACAGTAAACCTTTATTCAAAAATAGATGTATACGCTTAATGCCATGGATGATGATGACTTAACGAAAAAAAATCTCTTATGGCATAGGCGTTAATAACTTATTTTTACAATTAGCTCTTTGTACAGAGCCAGGGCACAGTATACTGGAGACTCAGTAGTCAATCTACATACATGTGATATTCGAGCACCGCACACATGACACCTCTCACGGACGCGATATCTCGGAATGGTTCGGGACAGTTTGTACCGCACCAGTCCGAGATATCGCGTCCGTGAGAGGTATCTATGTGTGCTATGCTCGAATATTACTTGTGTGTAACTTTGATTTCTGGTAGTCTCTTAAGTATTCTGTGGCCAGGGCTTGTTAACAGGTTAATTTTCAAACCTTAATCAGCGCCAGTATGTAAGCAGCGTTTTGTTAAGGTTTAGGTCTACCTTAACGTCAAAAATATCTGTTTCTTATGAAGCAAAAATATTATGATCTAAATAAATAAACCGATATATGGAAGTTTTTTAAAATCTTTGATATTTTCTGCTCCCAATTTTTGTTCGCACTGCGTGTGACGTGCGATTCTTCGCGATGACGTGCGGTTTATTATTTTTTATGGAGCAATTATCACACTCGCCTCAGATGTGATTCAAGAGAAACCTCTTGTAAAAACCGCTAAAAGTCTCAATTAACCGGTATCTTTTAAACAGTTTCAATCCCTGCGCAGAGTTAGTTGAAACAACATTCATTCATTTACTTGAGAGAGCTCTTTATTGAATGTAATATATATTACACGTTTTATGATAGTTTTTATTGCAATAAATCGGTACAATAACGCTCGGTACTTTGCTCTCCCACACTCTCCTATATTCTGTCAAACCATGTTCGAGTCTTATGCCCGCAAACGGGTCGCATCAATCATGGGACGTGTCAAAATCGAATCTTTGATTAGAATCTATTGATTGTTCTGTTAATTCATTGTCTATTTGATATATTTATGCCGCTGGCCGTTTTCTACGTTTAGGCTAATTTGCTTTGACATGCTAGGATGAAACTAGACTGGTTAATTAATGATAATAATTTATGTATTATGTTAGGCCAGGAAACAACATTAGACCATCTGTCTTTTTGCCAGGCAGTTCATAAAACCCAAACGATTGGATCGATTGAAAAACACACTTGAAATGGTATTAAATTGAAATAATTTAAACGCAGTAAATTGTTACAATTATTGATTCTCTTCACTTCACAGGTCTTCACTAAATTATATAGGAATCGAGTAGGAAGTATTTCCTCCCAAATAATATAGGAATCGAATAAGAAGTATATCCTCCCAAATAAAAAAGTTTTTCAAGTCGAATAACAAGTTATTGAGTGCTGATGTAACGAACTTCAAAATATACAGCCGAATGAATATCCTTCTATTGGGATATCACTCAAAATTGAAAAAGTGGTTCAATCCTGAATTTACAATTTCTTATGGTCTAGTCACTAATCCTTCCGGGTTAATAAAAAATACCGGGTTAAGCCGTTAACGACCTTAAAAAGCATAGGAATTTGGCAGAAGCAAGGCGAGTTTCTCTAAATCATTATATATGGCACTCAATTCACTCTGCCATCCTGTAAGGATGTGGTGTGAAGATGTGTATGCATATATTGAAAAGCTTTTAAACGATTTTATAGAACTTATTATATTAGGTCTTATTATGAATTATTGACGGCCTCGATGGTCTGTTCAATTGAGACTGTGAGATCATGGGCTCTGATGTCGAGTCGGACATATTGCTATTTTTTATTACAAAAATATCAGTAGCAGTTGGATGTTCGATAATGGTGTTAAGTCCTCGTACCTTGAAAAAGCCAAAGCATAAATGATGATCTTTTGGTTGGAAAAGTAGCGATCGAGATCGCCACCCATTTTGCTTATACAAAGTTTTCAATACTCTCTGCCTACTTTATAAGAAAATCTACTTAATGTTATTTAACTATTTGATCATTTTGTCTAATACTTCTGCGCCAACAAAAAACACTCATTATTTTTTTGTAGGCAATTTTTTTTATAAAGACGCACATACAGTAACGAATAACAACACAATGTAATTCTTTAGGGTTACTAACCGTACTATTAAATATTGTTACGTGCTTCCGGGTTCGTAATTGTGCAAGAAAACACCATTTATGTAAAACCGTGTATTTACAACACAGATATACTAAACACCACAATGCAATACGTAAATACACTATATACAGTAGTCACACTTACTGTACTAACAATAAAACTTAACCGACTACGCTGAATCACTAAAACACATCTCGCTTCACACTGGTCATTTCAAGTATCAATTTCGATCGCTTATAAAAACTGCACTCTATTTGTACCCGAGGCAAAGTTCGCCTACAATCCCAAATGTTTGGCAATCATCTCGTAAACAACAATTTTAATGTAAATAAGTCCTAGTACACGCTATTTTCACCCTTATGTCTTAGTGAATAAGGTCAATTATGGCATAACTATTTAGGTAACGGTGGCTATTATTTGGTGGATATTTATTTATCAATAGAAGTAGCTATCTCTTTCTTTTATTTCAAGATCTCTCCAGCTCTCCAACTCTTCACGTTTCTACATTATTCGCAACAATACTATAATATGATAATTTTCTTGAAGGTCCCTAAATCGAATCTGTTCGGAAAAAACCCCCGTCGATAATTGGTTTCACAGAGGAATAGTACGGGGAAATAGTGCCTCGAGATGAACATGATGAGATGCACATGCACAGTTGTAGATTTAGACATCGAGATTAGTCTAGTCAACAAGTTCAAAAACGTGTTAAATAGACATAAAGCTCCTAAAAATATGTGCCATAGCTCATTCGATTCGGAATGACGTCTAGAAAAATGTTTTTTAAGGGTATATTAGCACATAAAAAATTGCGATTGTTATTAACAAAATAAGATTTAAAAAAAAAGGTATTTAGTTTTTCGTTAATAACTTTTAAAATAATGATATTTAAGGAATTTTGAAAAAAGAACCTGAAAGAGGAGAAAATTTCCAATAAAAAAGTCCTAACTCCCGGAACTCTATCTATATTATTTATAAATTTTTTTTAACGCTGAAAATAGGGCTCCGCGAGGGCGTTACGGCATAGGCGCGCCACCTAAAAAGCCAGTATATCACCTAAAATATTTTTTTTAAAATATTAAATAACAATTTAAAAATTTGAATAAATTATAGTGTAATCTAGACACTTTAACGAAAAAAACCTCGGTGAAAAAAAATTTTTTTGTCGATTTTTCAAAAAGTTACACCATTATTAATTAACTAATTTTTTTCCAATCTCTGTTTTTATAAATTACGGTATAAAAGTTTAAATAATTGGTCTATAAATTTTTCGCTTCGTGGAGCTCTTTTTGTTTAGGTACTTAATAAAGTTATGCAAAAAAAATTTATTAAAGTTAATTATTTTCTTAATTATAATTTTTTTAAACTAACTAAAAATGAAATTTCTAAAAAATGTTATCAAAAAAATTTTTTTTTGGTAATATATTATTATTGCTGTTTTCGCACCTGATATAGGTATTAATTAACATTGGAAAAAAATTTTTACGTCATTTGTTAAAAAATTGTTTATAAACAAATAGACTATTTTGGGATTTTTAAAAAAATTTTTTTTTATTATCTTATAGCATAGGTGAAACGATGATTTTTTTTAAAAAAATTTTTCTTTAATAAATTTTTTTATTGTTTATAATCGTTTTTTTATATTTCAATTGTTTAAATAATTAGTTAAGAAATTATTTTATTCTTAAAAATCATTATTTACCCTTTTCAATGGAATAACAGAGAAATAATTTTTTTTTTATAAATAATTTAATTGTTTATTAACTTAACAATTTGTTATAAACAAATAATATTAACCGTTATTTTTTTTTCGAAAACTTCAAAAAATTACAAAAACAACCATATATAACAAAGTTAAGAAAAAAATTTTTTTGTATTTTTTACAACACTTTTAAATATTATACAATAATGAAATTACAACCGTTACATAATTTGTCAAGTTAAAAATTGTTATAACTTTTAAACTATTAGAGATAGGGTGAAGAACATTCAAGTCATTTTTGTAAAGGATTTATTTATCTGTAAAATGAATTCAAAATCGATTCTGTAACTATTATTTATCACTTGTTATAAGCATTTATTTATAAAAATTTTAGATTTTTTTTTACATCTTTTGAAATTGGGTAAATTTGAAATAATATATTATTTAAACAAAAATGGATATTGCTATAATTTATGCGTAATTAGAAAGATATTTTATCATAGAATAAAAAAAGTTCTTGAGTCCGTAACTGTATCTATATTATTTAACAATTTATAAGCTATGGAATTTCAAAAGATGTAAAAAAAAATCTAAAATTTTTATAAATAAGTGCTTATAACAAGTGATAAATAATAGTTACAGAATTGATTTTGAATTCATTTTACAGATAAATAAATCCTTTACAAAAATGACTTGAATGTTCTTCACCCTATCTCTAATAGTTTAAAAGTTATAACAATTTTTAACTTGACAAATTATGTAACGGCTGTAATTTCATTATTGTATAATATTTAAAAGTGTTGTAAAAAATACAAAAAAAATTTTTTCTTAACTTTGTTATATATGGTTGTTTTTGTAATTTTTTGAAGTTTTCGAAAAAAATATAACGGTTAATATTATTTGTTTATAACAAATTGTTAAGTTAATAAACAATTAAATTATTTATAAAA
This sequence comes from Apodemia mormo, assembly GCA_036924255.1. NCBI lineage: Eukaryota > Metazoa > Arthropoda > Insecta > Lepidoptera > Riodinidae > Apodemia > Apodemia mormo. The sequence continues at coordinate 10,320,580 of JAUPFN010000010.1, read as the reverse complement.
AAAATTATTTCTCTGTTATTCCATTGAAAAGGGTAAATGATGATTTTTAAGAATAAAATAATTTCTTAACTAATTATTTAAACAATTGAAATATAAAAAAACGATTATAAACAATAAAAAAATTTATTAAAGAAAAAATTTTTTTTAAAAAATCATCGTTTCACCTATGCTATAAGATAATAAAAAAAAATTTTTTAAAAATCCCAAAATAGTCTATTTGTTTATAAACAATTTTTTAACAAATGACGTAAAAATTTTTTTTCCAATGTTAATTAATACCTATGTCAGTTGCGAAAACAGCAATAATAATATATTACCAAAAAAAATTTTTTTTGATAACATTTTTTAGAAATTTCATTTTTAGTTAGTTTAAAAAAATTATAATTAACAAAATAATTAACTTTAATAAATTTTTTTTGCATAACTTTATTAAGTACCTAAACAAAAAGAGCTCCACGAAGCGAAAAATTTATAGACCAATTATTTAAACTTTTATACCGTAATTTATAAAAACAGAGATTGGAAAAAATTAGTTAATTAACAATGGTGTAACTTTTTGAAAAATCGACAAAAAAAATTTTTTTCACCGAGGTTTTTTTCGTTCAAGTGTCTAGATTACACTATAATTTATTCAAATTTTTAAATTGTTATTTAATATTTAAAAAAAATTATTTTAGGTGATATACCGGCTTTTTAGGCGGCGAGCCTATGCCGTAACGCCCTCGCGGAGCCCTATTTTCAGCGTTAAAAAAATTTTATAAATAATATAGATAGAGTTCCGGGAGTTAGGACTTTTTTATTGGAAATTTTCTCCTCTTTCAGGTTCTTTTTTCAAAATTCCTTAAATATCATTATTTTAAAAGTTATTAACGAAAAACTAAATACCTTTTTTTTTAATCTTATTATGGTAATAACAATCGCAATTTTTTATGTGCTAATATACCCTTAAAAAACATTTTTCTAGACGTCATTCCGAATCGAATGAGCTATGGCACATATTTTTAGGAGCTTTATGTCTATTTAACACGTTTTTGAACTTGTTGACTAGACTAGATGGTGAGGATGAAATTTTGAATTTTGTTGCGATGTCCGATGGTGAAATTATAACTTTTGCTGCGTTGGCCGCTTTGGGTAAGAACAAAGCTTATGGGTTAGTTTGTCTATCACGCTAGTGGCTTAGTCAAATTTATACTGTCTGTGCGCGCGACAGTATGATTTTTGTTTTGTTTACTTGCTGTTCAGTTTTAGGTTTAGCATAAGTTTGGAATCATGGTTACAAATTATGAAGTTTTAATTAGTCAGACTACATAATTATAACTAATTTAAAAATTTCTAAAAAAAGCACAGGTATTCAAAAGTTTTAAGTTTTTACATCTGTCGGCAGTCTATATATATATATATATATATATAGTCTATATATATATATATATATATATATATATATATATATATATATATATATATATATATATATCTTCACGCCAGGTCCCTTACGGGGTAGGCAGAGAGAACCGAGTGCCATACATCACGATCCTTGCAGGCTTGTCTCGCTTCCTCCACATTCATCACTCTCTTCATACACAAACGCCGGTTGCGAAGACTCTTGACACCACCTTCGGACAGTACTCGATCAATCCGATCGTGTTATGTCAGTCTTGGTCTTCCCCGGTACCTACATCCTTCCACATTCACATTATATATCTGTTTTGTTAACTTTTCATCTACCATTCTTTCTACATGTCCGAACCAACGGAGCATGCCCTTTCTCATCTTTACACCGACACTTTCTTTCAAACCTAACCTCTCTCTCACTTCGACATTACGAACCCGGTCCGCGAGTGTCACACCACATATTTTTCTTAGCGACCTCATCTCAACCGCGTTGATTCTACTTTCATGCCCTTTCTGACATACCCAACTCTCACTTCCATACAATAGCGTTGGGATAAGCACATGATTATGTAGGGCTAGACGGGCACCCTCACTTAAAATTGTGCTATTCAGTAATCTCCCTAACGCTCCATTCACTCTGTTCCCTGCACACACTCTTCTTTCAACATCAGCGGTGTACCTTCCATCCCTGCTAAAAGCACATCCAAGATATACAAACTCATCCACTTGTTCCAGCACTACATCATCTACCGCAACCCTTACGTCCGTTCTGGTTGCTTCTCTTTCAAATACTAAAACTTTAGTTTTCTTCGCATTCAAATGTAAGCCCATACTCTTACAATCCTCATTCATAATTGTGATCAGTGTTTGCAGCTCAGATGGAGTTGAGCCTAGAAGTACAGCGTCATTTGCATAAAGCAGGCAGTTCACCACTAGATCACTCATGCGCATTCCCACATTCAGTGATCGCAATCTTTGGAGACACTTATCCAGATATAGAATAAACAGACGAGCTGACAACACACAACCCTGCTTGACGCCGATATTGACATCGAACCAGGGCGCATATGTTGCCGTCCACCCGCACACATGCTTTGCAATCCCAGTACATGGATTGCAAAGCACGCAGCAGACGCCCATCTATCCCATAACTGGGTAAAATGTCCCAAAGTTTCTTTCGCACAACTCTGTCAAACGCTTTCTCCAAATCCACAAAACCGCAGAAAACCTTCTGGCCGACATCCAGATGCTCTCTACGATGTTGCGGAGTGAGAAAACTTGATCCATACATCCTCTTCCAGATCTGAAACCCTCTTGTGCCTCCCACAACATTCCCTCGGACTTCCCTTGCATTCTCCTTTCAATGATCTTACCATACACCTTTGATGCTAAGCTGATCAAAGTGATGGCCCTATAGCTGTTGCAGTCTATACGTGAGCCCTTGCCTTTATACAAGGGCACGATGACCGCGCGCCGCCAGTCTTCGGGTACTCTACCGGTCCTCCAACATGTATTGCAGAGGACCCAAAAAGAGTCCCAGACGGCAGGACCACCGTATTTGATCATCTCAGCAGTCACCTTATCTATTCCCGCAGCCTTTCCATTTTTCATATCTTATCGCCCATACGATCTCTTGCATAGTAATGTCCTGGCATGCTTCCACCGTTTCTGAATCACTAACTGAGTCAGAGACGGAGGCAGCGTCCTGAACAGCATCATACATATCTTCAAAATATTCACTCCATCATTTTAACACACTTTCTGTGCTTGTAAGAATGTCACCATCCTTAGATTTGATATATTTCAGGCCAAAGTGCTCAGAGCCCTGGGTTCAAATGTATTTATCATGACTAGCGATCGCCCTATGGTCGAAATTCAACCATAGACTAAACAATAAAAAAAAACAATTTGACAATAGACTTAAACCGTAGAGAAAATAGTATCCAATATACATCTGTCTGTATTATCATCTCATATCTCATGAATGTAGATTGTGTACTGTTTAATTTTGTTAATTTCTTTTTTAATTTAATATATTTCTAATGAATATTATTTTCTAATAACATTAAGTTCCTGCAGTCCACCACAATATACTGTGCCAATTTTCATATTTCATTGTTCGCGTAATTGTCTTAAAAAGGATTACGAATTTTTTTCTTCACGTATCAATATATTGATAAGGATCATCATAATGCTTAAGAAACGTCATGTCGCGCATACAAATATTCTTTTGTGTTGCAATCATATTTTTAATTATTATTTATGGCAGCAACGTCTCGTTGATCTAGCGGTAAGTCTTGTAATAAATAACACCTAACTATGCCGTCGTTGAGTTTGGAAAATGAATAGCAATCGAGTAGGGTTGCCAATTATATTATATTTTTTTAATCATTAGATAGCAAACAAGCAATATTTAATTGTTAGTTCTGTCATTAATGTTAATGTATGTCGAGGATGATATTCTGTCACTATATTTACCGGTTAACTTACCCTCCAAACCGGGAAACGTCAAAGCAAAGCATTGATGCTTACGAGATTAACCTACGCCAAACGACCCGGGTGAGATACTGCAGAAATCTACAACCTAGTAGTCACGATGGTAGTGACTGTTGTAGCCAATAATTCCCCTTTCACAAACTGTCAAATTTCATCATGTCAGAAAGTCAAATTGTCTATTCTTCAAAATGAGTCCAGACCTCGATGGTCCAGAATAATATACTATTGTATTATATTTTGCCTCAAGTATTCACTGATCTGTCATATTTTACTTTCGAGAGCTATTTTTAATTTTTCAAATATAATAAAATAGTAGCTGATCTAGCCTAGTTGCCTAGCTTAGCCCACGAGTGGAGTAACATTCTGTCATCAATATAATTTTTCATATAAAATTTCACCGCTATTTCAGCCATATGGGGTTGATTTTTGATAAAAATAGGCTATGTTTTACCTTTACCAAAATTTTAACAAAATCGGTTTTGTGGTTAGCCGCTAAGCTGGTAAAGTTTAACAGAACGAAAGATATTCGCATTTATAATATTAGTATGGATATGCATTGAAGTCTTGTAGAGGATTAGGATAAATCATGTCGCTCCTATCTGTCTACTTATTATTGTTCTCGCACTGCAGCCATTTTTATAAAATACTATAATTTTCACTGTGTTCTAATATTTTTTCTAAAAATACTATATTTTGAAACTTTCTATATTTCTAAGCAAAAGTGTTGGTAACCCTAAATGCTGACCAAGACCAAACCAAGCTTGTTCTTGCTTCCATGTCATTCATAAATCACTCATAAGTTTTTGTTACGCACATAGACTGCCTTTGTAGGGAATACCGGCAGTAAATGGTAATTTTTTTCTCCTAATAGGTTTCTAATTCAAATATTCTATTCATACCTGAACATATCAAATGACTTTGGAATATGAATGAAAGGATTTATTTTTTGCATTATAATGTGTCACACAACAAGCTTGTGTAACGTTAATAACTTATTTTATGTCACAGCATAGTAATAGATGAAGCTCATACAATGAAAAGAGAACTATCTTCCATAGACATATAAGGTGCGTTTTTATCCATGTGGCAAGAATGTAATGTTATCGTGTAATGATTATTTTTATTACTTTCATGTATTTTTAATGAAATTTATTCAAAAATATTAGTTTTCTACATTAGGAATGTAGAAAACTAATATTTTTGAATAAATTTTAAATTGTAAATTTTAACTGTGCAAAATTTCATTTTTGCTTCACTTATTAATACATCTATACATATTATAAAATCGTAGGAAGGCAATGTATGTCCGGGGTAAACTCAAAAAGTACTGCATGGATTTACTTCAAATTTTGCATGAATATTACTTATAGGTCGGGTCAACTTTATAGGCTACATATTATCACGCTATCACCTACGGAGGAGGAGCTGTGCGGAGTAAATGAAGTCCGTGCGAACGAAGTCGCGGGCAACAGCTAGTAATATATAAAATAAACAATATAATAAAGTTAAGTGCACACATGACGCAATAATTACGGGATAAATTTCAATCAAACTAGAGTTTTAGATAGTATAAAAATTAACTTCACTAAAAAAATTAGCAGAAGATCCTTTCTTCAATTGTAAATAAATTAAATTGAAAATAAACTAAATTGAAATTAAATAAAAAATAAATTAAAAACTACTGTTTCTATACGCACTGTTCTGCTTGCTGTTGCTGTTGCGAGCGAGATTGCTTATTGATAAAAAAATAATAAACAATTCAATTCAAAATTTAAAAAATATATTTGTTATTTCTGCGGACAAAGTCCCAATATCTCGGTTATCTGAAAGCATCTGCGGTAATCTTACCCGTATCTTGAGATAACTGATAAACAACTATACACTCGTGTGGGGGTCATTGACATTGTGCTCTTAACAATTCGGGAATGACATTAACGCGTGCATATTGCATACCATTTAAGAGAACAGGTAAACAATTTGGATTTACAATAGTCTATAAATAGACGTTTAAGTGATTAAGGATATTAAAGTGTATTTGTAAGGTAACATGATCGATTTATTTATTAAAAATACAAACTACTCGCTCAATGTGATTTAATGACAATATTTTATTTATTCATTCAAGAACAATACCTTATTTCATTTTTTTTATATCATAAAATAGTAAACAAGCAGATGGGTCTCCTGATGGAAAGAGTCCACCATCGCCTATAGACACCAAAGGTGTTAATGGTGCGTTGCTATCTTGTGGCGAGGTCTAATGCCACATGCATAAGTTTACCGGCTACCTTACCCTCCAAACCGGAACACGACAGCGACAAGCACTGACGCTATTGCGGCAGGAATAGGTAAGGCGGTGGTACCAGACCCGGGCGAGACAATGCAGAACTCTACCACCTAGTAGCCACGATGGTAGTGACTGACATAGTCGCCTTTTATGACCTGCCTAGCAGAACGGCAGTTGGTCTATTCTTCAAAGGAGCCCGGAACCAACACGGGGGAGGCGGTTTTTTCATGTAAAAAATCCGCCTCTGTAGTCTAGTGTTTCGGTGTCGGTGTTAACTACCGGGTCTCGGTTCTGTTTCTGACAAAAACAACACTGCTCGGGATTGGATAAGTACCTATCCGGTTGGCGATAGGCTTGCCACATATGTCATTACGGGACTAAGTATCTACCTTTAATCGTGGATGCGGTGGAACCTAGTAGTCACGACGGTAGTGACACGTACCTATAATTAAGCGTTCGCATTTCAGAAATTGCCTAGCAGAATGTCTCGGAATAACAAGACACTACACTTTTTAGTGAAAATTAGTATCTCCGCGCCCGTATCCCTGATTAGGTGGACAGACGTACAAACAGTGCACCCAGTATTAGCCGAAGATACTGAGTCTCACAATGTCATAGGTGGCAAACCTATCGTCAACCGGGCACTTATTCAATCCCGGGCAGCGTTGTTTTTATGAGAATACTAAAAAGACACATTTTTTAAAGGCCCGACCTGGGAATCAAACCCTAAGTGGTAGTGGTACCCACCTAGTGGTAAACGTGAGAAACCAGTTTACCACTAGGTGGCGCTGTACAAATCACATACAAATTCCTAGTAAGCTCCAAACGCGCTCACGATCGAATGCGAAAAGAAAAACTCACACTTAGCACTCTGAGCGCCGGAGCTTCACTTCACGGCGAAAACTGCTTTGAAAATGAAGTCTTGTTTGACAAATTTGTTGGTACGTGTGCGCTGATGTTTGATCAAAACTTACAAACAAAACGCAAAGTTTGACAAACATGTTTGAACGTTGACAGCTTGCATTATTCCCCGTGTTAGACAAGTTGGTACGGGCTCTTTTGAAGAATAGACCAACTGCCGTTCTGTTAGGCAGGTTGTAAAAGACAAACGGTTGGCTACCTATACGTGTAACTACCATCGTAACTAATGGAGTTCTACAACGTCTCGCCCTGGTGTTTGGTAACACCGCCTTATCTATTTCTGCCGCAATAGCGTCAACGCTTGTGATTGTCGTGCTCCAGTTTGCAGGGTAAATTAGCCGGGTAGACTTATGCATATGGCATTATCATCCCGTCACACGAATAGCAACGCACCATTAACATCTCTGGTGTCTATAGGCGATGGTTTCTCTTTCCATCAGGAGTGCCGTTTGTTTGCTGTGTGATGATAAAAAAAATACTGACACTATTAACATAGATTTGTAATATCGATTAAGGATATGTTACACTATGTACACATTATAAAAACAAGTGTCTGACCCCGCGGTCAATACAAATGTCGTATAAACAGACATTATATTGGAGTTGATTACTGATTGTGCAAATATGTCGTCTTTAACTGCACAAAACATATAAAATGAACGATGTGTGCATACGGAATTGACTTATAAACTTATGTAACTGATTAGACGATTTAAAGACAATTTGTTATATATTCATATTACTAACCAACTGTGCCCGTGACAGCGTCCGCGTAGATTTTTTCTAAATAAAAGTAGCCTAAGTTACTCCTTATTACATCAGCTATCTGCCAGTGAAAGTCCCGTCAAAATCCGTCCAGCCAGCCGGAACAGACAGACAAAAAATTAAAAAAAAAAATGTTATTTTGGTATATGTACCCTGTTTATATTCATATGCATTTACATAGTAAAAAACGGTTACCTCCCTCCCTCCCGTTGTCCCCGTATCCCCGTGGTGGTTCCGGGCTCCTTTGAAGAATAGGCCAACTGCTGTTCTGCTAGGCACATCGTAAAAGGCGACCGATTGTTTATATGATTCACTACCATCGTGAGTACTAGGTGTTAGTACTTTCTAGGTGCAGAACTCTGCATTATCTCGCCTGGGTCAGGTAACACCGCCTTACCTACTCCTGCCGCGTCAGTGCTTGTCACTGTCGTGTTCCGGTTTGGAGGGCAAGGTAACCGGTAAACATATGCATGAGGCATTAGACCTCGCCAAAAGTTAGCAACGCACCATTAACACCTTTGATGTATATAGGCGACTCTTTCCATCAGTAGACCCATCTGCTTGTTTGCTATCTTATAATATAAAAATACCTTAATATCACATATACCAGACACTCCAGTTTTATTTATTTGAAAGTAGGTATGTATGTATAGATAAAAAGTGAAAGTTTATGTTTTCGAATAAGGGACTCGTTTGTAAAATATTAAGCGTCTTCCCCTCCCCTCTGCCGGCTAAGCAGTTGGTTTTGGGGGTGGGAAAAAATCATGGTAGTTGTAAATATAATGAAGTTAAAACGAAAACTGTCACAGCTTAGAAGGCTTCACAAGTTTTTGAGCAATACGTCGATGAAGTGACAATACCTCCTAACTGTATAAATGTTAATTTTTCAGGAGAGAAAAAAACGTTTGACATCTAGTCTTAAATGTGTTGATTTGAATACAAAGCTATTTCCACAAAGCTTTTTTTTATATCATAAGATAGCAAACAAGTAGATGGGTCTCCTGATGGAAAGAGTGAACCATCGCCTATAGACACCAAAGGTGTTAATGGTGCTTTGCTATCTTGTAGCGAGGTCTAATGCCACATGCGTAGGCTCTTAATTTCTTCTGAAAATTGTTAAAAGATTAGAGAAAATTCTATAGATGCAAAACTGAATTTTATGTCTATTGCAATAAAAAAGTAAATTTGTTTAAAAATGTTAGTTAGGAGGTATTGTCACTTCAACGACGAATAGTCGATCAAATTATAAAATGTACTTAGAGAAGTTTTTATAGGTGGTGAACCTGTGGTGTGGATATACTATTATATTAGTCATTGACGTTGAATAGCTTAAATATTCATAGTATGAAACTAAAAGAGCCCTGTTCTTAGCTCGCATTATTGTGATGAGCAACTTCGAAACCCTACATTGCGCGTGGATCGACACGCACTTCACCATTTTTTTATATTATAAGTTAGCAAACAAACAGAAGGCCCCTCTGATGGAAAGAGATATCGCATCGCCTTTAGAGATGTTAAGAGTGCGTAATTATCAAAGTTACGAGGTGTTTGTGTCACTTGCATAAGCTTACCGGGTTTACCACGCGGTAAACTCGGTCCTTACCGTCCAAACCATTGAACGACTCATTGTGGTGTTCTGGTTTGGAGGGTAAGGTAGCATGACAATGAGAATTGAGAGGCATTGACGCTTTTGTGACTGGAATAGGTAATTTAAACTTACGCTGTTGCCATTGCACCATCTTTGGTGTCTATTGCCGAAGGTTTGTCTCTTTCCAACAGGAGATCCATCTGCTTGGTTGCCATCTTATGATAAAAAAACCACCTGCCTCGCCTGCGTAAATTCATTACCGTTAAAAAATTTTTGACCTGTCATTTGCATCATCACTTTTCACTGAAAACTAATTTCAGGATATACAAAAAAAATTAAATGGTAAAACTTATGTCAGTCAATCAACACGTATCATCACGTAATTTAACAAAAAAAAAAATGAACGTACAGACAAACACTTTAGATAGATACCATTACTCTGGCTATTATTTGTTTTTTTTTTTTTTTTTCGAAAAAATGCATTTTTCAGGTAGTAATATTTTTTTACAGATATTAGTTCATTAAACATTAGATACACAAATACCTTAAATCACAGCGATTTGTTTATAAAACAAGAATAAAATTATTATAAACAGCCTGTTTTTTAAATCGGTTAAAAAGAGTCTAAATCAATGTTATAACATGTAGAAGAGCTCGGTCAAAGCTTCGAAGCGAGAAGCGGCGAGATTACGTGGATGCGACCATGTCACCGGTTTAGCCGTACAAAAACTGACCTAACAGCTGGTTCTAAGAAATGCAATCATATCGATTGCGCGTTGGCGGCAAGAAATCACCGACAACACTTTTGCAGTCCTGATCAGGAGATATTTTTAACCGATGATACAAAAACCAAGGGTAATATTTTATGCATCTATATCTAATACCTTTAAACGAGCAATTCTTATATATATATAATTGGAATCTCGGAATCGGCTCCAACGATTTTCATGAAAGTTACAAATTAGGGGTTTTTCGGGTCAAGGAATCGATTTATCAATATACAGAAAATAAATTATTTATTCTATAGGAATCGATCGATTCTATAGGAATATTTATTCTATAGGAATAGGATCGACAAACCGGAGCACGACTGTGACAAACATTGACGCTCTTGTGGCAGAAATAGGTAAGGAGGTGTCATTATATACCCGGGTAAAACGTTGCGGTACTCCAGCAACTAGTAGTCATGGTTTTAGTGACACGTATAGCCAATCATTTGCCCTTTACTAACTTTCTGGCAGAATGGTAGCTAATCTGTTCTTTAGAAAGGAGCCGGACGTAAAATAAAATTTCAAAAAGTCATTCATTGCCTTGCGAAAAGTAGTAATAAATATCTTATTCACGTTTACAATACCATTACGCAAATCCTACGGGAACAATTCAAAACCCTTAAATAAGAAGTAGCCCTTGTAAGTCTAGACCAGTAATGAACTGATGTTACCGGCTACATAAGCTTCAAAACTACGACAGCAAACGACAGTGAGAAGCGCTGATTATATTGCACCAGGAAAATACATATAACGCGGTTGTACCAACCACATTTATCCCGGCGAAACATTGCTATACTTTACCATCTAATACCCAAATTCTCAATCGTGACTACTTAGTAGTAAAGCTAGACGTTGCAGTACTTTACCACCTAGTAGTTGTGATTTCTCAATCGTACTACTTGGTATCAAAGCAAGACGTTGCAGTACTTTACCACCTAGTAGTCACGATTTCTTTATCATAATTACTTAGTAGCAAAGCAAGACGTTGCAGTATTTTACCACCTACTTATTAGTCGGGATTTCTCAATTGTGACTACTTAGTTATAAAGCAAGACGTTGCAGTACTTTACCACCTTGTAGTCGCAATTTCTGTATCGTGACTACTTAGTAGCAAAGCAAGACGTTGGAGTATTTTACCACCTACTTATTAGTCGGGATTTCTCAATTGTGACTACTTAGTTATAAAGCAAGACGTTGCAGTACTTTACCATATTGTAGTCACAATTTCTGTATCGTGACTACTTAGTAGCAAAGCAAGACGTTGCAGTATTTTAGCACCTAGTTATTAGCCGGAATTTCTTAATTGTGACTACTTAGTTATAAAGCAAGACGTTGCAGTACCACATAGTAGCCGTGATTTCGCAATCGTGCCTGCTAGGTGAGGCAAGACTTTGCAGGACTTTACCTGCCTCTTACGAACAACAAGGCAAACAATCGTTTGCCTTGTTGTAGTTCGTAAGAAGCAGGCAAGGCAAATAAATGATCTATTCTTCGAAATAGATTCTGACCGTAAGAAAGTAAAATGTCTAATCGTGCAAACGTTAAATCAAAAGATTATCTGCATTTAACGAATAGAATAAAGCCTGGAGGCGTACAGGTAAAACGACTCGCTAATAAGAAAAAGAAAGGCAGGCCAGTGAGTCACGACTAAGCTATGTCCGGTCCACGGGGAGTCTTGTTTTGAGGAAAACGGACTTGCCTAATTCTGGTGATGTCACTTCACACAAAGTTAAACCACATACGGAAATATGAGTTTTTTGTATTTGGTAAACATTTCATTCGCGCAACAATTGGCTAACTTGAAAACATGAAATTTTACTTGAGCGTTTCTTTACAAGGAAATTAATAGCCAGTTGCTGGTGAATTGTAATTTAATAATGTTTTTTTAAGGATTTCAATAAAGGAAGTTCTCAATCGTCAGAATCTTTTTAAGTATTATTATTCAAAGACCGATCTGTCAAGTTTTCCAATTATTTAGGAGGGATACTTGCTATTTGGTCCCATATAAATTTGGTGAAGTTCTGAGCCAGGGTCCATAAATACAGAACATTGGAATTCGGTGGTTTAGTTACTGCGTTTAAATTACATACGTACTGTAGCGTTTCTTAACACAGAACTTTAACGTCAGTTGATGATAGTAATCTATATTATTAATTAATACCTATTATAAATGCGAAAGTTTGGATGTTTGGATAGATGTTTGGATGGATGTTTGTTACTCAATCACGCAAAAACTACTGAACGGATTTAAATGAAATTTGGCACACAGGTAGATAATAACCTGGAATAGCACATAGGCTACTTTTTATCCCGGAAAAGTTAGGGAATCCCGCGGGATTCACCAAGAACTCTTATAATGCAGCGGGCTGCACGCTGCAGCTAGTTTAACAATATTTTTAATTAACATAATATATTTAAACCACATAGGTAGTAGATGGACACATGCAATACGCGTGTCTAAAAGAAGCAGTAATGATTTTTGATGATGTCAAACATTTTTAAAATAAGTTAAAAATTTGGCACGCTTAGTTTATTACAGAGAGTAACCCTTTATACATGTATATTATTTTTATATCGTAAGATAGCAAGCAAGGAGATAGCTCTGCTGATGGAAAGAGAAACCATCGCCTGTAAACACCAAAGATGTTAATGGTGTGTTGCTACCCATTTGGCGAGATGACACATGCGTTAGTCTACCAGCTACTTTACCCGCCAAACGGGAACACGACAATGGCAAACATTATTGCTACTGCAGCAGGAACAGGTAAGGCGGTGGTACCAAATACCAGGGCGAGACGTTGCAGAACTCTACCACCTAGTCATGATGGTACACGTAGTGCAAATCGGTCACCTCTTACGACCTGCCTGACAGAACGGCAGTTGGTCTATTCTTCAAAGGAGCCCGAATCAACAGGCAGGAAATCATCGGTTATTCGATATTTACTCTGTGATTTAAACTGAACTCATATTTTTAAATTTTTTTCTTGAAATTTTGATAAGGTTTTTAATTTTACCTAAGTTTATTTTTTATTATTTTACTTAAAAATCCATTTTTCAATTAACTCAGAAGGCTTGCCTCCTATAAGGCGTTCAGCTCAAAACATCTCAAATGTATTCGAGCGGGCTATGGGACTACTATTACACATAATTAAGAAATAGTCTAATTTGCATAATCAGATCGAGGGAGTGCTAGATTCCATAGTTACGATAGCAGCACTGGTAATGGTGCGCAATGAGACCGGCACAATGGCTAATAAATGTCTTAATTGTCAAAATAAATTAACTGGAGCGAGTTGCTGAAATGCACCGGCTCAGTTTCTAGATAACGATTCAAATTTATTTCGCCTAATTGTTCCCTTTATGCTCAAAGTTAAAACGGTTCCGGGTCCTCACAAAGCACTTGTTGGGCAATATATTAACACTATGGAGACAGGGGGAAGACCCCCAGAATGCGATGAAATTGCTTAATGTTTTGTGCAAACATAAATAAAATTATTTCGCTGTCCAAATTAAATATCCGACTACCCGCACAAGGCTATCGGACTGTGGCGAACATTTTTTAGGCTAAATGAGACCGATATAATTTTCTAATATATAATTAAAAACTCAAACATTTCGGCAAATAGATCAGAGTTTATATCAGTTACACATACATTTTTCTTTCTGAATTTCACAGCCATTTTTAAAAACATCTTCATATTTTTAACTTGACATTAGCTCGCCCCGTGCCTTACAGCACCCTATAATTAGTTGCTCCTGGGTCTCGTTCCGATTCTATATTTTTACAGTATAACATAAAGGACGAACATGTGATACTTTTGATAGTAAGAGGTTATTGCGTATAAACAACGATGCAGAAGCTGTTATAGGTGGGTTTTCTCGATGGCAAAATGGATATCGCAGAATTTTAAAATTAAGATTTTCCAAAAAAAAGTAATGTGCAGGACTCCCACCCATTTTTTCATATCAAATATTGTTTGGTAGTTTTTGCGTGCTGCACGCACATCGGCAGCTTTTTACCATTTTATTTATAAAGAAGATAAATTAGGCTGTCGTATATATATATATATATATATATATATATATATATATATATATATATATATATATATATATATATATATATATATTAATACATTTAACGAAAACATTGTATACTTTTGTATCAACATTTTCTATAATTAACGTTTATATGGGAAAAAGTGCAGAAAGAAAAATTTTTACAAACATTTTAAAATTGAATGGGATATTAATAGAATTACGGTCAAATTTTAACCAGAAGGCAATCACCAGTTATAGTTTAGAACAACTGAGTTAAATATCAGTTATAGTTTAGAACAACTGAGTTTAATATCAGGTATCGCGCTATGTTGATGTGTTGAAATGTTAAAAGCTGGTGATAAAACCGAAATCCAATAACATAAACACATCCGCGGTAGTTTGTAGGCGTGAGTGTATGATTACGATGATGATAAAATTGTTACGCCTACGGGTATGGGACGTCCCGTGGTCATCTCATATGGTGTTAATGTAATATTACCAACAACTTTATGTATTTTTTATAATTATATGTGTTTATCTATGTTTATAAATAGCTTGTTTTGAAAGGGAGGGAACTGAATGGGCCTCTAATCTTACTATATGTTTCTGCTTTATATGTCACGGGTTTCAAGACGGTTTTGCTTTTTACCTAGGGTTTTTGAGCAGTGGCTTAGCTAAGTGGGCCAGGGCCCCGGTGCATAGAGAAAGAATCGGGCTTGGCGAGTTGGCTGACCCGCTCTTTTCAAAGCGTAGGTTAATGGGCAAAGCGCCCCCCGAGGTCCGAGCCCTGGTGCACTGCACCACCGGGCCCTACGATAGCTACGCCACTGTTTTTGAGACCGCAACTTATTGGTCATTATAGCGTTGCTGCTGCTGATTCTGGTTTGATTAGTTATAGTGATTGCAACGAGAGGTAGACTAAATGCCCTTTAAAAAATCTATACTTATAACAAAATAATATTTATTATTAAACTAATATAATTAACATTAAAATCAAATGTTGAATTTAAATTAAGTGTGATTAAATTGACTATTGTTAAAATTAATAATTATTTTCACTTTTAGTCAAATTAATTACGAAACTTAAATCTTAATTTAACTCCACCACCCCTGATAGTTGTTTTATTTTAAGCATAAATTACATTTTTTAAAGATTTAATTGGAATAGGCGTTTGTCTTCTATCGCATCTAGTGGAAGGTTTCAATGAAGGCGAAGGTCGTACACGCCCACCCAAAAGAAACCTGTTCACTCTACTCTTCAAAGTTCCAGGACTATTTAACATTTTTAATAAATTAATTGTATAATTTAATTGGGCAGTAATAATTATTTTTATTTGTTTTTGACAGTAATATACTGTATATATTTAATTGTTGTAAATTACACACTCAAAATATTGTCAGAATCTTTATTAATTCTTTTAATTTTCGTGAAAGTAATTCATTTGATATAATTACTTATTTTATTGACATTATTGCAGATATAATTTAGTTAAATCAATTATAACATTTAATACTATTTTTATTATTTTTTCAAACTGTCGTACTTAAACGAATCAAATGAGGGCTCTGGATTTTTTGAGATCGGGTCGCGGTTGGGATTCATGTTTTAAGAATAATTCCTGGTTTTAACGAAAGAGTTCGTTTTAAATAGTATGTCTTTTTTCTCAGTACCCTGATATTGTAGACACAGCAGGTAATTGGTACCTATCTAATTGTCTATAGGTTTCACTCAACGCCCTAGGCGGCGCTTTGGTCTACAGACGCTCTGTCCGCCTCTCAGCCCGAGATAATTAATGTATCTCTTTGCCATTATAAAAAGACAAGCATGCTTTTAGATTTCTAAGCTGGGAGATTGTGAATTTAAATTGCCTCCGGCTGGAATCAAACCTATGTAATACGTCACGATATATTACTTTTACTAGATACGCTTTACAGCTGGTGCGAGATTTATTTTAAACTCATGGTGCAACGTAGTTTAAGGAATAAAAAGTCTGGGAATATACTACCCTTGGTTTTTGAAATCGAGCAGATTGCTCAACCAGAGTTTAAATTAAGTGGGCTTAGAGCTGACCTAAGGGAGTCTCCTGTGTGACCGAATCTCGACTAGGGGCAGTATATTGACAATAAGTGGGTAAGGTAATGGCACCAGGATTTCTACGTTTTCTTTCGCGTTAATAAATCTTGACCAGAGTCTTGAGTGTTAGCGGGCCGACACAGTAGGCCAAGTTGCTGCAGGCGGCGACTTTGACGTGGTGTGTAAATAATTGTGAAGCACAGGCTGTGATAGAATCATCAGGATCGGATGGAATATAGATTACATGTGTCCGAAATTTAATTTAAATTCATCATTCCTTTTGAAGTTAAGAAATAATAAACATATACATATTAATACATTACACATATACACATGTTTGTGTGTGTGCGTGTATGCAGTATACACGCACACACAGAAATACACACAAACTATCACATTTACTTATATTTTATTAGTCGGATAGCTTTTTTTCTTAATACGTTTTTTGGTCGTAATGAATCTGTTGGTCTGTAGGTACAGACCTATTTTTTTTTAAGTTTTCCCAAGCATAAGTGCTAAAATACATATATACATAGTTAGGTAACTATGTATATATGTATTTTAGCACTTATGTCATGCTTGGGAAAACTTAAAAAAATAACAAAGTAAAATTTCTACGCTACAGGATTCAAATCCTTGTCTTTCAAATTCAAATGTGCCAACTTTTCTCTGATCGGCACGGTAAGTTCTCGGCAAGTTAGTAGATAACTAAGCTACTGTCGATTGGTTCAACGTGGTGAAAGTATTTTTTGGTTTGTTTTAAATGACAGTCTTTATGACCGTTACAGCGAAACCGGACTTTTTGGCGAGGAGAGTGCTCAGCCTGGGTTTAAGTTTTGTAGGCTTAGAGCCCACCGTAATGATATTACCTGTAAAACCTCGGCTTAGTATCTTGATGATAAGTGAAAGAATAAGTGCCATCAATATTTTTGACCAGGTAAAATCATTCACAAGTATAGCACCAATTTCACTTTGGGTGTCTATACGCTACGGTTATCAATTTTTATCAGTAGAGCCATCTGCTAACAAGCAGATCTTTCCTATGAAATAAAAAACCTTATGATCTGAACCGAACATTTTACTTAGATCTACGAGGCAGTTAATAAAAAGATTGTTAAAGTTTCAGCTCTTTTCTAATTCCCATATTGTTGAGTATTAACATCCTGTGAGCGGCGTAGGCTCAAAGAAGATCAAATATTTGCCGAGTCCTTTAGGTACCGCTATATAATACAGCGGAGATAAGATGTGAATAGTACTTGAATTGAGACTGTGGGTCTAATGGTTTCGTTCATATAAGTAGATCCCGGGTTCGCTTCTCAATTTTTTTTTTATATAATAAGATAGCAAACAAGCAGATGGGTCTCCTGATGGAAAGAATCAACCATCGCCTATAGACACCAAAGTAGTGAATGGTGTGTTGCTATCTTGTGGCAAAGTCTAATGCCACATGCATAAGTTTACCGGCTACCTTACCCTCCAAACCGGAACACGACAACGACAAGCACTGACGTTATTGCGGCAGGAATAGGTAAGGCGGCGGTACCAGACCCGGGCGAGACAATGCAGTACTCTACCACCTAGTAGCCACGATGGTAGTGACTCGCATAGCCAATCGGTTTCCTTTTACGACCTGCCTGGCAGATCGGCAGTTGGTCTATTCTTCAAAGGAGTCCGGAACCAATACAGGAAAAAAATTAAGCAAAAAAAGAAGGAATAAGAATTTTTATATCGAGGTAATTTTTTTATTATTAGAAAGCACGCAAGCAGATAGCTTCTGATGAAAAGAGAAACCATCGTCTATAGACATAAAGATTTTAATGTAGTATTGATATCCGTGTGACAGGATGGCAATGCCACATGCATTAGTCTACCGGCTACCTTACCCTCCAAACCGTGACACGACAATGTCAGGCATTGACGCTATTCCATCAAGAATAGGTCAGACGGTAGTACCATATACCCAGGCGAGACGTCGCGTAACTCTACAACTTGGTAGTCACGAGTCCGCCTTTTACGAACTGCTGGCAGAATGGCCGATGGTCTGTTCTACAAAATCCGGACATACAGTTGTAGTTGATAAGGTCTTGGGTCGCGGATTAATGTCACATAGTCACATACAAAAAACATGAACGCTTTTAAACGTAAAAGAGCCCCTCAAGAGAAAAAATAAATAAAAATATTTGACGTTAAAATTAATTTGTAATATAAGATGTGAATTCTCATAATGCAGTTTGACAATACCAACAATCAATTTTATTACATGTCTAAAAAATTTGCGGAAACTTATTAAAACTTGACATTATAGCCATATTAGACATTGCTACGTCAGGGCTTCCCAAACTGCATCGCGTTGTCCCAGGGCGTAATGGCAAAACCAACAACATACACATCTATACATATAATAAAATCGTAGGAAAGTCAAAACTGTACATTGAATATTTTTTTAAAAGAATACTTGGGGCGTGATCTACAATCGATATGGAAGCCAAAAATATAGTTTTTAGAATTTTTGTCTGTTTGTCTGTTTATCTGTTTGTCTGTTTATCTGTTTGTCTGTATGTATGTCCGGGGTAAACTCAAAAAGTACCGCATGGATTTACATCAAATTTTGCATGAATATTACTAACAGGTCGGGTCAACATATAGGCTACATATTATCACGCTATCCCCTACGGGGGAGGAGATGTGCGGAGTAAAAGAAGTCCGCGCGGACGAAGTCGCAGGCAACAGCTAGTATAGAATAAACGCAACTGCAGAATTAATCAGTGATTTCAGCCTTAAGCTCTAATACAACAAATATTTTTGAATTTTAAATCTTAGTTTCTAATGAATATCGTACTAGCCACCAAAGTCAAATTTAATACCTCTATTCAGTTTTATTTTTATGTTTTGCTATTATTCATATTTTTAAATAAAAATTATAAATGTTTTTGGGGTTTTTTTGATAACTTACTATTAGGCTAAAATTACAATTGGTGAGTGGGTGGCTAGTCTGAGTCAAATGGCGAATTTCTCAGGTCGATCGTCATATATGTTTAGGAAGCCCTGACTTACGTTGCCAAAAGTTATCATTAGCGTACACATGTAATTGAACCCATGGAATTAAAACAGTAATTTTGAAATCGCAGATGCTTATCTTTACACAATTTTATTGCTAAATAAAAAGATTACGTTAATTTATGCTGTAAATTTATCCCCATATAAATTACCCCTCACAAACTCAAAAGAAACAGGTACTGTAGTGTGTACTGTGTATTGTTGTGGATTAAACGCGGTTAAAGACACCCTACCGTGCAAACCCGCGTTATCAGCTTATGGGGAACTGACCCGCTGTGAAACTGACGTACAGAAGCGCTAGGGTTACCACTTATCATGCTTTTTTTTAGTGTCGATAGGGAAGCGTTTGACCAGGTATTACGTCACAATTTGACAACGTATTAAGTGATAAATATCCAAACATCTTCCAGTAGGTGTCATGCGTGCCATACAATTACTTCTTGGCCATGTACCAGCTACATTTTCAATTAAAGAAAAAAATATGTAGGCTGTCACATGACGCCGGAAAAATGTGAAATATTAATTTATAGTAAAATAAAATAAAAACAAATGAGTTAAATTAATGGGAATAATCGCTTCTCATACCAATCTTTCACTTATATATCTTTTTTGTTGTTCTGTAATATTATAATCTGTATTTTGTAATTGTAATATATAATATTACAATAAGCTATGAAAAAATTTAAAAAAAACAAGGATTTTTTTCGCCGGATCTTCCCAGTGTGTGGCCGCGTTCCGATCCGGTAGTAATTCTAAACATGTCAACTCTTCGAAAGTGCCTTTAAAGATTTATTTGAATAAATCATTTTTTGAGTTTCAGTTTAATAAATAACTAAAAAATTAAACCGATTTCAAATATCTGCCAATTATACACATATCTCAAAATCCACTGAATTTTGATGAAACTTGAACTGTTCCCTAAGTTGGAATATACCTGATTTAAATCAGAAATAATTATCTGGATTTGATTTTTAGTTTCAGAGATATTCGTGGACAAACATGCAAAATCTCAATTAAGTAAATGCTTGGACTTAGGTGTCCATTATCCTCAAATATTATGTAAATCTAACAAATTTAGATACATATGTATGTATCTAACGGAGTTTATAAGTTTGGCATGTGCCAAACTTATAAACTCCGTTTTTTTGTCGGTTGGAAATAGTCCAATGGGTATTGGAATCCAGGGATACATGTCTATACTGAAGCCTGTATTGTCAGACCATTAAGATGATGAAATAAATGAGTATTCGTATTCGTATTCGATTGCGTAGTCAGGGTCACTCGACCAACAAAGAATATGCAAAGTATGTTTTAGTGGTAAACGCAAGACGACAATCGACAGTCCAATTTTATTACCACAGCGTGCCAAATGCCAATGTAATAGATTTTCACATCAAAAACATAAAAGTATTTTTGGTCATTTTATAGTAGTAGCAACCCTACACTCCAACCTTTGCTTACGAATGAAAGGAAACATAATTCAGACAAATTAATGAAATTCCTCGAGAAAAACAATGTTTTGACAAGATACTTGAAACTTTCTACATTTTGATGATTATACATGATTGGAGAAGAGAAAATAAGACCATAAACGGTTTCTAAACATCGTTAAAGTGCAGAAATTGTTAAGGTTCAGTCTTTATTTACAAATAGCACATTATTGCCTCTTACTTTAGTGTTTTGAGATGAAACTGCGCATAAAGATTTAGTTTTATTAATAGGTTGTCGTAAATATATTGTGCTTTTTGTGTAACTTAAACATATACATTACGTTTATGAAAATGTATTTGTAAAATGTTTAAATTATTTCATTAAAATTTTAGTAAATATCGTCATGCCTATATTCCCAAAGAAGTAGGCAGAGGTGCAACGTACGCATGATGAATCGATGATATTGTGTCTCATTATGTGTCAGGTGGTCAATCTATGGACAACTTGGGCTATATTTAGTCAAATCAATCAAATAAAATAAATTTTAATCGATATAGGTACACATAGGAACACTTATCGACGTTATTTTTAAGCGAAAATATACACGACAATTATTAGACATTGGATGGTTTCAATGTCTATTAAAAATTAATAGACATTGAAACCATCCAAACGATATGCCCAAACCGTTATTCAAGACAATAACGCGAAAATTATTGGATGTCAGACAATCATAAACTTTTTTACTGGATCAAGCAAAAGGAAGAAAATTTCTTGGTAACACTACAGACCACATGAATACTAATAGACATGCCATTGGGAAGTAAACGTGTCGCCGGGCATATGGGCAAACGCTCCTAATACTGTCAAAATTTTTATACATTTGTAGATTATATTATATTGTGAAAAAACAGAAATAAACCATGAAACCGGTCGGAAATTAAATACAGGTAATTATCTTATTGTCAAACAGTACAAGTGTTATCAGTTTAATAAATATTGTGTTAAACCATGTTGTACTGTTTTATCGTATCGAATGAGATGAAAAGTTTTAAAAATAACCCTTGAAATTATTTTATTTCATTGGTAAGTAGTATAACTCTGTATTTCTGTATGTAATTGCAAGCTACATTGACAAAGTAAGAAATTGTCTTGAAGGCGAATCCATTTAATCCGTGGGTAACGCGTACGAAGTCGCAGATAACAGCTATTTATAAATAGAACTGCCCCCAAACCACGAGTTTATGAGTTAAGATATCGTTAAAGTCGACAACACTAGCGACGCTGTTAAAACGGTATTATGCAAATTATTTTTCCAATTGCAACAGAACTTGACCATCGAGTACACATGTTAGTTCGCATTACGATAACATTAAATATTCTGTTAAATATCGCGGTGATAACGCTAAGTGGACTCATAGAGATAATGTTACCTCACGTAATTAGTTTATTCGCCATGTTTATATTACACGTAGCTCAAGGATGTTTAAATAGTTTTAAAGGGATTCTAAGAATGTTATATTTTTTGCTGGTTGTTTTTATTGTATTGATATTGGCTGAATAATTAGCGACTCTGGCCATATAATCGATGGGGCTCGATTAAAGAATCAAGATTCCCGCCAAAAGCAACCACTTGTGTGTTGGGCATAAATTTTGTGTTTCTGAGCTTGGGAATTTATTAAGTATAGTAAGTATATTCATGCAAAATTTGAAGTAAATCCATGCGGTACTTTTAGAGTTTACCCCGGACATACATACAGACAAACAGACAAAAATTCTAAAAACTATATTTTTGGCTTCGATATCGATTGAAGATCACGCCCAAGTATTTTTTTAAAAAAATATTCAATGTACAGTTTTGACTTTCCTACGATTTTATTATATGTATATTGTATAGATATAGATTTTAAATCTCTATATACGATTTGTTACAAAAATCCTCTATCCGACCGTCAATGGGAGTGGTTTTGTAGCTTGTAACGATCATATTTCTTAATCTATATTAATATTATCAATGCGAATGTTTCGATGTTTTAATGGATGGATGTTTGTGATTCAATCATGCAAAAACTACTGAACGGATTTAGATGAAATTTGGCATACAGGTAAATGATGACCTGAAATAGCACATACTTTTTATCTCGAAAAAAAAATAGGTGATCCCGCGGGATTCGCCAAAAACTTTTATAATGCATCCCGCGGAATTCGCCAAATTTTTTTTATGGTTATATATATCCATATATCCATAAAAAATTTTGATCGAATAAAAAATATTTATATATATAAATATTTTTTATTCGATCAATTTTTTTTATATGTCATAAGATAGCAAACAAGCAGATGTGTCTCCTGATGGAAAGAGTCAACCATCCCCTACAGACACCAAAAGTAGACCAGCATTTATTTATATAAAATTTAAAATAATATATAAATAAATGCTGGTTTCCCGATACATTTAGATTTTTCTGGATTCAGGTAGAACTTTACCCTGGCTATAAAAAGAGATGTGTTGACAAATACAGGGCAGTTTTTATCAAGCGATCGAGAGCGATACTTGACGCGACCGTGCGAAGCGAGAAGTGTTTTATTGTGTAGTTTTCTAAGTTCAGTGTTAGTACAGTGAGTGACTAGTGTTATTCAGAGTATTTAAGTATTACATGGTGTTGTGTTGTGTGTATTTTTATTGTAAATACACGGATTTAATATGTGGTGTTTTCTTACAATTACGAACCCGAAGTACGTAACAGCATTAAGCAAAAAACACGTGTAGATTGATTGTAGCCGTTGATTAGTGTGATTCATTAATAATCAGCGTCTATTCACTTTACTACGGTGATTACTAATCACTCGCACTAATCAACGGCTGTCTACACGTATTTTTTACTTAATACTAAGCACCTGATTTAAACAGACGCACTCGTAGTAATCAAAGTGTAACCGGGGCTTAAGAAGTAGTGTACACATAAGCAAGTTGCTCACAGATGTATTATGCATAGGTACTTATCAGACACGACGTGACGGTAAAAGCCATGCCCTCACATAGAACGCTAAGCACAGAAACTAGCGATTCGAAGTATAATTTGCTCGTCTACCCGCACTCTTTGATTATGCAAATGACACGAGGTAATATCGACGGCAAAGGAATGCTAGACATATCCTAATACCACGCCGATATTAATGTACGAGATCGTGTGTTCTAACTTTTTATGGGGAATTTAGGGAAATTTGGAATATTACTGATTTAGGGTTGCCTAAGAGGATTTGCTGTGAATATTACACATCGGAGGCGCCTTTTCCGCCGTTTCATCGACCTTTAAAATTATTTTTCTTTCCACAGGGAAAAGTAAGTATTTTTAAATAAATGTTTTCTGAATTCTGTACACCTGACAGCATGTATGCAAAATTTCAACAAACCAATTTTCTCAGTTACGAATAAGGCCACACAAATGACAACGTACTATTAACACTTTGGTGTATATAGGCAAGGTTTATCTATATATGCTTGTCACTGACGTCTTCCGGTTGAAGTCAAAGTCAAAATCAATTTTTTTTTGAGTTACAGGTGTTTTTGACAGGTCAACAATTTTATAGCTACTACCGAATCTGAACGCGGCCTCACTCAGAAGATCCGGCGGAAGAAACTCAGTGGGCTTGTTTTTTTTTTCAATTACAATTTTTAATCAATTACAATGGTATATTGACCATTAACTCCCAGGCTTATCTCAATAAAAAGGTGAAATTAATGAAATTCGCTACTTTCCGCGAACTGTAAATTACACCTTTGAATTATGGATTTCCGCAAAGTCCCTCCCGAATCAATATTATGTTTTAATTTTTGACGTGACAACGTCTTATAATTCGATAGAGCTGGCTGCACGCACGAAAAAACATGACTCATGCGGCGTTACCTCGCTCTGAGGCGTTCCGTAAATGCTACCATTCCATTAGTATTTTCTTAAGACGTTGTCACGTTCAACTATCGTCTGTAAACCAACTTTACAGACAACCGATTTTTTTTTCAATTTATTTATCGGTAAATCTTAGTTTAGAGGGTAAAGTATCCGGTAAACTTATGCATGTGGCATTATTATCTCGCTAAGCACAAAGCATAAAGCTATAGCTATATCTCTTCATCAGAATAACCATCTGCTTATTTGCTATCCAGTGAATTAAAAAAACTTTAGGATAAATCAAAATAGCGAAAGTCCCAGTTAACTAGTAAAGCGATTCGAATTTTCGTGTTTTAGCAACCCTAAGTAGAGTAAATAGTTCAATAGATTCACCCCTACTGGGAAATAGTAATTCAGATGTTCCTCGCTGCGGTTTTCACCGCTTTGTTTTCTGTTGCAAAGTGCGAATTACGCCACCTGTTGGTGACACTTCTTCGTTTTATGATCAAAATTATACCCAAGTATTGTAGAGCTTAGAAATTTATACTATTATTGTGAATGTTTCTGTTTGGTGTCGTATTTCTTGTTATAAAATTATTATATAAATTCTACATTATATATATTCTACGATATTAATCGCAGACCATATAGAAAGAAAGAAAGAAATTATTTATTTTCCAGAATATGGAAGTTACAAGTTATTAAAATTTGATTAAGTTACCAACATATTCTACCATGATATGGTGTGCAAATATTTTAAAATTATAATTAGTTACAATGAAACTAAAAATGTTGTGAGTCGATTTTTTTACAATTACTACCGGATCGGAACGCGGCCACACACTGAGAAGATCCGGCGTAAGAAACTCAGCGGGCTTGTGTTTTTTTTTCAATTATAGTTACATAATACAAATTACGGAAAGACATATGCTATGTAATGTTAGAATATATCTATCTAATGTCTTCAAACGAGGCATTCTTGTATATATGTCGGCGTGAAATTGTCAATACCGTTAGATTATAATCTGCCCAGAGAGTTTATAATTTGGTTAGGTTAGATTAGCAGTTTAATTATAATATCACTTAGCTAGATTATCTATCGGTATTGCTCCCTAGGCAGATTATAATATAACGGTATTGACAATTTCACGCCGACATGTATATAAATATATAATCTGAATCTCAGAAACGGCTCCAACGATTTTCATGAAATTTAGTATGCAGGGGGTTTCGGGGGCGATAAATCGATCTATCTAGGTTTTATTTTAAGAAAACGTCGTTTTACCAGAAAAAATACCGAGCAAAGTTAAGTCATTCAGGTACTAATTTTTTAAACCCAGTAAAACTGCGGCAACCGACTTTCCATTTCCTGTATCTTCGTAACTTGAATCAGATCTTCAAATTAAAATTTAACCATACGGGAAGTAAAGGGTATACTCAAAAAAATAAAATAAAAAAGACATTTAAAAAATCATACAGCAGAATTTATAATCTCCTCCATTAGGAAAGTCGTTACTAGGTGGTAGAGTTCTGCATTGTCTCGCCCGGGTCTGGTACCACCGCTTTACCTATTCCTGCCGCAATAGCGTCAGTGCTTGTCACTTTCGTGTTCCGGTTTGGAGGGTAAGGTAGCCGGTAAACTTATGAATGTGGCATTTGACATCGCCACAAGATAGCAACGCACCATTAACACCTTTGGTGTCTATAGGCGATGGTTGACTCTTTCCATCAGGAGACCCTTGCTTATTTGCTATCTCATGATATAAAAAAGTCGGTCGAAAAAGAAAAGATTTTTGTTTTGTTTATAATGGACACAGCAAAAACAACTAGACCATTTTTTATGTTGAATAATGATATTATTCCTAATACTTACTTGTCCGAGCCCACTTTGACAAATAAATCATTTTCAATTCAGCCAGGCAGTTCGTAAAAGGCGAACGATTGTCCAAACGCGTCACTACCGTCGTGACGTGTTCATCAATTTAATATTTAATTCAACTTTCTGAATCCCTTATCACAGCTCCTCAAATGTAGATTTATGAAAAAAGTACTTATCCTATTCTTGACCCCGTTTCTTTAATTATTTTTTGTTAAATTTAATTAAACACTAGACTGCCTCGTGCGCTATGTTTTGTTTATAATGGACACAGCAAAAACTACTTGATCAATTTTTTATAATGAATAATGATATTATCCTTAATACTTGTCCGGGCCCTTATAATGAATAATGATATTATCCTTAATACTTGTCCGGGCCCTTATAATGAATAATGATATTATCCTTAATACTTGTCCGGGCCCACTTTCACAAATAAACCATTTTCCATTCAGTCAGGCAGTTCGTAAAAGGCGAACGATTGTCCAAACGCGTCACTACCGTAACGTGTTCATCTATTTAATATTTACTTCAACTTTCATCCCTTATCTCAGCTCCTCAAGTGTAGATTTTTGATAAAAGTACTTATCCTATGCTTGACCCCGTCTCCTTAACTTTTTTTTGTTAAATTTAATTAAACACTAGACTGCCTCGTGCGCTATGGCCTATTCGACTCAAATCATTAGATCCCGGGTTCGATACCCGGGTCAGACAAAAGAGTTATTGAGGGGTTTTTGAGGTTTTTCTCGAAAGTCTAAAATCTCAGTAGCAGCTCGGAGTCTGTCGGAGTGGTTTATTACCACTCCCGTGCCTCGGATGAGCACGTTAAACTGTCGGTCACGGTTATCGCTATAAATAGTCGATAATCGTTAACATGTCGCCAAATGCGGCGATGAGGATCGCCACTTATTTTGTCAACCGAGAAGATCGAAAATCTAAATTGCATTATAAATGGCAGTAATTTCATTTTAGAAAAGCTGTATATTTTGGAAACGATGATCGATTTTGATCTTATAGCACTTAACACAAAATAGCTCTAAAATGTTTTCTTAGCTACATAATTTATAGTCTGAAAAACATATTTTTCAAAAGTTTCCACAACAAAACTGGGGTTTTGACAAATCCCAAAAAAATTAACCGATTTTGATCCAATTTACGGCTTTTGACGCAATTTTCTAGAGAGAAAAGCTGATTAGATTTTCAAATTAATCGGTATATTAGCCTGAAGTTATTTTAAAAATATTAAGTAAGTTTGCTGTAAACAACAAAATATTAATATTTTAAAAATTTGATACAAATTTGACTTTTCAAACTTTCACGTAGTTTTTTAAGTGCTAAATAAAATCTTGTTGAAGGTCGAAAAACGGTTAGTTAAAAAATCTCGGAGTTACATCGTAAAACGCTTTTTTCAAAATTTTTCGCCAACGATAACTTCCGAACGGATTTTGATGAACCGATTTCGATGTCATTTATGCATTGAACGCAGTTTTTTGAAGAAAAGAGCCGATTAGATTTTGTGCTCAATCAGTACATTAATCTGGAAGTTATATTAAAAAAATATTGTTTCGCCTGGAATGCTATTGATGTTTTTTGAAAATTTCTCAAAATCTCCTGAACCGAATTAGTGCAAATTCTCAGAAAGTCTAAGTTTACCTGATTGTAATCGAATGCCTATAACCGCGTTTCGATTGGTTAAGCCGTTCAAAAGTTATGAGATGTCTACATACACACATACACACACATACATACAGACATACTGACGTCATCGTGAAAATAGGTAAACGTAAAACGGTTTACTAAATAAAATTTGGTAAAAACTCTATATTCGAAAATCGGGGCAAAATCAGTAACTTCCTTATTTTCGCATTTATAATATAAGGACAAGTATGGATAAGGGCCTTATTTCTTAACACGTATTCAAATAATTCTGTCAACCACATAGTGAAGACACACGTTACATTAAAGCAAGTTTGCCATTTGTGTCACCTCGCAGTCGCAATATGCGGTTTTGTCAGTTAAAATTATTGGATAATCAGTCGCACGGTGTAACGCGGTGCCGGCACCGCATACACACGACTTCATTATGCAAATCCGGAGATAGGATATCGACGGGACCTGCTCGTGACGGCCAAGTTTTAAGGATTATCTGAGAGCTAGTGTTGGGTGATAATGGATGCAGACTGGGACACGTCTCGGACGTGTTTACCTAACATGATCTTACGTCCCTTATTGAACGATACTGTCCCGGTGTCCCCAAGTATATTCCAGGGAAAATCTCCCGTTTTCCGAAAGATTATACATTTTTTTTATTATAAGATAGCAAACAAGCGGGTCTCCTGATGGAAAGAGTCTACCATCGTATATAGACACCAAAGGTGTTAATGGTGCGTTGCTATCTTGTGGCGAGGTCTAATGCCACATGCATAAGTTTTACGGCTACCTCACCCTCCAAACCGGAACACGATAGTGACAAACACTGACGCTATTGCGGCAGGAACAAACTATTATAAATTGTATACTAATGTATCAGAAATCTCATCTAATTTAACAAATATTCGCTTAAACGTGACCCTTCGGCCGCACCTGCGTGTATTGTCCCGTAGACATTAGCGCGCTAAGATACACGCAGTCTGTATGTTTGCCGAATAGCCGATAATAGCCGGTCACATCTGCATTTATCGCGTCATTGCGCGAAGCTTCGTGACGATAAACGCAAGTGCGGCCGCAGCATGAGCGGAATACAAAAATCGCGCTAAAAAAGTTATTTTTTTAAAAAATGAACACCAATAATTTCAAAATTAAAAAAAATATATATCTAACATAATTCAATTTCGGTTCTCTATCAAAATGGATACATCCAACAGACATTACTTCTATCATTTATCCCTTGTGTATTTCAGATGTCCTGTTTTGAGATAAAAAAATATGGTCAGTGTATGTATACCCCATGTTAATGTGGGTTTTTTAAATATATCAACTGCTTTACTACTAGGTATCTCGTAACAGCCAAGACTTACTCAATACCAGGAATTAAATGCATACGCCTTTTATGACAATTTCTTAGTTTGTCAGTGTAGCTTACAATTACACACAGAAATACAGAGTTATACTACTTACCGATGAAATAAAATTACTTCAAAGGTAATTTTTAAACCTTGTCTTATTCAGTACAATAAAACAGTAAAACATGGTTTATTTCTATTTTTTCACGATATAATATATCTACAAATTTATGACATTTTTGAGAGTGATAGGAGCGTTTGCTCATTTGCGCGGCGACACGTTATTTTCCCAGTGGCGTGTCTATTAGTATTCATGTGGTTTGTGGTCATACGCATCACTAACATGGTAAATACTATGTAGGTGGTGGAGTTTTGCAACGTCTTGACCGGGCTAGATACCACCGCCGTAACTATTTCTGCTGGAATTACGTCAGTGCTAGTCGCTATCGTGTTCAGGTTTGGAGGGTAATGTTGCTGGTAAATATATGCATGCGGTATTGCTATGCTGTCACACGGATAACAAAGTAACATTAATATCTGATGTCTTTAGGCGATGGTTTTCTGCCATCTGCTTATTTGCTTTCCCATGATATAAAGATAGTTTTAATATGACAAGCTGGCTGTACCCGCGCATTCTTTTTGGAAAAATTTCTAAAATGGAAGTCCGGGGTTTTGTATAGTTCCCATTTCCGTGGGATTTCCGGGATAACAACTATCTTATGTCTTTTCTCGGGTTTCAAACTATCTTTGTACTAAATCGGTTCAGTGGTTTAGGCGTGAAGAAGTGATAGACAGACAGACAGACAGTTACTTTCGCATTTATAATATTAGTATGGATATAGCGATCAGCAATGGAGGAATCTATATCATTTTGTTAAATCTGAGTATCACTTCACGACAAGGTTACTGCGATGCATTTGATTACATAATTGCAACTAAAATCATAGTTATACAATGAGTCACTTGGTTCTTGTAGCGTGGGTGTCCGTTTGTGCGTTCGTTTGTTTAAAGTTTCCATAGAAAGCTGGTTCGACCTATTGTGGGTTGAAGTCAATACGAAATATGAAATGTATAAAAGATGATATATTTACCAACTTTCACTATCTGTGAATTTAAATAAAATTAGTATCAGGACAGTTTTAGGTTATGTTTGAAGCCGCAAAATAGCTAAAGCTAAAGCTGAATTGACTTAAGATTTGAAATACATACGAAATATTAAATATCAAAGTTTAGTGGTAAAGTATTTTGCGAACTTCTGTATTACTGAGAATTAAGATACGATAGTATTACGGAGAATGTTACCTGCGCTGTATTTTAGCTTTCAATAATAGCTAATCTAAAATTAATTTGACTTATTGT
Organism: Apodemia mormo; assembly: GCA_036924255.1. Classification (NCBI taxonomy): domain Eukaryota; kingdom Metazoa; phylum Arthropoda; class Insecta; order Lepidoptera; family Riodinidae; genus Apodemia; species Apodemia mormo. The sequence continues at coordinate 10,289,631 of JAUPFN010000010.1, read as the reverse complement.
TTTCAAGCGTCCTGTTTTATAGGAAAACTAGCGACCTGCCTGCGGTTTCACCCGCGTAGCTTTTGTTCCCGTGGGAATATCGGAAAGCTTTATATACTAAATCTTTCCTCAAGAATCAATCTATCTATTAAAAAAACCGCATCAAAATCCTTTGCGTAGTTTTAAAGTTTTAAGCATACAAAGGGACAGACAGAGGAAGCGACTTTATTTTATACTACGTAGTGAAGACGACCGTCGCCTATAGCCACCAAAGATGCTATGAGCTATCTAACCCTCTAAACCGGAACACGACAATGACAAGCATTGATGCTATTGCGGCAGGAATAAGTAAGGCGGTGGTACCAAATACCCAGGCGAGACGTTGCGGAACTCTACCACTTAGTAGTCACGATAGTAGTGACACGCAGAGCCAATCAGTTGCGTTTAACGACCTGCCTGGCGGAACGGCTTTACTTCAAAGGAGCCCCGACCAACACTGGGGAAACCAATTGTAATGTACACGGCTGTCCTGGATAGTTTCAAACAGCCTCCTAAAGTTTATTTACTTTGTTTTAGCTCAGATAATTTTATTAAAAAATAATAAACTAATATGATAATTATTCTTGCTTGAATTTTATTTTAACTGCATTTTAATATAGTTACTGTTACTGTAAGTATTTCTAACCGGATCGGTTTAAAACTGCTTTGTCCTGGGTACTACATTTTTTTTTCTATCTATGTGTGTGTTTTGTTTTCTTCTATGCCCTGACCAACACGGGGATTACGTGGAAAATTTGTGGGATAATGAGATACTATTTAATACTAAAGGTGCTTTGTGAAACAAATAAATTTAGGATTTAACCGAGTGAAGATGAAAAATTTTCCCCGTGTTGGTCCCGGGCTCCTTTGTAGAATAGGCCAACTGCCGTTCTGCCAGGCAGGTCGTAAAAGGTGACCGATTGGCTATGTGAGTCACTACCATCGTGGCTACTAGGTGGTAGAGTTCTGCATTGTCTCGCCCGGGTCTGGTACCACCGCCTTACCTATTCCTGCCGCAATAACGTCAGTGCTTGTTGCTGTCGTGTTCCGGTTTGGAGGGTAAGGTAGCCGGTAAACTTATGCATGTGGCATTAGACCTAGTCACAAGATAGCAACGCACCATTAACATCTTTGGTGTCTATAGGCGATTGATGACTCTTTCCATCAGGAGACCCATCTGCTTGTTTGCTATCTTCTGATATAAAAAAAACGTATGCTTTCCTACATTATCAAGATCTTACATGTAAGGTTGTCAAGCCATCTAGATCCTACATATATGGTGTCTATGGTAATGAGGTATTCTCTCTACGGGATAATTATGCGTACGCAGGTCTGCATTACGGATGGTCGATGTTTCTTTCACGGTGTCCACCTGACGGCGACATGCGGAGCGCCAATTCAACTAGCAGTGAACATCATTATAAGTTTTAATTCTTAAGCTTTAGCGATAGATACGAAATAACACGATAGTGAGATGAAAAACTAAGTCATATTTCAAGAAATGCGTCGTTACGCCATATCAACTGCAACTGTTTTAATTATTGTTAGTTTTATGAGATTTTTAAGTGATTTAAGTTTTGAAGTGAATTTTCTTTATCGACGTATGGAAACTTTATACAGGAATGTTAAGAAAAGTCATACTTTTTTCTTACACTCGACGGCCACGCGTCGCGATTTTGATTGATGAAGTAGTAAATAGCAGAAAAATGACGTGTCGTAAAAAAGTTTCAATTCTTACATGTGTACATTATTACATTTTTTATAATTTTTCATTATTGCTTTTATATCACAAAATAAAATTGTGTAACAAAAGTCTTAAATTTAATATGAAATAACATAAAAATCTTCTGTTTTAGTAAATACTATTTAGGACAAATCCAGCCAGGCCAGATCTCTGATTTAAAATATTGTTTGACATCAGGACGAACAGATTACAAAATCGTATTAAAGAGATCTTGTTAACACCCTTGAAGAAGAACCTGAATGGGTGTATTCAGGTTCTTCTTCAAGATTGTAGATTAAATATAAATAATATTAATTAAAAATTATTATTTTTAAGGAATACTTTTTAAGGTTAATTAAAAATTAATACTCGTATGGATATTAGTACCTACTTCTTAAAGCTAATATTTAGATCCAATAGGTTTCACCTTATTAGCTAAACTAGTTCAAAACTAAAAGTGTATTAAATTATTAGTAAAAACATAAATCATTTCAAAGCTATGTTTTAAGTAAAGACGTAGCCTGTTAGTAATAAACAGTATGACTTATGAGTGCTCTTCATAAAGACAATGTTATAAGTCGCTAGCTCTTCTGACTTAGATACAGTAGTTGGATGTATTGTGTTGTCTAGTGGAAATCTTACAAACGGTGCACGATCCTGACAAGTGACAGCGAGGGGCTCTGCCTCCTAATGCATTATTATAATTTCTCGACGAATTAAGCTGCTACGTCCAGCTCAGCGCAATGGATGCACTTTGTTACTATTGTATGAAAATTGTCAATGTCAGACTGGATAGCTAGAAATCGTATAACTTCCTCACTAATATTATTTCTGCAAAAAAAAATCTATTTCTGAATTTGTTTGTTTGTTCGTTACGCTTTCGATGTCGATTTCAGAAATTCTTTCACCTATCAATGGCGACATTATCAGCGAGTAATATGGGCTGTATATTTTAAAATTAGATATCCCTATGAAAATTACAATAATGGTAAAAATGGTAATTCCAAGTGGTACAAGTGGTACAAAGTGGTACAAAATGGTAATTCCAGGAAGGTATAAAAAATTTGACGTGCGCTGGTATTTTGGTATGTGTTAGAAAATTTAGGTAACTAGGGCAGATCCCTTTGACACTTAACATTCAATTATACGTATATATGTATATAGTGTATAAGTGTAAAAAATTAAAATTAAGTTGAAACGAAGTTCTAATAAGTAAATATCGGCGATCAGTTCACTATTCAATTAAGAATAGCATCACCTTTTCCGATGCGTAAAATTAATGTTTACGGTAGTTTTAATCCTAACTTATTTATTTGATTATGACTTCTACAGTTGTTTAAGGACATCAACGCGAGCGAAGCCGCGGATTAACAGCTGGGATTAAATAATTCTTATTATGAATAATTTTGAAATAAATTAATTAACAGATATAATTAATTAACTTTATGTAATAGATTAATAAAAATATTTAATTTTTTCTATAGTTTTTAGTTTACAATTACTTTAATAATAGTAGGAAAGTATGTTTATGTAATAATAAATAATAAAGTAAATAAAAATGTCGTAACGCTCATTATCCTCATAGGAGTTATTAGATGGGCAATTAAAACGCATACAACGTTCCATGATGAAACTTATTAAAAATAATGTATTTTTATATTTTATGACATACTATTTTAATATTAGTAATTTTAATGTTTTCAAAAGTGGCCAGTGGCCCCCAGTCCTTATAGTTGTTGGGTCCATAATGATCTAATTGGCTTTACGGCCGCACGTTCCGATAGTTCCAAATTCCAATCAATTAATTACTCAAGAGTCAAGACCTAATACCAATATCGTAATCGTTATTACGTTATTGTTAGTTAAGTTTACATTTTCTGCCATTGGCCAGATGTCAGTGCCAATTGCTGCATTGTATTTGCATTGCATCTGCTAATGGACTTTCTGCCATTCTGCCACGTAGTTCGTAAAACGCGAACTATTGGCTATAGCACGTATCCCTACCACCGTGACTATTAGGTGGTAGAGTTTGCAATATCCCTTTCGGATTTGGTCCCACAGTCTTTAGTCTTACCTATTCCTGCTGCAATAGCGTCACTGTTACTCACTGTCATCTTCCGGTTTGCAGTGGAGGTAACCGGTAATTTTATATATGTGGGATTAACAAATAATATCCCGCCACACGGAACGTAAAATTATCGCCTTAGGTCTTTATAGACGATGGTAGTGCCTTTAAATCAGGAAAGCCACCTGCTTGGGCTATAAAAAAAATTACTTAATAAGTGAGCGGCGGCAGGCGGAGTCTATGATGAGGATGATCACTCTTTATGCCAGATGATTAACTTGTGAATATTTGTGATTCTGGGGTGTGGTGTTGATTTAAAATCAATGTCTTTTTTTGTTTGCAGGTAAGTTCTGTTCCCTCGTCGTGAGTGAGGTAGTTTTATCGCTGTTAATTATACATAATATAGTTGGTAATGTAATCAAAGCGGCGATGAAGATCATCACTTATCACGCCAAGCAAGACATCCATGGGGAGTGATGAACAGGAGTGATTCAGTTCAATATGCCTCTACTTAATACTCGTATTATAAATGCGAAAGTTTGGATGTTTGCATGTATGGATCTTTGTTACTCAATTACGCAAAAACTATTAAACGGATTTAAATAAATATTGGCATACTGGTAGATGGTGACCTACAATAGCACATAGGCTTTTTTCATCAGACATTTTATTCCGTAAAAATTAGGTAATCCCGCAAGATTCACCAAAAACTTTTATATTGCAGCGGATTGCACGATGCAGGTAGTGGGTTATAAATGTCACCTAACATTTGGCGCACTCGGTAACAGGGTTAAAATGTATCCTAAATGTGTAAAAATGATACCTTTTATCCAATAACCTGTTCCCATTTTTTGTATTACCTTTATAAGATAACAAATAAGCAGATGACTCTCGTGATGGAAAGAGATATTGCCTATAAACAGCAAATATGTAATTAGCGCATTGCTATCAGTGTGGCGGAATGGTAATGCAACTTATATAAACTTACCGACCTCACCCTCCAAGCCGGAACACAGCTGTGATAAGCATAACTTTTTACGAGCTGCCCGGCAGAATGGCAGATGGTCTTTTCTCCAAAGGGGGGTCCGAATTTTAACGAGAGCGTAGCCACGTGCTGTAGCCAGTATGTATAATAAATCCGCAATGCTTGCACGATATCTTACCACCATTTATAGAATGCTATTATAATGTAACCCAATTTCCTCACTATTTGTCAAATGTTTCTCAAAACTTATCTGTGCATCTTCGAATGACCTGTAAATTGGGACAGACTTTCTAATCAAACAAAGGCGTGCCAGCCATATTGATCATGACAAAACAAGCTCCACATATCATTACTCTTCATAACGACGTGGAGTCCCATTAGAATTGAGTCAGCTTACCTTTAAACTTTGACAAGGTTATATTTTATGGCCCCTACTTTTCGCTTTCGTGAGAAACGTGTATGCGTTTGTTTTCGGACTTTTTTCTTTATACTTGCTATACAGTTATTTCCCCCGTGTTGGTCCTGGGCTCCTTTGAAGAATAGGCCAACTGCCGTTCTGCCAGGCAGGTCGTAAAAGGCGACCTAGTGGCTATGCGCGTCACTACCATCGTGACTACTAGGTAGAGTTCTGCATCAGCTCGACCGGGTCTGGTACCATCGCCCTACCTATTCCTTCCGCAATAGCGTCAGTGCTAGTCACTGTCGTGTTCCGGTTTGGAGGGTAAGGTGGCCGGTAAACTTATGCATGTGGCATTAGACCTCGCCAGAAGATAGCAACGCATCATTAACATCTTTGGTGTCTATAGGCAATGGTTGACTCTTTCCATCAGGAGACGCATCTGCTTGTTTGCTATCTTATGATATAAAATAAATAAAAAAATAAAATAAATAAATACAGAGATATTTAAGTCTATCGTAAGGCAGCTAACAATCAAGTGACTCTTCTGAAAGAGAGATAATTATTTCCTTGTAACAATTACAGCTAGAATGAAATGTCAATATGCGTAAGTTTAGCAGCTACCTTAATCTTTAAAGTAGACTATGGTAGTGACAGGTGCTGAGTTAAGAAAGGAATAGGTTACTAGTACGGTAGTGGTATCAAACTTGGAGAGGACGGTACAGAACTCTTCCACCAAGAGTTCATTTTTTTATATCATAAGATAGCAAACAGGCAGATGGATGTCCTGATGGAAAGAGTCAACTATCGCCTATAGATACCAAATTTGCTATGTTGTGGCGAGATCTAATTCCAAACGCATAAGTTACCCTTCAAACCGAACCACGACTGCGAAAAGCACTGACGTTAATGCGGTAAGAATAGGTAAGGCGGTGGCACCAGACCCACGCGAGACAATGCAGAACTCTACTATCTAGTAGGCACGGTTGCCACTTAGGACCTGCCTGGCAGAACGGCAGTTGGCCTATTCATCAAAAAAAGCCCGAGACCAACACGGAAAATACATGTTACATATTTAGCCAAGTTTGCCTTTTGCGAATTGCCTTGGAGAGAGGAAATGTTTTATTTTTTAAAAGTGGTTACGTCTAACATGGTAATGATTTCTGCAACGTCTGGCCTGGGTTTAATACTTCTGCTTCATCTGTTCTGGGCGTGATTATTTCTATTATGTTAAATAGTTATGATCTATATTTTTGGTAATAATCTACTTTTATAGGGTGCCCGTCTTTTTTTTGGTGTGCAGAGTAAGTTATGCTTGTGATAATAATACATCCTTGACACACGGATGACAATGTACTATTAACATATTCGGTGCCTAACGGCTATGGTTTTCTCTTTTCGTCAAGAGTCGTTTTTCATTTGCTGTTCTACAATGAACTTAAAAATATTAGTGATTAATACAGGTGCCTCCATAAATACAAAATAGATCAAAATCTGTCAAACCATTTAAGACCCTTACGAACATACGTACACTGGAATTTTATATACATTTAAAGAGATAAAAATATCAAAATGGTTTTTGTACCGTAACGTTTTTGGATTAAGCCATCCATTAATTAAATTTTTATACCTTCCTGCGGTGACCGCCAAGAGACAGCTTCTAGATAAAATGTCCCACGCCATGTTAAATCCTCTCCAAGATAACGAATGAACAAGTTTTTTATAATAAGTAGCTCAAGTATTTTACAAAAAATAAAAAATGTCAAAACTGGTTGAAGGTATAATTTGTTGAAGAAATATTTCTGGTCTATATTTTATGATAATAATCTAGTGTTATAGGGTGGCTGGTGGAAGAATTTGGATTTTATATTAGTATAATAAAAACGGTTAAGTTAATAAAAAAAAACGGCTAAGACTCGCGCACGAAGGGTTCCGTATCATCATCTATAAAGCTAAATCACGTTTGTTGTATGTATATTTAAATATTTATTTTATTTACTTATTAGGTATTTATTTTTATAGTTAATATATTTTTAAATACTTAATTTTTTGAAAATATTCAAGTTTCTACCTGTTTGCTTAAAAATTGCTTAAAAATTTGTATTTGTGCGTTTTGTTGTATGGGTTTAATATTTACTTTATTTTTATTTAATTATTTATTTTGAAAGGTAATATACAACTAAATATATATGCTGTAAAAATTTTAAGCGTTTACCTGTAACCGTTATTAATATTAAGCAAAAAAATACGAAAATAACACGTTTGTTGTGTGGGATACACACTTAACATTTTCATTTTTTTTTATTTAATATTTATATACAATAATTTCCAAAATTTCAGCTTTCTAGCTATTCCGGTTTATGAGATACAGCTTGGTGACAGACAGACAGACGGCGGAGGCTTAGTAATTGGGTCACGTTTTACCTTTTAGGTACGGAAACCTAAAAATGATTGGAAAAGTTAAACGAATGGATTTAATGGCGGGATGGTAATGCCACATGCATAAGTTTACCACCTTCTTTAAGGGTTCTTTACTCTCAAAACCTGAACTTGACAGATCAAAAATATTACTCCCCTTTGCACTATAAGTTAAAAACCAGCCTCTGTTACTAGAATAATATTCTTTCTAAACGTGAAATAATTTTTAGAATGAGTTCAGTAGGTTTTGAATTTATTGGAAGAAAGAAAGAAAGAAAAGAAACAAAGAAAAAATATTTATTAATGGACAATTATATTCTCAGTTAAATAATATTCTAAGTTTTTCTTCTATACAAGAAAATGTGCTGTTAAAAGTTCATAATGTGCTGTATAAATTATCTTTTAAAAATGTTATATGTTTTATTTATTTAATTTATTTATTAATTTACATAAACAAAAATCCACAGCTTAATTTACAGAAAATACTTACAATACTATATACATTAAATATTAGCCAATTACGGATTTTTCTCTGTTTTCTGATCATAATATGATGTATTTATTGATTTGTTATAAGTTGATTTTCTTATTTTATTGTATTTGTTGGATTTTTTTTCTTATCTGTATGCATGTTATTGTTATTTACTGTATATGTAAAGTACTGTGTGGTACATAAAACAATATCTTATTCTTAAAAATAAATCAAAGATTTTACTAATAAACTTATATTTTAAAAAAAGCTAAAAATTATAGCGATAGTGATTGGTAATTTGAGTCCATTAAAAGGGAATAAACTTACTATTTGTTGAGGCTTGGTGAAACACTGGTTTTCAATATCCCCTATTTATTTGACAGCAAGCTAACTATTGGTGTTACCAACATACAAATAATCAAATATTATTTTCTGTGTTAGTATAATATTAGTATAATATATAATATTCACGGGACAAATTACACTTACTGATCTAACCCCAAAGTAAGCAAATTATTTGCTTGTGTAATGGGTGTTAGTCAACGATACTAATACATAGAAATACGTAGATAAATACTGGAATATATTTAATAAACACCCAAACCCGGAAATACAAACATGCTCATCACGCAAATGCTTGTCCCCGTCGGGGATCGAACCCGAGCCCCGTCGATTGCGTAGTCAGGGCCGCTAACCACTCGACCAACGGGGCGGTCAAAGTATAGATATAAATATTTAAGTTTCATTGGTACACTTTGATCCAATATTAGTTACTTAAAATAATATTGACACAGGGAAAAAACTTGAAAGAGTTTGATTGTATAAAGAACTAGCTGTGCCCGCGACTTCCTCCGCATGGTAAAATTTCTAAAATTAAAGTAGCCTAAGTTACTCCTTATTATATCAGCTATCTGCCAGTGAAAGTCCCGTCAAAATCGGTCCAGCCGTTTCAGACATTAGCCGGAACAAACAGACAATATCCATATGCATTTAGTAAAAAGCGGTAGTTTTTATATCACAAACAGACACTCCAATTTTATTTATCTGTATGTATAGACTAGCTGTGCCCGGGACTTGGTCCACGTGGAATTTTTTTATTAATAAAAGTAGCCTAAGTTACTCCTTATTACATCTACTATCTGCCAGTAAAAGTCCCGTCTAAATCGATTCAGCCGTCCCCGAGATTAGCCGGAACAAACAGACAGACAGACGGAAATTGTAAAAAATGTTACTTTGGTATATGTACCGTGTATTAATACTACATCCATATGCATTTAGTAAATAGCGGTTATTTTAATATTACAAACAGATCCAATTTTATTTATTTGTATAGATTTCTAAATTCGCTTTCTTTGGCTAGGTTTTTCTATCTTCGTAATTCGTAGCTTCAGAAATGTATATAAACAAAAAAAACACACACACAAACAATAAATTTACAAATAATGTATGTATTTACTTAGTTTTCTCTTATGACGGCCACGGTGTTATTTTCTATACGATTTATGAAATAATGTTAGTGTAAAAAAATAGTAGTGTTATAAAATTTTGAATTATTATGAATTCATTAAAAAATAATTATAATCGGAGAACAATCTTCCAATAGGGTGGAGGTACCAGTTGTTGCCACTTTACCATTTGTGGCCATTTCATGTCAAAAAATTTATAAAAGTATTTCTACGCGTATACAATTCCTTGTTAATTTGATTCATAAAAGTGCGAACTTTTATGTATATGCGTATATTTAGATGAACGCCTAGACTGATATATTTTACTGATTTCTAATCATGAATATTATATTTTAATACTTTTAGCCTAATCTGGACAAAGACAACCCAAACCCACAAAAATCGCAACAAAATTGGCCCCGTCGTTTTTGACTTGTAAGTGTTGTAAATGACACATCTTTATACAATTTATAGATGAACAACTAGACTGATGCATTTTACTATTTTTTTTATTGATGATAATAGTATTATTAAAACGTTATTTGTTTTTCAATAAATCAGCAATATTTTTTGAACAAATATTTTTTTGCCGACATTACTAATTTCACACTTGTGGTATTTTGATAACAAGCGCGATCCTGTTCTTAGTTGGAACGCATAGTAAATATTTGTTTCTAATGATTAATACGAGTGCTGGCTCCACCTATACCTAATACTTCATGCTTCTAATATACTTTTTAAAATGGAAGCGAGAAATACCTTGTTTTAAACAATCGTAGCGATAAAATTCCACGATACAAAAAATCAAATCATATTTTGATATAAAATTTTTAATCAGAAATATCACAACTTTAAGCACTCCTGATTTCGGATAACCTCCGACAGGATGACACATCGTAAACATTCACAGATAAACATACAGATATCATAAGGATAACTTTGTTTACATATTAAATGAACTCTCGAAAGTGCGATTAGTTCATAGGAAAATGACCTTTAAGTGAAATGGCGTACGAAAAGATATATAGACTTGGTTGCCATGGAATGGTCGGCGCCTGTGCTTGGGTCCCACGGCTCCTGCGCCCACGCTGCGCCAAGGCTAGTCTAGAATTATTACGTACAGTGTTATTAACTCGCCAGTCAGATGATGCATAATTTAGACGTATTGCGGAATACCTATTTGTGATTATTGGATCGGTTTTTATGGAGCTGATTTTAGAATTACTAGTCTACCACGACGCTTCCCTTGCGTGGTAGGCAGAGTAAAACGAACGTTTTTTTTTATCATAATATGGCTATCATGATGGAAAGAGAAACCATCGCCTATAGACACCAAAAATGTTAATGGTGCCACATGTATAGGTCTACTGGCTATCTTACTCTCCAAACCGGAACACGACAATGACAAGCATTGACGCTGTTACGGCAGAAATAGATAAGGTATTACCAGACGTGGGCTGGACAATGCAGAACTCTACCGCCTTATAGCCACGATAGTAGTGACTCGTATAATCAATCCTTCGCCTCTAACGAACTGCCTGGCAAATCGGCAGATGATTTATTCTTCAAGGACCAATGTAGTATGTACTTACAATTTACAGAATAAAAGCAAAATAAAACGTGTTTTTTTTGGTATTTTTTGCTCGTTTGTCGACATTACTCTTAAGAAAAAACTTCTACTCTTAAGAAAAAAAATAGCTATAAATTTACTTATCTATTAATTCAAAAATAATAGTAATATTAATAATTAGACTTACTACATAAACTAATCGTATTAAAATGAATTGTTTTAATATCTGACACCAACTCGTGAAGAAAGTCTTGCTTTTTAATTTTTTAAGCATTATTGCAGGCATAGGCTCATCTTAGGCTGTAGGGGTGTTAACATACCACCATTATTTTTTAATTTTTTTTTTTATATCATAAGATAGCAAGCAAGCAGATGGGTCTCCTGATGGAAAGAGTCAACCATCGCCTATAGACACCAAAGATGTTAATGGTGCGTTGCTATCTTGTGGCGAGGTCTAATGCCACATGCAGAAGTTTACCGGCTACCTTACCCTCCAAACCGGAACACGACAGCGACAAGCACTGACGTTATTGCGGCAGGAATAGGTAAGGCGGTGGTACCAGACCCGGGCGAGACAATGCAGAATTCTACCACCTAGTAGCCACGATGTTAGTGACTCGATAGCCAATCGGTCGCCTTTTACGACCTGCCTGGTAGAACGGCAGTTGGCCTATTCTTCAAAGGAGGCCGGGACCAACACGGCGAAAGCTGCTACTGAAACTTGTGTTTTAGAAGAAAATTTCGAAAAACCTTCAATAACTTTTGCCTCAATGACGTGAACCTGGGGCCTCATAATCTGAACCGAAACGGCTAACTCCTATCTGTAATATCACATGCATAAGCTTACTGGCTCCTTTACCCTCCTAAACGAATCGCGACAATGACACTCGCTGGCGCTATTGCGGCAGGAATAGCGCCAGCCTGGCGACATAAACCATAAACAAAAATAGTATTTATTTTTATTTATATTATGTAGGTATATGTGATACATATTTATATAAAATATATAAAAAATGTAAGCTTTCTGGACTTCTTCACCATGTAAACTTTAACTGTGACAAAATTCATTGTCCTTCGTTTGCATAATTATTGTAAAAAAGGGTACAAAATTTTTGCTTTACGTATTAGTATATTGTTATTATTATATTAGTCGCTTCTGTAATCTGGTGGTCCGGTGTCGGCGTTGACTACGTGGGGTCCGGGTTCTATTCCCGGGTCGGGCAATTCAAAAATGTGTTTTTTCAGTTTTCTGATAAAAAAACAACGTTGCCCGAAATTGGGTAAGTGCCCGATTGGCGATAGGATTGCCACCTATCGCATTGTGGGACTAAGTACATATCTTCGGTTAATCGTGGTTTGTACCTCTGCCACCCTCTTCGGGGATACGGGCGTGAACATACTTTATTAGTATATTATATATGTAAATCTAACATTTATAAAATACAAGAATGCCTCTATCTTAGACTGTCCATTCCGTATTCAATATGTTCCCGTAACCCTTTCTTGTTATTCAAATCTCCGCAAAACTATGCAAACCAATAAATCACACCACTTGAGAGCAGGTGAATGCTTTTTCTATAAATACCACTCCCTTCACCGGTCTGCGGCTACACCCACGGGCATCAGGTTGGCGCCTTGCCGTGGGTGCTGCATTCCGGCCGATACCACTTGTCCACCGAGATTGACTACCCGTGCATTTGGCTTTAATGATTATTCGCCGCAATGAAGTTGTAATCTTTCGAAATTGTCCTCATTATTTGATAAGTTAATTGGGACTTTTAATCTTTGGGTATTTATAAGTTGATTTATGTTTAATGCCGGCTGTGCGCGCGAATTACGAATTCGTGAACTTAAATCTAGAGTTTTTGCGTAAAAATCTGTTTTTTTTAATAATATTGGTCTTGTTACTACTCATGACTATCCGTACATATAGCCTTAATGATTATTCGCCGCAATGAAGTTGTAATCTTTCGAAATTGTCCTCATTAATTGATAAGTTAATTGGGACTTTTCGGGTATTTATAAATTGATTTAAATTTAATGCTGGCTGTCCGTGCGACTTCGTATTCGTGCACTTAAATCTAGACTTTTTGCGTAAAAATCTGTTTTTTTTTAAATATTGCTCTTGTTACTGCTTATGAATTTCCATGCATATGACTTTAATGATTATTCGCCGCAATGAAGTTGTAATCTTTCGAAATTGTCCTCATTAATTGATAAGTTAATTGGGACTTTTCGGGTATTTATAAATTGATTTAAATTTAATGCTGGCTGTCCGTGCGACTTCGTATTCGTGCACTTAAATCTAGACTTTTTGCGTAAAAATCTGTTTTTTTTTTTAAATATTGCTCTTGTTACTGCTTATGAATTTCCATGCATATGACTTTAATGATTATTCGCCGCAATGAAGTTGTAATCTTTCGAAATTGTCCTCATTATTTGATAAGTTAATTGGGACTTTTCGGGTATTTATAACTTGATTTAAATTTAACGCTGGCTGTCCGTGCGACTTCGTATTCGTGCACTTAAATCTAGACTTTTTGCGTAAAAATCTGTTTTTTTAAAGAATATTGCTCTTGTTACTGCTTATGACTTTCCATGCATATGACTTTAATGATTATTCGCCGCAATGAAGTTGTAATCTTTCGTAGTTGCCCTCATTATTTGATAAATTAATAGGGACTTTTAATCTTTGGGTGTTTATAAGTTGATTTAAATTTAATGCTGGCTGTGCGCGGGACTTCGTATTCGTGAACGAACTTAAATTAAGACTTTTTGCGTAAAAATCTGTTTTTTTTAAACAGTATTGGTCTTGTTACTGCTCATGACTATCCGTGCATATAACTTTAATGATTATTTGCCTAAATGAAGTTGTAATCATTCGAAATTGTCCTCATTATTTGATAAGTTAATTGGGACTTTTAATCTTTGGGTATTTATAAGTTGATTTATATATAATGATGGCTGTACGCGCGACTTCGTATTCGTAAACTTAAATCTGGATTTTTTGCTGTTTTTTAAATAATTGTAGTCTGAGTTGCTGCTTATGAATATCCGTGCATATAGCTTTAAATGTAATGAGGACAGTTTCGAAATAAATTGTAATCTTTCGAAATTGTCCTCATTATTTGATTTTGAAGTAAATTGGGAATTTTAATATTTGGTTATTTATAGAATGTCTGTTGATTTATATTTAATGCTAGCTGAGTCCAGGACTTCATCTACGTGGACTTAGATATGGATTTTAATTTTTTTGCATAAAATTGTTTTTTTTTATCTAAAATAATAGTTACTACTTATGACTTACTGACTTACGGACTCGTGCATGATTATTCGCCGCAATAAAGTTGTAATGTAATTTTTAGAAATTATCCTGATTATTTGATAAGTTATTTGGCACTTTTAATATTTGGATATTAATAGGTTGTTCGTTGAATGTTTAACGTTAGGTGTGACAGCGTCTTCTTCTTCGTCTTCTTGACCTTAGACCTGGATTTTGTATGCGTGAAAACCTTTTTTTAACATTAGTAATCTACGTAATTTTTTACTTTAACTTGCGATACACATCTGATGTAATAATTCTATGATACGCATCGATAATATAGCCAGATGAATTTAATCGCGATAAAAAATTGACAGAAGCCTGAAGATTCGTTATTCAGCAAATTGGTAAATCTAACATATCGTGGCAATGCCAATCTTCATGCGATACAGCGAATTCTTTGTCCACACACATCGACATAACACAAATAGATATTCGCCGTATCGCGATAGTGTAGCCGCTATGTTGCAGAAAGGTTTATGTAATTACATTCAACTGTTCTCGTGGTTGGTCTGTCAAGCCGATTCGCCCACAACAAAGTCACATTGCCGCATCCATTAAATCAACTCCAGCCAAGATATTTTTCAAAGTGTAATCTCAGTTGAGGGATGTCGTGGACGTTATTTTCGTTGATATATTCTAATATTTTTCATATTTGTTATCCTTAATAACGTGGGACAGAATTTTGTGTACTTTTTATATTACGCCATTTATGGTAAATACTCCTTAACTCCCGCCCTGCTCGCTTAGGATGTGCACGTGAGATGTCTCATCTGCCATATTGCCTGCACTATGTCCCGGTCTCGCACGGGCATAGTTACCACCGCCTAATGCCTGCCGCAATTGTGTCAATGCTTGCCTGATCTAAATCCAGTTTGGAGGATAAGGTAGCCATGCATGAAGCATTGTCGTCCAGCCACACGGATAGCAACGCACCATCAACATCGTTGGTGTCTATAGGCGACGGTTTCTATTTCCATCAGGAGAGACGTTATTTGCTTTTTTGCTATTTGCTTTTTGCTATTATTTTGGATAAGCGGTAGGTACCCTATGCTTTTTTTCTGTACCTTATACAATAATTACATGATGACTGGCTATGTGAGAGCCAGTCATCATGTAATTATTGTATAAGGTACAGAAATGTACCTTATATGTAATTATTGTATGGCTATGTAACAAACAAATTCATTTTCGCATTTATAACATTAATTACAGATATTTTCTAAATATCTGTAATTAATGTTATAAATTATAGTTTATAATTCATCATCAAACAAATCCGTAATTATTTAATTTTTTGTTTCAAAAATTAAAATAAAAAAATAAAAATTAAACAACAATACACAGTGGCTAGTAATCATAGATTTTCCACAAGTGACAATATAACTTTCAAAGATGGCGGCTGGGACGCATTCTGCATTTTACGAGCAATTAACTTTATCCAGAATCCAGTGCATCGAGGGGTCCTTTATGGCCACTTTGGTTGCCAGCCATTCCAATCCCAATTGCGTTTCTTTATATGGGCACTGGGTATTGTGATATGCAGTCGTGAAATCTGGTATTTGATCTGAAAGCTGCGTTCATAAAGATTTATGAACATACGTAAATATGTTCATACAAAATCTCTAATTCGATAGGCAGAGAGAATCTATACTTCAGAAACTAGTTAAACCCAACCTCGAAATTAAATCCAGGACCTCATGATCTGATCCATACTGGAAAATCACTAGACCAGTATTTCTCATACTTTTGATTAACATGGACCACTTTCAAAACTTCAAAAATACCGAGGACCCCTGTTGAAAAAATATTATTTAAATATTTTTTTAACCGGAAAATAAAATAACGTATTAAAAAATACTTATAAAAAAAAGTATCTTCACGCCCGTATCCCCGAAAGTGTTGGCAGAGGTACAACAAGTGCACCCACGATTAGCCAAAGATACTGGGTCCCACTATGTGATAGGTGGCAAGCCTATCGCCAACCGGGCACTTTCCAATCCCGGGCAATGTTGTTTTTATTAGAAAACTGAAAAAACATATTTCTGAATTGCCCGACCCAGGAATCGAACCCGAGACCTCTGTGGTCAACTCCGACACCGGACCGCTACACCACTGAGGCGATATAATATACTTCGATAGAAATAAAATTTAATCTAATATTAGCTGTTGCCAGCGACTTCGTCCGCGCGGACTTCGTTTGCTCCGCACAGCTTCTCCCCCGTAGGTGATAGCGTGATGATATGTAGCCTATATGTTGACCCGACCTGTTAGTAATATTCGTGCAAAATTTGAAGTAAATCCATGCAGTACTTTTTGAGTTTACCCCGGACATACATACAGACAAACAGACAAACAGACAAACAGATAAACAGACAAACAGGCAAACAGATAAAAATTCTAAAAACTATATTTTTTGGCTTCGATATTGATTGTAGATCACGCCCCAAGTATTCTTTTAAAAAAATATTCAATGTACAGTTTTGACTTTCCTACGATTTTATTATACATATGTATAGATGAGTTAGTGAGAAGCATGCCGTTGGTTAGTTTATGATGATGAACAAAGGAAATAATAATGATACAAATAAATATTAAATTATAATTGTAACGTTGACAGTGTACTGAGTAGCTGTGGAGGGGTCCATATATTTTAAAGGGGTTATCATATCATGGACGCTTTGGGCATCCATGGAACCCACTTTTAAGATACTCTCCTTCATATTTAACCGTGGTCATTTCAAGCCATACATTAATTTGACACACTTTACAATACTATAATTGATAGGAACAAAGTGTCGCTAAAGGCGCTATACACTTTTATTAAGTTGAACGATAATAATTCGACCATTTTAATGTAGACAAAAATTGTTAAAGCTAACAATTGCTAAAACCTGAAGAAAAATAAATTACCCAATTAGTATTCATAGCGTCTAGGATTCGCGTGCAGAGTTTTATAATACCTCGCTTGAGTTTTTCTCATAGGAAAATTTTAATTAAAATTTCGTCCACCGCATATATAATTTACCAAAAGATTCTTGTCAGAGGTAAACGCCCGGTTAGTATTTGTGAGACGTCGAGTGCTGAATGTATTTGTTGTGATCAGATTTTTTATGTCAAAGCGTAGCAAACAAGCAATGTTCTTATGATAGGAAGAGATAACCATCGTCTATAGACACCTAAGATGTGAATGTTGCGTTGCCATCTGTATATCAGATTGAAATACCACTTGCCTAAGTTTTGGTGGCAACACACACATACATACACTATACACACACGCGCACGCACGCACGCACTCACGCGCACACACAACACTCACGGGTTCATTGTTGCGGTAGAAAAAAATAAGACGTTAAGACAAAATCCGGGCGATTCATTAATGACAAATTGACTAGTCGTTCGCCTTCTACGAACTGCTTGATAGATGGAATCTTTAAGTCAACTGGAAGTAGTTTTTTTATAACATAGGTTAGAAAACAAGTAGATGGAAAAAGATTACCATCGCCCAGAGACACCGAAGATGGTAATGGAACCTTGCTACCCGAGTGACAGGATGTTAACGCCACGTATATGAGTTTAATGGTTACCTTACTCTTAACCAACACGACAAAGCAATGACGCTATACCGGCAGGAACAGGTAAGGCGGTGGAACCGAATACCCAGGCGAGACGTTGCGGAACTCCATCGTCTAGTAGTCACGATGAAAGTGACATGAATAGCCAATCAGTTGCCTTTTACGAACTGCCTGGCAGAACGGCACTAGTTCTATTTTTCAAAGGAGCCCGAACCAATACTGTGAAAAATTTCCGAATACTTTAATTAATTTTTGAAAATTGTAAAATAATTTTTTATTGAATTATCGATAAAGTGATGGTGGTAAAGTATAAATTGTGCAGGTTCTGTTCTCTAGAAACAGAATAACAATAGAAATAATTACAAAAAAGAATGCAATAGAAATAGTTCGAAAGCAATAGAAAATCGCAGAGTACTCTCTAATGCTTCGCCTTATGAGTCGTGCAATGTTCTCATATTCTTCTCTTCTCAAAAACAAGAGGTTCTCAATTCGAATGTATCTTTGCTTATGTTTTTTTACCTCATTAATCGAAGATTTTTAACCGATTTAGATAAATCTATTTTTGTTTTGGTACTGCTATTTGGGCCCATTTAAATATTGATCCGACCCAGGCTCCCAGAAATACAGGACATTGAAAGTCGGCTGATACAGTGTATAGTGTATGTATGTGTGTGTGTTTAACTTACTTAAACAACCTTTTAATTACTCGTAATATTTTATGAATCTTATACTTTATAATGAATTTGCGGAAAAATGTAATTATCGCAATCAAAATGTAAAACGGCGAATGGCGCTTACGCAACTGCGCCTCCTTGGCGCCATCTACCGTGATCTATTGGCGCCGCACTGGCCTCTCATTATAATAACTCTTATCACGTCGATGCAAATCTGACGCCATTTTAATCTAATAAAAGTCCAAAGATCTAAGTTGTTAAATTCACCTTGATGTCGAAAACATATTGCATTCTTTGAATAATGAACGTGCAGGTAAATAAGTTAAGAGTGTTTATTAAAATGTATATTACGGTAGTTCCTAACCTCTGGACTATACTTTCTGCAATTACTTGGGAGCAATATTACAGACAACTTTTGAAAAAAGAATAATAGCAAACAATGAGAGTGTACTTCTGATAGAAATGATGTAAGATTTCGCGGAAAGTTATTTTGCAATAGCAAATTAATTACTTTAATTTCGGCTTTGAATTATCGATGACAACAAAGTACGTTGCACCTGAATCTATATAAAAATCAAAGTCCTTTGTTATAAAGTTTTCATGTAAAATGCTCTCCATAAAAGAACGCCTGTTTCAAGGACTCCTGCCACCATCTTCTAACAGCACCTGATTAGTTTGATCAGTTTTGGTGTTCCTGGTACCTATTTCTATCCACATTCGCATGTATACTTTCGTTTATCATTCTTTCTACATGACAAAATCAACAAAGCAATTCTTAATTTTCTTCGGTAATTTATCTTAAACCCAACATTTCTCGCTTTTGTATTGATAGTACATCTGCGAGAGTTACACCATACATTTTTGTAGCCCACATTTCGACCGGCTTTCGTGCCTTTTCCGAAACACTAATTTTCACTTCCATACATTAGCAACGGAATGAGTACAAAATTATACAGAAATAAAAACTCATTTCTAATATCTTTGTAAAATGTAAATTTCGTGTAAATTCTTAACTTGTGTACGTTAGAGTCGGTAAAGACTGCTGAGTAGGCGTCGTCGCACTGATTGTGTAAATCGGATTGCTTTTTAACCTGCGCGTGGGCAGGTAATTATACGTCAAAGTTATTCCGTCTGTCCGTTGCACTGCAATAAACAGACAAGTGCACTAACCTAATTTTATAGATATGATGTAAACATACTGAAAGCCGTAATTTTTAAAGCCGGTAATAAGCTCATGAGTAAGAATTGTTAGCCTATTTGTGGGTATTTGTAAAATAAATTCGAGCTTATATGATTTTGTTAGTGTCGATTTTTAATTATATTGTTATCTACAACGTCGGCTACGTTTGCGTTTCCTATTATGTTTATACATAGGTTCATATCTTTTAGTATCTGGATAGAACTTTAGTCCTATAAATCAGGATCCAAACCAAATTTTTTTTAAAAAGTGTTCAGTCCAAAACAGGAAAATGTATTTATTAAAATTAGACCAAAATCGTTAAAATTGACTCTGACTCTTTCCATAAGGAGACCCATCTGCTTGTTTGCCACCTTATGATATAAAAAAATAGTGTAAAACTTGAGTAGGAATTGTCAGCCCATTTGTGGGTATTTGTAAAATAAATTCGAGCTTATGTAATGAACAGTATCACCAATAGTGTCGGTTTTTAATGATGATAGTAGATTCTTAACTACAATGGCAGCAATGTTTGCGTTAAAAGAATTCATTTTATTTTATACATATGTACGCATCTTCAATCCCCTGCCCATTCAAGACAAACCCGCTGAGTTTCTTCCGCCGGATCTTCTCAGTGTGTGGCCGCGTTTCCGATCCAGTAGTAGTTGTTAAAAAAAATATTTTATCGTGTCAAAATAACTTGTAAAAAGTCTTATTGAATAAAGTATTTCTGATTTCTAAGCCCGTTTTCGGGTATTTGTACATACGGGTAGCTTATATAATAATACTGTTATAAAAGTCTATTCTTAACTGCAACTGCGGTTACGTTTGGTACGCATCTACAATTTAGATCACTTACAGTGTAGTTATTCATCACGATCTGGCATTTTTTTTACTGTAACCCAATACGGGAAAACATATATTTCGTTATATCATAGGATAACAAACAAGCAGATGGCTCTCCTGATGGGATGAGAAACTATCGCCTATACACACCAAAGATGTTGATGGCGCATTGTTATCCGTGTTGCAGGGTTGGATCGCCACACGCTCAAGTTAACTGACTGACTTGCCGTCAAATTGGAACACGACAGTGGCAAGTGCTGACGCTATTACAGCAGGAATAGGTAAAGCGGTGGTACAAGACACGGGCGTGACTTTCTGGAACTCTACCACCTAGTAGTCACGATGGTAGTGACATGTATAGCCAATCAGTCACCTTCTTTATTCTTCAACGGGGCCCGCATCAACAAGGGCCATTACAATTAGCGTCAATCTACTAAAATTAGGGGAAAATCTCTAACATTAAATTAGGCTAACAATACAAAAATTAGGTGAAAATATTAAAATTTGGTTAAAACCACTAAAATTTGGATAAAACTTAACAATACAAAACAATAGTCTACAGGTATTTTGATACGTGTAGACTATTGTCGGAGTAGATTCATTACAATTAGTTTGAAACTTATCCTCGTGTTTATCCAGGCTCCTTATTAAGACGACATGCCTTCCTGTTAGGCAGCTTGTAAAAGGCGAGCGATACTTACGATGTCGTTACCATCGTGTCAATTAGATGGTAGAGTTTCGTAAGGTCGCGGCCAGTTGTTGAACATTGTTCGCCATTTTGACGTTTCGGCTTAGAGGGTAGTTTAGTCCGTAAACTCACATATATGACTTTATATCTTTGCCACAATTTCTCATCACGTACTATTACCATCATTAGTATTTATGGTTGACGATTATTTCTTACCATCATGGGATTCGTTTGCATGTTGGCAATCTTTTGCTATAAAAATCTTTGCGCTAAGGATTGTCTCCAGAAAGACAAAACAAAATATTTGTTGTAAGTGTATTGTTTGTGTGAAGTGAGTATCGTTTGTATGATGATATTTGAAAAATATAGGTTTGATAACTATTGCTCTCGTATTGACATTCGTTTTAGTGATATAATTTTTAATAATATACCTTTTTCTCTTTCAGGTAAGTTCCTAAAGTTACTTCGTAGTTACTTTATTGGCCTGAACAACCACAAGTGAGTAAAAATGTAATTTGTCATGTCCAGGTCATTTGCATGTCCATATGAGACCAGAGATGTAAATCTTTTTATATAGGTACTAATCGTTCAATATTCAGACAAAACACAAAATGTTTCTCGTATTGGTGGTATAAGCTGCTTTTGAAGATTAGACCGTCTACCTTTCTGCCAATTCGTAAAAGGCAAACGATTAGGTGAATATATGGCTACCATCGTAAATACTAGGTGATGAACTTCTGCAACGTCTCGCTGGGTTTTTAAGACATATATTCTTAATGAATTGGTAAAGTATGTGTCTACTATACAATGTTGTCTACGAGCAATGTAGGGTTCCGAAATTAATCATCACAATTATGCGGAGTAAAAAGAAGGGTTTCTTGTTTCATACTATGAACATTTAATCTATTTAACGTCATTTTTTTATATCGTACGTCAATGATGGATATATCCGCACCAAAGGTTCATCGCCAATAAAAACTTCTTCAAGTAGGTACATTTTATAAGTTGGTCGACTATTACTCAAAAACTTGTAAAGCCTTCTAAGCAGTGATAGTTTTCCTTTTAACTTTTGATTTTTTTGCCAAAACCATCCGTTTTTGGCTGGCAGAGAGTGGGAAACTTGACTCTAATAAAAATTACCATTTTAAAGCTTAATAATTCACTAACGAGTCCTTTAATCAAAAAATTGTTTTAACTAACCTACAATATTTTTTAAAAACCTTACTAATGATGACTAATGAATTATGACTAATGAACCCCACACTATGGGGTACACGAGAAAAAAATTAACATCTCCACTTAACTTGTGGAGGAGCTACCCTAATAAAAATGTTTTTCAAAAATTTATGTTACCATTTTGTTGTGACTAATATGTATATTCATGCCAAATAATAGCTTAGAAAGCTGTAGCATGCCAAATAACAGCTTAGAAAGCCGTAGCATGCCAAATAGCAGCTTAGATAAGTACTAAGAATCTCTGAGCAGAGTGAACAACTGAACAGGGTGTGAACGGACATAACGAAACTATAAGCGTTCCTGGTTTACTTTGGAACCCTAAAAAAGACCGGAGCAACATACGTATTGATTTTATCTATAACAATAACATTGTGATTTGGGATCGCAATGAATTACAAAATATATATCGCATATGTCCCGGATATAAATCTGATATTATTTCGGAATATGTATTGAATATAAATTGTATACGGATGTTAATATTTTATATGTCACGGGATAAGTATTAAAAGGTACACGGTATATTAAATCACGTAGAATTCTATAAAACGTAGAAAATTTGCTCGGGTCTGTTTAATAATTCAAATATATGAGAGCTGTACTGGGAATCCGTAAAAGCAAATCTAAAAGTCGCCGTCGACTCGTAAAATCGGCGGGAAATGAGAAAAAAATGTTTACAGGCCATTCGGGGTTGCTTTCAATCGATTTGAAATGGAAATTTGGACCGACATACAATGACTCGATAAAATTCAACCCAGAGCGGATATTAAAATGTGTTTAAAAGAAAATTAGAGTGCATATGTTATTGTTTACATATGCCTTTGAATAATTGGTTGATCTGTTTGATTTTGGATCATGTGGTCGTGGAGTCGAGCCCTCTGTGTTGGTTGGCCTCATTTGATACCCTTTGAAGAACATACTATCTGCCAAGCATTTCGTAAACAGCAAACGGTTAGGCAAATTGTCACTTTTACTGTGACAACTGTGTGGTTAAAGTTCTGAGAGGTTGTGCCCGGTTTTGGTGCCACCAGCTTATTTATTCCTGCCGCAATAACGTTAATACTTCTCTCATGTTCCGGCTCTGAGGGGAAGGTAGTCGGTGAAAAAAATAAAAAATAAAAAGGTAGCCGGCGAACTGATGCTTGAGGCATTTTATGCGATAGTGCGATCTGCGGAAGGCTACACACCATTGTAATATTTAGTATTTTGTAGCCAACTGTACCCTACAACAACCAAGGTGATGATGCATTGAGAGTTAAGACATCATTTTAAATAAAAATAATTTAGTTTTCGGTAATGACGAATTGGGAACTTTCGTATGGTAGAAAATTTTAATGTTCAACCGAAACCGTAAAAATTGGGATTTAATCATAAGAAAAATGGTATTTTTGAGGTAAAGGTAGCTACTAAACCTTTAGTAAACTATAGTAGTATAGTTATATATATTAATATATTTAAGTACAGTTGGGTACAAAATTTTGAGGAATGAAATTGCAATATATTAAATCAAAATAAAGTTTTAATTACATACCGTGTTGGTCCCGGCCTCCTTTGTAGAATAGGCCAACTGCCGTTCTGCCAGGCAGGTCGTAAAAGGCGACCGATTGGCTATCGAGTCACTACCATCGTGGCTACTAGGTGGTAGAGTTCTGCATTGTCTCGCCCGGGTCTGGTACCACCGCCTTACCTATTCCTGCCGCAATAGCGTCAGTGCTTGTCGCTGTCGTGTTCCGGTTTGGAGGGTAAGGTAGCCGGTAAACTTATGCATGTGGCATTATACCTCGCCACAAGATAGCAACGCACCATTAACATCTTTGGTGTCTATAGGCGATGATTGACTCTTTCCATCAGGAGACCCATCTGCTTGTTTGCTATCTTATGACATAAAATAAAATAAAAAAAATATATATATTATGTACTAGCTGTTGCCTGCGACTTCGTCCTCGCGGACTTCGTTTACTCCTTACTGCTCCTCCCCCGTAGGTGATGATATGTAGCCTGTATGTTGACCCGACCTATTAGTAATATTCATGCAAAATTTGAAGTAAATCCATGCAGTATTTTTTGAGTTTACCCCGGACATACATACAGACAAACAGACAAAAATTCTAAAAACTATATTTTTTGCTTCGATATCGATTATAGATCACACCTCAAGTATTTAAAAAAAAAATATTCAATGTACAGTTTTGATATTCCTACGATTTTATTATAAGTATAGATAAATGTTAGCAGGAATACATTAGGTAGTTTTAATTAAAAAAAACTACAATAAACATAATGCCACGTGGTTTATTATGCATTTCAAACCAACACGGGGAACTAGTAGATAGTTTATGTATCAATTCTATAGTTTATATATAAACTATCTACTGGTATTATACTTGTTATAACACATTTTTAAAGTAATGTTATTTAATTTAATTTAAAGAAAACAAAACTTTGGATTGCGACTGTACCTACTTAGTAACACAATTTAGAAAATTTCTGACGAATTTTTTTTGAACGGGGCGATTCGGCCCACTATTTGTTTGTGGGCCGAAAAGCCCAATGTATAAAATGCGTTTAGGCGTTTCGGTCCGCGGACCGAAACACTTGCGAGCCGAAACGCCCTAATACCCAAAAATATTAGGTTTTTGCAATCCTCCTATTATAAGCCAATATTTAAATTAAATTATATGCATTAAAAAAACATACACAAGATATATAATATGTTAATATATATCACATGTACTTATACTATTTTTTACGGCAAAGGACTTGTCAAACAAAAGGTTTTATTGTCGAATATCGATCACATGGCGATCTCTAGTTGTTATTATTATTATATTTATGGTTTCCACGGCAACTGGGGGATGTTCAAGAGAAGAGTAAACAGGTATCTTCTAAGGAAGCGCGATCCATCTTAGGCCGCACCTTAGCTTGTCATCAGGCAAAATCGTGGTCAAGCGCTTCCCTATCGATAATAACAAAAAACCTTTCAATTCCACTTGTACTTATATTCCATGTACAGAATTAACAAATATTCGGTTACATACGAATGTAAAAAGTGTTATAAAATCCACCATAATCGTAAAACGCTCCTTCGTCCTTCAAATACATAATAACCCGTGTCGAGCATGTAGGTGTCGACTAATAAGCCCGGGCCTTTCAGACCAGCCTTTACGTTTTGTGTTTTTTATAACCATATTTCAATCTGAGGTTCTGGGAACGCTAGTTAGAAGCGTGGGTGTTAAGCCTGAGGGTTAAGAATATAAAATCCTACTATTATTTTTCCCGTACTAGAATACAATATTTTAATTCTTAAGTTTAATTTTGACATGTGATACCACGAATCATGACACATACGTACAAATTGTATATTCTTGAAACTTTCAGTCAGTAATATCTGACGCGAAAGGAACATAGGTATAGGTATGTAAGTCAATGAAATTAAAAAGTAAAATTTATATGATTTTACTTAAAATGTTATATACTGAAATTCTCGAATTTCTTGTTCCGTTCGGGGCCGTACGGAGCAGTTCAAAGTCGTCCAGAGCCATTCAGACACCGCGGAACTTGAATTTGATGGAAATATATCTGTTATTCCTGTTAAAACATTCCACTTCCGTTTCCTGCACTAAAAATACAATTTGCAATGATCGTAATTGCTTAGTTATTGCAAGACTCATAATAACCTTGTATATTAGTGGCAATCGTTGCTGCTTGAATATTTGTGGTGCTATGACATCTTAAGAGGTGTATCCAGTGGCCAGCAAGCAATTGACAACGTTTTTGATATTTTTTTCGTTGTGTTTAGGGGTCATCGCTGTTCGCTGACGGGTTGCAAATGTTAGGTGATACGCCTGTCGCTCGGTCTGAATCGTACCTAATACTGGTATCTGGTTACCCTTTCTATTATTTGAATTTTATCTTAAATGTATAAAGTATCTTATTTAATTCCACAACACGAGAAAGTATGCGTCTGAATCTAAAACTGAAAGTGAAACTAATTCGACCAACCGTTACTAATGCTTTAATATAGTATTACAAGCATATTAAAATACACGCAACCGTTCACCGCGTATGAAATGTGTCATGATCAAATGTCGTTTCGGAAAGCTTCTCTTCATGGTTGGCGAGAAGCTAGCAAGCCAGCAGGCTTAGGATAAGCACCACGAGATATATATCGATCGAGAAAGTGACGTTTGCTTGACATTTATTAATATCTCGATGGACGTTATTAAGCATGCCACGATAAACATTTAAAACGTCAGAGATAAATTAAACAAAAAGTTTACTCGAATAGAGAAATCAATGTGGTCACTAGAAGACATAGATATTATACTAATTCTGATTTTTAAGATACACCTTTGGTGCATTTAACTTGTGTTAATCATTATGAGCTTTTGTTTACATTTATAACTTCCTGTCATCATTTCTCTTCTTTGTCAGAGTCGAAGGAAACATAACCAAAGCCTAGTGAAGCCGTACCTATTTACAATTGTAATTAAAGATATTTTACAGGTTTTTGAATTATTCTCTCTTTTTAGTTTTGACCATCAAAACTAGTTTTTTATTCTCTAAAACTGAAACAATGAATTATGATTCATAAGATGTTTTAATGTAAAGGGCAATTAAGATGCCAGTGTGTATTTATTTCTGGGTGTATAACTGCGTAACTAATTATGCGTAAAAGTGCGTAACAATTATTATTAACAAGCTATTTTTTTCCACTATAATTATTCCTTTCAATTATAATTCTAACATTATTGAGTAAATTAACATCTTCTTTTAGACTAATCAATCAACATTTTTGATTAATTTTTTTGATGAGAAACTTCCATAGAATTGTTGTGATTTGACAATGACACGAAAATGCATTACGATAAACAAACATAAATGTATAGTATTATGCCAACTAGAAAATAAGATAGAACAGAATACAATTCACAGTATTTTATGTTACAAATAATGTTATCTATTAATAGCTCCAAAAATCAGCCAGATGCAAGCAGTCCAACCTAAGACTTACTGTTAGACGGTGGTCTCCAAGAACAAACTGAATTTTTGTGAACAGCTTCGTTTTGACGAGACAACCATATTTTCTATCTTTGAAAAATCTCGAATCGGGTAACTAATAAAGATAGATAAAATAGGGAAAGTTTAGAGTGTCAGACTAAGAAAAGTTTCCACTTTACGTGCATGACAAAGTTACCGTTGAATTACAATAATAATTAACAAGCTGTTGTGAGAAAATTAGGTTATTTTTAAATTGATTAATATCAATTTAAAAATCTCATAAGTGGGATTGTCAGAAAAATCATCAAATATGTAGGACAAAAGTTTCATCGTAGTTTTCATAATATAATCAAGCGATTAAAGTCGAAAAATAATTACTGTTATTAATAAATATTTATTATATACCGAACCCAATATCTTCAAAGCCATAACTTTATTAGTTACCCGATTCGAGACTTTTCGAAAATAGAAAAGACGGTTGTCTCGTCAAAATGAAGCTTTTCACAAATATTCAGCTTGTTGTTAATCAAAAAAAAGTTAGTTTGTGGGACCACGGTCTGTGATTTACATCTCAAGAACGAAAAACATTTTTCTTCGATTTTTCAGTTTATCTCTCCTTCATTCAAACTCAACTCAAAGAGTATATAAATTTTATTTTATTTTGTCTTCTTACATTTACTTCTAATGAAAAAACGAGTGTGAGCTACACTCGATTTTTTTGTTATTTTTGATTGATTAATTAATATTTTGATTATTATAATATGTTTTTATGTATTATTTTTCCTGAGTATATGTTATTAATAGTAACATTAAATAATACAAAATAAGCACCAGTTTTAAATTAACCTTTTATGTTACATTTAGTTTTCTACTGAATTTTGTAGAAAACCTTGTAAGTAGTTGTAATTTTGAATAGAGTTGGTAACACTGAGTAGCACGAGAATTCGTAGAATTATTTTCTCTATACGAAAAATTAGAAGTTTATTTACATTACGTCAAAAGTATTGTACTTTAACTAATTTGTATTTTGTAATTAATTAATTATCTAACCATTACGTACAAGGAATTATTGATTTATACTGTTTGGTTCTCACATCTCTAAAATCATCATCATTCTTCCGATTCTAGTACAAAATTAAATTGTGTTAGGTATGTGAAATGGGAACACAAAATAAAACGTAAGTGGTGTACTTCTTTATACTTATATTTTTTAAAAGCCTATATAGGTTATTAAAAATAATTATGATTTTCTTTTCAGGATAAGAAGTAATAAGCATAAATTAACTTTGTCACCATGGTGGGTACCTATATGGCTAATCTTCCACATTAACTTAATGGATTCATGGACTAGACTTGTGGCACCAAAGATTAAAGTCTTTAACATTGGGAAAGCATAATATAACACCATATATTCTACAAATACTTCATACATTATAGTTTCTAGAGGAAGAAAGGAAAACAATGGAACATTGTGTAAGTATTTATTTACATACATATCTCCATGACAAATCATCTAACAAGGTAGACTGAAAGAATCAAATTTTAAACATATTTTAATATATTTCTTTCATTGTAAAAGTTGTGGTTTTTTACAAAATTAATATCATAAATTCAAGATTATATCAAAAACTTGATTCTTGTAAAAAAATCCTGAATAATATGAGAAGCTTTCTCTGGAGAATAGTGTAGGCTTCTTTCACTCCCTTTTATAAATGTAACCAATTGTTTTTTCGACCCCATTATGTAATTTACAATGCAAATCTATATAACACTACACAAAATGATACATGCAAGACTGGAGTCATAAGTCCTGAGTTAACTGACAAAAAAATATATTAAGTAAACATATATAACAACATTTTGATAAGATATATTTGTTTACAGGTTGACTAAACAGCGAGCAATGGAAATAGAATAAAGAAGCCTTTCTATTTATTACATTTTTTGAAATTGTTGATTAAGAAGATTTATAAGTTAATGCTGAATATTATATTTTTCTTGCTGTTTTTAATGGTTGTGCAAGATTGAAAAATAAATTTTAATTTGTAGAAAACAATTAAGTTTATAACATGATAGACTTAATGTACCTAATATGTGTAATTTTTAAAATTTAAATTAATAGAAAGTTAATGTTACCTTAGGAAAAAATATTTTACTTGTTGATTTTTTATTTTCAAGTGAAATTCCATACTACTCATACTATATAGTAAACTAATTTTTGATATTGAATTTTCATTACTGATTAATTATGTGAGATAACAATAGATATTTAAATTGTAGAAAACATTTAAATTTAAAATATAATAGCTTTAATATAGTGCGTGTAATCTTCTATAAGTTTGTTACATTAGTGAAAATTCAAAGATACACGTTAATAAATTTAAGTCATAAGGTGATAAATTGTGAAAATTATTTATCTATTCTAAGAAGTACAAACATTAATAATAATTGTTAGTTTAAAGTAGATGTGTTTGTATATTTTTTAAAACTCAAATTTAATTTACTTTACAAGACTGCTTCATATTACACACTTTTTATAATTATTCATTTTGTATTTTGTGTGATTTATTCATTTTGTAACTTTATTAAAGAAAATAAAAATTATTTCTCAAGACTTTTCCATATAGTAAAATCTATGTTTGGCATTAAAACATTAAATACTATGAATAGTGTGTCATTAAACTTATACTTAAAATTAGCCATTGATGACTATAAGTTTCATTTTTATTATATAAAATTATTTAATACTTAGATAGAAGGTTTGCCTAGAGTATATATTTTTTTAAATAAATCTTATACAACACTAAAGTATTTTATTATACCAATAATCCACTAAGTGTTGTTACTACCAAAATCACTTCGATTAAAAAACAACAACAAAAGTAACAAAGTTAACACTTCTAAAAGAAAATACTTGTAATTATCATATTGAAGGGTCCTACGTATACTAGTGCAAGTGCAATGACACAACTTTACTGGAGGCCGGATTAAATGTTCTGTAGCTTGTAATCTATACCTTCATATAATAAAATCGTAGGAAAGTCAATGTATGTCCGGGGTAAACTCAAAAAGTACTGCATGGATTTACTTCAAATTTTGCATGAATATTACTAACAGGTCGGGTCAACATATAGGCTACATATTATCACGTTATCACCTATGGGGGAGGAGCTGTGCAGAGTAAACAAAGTCTGCGCGAACAAAGTCACGGGCAACAGCTAGTTTTGACATAAATCAATAGAAGTATTTGAAACTTTGTACAAATTTTCAAATACTTTACTACATTTGGACAAATATAAGGTAATTTTAAGGCTTTTGAGGCAAGAAAATGGTTTCCGTTGTTTTGCAAGTTGCACCAGTATACATAGGATCTTAGGACAATATCTTCTATTATGTAGTCTTCGCATTTCATCCATTTCAATTATGCCTTATGAGGGCATCATTTGTTCTTCTAGGATATTTGTCAGTAATATTAAAAATTCTGCAGTTGAAGTCTTATCTGCAAATATTAGTTATATTTTTTATTGACATATATTATTGTAATAAACAATAATAACAAGAACTGACAGCCTTCCTGTATGGTAAATTATCTTTAAATGTAGACAAATATAAAATAATAATGTTTACACATGTAGGTAACTAGGTAATTGAGAACTACATGTGTCATATTGGTTATTTTAAGTTAAGAATATTACAGAAAATAATACATCATAGTTGTATGTTAATCATACATGGAACTTGGTCTGAAAACTACTGATTAAAACAAATACTTTTTTTGACTAAATATAACTTAAATGGGTAGTAAAAACTCCTTAAATACATAATCAATGCAAGCCTTAGAGAAATAACACTTTTGCATCATTATTCTATGATGTAAGCATTGTTGTTGTTTGTTGGTATGTGGCTGTAAGTATTGTGAAAAGTTGACCACCAAGAAAAGGATTATTACTTGTATCCAGCTGAAATTTAACATACACTTGACATGTATATGTAACATATTAGCTGTTTAAAAAATAAACTCGAAAAACTACAGATAACTTTTAAAAAAATATAACTTTATTGAGTTCACCTAAGTCAAATTAGTATTTACTACAAAGATATTCTGTTATTACAGTTAATGAAGTTGGATGGCTGTCATATCTACTAGAAACTGAATTACAAGTCTCTTATGTTCACTTACCTTTAACTAAAGAGGCATGCCTTGATCGGTGTGTGGCTCTAAACCTCAAAATTCACAAGGGTCTATATTATTTAGAGAGCCATGGTTATTGGGTTTATTGAAGCGCTATAGTGATTGGAATGCTCCGTCCGTTGTGTAAAAAGATCACACAAATTTCCTATGTGCCTTCTTTGTATTTTGCAGCCTTGCCGTTATCCGTAGATATTTAGCACATAAGTAATAGGTATAATATGGAACTGCCACCACTATTAAATACATATATGCCATACTGCCTGCCTGCCTGCCTGCCTGCCTGCCATACATACTACTGCCAACACTAGACCGAAATCTATATTTAATAAAATGAATAGAAATCAAAAAGTTTTGTAATTATTGTATAATTAAAGTATAATAATATGAAATAGTGGATAAGGTTATCAACATTTTAACGAAGTGTCAAATGACAAATCGATAAAATGACAGCAAGACGTTTCGATCGATAGAGAAAATAACTACCGTCGAGTAAAATTGATCATTTTCTCTTCCTTTGAAGTATCATGTCGAATCAAGTGTCAAATGCGTTAGCGAATCGAGAAAGTGACATAAAAGTCGAGAAAACGGGTCGATAAAATTTTATCGTGTTGCTTATCCTAAGCCTGCTGGACGGTTTAGCTATCAGTTGTATTAAATAGTTGGGTACGCTAAGTTATTTCATTTTTAATTATATTAGCACTAGCTTATACGTGCAGCTTCACCCGCGAGTTAGTCCAGAAGGAATCGGCGCATGAGTACCGAAGACTATTCCACCTCAGTTTTTTAAGCGATCCTCTTCAAATTGCCCTACTGACGATATAAATGCATTAAAAATTTCATTGTTCATACCTGTTTTTTAATTATTAATTTCGCGCGCTCACAACTATGCGTCGCTTACCTTGAAGTATCGCCGTCTCTCTCTGACACAATTTTTTAAAATCTCTATTAAGAATATCAATAACTATCGTATGAAGAATTAAAAAAAATATTTATAAATATTTTTTTAATATATTTTTCGTGGGTCAAAAGTACCCAAATTTGAAATTTTTCGAACCTTTAAAAATTCATAACTCTAAAAATATTAACTTTATCGTAAAAAGTCCTAGGACCTCTTTTATTTGTATTTTAATAAAGAATATAAACTTTTTTTTGGAATATAAAAATTCCTCGCAATTTTTTAAACAATTTCGGTTTAAACCACGTTTAAACAATACGGCCTGGGGTTGCCCCATGGCAACATGCATTTATATCATCAGTAGGGCAATTTCAAGAGGATTGCGTAAAAAAATAGAATAGTTTTACAGATTAGATTCCTCCGGACTAAGTAGAGTAACGTTGTTAATGTAATCTTTCATACAAACTTGTATCCATTGTTTCGACCTCTTAAGGATTTAGTTTTTAAAAACCTGCAGTGAGATAGAGGTTAGGCCTGAAAGAAAGTGTAATGTAAAAATGCGAAAGGGCATGCTCCGATGGTTTGGACATGTAGAAAGAATAGCAGATGAAAGGTTAACAGAACAGATACACAATGCGAATGTAGAAGGATGTAGATTCCAGAGAAAACAATGACTGACATACCATGATCAGATTGATCAGGTATCCGCGCTCAGTCTCCTTCGTGCTTAAACCACAATCGATTTGAATGAAATTTGGTTCAAAGATAGTTTGAGACCCGAGAAAGGACATAGGATAGCTTTCATCCCAGAAATACCACGGGAACGTTAACTATGCGGATAAAACCCCGGGAATATCTTTAAAATTACGGTAATAATAGTAACTTAGGCTACTTTTATTTTAGAAATTTTTCCACGCGGAAGAAAATCCGGCACATCTGAATGGAATAAAATTGTTATCCTATTCCATAAAACAAAAATTATTACAAATTTGCAGTTACGAGATAACACAGTTGGAAAAAACAACTAACACCGCCTACAGAATACGGAAACTAAATAGCGTGTTCGGTAACAAGATGTTGATAAATTTGCCGACATTTATGTCTTTTTAACAGCTTCAAACTATTGGTTGTAAAGATTAGTTTAACTTGACTGTAATTAAATTTTAAACCGTTGTTTGATGGTCCATACGAAGTTTCCCGTTATGCTTCCGTTGTTAAGTGAAGAACAAAAACACATGTTATCATTGTGTTGAGCCAAGTCCCGTTTTGACGTCTGGCCAATCGTTCGCATCTTACGAGCTGCCGGCAGAATGGCAGATGGTCTATTCATTAAAGCGACCTGGATTAATGCGGGGAAACTACGGAGGAACCACAAAATGACATTCTGTAACGCCTATGTTAAAACGATGACATGTCTATACCCAATACAGTAAACGCGAAAGTCTGTCTATAACGCTTTCATAACTAAACAGCTGAACCAATTTTAATGAAATTTGGCATAAAAGTGGACAAAGACCCGATGCCAAACACAGGCTATTTTTTTTAAAAATCAACCCCTAAGAGGCTGTAATAGGGGATGAAAGTGTGTTTGAAAATTTATATGGACATGTTAATCGAGCATATTGTCCGTAGGTATATCGCCTAAAATCCGGAATTAGAAAAATATAGGTACCATCTTTTAATTGAATGAAATAATATTTTATAGGCTAATTTTTTAATGTAATGAATTTATGTGTAAAATCTCTGCCACCTCAGGTCTGCTACAATTAATAATAATTAATTGTGTATCAGTTAATTAATTTAAATTGTTATCTTCACGTTTTAATTACACGATGGCTCGTGTAATTAAAACGTGCTTGGCAGCAGAAAATTTAAATATTTCTATGAATGTTACATTTACCTGCAGCCAAGTGAGCACAGGTAGATAAAATTAAACTTATTTCCCTCATATGTTCCCTCATATGTTTACGCCGTGTTGGTCTCTGCCTCCTTTGAAGAATAGGCCAACTGCCGTTCTGTCAGGCGTCGTAAAAGGCGACCGATTGGCTATCGAGTCACTACCATCGTGGCTACTAGGTGGTAGAGTTCTGCATTGTCTCGCCCGGGTCTGGTACCACCGCCTTATCTATTTCTGCCGCAATAGCGTCAGTGCTTGTCGCTGTTGTGTTCCGGTTCGGAGGGTAAGGTAGCCGGTAAATTTATGCATGTGGCATTAGACCTCGCCACAAGATAGCAACGCACCATTAACATCTTTGGTGTCTATAGGCTATGGTTTACTCTTTCCATCAGGAAACCCATCTGCTTGTTTGCTATCTTATGATATAAAAAAAAATGTTAATTAAAAAATTCAAGTGCTATATTAAATCTCGTCGAATTCTTAACACGATAATGTTTGGCTGGCATGTAAAAAACTGACGCAGCCAGAGATAAATAATAAAAATTAAAAATTATATTGACAGTGGAAGCTCGATGTGAAGAGAGATACATAGTAGTAATAATACTTTCAATGAATAAGGAAAGCCTAGAATCCATGCGCGCGCATTATAGACCTATTTAAACGTAGGTACTAGAATAGAGACACCTCTGATTTTTTTTTCTAAAATTAAATATTGCACTATTATATATAACACCATATCATGGTAGAAGATGCTGGCAACTTTAATTCTTTTGATACTTTGTAACAGCCATATTCTTACAAATAAATGTTATCATTTCATTACGAAAAACGTGAAGTTATTGCGTAGCAACGGCTATCTCCCCTTAAAAAAACTGAATTTTTATTACATTTAACATAACCATCACACATTAAAAACGCGAAGATAAGAGGTGGAATAATACATCACACGTTATCAGCGAGCGCAAACATTTATTTGCGAACGTTGTTGAGAGTGCGATTTATCTTGGCAACGTTCGGTGAAATTCACTAATCTTGAGTAACCTAGTTATACGATAAACCTCTCGACTTCAAGTTTGAGCACCTGTGTACCGAGCCAATGGATTGCATTAAATTTGCGTTTAATTGCATATAATCACACCAATGTGAAAGCTTGTATGAATATGTGAGCCCCCGTGTTGGTCCCAGGGCCTTTGAAGAATAGACCAACAGCCGTTCTGCCAGGCAGGTCGTAAAAGGCGACCGATTGGCTTATTTGTCACTTACACTGAACGTGGAGCGACCTTTGCTTTTAATAACATAATTTATTGTAAAAAAAAGTGGATCAAAGTACCTATTGCGTCGAATATATACTTAATACTGAGTAGTTGTGCACCCACGAGTGGACCTCCAACCTACATTTAAAAATTCTTACATACCAAGGCTGTATGTTAACTGAGCTTTGCATTTTCATCGTAATAAATTAAAGAGAAAATATGAATAAAGTGGAAAAATCTGCTTCTAAACAAGTGGCTCTATCTTTGCATAATTTATACACAGGGAGGTATTGCGAGGCTTGTTTACTTTGCGATGTTGATTTTCTGGAGAACCGCTTTTATTACGCTTCAGAGGTATCCATATATTTCATCCCAACGCAGCGTATTAAATATGACAAAAACAAATCACACACGATTTAGTTGTATTCAAAATTAAACGCTAAATACGGATTTATTATTTATGTTAATAAATATATGAAGTAAAGAATGTGCTTTATTTTTTATGTTTATATTTTTCTACCCATCATACTCATTTCTAATGTCATACAAAGTTATTTTGCCGTATTTGGCATATTGAACTACGCGTATGGCTTAAATTTTAATAAAAAAAAACAAATATTTTAGAAAAATACAATGTTTTAAAATGTTATTACAATTTGAGTATTTATACATTTATTTCCATACATTAGTATCATTCAAACAGTAAAACCCCCCTTGCAAGCAAATAATTTGCTTACTTAGGGGTTAGATCAATTCGTGTAACTTGTCCAATGATTTTGTTGTTCATTTATTTTTATTATTATTATTATAAATAAATATTCACGGGACAAATTACACTTACTGATATAACCCCAAAGTAAGCAAATTATTTGCTTGTGTTAGGGTGTTAGTCAACGATACTAATACATAGAAATACATATATATAAATACTTTTACATACATAATAAACACCCGCACCCAGAAATATTAACGTTTACGTTCATCACCCAAATGCTTGTCCCCGTCGGGGATCGAATCCAAGCCCCGTTGATAGCGTAGTCAGGGTCGCTAACCACTCGACCAACGGGGCGGCTGACCACAGGGAGATATGGATCGGTTTCAGTGTTGACCACTTGAGGTACCGGGTTCGAATCCCGAGTCGACATTTCAAAAATGTGTTTTTCAGTTTTTTGATAAGAACAACGTTGCCCGGGATTGTATAAGTGTTCGGTTGGCGTTAGGCTTGTCACCTATCACATTGTGGGACTAATGGCCAATTGCACCAACACTGTCTTAGCTTATGTAAATCCTAAGTAGTATGCTGTCACTTCTTGTCTTAAGTGAAAAGAATGTGATAGCATGTCACTAAAGAGTGTCCTAAGCTAAGGCAATTTTAGTGGAATTGGTCATAAGTATCTTCCGTGAATCTTGGGTGCACTGGTTGTAACCTCTGTCTACCTGTGCAGACACCTACCTTGTTTTCGTGTGGACCTGAACCAGTTTTTTAAAAAGGATCAGCCTTCTTGCTACGCAGTTGGTGAATGGCAACAGATTGGCCAAACATGTTACTAATATTGTAGTTAATAGGTGATAGAATTCTACGTCTCGCCCGGGCCTGATATTTATTTTTTACTGTCACTAGCGTCAGTGCTTGTCGTAGTCGTATTTTAGTTTGGATTATGAATGCATCGATATGGGTTTCAGCCGGTACGATATCTGTACCGCTATGTAACTATAAAAAAACCTGTCAAGTGCGAGTGGAAATCGCATACCGAGGGTTCCGTACAAACTTGTAGGTAATCTTAGCCACACATAAATTTCATGATTCTGGCTCAACGGCAAGTACGCTATAGGTTTTGAATCGCACGCGAAATCGCAAAATATACATAACGTCATATCCTTTGATCGCGTTTTTTGTGATTTGTATAAGAAAATCCGAAAACTGTAAATTTTAAGTAAGATATTGCTTCTTGCTAGATTTTATAACTCTAGTCAACTGCAAGTACCCTATAAAGTTTGATTCCCCTAGCATAATTCGATCGCATGGCAATATCTTTTTATCGCTTTGACTTACAAGATAGATTTTTTCACTGGTGAGACAGACCGTAGACCCGAGTTTTTGATATCAATTTCAACTTGATAATTTTACACGTTCCTGAGAAAAAGAACCTTAACAAACGGACAACGAAGTGATCTTATAAGGGTTCCGTTTTAGGAGGAGAAGGAGGTACTGAACCTAAAAAAGTATCAGCGATACTGACATCGATATGGACGGTTGTAAACAGGCAAAGTTACTTATAATAACATTTATTTAGAATGATGAAATTGATTATGTACAGAATATAAATGAGAAAACAAAAATTAGTAATAAAAATTCACAGATTTATTCGGGAAGCCCAGTATTTTTAAATTATTTGGTAAAACTCGATTTTTCGTTCGAAAGCATCTTCTCTTCTTAGCTATCACCTCAGTTCAAAATAGATCGATGTAGTAGGCAATTAATATCGCCGATTCCGACAGGCGACATATCGCAAAACTCACGATATTTTCGATATAGCGGTGTCGGTATCGGATGCATTTATCGTTCAGAGTGCTAAGTGTGAATTTTTCTTTTCGCATTCGATCGTGAGCGCGTTTCGAGTTTACTACGAATTTGTATGTGATTTGTACAGCGCCACCTAGTGGTAAACTGGTTTCTCTTGTTTAAACGTTTAAACGTGAGAAACCATTTTACCACTAGGTAACTAGGTAACCACCAGTTTACTTTAAACGTTTAAACGTGAGAAACCAGTTTACCACTAGGTGGCGCTGTACAAATCACATACAAATTCCTAGTAA
The DNA here is from genome assembly GCA_036924255.1 of Apodemia mormo. Lineage (NCBI taxonomy): Eukaryota > Metazoa > Arthropoda > Insecta > Lepidoptera > Riodinidae > Apodemia > Apodemia mormo. Next base: position 10,250,965 of record JAUPFN010000010.1, on the reverse strand, counting down.
ACTCGAAACGCGCTCACGATAGAATGCGAAAAGAAAAACTCACACTTAGCACTCAGATGGTGAGGGTAAACTTATGTTTGATTAACAAAAGGATATTGAAGGTGCGTCTTCATCAGTGTCGTGTAGATAAAATACCACGTGCGTAATTATATCGGCTGCGTTACCCACCCAGAATAGACACCCGCTTTGACCAACCATTCCTGTCGCTTCAAATCAAAACAGAGACAAGCTCTGATGCTATGTAGGCAAAGGTTAGCCTTAGTAACAAATACTGGTGAAATACGAGAACTCTTCCTAGTTATTAAATTAATTAATCAATTAAAATTTATTTATTGTCGTTAACAAAAGATCGAGATGTATTTTTACAATAATTCGAGGAACCTTCTTTTAGGCAAAAGATGCCTGTGCCAGGAGGCTACGCTCTTCCATACATTAAACAAATTGTATACATATATGCATTTGTTATTTTATTAAACAATTTTATATTTATTTATTAATATTAGTAATAATTAAAATTACTTTATACACAACATATTCATAATATTATTTTTTTCATTCATTATATTATTATTATTATTTTGTTATTTATTGTCTGAAGTTAAAAATCTAGCCTTCTATGTTAATAAAAGTAAAATCAGACAAGTTCCATTGTCACTCTTTGATTATAAATCCCTAAAACATCTTGCTTCTAAATTGCGCAGGACGATAAACAAACACTGATAACATCTGAAATCTAATCTATAACGTCAACAGCGCCATGTTCGTCTCGGAATGCCACATTTAAAATCTTATTAGAGGAGAGAGTGTTCGCCGACCCATTTCTTAGCAATATCGCTTAAATTACTCGAGAGAAATGAACCCTCCCAGGAGTTATCTCCAGAGCGAATTGTTTTAGACTATCCGTTTTTGGAATTGCTTTGTAATACGCTTTAAGAGACATTGACGCCATTATGGGGATTTTGGCGGTTATGTGTCTATTATTTTATTGCTACTATTGTTTCATTGAGGACCTGTTGATACTCGCGACTTTTCATACAAACTTGCATCTTATATTTTTTGCCCTTAAGGGTTGATTTTTGAAAAAGTAGTCTATGCTTGAACCCGGGTCTTCGATTGTCTCCTTGAGCCTAGGGGTAAACTCCGCAAAGCCATGAAAGAGTCGAAAAAAACACCGAAAATTTGGCATCTGATAGTTGCTCTAGAAGCGATCTCTTTCTATGGTGATGATGTATTCATGACACATCCATAAGTTTATCGGCTTCTTTTTATTTCAAACGAGAACACCACAATGACAAGCATTGACGCTATTGTACCAGGAATACCTCAAGCGGTTATACCAATCCTGGGCAAGATCGAACAGAACTCTACCGCCTAATAGCCACGACGGTAGTGACTTGCATAGCCAATCAAGTTCGCCTCTTACGAACTGCCTAACAAAACGGCAGATTGTATATTCTTCAAAGGGAGCCTGGAACAACACGGTACCATATGCGTATTTATTACTGTGTTCTGTCAAAATCCAAAAATGTTTATTCAAATAAACCTTTACTTTTGACGAATCGATATTTTAAAAATTACTATCGGATTGGAACGCAGCCACAGCGGAAAAATCTCAGCGCGCTTGACCTTTCTGTATATTATTTGTTTTTATAATGAATGCGCTACAATATTACAAGAATTATTTCATATTACAAATAAATATAAGAGGTTGGAATGAGGCGCAATTAATCCCAGGCATTTTTGTCAGCTAAATAATCTGAGATTTCATAATACCCTTTTTTTACTTTTATTTATTACTATTTATTTAGTTTTAGATATCTTATAGCATCGGGAAGTTTAGTGTAAAAGCGTATACATGTAAAGGGCGTACACTAATTGTATGTTACGTCAATTCCGAAATGTTAAATCAACTATCTTATAATCAACACTCAAATAAATGTCGAGATAAAATGCTAACAAAATAATTGAATTCACCTTCCACTCACCAGTACATTCAAGGGTTGCACTACAAAACATTGGAATGCCTCTCGCAATCTCCGCCGCTTTCATTGGAACCCATAAAACCCCCAAGACCCCCCAAAAGTTAATTTTCTCAAATAGTCGTTCCAATTGCTCCGCCCGGCGTCATTCTTGGCAAACGTCAAAAATTCTCTGACGAAGTGACATTACATCAACCTCCCCCCCTCTTTTTATAAGAAAAATGGCCGCGCAAGACTTACTTTAAAATATTTGTCTTGAAATTCTTTTCATTCTTTACTTTGACTTAGATATTTAATATTGCGAGAAACGTAATAAGTACCGTCTGAATGTTAATGATCTTGATAACATGACGGTAGTATTTTTACAGACTTTAAACGGGAGGGTCGTTGTTGTTTCTTGTGTATTATGAAATATTTTTTGAAATTAACAAATTTTATAGAATCATGAAATGTTTTAAGGGCTTTTATGGTATAGGGTACCTTAACCTCCATTCGTCAAGAGATTTGTGACGCAACCGATGGGGCTTGGGTTCGATTTCCCACAGAGAAAGGCATTTTATATGATGAGCGTATTTGTTTGTATTTCTGGGTTTGGGTGTTTATTAAATACTAGCTGTGCCCGCGACTTCGTCCGCATGGGAAAAATTCTAAAAAAAAGTACCTCCTTATTACATCAGCTACCTATCAGTGAAAGTCCCGTCAAAATTGGTCCAGCCGTTCCAGAGATTAGCCGGAACAAACAGACAGACAGAGAAAAATTGTAAAAAATATTATTTTTGTGTGTGTAGCATGTACACATCTATATGCATTTAGTAAAAAGCGGTTATTTTAATATTACAAACAGACACTCCAATTTTATTTATTTGTATGCATTTAGACGTAATAGAGTCATTTGCATACGACATTAGATCGCATTTTTCGTGATTAATGATTATATCTGTCGCGTTTATGTGTAATTATGATAATAAATTTGAACGTACTGACGATAATTAATGACATTTGGGTTAAAAAATAGGACATTATGACCACTAGGCATTAATTATTATAATGTCTGTGAAGTGTTAATAGTTAGCGACACTAAAACCATTTAAAGGCAATACTTTAACGTTATTTAGCTAAAGTCTCAACCCAAATGTTTCAAACCTTTGTGAACCCCGTGTTAGTTCTAGCTAGTCCCTTTTTAAGAATAGTCTGTATTCTAGCCAGGCAGTTCGTAAAATAATAATAATAATAATAAAGTTTATTCGGAACAAAAATCTTTACACATACAAACAGTTGAAACATAAACGATTGACCAAACTATGTACTACTACAGTGACTCTTACGTAATTTAGGATTAATAGGTTTGCAACGTCTTGCTGGGGCTTTTACTACCACAGTACCTTTTTAGCTTCAGTGCTTGTCAGTTGTTTTTAAGGTAAACGGTAAACTATTTATTACCATAAAAATGCGGCTATTTATTACCATAAAAACCGTGTTTGTATATTTTTATATAATAATGTAAGGATTACTGGCTACAAAGTAACATAATTCCAAGTCGAGTTTGAGTATAAGTAACGTCAATGCTTGTTACTGTGTTTTCCCCGTGTTTGGTCCCGGGCTCCTTTAAAGAATAGGCCAACTGCGGTTCTGCAAGGCAGATTGTAAATGGCGACCGATTGGTTATGCGAGTCACTGCCGCCGTGGCATCTATGTGGTAGAGTTCTGCATTGTCTCGTGTGGACGAAGAAGACGTAGGTACTCGATGTTTTAGAAGTTTTTTTTCTCGTGGTTAAATTGACCGCGGAGACATAGAGATTTGTATTTACTTCTTTGATTAAAATTTCCATCAGTTTTGATACCTCGTCAATAGCTTCGTATTTTTTAATTTTCTTCTTGTAATCCGACAATGAAGCATCCCAAATCACAGGGCGCTTGCGTATTAAATCGATGAAAAAACACGTATTGTCTTTATTCCAATTCATAAGAAAAAGCACAATAAATTATAGGTAGTTACAATAGGAATATAGGTACAGGTAAATAAAAAAATAAATATGAATTACTCCTCCCCCGCAGGCGGACGCGGGGATGTTCCGTTCGCCCCGGGTTATATATAACATGTTAGCATGTTTGAGCTAATAGTAGAGGAGACAGTGGGAGATCGTCCTTCACCGATCTGATAACCAGATGAGACATATATTAATATAAATAAGTAATTATAGGCATATTTGTTTATAAATAATATTTGATAAAATATACGTCTCATCTGGTTATCAGATCGGTGAAAGACGATCACCGGCTCTTAGACCATAACAAAACAGGACACGCACGTATTTTGGTAAATGTTTGATGTTAGGTGTTAGAAAACAAAATCAGTGTCGCAGGAGACCCGGCTTTAGAATGACCGAGTCTAATGTAACAAACACAAAAAAACAAGTTATTTGAGAAGCTCCTTTTTGGAAATCGGTTGAAAACTAAAAAAAAACTCTTGCGCGTTGAAGAAAGCAAGTGATCTAATTATTTATGAAAGATACGCATTAACTTTGAAAAAACTCAGAGATTCTATAAAATTAATGGTTTCCTCTTGTTTCAAAGTCTGTTAAAAGTATAACTGTCGACGCCACACTAACATCCGATTCCATAAAATCCGTTGATTGTGTTCCACATTTCATATCCGAAGGTCAGCGGCATTAGACATCGAATTAGATGTTTATCACCTTGGTCAGTTAGAAATTAGGTCACAAGAGAAGTATTATTTTTGGCTGACATAGCCAGGGTTTGAAACCGATTTAAAAAATACCGGTTTTAATAAAAAGTTTCACTCGTATCTGAGATGAGAGCGGCCGGGACCAACACGGCGAAAAGTAAAACTATATTATAATTAACTAAAAAATGAGTCATTTATACTGCATTAAAGAAATGACTACGTTCTTGCATTTAAATTATTATGTACTAGTTATTACTCGCTACTTCGTTCGCGTTATCTAAAATCCTTTAGCTACCTCGGGTAAAAAGTAGCCTATGTCCTCCTCTATATACTCCTCTATCTTTCATTTAAAGTTCTATCAAAATCGGTCCAGCCGTTCCAGAAATTACCCCGTACAAACAGAATGTCAGACGGACAGAAATTTTAAAATAGTTTAAGGTGTCGTAAAAATTAGCGCAGTGTGCACTTCAAAAAACGTAGTTATTTTAAATCACAGACAAACATTTCCATTTTATTTACATGTATGTATAGATGTACTAACAGACACATATCGTTCCAACGTTGAACTAAGTACGACGACATATCGAACAAAGCTCACAGTCCTGGGGGAAATCAAACTCCGACCTGAAATTCATATCTAATTAATGAATCTGTGAACTAGTCCTGTGGAATTTGTGGGCTGTAGGCTACATATTTATGACATGAAGAATTGTTAATAATTAAGATACATCATCATGAGGACAGTGTCTGGGATTATTAAGGAATTATACATGACACGAGTTAAGGTTATGTTAGGGGTGAGTAAATTAGAGGTGATGATAATAAGCTTTAAAACAAGTTGGTCGTTTAAGAAATATGGTTCTTGCTTCAAATCCAGCCGTTTCAAAATATTACTTATATAAAACTTAAAAGTTTTAGGTTTATAATTTAATAAATTTCAAACAATCTTTCATTCCTATTTCAGTCTCTAATGGGGTTGGTTTTTGTAAAAGTAAAAGTGTAAAGTAGCCTGTCTAACCCCGAGTGTTCAAATGTCTTCTTGCCAAATTTCATTAAAATCGATTTAGCGGTCAAGCCTCCCAGTCTAATACAAATTTACTTTATGGTCAAACCGTAATATTATCATAGAATAAATATACTACACCCAAACCAAATATCTAGTTAAAGGACGTCTATATCCTCCATCGATATCAGAAATCAGAAGTGCTTTATTCAATAAAACTTTTTACAAGTTATTTTGACAGGTCAACATATTTTTTAAAAACTACTACCGGATCGGAAACGCGGCTACACTCTGAGAAGATCCGGCGGAAGAAACTCAGCGGGCTTGTCTTTTTTTCATATCTATTTTTTTACAATATCACAATATTACAAAAAGTATATGTGAGATCGTTATGAGGAGCAATTAATAATCCCAGGCTTTTTTGTCTTCTAAAGAATCTAAGATTTTATAATACCTTTTTTATTCAGTTTTGATTTAACACATTTTTTAAATTTAATGTTTGGTAGATCTCTTATTGTTTCTGGAAGTTTATTGTAAAAGCGTATACATTGCCCCATAAAAGAGATAATAAAATTTACAAACCAAACTTGCCAGTTCTCAATTATCCTTAACTGTTTGATGGTCAGTTTTAAAGGAGGTCTTTTTCACTTTTTTCAAACACGAGAAGTGCATAATATTCGCGTCATTTTACTATGTCTGTGGTGCTACTCGTACGAAGCGGTGCATCGCTAGTTCATACTTAAAATGTACGTGTTTTAGCACTTATCCCGTGCTAGGGAAAACCCTAAAAACTTTAACAAAGAAGAATTTTGCCATGTTGAATCAGTCGACAGTAGCTAAGTAGGTTAGAGCGTGCCGGTCAGAGATAAGGTCACACGGTCAAATCCTGTCGTGTCGAAATATTTCTTTGTTGTTTTTAAGGTGGTCCATATTTGTCCATAATAATATTGTCAATGAGAAAGTTTGTCGGTTGTCTGTCTATCTGTCTGTCTGCCCGTCCGGCCATCTGTCTGTTACGCTTTCACGTCTAAACAGTTTGATGAAATTTGCAAGGAGATGGTTGAAGATCCGGGCTCGAACATAGGCTCCTTTTTTCAAAAATCAAACCTCAATGTGCTGAAATAGGAGATGAAATGTTGTATGAGAGAATACGTTGATGACATGTTAACATACTCGCGGGTGAAGCTGTGTGGGTCAACTAGTCTATATTAATATAGTAAATGCGAAAGTTTGGATGTTTGGATAGATGTTTGCTACTAAATCACGCAAAAACGGCTGAACCGATTTAGATGAAATTTGGCACACATATAGATGAAGATTTGATCGCCCCGTTGGTCGAGTGGTTAGCTACCCTGAGTCCTGACTAAGCAATCGATGGGGCCCGGGTTCGATCCCCGACGGGGACAAGCATTTGTGTGATGAGCGTAAATGTTTGTATTTCCGGGTTTGGGTGTTTATTACGTATTATGTATGTAAAAGTATTTATATATGTATTTCTATGTATTAGTATCGTTGATTAACACCCATAACACAAGCAAATAATTTGCTTACTTTGGGGCTATTTCAATAAGTGTAATTTGTCCTGTGAATAGTTATTTATTTAAGATCTTGAATAACACGTAGAATACTTTTCATCCCGCAAACATAAGTTATTCCCGTGGGATTCACGGAAAACTTTTACGTAATAACGGTTGCCCATTGCTATTAGTGAAACCATAAAACGTTACTGCATAAAAAAGGAGGCGATATTAATAGAAACGCAAATAAATCAACCGTCTCGCACCCGAGAATGTTTGCACTACTTTTTTTCTATTTAAAACTCCGAAAGCCATCTGTGTGTAATTAAACGAGAATCAATCTGGTGCTGCTAATTTACGATGTCGTTAAATACTAATAAGACGTTGCGTACTGCGAGCGAATAGCAAATTTACAACGCAGAAATTGATATGTAATTTTAATCACATCCGTTTATTGCGGAGGGAACTTAGAAAATATTTAAAACCCTGAATATTCTAAATCTATATATTATTAATACGTTAAGGGAAAACTTTGCAACTCTTTTTAAGATAATTCCGCGAATTGTGGAGTATGGATTTTGGCACAGTTAGTATTGCGGTTTTTTAATGCATTAAATACATTAAGATAATAACTATGAATATTACACACACTGAATTCATGTAACATACATTATGATGTACACACATGTATACTCAGTATTTTTCTTTAGAGCTAGTCATTTGACTGACTGACTGACGGAGGGGGGGGGGGGTTTAAATACTTATACAACATACACTATATATATATATATATATATATATATATATATATATATATATATATATATATATATATATATATATATATATATATGTCGGCGTCCGCGTCGTCAAATGCAAGAATATTGTAAAGTATAAACAACAAATGCACGGCCCGGGCCGGCAAGCGCATCGTTCGATATCCCTACTACTCAACTTGTTTTGCTACCTGTATAAAAGGCTCGGGGCGCCCGCCGATAAGGCAGTCTAGGCTCTGGCGTGGCTCGGTACACTTGTTGTATCTTGCTAGTAGCTTATCCTTGACTCTCGGATAATTAATTTGTGCAAACAAGTTAATTATTATTGTCAACTATAAATTAGTCGCAGTACAAATTATAATTGACTATCTATTGCTTAAATTATAACTTATTTGTAGTAATTAGTGAGGAATAATTATAATTTACATTGTTAATGAGAACTAGTAATTAATAATGGAAAGTTGATCAAAATATAAAGAATTGTTATATCACCACATCCTCATTTTATTTATCGTATCTGACCCACTTCCTACATCAGAAGTGGGATCGGATTCACTCCCACTTCAGCATCAAACTATTTCGGTTAATTATGTAGAGCAGTAAATGTCTCTTTTCACTTGTGGTATGGAAACTATTCTTTGAAAAATAGCAGAAAATATTAATTCACGTTCTGTAATTGCATCTACTCCTCTTAAGTTGATATACTTTGATTCTGATGAAGCAGACGATAAGACTAACTGATGTCCTCCTCCTAGCTTCGTATTCTTCATTACTGAGGGTCGTAACCTCCTCATTAGATTGTTCTTGATAGCACAATATTATGCCATTGGACTCTATCTTCAGCGGCGTGCAGAGCATCATAAAACATTTTACACATAAGATTGGTGCAAACCTGGTCCGACCATCGCATAGGACTACGACCACGTGGTCTTTTGTCTTCTACTTTTCCGGTCACGATTAGCTTTTCGAGATTGTCTCCTTGCTTTCTAGAGACGTGGCCGAAGTATTATAGAATTCTTTGAAGGCACGTAGCAGACAGTCTGGTCTTTACTCCAAGTTGTTTTAGTATGGAGGCGTTGGTCCTGTGTGCTGTCCAAGGGATACGCAACATTTTCCTCCAGCACCACATTTCAAACGCATCAATGCGACGTCTGTCTGCAGCTCTTAGTGTCTATGACTCTGCGCCGTACGTAAATATGGAGAACACCAGCGTACAAACCAGCCTCTGCTTTGTTTTTAATGAGATGCTTCTGTCGTTCCAAAGACCCTTCATCTGACTCGTAGCATTTTTGTGGTGTAAATTACTAGCTGGTGTACCTTAAGTAGAATAATTATAGAAAAGAAAAAAATTAGACGGGGTAGATCAAATCATTGTACCTACTCACTCACTTGAGTCATGCCGTCACCTACTTCACAAACTGCTGTCTTGGCAAACTATATTCTTTTAGACGTAGATATGAACCGATTTAAGAGCACCACTGCATTTCGAGGAAGTTGAAATCTTCGTGATAGAATTGAACATCGTGACAACGATTGTCGTGATAAACAGAAATTTATCTCAATTAATTTTTGCTTGCAGGGAAAGCAGGTCATCTACCACTATCTCTGGTGGCGTGTCCAGTGGCCGACCACCAGTGGTCTGCTATGTATGTTGTGACCCCGGCCAAGCCACAAAGCTTCCATTTGACCGATGCGCTACAAGAAGAAAGAAGTTGCCACTTCGAGTTCCGAAAAACAGAAAACCAATCAACATCTGTTCTAGAGCGTCACATGGTGTATTACACTAAGTGAAATTTAATTACCTTTTATATTTGACTCTGTTCAAAATTCCATATCAAACAAATCTCTTGTGATTTCTTTGTAGGAGAACGGTTTTATGAACAAGAATCTAAGTAGTCGCTTGTCCTGATGTAGTTTCCACTCAATAGATCAAATGCTTAACTTAATTGAATTAAAACCAGCGAACTTAAATCGATTTAGTTGACCCTAGACCGTTAATAAGCGATCTTAAAGTTTATTACCAACTGAACTCAAATTAATATTAAAGAAAAAAAACAATACAGATTTACATCTTCTTGCGACAGGCACATAAAGAGCTAACGTCAGTCCGAACGTGTTTAATTTATTTATTTATTTTTTTTTATAGAAAAAAGGGGCAAACGAGCAGGAGGCTCACCTGATCGTAAGTGATTACCGCCGCCCATTGACAGCCACATCACCGGTGGTCTTGCAGCTGCGTTGCCGGCTTTTTGGGAGGGAGTATGCTCTTTTCTTGGAGGTGCCTGAGTCGTGTCCGTTCGGAAGCGCCCCCGCCGGTAATTGATTCCACGGAGGAGTGGTGCATGGTAAGAAGTGCCTAGAGAATCGCACGGTTGTGGATTTCCGGACATCGAGGTGATGAGGATGGAACTTTGAGTTTTGCCGCGATGTCCGATGATGAAATTCGATAGCAGGGATCAGTCCAAACAGTTCGTCGGAGCGCTCTCCATGATAAATGCGGTGGGGGATGCTAAGCGAACTTACATCTCTGCGTGGAGCCGGGGAGTCAAGCCGATTGGAGATTGCTTGGTCGTCAACGATTCGAACCGCTCTACGCTGAGTGCGATCAAGTGGAGGAGGCTGATACTGCGGAGCTCCCGCCCAGAGATGAGAGCAGTGCTCCATGTGCGGGCGAATTTGCGCTTTGTAGGGTTGCAAGCGATGAGAAGGCAGGAAGTGCTGTCTCGCTCTACTGAACGCACCGAGCTCTTTGAGGCTAGTTTGGCCTTTTCTTCCAAGTGGTCGCGGAACTGAACGTTGTTCGATATGTCAACGCCAAGAATTCCAATATTGGCTGGGGTTGTCAGGAGAGTGTTCTCAAAGCGAGGTGATGCGAATATTGTAGGGTTGAATAATGATAGCGGAGTATAACTCTGACAAATTATGGCAAGAGCGGTTAGGTAATATTCAACACGCGCTCAACAACATTAGGTGTAGGGTATTTGGATTTACCCCCATAGATTTGACATTCGGAATTCAAGGCAACTAACTAAAACTGGCAAAAGTATCTACAAGCATTGAAGATCCAGTGTATCCAATAGAATCAAAAAATCAGTCTAATCGGACATTTTACGAGTAGAGGTAAAAGAAATGTTAAACCTTTAAGTGTAGGTGACATTGTCTTTGTTAGGAATGAAAAACGACACTAAACGAAACTTGATTCAAAATATAAGGGCTCTTTAAAAGTTACCGTAATCTTAGAAAACAAGTGCGCCCATGATAGCCTCTGCGAAGTACCCATATTCCTGCAGGGTTTCTTGAGGTACCTATATGAAAATTATAACAAGGATGACGTGTCGGCGTATACTCATGATAATGATCTTGTTCATAAAACTGGTCCAAACAATATTGATAGAAATGCAGTGTATATTGTAAATAGTTATAACAGAGTTTTTAATATCTACCTGAGAAGGAGATTCTCTAATGTTGTAATAACTAATGCCACTATTCATAAGGCTGCATCATCAGCAAAAAAATACGATATTAAGTAAACGAAAAAAAAATGTAGTAAAATGATGATAAAATATCACTAAAAATGTAAGTAAAAAAAAAAAAAGAAGCGAAGAAAAAAAATAATTAAAGGAAATGGGAGTCTTATAAAACTATGAAAAGAAATCAATGGAAAAAAATGTAAAAGAAGTAATTTAACAAAAAATTTAGGATTGACAAAAGATGCAGGATTGACAAAAGATGCAGGATTGACAAAAGATGCAGGATTGACAAAAGATGCAGGATTGACAAAAAAATGTAGGATTGACACAAAAAAATGTAGGATTGACACAAAAAATATAGGATTGACAAAAAATGTAGGAAGATTAGAGTCATTGAAGGGAGTGCCCGGTCCAATGACTCGGCTAAAGGGGTTCATTCCGGTCTAGCCTTTTGGCTACAGGGATTGCAACCCGGTCTAGCACTGTCAGCTAAAGGGATTTCCGGTCTAGCATTAGCTAAAGGGATTTCCGGTCTAGCATTAGCTACAGGGATTTCCGGTCTAGCACTGTCAGCTAAAGGGATTTCCGGTCTAGCATTAGCTATAGGGATTTCCGGTCTAGCACTGTTTGCTAAAGGGATTTCCGGTCTAGCACTCTCAGCTAAAGGGATCTCCGGTCTAGCATTAGCTACAGGGATTTCCGGTCTAGCACTCTCAGTTAAAGGGATTTCCGGTCTAGCACATTAGCTAAAGGGATTTCCGGCCTAGCACACTCCAGTCTCCGGTTTTAAACTGATGAGAGGGAGCTTAGTACACTCCAGTCTCCGGTTTTAACTGATGAGAGGGAGCTTAGTGCACTCCAGTCTCCGGTTATTAACTGATGAGAGGGAGCTTAATATACTCCAGTCTCCGGTTTTTAACTGATGAGAGGGAGCTTAGTACAATCGAGTCTCCGGTTTTTTTTCAATTGATGAGGGATTCCTAGCTTAGTAGGACCCAGTCTCCGGTTTCAAAACTGACGAGAATAGTTTAATAGTTGTGGTTGCTGAAAGGGTTACCGGACCAGCACACTATTGTAACATTTCGCTAAAAGATTACGCTAATTATAGAGCTGTAAAAAAATAAATAAGATTGTTTAGTTTTCTAAAAGATATGTCAGGATGAACGAGGCGTTCCTTGTCCTCAGATGTATAAAGATGCGCACACGAGGACGTGTGCATGTCAGTATGGCCGTGTCGGCGTCCGCGTCGTCAAATGCAAGAATATTGTAAAGTATAAACAACAAATGCACGGCCCGGGCCGGCAAGCGCATCGTTCGATATCCCTACTACTCAACTTGTTTTGCTACCTGTATAAAAGGCTCGGGGCGCCCGCCGATAAGGCAGTCTAGGCTCTGGCGTGGCTCGGTACACTTGTTGTATCTTGCTAGTAGCTTATCCTTGACTCTCGGATAATTAATTTGTGCAAACAAGTTAATTATTATTGTCAACTATAAATTAGTCGCAGTACAAATTATAATTGACTATCTATTGCTTAAATTATAACTTATTTGTAGTAATTAGTGAGGAATAATTGTAATTTACATTGTTAATGAGAACTAGTAATTAATAATGGAAAGTTGATCAAAATATAAAGAATTGTTATATCACCACATCCTCATTTTATTTATCGTATCTGACCCACTTCCTACATATATATATATTTTAAAGTAGCTGTTGCCCGCAACTTCGTTCGCGCGGACTTCTTTTACTTCGCATAGCTCCTCCCCCGTAGGTGATAGCGTGATAATATGTAGCTTATATGTTGACCCGACCTGTTAGTAATATTCATGCAAAATTTGAAGTAAATTCATGCAGTACTTTTTGAGTTTACCCCGGACATACATACACACAAACAGACAAAAATTCTAAAAACTATATTTTTGGCTTCGATACGCCCCAAGTATTCTTTTAAAATTCTTTTAAAAATATTCAATGTACAGTTTTGACTTTCCTACGATTTTATTATATGTATAGATGCGGAAGTTTGTGTGGATGGATGAGTGTTACTCTCCGCAAAAACTGAGCATTTTGGATAAAACTTGGCATACGTATAGATGATGAACTAGAATAGCACATTTTATCCTAAAAGAAAAATAAGTTTTTAACCGTATGATTCACAAAAACTTTTATGATACAGCTAGTAATATTATAAATGCGAAAATCTGTCTACTTATCACGCTTTTACTGATAAACGCAGAACCGATTTTAATGAAATTCGGCATGAAGTTATTTGAAGATCCGGGGTCAAACATAGCCTGACTTTTTTTCAAAAAAACCTTAAGTGGCAACCAGTGCTGTTACTAGAAAGTATCCAATTCATTTTCCGGTTTGCTTAAAACTTGAAATTTAACTTTTATTATTAAAAAAATTGCTCTAAGAATTTTCTAATTATGTCCTCTTAGAACGTAAAATATTTAAAAATAACAAGTAAATAAAATCACACAAAGACAATATCAATAAATACTAGATATTCTAGGGATTTTGTTTTCAATGACGTCAGTGGTCTATCGTAAAAGTCACCAAGTATTGCGGGTTACGTTATGCATGCAATTACAGGCATTAGCCACTGTTACCCAATCTGAATTGAATCCATGGTGTATCGAATTCAAAAATAACCAAAAACTGTTTCCGATGAAATATTCCATTCGAGTTTATTACGCTCAAAAAGATGCAGACATAAAGATAGAACAAACGGATAGGAAAACAGTAATTAGTCCAGCCTCCAGCAGAATTTAGAACTCTTTTTTTTGTAAAAATTCTTTGATAAACATTTTATTTATTCATTTGAGAACGAAATTGAATTACTTTCGTTACCATAAAAATTTTATTTTTTATTTCTATATAGAGAACTTGCTTGCTTGCTATTCCATGGTAAAATAATACAGCCCTTCTACAATGACATTAAACTAATGCGCGAATTCTAAAAAGTAACTTGTCCTACGATTTTATTATCAGATCAGATCAGATCGCGTGTCAACATAGGTCTTAGCTCAAAACAATAACCATTGATTGTTGAAAACCACAGACCATATATTAAATACGTGGTCTGTGCCCTGTGGTGAATAATGTCACAAATAACTTTCTTAGGTTTTAAACAAATCTCATTTAAAATCTAGTTTTAAAACTAGAATAATGACGTAATTTATTCTGGAATACGGACATAAGAGGCGGTTTACCTGATAGATCGCTTACACAGAATATTTATATGCTAATTATAATTTTCAGATGAAGGGAAACAAGGAATTCGACGTTGTGAATTTTAACAACGTTTTGACGTTAAATAAATTATGGTAATCTCGATTAATATTCTATTGCTCGTCGCACGGTCGCATCAAACCGCGGAGCAGACGCTATAGCCCATTTCATTTTAACATTATAATTTATACTCTATTGTCCAAGGATGGCTTCGTGACACGACACAATCTGCTCGTGGGTGTTTGTGCAAGAGATTTATACAAATAGTTAATCAAGTCAGGTAATCCGTACGGAATAAAACGAAATGAAAAATAGACAAGTCCATGGCAAAAGCTACAAATTATATGCGTAGTTAAAACAGTTAGATTTTGTCCTGCTCTTTCATTTCGAAATATTGATAACAACGCCACCTACTCCGGCAAATTATAGTTAGTAATTAATAAAAAGATCAAAAAGATAATAAAAACTAATTGATCAAGTCATTTTGAAGGAAAGATGAGATTTACATGCCTGCTGCTTTTGTATGTGTAGATACAGATACGGGTTTATGATCTGGTCTCTGGAAAGTATAACAAAGATTTAAACGCATTGAAACTTCAAGAAGCTACTTTTAATTTCTGTGGAACTACGAAAACATTAATCAGATTATTACAAAAAAATATGTACGATCGTTTCTTTCTACTCAACACTCCTAGACTTGATTTTATTTACTATATAGCATTCAGCCAGAACAAGTGATTTTTGGTCAAATGGCTGGTACACTCGGTGTGACATTTATTATGAGGATTAGTAGGCTCTAAAATGGTAGATATTGATCAGTAAGCTGTCAATGCCCAACCATAACTATTCAGATCACTGGCCTGATTCGAAAAAATGAAAATGGTTTCCTGCTAAACGGTTAACTCCAATAAAGAGCTGAATGTTTCAAAATTTATGGTCAGACCAAATCCATGTCGGAAACGTTATGAATTTGGTCTGACCTCTGCTAACTGCGTTAGCAGGTGACATTTGTACTTAAGAGTAAGAGAATAAAGCCTTTAGTTTTACTTTACGCTTGTTAAAGTTAAACTAAGAGCTATAAATCTATGGACTGGAAACGAAATAAATCACAAATGAAAAAATGCGAAAAAGAAAATAATTTCCTCGAAAAATTGCAAGTAATATGATTTGTTGATGGGGCTTTATTACAAATTTTTGTATTAGGCTATAAACTAAGAATTGTTTTAATTTACAAAATTTTTAATTGAAATCTATATCTATACTAATATTATAAAGAGAAAAAGTTTGTAAGTTTGTGAGTTTTTTGTAGGAAGTAATCTCTGGAACTAAAGAGCCGAATTTTGAAAATCTTTATCCAGTCGAAAGTTATTCCTGAGCGGGAGACAGGCATTTTATCCCAATTTTTCTGCGAGATTATGTCCTAGCCTAGGCGGCTGTACCACGGAAAACGGCTAGTAATAAATAAAAGCAATGGATTTAATTTTTTATATCATCTTCAGAACTAGTTGTACCTATTTCTGTCAAAATTGCGTCAAAGCTTGTTTTTGTCGTGTTCTGGTTTTGGAGGGTAAGGTAGTCGGTAGGCTTATGCACGTGGCATTGCCATCAAGCCACACGGATAGCAACACACCATGAACACCTTTGGTGTCTATAAGTGGTGGTTTTTCTACCTATGAGGAGAGCCATCTGCTTGTTTTCTGTGTAATGATAAAAAAATATACACATATCGCACATCTAGATCTAAACTGAGACAACTCAAAAAAAATTATTTTTCAGGTGACGAAATAAACGTATCTACATTTTTTTAAGTTACTTATACAACTTATTTGATTCTATCTTAGATTAAGGAAACTACTGTCAAAGTATTCTATAGACAATAAATGGCTTGCAAAATAGCACTGTATTTTAAGCTGAAGCTAAAATTTGATAGTTTTAGCTCCACCTTTTTTTAGTTGTCTCAGTTCAGATCTAGGTGTGCGATATAATGTGTACTCAGCGTTGATAAGTGACGGAATAAAAAGCCATTTCTTACAGTCATAATTACCGACGATATGAGTATATAGAAACAGTGTATTACATTTAAAAGTTTTAGTTAATAAATACACGGACAATCTTTGCATCGCTTTTAAGATAGTGGTCTATATAATTAGTAGCATTCCTGACGAGTGTTCTGCAATTAAGAAACTTAATGGCGCATTTAGAATTACGGCTTAATGATGAAAGGAAGTGATGGCAATAGGCGTGACAGTTTTAATATCCCAGACGCTTTTGTCAATTTTTTTTTTATCTGTAAATCGTTTTTACAAAATCGTAACTAAGCTTTTTCTCGAAATAGTCTTACTACCGTGCTGATCTTATTGGCGACTGTTGTTTAATGTATATATCTATACATACAAATAAAATTGAAGTGTCTGTCTGTGATTTCAAAATAATTAGGTTTTTTCATGCGCAGTGTGTTATTTTTACAAATATTCTTTGACTACGGTTTTAGCAAATATTCTTTAATGTTTTTGGAAGGATTTTACTTATACTGATTTTTTTTCAGTCCATTATATAAACTCATTTATTTAAAAGAATTATTTTGAAAACCGTTTGCCGACCAAATTTTGAACTTGCGGTAAATCGAATAATTTAGACTTAATCTTCCAAAAACTGTAAAATCCTTCAAATAATATGCTTACATTATTACGATATTGCTCTGAAAAAATTTTCGTTATAATTCGATTTACACGCTCTTAAAAGGAATTTCATATACAATCTCTTAATATTATATTATGTAAATTACAGCGGCGTGCACAGGATTATGATACTGAGTATGCGACGGAGTACTCGGACACAAAAACTTTTTCTTTTATAGATTTCAGCGGCGTGCACATGATTATGACACATTTTATTCATTTACTTACTATTAATTAAAATCATCTAAAACGTACGAACGTTTTATTAAAATATCTGTGAATGGCAAGTAAAGCACTGCTTTTCTGCCTACAAGGAGCGCACGCGCCTGGTAAATTACCAAATGCTTTCGTAACTACGTTATAATTATTATATAAATTATATTTATCGAAGGCCCTTTTATTATTTACGACTTTTAGTAAAACAATATCAAAGTAAAAGTTTATTGAAATAGTAAAGAGAGACATTTAATTCTAATGAATTTAATTAGCATACTACTATCCCCAAGGTGAATGATAAAACGCACTTGGTCTCTATACGACTTTTTAGGTCAACAGCCGAGGGGCCCGTTAAAATGGGACAGTATGAAGTAATTTTAGAAACTTGTTGTCTGTGTCACAGTGTAAGTATAAGCTGTTAGCTACTGCTATGAGAGGCTCTACGTTGTTATCCACGAGGCGGGGCTGATAAACTTTTTATATTCAATTTTTTGTCTTAAGATACAAAACAAGCAGATGGTTCTCCTGGTGGAAACGGAATCCATCGCCTGTAGACACCAACAATGTTAATAGTGCGTAACAACGGGTGGCAGGATGGTAATGACACGTGCATAAGTTTACCGACTGCTTTACTCTCCAAACCGGAACAGGACAGAGGCAAGCATATATATAAGCATAGACCCTATTGCGACAGGAATAGATAAGGAGGTAATACCAAATAACCGGCCCGGAGTCAACCATCGCCTATAGACACCAAACTATCTTGTAGCGAGGTCTTATACCACATGCATAAGTTTACCGGCTACCTTACCCTCCAAACCGGAACACGACAGTGACTAGCGCTGACGCTATTGTGGCAGGAATAGGTAAGGCGGTGGTACCAGACCCGGGTGAGACAATGCAGAACTCTACTACCTAGTAGGCACGATGGTAGTGACTCGCATAGCCAATCGATCGTCTTTTACAACCCGCCTAGCAGAATGGCAGTTCGCCTATTCTCCAGAGGAGCCCGGGACCAACACGGGAATGATATGGAGATAACAAAAACTAAAATATTTATTTTAAAAGATAAGGATTAATAATAGTTTAACACATAATTTTGACATTATAGAATGACAAACGCAAATTTAGTAGTGTCACGTCACACCGTGGTAAAACATATTGTTTTTGACATTTTCATAAAAACCACAGAGTATGTAATGTATGTTATACCACGGCGTGATGTCATTCAA
Organism: Apodemia mormo; assembly: GCA_036924255.1. Classification (NCBI taxonomy): domain Eukaryota; kingdom Metazoa; phylum Arthropoda; class Insecta; order Lepidoptera; family Riodinidae; genus Apodemia; species Apodemia mormo. The sequence continues at coordinate 10,232,173 of JAUPFN010000010.1, read as the reverse complement.
GACGTCATGTCATGGCATGGAATATCCATAGCGCTTTCACGGTTTTAAATTTTAAATCGCGATTTTTTATTATAAATGTAGGAATATACCTAATGAGGTAAAGTATTGAAAAGTTTTTTTAAAATTCAAATAGATTACTATTGAAAAGCTCCAATAGCCGAACGACTAACAAAAGAATTAAACTCACAAAAGGAACTCATCTATTACAAAATATTAAAAGAAATTCAAATTTCCTTGAATGTGTGAGAGATGCCGACGAGGAAGTGCCATGCTCACGACTCTTTCATTATGTGTTCTCATCAATATGCAGTGTTGGTTGCTTTTTAAAATCGGGAACTTTGAACTGAAGCACTCAGAATTCTGTTGTAATTATAAACAACTTGGAGTCTAAGAATATGTCCCATGTTTGAACAAAGGAGAGAATAATAGATTTCTTTGTTGCTTTTGGTGTCAAATTTTTTGTGAGTTTGACATTTCAAAATGCTTACCAATGTGGCGTTACGTATTGGGATTGATATCATTGATAAATCATTTGCCAGACTTCCTCATAGAACATAGATATATCTTTACGCCAATACCTTACTGCGTAGGCAGAGGGATCTAAAAACCATAGATCGCGATCTATTCAGATTTGCCTTGCTTTCTCTACACTCGTAATTCTCTTCATACTGACATGCTGGATTAGGAGTCCCGACGTCACCCTTAAGGTGCTGATCGACGGGCGAGCCTATACCGCGGTCTTAATGGTATAAGAGCCCTCAACACAAAACTTATGGCCAATTGCACTGTAAAAAACCGCGGTATTGTGATGACCGACGATTTACCGACGAGCCATAAGACCTCGGTATAGGGTTGCTCGTCAATTAGGACCTTAAAGGTCCTGATCTATCGGCCAAAAGTTTTGTGTCGAGGGCTCTTAGACCATAAAGGCCGTGGTATAGCGACTTTAGGCTATCACGATCGGAAAATTCTAACAATGTTTTTTTTTATTTCAGGTAAGTTTCAGGTTTCAACACGCTTAAAATGAAAATTACAAAACAAGATAGTAAGTAGGAGACTTTTCATATTTCCTCGATGTTAAGCCTTAACTAAGCTCGTGCTGAAGATTCTTGCTACATTAACAACAGTCGTAATGAGTAACTCCAAGGAGGTAAAGTTTTGTTACCATTCGCCCGGGAATGGGCCGCCCATTTAATTATAAGATGATCGCTTTACTGTCGTAGAGATATGAGTTCGTTCTGCATTCGTGTACTAGGAATAGAAGGAGAGAAATTAATTCCTGTCGCTGAAATTTACCATCTATATTGCGTGACAAGTCAAAGTACATCCCTCGAGATCTGCGTACATCCCATACTGTATAGATGTCCGCATGCCATAAATCTTGTCTCGTACTACCGTTCTAAGGAACCAGAGTGCTAAGTGTGAGTTTTTCTTTTCGCATTCGATCGTGAGCGCGTTTCGAGTTTACTAGGAATTTGTATGTGATTTGTACAGCGCCACCTAGTGGTAAACTGGTTTCTCGCGTTCACCACTAGGTGGCGCTGTACAAATCACATACAAATTCCTAGTAAACTCCAAACGCGCTGACGATCGAATGCGAAAAGAAAAACTCACACTTAGCACTCAGTTGATGTGCGAGTATTTCCGAACGAATGCGATTTATCTTCATCTTTATAAATAAAAAAAAATGTATCGATATCTGTATATATGATCCCTATAAATCCCAAAACGTCTAGAACGATTATGATGAAATTTTCATACAATTTTAATATTAGCGCAGTGAGTGACCCTGAAAAGTTAAGTAGCGGTTGGATTACTATGCATTTTTATCTACCCTTGGTAACTTTGTGTCGTAGTTAGTCTTAGTTAAACCTTTAGCTAGTTATTGAAGTTTTTAAGGATGGATAGATGGGTGTTACTCCTGCCGCAGAAGCGTCAGTTCTTGTCACTGTTATGTTCCGGTTTTGAAGGTAAAGTAGCTTGTAAACTTACGCATGTGGCATTCAGGCAGACTTCGCCACAAAATAGCGCTGCACCTTTAATGTCTCTGGTGTCTTTAGGCGATGGTTGACTCTTTCCATCTGGTGACCCATCTGCTAGTTTGTTATTATGACAAAAAAAAAATATTTTACGCAGAAACGGCTGAACTGGTGTAGCATAAAATATACTTTTAATCCCGGAAAAATAAGGTGTTCCCGTGGGATGCACCAAAACTTGATGGAGTAAACTGCAGGGCGTATTTAGTATTAGAATAAATCAAATTACAAAAAATTAAGTTAAATAAGCGTCAAAAAATAATTCCCACAATTACCTTTGGTGATGTGGCTGTCCATGGGCAGTGATAATCGCTTACCATCAGGTGAGCCTCCTGCTCGTTTGCCCCTTTTTTCTAAAAAAAAACAAATTCCCAACAGTTTTCATCTCAGAATCATGGTCCAAATCCATGGCTTCGACTTTCAGTTGACCGTTTCTTATACGCTATATACTTAAAGATGTCAAGTTCACACTTTAGCGCATTTTTTAGAAGAAAGTTTTCGAAATATTTGTTTCCCGAGATAATATTATGATAAGCACCCCTATTTCTAACAGGCTTCCACGCCCTGTAAAATCTCGAGCGTTGTATCTAACCTAATATGCATCGCTACCTTTCCACTATGTTCTTTGAACCGTGTCTTTCGTGTTGAACTCCAAATTTAACACTCACAATGCATACATTAATAACGTATCGGCATACCGATCATGATTACGCCGTCATGCGTATCCCGGTACATTATGTCCATGACAGTATTCTATTAATGGAGATATGGAGCTGACCTGAAACTGTTATTCGTTGTATCATACGTATAATTAGTTGCGTAACCAAGTATACATGTAGGTATGGTATTATTGTGGATTTCATCTGCTGGTGATGTTTTATTATACTGGTTGACTGGTAAATTACTGTATATAATGAAGGACGCGATAGTTAAGTATTGCTTATATTAAAAAAACTATCTTTACGCCCATATCCCTGAAGAAATAGGCAGAGGTAGAACCAGGGCACCAACGATTAGTCGAAGATAGTAACACAATTAATAGGTGGCAAGTCTATCGCTAACCGGGCACTTATCTAACCCCGTACGAAGTAGTTTTTATCAGAAAATGGAAAAAATACATTTTTTGTTTTTCCCGACCCGGAATTGAACCCGGAACCTTATGTGGTCAACACCGACACTGGACCACTAGACAGGGGCGATTCTAATCTTACCAATAAATAAGAGAATATTGCTTAACCACATAGAAAACCTCAACGACATTAGTGTAGTAATATTCAAAATGTCTGGTCACAGTAAGTTGTTCTAAAGAATAATTGCGAGTTCGGTAAATCACTGAATGTAAACAGTGAACTTCTGTGCGACGTGCGTGGGTGTCCCGCACTGAATATTCTTGTTGGATAATTAGATCAAAATTTAAGCATCAATTTTTTTATTCGGTTTCAGAATCGAATACTGAACACCCTTACTCAGATGTGTAGTAGTCTTTAATCATTTTACATCCAACGATGCGGGTGGGTGTTAACGACTGATAAATAAAGTTATGTAACCGCCCCGTTGATCGAGTGGTTAGCGACCCTGACTACGCAATCAACGGGGCCTGGGTTCGATTCCCGACGGGGACAAGCATTTGTGTGATGAGCATAAATGTTTGTTATTCTGTGTTTGGGTGTTTATTAAATATATTCTAGTATTTATATATGTATTCGTATCGTTGACTAACACCCATAACACAAGCAAATAATGTGCTTACTTTGAGGTTAGATCAGTAAGTGTAATTTCGCAAAAAGTATAAAATAACCTTGTCCCATAATTATTTATTTATTAAAACTTTATGACACGCTGACAAAATATATTTCTTAAACTTATGAATTACAATCTATTTTCAAACACCTAATTATACGAAAAGAGTAACTTGTCACCAATATAATCTTTCATACAAACTTTCATTCCACACACATGAATGTGTAATAACATATTCTTGCAAATAAAATATTTATTCATTCATTCTACTATTTCATCCTTTTAGGGTTTTGATGTTGAGGGTTTGACTTGATGGATATAAAAATTATCACCAATAGACACCGCAAATGTTGATGTTGAGTTGCTTTTGTTGTGGCGTGGTCCTAATGCCACATGCATAAATATTCTGGCAACCTTATTTTCAAACAGAAACACGGACGAGAAAATTCAAAACTCTAACCTCCCGTGTTGGTCTCTGGCTTCTTTGAAGAATAGGCCAACTGCTGTTCTGTACGGCAGTTCTTAAAAGGCAACCGATTGGCTAGGCGAGTCACTACAATCGTGGCTACTAGGTGGTAGAATCCTGCATTGTCTCGCCCGGGTCTGGTACCACCGCTTTACCTATTCCTGGCGCTATAGCGTCAGTGCTTGTCACTGTCGTGTTCCGGTTTGAAGTGTAAAGTAGCCGGTAAACTTATGCATGTGGCATTAGACTTTGCCACAAGATAGCAACGCGCCATTAACATCTTTGGTGTCTGTAGGCGATGGTTGACTCTTTCCATCAAGATACGCATCTGCTTGTTTACTATCTTATGATGTATATAAAAAAAACGAGTAGTCACGATGGTAGACACAATTTTGGCCAATCGTCCACCTTTTACGAACTGACTGGCAGAATAGCAGCTGGTCTATTCTTAGAAAAGGGGTGCGGACAACATGGACTTGTTTGTTTGCTGACTACTATAAAATATAATTTTACGTACGTGACCCTGAACATCCAAAAACATTTAAAAACCATACAAAATGCGCCGTAAATACACAGGACTATAATCAAAGTAAAACGAGATCCATAATGTTCTTTATTTGGGCCAAATTACACGGTGTCCGGTGACTGCGAAGGGGAAATGGTGTCGATTTCCCTCGGCGTTTGGTGATCAAAAAACTCGACAGTAAATTCATTATTAGGCTTTATTTATTTTTTACAAACAAAATGCTGTGGTCCGTAAGATTAATTTTCATATCGTAAGACAGCAAACAAGCTGATGGCAAGAGAACATAGCTTATAGACACCAGGGATATTAATGGTGTGTGCTCTCCGTGTGGCAAGGATGGAATACTAAATGCATAAGTTTACCGGCTACCTTATTTTCCAAACTGAAACACGACAGCCACAAGTACTGACGCTATTACAGTAGGAATAGGTGAGGTGGTGGTACTACAACTTGGGCAAAACGCTGTAGAACTTTACCACCTAGTGCTAGTGACACGTATTAACCTTTTACGAGATGCCTAGCATTAAGACAGTTGATGTATTCTTTATAAAGGGCCCGTAATCTAAATGTTAATATTGTAGAATTGAATCACTATTTATTTATAACCAATGAGGTGTTGTCTAGCGAGGCTTAAAAATGATTGAAAAACGCCATCTATTGGTATGTACTGGTAAGCTGTTGTAAGACCAGATTTCGAGCTTTTCTTATATCATAGTATAACAAACAAGCAGATGGCTCTCCTGATGGAAAGAGACAATCATTCCCTATAGGCACTAAAGATATTAATGGTACGTTGCTAACCTTGTTGCGGGGTCTTAATGACACATGTATAAATTTACCGGCTACCTTACCCTTCAAACTGAAATACGACAGTGACAAGCACTGACGCTATTGCGGTAGGACTGGATAAGGCAGTGGTACCAGTCTCGGGCGAGACAATACATAACTCTACCACCTAGTAGCCACGATGGTAATGATATGCTTAGCCAATCGTTCGCCTCTTACGAAATGCCTAGCATAACGGCAAATGGTCGATTCTTCAAAGAGAGTCAGGACCAACACGAGGTAAAAATTGTTAGTAAGTTTGGTTTATTGAGAAAAACCTCGAAAAATCCTTAATGATCTCATGATCTGAGTGGAAAAGCCTAACCTCTTAGTCATGAGTAAATAAAGTATAAATTAATATAAACAAATAATTGAAAATTCAAATTACCTAATATCACACGAGTAATATATTCCAGCTCGATGCATTAATGTCAGCTGTATGCAAATTCGTCGCGTGGCTGATAGACCCCACACGGGTAGGGACGTGACAACCGGAGTATGTCGATGGCTTAATAAACCTCTTCTCAATTATTTACGGCACATAGTATCACTCAAAATGGGCCCATACTATCTTTATTGTCTTACTTAAGAGCAAAAAGCTATATAATATATTCAGCTCTGTCACTTACTTTATGAATGTATGTTTATAGCTTTAAGCTAAAGGTAAAAAAAGATCTACAATGTCCGTTTGGATTTGGCGCCGTGCATTTTTTTGCCGCAATAGCGTCAGTGCTTGTATAATCACGCCGTTTTCCTTGCGAGGAAGGCATTTAAGCCTAAGGTTATATTTATACTCCAGCCGAGAAGTTAACTCGCTTCAAAAAATTATCACAGTAGGAGCCGCGATGATTAACTGATTGTTACGCAATCGAAAATAAACCTTTGAACTAATTTTGTAATAAATAATATAATAATATGAATATCGTAGAACTGTATATACAAAAATAATTAAGTTTAATAAAATTACTTAGTAATCTGAAAAATAATGTAAAATACATAAGGCATTTGCCATTTACCGTTCACAAAATTACGAATTTTACATATTTTTTTTATATTACACCTTAAAAAGAAAGAACCGAAAAAATCTGTCATATTAATCCTGCACTTTATGCACGTACAAATGAAGTAACAAAGAATAACATACACGTAGCTAATGCATTATGCGGGACGAATTGTCTCGGAGATGCGTGCATGCATGAGGACGTGAACTTCGAATTTTCGATCCGGCACATAAATTTGGCACGCCCACACTGTAGCGCAGGGTTGACAGTTGTTTTTTTAAAATTTTTTAGCCTGAATCTGCAAAAGAATGTTCAAACAGTTTTAAAATTTAAAAAACCGCTGTTTTGATAGAACTTGGATAGCTGGAGGTATTTTATTAGGCCTCGCCCAAAACACGAATTTTAAGGGACCATGAATCTTTGATTTTGTTGAATAAAAAAATATAATACTAACACCTTTTAATAATGTGTATAAAATATCGGCAACATTAGACCAGGGTTTCTCAAACTAATAATTTCAATGGAAGTATCAAACAGAGGCACCGTTTGTATCTCAATACAACAGCGAACCCCTAATGAAACAAGTTGTAAATAGAACGAAAATGTATTTATATTCGAGAACTGAGGTTGTTTTAGGCGCAAATTGAACCAATTTTATGAGTAATTTTGCTCTAAATACATATTCAGCTTATAATTAAAAGATTTAATTCACACTTCGAATGTAAATATTAAATTTTGATTTCTCAATTCCTAAGTGAACTAAACAGCTGACAGCAATTGTTATGTCGCGTACTCAATTCTACCCTACACTACAAATATTTAAATGTCCTTGGGTACAAAGTGGGATGCACTTTGAGAAACCCTGCACTACACCATTATGCATTAGGCATCAAATGTATAGTGGCGGCTACATATTGAATTTATTTTTCACAAATTAACATATACATATTATGTCAACAATTCTCGATAAAAAATTGAACTAAGTACAATTAAATGTTATAAACTGAATATCTTCCTACTAGAAATTCATTACGTAATATTTTAAGTTTATCGGAGAAGACTTCCTAAGTGTAGGATACGAAACAAAATAATAAACATCAAAACTCAAGTCGTAACAGAAAACAATACTGTCAACACAGGCGATGATATCTCCCGTAAAATTATTATTCATTCATATTTCAAGCGATACAGCTATTCCTCGGTGCTCATTATAAATTCTGCGTAGGCCGCAACCACGGTGCAACACGTGGCGAGCATCCCTGCGAACCGCAATGCACTAGAGATACGTGATCCTTTTGAGTTACGCCGATTTGCTGTACGGAGGTGAAGCACGACCTCGACTAGTGGGTGTCTCGTGATTTCTATGAACTATAACCTTCACCAAACATGAAAAGTTTTTATGTATTCGAAGACGTGGGATTTTCATCAATTTTATCAACCAACTACCCAAAAGGAGGTTTTCAATTCGGAGTTTTATGTATACTAGCGATCGCCCGCTGGTCGAATGACCGTAAGTTTGTATATAGACTATATTAAAAGCACTTTTAAGTTTGACAACTGCATTTCGCATTAAACAAAATAGTACTCCGTGTATACAAATTATATATACGTGTGAATATTATAATGTGTGTCAGATGCAGGGTATTGTGTTATGTTTATTTATTTATTGGACTTACTTTTGGAACGAAGTTCCTTACGGCAGGCTTGTAGGGGATAGGGATTTTGCTGCGCGACCGAACTGAAAAAATGTGATAGTAAAACCGTAAGAAAAATACGTGGAATAAAAGCGTTAAATGAGACGTGCGCAGGCGCGACAGTCGCGTACACAAGCGAGTAGTGCCGTTTAGCCGAAGGAAGTTCGTTCCTACCTGGTGTCCCGCGACACCACATCATTTTTGGAACGAAGTTCCTTACGGCAGGCTTGGAGGGGATAGGGATTTTGCTGTGCGACCGAACTGAAAAAAATGTGATAGTAAAACCGTAAGAAAAATGCGTGGAATAAAAGCGTTAAATGAGACGTGCGCATGCGCGACAGTCGCGTACACAAGCGAGTAGTGCCGTTTAGCCGAAGGAAGTTCGTTCCTACCTGGTGTCCCGCGACACCACATCATTTTTATTTTATTAAATTACGGTATATAGGCTGTACTTATCTTCTTCTATCAGGAGAGCCACAAAAATAGAAGAAAAGAAAGAGCGATTGACACTCTACTAGTGGTTCGCCACGAACGTTGAATTTGCGCTGTGACTCCTTTCTTTACAGATGTTATATCCCGGTAACACCTAAGAACATATTTCATATTCGAACTTGAAAATTATTTTTGTTTATTAATTCGCCAACCGAAATTCTCGACGTTCTGACAAACGATACTCGAGCTAGTTGTACAAACATTGATATAAACAAACATCGAATTCCTTATTAGACTCGGAGAACTTTGCTCGATTTTTACATAATTTAAAAAAATAGCGATATAAGTAACTTGGTTTTTTGTTTTCAATTAGAATTATATCAAATTAAAAATTTGTTTTCTAAGTTGGAAATGTTAAGGTCCTGATGGAAATACGAGCTTACACCGAGGTTTTAAAGAACAACGGTTTCACTCTCGGTTCTTTGCTGCTGATCGTCTAGCGAGTAAGACTGTCGTGTCTGAAGAATGGTGGAGAAAATATAACAAATATGACGAACCGCGAGCTAGGCTTGTCTGTAAATAAAAACGCGGTATATTATACACACGTGAGGTTTACCGAGTCATAAAACCGCGGTTTTACTCGCCTGTCGATCAGGCCCTTTAAATGCACTATTTCTCGCGATTATTGTGACAGATAATACGAATGCTTGACAAATATTTATCAAGTCACGCCTAACGCACCCACGATTACATTTATATTGTGCCAATAGAATTAAATATAGGTTCGTGACATATAGCAACCTTAGCGAGAAATCGGACAAATTTTTAGTTCTGTACAAGGTCTTTTGGATAGTCGAAGATTCCCACAGTGAATTATTATCTAACCGAGCTTTAAGTTCAATTCGTAAAATTTTGCCCAATAATTTATATTGAATGAAAAACTGTATTCGACCTTCAATTTTGGTTTACTAGGTAAAGAAGTAACAAAATTATCTTCACGTCCGTATCCCCGAAGAGAAAGGCAGAGATACAACCAGTGCACCCACGATTAACCGAAGATACTTGATCCCACAATGTGATAGGTGGAAAGCCTACCGCCAACCTGACACTTATCCAATCCCGGGCAACGTTGTTTTTATCAGAAAACTGAAAAAAACACATTTTTGAATTTCCCGAACCGGGACTTCATGTGGTCAACACCGGACCACTAGATCACAGAGGCGGCAAATACCATCACTTATTCAATTCAAAACCTTTCCTCCTCCTTTTCAATTTATTGGAATCTCGAATTACTCTTGGTTGTTCAAAACAACGAATTAAATCAAATATTTTTAAAATATAGTTTCAAGGAATCGAAATCCGATGCCTGCGGTCGCGTCTGACGGGTTGATTTTGGTACCATGATTTGTTACATATTGTTGCCTGCTAGTCATAAGTTTCAAAATTTAAAACAACTTTCAAGCCACAAAATATCCTCCTCGCTTCTACATCAGCATTCATCATCATTAATGCCTGTTATTGTAAAACTGGTTATATTTTTTACCATCACGCCCCTTATTCGTAGGATTAGATAAATGCGAAATGCCCAAGTGTACCCATGATGAGTCGAAGCTTAAAAATCGAAGGTTGATAATCCGTACTTAATAGAAATGCGAAAGTCTGTCTATTACGCTTTTACGGCTAAACGGCTAAACCGATTTTGATGAAATTTGGCATGGATTTAACGAAAGATCCGGGGCATTGGCTTATATAGAGGGTCGGCCGGGTGGGCCGTACACTCCGTTTATAGTCAGGGAGAACAGAAGCTAACGCTATTTAAAGTATCTTTATGCCCATATACCCGAAGGGGTAGGCAGAGGTACAACAAGTGCACCCACGATTAGCCGAAGATACTTGGTCCCACAATGTGATAGGTGGCAAGCCTATCGCCAACCGGGCACTTTCCAATCCCGGGCAACTTTGTGCTTCTCAAAAAACTGAAAAAACTTTTTTTATGTGCCCGACCTGGGAATTGCACCCGGGACCTCATGTGGTCAACGCCAACCCTGGACCACTAGACCACAGAGGCGACTAACACTATTTAGCTTCTAGTAAATGTTATAGCTGCAATTTTATTGGCTTAAGGATTATTCAAACGTGTGTACAAGATAAACCTAAAATCTTAAGCTCTCAGGAAGTAGGGAGCATTTAATTTATAAGAAATAAAAAAGATCTGTAAATCAGTTGAACCTGCATCCCTGAAACTTCCCGCTAAATTGAGGTATTTTGAGCTGAAAGTAGTAAAATTGTGTATTTTTAAATTGGATACATTCCAATTTTAAAATACACCATTTGTGTATTTTTAAACACAAAGAGTTCAAAATTTTATGTAAAATATACAAGTTCATACGGAACCCGCGGTATGCGAGTTCAACTCGTACTTGACTGATTTTTTTTGCAGTCGATACCTAGGCCCCTCTGAAAAATAACTAAGGGGGAAGAAAGTTTGTATAAAAAGCTTTTTATATATAGCTATATTGAAATGTCAGTTTACACCACGGATTAAAGGGATACACGCCTTCCAAGACAATTTCTTAGTTTAGCAGCGTAGCTTACAATTACATACAGAAATACAGAGTTATACTACTTACCGATGAAATAAAATTACTTCAAGGGTAATTTTTAAACCTTGTCATCTCATTGACAAGGTTTAAAAATTACCCTTGATAAGGTACGGTACGATAAAACAGTACAACATGGTTTTTACTATTTTTCACATTGTAATATAACCTACAAAGGTATGAAATTTTTGACAGTAATAGGAGCGTTTGCTCATATCAGTGCTTGTCACTGTCGTGTTCCGGTTTGGAGGGTAAGGTAACCGGTGAACTTATGCGTTTGGCATTAGACCTCGCCACAAGATAGCAACGCACCATTAACACCTTTGGTGTCTATAGGTGATAGGTGACTCTTTCCATCAGGAGACCCAACTGCTTATTTGCTAACTTATAATATAAGAAAAAGAAATATTACATCAGTGCTTACAGCTGCCGTGTTACGATTTAGAATTCAGAAGTTCCCAAACTTACTTCGTCTAACGCCCTCTTTGAAAATCAGTTTTATAGCGCCTCTCATTTTTTTTCATCTTAAAAACATCAATAACATATTAATCTTGTCTGAAGTTTAAACTAATATTTTAAACGAGAATTCTTACCAGAGAGCAATAATAATGCAACTTTATTAATATTAAGAGAATACTTTATGCAAAATTAACATCAACATTGAGCAATAATATAATACAACTTTACAATATTAAAAGTATCTTTTACCTATTCAAAAATTAACCAAAAACATTTATTTTAAAACTAATCTAATGTGAAGGATGAATCTGATATTTTTTACAAGGTTGTTAATATCAACGCCCCATTTTTTTCTGGGCACCTTACCGCCCCCCTGTAGGCCTCCAGCGCCCACAAGGGGGCGTTATCGCCCACTTCTGGAAATACGTAGTTAGTAAATTTATGCATTCCAACCCTGCCACTTGGATAGCAAAGCATCATTAACAACCGAAATTAACAAACCGAAAACCGATCTCACCTTCAGCGCAGGTAATGCTTTATTACCTGCTCTGAAGGTAAGGTCGATTTTTCAGTCCAGCCGTTTATTTTTTTAAATTTTCATTTTCCCTCTGTACCAGTATTTCTATATGGCAACCCTGGCATTTGAAGTGCAATGGCAGAAGTAATATTAAGTTCGTAAAATTGTTTCTTTACTTAAAATGTTTTTTGGTTGCCTAGCAATACCAGTATGTCATATGGCAACCCTGACCAACGAAGAGCAATAGAGGAAATAAAATTAATTTCGTAAAATTGTTTCTTTGCATAAAATGTTTTTAAAATTATCCCTTGCACTACCAGATCTTCCTAGCAATTATCAGTATCTATATGGCAACCCTAGCCACCGAAGTGCAATGGCGGGAATAAAATTAATTAAGACACTCGCGGAGCGGACAGCGCCACCCGCAATGTGTTTGTGAATTTACGCTTCACTTGTCTACACTTAACGTTAAACAATGAACGAGAAATTAGACGGCTAATGGTTTAAAATCTATTACCGCGTAGACTGAGTTTAATTATAAGAAGACATTACTAAAATGTTCGTCTGAACCACAATTTATACGGTCTGTAATCTTGCATAAATTATTAGCAAGGTTTGCTGGGCCCACTTTAAGGAGACCAACTGTTATTTTACCGGACAGTTCATAAAAAGCGAACGATTGGTTATACCAGTCACTCACTACCGTCACGACTACTCCATCTAGTAGTTCCGAAACCTCTCACCCGGATTTTGTACCACAGCCTTCCCTATTCCTTCCACAATAGCGACAGGGTTTGTTATGCCTCTATCGTCTATCGTCACAAAGTTTCTTGCAATGACACGATAAATGCAGATGTGACCGGCTATTATCAGTTATTTTCGCATACATTCCGGACTGCGTGTGCCTTAGTGCGCATATAACTTTGGGACGATAGACGCAATTGCGGCTCCAGCATTACTGTGCTATTCAGGTTTTTAAGGTAAAATAATTCGGTTATGTATGTCATGTTAACACCCTGACACATGGATGGTAAAGCACTATTAATACATTTGTTGTCTATAGGCGATGGTTTTTACAACAGAAAAGCCGTATAAATAAGCAGATGTTAAAAGAAAACCATCGACAATAGACAGCAAAAATGTTAATGGTCGATCACTATCCGTGCGGCGTATCAAAATGCCACATTCAAAAGTAAGAGGACTTCCTTACTCTCCAAACAGGAACACGACAGTGAAAGCCGTCTGCTTGTAAACTATAATATAAGTAAAATAAGATTTGTCTGAACTGGGTTACCTCATAACTCTAACGAGACGGTACCGCTAAGCCAAAAAGGTCACATAAATATTTAGGTATTATATTTTTTACTCACACAACCAGTTAGTCTATAGTAAAAAAAAATATTATCTTGAGTAAAAAATAAGAATTGCCTGATCCGGGTTTTTAATTCAATACCTCATGAGTCTAAGACTGTACCGCTAAGCCAAACAGCAGGCCTACTCTTGAAAACAATATAAATCTTAAACCAATATTGATAAAAACAATAAGTTTCGAATATCGTCAAAAAACGGTACTCTTAAAGCCAATATTGCCCACATTGATTCAGTATATTAACGACCTAATTATTGGAAATAGATGTCATCGTTACACGTCAAGCTAGTGTTACAAGTGGAAATTTTAAATACCGTTTTAAACAAAATTACGAATAAAAGCAATAATGACTACTTCCAAAAAATTTCGAAATCCGTGTGGCGCTGTCGCCGAATCCATTAATTGAATATAGTTGTCCAGAGTACGAAATACTTCAAAATTCATTAAATATTTATTTATAATTGAAATCGGTTTTCAAGAGTAGCTCTACAGGTCACATAGATATACAGGTATTATAATTATTGCTTACACAACCAGTTAGTTTATAGTAACAAAATATCTTAAGTAAAAAATATATGATCCGAGTTTTGAATTCAGCACTTCATGAGTCTAACGAGACGGTACCGCTAACCCAAAGAGGTCACGCATATATAGATATTATAATAATTTTTACTCACACAACCAGTCAGTCCATGGTAACAAAATATCTTAAGTAATAAAAGCTACCGGAGTAAATGCGCAGCGTCGTAGGGCTGCTACAGTTATTTGTAGATTTTAGTACCGTGCCTAATTACCGAATTAGAACACTTATGTAATAATTTCGATGTTTTCACGCCCGTATATTGCTGGTAAATTTCGTAAGAGCTATAATATTTATTTGCTCTACTGACTTCTTGAAATAAGACTGCATTAAGCACGACTAAGGTGTAACTGCATGTTTTGTAAAATGAAAAAAAAAACAACGGAAACGCGTTACGGAAATATGGCGCGTGTATCTAACATTTGGTTTTTAAATATTTATATAAGACCTTTAGGGAAGCGCGTTCCAACTTAGGCCGCATCTTAGCCGATTCTCACCCTGCCACGCATCATGCAGCGTGGTGCGTGAATGCGTCTTCGAACGTTGTTTGTAAGTATCTCTGTTTGTATAGACAAGTGGTTAACAAAATCAATGTATAGAAAACATGCACAGTCCAACACACAGAAAATACATCCACGGGCGTTCATGCAGATCACGCGCATACAAGTGGAGAAACATGCACCCACGCGCGTGGCTGTGGGGCGAGACGCAAGGTATGGCACACCGAGTTCGGCAGTGCCGCGCGTGATTTTGGAAGGGATCATGACGTGTGTATTTTGAAAATTGTTAAATTTTATTTTAAATTTGTAAAAAGTTGTTAAATTTTGAACAAATCACCCATTCAACGATCTTGTTTGTAAATAATTTACCCACTATCTTCTAATTATACAGAGCCGCCGTGAACCACAAAACGCAGCTACGCGCGTGAGTGCGCAAAACGCCGCACGATGATGCAAATCTGCACTACCGCAAGTACGCGCGTAGATAAGTCGACACACAACATGCAGCGTAGTGCGTGGCAGTGTGAGAATCGCCTTAGCATACCATCAGGCGAGATCGTGGTCAAGCGTTTCCCTATCGATAGTAAAAAAAAAGAATTTATGACTTTTTTAATAAACGATTTACAAATAAATGTATATAATTGTATGTTCCTAGTTTTATCAATATATACTTTTTAAAATTCTCATATTAGACTCATTTATTTTAACTTTAAATATCATGTATCAGGGTCCGAATCAACGTACGAGCTTATACCACGGTTTTAAAAAAATACGTTTTTTAAACCACGGTGCAGAGCATTACAACCGCAGTTTTTTAAAACTCTGACTAGCTATATATTACCGTGGTATTGCATAACACGCGCGAACTTCACCGATGATCCATAAAATCGCAGTTTTATTCGGCTGTCGATTAGGGCCTTCAGAATATCAAACACATTTTACTGCAATTGCGTGTGACGGTTACATTTTTAAATAAATGGTTTGGAATTGATGGATATACTCTTGTTGCAATTGTTTAATTGATGTTTCAACATAAGTCTAACGTATCTTTTAAATTGTTATTAAATCATCTATACATATAATAAAATCGTAGGAAAGTCAAAACTGTACATTGAATATTTTTTAAAGAATACTGGAGCGTGATATACAGTCGATATCGAAGCCAAAAATATAGTTTTTGGAATTTTTGTCTGTTTGTCTGTTTATCTGTTTGTCTGTATGTATGTCCGGGGTAAACTCAATAAGTATTGCATGGATTTCCTTAAAATTTTGCATGAATATTACTAACAGGTCGGGTCAACATATAGGCTACATATTATCTCGCTATCACCTACGGTGGAGGTGCTGTGCGGAGTAAAAGAAGTCCGCGCGGACAAAGTCGCTGGCAACAACTAGTTTTTAATAATTGTTGTTGTTGGACCTTTTGGCCTAGTGGCTAGTAAATCTGACTACAAATCGAATAATTTACCATTTTTTTGTAAATTTTACAAAATAAAATGTCATTGTTTTAAATTAAACTAACTTAATTCTATTATGAGCTACAATTATGATGTGATATTTGATAAAATAAAACTCAGGACGGTCTTTAATACGATGCCGTAAATAGTCAAGTTTTATCAAAATGGGTAACACTAACGAACTTACCTCAAAACTTTTTCAAGCGTCCTTTTATATCATTATAATTAAAACTGCTATTATTAATACAAACACTGTATCTAGCTTTGTACTCTTATAAATCTTTAGATCGGAATTTAAATCTGGTCGCACTGACGATCTGTTAAAGGAACTGGTAGAGCGGTGATTACTGAGTCTGATTCATACAAAACCGTAAACGTAATGAAAACAAACATACATACGTAAACCGTAAATTAAAATGTCTCAAATAAACATACTTGGGCTACTAATAGATCACGTCATTATTACACTTGTTCTTATAACCAACCTTACATTTTGCAAGAATCCTAAACGCTTCGATTCGATTTTTTTTTACGTGAATAGAGACAGTTTCGTTAATTACATCAGGGATTCCTAAGTGAAAACTTTTTTAGCCGCAATTAGCTATTTTTGATAGGAACAAAACTTATGGGTACGCGTCACCGTCACGCTAATGACGTAAGCCAAACCTCTACTGTCACACGACGTATTTTCCCACAAATATCTCGCGACAGTATAGATATGGCATTGTATTTCATTACTTGTGCAGTTAAAGATAAAATAGCGAAAAGTATTATTAAAGTTTTTACTTCTTTCAGCTCTCCCGATAAATGTCTCTTTTAATAATTTAAATAGGTATTCACAGTTTGTCAATAGATACTTCTAATCTACATTCTCAAGGTGGATAGTAATTTAACTAAATAATTTACTTAGTCTAAACTTGGAATAATAAGTCTCCGTGGTTGTCTCAATTATCCTATATCCTAATTACAAAAAAGAAAATAAAAAAAAATAAAAACAGTTGTTAGCCCTAGCAGACTCCGCGGTGTTCAGTCACTGTTCTACTTCGCGTCTCCCCTCAAACCGAGTGTATCAATTAAATTTTATGAGAATGCCTTTTATCTTTGTTTCATATACGATCCTTTTGTTTTGCCTGTCGATACTGCTTTCTTTTGACGCGTTTGATTATGCAAATTGTATATTCTATTATTTTCCAACCATTAGCTTCTACATAGCCTATTACATTTAGAAGTTTAATGCTTATTTCTTATATATAAGACTTTGACCTTCTACTAAGCATATTAGAAGGTTGAGAAGACAAAAACAATGGAAGAAGTTAATCATCGTCTGTATAAACCGTAGATGTCAATGGTTAATTTCCATACGTGTTGAAGGGAAGTAATGTGACTAAACTTATTAGAACATGACAGTGACAAGCACTGATGCCGTTGTGGACGGAATAGGCCAGATAACCACTGTTGAAATTAGTTATCTCCTTGCTGTATTATTCATAATTATATAGAAGTAATTAATATATTAATATTTTGAGTTGTGTAGACATTGGATATTATTTAGTTTCGACAATATTTCGAAGTAATGGACTGTCGTATCCTTCTTTATTATTAAAACGTCATTATCCTTAATTATGCTCATGATATATGATATGTGCCTCTCTGACTCATGATAAATACCCGAGGCTCAAATCTAGAATATCATGATGTGCAGTAATAATTCTTAATAAACCATTTGAGCAAAAAGGTAACGACGAAATAATAATAATAATATACCCCGTTGGTCAAGTAATTTGCGAACTAACTAAAAATCGATGAGGCTTGACTTCTTTTCCCTCCAGAGACTAACTTTTTTATGGTGAGTACAGATGTTTGTATTTCTGGGTTTGGGTGTCTATTATGTATGTTACAGTATTTATATATGTACTAGCTTTTACCCGCTGCTTTGCTCGCATCAAGGTATCCTATGTTCCTCTCTACCTCTAATACCTCCAAGAATATTTGTACAAAGTTTCATGATGATGGATTAAGTAGTTTTTACGTGAAAGCGTAAAAAACAAAATTTCATTCGCATTTATAATATTAAGTAGGGATTTTTGTGTATTAGTTACTAATACCCATATCATAAGCAAATAATTTGTCTAGTTTGGGGTTATATCAATTCGTGTGATTTGTCCACCGATATTTTTTTAATTTATTATGCACTTGCTCAAAACTCCAATATGTGCATGTTTCCAATGTTTACCCTCACAAACTGCTTGACCGTTATTAACGAAGTAATCACGTAGATCAAGGATTAAACTGAGTTCTGCGGAATCGAGGGGCTCCGTGGAATAGTCATCCGGGTTCCGCCAATATTATTTATACCCCAGATTTAAGGTGAACGCACACTTATCCGAGCCGAACGCGTCGAATGAAACGAATTTCAGAATTTTGTATATAAAATCTCATGAATTCGACGTCGATTCGACGCGGGGAAGTTTGCGAGGTTTCATGCGATTTCTTATACAGAATTCTAAAATTCGTTTCGTTCGAGACGTTCGGCGCGTTCGGCTCGGACAAGTGGGCGTTCACCTTTACGCATACAATTGTCGGACATAATACCGAACTATAAAACAATGATTCATAATAATGTAACAGTAAAACAATTTCATTCTTCTCATTAAAACTTTAAGGATAATGTGTTTTAATTATATTACACATTGCTTAAAAAAATATACTTCGGGTTCCATAAAATAATCTGTAAAGTTTAGAAACCTCTGACCTACTTAATTTTAGCAATAGTTTGACATGATAGAAGGTGCTTTTATGGAGATTCAGAAACATATCCATCTACTTAATTCGCTAACTTGCTAAACGTAACAAACGCAAAAATTGGATGATACTTATTTTAGATTTCTGCTTTTCAAGTATTATTATTTTTTTATACCATCGTTAGACAACAGAAAGCAGATAGCTCTACTGATGGAAAGAGAACCATCACTTATGGATATCAAAAATATTAATGGTGAGTTGCCGTCTGTGGTACAAACGCCACATGCATACATTTACTTTACCCTCTATACCGAAACACGACAAACACTAACACGCTATTGCGGCAAGAATATGAAACGAATTGATACTAAGCTCAGGAAGATGTTACAAAACTTTACCACCGAGTCGTCATGATGGTAATGACAGCTTTGACTTCAAAAAAGATCGGGACTGACATGAGAAAAGAATATCTAAAAAATCTTTTTTTATTTTATTATATTTATAAATGACATGAATTGATTTAACCCCAAAGTAAGCAAATTATTCAAATGCTTGATAGTATCCAATGTATATCCGGTGTAATTTATTACTCCGATCTTGTGGGTACACGTGGGAACTTCCGTGCCTTCAAACGATTTTGTCACACTTACTACTGGAAGCAAAATTAAGTAGGCCATTCTGGTAGGTCCCTAATTTCCAAACTTCCGTGGTGCAATAGCAATCAGGCTTAACCTGATTGTAAAAGTCTCATTTCGTAGCATTTTTATGCTTTTAACATTTTGCTGTCTCCTGCTAAAAAGGGAGGGAAACAGGATGTATTTTCCTACTCCTCCTATATACTTCTGATTAATTTCGTTGCGGGATCCAAGACAGCTCAGCTTTTCCCCAGGGCACCCTGAGCTCGCAACTCAGAGGTTATCAGGACGGTTGCCGCTGTTGATTCTGGTTTACAGAAGTTACAGTGGTGGGAACGAGAGGTGGGCCCATTGCCCTTAAAAAAAAAAAAAGCAAATTATTAGTTTGTGATACGAGTGTTAGCCAACGATATTAATACATCGTAATAAATAATACTAAGTAAATATATTTAATAAACACCCAAACCCAGAAAAATAAACACCTCACAAATGCCTGTCCATGTCGGGAATCGAACCTGAACGCTATTGATTGCGTTGTCAGGACACCAACCACTTGACCAACGGGACAGTCATGACTCATGAAGTGTGTACATATTATTTTTTAAACATAGTGTATTTTTATTTTGCTTAATATTGTTAAGAATTGTTAAAATTATATTTTGAACTAGTTAAATATATTAATGAATTTTAAAAATTTATATTTTGAATTGTTAATATTTTCAAAAATTATTAGTATTATATTTTGAATTTG
The DNA here is from genome assembly GCA_036924255.1 of Apodemia mormo. Taxonomy (NCBI): domain Eukaryota; kingdom Metazoa; phylum Arthropoda; class Insecta; order Lepidoptera; family Riodinidae; genus Apodemia; species Apodemia mormo. The sequence goes on along the minus strand of JAUPFN010000010.1, from coordinate 10,211,843 downwards.
CTAAGATTGGAACATTGGTAGTTCCGCCATTTTGAATATCGTACGTGGAATGTTTACGATGCTCTTGTAATAACGTCAGACACGACTCTTAATGAACGCCAATAAAGGAAATATTTATTTCAATCATGTAAAACATTTATGTGTTTCGTGACTTCTTTCCCCTTAATAACCTTTAATTGACATTTATTTTACTAGAAAAAGGAGTATTTTACAATCAATGTTCAAAAAGTAGAGTTTCTGAATGTGTTTATGTAAGCATTTCCACGATTTTTTATCCAATTACACATGAACTGCTTTTTTTTAAATAAGCAGTTAACTCAATAGTTTGACATAAAATATTTTTCGATTTCATAACTTTTCTTTATAATTCACTGACCAACGATCCAAATCTTACTGCATCGGGCTCTCAATGAAATTGTAACTTATTCATTTACCATCTAGTACTACGCCATCTCAGACAATGGTATGGTAATGAGCTTATTGTAAGCGTCTGTTTCAATATTTATGTGAGACTAGCTGACCCGCATAGATTCATCCGCGTGTAGATTAATACAAAATTCATCCAAATTAGAACCTTTAAAAAATAAGTTATATGACCCTTGATCTTCAACTACTTTATGCCAAATTTCATCAAAATGGTTAGAGCGATTTAGCAGTGAAAGCCTAACAGACAGACAGTCTTAAGCGTTTATTATATTAAGGAATATGGTATGGAATATGGAATATATACTGAATTAAGTATGGACATATGGAATATGAATGACAAGAAAAAGTTATCTAGATCTTTTAAATTTCGAAGTATAAGGATTATTTCATTGTTACGAAGTATTTGTATGGACATGTTTAAAAGGCATGTTTAAAATTAAATTCATAGTGTCAACTGCACTTTTTTATAAATTTGGGAACAATCTGATTGGAAGTTTGTTTTTCGACACATTTAACTCGGTATATAGCAATAATAGTCTGGTCAACAAGTGCTTTTTTGGTCAACTTTTTTCGGCAGTCTCCGAAAATTATGATTGAGGTGTCATTCGATTCGGAATGGCATCTAGATAGTTTTCGAAAAACAATGAAGTTCCGCAAATAAAAATTACAAAAGTTATTAACAATTAACTAAAAATAAAAAGGGGGGTTTAGTTTTTTGCAAATATCTCATAAACTAATAAAGATTTTTCAAATTTGAAAAAATTCAGAAAGAGGAGGAAATTTCCTAAAAAAAATTCCGATTCCCGGAATTGTAGGACTAATATTTATAATTTTCCCAGAGGGTTGAAAATACGCCCGAAAACGGGTACTCCGGCTTGCGCAAGCCACGCCTCCTTCGGACCTTTAATGAATAAATATTATTTAAACTTATTAAATATGAAAATTAAAATCTATTATCTAGTATAGTCTTTATTAGTTAAAGAATAAATAGGTCTTGGGTGTTTTCATCATATCTCCATTAGTTTATAAATTATAATAATTTTAAGGATGAAAAACCAGGCAAGAATGACGAAATTACAGACAACGAATATTTAAAAATTAAAAAAAAAATAGTAAAAGAAATAAAAAAAAATCATGTCAGTTTTTGTGACATTAAGTAAAATAAGAAAAAAAAATAAAAGGTAAAAATTTATTTGTTTATAACAAATTGTTTATTACATAAACAATGAAAAATTAAATAATTATTTTTTTATATCAAAAAGAAAAATAAATAATGATTTTTTTAAAAAAAATGGTTCCTTAATGTTAATTAGAAGTGGGAGAAAATAATTGTTAATCAACAAATGCGTTTTTCAGCAATAAAAAAATTTTTTTAAGAAACGGTTTTTTTAAAAAAAATCATAATTATCATCAAAGATTATGTTGTCGAAAAAATTTTTTAAATTATCTCATAAACAACGCATTTGTTTATAACATTTTTTTAAACAATAGGAGATAAAAATTATAAAAAATCATTTTTAAGTAGCTTCTGATCATGAGAAAACGGATCAATAATAATATTATGAAAAAAAAAATTTTTTCAATGTTTAATAAAGCTTTATAATTTTTCACCTTAGTAAACTGTTAATTACAAAATGAAAATTTACAATTTTTTAATTTTTCCAACGGGAATCTATTCTAAGACCTTTGAAAAATAGCTCCACGAAAGAAAAAAAATCCTAGATTAATAGTTTAACAATTATCGCACTTGCAATGTTAATGTTCGTGCTACAAAAAATTGTTAATTAATTAATGGATGATGAAAAATCGCGATAAAAAATTTTTGACCACGGATTATTGTTTATTGATCTGTCCTGTAGGCACCTGAATTTTTTCAAATTTTAATTTTCATATTTAATAAGTTTAAATAATATTTATTCATTAGAGGTCCGAAGGAGGCGTGGCTTGCGCAAGCCGGAGTACCCGTTTTCGGGCGTATTTTCAACCCTCTGGGAAAATTATAAATATTAGACCTACAATTCCGGGAATCGGAATTTTTTTTAGGAAATTTCCTCCTCTTTCTGAATCTTTTTTCAAATTTGAAAAATCTTTATTAGTTTATGAGATATTTGCAAAAAACTAAACCCCCTTTTTTATTTTTAGTTAATTGTTAATAACTTTTGTAATTTTTATTTGCGGAACTTCATTGTTTTTCGAAAACTATCTAGATGCCATTCCGAATCGAATGACACCTCAATCATAATTTTCGGAGACTGCTGAAAAAAGTTGACCAAAAAAGCACTTGTTGACCAGACTATAAAACAAGCAAATATATTAATCAAATTCAAATCAAAAATTTTTGTGCCTCCATTGACTGCAAGATGTTTGTACAGACTAAAGGAGGGTATTCAGTACTTTTAAGGGTTCCCTACCCAAAAGGTAAAACGGAACCCTATTACTAAGCCGCTGTCTCTCTGTCCGTGTGCCTGTCTGTCACCAAGCTGTATCTCACAAACCGGGATAACTAGAAAGCTAAAATTTTCACAAATTATGTATTTACGTTGTCGCTATAACAATAAAATATACTAAAAATAAAAAAATGAAAATATTAATGGGGTTTCCCCATACAAAAAGCGTTTTTTTTCGTTTTTATTTTGCAACGATGGTACGGAACCCTTCGTACGCGATTCTGGCTCGCACTTGACCGCTTTTTTATTTTTTATATCGTAAGATAGCAAACAAGCAGATGTAGAAACCTAATATTTTTAAATAATATACGTTATAAGTACTTATATGCATTAGAATCCATCAAATTAGTAAAAATTAACATTACGTACGACTAGAATCACGTGACATACACCTATTTTTACGACTAAGGTCTGTTGTCAAATTTTAGAGATTTTATTGTCTAGTCTATAGTTAAACGGAGTAATAGAATTATGATCGAATTTCGACCAGAGGGCGAACACTGGAAAATATAAATATGTTAATGAATTTTTCTTGTCGTCGATATGCTTAAAGTTTTGAGTACAAAAGGCGACAAAGTTAAGATATGCAAACAAAATTCGGCGGCAAAAGGTTTGTGTCATGTGTCAACAGTCTCTAAAACCGTTTGCTTCAATGAATGTAAATGATATGGGGCATGTCGATCTCATATTGATGTATCACAGAGAACCGACCTCTCTGCCTACTACTTAAGTGATTTAACGTAAAAATATGTTTGTGTGTTTGGTATGGTACTAGCCGTTAATCGAAACTTAATTCGTGTGACCAAAAATCATTACTTCCCTTTGCCTTTGCGTCAGGTAGCCTATATCACTCCTGGATAAAGTAGTTTTTTTAAGGTGAAAGAATTTTTAAAATCGATCGAGAAGTTTTTGAGTTGAATCGTAACAAACAAACATACAAAAAATCAAATATTTCCTTTATAATATTAGCTTAGAATCAGAGGTACGTCTATAGCCTTTCTGGTTCACCACGATCTACCAGTTTGCAGGTTGATAAGATGAGTGGTGATCAGATAACGATTATCGCTTATTTCAAGCGATAGCCGAAACTGAAAATTTAATGTGCTCATCGAAGCACTGGGGCTGCAAACACCACTCACTAGACTCCGAGCTGGTATTGAGATTTTGAATATTCGGAAAAAGCACAAAAAACCTATAAAACACTTATTCCCGAGCTGGCGATCGAACCCGGGACATACCGGAATGAGTCGAATTAGCTAGAGAACCCTACACCATGAGGTTTTTTAGGGTTCGAAGTAAACTAGGAACCCTTATAGTTTCGCTATGTCCGTCCGTCTGACCGCATGATAGTTCAGAGATCCTTAGTACTAGAAAGCTCTAATTTGGCACGAATATACAAATTAGTCACGACACCAAAGTGCTACCATAAAATATTGAAAAATATTTTTTTTGCAGGGTAGCTCCCCTACATGTATAGTGGGGATGTTATTTTTTTATCTTACGTAATCCCATCGTTTGGGGTATCGTTGGATAGGTTTTTAAAAAAATATTGTAGTTTTTTTGAAAACAGTTTTTCGAATAAGGGACTCGTTTGTAAAATATTAAGCTTTGGGGCATACTTGAGGCATTTGACTTTAACAAAAATTAGAGTTTATCTAATTTTTGTTAAAGTCAAATGCCCCAAGTGTCATTGACGTTGCGGATGTATAGTCATTGAATTAGCTTAAACTTTCATAGTTTGAAACAATAAAAACGCTCTTGTTTCTAATTATTTTTGTTATAACACTCACCCCGTGGTTGGGAAAACTTTAAAAACAGCAAAGAAAATATATTCTATACTTTCCATCGTCGGCACTTGGTGAAATCCCATTATTATAACACAATTGGCTAATAACTTGTACTTTAATTATTATATTGACAATCAATAATAATTAATTATTATTGACGATCAATAATAATCAATTTAAGTATATTACACCCTGAAGATGCTTACAAAGTGAAACCGGTCGAGTGATATACAAAAATAAAGTTTTGATGTGAAATTAAAGTACAAGTGATTGTGTTACAACAAAGAAAATATACACGCAGGGATTGAACCTGCGACCGTCTCCCAAAAGCTCTATATCGGCGACGTCTCCGGTCGCAGGTTCAATCGATATTTTTCTTTGTTGTTTTGAAAGTCCTTCTTGTTAGTCCGCACCCTACATTGCGCGTGGCCCGACACGCACTTTACTAGTTTTTTATATCATCAAAATAATTAAAACTTAAATTTTGGTCAATGCATATTTCAGCATATTTCGTGCAATCCCTAGAGCTTTTTAGTTTAGAAGTTATTAAATGTTAACTTCTCCAAAGCACGCGATGGCATTTTTACAGCATCCAAGCTGATTGTCGGGCCTTTTGTCTCTGCCTACAATGGATTGTTGGCTAATGGCTCGCGCGTATTGCACTGTATCACGTCATCGCGGCTGAGAAATGCGCTTTACACTCAACGATTATCGCATTCGAGTTCACTTGTATTTGTCTCGTTTGCTTTTTAGTCTACACGTTCTTTTCAATCGGTTCGTTTACCTTTGTTTCCTGGTTTACTTTGCTTTTTGCTATTTAATTTACTTCAGGATGTAAATTGGATTGATTTTAAACTTAATTAAGCGTTTTGTTTTGTTGTTAACAATCTACAAGTGCTTTTTGTACAACCTTTTTCAGCAGTTTCGGAAAAATATGAATGAGGTGTCATTCGATTCAAAATAGCGTCTAGATCAGTGTTTCCCAAGCTTTTTGTGCCATGCCCCACTGTAACATTTCTAAAAAAAAAAGAATTAATTATTTACAGCATTTTTTAAGAATGTGTTTTTTTTTTGTTAAATTTGACAATCCAAAAACTGGATTGAAATCGAATTTAATAGAACTTTCTGTTTTTGTTTTATTGCAAATGTGAATTTTTTATTAATATTTTTGAATTTTAATCGCTTTTCTATTATCTGCGCGTTGGTTTTGTATCTGTTATTTGTTAGTGGTTATCGACTCCAACTATGAAATCCATGTATTAATAGCATTGATTCGATTCTCGATTCGTTTTTGTAACGTGTAAATAGTCACGTTTTTCTATAACTACTCTTTGGTAATTCCATGTATGAGTATTTATTAATTATACTAGCTGTGCCCGCGACACAGCGTTCGCGTGAAAAAAATTCTAAAATAAAAACCCGCATAGTTCCCGTTCCCGTGGGATTTCTGGGATAAGAACTACCCTATGTCCTTTCTTGGGTCTCAAACTATATTTGTACCAAATTTTATCCAAATCGGTTCAGCGGTTTAGCCGTGAAAGCGTAACAGACAGACAGACAGACAGACAGAGCTACTTTCGTATTTATAATATTAGTATGGATTTTTTATTTATTACTGTCGGTGTCTGGCACCCATATCACGTAAAATGTTTAAACTTATGTAGATCAATCCGTATAATTTATCCCTTGATATTTATTATAATTACTGTTGATTTTGTTTAATTAAATTTTTAGTTCAAAGTAATAATAGTTTCCATCCCGCGGTTCTTAAGTTACAAATAGTTATTTGATGACTGACAGCTATTTAACACACAGAGTGCTAATTAAAGTAGCGAACTGTAGTTAGCGCAGTTTTTTTAACAGATAAATTATGTTGTTTGGTTGACCTGACTTAATTACATTGACAGATGTATAAATTACGATTTTGCCTTATCCGGTGATGTGTTGGTTTAAAAGCATTTGTATTTTACATAGTTTTTAATTAACTACGCCTTACTTGGTTTATGCAATTAGAAGGCTCAAGACACACCTTAACATTAAATGTAGATCAGACGTAATTCATTAGAATATTCATATTTTTCAATTTATTTATTTATACTGGTTCATACTAATATCAAAGTAGAGTTTGTAATTTTGTGAGTTTATTTTGTAAACCGATTTAAAAAAAATACAAGTAGGAAGCTACTTTGTTCCTGAGTGATATAGAGTACATTTTATTTTAATTTTCTCGCGGGATCGTGCCTTACGCGTGATATATTGCGGGAAATGGCTACTCTCATAAAAATGTAAGGTACATCAACAGAGTTCCCAAAAATGAAGAGGCTTTCAATTCGTCTGACATCTTTTTTCTGTTTGTCCCACGATTACTCGAAAACGCCTGTTTCGATTTGCAAAATTCTTTTTTTGTTTCAAAGAGTAAATTTCCCAGGTGATCTCATTTTAATTTCTAGAAGATCTGGTGCAAGTTTTCGGGATACAGGAACTTGGAAGTCGGTCGTTAGCAGTTTTACTGCGATTAATTTATTTTGATATTTATTTATGAGCAATTCAAATTACTAGTAATCTAGTCTAGTCGTCGAAATTCGATCATGATTTATGTAATGGTCGTTATTTACATATTTGTTTCTTCTACTGGATCTTTTTAGTATGTAGGCGCGGTTCCGACCCGGCAATAGCTGGAAAACCGCATAAAAAGGTTTATTAGAATGAAAATTTCTCCATATGAATATCTTCTCTTGATGCAAACGTTAAGTATGCCAAAGCTTCCTCCTCCCTGGCCCGCCCGATTAATTTACCAAAACATGTTTTAAGCGAAATAAAAATACAAGTGCATAATTTATTTCTTATACTTCTTATATATAAAACAATCAGAACGTTGTCTTCATCTATCCTAATATTATACTTTTTTTTTTAATTAATTTATATGTGAGTTTGTTTATAGAAAGTAATCTTCAGAACTACTGATCAAATTTTAAAAATTCTTTAGCGAGTAGGAGACTCAAAAAGAGTTTTATAAGCACTACTCATTCAACGATGGTAATAAAACAAACAACGCGGAAGAAATCGGGAGTTTCAGCTAGTTATGACTGTATTTTCAAAGTAAATATGATATATACTTTAAATTAAATTCATACGCTTGTGTCTCTAATTGACTTAATGGTTGGTTTAATTAATATGACGACATAATTAACCAACACAAAGTAACAGTTAACGGAGTCAAAGATCCTAACAACAGACGTAATGAACGCTAATTAGTAGACCGCACTACCGTTGCGACGGCAAAATGTAACGCCATTCAATTTGAGAATGAATTATTATATTTTATAGAATAGGACAACATAAACGAGTCTGATTTTTTTTAAATATTATAAAATAGCAAACAAGCATATGGGTCTCTTGATGGAAATAGTCAACTATCGCCTTTAGACACCAAAGATGTTAATGATGCGTTGCTATCTTGTGACGAGGTCTAATGCCACATGTATAAGTTTACCTACTACCATACCCTCCTAACCGAAACACGACAGTGACAAGCGCTGACGCTATTGCGGCAGGAATAGGTAAGGCGGTGGTACCAGACCCGGGCGAGACAATGCAGAACTCTACCACCTAGTAGCCACGATGGTAGTGACTCGATAGACAATCGGTCGCCTTTTACGACCTGCCTGGCAGAACAGCAGTTGGCCTATTCTTCAAAAGAGGCCGAGACCAAATGGCGTAAAAATTTGGTGTCTATAGGCGATGGTTGACTCTTACCATCTGGAGACCCATCTGTTTGTTTCACAGTCACAAGATAGCAACGCACCATTAATATCTTTGGTGTCTATAGACGATGGTTGACTCTTTCCATCAGGAGACCCATCTGCTTGTTTGCTTTCTTATGATATTAAAAAAAAACCAAAGATGTTAGTGCTAGTCACGATGGTAGTGACTTGCAGAGCCAATTGGTCGTCTTTTACGACCTGCCTGACAGAACGGCAGTTGGTCTATTCTTCAAAGGAGCCCGGAACCAACACGGGGAAAACTTTCTTGATGGTAAGAGATAACCATCGCTTATAGACACCAAAATGTTAATGGTGCGTAGCCGCACTGAGGCCTGTATCTGTATATGATTTTCTTTATTTAACCGCCTGGCCATGGGCCTTCGAGCAACACAGGGAAAAGCACAGGGGGCTCGACCGATTTTTACATATTTTTTATATTTGGTAGGTGTGAGATAAAATAGGAAAGTATATTTTAAACCGCTGGGTGACAAAGTTCCTGTCTATTCAGGTTTTTTCCCCTGTTCGAGTTTTTTTTTTTCTATTTTTGCATGTCGTAAAAAATACCTGCAACCCCAAACTTTCACCCTCCTACCGCTACCCCACCAAAATATCCCTACAAATAATTTATATAGTGAACGTTTGCCGAGTCTTCCAGTCTTATATAAATTTATTATCCGTATGTTCGTATTTAAAGCCCTGCCATACCGTTCATCCGATTGGGATGAAATTTTGTCTAGTTATCGTTTACACTTATGGGAGGTTATAGACATCGTACAGGCAACTTACAATAGGTGGCGCGAATGTCATACCGTTAAATGTATTTACAGAGCAATTATGCAGGGAAAACGCGTCAAGTGCCAATAACTTAGTTGCCAATAACTAATTAATATTTAGAGTTTATTATTGTCATTGACAGATTTTTCTATATTATAGGATAGCAAACATGCAAATGGCTCTCCTGATGGAAAGAGACTACTATTAGCTATGTACAACAAAAATCTTGATGGTAAGTTGCTATCCGTATGGTGGAATGTTGATGCCACATGCATGAGCTTATCGGCTACATTACACTTCAAACCGGAACCTGATACATGATAGTGACGAGCATTGACACTATGGCAGGTATAGTCAAAACTGTGAAAAAATTTTTCAAACCTTCGTATTAGTAATATTAAGTAGGATTATTTTTTTAATTATGGGACTAAAGTATTTTAAGGGACTTTAAGTGGCTAGTATTTTATGGAATAAAATACTAAAGGTAACAAGTTATTTGGCTATCCAGATCCAGAGACAAACATTGTCTATAGACACAAAATGTTAATAAATAAATTAATATAAATAAATATTTATGGGACAAATTACATTTACTGATCTAACCCCAAAGTAAGCAAATTATTTGCTTGTGTTATGGGAGTTAGTCAACGATACTAATGCATAGCAATACATATATAAATACTGGAATATAATATTAATAAAACACCCAAACCCGGAAATACAAACATTCATGCTCATGCTCATGCCCGAGATCCGTCGATTACGTAGTCGCTAACCACTCGACCAAGGGAGTGGTCAAATTAATTTTTAATCGTGCGTTATGGGTGCGTTCCTATCTGTGTGATTTCACACGAACAAAGTCAGGATTGTTTACTAACAAATAAATAAAGAGGTTAGTTACAGAGGAAATGTCACTGGTCAGGAAATAAAGGTGTTACGGCCAGATATTTCACCATGTGGGCTGGACGTGATTTACATTAATAGACAAGCGGAACAAAATTATATTAGTTTACCAAGAAGTCTGAGTTAATCGTTTAAATTTATAGTTTAGTTTGGAAGCTATGATTTCCATAATGCATTAAAGTGGTTTATTTTCTAGTGTTGTCGTTATTGGTTTGTTTGTTGGGTTGAAAATACATGGAAATACAATAAAACCTTTAGCCTATTCGATCGTGAGGCCTGGGGTTGGATCTCTGGGACGGGCAAAAGTTTTATAGACGTTTTCCAAGGTTTTTCTTAAAAATTCAAAATGTTAGTAGGAGCACAGAATACTGGAGACTAATAAAAGTGAATATTTCATAAAAGCAATACTCGAGCAACGCACACATAGACACCTCTCACGGACGTGATGTCTCGGAATGGTTCGGGACTGTTTGTTCCGCACCAGTCCGAGATATCGCGTCTCTAAGAGGTGTCTATAGTGCTATGCTCAAATATTACTTGTATGGAACATTGACTTCTGTTAGTCTCCAGTATTCTGTGCTAGGAGCTTGGAGACTGGTGTTGGTGTTACGTACATGCCACAGATCAAATCGTATCGCTGTAAATGTCGCTGTATGCTGTATGTAGCTGTCGATCCCGGTTATGACTAGAATTGAATGGTAGTCGTTATCAAGTTGTTATAATAGGGGAATGGGGGACGATTCGGTGAATCTTGTGGAAAGTCTGTAAACGTTCAGTACGCTCTGCCTACGCCACGAGAGAACCGGTACGATACTATCCTCCAAAGAATCTTAAAAGAATCGGGGATTGAATTCGTGACCTAATAACTACTAGATCGCAATGCAATCATAATAATGATAAAAATCAGCCCATATACCAAATTTAACACACAGTATTTCAAACATCCAAAAATACTAACCTTCACACATTGATATTGATATAAAAATGGAAGATATGTTACGCTCTAACATCGCAATTGCTAAACCTAAGCTATGTCAGTCGAACGCAAAACAATGCGACGAACGTAGCAGACTACGTTTCTCTCGCTCACTTTTGTAGTGTACTATCTCACTCTCACAAATATGGCGAACTAAATAATAATTTGTTCTTATTTTCAAAAAAAATATTTTAGCCGTACTTACGAATGGAAAGTAATCCTGTGTGTCTTATTTTTTTCCTTGAGTGATTATAACACTAACTGAATATACAAGAACGTATTTTGATGCGTGTTTAATGGTAAAAACAGTCGGAAAATGTAAGTTTATGACATGAGGTCCCGCGCGTGATTGATTGTCACCAATTGTCACTGTGTCCACGGATCTAGTTTTGTAGGACCAGGCGCTGTGGCTAGGTAACGTATCTTCCCTTTTTATATTTAGACCATAATAAGTACACTTTTTGCTAAACAATGTTAATAATACAATTAGCGTTGCAAAAACGGATCGTTTGATCAGATAGACATATCTCCATCAACTCTGTACTCTTCTTGAGTCTATGAACATTTTAAGATAAGTTAAAAAATAGAATATTACATTTAATCATAATAATACATGTGCAGAATTACTTTAGTAGGATGCAATGGCTGTTCCTATTCGAAGCGACTTTTGTGTTATATTCGAACCTCTTTTGTTGCATCGATCAAAGTTTATTTCACTTTCGTCGAAGTTTTGTTGTATGCGCATACACATTTTTAAATATGGCGGATGTACTTGGCGCCAGCCCACTCAACTGATATAGGTTCGATTTACGATTCGACCTCAATTACAGTGTGGTTTCGTGCTTGCAAAGTTTAATGGAATAAATAAGTAACATATTGTATACGCCCTCCAATTCTTTGGTTATAAACTATGGACAGAAGACAGGTAGGCGGAAGGTGGGTAATACGTTTGTATTTTAATACATGCATAGCCTGCTATTTATCTCTATAAAGAAATAAATAGAACTGTGATTAAGTATCATCACGCCCGGTTTCCTTGCGGGGTAGGCAGAGTAAACCGAACGTCTATAGACTTACCTGTTCACCATGATTCATCGGTTTGCCGGTTGGCGAGACCCCGCCACAAGGATACAACGCACCAATAACATATTTGGTGTCTCTTTCCGTCAGGAGAGCCATCTGCTTGTTTGCTATCTTACAAAAAGATATATTTAAGAGCCCTAAACGCTTTGATTCGATTAATTTCCTCGTGTTGGTCCCGGGCTCCTTTGAAGAATAGGCCAACTGCTGTTCTGCCAGGCAGGACGTAAAAGCCGACCGATTGGCTTTACGAGTCACTCACTACCATCGTGACTACTAGGTGGTAGAGTTCTGCATTGTCTCGCCCGGGTCAGGTACCACCGCCTTACCTATTCCTGCTACAATAGCGTCAGTGCTTGTCACTGTCGTGTTCCGGTTTAGAGATTAAGGTAGCCAGTAAACTTATGCATGTGATTTTAGATCTCGCCACAAGATAGCAACGCACCATTAACACCTTTGGTGTCTATAGGCGATGGTTGACTCTTTTCATCAGGAGACCCATGTGCTTGTTTGCTATCTGATAATATATAAGAAAGGTTTTGTTACGTGAATAGGGTCCTTGTTCCTTATCTTATGTAATTAGAAAATATTTAGTACCAGTCTTTGGCAGTCCTTAAATCATTGCAGCACCGGTAGATGGCGTTGTAATTAATTATAACAACAAGTAGCGAGTGACCACTAGTTTTGAAATATAGCGTCTATGTCGTCATTTATCAGTTTACCATCAACCGTGTTTACTTAGATGACATAGTTATTTCAACTACAAGTTAAACCTGTTAAATTCGCGACTCGTTCCATAAATAAACTTTAACTGAATTAACACTTCAAAGTGCGAATAAATGGTAATTTTCTCGCTAAGCGGCAGTAATTGTGAACGGGACACGGAAATAAAGGAGTTTGAAGGAATTATAATCAAATCGACGTGTCGCCGACGACTTAATCTGCCGTGCCCGACCATTAAATATTAAAGGTTAATCAAGTTTGTTAAATAGTTGCAAGACTTTCTCGTCTTGAACCTAAAGTGAACAGGATTTCCTCTAATGTAAATGTTTGTTAACTAAGTTGTTAACATTGCAAATAATATTCTAATAACTTCGTTTAAGTTGCGAAGTTGCGGTTGCTTTATCCGTTTAACAAATAACCTGAATGTTGAACTGATTTGAATAAACTTACCAATTTTTGGATTAAATCTCGCTGGAGATACAGTAGTTATGGAGTTACAGTTAAGATCGTTGAACTGTTTTCATTGACATATTTAGGACTATAACATACTGATATATAGAGTGAGCGATATTTATTACGATATGACATCGAGAATCAAGGTCTGATATAATATCGCTCAGTTGCTACAAGGTTGATATATCTCAAAATTGTCAATTTTTGAGTTAATGATACATTAGTGTGAAAAAAAAAAGTTCTCCGTTTGCTGTAAAAAAGTTATTTTTTTAGAATCTATAGTAATTAAGAGAGAAAATAATTTCATAGTTATGCCGTTATAAATAGTATTGTATCCTTTGTTTTGCTAACTAGCGACAGTAATAGGTTTCCTGTAAAATAGTTTTTTTTTAAAATGTCGATGTTGTCGCAAATGAGCGATATACGATGCAGCATTGTTAGGATTTATTTTATTACTGTTTTTCTACTAATTAATATGTAATTTTTAATTCATTGGATAGCAAACAACCATATAGTTTTTCTGAATCGTGACGAAGAGATAACCGTCGCCTATGGAGTTTAAAGATGTTAAAGTTGCTATCCGTGTGACGGAGTTGAAATCCTTCAGGTATAAGTTTACCGGCTACCTTACCTTCCAAACTGGAACACGAAGGCGGCAAGCATCAACTCTATTGGAGCAGAAACAGGAAAGGCTGTTATACCAATATCCGAGATGTTGCAAAACTCTGTCACCTACCTACTTAGTAGGCACAATGTTAATGACATATATTTTATTCTATTTCTCGGCTTTTACGAGATTCCTAAAGGAATACTTCAACTTCCTTACTGTAGGCAGTTCACAACACTAGTATAGAATAGAACACTAGAATATTTATTATAATAATCCAGCTGCCAATTAGATAGTTCAATAAAATGTTGTACACAATTACATCACACGGAAGTGAATGCCAGTGTCATTTACTTGCTATTAACGACATTTCTGTCGATTCTACTCCTTGCTCCTTATTGACAGCATCTTGATCTAGAGTGTATACACTAAAACACTTTTGTCTTTGTATATAAAACCTGGTAGTTGTAGGTTAGTAAAAATTAATAATATAAAATTAAAACTGTATACATATGAAAAGGAAAGTCATGACTCACTGACCGACATATTAATTTCCAGCATAAAATTGGCCAGCCTTGGACCAAAAGGCCAAAATAGATATATAATTACTGTTATATATTTAACAAACACTTAATCCAGGAATACTAATATTCTTGTTTATGACAAAAATGCTTGTCCCTGACGTGAATCGAACCCAATTGCGTGCGCCCCGCCCATTGGTCGAGTGGTTGGCAACCCTGACAGTTGCCAACCACTGGATCAATAGGCGGAGCGGTAAATGTGAAAGCTATAGATATATTTATAGACAAATTAATTCAAAAATTCTCTAAGGTGTTGATTTTTGAAATATATCAACGCCGATTATTGATAAAAAGATTTAGCCGAATTATCTCTTTGCCAAATGTAAAAATGTACTGTTTTTGGGTAACACAACGAAGTCACGGATAACAGAAATAAGATTAGTTAGAATTTCAACTCCTTCACAAGGACACATTCCAGAATCCACAGATAAAATTACGGCGCGCCGACAGATAACATACTATGTCCCGCCGAACCGGGACTCCCACGTATTTAAAACAAGTTTCCAGTTATTTACTCCACATTTAATAACATTTCCCGGCAATACCTCTGGTAATATGTGATAGCAACCGATAAGAAAGCGCTTGCTTCTATATTTATCAATATTATTACTGTAATGGATTATCAAAACTTCTTAATATAATTTAAATGCCGTAAAACTGTTAATAACCCAACTTTCAACCTCCTGTCCCTGGAATACTGAATCGCTTCGGCACCAAATATATACGGGACCAAACACGAAGTAGGGATACTCACTCTAACAAAAAAATAATTTTGCAAATCTTTTTGTTACGGAGTTAGGTATGTTATAAGTTATGCGTACATAAGGAAAACGTAAACTTTCGAAAGGAGAACCCTCGCCTTTTGCTAGGAAGTAGGATGATTAACAAAGATAACGGTCTTTCAGGACAATCATCGTAATCCTAGCAAAAGAAAAATTTCGCCAGGGTAAAATTAGTTTTATAACTGGTCGTTTAAGTATTAAGGCTTTTTAAGTAAGTGAAAAACTCTTGAGATGATTTTCAAACATTGACTTATCTTTTTAAAGTCTATATATTATATAGTACGTAAAAGCTAAAAAATTGTAACCCTTTTTTACGTTTTTTATACCACCGGTTATCTATGTAGCATATTGGTGGCAACTGATTTTAGGGATGAGGAACAAAATAAATAACTATTACAATAATATATTATTATGATTTATTTTACCGCTCCGTTGGTCGAGTAGTTAGCGACCCTGACTACGCAATCGACGGGGCTCGGGTTCGATCCCCGACGGGGACAAGCATTTGTGTGATGAGCATAAATGTTTGTATTTCCGGGTTTGTGTCTTTTGTTAAATATATTCCAGTATTTATGTATGTGTTTATCTATATTAATAATTTCGTCAGGCTTACGGTAGACTCGATCGAAATCTTACCTAAATTATAAAGCGTAAAAAAATAATAATTTTGAGTCGAAAACATATATCCGCAAAATTCGGATTGTCGAGTATTTTGTTAAAATAGTGATTAAAAATTCTAAGGGTGCTGACAGACAAATCGGCCATATTTCTTTAAAGTTTACAAATATGTGGTGTAGATGGCGTGAGCATTTATTAAAGTACAAGGAAGTTATATTCTACCCGGAATGCTTACACGCGCTTCAAAATCGTTCCGAAGAGTACCACGACATGAGTGGAGTGTGTCTCTTTCTACTAAATAAAGCGCCAATCACCATATATAAGTATGGCCATGCGTAGTTTGCAAATTACTACTAAGTAATTCTACTAATTTGAGAAACAGTTTTTGCATTGCATAAGTAATTACGTAATAATTAAAATAAGCACATTTTGGAACTCACTATGTTAATTACAATACATTTTATGCTAATGTATTTATCGACGTATATGAATAAAAGGGATTTAACGATTACCGAATATATATAGAAATCTACCATCCGAAAGTTTTATTTATACTGGCAAGTGCAAGAAAGGGACAACATCCACTCATGTCGTTGTCTTGCTCTGAACGTTTTTCCCCTCTGTTATGTAAGAAACGAATGTCAACATTATTATGATAGAAATAAAGTACATTTTTATTTTTCAAGTATTGCTTCGTAGTAATTCCAGTTATCGTATATAAGTTCCTTGTTAAAGTATCATAGAACGGAGCGCAGATTATCGTGAAACTTATTTTTCTTCGTTCATAAAAGAGTAGAAATTAAAAAATAGCAACACTATAGTGTTGTCTTTATTAAAGCAACGTAATAGTTGAAAGAAAAAATGTCACTGTGTGTTGCTACTTTTTAATGTCTACTATATGGGTTAGTATATAAGATTGCGTATTATGAGACTTCCGAGCGAAGCCGGGTTTTCATCTAGTATGTATTAGTATCGTTGACTAACACCCATAACACAATCAAATAATTTGCTTACTTTGGGGTTAGATTAGTAAGTGTAATTTGTCCCGTGAATATTTATTATTTATTATACTAATTATATTCAAATATCATTATTTGCGCTGGAATGGTTTGGAATGTCACTGTTTACATTAATACGATCTAATGGTCAACTTACTCGGCTCTGATAATGAGGTCCCTGTTAGATTCACGAGCCGGTTAGCTTTTTTCGTATTAGAATTCATCTTGTCAACTTTAAACTGGCAGGCACGTCGCTGGAAACCGGAACGTTTGTTGACGTTCGTCTCGCTCTGACGGTTCCCCAAGGAACCGGCGTGTTGATACTTCATTAGATTTTTTTACATCTCTCAATTATGCTTGGGAACACCGGGAGAGAGTAATTAAAACTGGTACAATACCATTCAAAACAGGACTCATGGTTACTATATAAATAATGTTTGTCCTAAAATTTTAATCGAATCCTTTGTTTTATGTGTTTCCATCGCGTTGGAATTAATCGATTGTTTTAGAACGCATTTGTGGAACAGTGACATAGCACGCTCACGCGATTCCAAAATGTCCGCTGTCTCGTGACACCGGCCGATGTTTAACCCAATGTACCGATTATTATTGCTCAGTTGACATGTCAGGTCAGCTATGAACGATATTTATGTTCTATTATTTTAGTTGAAATATAATTGTTGTTGAAGTGAAAACTTTTGCCGCATTGAGCGGTTTTTGGTAGCGACGTGATAGACATTTGCTATAAGTTCAGGTGTTCTGGCGTGAAATAAAGGTGAACTCTATTTTAAATAATCTTTTAACATAAACTTTTCATGATGAAAGGTACTTTTAATGATGAAACATACTATATGTCCGTATTGTACTTACCACTAATGGTGTCTTTGAACGATGGTTGTCTATTTCTATCTGGCGTGTGTGATGGAGCCCGTGGAACTTACCCCGTGATCATGGTGTTTGTAATAGCGCCGAAATATCGGTAAAACAATTACTTGTCTAATCCCGTTAATCCTTAGCAATTCGTGTGAAAACAATACTTTTCCCGAGAGATGGAAAAATAACTTCTAAAGGCAGTGAAACCACGGGCACGATTTACAGAAAAAGGAAATCCTGAAGACATCACAATACAAACACATAACATGCTGGATTCGAAACTTAGATGGGAGAAATTTCTTTGCTGTGGGCTCCAGTATTCTGGCGGTAAATAAAAATGGACTGTATCTGATATTTAATTATAAGATTATACTTGTACAATAAAAAGGTAGTCCGACTGATTACTGACTGTAAAAGTAGTAAT
Organism: Apodemia mormo; assembly: GCA_036924255.1. NCBI lineage: Eukaryota > Metazoa > Arthropoda > Insecta > Lepidoptera > Riodinidae > Apodemia > Apodemia mormo. Next base: position 10,193,627 of record JAUPFN010000010.1, on the reverse strand, counting down.
CATGGAGCATAGAGGTATGGAGGACTAACTTATATAAGGGAAAAATTGTGAAAGTGTCTAGCTGTTTAATGAAAATAAAGTTTCAGATACATACCAGAATGGCGCTGGCGTAGGTAAACTACGATATGAACATAGCATTTAGTACTTAACAGTGGTTATAGCGCTGTTTTGTCAGTTTACTGGAAACGTATTTGGAAGCGCTTTTATAGTTTTCTTTCTAAAAATGCTTATGCGACAGTGGCGCGACCACTATTGGATGGTTTTTGATGGCTTTTTATTTGTTATACACAGAATTGTTACTCTTTATCTCTATACTACAAAACAAATAGTTTCAGAAACATATGTACTTACGTACGTACTTCACTTTTCATACCTACGCTCGGCGGTCACGCTAGGGTTATCAACTTTGGCTTGTGCACAAAAAACTTCGATTTAGTTTTGAGAATGAAACACAAAGAACGGAACAAAAATGTAAACCAATAATAACTAAAATCTACACATATAATAAAATCGTAGGAAAGTCAAAACTGTACATTGAATATTTTTTTAAGAATACTTGGAGCGTGATCTACAATCGATACTGAAGCCAAAAATATAGTTTTTAGAATTTTCGTCTGTTTGTCCGTTTGTCTGTATGTATGTCCGGGGTAAACTCAAAAAGTACTGCATGGATTTTCTTCAAATTTAGCATGAATATTACTAACAGCTCGGGTCAACATATAGGCTACATATTATCACGCTATCACCTACAGGGGAGGAGCAGTACGGAGCAAACGAAGTCCGCGCGGACGAAGTCGCAGGCAACAGCTAGTATTTTAATAATATTGTTATAACTATTACAAATTTTCTGCACAAAAAAGTTCACTGACGCGTATCTCAAACACTCACGCTTGCAACTATTCCCAACCATTCCGATATTGTGCCCGTGACGTGTCTATGTGTGCGTTGCTCGAGCCGCCTTTGTATGTAGATTGACTTCTGTACCTTTTTATTTTGTGTCTATATACCTTGGTTGTAATGTCATGAGTCATGACGTTACCGCTTTCACAGATTATACGTGAAATAGTGCGGTACCCCTAGTGACATGCGCTCGTTATGTGTTTCTTTACCACGGAATTATTGTTTACTAGCTGACCCGGCAAACGTTGTTCTGCCTTTTTATCTACTCTTATTTTTTCTATATTTTCTCACCTTTTAAACCTTCCCTGGACTTCAACAATTAATTCAAAACCAAAATGGGCCAAATCGGTTCAGCCGTTCTCGAGTTTTAGCGAGACTAACGAACAGCAATTGATTTTTATATATACAGATTCTTTACGATCCGCTCGCCGGCCTTAAGGCAGTGCCTTGATCAATGACCATACAAAACCGAAAACCACTTGGCTTTTGTGCACTTCAAATAAATTAAATATGTCGAACGCTGAGCTTGGATATTAATGATTATAGTATTCTTGTGAATGAAACTAATTAATCTTATTTCGGTATAATTCTCATAACTGAATGCTCTGCATTAGTGATCATTAACTTTATCTTGCAGTAAATCATAGTTATTGATAATTTCAACACCGAAACCCCGTAACAAGCCCACTCTGTACCGATTATTCATTTGTCACTTAACTTCGTACCGATATCGTTTAGATCTGTCTATCTATGCACTATTTATTGAAGGACATTATAACAAATTAATGGGATAGAGTTTGTCAACCTTTAGCATAACCTTTAAAGATTTAAGGCTCATATCACATTATAACAGCACAACACTAACTCATCAAATAGCGAGACAAATGTCATACCAAATTATTCTTCCTTTGACTATTAAATACTAAATGACTCATGCAGCTTTGCCCGCGAGTTTTTTCTTATGTCATACGATAGCAAACAAGCAGATGGATCTCCGGATGAAAAGAGTTACGCATCGCCTATAGACACCAAAGATGTTAATGGTTCGTTGCTATCTTGTGGTGATGTCTAATGCCACATGCATAAGTTTGCCGGCTACCTTACCCTCCAAACCGGAACACGACGGTGACAAGCACTGATGCTATTGCGGCGGGAATGGGTAAGGCGGTCGTATCAGACCCGGGCGAGACAACGTAGAACTCCACTACCTAGTAGATTAACATCTCTTTGATATAATGTATTGTACTTTATTTTAGTATACAGGGGTTGATTTAAGAAAATGCCTTATGTTTGACTCCGAATCTTCAACTATCTCCATGCGAAATTTCATCAAAATCGGTTTAGTGGTTTAGCCGTAAAAATGTAATCGAAAGACAGACTTTCGCATTTATTAGTCCTTATATTACTGATGCTTGCTAGAGCTTGGATGGTAAAGTTCTGTAGAGTCTACAACTGGTAATGCTTTCCTGTTATTTCATGTCGCAATACGCCACTACCATCACACTACCATATTCCAAGGTGGTTATTACGAACTGCATCCAATTCAAATCCGTGAAAGTGTATTTTTTTTAGCAAACAAGCAGATGGCTTTGCTGGTGGTCAGAGACAACCATCGCATATATACACCACGTATGTTAATGGCACTGCTATTCATGTGGCGGGATCTCAATGTAATGTTGCTGGGATGGTAATAAAAATACTCCACTTAGTCTTCGGTGTATTTATTGCTCCTTATTTTATAAACTGGTACAAGTTATAACGTGGCTTAGTATTATAATATTGTTCACTCGACTTGGGCTTCTCCTTTTTTGCCCGGAAGATGGTTGTAAAGAAATGTCTAATCATATGTAATTTTTATAGTGACGTTCCGTTACTACACTCAATGCCAATTGCATAAGTTTACCGGCTACCTTATCGCCAAACCGGAAAACGGTAGTGACAAGCATTAATGCTATTGCACCTGAAATCGTATCCGAGCAATCGTAGAGCTGGTGGTGGTGAGCTGGAGCTGGAACGAAATGTCCCCCGTGTTGGTCCGGGCCCTTTGAAGAATGGTCTTTCTGCCAGGTAGCTCATAAAAGGCGAACGTGGCTATACTTGTCACTATCATCGTGACTATTAGGTGGTAGCTCCGCAACGTCTCGCCCGAGTTTTTGATACCACGGCTTACCTGTTCCTGCCGCAATAGTGTTAATGCTTGTCATTGAAATACTCCGGTTTAGTGAGTAGTGTACCCGCCACATCTTACCACACGGATAGCAACGCGCCATTAACAGCTATGATATGATTTGATATGTCGCTTTCAATCAACAGAGCTATCTATTCGTTTACTACATAAAAAATATATATATTTTGGTCCGACTTTTCTAGATTTGTATTTTCACGGATACGGGTCCAATGCAGTGAATATGTGATCTTATAGGGTAAGGTAGCCGGAAAACTCATACGTATAGCGTTACACCCAATAAACAGTAATACCATTAAGAGCAACTCTATTAGATATATATATATATATATATATATATATATATATATATATATAGATATATATATATATATATATATATATATATATATATATGTAGCCGCGTTTTTAATTCGACAGTCATAAAAAGTGTCTGTAATTGATTATTTGAATAAAAAAATCCTCTTATCTCATATATTAATTGACTATATTAAAGTGATTTACAAGATACAATGTAATCTATAGTCATTTTACTAACATTGTACCTTTAATTTCCTGTTTTCATACAAATGCTATTTGCTAGTAGTATGGACTACTGCAATGCATCTAAAGGACCTACTAAAGAATGATATATTTATCTGAGATTAGAATCTGTTATGAACAAATCGTTGCGTTTCACGGCTCATTTAGTAGCCGATTTATAATGTCATCGTTCAATTTATTTCCTAGTGTAGTACTTAGCTTGCCTTTATTAATTCGATGTTGATTAATATCGAGAAAATCTTAAACTGTGTCCATTTATGCGACTTTCGGATCGGTAGTGTTTACGTTAGCAATTCGTTGAAATAAGTTTGATACATTGTTTTGTGTTTTACAATGCAAAAACCCCACTAAAATACTTTTTTTGCTTCTTCACGTACGAATGTTAGTATATGAAGCGGCAGCAAAATTATTTTGAAAATGATTTTGGTTTTTTCCAAAAAAACGTCCACAAACTTTTTAGTGGACGTTTTTTATGCACTATAAAAAATTGAAATAGTTATAGAAAAATCTTGTAGTCTCCTATTTTATTTACTGATTACGCTCAATACATATGTTTGGGTATTTGGTGGGGTATTTGGGGAGGGGGGGGGGGTGGGAATAAATGGATATAAAAACTATTTTTTTAAGTTGGACCAAACAGTAGATATATCTGCAAAATTGCATTGAAATGGGTCAGTGGTTTCGAAGTCCATCGCGGATAAACAACCACATCACCCGTCTATCTACCGAATGAAGCATTTTTTTTTATCAAATTTCATACATAGACAAATACGTCTTGCATGTATTGCCTGTCAAAATATGTTCATAGGTTTCCTTAATTAAAAAAAAATATTAATTAATGCTTTTAACAAGTTTTAGGTCCCATTTGTTTACCGATGAAATGTTATTGATATAAAATTTTTAAACATATAGAATAGATCTGTGAGGTATTGCCTAGTGTTGCCTGCAATAAACCTTTTATGAAATACTATTGCCAGGCTTAAAAATTTAAAAATCGGAGCAAGTTATACGAGATAGACATCCGAGCGTCTTATAGTCTATAATTGCTTACTTTGGGGTTAGATAAATTCGTACAATTTGTCCAGTTGATATTTGTTTTATTTTTATAACTATTCTAATTATTAGTTATATATAACTTTCTTAAAATATGATATAAATATATAAATTAAAATTAAAACCATATCAAAATCCATTGCGTGAAGAAGTAAGCGTCTGGCTGTTCAAACGTGAACAGCGAAATTGTTTAATACAGTTTCGTTAAAATATTCTAGATATTAAATTTATTATGTTAATAAATAAGAACCGAAGTCGAACAATGTCGTTTTAAATAACGGACCATATTTCATATAATCGGGTAACAAGCGACATTTAGTGTCTGGAACTCAAGCCATTTATATGGACTTGCTTATCAATTACTCAAAACAGTATTATTAGGTATAAGGGTAATTTAAAAGTGTTTAAAATGTAACCTTTTATAGTACAAATAAATTGGTAAAGTATGTGTAGAGACACGCACAATGTAGGGTTCCGAAGTTGCCTATCACAATAATGCGGACTAAGAAGAAAGCTTTTATTGTTTTATCCGCACCGCGATATAATCGCACCACAGGAAATAAATATAAATAAATAATTCGCCTATAAATACTTCTACAAATACATTTTTGTCGGTTGGTCGACTATTACTCAAAAACTTGTAAAGCTTTCCAAGCCGTGATAATTTTCCTTTTAACTTTATTATATTTACTACTATTGTGAGTTTTTCCCACCCAGCCAACTAAAAGGTTGGGTTTGACCCAACCTTTTAGCTGGCTGGTTTGAATCTAACATTAAAATAGCATTTTAAAGTTTAATATTTCACAAACCAGACCCTTAATCAAAAAATTATTTTCACAAACCTGCAATACTTTTTAAAAACCTATCCAACGAAACCTCATACTATGAGATACACGGGAAATAAAATTGAGGAACTACCCAAAAAAAATATTTTTCAAGATTTTATGTTGCTACTTTGTTGCCATACATACATATTAGTATATGTATATTCGGAGGGTCGGTCGGACAGACGAATGGACACACGGTTGGACAACCCTAAAAAAGAAACCAATGTAATAAATAGTACCTACACGATTTGACGGTATTTTACAAACTAGGGTTGCCATTTGTCCTTTTTCATTTGTAAATTTCTTAGTAGTATCTTCACATCCATGTTTCCGAAGAGTGAGGCAGAGGTACAACAAGTGCACCCATGATTAGCCGAAGATACTTGGTCCCACAATGTGATAGGTGGCAAGCCAACCGAGAACTTTCCAGTCCCGGGCAACGTTATTTTTATCAGAATACACATTTTTTTAATTGCCCGACCCGGTATCGAACCCGGAACCTCATGTGGTTAACGCCGACGCCGGTCCTCTAGACCACAAAGGCGATTGTCTTAGTAAGGTAAGCAAAGGTATTTAAAGTAGAGTATTTTTTTAATATCATAAAATAACAAACAAGTTGACTCTTCTAATGGCAAGAAACCCATCGCTTATGGACACCAAGATGTAAATGGTGCGTTACCATCTGTGGAACAGTCGAAATACCACATGTATAATTTACCGGCTACCCTACCAACCTGAACATGACAGTGACAAGCGCTGACGCTATTGCGGTAGGATTATGTAAGACCGTTGTAATAAACCTGGGCGCAGAAGTAGCGTAGCTCTACCTGATACTAGGAATCACGACGATAATAGGATATCTTTTTTATATTTTAAAAAAATAGCAAACAAGCAGATGGTTCTCCTGATGGAAAGAGTCAACCATCGCCTATAGACACCGAAGGTGTTAATTGTGCGTTGCTATCCTGTGGTGAGGTCTAATGCCAAATGCATAAGTTTACCGGCTACTTTACCCTCCAAACCGGATCACGACAGTGATAAGCATTGACGCAGTTGCGGCAGGAATAGATAAGGCAGTGATACCAGAACCGGGCGAGACAATGCAGAACTCTACTACCTAGTATTACGAACTATTACACCTATTGCGAGCTTCTTACAAGAGAGATAGTTTATTCTTCAAATGAGGAGTTGACCGCTTTAAATAAACAGTTATTATAAAGTTTATTGAATATGTTATACTTTGTCGTATCAGTGGACCTATAAATTTTACATTTAGTTTGAATATAATCTAAGTTTTGGTCATTTAAATGGTTTAACTGTAAACTACGATCTTGTGTGATTTAGTATTAACAGAAAATCAGACCAATCTGCCAATCACTTTACTTTCTCATACTTAATTCCATATCTTAATTTGTTATAACAAAAGTCAAACTAATGATGACAAATCGTTTTATTCTCTAAAATGTTTACCGGCGGCTGTTTTTTTTTTCTATAATCTTGACGAGCATTGACACCAATCTACAATGCCTCGGGCTGTGACACTACGCTTTCACCGATATATTGGACTACTGTTGGCGCTAAAATTCTTAACCTATTACTTTATGTTAGAAATTAGAACATTATACGTAGGCTCGTATTAAAAAACTAAATTCAGTTATATTAAAACGAAGATAAAATTCAAAGCTAGGTTTCAATGTACCTCTTAATCCTCGTATACATTAACTCTAATTGCGTTTTTACCACAGACCACATGAATACTAATAGACACGCCATCGGGAAGGAAACGTGCCGCTGCGGATATAAGCAAAAGCTCCTATTGCTGTCAAAAATTTCATACATTTGCAGGTTATATTATATTGTGGAAAAATAGAAATAAACTATGTTGTTCTCTTTTCTCGTACCTTGAAGTAATTTTATTTCATCGGTAAGTAGTAACTCTTATGCCATCGACCATGGTTATCGGCTGCGTGCACGACCTTATGAACTTTTCTATTCAGTGTTGCTCGGATGTGGTCTGTCCAGCGCTATAGGATTCTCGCTCGTGGGGGGATCCTCCTTTCGATCTTGCCTGTGACGACTAGTTATTCAAGATTTCCTCCATTTTTGCGGCCGATATAACCAAAGTACTACTTAATAGCATTGATATAAAAAGGGAAGATATGTTACGCTCTAACATTGCAATTGCTAAACCTAAGCTCGTTCAGTCAAACGCAAAGTAATGCGACGAACGTAGCAGACTACGTTTCTCTCGCTTACTTTTGTATTGTACTGTCTCACTCTCACAAACATGGCGAACTAAACAATAATTTAATCTTATTTTCAAACAAATTGTTTTAGTCGTATTTACGAATGGAAAGTATACCCGTGTGTCTTATTTTTTTTCCTTGAGTGATTATAACACTGGCTGAATATACAAGAAGGTATTTTGATGCGTGTTTAATGGTAAAAACAGTCGAAAAATATAAGTGTATGATATGAGGTCCCGCGCGTGATTGATTGTCACCAATTGTCACTGTGTCGACGGACCTAGTTTTGTAGGACTAGGCGCTGTGACTAGGTAACGTATCTTCCTTTTTATATCAATGCCCAATAGTCATATTATTATGATAGTAGTGACTCGTTTGGCCTGACGTTGGCCTTGAATGGAAGGCTATATATTCTATTCTTCGAGAAAGACCTTGACTAACACGGAGTTTTATCACCATAGTCTTGATTGTCATCTTACTCTTTGCTTGTTTGTTCTCCTATCTAATCAATACTATTCATAATTATAAATGCGAAAGTCTGTCCCGTCTGTCTGCCTGTTACACTTTCATGGCTAAAATGCTGACCCGATTATAATAAAATTTTGTTAAAGAAAATAGTCGGTGACCCGAGATCTACCCTCCAAACCGGATCACGTTAGTGACAAGCACTGGCGCTATTGCGGCAGGAATTGGTAAGGCGGTGGTGCCAGACCCGGGCGAGACAATGCAGTCTACCTCTCTCCACTCTACCACCTAGTAGTCACGATGGTAGTGACTTGCATAGCCAATCGGTCGCCTTTTACGACCTGCCTTCTTCAAAGTAGCCCGGAACCAACACGGGGAAAATATAGGATGGTTATCTCTGGCAGTCTATATAGGATGGTTATCTCTCTATTAGGAGAGCCATCAGCTTGTTTTTTTTAAATCGTAAGATAGCAATCTTATGATTTAAAAAAACAGAATCTTACAGATTGTTTTGCCCTTAATGAAAGATTGTATATTTTTTTATATTGATGACCTTTCTCTGCCGCGTGCGAAACTACGCGGGGTAAAATTATAAAATTTGGATTTGGCAACCCTACTTTGGACAACACTTTGAGAGCTTAGCGCTTAACCTATTCATTATTAACTTGGATACATCAAAGTCTCGACTTATTTAATCTCTTGATCTTCCATGGCTCTTAGGTGATGTTATGTGCATGCCTAGTGTGGAAATGATTATCATTTATTAGAGGCTTGACCTACTGGCGAGTCACGACCGTCAAACAACGCACTATTATAGTAAAAAACTGTTTTTCTTTTTATGTTGGTTTTTGCATTCACCATAATTTATTTGTTAGTTTGAAAGTTGGTGTTCTTTGATTTTTTGACATTTTTTTCTTTGACATTTTAAAATTTTGTTAAGGAGCGTTTAATGTTACGAGACAATAAGAAGCTTATGTTTTTGCCTCAGGCAGAGAAAAAATTACGCTTAATAGAATAGCACAGCTTTATACAAAAATTCAAAATTCAATAAGCTTCTAAATTTCATACTTGTTTATTTAGAAGACTAGCTGTTGCCCGCGACTTAGTCCGCGCGTACTTCGTTTACTCGTGATAGCGTGATAATATGTAGCCTATATGTTGATCAGACCTGTTAGTAATTTTCATGCAAAATTTTAAGTAAATCCATGCCGTACTTTTTGAGTTTACCCCAGACATACATGACTTTCCTACGATTTTATTATATGTATAAATAGATTTGTAGGTCCATTAGGCAAGCAGTGTCTTTTCAAAAAGACAGGACTTTTTCTAGATTTCGAAAACGGAACCTTTCAGGCTTAATCATAGCTTAGACCAATTTGAGTGTCTATATAATATCCAAATAAAGTTTGGAAAATCCAAAAGTGTACGCCGCGTCGCAACGTTTTTGTTTTCTTTAAATTATTTATTACTAGCTGTTGCCAGCGACTTTATCCGCGCGGACTTCGTTTACTCCGCACCGCTCCTCCCCCGTAGGTGATAGCGTGATAATATGTAGCCTATATATTGACCCGGTCTGTTAGTAATATTCATGCAAAATTTGAAGTAAATCCACGCAGTATTTTTGAGTTTACCCCGGATATACATACAGACAAACAGACAAAAATTTTAAAAACTATATTTTTGGCTTCGATATCGACTGTAGGTTACGCCCCAAGTATTCTTTTAAAAAAATAATCAATGTACAGTTTTGACTTTCCTACGAATTTATATATATATATATATATATATATATATATATATATATATATATATATATATATATATATATATATATATATATATATATATATATATATATATATATATATATACAATATAACATATATAACAGATCCGAATGAAGCGATTTTCAATAGGGATCTATTCTGAGTGGATTAGATAATATTGATAATAAAATAAAGTGAATTCATAAAGCCAATCAACCTATAGATTATTTCGCTAAAGCAATTTTTTAGGTCTAAAAATTGTGTTGAATGCCATCATCGTTTTCAAAATATACAGCTTTTCAAAAATTAATATACTGGCATTTTTAACAAAATGGATGTTTTAATTGAACAATCTACGCATATATTTTTTACTCTTTTAAGCTTAAAATACCTTAGTTTAGTGGGAAGTTTCAGGGATGGCCCGTAAAATCAACCCTTTACATTTTTTTGTTGTATCGCCGTCGGTTTTTATTTTTTTTAATTACTAATAACTATGAATTTTGTTACAGGTAAGTAAACATTTGGTAAGAGGTATCCTGTAAAATATCTTCAAATGTTACAAATAAATCAGGTAACTTTATTTATAATGCTACCAACATGTGTTCATTAGACGGCGTCTCTAGCAGAGACTAACGTATACTAAAGAAACTATTCGAAGTAGAAGTCGTATTTCATTTCGTTAATACTCGCTGTAGGCAGGGCTATAAATCGTCCAGCCCCAGACCACATGAATACTAATAGACACGCTATTGGGAAGGAAATCTGTCGCCGCGCATATAAGCATACGCTCATATCACTGCCAAATATGTCATACATTTGTAGATATATTGTGAAAAAATTTAAATAAACCGTGTTGTACTGTTTTATTGTACCGTATGAGATGAGTTTTAAATTACCCTTGAAGTAATTTTATTTGTGTGTGAATGGAAGCTACGCTGACAAACCAAGAAATTGTCTTGAAAGGCGTACATTTAATCCGTGCGTCCAACCAAAGTCAAAATTAAGCAGCGCTGCAGCATATAATAGAGGATAATATATAGACTAAAAGTTCGTAACTGCCGTAAATTTCATGGCGCTTACGCTTCTCATTCAATGAGCTCTGACGTAAATGCAGACCATGAACTGCACTTTAGTGGAACACATGTGGCGTGGCGCATGCATGCCTTGTCTAGTACGTACATTGACCTCTAAATACATGGACATGAAATAGCTACAGAAAAAACGTGTCATTTATAGACACAATATGGCTGCCGTGTTAACATTATTAAGGATGTCCAGAAAGTAACATTTATGTTTTATCGATAAACGTTGTTTCCTGATTTACGTATTTTCAACCAAAAAATATGTTATTGTATTAGAGGTGATCTTTGACGTGTAAGAACAAAATCTAAACATAATTTACTAGTACCTATATTGATAACGCTTAAAACGTTCCCAAAAATATTGAAACGCAAAGTAGGTCCGTACTAAAACGTTTATAGTAAATAAAATTTTATATTAATCAAGCTAGACAATAAAATAAATTAAAGTATTTTCACTAATAAGCCTAATGGCTTTAGATTTACTTCTTTTAGTCTCCAGTATTCTGTGCTTTAGTTGACTAATTCTGAGGTTCTAGGACACATCCGACAATTTCATACGTCAGTATATATGACGTCTTTGTTGTGTGATTATATTCGTATTAGCACCTGCAAAACGATCCCTGGACTCACTCAAATAAATAGTAAATTGATAAAGAGAGATCTAGTTGACAAATCAAAATGTCAACGTAAATTCGTTATTTTGTGACATTCGATCACAAATAAACAGATTCAAGATTACGACTTTAAAAGTGGCTAATAAGATAAGAATAGAAATGAATATGTGGTCTTATTTTGTCCAATCACAGTCAACGTACGCATGCGTCGTGTTACGAAAACGTCTTAACTTATAGGGGATATTTCTAAGGGCCTAACATAATTTTACGAGTTGTCGTCGATAAAGCGGAACAATAGTAGCAATAGAATTAAATCATAGCGTACAAAAATAAGGTTGATTATTGTAACGATATTTTCATGACGTTGCAATATTTTTTGTGTTTCTGTTTATATAATTATCATTCTTATGCGTTACCATATATTTTCTTGAGCCACCTTTGTAGGCAACGCTGAATCTCATTATTTTTTATCGACGTAAGCAAAGCTAAAATGTGTAATAACACAAAGTTACATTTTAGTTACAAATTAGTTCTAATTTTAGTTTTTAATGACCGCTCACACCACCAGCCATTTTCGCATTTTTTTCTAAAAAAACACGGACCGTTACGCGCACACGTTCCGAGTTCGTTCCGGTGGACCGTGGTCACAAAAATGATTTATGAGTTGCTTGGATTGAATCAGATACTGTAAAGCGTATATTTTTTAAGAGGCCTTGAGCACTGCAATAAACTGGTATGAGAATTGTTTAATTTAAATGGCTTAAGCTACGAAATAATTCAGGTGTAACACGACACTTTGAGAAAAATATGTATTTGTTAGTCGAGGATTTTTAATTCAAAAATTATATAAAAAAAATATAAAAAGCATAGGTCATCGCTTATGCTTTTTATATTTTTTTATATAATTGGTAAACATATACATACGGAAAAAAATAAACAACATATATTATAGTACAAAAATATTTATTTACATAAATATTAATTTTTTTTTTTTCATAAGTAATACGTAGTTTTTTTCGAAATTTTTAAATAATTTATTTCTTTATCAAATTTACAGCTATGTTAATTTTTTTTTAAATATTGTTTAGGATATTTCACATTCACATCATATGATTTATTTTGAGATCATAGATATCAACACTAAAATTTACGAAAATAAATAAAAATGATACCAGCGCTTTGGGTATGCCCAAAGCGCTGGTATCATGAGTTGGTCGTTAACGAAAAATATGTTTTATTAATTGATATTTACGGTTTTTTTTTTTTAATTATTATCTAAACTGTTAGATCTTGATTACAAATAAAGTTTATTTGTTGATTAATACGCCAAAACACTTTTAAATTAACCTGTAGAGATGGGTTAATACCGATATTTCTCAAGATTAGGTGATACTAATATATTCACTTTCAAATATTATAATGTCTTAACTAATATGTCATTATTAACTAATATTTCACTGTAATTTGGACCTTAAAGTAACAGTAATAAGATCTGACACTGATACGGCAGGAAAATATCTTAACTAATATATCAGTATTAACTAATATTTCACTGTAATTTGAACCTTAAAACAACAGCATACTGCAGGAAATACGTCTGTCTCATTCGTACGTACGACGCGGCGTATCGTGAAAATATTTTAATATTTTCACGAATCCGAACGAGCGCCAATCTAGTGAATCCGAACTATTCCGAAGATCGAATGATATTATCCGATTCATTTTGGATACCCGTTACAGATATTAGGCGAATATGAAATATTAGCATATTACAGTTCGCCGGATTACTAATCCACGAATCCTTTCAATATTACTAATATCTTAGCGAATACTAATATATCAGTCACACCATTATTAACCAGTATCATAAACTGCAACCAACACATAACACACACAGCACGAATCAAAATGGCGGACTAAGTTCTTTTATTTTTCCCTAAGAGCGTATTTGAAAAAAGAATGCCAATTTGATATTATTCTGTACAATGTTTCGTTCGAAAACGATAAAATACCATAGAGTATTGTAGTAAAACTGGTAAATAGTGAAAATATTGTTTTTTTGGATGAAATTAGCGTTGGTTTATATCCAGTAGAGCTTGTATCTTTATTTTGGTCGAAGTTTTTGTTACTGTGATAGCGTCTTTCGATGGATAGCATTCTTGTTTCGCATGTTGAACTTGATAATAGGTTGGAAATATAATTGCATTATTTTTCTTAACACTTTCCCTTAATGTATTGTATTGCCATTTGTTTAGCTTAAGTGATAAAAATATCCCCAAAGCCTCATCCGGAGAAAAAGCAGGTTTAGTTTCTTTAACAGATACGCACCTTTTTACTTTTTTCACACCATGTGGATTCTTAATTAAATGTTCTAATATTTCAGCAATTTCCTCATTCCTATCTACTTTTAACTGCGCAAAATATGCATATTATATTTCGTTCGATGACAAATGAAAGTTTTCTGCTCGTATTTTTTTCTGTTTAGGACCTATTTCACAAAAAGGTAGTCTAGGGCTTTGTTCGGTGGAGACACTTGCACTGATAGAAACTTTTAATGGTGACACAAAATTGATAAAATACAAATGATATTTTTTTTCAAATCATAAGATAGCAAACAAGCAGATGGGTCTCCTGATGGAAAGAGTCAACCATCGCCTATGGACACCAAAGATATTGATGGTGCGTTGCTATCTTGTGGCGAGGTCTAATGCCACATGCATAAGTTTACCGGCTATCTTACCCTCCAAACCGGAACACGACAGTGACAAACACTGACGCTATTGCGGCAGGAATAGGCGGTGGTACCAGAGCCGGGCGAGATAATACAGAACTCTACCACCTAGTAGTCACGATGGCAGTGACTTGCATAGCCAATCGGTCGCCCTTTACGATCTGCCTGGCAGAACGGCAGTTGGTCTATTCTTCAAAGGAGCCCGGAACCAACACGAGGATAAACAAACAAATAGAACAAACATTTACTTGTTTTCAAAAAGTTAAGGCACCTCTGCTAGACCTGCACAAACTATGAATTACTGGTATTCTTTAGAAATGAATAAAATATATCTTACTAAACTAGCAAAAAGCAGAGCTTTGTAAGGGCTCGTAAAGTTATATTATCTAGTAATATTGTTAGGAAAGTATTTTTATGAGAATTACATATTTTAATGTATGGACTTTATCTAACCTAAAAAATCCAGCGTGTTTCGCCCAAACATTATATTCACATCAAAGGCGTCGTCAGGTTGCCAAGCTGATCAAACTGATGCTCTATAGCTATTGCAGTCTATACGTCGTGAACCCTTGCCTTTATACAAGAGTACGATGCCCGTGCGCCGCCAGTCAAATATAAACATTTTGTGAAATAATCTCTTAATAAGTTCAAAAATTCTAATAAAAAATGTATCTTCTATAGATTTTAACTCGTTAGTTTTTTAATAGATGGCGTTAGTAGTAATAAGATTCTCATAAAAATTGTATTTTCTATTTTTTTAATGTTTATAAAATGGTATTTTTATGGTAGATAACATATCTAGACATGAATTCAAAGTACCACGTCGAAGCTCAAACCTAAAAGTGCGACACTTTTTCAGTAAAATGTTCCACAAAAGTGCATAGTTCGTCGCCTAGTGTATAATAATAAAATCTATTTCATTCATTTCTAAACAATACCAGTTTATTAAAATATTTACTGTGTGACACCTTATCATTAACTCGACGTCCATGATATCTATATCTCAAATCAATAAAAACTTTGATTACACTTTTAATAAGTAATAGTTTATGTGTAGAATTATGATCAGGCTGAGAAGCTAACCAAAATATTTTTCCACATCATAAAAATCACACATAAATTTAAATATATGTAGATAATAATGTAGTAAAATATTTAGGAATCATGCTAGACCAAAGATTATCGTGGCATCCTCAAATTGAATTGATATCTGGGAGGATCAGAAAACTTATTTGGATTTTTCGGAAATTAAGAGACGTTGCATCCAATACACTTCTAAATAGAATCTATTTTGCGCTAGCTCAATCAATTATTTGCTATTGTATACCTGTATGGGGTGGTGCCACTAAAATTAAAATGTTGCAAGTAGAACGAGCCCAAAGAGCATTATTAAAAGTAATGCATTTCAAAACCAGTAGATTTTCCACAACTGAACTATACTCACTGTGCGAGTTACTATCAGTTAGAAAACTATATATACTTTATGCCATACAAAAAAGACATAGGTTGATTACATATGATAATAACCAAAAAGTTAAAACAAGGAAGGATGCTATTTTACAAAACTCAACGGTAAAAACACCTTTTGCCAATAGACAGTTCTTAAATCAGTCTACTATAATATATAACAAACTTAATAAGAAGTTAAATATTTATCCACTAACCATCTACAACCTTAAAGAGGTTTTAGTGGGCTGGCTTAAGTCACTGTCTTATGACGATGTTGAATCAATTATTTTTAGCAAGATAATATAAGAAAACTCTATTAACTGATGTATCTGTCTGTTAGAAACTGCTAGTCCTAAGATTAATGTAACACATGTACTTACAATTACCCATGCTGACATAACATACTCGTACACGCATACACACTCATATACACGTACAGACTCATACACATACATAAATACACACACGCAATAGGCACGTATATTACTTAATTTACACAAATGCTAATGATGTTCTGGAAGAGCGGTGTATCCTGACACAAGCATTTCTGCTTAAAAGGATGCGCCGGACAATGTAATATTATATAATCAGTGTAAAATAAGTTGAGAAATAAACATTTAAACATTTGTAAAAATATATTATCTAAGTCTTGCAAACACTTACCTGTATTGAAATCACCTAAATATTACTGCCATAAGTCATAACATCTACTATATGGTTAAAGAATTTATTGAATTTTATTAGAATTAATATAATAATTTACACATTTCAATATTAATTTACATTCCAAATTTTAGGTATGAACATATTTAAAAAAAACGTAGTATTTAAACTATTCATTTACAACGTTGCGGCCAACAAAGTCCGCATGCATCATAACACCTATACATAAAATGAATCATCATTGATGTTGCAATTAGTTGTATGACGTAACCACTACTTATTCATTAATTTGCAAATATTATACAACAATCAGATGTAATTTAACATGTTGAACTTATTTTTACATACATTTTCCTTTATCACGGGAACATGAATGGATGCTAGTACTGATGATGTTAAAGTCCGAGTTGATTCATGTATATTCTGCCTTTCACACAAACATTAATTTTCTGCTTATTAACGGGCTAAAAATATTTAGGTCGGCATTATTGTCTAAAAACTGAAAGTGTAATTAGGACTACTAAAAATGTTTAATTAACTTATGATCAATTTGAATAATTCTTAAATCTTTTAATTAAGGCTCTTAGCAATAAAAATAAACAAAAAACCGAAGCCATCAGCAGAACTTAAAGGTACAATTATGCATGGAAATTATTGTTAAATTTGATAACTTGTATGTTGTTAAATCAAATTTATATTTAATAGTTATTTATTTTTGATATATTATATCAGTAGCTTAGGCAGAAGATGTGAAGCTATCAAGGTAGCGACCAAAAAAAACATCGACAACAACAAACACAAAATAACACTTACACAAACAGACAAACAGATGTCACTATTCTTAATGACGATTCCATTTTTTATTAACATTTAATACCTATTTAATTATATTATTACTGAAACTTATTAAAAATATACAAAAGGAATAAATACTGAAATTATTCATTATACAAATACTAGTCCCTATTATACTCTTTAGTGGCAATAAAAACAACTTTTAACAGTATTTGATAATATAAATAACAATTGTTAATTGTTAAAAAATTTAATACGAATTTTAATATGTTAATTATTGTCAAATGATCCATACCTAGGTACAATCAGTGTTGTGTGTTAGGGTTATACAGGTGACAGACATCATATCATATTTTATGTGGTAGAAGGAAATCGAGCTTTCTGATGACTGCAGATAGGTAAAAGACACAGGATATCATACTATGAAAACGTAAGAAATTACCATTACCTACTTACCAGAGAAAATGAAGGAATGACATTGTCACGCAATCTGACTACATCCAGTGTTTTATTAAAATTACTTTCCTTGAAATGAAGTGAGCAGACCAACCAGTTCTTATGTCGGGGATTGATATTTTCAATGCCAATGGCATCTAGTCATTTTCTGTGTAAATCTTCATTTCTTGGGAACCTAAAATTTAATGAAATTAAATATCGACAAATCTAATACCCCAACACTAGTCGTATTTTGTAGGAATCAAAAAAATTATGTTTACAAAGAAATCGTAAAATACACGAACATCTTTTATAAGTCAATATAAAAATACAACAATTTAGAATGGATATTATTTAAAATCAGCACGCTTTATCATAGGAGTTTGCGACATACCTGTGAAGCGTTATTAAAGGTGCATTTTTGTCCTTTTTTGCTCCACATTGCAAAATACAACACGAAGGCATGTTGACTAATAGTCTATTAACTTCCACGGAGAATATGGCACTTAATAAACTGATATCTACTTGGTAAATCGTATTTATCCGAAACTAAATTAATATTTTGACAAATCATGTACCTCTTATTTACGTACATAATATGGCGTCGATGACACGTTTATAGAATTGCCAATTACTTAACTTTTAATTTATACGAAAGTGAGCAAGACACAATATCGTTGTCTCTTTTTGCATATGCAAATTACCATTTGTTAAAAAGAGATAAAGAAATGTCGCTTAGTTCAATGTCGATTCTACCGATATTTGTATAACTAAAGTAGCTATAGAATGTTATTGCGCTTCTATATATTAAGTACGTACGATAGTACTAAACCTCGTTATCTATGTAGCATATTGGTGACAAGGCAACTGATTTTAGGGATGGGGTAATTAAATAAATTTCTGTTTTTTTTTATTAACATAACAACATAAATAATTACAATAATATATTATTGATATTGATTTTAACTATGAACTTTTTGCTAGTGACGTCGGTAGAAGATGAAAGATCATTTTCTTGCCTTAAATGGATGTTTTTGAGTAGGAGATAAAACCGTTCTCGTCTTCCGTTAATATGGAACGTATCCAAGTCATTTACTACGAGTGTCACATACTAAATAAATGTTATGTAAACAAAAAAGAAAACAGATTTATTTAATTATAATTACCCCATCCCTAAAATCAGTTTCCAACAATATGCTACATAGATAATGTAGAAGTTTCAGGTCGCTACTGAGGCGTTTACTTAAGAATTTCACTTATAAAAATTTACCGTGAAAGTATATTTCACAAAATGGCGGCTGTAGTTCCGATTTTATCTACTGAACAGATAAGTTATCTTTATATTAATACGGAAAGCAAATACTTTCTTCCCAATTTTGTGTCAATACGCGAATGGTGGAGTTTGAAATTCGCCACAGTTAAATTTTACATTGCGGTGGATTGCAAAATCTTAATGTTTTAAATAATACTAGAAATACATACTTTACATACTAATATTATAAATGCGAAAGTAACTCTGTCTTTCTGTCTCTTCTTCACGCCTAAACCACTGAACCGATTTAGATGAAATTAGTACAGAGATAGTTTTAAAACCGATAAAGGACATAGGATAGTTTTCATCCCGGAAATCTTACGGAAACTGAAACTATGCGGGTAAAATCTCCGGACTATCTATATTTTAAACCAAGGTAATAAGGACTAACTTAGGCTACTTTTATTTTTTTTCCACGCGGACGTAGTCGCGGGAACATACTACATTTACGTGACATACACATATAATACATGTAATACATGTAATATGGAAGTATATGTATAAATGTATAAATACTCAAAGGTAATATGTATAAATGTTCTTTCGTCTAAAGACTGTTGTCATTTTTTTTTGTTTTGGCACGCATGAGATGCATTTGCTGTCAAATTCAAAAGAGATGATATTGTTTACTCTCTGGTGAAACGTCGACCATAGAGCGATCACTAGTAATTATAAAACTTATCAATACTTCACATTGTCACAGAAAGCAGTATCGAAATAAAGCCTTTGCCTGAATCAGAATAAAAACCATTTTTTACTTTGATAATGATAATATTCCGTTCCCCGCAGTTACCTTTAAATGTATGTTAGATCCTTATGCGTGTGTCGAAATAGGATTAAATTCTACTTCCATTATACGACAAAATTAAAATTGTAATTAACTGTGCCTCGTGCCTTTAGGGTGGCGCGACCTCATTAAACGGCCAGGTAATTAGCAATTTTGTAAACGGCCTTTTTCATTAATTTGAGAACAAATTAAACCTGTTAAGTGTGAACTAAGTTTTCTTGTAAGTGGAGCAATTGTTAACGCTAATTTGTTATTGGCGAGTGTAAATAGGGCAGCTACTTGAAATTGCTTTTTTTTGTGTTCCATAACCGATGGTGACAAAAGGAACTCTATTAATATGCCTCAGCTGACCGTCATAAGGCTCAAGGTCATAAGGCTCCATCTCCAAAACGAAAATAGGGAGACGACTGAAATTTTCCAAGAATCTGAAATAATCAAAACAAATTATAAATAAGCACAAAAACTAAGATCCTACCTAAATAGATTCCCATAAAAATACCCTGAGTTAATTTCGTCCGCTCGTACGAAACCCCTCTTGTACATGACTAGTTTTTCATTATATTTTCCACTACTCATCGTCAGCACTTCGTGATAGTCTATTTCAATGTAATAAATACTTGTTCTGTATCACAATAAATTTAATACAATATAAATCCAACCGGATTCGCTTTCGAATTAAGATTCGTTCGGCAAAATTCGTCGGTCGGTGGCATGCTTAGTACATTCGCAAACATTTGTTTTAGACGCTAGACGCTTTTGCCGTTCGCGCCGCTCGAAGGCCCGTGGCCAGGCGGTTAAATAAAGAAAATCATATACAGATACAGGCCTCACTGCGGCTACGCACCATTAACATTTTGGTGTCTATAAGCGATGGTTATCTCTTACCATCAAGAAAGTTTTCCCCGTGTTGGTTCCGGGCTCCTTTGAAGAATAGACCAACTGCCGTTCTGCCAGGCAAGTCGTAAAAGGTGACCGATTGGCTATGCGAGTCACTACCATCGTGGTGGTAGAGATCTGCATTGTCTCGCCCGGGTCTGGTACCACCACCTTACCTATTCGTGCCGCAATAGCGTCAGTGCTTGTCGCTGTTGTGTTCCGGTTTGGAGGGTAAGGTAGTCGGTAAACTTTCTGCATGTGGCATTAGACCTCGCCACAAGATAGCAATGCACCATTAACATTTTTGATGTCTATAGGCGATGGTTGACTCTTTCCATCAGGAGACCCATTTGCTTGTATGCTATATAAAAAAAGCCATCTGCTTGTTTGCTTTGCTATGATACCATTTCGTAAATATAAAATTAATATATACTTACAGGCTTCACTTCGACTACGCACCATTAACATCTTGGCGTCTATAAACAATATTTGTCTCTTACTATCAGGGGAGCCATCTTGTTTGCTATGTTATGACAACATATCCATACTATCCATACTTCCATACTAATATTATAAATGCGAAAGTAACTCTGCCTGTCTGTCTGTCTGTCTCTTACGCTTTCACGGCCAAACCACTGAACCGATTTGGATAAAATTTGGTACAAATATAGTTTGAGACCTAAGAAAGGACATAGGATAGTTCTTATCCCAGAAATCCCACGGGAACGGGAACTGTTCGGGTTTTTATTTTAGAATTTTTTCCACGCGTACGAAGGTGCGGGCACAGCTAGTTCATTAATAAAGGACATCATGTAAGTACAGATATAAACTTCGACAACAATATTCGAAGAATTCTTTACAAAATGTATGTCGTGACTAAATCGCGTGCAACGTGAAACTGTTTAAATATATGTAACACTAATCTAATTATTGTAATGCGCATCTCATGTTCAGTGATACGGTATTTCACATTGTTGTTTCTGTCAGAAATACAACACAAAAACAATGTTTTGATGTATGAGAAAATGTATCTTTGATGTTAGGTTTCGTGCAAACTAAACTTTAAAATCGCAGCGGTTCGCAATCGATCACGAGCTTCGAAGTTTAATTAAAGGTCTATGTTAAACTGTTATTTTACACATTAATGTTTTAAGTAACATTATGTTATTTTGTTGGTTGTTGGTTGTTGGTATTAACGATACCCACATTAATGTTTTAAGTAACATTAATGTGGGTATCGATACAATTAATTTCGTATAGGATAGCGTCTGCAGAATCCGTTAGTTTTATATAAAAAAAATCTATTTATTTATTTTATAGGACTGCTATCCTATAAAATAAATAAATAAGATTTCTATTTTAGCAATTAGCACACAAGTAGATGGTTCACCTAATAGAAATAGATAACCATGACTTAAAGTCACCAAAAATGTTAGTAGTGTGCTAACTATCTACGTGACGGGATTGGAATGCCATATGAATAAGTTTAACAGCTATCATACACTCCAAATCAGAACCCAACAGCGATAACGTAGCTTATGAAAAGAGGCAACCATTGCCTATTGACCCCAAAGATGTTAATGGTGCTTTGCTATCCTCATGTTTGCCGGCTACCTATCCCTCCAAAACACAACAGTGGCATGCAGTGACGTTATTGAGACAGAAATTTGCAAGGTGATGGTACCAAATCCGGTTGAGACATTGCGAAATTCTACCACCTAGAAAAGGAAATTACAATATCCCAACCCAAATTATTCTTACTTTTTCACAAAGCCGCTGGTGTTAGCTAGACTTGCTATCTTATAATATCTAATATCTTTACTTATGCTTTTCCTTCATCTTGAATTACGTTTCACGCTGTTTTTTTCCGCTATGGATTCCTAAACTACTGAACCGAATTTAATAACATTTCGTAGATATCTACTGTTTGGTCCTAATTAAAAGATAGGATTGTTTTATCTCAATTAACCCTCGCTGCCGCAAGTATCAAGTAATATGTGTGACAAAACAACGTTTGTCGGGTCAGCTAGTATAATATAAGTAGCAAAGTTATGTCTCATGCGACGTTTCGGAAGTATGCGCGTTAACCCTTATGCCCGCAGTTACAACTTCCGATTGACTTTAGTACCGCGATTATCCCAAGCGAACGCGGCGTTGGTAAACAAAATCGTAACTTTCCGATTATACTTGTCTGTTTTGTTGTTTAACAAAACAAAGAAACTTGGCGCGGCAGTTAGGAAGTATTTCAAACAATTTCAACGCTACCGGTCTTTTGAATGTTTTTCTAACTTCATTTAAGTCGCGCTGAGGAAAGATTACACAGACGGATAGGCAAACAATAAACTTTAAGTAGATATTAAATTTAATAATAGAAATCGTGGCTTTGTTACTTTTTTACTCGAATTCAAAGACTACCTCCTTAAATTATCCCTCTTATCTCAGTCCAAATTATATAAAAGTAAAACATCGTCACGCAGGTTCTTTTGTTTGGTAGTAAGAAAGAACAGAAACTCAGTACACATTGCAGTTCACTGTGATTCACTGATGATGACAGAAGCACGTTAGGATCGCAATCGCCAGTCGCCATATATTACCGTCGTGATAACGACTATCGCTTGTTTTTTTTGCGATAAACGGGATCTTGCTCACCCGAAACATAAGGATGCTAACATTCTAACCTCAAATTTCGAGCTGCTACTGAGATTTTGATTTTCCGGGATCCCCAAGAAACCTCAGCAACAATTTTACCCGATCCGAGGACTGAATCGAAATCTATATATGAGTGCTAAGTGTGAGTTTTTCTTTTCGCATTCGATCGTGAGCGCGTTTCGAGTTTACTAGGAATTTGTATGTGATTTGTACAGCGCCACCTAGTGGTAAGCTGGTTTCTCACGTTTACCACTAGGTGGTGATGTACAAATCACATACAAATTCCTAGTAAACTCCAAACGCGCTCACGATCGAATGCCAAAAGAAAAACTCATACTTAGCACTCTGAACCATATCGCTTAGCCTTTGGTCCACAAGGAAATTAATATTAATGTACATGATTTTTTTTATTCTGTTATCAATAGAAGCTTCCTATCATTATTAGTGAGCAACAAATTTCCTCGACATATTCTCAATAACGTCTGACACCCAGAAAACCATTGACGTGTATAAGTGGTAATATTATATACGTCAATGTAGAAAACATATATAGTGACACGAGGTGTCCAAAAATTTGTGTTACTTTTTTTTGTACTTATCAAAGATACTAGCATAACATTATACAGCGTATTTCATGACGTGTCTGTTCAAAATGTCTTAAAAAGTTTAAAGCTTCATGAATAAAAAACTACCATCATATGTTTACCACAAGTAACTATAGTAATTTACAAAATAGATTTCTCTTTAGAGTAAATAATGAAAAATAGTATTTTAGAGTTATCATAAAGGTGTGTGATTTTACAGCGCCACCTAGTCGTAAACTGGTTTCTCATGTTTACCACTAGGTGGCGCTGTACAAATCACATACAAATTCTTAGTAAACTCCAAACGCGCTCACGATCGAATGTGAAAAGAAAAACTTACACTTAGCACTCAGAAACCTTAACCATATATATGACCCAGGCTGAAATACTGCTTAGGATTTAATTTAATGGCCGACTACTTTAAGGTTAAATGCATTTAAAGGTAAATCTTTAGATGCAAAAATTTGCATTGAGACCAACATTTTTATTACTCCTAAATTTAATAAACTACGATGCAATTTATTATATCATTCACCAATAAATGTCTTTAAAGTAAGTAAGCCCTCTTCGCCATATTATAAACCAGAAAATATTGCTTTAATAAAACAATAAACGACTTTAGCATCGATTGTGGTGAAGACATCTCACTGGGCTGAACAGTAAAAGATTTCGTCGCCTCCATTTATGTTTTAAAAGAAAGTAAATGTCAGTAGTCGTAAAAGGCACAATTTAGGACTTTGACATTTAAGTGGCTGGCAAGACCAATTTTGGTAAACTTGTCAATATTTATAATCAATTTTTAAACAGATGCTACTCTATAATATATTATAATATATATATATATGTGTTTTTGCTGTACAGTATGTATTTCATTATGTATTATGCATATGTTATTCAATATAGACTATAGATTCTATATAGATACCGTGTAAAAAAACGACTTGTCCGACCGACCACCCGAAAGTGACATATAAGTGTGTCAAATACAATGACAATTTGATAAAATAATAATGATGTGATTATATTTCTAAAAATAAAAATATTGTAGTATTTTGAAATCATTCTGTTTAACCTTCAATGTCGCTAAAATTTAGCGAATATATCAAACTGTACAACACTCCGTCGATGAAGCGGGCGTGGCTCGTAGTTGCATCTGTATATGTTGCGGTTTTTTGTCCGGCATTTCGTATTTTCATAGTGATGTTTGAAATATATTAAGATTATTTATTTTGATGGGCGAAAATTTACCTAAATATATCCGCAAAATAATAGCATAATATATATGATTGTATTAGTCTTCTAATTGTTTAGAAGACTAACTGCTTTTGACGATCGGACAGATTTTTTCCCATTATATACACTAAAGCTGTTAAGACCAAAATTTTGACAAAATATTGCTTGGATTATTTGATCGAGATTTTACAGGTTTAACGAAATTCATACCACTCTGCCTTGAATAATGAATGAAAGATAATAAAATAATGTTGAAGTGAAAGCATGAATATGAAGCAAAAGTAACAAATCTATTTTAATGTTATAAATAATAATAATATCATTGGACAAATTACACAATTCGATCAACCCCAAAGTAGGCAGATTATTTGCTTGTGTTATGGGTGTTAGTCAACTATACTAATACATAGAAATACATATATAAATATCGTTACACACATAGCGCGAGCGTTGTTAGCCCAAATTTAAACTTAAACTCACGATTAGCACTCTGCTCGCCCAACAAGTCCGGTGACAATGTGACAGAAGTACAACAGCACTAAGTAAGTTAGTAAAATGTCACAGTATGTTTGTCCATCACCGTGTCTATTAGTATTTGTGTGGGATGCGGTTTGAACCAATGAAGCATTATTTGGAGGCCTAGAAAGATTGGGATTAATTTCTCCTTAAGTACATCAATTTTGATAGAATTCTAACCAGTAGCGGTTACAAGTTTTTAATATCATAAGATAGCAAACAAGCAGATGGGTCTCCTGATGGAAAGAGTCAATCGTCGCCTATAGACGCCAAACATCTTTGGCGTCTATAGGCGAATTGTGCGTTGTTAATTGTTATCCTTGTGGCAGGATGTTAATTCCACATAAGTTTACCGGCTACCTGTCACTCCACATTGGAACACAACAGTTACGTGCTCTGACGCTATTGCGGCAGGAATACGTAAGGCAATGGTAACACGGCGGAGACGTTTCAGAACTCTACCCCCTAGTAGTCCCGATGGTAGTGACTCGTAAATCCAATCTTTTTCTTTATAGGTAGCCTGGACCAGCACAGGAAAAATTTTTACATCATACACCTTTATTTAAAAAAATATAAAAACAAATATCGCCTCTGTGTATAGTAGTCCGGTGTCGGTGTTGACCACATAGGGTCCCGAGTCCGATTCCCAGGTCAGTCAATTTAAAAAAAAGTGTTTTTTTTTAGTTTTCTGATAAAAACAACGTTTCCCGGGATTGGAAAGTGCCCGGTGGGCGATAGACTTACCAACTATCACATTGTGGGACTAAGTATCTTCGGCTAATCGTGGGCGAACTGGCTGCCACATCTCTGCCTATCGCTTCGGGGTTATGGGCGTGAAGATACTTTTACTTTACAAAAAAAATAAGTTTGCCGAGTTTCTTCCACCGAATGTTAGAAAGGTACTTGACAATATAAGTACATTTATAATGTTCAAATTTAAATCTCCCTTCCTCGAAGTAATTAAAGATGAAACCCGTTTCCATTGCTGCTTCCTCGAAATTAACTTGTTACGAAAACCAATGGTACATTATGCTGTTTTATTAACATATATACGACTCTGACTCTTATTACTAATGGATTTAAGCTTTGAGTTGTCAGGTAAGCGCAGTTCACCGATGTTTGTAAAGACGTTCAAATGATACAATGTGACGCTACGATGTTACGATCTCTATGTAGAGAGAGATTAAAGATCCCGTATCGTGTTTAAAGCGGATTTGAAGAATTTAAAAAAATATTTCGCATTATAATTATGTTAGGCAGGTCGTAAAAGGCGAACGTGTCACTATCATCGTTACTCCTTGGTACTGGGTAGAGTTCAACAACGTCTCTCCCGGGTATTTGGTACTACCGCCTTAACTATTGCTGCCGCAATAGTGTTTGTCATTATCGTGTTCCGGTTTGAATTGACTTTGGTATTAACATCTCACTATACGGGTAGCAACCCACCGTTAACATCTTTGGTGTCTATAGCCGAGGGTTGTCTCTTTCCACCAGGAAAGCCTTCTTTTTTATATCATAAGATAGCAAACAAGCAGATGGGTCTCCTGATGGAAAGAGTCAACCATCGCCTATAGACACCGAAGATGTTAATGGTGCGTTGCTATCTTGTGGCGAGATCTAATGCTACAGACATTAGTTTACCGGCTACCTTACCCTCCAAACCGGAACACGACAGTGACAAGCATCGACGCTATTGCGGCAGGAATAGGTAAGGCGGTGCAGAATGCAGAACTCTACCATCTAGTAGCCACGATGTTAGTGACTCGTATAGCCATTCGGTCGCCTTTTACGACCTGCCTGGCAGAACGGCAGTTGGCCTATACTTCAAAGGAGCCCGGGATCAACACCCTGTGCTTGTATGCTTTCTTGTAATACAAAAAAAAGCTTTTCGAGGAGTAAACGAGAGGTCGCCTGTCTATCTATCGATTTGCGTTTTATCTAAGAGGCATCTAGATAAGTCGATGAGATAATAATAAAAAAATGAAATGACCCTATTATAAAAATAAGAACGTTATAATATTTTAAAATGACTCATTAACTTTGGTGTATTCGATGTCGTAGCTAATAAATAGTACAAGGGTTTCTACACAGACCGACATTTTTTGTTACTATTGTTTGTTTGTTGCAGAATTCGATATTTGAATTACTCCAAGAAAGTGCTGTGAATCAAAATGTCAAAATATCTAATCTATAGTTTGACTCTAAAAAATATTTTTATTACTTAATTTAAAATTTCGTTAATATTTTGGAAATACGTTATTTTTATAAGCAACTAGCAACCTGCCCGCGGTTTCGCCCGCTAGCGTTTGTTCCCGTGGGAGTATCAGAAAGGTTTATGTACTAAAACCTTCCTCAAGAATCAATTTATCTATTAAAAAAACTGCATCAAAATCCGTTGCGTAGTTTTAAAGATTTAAGCATACATAGCGACAGACAGAGAATGTGACTTTGTTTTATACTATGTAGTGATACTGTTTTGTTGCACAATGTTTAAAAAAATATTGGTCATATATTTTTGTGCTTTTTATTTTGTTAGCCTTCATTAATTTAAATAATAATTCAATATTAGGTCGGCCTAGGCCAATCTGGTTAAGGCTAAAGGTCTGATTGTCCTGGGCTAAACTAGTATATCCTGATTCCTGACACGCTAAGGATCAACCGGTTTGGCCTAGGACAAACTAGTTTAGCCTGAAATCAGGTTTGGGCAGTAACATATACATCTGATATCGCCGAATAATGCAGACGAAGTCACATATGCATCAGCTAGTAGTAAAACATTAGTTTTCTCTTAAATACCTTGCAAATATAATAAAAATATAATAATTAAATTTATTTTTAAAGTACATAATACTGAAATCTACTCCATAGTTTTTAAAATACAATAAATACCGTAGTTTTAAAGTCGCTCAACAGATGGCAGTGATGTTACACATCGAATAGGTATCTAATTGTAGCTGCGTGAGTTAACGTTGTCGTAGCCGAACGGATTCGTACTCAAATACAAACAGCGCGGTTGATGTCTGACGAGGGTTCGAATCTTAAATTTTTCTAGTTTCCCATTAATATTCTGGCGTCATTCACTATTTGTGAAGATGCCATGCATGATGGGATAGATAGCTCGGTGGTAGCAACAAGTGGTCATCGTCTCATGTGATTTTCACTTCTGTAATGCCCCGAACATTTCATTTTTGGTCCTTTATATCGCAGAATAGCTAGTAAGATTACCTGAACGTGACAATTGACACTGTATTCCGGCAAACTAAACTCAAGTGAGATATTTCATAACTCTACCACCTAGTAGATGGTAGTGACAAGTCCGATGCGATCAAAAGATGACCGTTTATGTCGCATATTTTGCGGTTTCATATGTGTAGCTAAGGTTACCTACAAGTTTATACGGAACCCTCGAGTGAATTATAGGATACCGCTATATATGAGAGTTCAGTTCGCACTTCACCTATTTTCAATTATTTTGTATATACAGATTTTTTCAAACTGCGAATAAGAAGACAAGTAATGAATAAAACATCCTTAACTGTAAGTTTATGGGTAAAATACTTATAATACGTAGGTCACACTAAGTAATAAGTAATAAGGTAAGTTTTGCGTAACTTAAAAAAAACAACATGTTATAACCAAAATATTATGTTTATAGCTTTTCAAAATAATCTCCTTTACATTTTAAACATTTTTTCATGCGATCGAACCATTTTTTAAAACAGGAGGACCACAGATCTGAAGGTATGTTTTCTACGTGCTGATTGAACGCTATCACTGCCTCTTCGGAGTTGTTAAAAGTAAAACCTCTCATCAAATCTTTGTTTTTAAGGAAAATACAGAAATCACAGGGTGCTAGGTCGGGGATATGCGCAGGATGAGTGACAAGATGTACTTTTTCGGAAGCTAAAAATGACTTTGTTTTGTTGGCCGTGTGTGAAGAAGCGTTATCATGGTGTAGGAGAATGCGACTTTTGGGTCGTCTATTGCGAACTTTTTTTAACACCCTGGGTAAACAAATGGTAGAATACCACTCGGCATTAACACGCTTTCGATCTACAAGTGAAATCGTATAGATGGGATCCGTAGCTAAGAAAAAAAAAACGTGATCGTTTTTCACCAACGTTTCTCGCCTGTCTCAATTTTGTTGGCCTGTTCTCATTTTTAAACACCCATTCACAAGATTGCTGTTTTTTTCGGGTTCAAAATAATAAATCCACGTTTTGTTTCCTGTGACAATATCATAAACAGCATTAGAATCTCCGTGGTCGTACTTCAGTAGCATCTGTGAGCACCATTCCACGCGAGCCCGCTTCTGCTCCGCTGTCAATTCATGAGGGATCCAACGACAACAAAGTTTCCGAACTTTCAATTCTTCGTGTAAAATTTTCTGAATTTAGCTCATACCAATCCTCAACAGTCCTCGAATTGTCTCATACGTAATACGGGGGTTTTCTTCAATTAACCGCTTAACAGTAGCCACATTATTTTCGTTGGCGGCAGTTGAAGGCGTATTTTCGTTGCGTACGTAGAACTTTGATGTGTGATAAAAAAACAATTGACAAATCATTTCCCGCCAACTATTTTTTTTTATTACTAAGAAGGTTGCAACGTTTTAAAAATATAACATTCGAAATTCAAATATTTCCGATTAGCTAGAAGTGCAAAACTTTTAGTGTGCCTCATGTAATAATGCTTACCTATTACAGACGTCGAACATCTAATAAGGTGTTTAATGAGCTTGCTGTCCATTTACTGTCCCAATGTAATTGTTTAGATAATTTTAATTTTAAACGTAACTATTTTATTATCGCGCTATAAATGCTCCGAGGGTTTATGAGTCGGTTCGTATGAAGTGGATAGTCCAGCGTGGCAAATAGTGAAATAGTAATATTTAGTTTCACTAAATATGCTTATTAGTAATACATACAGTATTACATGAATATATTTTCTTTTGGTGATAGAGTGATATTCAGCTGTAGGATGAGGTTTATTAAACATTTTTCTAGGAACCATGATCTCAAAGTTTGATTATCTATATATTACATATAATAAAATCGTAGGAAAGTCAAAACTGTACATTGAATATTTTTTAAAAGAATACTTGGGGCGTGATCTATAATCGATATCGAAGCCAAAAATATAGTTTTTAGAATTTTTGTCTGTTTGTCTGTATGTATGTCCGGGGTAAACTCAAAATGTTACTGCATGGATTTACTTCAAATTTTGCATGAATATTACTAACAGGTCGGGTCAACATATAGGCTACATATTATCACGCTATCACCTATGGGGAGGAGCTGTGCGGAGTAAACGAAGTCCGCGCGGACGAAGTCGCGGGCAACAGCTAGTATTTTAAATAAACTAGCACATCGTGATACTATCTATTCATGTGCTGATACTACGATATCTGCTTGCGTAGAACTTATAAAAATCGTAATTTCTTAAAACGTAAATAAAGTTGTCGAATTTTTTATTTAGACAAAGTTCAAGTATTGAAGAAGAAAATTAAAATGTACTTATATTTAAATTTATCCAGTAGTTATTGTGTGGTGCGCTGCGGAAAACATATTTTATTTAAGTTATATAGATAAATGTAAACTAGCATTATACAAGAACTAAAATTGTGACCAATGAATAAATTAAATTATTGTTAGTATGTTATTGGCGAATACTGATAAAATGTATCGTATAAATTACTTGTTCTAGTGTGGTGCTATACACTGCAGCTCGTGATTAGTAATTAGTGGCTTTTAGGGGATTTATTTTACAAGCAGATCATTTATATGGCAAACGCTTGTTGCTTACGACCCATATAGTATGTATTTTTCACTGTAATACCACCGCCTATGTATATTTCATTTAAATTCAATAATTAAAGTAATTTTAAAAACATATAAGAACATACATTTTCGTCATATGATTAAAGACAAAATATTAAGTTATTGCAATGTATTGTCGTAAATGGAAAATCATAACACTCGTAAGCAATGCTACTTGATTATATTTTAAACAAAATTTGCGTTTCAAAATTATACCTTTTTTTTGAAATGAAATGAAATTTATTTGCTTAGAATACGGTTGTTCTTGTTAGCGGCAATAACTTAGAGCAGATTTTTCCTATTAAAATTAATATTTAATATATAGCACTACTTATGTACATGTTTGTAAGGCGTTACACCCACATTGTACAATTTGTAGTAGAAAATATTATTATCTATCTGAACCTACGACAAAATTTATATTAATATGTTTTACTTAGAGTCGTATGTTTTACGTCTGTTTGAAATAATATTAATCTACTCAAAATGCTTTTTGAGGTATTTATAACATAAAAACTTTCTGTATGGTATTTCAGAGAGAGAAAATTCTATAGTATTACATTACTGAGCCTAATATTTAGTGCTATTTGAAATATTTTTCCTATTTCACGGTGCTATGTAATTTCGAGTGTTTTGAAATTACATTTATATAATACTCAAATATTTAAAATATATAAATCAATACATTTCAATAATTAAATATAATATTAATTAGTGTTGATAATTATTTTGAAAATGCAAAGATGCACAGCCCATAGCGCTGTACTATTCAACTAAATCTACACCAGCGCTTACAATGTCGGTTTTAATTACATACATGAAAGGTAAACACTTATGCAATTGCTCTATGAAGTGAGATTTTCATATCGTTTGCATAATAAACTATTTATACGATAGCCAAAAGGTTCGACGCCAGTATCTTTTTGTTTATAGGCGATGGTTATCTTATCTCTTCACCAAAAGAGTCATGTGCTTGTTTCCTATAAATAATCCAACCAACACATTAGCAGTACGTTGAAAACATAATGGTTATTATTAGTATACGCTTGGGGAAAATTAGACCATTGAATTCCATTACATAATCCGATGGTCCGTGTAGTTTAAGGCTAATTGTGCAAGTAGATAATTAGTAAGTACGCGACTAACAACAATTAGGGGCGCCAGATAGCGATTAGCGTTGGGACACAGACTGATAATGTGAAGGCTACTCAGAAACACTTAGAGAAAAGTGTTTCTGTGAAGAGCTATTGTTTAAAGTGATGTTTAAAAATATGTGCCGTGCGTATTAAATATCAAACTACAAACTAACCTTTGTATTTACTAAACTAGTTGTTGCTTGCGGCTCCCGTTCAATTCGTTCAATCCGTTGGAACAAATCAAGAACTTTCATATTATAAACATCTGAGAGCTCTATTTAATCAGATTCTGCATATACAGTGTCCCAAAAAATCAACGTCAAGAGAGCACGGTGTGATAGCCCAGGCTAAACTAACTCTGAAAAAATCTGGAAATTTCTATTATTTCTGAACCAAGTGATGGTTCAGAAATAATAGAAATATTTTTGAAAATCAACACTTAGTCGATAACTTTGGGTAAAATGCACAAAAATGAAACCTACATAGCGAAAATAATAGCGCAAAATTATGATTAATGTGTAATTAAAGGTGATACACGATTATGCAATTAACCATAGGTCATAAAAATTACACGTCTTATTATTATTATATTGTGTCTTTAGTGTACACAGGCGATGGTTATCCCTTTACATCCTTGCCAATAAACATATTTGCTAAGATAATCTTATATTGCTTTTTATGACGTCGCTTACTATGACGGTTGACGTTTGACTGTTTGACGTTTGACGTTTGACTACAGATTAAATCATCTTACGTGTATATTTTTTTACTAGCCGTTGCCAGCGACTTCGTCGTGATAGATCGTGATAGCGTGATCATATGTAGCCTATATGTTGACCCGACCTATTAGTAATATTCATGCAAATTTTGAAGTAAATCCATGCAGTGCTTTTTGAGTTTACCCCGGACATACATACACATAAACAGACAAAAATTCTAAAACTATATTTTTGGCTTCGATATCGATTGTAGATCACGCCCCAAATATTCTTGTAAAAAAATATTCAATGTACAGTTTTGACTTTCCTACGATTTTATTATATGTATAGATTTATACCACTATAAGCTTATAACTTGTATACTTTTACGTATATAATTACTTATTATAAAATAACATTTAAATATAATGAAGCGATTCCAATGAGACGATTACAGATAAAATTAAAACCAAAGTAAAATTAATATGTTGTAACACTCGCGGCTCGCTTACAAACTGTTAACATAATTAATTTAATAACAAAATGTATTCTCGACCTCTTAATTAAAATAACAGCCGAGTCTCTGTACTCGAGAAATACTAAAGATAACTCAAAATGCTCGTTTATTGTTTTTAAATTGACTTGATTGACTCTTTGACGTGACTTTCTCATTTCGACCTTTTTAAAAATATTTTTACCTTATTATGGTAGAAATTCCAAGGTAATTTATAGATTTTCGCTTATTAACTTGACAAGAGAAGGCTAATACGTGTCACTTACATTGTGGCTATTAGCTGCAAGGGCGGATCCAGGGGGGTCATGGGGGTCATGACCCCCCCCCCCCCCTAGACAGGGGTCTAGGTATGGATTATCAGGATTAGATCTTGACTGAACTTCAAATATGTGACCCTGCCTGACCCGAAGGCTGGATCCGCCCTTGATTAGCTGGGAGGTAGAGGTTCTGCAACGCCTCGACGAGGCTTGGTACCACCACCTTTTCTATTTCTGGCACAATAGCGTCGGCGTTTGTCGCTGTCTGATTCTGATTTGGAGGGTTATGTGCCGGTGTAGTAATTCATATGGCATTCTAATCTTGCTACATGGATGGCAACGTACCATTAACACCTTTGGTTTCTATAGGCAATTGTTCAAATTCAAAAATGTATTTAAATAAACCTTTACAGGCATTTTTGGCGGGTCGACGTTTTTTATAATAAATTACTACCGGATCGGAACGTAACCACGACGGTTATCTTTTTCCAACAAAAAAACTTCGCCTGTTTGCTATCGTATGAGATAAAAACATGTTTAT
Organism: Apodemia mormo; assembly: GCA_036924255.1. Lineage (NCBI taxonomy): Eukaryota > Metazoa > Arthropoda > Insecta > Lepidoptera > Riodinidae > Apodemia > Apodemia mormo. The sequence continues at coordinate 10,158,951 of JAUPFN010000010.1, read as the reverse complement.
ACTTTACTAGCGACCTGCCCGCGGTTTCACCCGCGTAACTTTTGTTTCCGTACGAATATCAAAAAGGTTTATATACTTAAACCTCCCTCAAGAATCAATCTATCTATTAAAAAAAACCGCATCAAAATCCGTTGCGTAGTTTTAAAGATTTAAGCATACATAGGGATATAGGGACATAGGGACAGACAGAGAAAGCGACTTTGTTTTATACTATGTAGTGATATATATTTACACTCTATATACTTTCCATTTTATATACTCTATATAAAATGGAAAGTAGAATTTAAACAGTCGCGGATGCCAAATGACAAACTATCATACTCGAGGTTAGACAACCGGAACAGAATGATCACTCTCTCGTTACCATTCGTATCAGCTATCAATTGTATCAATTGTTCCATCGGATAGATCGTGTTACGAATTAGCACGCACGCTTTCGCGACGGATATCAAGATACTCTTATCATATATTATATTATCATAATATCTTTTTAACCGATTTAAACCGACGAAAATTATGCGTGATTCAGTGAGTCAGTCAGTCATTAAAATCATTTCACAGGTTTATAACAATATAACGTATAATAAGCTAAGCATTATCAGTAAATAACCTATAATAATAATAAAAAATAATATATAATAATAATAATAAAAATTAATATATATACTATATATATATTTATATATATATATATATATATATATATATATATATATATATATATATATATATATATATATATATATATATATATATATATATATATATATAAATATCCCTTGACAAATTACACGTTTTGAACCCCAAAGTAAGTAAAATATTTGCTTGTGATATGGATGTCAGTCAAAGTTATCAATACATAGAAATACATATATAGATACCGAAATATATATATATATATATATATATATATATATATATATATATATATATATAATAAGCACCCAAACCCAGAAATACAAAAACTATGCTCATCACACAATCTTTTGCCCCTGTCGGGAATCGAACCGGAGCCCCGTCGATTGCGTAGTCAGGATCACTAATCACTCGACCAACGGGGCGGTAATACAATGTTTTAATTGACAATGTTTAAATAATGGTATATTGACACATACATGGGTGCCAACTCCGTTGCTGCTATCGCTTTGTTATTCGTAAAAACTTCAAAAGCACTTGGCACTGACTTCAGAACTTAACCACCTAATGATCTGAGTCGAAAACATAACCTATAATGCAATTAATAAAAATCAAATAAACGTTAAGGTTATCAAATGCGTCATTGGGATCAACGATTCTTGATAGCCCTCAAGCACGTGATTCTTGGTCGTAAAAGATGATAATTGCTCAACTAAATTACGCGTTATTAAGTTGAATACAATTTTCAATCTTTCTTAAAATTATTAGCTAACTAGCTGTTTCCGTCGACTTTTTTATTTCATAAGGCAACAAGCAAGCAGATGGGTATCCTGATGAAAAGAGTCAACCTTGGCCTATAGACACCAAAGATGTTAGTTGTGCGTTGCTATCCCGTGGGGAGGTCTAATGCCACACGCATAAATTTACCGGTTATTTTACCTCCAAACCGGAACACGACAGTGACTAGCGCTGAAGGCGGTGGTACCAGACCCGGGCGAGCCAATACCGAACTCTACTACCTAGTAGTCACGATGGTAGTGACTCGCATAGCCAATTGGTCGCCTCTTACGACCTGCCTGGCAGAAAACAGTTGGCCTATTCTTCAAAGAAGCCAACACGGAAAATGGCTCTGGTTGCGCGAAAACATTACTTTTGCTTAGTAAAGTAAAAAATAATATACATTACTCCTGGGTACACTACCTTCATTAAAGTAATTTTTAAAACCGGTCGCGGTGTAGTTGTTTTGAGGTTATTTATCGCATATTTTTTTTAACAAAGTATAATTTTTACGCGATTGGTAATGAACTAGCGATTATCTTGCCTCCAAGGCAGGCAGCCCTCTTTTAGCTGCTTTGGATTTATAACTTCTGACAACGTTTGGCTTTTTTATGACAGCTGTGTTAAATTACATCAGACAACTTACTTAAGTATCATCACGCCCTTGCGGAGTAGACAGAATAAACCGATCGTCTATATAGTTTTCGATTCTCCACAATTTACCGGTTTTTCGGTTGTCCGACCAAACTACATAGTATCATGTACAATTATTCCCAACAAAGTCGAATGTATTTTTTGGTTATCTTAAAAGATCTTTTGAAATGCGATTGTCTCGTTCAGATTCATAAATCGCGTCACTGGCTCCTCAAATTATTGCTGCCGTTTAGCGATACTTAAAAGGCTATTAAATTTAACTATCGTATGTAATTTTAACAATTTAATTATATGCTGCGTGGTTATGAAACGCCGAAGATTGAGATGTCTTAACATAAAGACAATTTCTACCTCAATCGAAACTTTTAAATACTTATTAACTGCTTAATTGTGAGAGGGAAAGATATTATGTCTTCATATAAAAACTACACGCCTTTATCTTAAATTTCTTATGATAGGTAATTTTTTTTTTGTGTATCCTTACTGCTCGCCCTCCTTCAAGAGTCATTTCGTGATAAGCGAACTAATGAGCGCTCGCGGTGGTTGAGTCGGCCGTTAGATTGTACCAACTTAATCACTTAGATATTTCAATGATTGTACCAACTTAATCACTGAAATGTTAGATATTACATTTCATATGCGACTACTGTAAAAATAGCTCGTTTTTTGTGTTCCTGTTCTGTAACAACCATCTTGTATAAAACTTGCGCTGACAGGTGGCAAATCTATCGACAAATGGAGCAAATAACAAATATCGGCCAATTTGTGTTTTCCAAAAAAAAAAAAAAACAACGAAATTTATGCCCCGCCCTTTATTGCAAATCTGATTTGAGTCTATTGAGGGGACCAAAAAAACACTCACTTACATATTAGGTGGTAGAGATCCGCAACGTCTCACCCGCTTTACATATTCCTGCCTCGATAATGTCAATGCAAGTCATTGAGTCCCATCCCATGATTGATGCATTGCAATTCCACCACACGGATAGCAACGCATCTAACGCAACTAATACCTACAGGCAATGATTTCTCGTTCCATGAGGTGAGCCATCTCTTTGCTATTGAAAGATTTAAAAGAACACATTAATTGTAAAAATCGTAACTACTATCTAATCCATTTTTATATTACGTTTTTGGATGAAAGCCTTAATAACATCATAATTTAAAAAATGACACGACTCAAGTCTTCTATCATGGCGTTAAATTAGACAAAATACACAAGCGATTTTTTGTTTATTATTTTTGTTTTCCGAGTAATGGATAACTGTTTATTCGCTAATTGGCCACGGTTGGGTTACTGTTTGAGCTGTGTTTTTGTAGCGGGATAATGGTCCGGTGTAATACGGATACTTTCACGAATCTATTTTCGGAACTTTTCTCCGTGATATTTAGTAACGCCTTGGGCGTAGTTTTATGATTTTGGAGGTTGGTGTTTGTCGGCCTTGTTAATTATATTGAAAAAATCGTCCAGGAGTGAATCGAATTCTTACACGAAGCGTTCGATATTGGTTAGATAAAAAACCGAAAGATTTAAGCTTTTACTATTTTTAGGTATATATATTAGATAGTGAACAAGAAGGCGAAAGAGAAACCTTTGCCTATACACACTAAGTTGTTAATGTGATGTTGCTATCTTTGTGACTAACTTACCCTTTAAACCGGAACGCGACAGTGACAAGCACTGACGCTATGTCAGCAAGAATAGGTAAGGCCAAGTCCAAAATATGCCAGGATTGCGAGGAGGTTGCAAAGTGAAATTAGGAAGATGGATACGCTGAGTACTCTTTGATAATATACGAGTAGCTGACCAGGCAAGCGTTGTATTGCCATATAAATTATTGAATTAAAAAATGGGGGTTGATGGTAGAAGGGTGAAAATTTTCTTCTCTATTTGTCTCAGGTCCATGTCCATATTAATATAAATGCGAAAGTCTGTCTGTCTGTTATGTTTCCACGGCTAAACCGCAACCAATTTCGATGAAATTTGTCATGAAGACAGTTGAAAATTAAACATAGGCTAATATATTTTACAAAAACAAAACTTTGAGGGCTGAAATAGAGTATTAATCATTAACTATTTAGACTAATAATTTAGCTACGAGTCACCAGGCAGTTATGGAATAAATAAAAATACGACATAAAACGTTATCAAAATTCAAAGCTTTGAAATAAAAATCTAAGGATGGATCTTTAAAGTATAATTTTTACTATACCTTAAGATTAGATACGAGAGATACCATGGCTGTATTTCCTCTGTGAAGGTATTGAACTTAAGCCAGGATAATCCTCTCTTCGGAGACAGAGCTGCCAGTGGAATTTATGTCAATAGAAACGACAGGTAATTCCGTTCCTTTTGAGTGCTACCTTTTAAAATTTAAATTAATCGTTAATGACAATTCAACGACTTATTTTTTATGTCTGGCAAACAAATGACTCTCCTCAGGGAGTGGTAACAATCGCTTATAAAAAAGACAGGGTATAATACTAATTGCATACAGTATTAGCTACCTTACCCTTCAATTTGAACATAAATGTGACAAGCGTTGACGCTATGTGGCAGGAATAATAATAATATCGCTGGACAAATTACACAATTCGATCTAACCCCAAAGTAAGCAGATTATTTGCTTGTGTTATGTGTTGTTAGTCAACGATACCAATACATATAAACACTGTTACACTGTGTGTCCCTGTCGGGAATCGAACTCGGGACCCATCAATTCGTAGTTAGGTGCGCTAACCATTCCACTAACGGGCCGGTCGTACCAAATCATGGCGAGACTGTGAGAACTCTAGTGTAGCAAAATAAAGGACACCTTTTTGATTTCGCGAGTATCTCGTATTGCATATCTTAGGCCAGTGGAAATAAAAATGAATTTGACACTGTTACATAGAAATTAATATACTTTCGCCGAAAATATTACCATGTTTTACGAATTTTACTCCTAGCGTAGTCGGTAAAAATTAATATCCTAATTTGAAAGTAGATAACGCCATATTGTCCTGTCATTAAAACAATCGACGTTGAATAACAGTGATCAGTAATGGAGAAATAACAGTTCAATGGTTATCTGGCCAATACCGTTTGGATTTCAAATAATTTATCACTACGATTAATGATAACTCGCGGGTGGCGGTTTATTACGCGTGATTGATATTCTCTTATCCGATATTGTAATGTGGTATTTGTTTACGGTATTGTGTATTTATTTCTAGTTTATAAAGGCTCGATATGCTTCTATTTGAATCTACTCCTCAATAGATGGCGCGCTAATTAAAATTGAAACCTTTATCAAATAAAGCAATGATAAATCGTTTCCGATCTGGTAGTAAAGGCGATATCAGACGATTCACTCGAATGATTGTTCACTCGAGTGAATGCTTCATTTTGCTTTTATTCCATGTTCACACGGTAAAGTTGAAGTGACACACAAAACAACGTTCATCTGGTCTTTTTTTTAATATGTCGTCGATCGAAGTCATCTTCGTATTCTTTTGTGAATTAATTTGTGACACTAAAGGTTTGATAATTATTAAAGTTGTCCAAAATGTGTTGCGTATTTTGATACTTTATTTGAACACTATTTTGCCGCAAGCCGCAATATTCAACGTGGCGTTCGTTTGCTACAGAATTCGAGACAAAATGGCCAAATTCGAGTGAATTTTTCTTTTGGGTTCAGATTGTTCATTTTTCATATTCGGATTGAAAGTGAATGCTGCCGAGTACCAATTTTTCATTAGTGAATTCATTCGGCGCTCTGTTACATTTTGTGTTTAACACTTCATTAGGAGTGAAAGGCATCAAATGAAACGCGAAAAGGATTGAAAAATAAATCGTCTGATATCACCTTAACTGACTCGTCAAAAGCGCCTGTAAAGGATAATTTGAATAAAAAGTTTTGATTTTGATTTAGACTTGATTCTAAATTTAATTTGCAATTTTTAACTAAATCGTTATTGATAGTATCAGATAATAAATAGAAATAAAATAAATATCATCATGCCAATATCTTGGAGACGTAGATATAGGAGAACAACGGTAATTGGTGTCTTGTGTTGACAGATAACTTATCGATCTATAAACAGGGCACATATTCCATCAACTTATTCAGAAATTAAAAGAAATTTACCGACTCGGCTTTCGTATGGGTTAGGTACCATCGCCTTACCTTTTCCTATACCTTAAACTCTTATAATCTCTTCAGAGTTTAGGCGTTGGATACTTGCTTCCATTAAAAGATCCAGCGGCTTGTGTGAAAATCATAAAAATGAGCTCAACATTTTTCCGTCTGGCATGGCGGTAAAAAAATAGTCTGTAGATTGGAAACAATTGGAAACTCTAGATCGTTTGATTACAATTGATAAAACAAACAGAATTTTTTTTCTTTTTTAACATAAATAGATATGCACATCAGTTCTACCTAATGCACGTTTTCTCCGTGTTGGTCCGTGCTCTTTTTGAGGAATAGACCACCTGCCGTTTTACCAGGCAGTTTGTAAGACGCGGACGATTGGCTAAGCGTCACTAACGTCGTGGCTAGTGGGTGGTAGAGTTCTATATTGTCTTACTCAGGGCTGGCACCACCGCCTTATTTAATATTTATTCCTGCCGCAATAACGTCAGTACCCAATGCTTGTCAGATGGTAAGGTAGCTGGTAATTTTATACATGTGGCATTAAGACCCCACCATAAAGATGGCGACGCACTATTAACATATTTGGTGTCTATAGTCAATGTTTGTCTCTTTCCATCACGAGAGCCATTTGCTTGTTTGCTATATTATAAAAAGTATGCAGTCTCATATTTTATTATTATTTTCTCATTTTTTACGATCAAATGAGTATTATAAGTCGTGCACTATTAGATTCTAAATCAGTTTCGCCCTTATCACAATGAGGGTTATGAAGTTTATTGAAAATTGTATTATAATTTATAACTAGTTACATAAGCCCACTTAATTCGGTGTTTGATTAAAGTTATCGAGTACTGGCAGTCACGTTCTTTGTGATATCCGAATCATTAGATTGTGCCGATCAATCATGTTTAACTCAGGCTCGTTTCTTCTGTGCTTTCACTTACATAAGTTGTTTAGAGATAAGACAGGAAGGTTATATTCGGTTAATTATACCGGTGTATATAAACGCTAGCTTGCGCCTGCAGTTTTGTCAACGTTAAAAAATATTTTTCTATCCTAAACAGTACATTTTTGGGATGAGGCTTATACATTGTGCTTTTTTATCCCCTGACAACGTGTATACAAAATTTCATGTTGATTGGTTCAATTATCATGTCAGGAGGTATTGAAATTTTTTAATTTGTGTTATTCATACTATCACTACATAGTATAAAACAAAGTCGCTTTCTCTGTCTGTCCCCATGTCCCTATGTACATTTAAATCTTAAAAACTACGCAACGGATTTAGATTCGTTTTTTTAATAGGTAGATTGATTCTTGAGGAAGGTTTTAATATATAAACCTTTCCGATATTCCCACGGGAACAAAATCTACGCGGGTAAAACCGCGGGCAGGTCGCTAGTAATATAAATGCGAAAATCTATCTGTTTGTTTATATTTCACGGCTAAACCGATTTAATAAAAGTTGTCATGGAGATAGTTGAAGATCTGGGGTCAAACTTAGACTACTTTTTTAAAAAAAATCAACCTATAAGGGGCTAAAGTAGGATGAAAGTTTGTATATATAATCGACGACGTGTTAATCTACTCGCGGGCTCTATTCTATGTGTAAATACCACCTTAGATCATGGAGACTTTTGAGGTGTAATAAATACAAAGTCATCAACTAGTAGTTAAACAAATTTTATATGAATAATTGTCATGCTATCATAGGTTTACACCAGGGTTTCTCAAAGTGAGGTACTCGCAGCTCTTGGGGTACGCAAGACAATTATTGGGGGTACGTGACAGAATGTGCATAACAATTTCTGCTTAGTTTACTTAGTTGAGAAGTCAAAATTAAATGCACTTGATTGTGTAGCGTATCGATAAATTCTAATATGTTGAATATTTATATGGAGCTACAATATTCATAAGATTGGCTGAATTTGCGCCTGCAAAAACCTTAGTCCTTATATTATTCTTCTTTTGCTTCTGAATTTTTTTATAATTTAAACACACTTTTTTTCTTTTTTTTTAAATATATTTTTTGTTCTATCTCCAACTTGTTTTATAAAGGGTTTGCCGTTGTCTTGACAAAGAGATTGAGATGTTAGTTTGAGAAACCTTGGTTTACACTTTACACAATTACTTACAAAACTTAATGTCTATTACATCGCTCACTTATAGTGGATAAGTGTAGTATGCTTACTCAAGTTACGGTTGTTTAACTTTATAGCTTAATGCCGTATAAAGATTGCCAACTAATAGTTAAACCTGAATGCAAATTACATGGAATACACTAAAATTACAACCAATTACATTGGCGCCACATAATAGTATTTTAATGCAGTCAAACAGCGTATGCTTTAATGTTGTAGTCGTATAATCGATACATTCTTATAATCGATTTAGCTGGAAAACGAGTTTATCGCAAAATTTGTCACTATCTTAAAGCATTATTCACTGTCTAGAATCTAGATGACTGTCCTAGATTCGATAAAATCAGAAGCCGACAGACTCCATCGCATTAGGCAGCGAAATACAGGCAGAGTTTCCGTCAATTCTTAAATTTTCCATCGCTTTCTTGCCTCATAGAAAAGGATCTTAACGCCCGTATCCCCGAAGAACTAGGAAGAGGCACAACAATTACACCTATGATTAGCCGAAGATAGTTAGTCCCGTAATGATGAATTCCTGGCACATGCCGTGGAAAATTATAACAGCTGTGCCGTAACAAAAATTTCAGTGGAATGTATGAATGATACTAGCTGCAGCGTGCAGCCCGCTGCATTATAAAAGTTTTTAGTGAATCCCGCGGGATCACTTAACTTTTCCAGGATAAAATATAGCCTATGTGTTATTCTGGGTCTTCAGCTATCTACATACCAAATTTCATCGTAATCGGTTCAGTAGTATTTGCGTGAAAGAGTAACAAACATCCATACATACATACTCACAAACTTTCGCATTTATAATATTAGTAGGATTATTTAAAAAAAAGGAAAAATTAGATATTATAAATGGGAAAATTTTCGGTAATTTTTGTTGTATAGCGGACATAACAAAAAGCAGCGGTAAATGCATAAATTAAAAAAATAACAGTCGCCTCTGTGGTCTAGTGGCCCAGCGTTGGCATTGGCCACATGAGGTCCCGGGTTCAATTCCCGGGTTGGGCACATAAAAAAAGTGTATTTTCAGTTTTCTGAGAAACACAAAGTTGCCCGGGATTGGAAAGTGCCCGGTTGGCGATAGGCTTGTCACCTATCACATTGTGGGACCAATTATCTTCGGCTAATCGTGGGTGCACTTATTGTACCTCTGCCTACCCCTTCGGGGGTATGGGTGTGAAGATATTAAAAAATAACATCACCATCATCGTGTCTATTAGTTATTTAACATCTTGCTTGTGTTGTTATCACCGCTTTACTTGTCCCTGCCGTAAAAAAATCTGAAATTTTTAAGTTTCTTACTTTTGTTTTCTTTCTCATTTCTTCATCAACAAACAGTTTTTCAATTAAAACATATTTTGAGACAGGTAGGTACTATTAACATAACTTGATTATATTATTATGTCAGGGTCGAAGTGTTTTAATTTGCCATTCATTTAACTATTTAAAATTGCAAATTCCTAAACTGGTCGTCCAGTGTAATCTGTGGGATTTTTTGCACGATTGTAATACCGTTTTGTAATTTATTATGTTGCATATAATATGGGAACCAGACAGAAATCTATAGTAATATTATAAATGCGAAATTATATTTATTTTGTTATTTAATCATGCAAAAACATCTGAACAGATTTGGACAAAATTTGGCACACATGTAGATGATAACCTGGAATAGCACATAAGATACTTTTTATCCCGAAAAAATAAGTTGTTTCGTGGGATTCACCATAAACTTTTATAAGGTAGCGGGCGGCATGGTACAGCTTGTATATCATAAAATTCTGTTTGCTCCACTTGTGAAAAGGTATAAGATTTATTAATTTAAATAACAGCTGACGGTATATCGGATAATCGAATTATATTAAATACAAAATACAAAACTGATTACACTTTATTGGATACTAGCTGTTGCCCACGACTTCGTCCGCGCGGACGTCGTTTACTTCGCACAGCTCTTTCCCCTTAGGTGATAGCGTGATAATATGTAGCCTATATGTTGACCCGACGAGATTATTGACTTTATTATTACCTTAATAGATAGTTAATTTTTTTCAGCCCAAAAATAATATTAATTTAAAATATGTTAAATATTTAACAATTCTTAATATTTCATTAGATATTTTAATAATTAGTAAAAATCAACACTTCATCTTTATTTTGACAATAATTTAAAAATTGATGGCCGCATATGCATATACTAATATTTTAAATATGTTTGTGTAAAATATTGATAACAATTCATAAATTAAAATTCAACTTATTTTCTTCAAACATACAAAAATGCAAACATTCACATTTATAATATTAATTATTTGGTTATTATCTAACATGTGTAGGAATGAGACTACTTTAACTACTTGTTAATCACAAGTAGTTATAAGTGAAGGTCTATTTTCTGGCTTTCTGAATCCTTTATTTTTTTATTTAATCGTAGCTGTTGCCAACGACTTCGTCCGCGCGGACTTCGTTTACTCCGCACACTACTCCCCCGTAGGTGATAGCGTGATAATATGTAGCCTATATGTTGACCCGACCTATTAGTAATATTCATGCAAAATTTGAAGTAAATCCATGCAGTACTTTTTGAGTTTACCCCGGACATACATACAGACAAACAGACAAACAGACATACAGACAAAAATTCTAAAAACTATATTTTTGGCTTCGATATCGATTGTAGATCACGCCCTTTGTATTTTTTTCAAAAAATATTTAATGTACAGTTTTGACTCTCCTACGATTTTATTATATGTATGGATTTTATTGTACACAACAGTAAATATAACAATAACATAAATAAAGGAAAAGCCTACAAAAGACTTGTCTTTAAAGTAAACACGGGAGGAAATTTTAATTACGTAAAAATTTAGGTAAAATGGTTGAGTACTTCTTTTTCTTACTCATATGTCAATAATTGATCCGGGTTCTGTTTGAAGTAAAAATCAACTGCCTAACTGCTAGGCATCTCCTATGAGGCGAGGGCAGGCTAATACATTTCAGTGATATCGTGACCAATAACTAGGTGGTGCTGTTTTGCAATCTCGATCGAGTTTTGGTGCTCCTACCTTACCTATCTCCCCCTCAATAGCATCGGTACTTGTTGATGTCGTGTTTCGGTTTGAAGATTAAGGCGAGGTATTTTGACGCGCGTCAATTCCACAGGAAATGGGCGGCGCAGTTTGTTCTGAAACCGCTGGGAAACGTGCTAATTTTCAGATAAATAAATATAGGACTTCAGCTGAAAACTAAAATTTATTACATTCTTTTTTTTATTTAAAACTAAATATCACCATATAAAAATCATGTAGAAGAATAGAAATATTATTAACAAATTATTTGTTTTACAGAGTTTTTAGCCTGTTTTCGGAATTTTATATGATCGAGTAAAGTATACTCTATCATGTAATAAGTTAGCACATTCATTAGGTAATATCGTCAGGTATATCGGGTAATTTTTGTAAAATTGATATTTAATAATCAATACAAAAAAAAAAAATGTGATTTAGTAAACAAGTTTTTTCCCGTTTGTCCCGATGCCTCGCCTTATGTAGCCAGAAAATGTATGCATACAGACGGATGGCAACACACAATTAACATCTTTGATTACTATAAACAATGGTTGTTTTTCCATCAAAAGTACCATCTGCTTGTTTGCTATCCTAAATTTAAAAAAAAACTGGACGTATATTACGATTCGTGTTTAAACTGCCGTAAATCGTTGTCAAATTTTTAATAAATAAATCATCAGCTTTCGTGTTTCATATAATTACTAAATATTGCATCTTAATGGCTATCTTAATATTCGGAGTTGCGTGCGCGTAATTGAAGAAATAATTTTGACTTCATAAGGAGCCGTTCGCCGAACGAAGCGAAATGCTTGCGCCTTGCGGTATCTTACAAGATAGCTATAAATATTTTTAAACGACTTATATAAACATTACGAGGCAAATGAGTAAAAATTAAACTGCATACAACTAGAATTGATCTAATCCTAAAGTAAGCAAATTGATACTTCCTTCACAAACAAGTAATTTCCTTAGTTTTGAATAGCTTGTCTGACATGATTGTCTGGACGGAAAAAAATAACGACCATCTATACATACTAGAGATCTTGATGTTGCGTTTATATAGATAGAGATTTTAATGGTGCGTTCATCGTTATATTTTTCTCTTCAAAGAATTAAGCTGTTCTCTGGACAGAAAAAGATAACCATCATCTATAGATACTATCTTTTTTGTTCATAGGATAAATCTGTTCCCTGGACGGAAAAAGATAACGATCACCTGTAGATACTAAAGATTTTGATGGTGCGTTCAACGTTATCTTTTTCTGTTCAGAGAATCAAGCTGTTTTCTGGACAGAAAAAGACAACGACAAAATACAAAAATACAAACAAAAGATTTTGATGGTGCGTTTATCATTATCTTTTTCTGTCCAGAGAATCAAGTTATTCTCTGGAAAGAAAAAGAAAACAATCACTTCACATCACACACACACAAAAAGATTTTGATGGTGCGTTCATCGTTGCCATCTATATTTCGGAGATGTAATAGCACATATTATGTAACATGCTGCATACCCATATACTTTAACGTGCCTACCCTACCTTTACACTTTAGATAGCAAACAAGCAGATGGCTCTCCCGATGGAAAGAGACTACCATCACCTTTAGACACCAGTGATGGCGCGTTGCTATCTGTGGGGTGGAATATAATGCCACATGCATAAGTTTATCGGCTACATAAGGTTCTTCCAAACCGCAACACGACAGTGACAATCCACTGCTTTACCTATTTCTACAACAATAGATGTAGTAGAAATAGGTAAAGCAGTGGTACCTAAGCAAACCTTGATAAGCCGTTACGGAACTTTATCATCTAGCCAGTCGTTCGCCTTTTACGAACTGCTTAGCAGAAAAGCAGATGGTCTAATCTTTAAAGGTGTCACGGACTAACACGGAGGAACTCCCAACTGTTTAACTGGGTCCCTTGACACCAACCATCATTGAAAATAAAACTGATACCATTTATTCGTTTAGAATAAATTATAAAATTATTTTCACGCCCGTATCCTGGAAGAGGTAGGCAGAAGTGGAATCAGTATACCCACGATTGGCCAAAGATAATTAGTCCCACAATGTGATAGGTAGCAAACCTATCGCCAAACGGGTCCTTATCTAATCCCGGGTGTAGTGTATGTGTTATATGTGGATCATACGTATGTGCGTGCGAGTAGGTGGGGGCACGCGCTATTATTATAAGTAAGGTATGGTTTGGACTTTGGTATCACTAATCACAGTATGATTTGGACCGTCAGTATGTGCGTACGCGTGTATAGTGTTAGTGAGACTACGCCAGGTATACCAGTGATCATTACACCGGGCAATGTTGTTTTTAACAGTAAGCTGAAAAAACACATTTTTAAATACCCGACCAGGGAATCCACCGGACCATACCATTAGACCACAGAGGCGACAAATAAAGTAAAAATAAATAATAAAAACTCTATTACAAGCTGTGAAAAGTGAAACTCGACAAAAATGTTTCCCTTGATCATTAAAAATATTCGGCGCACGACCGGTTTGTAAAAGTTTTTGACGCTAACAAGCGCATCGCAAACATTTCTGTTGCATGAATCGGAATTTTATACAAATTTACCGATTATTATTTAGTTTCATCGATTCGACACAAGCAATTAGTTGTCTGATACAATCTTAGGTCCTATCACGAACGTCACGTTAGATGTTCGAAGATTTAACACAATAGGTGTCAAATTTTAAGAAAACAAAGAGTAGAAAAATGAGTATGTATTCATGAAATCTCTTTTGCTTGATTCTTCCTTTGATTAGTTTTGCAACTTATTGAAACAATGACGAAAGTGCATACAAAATTTTCGAATATAACATAGGTACGGGAGACTAAATACATATCTCGAATTGATCTAAGAACAATAAGTTTTATTAAAGTCTGTTGAATTAAATCGTCAAACATTAACGTAGGTGATAGGACCTTTTACGCCATGACGTAAAAGTAACGCAACAATTATACATATTGTTACGAAAAATCTAGAAGCGTGTAGAGTTAAAGCGCGCGCGCGCTAATTATCTAGAAATAAAAGAAAGAGTTAGCTACTCCTATTGACAAACAAATGTTGACAAAAGTTCAGTGATAGTATAGCGAGTGACTACTATCCTGTAAAGTTTATTTTACATATATTACACCCTGTAAAGTGTATTTTAGTATCACGTTGTGTTGTGTTGTGTAAATACACGGATTTAATATAAGTGGTGTTTTCTTACAATTGCGAACCCGAGTACGTAACAATATTAAAACAACGTAATCCTTCTAATCCTACTAATATTATAAATTCGAAAGTATATTTGGATCGAGGGGTGGATGTTTGTTACTGTTTCACGTAAAAACGGCAGAACTAATTTTGAAATTTGTCATGCATATAGATGCAGCGAGTTACAGGGCGCAGTTAGTAAAATATATAGAATACTAGCTGAAGGAGCTGGCCGCTGCATTATAAAAGTTTTTTACGAATCCCGTGGGATCACCTAATTTTTCAGGGATAAAAAGTAGCCAAGTCATTGTCTACCTGTATGCTAAATTTCATTGAAATCCGTTCTGCAATTTCCATCCATCCAAACATCCATCCATCCAAAAATCCAAACTTTCGCATTTATAATATTAAACCTAGACTAGCTGCACCCTGCCGCCTGATGCATTGTAAAAGTTTTTAGTGAATCCCGCGAGAACATCTAATTTTTCCGGAATAAATAACCTATATACTATATTCCAGGTCGTCACCTACAGGTGTGCCAAATTTTATTAAGATATGTAGAAAAATATAGATTTAACAAAAAAATATATTTTCATGAATTACTAGCTGCAGCGTGTAGCTCGCTGCATTATAAAAGTTTTTGGTGAATCCCGCGGGAACAACTCATTTTTCTGGGATAAAAATCTATATGTTATCATTTACCCGTGTGCAAAATTTCATCCAAATCCGTTCAGTTGTTTTGGCTTGACTGAGTAACAAACATTCATCCATCCATACATCCATACATTCAACTTTCGCATTTATAATATTAACATAGAATTCACGGCATACACACAGCTAGATGCAGAACGATACAGAGGAGGGAAAATATCGACTTATCGAAACACGCCTATCATTCGATTGTTATATGTTGCTCTTAATAGGACATCTTCTAGTTCGATCCGTGCGAACGGCCGGCCATGATTGATGATGTTTTAGGATATTAACTCCCTCACCCTTAGTTTATCGGCTGGGTAGGAACGGGATGAATGTTACTCATTTCGCTAATGCGGTTGACGCGCCGCGTAACTCAGATAACGGCGTTTGAAGCTATTTTGACGCTAACGTGATTTACTCAGCTTCATCTAAGGATTCCATTAACGGATAATAATGCCATTATAAGAATAAACGTCAAAGTCAATCAGATAATTTGTTTTGATGGGTTTTCTCTTGCGTCTATCAAGTAATTAACGCTATTCTCTTCTAGTTTAATTAAGACCTGTTACTTAATGTTTTACTATCTTTATGACGTTATTTCTGATACAGTCGAAGTATATCCGGGATTTTTTCAGCGTTTTTATTTGCTTATAAGTTATCTTAAAAATTACCTACCTTATAAATAACCTTAAAAAGTTGCGCGTAAGTACCTGTTATTAAAATTTACCTATTATAAAGTGACTGTAAACTATAACATTTCTTCTAAGTTTGAAAAAAGGCTTGAGTCCTCGGACGAATTTGAATCATAAACAAAATACGTGTGTGTCAAACGCATGTTAGTGTGTGTAATGTTTCTTTTAATTAATTTAGCTAATTTCTCGTGAATTATTAATAAAAGTATTAGCTTTTTGCAGTTCTTCTCGATATAAACTTTTATTGTGCTAAATTTCATTCTCCTCAGCTTAAAACAACTAACAATAATGTAATGATATTATAATAAGTATTTAAATCTATATTGATATTATAAATACGAAAGTTTGGATGGATGGATGTTTGTTAATCGTAAATTTATTTACGATAAAAAAATGTAAAACGATGCGATAAACGATGCAAATGTAGCTAATTGTTGATATTTGGTTGTTATAGTGGGCGGCATGTCCCGCGGAGGCAGCGGTGCCGGGAAGACGGCGACTGCCAAACGCGTGCCTCCCCCGGCCGTCCCGGGAGACGCGTTCGGGACTCCGCAGCATCGTCATTCGGGCTCCAGCTTCGGCTCCCAGGGCTACGCCTCCTGCGAGGAGCAGGCGTATCCACAGCCTCCAGACACGCCGTCACATACACGAGGTAAAATATCTTCTATTTTATGCTATTATGTGCAAGCAGCAGGAGCGAATCCACCGTTGTGGGCACGATGGGCATGCCCACAACCCGAATATACTTCTGACGTCACATTTTCACGATCTATTGAGATCACATATACCCGATGCCCATATATGTAAATAATATGTATGAATTATTTAGTCCTATACTTACTGTTTTAATAAGAAAAAACAATGAATCGTGCGTGATTCTGAACGCAGCAAAAATTAATAAGTAGGCACTTTTCCGAATCATCTACGATTTTTTTAGCAGTCATAGATATCATGTCAAAATCTTGTCTAATATTTGCATTATTATTCTGGCTAATGGCTAATATAAGGCTGTGCTCACAACCTTTTTCGAAGGCTGGATTCGCACCCGGCTAGCAGCTCTCTTTTCCCCGTGCTGATCCGGCCTCCCTTTGAAGAAAATAGATCATCTACTATTCTAACAAACAATTCATTTTGACCGCCCCGATAGTCGAGTGGTTAGCGACCAAAGACGATAGTGACTACGCAATCAAAGGGACTCGAGTTCAATTCTCGAATGGAACAAGCATTTGTGCGATGAACATAGATATTTGTATTTCTGGGTTTGGTTATTTAAATATATTTGAATACTAGCTGACCCGACAAACGTTGTTCTGCCGTTTTAACTAATCTTTTTTTCTGTATTTTCTCATCTTTTAAACCTTCCCTGGACTATAACAATTTCTTCTTTGATTTTTATATATATAGATTTATATATTTCCTATTACATAGTAATATCGTTGACTAGTGCCATATCACTAGCAAATAATTTGCTTGCTTTGAATTTAGATCGATTCGTGTATTTGTCTACCGATATTATAACTATTATTAAGTAAGTGATAGAGATCTGCAACGACTCGCCCGGGCTTTGGTACCATCGCCTTAGTTAATCAATCAGTGGTTGTTACTATCGTTTTCCGATTTGGAAGGTAAGACAGCTGGTAAATTTATGCAGATGGCATTACCATCCCGCCTCATGGATACCAACGCGCCATTAACATCTTCGGTGTCTAAAACGATGGTTCTCTTCCATCAGAAGAATCATCTACTTCAGGCTTTCCCAACCTTTATTTCGCCGACCCTCCCCGAGCCAAAAATAATATTTTCATGCCCCCTTTATATTCCTTATTTACCTACTCGTTAATTTTTTTTGGAAATATAATCTTACATAACACGTACGATGCTTCCCTCCCCTAACATTTCCCTACGCCTCCCTAGTGGGGCGTGCCCCCCTGGTTGGGAAGTCCTGATCTACTTGTTTGTTATCTTACGATATAAAAAAAAGCATATTTTATATTACGCACTTAGTAAAATGCTGTTATTTTGACCTTAGAAATAGATACTTACGTTTTGCTTATATATATAGATAAATGCTAATTACGATACGTTCATGCGTGCGATATGTGAGAAGCTCAGGAATAAAAATGACACGCTCAGAAAATATGTGTGCGTGAGAATATCCAATGTCTTGTATAAACTATATAAATTATCATAGCAAATAACTTGTTATCTTATTACAGATGACCATTCGGATTACGGCAGTACAGTGTCCGGTGTGTCCGGCATGTCCGGCGCCAGTGGTAGCCTCGGCAAGAGTCCAGCCGGCGGGGGGACGTTCACCTTCCCCCCGCCCTCGCAACCCCTCACTCACAAGGCGGCAGTGTACTACCACCATCAGCTAGCGTTGAGCGACGATCAAGGCATCGATATGACTCAGGTATATTTTTTTCTAACGAATAAAGAGACATGTATATGTACGATTAGACCAAATGTCTCCAATCGGATCGCCCCGGGCGGCATTTTACAATGCGGTAAAGGAAATTGGAACATGTAACAGAAATTACAGCTCATATTTTGTCCTATTTACGGTTCGCGGTGGCTGAGTGGCTTCGAACGGCTCCGAGCTGCTAGGCGACAGACAGCCGGCTCTGTCAGCATGCGTCGTGTCCGTTCTGAGCTGTACGGAAGTCATGGAATGTGAATGGAGTGACAGTGTATCGAGTTGAGGCACTCGAGTAACGTACGACTGCCGCGGCACGTGTTCACATCAGGGTGCTAAGTGTGAGTTTTTCTTTTCGCATTCGATCGTGAGCGCGTTTCAAGTTTACTAGGAATTTGTATGTGATTTGTACAGCGCCACCTAGTGGTAAACTGGTTTCTCACGTTTACCACTAGGTGGCGCTGTACAAATCACATACAAATTCCTAGTAAACTCCAAACGCGCTCACGATCGAAGCAAAAAGAAAAACTCACACTTAGCACTCAGTTCCGGCGTGGGCCGATGCGAGTATTTGTAATACCATACTCCATAATAAACAAGTATTTGTGCCCATGGAATCCACTTGTAGGCGTAGTTAGTGTGGCCAAATACTTCGCATTTTACGGGATATCCCGTTTTTCGTGCTACAATAATTAACGGACCCATACAAAATTGAATACAGAGTACCTAAATAGTAAAACTCCCATATTTTTACAAATTTCTTATTTGCTGGCCAGCGCGACGCCTTTGATTTCTTTCGTTTGTATGTTTGACACATTTGTTTGACAAAATGTAGATTAGTATTGTATACTCTTTGATGTAGATCTTTTCAAGGCTCTAACAATAAATATAAAAATTAAATTTTGTAATAAAATAATGTCACTTTCATTTTATAGCCAAATACCTAAGTCTTGCTTTTCTAATGCTGGTAAACTCAAAACACATAATAATAATAATAATATATTTTATTGCACACAACACACATCATTTACAGTAGAAAATAACATATTTACATCAAGAAGAGACAGGTTGCAACTCTAGCTCTATCAAAGCTTTGAAGTAAAGAAAAATGTCGATACCTGTTAAATTTTTGTAATTTTTAGTTTTATACAAACATATACTCTTTAAATTAATTTCTTAAATTTCTTTTCTGGAAAACTGTTTCTGAAATATTGTATTCATTACAGTAGAATTCCACCGAATTATCTGATATGACAGGATGCTGTGAAAGTAACTAAAGTACACAATGCTCACAGTGTCGACATAAGTAAACAGAATAATTATTTGAACTGCAAATACCTTCTTTGAAGTTATGTACGTGATCTCCTTTGTATTGTTTATCAAGCAAGAGTAACTTCTAAGGATCAACGCACACCAATCGTAAAGCCAATGTGGCCAAGAATTTTTGAAAACACTGAAATGTTAACGCCGTATGATCATGCGCCGTACTTGGAAGCGCGTTCAATTTTACACTCTATATTTATTGTTATAAAGTTAATATTTTAGCGTTCTTATGAAATGCTATGCTCTGTTCACGTACGCTGACCCTTTCTATACAGTAGAGTCACAAAATATATAGGTACAGAAGTCAATCTGATCTAGCACGACTGTCAAGCATGGGTATGAAATTCACTTTTCGCGGTCGCGCTAGGGTTATCAGCTTTATCTTACATTACACTTTTTATCGTCGGCACTTGGTGAAACTCCATTTTAAGACAATATTTGCTAGCTGATTACACTTGTAATGTTTCACAATAAGATAATTATATTTAATTTCTGAACTTTATCTTATGCACAAAAAACAGTAGTAACACTCGTATCTAGAGGTATTTGTTTTATTGTTGGGAATGAAACAGGAAGAACGGAAATGTAAACAAATAATAGCAAATATTTTAATGTTGTTTTTATATCTATTACAAATTTTCTACACAAAAAAATTTCACAGACACGTGTCTCAAGTGGGTGACACTCGCGCTTGCTCTATTCCCAACCATACCGAGATGTCCTGTCTATCTGTGTGTCGCTCGAGCGCCCTTTGTATGTAGATTGACTTCTGTGTGTGACCCCTAAAAAGTGAATGTAAAAAATTGTTGATTCCATTACACTACCTCATTTCCCATTGTACTTCAGAGCCCCGGGCGGGACAGCCCCGGCTCGTCGTCGGGGTCGGCGGGGTCGGGGTCGCGGCACTCGTCGGCGTCGCTGGACAGCGGCCGCGCCTCGGGCCGGGTGCCGCACCACCACCACGCCGCCTGCCACTGCGGGGACACCGTCGACAGGGTGCGCGCCATGATCGCGCAAGGACTGCCGGTATACTATTCATACTTCTACACCCATACTTCCTTACTACCATAATATCCATACCATAGACCACATGAATACTAATAAACATGTCATTGGGAAGGAAACGTGTCAGCGCACATATGAGCCAACGCTTCTGTCACTGTCAAAAATTTCATACATTTTTAGGCTATATTATATTGTGAAAAAATAGAAATAAACCATGTTGTGCTGTTTTATCGTACCGAATAAGATGACAAGGTTTAAAAATTACCCTTGAAATGATGTTATTTCATTGGTAAGTACTATAACTCTGTATTTCTGTAGGAATGTAATTGCAAGCTACTCTGACAAACTAAGAAATTGTCTTGAAAGGCGTATCCGTTTAATCCGTGATCCTTACTAATCCTAGCCCACTAATTTTATAATGCAAAAGTTTGTAAAGATGGATGGATGGATATTTGTTATTCGATATATTAACCAAAAAACTATTTGTTTTTCTTAAATATCGCACTTTTATATTAAAAATTTGGCGTTTTAAAACTGAAATTAAAATTTACTGCGAAATCGCACTGAACTGTCATGGCGTCCTAATGACATCACGCCGTGGTAATATCTACATTATATACTCTACGGTGTCTATGAAAATGACAACGTTTTATCCCGGCGTGACGTTACGCTTCCAGATTTGCGCTATTGTCACATGACTTAATGTCTACTTTTGCCGCATTTATATCCTAAAAGTGTTATTAATCTTTATCTTTTAAAATAAATATTTTAGTTTTTCGTTTTCTCTGTATCAAAATTAATCATTAAAAATTACAATATATCTGATTCATTCTTAGTCGACACCAGCCTATAACCAGGACAAACAATCTTACGTACTTTTCTAAGACCCAAGATTTTAACAAACAACCAGTCAAGGCTCCATACTTCTATAGATATTTTCTTAACTCGAAATCGAACAGGGAATCTTAAAATAGTGATCTAAATCGAACAGCTTAAACATTAACAACCTACATTAAATTAATAATGTTTGAAATTAATTGTCAATAATCTGAGGCGCGAGGAAAAGGAACACGCTGTTCTGATTGGCTAATCCAAAATCGGTATATTGTCGCGCGTGTTTACAGCTCACTCGATTGGCTTGTATTTAGTCTTAATTGGGATTACGTATAAGATCCATTAACCTCATGTGTTAACAGAACAATTGGTATTAGGTCTCTAGTCTGTTTACTCAATGCTCTAACCACTAGAATAATGAAGTATCTAGATTCTAGGACTATACGTACTTAACGATTACTTCCTCACAGGACCCAGAAATAATTCACGCGTGGCTAGCTGACCTTCAGATGGAAGAATACGCCAGGCTATTTATAGAAGCCGGTTACGACTTGGCTACGGTTACAAGAATGACCCCGGAGGACCTAACGGCTGTGGGTATCAAGAAACCAAACCACAGGAAGAGGTTAAAGGCAGAGCTTGCAAACCTGAATGTTCCTGACAATTTACCAGATTATATTCCGGTGAGTAACTCATACTTTTTTTACCTCGTGTTGGTCCGGGACCCTTTTGAAGAATAGACCACCTGCCGTTCGGCTAGGCAGTTCGTTAGAGGCAAACGATTAGCTATACGTTTCACTATCATCGTGGCTACTTTGTAATAGAGTTCTGCATTGTCTTTCCTGAGTCTGGTACGCGCATATGAGCGCCAATGCTTTTCACTGTTTTTTCCGGTTTGGAGAGAAAGTTAACCGGTAAGCTTATGCATGTGGCATTTATTTTATTTTACCATTTATTTCAGGCAACAATACTCTTTTTTTTATATTATAAGATAGCAAACAAGCAGATGGGTCTCCTGATGGAACGAGTCAACCATCGCCTATAGACACCAAAGATGTTAATGGTGCGTTGCTATCTTGTAGCGAGGTCTAATGCCACATGCATAAGTTTACCGCCTACCTTACCATCCAAACCGGAACACGACAGCAACAAGCACTGACGCTATTGCGGCAGGAATAGCTAAGACGGTGGTACCAGACCCGGGCGAGACAATGCAGAACTCTACCACCTAGTAGCCACGATGGTAGTGACTCGATATCGCCAATCGGTCGCCTTTTACGACCTGCCTGGCAGAACGGCAGTTGGCCTATTCTTCAAAGGAGGCCGGGACGAACACGGCGAAAAACTCATACTATAAGTACCTTATAGACGAACATACATATTAATATAATATATTTAAAACTACACTTTGTAACGTGTTGACGGCGACGTGACGCGCGCTTCATAGACAGAATTAAAACCCAGCCACAAAGATAGCATCGCTACATCCTGAAGAACACAATGGGTACATCGGTGGTACTCTTAGTGGTGGGACTCTACCACCTTACGGAACTATAAACTCTAAAGTATCAGTTCTGATATGACTGATACTATCTACTCCAAGTTACATTGATGTAAAAAAAATATTCTTCTTCTAATAAAAAGACATAACCATCATCTATAGGCACCAAAGGTGATAATGGTACGTTGACATACGTTTGACAGGGATTAATGCAACACGCATTATTGCACTGGCTACCTTACCCTCCAAAGCGAAACGGGCTGCAGGATGCAACTGGCAATATTATAAACGCAAATGTGAGTTTGTTTCTTACGCTTTCAAGGCTAAACTGCTTACCTAACCGATTTCGATGAAATTTGGTAAAGAGGAATTTAAAGATCCGGGGTGAAATATAGACTAACTTTTAATAAAAAATCAATTAGGGGATGAGTTTGTATGAAAACATACAATCCAATACAAAGCTTCGAGGAAAACTAGTTTTTACTATATATGTATCATTCACTAAGCGTATAACATAATATTTTTCAGGGGTCACTAGAAGAATGGCTTAGATTGTTGAGACTCGAAGAATATGGACCAGCTCTCGTGGCGCAAGGGTACAGGACCGTTCACGACGTCACACAGTTGGCTTGGGAGGTAAATATATTTATACATTTTCATACAAGTACCAGCGACACATTTTCCGAATCCCATGGGAACAATGCAATTTCGTGAATCCCACGGGAATAATGCATTTTTCGGGATGAAAAACAGCCTATTTGTATGTGTAAATATCCAATCTATTAGAACTATCAGAGTAGCACTCTATCCCATTGTAGGGTTCCAATTATACTGTTAAAAACAGTATTTTACTGTTTTCCATTAAATTATACTCTACTGTTGAGCAAAAATAAAGTATAAAATATGCTGAATGTGACTAAATACTAGATTGATAAGTTGTGCCAGAAGTACTTATATTTAAACATATATTTTATATGTATTTAAAATACAGTTATTTCTTTTAAAATACTGTTTTAAGTATTTTCTTCTCAGACATAAAATATATTTTTATTTATTATTAAAACGTTTGCAACCTTATTCCTTTACTTGAAAATTATTTAATACAATGAGCCTCATCTCTTATCAAATTATAATACCAAAATATTAAGGGGCATTTTACACGATTAGTAAATCATACTCAACTCAGTGTTCTTCGTATATAAGGCTATCTATCCCGTTTACCACAAAAGACAAGCGATCCGAGGTTGGCAAATACAGTGATAGATTTTTTGTAAATTGGAGTCTCTGCCAACCTCGCAAATGAATCAGAGTAATGATATTATTTTTTAATAATTAACAGGATTTAGAGGATATGGGTATCGTTCGTCTTGGACACCAGAAAAAAATACTATTAGCTATCAAGAGAGTTAAAGACATTAGAGCCGGCAAACGAAGCATCAGTAGCCAGGGTTCTCTGGACTTCACCAGGCTACAGCCGGGACAGGTCAGTGCTACATACAAACACACGTTCACCCCTACCGTCTTTGTAGTGATGTTCTAGAATTAGCCTATAGATTCAGAAATGAAAATGGACTTGAATAATTTAAGCCTAATACCGGGGACTTATGTAATTGACAAAAAATTTTAACACCCAAATAATATATAAAATAAAACATATTCTACCCGTGGCTTCGTTTGCGTTAAGTTCTATTTCCTTTTTTAAAATCACCAGGATAATATTTTAGGGGCATCTTAGCGTAAGGGTCAACTCACACTAATGCAGAGTTGAAACGCAACTACGCGTCCTACTTTTAAACTTTACACTGGAAGCGCGACGCCGCGCGTCATCGAGCGATTGGAGTCGAGCGAATTGTATCAAACAAATGTGTGCGTTACCCAATGAGAATAGATATGAATATACTTTAAAGTTTAAAATAAGAAAAACCGGCCAAGTGTGGGCCGGACTCGCGTACTAAGTGTTCCGTACCTTCATCTATTAAAAGCGCCAAAAATCACGTTTGTTTAATGGGAGCCTCCTTAAATATTTATTTTATTTTAATTTAATTATTTATTTTTAAAGTGAATATATAACTAAATAGTTTCTGAATATTTCAAGGGCCCAAAGTTGTCGTTAATATCGAGAAAAAAAATTGCAAAACATCGCTTTTGTCGTATGGGAGCCCCCCTTAAATTTATTTAATTTTGATTTTAGTATTTGTTAACATAGCGGCAACAAAAATACATCTGTGTAAATTCCAACTGTCCAGCCATCACGGTTCTGATGACAGACGGACGGAGAGCGGAGTCTTGGTAATAGGGTCGTGTCGCTTCGCTTCAACTCTATGTCAATGTGAGCTGACCCTAGGAAACGTCAATCGAAATATGCCGGCAATGTAGTGTACTAAAATCTACACCTGGAAAATTAAAAGTTTAAAAATATTTTTATCTTAAACTTAGTATTGTTTTGAACCTATTTTAGTAAATACGTATATTTTTAGGAGACGTAAGGAATGCCGCTAATGGCAAAATATCGCCATCAGTTATAGTGTCGTAAATTGTGAAATATTAGTACATTGCTATAAATAACAGTGCAAGCGCGACAAGTCCGCCGATTTGTTAGGTTTTTGTTAATGGTTAATTGATTTATTATTAGAACCCTATCCGACGTTACACAAATATGCAGTAGTTTCGTTGTCTTTAGCTCTATGATGAAAATTAAAAGTGACACTGCAAACGTAAGTATTCTCATTGCAGTATCGCTTTTAATTTTCGGTACATTAACCGGTCGTGTTTATTTGCCGTAAGCAACGTGCATTTGAATTACGGTTCTTTAACGATAACGATAGAGTGCATCTAGCGATACTTTATACACTTATAATTAAGTGTCGCCAAGTCCCACAGAGTTAAAATAACGAACATATCTCATTTTTGGTTTAAATAAGTTTTCTGCCTAGCAATAGTACGTACGAACCCCTTCAAAAACTATCTGGTGCTATATAAAGCCACAAACTACACATATGCCAACAGTTGGTCCAGACTAAAGGGCCATCTGCTTTCCCATCTGGGAGTTGGTAGAAAGCAGTTTACAGCATTTATATGAGAGATTATCAAACGGGAGTTCAAAGTATATTTCGGCGATATTTGTTTTTCTTAATGTTAACTGTTCTGATATTCAATAACGCGTACCACCAAATGGGAAACATTTGCAATAAAGTAACGAATAAAAAAAAACAAGTTATAATTATACCACTGTTATGCGATATTAATAGAAATGTAAATAAACTAAGGTCACTGTAAGCAACTCGCAGTAAGATTTTTAACTCGAAAACTTTAATCCACTAGTATTAAAATATTCTCGAAAAATGTTGTGATTGTGTTACAAATTCTTTATGTAAGTACCCAGTAATATGTTAAAATTTAATGGCCTTTTTAAATATATCACAATTCCTTTAAAAAAGTTGCTTTTAGTTTGCAGGTAGATAATTATTATGGGATGTTTATTTTTCGTGGTGGTAATCGTCTTTGAAAATTGTGTTCCAGTTTAGAACCGTCCAAACAGGAACACAATTTCCTAAGCTGAGATACTCACCTAATGTGGCCATTAAACTTATGGCATTAGATGACTCTTTTGATAAGATTTTTGCCACCCGAATAACAAGTGAACATTATATATAGAGGGTATATTTGGTGTCTGTATTATTTTATATCTAGAGAGAAAATATAATGATAGAGAAAAAATAAATGCATCAAAAGTCAGTTTTAGATCAAGGTCTTTAAGATGATACAAAACTTTATTATAAAACTTATAATCATTATATATACGCACGGCACGCACATTTTATAAACTAAGTTGATAAAATGTGCGTGCCGATAAAACCTAAAAAGAATTCTCGGCACGATAAAGGGACTTATATAGTGTGATAGCCCTTTATCCCCCCCCCTCGAACCAGAAATTTCCCGTTTTAAACTAAAGGGCGTGTTTTTAAAGGTATAAGGGCTTTTCCAACCCTTCAACTTGGAAATTAAGTGTAGTGGCGCCATCTGTTGTCGACTATTTGAACTTCATTCAGAACAACGATTATTTGGGTTGCATTTCGAAAGGCGCTGTGAGCAATTGCAGCATGTGTAGTAACGGCGCGAAATTTAAAATTCCTATTTCAATAAAGTCTTAAATTACATTTGTTATATTTCAACTACCTACCACGTAATCTCATATCAACTCCCGAGCAAAACCGGGCATCATAGCTAGTATCATATAAATCCTTATTCTCTTAATTGTATAATGATTAATATATGGGAGATCGTTAAAAGGCCAATAAATTTTACAAAATACTGTGTGATGTGATTTTATCAAACACAAGTCCATTTTCATATTTAAGTTCTTCTCATTAACAATAGCAAGCAATTAGATTTTTATTTATTTAGACAAAAAAACATTTTTTCTAAGCATCACTTCAAAACAAATTATTTATTATTTATAATCATCCATGAATCCATTTCATTCACAACTCATTTTTTAAATAATTTGCTATCAACTAAATTTCCACTAATAAAAGTTACCTTATACTTAATTCTCTTTTAATATAATAACATTATAACTAATATCTCTTACTAACAACGCAATTATAAGAGCGTTTTAGTAAATTTTTATATGATATTTGTTGTTCGTCAAGCCAAAATTGGCTTTTTTATTTGCTCCACATCTATAAAGCCTTATGTAGTTTTTTTGCGAAGCCAATTTTTGTGTACACGTTATGGGAAAATATAGTCCATTAGGACGTTATTGGCTTATTTCGATACTTATTTGATGTGTATTTCTGAAAGTTTTCCCATATAATGTTTTTTTATCAGCTTTGACGTTTAGAAGTCTTATTTCCCGTCGCCATCACTGTCGTTGTCAGATTGAAAAACATCTTTGCGACTTTACTGAGGATAATTGCCATTCGCACAATAAAAAGCAAGAATAACATAAATGTAAATAAAGCTTCGATTTTAGTTTTTAACAACTG
Source organism: Apodemia mormo (assembly GCA_036924255.1). NCBI lineage: Eukaryota > Metazoa > Arthropoda > Insecta > Lepidoptera > Riodinidae > Apodemia > Apodemia mormo. The sequence goes on along the minus strand of JAUPFN010000010.1, from coordinate 10,130,856 downwards.
ATTTTTTTGCAAATTACTACACCTTCTTATTATAAATTAAAAAAGAATACCCTGAGGTATTCTGTCCAAGAAAGTTTAGAAAAACGCGCTTTGTTGATATTTGTTTGACGTACTGACGTCACATTAAAATATACTTATATTAAAAAAATAGTACCTCATCTTATTTAAAGGTAAGGATAGTATTTTTTTCGCGCATGAGCCGAACAATTTGGTAATATAACCGTGAAGCAATTTTCCCGAATATAACACTTGAATCACATTTACACGCATAGTGTAATTTTTGTGCAGAGTAAGACTCTCAAGAAAAAATAGAATTACAATGAATCGAAAACATCTGTTTATCCCGTCTATTTATACTATCCTTATGTATTTTGTTGTCATTATCTCACAATAACCGGTGCATAAATCACACAGGTGCGCCACAACTGATTGGCTAGTACTTGTCATTAAGCGCAGTTGCTAATAGTAAATATGGGCTTAAAAGTGCAAAATAAATTTAAAATTTCCATTTAATTTACATCGCTGTTACAAATATACTAACGTTATCGTAACGTTTTGTAATTAAATACAATGTACGTTCTTACGTTAGGTTTTTTTCGTAAGCTGTATAATATAGGCGTATAACACAGCCAATATTTTATGTAGGAAATTAGGGATCCGTTATAAGCAACCGAGGGCGTACGTTAATAATAATTTATAATATTTCACAAATTACTTAAATTCAAAGTTTCGCAGTCAAAAATGCGGTGCAAACCATTTTGTATTACAACTAACAACGACGGTTTACTTTTATAAAATGCGTAATAAATAGGACGCAGTACCTACATTAAGAAAATGCGTAATACGACGGTATACTTTAGAAAATGCATTACTAGTCGCAAAGATGTGTTCACTCGTCAACCGCTGCATCCACCTCATATATCACTAGACCGAAGCAGCATGTGAATGTTTTGTTTTTCTTTTCTTTTCCAAACACAAACCGCACTTGGACATAGATGGATTTATATCCGAGGGAGCATTACCAGCATTGGGAGAGACACGCGAGGAGTTACCATAAACCCCCCGATCTAAAGTTCGATGCCCTACCAACGCCCCTATGTGGCACAGACTTGGTCCCTATTCAGGTATGACACTTCCTCAGCCACCAATTGACTTATTGACCTCAATGCACCCCGGCACCGGCTTTTATGTGCACCAATTTATACGTTTTGAATTTTTGATGTGTGATCCTTCGTGTGTAAATTAGCTCTTATGTGTGATATTTAGTTTTTTCTTCTAGAATTGAATGGCAAAGATGTCTGCACGGTAGATTTTAGATTGTAAGATTAATTAATTAATTTAATATATGACACATTGGCATGAAATATCAAATATTACTTTAAAAAAGATAAATATTGTATTAATTATCTATAAGTATTTTAAAACAATATTAATGTATAAAAATAATATTCACATTTAAGTATCTTATAGCATGGTAAAATTTCTAACAAATTTTTGAAGCTAACGTATTTTGAAAATGTATGTACTTTATAATTTTATTTGAATGTTGACTAAAAATGACAACGAGTAACACATTACAGATACGTCACCCGCGAGGCAAATCTTTAGAAAGTTTAGAAGATCCAAATGAAAGAACATCACACACGACATTTTCCCCCGACACGGGATTTTATTACGGCGGGCAGTGGAGACGTTCGTATGATGACGGTGACATTACGCCAACTAATGACAGCTCATATGAAGGTGGCGGAACCCTCCCCCGGCCCAGGGGTTTGGTTCGGCCGCGACCAGTCGCAAAGATCCAAGCTACGCCGGCGTATAGAGATAAATCACCAGACTATACTTATGATGAAATTGCTTACTCGGCAAGATTGCAACGTGTAGCATATGGAGCAAGTCCTCACGTCGCCAGAAAGCCACCTCCTGACCCACCTAAGAGACAGGTTAGTACATCTTTGATAAAGCTAATTAGGTTTTACGTTCTACCCTTGATACCGCTACATAAAATAAGGAGGAAATAGGAAATACCGCTAAATAAAAAGGAAGATTTGATTTTAGTTTGTTTGTTTGGTTATGATCAGTCAAAATTGACAGTTGCTTTTTTCCGCGATAATATTCTTTAGCGGCTAATACTCATAGGCTATACAGCCCATTTATTGTTTTTCTTAAAACACATCTGAAGTATTGTTATTTAATTTATATTCCAGGCCCCAGATTGACCCTGACAGTAGCAAAATTTTTTGTACAGTTGCAAATTTTGACTGTTTCGACAATGCAAAGGAATTTATAGAATAAAAAAAATTAATACTTTTATTTTGTAACTTAGATTTAAATTTATTTATTACTTTTGTTTGCATGTTTGTAAGGTTAGACATCTGTCTGTCCCTTTTAATATTTTATTTTGTCGTATTGCACCAATTAAATATTGCTAACTTAGTGAGAGTCAGAAAGTGTTCTGTATGAACGCCCATGGGTATTTTGCATTTCGAGTCAAATAAATACCTTGATTGAATAAAGACCTTTAAATATATTTTTCATTGCTTCATTTATGTGACACTTCATTTATGTGATGTGTTTTGGCACACGACATTCTTACGAAGTTCAGCTGAACTGAGACTTCGCAATTTATCACTGTTAATACACTGTAACCACTGGTTGCGTACTATGTCGGTCTTTGGAAAACAGTGAAAACTAACGTCCTTTCGTCCACTTACAAAATTTTTTTAAACAGCGGCTTCGAAATATATTGCAAAGAAAATCGAGTTATCAGTTTCAGATTGAGAAAACTACTCTGACCAAGAGAGTATAAGTGTTCTGTGAATCTGACATACTGACAGTTGACACATGTCACATAAGTGACTTGACAACTTGTGTGACGCCATTTTAAAGAGGGGAGTACGAGGGGAGTAAGGGGGCGGAAACAACTGTTATTTAACATAGCTGCATCCATAGGCTGTACGTCCTATTTTATTGATTATGATTGTCGCCCGTGGCGCGACACTAGAAACGCGAATAGGGGTACGCAGTGGCGGCAAACGGGATCGCGCACCAAACATTTCGTTATTTTTTATTCTTTATAATGTAAAGATCAAAATTTGTAAATCCTTATAATATTTAAACTACAAGTATATACCTAATCTCGAGTACAAAGCAAAAGTGTAAAAATAATAAAAAATATATTATATCAACTTAAAATTTGACATTTAAAACATTAGACATGTGACATTCTCTGATTAAGGAAACTATGGATATATTACAATGTCATATAGATACTTACATATGTAATAGTTTAGAAGACGAAGTAATAAACATAATGGCGTCTTTGTCTAACATATGCAGTGAAAATAGGCCAGTTTTATACGCAATAGTTTTGCTTTATTCACAACATTTTACGTGACGTCACGAGTGTGCCGAGCCGCCATTTTTCGTCGCTATGTACTTACGTTGTAAACCATAAATATATTCTGTGGACACTACTAAACAGGTTAAAATATAATCGTTTATAACTTTAATATAATTCAGTAGTAGTTGTAGTAGTACGATAGTATCGTCACAATTATCTACTGCTACTGAAACTAAATCTTAGTAACAGAGTCCCATTTTATCTTTTGAGTATGGAACCCTAAAAACCCATTTTAACTATGATAATGTCAAAATGGACTTTATTACGAAATCAATAAGCTTCAAGGATAGTTTTATAGATAAGTATATACTGTGAATGGTAAAATACAAAAGCATAGAACAATAATATTCTCCTAATGGAGTACCACACGGAGTATGTAATCCGCCATGTTTCGTTGCTTAGGTTTGCACCTTTTTTTTCGTAGGTATGGCATCTCCATAGGTTTCCTTACTCAGAGGTGATATGGTGGTGGAAAATGTACTCCTTATAGCTGGTACTCTGATATTATCTGGAAGAACATTCCACAATCAGATTGCTTGAAGAGCTAAAAAATTTGTCAACACTTCAGAACTTTGCATGGGTATAGAGAGAAGAAAAGATTTAAAATCGGACAAAATATGATATTAAATTAAATAAAAAATTATATTTAGTAGTTACTAAATAACAAGCACAATAAATAAATAGCAATAAAATTATATTTTAATGTGCACGACTTGTTGAACGTATGCCATACCTGCTCTCCTTTATTTTCTATGTCCATACTCCATAACATACAATGCTAATGCCTAGTTAAAACTTTCTATAGAAAAATGACAGTCGGACACTTTCCTATGCAATTCCCACTTAACAAACGCACGATAAGGAACTTCTATACAAAAAATATTGAAACTGTTGTTAAAAGATGTTGAGTTTTGTATTTTTAAAATTCGAAATATAAAGGAAGATCCTAGTTTCCCAGGACATGTCCTGGTTAGTTTTGAAATAGCGTTCGAGTTTTAGAGCACCCTAATTCTTGGGTGGTAACTCAGATATATTTTGTCAAATACTTTAAAAAAAAGATGAATATTATTTCTTGATTTTTTATAACATCATATATATCATAAGATATTAAACAAGCAGATGGCACTCCTGAGAAAGAGACATTATAAGCATTGACGCTATTGCGGTAGGAATAGGTAAGGCTACGGTATCAAAATACTCGATTGAGACGTTGCAGAACTCTACCGCCGATTTTTTTCTTTTGGAATGATGTTCCTAAAATCGTCCGTAACGTTAAAAAATTGTAAGATTTTTATAATAATGAACTTTGCCCCTATCTGGTGTCCCACGACGCCACACGGTTTTTTTTAATTATCATGGATTAATTTTATTTTAATTTTTATCGTAGAAAAGTTTACGTGATAATTAATGTTGCCGTGTGATTTGGTGCGCAGAGTTCGCAGTACGCGCCCTTCAGCCGGTTTGGGCAGACGACGGTAGAGATCCACCCCGAGAAGTCGCTGCCGCTGAGCCTGCCGGCGTACCCCAGCTCGGATTCGCTGTCCGTGTCGCTGGACAGCACGGGGCTGCTGCCGCCGCCGCCCGCGCCCGCCTCGCCGCCGCGCCGGTACGACGAGCCGCGCAGCGCCGGCTCTGACGCCAGCTTCAAGGTGAGCCACCACCGACCCCAGCCTCCCCTACACATATATCTACATAACATATTGCGACACGCCGGTACGACGAGCCGCGCAGCGCCGGCTCTGACGCCAGCTTCAAGGTGAGCCACCACCGACCCCAGCCTCCCCTACACATATATCTACATAACATATTGCGACACGCCGGTACGACGAGCCGCGCAGCGCCGGCTCTGACGCCAGCTTCAAGGTGAGCCACCACCGACCCCAGCCTCCCCTACACATATATCTACATAACATATTGCGACACGCCGGTACGACGAGCCGCGCAGAGCCGGCTCCGACGCCAGCTTCAAGGTGAGCCACCACCGACCCCAGCCTCCCCTACACATATATCTACATAACATATTGCGACACGCCGGTACGACGAGCCGCGCAGCGCCGGCTCCGACGCCAGCTTCAAGGTGAGCCACCACCGACCCCAGCCTCCCCTACATAAATCACCCAACATCTGTTTTATAACTTGATAATTCAACAATACCATTCAACTAAGTTACATGCTTACCCGACGATTCTCATAAAAAACAATCAAATATTATTTTATTAATGTTCGCTAGCTAAAACAAGGACTTCCAAACTTTTAAGAAACACCTCCCTATTATTACGTTGAACGTGATATCTAATTACTTAGTAGGTACAAATTAAAGATCTTGCAGTTAAACGAAATAAAAACTTTTATTAAGCGACCTTGGTTTTGCACAGGTCTTATTTATTTTATCCATTACTATCCTTGTGCTTTAATACCCATATTGAATTTTTAAATATAAAAATTGTAGGACAAATTACAGGAGTTGATTTAACCCCAAAAGTAATAATTGATCAAATCCCAAAGTATTTGCTTGTGATGTGGATGTTAGTCAACGATACTAATACATAGAAATGCTTATATAAATATTGAAGTATACTAAATAATTATCCAAACCATAAAATAACATCTAAGCTCATCACACAAATGCTCGTTCCTGTCGGAAATCGGAAATCAGATTGCGTTGACAGGGGTCCTAGCAACTCGACTATGGCGGCGGTTTCTATGTTTCTGTAATGTTTCTTTCTTTTTACAGTCAAGTTCCAGCACCGAGTCAGACAGCATTCCGTTTGCAAATGAAAACGCAGGCACAATAAAACAGAACAGGAGTCAAATCTCTGGCCGGCCCCATACTGTGGACTACGGTCGAGCTGGCATCGCTCTTTCCAGTCTACCCCCTAGGAATCCAGACAAGCAGACAACCCTGACAGAACACAAAGATGACAGCAAAAGCACAGAACCTGTAGATGTCCTCAACGACATAGGCAACATGCTGGCCAATCTAACAGACGAGTTAGACGCAATGTTGGAAGAAGAAAAACGCCAAGGCTTAAGCACTTCCTAAAGACTCTGAAAGACTACATTTATTCTACTCGAATACATTTTTTGTTTTGATTTTAAATTGTGTAAAATCTATTAATTTATATGCAGTAAAACTGCTAAAATGGACTTCTAATGCCCTACCTGGATATCATCATCAGAATACCAACCATGCTATGGTATAATGTAGGCGTAATTTTTAAATAACTTTATTCATTCTCATACATCTTGAGTTTCACATATTTTCTTCCAAACAAAACATTCACTCATTTATTCAAAGTTAATCCAAATTTATTAATTTAAATTTCCCGTTTTTTAAGAAAAAAAAAATTGAATTATCGTGGGACACGGCAAATGTAAATCATTGAAACTATTTTGCATAGTAATATGAATGAAATAATTCTTTGTTAAAATGATAAATATGTCATAATCTAAAACAGAATATTGATTCCTTTTTTAAAACTGTTTATTTAAAAAATATACATAAAGTGTGTGTATATGTCACCGTAAATTGTAAATACCGTTAGATTATAATCTACATTCGTAATATTATAATTACTATGCTAACCTAACCTATAGGTTATCTAACCAAATTATAAACTTCCTAGGTTTATTAAAAACTTACATTTTTACAATTTTACGTTGACAAATACAAGCGATGAAAGAGTGACAGCAAAATGCGTAATGTCGTTTTGTATCACGGTAGACGAATAGATTTTACTGCCAGGATGAGCCAATGGATGATTTTGATCCACGTTGTAAGATCGCTAAATATACATGAAAAAAGATTTCAATGAATTAACAACGTCTGGAAGTTGGTTAACGAGTTTTACTACTGAGAGTTCTACTTAGAACTCTTTAACCAACAGTAGTCACAGTACCAACAGTAGTAACAACAGACAGAACAGTTGACTTCTTATGGTAGTATCATTTCAATATTGTTTTCACTTTGACGTTTTAATTATCTTTAAATAGGAATGTCAAAATTAAAGTTATATAAAAAACTATAGTAAGTAAATAAAAAAAAAATTGACACTAATTGCTTTCATATTTTTTGACATTAAAAAAATTGCTGTCATTCAACACTTCTACTGTTATACTCAAAGATTTGTTATAGCGTTGTATATAGTAACGTCACATTTGTCATCCTAGCCAGTAATCATATCCGGGATCATTGTTGACAGTTGAAACAATCATAGAAAATTCATTCGTACCTAAATCAAATTCCATTAATCTTATATGTTTCCATTATATTAATAGTGTGATTATTTACCTTATTTTTTTAAAAGCCACGCCATTATAAAGTCTACTTTCTTAGTAGTAAATTAAATAATAATTATTAATGACTAATATATTATTACACGCAGTTTTTTACGACTATAACATACGACTTATTAATAATCATGAACTGTTTGTTTTTGATATTTAACAATGGTTTTACCGAATTTTGTTTATATCAAAATCGTATTTATATAAAATACAAATTAGTTTGTATTTTAAAATGTTATATTTGAAACATCGTGAATGTGTTTTTTTTTTGTTTATTAAACTTCTAAGGTGGTAATAATTTGCATGGAGTAGTAGTACTATTTTGAAAATATATCAATCTACTTTATGATCATAACTTAGCCATGGCATTGTGGATCTTTAATAAATTCTGCTCTGTATTTTTTTATTAATAATCATACATTTATTAGTTTATTACCAAAAATAATGTCACAATTGGATCGTCAATAATTGAGTGTTATAAGTTATACCTTTAAATGAAATGGTTAAAAAATTATGAAGTATTGCATGTTATGCAAAACAATTAAAATTAATATTTTTATATATTTATAAAATAAACATGAACTGTGTCCAATAAGTTTGTTTAACTTCCCAATCTTTAATGAAATTAAATTTAAAACATTAAATACCTTGGCTTTCTTTCAACTTCAAGAGATGAACTATATTAGATTTTACATTAGTGTAATTTATCTTTGGTGTACATTTTATGGCAAATAGTTCCAATAGATCTTTATTTAAAGTAATTTCCTTATTTATAAAAATGGTGTTTCCTTTTATACTCGTGGTAGTTTAAAATTAGATGTAGTCGAATCCAAAAAACAGATAAAATGGCTATTTTTGTAAATAACATTTTACTTAAATTATGTCATAGGTAAAATATATCCAGTAGGTAGTTTTCCATGTACAATAAAATTGTAGAGTACTTGATTATGGTATAGATGAGCTAGTTAGAATTTATACAAATGGTAGCTCTAGTGGTATAAAATAGTTATGGTCATGTATAATAGCCCTTCATATAAAGTAGTTTTAGTACTATAGACTTTGTATGTTAAATCAGAATATATTCCACAAAAAACGCCCATTGCCTAACAAGAATATCATGTGCTTTGCACAAAATAGGTACAAAGGTTTACTTCGCTTGCGCAATATCCAGCAATTTACAATTATTGACACTGAATTCTCATTAAAAATCATAATAGTTTTGAAACTAAGTAAATAACCGTAATGCAGTCAATGTGATATACAGTGGCCATTTTTAAATATTTTTAATACATTTATAACTTACTATAAAATGTACCGTTTAATGAAATAATGTTAAAGAGAATGAGAAAATAATACATTTTGTTTAACACTAAGCGTGACATCTTTAATGACCGCCAATATTATTTCGTTTTTGACTTGTTAAGCATTTAAAAATTGTACTCATTTTAATTTTCCGATGATTTATATGATGATGATTTATAGATCTATATGTATCTGCTGATATTTTTGGTATTTATATTTTTTATTTATAAATACTTTTATTTATTAAAATTTATTTATTTTACTTTAATGTATTTCGATTAAAAACAATACATATATTTTTAATAATACAATGTTATTTCAGATGCTTTATGATAATAATAGCATTGCATTATAAAATGGCGGGTTTTTTAATTACTATAATTTTATTCATCATGACTAATACACCTACAATAAATAACGTTAGGAAATAATGTAGCGCACTATTAAATAATTTTAGCTTTGTACTGTAAATAGAGATCAGTGTTTCTAAACAATCTCCTTTGATACCCAATGATTCGTAATTTAGACCTTTTGTATGTCTACTGTAACATTTAGCCGCCACTCTTTATGCTACGGTCGCTAAGAAGGTGCTATGCAAAGTCGCATATTTTAAGAATAGAAGCAGTTTGAAGTCAACTAGTCAAAATTAATTTTGAGTGGCGGCCTCCTTGGTTGAATAAAATGGTGTTTTCTTGTATAGTTTTATATTATCAATTATTACTGGCGGCGATTTATAATTCTCTTATTTTAAGTTTTTAATTCTTATTTCAATAAATATTTGTAATATTCAAAATGTATTTTTTTTTACTTCATTTTACTATATCTGATTTGGAAACTTTAAATTGAACCTATGCTCATGCAGCCTGCTCCATTGGCTTGAATGATTCGGTTGGGTTTTCGAGGCATTTCTCGAAAATTTAAAATCTCAGTAGCTCGGAATCTGGCGGTTGGTGTTACCACTCCGTGTATGTAAAGCGTGTAAAGCTCTACAGCATGTAAAGCTCTACAGCATGTAAAGCTGTCGGTTGTGGTTATAACTAGAAATAGGAGATAATCGTTGTTAGGTCGCTAAAATGCGGCATTGGGATCACCACTAATCCCAAGCTCCGTCTCACTAGCTAGGGATGTCCATTTAGAAAAATCCAAATTAGCTTCTTAGATACTAATTAGGTGAAATTTTTAAAAATTAGGGCCTGTAAAATTTTCAACGTAGCGTTGAAAATGGAACTGTTGAAATTAGAATCGCTGGCAAAACGTATCGCTATCAACGAAAGTGTAGTGACGAAAATAAATATGTAAGGTAAATATTAATTAGCAAGGAATTAAGTGCTGCAAGTATAAAAAATAACAAGGGTGCCTTGTTATGTGCCGTGTTAATTATAGTAAGTCACTATTCAGAAGAAACTGGAAGCAAAAAGGAATAAACACATAGTATGTGCTTTAATCCGTGTGATAGGAATGTAATGCACATTGCATTAGTTGACCAAATGCGTTATCCTCTAAATTCAAACACGGTTGTGATATATACTGACGTTACTGCGCCAGACAAGAGGAAAAGGAAATAGGTACCCGCCGTGTTAGGTAATACCAAACTATTAAAGCTTGTACTCACGATTGTATTGACAGGTTCTGCCAGTCATTTGTCTTTTATTTTAGGCCTGGTAGGAAGGTGGGTAGATATTAAAATGGGCCGAAATTTGAAAACAACACGAAGGCAATATTTCCTATTCGGAAAACAATTTATTAAGTTCCAGATACATTTTTGTTTGTCAAGAACCAAACATTCAAAAGGGAAGAATTCTTATTTAATTACGAGGGTGGATTAAAAAGTATTCGGCCTAACCAAGAAAGTAAACTTACTAAATCAGTTATATTTTTATTTTTCTACATAATCACCATCAAGTTCGATGCACTTTTGCCCATAGAATAATAACGCATAGAAACCAAGTCGACCTGCGCAATATTAAGCCATTTCAAAGAAGCCTGAAAAGGCTTCTTGCGCTCGCCGGCCGCTCAGACATGTGACACGTGCCACACGGAGTACAGCTCTCGCAATTTAAAAAAAATGTGAGTTACTTTGTGGTGAAAGGCTGTCACCGTGCTTCACAAAAGCATATTTAAGACTTAAAGATCACATTTTACAGATAAAAACTGCTTGGCATCTGATATTTTTCTATAAAATCCAAACAAATAAAAAAAAGTATCTTCACGCCCATATCCCCGAAGGGGTAGGCAGAGGTACAACAAGTGCACCCACGATTAGCCGAAGATACTTGGTCCCACAAATGTGATAGATGGCAAGCCTATCGCCAACCGGACACTTTCCAATCCCGGGCAACTTTGTGTTTCTCAGAAAACTGAAAAAAACACTTTTTTTATGTGCCCGACCCAGGAATTGAACCCGGGACCTCATGTGGTCAACGCCAACGCTGGACCACTAGACCACAGAGGCGACTCCAAACTCCAAACCAAAATAAATCGTAAATATGTACGTATAATGATATTCAAAATGTTGCCAGCCAAAGAGGAAAATATTCTACCATGTATTTGTTTTTGCCTATTTTCATTATAAGTAATAACGTGTGTATTCCTATATTATGTGCGATATTACATAGCCTGGACTTTGATTTAATTTATAATAATTTTTAAGTGTTCAGATTTACCAGAATACTGGCACAAAGCAAAGCAGTTTGTCAGATCAATATTACAAGGCCTTTATTCCTGTATAGTGCGGACATTTAGAAGACTAAAAAATTGTTCCAAGTAGCATTATAGATGCCGCAATGGTCATTAATCATCAAAAATACTGTCACTGCCATAAAGACTTTTTAATTTTTCTTATGAAATAATATACCATAGTACGGCATTATTTCGTGATTTGCTTAGTGTCAAGTAGTTTTATTGGCGATATTTTCGTACTTTATCGACGAAAACATATAGGGTAATGTTTTAAAGTCGGTCTGCGCTGAATGTCGGCCTCCTAATATGTTTATGCTGATAATAATAATAATAAATATCACTGGGCAAATTAATCTGACTGAGCGAATTGATCTGACTCGAAAGTAAGCAAATTATATGCTTGTAGTATGGGTGTCAGTCAACGATACTAATACATAGAAATACATATTTAAATAATATATTTAAAAAACACCCAAACCCAGAAATACAAACATCTGTGCTTATCACACAAATGCCTGTCCCTGCCGGGAATCGAACCCGGACCCCATTGATTGCATAGTCAGGGTCGCTCACCACTCGACCAAAGGGGCGGTTTATGCTGATAATTAAGTTTCAATTCTACGTAGCTTGAAATTTGGTTGCGAATGACGACTTTGCTCGCATGACTGAGTATTAATACACGGCTTAATTATTTTGTGTCATATACTCCAATGGATATATAGCACGTAAAAGCCAAAGAGTCGCCACAAACAGCTGTATTGTTTCCGATTCAGCTGTAAAAGTTAGAGGAGATTACGCATGGGAATTACGTTTTTCTATATTCTAAGATCTGAACCAAAACAATTGCGCACGATAGGTGGTGCTCAAGTCATGTACACCGCCAATAGTAGCTTGACTCAATGTAGTACGTTTAGCTTAAAATATTTTAATTTTTTAAGTTGATTTAAATAAATACTTTGATTAACAAGTATCTTATTATTTTTTACCTTAAAACGTTCGTCTACAACGTAAGTATTGTTTCTGCTTGCCCACCCATTTGCTAATTTTCAAACTAGTTTGAGGTTTAGAATCACGGCAAGATTTGTATGAAAGTTATAATAAAAAAGGTTCCAAAATGGTAGCTTTGCACGCGCACAGACATACACATAATGATACACAAGTATTTGCCAAGCAATGTATTTCAAACATTTGTATGATATAGGATTATATATTTCAATAAGGTTTTTTTTAAGAATTACTTCAATCACTGTTTTTATAACTTAAATAATGTGAACTCGTATTGCCCATATTTTATTTACGCTCGGTGCCGGTTTGATTATCTTCAGAACCTCTAAAACATTTTCCTGTAATTCTACTCATTTTACCTCACCGGAATAAAAATAGTAAGTTCTAAATTTTCTATATGACTAATAATACTATTGGAAAGACAGACAATCTTTATTTCAGTGAGGTAAAAATATTTTAAATCACAAATAAAAGCACAAAAAACTAAAAAAATATAAGGTTAAATAGCTTTGAAATCATCTTGAGAACATCTAGAATATTTTTCGTCATTTAACATATTTTACCTAACCGAATAAAAATTGTAAGTTTCAAGTTTATACCAAATGATCAATAATGTTATAATATGAAAGATTATTTGAATACCGGTCAGGTAGATATATTTTAAATACCGTCTTGGGAAAATATTTATTTACTTGCAACACCATTCGAGTTTTTGTGTGCGTGACGACGCAAGTGATTACACGAAGCTTACACGGACATCGACACGGTTTTGGCCTAAAATATGAACAAAACGTTGAATGCAATTATCACTCTGAGTGTTATTACTCTAAGCTTTTGCCATCTCACATTCAAAGCACCGTTGAAAAAAAATGATTCTTCCTTAGAGTCAAAATATGCGTCTACTGCTGTTTTTACTTCGTCGTTTGTCGAAAATCTTTGACCTCTCAAGTGCTTTTTGAGGTTAAGGAACAGAAAGAAGTCTGACGGTGCAAGATCAGGTGAATAAGGCGGATGCGGTAATAGTTCAAAGCCGCAATTGTGGATTTCATCCAATGATTGCACAGACGTGTGAACACAGGCGTTATCTTGATAAAACAGGACTTTTCTTCTGAGCATTCCTGGACGTTTTTCTTTTATTTCCTCTCGTAAATGACGTAGTAAGACACAGTAGTAATCAGAGTTTATAGTCTGACCCCTTTCAAGGTAATCAATCATAATCACACCCTTTGAGTCCCAGAATACTGAAGCCATTATCTTATTTGCCGACAAGGCGCCTTAGCCTTTCAGGCCTTCTCCACCGTTTTCATTGTCGTTTTGTTTGAGTACAGTATTGAACCAACGTTTCGTTCATTGTAACAAAACGATTCAAACAATCATCTGCATCGGCTTCAAATAACTCCAGTCACATGAAATAGTCAATTGCGTCCTTTTTTGTTTAACTGAAAGCAGTCGCAGAACCCACCTCGCAGACATTTTGTGGAAACCCAATTTGTCGACTATGATATTTTGAGTTCGTTCATAAGAGATGCCTTCAACCTCGGCTATCTCTCTAATATTTAATCTGCGGCCTCCCATAATTAAATCAAGTACTTTTTTCATATTTTCGTCAGTAGTGGATGTCGAAGGTCTTCCAGATCGGGATTCATCTTTTACACTCTCTCTGCCACGCTTGAATTCTGCTATCCATTTTTTGACGGATGAATAAGATAGAGCAGAATACCCTAATGTACTGACCATATCATCATGGATGGCTTTCGGTGATAGCCCCTTCCTATGGAGGTACTTAATGACGGCACGCTGCTCGATTTGTTCCATTTGCAGAAAGTATGTCCGATTTCATTCTTAAAAAATTTATAAAATCACAACAAATTATTGCACACGTTTCGAACTTCACACAATTAACTACTCTGAACTGAACTAATGTGGGTAGATTTGATTTTTAGAATTGAATGGATCTGTGTTAAGCCGTGTACTTTTCAATCCACCCTCGTATAATTTTATTTTCCGAATGCTCCTTTTGGAAGCCGCTGGCCCCCTGAGCTTAGAGGTCCCGGCCCCGATGTCCTAACCCTCTGATAGTTACGCCTCTGATTCTAATATCGATGCTGATAGCTAAACCCCGTTATCTATGTAGCATATTGGTGGCAACTGATTTTAGGGATGAGGCAGTTATAATTAAATAAATATCTGTTTTCTTTTATCGTTTACATAACAAAATAAATAATTACAATAATATATTATTGACATTGAAATTTGTTTAGTATGTGACACTCGTAGTAAATGACTTGAATACGTTCCATGTTAACGGAAGTAAGACTTTGTCTTCTACTCGAAAATATCCATTTGAAGCAAGAAAATGATCTTTTAACTTCTACCCACGTCACTGGCAAAAAGGTCATAATTAAAATCAAAGTCAATAATATATTATTGTAATTATTTATTTAGTTATGTAAATACAAAAAAAGCAGAGATTTATTGAATTATAATTACCCCATCCCTAAAATCAGTTGCCATCAATATGCTACATAGATAACGGGGTTTACTGATAACATCTTTCGCAACGTGTTTCGCAATAGACAGTAATGTATAAGAATTTTCAATGTATACGGATATTTCACGGTAGAGGCACATCTGCATTTATCGTGTCATTACACGAAGCTTTGTGACGATAGACGCAAATGCGGCTGAGTATAAGTGTGTGATAGACCTATTTTTAGGGGTGTATCTGGGTGTATCGAATCAACTCAACCTTTTGACAAGAGAAAGTTATTTCCATTATCTAAGACCAACCACATCAAATTTATGAGTGCGCAGCACAGACTAAATAGAGTAGCTAGTGATGGATCTATTTGCTACCATGTTACTAACTTATTAGCACGTATGTAAAATAATATATAGTTATTGGGTCTTTAAGTTCCAATGATTTTAAAGTAAATAACGGAAAGAATAATAATGTATTTCATATTAAATATACTAATCTATTGTGTATTAATTTGTATTAACTACCTACTATTCTATTCTGCATAAACTGTACACACAAATAATACTTGTATTAAAATATTTAAAATTATAGACTATGAAGCATGGAACATAGAACAAGTTCTTGTTCTATTTCCCATGCTATGAAGTATGAATGCATAGACTAATATTGTGCACTAAGGTTTGAGTCAATTCGACATGAATTATGTCAACGAATATACAGAGGAAAAGTAGATAAGTTCATCTCTATTCTGTGCTATCTACAAAATGTCATTGTTTTTGTTGCGAATTTGAGCCGTGTGGACACCGAGCTGCGCGATCGATAACATTTTATTAGAAGTTATTCTGAGTCCGCGAGGTCACAGATATTGATGGGTTACTCCTAAGCACCTTCGTTAATTTCTTAAGGACGTGCATTTAGTATAAAAAATGGATACAACTGGTGCTTACGGTGGTGGTAAAGCAGGAGGAGCTTTTGATCCTCAGGCTTTTATCCAGAGACCTGCTGTTATAGTAAGGGCTGTATGTTGGGTAAGTTCAGCTTTCGAGCCAACCTTCTATCTCAACAAAACAATGTTTTTTAATACGTTGCACTAAATAGTATATTCTACTGCAAAATATATCTTATTTGTTTTTTTCATTTATGGTTTCCTTAAACATTCTTATTTTCTTATATTAAATATTGAAACTTACGTACTGTACAATGAAATTTGATTTGCACAATGAAAAATATCATGTACATGTGATTGACCTTGATTCATATTTATTCAGTCTCGTCGTTTATACATATGAACAGCGAAACACATGTAAAAACTACTTAGACAAGGAAATAATTTCGTTTAACGTAAAAACATTTGAATGACACATATGTGACCTAGATCAATAAATTAATATTATAAATTCTGCTAATTTCAAAATACAATCAGTTTTATATTATTAGATAGACAACAAGCAGATTTCGCTTGCTAGTTATCTAATAATATAAAAAATATCTTTCCTGATGGTAAGAGAGACTATCTCCTGTAGACAACATAGTTGCTAATAGTGGGTTGCTATCCAAGTGGCAGGTTGGCAATACTAAAAGTCTCCTGCTATCTTACCCTCCAAACTGTAGACACCAAGAATTACATATATACATTTTTTCACTAAGATCCCTTACATGGTTAGCAGATGGAACCGAAGAAGACCAGCTAGAAGACCTTAATTAATGAAACATAATTTTGATTTCAACATGCAAATATGAAAATATTTCCATAAAAACAATTTAATTTTTTTGTTACATGAAATGGTAATAACATAAATAACAGAAGTATTTCATTGAGTATTGGATTTTAAGCTGCTGTAAATGCCAACAATTTCGATGTTATGTAAACATAAAAATTAACACACAATTGAATTTAAACAGATTTACATACATTATATTTTATAAAATATTCATATCAAAATCTTTAATGAAATTTTGAATAATGAATTTTGTGCACTATATTAGTTAAAAAAGTAAGTAATATTTTGAAGATAAACAGAAACATTGTAAAATTGTTATTTACAAACCTACAACTGAATTAATTACGTATTGTACTAAATTGAATATTGCATTTATTATTTACTAGCTGACCAGGTGCTAAATATGGTGGGTGTAGTCATAGCATTGCACCCTACTTAAGGCAGGGGGCGATAGAGGTCTTCGTCCTCTAGACTGGCGACGACGTGTCGTGTTTTAGGATGCTCAGAATAAAATTTTGTTTACTTTGAAAGGTCTGATTATCTACACAACTGAAACTGGCCGCCAGAAGTTTCGGCGGATATAGAGAACATGTCTGACGTTGACCAAAACCCCTTAATTTAAAAAAATAAAAAATAGATACAAACGTGCCGAATTCAGTATATTATCGTGAATTTAAGGCTGTATCAAATAAAATAGTTTAACTGTCCCAAAAAAAAAATATTCCAAAGACATTACGAGTTTGTTGGAGAAAGAAATGATACTTACTTGATGATTAATTGCAAAAGTTAATACAAGTGTACAATTGAGGGATTCTTTTTAAATTCACATTAATTTCATGAAATGTCGGAATGTCAAAAAAAATAAATTGATCGATTGTCGACGTTAAAGGGGTCAGGAAAGAAATCTATTTAGCCGCAGAGGATTAATTGAAATAGAACTTCCAGTCGTTCCGAGGAACTAATTGGGAAAAAATATCTAAGATTGGGCCTTTAGAATTAATTGCGAGGGTAATTCCGGGCGTATAATTTTGGGACTTTTTCCGATTCGACATCAATTTTAGAGATAGTATGTATCTAAAAAAAGTAACTCCACTAATTGACAATGATAATTGGACTATCGAGTGAAAACTAAAGAGGCCCAAGGAGTTAATCGGAATAAAAATTCTAGGCGTAAAATTTTGGGACTGATTTATGTTTGACATCAGTTATTAGGGTCGTTTACATCTTAAAAAAATTATTGCATCAATTGTCAACGATCTAGGGAGCCACAAAAAAATATCTAAGATTGGGCCTTCACAATTAATTGCGAGGGAAATTCCGGGCGTACAATTTTGGAACTTTTTTCGACTTGACAATAATTTTAAAGATAGTATGTATCTAAAAAAAATTACTTTATCAATTGTCAATCACAATTGGAGTCTCGAGCGAATACTAAAGAGGCCCAAGGAATTAATCGAAATAGAAATTCGAGGCGTGAAATTTTGGGACTTATTTGTGTTTGACATGAATTAGTGGGGTCGTTTACATCTTAAAAAAATTATCTCATCAATTGTCAACGATCTAGGGAGCCACAAAAAAATATCTAAGATTGGGCCTTCACAATTAATTGCGAGGGAAATTCCGGGCGTACAATTTTGGGACTTTTTTCGACTTGACATTAATTTTAAAGATAGTATGTATCTAAAAAACTTACTTTATCAATTGTCAATGACAATTGGAGTCTCGAGCGAATACTAAAGAGGCCCAAGGAATTAATCGAAATAGAAATTCTAGGCGTGAAATTTTGGGACTTATTTGTGTTTGACATGAATTAGTGGGGTCGTTTACATCTTAAAAAAATTATTTCATCAATTGTCAACGATCTAGGGAGCCACAAAAAAATATCTAAGTTTGGGCCTTCACAATTAATTGCGAAGGAAATTCCGGGCGTATTATTTTGGGACTTTTTTTTACTTGACATTAATTTTAAAGATGGTACGTATCTAAAAAAAATTACTTCATCAATTGTCAATCACAATTGGAGTCTCGAGCGAATACTAAAGAGGCCCAAGGAATTAATCGAAATAGAAATTCTAGGCGTGAAATTTTGGGACTTATTTGTGTTTGACATGAATTAGTGGGGTCGTTTACATCTTAAAAAAATTATCTCATTAATTGTCAACAATCTAGGGAGCCACAAAAAATATCTACGTGTGGGCCTTTAGAATTAATTGCGAGGGTAATTTCGGGTGTATTGACAATTGATGAAATAATTTTTTTAAGATGTAAACGACCCCACTAATTCATGTCAAACACAAATAAGTCCCAAAATTTCACGCCTAGAATTTCTATTTCGATTATTCCTTGGGCCTCTTTAGTATTCGCTCGAGACTCCAATTGTCATTGACAATTGATAAAGTAAGTTTTGTTAGATACATACTATCTTTAAAATTAATGTCAAGTCGAAAAAAGTTCCAAAATTGTACGCCCGGAATTTCCCTCGCAATTAATTGTGAAGGCCCAATCTTAGATATTTTTTTGTGGCTCCCTAGATCGTTGACAATTGATGAAATAATTTTTTTAAGATGTAAACGACCCTAATAACTGATGTCAAACATAAATCAGTCCCAAAATTTTACGCCTAGAATTTTTATTCCGATTAACTCCTTGGGCCTCTTTAGTTTTCACTCGATAGTCCAATTATCATTGACAATTAGTGGAGTTATTTTTTTTAGATACATACTATCTCTAAAATTGATGTCGAATCGGAAAAAGTCCCAAAATTATACGCCCGGAAGTTCTATTTCAATTAATCCTCTGCGGCTAAATAGATTTCTTTCCTGACCCCTTTAACGTCGACAATCGATCAATTTTTTTTTTTGACATTCCAACATTTCATGAAATTAATGTGAATTTAAAAAGAATCCCTCAATTGTACACTTGTATTAACTTTTGCAATTAATCATCAAGTAAGTATCATTTCTTTCTCCAACAAACTCGTAATGTCTTTGGAATATTTTTTTTTTGGGACAGTTAAACTATTTTATTTGATACAGCCTTAAATTCACGATAATATACTGAATTCGGCACGTTTGTATCTATTTTTCATTTTTTTAAATTAAGGGGTTTTGGTCAACGTCAGACATGTTCTCTATATCCGCCGAAACTTCTGGCGGCCAGTTTCAGTTGTGTTGATTATCTTAGTCGGATATCTTAGGATAACAGTTGTTCTGAACACATCCAATGAAGGATACTCCTTAATGGTACTTTATATGGTCCTGTTAATTTGCCCACATACATATGCTTAACGGTTTGTTAACACTAGTGATAGAGCAGTGCGTGCGATTATTGTGTTTCTTTCTAATGCAATTAAAATAACCAAAATAAAAGAAATTTAATACTCAGTTGACGTTACACTCTTGTGTTTCGATTCATGAACCAAAGAGATTGCGAAAGAATAAAGTTACTCTAAATGACTCATAGACCACATGAATACTCATAGACGCGGTGTTGGGTGGAAAATCTTAAGTGCACATATGAGAAAATGCTCTGTCAAAAATTTAAAACATTTGTAGACACGAGGGTGAATTGAAAAGTACTCGGCCTAATACATCCATTCAATTCAAAAATATCAAATCTACCCACATTATTTAGTTCAGTTTAGAGTAGTTAATTGTGTGAAGTTCAAAATGTGTGCAATAATTTGTTGTGATTTTATAAATTTTTTAACCAAGCAATCAGACATACTTTCTGATAATGGAGCATATCGAGCAGCGTGCTGTCGAAGAAGAGGCTATTACCGAAAGCCATCCATGATGATATGGTCAGTACATTAGGTGATTCTGCTGTCTTATTCATCCGTCAAAAAATTTATAGCAGAATTCAAGCGTGTCAAATAGAGTGTGAAAGATGAATCACGATCTGGAAGGCCTTCGACGTCAACTACTGATGAAAATATTAAAAAAGTACTTGATTTAATTATGGGAGACCAATGATTAAAAATTAGAGAGATAGCCGAGATTATAGGCATCTCTTATGAACAAACTCAAAACTATGATCATAGTCAACGAATTAGTTTTCCACAAACAAAGTGTCTGCGAGGTGGGTTCCGGGACTGCTTTCAGTTGAACAAAAAAGGATGCGATTGACTATTTCATGTGACTGTTTGGAGTTATTTGAAGCCGATGCAGATTATCTTTTGAATAGTTTTGTTTCAATGCATGAAACGAGGGTTCATTACTGTATGCCAAAAACAAAACAACAATCAAAACAGTGGAGAAGACCTCGTTCACCACCCCCCCAAAAAGGCTAAGGCGCTTTTGTCGGCAAATAAGTTAATGGCTTCAATATTCTGGGACTCAAAGGGTGTGATTATGATTGATTACCTTGAAAGGGGTCAGACTATAAACTCTGATTACTACTGTGTCTTACTATGTCGTTTACAAGAGGAAATAAAAGAGAAACGTCCAGGAATGCTCAGAAGAAAAGTCCTGTTTCATTAAAATAACGCCCGTGTTCACACGTCTGTGCAAGCAATGGCTGAAGTCCACAGTTGTGGCTTTGAACTATTACTTCATCTGCTTTATTCACCTGATCTGGCATCGTCAGATTACTTTCTGTTCCCTAATCTAAAAAAAGCACTTGAGAGGTCAAAGATTTTCAACAAACGACGAATTCAAAACAACAGAAGACACATATTTTAATTCTGACGGCCTGGCCACGGGAAATTCGCGCCTGCGATTTTCGCGCGGCACGAACGGCGAAGAGTCTGGCGTCTGAATCAAATGTATGGGAAAGTACTAAATATGCCATGCAGCGCGGCGACCGGCAGGGCGACGGACGAATCTTTTAGGCCGTCCGGGCTTCAATTTCGAGAAAATTACAAAAAATTCAGCGGGTCGAAAAACATGCCCGTAGATAGGTGGCGCCCGGTGCACAGACAACTTTTTTTTTGTGTCGGTGTTATTAGAATAAAGTTGACTATCAATAGTTTTGATAGTATCGATACTATCGATAGTAATTGTGATTAACGCAATATTAAATAGCAAAAGTATCGATACTTTTTATAGTTCATTTTTTTAATCATGAATATTATCGATTGTATTGCTGTTTATTGATAGTATTGTACTTACTGAGGTAATGAAACCCTATCAGTAATGGACTATCAAGCGGCAACACTATAAATCAAAGCTTTTGAATTTCGGCACTCATTTCAAAAATTTGTCTTGATATAGTGCGGATTACTCATACTTCTTGTGAAATTCAACGTCTATACTATAGGTACCCTGATTCTTATTTAAATCACTACTCCCCTCCAAGCAATATCAAGATAAAGTTGAAAAAGTGATCTTGCTCTCGGACTATACGCTCGCGGCGGTGATCGTAAGTCTGCGTGGCCTCAAAATCCGCCCGCGCGAATTTTCGCATCGCCCGCCGAGCAGCCGCCGCCGCAGCCGGTTCGCGTGGCCGGGCGGTAAGGAAGAATAATTTTTTTTTCAACGGTCTCAATGCTTTAAATGGGAGATGGTAGAAAAATAAAAATAACTTATTTAGTATGTGTTTATTTTCTTGGTTAGGCCGAATACATGGCAATCCACCGTCGTATTTATATCGTGGAAAAATAGAAAAACCCACGTTGTGATATTTTATCGTACCGAATGTGAAGGCAAGGGTTAAAAAATACACCTAATTATAGTGATTTTTTATCGGTAAGTACTTACCAACTGCAACTCTGTTTTTCTGGCTGTAAATACAAGCTACACTGACTACCTAAGAAAAGGCTAGTCGATTAAATTTGTCAATCTGTTTAATAATTTAACTTATTAGGTATATTAACCAAAAAACTATTTATTTTATAAAGTAACGTACATTTATAATAGAAATGTTGACTGTTATGGCATCGTAATTACATCTCGTTGCTACATTACATAATATGTGGTTTCTATGAAAATGAGAACATCAAGATGATTTTTTACCACGGCGTGACGTAACGCTTCCAAGTTTGCGTTCACTATCACGGGGCTTAAGAGACTGACAAGACTTAATTTGTTGAAATTGATGTTATTTAATCAGTTTTTTAAGAAAAACTGTTATAAATTATAGCAGATTACAAAAAATATATTCATCATACGTCAAAGAGCGTGGCCGGACTCGATACATGATTGAATAAAATTAGGTCGATAGAAAATAATTGCAAAGATTGGTCTTAAAATCATCATTAAACGGTTCTACCTATATCTTTATTTTTTGACGTATGGGTCTGCAATTAAAAACATGGAGTCATCATATTCATATCTAAACCGCTAGTGAACCATATTAGACAAATTTAGGTACGCTTTTTTTTTAACTTCCCGCTACGTTTGTAGATAAGGAAGTAACTGATTTTACTCCGATTTTCGAAAATTGAGTTTTCATCCGATCTCTAAAATCAGTCCATTTGTTTGGGATTTATCAATGATGAATTTGAAAAGATGTTTTTTGACACTGCTTCGAAATTTTTTAAACCTATCGGTTATTTAGCTAAAGCAATATTTTAGATCTCAAAAATTGAGTTGAATGCCATTCGAAAGATCAACCTTCAAATACCCCTCTCGTTAGATACAAAGATCATTGTTTCCAAAATATACAGTTTTTCAAAAATCAACATGATGCCATTCTTAACAAAATAAATGTTTGAACTGAAAAAACTATGCCTATCCCTTGCGATTCGAATGAAGAATGTCGAGTCTAACCGCTTTGTCACAATATATAATAGTACAAGGCTTTGTCCGGTTTCGGCTGGAATCGAACAAGCTGAAATTTCGGTTTCGGCTGAAAATCTAAGTTCAGCCGGTCACTATTTATTATCAGATTTGGCCCCTTAGCTAACCTGGGTACGCCCATGAATATATGGTTTCGTTCTGAGTGGTCGCAAACCTTGAACCTTGAAAGGCCTATCTAGTTTAATCCCTAAAATGACTGCTATTTTTATGCCGGGATTTTCTATTTTAATGACCAGCCTTTACAGGTAATGACGCGGTAATGAACGGCACGATTGCTATTAGTATTTAGGCCAAATCACGTTTAATTTATGGTCACTTAACCTGCTTTTAGAGTTAACGCAATAGGCCGATCATTTTGTTCTTGATCTAATTTATTTTATTATATTGCATCCCTTTCCCACGAATAGCAACGAATTATTAACAAGTGTGGTGTCTAACCCCGTGGCTACATATATCAGCCTACGGCGAAGGTTCGCGCTACCACGATGTTGTCATGAACTACATCGCGACAACTGTTTACGTCATAATGACCTATATTCACTGGTCATCAAACCGCGGCCGGCAGGTTATATTTGTGCGGCCTGCTGATGATATTTGTGCGGCCCAAGACAAAGCAAATAAGAATATTGTAACATTCCTTAAAATCTTTTCTTCTCGAATTCTTAATTCATGAACAAGTTCCTTAAATTCTTTAATTTTATGCTACTGCGTACTGTATTTCATTCGCCCAAAGATTACTTATGATGCAGCTTCATAAACATGAAAGGTCATATCGTCGTATCTTATTTTTTTTGTACAATGGAACAAAATAAAATAGCGTACGTCGATACACTAGGTCAGTATTAAAATACGACTTATACATGAAATTACCTAAACATGTATGCGGATAAATCATAGTTTGTTTATTGTTTATCGTAAATATACTATAGTTTCTATGTCGTGAGTCGCACTAATATCACTTGCGAACCGCAGCTTGACGCCCACTGTAGTGACACGTCAAGGCCCTTCGCGATGCGCGATTGCGCGATAGGCCTAATCTTTGCTGTAGCCCGATATGTATAGCCGCACCATAAAGGAAATAATTTCAAATACGAGTTCATCCTAGTAATCTATATTAATACTAGCTGACCCGGCAAACGTTGTTCTGCTATTTTAACTACTCTTATTTATTTCTATATTTTCTCACCTTTTAAACCTTCCCTGGACTTCAACAATTAATCCAAAACCAAAATTAGCCAAATCAGTTCAGCCGTTCTCGAGTTTTAGCGAGACTAACAAACAGCAATTGATTTTTAACAGCAATGGTTTGGATGTTGGCCATAGATCGATGTTTGTTACTTAATCACGCACTAACGGCTGAACTGATTTGGTTAAAATTTGGCACACATGTAGATGATGACCTGGAATAGCACATAGGGTAAAAGAAAACTTTTAATTAACTAAAATTTTGTACCTATATAATTTTTTCATATTTTAATAATGCTTGTGCAGATGAGATATAATTTTAAAAGTAACCTTAAATTTAGGCCCACATTATTTGCTGTCTCCTTTCTTTTTATAATAATATGCAATACTTAGTGTTGCCATTTTGCGTTGTTTGAGGTTATTAGTATTTTCTTATAATACCTATATTTGTATCATAACTAGCTAAATCGCGCAGCGTCGCTCGCGAATAGAGTAACTTGTTTTCAATATAATATTTCATATACTATTTTTTATTTGTTTAAGCAATTTCTTGTCACTTAGGGCTTAATTTTGAAAAAGTAGCCTATATTTGACCCCGAGTCACAAACTATATACGTGGTAATTTTCATTAATTCAATGGTTCAGTGGTTAAATATATAGTGGTAACAGACAGACTGACGAACTGTCAGACAAATTTTCGCATATTATAATATTAGTTATTATGGATGTTAATAAATACATACATTACGTATTAAAAATAGATCAAACGTATTAATTACTACTAGGCGTCTCGTAAAAGGCGAGAGAAAACTGATTTTATCATTGACATCGTGACTACTTACTAAGTGGTAGAGTTCTGCAACTACTATACCGAGTTTATTCCACCTCACCAATTCCTGCCGCAATAGCGTCAGTGCTTGTCACTGTCCTCTTCGAAGGTAAGATAGCTGGTAAACTTATGCATGCGGCATTTCAACTCCGCCACACAGATAAGAACGCGCTACGCGCCACGACACCAAAGAAGTTATTCTTTGGTGTTTATAGTCGAATGGATCAAGATAACCATATATTTGTTTGGTGTCCTATGAAATAAAATGATTTTAAAAAGAAAACCACCTCTGTGGTCTAGGGGTCCAGTGTCGACAATCGACTCACCTGGGAGTCGTCCAATCCGAATGTGTTTTTTGGTTTTCTGATAAAATAACGTTGCTCAGGATTGGATAAGTGTTCGGTTGGTGTTAGGCTTGTCACCTACCTCAATGTGGGACTAAGTATCTCTGGCTAATCGTGGGTGCACTGGTTGTACCTCTACCTACTTCATCGGGGATACGGGCGTGAAGATTTTTTTTAAGAACACCTGGTTCCATTTTTTTAACATAAAAATACGTTGTTTTCAGTTGTTCAGCGTGATCGTAATGGGGTGCATATCAGCCAAGGGATGGTATATCAGCAAGGTGGATAAAAACGAGTACTGCGTTTACAACGACGACACCAACGCATGCAATTATGGCGTGGGCATATCCGTGATCGCCTTCATCGCCTCTATCGGCTTCATCGTCGGCGAGTATTTGTTTGATCAGATGTCTTCTGTGAAGACCAGGAAACATTATGTGCTTGCTGACATGGGATTCTCTGGTAAGTTTTATTGTTTTTTTAATGCTAAATGGTGATCTAGGGGTTAACCTATTCAGCTCAGGTCATAGGGTTCCGGGTTCCATCCCCAGATAAGACAAAAGATAGCATTGTTGCCCTACTACCTAACTTATGAGGATTTTTCGAAGTTATCTAGAAAATTCAAAATCTCAATAGCAGCTCGGAGTATGGCGGATGGTGTGTTACCACTCCGTGCCGTGAATAAGCATGTAAAGCTGTCGGTCCTGATTATTATTGCTTGATAAGTAATCGTTATAAGGTCAATCAAATGCGGCGATGGGAATCTCGCCATCTGGAGAAACCGAGATTTATTTTGCCTACCCTGGAATGGAGCCGGCGTGATGATACATTATAATGAAAACGTTTTTAGGATAGATGTGGCGGTTAATGTTGCCAGATTTTCGGAAAAGCCAGAATTCTGTCTGGGGTTTGATGTATATATCTAGTCGAACCTTCACTACTGAAGATTGTGATTCCGTCGCTGTATATTTGTGACTTCCTTCCACTTGTGGTGATCAGTACCTACATGTAGTGTTGTGTTATCTGTATAAATATATTTTGTGTTTGTATTTATTTTAAATTTGTATCTATTTTTTGTATGTTTAAAAAAGGGTTAGGGGTTTATATTCTTTCTTTTTTTTTTTCTTCCATACAATATATATGTGAGACAAACGTACGGAGTTTGTGGCCTTCGCCACTTTCAACAGCTAGAAACAATTGAAAACCAGTGTTTCACAGTGCTATTTCAACCGCACTGGAGAAGCGTAAGCTGAATTGTTCCTTTGGCCAAAAAAAAATAAGCGTATTGTTTGTATTAAATATATTTAGTTGCTAGTTTCCATAGTGTATAGTATTGTGTCAATCTGGAAGGGATGTGAGTGGACTGCATTTGGCCGAGTTATAATCACAAGCACAGCTCACTTTGAGTTCCCATTCAAGTTGGCAATAGTTTTAGTTAGCGTTTTATTGTATTAAATATATTTAAGAAATTAGATTTAAGATTTTTTGGCAATAAATTATTTTTATTCTTATGTAACGCTGCGCTGATTTTATTTATTATTGCGCTGATATTTTTGACCAAAATTTACGGTTTTCGGATTTTTTTCTTTTACATGTGCTGTAAGATATTGCTTTTTGCCAAATTTCATAATTCTAGGCACTCGAGAAGTTTTTAGGTTATTTGGAATAGGTTTTGATTTTCTTTTGAATTCGTAAAAATCGCAAAATATGCGATCGGGTTCGATCCCCGACAAGGACAAGCATTTGTGTGATGAGCATAAATGTTTGTATTTCCGGGTTTGGGTGTTTATTAAATATATTCTATTATTTATATATGTATTTCTATGTATTAGTATCGTTGACTAACACCCATAACACAAGCAAATAATTTGCCTACTTTGGGGTTAGATCAGTAAGTGTAATTTGTCCAGTGAATATTTATTTATATTTATTTTATTTACAAGTTTGGTTTTTTCACAGTTGAGAGGGACCATAAAATCGGGTATTTAATATAAACTTCAACTTGATACCTTTACTCGTTCCTGAAAGAAATGGCCTTGACAGACGGACAACGAAGTGATCCTATAAAGGTCCGCTTTTCTTTTTTACGAACGGAACCCTAAAAAAGACCATAAAAACTAATTATATTTGTGTATAGTAGGGTGATGATAATAAAGTAAGCCACTCAGTTAATAAATAGGATGACAAAAGTATCATCAACCGTCAGGTGATTTTCTGGGTTACCTTGGGAATACTAGTAGAAGGTGATAAAGGCTAGACGATAGAGATCCGATGAAAGTGACTAGTTTAGCCAATTGTTCGTGTTTTACGAACTGCCTAACAAAATGGCAAGTAATCTATTCTTCATTGGAGCCCCGACAGACACGGACGGGGATAAAGTAGATTTCTTTAAACATTAATGAAAGGTTCTGTATTGAATTTGTCGTAATGAATGTGTCATAACGAATAAAAAATTGTCCATTGTGTTTGATAACATCAATAGGATGTAATTACTAACGATATGGCGCTTCAGGAACTTATTCCTTTGTAGACTAACAAGCTATTGTGGTACATTGAAATTATATTAAAATTATTATCTGCGCCACGCATTAATAAAAGTGAATCCAACGGGAAGAATTTATTTTACTGGGATAAGAATCATACTATGTCTTCGACCGCCCCGTTGGTCGAGTGGTTGGCGAAACTGATTACGCATCAATGAGGCTCGGGTTCGATTCCCGACAGGGACAAACATTTATATGATGAGCATAGTTGTTTGTATTTCTGGGTTTGGATGTTTATTAAATCTACTTGAGTATGTATATGTATCTCGTGTATTAGTATCGTTGACTGACCCCATACTACAAGCAAATTTATTGCTTATGTTGGGGTTATATAAATTCGTGTCGTTTGTCCAATAATATTTATTTATTTATATGTCCTATTCCAGGTCATAAACTTCTTAAATGTCAAATTTCATTAAATTCAGTCCAGTATTTTTTATATCATAAGATTGCAAACAAGCTGATAGATCACATGATGGAAAGAGACAACCATCTCCTATAGACACCAAAGATGTTAATGGTGCGTTGCTATCCTTGTGGCGGGATGTTAGTGCCATATGCATAAGTTTACCGGCTTCCTTACCCTTCAAACTGGAATACTACAGTGATAAGCAGTGACGCTTTTGCGGCAGGAAGGTAAGGCAGCGATACCAGGCTCGGCGAGACAATGCAAAACTCTTCATCTTGTAGCCACGATGGTAGTGACATAGCCAATCGTTCGACTCTTACGAACACCCTGGCAGAACGGCAGAAGGTCTAATCATGAAAGGAGCCCCGAATTATTATTTGGGGGATTATTTGCATGATACTGTAACAAACGCCAAACAAACTTTTTTGTTATATTCTACACGTTTAATGTCTGCGGCGCTTGGTGTAACTCCAGTTTAGAATAGAATACTTATTTATTGCTTAAAACACGGTGTCAGCGGAAATATGTAGTTTTCAGAAGTACGTAGTATCACGCATTCTACCGAACGGCATGCAATATTTATAAATTATACTAGCTGATCCGCGCAGCTTCGCCCGCGAGTAGATTAACATGTCGTCCAGATAGCTTTTCATACAAATTTCAGCCCTTATTTCAACCCTTTAAGGATTAGTTTTAAAAAAAATAGCCTATGTTTGACCCCGGCTCTTCAACTACTTCCATGCTGAATTTCATGAAAATCGGTCCGGCATTTATAATATTAGTATGGATTCAGCTCTCAATACATAATTTCCAAAATTTATTATTGATTTAAAATCCTATTTAGCAGCATTCTTGTTATAATAATTTTCTATACATATTTAATCTATTAAATTTCATAAAATTTTACAATAACTGTTTAATGCAATCTTTACTAATGATATAAAAGCGAAAGGCAATCTGTCTATCTGTCTGTTACGCTTTTACGGCTAAACCGCTGAACCGATTCAGATGAAAATTTGCATGCAGATATTTGTAAATCTGGGGTCAAACATAGGCTAACTTCTTTTTCAAAAATCAACCCCCAAGGGACTGAAATAGGGGATTAAAATTTGTATGAAAAACGATAGACGACATGTTAATATACTCGGGGGCGAAGTTGCGTGGGTCAGCTAGCATTTTATAGAAGTAACACTTGTATTGTTTCAAAATAAAGGAGGTTGATGAGATCGGCCTCAAAGTGATAAAAGAATATAGCGTCAGCCGAAATTATCAAACAAATTTTATGTACAATAAGCCCATATTACGATTCAACGGAGACTTTTTAATAGCAAGGAAATTTTAAAAAAGAATATAGTTCAAAGTCATGAAACTAATCAAACTTGTACCCTTCATCTTATTTCTAAATCAAATAAAGATTTTTCTTTTCTACCAAAAGTTAACAGTTTCTTTTACGGTATGACCAACCAAACAAATTAGAAAAATATCAGGTAAAACGCAAAATGTTAAACAATCTATTGTATAAAATACAAACAAAATGAAAGAATTTATTTCTGTAGTCGAAACTTACAACACAGAAGGCTGTATAAAACAGCTACTCTTAGTATCATCGTAAAGAAATGAAAAAAAAAAACAAGTGTCATCCATTTAATCTGCGAACGAGTAACAAATATTATGACGTGACATTGGCAGAATTACTGTGCTAGTCACGGTAGAAGCCACATACCAACAAACAACAACAACAAATATTATGTTGCTGTAAGTAAACAAACGTTGTCCATCTTTTAACTTTGAAGCGGTTAAAATCAAATGATCTTTATGATCAGAGATACAAAAACGTATTATATCTATGTTGATGTATATTGTGATGTGAATTAATAGTCACTACATAGTATAAAAAAGTCGCTTTCCGCCGTCTGTCTCTTATCTATGTATACTTACATGTATAAAACTACGCTACGGATTTTGATGCGTTTTTTTTTATAGATAAAGTGATTCAAGAGGAAGGTTTATATTTATAATAACATCCATTATATAGTAGAGAATTACTGTTATAAATATATTTATCAAAACAACGTTTGCCGGGTCAACTAGTCTGTAAAAATAATTGTGATGTAATCTTTAAAGGGTTTCGTGAATTTTAGCATTATAAAAAGTGCCCGTCATAACATTTACATTTCAGAAGAAATTAATAATGTATTATTATACAATAACAACAAGATAATCTACCAACATGCTTTGCATTTGACGCCGACTTTGTATGGACCTCATCATTCTCCTTTTTATTATTCTTTCGTAGGATAGCGAACAATCAGATGGTTCTCCTGATGGAAAGATAAACATGAAAAGTCTATCACGTAGTAAATAGTCACGATGCTAGTAATACTTATTAGCCTTCTTTCACATTTTACGAGATGCCTAGCAGTAAGGCAGGTGATCTATTCTTCAAAAAGAAATCCGGATCGATGCCGGGGTATAAATGATCCTTGTATTTTACCTCATTACAATGTCACAAACAATGTAATCGATAAAGAGAAAAGGTTAAATTATTTGACACCACGTATCGACAATCCCAAATGGCCGTCGTGTTGGGGCAAATGTTTTTTGTCATAGCCTACCAAACAAGCAGATAATAATTATCCCGATGGCAATAGATAACTATCGCCTATAAAGACCAATATTGTAATTGTTGGTTGCTTAGTGGCAGGAATGTAATATACTTTTTTCCGTATTGGGCTTCAAGTTTTTATTTTATATCGTCTGTAGACCCCAAAGATGCTTATTATATTCTACTAGCAATTGCATTATGGTCGAAATTCAACCATAGACTAAAAAATAAAAGCTCTCAAGTGTGACAACAGATTTTAGCCGTAAAGAATATAGTATGCGTATGTGTATATTATCACGTATGTCACATGAATGTAGTGAGTATAATGTTTATTTTTATTAATTTTATGTATTTCTAAAGCAGATTATTTAAAAATATTAGGTTTCTGGAGTCCTTTGAAATGTAAACTTTGACTATGCCAAATGTCTTACTCCACCGTTCGCGTAATTGACTAAAAAAAGGGTGCAGAGTTCTTCACTTCAAGGTTCGAAAATATCCGATATTTATTATAAACTAGCTGAGCCCGCGATTAGATAGAAAAAAAAGTAGCCTAAGTTACTCCCTATCACATCAGCTATCTGCCAGTGAAAGTCCCATTAAAATCGGTCTAGCCGTTCCAGAGATTAGCCGGAACAAACAGACAGACAGACAGATAAATATTGTAAAAAATGTTATTTTGGTATATGTATCGTGTATACATTCATATGTATTTGGTAAAAAGCGGTTATTTTAATATTACAAACAGACACTCCAATTTTATTTATTTGTACAGATATCAAAATATCAGATATTTATGATATATGTATCCATTTTGTATGAAAGCCACATCATTCTGTATGTATTTATAAGTATTTGTGTAAGTTTACGTTATGTGTATGTATTATAAATTTCAAAATTAGTGTGTGTAGTATATTGTATGATTTTCTTAGGGCTACAAAATATGTCACTACAGTTTATATTAGAGGCACCGCATACCTTCTTTCTGTTGGCCTAAAGATTGACTGGAGGAGAATGCCACTAGGCATTAAGTTCGCCTTTTGTACAAATTATTTTAAGGTGTACAATAGAGTTAAATAAATAAATAAATAAATCATTATTTTATTGTAATATTCATGTAAACTATCTGCATATGTGTGACATAAACATAATAAATTATTGTTAATGTTTCATTTAGTAAGGCACTTTATAAATTTAGTAAGGTACTTAAAATCAGACAAATGAAACTAAAACGTAAATCTTCTTCTAGATCAGGCAAAATAAAACATAAAATCTTATATATATATATATATATATATATATATATATATATATATATATATATGTGCATATATATATATATATATATATATATATATATATACATATATATATATATAATCATAAAATCAGCTCAAAAAAAATCTAATCAGTCAATGGTCATACACTCATACCAGAGACCACATGAATACTAATAGACACGCACTTAGGAAGACGCTCATATGAGCAATGGCTCCTATTACTGTCAATAATGTCATACGTATTTTGTAGATTATATTGTAAAAAAAACTGGTAAAAGAATTTTCAAAATCGAGTATGTTCCATTATTCAGTACTTCAAGAGATAACTTTTACAAGCAAACCTCACAAACATACATACTTATAATATCATATAGATGATCAATTTTACTTACGTGTTCAGTCGGCTATCTCACTCCAGTTGTCAATTAATTAATTATTCAAGAACTTTGAAGGAGATATGCGTTGTTTCGTTATAAAAATTCTTACTTCGTAACTTCAGTCAGTTATGAAGGTCGTAAAGTAAACGTGTTTTCGTGGATAAATGTTCAAGATAATATAATGTCATTTCGCTTATCTCCGTCTAAATCCAATTCGTGTGAAAGAGAGGTAATAAACGTTTGTTGGTATATTTTTCATTATGATGCTTTTAGAGCACATAAAGCTTTTTATACAAGAAAAAAAATAGATGACTGGACTGTTAGAATGAGATAACCATTAACCATAACCTGAATGTACCAAAAATGTCAAAACTTAAAAGTGCGTATTGCCATCGTG
Source organism: Apodemia mormo (assembly GCA_036924255.1). Lineage (NCBI taxonomy): Eukaryota > Metazoa > Arthropoda > Insecta > Lepidoptera > Riodinidae > Apodemia > Apodemia mormo. Next base: position 10,097,271 of record JAUPFN010000010.1, on the reverse strand, counting down.
ATATGGAAGAGTAATTCCATTTTTTTATATCATGAGATAGCAAACAAGCGGATGACTCGTGATCTAGGTGGTAGATCTAGGTTGTTTACTAGGTGGTAGAGTTCTGGATTGTGTCGCCCGGGTCTGGTACCACCGCCTTACCTAGTCCTGTCGCAATACGACGCTCATCACAGAAATGTTTGTCCCTTTGGAAATCGAATCCAAACCCCATCGATTCGTAGTTAGATTCTCTAACCATTCGACCAATGAGGCGGTGAAATCACACGCTGTTTATTCTAAACAGGGACAATTATCTATTTCTATTGTTTCTCATAAAAACACAAGTTAACTCTGAAACTGCTTGGAACATAAAATCCTATCTAATAGCGTAGGAACTTACACACGATGTAACTGCCTTAAGCCCACGTAAATGTACGTCGAGTATTTCAGTGTTAAGTTAAAAACCAATATAACCTTGACCTACATGGCGGCGTTATCTTGACAAGGCCTTTATGTAATGAAGGTTTTTATCTTCAGAACCGCTGCTGAGAGATGCCGAATTTAGGAAAATGCTCAACTGATACTTTTGCGTTATTTTAAAACTAGCCACAATCGGCGACTTCGTTTATTATACAGTATGTAAAGAAACCCTGCCCAATCTGAAAGGTGTATAGATATGTCAATGACTTGGTCAAACCCCACTAAACTGATCTAACCCAAAAGTAAGCAAATTATTTGCTTGTGTTATGGGTGTTAGTCAACGATACTAATACATAGAAATACATATATGAATACCAGAATATATATAAACATCCAAACTCGGAAATACAAACATTTATGCTCATCACACAAATACTTGTCCCCGTCGGGGATCGAACTCGAGCCCCGTTGATTGCCTAGTCAGGGCTCGACCACTCGACCAATGGGGCGGTCATAATACATTGAATGATTTTGTCTTATTAAATATTTTTTTTTATGTATTTGTCCTTTAAAACTTAAATCTTTGGAATTCATTCGGTATTTTTTCAAAAATAAAAAAAATATCGTATTTTAAACTGCATCATTTTAGTACTAAACTCAAAGAACTTTCCCTTAAGCAATTATTTTGAAAATTTAGATATCAATTTCCATAAAATAATGATATATTAAGTTTTGATTGTATTAAGCTATCAAATAATGCCTTTGACGAACTGACAGGTTTTTTTACACATTGTATAACATAACACATTGCTAAATTCATAATACCTTTTTTAATATCATAAGATAGTAAACAAGCAGATGGGTCTCCTGATGGAAAGATTTAATCATCGCCTAATTAACACTAAAGATGTTAATGGTGCGTTTCTATCTTGTGGTGAGGTCTAATGCCACATTCTTAAGTTTACCGGCTATTTTAGCCGCTACGCCACTGGCTAGAAGACAACGTCATAATACCATATACCATAACGTTAATTCGTAGTGTATAACAGAACGTAATGAATAACGTTATTAAACTGTAACAAATTCTGTATCATTTTTGGATAACGTTGTGCTTGAAAATAACGTTATGTTATGCCGCGAGCAATTACTTTACCATAAAATACCGATATTTAAATTCTTGCTAAAAAACGCGCGAACCTTACAATATGCGCGTAAGATTTGTCACGTCTAACATCCAAGTAATTAAATTGGTACAACCTTGTGACTAACTCTACCATCGCGCACGCTCATTGGTTAATTCAGATAGTGCGTACTCGTTGGTCAATTTAAATAGCGCGCGCTCATTGGTCAATTCAAATAGCACCGGTTTCCCCGCCTTCCTGTTACATACTTCCGTTGCGTTTCACCAAATCACTCCCACAGATTGCAGGAAAGCGAGAAAAAGGATGTTACAAATCGTTACAACTTCATAAGTAGTCTGGGTCTTTCTAATCTGAACTTGTACCCTACGCCGCTTAAAATAGAAGCTTTAAGGTTAGGTCTAATTATCGCGTATCTGCCGCGAAGTGAAGCGTACTAGAAGCGCTGAATGTATGAAATATATCTGCTTTTGCTTGTTTACCCTTAACAATCTCGTGATAGCACCGGTTGACTGACTGACTGACTGACACTGACTACGCAATCGATGGCGCTCGGGGTCGATGCCGACAGAGACAAACATTTGTGTGATGAGCTTAGAAGTTTGTATTTCTGAGTTTGGATATTTATTAAATATATTTCAGTATTTATAAAATATGTATTTTCGTGTTTTAATATTCTTTGACTAAGACCCATAACACCAGCAAATAATTTGCTTATTTTGGGGTTCAATCAAGTTGTCATTTTTTTTTTCATTTACATTTATAATGGTTTTTTATATAATTATAATTATTATTAAATAAATTGAATAAAGTAAGATATAATTCATGTTGCAGCATTTTGGGCTTTCCTGTATTTCGTCGGCTTCTGTTATCTGACCAACGCGTGGGGCAAGACTGCGAATCCTCCCGTCGGCACCGCCAACAACATGCAGGGAGCCATTGCATTCTGCTTCTTCTCTATTTTCGCTTGGGTACGTATTTAATATTCGTTAATAATTTATATGTGTACTCATATAAGTTATTCACCCTTCATGTAACATCTTCGGATCACGGCTAGACCCTGCGACTAGCAATTTGAGCTCTAGCTTTGAAAAGCGAGCTTGAGTTAAAACGAACACGAATTAAATTATTACTATTACTTCGACGATAGTGATTAGTAATCGTTGCTCCTAAAATTAAGAACTGAAAGGAAGAAGATAGTTTCGGTTGCGAAGTGAAATTAAATGAATATTTTTATTTGCCAGAATATGGGCGTTATAAGTTATTAAAATTGATTTAAGATACCAGCATATTCTACCATGACATCATCATGACACCATGACATCAATATTTTAACATTATTTTACATATCATATCATCATATATCGTATCATGTGAGTCGATTGTTTTAGAATTACTACCGAATCGGAATGCGGCCACACACTGAATGGATCTGGCGGAAGAATCTCAACGGACTTTTTTTTATTTCTCTATACATAATAAAATCAAATTTTTACAAATTTAGTACAATACAACTCTTTGTTGTGCACCAAAAACAAATGACTTTAAAAGTTCTCTTTCTCCACAAGACTGTGCCGCTCGTCTTCAAAATGCTTTTGGGAGAGAAGCACCTTGTTTGAGCACCGTGAGGCGATGGTTTGCTGAATTTGAGAGAGGTCGAGTTTCTTTACATGATGAATTTTGTGAAGGTGGCCTTCAACTACAGTCAACGAAAATAATGTGGCTACTGTTAAGCGGTTATGATCTGATGATGATATAAAAAATCATCGCTTTAAAATATTTTCGACTTAATTCCATTTTCGTTGCGTACGTAGAATTTTGATGTGTGATAAAAAAACAATTGACAAATCATTTCTCGCCAATTTTTTTTTATTACTAGAAGGTTGCAACGTTTTAAAAATATAACATTCGAAATTCAAATAGTTCCGATTAGCTAGAAGTGCAAAACTTTTAGTGTGCCCCATGTATTTCATTTTACGTGAAACGTGCGTTGAATTCGTATTCTGTGGGCCTAGTGTCATTACACTAGGAAAAAAAACAAAGGCCCTTTGAACGAAGTGTTCCATTGAAAGTAGTGTGGTGAAATTGGATTGAAAATTGTGCCGCTGGGGTCTTCTTTATGTTCCGCACCTTAGTTTATTCCATTTCATATACTATTTTTTTATTTTAGTGGCATTGCAAAGATCGCACATGAAAGTTTGCGGAAGGCTGCAATTTGAATGGTTTTCTGCTTTGAACACCACCTTTAGTGCCTATTGTCTAGGCAATGGGTTTTCTTTCTATAAGGAGAGCTATTTGCTTATTTGCTAATATCAAAAAAAGTAATGTAATGGTTGTAGGTGGTGTGCGCGTTCTTCGCGTTCCAGCGATTCCGCGTGGGTGCGGACGCGGCGTTTGCGCCCGCGTACGAGGTGGAGGGCGCGGGCGGCGTGGGCAGCCCCGGCGCCTTCCCCGCCTACCCCGGCGCCACCGACCCCGGCGCATACAGCGACCCACCGTTCTCGCAGGAGCCGGGTACGTAGCCTCACCACAACACTCACACGCAACGCGAACGCGCACGCAGGCACACACGCGCACACACACGCACGCACTTAAGCCCCGTTTTCACTTTGATTAGTGCGAGTGTGAGTGTTTAATGCAGGTGCTTAATATTAAGCCAAAAATACGTGAAGATAGCCGTGGATCAGTGCGAGTGATTTGTAATCAGCGTAGTAAAAGTGAATAGATGCTGATTACTTATCACTCGCACTGATCAACGGCTGTCTTCACGTATTTTTATCTTAATACTAAGCACTTGCATTAAACACTCACACTCGTACTAATCAAAGTGAAAACGGGGCTTTACACATACACACGCACTCGCATACACGCACATGTACACGCGTACGCACACACACACACACACGCGCACGCAAACGTGTTGACGCTTACGCACACACACGCACGCGCACACACACATGCACACGCTCTTTCACATACACACGCGCGCACACACACACACACACACACACACACACACACACACATACGCACATACACGCACCTTCCCTGGCACTGTTGTAAAGTATCTTTTGATTATTTAACAAAATAGGTGACAGCGGCCTTTTTGTTAAATAATAATCAAAACATACTTGAAGTAAAATGTGTACTTTTGAAAAAAGTCGTAGAAAGATTTGGTAACTTATAGACATCAAAGATGTTAATGGTGCGTTGCTATCTTTTAGCGAGGTCTGTGCCACACAATGCCACATGTATAAGTTTACCGGCTACCTTACCCTCCAAACCGGAACACGACAGTCACACTATTGTGGCAGGAATAAGTAAAGCGGTGATACCAAACCCGGGCGAGACAATGTAAACTCTACCACCTAGTAGCCACGATGGTAGTGACTCGTATGGCTAATCGGTCGCCGCTTACAACCTGCCTGGCAGAACGATAGTTGCTTTCAAAGGAGCCCGGTCCAACACGGGCATATGCTTGTGTTATTTAAGTATCAAAAATATATATACATATTTTTAATTACAGGTAATATCGACTACTCGGCTCCAACTTATTAAGCGTTACCATCGATTCTTCCACTTTGTTTGCAAAGTTAAACACTACACAACATCCTGGTGTATCAAAACCGCTGTCGAACATTCTCGATTTTACTGTTTTGTTGTTCATCTCTTTAAAAACTTATTTGGACAGTAGTTGGCAATAATTAATGCTTGGAGCGGTTTTTTTACTCTGTTTTGGATCGTTTTGTCTTACCAAAATAATATTAACTTTATTAAGACAATGGAAATACTGACAGTGCATATTATGAATATTGGTAATGAGTCATTTCTTTTTAATGAAGACTAATCAATATCGGAAATTAAATACGTTTACTTATTAATATTAAAAAATCTCTTATGTCTCTTATTTGAAAAATCTAAAGATGGAAAAAAACACTGCATTAAAGGCTGATAAAATAAACAAACAATGTTTTAGCATTCCCTAGTAAAGGCTAAAGTAAAAGACTGTTCAAAGACACCGACAACACAGCCCATAGACGCCAAATTATTGGTTTTTTCGTAGCGACTAGCTGAGGTAAGAAAAGGCGGGATTGCAAAGCCGTGATTAGCAAACTCAAGGCCACAGTGAAAGGTAGTGATGCACAGAGCATGTGATTGGTCGATACTAATTAATTATTTCCCGCGTGGACATTTATATCGGAACTGTAAGTCAAATGTGTAAATCAGTAGCCATTCGCCTGTTATTAGCATCTATGGGCTGTGTGGTCGGAGTTAAATAATAATTAAAATAAAACGTTATTTTCTGTCTTTACTAGCACATTTATTTTCTAATAAGTTAGTATCTATTTTTAACACACTGGAATATGTGTATAGTGCAAATATCATAACGATGTTGTCATGATATACTATTATAATGAGTATATATAAAAACTTGACCTATCTGACCGCCCAGTCAGTCGAGTAATAAGCAAACCTAATCACCAATCAATGGGACTCGGGGTCGTTCCTGAGATGGACAAACATTTCTGTGACGAGCATGTTTGTAATTCTGCGTTTATGTATTTATTACGTATGTTACAGTATTTATATATGTGTTTCTATGTATTAGTATCGTTGACTAACACCCATATCACTAGCAAATTTACTTACTTTGTAGTTGTGTTTGAGTAAGGTCTAAAAAGGTATTATGCAGTTGATGTACTTTGACTCGACGCCTTTTTAGAACACCGCTGACTTAATTTTAAAATTTCTTTTGTTACCTTGGATTTAAAAATCGTGCGGCGTTGAATCAGGAGGTTGTGACTTTTACATGCCTGTTAAAAACAAAAAATATCATGATGTGCACTGTCGGTAGTTCCATATTTTCTTAATATTAAAGTCCTAAAGAATCTTCATTAATAATATGTACTTGCTTATTGTGATTTTGTTTCGTCCATTTGTTGACTTACAATTTTATTTATAAGTTGAATTATTTTATAAAAATGAAAAGTACTGTTTTAGTGATAACAGTTTTATTTAAATTAATTATATTGTTTTTTTTTAATAATATATGTGTTTTATTACTGTCGCACACAGAGTAAAAGCTCCGCTGAATTTATAGATCTAAATTCAAAACACTAATCTCTTCGCGTGGGATGGATTTATCTGGATTATAGCAACGCTAACCATAATTTACAAGCATGCAATCTTTAATTTTGCAATATGACATTTATTACCAACTTAAATATTTTTGTAGTAAATGTCACCTGTACCCGTGAAAGTAATGTATTTAGCACATGATTTCTGACAATATTTTTTGATTGAACATGTATGTCTATATTAAAGGTATTCCAAAATGCTGATAATAATTATCCCCGAGATATTTAAATACAATTCCTAACTGAAGTTTATATAAAGATTACTGTATTTTATTTCCGGCATTTTAATCTTGTAACTAAAGAAAACAAGTCCAGTTCTAAACATAACATTTTTTCATTTAAATCATATTATTTGTTTCATACTGTTGTCGTTTATAAAACAGTACTTTTCATATTTTTATTACAGTATTATTTATCAGTAAGTAAAAGTTATAGTCTCGAAATGATATTTGTATGTTACCACATCGCTTCAGTACCTGCTTTAAGGTATGTATGTTTACGACAATATTCAATATTATTGTAAAAATAATGTAAATAACATTGAAGAAACACAATATTTAATCTAAATACTGTATATGCGAAATTTTATTTTTTATAGATGTGCTAATCTATGAATACTGTTTAAGATGACAGTACTTTAAAAACCTTATATAAAAGTATCGTGCCATTTTTTTCTCTTTTGAATGTGATAAAAGCTTATAACTTAACGCCTAATGACATGTTCAAAACTTATGTTAAATTTGATGTAATTTAAAATTGCTGTTGAATTTGGTGAGATTATGGTCGCAGGATAAATGCTATGTTACAAATAAAAACACTTAATTAGTGAATTTCACACTAGAAAACTAAATTTAGAAAGGTTTAATATGTTAAATATCTCGCTTGTATTATGAAGAAAAAATTAAGATGTAAAGTTACGACTTAAGCTTAGAATCCGCGATTACATTTTTTTTATAGATAATGCTAAAGAACATTTTAAATGACTAATGAGTACACGTGCAAACTATGACAACTTATGAGACAACGTTTCAAGGAATTGAAAAACTGAACCGTAATTAAAAAAACATTTACCGGATGCTGTTTTCCGGATTTTTTGACGAATTTTTACGGAAATAGTGGTTTTCTAAGTTTTTAAGTGACGTCGCCAGAATTATAATTCATAAATGGAAGTAAAGAAGAAAGGGCGGAAAATATGGAGTTATTTTTATTTTGTAATAATTTGGTCATTTATCCTCCGACATATTAACTAGTATTAAGACTTAAAGTGCGTTATTTAATTAAATGGTATTTATGACACGATGTTACAAGTATGACATTTGTGAGAGCAGTTGACTTAACAATTTTAAATCAAGTAGTTATTTGATTACAAGATTTCGGTAAAATAGTGACATATCTAGCTGTCAAAAATACCATCGAGTTAAAAAATTTAATCGTTCAATGAAATTCAGTTGACTTTACAAAAACTCGTGGCTGTTTATAAGCTTAGCTGTGTTATGAATTAAATGAAAATATTTTTGCATTTTTTGGAAAGTCATAACCCTGTTTGCATAGTGCTTTTAATAGCTTTAGTAAAATTTATTTTTTTAAGTTTATGTATACTTTCTAATGAATAATACATATAATGGTTGTATTATTATCTATTCGCCTGTAAATCGACGTTGCTATAAAAACGTATGTGCATAGCTTTGTCGTTTAAAAAAAACTGAGTCATTAGTTGATTGGATGTATTAGAATAAAAGTTTATTCCAGTCCTGTCCTGAAATGTCTAAATATTGAAATAGTCCTGAAAATGATCCTCTAAAATAACTTGAAAAAAAAAAAAACATTTTTCAAGGAAAATTACTTTTGACTTCAGTCGGCAGAAATTGCTTTGAAACAAGTTGTAAACTAGTTGAAACTGAAAATAGTGGGAAAAATATTCGTTATACATAATTTTAAATTGAAAGTGGTCGACTTAAATTAATGATCCATGATAGTTTCGAAAATAGTTGTTTTTCAGAACAGGATATATTTACAAAATAATATTTTTGAAAACGTGAATTCAATCGGTTAGCGTTAAAATAAATATATCTTATATCGATATTTTCGAAAAATGAACATAATGCTGTAATAATCTTTTGTGAACGTGCAGTATCCATTCTCTTCGGAAGGGGAATAAGCAGGGAATCACTTCGGAAAGCAGTCGATTTACAATCTAGTCATTTTACGAAGACCATTTTCGGTATGGAAAAGTTATCAAATTCGTTTGAAAACTGATATTTTATCAAGGGCTGTTTAAAATTTTGAGTTCTATTAAAGCTCTTAAAAACGCCATTGAAGATGTGTTGGTTCGTATTTTGTCGGATAGTTTTATTTTTAAACAGTATATACGCCTTACGTCGCTAAAAACAGTATTTTTTTATATATTTAGAACTATTGTCGTCTAACTTAGATAAGTAGCAAGCGTCAGTTGTTATTATTGTAGCTCTCTGATCATGAAGCAGACAGAGCTACATTTAATATAATTAATAAGGGGTAAACGGCTAAACTAACTATGCGATTCGCCAAATCGTGTCGCTTTAGTATTATGCGACTACCAACAACCTAAGATAATTGGTTTTTAGTTGCGAGGTTACTTATAACATCGACATGACACGATTTAGCAAATCACCTTGTTAATTATAACTCTGCGATTTCATATTGTGCATTTTACAAATAATAATAATAACAATTGATGCTCATTAGTAGTTATCGTCGCTGATATAAATACTTGTTAAGCTAAGATTTATATCAAATATATATGTGTGCAAATTCTATAGGTACAACTCGTCAGAAATATTTACGGTCTCATCGCCATTTAGTTGGCATGACGTCACTTGTTTAGATCCGTAGATATTTCCGATGGATTGTATCTCACTTAAACCTTAGCTGCGTGCAGTATTGATTTTCAGGCTTGTTTTTCACATGTGTGTTTTATTCTTGTCTCACTTAGCGGGTAATCAATAACAACTTACAAGTATATACCTAGATATTATGATTAAAAAAAAAATAATAATAACATCTACCGGTGTCGCTTGTTCAGTGTATATCATTGATATAAAATACCTGAGATGCACATTCAATGTCTCAAACTCGTCATTTAAAAATGAGCGCTCAATTTTAAATTGTGCTCCAAATAGAATCGCGTCGGTCGCGACACAGTCAATTTTATTACTTTTTGTACATTGCTTTGTAAAAACAACTATAAATCTTGCACTTAAGGTTGGATATGCAAAAACATGATTTTGCCATATCTTTAACTACTCATGTGAAATCAGGGACAGTTTTGAGTGTCAGTTTTGTTTCGGGACTATGCATCTTGGGTTTTTTATATCAATGTTGTATATAAATACATTGTGAAATATAATATATATGTTACACCTTTTAAAACAATGAGAAATGGAGTTATGGCGGGAAAGGGGACTCCATACTGTCAAGTCTATGCGTATTGTGTGAGCGAGATAAGAATATATCTACCTGACATGCGAAAAGCGAGTCTAATAAGCGGAATCCATTATCACTTCTATAGCTTGCACTGTTATTTGTAAAGATTTAGCAATAAACAGTTTATCTGAGTTTGAATATATTGTTGTATGGTTCTTAGCTTTGATGGAGAACCAGTATATCTCGATTATCGACATATAGTTAGTGCATATCAGTTGTGTAATAAAGGCGTTAGACAAAATATACATGTAAAAGAAATTATACTTTAATACTACGTTTTTAAAGAATCTAATTGTGTGGATGTTTCAACTAACTACTTGACGACGACTAAAATTGGGGTTTTAAACTTAATTTGGTTACAAGGTTTATTTTTATTCTGTGGTAAACATCAAAATCCTTAGAGAACAAGATTCGAAAGTGAACAGGTTAAATGGCGTATTTACCTAAATTTCAATGTCGCTTCATGGGTGCCTCGGTATAGATTACGCAAATTAATCCTGGGTCGAAAATCTGTAAATTAGAATTAAAAAAAAATGTTTTCTAAAAAAAACTATTTTACACAAAATAACTGATTCCACTGATATTTGAAAGTATGCCCGTGAAGAATGCGTTAATATCCGTCAAAATAGTAAAGGTACCTACGCGTTATTTTAAAAGTTCCTAAATTACAAAACGACTTTAACGAAGCATTTTTAAACTTAAAATCTCAGTTTTAAAATAACATTATTATCTTAATGGTCGTAGGATGACGCAAGTATTCCGCAGCCCAAACATAATATGAGGGAACTTTATTTTTTTTTAGATAATTGGTTTTGATGTTTACTTTGACAATATAATTTTTTTAATACTTTATCGTCGACTTTTAGTAAAACTTCATTGTTAATTACTTTACAAAGAACATTTATTTTGTTATACATAAATATTTTTACATATTTAGCCAACTTGTATCGCCTGTGAAGCGTTAAGAGGGCTGTTTCAATTCAATATCAAAAATGTTTAAAAAAATCCACAACATATTACATACATATACACCATAACATATACCTAATGGAAGTCAAAACATTGCTCTTATATGAGTCATAATGAGAAGCTCTGAAGATGCTGAAAAGGCGAAACCGGCAGGCTACCTTACGGATTAGTTTAACATGTATTCTTTGTAAAGTCATTAATCCCAATTTTCGACCAGTCAAAGCGTAATTAAGCAAAAAAATCGTTCTCGTAATTACGATATAATTAAGCAAAACAATATTGTTAGTGTATTTTTCTTTAAGAGCTCCTTCAGACTAGCTTTTTTCAGCGTGAGCGTTTAATGTAATAAAAATAAGGGTAAACGTGGTCTCGGCTGTACGCACAGGCTGTATACATAAAAACCTAGGCGAAAAAAGAGATAATGTAAAGAAGTTCTAAATGTCACCCATTATCACAAATGTATAGAATATATTATTCTTATCATAGATACGAAAGTACAGATGCTTATGCCAATTTAATACATGATTGATAACGTGATTATGTCGCGTGTGTAAATGTACCTCTTTCTCTACTATAATTAGTAGTTACATGATGTCTAGATGTAGATATAACTTATTAACTAGAGATGTTCTAATACTATTTAAACTAATTATGAAAATTACCAAAAAAATGTATTAAATAAGTTGTTCGGTGTTTGGTGACTTGGGTATTTATTAAATATTTGATGATAGTTTTTGTTATGATCACAGAAATAGTACTACAGATAACATTATTTCATAAACCAGAGTTTCCCAAACTGTGGTGAGATATCTTCAGGGTTTAAATCTGAGGAGTAATATTGAAAAATAAACATTATACTATAAAATAACATGTTTAAAATCTGCCCTTTTTTTAAGAAAAAGCGTCATTGTTTATACAAACTATGTTACATCGAGCTTTCGTCGACGCAGATATGTACATACTGCATAGACACAGCCAAATAATTGAAGCAGCAACCCAAAGCACAGGGCGGAATCCATAATAGCACGCATACGTTTGACCAGTGAACGATATAAAATCTAAATTTCACGCGAATTCAAAATTAGAATGATGGACATTCAGCATCGCATCCTTGAATTAAATATAGATTTTAAAAAATGATCAACTAGAGAAATATATAAACACTTATTAGGTATAAAAATAACAATGATATTGACCTTAAACTCTTTCTCTTTTATTGCAGTTAATATATCTTAATTGTTTTTAATTTAGGTCTGAACCCGTGTATGATTTTACAACACAAGTTTGAGAAAGACTGGCTTATAGGATTTGTATAAGCTACGGTTGTTACTAAAATATAACAGTGTCATAATTTTTGCAATATGTAACGTTATATATTTTTAATACGGTAATACAAATTTAGTATTGAAGATTTTATCAAATCTCCTTGCAATTTACAAGGCTTTTATTATTACTGCGTTAACACGTGAGTTATATATTAAACTGTATTTATTTGAGATATACAGTAAATCACAGGTGTGACAATGCACGAATAAAAACTTTAGTACCGAACTAAAAGAGCAGGCTTGTTATATATTAAACTGATATTAAACTAGATATTAAAAAACTGACACTAACAATTTGCAATAATTAAAAGCCTTATAAATTATTGTTAAAACTATAGTTGCCTACCAATTAATTATATATTGTCTTTTCTCATAATTTAGGTTTACAACACGTTATGTTTTTATATGTTAATTTATTTTTTAACCAAAGATTATATTTTATTATTTACTTAAATGAGATAAAACTCTCAATATAAGTACAGTTTGTATTTTGAGTTATTAATTTTATTTTGTGTTTTACATATACCAAAGTTGTGTGATGTACACATTAAATTGAAGAACTTGTGCTTGTGATATTAGATATCTGTCACACAGATGGCAACGCACGATTAACACCTTTGATGTCTATAGGCGATCTTTTTTCATCAGACTCCAAGTTTCCTACCTTATGATATAAAAAAGACACTGGCCTTTAGTTTTAAGTTATTCATTTTATTATACCTAATAAATTAAAATAGGTACGTTATTATAATTTTTTTTGATTGAAATGACTGTTTTGTTTATGAAAAACTTTTTTTTCGTTCTATTGGTTTAATATCAATCATATAGAATCATAACGAAGTCAATAGTCATTTATTATTTCGTTAAATTTTATATTAAAGGTAGCTTACCTTTCAAAGCTTTAGGCCAGAAATATATTGTTCTGATGGCAAAAAATATATCAGCCTGTTTTATTTTCATGAAAATCATAAGTGAATCAATAGAATTTGTATTTGGATCATTTATACTTGTATTGTGTAATTAAAGTTTACTTACACTGTATTTATTGTGTGTGACGTGTAAATGAGATAATAATGAAAATTAAAAATAGATATATGTAAAATTGTATTATTTTTCCAACACTATCCCGTTGTTTAATATTATATTATTCATCATCAAAAGAAATAAATTGTTAAAGTGCGTGTCGGGCCACGTGCAATGTAGGGTTCCGAAGTCCCATCACAATAATGCGGACTGAGAAGAAGGCTTTTATAGTTTCATACTATGGAACATTTAAGCTATTCAAAGTCTACAAATATATATACGCACCACAGGTTCTCCGCCTATAAAAACTTCTCTAATTTTATATGTTGGTCGTCGACTATTACTCAAAAATTTATAAAGCCTTCTAAGCCGTGATAGATTTCCTATGAATTTCATATTTATCATGAAAAAATCATGGTAGTAAATAAACTAATTTTTTCCCATCCCCAAAACCAAACATTTATACTGTAGGAGGGCGGGGGGGAGGGGGCACTTGACTCTAACAAAAATTAACACTTTCACAAATCTACAACATGTTTAAAAAACCTATCCAACAAATCCAACCTATCAACAGTATGGGGTACGTGAGAAGGAAAGAAGGGAGCTACCCTGAAAAAAATATTTTTAAGGTTTTATGTTACCACTATGTTGTCGTGGCTAATAATATATTGTATATTCGTGCCAAATTACAGCTTCCTAGTAATAAGAAGCTTTGAGCGGACAGACGGACATAGCGAAACTATAAAGGGTTTACTTACTTCGGAACCCTAAAAAGCGCAGTTACGCGATGGCAGCTAGTTTAATATAATTATAGATAGTATTGACTTGTATATTCCATGTTCGCCTTTTACAATCTACCGGGCTCTAACGTAAAACGCGAGCAGATACTAAACATGATCTCTTCTTCATGAGATTTGGCTTTATCTTCAGTTGTTCAGATGACGATTCGAATTTCGAACTAATGTATCTAAATAGCACATTTTATCTTAGATCTTTGAGCCAATGGCACGATGCTATTTTTCCATTGAGAGTCCGGAATCCTATGAAGATCAAGCAGCTCGTGACATCTATTTATTGTATACTAGCTGTTGCCTGCGACTTCGTCCGCGCGGACTTCGTTTACTCCGCACTGCTCCTCTCCCGTAGCTGATAGCGTGATGATATGTAGCCTATATGTTGACCCGACCTATTAGTAATATTCATGCAAAATTTGAAGTAAATCCATGCAGTACTTTTTGAGTTTACCCCTGACATACAAACAGACAAAAATTCTAAAAACTATATTTTTGGCTTCGATATCGATTGTAGATCACGCCCCAAGTATACTTTTAAAAAATATTCAATGTACAGTTTTGACTTTCCTACGATTTTATTATATGTATTCAATCTATGCAATGAATTCTTGCCGCCTTATGGCATCAAAGTTGTTCCGGTTGTTGTTGTTTTTTTTTTCGGAATGGCCCAATTACTGCTAGCCTTATGTTATGGGCTGTTACAGCTTCACGAGTCGCGGGGGCGAGCAGAGTGCTCAGTAGACTTGTGTAACTCAGGAGTGATTAACTCAAAAAGATATAATCTTTAGAAAGGAGTGAATATATCAGTAACTCCGTAGTATTCAAACTAACTCTCTATATCTTTATATCACAGAGTGATTGTATTTCATCTAAGCGGAATAGAATGAAAGGAATGATATGTTTATCAGGGAGTAGAAAGAGAGGAAACCATCATTCGGAATGAAGAATGTTGTAGCATCGAACTACATACTGTACACACAAAGTTATACCTTAAACTAATACGATTAGGATATCTTTAATATTGTTCAAATGCGGATAGTAATAATAAACAGCGATGAGAATTATTTTGTTTGTACTTTGTTTTAAAAACGCACGCATAATAAAAAATAAGCGTTTGTTTTTAAATAATTAATAAAATAATATCGATTCTGTTCGATATACCATAAAATACATCATTTATTTTAACTGTTTATCTTGTCATTATATTGCACCGGTTAAACCCTTAACTAGAAACTTGAAATCTTTAATATATCGGCGAATACACCTACTTCTCATTTTAAAAACATTAAAAGTCGGTTAAATGTAATTTACATCATTCTTTCACACGCAGTGGTAGCCGCGGTCAATCCTTAGTATCAAATAAAACAAGCGTGATTGCTTTTTAAATAATTAAGTAAAAGAATACCGAACAGAATCCATAAAAACATATCATTTATTTCAACTCTTTATCTTGTCTTTAAATCTGTAAATCATTTCATTTCCTTATATTATCATTAAATCTAAATATGTCACCAATCCCAATCACTCTGATTTCTACTGAGTTATAAGGAGTTGAAGATATAAATGAGTGATATATATCCGTAACTCTGAAAGATACATATCACTCTTTTCTTTTCTCGGATATATTTTGCGCAAGTCTAGTGCTCAGCCATAATTTATAGGTTATAGCAAACTGATCCGGTTTGTGGGGTTGCCAGAAATTCGTTCAAATACCAGAACATTGGAGCGTCATAAATCATTGAACCGGCGGCATATCTTAGCAAAAGAAATCGACTGCTTGCTATCCTAAATTATAAATTAAAGATCAGGTATATTGTTTCTTTCTCAGTAACGGAGGCTGTACGTCCTCCGCCCTAAGGGTGTCTCCTGCGAGACCGAACCTCGGCTTAGGGTGGGGTCGTGATTTGCGATGAGAGGGCTAGTGGCATTGTTTTGTCCGTCAGCCGAACCTTGCCCTTGGGCTCGGTTCGCCGAAGGGCGAAGCAGGGGTCGTGTCGCGGGTGTATTCGGGTGTCACGAATGTAGGTGTGTAATGTTATCGTGTAAACCGTTGTGGCCAGAGTTATCGGGTCATCGGGATCGGTAACAACGTGGCGGGGCCTACGGAATTTGGGATCGGGATTAGGATCTGACTACATCAGCCGCGGCTACCACCAGTAGGTTCGGATGCGAGATGGCACGATCGAAGTATCTTTTAGAGATTTCTTTGAAATGCTTTGCTAAGCTCGGCAATTTCAGATCGTTATGGAGGTCTACGTTGCGCATATATCACGGTGCTCCCATGGCAATACGCAGGAATTTGTTTTGTACCACTTGCAACGGATGCAAGTCCGTACGGGGGAAATGGGCAAACGCTACGCAAGCGTATGAAAGGATGGGGCGTACGCACGATTTGTAAAGTGTCACCTTGTGTCTAAGTGACTGTGTTTATTGATAAGGCTATATAACCGACCTACAACGAACTTAGCCTTAACTTTCATTCTTTGTATGTGCGGTTTAAATGACATTTTACTGTCCAACGTTACCCCGAGGTACTTGACTTTCCTTTTCCACGGGATGACGTTTCCGAACAGGGTAATGTTGCCTAGCTTTCGCAGACCGCGCCTTTGCTGTCGCGGGTGTTTACCGCGGCGAAAGTACACGGCTGCACTTTTTGTAGGGTTTATTTCGATACGCCATTTTCTGAACCAATCGCCAAGGGCGTTGGCCGCAGCCTGCAGCCGCTTGGTGATTGTTACTTCGGAAAAATTGGACGTATAGAGGGCGGTGTCGTCGGCGAACAACGCGAGCTCGGCGTGCGGCTCGCGTGGTACGTCGCTGCGGGACGCATGCTGTGATCGATCTATGGGTGGAGAGGGCTCCCTTCACGCGGAATTTGAATCGGCGGTTGGTAAGGTACTCTCGTATGATGAATACGAGTCTGTTGGGCACGCCCATTTGGTATAGCTTGTATATTAAGCCATTGTGCCAGACTTTGTCGAACGCTTTTGCAACGTCGAAGAATAGGGCGCCTGTAGGAATTTGCAGCCCCGGGGCTGCGTTTAACCCGTTTAGGATATATTCGGTGAGACGGTGCACTTGATGAGTGCAAGAGTGAGCTGATCGGAACCCGAACTGCTCATTTATTAAGAGGCCTTTCTCGTGAACAAATGCCTTAAGGCGAGCGAGAATGATTTTTTAATAGATTTTGCCTAACGTATTTATTAGGCTAATGGGGCGGTAACTACTGACTTTATTGCGGGGTTTACCCGATTTGTGAATTCCTATGACGGTGGCTTCTTTCCACTCGTCTGGAAACGCGCAGCCGGCTAGTAGTGCATTGAAGATGCACACTAATAGGCATATTAGTAAGGGGGGGAGGTATTTAACTTCCTTATTAGTGATTTTATCGGGTCCCGGGGCCTTTTTATTGTGTAGACCTTTGATTATGTCGCCTACTTCTTCGGGATCGGTGGGTAATAGCGGGTCACCCTCCGGTGGTAGCGCCGCCCTGCGCTCTACTTCACTATCCACAAGATGGACGTGGTCTAGGTCCATAGGCTGGTTTGATGGGGAACATTGTGTTTGGATACTGTCGGCCATTCATTCGGCTTTGTCGACATCATCAAAAGCGGGCGTTTGATTAGGTCGAATGAGTGAAGGCATCTCTACTGCTGGTTCGTTTTTAAAGGCTCTCGCCAACGGCCAGTAGGCCGTGTGCAATGGTGAATGAGACCTCACTTAACAGACTGTCCTACCGTTCGTTACGATACTCGGCGATGCGCCGCTTTACTTTTCTTTGTAAAGCTCGTAGCGAACGGCGATTGTCGTCGGTCATGTATCGGCCGTAGAGCCACGTAACCGCGTTTTTGCGTCTCAGTAGGTCTCGTAACTCTTCCGGTAGTTCCATCTGCCCCAAAAGGCGTCCGGTATTTCCCACGAGGAGCTATCGACTACCGATTCTATATGGCTAGTAAGTGACTTTTTTTTTTTCTTTCTTTAATGGCAAACGTTTGTGAACATCAATGCCAATGACAAAACAGACGGGAAAACTTTTTGTAAATAAGAAAAACCTAAAAACGATATTTATTTTTTTTTATATTCAGTAAAGTTAGATCAATATTAACAAATATATCTTAAAATCAAATTAATTATATACAATTTTTAAATAATTTATACACTATATTACAGTAACAATTAGATTGATATATTGTTATTTAAAACAAAGATAGATAGTAATTTATAAATTTTATAACTTTTATAAAATAAAAGAAAAGGTATAGATACAGGCAGCGGAATTTTTATTGCAATTATAGATTCAAATAATGAGGAATTATCAAATTTAGTGCACGAGAAGAAAATGTGGTTAACATCCGCCACATCCTCTCCACATGCGCAATTTGGGTGTTCTAAAATTTTCAATTTAGCGAGATGATAAGGAGTACTTGTGTGTCCTAGTCTTAATCTTGTTATTATACTAGAACTTTTTCTATCAAATTTTATAGTAAAAAACCAAGGTTTTTGTGGTATTGTTGGTTGAATATTAAAGTAATAAGAGCCCTTTTGTTTGCTATTGTGATTCCATGTCTCTTGCCAGGATGCAAAGAGTGATTGTCTTGAAAATGATTTTAAATCGGGGCTATAAATCAAGTAAGGAAAAACGTCGCCATTTAGAATTGCATCATTTGCAAGTTCGTCAGCCTTACAATTGCCATAAATACCACTATGACCTGGTATCCAGCATAAATATACGTCATATTGTCTTTCACGACACCTGCTTAGCAACTTCTTAATATCATAAATCAACGGGTGTTGCATTTTTTTGAGTGATAAGTTGTCAAGTGCTTGTAAAGTGCTTAGTGAATCTGTGAATATTATTGCTTTCGACAGTTTAAATAGTAATACATATTCTACAGCTTTAAATACTCCAAGGCATTCCCCCGAAAATATGGAAGCTTCAGGTGGAAGTTTTACTTTTTGTGTGATTTTGTATTGTAAATGGAAAATACCTACACCAACATGGTTATTGTTGTTATGTTTGGATGCATCACAAAAAATAAGGTCGAAATTTGAAAATTTTTCATTAATAATGGAGTTGAAAAGAACATTAGCATTTTGATCACGTTTTTGAATACCTAGATTAAAAATAATTTGCGTTTTTGTAAAAAGTGCTTCATAGTTGCAAGTGAATATGGGTAGAACAGATGAACGAAAAATAGGAGCTGAGAGTGATAAATATTTTCTATAGCTAATTACGAGGCATGGGATAGGTTTATGTGCCCAGTATGGGGAGATATCAATAAGCTCGGATAAAAATTGTA
Organism: Apodemia mormo; assembly: GCA_036924255.1. Taxonomy (NCBI): domain Eukaryota; kingdom Metazoa; phylum Arthropoda; class Insecta; order Lepidoptera; family Riodinidae; genus Apodemia; species Apodemia mormo. Next base: position 10,077,722 of record JAUPFN010000010.1, on the reverse strand, counting down.
GTTTTTCCATAAGAGGATGATTTAAGAATTGCACACAGCGAAAAACGTATTGATCAGAAATAAATTGGCGTCTTAAATGTAAGGGTGGATCAACACACTCAATTTGTAACGCATTGATTGGGCTAGATTTCATCGCGCCACAAATAATTCTCAAGCATTTTGACTGTATTTTGTCAAGTTTTTTAAGGCCAGATTTATTACAAGGTTCGAGTGTGAATGATCCATAGTCAAGAATGCTTCTTATAATTGCGTTATAAATAAGTTTTAGATAAAAAGGATGAGCGCCCCACCATATACCTGATAAGCATCTTATTATGTTTGTTAGTTTTTCACATTTATTCGCTATATAGTTGCAATGTAAGATTCCAGAGAGTTTTGAATCAATTAATACACCTAGGAATTTCGTGTCATCTTTATAAGGTATAAGTTTATTGCCAAAAAGTATTGATGGTCTGGGTGGAGATCGTTGTCTTGTAAATAGTACGGTAGTACTTTTAGATGGAGAAATTTGAAGCCCATTTATGTCTAGCCATTTCTGTAATTTATTCAGGGTTGAATTCATTAGCATACCAGCATTATAAATGTTTTGGTCAATTGTGTATAATACAAGGTCATCGGCATATTGTAAAATATTTACATTTCTATCTAGAAAGTGTTCAATGTCATGGGTGTAAACATTGTATAGAAGGGGACTTAGCACGGATCCCTGTGGTAATCCTTTAGATACCAGTCGTGTATGTACTACATCATCGACTATAAGATTGATTGGTCTATTATATAATAAGTTTATGATAAATTTAATATATTTACTTGGTATTTTTAATTTAGATAGCTTTTCTTGTAACACCGGAAGTAAGACGCTATCATATGCTGAAGTTAAATCAAGAAAAACTGATAGTAATGATTTATTTAATGTAAAAGATATTCTAATATCTGTAGTTAGAAGACTTAGATTATCTGTCGTACTCTTACCTTTCCTAAAACCGTACTGACTATTGGCCAAAAATTTATTACTTTCTAAATACCACTCTAGACGATTTTTAATGAGATGTTCAATTATTTTGATCAGAACTGATGATAAGGCGATAGGGCGATAGGATGATGCTTCAAAAGGATCTTTGTTTGGTTTTAAGATTGCTAAAATTATTTGCGTTTTCCACGATGGTGGTATTTTTCCAGAATCTATTATAGAATTTATGATATTTAAATAATATGACAAAGAACTATTTCCCAGGTGGCTTATAAATGAATAAACTATTCCATCATTACCTGCAGCAGTATCTTTAGTGTTATTTAATATATTTTTTAATTCATCTAAGGAAAATGGTGAAGATAAATCTGAAGTTGTCTCGTCGTCATTTAATATTTCCTGTATATTAATATTTTCATTGACAGTTAAAGGAGCTATATAATTAAGAAAATTGTCAACTACTGTGGGGTTAATGAAAGATGATGGAGAGCCATTAAAAGCTGATCGGAACTTTTTGATGTTTAACTAAACTTCAGATGGAGCAGTGTTTGGAGATATCGAGTGACAGAACTTCTGCCAACTTTCTCTTTTCTTTTTTTAAATAGTTTTTTTGAATTTTTCATTATCTCTATTAGATTATCGTAATTTTCCTCAGACATATTATAGCGATAAGTCTTTTCAGCACATTTCCTGTTCTTTAGTGCTTCTTTACATTCACTATCCCACCAAGGAGGACAAGGAATATGTGTAGATCTGCACACAGTAGGGAACATCGAGTTAGCTGTGTTAATTATAATTTCAGTCAACATATCTGACTGAACGTTAATATCTTGAGTGGGGGGTATGCTACATATATTTTCGTCTATTTTCTTACTGAAATTTTGCCACATTTCGTCAGTTACGTATTTAAGTTTGAATTTCTTGTGATTATGGTTTTTTGTGGAGACGGGGTGGTTTGAAGTGAAAGATGAAATAACTATAGGAAAGTGATCGCTTCCGTGTGTAGAAGGTAACACTGACCATGTAAATATCGGTGCTAGGTTAGGAGAGCAGATAAACAAATCTACTACACTATCACCTTCCGATGGGTGAGTACGGCGTGTTGGTAAACCAGAATTTAATATGCACAAGTTGTTTAAGTCAATGATGTCTAATAGTTGTTCACCATAACTATTCGTTCTGTGGCTACCCCAGGATTCATGGTGGCAATTAAAATCTCCCAATAAAACCAAAGGTTTAGGCATGGTACTTATTATAGTATTCATTTTATTTAAAATGGTTGATGAGGGATGAGGAATATATACAGATATATAACAGATATTATTTACACTTACAGCTACTATAGAAAAATTATCATTATTTACAGGGATAGAGATCGGTACTACTACATAAGGAATATTTTTCCTTATGAGTATTGCAACACCGCCATATCCATCAAAACGATCTTGTCTGACCGTATTATAACCTTTAAATCTAAAACTAAAACTTGGTTTTAACCAAGTTTCAGATAGACAAACTAAATAAGGATTGTGGTTATTAATTAAATATATTAAATCATTTTTATTACTTATTGCGCTACGGCAATTCCACTGTATTATGTTGTGCTTGTGTGTATCCATTGTTAATGGGTATTGATTTTGATAATATTTCAATTAATGGGGCAGCGTTGGACGGTAAATAAGGACTAGAACGAGCTAAAGTTTGTAACAATTCTATGGTTTCTGAAATTAAAGGATTTTGTAATTCATTTGTATTATTTTTTCCATTCCTATGTAGTAGAGCGCAGCCATCAGAAGGAGTAGGTATTGAAAATTCATTAAGTATTTTATTATGATCTGTTTTGTCATATCCTCTACTTGTTTTTGTTGGAGTTCGAGGTTTGAGAAATACTGTTTTTTTATATGAAGTACTATTGGACGGTACGGATAGATTGCCATCATCGGATTATGTGGGTTTTGAAGTTAATAATACATCTGCATATGATTTGGAGACTGGTGGATGTAACTTAGATGCTTCAGAATAGGAGACACAGTTTTGAGCCATGTAAACTTTAATATCTTTCTGACGCTTGAACTCAGGGCATGCCTTGTTGGTTGCAGCATGTGAGCCTGAGCACAAACAGCATTTTACGCAATCATCATCTACTTTACATGATTCACCGCTGTGTTCCTGACCACATCTATAACATCTAGGCTTTGACCTGCATTGCATTTTAGTATGACCATAGCGACAACAGTTATAACATTGTATAGTTGGGAATATGTATAGATCAACTGGTAGGGAATTGAAGCAAATAAATATGCGTTTGGGTAAAATCTGGCCATCAAAATGGATAACAACAGATTGGGTAGGTTTCCATACGGGTACTCCTTCAACCATGACTTTGTAATTTATACGTCTAACTTTTATTATATTGCCACATCCAATTGGTGTAGAAATATTTTCCATAATTTCTTCCGGAGTCCACTCTGGTGGTATACCTCTCACTATACCAACTCGAGTAATAGTGAAAGAAGGTATAAAAGCTTTTAAATTGTAGTCGCTTAATATTTTATTACTCAGAAATTCATTAGCACTTTGATATGAATTAAATGATAATGCAATTCTATTCCTCCCTATTCTCTTTAAGCTACCATTGGTAATATTATTAATTTTATTTTGCTTTAACATCCTGCCAACAGTCATTGGGTGAAGAGTTGTACCATCATTTTGACTTGTTTGTAGCCTTTGTATGTGAATAGTATATGGTGATGCATCTAAATGATTATACATTCTCCGGCTTATTTGATTTTGTTGTGATAAACTGTTAGTTAATGGTATTTCAGTGTGAGGAAGTGAACGTAATGTAATCTCTGAATCTATAACAGCAATTTCATCCCGACATGAACAGCCAATATCTTTTTGGTTGCCAATGTGTTTTCTCTTCTTTTTATTACAGTGTTTGCAAATTTTGTAGGAATGGTTGCGTTTTCTAGATTTATTTATAGAATTCACGGATTGGTCTGTATCCATACCTGACTCGTCGCATTCTATTGTTATAAAATTAGTAGGAAAAGGGGCTGTGCCCCCTGGATCAGGGGGTTCATTCATACTTAAATCTAATAAAAAAGATAAGAGCTTACCCTATAATATATATATATATACAGCTAGAAATAATAATTTATATTACAAAGATAAATTAAAAATACTATATTTACGGAAAAAAACAAACTCCACTGAATAAATAACAATAAAATTAAATTTTCGCCAGGAGAATAAACCGCGCTTTTCGAAGTTTCCCGCCGTTTTTCAGTAAGTGACTTAATAGCGGATTTGGCTTCCTCTACCGTATTAATGTTGCCAGGAATTTGGTCGAGGTGCTCAGATTGTATCGATTGAAAATTCTCGAGTTTTTTCCAATCGATTATCTTTTTCATGCGTACGGCGTGCGCATGGCGGGGGGATCCTAGTTTGAAAACTACCGGTCGGTGGTCCGAGTCGAGTTCGTGTAACACTGATACTGAACGCAGTTGTAAATCTACGTTCCTCATCAGCGCTATATCGAGTACGCTCGGTCTGTGTGTCACGTCGTTTGGCGGGTATTTAGTGGTTTCTGACGGGCCTACTGCTACGAAGTTAAGTCTGTCCGTCAGTCGTTCAATGTCTAAACCATTTTGGTTGTTAATGGGGGAATGTCACAGAGTATGCTTGGCATTGAAATCCCCCCCTATTATGACAGAATTGCCCATGTCGAATAGAGCTTTGAGATCTCTTTCTGTTACTCTTTTACCGGGACCGAGATAGGCTGATGCTAGTATGACTGGTTGATGACCGGTCATACCCACCTAGCAAACTGATCCGGTTTGTGGGGTTGCCAGAAATTCGTTCGAATACCAGAATATTGGAGCGTCATAAATCATTGAACCGGCGGCATATCTTAGCAAAAGAAATCGCCTGCTTGCTGTCCTATGTTATAAATTAAAGATCAGGTATATTGTTTCTTTCTCAGTAAATACAAGCTCACGGCTCTCTTGATTGAGATAGGTAGTTAACTCTTAAAGACACCAAAAATGTTAAGATATGTGGGGAAGGGAAATATCGTAAAGGCCATACCTATGCATGAATTTACCGGCTATCGCAATCTCCAAAGCTGAAAAATACTGTGATTAGCACTGACGCTGTCTGACCAAGATAAGGTAAACAGCTGTATCAATCCCGGGCGAGACACTGCCGAATTCTACCACCTCACGTGTCACAAGGGTAGTAACTTTTGGCAGGCAAAATTGCGGGGGGTTACTACATACGTTTAACTATATACTTGGATACTTCCACGGTGAGCGATGCTATTCGAATCATTTCAGACAAGTGTTAGCAAGGAAGTGGTTATGAGGAGGAACAAGTGGAACTGTCAAGCACGAAGTTAGGGGATGCGGATGTATTTGAGAGGAAGATGATAATACGGAAGAGCAAAAATGAATTATAGAATATAGAGAAGAGAGTAAAAGTATTATAATTTTAGTTGGAAATTCAATTAAAATAAAATATGCAGTATTTTTTTATCTAACTAAAAAGCTTAGAAGGAAAATCTTTGACAGTTATTTCACAAAGTATCAGATTATCCAACTCGCGACTTTTTTCGTGATATGTATAACAAAATTGGTTCTTCGTTAACAGCCAATGGCAGCTTGGTGCTGCGCGCCACTGGTATGGTTACCCGCTATGAAAACTCCTCTTAACATAATGCTGAAGCCGCACTTGCGTCTATCGTCACAAAGCTTCGTGCAATGGCACGAAAAATGCAGATATAACCGGCTATTATCGCATACATTCTGGACTGCGTATGCCTTAGCGCCCATATAACTTCAGGATTATAGACGCAAGTGCGGCTCCAGCATAAGAGGAAGCGAAAGCGGATTTTTTTAACTTTCTTTTATGAGGAAGCGATAACGGTTGAAGAACTCTAAAAAATGCGGAACTTTCGCTTTAGGAGGATGCGGAATCGGAATCCTCAACACTACTTCCCATTAGCAGTTTTACAACGTAAGATTTTTAAAAGCCCATATTCGTCCAGGCTCTTGATGAATAGACCATCTCTCTTCCTACTATGCAGTTCGTAAAAGGCAAATCTTTGGCCAAATCTATCCACTACTGTTTATACTTGGTGGTAAAGTTCCGTAGACTTACCCGCGTTTGGTTTCACCGTCTATCCTATGTCACAATAGCGTCACTCTTCAGTGCTTGTCACTGTCATATTTCGGTTGACGGTAAGGTAAACGTAAATGTACGTATTACGTCATACGCTGTCGCTACATGGCGTCTATTTACATTATCTTTTTACATTAGGTGTGCCATTTGCTTAGTTTCATCCAAAAAATAATCATGATAGGCTGAATCATTTTCACCACTACTCTGCAAACAATAGTGAGAAGGGGCACTATGGACCGATCATTGGTTTAATGAAGATTTCAAATACTTCAGAAATATATGGATGAAATAAAACAATTAGTACAGCATATTTTTGTATTACAGAAAAGAATTATCACAAATAAACAGTGAAAACTGCCGATTCACAGAATCCAATACATTTTAGATCTTTCGATGCTTCAACTTGCTCAAAGCAGTGGCAAATTTTTCAAAATAATTGCAAAAAAAATTGTTCATTACAGTCATTCATTAACGTTTGCAAATGCACTAGTAATCCCTGTTGTTTTTGAAAAGATTGCTAATAGTAGTTATTTAAATCACTAAAACTGAAATACATCCAATGCAAATTGGACATAGTTACACAAAAAGGGTCAAATCCACACAAAATCACTTTATATTGACGTTTGGAAGTTTGATAGATTTTGGATTAGTATTAGTGTTTTTATTAAAGTATCAGTATCATTGATGAACTAATTTTAATTAGGCAAAGAATTCAAATTCCTTGACATCCTAGTAGTAGTAGTTCAGTCCTCCTTGATTTATTTTACTTAGTCGGTAATAGTTGTTGTAAACCAGGAAAGTTGGATTGTTCAACTTGTTTATTTTTTAAAGTGCCATACATGGGGACTTGTTTTGACTTTGAATAAAGTAATAGAGAGCTATTTTTGCTTGTATGTTTTTTACTGGCCAACATTATTGATATTTAGCATCAGAGTGCTAAGTGTGAGTTTTTCTTTTCGCATTCGATCGAATTTGTATGTGATTTGTACAGCGCCACCTAGTGGTAAGCTGGTTTCTCACGTTTACCACTAGGTGGCGCTGTACAAATCACATATAAATTTCTAGTAAACTCTAAACGCGCTCACGATCAAATGCGAAAACAATTCACACTTAGCACTCTGTATGGTGTACTTAACTCATTTTTGGCCATATTGTGGATTGGATCCTTTTCGTTTAACTACGTCCAATTGATAATTTGTGTCATAGTTCAGTTTACATAAGGACTCAACTGAATTTCCCAAACTTCTCAATGATTGAATGTTACTTTCAAATGTATAGCTCTTTCCTTAACAAATCAGCATGTCATGCATGCATTGATGACTTTGGAATAATATAGAATAGTACATTACGATACGAGGGACTTAGGTAGCCAATTATTGCACCGTGGGAAGTTAGCACAGTTCAATTATCGGTTAATTAAGTCCCACGTATGGTACACTATTTTATAGTATGAGTGACTTTTCTTTTTTTTATCTCTCTCTCTGTTTATTGTCAAACAAAATCCATCAATTGTCTGGTTTATTTTGACAGTCACGGTGATGCGTTTTTATTTTGTTTTTCAATAATGTTCATAACATTATCTAATGTTTTATTTATAATTTAAGATATTCTAATAGATATTACTAATTAAAACTTTTATGTTTTTGTATTAACTATTGATGTAATTTTATCGTGTTTCAATAAACATTGGTTTCCAAATACTAAAAAAAGTTTTCAAATTTCCTCAAATAAAATTGTAAAGTTAATATACTACTCTAAATTTATCAAAACAAAAGAAAATACTACACTGATTTATTTAATACTTATTTTAGCCGGTATGTATGTTGATACATGTTTGACAGTTTAAATTAACCATAAATGTGAAGATATATTATTAGTATTATAATATTTTCTGGTGCTCTTTTGAATGATTACATGATATTTCTCCTTTTTCTGCTTATTTATATGTTTAAAAAAATATATTTTCTATTTCATAGTCTTTATTTATGATTCCGTGAAGTAAGTGCATGGTTTAAGCAAAGGATAGCGTGCAATAATCGGATACTTGTCTTTATTTACGATTCCGTGAAGTAAGTGCATGGTTTAAGCAAAGGATAGCGTGCAATAATCGGATACTTAAGTTCCGCTCAAGTGTGACTAAAAAGTGATTTTAAGTCACTGAGTACTATAAAATAAATAATTCAATCATCTAATTGTATAAAATTACTAGTACATTATGGTCATGACTCACGAGGCTTTTAAGGTTTTCTATGCACTTTTAAATATTAAGATATGTAAAAATGGTTTTACAATTCTGAAAATAACTCTAGGATTTAAAACTATGGTAAAGCTTGCTATTAATAAGTGAATTCTATTCTTTAGAGTTTACTATGGTTCTCAAGTCTTTTCTTTGTAAACACACATAAGGAAATAAAGTGATGCTTGAAGACATATAGACCAGCTTTCATATTTCTTATTTAAGAAAAGACTTGATAATGGTATCCATATAAATAGAGAATTAGAAATGCAAACAATAATATGCACTATACTATATATTTGTCTTTTAAATTGTGAATTACATAGCAACTGTTTGTCTGTGTTTGTGTAACGTAGGAGGCCAGGAGGAACCTGTCATATCAGACAAAGAAAAACAATTAGAAACATTTATATGCTTACAAGGATTAAAACAATGCATTTTACTGGGGCTATTTGCATTTTTTAATTATTATTTTGGAAGTGAGCATATACACAGTTTATGTTTATTTATACCTACATTGAGATATGCTATGTCATCTTGGAATTGACACAAATTATACAAATAAGGTAATTATACAACAAATTCAATGCTTTTTTACTTGAAGAATATCACAAAACGGCAATACTTTCTGGTAAAGTAGTTTAACAAGATTTTTCACACTTTTCTTTAAAGCACTTAAAATTAATTACGATTATAAAACTAAATACACTTATAATTGAACTTATAACTAAGTACAAAGTAATCTACACCGTATGGGAAACCTAATCAAAAACTTAGGACTAATATCACTAATACCAGTACATCAAGGAACTGAATGTATTTAACTAAACAATACGCACAGATCTTTAAAAATTAAACACTGGGTGTTAACTAGAAATTTTGCTGGGTATAAACATGAAATGTTACAATATTTATATAAAACACCATTTGTATATAAAATACAGTGAACATAGCTATATGTGAAATAACTCAAAGTCCATACAAATGTGACAATGTTTGTGATGAATGTAAATAAAAAAAAACATTTTTAACAAAAAATATTACACTTTTTTTAAATGATATCTAGATAATGTTCACTAGTCCTAATAGTCTCTCGGATAAGGTCAATTTATCATTTAGAAGTTACATACATATAGGAAGATCAAAAAAATGTAAGTCAAATTAAAATATAGCAAATAAATAAATATGCCACCAATTCCCTTGCAAGGGTAGGCAGGTTTGACCAAACACTAATGTAAACTGTGGTTTACCACGATTCAGTTTGTTCATTGATATAGTTGGTGTAATGAGTGGCTTTACAGAACTGTAACGACTATCACTTAATTCTTGCAATAAAAAGGACAGTTTTATACACGTTCAGATGAGATAACAGTAACATGTAGATTGTGGAGTGTAGTTAAGTTTATTGGTTGACTGTAAATAATTAAATTTTGGATTATATTTTACATTAAATATCACTGGACAAATTGATTTAACCCCAATTTCCCCGTGTTGGTTCCGGGCTCATTTGAAGAATAGATCAACTGCTGTTCTGCCAGGCAGGTCGTAAAAGGCGACCAATTGGCTATGCGGGTCACTACCATCGTGACTACTAGGTGGTAGAGTTCTGTATTGTTCGCCCGGGTCTGGTACCACTGCCTTACCTATTCCTGCCGCAATAGCATCAGTGCTTGTCACTGTCGCGTTCCAGTTTGGAGGGTAAGGTAGCCGGCAAACTTATGCATGTGGCATTAGACCTCACCACAAGATAGCAACGCACCCTTAACATCTTTGGTGTCTATAGGCGATGGTTGACTCTTTCCATCAGGAGACCCATCTGATTGTTTGCTATCTTATAATATAAAAAAAAATGTAAGAAATCTATTGACTTGTAAAGTTGTAATATAAGTGTTAGTCAACCATACTAATAAATATATGAATACTTTTAAACAGTTAATAAGTCGCCAAACTCATAAAACAGCTATGCTCATCACACAAATGCCTGTACCTACCGGGAATGGAACTCGAGCCACATTAATTGCATAGTTTAACCACTCGACTAAACTAAAGAAGTGGTAAAATTATTTAATGTGCGAGAAAATAAAGGATAAAAGCATATGTTGTAATGTTTAAAAAAAGGGGAAATCTTTATATTAATTTAAATATTTTAATAGCAAATATTATCTTACATCCTCTGGACAATAATGTGAAATTAACATGATGGCATTGATTGCACTTACGCTGTCACAACACTGTTGATGTAGATTTGTTAAACCACCTCTTATAAGTTCACAGGTATATGCAGCATACCTTGGTGTGCACTTTAAGTACTGTTGACTGTTAGAGAAGTATGTGAGAACGAAAAGAATTATCTTGCAATACATAAGCCTCCTACTGATTTGTCCGGAGATTATCAATTTGCTTCTTGTAAATGCGGTTTGCAATGTACTCAAACTACAGATAAATCCACCTCCTTGTTATCACTACCATTTATGGTTTGTTTTAATGCGTAATTAATAATTTCTGAATGAAGTGAGTCAAATACAAAGTCATCCCCCATCAGGATAAAAAATATGCAGTTGTGAACCCAATACTTCAGTTGGTTTGTAATATAATTCAGTTTATAATTCGTTGCATTTATATTTTATGTTTAAATAGATCGCTAGCACATAACATTATTGTGGGATGTTTATTAGGTATTCGTGGCGATTTTATTGTTTTTACGTCACTTGGGCCATCATGACCTCACTATAACTTTTTTTTGTTTAATATAAAGTATCTTCACGCCCGTATCCCCGAAAGGGTAGGCAGAGGTACAACAAGTGCACCCACGATTAGCCGAAGATACTTGGTGCCACTATGTGATAGGTGGCAAGCCTATCGCCAACCGGGCACTTTCCAATCCCGGGCAATGTTGTTTTTATCAGAAAACTAAAAAAACACATTTCTGAATTGCCCGACCCAGGAATCGAACCCGGGACCTCTGTGATCAACTCTGACTCTGGACCACTACAATATATTAAACAAAAAAAAGTTATAGTGGGGTCATGATGGGATAATTTACTTATTTTTTCGGATTTGAAATGAATGGCGTCGCTTTACGTGTCGCGGCAATTTCGAAAAGCCGTGAGACAAAAGACCAGATTGCATAGAAAAAAGTGACATAGACATTAGTTAATACAAGATCCCATCAATATTCTCTCCTATGACAGTAAATATAAGGCAAACAAAAGTACATTCAGTCTACTGTGTTTCGTTTCAAATTTATTTTCGAGAATCTAAGGAGAGATAAAAAAATTGTAATTTACGAAAAAAATGATTACGTGTGAATTATAGATCTAGTTTTCGACAGGGGAAAAAAAAGGTTTATATGAATTGACCATCCAATAGTGGGGAACACGAAGTATATGCTTTACAATGTAATGGTAATTTTTTTAGATCTATTATATTACTAAAAAATTAAGAATTAATGAAGTAAATTAGTGCAGCTTTTAAATCGTCTGTTATTGTTTTATGAGAATTTCATCTTCTTTGGGAATATGGGTGTGTAGTTTTAAAATCACATATAAAAAAAATACATGACTAATAATTAGCTTCATCCTAACATATATTTAATAAATACAACAGCTAACAAATTACATCACTATATTTTAATGTTCACAGGACTAGTCATGCCTGATTTGTTAATAAGTTTGCTAGCAACATGAGATGTGATATCAGCTAAATGTAGGTGCATTAATCACACCAATGTGACCATAATTATTAATTTTAAGTTGGTATTATAACAAATGCATTATTTTCTACCAATACTCTCAATTAAATATGACTGTGCTAATAAACCAATATGTTTTTTTTTGCTATTTTGGGAAAAATAATTACAATTCAAATTACTATTAATTAATCAATTAAAATTGTCTTAATTTTTTTGTTCATATATTAGTGTTTAAATTGACATAAATATTCAAATGCCTCCTACAAAATGCAACACTATGTAATAATTATAAAAATGAATATACCAACATTTGTTGCAGTTTAAAGTTTAACAAAATGTCCCATAAAATACTTTAAAGGCATAATTCCTTTAACCTGGACAATTTGAACAGCAATACTGTCAAAAACTGTCATATAGATATTCAATTCTACATTAAAATCTACTCCTTTTTAAACAGGCTTTACCTAGAGAAAGCTCTGGTTACTCGTGTCCACAATCTCTAAGCTCTGCCTGTTAGCCGATACTACTTTTTAGCTTTAGTTGAATTACCCTGCTTACTTGGTGGGGTCCACCTCAATGCAGAGGGATCAACTGTCAAGCGAGGCTTTTTAAAATGGGAACTAGCTAACTGTTCGGCTACAATCTTTGGTGTTACACAAATAACATGTTGTCCTTTCCAGTATTTAACCATGTTCATAGACTGGAGTGTTGATATAATATCCGTTTGAGATATACCTGTCATTTGACTCAAATCCTTAATACTCAGAGTACCTCGACTAGCACTTAACACTTCTAATAAAACATATGACCAATATGATCGATAACTTAATTTGCCAAGATCAGACAGTGGTTTTTCTGGACTGCCTACAACTTGTTCAAGTCTGGACAACTCATAACTGAAAGCTATTAGGAGTTTCCCATATCCTTGTCTCTGATAAGGTGGTAAAGTTAAAATACAGGCTACATTGTTACCTTCAGGGGAGTCTTTCTCTTTGGAAAAATAACCAACAAGATGTGCTCCTTGTTTGTCCACTTCACACAAAATATAAAACAAAAACTGTTCAATATCAAAATAGAGGGTTTTATGATCAAGAAACAATTTTGCTAATAAACACAAATTTTGACAATATATTTTATGTTCTTTTCCATCAGCTTCAAATATAGCTATTGTACCTTTTCTGTATATTTCGCTACCCTGTGGTTGTCTTGCTGTACATTCACTTAAATGGTACCTGTATGTTTTTTCCATCCTCATATATTTAAGGCAATATTCACATATCCAAAGCTTTGATTGTTTGCCGTACTCATCAGGATAAGGGCTAAAATACCATGTGTCAATTTCATATTTTCCTATTTGAATCCTATCAATGTACTTAACTTTGGTAATAGCTTCGTGTTCTTTTTCAAGTGCCGCTGTTGTTGGATCCATTTCCGCGTAAGTTTTTTGTACATGATTAATTTCGTCATGTTTACGTTTTTGATTGCGTGTTATCTTTCTGCCGGACTTGTCGGTAAGTAAATGATCAGAGTTTATGTTGTTATTTGATTGTTCACACACGTCAAATCTATCAGACATAACCCGGTGGCGGGAAACCCATTCGTCGAGTCTTCGATCGTAGCCCACATAGTGCACATAATACTCGTAATAGGATTCTGCAGCATTGTACCGCGTCTGTATTATTTCAGCCGGGTGCCATGACTCATCCGTACGCCGCACTAAATAATGCTCTCCTATGTCCAATGGCTGCTCTGGTGCAGATTCAGAGTCTTCATTATCGGTACTACGACACTCTGGTGTCGGTAATTCATTATTAACTATAGGTTTTTCAAACTCTTTATCACCTTTGGCCATAATAAACCAACAAACGTTTTAAGATTAGATCACGCAATACCGCGCAACACAATTCGAGAAGCCATGGCATGTGCTACTAGTGTTGCCACTTCAATAGCTATCGAAAACTTCAAAATATACCATTTTTGGTTACCACTAACTATAATAAGTTATAATCTTTAAATTTTCACAATGACTTTGTGCATTTGTAATTACTAATTATTGTACAAATAATAATTTTCAGAAATTTCCATATTTTTAAGTTTAGTTTTTATTGCCCACATGTTTTATCGTGTAACATTTTTCCTCTCATCCCGTTCCCCTTTCTTTCCACCTTCTTCCAATTCCTTCCACCTACTTCCGCCTTCTTCCATCACCTTTCCCCTCTCTCCCCCCTTTCACCCTATTTTCCACTCTATACTCTTCTCTCGCTCTTTCCTTCTCTTCCCCCTCACATCCTCTCTGTCTTCCCATCCCATCTTCCCTCCTCTGCTTGTCTTTCCCCTCTCCCCTTCCCTTTCTTTTTTTTTTCTTCCTTACTCAGACAATTTTTTTTTAAATGACTCTTTAACTTACTTCAATTTTTTTACGAGTTTAAGGTTCCGTCCCCATGGGTACAAACGGAACTTTATCACCAAGACTCCGTTGTCCGTCCTTCTGTTCATCTTTCTATGACCAGGCTGTGCCTGTATCTCATGAACCGTGACAAATAGACAGTAGAAATTTTCACAGTAGATGTTTTCTGTTGCCGCTATAACGACAAATACTAAGAACAAAATAAAATAAACATTTAAAGGGAGCTCCCATACAACAAACGTGATTTTTTTTTAATTTTACTCGCTCTTAATAACGACAACTGGTAGGCACTTGAAATATTCACAGAACATTTAGTTGTACATATATTCATTATAAAAATAAAAAATTATAAAAAAAATAATAATAATACTACCTCTACACTAAAGAACTTGATTCGGTGGCTCGATGAGTAAGCGAGATAGATACCTGTAGCAAATAATTCTTAGCTTTTACATTGTTTTGCGCATAACCCCCATTCCCCAAGTCTGTACCATACTATACCATATTGGCAGAATTCCGCAATGTCTCATCTGGGTATTTGGTACCACCCATAGACTAGTATATAATATTATGTTACCACCTTTCTACCTACCTATTCCTGCCACAATAGCGCCGATGCTTGTTATTCTCACGTTCCGATTTATAAGGTAAGGTAGCCGGTTGACTTATGCATGTGGCATCACCATCCCGCCACACAGATAGCAACGTACCAATAACATCTTTGGTGTCTATAGGCGATGGTTTCTCTTTGTATCTGGAGAATCATCTGCTTGTTTACTATCTTATGCTGTATAAAAATAGAGCAGTCAATTCAAATAATTATTTCAAGTAATGTGGTCATATTTTAAGTTTATTTATAACTTTTTATTATCACTAGCTGTTGCCAGCGACTTCGTCCGCGCGGAGTTCGCTTACTCCGCACTGCCCCTTCCCCGTAGGTAATAGCGTGATAATATGTAGCCTGTATGTTGACCCGACCTGCAAGCCTACTCTTGAAAACAATATAAATCTTAAACCAATATCGATAAAAACAATAAGTTTCGAATTTCGTCAAAAAACGGTACTCTTGAAACCATTATTACCCATATTGATTTAGTATAGTAACGACCTAATTATTGGAAATAGATGTCATCGTTACACGTCAAGCTAGTGTTAAAAGTGGAAATTTTAAGTACCGTTTTAAACGAAATAACGAATAAAAGCAATAATGAGTAGTTCCAAAAAATTTCAAAATCCGTGTGGCGCTGTCGCCGAATCCAATAATTGAATATAGTTGTCCAGAGTACGAAATACTTCAAAATTCATTAAATATTCAGTCAGACGGCTGGACGGCTGGCTCCAGCCAGCCAGCCAGCCAGCCAGCCAGTCAGCCAGCCAGTCAGCCAAAAAGTGTTGGGAGAAACGTACAGTTATGGATTTCCAGACATCGAGATGGTGAGGATGGAACTTCAAATTTTGACGCGATGTCCGATGGTGGAATTCGGCGACAGAAATTAATCCAAACAATTCCCCGGAACACTCCCCCATGATAAATACGATAGAACACGCAGAGTGAACCTATATCTCTGCATAATGCCAAAGAGTCAAGCTGTTTCGAAATAGCCTGGTCGTCAACGATTTGAACCGCTCTACGCTGAATGCGATCAAGAGGAAGAAGCTGGTACTGGGGAGTTCCGGCCCAGAAATGAGAACAGTACTCCATGTGAGGCCGAATCTATGCCTTATAAAGTTAAAGGCGATGGGCCGGCAAAAAGTACTGTCTCGCTCTGCTGAGCACACCGAGCTTTTTAGAGGCTAGCTTAGCCTTGCCTTCCAAATGACCGCGAAACTGAACGTAATTCGATATGTCGACTCCCAGGATTCGACACTAGCTGAGGTTGTCAAGAGAGTATCCCCAAATCGAGGTGATACGACAAAGGATATCTTTTTTGCGGTGAACATGCAAAACTGTATTCTTGGGGTTAAAACAGACCTGTAGGGCTACTCTTGAAAACCAATTTCAATTTTAAATGAATATTTAATTAATTTTGAAGTATTTCGAACTCTGGACAACTACATTCAATTATTGGATTCGGCGACAGCGCCACACGGATTTCGAAATTTTTTGTAACTGCTCGTTATTGCTTTTATTCGTTATTTTGTCTAAAACGGTACTTAAAATTTCCACTTGTAACACTAGCTTGACGTGCAATGATGACATCTATTTCCAATAATTAGGTCGTTACTATACTGAATTAATGTGGGCAATATTGGTTTCAAGAGTACCGTTTTTTGACGATATTCGAAACTTATTGTTTTTATCAATATTGGTTTAAGATTTATATTGTTTTCAAGAGTAGGCCTGCAGGTTTTGACGACCCCATTCGGTACCGACATCGGTAAGTCGATTCTCGACTTCAGCCACAAGCTTGTTTCGGCACTCTTCGACGTGTTCCTGAGAAATATCGCTTCGGCCGGAATATGTAGCATCACCAGTACTGTCATCCGCATAGCAATGTATGTTCATCATCAATAATATCATTGATATGCAGAAGGAACAGTGTCAGTGATAGCACGCAGCCTTGGGGAACACCAGCGTTGACAGATTTAAGGTCGGAGCATGTACCTACACATACACCGACCTTGATTTTTTTTTTATATCATAAGATAGCAAACAAGCAGATGGGTCTCCTGATGGAAAGAGTCAACCATCGCCTATAGGCACCAAAGATGTTAATGGTGCGTTGCTATCTTGTGGCGAGGTCTAATGCCACATGCATAAGTTTATCGGCTACCTTACCCTTCAAACCGGAACACGACAGCGACAAGCACTAACGCTAATGCGGCTGAAATAGGTAAGGCGGTGGTACCAGACCCGGGCGAGACAATGCAGAACTCTACCACCTAGTAGCCACGATGGTAGTGACTCGATAGCCAATCGGTCGCCTTTTACGACCTGCCTATTCGATAACGACAGTTGGCCTATTCTTCAAAGGAGGCCGGGACCAACACGGCGATCAGCCAAAAAACTGGTGATCCACTTGCATAATTTCACGGGAAGCCCATAGGAAGGCAGCTTCGCGAGAAGCGCTTTGTGCCATACCCGATCAAAGGCCTTCGCTATGTCCAAACTAACTGCCAACGCCAGAACCAGAAGGCGAACTAATTTCTTGCCAATTCTGTCTGTGTCTTCAAATTTTGCCTTGGCGATAGCTCATTTGAAGTACTTCGAGGCGGAATTTTACTCCTTACGTAATGCACTGGTTTTTCATCACTGCACGCGGACGCTGCAGCCCAAGCCCGGTAGCACTCCTGCTTTCGACGTGAAGCCGTTTTACAGGAGTGACCAAACCAAGGTTGAGACTTAACACCAAATGGTACCGCAGAAAATGGAATGAAAAGTTCCATGCCCTGCAGCATCGGATCATCCAGCGGGAAGCACAACCGCTCCCATGGGTAAGATGCAAAAAAAGACCGCATCCCGTCGCAATCTGCTGACCTATAAGTGCCTAACGCGACGACAGCCTGCTAAAGGAGGCCGTGATAGACGCGAAACCGACACTTTACTCCGGATCAGGCAGTGGTCAGACGTACCAAGTGGGACGTCCACAGATACCTGATAATGGTCCGGATGAGAGGTCAGCAGAAGGTCCAACAGTGAAGGCGTATGGTCATCCACATCGGGAACTCGCGTGGGCAAAATTACCAGTTGTGTAAGACCATACGCCAAGGCAACAGACCGAACAGACCTCCCCGCATGATCGATGGTGCGCGAACAAAGCCATTCGGCGTGGTAAGCATTAAAATCGCACAAGATCACCATCTCTGCGGAGAGGGTCTGCTCTAATACGGAATCTACAGCCATATGAATGTGCTCAACGAGCCAGTCAACTTCATTATTCCCGCTATGGGACCTGTTAGGTACGCGTAGCTGCGTGGATGGTCAGCATAAGCTACGCGTAACCAGACGGTGGATAGGTTCAAGTCTGCCGAGGCGCCGGTAACAGATATCTTCTCTGACGTATGCGCACACACCACCTCACGGTACAAAGGAATGTTCCAGTTTGTACCCCGGGTAGGAGAGGTGGGAAGTATCAGCCGGAGAAGATATCTGTGTCTCGGTCAAGAAGAGTAAAGCTGGCTTCGCCGTCTTTAGATGGTAGTGGACGACGTTCAAGTTGGAATGAAGCCCCCTTATATTACAGAAATCCACAGTAAGCTGGCAGTGGGTGCCATGGCTTTCTTGCTTAGTCTGTCCCGGACAGGATTGTTTATGAACGCAATTTTGCCCCCACCCCCAGAATACGCAGCGCAGTCTGAACATCCCTGATCTGGCTGGAATCCAGAGCACGGACGCCCAGAGGGGAATTCTCCACTGCTAGTGCAAGTGGTACCCCTCTGGGTTAGATTCTGTTTTAATTGAGCATTCATAGTGTGCGTGGGAGGGGTGGGGGGGGGGGTAAGCTTTCGGGACTCTCACAAACCGAATGAAACGCAGCAGCAAGGCTGCTACTTTACGTCGGTATCAAGTGAGAGCGTAGAATCATCCCGGGCGTGCCGGCCTATTCAGTTGCAAATGCAGTATGGCACTACCACTAATTTGGTTGACTGACTGCACCGGTGTTAAATAATTTTTGTACAAAAATTATCCCACCAGTGGGCGATGGGGTCGTCACACACATCCCTAACGCCGCAAAATTATCATAAATCGTTCCGAAGAGTACCAGGACATGGGGGGAGTGTGTCTCTTTCTACTAAATAAACCGCCAATCGCCATATGTAAGTGCGGCCATGCGTAGTTTGCAAATTACTACTAAGTAATTCTACAAATTTGAGAAACAGTTTTTGCATTGCATAAGTGATTACGTAATAATTAAAATAAGCACATTTTAGAACTCACTATGTCAATTACAATACATTTTATGCTAATTTATTTATCGACGTGTATGAATAAAAAGATTTAACGATTACCGATTTAAAACTGAATATCGTCGGCACTTGGTAAAACTCCATGTTAACTTATATTTATATCGTATTAAAAGCACTTATACTGTTTTACTTGACTTTTTAATTATTAAAACCAACCGGTTTCGCGTTTTAACGCATCATCAGGGCAAAAGTTATTATTGTGTTTTGTTGTTGTGTATTGGAAAACAATAATAACTTTTGCCTTGATGATGCGTTAAAACGCGAAACCGGTTGGTTTTAATAATTAAAAAGTCAAGTAAAACAGTACAAGTGCTTTTAATACGATATAAATATAAGTTACCGATGTAAAAATCTACCATCTAGATAGTTTTATTTACACTAGCAATTGCAAGAAAGGGACAACATCTACTCTTGTCGTTGTCTTACTCAGAACGTTTTTCCCCTCTTCAACTTTATGGGTTACAAAATAAAGTACATTTTTATTTTTCAAATATTGCTTCGTAAGAATTCCAGTTATAGTATATAAGTTCCTTGCTAGTAACTAATACCTACTTAGTCTGTGCTTGGCATAAGGAATTCTGACCGTTCTTGACTCTTGTTAGTCTATGACTCTTGTATTGTGAATGTACCATCGCCTGTGTGGGAACAGGAACGTAATCGCCATCAGTGATACAGTTTGTGTTAATGTGAATATTATGTTATAAAAAGGATATGATATCTTTATTTTTAACCTTTATCAAAGAAGTTTATTCTTATGTGTATAAATTGAGTTAAAAAAGTGTATTGATTGCAAAGAAAAGTGTTTTAGTGTAGTGTTAGACTTCAAGATTTTATTCACTTTCATTGTTCGTTGTTTTATTTAGTGTCATTCAGAGAAGTGTTCCTCTAAAATGCAGGCAATCAAGTGTGTAGTAGTAGGAGACGGGTATGTGCTATTTAAATTATTATGAACGATAAGTTTTTAACTACATATCATTGCATTACTCAACTGACGTCACTGTGCTAAAACGGCGCTCGTTATTCGTAATCTTGTACTTAGGCTCATAAACAAATGTACTAATTGACCGTTTGTTAAGCTCTTCGTATAACTTTCTAAGATCTAAGTCATAAATAAAGAACATGATAAATTATAGGTAATAATGTAAGCAAAATTTTCTAACTTTCCTAGAAATAAAAATAACCAAAATGAATTTTATGCGACTCATTTTACAGGATTGCTATAGCCAATTAATCTTATCGTCGTACGACTTTAATTATGATAACACTAGAATTCACATAATTCCAGATTTTATTCCATCTCTCAATTCAACATACAAATAAACAGCATTGAATCCAACAGTTAACTCAATAATTTATATACTTTAGAATATGTTAAAAAAGACACTCTTAAACTACTTTTTGCAAGTTTATTGTGTTTGTGTTATTGAACTGTTTTTATAACTAGAAAAATCTAACTTGCATTTTAGACTGCAATAAATTGTGATTTATTAACAACTTTGTGTCAGCATCTGTTATAGCAATTAGCAACCAAAAAGTGATAGCATATATAGTTGATCAAAACTCATTTTGCCAGAGAACAGGAATATGAGTATGCTAAGTGCAATTAATTTAATGCATCTGTGCTTACCTTCCAAAAAATTAAAATAGTAATGTTAGTATCTTCACGCCCGTATTCCCGAAGAGGTAGGCCACAGGTACAGGAAGTGCACCCACGATTGGCTGAAGATACTACATCCAACAATGTGATAGGTGGCCAGCCTATCGCCAACCGGGTACTTTTTCCAATCCCGGGCAACATTGTTTTTGTCAGAAAACTGAAAAAAAACACATTTTTCTGAATTGCCGGACCCGGGAATCAAACCCGGGACCTCGTGTGATCAACACCGACACTGGACCACTAGACCACAGAGGCAATTATAGGTATATAATAATAGCAATGTTAATTTACTTTTAAATGCAATGCTAATTTACATTAAAGAAATTGCAATAAGGTAAAACATTCTTGTTTTGTATTCAAATATCCAGTATTATATCAGTTTTTATTACAATAGACATAAAACTGAGACTATAATTGTTTTAACATTAATTCAAGGATGTTTTAACTTGGTTAAGAATGTAAAAATAAAAGAAAAAAACACTCAGAAATGTACAAGCAGTGTGCATTTTTAGCTGGTTCAAATGTAACCGTCGCCTTAAAATAAGTCTACAAATACTTATCCTCTCCAAGCTATAAATTCTATAGTTGGTTAAAGACTAGTACATTATCTTCAAATTTGAAGGGCTGTAAATATGAATGAGATAATCAAATTTTAAGTCTTTCAAATAGCATTAAATGGTGTTTTTTGAACACTTAAAATGCTTCATGGTTACAAAATTGGTTGGGTTGAAAAATTCTCTAAAGCTAAGTTTAGAAAATATAGGTACTTACCTATCAATATACATATCGTAGTCATAAAGTCATAAAGTCAAAACTATACATTGAATATTTTTTTAAAAGAATACTTGGGACGTGATCTACAATCGATATCAAAGCCAAAACTTAGTTTTTAGAATTTTTGTCTGTTTGTCTGTGTGTATGTCCAGGGTAAACTCAAAAAGTACTGCATGGATTTACTTCAAATTTTGTATGAATATTACTAATAGGTCAGGTCAACATATAGGCTACATATTATCATGCTATCACTTATGGGGGAAGGGCTGTGCGGAGTAAACAAACTCCATGTGGACGAAGTCGCTGGCAACAGCTAGTTACAAATAAACTCACTTGTACCTCCAATACACCTGCCAGTTCTATTCCGTAATTACAAAATAGAACTATATTTGTGTTTTAGCCATCACCTTGTGCTTGGGAAAACTTGAAAAACTTTAAAAACAACTAAGAAAAATTTACACACCTAGGTTTCGAACCTACGACGTTCCCTTTAAGCCGGGCCCTCTACCAACTGAGCTAGTGTCGACAGGTTCGAAGTGGCCAAATTCTTGCTTGCTATGTGATTGATTACGTCAATTGTACTGATTGCTAGATATACATATGTATAACTAGTATGAATTCTTTACAGACGAAATTCACATTTATAATTTTTGATCAGTACTTTTGTGTTTCTAATTATATTTGTGTTTTAGCATTCACTCACCCTGTGCTTGATAAAATTTGAAAAACTTTGAAAACAAAGAAATTGATGTAAAAAATCACATAGCAAGGAAGAATTTCTCCACTTCAAACCTGTCGACAATAGCTCAGTTGGTAGAGCGTCCCGGCTTGAGGGAATGTCGTAGGTTTAAACCCTACTTTTTCTTTGTTGTTTTTAAAGTTCTTCAGAATAGAACTGTCTTAACTGAAAAGTGAACTGGAGGCACAAGTGAGTTTAAATGAAGTTTCACCGATGTTCCGACGATGGAAAATATCCAATTCATTAAAATATTTTTTGAAATCAATGAAATGAACAAATCAATGTTTCTTATCGATTTGTGGCATTTGACACAGTTTTCAAAGTAAAGAACACTTGGTACGTTGGTCTGGTGGTTATTTTAAGGAAACATTGTTTAGGCACCATTTACTTTGAGTTCTTTCTGAAATTTATAAAAATCTGCTAGGCCAAAATCAATTAAAATTGAAGGCCATCAATGCTGTTTTTATTGGCCAAGCCGTGCAAAAGTTATGAGAGGTTTATAAACACACAAACAGTCAGATCCTAGGATCTCAAACTGCTGAGATCTTATAAAAACTCTGTATTTAAAAATCAGGGTGAAAGTAACAATTGACCAAGATTAGAACATTTTCGACTTTCTTAGTGGCAAGCTAAAAAAATATTTTATTAGCAGTATGAAGGTAATTGTTTATTTCAATTAAACTGTTGAGGTGATGACTAAATTATATGTTCGACATTTTAATTAGCTTCAACTCAGAAAGCAATCAAGTAAGATTTACCATTGTTTTTTATTACTTGACTTAAATAATTATTTGAATGGAGTAATTGTACTAGAGCTTGAGCTATGAGGAGATTGCAACAGAGTTTGAAAAATTTTTCTCCAATGCTGCGGTGTTAACAACTTAAAACCTCAGTTCATCAGTTAGTACTGCTGAATCATTACTGAAGCAATGTGTAACCAAGTGCGATAAAACTTTTGAATTTTCATTCATTGATACCAAAGATATCTTAAATGCCTTTAAAACATTGGAACCAAAAAACCTTAGATTTATGGGGACATTCTGTTAGAATCATTGCTTCAGTAATAAATGTTATCGCACCATACTTAGCTGTAATATTTAATTGTTCTGTAAGACATGGTGTTTTTCCTGACTTAATGAAATTCAGCAAAGTTATTCCAATTTTCAAATCTGGTTTTAAATGTGATCCCTCCAATTTTCGGCCTATCTCGGTTTTGCCAATCCTAAGTAAAATATTTGAAAAAATTATACTAGACGAAACGCTTAGACATTTTGATAAATTTAGATTATTTCTTAATAAACAATTCGGTTTTAGAAGGGTCACTCAACCATAGATGCTGGTGTCGAATTACTCAAAAACGTTTATGAAGCCTGGGAGAATTCTCAGGGTGCCCTTGGAGTGTTCTGTGATTTGTCTATGGCATTTGACTGTGTCGATCATAAAATTTTAATCAGGAAATTACACCATTATGGAGTTCGAAATAAAGCTCTCGATCTTCTGGTTTCTTACTAAAATGTAAGAATTCAGAGGGTTGATATTAATGGTAAAATGTCCCCTGGTGCTGTGCTTGTGTTTCTGATATACATAAATGACTTGCCTTACTACGTAGGGGATAAGCATGGAATCGTACTGTTTGCAGATGACACTTCACTTTTATTTAAAGTGAAAAGACGAATTAGTAAGTATGACAAAATAAATAATGCGATTCCAAAAGTTGTATACTGGTTCAGTATGAACAACCTTTTATTAAATAGTAACAAAACTGTGTTAAATTTTCATTGCCTAATGTAAGGCATGTAGATACCCCGTACAACTGTATGGAAACAACCTGGATCTTATGGATACCACTGTGTTTTTAGGTATTACTTTAGATAAGAAATTACAATGGGGACCACACACACAATAATAATTTAGCAAATAGACTTAGTTCGGAGGCTTATGCAGTTAAAAAAATGAGACAGTTAACTGATGTCGACACAGCAAGAATTGTATACTTTAGTTACTTCCACAGCATTATGTCATATGGAATTCTTCTTTGGGGAAATTCTACTGAAATAAATACTATAATTGAATTGCAGAAAAGAGCTATTAGGGCAATTAACAATCTTAGCCTGAGGGTTTCCCTGAGAGAAAAATTCAAAGAAATCAATATTCTAACTGTTATATCCCAATATATATTTGAGAACTTGATGTACGTTCGTAAAAATATTTGCTTTTTTGAAAAAAAGGTGATGTACACTCACTTAATACAAGGAACAAAAAAATCTTGTTGTGCATGCATCTCGTCTCCACAGAATAAGTAACTCTTTTGTGGGGCAATGTATACGCTTTTACAATAAACTTCCCGAAACTATAAGAGATTTACCAGTCAATAAATTTAAAAAATGTGTTAAAACAAAACTGTGTAAAAAAGGATATTATAAAATTTCAGATTATTTAGAAGACAAAAAAACCTGGGATTAATTGCTCCTCATACTGATCTCATATATATTTTTTGTAATATTGTGATATTGTAAAAAAATAGATGATATGAAAAAAAAGACAAGCCCGCTGAGTTTCTTCCACCGGATCTTCTCAGTGTGTGGCCGTGTTTCCGATCCAGTAGTAGTTTTAAAAAAAATATGTTGATATGTCAAAATAACTTGTAAAAAGTTTTATTGAATAAAGTATTTCTGATTTCTGAGAGCGCTTAATTAGTCTATTTGGGTGATGCTTAATCAATCTCATTTTGTGTATTTTGATTTAAAGCTATTGAAGCTTCACGGATTACACAGGTTTACGGATGTTTAGCAAATAATTATTATACAGGATTACTTTTAAAGGCCTGTCAAATTTTAAAATTAACAACTAAATATTTAATTGAATGCGCATTTTAATTATTATTATAAAATTATAACATGATCATATAATACTATTCATTTAAAAATATACCACTTAATTCTTAAATTGGATGCACTGAGTCGGCCGCTGGGCAGTGTGTGCAGGATGCGGGGACACTAAACGAGCCGCACTCCACATTTTTTCATAGTTGAAATTATATCCATGCTTTGTGTTTTCTGTGTCGGATAAATATACAATTTTGAATTTTTTAAATTATTTTATTTATTACATAAATCGAACATATTATCTTTTCTGAATAGTCTCTCAAAATTTGGCCGGACCTTTAAAAGTATACATATACTTTTAAATAAGTAAAATGAAATATTAAATAAATATTAATAGTAAAACATTAGAATACAAAAAAATATGGTAATTTATTTTTCATCATACTAGGACCGAAAGTTTGAATTTCTTCTTTTGTTTGCGGGAAGAAAGATGCATATTTCAGATTGATCACAACTAGTGCTAGTTTAAAATTTAGTCTTTTTTTGTTTTAATTTTCTTCCCTAATGGGATTTCCTATTTGAAATAACTCATTACCATAGTAACCGTGCAGTTCTTATTTCAAACCCTTATTATTATACACATGGCAATAAATTATTATTTTAATGATAATAAAATAAAATAATATTGATCTAAGAGTTGAAATTTTCTGATTTTGATAAAAATTACATAAAAAATATACATAGAAAATAAGTTGTGTGTAAAAAATTTGTGAATACAGTTATGTAAAAATTTGTAACTTTCGGTCCTGGTATGATGAAAATAGTATATGCTCCATGGGAGGATAGCAGGACATTTCAACCCTCACGCGCAATATAGTGCGGGTCGATATGTCCTACTTTCCTCCCTTGGCACTTAATGTACTATTACAGCTTTCAGAAAAATTACATACATATTTTCACATCAGATCCCTTATTGGGTAGGCATAGCGTGCTGAGTGCCATTCCTCACTATTCTTGCAGATTTATCTTTCTTCCTCCACATTTATTACTCTCCTCATACAAACACACCAGTTGTAAAGTCTCTTAACGCCACCTTGGGACAGTATCTGACCAATCTGATCTTGGTATATCTGTTTTGTTAAGTTGTAAATTAAATGTAGCTTAACCTCTCTGATTCATTTTACTGAAGATTCCGCTATTATCTTATTACGAAAAACAATATTTGCTTTTTCTTGGGGTTTGGAAATCAAAGGAATTAACATTGATATGTTTGTACCTGGCTCCTGCCAAACTAATTAAATTAGAAAATTAAACAGTTCAGAGCATTTAATTTTTTTAAATTTTCTTTATCAAGGGAAAACAAAAAACACATGACTCCTAAAGGATAGAGACAACCATTGCTTATAGACATCAAAGATATAAATGGTCCTTGTGGTAGGGATGTAATGCCACAGGCATAAGTTTGTTACTTGGCACAGGTTACTTTTAGAAAGTAAATTATGTCAAGTAACCTGTAACAAGAACACTGATGATAAAAATTGTGACTATTGTGTATAACCACAGAGATTGTGGACTCTGATGAAAAATTACAGAACTTAACCCTTAAGTAGTCACACTGTAGTGACACATTTGAAAAATGTTATGCCTTTTATGAAGCATCTACCAGGAAGGCAAATGATCAGGTTTCAGTGCCCATCTTAACTATACAGGTGTCTCAGGCAAGTCATATTATTACATGAAAATATGTGAATCGCTCCCCCTGATCCAAGCAACCGCTTGTCGCTTAAAGCTAGCACTGTCTGTTCTTCATAGAACTTGGGATTTAGAAATATACTTATTATGTGGATTAAGATTACCACAAGGATTTAAATACCGGTATTTTGTGGTAACGTTATTGCTTGTGTCATGATATAACATTATTTTCAAGCATAACATTATCCAAAAATGATACAGGATTTGTTACTATTTAATAACGTTATTCATTGTGTTCTATTATACACTACGAATAAAGTTATTGGTAATAAGGTATTATGACGTTGTCTTCTAGCACTAATTGTGGAACCAATCACAAAACAGCATGAAATGCTATATTATAATGTTATTTAGCATTAACAATTCGTTTTGTTATTTGAGTAGCGATACATATTGTGTTTGAAAATAATTTTGTTACTGAGGTATCGCTACAGTAATAACGTTATGTATCGTAAAATAAGTTATGTTATCTGATAACGTTTTAAATCCTTGGATTACTATGAAGGAGCAATGTGCATACTAATGTCTGTTAATAAATAAATTTAGCTTATGGTAAAATATCAAAAAAGAGAGATCAGCAAAGAGTTTGTAAGCAATGCAGCAAGGTCAAAAATTCATTATTTTTTAAGTTTGACGAGCAGACTACACTAAACAAGTAGTAGGATAGACAGATCTATTAGTAGAAGAGACCATATGCCCTTCAGACAGGCAGTTCGTAAAATGCAAACAATAACCCAAAAGTGTCACTATTATTATGGCTACTAAGTGTAGAGTTTAGCTAGGTTTCACCTGATTTTAGTATCATCGCCTTACTTTTTTCTGCTGCAATATGCTGCCTTTTCCTGCTGTCTGCTGTGTTAGTGCATATCACATTGTGTTCTGGTTTAAATAGGATATTTGTTTTATGTTATAAGATAGCAAACAAGGAGATGGCTCTCCTGATGGAAAGAGACTACCATCGACTTTAGACACCAAAGATGTTAATGGTGTATTGCTATCCATGTGGCAGAATGTTAATGTCACATGCATAAGTTTACTGGCTACCTTACCCTCCAAACCGAAACACGACAGTGACAAGCAATCCTTGACGACTAGGTATTTCGAAACAGCTTGACTCTTTGACTTTGCACAGAGATGTTAGTTCACTCTGCATCTTCTATCGTATGTATCATGGGGAGTGTTCCAACGAGGTATTTGGATTAATTTCTGTCGCCGTATTCCATCATCGGACATCACGTCAAAATTTGAAGTTCCACCCTATCTCGATGTCTGGAAATCCACAACTGTGCGTTTTTCTCGGCACCTTTTGACTCGCACTACTCTGTTGTGGAATCAATTACCAGCAGGGGTTTTTTCAAACGGATATGACTTGGGGGCGTTCAAGAAATGAGCTCACTCATTCTCAAAAGGCCACCAATGCAACTGCACGACCTCTGGTATTGCAGATGTCCAGGGGTGATGGTGATCACTTACCATGAGGTACACCTCTTGCTCGTTTGCTCCCTCTTCTATAAAAAAAAAAATCTTTACTTTATCGAGACACTGCAAAGCATTGCCGCAATATTACTATAGGTACCTAGTTGGTAAACTAGTGCATGTGGCATTCCCATAGTAACTATTATATTATAAGCTAATGCATGCCGCATAGATAGCAACGCACAATTAACAGCTTCTGGTGTATATAGGCTATGGTTATTTTTTTCCATCAGGAAAACCATCTGCTTGTTTGCTTTAAACGGCAAGATATATAAAAAAAATGTAATTTTAAACCGAAGGTAAACAATGTGCAAACTCAAAGTATTCAATCAGATGAATATGTAGACAGATATCTATGTAGTTGATTGATTTGCAATATCTTTCCTACACTTTGATGATCACTTTAGCCCTTCCTTCCATAATATCAAGGCTCGTTGTTATAGTGTTAGAACTGTTAAAGTCAAGCATGTAGCATAAATTCCTATCACACATATACCAATGCATTACATGCTTTGGTGTCTATAAGTTTGATTCTATGTTCAATACTGCTGAGTGCTGGACTAAAGGTATAAAATATAATCACGTCGTCTCTCTCGTGGGGTAGACAGAGCCAAATGTGATAAACATGAATGTTTATTGACAAGTGTTACAGTTTACCATCATTCACTGTCGGTTGGCGAGATCACAATCGCTGTATATTATCGCCCTGATAACGACTTTCACTAGTTTTTTTGATCAGTATCAATCAAAATAACACAAGGGCTAGCGATGTATAGTTACATACATTACCAGTCAACCAACCAATTAATTGAGATCAACTGGGGCGTATTTGGACTCCGATTGCTACAAAAATTGCTTATTGATGTATTCTTAATATCATTATGACCGTTTAGAGTAGACCCGTAGCCGTATCACCTAACTTTTGCAAGCCGCCAGCGACCAGCGATGACTATTAAACGTAACGAAAAGCCTATCAAAAACGTCGCCAATTGCTTGCTGATCATTAGATACACTTTTTGCAATGTCATAGCATCAAAACTAATCGAGCGTCAACGACTGCCACTCATACACAAGCCTGTTATGTGCCTTGAAATAACTAAACAATTACGACAATTTCGCATTGCGAGTTATGTGATAACACCGCCGTTGTTGTGTTGCAGTCGTCACGTAAATGTAGATATGACATTAGGTACGATAGTGACATCATAGTAGCGGGCAATGAATTAAAGTTATAGGTTTGGGTACATAAGTGGGGTTTAAATGTAATTGTGACCCACCGTTAGTATCGCTTCAAATTTGTGTAAAGATAACTAACGTACTAGTTATAATCCAAATATTATGCTATAATGGAAAAAATCCGAAGAAGGCTACTCGATTGATCGAATTGCTTTATTTTTTCTTATCTCGGTTCTAAATTATCACTGCCCAGATGAAGCATTTAAATTATATTCTCAATACTAGTTAGAAAACTAACGTTTATCTCAATTACCAAACATAGCTCTAAGTAAATAGAAAGCGCAAAAGAAAGTACAGTCATCGATATAGTCGATACTATATAGCGATTAAAACCTCGTTAGATTACAGGTACTATTTTGGATGTATAATAAAGCACTTTGCCTTACACGTCAACAGAACAAAATGGTAAATTATACTTGCATAATTTTTCCCGTACCTTTTAATGAGTGGTGTCAATTTTAAGGCGCGATCGATTAATCATCGTATTACGAATTATAATACGATTTAGACTAGGGGTGGGCTGCACATAAGATATTCAAGTAATCGAGTATCACTCGGTATGATGATATTAGCCAAAACGAATATTCGGTTTAGTGCAAACGATGTTTTGAGTCGCTAATTTAAGTTTAAACTTGCTCAGCTTGCTTAGAATATGTAATGTGAATAAATTTTGTCACCACGTTTTCTCGCTATTGAAGAAATTTTCTTTACTTGTCTACTGTTGATATAGTTGCGCACATTATTTAACTTAATAGTAAAAAGTCGAGATAATAATAACGTTTACATACGTCACGTCGTGGCATGAGTATTTATAGGATAAACAAGATATTTTTGACATCCACAAATATTTTTTGTCTCGTGTGCAGCGTAAAGACCTCGTAGCTCACACGGTCGCACCCCCTACCCTGTTACTTAATTGTTAAACTTGCATGTAAGGCCATAATAGGGATATCATATCTATCCTCAGAATTGCACCGCATCTGTAGTACTTTTATGGCCAAATTGCACTAACATTTTCGTAGCTTAGGAAAATCTAAAATGATGTTAGAATCGAGATTTGTATCAAGTCGTTCGCAACTGCCGATTTTGTCGATTCTAAAAAGATCGTACAAAAAGATTACACACGTTTATCGATCGAGTGGGGTAAGGTTGTTTGATGGAGAAGTTTTGTTTCGGCTAATAGGGCAATATTTTTAACGGGATCACCTACTTTATTTTACATCTTTTAACCAGCAATCGAGCGATAATAATATACATATAATAGTATTATTATTAACAATCGCGGGTGCACGCTAGTGCACCTGCGATTGTTAAAAATAATGCACCGCCGCCTACCTCTTAGGGGATTTATTGTAGTTTTACTGTTACACTCATGTTACACTACGTTAAAAAATAACTCCTGTCCAAAAAAAGTTTATATATCTTAGATAATTACGAGTGCTTCCTAAATAATTGTTGATTTTACTGATCCACTTTTCAATACATTCATCCCTGACATCTGACATAAAATAACGAATACTAACAAGATTTCAAGATTTGCAAATACCAAGGTATCATCGGATACCACGACGAATATACATATAATTCAATCCAATTTTCGCTTGTTCAGAGATGTCCTTCGATAATTTATGAATTGAAGTATTTGACTTTTAAAAATTTACAATAAAATTATTTATTGTCTTTTTTCTAATTTTTAAGGGCCATCCATAAATTCCGTCACTTTTAGGGTATTTTTACCCGGTAAGCTTATTCATGTGGCATTCCATCTCTGTCATACGGATGGCAACGCACGGTTAACATCTTTGGAGTTGTTTGGAAGCGATGCTTGTCTCTGTCCATCAGGAGAACTATCTGTTTTTTTTTTAATGTTCTATGATACGAGTATAAAACGAAAAATTCTTTGCCGTGTTGTGGGAATAAACAAACAAATCATAAAAATGTTTAGGTTCTCGAAAGGTTTCCGTTCATATTCTAATAATCATTTAATTGATATAGAATCTCCCTAGCTAAAATAAAAGCATAAATAAAAGTATTATAATGGCCATGGCACAGCTCCAACCCAACAAAAAACCTCACGTCATTCGATGATAGTGTAAATTAAATTATGTTGTACGTCGTTCATAACGCCAATATAAAAAAGCCAACAGCGGTTAGTAATAGGGCTCATTACTCTAAGCCCTCAAACTAGATGTCGGCGATCTGCGGTGCGGCGGCGGGAGCGGCGCGATTTCGCGCTCTGACACAGCTGTCCGCGCCGCTGTCATCTAATTCACTTCCATAAGAATCTATGTGTTTGATAGATCGCGCCGCTCTCGCCGCCGCAGATCGTCGAGATCCACTTTGCGCCCTAACCCAACGCAGTCTGTCAGTCTGAAGTGAAAGCGTTCGCGTATTTACAGCATTGAGCATACAGACGCGAACGCGACATGAATTTACGTTGATTGCGAGCTTGCGGTAGCTTTATATGTGGCGATGCGGTTATGCTGCTGTAGCCCTCCGGTGTTGATCTACTGTGCTGTGTATAATTTGTTAGAAAGAAGTTAACAATTAGTTAACCTTTCCGCGGAAACACGTGAAGTTTTTGGTGATTTCGAAGATTTTAATATAGTATTTGAACTTTGGACCTTATGCAGACCTATTTTATATTATTATAGTTAGAAGAAGTTAGAAGCATAAAACTAATAGGTACAGAAGTCAAACTACATACAAAGGGCGCTCGAGCAACGCGCACACAGACACGATGTCTCGGAATGGTTGGGAATAGTACAAGCACGAGTGCCTCTCGCTTGAGACACGCAAAGAAAATGTTGTAATAGGTATAGCAATAACATTCAAATATTTTAGTTATTATTGGTTTTCATCTCTGTTCATACTGTTTCATTCACAACAATAAATCTAACACCTAGATACGAGTTTATATAATGTAAGAGCACATGCATAATGTAAGACCAATCCTATTTTATGCAATAAATGATTGATTGAGTGCCAATACCAATTTTTTGTGCATAAGTCAAAGGTTTATAAAGATAACCCATGCGCGACCGCCGAGCGTAGGTATGAACAGTGAAGTACATACATGAGGAGTGCTGTACCTACTTGTTTTGTTTTAGAAGTTAGGTAACCCTCGGAGAATACATAAAGTTTTGAGCTGATGCCAAAGCTTTTGACATAATATTCGAACCTTGGACCTTATACCCAAATTGTAGATATTTAGAAATAAGAAGGTCATACAGACGTATAGATAGTTAGAAATAAGTTAGAAGTTAAGTAACCTTCGTAGAACACAGCAAGTTTTGAGATGACACCAAAGCTTTTGATATAGTATTCGAACCTTGGACTTTATGCAGATGTTTAGATATTTAGAAGGTAGTTAGTAGTTAGGTAATCTTCTAAAAACACAAAGTTTTGAAATGATGCCAAAGCTTTTGATATAGTTTACAAACCTTAGACCCTATGCAAACGTATACATAGGAGGTAGGTTAGTAGTTAGGTAACCCTCGAAGAACGCATAAAGTTTTGTGATGGTGCCAAAGCTTTTGAATTTTATCCGAGCTTGGGAACTTATGCGCCTATATTGACATTGATAGGTTGCAATAAGACCATTCATGTACTAAACTCTCTTAAATTCTCCGAGGCATGTTAAATGCAAGAGAGTCTTTTTGATTCGCTAAAAACTTTAGAATGACCTAGGGCTTTTACAAAACATTTTGCAGCTTGCATTCCATAGTTCAAGGCGTTCAGTTTAGATTTCAATGTAAGGTATGGTCTGAACCGGTTTTGCGTCTGGATTGAGTTAAATTCGCTTCTCACGGGGCTCGCATTTCTTCACTTTGGACTATTGTTTGGGATTAAGAAAATAGTTGATTTTTCATTTGTTTTGTATGTGAACTTGCTTGGTAAATACACACACGCTCACTAAAATATTGTGAAAATAAAAGTTTGTCAATTCTGATAATAAACATGACGTCATTAAAATTATCAATAGTTCGGAAGCGCGCCGCCATGATATCGGAGCTATCACTGCGCGTTTTGTTTTATGATGGAGTGGAATTCTTATTTGTTATCTGAGCTGTCTTTGCCTTGGCGCAATATTTTTTGCGAAAAACCATTACTTCAAATATTTTCGTATTTCCAGTCAGAGTGCTTGATATAACGTGAAATATATGAAATACTAGCTGTTGCCCGCAACTTCGTTCGCGCGGACTTCGTTTACTCCGCACAGCTCCTCCCCCGTAGGTGATAGCGTGTTAATATGTAGCCTATATGTTGACTCGACCTGTTAGTAATATTTATGCAAAATTTGAAGTAAATCCATGCAGTACTTTTTGAGTTTACCCCGGACATACATTGACTTTCCTACGGTTTTATTATATGTTGTATATAGATATCCATACTAATATAAATATTATGAATTCGAGAGTCTGTCACGTTGTCACGGCTAAACCGCTGTATCGGTTTTGATGAAATTGGACATGGAGGCAGTTGAAGATCCGGCCTTAAACAAAAACTACTTATATCTTCACGCCCGTATCCCCGACGAGTTGGACAGAGGTACAACAAATGCACCCACGATTAGCCGAAGATACTTAGTCCCACAATGGAATAGGGGGGGCAGCCTTATCGCCAACCGGGCAATTTTGCGGGCGACTACTTTTATTTGGAAAATTAACCCCTAAGGGGTTGAAATATGATATGAAAGTTTGAAAGATGTGATACTCTACTCGCTGGCAAAGCTGTGCGGATCAGCGAGTGCTTTTATAATTTTACAAGCTTACGCCACAGAATGAATACTGGTAACTAAAGAAGTCAATCTACATACACTGATACAAGTAATAATCGAGCAACGCACACATAGATACCTCAGAGACGCGATATCTCGGAATGGTTCGGGACAGTTTATTCCGACCGACTTCTGTTAGTCTCCAGTATTCTGTGCTTACGCGGTTTCATTTGCGTTAAATATTATTTTTCTGTCATTCAGCAGTATTATATCTAGATGGAAGGCTATGTGCTTTTCTTTACGCTTGACGACGTGTATGCAAAATTTCATAATGATCGGTTTGGTAATTAAAGACGTTCAAGCGCAACTAACAAACAAACTTTCAAATTTATAGTTGTGGCGGATGTAATTTCAAGCATTGGGGCTATTGCGGCAGGTAAAAGTAGGGGCTTAATGCCACATGCATAAGTGTATCGGCTACCTTACCCTCAGGCAGGAATAGGTAAGGCGGCGGTACCAGACCGAGGCGAGACAATGCAGAACTATACCTCTAGTAGCCACAATGGAAGTGACTAGTATAGCCAATCGTTCGCCTCTTACGAACTGCCTGGCAGAACGTCA
Organism: Apodemia mormo; assembly: GCA_036924255.1. Taxonomy (NCBI): domain Eukaryota; kingdom Metazoa; phylum Arthropoda; class Insecta; order Lepidoptera; family Riodinidae; genus Apodemia; species Apodemia mormo. Next base: position 10,042,526 of record JAUPFN010000010.1, on the reverse strand, counting down.
GATGGTCTATTTTTAAAAGGAAGGCCGGACCAACACGGGGTCTGTTTATATGCTATTTCATGCTATAAAAAAGCCTTTTTGCTTTTTGTGTTTATTCGGCCATCTGGTAACCCTACGAAAGCTGCCGATACAAAACAAGTCCAACTTAAACATCTGGCGAGTCTTTTGGGTGAATATTTTTCATCGAAATGAAACCATAGAGTTTATCCGCGCCGGCTGCTTCATGCATATGTTATTTTATTGCTAGAATTTTCGTCTGCTCTGTGTTGCCGAAATAATCTCACGTGTTTGATTGGGAATTGTATTTACATAAATATAAGATACTTATACGCATAAGGTATTAGGTACATAGTTTTTTAGGCTTGCTAGTATTGGGTTATAGTGCTTGAATATCTCCCGTGGGCTCACTCATCTTCCAAACGAGGATTCTTCTCCCCTCTCACGAAGGTCCAAGTCTCAGGAGTTCAAGCAAACTTTGTCCTAACCATAACTTGGTTACTCTTGCACCTAGATTATTACGTCAGTGCATGGCTCAATAAACACTTTTACGCTACACTTTAGGGAACAGTCGGAGTAAATGTGTTTGAGGATGTCTGATGGATTGTCAAGGGAAACAAGTTGTGGGAAATACTACTTTATCTAAGATCCCGGTTACATACCCAAACAATTGATGTGTTTTTTTCGTTTTTTTTTTGCTATGAGGGTATCGAATCTTTCGTGCGGGAGTCCGACTCGCACTTGGCCGGTTTTTATTAATGAAGAGGGCTCAAAAGCTCTTCGCACTCCGATGCGATGACGCTTTACGGCCGAAATCTTCGTACAAATACCAATCCAATGTAGTATTGGATATTGTATAGTATTTCGGTTGGTTCGGTTGCGGTTTTCCGGCTTCAATAACAAATATCCTCAATTTGTTTGTAGCATAGCAAAATGTAAATACGCAAATGACTCTTGATAGATTTTTTTTAACACGTCCATTACAAGCAGTGAGGCTATTGCGGCAGGAATAGGTAAAGCGGTGATAGTTTGGTTTAAAAGTTTAATTTACTGGAATATTTCAATTTGGTTTGGAAACGCCACATGTAAAAATAGAAAACAATGAGAAATTAAAGCGTTACAAAAAATGTGTAGTGTAACGCTTGTGGATCGTGTTTGTAATACTGAAGTGTGAGAGAGGCCTGGTTTGTACTTTATAAGACAGTATCGGTGTAAAAATGAGAGGGCAATTAACAAAATAGTTATACAGTGCGAATGTGGAGGGCTGTGAGAACCACGAAAGACAAAAACTGACGTACCGTAATCAAATTAGTCGGGTTTCACCCGAAGGTGGTGTCAAGAATTTTCGAAATCGGCGTGTTTGCAGGAAGAGAATTATAAATGTTGAGGAAGCAAGGCAACTCTATTTGCATCTTGATTTATGGCACTTAATTATCTCTGCTTCTGTGTAAGGTATTTGGCGTAAAGATATGTATGTGTGAATAATGAATTTCTTTAATATGAGTAACATTATAAAATTATATAGAGTGTGTAGTTTTATAAAGCTTATATCTGTTTACACAAACCTTATAAGGTCCCTATAGGGATCATACAATTCTAACCATAAATAGAATATCTGAGAAGCTACAGCCGTGCAAAACCAATACATAAATTCGTGATTCAACCCGTATCCGCTGGAGTCAATTAGTCAATAAAATGTGTTGGAACTCGGGACACATCGACCTCACTATACACATTCGAAGGGATTATTGAAAGGATTACATCAAGGACTTTATATGCCTTTCTCCGTGCAACCGATAAATTGCCATTGGAGTACTTATTTTCACTCTTGTGTCAAAACAAGGAAACTGAAATTCAGTTACAGTTTTAATGCATAGTTATTTTAATTTTTATAATAGGCGTTGCATTCCCACATTTAATTTAAAAAGTTTGCGTTCATTTCAGAAAACAGACACAATTTGTATGTATAAGTCCAAACATTATTTAGAATTAGAGACGAATAATATTATGAAAGACTTGTATGTTCCTAATCCGTGCAAATAATACGTGATCCAAATACCAATTCCAAGTCTCACATGGTATTGATTCCGATTCGCCTAGCGCGGACGTTAGTCTATAAATGTTACTTTTGCATTACCCATCAATACCCGTTACTCGAATCGATTGATGAGATCATTGAATTACAATTGAAAAGGTTTTTTAAAAGAGCAAGAAAGAAATTATCAAAACACGGAGTCAACAATGTAACACAAATAGCGTGTGTTGACGTTTTGAGTGAATGGAAATGATAAAAGGAAGGCTAGTTACACTTTGTATTGTAATATAAGGATTGGTATAGGTGTAATTATGTCTCATTAAATACCTGTACTGTTCTAGTTAAATACCTGTACTGTTCTAGTTAAATACCTGTACTGTTCTAGTTAATACGATTCGTCTCTACTTAAAATATCTCTCTGGCTTTCAAATCCATTTAGTTATTCATTATTCAACCAAATTCGCTGGAGTTATTTAACCAATAAACTTGGTACTTGGGACACGTCGACTTTAATATACCTACAAACATATTCGAAGGGAATATCGAAGAATTATGTTTGCAAGTTAATATATTTGTTTATGATTCAACCCGTATCCGCTAGAGTTATTAAGTCAATAAACTGTGTTGGGACTTGGGATAGATTGACCTCCCCATGACCATACGGCATATTCACATAAGGAGATTGTTGGAGAATCTCCTCAACAGCTGTCTTTGTGCAACCATGTATTAAATTGACATTGGTGTTTGAAAACCTGCTCTATGATTATTTTTAAGAACATAAACAAACATAATATTATCTATACATATAATAAAATCGTAGGAAAGTCAAAACTGTACATTGAATATTTTTTAAGAGAGTACTTGGGACGTGATCTACAACCGATATCGAAGCCAAAAATATAGTTCTTAGAATTGTTGTCTGTTTGTCTGTCTGTATGTATGTCCGGGGTAAACTTTTTACGGGGATTTACTTAAAAATTTGCATGAATCTTACTAACAGGTCGGGTCAACGTATAGGCTACATATTATCACGCTATCACCTACGGGGGAAGAACTGTGCGGAGTAAACCAAGTCCGCGCGGACGAAGTTGCGGGCAACAGCTAGTGTCCTAATATACCTACTCACGAAAACTTTAATATGTTTTTAAATAGCGCTATCTTATGCAATAAAAATATAAGGCAAATAACGAGGCCGCCATTGTAAATTGTATGAAACGATCGCCGCTAATACCATGGATATCGAAGATATTCCACCAAACAGGTTGAGAAATCAGGTATCAGAAAAAAATAATTTGTCCTAAAACCTTCAGGTTCATCACCATGACCACTTTGGTCCGGGACGAATATATTATGTACCTATCTTACCGGTCAAATCTAATGTTCGCCGGTCAAATAATTATCTGTTATTTTTACCCGAATTCTAAAAGATATTCTTATTTATTTTTAACATTTTAATAAATGATTTTCTTAAATAATTTGGTCTAAATAATTAAGCGAAAATGTTGAAATCTGACCAATCAACTGAGCGTCTAGTCACTAGAAGCTCAGTTGTCTGGTCAGATTCTATTGAGTGGCGACCATTGTGCTTTCCCAATTAAAATGCCGTTGCTAAAGTTTTCGCGCCAACGATCAATAATAAATTGATCGTTATTCATATTGTTCTTCTAGAATTAAACATTTTCGCGGCGACGTACTAATTCGATAAGCAATATCGGTGACCTTCGTTTTTGTGCTGATTTCATCGTAAACGTAAAGAATTACCTGAATAATCTTTTTCCTGCAGATTAACGAAGCGAATACTAATAATATCCCTTATTATTAAATTACTAATTAGTGATTGAAGCAATGGAGAACTGCGTAATTGCCATTTAAATAGAAATAGCATGTACACGCCGCGAAAAATACCGCCATTACATAATCCTTGTAGTTTATTAATCAACCCACGATGCGGGATACTCGAGTTCAGGGTTGCTAGCATTTTTTCAACAAACGTGAGTAGTATTTAAAAAAAAACACATAAACATACCTCGTCACACAATGCAATATTTAATTTTAAGGCGAGGCATCGGGACAAACGGGAAAAACTGGTTTGCTAAATCACGTTTTTTTATTGATTGTTAAATAACATTTTTTTTTAAAATACACGATATACATGAAGATATAATCTAAGGAATGTGCTAACTTATTACATGATAGAATGTACTTTACTCGATCATATAAAATTCCGAAAACAGGCAAAAAAAATCTCTAAAAAATAATTTGTTAATAATATTTCTAATCCTTCACATGATTTTTATATGGTGATATTAGTTTTAAATACAAAAAAGAATGTACTAAAATTTGGCTTTTAGCTGAAGTCCTATATTTATTTATCCAAAAATTAACACGTTTCCCAGCAGTTTCAGAACATACCGCGCCGCCCATTTCCTATAGAATTGATATGCGTTTTTTTAAATAAAATATAATTAACATTACATTTTATTTAAAAAAACGCGTATCATTGCAAATTGACTAAAATAACTAGGTGTAATTTTTTTTATTAATAGACGGTTTCTAAATCGCCAATATCCGGGAAAATCCGGTAAAGTAAAAAAAATACAGTTCTCGAAAATAGTTCTAAATTAGGTCAATAACAAACTCTAAATAAAATCGTTTAACTTGTTTTAAACCTTTTAAAAGAATTAAGTACAATTTTGAATTATACTGCACGTATATATAATAATAGTTTATAAGTAATAATACATACATATCTTTACGCCATATACCTATGCGGGTAGGGAGAGAAAATTGAGTGTCATACATACGACCCAGTCAGACTCATAACGCTCTTTTATGCAAATACGTTGGTTTCGGAGGCACTTCGTACAACGCTCGACAATTATATTGGTCATGGTACGTCAGTCTGCATGGGGTCTTCCTCAATACCGGCATCCATCAACTTACTTACTATGTATTTAACTTACATCTTGACTTGACAACCCTGTTTCCATTCCCTTTTATAAAATGCCAGCAGCGGAATTAATTGATGTATGTGGCGTTGGATGGCCAACGCATTGAATTTTTCATTTAACTTGATAGGTATATCCAATTATGTTATCCGGTCATAATTAACGGAGTATATTCTCAATCCAGTTTAATGAAAAGATAACCGCAGCTTGATTTTAATTTGACGTAGTAAAACACATGTGCTTTCTTTCATGTTTTTATCAATAACATATACTTTAAAAAATATTTGTAATGCTCTGTTTTAATATCAGTAAAACGACTCGTTTTAGTTGCGAATAGTAACATTTTCTCAGAGGCGTAATCTAAAACTGTTGTGTGGCGTTCCCCAAGTTGTTTGGATAAATTACCAAATCTTTAAACAACTAGGGGAGCGCCTCGTTATTATTGGTCGCTAATGGTTTCTCCTATGAATACCGGATCGTTGATTATAAGAACCCGGCATTAATCGTTAGTAGAGGAAGTAGAGGAAGATACCAGCAAGAAAAATAGTATATAGGCGAGACGTTGCGGAATTCTACCTCCTGGTAGACACGATGATAGTGATAATATTATAGCCAATCGTTCGCCTTTTACGAGCCGTCTGGCAGAACGACAGACGGTCTTATTCGTCAAAGGGGAACGGAGCAACACGAGGTACGAGGTCTTATCCATACGAATATTATAAATACGAAAATCTGTCCGTCTATATCTCTGTCTGGTTGTAACACTTTCACAGCTGACCTGCTGAACCGATTTTGATGAACTTTGCCACGGAGATAGGTAAAGGCCCCGGGGTCAAATAAATGCTAAATTTGTTCAGAAATCAACCCCTAAAGGACTTAAAATAGGGGACGAAAGTTTGTATGAAAGATTAAATTGCTTTGGCATTACTCTGCTTTTTTATAAAAAGAGGAGAGAGCAAACGAGCAGCAGGTGCAGCTGATGGTAAGTGATCACCGCCCCCCATGGACATCCGCAATACTATGGTCTTGTAGTAGCGTTGCCGGCATTTGAAGAATGAGTAGGTAATAATTATTGCAGGTCTCCAAGTCGTAAATCCGTTAGGAAACCCCCCCGCCCGTAATTGATTCCACCGAGGAGTAATGCTAGCGGACTTCGAGATATTTTTATTCGAGGTCAAAGCTGTGTGGGTTAGCTAGTACTTAGCCTAGCTGGTATAAATCTACAGTATCTGTACAATTAACACAAAAAAATGCTATTTTTTACTAAACTTTTGATAAATATTCGTTTTATGACTCACTGATTTCAATTTATCATTTTTGATTTTTTGTCCGTCTGCCCGTTTTGACTAAAGAGCGGTTTGACAGATTTTGACGAAATTTTGTGTATACTTACTACTTAGTGAAAACAGGTGATTATGCAAATTCATTGTCATTTAAGTCGACTATAAAAAATGCTAAAATATCTTTATTTTACATTTAATTAAAATATCTTTATTTTGCATTTACATTTAATTAAATTTGATTTTACAGTACATATCTTCAGTTCTAACTTCAAAACATGTCTACAAAAAGGGGTCTCGGTTGGGCTTTTATACACTAACGGCCGGTTTCCGAAACGCAAATTAATTTTAACAAACAATCTGTATTTAACAGAAGATTGAGTTACCGAATTAACTTTTTGACAACAGTTCTGTCAACAGTTTGTCATTATGAGTGCTGTTATTTCATTCAGCTGTTATACCTACTTCATTTTGAGTTCCTGAAAAGGTGTTTATTGTGATAACAATCTGCTAATTCGTCGGTAACATAATTGCAGATTATCCAGTTTTATGTAACTAGCCGAAATAATTATCAATTGTTAACAATCAATTACATAATTATCCGTTGAAGGGCGTACCAGAAACTGAGAAATTGTCAACAAATTGTTAATTTTGACAATTTGTTAGATGATTGTAAATTTAATTCGTGTTTCAGAAACCGGCCGTTAGAAGCGCGTATAAAGCTAGCTCGACTTACTTGAGATGGAGACAATACGTATTGCGGACAAAGCTGATAACAAAAGCTACAAATACAAAAAAAAAACAATAACCACTAATGTTTGTTCACACATCACTCAAAGTTGCTGCAATTATTATGATCATTCTTTTTTCCCTGTTTTTGAAATTGTTGTCTATGTGCAATGCAGTGTAAGAAATTATTTAAAAATATCGTGTGGAAAGTGAAAAAATTGAGTTTAATTAAAGTCTCATGTTCTTCATAATAATGATGAAAATGAGACTTTAATTAAACTCATTTTTTTTCACGGCTGCTGTAATAACAGCCATGCGAAACCGAGTCGGGCAACGACATAATAATTCGATTATCTATACATATAATAAAATCGTAGAAAAGTCAAAATTGTACATTGAATATTTTTTTTAAAGAATACTTGGGGCGTGATCTACAATCGATATCGAAGCCAAAAATATAGTTTTTAGAATTTTTGTCTGTTTGTCTGTATGTATGTCCGGGGTAAAATATAGGCTACATATTATCACGCTATCACCTACAGGGGAGGAGCAGTGCGAAGTAAACGAAGTCCGCGCGGACGAAGTCTCAAGCAACAGTTCTTGTTAGTATAAAATAGAAAGTTACCATAACTTAGTTGGAGACGTGGGTGGTCTGCCTGAAAGTCTGCGACTGCATTACAATGAACAATTTGTTTTGAATAAGGAGAGTTTCACCGTTCATTGCCTGCCTTAATATATGAATTTCGATTTCTATTTGTGGATTTGATTAGCAATACGTGTTTGAATTTCTTTTCTACTAAAGAATTTCTTCCTTTATTTCATACAAGCTGACCCATGAAGTTTCGCCGCGCGTTTAATATGTCATCAATGTAATAAATTTCATACAATATTCCACCTCCTATTTTACTATCTTAGGTAATCGATTTCGAAAACTCCTTTCTTATTCCTCGTCTACTTCGTAAGAAAAACCCCCATGAAAAATTTCAGATCCTTAGGACAAGGGTTTACAGGCTGGGCGTTGATATGTCAGTCAGTGAGTCGAGACTTTTCTTTTTAAATCTGTCGCAATAGCGTCAGTATAGTGTTGCGGTTTGCGGGGTAAGCATGTGTGGCAACCCTGCTGGTCTGTGCTCGAAAGCAAAACGCATCTTCCGGGATTTCCGATGAAACTCAAAAATGTCGACTCGTCAAAAGTGCCTGTAAAAATTTATTTGAGTAAAGAATTTTTGAGTTTGAGTTTGATGGTTATCTCTTTCCATTTCTCTTTCTCTTTAAGAGAACCGTCTGCTTTTTTGTTATCTATGAAATATAATAATGCATTTGTAAGAGCTCTCCCTAATCCGAGTACATCAAGTTAAAAGAAATATCTTAAAAACACCAAGACTGTAAAGCTCTACATAGAATATCCGCAGTTTGTAAGCTTTTAGAACAACTAAATAGAGAGATGCCGCTTTAAGAAGGAAACTGGGACAACGTTCAGCCGACCATAGCGACAGATATTTTCGCACAAGGCCCTTTACCGTCGTCTGCTACCCTGCAATAACTCCTGTAATTCCTTGTTGCTATGACCACGCTTACTCGCTCGACTGGCCTGTTTACATTACATAACAGAGCATATTCTATATTTTAACGTCTGCGATTTTACGACTGCATTGCGTTAATTTAATTAACACTAACACTTTTTTTAAAAAGTATCTACTACTGAAATCTAATTTTAGTTTTATGTATAAAAAAACTTTAAATAAAATTACATTTATAAATAAAACTAAGTGTAAAATATTTTTTATATAAAATAGTTTTTTTTTCTCACGCTTGTTTGTGTTGATTTTACAAATAACATGTGTCAAAAAAGTATCTTCACGCCCGTATCCCTGAAGAGGTAAAACCAGATACTTAATCTCACAATGTGACCGGTGGCAAGCCTATCGCCAACTGGCCACTTTTCCAATGACGGGCTAAATTTTTGATTTGGGCCGAAAGAATAAATTTTTGATTTGCCCACCCGGGAATCGAACCCGGGACCTCGTGTGGTCAACACCGACACCGGATCACTCGACCTAAGAGGTGATTAAAAAACAAAGAACTTCACATTTCACAAGTTATTTGGACATTTGGTAATTTTACATTTATAGGTACAGTTTCGTCTTACGCCTCGTAGAAAATTTTACTATTCGTAACTAGAACGAATCGTTTTACTGATACAGGAATCGGACATTTATTAAGCTACAATAAACACATAACATCTTAAAAATCCATATTCTAAAACACTACACATAATTTGCGCAGTTCGTAAAGTTTTCACAACAAACTAAAATTGAAAGCTGCGGCTTGAAGGAGGAAACGGGAATACCGTTCAGCCGACCATAGCGACAGATATTTTCGCACAAAGCCCTTTACCGCCGGATGCTACCCTACATTTACTCCTGTAATTCTTCGTTGCTATGATCACGTCTACTCGATCGACTGGCCTATTTACTTTGCACGCCATAGCATAATACATTTAGAGTCTGCGATTTTACGGCTGTATTGCGCTAATTTACTTAACAACGCTTCGAGAATTAAAATTTTGCTATTCTAATGTTACCTTAAGTTTGGTTTAACCGTAAATTTTGTGTTTAGGTGTTTGTTACGTAAAACAACGAAGGAATTTGCATAAAACTTGGCGTGTATGTAGTATTAGCTAGAATGAAACGTATAGGCTACTACTTATCCTTGAAAAATATAGTTTCCATTAGATTTTCCAAAACTTTTAACCATGCCATTGACTGTGTGATTTAATACTGGGTTTGATTGTGTAATATTCTTGAATATTTATCCCTGCTTCGCTTACACCATATGCAGTGGAAACCAATAGTCATTAGATATCACATTTCCCAGAATTATCTTACGAGATAGATGTCTATCTCCATTAATATACTTATTACTTATTAGCACTATATAATATGCTTCAATTATTATTTTATGGCATAGCTTTAGCTTCAAGATTTTTACATACACTGAAAGCTTTTTACCGCCGGATGCTAATGTGCAATTTTTTCTATTATTATGATTTCCGATTGAGCTATTAGTTTTCGTTTAGGACCACGGCATATATAAATTTAAACGAGTTTGCGATTATTTGCGTTAATTTTAATAAAGATGATTTATGATGATACGTATAATGACGGTCGATACTAGGTTCCATAATTAAGTATCTTTATCCTCTACTTGTCACTGTCGTGTTCCAATTTGAAGGGTAAGGTAGCCGGTAAACTTATGCATAAGGCATTAGACCTCGCCACAAGATAGCAACGCACCATTAACACCTATGGTGTCTATAGGCGATGGTTGACTCTTTCCATCAGGAGAACCATCTGCTAGTTTGCTATCTTATGACATAAAAAAAAAATTCACATATATGTGAAATATGTCACTAACGTCGTGACCAAGTAGTGGTAGAGTGCTGCAACGTCTTGCTCGCTTTACCTGTTCCCGAATGTTAGCGTCAATGCTTGCCACTGTCGTGTTTCGTTTTGTACGGTAAGGTAGTTGGTATACTTATGCAAATGGCATTACCTTTTCAGCACCTCATGCATGATGGCAATGCTCCGTTAAAATCTTTGGTGTTTATAGTCAATGTTGGTCTCTTGGGAGCTATTTGCTTCTTTACTAATAATGTAAAAAAGGAATATCCGTTGTTCCTTTCAAACGCAGACATTCTTCAAGCAAGCAATAAAGGGAAATATTTCTCGTTTATTAATTGCCAAGCGTTTAATTGCCACATTACACGTTGCATTTACTTTCTGCAATATTAATTTCTCTCGTCTACTCGTACGTATGACTTAATGACCCTACACATTACCTACAGGATTTGCCAGTTCTTTATTATTCAAGCAGGCCAGAAATTTTCTGATTCGGTATTTACTAAACAGCATAACTAAATGTTTTTAAAAGGAAGAGTTGTCATTACCATCTGTCTCCCTCACACGGAGTATGTATCTATAATCTGCCACACCTTGTAGCTGTGATATAGCTTTTAATAGATAGCTGAACGGTCTTTATAGTGATTGGCAACACATTGACAACTTTTATCTTGTATGTTTACTTGGTCGTCTCGCATGTTGTCCTTTTCTATAAAAAAGGCTTTTTATAGTTGTACTTTCTCATTTCATAATGTTTATAAATACAAGTACGCATACTATTTTCCGAGATCAAGTTATTGCGCCGACGTTTTCACCACTCTTCGTATCACATCATCAATTGCTCCATAACTGTCGTACAAGATATCTTTATTTGACACAACAATTTTTAACTAATCCAATCCAATATTGCTAGTTTACAATGTATGCCCCACATACTGGGTGATTTAAAAGGTATTAGGATAAAAATTGACACATCAGTTTGTGAAATAGAAGATTATTGCATGATTATTCCGAGATTTTGTAGTGCATCAAATATAATAATTTTCCACAAATTTAATACTCATTGTAGTAGCAACATTATTTTAGTGGGGGATTTTGAGTGCACTAGGTATAAAAACTAAAAATAATTAAAGAAAGTGCTTCTATTTCACGGTACAGTATTTTTTCCTAAATTCTAAATTACTCTTTATATTCTTACGTATTTCGGGTTCGTAATTGTAAGAAAACACCACTTATATTAAAGCCGTGTAATTACAATACCAATACACACAACACAACACAACACAATGTAATACTTAAATACTCTGAATAACAGTAGTCACTCACTGTTTTAACACCGACTACACAATAAAACACTTCTCGCTTCGCACGGGTCGCTTCAAGTATCGCTCTCGATCGCTTGATAAAAACTACCCTGTATTTGTCAACACATCTCTATTTATACCCAGGGTAAAGTTCTACCTGGATCCAGAAAAATCTAAATGTATCGGGAAACGATGAATCACTACTTATTGTAATCAACTGAATATGATAAACAAGTTATGACTCATCAATCCTAGTACACGCTACTTTCAACTTTATGCCCTATACCACAAAGTTCATTATGGTATAGCTTAGATCAACTATTTGTTTGTCAATAGGAGCAGCTATCTCTTTCCTCCACTTCTAGATCCCTCCAGCGCTTCAACTCTACACGTTTCTAGATCATTCGTAACAATATATTTAGAAGAGGACGTATTTTCTGTAGTTGTTACCTCAGTTATCGATCTGATCGATCACAAATATTGTGTTCAGCTTGTCTCCGATTCTGAATTCAAAATACATATGTGTTCTGGTCCTTATTTCTGCGTTGTTTGGGAGTTGTGAAAGATTGTCCTACTAAAAGAGTTTCCATTAGTAAGACCTAACATGCAAATGTTCGACTTTGATACACATTTACAAAGGTTTGTTTTGATTCAGGTCAGCTGATGTTTGTTGATTCGAACCTTCGGAGATGAAAGCGATTCTACAAATGATGTTTTTATAAATATGACTCAACCTGCGCAACTTCGGCTGCGAATAGATTAACATGTCGATATACTTTTTTATAAAAGCTTACATAGGTACCCAATTTAGCCTATTAAGGGTTGATTTTTTAAATTACCTATATTTCACCCCGGATCAATTACTATCAAGTGAATAATTTGCTTACTTTGGGGTTAGATTGATATAGATAGGAAAGAATTCGTGTAATTTATCCATTGATATTAATATTATTATTAATATTTTCTGTAGCAATAGCGTAAGTGCTCGTCATTGTCGTGTTCCGGCCTGGAGGTGAGGTAGCCGGCAAACTCTTGTGTTGAAGATTCCGCCCTTCAGAGGGTGAAATTTGAAACGCAATCGAAGTTGTGAACAATAGCCATTAAATAGAAAAAAAATTAGGAATAAGGAAAGCATTTTTTTAATTATTTTATCATTTATTTTATTACTATGCTTTTTCAAGTTTATTTTTAGATTAATAAACTGAAATGTATTTAAGGTCTTTTAATAATAAATTTAACGTTAGATTAGTATATTCTAGTATATAGTCGTAGTCGTAGTATATAGTATAGTATATAGTCGTTAGATTATAATCTAACGGTATTGACAATTTCACTGCGACATATACATATAAACAAAATTAAATTGTTTGTCTGTGATTTATTTCAAGTTTTTTTTATATCATAAGATAGCAAACAAGCACGTCTGTAAAGCTAGAATGGTCAAATGGGCAGAATCACTAAAATTTTTGCTAAAAATTTAGTGCTTTTTAAGCGCTAATTTAGTGCTGCAAAATCAAATTTTACGCCCAAATAGGATGATCAAAAATTAGAAGACTGCTAGCTTATATGTAAGCTAGCATTGTACTCCCGGTTATGACGCTTCTGGTGTTGAGCAGAATTTCGCGTTAGCATTGATAATTTAGCGCTCATTGAGTGCTGACAATATATATAAAAGATTTGCGAAAAAAAAATTTTTTTCCGATTTCAGGAAATATTTTAGAATACTGCTAGCTTACAATTAAGCTAGCATTGTACTCCCGGCTATGACGCTTCTGGTGTTGAGCAGAATTTCGCGTTAGCATTAATAATTTAGCGCTCATTAAGTGCTGACAATATATATGAAAGAATTACAAAAAAAAAAATTTTTTCCGATTTTAGGAAATATTTTAAATGGTCAAATGGGCAGAATCACTAAAATTTTTGCTAAAAATTTAGTGCTTTTTAAGCGCTAATTTAGTGCTGCAAAATCAAATTTTACGCCCAAATAGGATGATCAAAAATTAGAAGACTGCTAGCTTATATGTAAGCTAGCATTGTACTCCCGGTTATGACGCTTCTGGTGTTGAGCAGAATTTCGCGTTAGCATTGATAATTTAGCGCTCATTGAGTGCTGACAATATATATAAAAGATTTGCGAAAAAAAAATTTTTTTCCGATTTCAGGAAATATTTTAGAATACTGCTAGCTTACAATTAAGCTAGCATTGTACTCCCGGCTATGACGCTTCTGGTGTTGAGCAGAATTTCGCGTTAGCATTAATAATTTAGCGCTCATTAAGTGCTGACAATATATATGAAAGAATTACAAAAAAAAATTTTTTTTCCGATTTTAGGAAATATTTTAAATGGTCAAATGGGCAGAATCACTAAAATTTTTGCTAAAAATTTAGTGCTTTTTAAGCGCTAATTTAGTGCTGCAAAATCAAATTTTACGCCCAAATAGGATGATCAAAAATTAGAAGACTGCTAGCTTATATGTAAGCTAGCATTGTACTCCCGGTTATGACGCTTCTGGTGTTGAGCAGAATTTCGCGTTAGCATTGATAATTTAGCGCTCATTGAGTGCTGACAATATATATAAAAGATTTGCGAAAAAAAAATTTTTTTCCGATTTCAGGAAATATTTTAGAATACTGCTAGCTTACAATTAAGCTAGCATTGTACTCCCGGCTATGACGCTTCTGGTGTTGAGCAGAATTTCGCGTTAGCATTAATAATTTAGCGCTCATTAAGTGCTGACAATATATATGAAAGAATTACAAAAAAAAAAATTTTTTCCGATTTTAGGAAATATTTTAGAATACTGCTAGCTTATAATTAAGCTAGCATTTACTGCCAGTTATAACGCTCATAGAGCTAAGTAGGACTGAATGCCAGGAGTAATATTTTAGTGCTCATTGAGTGCTTCTCATATATGTAAGAGAAATAAAAAGAAAATTTTTTTTCGATTTTGAAATCGATTATAGAAAACTGCTAGCATATAATTATTCTACCAGTCTACTGCTAGCTGTTACACTAATAGTGCTAAGCAAAAATAGATATTAGCAGTAATATTTTAGTAACTCCCACCAGTAACTTTTTTTTTAATTATAGAAAACTGCTAGCTTATAATTAAGCTAGCATTGGTTTTCTGGTTATAACGCTCATAGTGCTAAATGAAAGCAAGTGTAAGCAGTAATAATTAAGTGCTCATTGAGTGCTTCAAATATATGCAAGAAAAATGAAAAGAAAATTTTTTTTCGATTTTGGAATCGATTAGAGAAAACTGCTAGCATATAATTATTCTAACAATCTACTGCTAGCTGTTATACTAATAGTGCTAAGCAGAAATAGATATTAGCAGTAATATTTTAGTAATAATTTTTTTGTAGTTTTTTTACGATTTCTCAAAATCTATCGGTCCGAATCGGTTCAAATTTTCAGGAAATCTAAGTTTGGGCAAGCCCTTTCGAATGGCACCAACCGCGATCAAATCGGTCAAGCCGTTCAAAAGTTATAGGAGGGTCACATACATCCACACACACACACACACACACACACACACACACACACACACACACACACACACACATACATACATACATACATACATACAGACACCACCGCGGGGGTAGTCAGGGAAGCTTCCTATGACCTTAAAACGTCGAGATCTGATGAAAACTCGATTTTTTCAAAACGGGATGAAAACAATAACTTCCCGATTTTTGAAAATCTGAGATTTTTAGCGGGAAGTTAAAAAATTTTTTTTTTCTATATTTCTCTTCCATATTTTAGAAGCACTCAATGAGCACTTAATTATTACTGCTAACACTTGGTTTCACTTAGCACTCTGAGCGTTATCACCAGTAGACTAATGCTAGCTTAATTATAAGCTAGCAGTTTTCTATGATCAAAAAAAAAAGTTACTGCTGGGAGTTACTAAAATATTACTGCTAATATCTATTTTTGCTTAGCACTATTAGTGTAACAGCTAGCAGTAGACTGTTAGAATAATTATATGCTAGCAGTTTTTTCTAATCGATTCCAAAATCAAAAAAAAAATTTCTTCTATATTTCTCTTCCATATATTAGAAGCACTCAATGAGCACTTAATTATTATTGCTAACACTTGGTTCCACTTAGCACTATGAGCGTTATAACCAGCAGACCAATGCTAGCTTCATTGTAAGCTAGCAGTTTTCTATAATCAAAAAAAAATTTTTTTGATCGTCTTGATTTTCATTCTCGTGTAGTTATTTAGTAACAGAGTAAGTGTAATTAAAATTTAAAAGTATTAGTCATTACCTTCAGATGGAAATAAAATTTTTAAACCAGCTTAAATTTTAGGCCGCTAGACCAAGGAGTCCCCTTAATTTTAGACTGGCAGATTTTTAATATCGATTCCAAATTAAAAAAAATTTTTTTTTCTATATTTCTCTTCCATATATTAGAAGCACTCAATGAGCACTTAATATTTACTGCTAACACTTGGTTCCACTTAGCACTCTGAGCGTTATCACCAGTAGAACAATGCTAGCTTAATTATAAGCTAGCCGTTTTCTATAATTAAAAAAAGTTACTACTGAAAGTTACTAAAATATTACTGCTAATATCTATTTCTGCTTAGCACTATTAGTATAACAGCTAGCAGTAGACTGTTAGAATAATTATATGCTAGCAGTTTTCTCTAATCGATTCCAAAATCGAAAAAAAATTTTCTTTTCATTTTTCTTGCATATATTTGAAGCACTCAATGAGCACTTAATTATTACTGCTTACACTTGCTTTCATTTAGCACTATGAGCGTTATAACCAGAAAACCAATGCTAGCTTAATTATAAGCTAGCAGTTTTCTATAATTAAAAAAAAAGTTACTGGTGGGAGTTACTAAAATATTACTGCTAATATCTATTTTTGCTTAGCACTATTAGTGTAACAGCTAGCAGTAGACTGGTAGAATAATTATATGCTAGCAGTTTTCTATAATCGATTTCAAAATCGAAAAAAAATTTTCTTTTTATTTCTCTTACATATATGAGAAGCACTCAATGAGCACTAAAATATTACTCCTGGCATTCAGTCCTACTTAGCTCTATGAGCGTTATAACTGGCAGTAAATGCTAGCTTAATTATAAGCTAGCAGTATTCTAAAATATTTCCTAAAATCGGAAAAAAAATTTTTTTTTGTAATTCTTTCATATATATTGTCAGCACTTAATGAGCGCTAAATTATTAATGCTAACGCGAAATTCTGCTCAACACCAGAAGCGTCATAGCCGGGAGTACAATGCTAGCTTAATTGTAAGCTAGCAGTATTCTAAAATATTTCCTGAAATCGGAAAAAAATTTTTTTTTCGCAAATCTTTTATATATATTGTCAGCACTCAATGAGCGCTAAATTATCAATGCTAACGCGAAATTCTGCTCAACACCAGAAGCGTCATAACCGGGAGTACAATGCTAGCTTACATATAAGCTAGCAGTCTTCTAATTTTTGATCATCCTATTTGGGCGTAAAATTTGATTTTGCAGCACTAAATTAGCGCTTAAAAAGCACTAAATTTTTAGCAAAAATTTTAGTGATTCTGCCCATTTGACCATTTAAAATATTTCCTAAAATCGGAAAAAAAATTTTTTTTGTAATTCTTTCATATATATTGTCAGCACTTAATGAGCGCTAAATTATTAATGCTAACGCGAAATTCTGCTCAACACCAGAAGCGTCATAGCCGGGAGTACAATGCTAGCTTAATTGTAAGCTAGCAGTATTCTAAAATATTTCCTGAAATCGGAAAAAAATTTTTTTTTCGCAAATCTTTTATATATATTGTCAGCACTCAATGAGCGCTAAATTATCAATGCTAACGCGAAATTCTGCTCAACACCAGAAGCGTCATAACCGGGAGTACAATGCTAGCTTACATATAAGCTAGCAGTCTTCTAATTTTTGATCATCCTATTTGGGCGTAAAATTTGATTTTGCAGCACTAAATTAGCGCTTAAAAAGCACTAAATTTTTAGCAAAAATTTTAGTGATTCTGCCCATTTGACCATTCTAGCTTTACAGACGTCAAACAAGCAGATGGGTCTTCTGATGGAAAGAGTCAACCATCGCCTATAGACACCAAAGATGTTAATGGTGCGTTGCTATCTTGTGGCGAGGTCTAATGCCGCATGCATAAGTTTACCGGCTACCTTACCCTCCAAACCGGAACACGACAGTGACAAGCACTGACGCTATTGCGGCAGGAATAGGTAAGGCGGTAGTACCAGACCCGGGCGAGACAATGCAGAACTCTAGGTAGTAGCCACGTAGTAGCCTAGTAGCCACGATGGTAGTGACTCGATAGCTAATCGGTCGCCTTTTACGACCTGCCTGGCAGAACAGCAGTTGGCCTAGTTTTCAAAGGAGGCTGGGACCAACACGGCGAAAAAAGTGCAGTGTGTTATTTTTACGATATTAAAATCAAAACAACCATTATTTAAATTTCTGACTGTTTGTCATTCTGTTTATACGGGATAATCTATTGAACACCTGAACCGATTTCATGGATGGAACTTTGCTGAAAAATAGTAGAGTTTATAGGACAGAAACATAGGCTAATTTTTACCCGATTGAGTAAAAGGAAGCAATGATTTTGAATCACGCGAACGAAGTTGCGAGAAATGGTTAGTAGTTAATATCATTTAAAAAGTCGTTTGGTGCAAGCGGACCTTAGTGTTTACTTAACCTTATAATTATTAAATTAAATTTCTTTTGGTTTATATAGCTTTTCTTTATACAATTAAGTCTGGTGCTTTAGTTTCGGTACTACTATAAAGGAAATAGGCTACCGAAATCTCATTGCGTATTTCGATAGCGCAAAATGCTCTATAAATTAGAGTTTATAGTTCGGTTAACTAATGGATTAGCAATCCTGAAAATAACTTATTCAGTCGCTAACAATGTTGTTTCCGAATACGATCTTATGAAAATAGTTTGAATGAATATCAACACGCCAGTTCCTTAGGGCTCAGTTGACAAGATGGGTGGTGATTACCTACGTTTGTGGCAATAGACCCATGCCATGGTCAAATGTAACATATAAGAAGAGATTATTGCTTAATTACATAGTAAACTTAAACTAATTTAGTGTAGTAATATTCAAAAAGTATGGTCACCACGCGAGTGATAGCGGTGCGGCGGTTCGTCAAATTGCTGTTTGTAAACAATGAATCTCGCTATCTATGCGCGTGTGTCCATACATAAATATTTTTGTTGGATAATTTGGTCAAAATTTAAAAAAACTACTTTTTCGGTGGTTACAGATCTCATAAAATTTACTTCCTTCGTTATGTACAGTATATACATATTGGTACACATAAATTTTATGATTCTAGGTCAACATGAAGTACCCTGTCGGTTTTGATTCCCTTGTGAAATCGCAAAATATGCGACATAAACGGTCATGTATCTTTTATCGCATTTTTTTGCGTGATGTAACTAAACATTTACGGTTTTTGAAATTTTGAAATATGCAACCAGCATTCCTTGATGCCAAATTTCATAATCTTACGACACAGGAAGTAGCCTATAGGTTTTCATTCCCTTTTGAAATCGCAAAATACGCGACATAAGCGGTCACATCTTTTAATCGCGTTTTTTGCGTGATGTAACTAAAGATTAACGGTTTTCAAAATTTTGAAATATGCAACAAGCATTGCTTTTTGCCAAATTTCATAATTCTACGATACGGGAAGTACCCTATGGGTTTTGACTCCCTTTGGAAATCGCAAAATACGCGACATAAACGATCATATCTTTTAATCGCGTTTTTTGCGTGATGTAATTAAAATTTTACGGTTTTTACGGCATTTTGAAATATGCAACAGGCATTGCTACTTGCCAAATTTTATAATTCTTCGATACGGGAAGTACCCTGTAGGTTTTGATTCCTTTTTGAAATCGCAAAAAATTGCAAAATATGTTTGACTTGATCTTTTGATCACGTTGATTTACAAGTTTATTTTTTCACAGCTGAGTAGGTCTACGGTCCCGAGTATATGATAAGAATCTCAACTCGATAACTTTACGCGCTCCTGAGAAAAAGGGTCTTGACAGACGGACATCGGAATGATCCTATAAGGGTTCAATTTTTTTCTTATGAGGTACAAAACCCTGAAAAGGTATCGAAGATGTTTTTGATTGCAAATCCCTTTAATTATAATGATGAACATTTAACTACTTTCATAATAGGCGTAGATAAAATCGCGTTTTGAAAAGGCGAACATCAAATTAAAATCGAATCACGTCGTTGGAATTGCAGAGATGGAAAATTCTTGGCGAGGGAATTGAGTTAATCCCAAAATTGCTGATTAGCCCTCTTGAGAAGAAACTCGCGATTATTATTTTTTTACTTGGAAATGAACATTAACGATATTAAACCGCTAAGCATATTTCTTAAGTTTCAGTACTTAGACAACCAAGGTTTGGTAGATTTTTTTTTTATAATGGTGTGTTGTATGCAGTTGTAAGTATTTTCAACCGAAGAATAAACGTATATTTTTTTTACTAGACCATACATAACTTTTTACAGAGTAGTCCGATTTTGATAATTATTTTTTTAATGGAATGGGTATACCTCGAGGGTAATGGGACCACCATTTAATAAAAAAATCCAATCTTATTTGGACCCTTAAGATTGGATTTTTTACGTAAACAAGAAATGATTGATTACTTACTCACTGATTTTTATATCAATATGACTTTATAAACTGAACATCTGTATAATATATATAACTAAAACGTAGTAAAGTACTATAAGTACGCTGGTTTCTTTCCCGTAAAAAGAAATAAAAGTAAAAATCTGCTTTTTGGCGGAGTAATAAAATAAATATTGAAATTAATTTCATCGGTTATACATGGGGCACACTGAAAGTTTTGCACTTCTAGCTAATCGGAACTATTTGGATTTTGAATATTATATTTTTAAAACTTTGCAACCTTCTTAATAATAAAAAAAAAAAACAATTGGCGGGAAATTATTTGTTTGAGCACCGTGAGGCAATGGTTTACTGAATTTGAGAGAGGTCGTGTTTCTTTACATGACAAATTTCGTGAAGGGCGCCCTTTAACTGCCGTCAACGAAAATAATGTGGCTACTGTTAAGCGGTTAATTGAAGAAAACCCCCGGATTACCTATAAGACAATTCGAGGACTATTGGGGATTGGTATGAGCCAAATTCAGAAAAAAATTACACGAAGATTTGAAAGTTCGGAAACTTTGTTGTCGTTGGATCCCTCATGAACTGACAGCGGAGCAAAAGCGGGCTCGCGTGGAATGGTGCTCACAGATGCTACTGAAGTACGACCACGGACATTCTAATGCTGTTTATGACATTGTCACAGGAGACGAAATGTGGATTTTTGTTTTGAACCCGAAAAAAAACAGCAATCTTGTGAATGGGTGTTTGAAAATGAGAACAGACCAACAAAAGTGAGACAGGCGAGAAACGTTGATAAAAAAATGATCGCGTTTTTTTGAACTTGAAGATCAAAAAAGTGTTAATGTCGAGTGTTATTCTACCATTTGTTTACTCAGGGTGTTAGAAAAAGTTCGCGAAAGACGACCCAAAAGCCGCATTCTCCTACACCATGATAACGCTTCTTCACACACGGCCAACAAAACAAAGTCAATTTTATCTTCCGAAAAAGTACATCTCGTCCCTCATCCTGCGCATAGCCCCGACTTAGCATCCTGTGATTTCGGTATTTTCCCCAAAATCAAAGATTTGATGAGAGGTTTTACTTTTACCAACTCCGAAGAGGCAGTGATAGCGTTCAATCAGCACGTAGAAAACATGCCTTCAGATCTGTGGTCCTCCTGTTTTAAAAAATGGTTCGATCGCATGAAAATGTTTAAAATGTAAAGGAGATTATGTTGAATAGCAATAAACATAATATTTTGGTATTAACATGTTGTTTTTTTTTAATTACGCAAAACTTATAGTGTGACCTACGCATTGGAAGTCCAAAGTCTACCAATTACCAGCTATTACATTGAACTAAATCCGTTAATCAGCATGTTTTGTTTCAAACACGTAATAATAATGACATAATTAATCTCATTATTGCTTACTTAATCAAGGCTTTTCAATATAGTTCACACATATATATACTGTAGAAATACACTAAAATAGCTGATTGTCCATTATAGTTTTACAACATGCGATGCGATAAAAAAAGGTTTTCATGATGTTATGTAGATGTAATAATCACTAAACAAGCCAGCAATCTATTGCACGCGTAAATGCGTAAGCCAATTTGTTTTTAACAACATTGTTATTTTTACGGACACGTGATGAAATGTATGTTACCTGTTTTGTCGATCAATGTAAATAACATCTACGATGCTGATGACTAGGACCATTTGGAGTTTAAGGATGTATATGCATATGTACCTGCGCTATACTAGCTGCGCCCGCGATTTCATCCGCGTGGAAAAATTTCGAAAAAAAGTAGCCTAGGTTACTCCCTTTCACATTAGCTATCTGCCAGTGAAAGTCCCGTCAAAATCGGTCCAGCCATTCAAGAGATTAGCCGGAACAAAGAGACAGACAGACAGACAAAAATTGTAAAAAATGTTATTTATACTACCCTTAAAACATTTGCCTATTTACTGTGGTCAAATAAAGTGGAAAATGTGTATTTATCATTTTCGGTTATTTTTCTTGAGTATAACGCCGTATTAGAAGAAGATTTATACATGAATCGATAGCTTATATAAATGACTATAATCTTTATTAAAACCATATTCTAATTCCGCAGAATTCAAAAGATAAACGACATTTAAATTTTTATTCAGGGTTGGCACTTTCAAATACGAATAAAAATAATATTTGTTACCCGGATTAAAAAATATAATAAAATATTATATATTGTTTTATCTTTCCAATCTTAATCAATTCTTAAGAGTCATCAGTTTGTCATGATTCTAGCAAGGCATCCTAAAGACAATAAGATATAGAAAAATGACATATATTCCTTTACAACCGACCAAAAAGTTTCGATGTTACGTAATTTATGATATAGCATGTATTTATTTGTAGGGGTGTAAGATACGCCGGAAAGTTACTAAAAAAATCGATAACACCAGAATTAACATTATTTATTTTGGAAAAGATAGGATATTATTCAGTTTCCATGATAACATCAAAAAGCATTTGTTTACACTACCATTTTCCTGTGCAGTTGAAAATATTTGACATACACTTTTTGTCTCATCATTCGTTGGCAATATTTTTGACATTCGAGTACAATTTCCTGCTAAATTAATTACTTACCTTCACATATTATAAATAAGTAAAAATGAACATAGTTAGCTTATTTTTTATTAGCATTAAAGAAATATAATTTGTGTGAACTTTAGTACGAATAAAGAAAATTTGACGATTGATCATATTCAATAAATAAAAGACTTTATAGAATTTAACTTGATGGCGGCTGAGGGACGAGGGCGGCAACCCCACAAACTTGGGGTTAAGCTTCTATTGACCCCCACACATGTCACAAAAATAAAATTACGTCCTCTAAAAATTTAATATTAGTTCCTTAAATTGTAACATTTCAATGGATCCTTATTGTATTTCTACAAATAGATTTAGACATAAAAAACGTTATTGCAATAAAAAGTTGTGTAAGATGAACATTAAAAAAACGGTTACCGGATGTAATAAAAATTATCTTGATGTGACAACCCTAACCACAAAATATCCGGATATAACTTTAATTAATCATTTCTTTTGAATTTCGCGAAATTAGAATAAGGTTTTAAAACAGATTATAGTCATTTATATAAGCTATCGATTCATGTATAATAACTTCTTCTAATACGGCGTTATACTCAAGAAAAATAAATAAGACCGAAAATGATAAAAACACATTTTCCCCTTTATTTGACCACAGTAAATAGGCAAATGTTTTAAGGGTGGTATAGTTATATGTGCACTTTTATTTTTTATTTTTTTTTATATCATAAGATAGCAAACAGGCAGATGGTCTCCTGATGGAAAGAGTCAACCGTCGCCTATAGACACCAAATGTGTTAATGGTGCGTTGCTATCTTGTGGCGAGGTCTAAAGCCACATGCATAAGTATACCGGCTACCTTACCCTCTAAATCGGAACGCGACAGTGACAAGCACTGACGCTATTGCGGCAGGAATGGGTAAGGCGGTGGTACCTGACCCGGGCGAGATAATTTAGAACTCTACCACCTAGCAGTCACGGTGGTAGTGACTCGTATAACCAATCGGTCGCCTTTTACGTCCTGTCTGGCAGATCAGCAGTTTAGCCTATTCTTCAAAGGAACCCGGGACTATCAAGGGGAAAAAATTGTGAGGTTTTGTCTAAAAAGGGAGGCAAACATCTTAACCTCAACGTATTAATATTAAATAATGTTACTAAAGACCTGATTTACGCGACTCTCATGCGTTTATTCGATGTGAATTAAACCGTGGTACACTGATTTTATGGGAATCTCATGACGCACAAGATGTTTAATGCCTTACTCACAATAATGCCGTCTGTTGAACAGGCACAATTACGCAGTGTCCGAGCGTTACTTTCGTGTTCACGATATATTAGCTCAAACAGATACTAACATTATTTTATTTCATAGGGGATACGATCGCTGCAAAAATATCGTTAAATAATCGCAATATTAAATCATTTTCGGAGCTTTTCGAATGCTTTAAATTCCCACGACCAACGAACGACCATTCAAAGCTATTTCGAATGTAAATTTTCTGTTTGTAAATGGAAATAATTGATAAAGATTTCTTTGACTTAGCTCAGTAAGATAATTTTTCTTTTAATAACTCTTAATAAACGGGAGATGTGTCAAGTTCTGCCACTTTTTACACTTAACTACGTTCACAGCTTTAGTCATATATGGAGAAGACGTGCAGCAAGCTTATATTCTTGTGATATGTAGCATAAGAAATAGATAAATTATTTAAAAAAACCTTACACACACTACCATACGTTTGACTCACACCTGTATGAAAGTTATGAAATAATAAATATTCACCGGACAAATTACGCTTTAAGGTACAAATTTTCGGTTAAATAAATATAGGACATCAGCTGAAAACTAAAATTTAGCACATTATTTTTTGTATTTACAACTAAATATCACCATATAAAAATCATGTGGAAGATTTGAAATATTATTAACAAATTATTTGTTTTAGATGTTATTTTAGCCTGTTTTCGGAATTTTATATGATCGAGTAAAGTACATTCTATCATGTAATAAGTTAGCACATTCCTTAGATATCTTCAGGTGTATCGTGTAATTGTGAAATTATTATTTAACAATCAATACAAAAAAACGTAATTTAGCGAACCAGTCTTTTCCCGTTTGTCGCGATGCCTCGCCTTAAATGGATACGCATTTCAAAACAATTTCTTAGTTTGTCAGTGTAGTTTGCAATTACACACAGAAATATAGAGTTAAATATAGGTAAATAGTTACCGTTAAAATGAAATCACCCCAATGGTAATTTTTAAACCTTGTCATCTCATTCGGTACAATAAAATAGTACAACATGGTATATTTCTATTTTTTTGCCATATAATATACTTATCTACAAATGTATGACATTTTTGACAGTGATAAAATAGGAGCTTTGGCTCATATGCGCGGCGACACGTTTCCTTCCTAATGGCGTGACTATTTGTATTCATGTGGTCTGTGGTTGTCAAATTTAAGAGATTTTATTATAGTCTACGATCTAATTGAGTCAGCTTTTTATCCTTTATTTTGTCTAATAGATATTTGTGTTTTACAGCCGAGCCACATTGTTGGAAACAAGCTTCCAACACGGGTGACCTTGGTGGAAGGCCTGTGGAGTTTATATATGAATTTTTGTTGCAAACTAGTAGTATCTTCACGCCAAACAAGTGTTTACGCTATTGTAAACCGCCGGTGGGAAGGGCTTGTTTCCAACAGTGTGGCTCGCGTTTTAATATATAGCGGTAAGGTCCAGTTTCGACCGGAAGGAGATTCGCTAGTTCAAAAAAAGTTTGAAATCAACACAGCGGTTCTCAAGGTCCAGTCCTCAAGCGCAACATTCTGCGAAATATTAATCTTAACATCAAGTACCCTTTGTGCATAATTTAATTACTTGACTCACACGATTAATATCAAGCGGTTTGATTCATAAGAAGTTGGATGAGTCACTTTTCGTTCTTGTACGTTTAGTGTACGGTTATATTTTTATCCGACTGCAGGAGGGTAATGTGTATACCAGTCTATATGTACAAATTACACGTACACGTACTCGTACAAATTAGTCAAATTACACGAATCGATGTAACCCCAAAGGAAGCAAATCATTAAGTTTGTGATATGGGTGTCAGTCAACGCCACTTTTACATAGAAATTCATATATAAATACTAAGATATATTTATTAAACTCTCCAAATTCAGAAATAAGACATCTATGCTCATCACAGATTGCTCGTGCCTGTTGATAATCGAATCCGAGCCCCGTAGTTAGTGTCGCTAACCAATCGACCAACAGGGCGGGCATAAGCAGGGTCAAAACCGGGGCGGGACGGTAGCTATAGCGCATCAGGGGACTGATTCACGTAACAAAACGTTTATCGAGTTGAAGTGTTTAGGGCTCTTACATATTTTTTTACATATTATGCCGCGTTGTAGCACGACGTCACATTGTATCATATTTATGTCTGTAAGATCCCTAAGCGCTTCGATTGTATTGACGTTTTATGTGAATTATTAGCTGAACTTAAAACGCAAGATGGGCAGATAGAAGTGTCCGGGAGTGTCACACCTGGACAAAGCTGCAGTTTCAAACCTGAGCGAGAAGTTGCTGAATCCTACCATCGAGGATCGTCGTTATATTGGTCGTCCTACCTAAATCGAGGCGTATTTGAGAAATCGGGGAAATTATTCATTTATCGGGTGAGAGGAGTATTTTTAATGAATGAATTAAAAAGGCAGTCCCAAACAGATAATAATTGCTGCCAATAAATAACAAATAGGTAAACAATCTGTCGTTTTGTTGTAGCTAGTAGCTACTATGTTAAACCTTATGCTCCTAGTCTACCAGCTACTTACATTATTCTTAAATCAATTCTCAATCTATATTTTATAAGATAGCAAACAATATGGAAAAAGAGTAGAGTGGCTCGAATCCTCGACAATAGGACCATTTCTAGTCTGTTTGATTCTTTGGCATTCCGTCTCTACGTGTGGCATCGCTCTACATCTTCTATTGGATGATGGATCTGTTATAGGGGTATTTCAAGGCACTGTTTGGATTAGTTCCTGTCACCAAATTTCACCATGAGATATTGCGACAAAATTCAAAATCCTCACCATCTTAATGTCAGGAAATTCATAACTGTGATTGGAAATCCGCAACTGTTATCGAGGTACTCTTTCCCCGCACTGCTTCTCTGTGAGACCAATTAACCGCAGGTATTTTTTAAACAGATACGACTTAGGAACTTTCGTAATAAGACCTTACACATTTTAAAAGGCCGGCAATGCAACTGCAAGACCGTACAGTCACAGTATACTGAAGACATGACAAGACATGTGATATTCGAGCAAATCAGTATGCACACATAGCCACCTCAAACGGACGCGATATCTCGGAGTGTTTCGGTACAGTTTGTTCCGCACCAGTCCGAGATATCGCGTCCGTGAGAGGTGTCTATGTGTGCTATTCTCGAATATTACTTGTATGAAACATTACTAACAGAAGTATTTTGTGGTACAGTTGTCGATGCGGGATAGTGATCACTTCCTATTAGGTAAGCTTCCAGTCCGATTGCCCCCTCTTCTATAAAAAAACGCATACTCCAAATCGGAACACGACAGTGGCAGGCAGTGACGATATGGGTAATGCGGTGGTATCCTTTGGTAGTTGGTAGTAGCTCTATAAGCTCCCCAAGTCTAAGAGTGAATAAAGTTATAATAATGCAATTGCATTTATATTATGCAAGAAGCGAAGTTTTAATATGAGCAAGCAAGATTGAGCAAGCTCGTTGAGCAAGTCAGCTTGAGCAAGCCCGCTTGAGCAAGTCTGCTTGAACAAGTCAGCTTGAGAAAGTCTGCTTGAGAAAGTCTGCTTAAAAAAGACTGCTTGAGCAAGCCAGCTTGAGCAAGTCTACTTGAGCAAGCCAGCTTGAACAAGCCAGCTTAAGAAGTAAGCTCGAGCAAGCCAGCTTGAGCTACTTGCTCAACTTGAGCAAGTCAGCTTGAACAATTCAGCTTGAGCAAGTGCTTACTTGCTCCCATACACAAGCTGTTGAGCAAGTCAGCTTGAGCAAGCCAGCTGGAGCAGACC
Organism: Apodemia mormo; assembly: GCA_036924255.1. NCBI lineage: Eukaryota > Metazoa > Arthropoda > Insecta > Lepidoptera > Riodinidae > Apodemia > Apodemia mormo. The sequence goes on along the minus strand of JAUPFN010000010.1, from coordinate 10,014,490 downwards.
GCGTGAGCAAGTCCGCTTGAGCAAGCTGATTTCAGCTTGAGAAAGCTAACTTGAGCAAGCTTTCTTGGGCAAGTCAGCTTGAGCAAGTTAACTTGAGCAAGTCAGCTTGAGCAAGTCTGCTTGAGCAAGGCAGCTTGAGCAAGTCTGCTTGAGCAAGTCAGCCTGGACAAGCCCGCTTGAGCAAGTCTGCTTGAGCAGGCCAGCTTGAGCAAGCCCGCTTGAGCAAGCCATCTAAAGCAAGCGAACTTGAATGAGCAAGTTCGCATGAGCAAGTCAGCCTGAGCAAGTCTGCTTGAGCAAGCCAGCTTGAACGAGCCAGCTTGAGAAGTGAGCTCAAACAATCCAGCTTGAGTTGACAAGCTATTTAAATTTTTGCCTACTTTTTTGCTAAACATTTTATCTTTACCCCACTCCAATGCTACATATTGTGAGAGACTGTTCAGCCAAGTAAATTATATCAAAACGAAGAAAAGGTATAAATTGATTACTACAACTATAAAGGGCAACATTCTGGCTCAGCAAAGTATTCGTCGAAGTGGTAATTGTGTTGATTTTACCCCATCAAAATAGATGGTCAACAAAATTACTAGCTCAATTTACGGCCTAGATGTAGAGCTTTTAGATGATTAAGCAATAAGCATTAATTTTTAATAATAACTAGCTCAACTTGAGCAAGTCCGCGTGAGAAAGTCGCTTGAGCAAGTCCGCTTGAGCAAGCCAGCTGGAGCAGTCCGCGTGAGAAAGTTGCTTGAGCAAGTCCGCTTGAGTCCTCGAGCAAGTAAGTTTGAGCAAGCTAACTTGAGCAAGCTTACTTGGGCAAGTCAGCTTGAGCAAGTTAACTTGAGCAAATCAGCTTGAACAAGCCTGCTTGAGCAATCCCGCTTGAGCAAGTATGATTGAGCAAGCCAGCTTTAGCAAGTCAGCTTGAGCAAGCTCGCTTGAGCAAGTCAGCTTAAGCAAGCCCGCTTGAGCAAGTCTGCTTGAGTAAGCACGAGCAAGTATGCTTGAACGAGCCAGTTTTAGTAAGCTTACTTGAGCAAGTCAGCTTGAGCGAGCTAACTTGATCAAGTCAGCTTAACAATTCAGCTTGAGTAAGCAAGCTAACTTGAGCAAGCCCGCTTGAGCAAGGCAGCTTGAGCAAGTCAGCTTGGACAAGCCGGCTCAAGCTGGCTCGAACAGGCAAGCTTGTGAAAGACCGCTTGAACCAGTATGAATTAAGAATATGTTGGTACTTAATTAATTTTTAACAACCTTTAACCCTAATATTCTTGCAAATAAATATTTTCATTTCATTTCAATCAAAAGTCTGTCTGTCTGTTGTATGGATAATGTATATTATGTAGGTATTAAATTATTATGAAAATACAATATCTAAAATTAAAAACTAGAACAAAACGTGTTTATATTTGAAGTTTAAAGAATGTCAAGATCAAAGATGTTAAAAGCGTTAATTTATAAATACAATGAAAGTCACACAACATTAATAAAATCGCGGCCGAATCTCGGTGAGATTGAATATTTTCACAGCGTGTGCGTCATAAAATACGGAAGTGAAGCGATTGTAAGAAAAAAACACTAGAAATACATTAATGGTACGGGAGATGTGGACAGACGCCTTGTGAGACAATATGGTGCACATTATTGATTAACGTTAGAACTTTTCGAACTAAAATGGCGGCGTTAAAAGAATTTTATAAAGCTTTTTTATGTCAGAAGATAGCAAACAAGCAGATGGGTCTCCTGATGGAAAGAGTCAACCATCGTCTATAGACACCAAATGTGTTAATGGTGCGTTGCTATCTTGTAGCGAGGTCTAATGCCACATGCATAAGTTTACCGGCTACCTTCCCCTCTAAACCGGAACACGACAGTGTCAAGCACTGACGCTATTGCGGCAAGAATAGGTAAGGCGGTGGTACCAGACGAGCGAGACAATGTAGAACTCTACCACCTAGTAGCCACGATGGTAGTGACTCGTATAACCAATCGGTCGCCTTTTACGGTCAGCCTGGCAGAACGGCAGTTGGTCTATTCTTCAAAGGAGTCAGGACCAACACGGGGAAAAACTGTTTTTGAGAATAGCTCATGTTTCCAGGCAATTTTTTATATACCTAATAAGGTAGCAATTAGGCAGGTGCATCTCATGATAAAAGATATTGCCTTGTACATATATTATAATATGTATCTTCCCGCCCTTACGAGGTCGGCAAAGAGAACGGAATGTCATACGTCATGATTCTTGCAAATTTGTCTTCCTTAATCTATATAGCATACACGGGGTCTATAATAATGACATTAAAATTGGAAATCCTTAAGTTCGTGCCACATAACGCTCGTTTATTTAAAAAAAATAAACGACACTGAGTTATTAATTTTCAATAGGAAACAATCCCGTGACATACTGAAGCTGTTAATAATTTTTTTACTGCTACATTAGTTGTGTTGTAAGCGTAATCCTGACAAATACAGACATCCGGACGTCTATATTTTTCTTCAAATCAGATGTTTTAATTTAATTTGAGAAAATGATTAAATGCGTTCATAAAAAGGGCCCTTATATGCTTGTACTTATTGTTATTTGTGAAATACTAATATTATAAAATTGTAGTTTGTTTGTTTGGTTGTACGCGCTAATCTCAAAAACTGCTGAACCGATTTGAATAATTCTTTTTGAGTTGGATAGCCCGTTTATCGAGGAAGGTTATAGGCTATATAACATCTTGCTACGATCGGTAGGAGCAGAGTAAACAAAGTCCGCGCGGACGAAGTCGCGGGCAACAGCTTTTACAATATATACAGTTTATTTCCAGAAAAGTCATTGACATGCTGAGAGTAGAGCACTATCTCAACGCTCTGCTTATGAGGTGTGCAATACAATAATTGTTCGTTGAAATATAGGTATAGTTCTAAGTTAGCGAACCTTCTAAGTTTAGCCTTTGTTTGTAATAAAGGTGGAAAAGCGTAACGTTGAGTCACAATACGGCGATGTTGATAACATCTGACAGCTGAGACAATTGTGGTAGTTTACTAAAGGTTCAGTCACGTTCTACCGTTATGGCTCTGTATGCAGATACCGAAATGATGACAAGGATTCATAGTTCAACTAGAAGTTATTATATTTTACACTAGCTGAGCCCGCGACTTCGTCCGCGTGGAAAAAAATCGAAAAAAGTAGCCTAAGTTACTCCCTATCACATCAGTTATCTCTCAGTGAAAAACCCGTCAAAATCGGTCTAGCCGTTCCAGAGATTAGCTGGAACAAACAGACATACAGAGAGACAGAGAAAAACTGTAAAAAATGTTATGTTGGTATATGTACCGTGTATAAATACATATGAAGGGTACAGGGGCAAAACAAGGAATGTCACAAAAAATCAAATATAAATTAAGTATAGCAACACTTAGGTTTTTACGCATTTTTTTATGTAGCATTAAGTAAAAAGTATAAAAACAGTCATAGTCCTTTAAATCTTTGATATTTTAAAACCCTGTACAGGTGCAAAAGTGGGAATGTCCCTAGTGAAACGGAACATAACACGGAATGTCCAATTGTCAATGTCAGATTGAGGTTATTTAATATTTTTCGTTGTTGTGGTTGAAACAGAGTCTTTGTAGCATAGTCATTATTCAATTTGCATTTTTCTGGCGGTTTGTGAAAAAATGGATGAAAGTGATGAAGATATTAATCATAATTTAGTAAAAGAAACGAAAAAGCGGAAAAAGAGGGGAAGAATGCGTGATGTCATGAAAAAAATGAGGCTAGCTACCCATGAGTCAGGTGAAGATTGTAGGTGTTCAAGACTAAAGTGTTTTGAAAGGTTTTCATCTGAAAATCGTGTTATGTTGTTAAGAGAATTTAATAGCTTGAAGTCTACAGATGAACAAAATATATTCTTATGTGGATTGATAAATGTTTGTTCCATTAAAAGAAGGCGTAGTAGAAAAAATGAAATGGATGCAAATTTTCACCAAAACCATTTTGTTTACAAAGTACGAATAAAAGAAAATGACCAGATACAAGAAGTACCTGTATGCTACAAGGCTTTTATATCTATTTTTGGCATAACTAAAGGAAAACTTGAACATTTACAAAAGTCTTTAAAAAAGACAGGCAGTGCACCAAATGATAGAAGGGGAAAATCAAGTTCACACAAAAAATTGGATGTGAATACAAAACAGTTAATATGTACTCATATCAAATCATTCAAGGGGAGGCAAAGCCACTACAGTATGAAAGATACCAAAAAAGAATATTTGTCTGATGATTTGAATATTAAAAAAATGCATAAGTTATATTTGGATGCATATCCTGAGAATAATGTTTCCTATGAAACATACAGGAACATCTTTAACACAGAATTTAACATATCATTTGGTTATCCACGCACAGACACATGTAGTGCCTGTGATGAATTTACAATTAAGGCAAAAGCATTGATGGCTGAAGGAAATCAGGAAGAACTGAAAAGAATAACTATTCTTAATAATTTGCATAAGATAAAAGCTCAAACATTTTATGAGAGAAAGAAGAAGGCCAGAATAAAGAGTAAGACAGATATTGAATTTCAGGCTATTGCTATGGATTTTCAAAAAAATGTGTCACTACCTAATATCACTACAAATGATGTATATTACAAACGTCAGTTATCAATGTATTCATTTAACATACACGTTCTAAGTGATGCTAGTTCCTATTTTTTCACTTACCCTGAGACTTGTGGCCGCAAGGGTTCAGATGAAGTAGTTTCATTTTTACTTCACTATTTAAAAAACAACTTAGATCGTCGTGTGAAGCATTTAGAAATATTTTGTGACTCTGCAGGAGGACAAAACAAAAATTATACTGTGACAAGGTTCATTCATTTTGTGGTCCATGTAATGAAAATTTTGGAGTCTATTAAAATAACATACCCTATCAGAGGACATTCGTATTTAGAATGTGACAAGAATATGGGCCTGATCAATTTAAAAACGCACATGGAAGTCCCATATCATTGGTATGACTTGCTAAAAATAAGTCGACAAAGACCCAAACCCTTTGACGTTATTGAAGTGAGTAAAGGGGAAATTATAAGGAAATTTACAGATTTTTTTCAGAATCAGTACATGAAAAAGTGCTCTTTTTCAGTCCAGGCCCAAAGAGAAATAATGAGTGTGCGAGAACATCCAAGGTTCATTCTTCATCGCAGCAATTATAATGGTTTATGGGAAAAGTCACCCATACTGAATAAGCGCAAAGCAAATGAATCGGAAAGTAGCAATGAATTTGAACTGCCAGGGTTCGCTTACCAGAATTATTTACCAATTACTGCAGACAAGCATAAGGACCTTATGGACTTAAAAAGGTTTTGTTCTGCAGAAGCACAAGCCTATTTTGAAAGCATTCCCCATACATAGTACTAGATTTGGACATTCCCTGTGTGGGTTATATGGGACATTCCATGTTTTACTACTTTATAAAAGTTAATTACTTTCTTTTTTCAAATTTTACATGTATGTTTATATTTACCAAAAGTTTATTTGTGTTTGCAGCTGATCTCTGTAAGGTAAACTAAAGTTACTGCTAGTAATTTCTGAATAATTATCATGTATAACAAATTTACAAACTTTCAAACATTAAAATGTTAATTACACAAAAACCTATTTTAGTGACATTCCTTGTTTTGCTCCTGTACCCTTCATATGCATTTAGTATAAAGCGGTTATTTTAATATTACAAACAGACACTCCAATGACGCCATCTTGTTAGGCCATGAAAATAACTCTTTCGTTTGCTGCGGGTCCCTTTTGAAGAATAGGTTGTCTGCTTTCTACTAGGTAAAAGAAATATGCTCACGCTCGTATCAATGAAAAGATAGGCAGAGTTAAAAACATTGCATCTTGTTTTTCTTGTTTTTATTTGCCAACGTTGTTTTTATGAGAAAACTGAGAAAACACTTTTGAATTGCATGATTCGGGATTAATCGCCTCTGTAGTCTGGTGTTGCTGTTGATCGCATGAGGTACCGTACCGGGCACTACCAGGTACCGTATAATACCACTCTTCAATGGGTAAATTTCTCCCGTGTTAGTTAGGACCCACTTTGAGGAGTATACCATTGCATCAAACGAATCATAAAAAGCAAATGATTGCCTTACGTGTCACTAGCATCGTAACTACGTAGAAGGTAGTAGTAGTAGGTAGTAGAGTCCCGCAACGTCTCGCTCGGGTATTTGGTACCACCGCCTTACTTATTCCTGTCGTAATAGCGTCAATCCTTGTCATTGTCGTATACCGTTTTGAAGCGTAAGGTAGTCGTTAGATTTATGCATGTGGCATTGCTATCCCGCCACACAGAGAGCAACTCACCATTAACATCTTTGGTGTTTATAGGCGACGATTATTCTTTCCATCAAATGATATCTGCTTGTTTGATATCTAATAATATAAAAAAAAATCTAATTAAAAAATATGCTTACTGATTGGTTTTTAAAAAAAACGCCTATGTCTGACAGCGAGTCTTAACTATCTCATTGGCAAATTTCATCAAAATCAGTTCACCGGCTTAGCCGTCAAATTGTGATAGACAAACTTTCGCATTTATAATGTTAGTATGGGTAAATAAAACCATTATAGAATACACACGTGTAAAACAATGTGTGCGTATTAATGGTGGTCGTTTAACTCACGAGTGACTATTGACTTCGTAATATGGGGCTATTTATAGATAACGAGCTTCTCTCCCGCGGGGCTTTGATTTTGCGACATCCCTGTTCGCTGTTAACCTCCGGATATTGCTACAATATTTGAATATCAAGTTGGCATGTTTTACAAAAAATCATTTTACTTCAAATGCTTCTAGCTTGTTGCTATGGATATTGTATTGATAAAACGATGTAAGTAAATCCATTTGTTTTTTTTTCTTAGCGACTTTAGTAGGCACAGAATAGATTGATTGGTTAGTCTGGCTCAGTTCATTAGGTCCCGGGTTCGATATCCGACTTGTGTGTGTGTATGTTTTTTTATATCATTCGATAGCAAACAAGCAGATGGCTTCAATGCTTGTCACCGTCGTGCACAGATTTGGAAGGTAAAATTGCCAGTAAACTTATGCATGTGGCAATACTCAACCGTCACACGGATAAAATTGCAATATTAACATCTTTGTTGTTATAGGCGACAGTTTTCTAAACTGTGTTCTGTTTGCTAAACCGTGTAAAAAAGGGTACTATAAAATCTCAGATTATTTATAAGACAAAAAAGTCTGGGATTAATTGCTCCTCACACCAATCTCATATATATATATTTCTGTAATCTTGTAATATTTTGATATTGTGAAAAAAAAAATGATATGAAAAAGACAAGCCCGCTGAGTTTTTTCCGCTGGATCTTCTCAGAATGCTGTCGCGTTTCCGATCCGCTAGTAGGTTAAAAAAATGTTGACGCGTCAAAATAACTTGTAAAAAGTTTTATTGAATAAAGTATTTCTGATTTCTGCTATTTTAGATGTAAAAAAATATGTTTGTTTTATTCATAAACAACGATTAATATTACATAAATACAATAGGTTATATTATATACAAAGACATCTTCTGTGTGCAAGCTGTGTGAAATCTTGTAATGTGCCGAAGTAACCTTGACCGCATCTGACTGTAATACTCGCAAATACGCCGTAGTTCTCACAACTCATTTCAAATTGTATTAATTGTTGTAATGCCTTAGCCAATAACATACGAAAATATTGCATTATCTCTCCTTAGCGGTGTGACTTGCGTTACCTCCTCTCCTAAAGTCTTAGCTTGTGGCATTATAACGTAAACGACTATTGCTTGGTATATATGGGTCCAAAAACGTCCGAATACTCACGAATAAGGAACCTTCAACCTTTGAGAAGAGGTTAATTTGGACACACAACGTGCTTTAATATCTCTAATTTCCATAGTATATTGCTAATTGCTATACTTATTAAAGAATCGCGCACACTGGGACGCAACGTTTGTTAACCGGTTAATTTTTAAATTTAAATCAGCGCAATTACACAGGAACCATTTCGTAACTATACCTACCAGTAAGGGCTTTGAATCAATGAATGATTTTTTTAAAACATTTCTCTGGTGTTTATCGCTCCTGATTTTTTCCGCACTGCATATGATGGACACGCCACGGTTTTGGCTTAAACCGGTTTATATAGGTTTATGAGGCGCTTTCATCTCAGATACGGACTGACCAGGCCCGATACACCGCGTCGCCATTGTGCTATGGCGGGCGGAATTGCGCGCACGAGTTTCTCCGTGTTTTGAGTATTAATTTTTATAATCACATAATTATGGATAAAGAATGATTAATAATTTTAGTTCAAGGCTACAACAAGTTATATGATTTGCAAGGTCCACGTTATGATGATAAACAAAGGAGATTTACATTGGGAAACAAATACAGAAACGCGCTGCGTTGCTATAAGTTCCATCTCATTAGGACGCGCTGCATCGGGGCGGAGCAGAGATTGCAAATCATATAGCTCTTTGTAGCCTTAATTAAATGATTATTCGTTCTTCATACATAATTACGTGATTTTAGAAAATGAATACTCAAAACACGGAGAAACTAGTGCGCGCTATTCCATAGCACACTGTGACACTGGCGACGCGGTGGTTGGGTCAGTCCTCATCGCATCAATCCACCGCGCAAAAAATGTGTAGTGTGAGATAGCTCCTATAAATAATATAAAAGCCTCTAGGTGGATTTTCGCATAGCAACCCGGCCCGTTGAGGCTTGTCCCAGTGTGCTCGATCCTTAAAACTGCAAATCAGAAGATAGCGTTAACAATTCTTAAGAAATAGATATGTTGCATCGCGGACTTTTCTAGAGACCTATAAAAGAGGAACGATCCCATTGTACAGGTTCTTGATAAGTATTACACTAAAAATACAAAGCCTTTTATGTACTAACCTACTGGTATCACCACGTCACTTGTGTTTCACTTAAGTGCAGTCCATGTAAAATAATCTGCTGTCATGTTTTTTTATGAATCAGAATGGTTAATTGACAGAATAATCTAAAGTCAATCTTCCGTCTTAAAAAAACAACTACGTTGTTAACTTTATTTTTAATTAGACTGGTTTTTTATTAATTTGCTTTAGAAGGAAAACTTTAGATGTTGCCCAAGTTCAACGAAGCTAAACGATTTTTTAAATCTTTAAGGCTAACATCATAACGCATCTAATAATAATTTGTGTTAAAATAAAATTATTTCACACGAGAGTCATCACTAAAGTAAAAGTGAAGCTCATTGGCAGAATTGGCCAGAAATAATTAATTCGCCTTCCTTTGGGAACTCGCTCATTCCGGTCTCTCGCTAAAGTTGCCCTAGGGAATTTTTGTCTGCCCTTTTTTCTACTTCTGCGCAGAGGTAGGTAATGGATGTCTAGCCCATGCTGCAAAGAAGAAGATTGATATATTAAGCTCACTTTTTTTGGCTAATTCGACTCGAATTGCATGGGAATGCACCGTCTACGGGCCTGACGGCATTTCGTCCAGGCGTCCTCAAGATTTGTGGTCTTTAGCTGGCACCGGTTTTAACGCGTCCTGTCCTACTGTCGTATTCATTTGGCATTGAACCAAAACCTTGGAAGATAGATAGTTTTAGTGCACCCAATCCGTCTATAGCGATAACTTAATCTTCAAAATAATGGAATCGGTTAGTAACAGCAAGTTCATCTAGATAAGCACTAGCTGATTGGTGATCGTTGCTAAGGTTTTCCTCGCGGTAGCCCAGTTGGTGTTTTTTTTTGCTAGGTGCATTAGAAGGCGGAGACATTGGTGAGGCTTTGGCGGTCGGTTTGGACATAGCGAAAGCTTACGATCGGGTATGTGATGGCACAAAAACTATTTTTAAAACTTTCTTTCTATGGGCTTCCCGAGAAACTGTGTAATTGGATCACCAATCATTTAGCTCTCCAGTATTAGCCCCTTCCTTTTTGATTGCATGCAACGTAGTGCGACTCGGTTCGTTGACAACGATTTTTCACTGACTCGATTCTTTCGTGTTGCATGGGCATGTGGATTTATCATGAGGAGTTTTCCGCGGAATTGTTTGGATTAATCCCCTCCGCTGAATTTTATCTCTGTTTAGCTGCGAAACATGTGTGTAAAGGGAATCGACCACTTTGTATGGACTGTCCGGCTACATGTGACCATTAACTGAGTTATTCATTAACTAGTATTTTGTGAGCTTGATATCTAAACAAAATTATTTGTAATAAAGAAATAGCAGGAAAATGTAAAAATATGTCATATTCAGCATGGTAAAAGTTGCAATCTTGTCGTGGCAGAAGTGATTTATTTATAATTATCAACATGCTTAAAAAACAAATTCTTATATTATGATGACAATTACTTACATTAATAACATGATACACATGTTGTAGTATGTTTATATATCAAAGCATATCATAATATCATGAGATTTTAGCACATAACCAAAGGTATTGTGTTCTAAAATAAAACTCAAATTGTACATTGTAATGGTTTTATTAATCATCTTAGATTATTAATATACTTTATAAGAACTAGGCAGGGGGGGCCATATATAATTATCATGCCTTGCCCAAACAACATACCAGATAATGGTCATTACGTGAGCAACCTACCGTTCTTCTCAAGATAATTGCAACAGTATTGCAATATAGCATTTCTGCCTAGTATATAATTATTATATAAAGTACAAAAAAATATATATTATGGTTTATGTGCTCTCTTTGTATTCTTTAACTTAAAAACGTGCAATTGCCTGTTATGCTTATTTCTTCAAGTAGGTTGCTGGCTTGATCTACATAATATCTCTCTGGCATAGGAACCATAATTCCTGAACCTGTACTGGATTTGCTGGGATTCCAGATATGGGTATCCTATTTACACGGAGCCAATATAGATAGCAAATGTGATCTGTTTCATGGATCTATAACAATTTTAATTTCTATTAGATAAAATTCATACAAAATATAGTTATTAACATTTGAAATGCGAAACATGTTTGTATGTAATCAAACTAATTACTTAGGTAGTTAGTAATTACTCGGAACTAGCAGTAAGTAATTACTCGGAATATCTTTATTAACAAACCTATACTTTTATAGTCCCTATGCTCTTTATAGTCATTATTAATTGCATATTTATTTCCATTTTATTGGTATTTTTGAACATGTACAAACAAACAAAGTCGAATTATTAAATGTAATGGTATCTCAATATCTGACTTCAGCTTCTTACTATGAAGTTAAGGGTCTTTGGTTAAAATAACAGTTGAGTAAAATAATATAAATGTACTAAATATATAATTATCCTAATCAGTATATTTATCTGTTTAGTACACATAGTACAAGGTATGTTTAAGTGAATGTGTCAAGATTATTATTATTTTACCTGACAAGATGATATCCATTCATTAATCACAGTTCTTATGTGTATTGTTCTTGGTGTAATTGCATTGAGAACATGATTTCTACTGTGTAATATTGATATACAATTCCCACACAACTGTCGAAGATGTTCTCCACTTGGGCTGGATTCTAGAATTGTTGAGTTGTGAAGTGCCCCAACATCCAGCAAAATTGACAGACTGCACTTTGATTTGTCACCTGCAAATAGAACACATATGTACTGCTTATTCACATTTAGTTATATAAGGAAAATGTTACAAAGATCTTCACCCTGTTATACAAAAATAATGTGATCTTAATAAAAATTGTCTTACCACTTGTGGAGCAATCCTTTGATAATTATCGAACTACGAGAAGCTCCAGATTTCATCTCCTGCGATGCAAAACATCAATGGCCAATGCCATCAATTGTTAGTCGAGTGAATAAGAAGCGCAGACACAGTTGAGGTGGTTTCAGTGTTCAAAATAACGCCAGGGTCAAAATTACAAACAGATTTTTGAAGTCCAAAAGTAAAAACTGTTCATCATTTCCTGCAGTTAATAACTAAGAAATCAAAACGATAACAAAAAGAACCGAAAAATCATTTACAAATTACATTTATCGAATACTATTATAGATCGCAAATTGAAAATAAACAATTGTTATTTCATGTTTACTGTTTAATGTCAATTTTTGACATATGCTTATTAGTGTAGCCGGTAGCGGTGGGTGAATATGCCATCTAACGAAATCATTCGATTAATTTTCATAATCTCTCGATTCTTTCGTCTCGGGATATTTCGATTGGAAAAACACGTTCTTAGTTGTTAATTTAGTTAAGAATCGTGATTCGCGAATGAGATTGATATAACTTGAAACTGACTGGCAAACTGATAATGGGAAGTCACAAATGTTTCGTATTTAAAACAGACATATAAAATAAACAAACCACTAAATTCACAAGTTGATAGTAAGTTTAATGGAGTTTTATCCTTTTTGTTGAAGAAGTAAAAATCTAAAAAAAAATATATTTTACATATTATAATTTTTTTGTTTTTATGTTTTTTATTTGTTTTTCTATGTATTTTTAAGAAACTAAAATATCACTATACCATTAATGCGTCAAAACAAAATATATCTTTTCCATGTAACAGCCAAAGAACGACTTCGGCTCCCGATTACCGAATCTGTTAATAGACTATCAATGTTAATATTAGTGAAGTAATTCGATTAAACCACCCATCACAAATTGAGTGTCACTAGATTGTAAAAACAATCGATTTGTAGAAATAATCTGATACTACTTTATCAAATAGTAAATAGTGCTTCAGTCATTTTGTTTAAAAAAAAGTCATTTTGTTTGGTGGTACCTGACCCGGGTCAGGTACCACCGCCTTGCCTATTCCTGCCGCAATAGCGTCAGTGCTTGTCGCTGTCGTGTTCCGGTTTGGAGGGTAAGGTAGCCGGTAAACTTATGCATGTGGCATTAGACCTCGCCACAAGATAGCAACGCACCATTAACATCTTTGGTGTCTATAGGCGATGGTTGACTCTTTCCATCAGGAGACCCATCTGCTTGTTTGCTATCTTATGATATAAAAAAAAAAAAAAAAAATTACATTAAAAAGCACTTTTACTGCCTATGACGTGCAAAATCTATCTGTTCGTTTAGTAAATAAACTCGTTATTTTCACGATTGTATTTTATTAGTTTGGTTTTATCTATAAACACAAGTCTGTAGATAAAAGCAAAATATACAAGAAAACTAGAAAAAAAACAAATACGCATATTTAGGTATGTTATATACGTTATTATAATCGACACCAATGCGAATCGATTATATGGTACAATCGAGTAAAGTCTACAATCAACATGGCATAGACCTATGCCGCAATGTGACTTCAAAACTGAATAATTAACGTTGATCACTTTTTATTTTATTTTCTAATTAAGTTTAAATTCCAGTTCTTTAAATAGTACCATCGTGTTTTAAAAATAAAATAATGATTTTTGGTATAAATAGTTTTTAAAAAAACACATGGTCATCACATAGCCTGTAATGGACAATACCCTTTGTGTTGTAATCTGTGTGAGACTTTGATTTTTATTTTTTTTTTTATTTTTCATATTTTTATTGGTTTTATTCTTTTATATTGGTATATTGAATGAATTATTAACAGTAATAATTGGATAAAAATATTATATGTATAGGTATTGACTAAAGTTTAAAATTTTTGACATTTGTAGCAGATTTATCATGATTATTATAATTTTGTGTTTTAACCACTATGTGACAATTTGTTGAAATTAATTTATTAAATACTATGTGCCAATTTAGTAAATCCTAGATAATTTTAGTGACAGAAAGTAATTTTTGAACATTGATGTTTTCCCTACTTGTGGGGAAGTCGTTAACCAATAGTGTTGACAACCCTACGTCAGTTAATGCTATGAATAATTTGAGGGTAAGGATGTCTATTTGCCTTCAAGTTTGTTATTTTGTTGACATTTAATTTTGTGTTTAGTTTGTAACTACGAATTGCCCTGATGATGCTTGTGTAAGCGAAACCGGTTGGAAATAAATGATAATAGCTTTATTGTGAAACAGTACAAGTGCATAAGTGATAAAATATTTCATTAATTTATGCATATTTGCACCAGGAATTCCAGTAGAAAGGTTACTATCCTATACTTTGTAAACATATATAAAAATTTCGTTTCTACGACGGATTTCTTCGTATGTGACTTCAGTTTAAGTTGGTTTTTTATTAAAAATAGGGAACAATGACTTTCTTAAGTTTGACCTAAAAACACGACCTCCTTAAGCACGTTCCCAGCGCGTCCGACTCCTGAAGGATTCAAATGTTTTCAGATTTGACAATTTACGTTTAAAAAGTTATTAGTATTTTATTTTAGTAGTATTTTATTTATTAGTAATTTATTTTTTACTTCGCGATTTTGTCGCATATTTGGTGCAGACCACATGATCCTGGTTTCGATTCTCGGTTGTAACAAAAGTATTAAGGTTTGCATCTATGGAAAATCGAAGACTCAGTAGCGGTTCGGAATTTGGTGGTGGTGTGGTAATAATGAATGAGCATATAAAACTGTCGGTCGGTTAGTTGTCAGATCAGTAAAAATTTACGGTTTTTCCCATCTTGTTTGCCATCTATTAAAAATTACAAAATTTTATAACAGTGGTTTTCTGTATTTGTTATTGTCATACAACGTATTGTTACAAATTCGAAAGTGTCGGTCTTGCTCGATGTGTTGCGTGTGTGGGTGTTAAATGTACGCATGTGTTTGTGATTTGCAGACTTACTATCCAGGGTGCAAAATTTCAGCAACCCTTTTTATCCACGAAAAGTGCATTGATTCCGCGGGATTTACAAAAAATGTAAAAACTCAGGCTACGATGCGTTACTTTTCAACAATGTTTGGTTATCCCCATCTTACTAAAGGTCCCCTTTGGGGAATAGAAGGCAGCTATCCTATGAAGCAGTTTGTAAAAGGCAAACGATTGTTCACACTTGGCAAAACTATTGTGACTGCTGGGTGATCCTTATCTCGTCAGGGTTTGGTACCACCACTTCATGTTTACTCGCCATATTAATTTTCTTATAACCTTAGATGGCAAACAAGCAGATGGCTCTTTTGATGGAAAGAAAAACCATCGCCTATAAACATCAAAGATGTTAACGGTGCGTTGCTATCCGTGTCGAGGTATGACAATGCTACATACGTAGGTTTACCGGCTACCTGACCCTCCAAACCGAAACACGACAATGACAAGCATTGACGCTATTGCGGCAGGAATAGGTAAGGCGGTGGTACCAAATAACCGGGCAAGATTTTGCGGAACTCTACCACCTAGTAGTCACGATGGTAGTGATATAGCCAATCGGTCGCCTTTTACGACCTGCCTGGCAGAACTGCAGTTGGTCTTTTCTCCAAAGAAGCTCAAACCAACACGGGGTAAATGGTTACCTTTTTTCAACAGGAGAAACATTTGCTTGCATAAAACTATAATATCCAGCCCGCCAAAATATTAAGAAAATCGCCAAATATTTACTGACTTTAATAAATCTTTATAATCATTGTTTGAAAGAAATTGTTTTGTGTAAGCTTTGCACCTGTGCTGTATTTATAAACATTTATCGGCTAGCGAGCACTCTTAGCACTAACATCGCTATGAGGTCATAGTGCACTCGGGACCGACGGCGAATGACGTGCCACGAACAATATTCAACGTGATTCAACCCTCGTATCGCTTTGAGGACGATATCCTGCCGATACATCGATAGGGTTGCCACATTACTAATGCTGAGGATGTAGGTATACTGATAATTTTTCGACCATATATTTTCGTGTCGATCCTTCTAAAGGAAAGACCACCAGCCCACTTGTCACGCTCGCGTATGCGTATAAAAGGGTAGCAAAGATTAGGAGGGCACTCGCGTGGTGGTAATTTTCGGCTGCGATTGGACTGTCTACTGATATTAGGAGAACCATTTGATAGTCTGCTACACTATGGTATACGTAATATAATATACATAATAAATGATATAAATAATAATACATATATAAACCCCGAAATATCTCATCTAATAGAATTATGTTCATTACAAAAATGCGTGTTCTTGTCGGGGAATCGAACCCGAGCCCCGTTGTTTGCACAGTCAGGGTGGTTAACCACTCGACCAATAAGGCGGTCGATCATGAGTATGCATAAGCAGTTTATAAGGATAACTAATTGGGTGCAGTTACAGAGAGCTTTAGCTCTCCGTAACTGCAACTCAACCCAACGTAATCAGGAATACTTAAACAAAACAATTTGTGAATGAATGTGAAACAAAAAATGCTATTTTTAATATCTGTATGTGAAGCAAAAATTTTTTACCCCTTTTTCCGGCAATTACGCCAACGACGGAGTATGAAATAAGCGACAAGAAAACTTATGACAAAGGAGAAACTCTCATGCGCTTGTCTACCAGTAACTTTACCCTCGACGCCGGGAAAACTCAGTAATAATAATACGTTATGCCGACAGGAATACAAAATATGGTGATAAATATAACAAAAGTGTCGTCGCCAAATTATACCATTTAGTAGTTTTGATGCGTGATAGCATCATTATTGCTTTTTATGAGCTGCCTGCAAGACGGTTTGTTTCAATACGGTATTTTCTGTAAAAAAAGTAAATATTAATAAGAGATTTTTTTCCTCGTCTTGGTCCGTACCTTCTCTGAAGTGTAGACCATCTATCGGATTGGAAACACGGCCTCACACTGAGAAGATCCGGCGACATTTGCTATCATCTATATCTATATACATATAGTAAAATCGTAGGAAAGTCAATGTATGTCCGGGGTAAAATCAAAAAGTGCTGCATGAATTTACTTCAAATTTTGCATGAATATTACTAACAGGTGGGCCAACATATAGGCTACATATTATCACGCTATTACCAAAGGGGGAGGAGCTGTGCGGAGTAAACGAAGTCCGCGCGAACGAAGTAGCGGGCAACAGCTAGTTTACAATAAAAAATGATCGCCACAGGGTTCCCCGAATTCTGACATGAAATCTATTTATACGATAATATGTAATTACTGTATACATTCAGAGAAAATGTTATTTTTTTAATGCAGGCCTTGTCAACCCTAACAAACTCGTAAAATATGTTCAGTGTTTGAGGACCAGGGACGATTACCTCGATAAGATACGCGGGTCTCGCGGGCCATGACCTAACACGTCGTAGATAATACGCTCTTCCACAGAAATGCCGTCCAGTGGTGATTGTATTGGGTTGTAAGCTTCCATCTTTAGCATCTTCTTATCAAGCTCTTTTGTTCAGCACTTACTTCAAGCGCTTAACAGGATTCACTTTAGTTGGGGTCCGGCTCGCCTAAATCTACTTCAATATTGTCGCAACTGAATCCGAAGTCATTTATGACTAAACATTCCAAGTCAATCCTGAAAATCCGGACAACTCCATGATTATTTTTGTTTAATCACATCTTAACTTGTAATGAAACAAATTGTTGATAAAAACAAAAAATCTGCGACTTGACCTAAAACCACAAGCTTTCTAGCGCAGTTGAATAAAAATTATTTAGCATAGGCAGTCTCATAATTAAGACGAAACTTACGACGTCTTTTAACCTTAAATCCATTAGGCTGGCTTAAGTTATAGAGCGTACCGAAGAAATATAAAATTTACAAAAATACTTACACTTGAAAACTATACCTCTGTTACCGCATTCGTGTGAAAAGATTAGTTTGTTTTTAGGGTTTCGCACCTCATAAGGGAAAAACAGAATCATTATAGGATCACTTCGTTGTTCGTCTGTAAAGTCAAAAGTGTGACAAGATCCTTTCTATCAGAAGCGTGTAGACTGTAGAGGTAGTGTAGAGGTAAGTTGAGATTTTTATCAAATAAAAATCGCGTCTACGGTCTCTCTTAGCTGTGAAAAAAAATAAACTTGGGAATCAACGCCATTAAAAGATATGACCATTTTTTATGCTTATGTACTTTGGCAGTGATAACTTTCTTTCTGTTAAGTAGACCATATTACATTCTGCTAATACTTAAATAAACTCTAGAACTAGTCACTACATTTAATAGCTTCTTTATATATAGAAAATGTCTGTGATTAGAATAGGCTGTATTTTAAAAAAAGCATGAAAATAAACAAATGCCTATATGAAATACCCAGGCGAAACCTCAAGCATTAGTATTGATTTCCCATTCTGAACTGTTTAAATCAACTTTATCATTCGCGACGTGATAACTGATAATAAGCTTTGGATGTCCGGGAACATGAAATATATTTTTTCACCCTCCAACAGAGTTAATGGCAAATATCAAAAATGGGATGCTATGTTTCTAATAATTTATATATTACTTAATAATATAATTAAAATAATTAAATGTGAAGAGAAAACTTTGTACCCCTTTTTAAAAAAATTGTGCGAACGGTGAGTATGATATTTGGCACAGTTAAAATCTAAAGTTTACATTGCGGAGGACTACATAAACCTAATATTATTGAAGTAAAAAAACATAGGAAGTGCAATAATTAATAAAAATACATTTTACATACACTATGTTCATGTGACGTACATGTTATTGTATGTACATATATGTATACACACATGTATATTATTTTCTTTACGGCTAAAGTCAGATGTAAAACTTGAAGGAGATTTTATTGTTTAATCTATAGTCGAATTTCGGCCACAGGCGATCGCTAGTATGTATTAACCATGTATTAACTTACAAAGGACACAAAGGTGATTCTGCTAATTAATTACGACATACAAACTTCCACATTTTTGTTTCGAGAAAGGACTACACGCACTATAAGCGCGAAAGTATTTTTTTATAAGATGGCAAACAAGTAGATGGTGCTCCTGATAGAAAGAATCAAACATCGCATATAGACACCAAAGATGTTAATGGTGCGTTGCTTTTCTTGTGGCGAGGTCTAATGCCACATACATAAGTTTACCGGCTATCTTACCCTCCAAACCGGAACACGGCAGTGGCTAGCACTGACGCTGTTGCGGCAGGAATGGGTAAGGCGGTGGTACCAGACCCGGGCTAGACAATGCAGAAATCTACCACCTAGTAGCCATGATGATAGTGACTCGCATAGCCAGTCGGTCGCCTTTTACGACCAGCCTGGCAGAATTAGTTGGCCTATTCTTCAAAGGAGCCCGGGACCAATGTACCAGGATGGGATTTATAGATTTCCGAGTCATTTTTGCTGACTTTAAACTTTGATGTATTGAAACAAGATGCTGTCATTCACATGTATACAACCAAATGTAATAATATGCAAGTGTTAAATATGATACAGGGTTTCTTGTCACTGCTGTTCATATCAGCGTTATTGTAATATAATACCGGAAAGGACTACATATTATACCAATAATAGAAGTAGAATGTAAATATTCGTATAGATATTCTATTATTATAGGTTAATCCATATCAATATTATAAATGAGAATGCTTGTCTGACAATTTTGACGAAATTTAACGTGAAGATTGTTTGAGATCCGGGGTCAAACATAGGTTAACTTTTATTTAAAAAAATGACCCTTAAGTCTTAAAAAGGGAATGAAAGTTTGTATAAAAAACATATCGACGACGTGTTATTTCACTCACGGGTGAAGCTGCGCGGGTTAGCTAGTATTTTTCCCCGTGTTGGTCCGGGCTCCTTTGGAGAATATACCAACTGTCCTGCCAGGCAGGTCGTAAGAGGCGATCGATATTCCGTCTCATCCGGGTATTCGGTACCACCGTCTTAGCTATTCCTGCCACAACAGCGTCAATGCTTGTCGTTGCCGTGTTCTAGTTTGGAGGGTAAGGTAGCCGGTGGACTTATGCTTGTGGATTTGACAACCCGAAACACGGATAGCACTATTGACATCTTTCGTGTCTATAGGCGAAGATTTTTTTTCCATCTAGACAGTCATCTGCTTGGTTGCCATCTGTTGATATAAAAAAACATTCGCGTTTTACAAACACTGCTCTTGCACGACATATCTTGCGTGTGTAATATCCTGAATGAGTAGTCCATTTATTTGTTTACTATATTTTGATATAAAAGTTGTAATTCTATCATGTAAATCAGTAATTAATACCATCCTTTTCTTGTTCACAGAGCCGTCGGTAAAACGTGTCTGCTCATCAGTTATACCACAAATGCTTTCCCCGGCGAGTACATACCGACAGTGTAAGTACATTAATACTGTATTCTAAGCGTGTTGTCAATTTATTTGCATATTATGAAAATTCAGTTGGCATACACACGAAGGAATTACTTTTACCGATAGTCCAAGAGCTTGATTTTTCACAAATTAATTTTTGACCATTCTACCAAAAATATTGCCATTCGTGCGTTAGTCTCGCATAAACTCAAGAGTGGCTGGACGGATTTCAAAGGGTTTTTTGTGTGTAGGTCCTTGGAATGTTTTTATACGCCAATGGACCCGGTAGGTCGCGCCGCTCTCGAATTCAGGCAGGACAACTTTTGCCGGCTACGAAAATTATACTCAAATATGCATGACTGATAAAATGATGTTTATGCCTATTTCAGTCACATAAAATAGAAGACATTAAAGTAAGCGATAAAGAGAAAAAAACTCCTTACAATATTTTATCACCTCTTGATTGAGTTTTGTAACTGCTGTGGTAACGACTGTTGACTTGTCTGTTACAACATCGAAGATTCCACCAAACTTTTCTCTCTCCATTTCATTCCTAATTTTTTGCCAGTCCTCTTTTAATTTTTTTTATCGCTCTGCCTCGATTTAAAATAACAGGACTCAGCGTTGCCTACAAACCTAGCGCAAGAATGTGGCTTGAGAATGATGTTACAAAAAGACAAAAATATCGTTATGTCATACAAGTATCTTACTAATAATCAAACTTGATGAAAATTTAAGTTAATAGCCTTAACGTTTAAAATTGCAAGTCATATGCTACTCATAAGACATTTTCGTGACAAGATGCGTCGATACGTTGGCTGTGATTGGAAGAAATAAGACCACACATTTATTGGTTCTCTTTTATCGTTAGCCAGTTTTAAGGTCGCGATCTTTTCAATCTGGTTATTGTTGATCGGAGGCTTTTCGCCTATATTAATACTTAGAATTTAAGAGGCTCCGGATCAAGGATACAAAATGGTAAATTAATTTCGTATATATATGTAATTTGTTTATACATATTATCTATATACATATAATAAAATCGTAGGAAAGTCAATGTATGTCCGGGGTAAACTCAAAAAGTACTGCATGGATTTACTTCAAATTTTGCATGAATATTACTAACAGGCCGGGTCAACATATAGGCTACTGTAGCGGCTCAAAAACAATCACAAACGCTACAAGAAAAAATAATAAAAAATGGACAAAAATCAATAACAAATGGAAAAAATGAAATTCAAAATAATATCCTGAATACACCTTGCCTGGCTGGGAAGATCTTTCTTTTCCCCTTGTCCTTGTGTGACGTCATCAACCTCCACAGTTATGACGTCACCTGAAAAGAAGCTGGCCCGCTGGTTCCATCACTATATCCCCTCAGCGGTACGGACCAGCGGCGCCACAGCTACATATTATCATCACGCTATCACCTACCGGGGAGGAGCTGTGCGGAGTAAACGAAGTCCGCGCGAACGAAGTCGCAGGCAACAGCTAGTAGTTAAATAAAACAGAAGAAAGAAATTCAATATTCCAATAAGTATTTAAAAGTGGCGAGCCATTGCAGCGCCTTATGCTGTTTAATCCTTATTGGTGGAATTCTGTAACGACTCAATCATCGCGATTATATCCAGTCGGTTTATCCCACCTTACCACTTACCAGTTCCTATCGCCATTACAATCGCTAAAGTGGTATTCTATTTATTTAAAAATAACCTAAAAACAACTGGAACAAATTTGATTACACTTGATTGTGTATGTCTGTCTGTGTGTGTGTGTGTGTGTGTTTATAAACATACATTTTATGAATTAATTTAAGTTTACTAGTTGTATCAAGAATTTAATACCGTTGGTTAATCGTGGTTGCGTGAGTTGCGCCTCTGCTTATCCCTGACCGAAACGCATCAGTATCATATTTGGTTTAGTAAATGAACTATTGACGCTGATGACAGTGGCTAGTTTTTGGGCTATTACAATCAAAAGCTTAAATTAAACTAAATCTAAATAGAAAATAAACACATCTAATACAACGTAGTTTACCGTCTAGCTGCCAGATCCTGAAATTTTTGGTGCCATTCCTTTTATAAAATCTTTAAAAAAAGCTTTTTTGTCACCAGTTTTACTTTTGAAGAGGATGTATGGATCAAGTTTTCTCACTCCGCAACATTGTAGAGAAGCATCTGGCTGTCGGCCAGAAGGTTTTCTGCGGTTTTGTGGATTTGGAGAAAGCGTTTGATAGAGTCGTGCGAAAGAAACTTTGGGACATTTTACCCAGTTATGGGATAGATGGGCGTCTGCTGCGTGCTTTGCAATCCATGTACTGTGATTGCAAAGCATGTGTGCGGGTGGACGGCAACATATCGCCCTGGTTCGATGTCAATATCGGCGTCAAGCAGGGTTGTGTGTTGTCAGCTCGTCTGTTTATTCTATATCTGGATAAGTGTCTCCAAAGATTGAGGTCATTGAATGTGGGAATGCGCATGAGTGATCTAGTAGTGAACTGCCTGCTTTATGCAGATGACGCTGTACTTCTAGGCTCAACTCCATCTGAGCTGCAAACACTGGTCACAGTTATGAATGAGGATTGTAAGAGTATGGGCTTACATTTGAATGCGAAGAAAACTAAAGTTTTAGTATTTGAAAGAGAAGCAACCAGAACGGACGTAAGGGTTGTGGTAGATGGTGTAGTGCTGGAACAAGTGGATGAGTTTGTATATCTTGGATGTGCTTTTAGCAGGGATGGAAGGTACACCGCTGATGTTGAAAGAAGAGTGTGTGCAGGGAACAGAGTGAATGGAGCGTTAGGGAGATTACTTAATAGCACAATTTTAAGTCAGGGTGCCCGTCTAGCCCTGCATAATCATGTGCTTATCCCAACGCTATTGTATGGAAGTGAGAGCTGGGTATGTCAGAAAGGGCATGAAAGTAGAATCAACGCGGTTGAGATGAGGTCGCTAACAAAAATATTCTCGCTTCGCAACCGGCGTGTGTGTATGAAGAGAGTGATGAATGTGGAGGAAGCAAGACAAGCCTGCAAGGATCGTGATGTATGGCACTCGGTTCTCTCTGCCTACCCCGTAAGGGATCTGGCGTGAAGATATGCATGTATGTATGTAGTTTTACTTTTTTTATTTCAGACTCTAAAATAAAAAAATACATTTTGCATATACACACCGCTTAACGCAAACGTTTGTTACCACAGCCGCCGTAAGGGGGCGTCCACAAATTACGTGAGATGTTTAAGGGGGTGAGGGGGTCGGGTCAAATCTTATCTAATCTTACGTCGGAGAGAGGGGGGTCTCGGCAAATATCACGCATTTTTTTTCTGATTGAACCAAAAAATAATTATACTATTGTGGTCCTTTATCTTGATTATACATGCAAGATTTAATCTTACGCGTAATCGTAATACGATTAAGATCATTCACTAATTCGTTCGAAAGCATTTTTTTTCTTTTTACAATAAAAATCCAACGCGTTTACATATTTAAGAAATCCACATTTTGAAAAATCTCACGTGAGATTGGGGGGTGGGGGAGGGGGTTGAATAAAATCTCACTACATCTCACCAGAGGGGGAGGAAGGGACAGAAAATTAAAAAATACACCTCACGTAATTTATGGACGCCCCCTAATATGACAACCGGGTCTTCAATTTTTTTTTCATAACGTAAAAACCAAATCACTCTTCCTTCTGTCACAAAAACAAGTTGATAATGCTTATCCTACTTTTCCCTGTATAACGGAAAAAATACTTGCACTTGACTTGCAATCGAGGCGTATTCTGGATCAAACAAAACGAGGTCCGTGCTTGCGGAACACGATAATGATGAACCGGGAAGCGCTCACGATCTCACGGATGACACTTGGTCGCCGGGTTTATTTTTGTTACAGGCTTTTATTTAACTTTCAGTGTTCAAACTCATCTGTCGAACTGTGAAATATATGTTGTTTTATTACGTCGTAGGATATTAAACGAGTAGACGGTTCTTTTGAAGGAAAGAGATTAACATCGCTTATACATCAAAGATGTTAATTGAACGTTAATGTCCTTGTTTATTGCAATGATTTTATTACATTAGCCCAATAAGTGACCCATAGGAATAAAGTATTATTAAGTAGCAGTTAGAAGTTAGTTAACAATTATTCAAAGTTTTTTTTTAATTTTCTTTGTATTGTACTGCGCCTTTTATTGGCCTAAGCATCGGAAAGTAGTTAGTGTCTAAAACACAGGCCTGGCCTAGTTTAGATACTTACAGTAGAATGTAGTGAGTACATCCTTAAACGAATATATAAAAAGTATTTATTAAGCTTAAAATAATTCATATAAGGTCATAGTTTAAGTAGTGTACTTAAAAATGAAATCCGACCACATATTATTTTTACAAAACAACATCACAATGTTTTATAAGTTGCTACTAGGTACATTTTTTGTTTTAAATATTTATGTATGAACTTAGATTTGATTGATAAAAACTATTATTATTCTTGAGGTGCAGTCTTAATGCCAGGCGCATAAGTTTACTGGCTACCTTAATCTCCAAACCAGAATACGACAGTGACAAGCATTGAAGCTATTGCGGCGGGAACACATAAGGCGATGGTACCAGACCCAGGCGAGACGATTCAGAACTCTACCATCTAGTTACCACGTGGTAGTAACTTGTATAGCCAATCGTTCGCTCTTGCGAACTGTCTGACTGAACGGCAGATGGTTTTTTCTTCAAACCAAAACGGAGGAAAACTCATCTGTTCAACTGTGATATATTTATTATTTTGTTGGTTAAACAAGTGAGCGACTGTCTTGATGGAGAGATATAGACATCGCCTATGGACATGAAAGATGTTAATGGTGCGTCTACTTTCTTTTCAATCGACGAAAAAACGGAGGAAGTTCTCAATTCGACGCGTATATTTTTTTATGTTAGACCACGAATAACTTTTTACAGAGTAGTCCGATTTTGATAATCCTTTTTATTGAAATGGTTACACCCCGAGGGTTGTCCCATATAATTTTTGAAAAAAAAAAATTCAGCCAAAAGATCACGAAAACCGAAGATTATTGATTATTCACTCATTGATTTTACTGTATGACCATGCGTAACTTTTCGTCGTTTTATTTTTTTGTTAAAAATATATTATCAAAAAACAATTCTCAGAGATAGGGTATAAAAGTTTGTATGAAATAATATATTGATATGTCGCGGGCGAAGCTGAGCGAGACAGCTAGTAACGACATAAAAATACTTGGAAACATTTTATAATTAGGGCACTTTTGCCATAATTATAAAATGTTTCCAAGTATTTTTTGATGTTTTATAAGAAACAGTAGGTCATTTCTTAAATTGCAATTAAGAATTACTGTGTGAAATAAAATTATATGGTTTGTATTTACGGTAAACGACAATAACGCGCTAGGAAACGATTGCGGTCTCGCAAATTTGCAGTTGGTTTACTTTCGTAATTCGTTTGTGGTGTAGTCACGCGAAATGGCGAGATGTTTTTTATAGAGGGTTGCCATCTTCTGGAATATAAAAGCCTGATTGTGCGCTGTATTAGGCCGGGCTTTTACTTTTTAATACCCAAATATATAGTGTTTCTAGTGTTTCTTACTTGATGAGAAAGCTGAAACTGGTTAATTCAGAATCAGAATTCGCTCTGTCGTGCTTCCTGTAAGATCTTAGCGAAGGGCAGTCAGTATATTTATGATAAGTGTGCAGCACAGACATTTTTTATTGTAAATGTGCAGCACAGACATGTTTTATTGTAAATATTAATGTAAATAGATAGTAAGGCAGGATAGAATGTAAGTTTCGTTTAGTTTCGTTTAGTTCGTAAGTTTTCTATAATAAATAATGTTCGCTTTCATCTTTTATTCGCCCTAAGACCTACATACAGCTTTGTTGTATAGAAATAATAAGGCTTTATGTAGCTATGATCGTTGCCTAATAGGCATATTACGAATAAAGCGAGTTCCACGCAGTCGACGACATTACGAGTCGACTCTTGCGAGATAGTATTTATATGCGGGAACTCGCAATTACGAAAATCCGAAAATTGCAAAATTATTTGTTAAAACAAACGTTTTACGATTGTAAATAGTATGTATAATGTAAGTATAAGCCTTAGGCATATGTTTAGACACTTTTCTGTAATATAAAGATAGTTAACAGGATAGTACGACCTGAAAAGGCGTACAACTCTGTAATTGTAAGAGTTTCCGAGGTCCTGTAAGAACGTATAATGTATATAACACTCTTGTTTGTTATTGTATAAGTTTATTTGTGTTAGATCCTTGTATGTAAATAAGAAATAACACATTGTAATTCGTTTTCGGTAGGTCTTAGGGCATTACGTACTTTGTTTTGCATATATTTGTAAAAAGGTAGTACCGTTGCACTCGCTAGAGGGCCACACTAGTTAATTAAAGGTAGGAGAAGCTACCTAAGATAAAATTATTAAGATTAGATTGCGAAAAGTGGGATTTTAACAAATCCCAGACATTGTGGCGCCACACCCGGCGCCGTTTGTCTTTGTAAAATTCCGCCGACCGTCTGGCCGCGCGCTATAAATATCGGAGAGCGCGGCCATACAATCAGTTCCGTTCCAGTTCCGTTCAGATCAAGTTATAGTTTCGTTACGACTCAATAAGTTTCCCAGACAAGTTCCTGGGCTTTAGTATATATCTATAGGGTACCGGCTTTAGAGTAGGGCAGTGTTAGGGCAAGTAGTGGCTCTCCATAGAATAGGTTAAATATTTGCAACGGTGCTAGCTTTATAGCTTTATTTCGTTACAATAAAGCACCTTTGCAACGAACAGTTGTGGTCTCTATTTATTCTCCCGGCGACACCCGGCTCACGGCCAAAATCACTACGGCTGGTGGGGCATCGAAGAGAGAGAAACTAACAGATCTACAGTCCGCTGGCTCCCCCGGCTGTAGTGCACAATAAGTGTGAAAAAAAATCAGAACTTCGGCTCCTTATTAACTCTTGACCGGGGTTCCCAGTGTTTGCGGGCTACAACAGTGGGCCAAGTTATTGCCGGCGTTGCTGACTTGTGTGTGTGTGTGTGTGTGTGTGTGTGTGTGTGTGTGTGTGTGTGTGAACTGTGATGGGATCATCTGGACAGGACAGAACCAAAGATGTTATTTGTGCGTTGCTATCGATTCGTATCTTCAATAACTTCAGTCCGCAATGTAATGGTAATGTAGAATTAGTAGATTGTCTGTGCTAAACTCTGTTATTCAGTTCCGTATATAGGGTAACGACAAACGATGCGCAATGAGACGTTTTTGAAGTGACAATTGTCAACGTTTCGCTCCAATTCACTAGTCGAAAGGTTATGAAAGTTAAGGCATCTGTCTGTACTCGGCAATTTGTTTTGATATTACCTGGTATAATAAAATAAACGAAAATTAAAATAAAACTTATTCTCCTCATTCGACAGTCTGTTTGGTCTAATGTTGTTAGGAACATCCTGCTTAGGATAAGATGAATAGTGTGTGTTGCCGACGTCGATTAATATTTCGTTTATTTCAATATGCATGGCGCGACAAACGTTTCGTCGTCGAAGAGATATATTACTCAAGTAGACAAACCATTGTAGCCCTTAGAAGACATCTACATTATAATCAGATTTTTCTGCATTACAACATATGTACCTAGGTGTATTTAATTTTTTGATTTATTATTGCTGTCGTAATAACGAGTAAAGAAGTAAAATAATTGTCATGTTTATACGCAGGTTGTCAAATTCGATATGATGACAGCGTTATGTTTACTCGGTAGACAAAATAAGATTTAACAAGTAAGATTAATTTTTGAAGTATATATCTTACATACATACATAACTTCATGCCAGATCCCTTACGGGGTACTGGGTAGGCAGGGAGTACCGGGTGCCATATTTCGGGTCTTTAATCGATTCGCACCGCGAGCGGTTCGGATCCGCGGTGTGAATTGCTCAAGAGCTCGAAATGAAAAGCTCGAAAAGAAATGGGCCGATTCAGACCACGAGGCGAAACGATCATATGCTCTTTTCTTGGTTTTATTTCTATTTATATCAATTTAAAGATCTCAAATATCCATTCACTGCACAGCGGTGTGAATCAACCCAATAGGTACAATAAGAGATTCGGCGATTCGCACCGCTCCACCATTGCGGTCCAAAATGACCCATGCAAAAAGAGCTCTTGGGCAATTCACACCGCG
This sequence comes from Apodemia mormo, assembly GCA_036924255.1. Taxonomy (NCBI): domain Eukaryota; kingdom Metazoa; phylum Arthropoda; class Insecta; order Lepidoptera; family Riodinidae; genus Apodemia; species Apodemia mormo. The sequence goes on along the minus strand of JAUPFN010000010.1, from coordinate 9,986,171 downwards.
GTCCGAACCGCTCGTGGTGCGAAACGACTAAAGGCCCCATATGTCACGATCCTTGCAGATTTGTTTGCTACCTTCACATTCATTACTCTCTTCATATAAAACATACAGGTTGCGAAGACTCTTGACGCCACCTTCAGACAATACCCGATTAATCTGACCATGACATGTCAGTTTTGGTCTTACCCGGTACCTACACTCTTCCTCGTTCGCATAGTATATTTTTTTTATTAACCTTTCATATACCATTTTTTCTATATGTCCGATCTAACGAGCCATCCCCTTATTAAGTATTTGTAAATGTGGAATTACATCCCTGCAATAATAGTATGGTATGGTGACGCAACGTCATCATTATAGTTAGCTAACTATAGTCAATGATTATCTCGTTTCATTAGGAGAACATTCTACTTGTTTGCTATTAAAAAAACTTGAATCTCCTCAGGGGTTTTCGCTATGCTATTTCGCCACAGACCGTAAATAAACCTGAGGTAATCACTCATGGGTAAAGCCAAACATTTGACCTAATTCTCCCACCTGAATGTCGAAAGTCATAACTTTTATGACTCGACTTGACACTTGTTATCGATTGATGGGATCTTTATTGCTATAGCTCGAATGTTATAAAATTAACGTGTTTTAAAAGCTGTTTTATCAATGCGATTAACGCTTACTCGATGCAGGTATGTATATAGAATTGAAGGATTGGTTGTTATACACCTGCGACATTTTGGCATTTTAATCCTAGTAATTCCATAGTTCCATTCCATAAATCCACAATTCCATTATACATTGATATTTTCTTATATCCATGGAATTATAACACTTTTTAAGTGCGCGCGTCACTTTTTAAGTATTCGTTAGACGTTCTGTTTACTCTTGCCTACCTGTAAGGGAACCGGGTGTGATGATACAATATAGCAATTAAGCAAACGATGTTTTGAATATTTTCATTAAAAGGATTTGGCTGGAGGTCTGGCTATTTGATGTCAGTTATCACTGAAGATAGTTGGTTCACTTTTTTTGTCTAAAGAAATTATTGCTGACCTTTAATTATAGAGAACGGTGACTGATATTGAGTATATATTTACGAAGTGATAGAGTTCTTCTCGACCTGGTTTGGTGTACCGCCTTACATATTTACCATCGTTGATTGTCGCTGTCGTGTTTCGGTTTGGGGGGTAAGATAGCCGGCATTATAACCTCACCACACGGATAGCTGCTTACCATTAAAACTTTTGGTGTTTATAGATGATGGTTATTTTTTTCTATCAGGAGAACTAGCTTGTTTGCTATCCTATGTAATAAAAAGTATAAAATACGTATTTATTTTTTAAAATATAAAAGAGTTCAGGGACGAAAGAGTAGTGCTATGTATGTGCTAGTATGTTCTCGAATTTAATTTATAAATGGTATTGCAACATAGACGGCTTTCTAGTCTAGAGGCAGTCCGCAGTCACAAAAGTCGATATTTATTACTTTAACCACGTCAGTACCTGTCTGTACTTTCCGCAAATAGAACATAGACAAACACGATTTGAAAGCCAGGACAAATCGATTCGCGACTAATCGATTCACTAATACCACAAATTATGTAATAAGTTTTTTACGTCATAAAATAGCAAATCAGCAATTTCCAACTTTTTTTATATCATAAGATAGTAAACAAGCAAATGGGTCTCCTGATGGAAAGAGTCAACCATCGCCTATAGACACCAAAGGTGTTAATGGTGCGTTGCTATCTTGTGGCGAGGTCTTATGACACATACACAAGTTTACCGGCTACCTTACCGTCCAAACCGGAACACGACAGTGACAAGCACTGACACTATTACGGCAGGAATAGGTAAGGCGGTGGTACCAGACGAGCGAGACAATGCACAATTCTACCACCTAGTAGCCACGATGTTAGTGATTCGTATAGCCAATCGGTCGCCTTTACCGACCTGCCTGGCAGAACGGCAGTTGGCCTATTCTTCAAACGAATCCGGAACCAACACGGGGAACACTTCATTGGTTCGGTCCCATTTGAGTTGAGTAGCCGATAGGCTTATGCATTTGACCCTACCATCCCACCACACGGATAGCATCGCACCGTTTATATCTTTGATGTATAGACGACGATTTCGCTTCCGTCAGGAGAGCCATTAGCTTATGAACTTTTAAACTAACGCGCTCTACTATCATTTTCAAAAATATATAAACGGGTCAATAACGCGTACATATATAGAACTTACTAGTAAAGCTCGACGTTTCGGCCAAGTTACATTGACCGTGGTCACGAGCAAACAGCCATTAGCTTGTTTGTCTAGTAATAATATCATATTGTTACGAATAATCTAGAAGCGTGTAGAATTGGAGCGCGCGCGCGGTAACTATCTAGAAATAAAAGAAAGAGATAGCTACTCCTATTGACAAACAAATAGTTGACCTGGGCTATGCCATAATGGACTTTGTGAGATATGGCATAAGGTTGAAAGTAGCGTGTACTGGGATTTATGACTCATAACATGTTTACGATAAGAAGTGATTCATTGTTTCCCGATACATTAAGATTTTTCTGGATCCAGCTAGGACTTTCCCCTGCCTATAAATACAGAGATGTTGACAAACACAAGGCAGTTTTTATCAAGCGATCGAGAACGATACATCAAGTGACCAAGTGCGAAGCGAGAAGTGTTCTATTGTGTAGTGTTCTAAGTTCAGTGATAGTACAGCAAGTGACTATTGTGTAGAGTGTATTTTAGTATTACGTTGTGTTGTGTTGTGTAAATACACGGATTTAATATAAGTGGTGTTTTCCTACAATTGCGAACCCGAGTACGTAACATTATTATTCAACAACAGCGACAATCATCGCCTATTGTTACAGGCATGTACTTGCACATAAAAAAGTTTTCTGGCGACCTTCCCCTACGTGACAGTGATAAGCACAAACTTTACTAGGACGGGAATAGATAAGGTGGTGTGGTGGTAAAACTGGATGAGAAGTTGTAAAACTTTTCCGCCTTATTAGGTTAAGTTGCGTTGTCATTTTTGTGTATGGTGCGTTGTTATCTGTAAGGCAGAGATGAAATGCCATGGTTCATAGGGCTTTGATTCGATTCCTGACAGGGATAAACATTTGGGTGATTACCATAAATTATATATTTATTAAATATATAATATATATTTAATACATCTGTGGTTTGAGGAACCTTACTAATAGAAATATTATTAATAAACATATCATCTGTGGTTTGAGGAAAACTACAATTTGAAGTATCATTATACATATTTTTCCACAGTTCAAACCAAATTGTATGTATAATAATAAAGTATCATCACGCCCGGTTCCCTTGCGGGGTAGGCAGAGTAAACAGAACGTCTATAGATTTTCCAGTTCACCGCGGTTCGCCGGTTTGTCAGTTGGCAAGATAAGTGGTGGTCCTCATCGCCGCATTTGTCGACATGTTAACGATTATCAACTATTTCTAGCGATAACGGGGACCGACAGTTTTACGTGCTCATCCGAGGCACTGAAGTGGTAATACACCACTCCGCCAGCTCCGAGCTGCAATTGAAGGTTAGATTTTTCTAGAAAACCTCAAAAAACCTCAAAAACACATTGCCCGACCCGGGGATCGAACCCGGGACTTTATGGTCTGAGTCGAACAGGTACCCCTAGACCACGAGGCTATCCTACTGAATTATTTACCTACGAGATCAATTAAATAATCCTTCTGGATTATTGTAAAATTATTCGTTCTCGTAACACGGTTGATTTGAAATATTCGGGAAATAGAACAAACCTTCTGAATTAATCATAAAAAAATATTTTTTTGAAGTTATACTTCTTATGGGTAATTTGGAAAAAAGGAGATTATAATTTTTACGATTGGCGCGCACACCTGACAGCCGTCCGTCAAAACACGACATGATGAAGTTGGCTTATGTTACGATGCGCGCGCACACCGGCAGCTAGCGATATGCAGTATGCTGATATTACGATGCGGGCGCACACCGACAGCTAGTGACGTGAAGTTAGCTGATGTTATGATGTGCGCGCACACAGCAGTTTGTGACATGAAATTGGCCGATATTAAGGGCTCACTGAATTTGGCCCCACTTTTTTTGATTTTTAGATTTTTGATATTTTTAATTATTTGTTCGTCGTTCGTTCTTTAATGTTCGATTGTAAAAATTGTTTGTTCGTCTTTTATTTATTTATAATTAATTAAACAAATGATCACCCTTAAGTTGGCCCCCCTTACTAGATATCTTTATTTTTATCACTTAGATTAATTAATTTTGATTAATTATCGTTTGTTCGACGACTATTGGTGATTGTTCAATCATAAAAACAATTAAATTCCCAATTATTATTTATTTTATATCTAATATGCAAACCATTACCTGACGCCTACATTGCGCATGCGCCAGCAGTCTAATGGCGACTGAGCGATGCGTAGTGCATGTCATGTAAAAAAATGACATTATAAATAATGCTCCATTTCGAATGTTTAGTTGTAAAAGAATCATTATTAATAAATTATGTACTTATTAATAATCATCGAAAAACATCTAATGTCTATATAGTCCATTTACATGCATTACGTCCAATATATGTACTTAACTCATAAAGCCACATAAAGCTGTTTGTTGAGTAAACAAAAAGAGTAATTACTCTAATTAAATATGAATTTCTTATATATGTACATATGTGTGTGGGTGTGTATATCATACAACTGTTTTTAATTTGTTTCTTTGCTAAAATGATAGGCCTATTTATAATTCTGTTAAAGATGTATATATTAGATGTACTATTAGTTAACCTCAAAAAATGTGCAGATTTTTTTTTTATGTATCGTGTTAAATTTACCACTATCGGAACTACCTACAATATTTCCTAATAACAATTAAATACCTTTATATTTAATCGAGGTACTCACACTGTTGAGTAAATAATTCATTCAAATCGTATAATTTGATGATATTCGAAATGGAGCATTATTTATAATGTCATTTTTTTACATGACATGCACTACGCATCGCTCAGTCGCCATTAGACTGCTGGCGCATGCGCAATGTAGGCGTCAGGTAATGGTTTGCATATTAGATATAAAATAAATAATAATTGGGAATTTAATTGTTTTTATGATCGAACAATCACCAATAGTCGTCGAACAAACGATAATTAATCAAAATTAATTAATCTAAGTGATAAAAATAAAGATATCTAGTAAGGGGGGCCAACTTAAGGGTGATCATTTGTTTAATTAATTATAAATAAATAAAAGACGAACAAACAATTTTTACAATCGAACATTAAAGAACAAACGACGAACAAATAATTAAAAATATCAAAAATCTGAAAATCAAAAAAAGTGGGGCCAAATTCAGTGAGCCGATATTAAGATGGGCAGGCACACCGACAGCCAACTAAGAGTTGTTGCTTTGCTAAGTATAACTTCTTACGTATGTACATAAGTACACACATCTATATCTATATTAATATTATAAATGCGAAAGTTTGGATGTTTGGATGGATGTTTGTTACTCAATCACGCAAAAACTACCAAACGGATTTAAATGAAATTTAAATCCGTTTTAGCACACGGTTAGATGATAACCTGGAATAGCACATAGGCTACTTTTTATCCCGGAAAAATTAGGTGATCCCGCGGGATTCGCCAAAAACTATAATGCAGCGGGCTGCACGCTGCAGCTAGTAGGTATATATATTTTTTTGTTGTATATTGTTTGAAATTCATTCAGGTCTTTCACGCTGATTTCCATATTAAGCATTCTGGGCCTGAATGTCGTGTAGTAACAGACTTGTATTTATTCTATGGGTAATATTCTCCGTCACCAGGAAAACATGTGAAGGACTGTCACTTAAAAAGCCAGTCAAGTGCGAGTCAAACTAGGACACATAGGATTCCGTACAACCGAGCGATATTAACTGAAGTTACTTGTATGACCCCTTTCCGGGGCCTAGTGCGGACCTAGGACCGGGGTCTAGTTGTTTTACTTTTTTTTAATTACCTTGTTGTGAAAGCGGCTACAGTAACACGCATATTGTTATAATTTCATATGTCTGTCTATTTCCGTTTAGCGACAAAGCTCTGTAAAAGACGGACAGTGGAAGCATATTAATAGGATTCCATAAAGTTCCATGCCAAATTTAATCAAAATCGGTTTTATAGTTTAGCTGTGAAAGCGTAAGAAACTAAGACTCGTATTTATAATATTAGAATGGATTAGTAAGGATTTATTACGTTGAGTAACAGAAATCCTGTCTCGATGTACGAACAGTTTGGCTGGTAAAAAACTGTACATATTTAAAGACTATAGGTAATGATCATAATATGTAAGTAAGCAATAAAAATATAATATTGCTTAACTACATAGTAAACCTGTAGTTAGTGTAATCATATTCAGAAAGTTGGTCATCGTGCAGGCGACAGCAGCACGCTAACGAGTCTATATTATAGGCATAGAACATTCCATAAATGGCATCCGAAATATCATATAATATGCATCATTATAAATCACATAGCTAAAGAGCTTCGTCTCTTCATTTAGTTTGTGAAATATCACACTCAATGAAATCGCATCGTTAGTAAAAATTCGGAATATCATCGTCTTACATTGACTTAGGCAGCGGCGACTAGTGACGAATCGTGCGTGTGTGTAATATGTATAATGTGTAGTGTTAATGCTTACGAAGAGGATGTAAGACGATAATGCTTAAATTATGGACATTAAGTACCATAGAGAATATTTTAAAAATAGACTTTAAACTAAATGCGTTAAATAGTATTAATTTCCTTGAAATTATATGTCACAGATCTAAAAATCACTTGCACCTACTTCATTTTTAATAGCATATGGAACATGTGGCGCTGGGGTAATTTTATGTCTGAAGGTGAAAAATCATTGCCAATGATATTTCGGATGTGAAATCATTGCATTTTTTTTACTTTCATCCAAGGAAAATTATTTAAAAGTAGCAATCATATGGAAATGCCTACTATGGTATGTCTAAAACTTTGATGTATATGCGCGAGTCTCAGGTATGGTTTTTGTCATGCACTGTATAGATAAGTCTCTCATTATGCCTGGTGTCAGATCATATCAGCTGGACGACTGCCCACGTTAATAAAGTCGGAACTCCTACGCCAATAAGTGTAGTAGTCAATATTTTCAACAAATTACTCTTAACAATAACCATTATATTCTCCAGGAATTTGATTTATGGTAAGCAAAATATGAAATAATGCAGTATACAATCCGCGTGCCGGTTTCACGAATCAGTTTTGATTTGCTTATTTTAAGTCAATGCCACAACCCTGGAGAAGATCAAGCGAGAAAGGCCGTTGCATATTTATTATGAAATGGTATTGAATAACCTGAAATAATCTACAGAACAACCGCTTTAGAAGTGAAGTATATTTTTAAACAGTAGGGTTATTCTAGGTTATTTGAACATTTGCATGCGGCATTTAGACCCCCCCACAAGGATAGCAACGCAACATTAATATATTTGGTGTCTATAGGTGATGGTTGTCTCTTTCTATCAAGAGAGTCATCTGCTTGTTTGCCATATTATAAAAATATCAAAAATATATGTCAACAATACTGATAGAAATACATATATAAACCTCGCTGGGAGAGATATGTGTAAACTCGCTATAGCGTTAAACCTCACCTAGCTGGTTCAAGGAGCGACGCGGGTTCCTGACGTTGAGAGTTATACAACCAATTGCTTGGACCTTCTGCTAACTACGGATCCAGATCGCTACTCGGTGGCAATTTCCTCGTCGCTTGGCAGCTTCGTCTAGTGAAATCTGTATCTGTCTAATCGCCGCCCGATCCCAGTCCCAGAGGCTCTCGGCGCGTATGGCGATACAAATCAGCAGATTGGGACGAGATGCGTTCCTTTTTGGCGTCTTATCCCTGGCGGCCTGTCTGCTTTTCTTCTGAAGACTCCTCGACCTACACGGATGCTTTGACAGATGTGCTGCGACAGGAAATAGAGTACTTTATTCCTTTCTCCGACGCAGCCATGTCCAGCAAAGCTCAGCCCTGGTTCAGAGCTGATTGTAGACGCGCTGAGGCGCTAAAGCGTGAGGCATATCTGGCTTTGGCAGATGCTCGACACCGCAAGGCCAAGGACGTATCGGAAAAGAAGAAAACCTTCAACCGGGCCGCAAAAAGGCTCTACTATAAGCTCGATCTGACCATGTCAGCCGATTGGGGCGCTGGCTCACACCGCTGTAGAGAAGGCAAACCTATTCGTTACTCTATTCGCGGAAAACTCACTTCTAAATCCCGCCAACGCGAAACCTCTAAGTCTACCTGGATGCGAGGTGAAAATTCCGGAAATTCGCATCCGTCAGACTGAAGTTCTTAAAACGCTGCGGAATCTGGGTGTGAACAAAGCCAATGACCCTGATGGGATTGCAGCCATAGTACTTAAAACCTATGCGTCTGAACTCGCTTCTGTTTTGACACGTTTCTTTCGCTTTTCGATGCCTACTGGAAAAGTACCAAAATCATGGAAGCTTGCTAACGTGCAGCCTGTGCCCAAACAAGGCAGTCGTGCTGACCCCTCCAACTCTAGGCCAATTTCAGTCACGTCCATACTCTGCAAGATTATGGAGCGTGTACTGAAAAGGAGGCAAAATGGCACACCTAGAAGCGAACGATCTACTCAGTGACCGCCAATACGGTTTTCGCCGAAATCGGTCCACTGGGGATCTTCTAGCATATACCACGTACATCTTGTGCACGCCCACCGAGAATCATGGCGAGGCTGTCTCCCTTGATATCTCGAAGGCCTTTGACAGGTTCTGGCACGATAGTCTTATTGGCAAGCTTCCTTCGTATGGTCTACTTACTGGTCTCTACGCTTGGATCTCAGATTTTCTGAGTGGCCGATCGATTAGAGTAGTCGTCGACGGCTGCTCGTCCGACAAAATGACTATAAATGCAGGATTCCCTCAGGGATCAGTCCTCTCTGAAACTCTATTCCTGCTACATATTAACGGTCTGCTGAAGTCCGGTATTTATGGGTACGCAGACGACAGCACTCTTGTGGAGAGTTACGCATCCAGCGCGCGAGCCAGTACGGCATAGATCCGGTCTCTCAGAGAAGCGATGGTCGATCGTATGAACCTTAACTTCCAGGCAGTCTCCGATTGGAGCGATGCCAATCTGGTTAAGTTTAATGCGGCTAAGACCCAGAGGTGTCTATTCTCCGCTAAACGGAGTCCATTCCACCTGTCACTCCGTCTTTTCAGGGTGTGTCCGTGCTGATAACTGACCACCTCGAGCTCCTTAGTATTACCTTAACGCCCACTCTCAACTTTGGTTCGTATATTGAATCGAAAGCCCAAGTTGCCTCAAAAAGCTTGGGATTCTGGCCAAGGTGAGACAGTATTTCAGCTCAGGACAGTTGCTCAATCTTTATCAAGCACAAGTCCGTTCGTGCACGGAATACTGCTCTCACCTCTGGGATAGAGAGGCGTGCCAAGAAGCTAAGAAACGACGATGATCTAGTAGGCAAAAAACGCCAGCGCCTCGCTCATCGCCGTAAAGTGGCTCGTCTATCGGTCTTTTATCGGATACACTTTGGAGAGTGCGCTGCGGAATCACACGACATAATTCCGCCATCCCCGTTTTTCTATCGATCGTCGAGGCGCACAGATACTAGGCATTGCTATATGGTGGACGTTCCACGTACCCGGACAAAGCGGTCCGACTCGACATTCTTGATCCGAACCACAAGGGACTGAAATATGTTTCCTGAGTTTGTGTACCCCGACGGGTACAACCAGGGGATCTCCAAGAGAAGAATGAATAGGTACCTTCTAGTGAAGCGCGTTCCATTTTGGCCGCATCTAAATAATCAGGCAAGATCGTGGTCAAACGCTTCCCTATCGATAATAAATAAAATAATAAAAGTTTCTTTGAAACTAAATTAGCTTTATCCTCCAAATTATTCCGAAACTGGACCTCGCTTTCAATTTCGACACCTAAAATATTAATGCAGTAAGAAATGATGAGGGGAGTACTCTAGAATAGAAGAGCTGTGGGTATAAAAGGGTTCTTTTTAGTGGAAAACGCACAGGTTTGAGTATTCTGAAGGTTAAGTGTAAATTATCAATCAATATCAGGCACATCAGACACGTAATAATGCATTTTCGATAAAAGCGCCCTATGTCAAACCCTACCTAATGCCTGAGCAACTGCAAATGCCTCCTCCCTTTGCATTGGATGGCTGAAGCCTAGCGACGGGTTAGGTAAACCAGAAGATCTCTAGCAGAGCTCTCGACGAAAACCGTACCTATTGTCGCTTATATGCGCGATTTTCGAATCGCGAAAGTACGTTTGATTGTCCTTCTTTCGCGGCAAAACGGAGCGACGAATTGGTGTGATTTTTTGAGTGGAGATAGTTGAAGGTATGGGGAGTGGCATAGGCTACTTTTTGTCCCCAACCTCCCACTTCCCTAAAATGAATTTAACGCAAGCGAAGCCGCGGGCATAAGCTAGTTTATAAATATTTCCGTAATATATTTCAGGTTCGACAACTACTCGGCAAATGTTATGGTGGACGGGAAGCCTATTAACCTAGGTCTATGGGATACAGCTGGGCAAGAAGACTACGACCGACTTCGGCCGCTGTCTTACCCACAAACGGACGTGTTCCTCATATGCTTCTCACTTGTCAATCCGGCTTCTTTTGAAAACGTACGCGCAAAGGTAATATTGTGTTATATTTTTAATCGACTTACCGAAAAGGAATGGTTGGTTCTCAATTCGATTGTATTTTTTTTTTTAATTTTTGATATCTCAGATCGTTTACATTTATTAACCGATTTTTAAAATTAACTTTAATTTAAATTTTTGTTTAATTAAAGTTTGTAATTCTAACTTTACAATCTTGAGGTCCACTACAGTATGATTTTCAAGGAATTTTTGCCTCAAACGACGAATCTATGTATATAATAAAATCGTAGAAAAGTACGAATCTATGCATATAATAAAATCGTAGAAAAGTCAAAACTCTACATTGAATATTTTTTTAAAAGAATACCTGGGGAGTGATCTACAATCGATATGGAAGCCAAAAATATAGTTTTTAGAATTTTTGTCTGTTTGTATGTATGTACGGTGTAAACTCAAAAAGTCCTGCATGGATTTACTTCAAATTTTGCATGAATATTACTAACAGATCGAGTCAACATATAGGCTACATATTATCACGCTATCACCGACGGGGAAGGAGCTGTGCGGAGTAAACGAATTCCGCGCGGACGAAGTTGCGGGGAACAGCTAGTTTTCAATAAATCAAAATGTAAACACAGCAACACCAGTTCATGCTAACATGAGTATAAAACCGGCCTCAAACCTAACTCACACGACCAATCTAAACTTTTTTATACATAAATGCAAAATTCAGTTGAGCTTAGATGCGTTAGAAAACTAACAGAAGCCGCAAGATTCGCAATACAGCGAAGGTTAATGTTTGGTTAATGGTTGGTTGGTTAGTAGGTTGTTCACATAAAACACAAATTTTCGCATTATGGCGCCAATGTAACCACACCACAATTAAATTTTGATTTTATTTTATTGTTAGTACAAAACAAGCAGATGGATCAGCGATAACTATCGCCTCTAAACAACAAAGAAAAATATTTTTATGGTACTTCGCATGTTTCACTCTTGTGGTGGTGATGTAATGCTCCATTGTAAAAAAGATTTTTCTACCAAAAAAGCATAACACCACAGAGATAAGCACTGATTATCAGTGCGACGAAGCGAGATTTTACTGAATTTTACCATCTGTCAGTGACAGGTTGATGGTAGCAACAGGTTTCCACCCATTCGCCTTTCATGAACTATTTAATAAGAAGATGTTTCAGTTTTTTAATGAGCCTGGACGAACACGGGTAAAACTTCAATTGTGTAGTTTTACTAAGTGCTGCTGATATAAAGTTTATAATAAATATTTGTTTTAATGTTCCAGTGGTACCCAGAAGTGCGACATCACTGTCCGTCAACGCCAATCATCTTGGTCGGCACGAAGCTGGACTTGCGCGAAGACAAGGACACAATCGAGAAATTGAAGGACAAGAAACTTGCTCCTATCACCTATCCACAGGTAATTGGGGTTTTTCTTCTTTTCTTTTTGCGATAAGCATATTGTTACGTGCTTCGGGTTCGTAATTGTAAGAAAACACCACTTATATTAAATCCGTGCATTTACAATACAAATACACAAAACAACACAATGAAATACTCAAATACTCTGATTAACACTAGTCACTCACTGTTGTTCTAACACTAAATTTAACCGACTACACAATAGAACACTCGCTTCGCACTGGTCACTTTAAGTATCGCTCTCGATCGCTTTATAAAAACTGCTCTCTATTTGTCAACATTTCCCTATTTATACTCGAGGTAAAGTTCGACAACAATTGAATGTTCGGCAATCATCTCGTAAGCAATTATCGTAAACAAGTAGTGATAAACAAACAAGTCCTAGTACAAGTTATTTTCAACCTTATGCCTTATACCCCAAAGTCCATTATGGCATAGCTATTCGGTTAACGGTCAACTATTTGTTTGTCAATAGGAGAAGCTATCTCTTTCTTTTATTTCTAGATCTCTCCAGCGTTCCAACTCTTCACGTTTCTAGATTATTTGTAACAATATGCTGGAATTGTTGCAGCCTTTGAGATCTACTCTCAAAGGCTGCAACAATTCCAGCATATTACCTGATACTGTTTTGGCATGAAAGATATTTTGTATTGTTTGGAAAATATTTTGTGCGTATGTGTTGTCCTTAATCAAATTGTTTGTTCAAATTATGCTTTTACCAAATGCTTGCTTTTGATGAGTCTACCAATTTGCAACCGCATTTCAAAATAGATAGAGATATATACGGGTGTCCCAGAAATCAACGTCAAGCCGAAGACGGACGACAGGCCAAGGGATGGTAATTCTCAAAAAAATATGAAAAAAAAATTTTTACCTGCACTCTAAAAATTATAGCCATTTAAAAAAAAAGTGAAAATCAACACTTTGTTATGATTTTGCAAGTATTATTACTACAAAATGTTTACTTAGCTTAATCATTTTGTGGGCGATTTGTTACTGAATAATGTTAGTATAAATTACAATTCAAAATTTGAACATAACTATCTTGGTTTCAGAGAAAATATACCTAATTTGCCCAAACATGTGCTCAAAATTATTACATCATTCAACTTTACCTGGCTGTGCTGAAAAATATGTACTACGCTATTTTAGCACATGGCATTAAAAAATGGTGCATTTAGTGGGCTTTCTAAAATGCTATAACACTTACTACATTTCATCCTAAAAATTGTATTTTTTTATTTTCTAAAACAACTCGGATTTAAGCTTCTTTGATTTACTTAAAGGTGTAGGTGTAGGTTTTCTTTAAAGCTTACATAAATTAAAGTAAGACAGCACAAGTTTGGGTGAAACAGATAGGGACGCCACTTCAACGTGTGAGAGTGAAAGAGATAGCAAGCCTGAGCATCATCAACAGCACAAGTTACTTTTTACCCTACTTTTAACAGTACCCTACTACTACCCTACTTTTACCCTACATTTTATCCTAATAATGGTTTTTTTTTACTTGCTAAAACCACTCGGATTTATGCTTTTTTGATTTTCTTAAAGGTCTAGGTTTTGGTTTTGTCAAACACTTGTACTATTTCACAAACAAATACTTCACAACTAACATTTAATTATTGTAAAGCCAACCGGTTTCGCCTGTCAGAGGCATCAGAGCTTTTAGTTTATTTATATATTATTTAAACATTACAATTAAACACGCAAAGACAATATCGTTGTTGTCTTTGCGTGTGTAATTATTGTAATGTTGTATTGTAAATGTGTAATTGTAGTGTTTGACAAAACCAACATGATGCAGTTTCACTAAGTGCCGACGATGGATAGTATAAATTATATGTGTAGGTTTTCTTTACACCTTACATAAATTAAAGTAAGACAGCACAAGTTTGGGTGAAACAGATAGAGACGTCACTTCAATGTGTTAGTGAGAGTGTGAGTGAAAGAGAAAGCAAGCCTGAGCATCATCTACGGCACGTGCACGGCACACGACACACGACAGTGACAAGCACTGACGCTATTGCGACAGGAATAGATAAGGTGGTGGTACCAGACTCGGGCGAGACAATGCAGAAATCTACCACCTAGTGGCCATGATGTTAGTGGCTCGTATAGCCAATTGTTCGCCTTTTACGACCTACGTGGCAAAACGGCAGTAGGACTATTCTTCAAAGGAGCCAGGGATCAACTCGGGAATATTACCATTTGATCCCATATGAATTGACTGAAGATCTGATTGAGAGTTCCAGAGAGATGCAGGAGATAGGAAGTTGGTTGTTGCAGTTTTACTGTATGTAATATTTTTATATCCCACTGAGTCAGAAATGCGGCTACACTAAGATAATGTTTGGTAGTGTTGGTTGGTGGTCTTGTGTTGGTTGGTCAAACACAATCAGTGTCTCAAAAACATCCTCCAAAAATGAGTGCACAATTTTGAATTGTGCGCTCATTTCAAATAGAATCGCATCTGTCACAATACTGTCAATTTTATTTCTTTTTGTACATTGCTTTGTAAAAACAACATTAATCTTGCGCTTAAGGTTGGGTATGCAAAGGCATATATTTTTGCCACAGCAATACTTTTAAATGTGTCAGTTTTGTTCGGGACTGTGCATCTTGGGTTTTTATATCAATGGGTAGATAACATAAAAGGGGCTAGTATTATTTTTTCTATAAATTGATTGATTGTGGTCTATTGTTTAACCTATTCCGATCCGATAATTAGATCCCGGGAGGATTTGATGTAAAGAGACAACCATTGCCAATAGATACCATAGATATTCATTTTTTTTATATCATAAGATAGCAAACAAGCAGATGGGTCTCCTGATGGAAAGAGTCAACCATCGTCTATAGACACCAAAGATGTTAATGGTGCGTCGCTATCTTGTATGTATGGGAATAAAATTTTAATACTCCGCCAGTGAGTTGCGCGACCGAAGTCGCGCAACTCACTGGCGGAGTATAGTACTTACCTAATGACGACGCCTATTAATGACGCGTTGCTATCCTTGTAGCGGGATGGTAATGCCATATGCAAAAGTCTACCAGCTACCTGGCTCCAAAACCGGAAAACGACAGTGAAAAGAATAAGTAAGGCGGTGGTACCGAATCTGAACTACGGAACCCTACCATTTAGTACTTCGTATTCACGATGGAAGTGACACGTGTACCCAATCATTCGCCTTTTACGAATCGCCCGGTAAAATGACAGAAACGAGCCCGGACAACCCGCTGAATGTAAGTGAAACGAAGTGTCTACCGACATTCGGTTCGGATACGGAAGTTACAGTATTATCCTCGTATATTCAATTTCTATTGCAGGGTCTCGGTATGGCAAAGGAGATCGGCGCAGTCCGGTACTTGGAGTGTTCAGCGTTGACGCAGAAGGGCCTGAAGACCGTGTTCGACGAGGCTATCCGCGCCGTGCTGTGCCCCGTACAACCAGTCAAGGTCAAGCGGAAGTGTACTATACTGTAAAAATTAACGCGTAACAGGTGGGTAACTATTACCTAACTACTAGCAATCGCCCTCTGGTCGAAACTTGATCCTAAACAGAAGAGTACAATCTCCTCTAAAATTTTATTACTTTTTTTAAGTTTGTTAACAGATTTAGCCATAAAAAATAGTGTACGTGTGTGTACATGCTGTTGTTTGTTAAATGAAGAGTATAGGTTAGTTTTTTACCCAACTAATCAAAAGTAAATAATAGTTTGGGTCACGCGGACGAAGTCGCGGAGATAAAGATTAATATTTTTTCAAATTTGATGCACTGCCATTCCTTGCAATAAATTGGGATGACGTTATATCAAATTAATGCTTGCACTTGTAGGAAGTTTATAGGAATAGACGTACAATTAATTTTACAATAGGCGACGCGCGTGTAGTACCAGTAATGTTGGCCCGTTGGTTGATACATTTCGCCCGAGTTTAGTACCATTGCCTTACCTAATTCTGTCACGATAGCGTTGGTGCCTGACTCCGTTGTATTCAGATTTGGAGGGTAAGAAAACTGATAAATTTATGCATATGGAATTTTATCCCTGCCACACAGATAATCAAAATTTATATAAAGACATTGCTATAATCAAAATATTTGGTTTCAATCAAATTATAGGCAATAGCTATCTTTCCAGCAGCAGAAACATCTACTTGTTTTCTATATGATGATATAATAATTTAAACGCAAGAACCAACTTTCCGATCTCCTGTATTTCTGAAACCCTGGATAATATTTTCATTAAATTTATATTTTTTTGTATCATAAGATTGCAAACAAGCAGATAGCTGTTGTAATGGAAAGAGAAACCATTGCCTATAGACACCAAAGATATTAACGGTGCATTGCTATTCATATGGCGGGATGGCAATACCACATGCATAAGTTTACGGGCTAAAGAGCCCGTAAACTTATGCATGTGGTATTGCCTTCAACCCTGAACACGACTATGGCAAGCACTAACATCAAATAATAAGGTGAGACGTTGCGGAAATCAACTTTTTTTTTATATTATAAGATAGCAAAGAAGCAGATGGGTCTCTTGATGGAAAGAGTCAACCATCGCCTATAGACACCAAAGGTGTTAATGGTGCGCTGCTATCTTGTGCGTGGTCTTATGCCACATGCATAAGTTTACCGCCTACCTTACCCTTCAAACTGGAACGCGACAGCGACAAGCATTGACGCTATTGCGGCAGGAATAGGTAAGGCGGTAGACCAGACCTGGGCCAGACAATGCGGAACTCTACCACCTAGTAGTCACGATGTTAGTGACACGTATAACCAATCGGACGCATTTTACGACCTACCTGGCAGAATGGCATTTGGTCTATTCTTCAAAGGAGCCTGACTAACACGAGAGAACCAATTGGGAAGTATACCGCCCCGTTGGTCGAGTGGTTATCGGGCCTGACTTCAAAATCGACGGGGCTCGGGTTCGATCCCCGATGGGGACAAGCACTTGTGTGATGAGCATAAATGTTTGTATTTTCCGGCTTCGGGTGTTTATTAAATCTATTCCAGTATTTATATATGTATTTCTATGTATTAGTATTGTTGACTAACACCCATAACACAAGCAAATAATTTGCTTACTTTGGGGTTAGATCAGTCAGTGTAATTCGTCCCATGAATATTTATTTATTTATATCCTCCCAAAAAAGAAAAATAGTTTTTTTTCAAAGGGGTTAATAAAGGACTGAGTTCTGAAGTTACAAACATAGTGAAACTGTAAACCTCATCATTTTTGGTGAGTTAGTCGAAACGAAAGATAGCGAACAAGGAAATAATAAAATGAGATATATATATAAAGTTAATGATTCCCAAAATAAACTTGTTTTTTTTTATCCGCACATTTTTTCCAATTTCAGGTAAAGCAGATAGAAAAGCAACAGCATTCTATCTAACAGAGCGCACCTGAAGATCCGTCTGTACGTCAAATTAGTGTGCTGTACTAATGGACTGCAATATAATGCAAAACAATAGATGTTAATTCTTACTATTAAACGCAATGTAACGGTGTGAGTGAGGTCCGTATATGTAAACGCTTTTGTATCTGTTCAAACTGATATTTGGGTCTGCTATATATTTATGAATGGGACATATTATGTTGCTATTCTAGGTTTTGTAATAAACTTCTCGTAAATTGCTAATGCGCGCGGTCGCCATTGTTGTGACGTCAGTCTAGTATGTACTTTGTACTTTAAAGTACTAGGTAAAACTTAAGGTTACACTCATATTAGTCACCTGAAATAAACACCTAAGCATTCTGTCTCATTGCTCCAGGTCTCACCTCTTTCCTACCACAATAACTTAATGTAATTGCCCTAGGTAGAAAGAGAGGATAATATTTCAGAGGGTGATAGCAATGCTTTAGGTTTGGTTACAAGTTAGTACTAATATCTACATCAGGATTTAATACAGCTTCATGTTTTAAACAGACTACTGTTAGCACATATTAAACTGAAAGAGTGATGTTGAACGAAATCATTCATTCGTTAAATATACTTGGTTCTAGTGCATTGTGGACTGTGGGTTTTAGTGCACTCTAGTGGCCGCGTTTCCGATCCCGTAAATTTTTAAAAGAATATGTTGTTGTGTCAAAATAACTTGTTTTATTGAATAAAGTACTTCTGATTTCTGATTACTAACATATTGCGAAGATGTAATAAAAATTTTTTACTTATTATAACGAGCAAAATATTAATAGGAGCAGCAGGAATACTATAATTTTAGGGAAGTTTTTCCAGAAAATTATAATAAAATTGTAATAAACGTTGTATAAAAATTAAAAAAAAATTCCAATAATAATTTATTTACTTACATGAAAAATGAACCACCTGCCTTTTTCTTCCTTCTTGGAAGGTGATTATTGACAATGGTAAATTCTCATTGTTTTGAAAACATTCTGGTGCTGTGCTGTCCCGTTAACGTATTAACGGGACAAAAGGAGACTTGAAAACCAGGAATTTAAACAAAATACTTCACTGAAGATCAGAGTGCTAAGTGTGAGTTTTTCTTATCGCATTCAATCGTGAGCGCGTTTCGAGTTTACTAGGAATTTGTATGTGATTTGTACAGCGCCACCTAGTGGTAAACTGGTTTCTCACGTTTACCACTAGGTGGCGCTGTACAAATCACATACAAATTCTTAGTAAACTCCAAACGCGCTCACGATCGAATGCGAAAAGAAAAACTCGCACTTAGCACTCTGATGTGATTTGCACTTGTACACTATACTTTGGGAGATTTTGGTTTATGGTGAATGGCCATATATACTAAAGAACTTGTGTTATGCTGATATTTTAAAAATAAAAAAAATCGTTGATTTATTCAAACATATCGAAATTATACAGACAGATTTTGCAAATGCACCACAATTAACCTGTCATTCTTATTCCTCTTTATATTTTGTTTGTTGTAGTATTCATTAGATAAGCTTTTTTATCTGTTTGTCTTTGATTCTATACTGTTCTAATTACTTGATAGCAGCTATAATATAATAAAAATACATAAATATGTTCCATATCCTACATGGTATATGTATGTGGGTCGTATACACAGAATATTCATATAATAAGGAACGCAAGGACATTCATAATGCTAAATGCGTGTCGGATTCGACTGGCGAGTGAAATAGCAAAATTTGCATTGCACGTGACGTGTGACAGAGATAACGCTCTACAACGACGAAACTAACTAAATGAGATTGACGCCGAGTTAAGTTGACAATTTGTCTATGTGTTGTGTATGTCAATAGCGATACGGCTCACACACATACGTTATGTTATGTGTTCTAATTATAAATTACCTTAAATCAGTTATAACGTTATTTATCTAATTCATATTTGGGTGCTTAATTATGGTCTCGCTACAAAAGACATTCCTACTTGTTACTTTTTGCCATTACCACCAAATTGTTTGAATATTATTATCCACAATAAATGTTTAAGGTCTTGTTTCAGTTCTACCTGGTTACCTTTTGGATACATAGCAATTGTTTAAATTATAGTTTATAACAACTGCTATTACTTTATTGATGAATTGACATATAGTTTCAACTCTTTAATTTAGCAATTAATTTATCAATTTTTATTTTAAATATCAATTTAAATCTCATAAAAGTTTTGTAAAAAATATTACTATTGATAAATTAGATTTGAATAGAATCCTAAAGTTGACATTTTTTTTATACTTAATCAAATGGCTCTGTAAGAAATTTGTACACATTTCGCATGTCAAGGAAAAAATCTTTTGCCATAGTACATAATTTTAGAATTCCCAATAAGGAAATCTGGTAGTATAGAAATGAGAACTTAATGGTATTAGAGGCATGTGTTACTTCACCATTAAATTGAAGATATTAACATTTTTGAATTTTTTTATAATAAATGCCATCAAGCCCATATATACCTGCGGTACAATGCATTCACAATAGCCGAGGGTATTTAGTTCTATGGTGTGACAAGTGGCCAAGTTATTGTCAAATCGGGTATATATTCAGTTTAGGGTAAATTAGGTTTTATTAAAGTATTCAGAACAACTACCATAGTTAAAAATTCAAATCTACAGCCTCATGCATCATGAAACCAGTACCGGAACAAATTTTTTATTCAAAATCAAGTTATAAAAATTAGCGAGAGGAAGTTTAAATATATTGTATGTGATATAATTCATTAATAAATAAAAAACCACATTAGATAAAAATATCATAAAAAAGTAAAAAAATAATTTTATTGAGATGCATTTTATATTTATTTTTGAGCTGTATTTTATGGCCCTAAGAATGAATGTGTTTAAAAACTTTGAACTTACTTTTTAGTCACATTAATTTAAATGTCAGTTGAAATTTAAGAGACAGTAGCATATCACTGCCTATATGTTAATAGTGAAGGAATGCATGCAATACTACTCGTTATCAAAACCAATAAAATCTGTTTTTCCTTTAGTACGTTGGTGATTTGATGTGGAATTGTTAAAATTTTTGCGTTAATCAGAGATTATATTTTTCGATTATTGCTTATTTTGTTCCCAATTGTTGTATTTTCATTGTAGGTGTCTATAGTAAAAATCTTTTGGTACTGATGTTTTTGTTAATAAACTCAGAAATTGTCAAAATTTTAATTTATTACATTTGGGCTAGTATACATGTTTTATTTGTATTTGAAGGCATTCTTCGTTTTTTTGTTAAATCAGTATCAGTGTATTCTGCCAGTGTTGAGTAAAATATACTCAAAAATTTGACATCTGTTTTTTTTTAAATCAAAAGCATCAGAATTAATAGATTTCAAGTATATAAGTACATATTCAGTATTCGCTAAGGAAATGATTAATGTTTATCTATTATTGTATTAATGATATAATATACATATATTTTTGTTCATTCGTTATTTTAAGTGGAGCATTTTACATACCGATTATAACAGCTGGCCATTGTAAAACTATTTAATGTTTTTAAAATAAGTAATAAAAGGCACAAATTAGTATTATTTTGTGTCGTTAAATTGTTTATTAAAAGTATGATGATTCATTGAAATGCGTTGAGTCTGTATTAGTAGAATTTTTTTTTGTGTGAATTGAAGGCAATATTAAAATTTGTAGTGAAAAAATGTAGATATAGTGGAATTTTCACTAAAATAAGAAAATGTATTTTCTTATTTTAGTGAAAATTCTAAGTTTTTTTATTGCAAGGCAAATATAATGTGTAGACAACTAAATGCCGTATTCTGCAACATATTTTTTATTCTTGACATATTTCACATTCAATATTATTGTGATATTAAGGCTGGTCTATTTTTTTAATAAATGTCTTTGGATGGAAAAAAGTTATGCCGTATGTATATGATGCCACGTTTTAGTAAAGACTTTTTTATAAAAGTGTGTAATAAATACAATTATTTTGGGGTGGAATACCTTATTCCTTCGGGGTTTATTTTTTTATATTTATTTCTATATATAAAAAAATTAGATTAATTCAGAGCAAATGCTTATATAAACGAATTAAAATAGTGGGCGCTGTAGTGGCGCGCACAGGTTCAACCAATGAACGGCCTATGCAGCTTTTACCCGCGAAAACGTACTGCGTCATAATTGGCTTTATTGTTTTAGCACCAATCAAAAATGACCTTACGGAACCGTAACTTGTTTTCGTAATAGTAATTGTTCTTATATTTTTGTAATGTCTCTAAGTTGATTTGAGAAGTAATATTGTGTTGACGTGGCGTGCAGTACAAGTAACATTACCCGTTTTACTTAATTTCATTCCTAAAGTAAGCGTTATTGCCCTATCCAACAATATAATATGTTATACTTTACAGACTCAGTATATTTCAACGAACGTGCGAATTTACATACTTGTAATATTACGAGCGCTCATATTTAAACTTAATACATATCGACGTGAGATGGAGGCTTAGAATAAACAAAGCCATTCGATCAATCAACTTGCTTTGATCTTATCACTCCCAAATTAAGCCATTGATCGATTTTTAGATGTCAAAAGAGATCGAAGCGAGACGATAACGCATGCTTGTTTTTGTTTATTTTAATCTTGCTCAAATTAAGCTTTATTGCATTCATGATTTGGTGGTATTTTCTTACAGAAACATGTAGTCTTATATAAAATAAAGAAACTTTTTATAGCCTGGAATTTTTATGTGTGTCTCTGGTCAAATGTTAAGGAAACATTTAATTATTTATTCTATATAGCTTGATACATATCGCATCACTATAACTTAACAATGCATCGACTTTTGAATTGAAACTCAATTTCGAAAGAAATTAAATGAAAACAAATGTTTTGGGTTTGTCTGATGATTGAAACAAAATTGTATCGAGTGACGCTCTGCAAAGCTGAAATTAGCCTATGTATTTTTATAAAGCTTAGTATGGGCACTTTTGATGGTAGGAGATAACTGTCACAATAGACATAAAAACCGGTAGTGACGCTTAGCTTAAGGATGCAAACGATACATCCATTTTTTCAAATATCGATATATCGTTTATAAACATCGATGTTTTAACATCGATATTGAAATCCTAAGCACAGACGATATATCGTGCTTCATTATCGATGTTTTATGAACGATGCTTTATCATAACTACAAGTTCCACCTCGTCCGTGCTCAACAGCTACACTCATAAATATATATTTCTCTTTAGTTTTCTATATAGCGTCTCCTTCGTTCTGCAATACTAAGGCGCGCAAAACGAAGCAGCCGCTTTGCTCGCGTGTATCGACCGGCCATTCTTTCATTGGTTATTTGCAGTTCACGTATCACCATATCATAGGAGTCAAGTATAAATATCATTATAAAACATCGAAAACAGTCAAAGTCGATGTATCGTTTATAAACGTTTTTAAAACATTGATGTTTCACTTTAGCAAAAATCGATGTCTTAATATCGATATATTTTATAATATTTTTGATGAGCGATGTTGCATCTCTATCTTAGCTTGAATTGAGAACCTCAAGCGCAGGTTTACGGTCTATACTATAAGCCGGAGTAGGATAAGGACAGACATATGACTTGTATCACTCTTAGAGTGATGTCACGTGCCTCAAATACATTTGCTTCAGATGAAGTTGTTGTCAGATGAAGTTACTTTGAAACTATAAGCTGGTCAATTATTACTCGATTTTAAACTCCTATATGAAATACTGAACGAAGATGTAACATATAACATGTGAACGTAGCTAAAACTAGATTTTATCATTGAATGCAATAAAGCCTAATGAGACACCTATCTATGGGTACTAAAAATTACCGCACAATTATAATAAGCAACACGACCGAAAGAAATAGTGCTGATTTACATGTTTGTTTCCAAAGTATGTTTAAACTCGGTCGTATCACATTTGTGCCGCAAATTAGGAGTAAAAAATAAACACCTACTGTCACATACATTTTAAGTGTATCGCTTGACA
Source organism: Apodemia mormo (assembly GCA_036924255.1). Taxonomy (NCBI): domain Eukaryota; kingdom Metazoa; phylum Arthropoda; class Insecta; order Lepidoptera; family Riodinidae; genus Apodemia; species Apodemia mormo. The sequence goes on along the minus strand of JAUPFN010000010.1, from coordinate 9,962,591 downwards.
TTAAGCCCTGTACCCCGCTTTAGGTAAAAAAAGAGAGGTCAGACGGTGACTGATGAATAATTTGTACATGTATTTTTTTTATATCATAAGACAGCAAACAAGCAGATGGGTCTCCTGATGGAAAGGGTCAACCATCGCCTATAGACACCAAAGATATTAATGGTGCGTTGCTATCTTGTGGCTAGGTCTAATGCCACATGCATAAGTTTACCGGCTACCTTACCCTCCAAACCGGAACACGACAGTGACTAGCACTGACGCTATTGCGGCAAGAATAGGTAAGGCGGTGGTATCAGACCCGGTCGAGCCGATGCAGAACTCTACCATCTAGAAGTCACGATGGTAGTGACGCGTATAGCCACTCGGTCGCCTTTTACGACCTGCCTGGCAGAACGGCAGTTGGCCTATTCTTCAAAGGAGCCCGGGACCAACACAGGGAAAAAAATTCTAATAATGTCTTCAAACGTACAATAGCGTAAGTAATAAATGAAGCTTACGTTCGCGGTGGAATGGTAGATCGGCGGGATTATCACATACCTTGCAATACGAAATTATCGTAATTGTTTAATTATTGCACGACCCATAATGGCTTTGTATATTTGGCAGTCGTTACCGCTTGATTATTTATGGTACTGTGACATCACCAAAAGTGCATCCAGTAACCAAGTAATTGGCGACGTTTTTGATGACTTTCGTTACGTTTAAGAATCATCGTTACCGCTTGCGGATGGCAAATGTTAGCAAAAATTATATAAGAAGCGGTACAACGCGTGCTTGGCCAACTTTGACTTAATTGTGTTTTGTGTTAATAGAATTACGTTCGATGGTGTAGTTGGCGTTAAGCCATTGAAAAACTTTATGAAATATATGATTGGGATATAATACTTTAATTTACTCAATGCTACTTAAAGGAAAATTAAAACAGTGCAGGTAATGGTATAAATCACCATAGTCTGGAAAGTAAAAAAAAACTGGCGGTTCTTTTGAAAGCTGAACTTCGGTTTTTGTTGAGTAAAGTCGAAGAAGTTTTGCTCTTGTTGATCGAAGCCGAAGTTCACAATGCTGTTAATGTATGCGTTGCACAAAATGTGTATAATTTGACTCTAATTGGGTTTGAGGTCAACGTTCAAAGATCTTTGAGATAGGTGTTATTAATTACTCAAAGCTTAACATCTCTGATTCGAGAATACCAACACATCCGTTGCTGTTGTATATAGGATAAGACTCTAACAGGATGACATGTCTTTACTATCATAAGTATAGCACGTGTGGTGACCATATTCCATTTCACGTTTGCTTAAGACACCTACACAAAAGCAAATCCTAAATTGCAATCTGCAAATGTACATATATCCAATGCTTTTTACAGACTACGCGTAAGGCTTTACACACAGATGGCAACGCACCACTAGCCTCTGGTGTCTATAGGTGATGGTTATCTCTGTCCATTAGGAGTCTAGTTGTTTGTTATCTTTTTATATAAAAAAATGCAGCACATATTGTCTGGCTTGACGGATCTTCCCTTTCTATCTTCACGTATCAATATAAACATTTGTATATGTTCAGATTTTTCATTTTCTATCGTTGAGCTTGCCCAAGATATAAAGTGTAAAAACTGTATTTACAAACATACGAAATATACGTAGAACAACGTGTGTTTGTATATTTATGATATTAATAAGAACATTCGTACTGAACACACTTTAAAGAGAGAGAGAGAGAGTAAGGGTGTCTTCACGCCCATATCCCCGAAGGGGTAGGCAGAGGTACAACAAGTGCACCCACGATTAGCCGAAGATACTTGGTCCCACAAATGTGATAGGTGGCAAGCTTATCGCCAACCGGGCACTTTCCAATCCCGGGCAACTTTGTGTTTCACAGAAAACTGAAAATATACTTTTTTTTAAAAGTGCCCGACCCGGGAATCGAACCCGGGATCTCACGTGGTCAACGCCAACGCTGGACCACTAGACCACAGAGGCAGACACTTTAAAGAGTATGTTAATTTTTTCTTTTCAATGTTTAAAATTTTCGCATAATCTCCTAATTTGTGGCAGCAATGACATAGAGGGTTTTCTTTCTGGTAATGTGATAATGGGTTTAGGCTTTAATTGACTGCCATTGTATGGCCTGATTTTATCTTTTATATTCATTACAGCCTAATGAATTAATTAACTTACATGTAAAAACTTCTTTAATTTAGATGGCTTTTATACGCTTAGCTGTAAGTTAATTATCGTCTAAATCCACTTCTAAGTTTCTAAAGTATAGATAGTACATTGCGTAAGGTGCAATTGTTAGTGTTTTATTCATGCCATAGACTTTTGTGTTTTTAATAGAATTTTAGCCGCTTTACAACATTGACAATTGCACAAGATAAGATCGTAGTATTAAGATTTTACTCTATGTATTGTTCAGATGCAAATATTTAGAAGAATCAGCATGTAAATAATAATTTTAGTGTAAAAAAACACCATTTATTACTGGTGTTGCATTTTTATGAAAATAAAATTCATTGTGAAGGCGCTTAAATGCATTTTTGTATTAGTAAAGTGTAAAGGGAATAGAATTCACTGTGTAATGATTTTTACATTTTTAATCTGTGCGCTAACTGGTACCTATGTGTAGTGGAAACTTACAATTACAGTAAATATTATATATTAGCAAAGACAGAGGATGTTATTGTCATTTCAAAATATGGCCATTTTTGGGGTGTATTTTAGAAAGGATGTTTTCTTTGGTTAATATTTTTATATGTAGAATAGAGACCGGGAATTACTTTAAAAAAAATTGTATGTCTAAAAAAGCTATTAACGTGTTTTCATTTTTTCCCTTAACAGAAGAATTCGTGTAAAATCGTCAAAATTTATATTTTTTTTATTTTTTAACGTATTTTTTCAATCTCTTCTGACCACGTATATACGTCTACTCTTACCAACTCACTTGCTCTAAACATTTATATTAAATTTTTGGTTCTACCTTTTTAAATGCGCAACAATTTATGTACGTGCAATATATGTACCATGACTTATGGGTCAGTTCCCATTGACGCAGAGTCGAAGCGAAGCGACGCGTCAAATTTAATAAACGTTGTTACGTACAAACTTGTTTTTTCCGATTCGCTCGCCTCCAACAAAGCGTTGGACACGCGAGTTCACTCGTCGCCGTGCGTCTTTGTATTTTATAACACAAATTTGTGCGTTACTTAATCGTGATAGAAACGAATATCCTTTAAAATTCTGTTGCTTCTCTTCGATTCTGCGTCAATGTGAACTAACCTTAACATATGTAACGGTAGTTCGTATATGTATTTTGTACAGGTGTCAGTTTTGGCAATTTTGGAATGTCTTTGCAGAAGAATATTCCCTATACTTTGACATTAGTATAAATGAAAAAAAAAACGTATCGTATTTTTATATGATGGACAAGATGTAAGTATATAAAGTCTAAAATATTATAACAGGAACGCTTCGAGTGCTCTATTTCTGTTTTTCAACTAATTGTAAACTAAATGAAAATTTGTGAAATAAATGTAAGTAATTAAAAATATTAAAATAAATGTTTTTTTTAAACATCGTTACTTATTATTAACCATTGAATTGCTTAGTGTTGGCTATAGTTAGCGCATGTTTTAGTCGAAATTTACTAAACTTTACTATTTTGACATTGTAAAAATATAGATTGTAGGTCACTTAATGCAAGCTACGACGCTCAGTGTGTGTGTAGCGTGTAAAGATGCACACATGGACATAATCTGTTTTCATACATCCAGCTAACCTACTTTCTGTATTTATACTATGATTTTAATGTAGGTATGTACGGACACGGTATGTATTGGTGTCAGCTTTTATTGTTAATTCATTTTTAATTGTAGTATTTGTAACCGACTGTACGTGTCCCAGCTTGTATTTGGTACAGATAACGCCAAATTTATTTTCGCTCTGAACTGGAGTTACTTTCCATCAAATTGAATTTTTAAGCATTTGTATTTTGTAGACTAAATAATATATGTAAATCGTAGTCTCTAGTAAAATTTTAATCGTAAAATAATAAGGAATATGTATAAATAGGCCAGTAGGATTGTATTCAACCTCTTTAGTTTGACTGGTGAAAGATTGTTCATATTAAAGGACATGATAGTTAATGGTCTTATGTAAACAATAAAAATATAATAAACACAGAATGTTGCTAAACTACATAGGTAGTAAACATTGATATAAAAAACCCAAGATGCACAGTCCCAGACAAAATTGACGCTCAAAAGTATCCCTAATTTCATTTAAATTGTTATAGATATGGCAAAAACAGATGTCTTTGCATATCAGACCTTAATGGCAAGATTTATAGTTGTTTTTACAAAGCAATGAACAAAAGAAATAAAATTGACAGTGTCGTAACTGACGCGATTCTATTTGAAATGAGCGCACAATTTCAAGACACAACACAAGACAAGTTTTTGAGACACTGATTGTGTATTTTGGGTTTTTATATCAATGGTAGTAAACTTTGACGCAATTAATGTAGTGATATTCTAAAATATGATAACCGTGCGGATGACAGCAGTCCGCTAACGAGTGCTCGGCAAATCGCTGTTTGTATACAATAAATTTCTATATCTATGCGCGAGTGACCGTTCTAAATATTTTTTTATTGCATATTAAGGTCAAAATTACATATTCGATATCAGAATCGAATTCTGAGCATTCTTCAGCATGTACCGTCTTTTATCAGTCAACCTAAAAAATAAAAAACTGTATAATGTGACCTGATCATATCAGGTGAGTGTCAAACTGAGATATAGGGACTGAAAAGGCATTAAATATTTTTATTTTATTAATCATTTTTCATATATTTAACCTGAAAATGTTTAAATAATAATATATTGTACATACAATAGACACTTCAGTCTATTTTATCAATACCTATTTAATACAATTAAAATTTGTCAAATGTTCGCTACCGTATTCCGGATCAGAGCTGTCTAGAAGTTTGACGGGATCTGTAAACTAATTATTTTTATACAGAAAAGAATTAAAATAAATAATTAATAGGGACACGCCAATGTAAGCGATTGATAAGTAAGCTGTCGAGTAATTCTTCCAAATATTGTGAAGCCTCTGAATAATTCAAAATATATTTATATTAACTGTTCAAATGTTTGTTTTATTTTTATCTTTAGATGGAAGGGATCTGTGGATGTTTGTTCATTTAAATTAGGATAAGCAACGTGGAAAATTTTGTCGACTCTTAATTTCCCGATATTTCATACACTCAAAAACTTATGTACCAACTAAAGATATAAGCACCATTCTAAATTTCAACCACTACCATTCAACTTACAGCCGGCCTCCTTTGAAGAATAGTCCAACTGCCGTTCTGCCAGGCATGTCGTAAAAGGCAACCGATTGACTATACAAGTCACTACCATCGTGACTACTAGAGTTCTGCATTATCTCACCCGGGTTTGATACCACCGCTTTACCTATTCCTGCCGCAATAGCGTAAGTGCTTGTCGCTGTCGTGTTCCGGTTTAGACGGTAAGGTAGCCGGTAAACTTATGCATGTGGCAAAAGACCTCGCCACAAGATAGCAACGCACCCTTAACACCTTTGGTATATATGAAGCAAAATGCAAATATGAAGATATATTAGAACAGATATTTGAGCTCATAATTTGAACTCTAAGAGAAATTATAATATAATTTTTTTTGAAAATCTATAACTTTTGATATAATCCATGATTAACGATTGTTCCTTAGCTTAGTACCGTGATACTGTTCTCATTTCCCCCGCGGGATGTTCTTAATTACCCCATAGGGTATCGGGTAAATAGAAACAGTAATGTTTTTTGTTTTGTTTATATTTTTATGAAAATGTAAATTTTTAAAATCTTTGTCATAAATAAGAAGTAGATGGATAACCAAAGTTTGCATTGCAATAAAAGTTAATTCAGTTGATATCTTTATCAATGGATTTTGAACGTTAACAGTTAGGTGTTCCCAATTCCCCCACTTTCCCCTACTTCATAGTGTGAAGTGCTATTCGGTCTTCTTGAAGATACTTTGGTTACGAAGTGAAACGAACGTTGAGTACGTAATTTGTGCGTTTCTGTCTTTGCTTCTGACGTGGAAGACAGTGTGGTGGAAATGGGTGGACTAATGTGCCGCTATGGTCTTCTCTAATTTTCAGGCTTTGGATAAGTTTGCCCCATTCCTAACACTAGGTACCTTTCGTCTCAGTTGCATAACAGCAGTTCCATATATAAGGTTTCACGGAATTTTTGCAAAATAAAAACCACAATTTTTTGTCTTTAAATTATGGAATTCACCTGTGACACCTGAATTTATTAAATTCTGTCAAGAATTCCGAGTGCACAACATCGCGACAGTCAAAGAAAAAATTCAACATAACTACCATTTGATTGACTTTGACGTCGGTTTTGCGGTTTAGGTTCAGTTTCCGAAGCTGGAACTCGTAGACACATGTCTCGTCAGCAGCGACAATTAGTTTTATGAAGGCTGGGTCAAGATTTACTTATTCTAGCATGTCCTCAGCTACGCTTATGCGATTGAGTTTCTGAAGAAAATTCAGGTCTTTTGAGATTAGTCGAGCAGCTACGTGTTTTGTGCTCAAGTGATTATTTAAAATGATCGGATTGACTCGGGAGACACAAAATTCAGTAGCTATTCGCACTATAGCTCAGGATCCTTATTTTTAGAAAGTTGTTATTTGGCACGAATGTACATATTAGTCACGTCAACAAAGTGGTAACATAAAATCTTGAAAAATATTTTTTTCAGGGTAGCTCCCCAACGTGTAAAGTGGGGATATTATGTTTTTCTCACGTACCCCATTGTGTGGGGTATCGTTGGATAGGTTTTTTAAAAATATTGTAGGTAACAACAACTTTTCAATTAAGGTACTCATTTGTAAAATATTAAGCTTTGAAGGGCTAATTTTTGTTAGAGTCATGTGTCCCCCCTCTAGACTAAACGGTTGGTTTTAGGGGTGGGAAAAATTCATGATAGTAGTAAATATATCGAACTTAAAAGAAAAACTATTATAACTTAGAAGGAAACTTCACAAGTTTTTGAGTTATAATATTCGACCATTTTATAAACTGAATATAGAGAGGTTTTTATAGGCGGTGATCCTGTGGTGCAGATATATGATTGTCATTGACGTTGAATAGCTTAAATATTCATAGTATGAAACTATAAAAGCTCTCTTCTTAGACTGCATTATCGTGACGGGCAACTTCGGAATCGTACATTGCGCGTGGCCCGATACGCACTTAATTTGTTTTCGCAACGATTTGGTACCACTGCTTTAGCTATTTCTGCCGCAATAGAATTAAAGCTAGTGTTCTGATTTCGAGGATAAGCTAGCGGGTAAACTTTTATATACGGTAATACGTTCTTGTCACGCGGCCAGCAACGCGTTGCAAATATCTTTTGCGGATATAGGCGATTGTTGTCTCGATAAGAAGAGCCATCTTTTTGTTTGTTACATCACAATAAAAGAAATCGTCGTGGCTTGCATGTGAGGATAAATGAATAAAACAAAATAAAGTCTTCTCTCGTGCATGATATAGGTATCTCATGCGCATATCCTAAGCTGGCCGGAGTGTAAAGAAAATAATTCACGAGCGAGCGGTAAGACTCCAATCACCTCCAATGTTACAAACTAATGATATCTTGAAAGGTCTTGAAGACTCGTTCATTGACAACTTAGTAGTCAGTGAGCGCTGCCAGTGTGCAGTCCACTTGAAACAAATCTAATAATAAACTGCAGTGACAAACAATTCAATTTAAGTGTTTAATAAAATATATTTTTTAAGAAAATGGCAAAAGTGTTGTTGAGTCGTGAATTACCCGATATTGAGGTTAGTTGGCCAATAAATTGTTTTACTATGTCAATAATACAATCTGCGTATTTAATCATATCTTACATACAAACTACAATTGATATGAAATATCTATCTTTGTTGTCAAGACTATGATAACCTTAGGTGCATAATTGCCTGATTTCTAAAATGAAGTTCGCAATTTTGACTCTCTTTTAATGTAGGCAACACATCTTCGCCTTTAGTTGTGAACTCTTTGAGTATTGTTAAAAAGTACTCTGTGGTATTAATACTCAAAGGGTGAACTGATGTCAATGTGTTTCTTTATTCGAAAACTTATTTAGTATTGATATCATACTTATTCGGTAAAGATCTGACTTACGGAATTGGTTGAATGAAGGTGACGGAAAGAAAGTTTTCAGCATTTAAATATTATAATTATTGTAATAACCTTTATTACTGGAGTATCTACGACATAGATATTATTATAGGTGACTTAAAAAAAATTCACGTTATTTCTCTGTTATTCGTGAAATGAACAAAGGATTACTAAAGAAATATATTCGAACCAATCCGCAGGTTTTAGCTAGTTTATACTAACTCTAAACAGTAAAGTTAGTTTAATCCGATCATAGAGTATTTTAAAGATTATATAAATTAAATCTTTGAAGATTAAACAAGATAGATTCTCTGAGGATAATACACTTTATCTTATTTTAATAGAATCCAATGTAATTTCTAGGTTACTAATAAATCTTCTAGGTAACTAATAATAATTGACTTCTGGCGCGATTACATATTTTGATTAGGTACAATTAGTATAATACTTACTTAATGGTTATTATCATTGTTGTCATCATCTCGTAACATCATTGTTGTCATCCGTGTGACGGATTTAATACCACATGCATTAATTTACTGGCGACGTTAACTTCAAAAACGGATCCCGACAGTAATAAACATTATTGCTATTCTGACAGGAATAAGGTGGTGTTACTAAGCCTGAGCAACAAGGACGGATCCAGCCTTCGACTCAGAGGGGGGGTCAGATATTAGAGGTCCAGTCAAAATAGGCTCTAATCCGCGGTCATGACTCCTGTGACCCCCCTCTGGATCCACCCTTGCTGAGTAAGATATTGTAAGACTCTACATAGTCGGTGGTAATGAGATGGAGTGAGATGGTGGATTAAGATGTACATTGTACTTACTAGGTAGATACTACTACTATGACTAGGTTTTAATTTTTTTTATTTAATAAAGAGACCTAGACAAACGGACATCAAAAAATTAAACATTTCTTCTTCTGACAAGTACCTAGGCAAAAAGTTACGCTGAATAATACGTGTTCAATGTGTCTAAGCTACGTCAGTACTCAGTTCATAAATTATCGGGAAACAACCTTGGTCAGCTGTTGCTCAAAGACAGATAAAGGGTGTTTCGTGATCAACGGAAAGTATTGCAATTGTGAAATATATTATATTTTATTTTATAGCTACCAATGTTGTTTTAGATAAAAAAAAAACAGTATCGCACAATACAAACACCAAAAATAATTTCTTCTAATAATTGGGTAAATATTACGCTTATGATGAATAGGGCGACGTACCCTTGAAGCCGATAACAACGTGCAATAAAAACAAAATTTTTACTTCAAAAGAAGTATAAGCTTTTTTTTTTAAGGGCAATGGGCCCACCTCTCGTTCCCACCACTGTAACTTCTGTAAACCAGAATCAACAGCGGCAACCGTCCTGATAACCTCTGAGTTGCGAGCTCAGGGTGCCCTGGGGAAAAGCTAAGCTGTCTTGGATCCCGCAACGAAATTAATCAGAAGTATATAGGAGGAGTAGGAAAATACATCCTGTTTCCCTCCCTTTTTAGCAGGAGACAGCAAAATGTTAAAAGCATAAAAATGCTACGAAATGAGACTTTTACAATCAGATTAAGCCTGATTGCTATTGCACCACGGAAGTTTGGAAATTAGGGACCTACCAGAATGGCCTACTTAATTTTGCTTCCAGTAGTAAGTGTGACAAAATCGTTTGAAGGCACGGAAGTTCCCACGTGTACCCACAAGATCGGAGTAATAAATTACACCGGATATACATTGGATACTATCAAGCATTTGACGACGTTCGTTTTGCCAAAGATTACACTCCCAAAGAATGTGATGTGCAGTTTGTTCATATTTACAGTTTAATGTAGAGCACTCGCAAAAGGGAGAAGGAACTAATTTAAACGAGAATAATTTAGCTTTAAAATTACCGTGGCTAGTGAGAAATTGTGCAACACAATGATCTATTTCTATCCAAGTTTTACTTAAGCGATCCCGGATGCACGGGAAAAAGTTATATAAATGCCGTCCTTTAGTTGAACAAGACCAACGCGACTGCCATTCATCGATTAATTCTTTAGTAACGTCGATTACGGGATTAAAAAGGCGACGTATTTTTGTTTGGGCTTGCGAGTTGATAAATTCTGGGTTAGTAAAATTCCTAGAATTGTAATACATTGAAGTATAAGCTTATCTAATAGTATAAAATCGCCTCTGTGGTCTAGTGGTCCAGCGTTGGCGTTGACCACATGAAGTCCCGCATGAGGGTTCGATTCCCGAGGCGGGCACATAAAAAAAAGTGTTTTTTCAGTTTTCTGAGAAACACAAAGTTGCCCGGGATTGGAAAGTGCCCGGTTGGCGGTAGGCTTGCCACCTATCACATTTGTGGGAATAAGTATCTTCGGCTAATCGTGGGTGCACTTGTTATACGTCTGCCTACCCTTTCGGAGATACGGGCGTGAAGATACTTTTTTCTTTTTAATATAAAAAATACAATAGATATGTCAACTAATATTCTTTTCGCGTTGGCTCTTGATGACGTGTACTGTGTAAAAGATTACCGTAAGAGAAAAATACTGTCAAAATATTACTTAAAATATATGTATCATAGATTGCGAACAAGCAAATGGCTCTCCTAGTGGAAAGAAATTGTGCGTTGCTGTCTAGAGGCGAAAATGGCGTTGCAGTACCCAGGGCTTAAAACCGGTTTAAAAAATACCGGTTAATAGAGGTATTTAGTGGTTTTTATAAAAGGTTTCGCTCGGAGCGTATCTGAGATGAGAGCGCTCTAAAACCTACACGTATTTTTTATAAGTTGGCAGACGAGCAAACAGTGACAGTGACAAGCACTGACGCTATTGCGGCAGGAACATGCAAGGCGGTGGTACCAGAACCGGGCGAGACAATGCAACCCCATAATGGACTCGCTTAGCCAATCGGTCGCTTTTACGACTTGCCTGACAGAACGGCAGTTGGCCTAATCTTCAAAGGAGCCCGGAACAACACGGGGGATGGGAAGCGGTCACCGATGCTCATGGACATCCACACATGGACTCTTTTAGAAATTCATTAATCGACCTCTTAAACGATCCAATGTCATACTTTTCACCAAATACAGACTTAGGACTTTTATTCCATAATTTGGTGGTACGAACTAAAAAGTTCCGATTCAACCGTATTGTTAATGAACACCATGTGTCAAGGTTGTATGGGTAAAGGTTCGTGCCGCGATACAGGTTTAAGACAAAACCGTGGAATTGTAAGTCACGCATAGTGCAGACTAGTGATGGGCAATGGAAAAATTTCGGATGGAAAAGAAAAGAAAAAAAATATTTTTCCGATATTTTTCCATTTCTTTTCCAATATTTTTCCACTAAACTTGGATTGTAAATAAAATAATTACGACATTGAATATTTATTGCAACTGCTTTATTTAAGTATATGAAAGCACTATTCTTACAACGGTAAAAGAAATAACAGTTCGCTCTATGTAAACACTCAATTTTGATCAGACTGAGGTAACTGGAGGACACAAAACTGTCACTTCATCTACATTGATGTGTTTTCCTTTAAATCCATCTACAAATTTTAAAATATGACGATAAAGTAAGTTTCTCATACATGGAGCTACATATATTAATTCTTCCAATAGTAAAGAGTTCTCTTGTTTCTGTGTACAATCAAGGCAATCATAGTTGTAAATCTTATCAGAATCACTTTTGCTCTCTTTTGTAGCTGACTGTGATTTGACTGGACTTGGTTGATCTTTTTCTTCGATTTCGTAGAACGGCGAGGTATTTGTGCATTCTTCATTAGTTCCGCTTTTTTTCCATTTTCCCTCCCAAATCTGCGACAATTCAAATTCTTCTGCTTCGAGACAGTCTTGTGAAAATTTCCTTTTTTTTGCTAAAATAACAATAATATCCACATATGAAACACATTTTCGTAGTTTTCAGCACGGCTAGTTATAATGAAAGAAAAAATATAACATTTTACTTATTATACTTACATAGACTCATACATATAATATCATTGGACTCATATTGGTGAGCTCAATTTCGAACGGAACAAATATTATTGTATATTATATTATATTTAGTATCACAAACACGATAAAACAAGTGAATCAAGATCACGGGGCTTCCACGTTATAAAATAATTTATAACATAATATGTCTATGGGGAATCCCCGTGAATAGATAATTTTGCAGTATCGATAATCGGCAACATTAATATAAATATATTAACGAGTTCCGTTTTTAACACAGACACGCATCCACAACTTTAAACCAATCTAATACATAAAAAATATCAAATACATAAGTGATTCACTTCAAGATAAATGTTAAAATGATAAATAAAGTATGATATTTAGTACAATGTAGATATTCTATTGTTGCCAAATAATGGATTATATGTCTAAATAATTTAAACTATTGATTAATTACCGTAATTATCTATTCCTAAATTGTGAAGATATTACTAAACATATTTTTTCTATGACCTCACTGCGCCCCACTAGAAGGTTAGGGTACTTATTTCATCACGCTGAATAACAACGATACTTAACCGCTATTTTAGATTATTATTAAAATATATTCAAACAATCGATTAATAAATACGTCTTCTATTATTTGGCAACACTAAAATATTTTGTACTAGTTGCTACAAATGTCTCGGGAATTTCCCGCAAGACCTTTTAAATACTAGCTAAGTAATTTTTAACTCAATTGGCGTGCAACTTCTCTACAGTGTATACTTACGTTTCATGCAAGTGGTGTTTTTTCTTTATCAGTTTTATTAAAACAGTATAACTTTCGATTAAATATAATTATAATGGGTCGTAATAAAGATAAAAACACGTGGAATCTGTTTGAAAAACGAAACAATGGTGTATCATGTAGGTATTGTACGAAAATATTTCGATACGCTAACGTAACCCGTATGCGGTCACATTGCAGATTGTGATAAAAGTCCACGAGATGTGAAAATTATGTTAGATCCGAAAGGAACCGATTCTACGGATAGTTTGCCTTGTACTTCATTGTATCTGTCAGTTCCAGCAGCTTGTATGGTAAATGAAAAAAAAGGCATAAATAAATTAATAGCTTTAACTACTGCAGTATCCGGAACCCCTATTTCTTGGGTAGAACATCCATTATGGAAGAAAGTTTTTACTGCTTTGGCACCATCATATCAGTTACCTACTAGAAAAACTTTAACGTCACACATTGATGAAGAATATTACGAAATGAAAAAATGTCAAGATGATATGATGAAAACACACTAATTAAAGACTAATAAAAATATTATTTATAGATGCAGCACAAAATACAGAAAATGATCTACTGTTTGAAAGTGATGATTCAGATTAATTATCCAACATTCCTACATTACATATCTACATTCCAGTTGAAAATTATGTAAATGTTATATAAATCTATAGTAAAAGAGTTTATAAAAAAAAGTTTGGCAGTTATTTGAATCATATGCATCAAACGTGTACGTATAATCAAACGTGTTTACGGTAAGTAATATCAGAACAATATTTTAAATTTTATAGTAACAAATATTCTACAGTAAACAATATTTTTCCATTATTTTTCCAATTTTTTATTTTTCTGAAAAATAAAAGGAAAAATTTCCAAGGTTTGAAATTTTTCCGAAAATTACCCATCACTAGTGCAGACAAATATATATAAGACAAATATTGACAAAAGTTGGGAGCGGTGAACAAAGAAGAAATATTTTAAAAAACCTCTATAAACCGGTTTATTGATTCAAAACCTTTATAATATCCATATATCCATAAGGATCCATATATCCATAAGGAAACCGGTATTATTGAGATTAGGGTAGATTCAAACGTTTACAAAATGCTCTTTACGTACTTGCGTTACTTTACGTTTGAAAATTTACCGGTAAACAAGCTCTGGCTGTACCAAAGTATCATTTTTGAAGGGAGCACCAAAAGTAGCTGAAATTGAGAATTGAGATACCCAATTATCAAATTTCAATTCTTTTAAACTTCTCACTTCAAAACTTATAAAATATACAGGCTGTTAGTGTAAACACCGTTATCCTTGAGACCAGTGGTTTGGTTTCACTCATAGAATGTAAATTCAATGAAAAAAAAATTAAGTATAGTCTCCATTTTTTCTCAAAATTATTCAGGGACATGGAAAACAGCATCAGAGGTTATGTGTATTGTGTTTTTATTGGAATATTATGTAAGGTTAGTTAAAATGGACGGCTAGTGCGGCAGGTCAGCGCCCTTTGCGCATAATATCCATGATTTTACGAAAGGTGTCGGACAGAAACTTTCTTATATTTTTATAGGAAAATAACGTTTTTTTTTTAAATTCACATAAATATATTCATATTTAAGTCAACTTCCTATGGTTTTAGCGACAACGGCGTTTATCATAACAGCCCGTATAGTTCACACTTATGGTGCACCCAACTATCAAATTCTTCCATTTGACCGCATTCAGAGACGAGCTGCTCGCAATACACGTTTTCAATATGACCAAACATCTGATGCCTCTTTATTTGAGAAGAAATGTTAGTACTCTAAGTGTTGTCTACCGACTTTTATAATGGCGAGTATTCTGAGAAATTCTCTGGTTTGATACCAGCTACTACCGTCCAAAACTCGCCGAGAAATGAATCTCCACCCACACTACCTTGACTCATGGTGTTCATTTACAATACGTTTTAGTTGGAACTTTTTATTTCGTACCACCAAATTATGGAAAAGAACGTCCTAAGTCTGATATTTACTGAAAAGTATGAGATTGGATCTTTTAAGAGGCGGATTAATGAATTTCTGAAAGAGTCGATCTGTGGATGTCCAGGAGCATTGGTGACTACTCCCCATCCCCCGTGTTGGTCCGGGCTCCTTTGAAGATTAGGCCAACTGCCGTTATGTCAGGCAAGTCGTAAAAAGCAAGCAAAGCAAGGTGACCGATTGGCTATGCGAGTGCATTGTCTCGCCCGGGTCTGGTACCACCGCCTTACCTATTCCTGCTGCAATAGCGTCGTGCTTGTCACTGCTGTTACGGTTTGGAGGGTAAGGTAGCCTTTAAACTTATGCACGTGGCATTAGATCTCGCCACAAGATAGCAACGCACAATTACCATCTTTCATCAGAAGACCCATTTGCTTGTTTTCTATCTTATGATATAAAAAAGCTGGCCCGTTAGCTCGTCTGCCAACTAATCATGTAAAAAAATGCAATTCATGTAAGTTATATACTAAAGGAGCCATTCTATAAATAATTCAACTTGAAAACGTTTCCTCGATAGAAAAAAAATCATTTTTTTATTGTTACCTCTGAACAAAAAGGAGAATAGACCGTGGTCCAACGAACAAACTTTTTTTGATTATTATTAACAAGCTGAATTTTTGTGAACAGCTTCGTTTTGACCAGACAACCATCTTTTCTATCTTCGAAAAATCTCGGATCGGGTACTAATAAAGTTATGGGGCTTATCATTATTAATTATAACAATAATTATTATTTTTTTAACAATAATTATTATGAAAAACACAATTAAACTTTTATCCTACACATTCGATGGATTTTCTGACGAGTCCTCCACTCTAGGAATTATGAATTTTTTAAATCGATATTAATCAATCTAAAACCAACCCAGTTTTCTCACATCACCTTGTTAATTATTATTGGAGTTTTCGATATCAGTTTTTAAATAATAATAATAATACATAGCAAAGCAACATGTTCACATGTTCGGTGCGAATCTCACACACACATATACAAAGCTCATAGAATGCCAAATTTCTAAAAGGGTCAAGTGATTTAAGTCCTATAAAAAAGGACGGTAACTCTACACTCCATAATGTATAAAAAAATATTACTTCTGTAGCTGACTTCGTGAAATATTTTTTTACGTAAGCATGTACTTATTTTAAACAGGTCACCTTTTGAACTCCATAAATTCAAACAAAATTGTTTGTATATTTCGAATAAATAATCAGATGTGATATATAGCTACCAAAGTTGTTACACGCCTGCTCGATTGGCTATCAGAGTGCTAAGTGTGAGTTTTTCTTTTCGCATTCGACCGTGAGCGCGTTTGGAGTTTACTAGGAATTTGTATGTGATTTGTGCAGCGCCACCTAGTGGTAAACGTGAGAAACCAGTTTACCACTAGGTGGCGCTGTATAAATCACATACAAATTCCTAGTAAACTCGAAACGCGCTCACGATCGAATGCGAAAAGAAAAACTCACACTTAGCACTCTGTTACGCAATTAATGTTAGAAAATCATTTAACGAATAGTTTTATTAATACACTCGTACTGTTTCACAAATCACTTTAATATAGATTCACCAAGTGCCGACGATAAAAAGTGTAAAATACATTAAACGAATACTTATCACCAAATTTGCCGAAAAAACACAGTAATATGGAGATAGATGATTTTCCCCATGTTGGTCGCGTATGAAGTATAGACATTCTGCAAAGCAGTTTGTGAAAAGCGAACGGTTGGCTATACCTGTCCCTACCATGACTATTAAGTAGATTAGAAGAGAGAGTTCCACATAGTCTCGCCAGGGTTCGGTACCACCGCCTCAAGTATTCCCTCCGCAACAGCATCAGTGATTATCTTTATCGTGCACTGGTTTGACGGGTAAGCATTTTAGATAGAAAACAAGCAGATAGGTCTTGTGATAAAAGGTGTTAATGGTGCGTTGCTCTCTTGTAGCGAGATCTAATGCCACATGCATAAGTTTTTCGCCTACTATCAGTTTGCCTATTATTCAAATGAGCCCGGAACCAACACTACACTCCCATGTCTTGGATGGGCATATAAAGCCGTCGGTCTCGATTATCCCTAAAAATAGTCGATAATCGTTATCAAGTTGGTGAAATGCGGCGATGAAGCCACTCATCTCGCTAACTGACAAACTAGTTAATCAATCAATCAATCAATCAAATGTTTATTGCAAAAAATAGGGTTAGTTATATATTATATAAAATATATAAAATAGGGTAGTTATAATAATCGTGGTAAGCTGTAAAGTTTATAGACTTTTGTTTACTCTACCTAACCGCAAGGGAGCTGGGCGTGAAGATACTTTTTCATTAATTTTCAGGCTATTTGCCAAGTTGATAAGACACGTGCGTGATTTTACCGACTACCGCACCTACTACCTTCTAATCTGAAACACGACGAGGACAAGCACTTATGTTGTAAATGCAGACAGTACTCCCGTAATAGTCAATGAAATGTTCAACGGCTCTTCAGGGCTGCTAAAAAGTACGGAGAATGCTTTTAAGTATTTAATAAAAACTATTTTTTAATCATAAGATAGCAAACAAGCAGATGGGTCTCCTGATGGAAAGAGTCAACCATTGCCTATAGACACCAAAGGTGTTAATGGTGCGTTGCTATCTTGTGGCGAGGTCTTATGCTACAATATGCATAAGTTTACCGCCTGCCTACCTTACCCTCCAAACCGGAACACGACAGTGACAAGCACTAACGCTATTGCGGCAGGAATAGGTAAGGCGGTGGTACCAGACCCGGGCGAGACACTGCAGAACTCTACCACCTAGTTTCTACCACCACTTGTTTCTGTTCCAGAATCTTCTCAAGTTGAACCCTACTGTTAAGCCATACAGCAATTTGGTGCCATCGGCGCAGACCAAGAAGAACAAGCAGCATTGGAAAAGGAACGCCGATAGAAAATGTACCGTACGTGTTTTTCTTACAAGTTTTCGAATCGTTTACGAACTTTTTATTGGCAACTTTTTAGTGGTGGATATTATTACGCGAAAGTCTAGATCCGCAAGTAATTAGGCGATTTGTAATTAATGTTAGCCGTATTTCCATATACTTACATTAAAAAAATGTGTGAACGGTTGACCCTGCGGGCCATAACTTTCCACTAAATTAAGGTATTTAAAGCTCAAAAGAGTAAAAATATAAGCATAGATTTTTCAGTTCAACATCTATTTTGTTAAAAATGGCAGTATATTAATTTTTGAAAAGCTGTATATTTTGAAAACTAGCTGCAGCGTGCAGCCCGTTGCATTATAATTTGTTAGCCGAGTTTTTGGCAAATCCCGCGGATTCACCTAATTTTTTCGGGATAAAAGTTAGCCTGTATGCTATTCCAGGTCTACCTGTGTACCAAATTTCATTTAAATCCATTCAGTAGTTTTTGTACGATTGAGTAACAAACATCCATCCAAACGTCTATCCAAACATCCATCCAAACATCCAAACTTTCGCATTTATAATATTAATTAATTAATTAATATAAATAATGACGGCATTCAACTCAATTTTTGAGATCTAAAATGTTTCTTTAGCTAAATAATCGATAGGTTGAAAATTTTCGATGAAATGTCAAAAAATATCTTATTTTTAATTTTCTTCATTTATAAATCCCAAACAAATTGACCGATTTTGATTAAATTAGCGGCAGTTGACGCAGTTTTTAAAGGAGAACAGCTGATAAGATTTTTAAGTCAATCGGTGAATTAACTTGAAAGTTATTTAAAAAAAAATTAAGTAAGTTTGCTAAAAAGAATGTAATTTTAATATTTGAAAAGCTATAAGTTTTGAGAATTAGATTCGATTTTGATTTTTGATTTTTAGTACTAAAATATCGTAGAATACCGAAAAATAATTGTTTGATAAATTTCAAAGCTATGTTTAAAAAACAGTTTTTCAAAATTTTTCGTCAACGATTACTCCCAAACGGATAAACCGATTTAGAATCAATTTATGTATTATACGTAGTTTTTTATGGAATAGAGCTGATAAGTTTTTGTACTCAATCGGTACATAAATCTGGAAGTTATATTAAAAAAATACTGTTTCGCCAAAATTTTTTTTGGTGTTGTTTCAGAATTTCTTAAAATCTCCTGGACTCAATCGGTTAAAATTTTCAGGAAGTCTAAGTTAAGCAAAACACACACTCACACACACACACATACATACAGATATACTGACGTCATCGCTAGGGCCTCAAAACGTGGACATCTGGTGTAAACTCGATTTTCGGAAATCGGGATAAAATCAGTAACTTCCTTATTTCATACTTAGTGGGAAGTTAAAAAATCCATTTTAACAGGCTTTAAATAAGAGGAGGTTCTTAATGAATCGGATATTTTTTTTATGTAGGTACGTATGTTCCCAGATTATACAAAGACGTGTAGGGCGGGCGGGCGGGCGGGCGGACGGACGGACAGACGGACAGACAGACAGACAGACAGACAGACAGACAGACAGACAAATAGACAAACAGACAAACAGACAAAAATTCTAAAAACTATATTTTTGGCTTCGATATCGATTGTAGATCACGCCCCAAGTATTCTTTTAAAAAAATATTCAATGTACAGTTTTGACTTTCCTACGATTTTATTACATGTATAGATTGGATGTAGAGATAAATGGTAGTTTTTATTGTGCCGTAGAAGTGTTAGCAGAATGATTAGTGTAACGTGTCATAATTTTATCTTTCATACAAACTAAAAACTACAATATCAGCTTGCTAAATATAATTAAAATCAGTTCAGCAGTTTAGCCCTGAAAGTGTAACAGACAGAGTCACACAACGTTCGCATTTATAGTTTAAGTATGGATGTAATCTACTGTTCCAGACTTGTCCTAGTTTGGAGAAAAATTTCGACGACATCAAGCATACAACTCTTTCGGAACGGGGTGCGCTGAAGGAGGCTGCGCGGTGTCTTAAGTGCGCAGACGCACCATGTCAGAAGTCTTGCCCCACGCAGATTGACGTCAAGAGCTTCATCACTAGTATCGCTAATAAGGTACAATTAATTACTTCGACTCATGTTTCAATTCGGCGCCGAAGCAGCTCAAGGAGAAACGAATCTCCTAAAGATGCTTCGGTGGCGAAGTAAAACGTGTGTTAGAAAAACATACTGTGTGCTTTTATTGGAACGAAGTTCCTTACGGCAGGCTTGGAGGGGATAGGGATTTTGCTGCGCGACCGAACTGAAAAAAATGTGATAGTAAAACCGTAAGAAAAATGCGTGGAATAAAAGCGTTAAATGAGACGTGCGCAGGCGCGACAGTCGCGTACACAAGCGAGTAATGCCGTTTAGCCGAAGGAAGTTCGTTCCTACCTGGTGTCCCGCGACACCACATCATTTTTATGCTACTGTCATGGCGGAAAATATGAAGGATGAGGGTGGGTGATTGTAGCTCTAGGGAGAAGATACTAATTTTCGTGAGTTTCCTTTAGTGAGACCTTTAGTGAGTTTCTTGCGCTGTTTTTTTCTTTTAGTATCATCACAGGTCACATGTTCACGGAAGGTATCAAGGGAAATATATATTTTCTGTGAATTATGGATTTCCGTACATTCAATTTTAACTGAAAATAATGTCATGATTTAATACTTTTAGATTTTGTGCATGTAGTTATAATATACTTTAGACCCCCCTCTCACAAAGCTTCGTGAGAGAGATCCGGCGATACTTCACATTACACTTCATCGGTATAAGATCCTCAGGGTGTTATAACTATCAAGGCTAGTAAACTAGCGGTACGTATATTTATTAACAAGTTAGTCTTTTTGCGCCAATCAAACCAATGCGGACGTGAAAGTTTGAAGGTAAACAGCTATTAGACTATTTACATAGCTGCTAAGATAGTTCAATTTACTTGACTTAGTTTTTTTAAATTTTATTCGTTTAATAATTATGCAGTCTTAGCCTAGAATTTGACATGATCTCAAGGACAGAATGTATGAAATAAATATGGGAGACTTTACCAGAATATGGGACAGATGGACCTCTGCTGAATGTAGTACATTCAAGGCATGTGTGCGGGTAGATGACAACGCCTTGGTGGATGGAACAGAGGAGATGGAATAGAACAGCTGGCAATACGCAATTCTAATTTGGTTGCGTATTACCAGCTCGTCTGTTGATCCTGTACCTAATAAGTATCTCCAAAGGATGAAATTAAAGCGGATGTGTAATGAAACGGTAAACGTCCTGCTTTACGCAGACGATGCTGTACTTTTGAGCTTTCTGAGTTCCAACTGATCCAACCACTGATCACGATTATGAAAGATGATTGTAAGAACATAGACTTACAATTGAATGCGAAGAAAACCAAGGCAGTGGTAAGGGTTTCGAAAGGAAAGTAAGCAGAACGGATGGAAGAGTTGTGGTTGATGATGAAGTGTTGCAACATGTGGATGAGCCTTTGTGTATCTTGGATGTGCTTTTAGCAGAAATGGAATGTACACAGCTGATTTAGAAAGAAGAGTGTGTGCGGGGAACAGAGTAAATGGAGCGTTAGGAAAATCACTTCAATGAACTTGAAGCGCAATCTTAAGTCAGGGTACCCATCTTTACCTGCTTGATGATTCTGTGTTTGCCCCAACGCTTTTGCAGGGAAGCTAAAGCTGCGTATGCAAAAAGTGTATGAAAACAGAAATAGCGCAGTTGAAATGATAGCGTTACGAAAAATCTGTGCTGTGACACACGCGGGTCGCGTTTATAATACCGAAGTGAGAGAGGTTGGAATTGAAGGATAGTATCGGTGTAAATATGTGTAAAAATAATTTAAGTTTTTTAAATAGGCAATAAACATACGCTCTGCCTCTTACCATCTATGGAATTACAGTAGCCAAAGGTTCCTGTTTGAAATATTACCTATAGTCGCCATTATATGCGTTACCATCTACGTGGCCGAGTCATGAAATACAATGAAAGTTCATTATTGGCTACTTAGATCTCCAACCGGACTACGTAAATGACAAGTACTGACTTGAAGCAGGATAAGGTAATGGTTGTAGCAAATCCCAGCGACTCTACCACCTAGTTGTCACACTGATTGTGCCACGTATGGCTAAATGTTTCCCTGTGACGAATTGTCAGACAAGAAGACTGACCTCTTTAAAGAGGCCCGGACCAAAAGGGGAGTTTAACAATATAAAAAAGCTATAACTAATATGTTTTTTTCAGAATTATTATGGTGCCGCAAAAGCCATACTGTCGGATAACCCGCTGGGGCTTACCTGTGGCATGGTGTGTCCCACCAGCGACCTGTGCGTGGGAGGCTGTAACCTGCATGCTACCGAGGAAGGAGCCATTAACATCGGCGGTTTGCAGCACTTCGCTGTTGATGTATGTAATTTACCAGCTATGTCTCCGAGTTTGTTGTCGAGGCAGAGCTTTTGCAACGTCTCGCCGGGGCCGATACCACCGCGTTATATATTTCTGTTGCAACAGCGCTTTTCGATTTCGTGTTCCGATTTGAAGGGTAAGGTACCCGGCAAAATTATGCATGTCGCATACGGATAGCAGTACATCAATAACATATTTAATGTCTAAAGACGATGGCTATCTCCTTCCATCAGGAGAACCACCTACTTGTTTGCTATTTCATGAAATAAAATAAAAATAAATGTATTTCGAGTATGTGTATGTACTATTCCTCGGTTTTCCTCGGTTTCCTCGGTTTTAAGTTTGAAAATGAAAATGTAAAAATATTTATTTGCAAGAATATGGGTGTCACAAGTTATTATAACACAAATATGATGGTAATTTAATTTATAGTTAATAAATTAAATTACCATCATATTTACCATAATATGGCGTGCAAACATTTTAATTTAGGTCGATTTCTTTATAATTACTACCGGATCGGAACGGGGCCACACACTGAGAAGACCCGGCGGAAGAAACTCAGCGGGCTTCTTTTTTTTCTTTCATTTCATGTATTACAATTATATGTATTACAATTTACTAGAATTATTTCACATCAAAAAGTTATTTTTACAATTTACAAAATATTATCTTATGCTCAATCCTAATTTTTACAATTAAATGTATAAATATATATGTAAATGTATATGTTAAATGTATGTGTGTTTGTATATTTCTTCGGCAGTCTTTAGCCTAAACGGCTTTAGCTTAGAAGTGACGTTAGACTCGTTTTCTTTATAAATGAACATAAAATGGCTGCAAAACCGACTTTTTTGGGCGAGCAGAGTGCTCAGCCATAGTTTAAGTTAAGCGGGCTTAGAACCCTATGGGTGTCTCCTCTGAGACCAAACCTCGGTTAAGGGCAGTATCTTGATAAAACTCTTCTTAATTGTGAGAGCGGATTGGCTTTCAGACGACTTCTTTTAAATAATAATTACTACCGTAGTTTCCTTTTTTTAGTCTGTCAAATTATCGATTTATTTTCCACTTCAAGATATTTATGAAAATGGGTATTCCTCAAACGTTGGATCCAAACACTAAGCCGCTTCCAAAAGGAGGTGAGCAGAAGATTGCTTTGGTTGGCGGAGGCCCCGCGAGTATCAGTTGTGCGTGCTTCCTCGCAAGACTTGGCTATAGAAACATTACGGTTTATGAAAAAGAGAAATATTTAGGTGGTCTCAGGTAAGTAAATATCCTACTTGTAATTTTGGTTCGATTTTCATCACAGCGGCTTCGATTTTCGTCACCAGTTTTTTGTGGAATAACTAAAATTAGTAAGCCACTTGGGCTGTTAATGTGACAAGAGCTGAGCATTTTTTCATCTTTTGAATAAGAAAAATGCTCGGCTAAAATCTAAAATTACATCGGGAATAGGCAAGATGAGAATGCACATTGAAACGAGACGTTGCAGAAGCTTACCGCGTAGTAAGCCTTAGTTTTTATAGTCCTCTGTGATATCAGTGAAATAAGTTTTTGGTATTCGAAACATTTTTGCTACTAAAATCATACAGCTTGACTCTAAGAGATAGTACACTATTGATATACAAAAATTGTTTTTTTTACATACAGGGTTTACTTTGCAGAATTCCATAATTCAAAAACGAAGAACAATACAATTTTCAACTTTTCACGATCTTTCATGTGTGACCATAGAACATAGGCTACTTTTTATCCCGAAAAATTATGTGATCCCGCGGGATTACCCAATAACTGATATAATATGTCAATATATTTTCAACCGCACGTCTATTACAATGAAAAGTGGTTTCATTCGGTGTTCGTCTACACAAAGAATTTCAATTTGATTATTATGATGATGATACAAATCAGACAAGTGCCATATTAATCTGATTAGTTTTGTTTCCCAGTTGTAAGTATATATTACATATATTACATGTTGTATATATTACATGTTTTCAGCTCGTCAGAAATCCCTCAGTATCGACTTCCTTTCGATGTGGTGCAATTTGAAATTGATTTGGTCAAAAATTTGGGAGTAAAATTTGTGACCGGCAAGAAGTTGTCCGCTAGCGACATTACAGTAGAAGTAAGTTTCAACTACGCATGTTTGATTTTCACACGATAATGCGAAAAAATACCTCAGAGTAACACACTCGTGTTATCCGGTTTATTGGTTGGAAATATGGGTGATCCTTGGCAGTGGCGTAGCTAGGCGTGGGCGAAGTGGGCCCTTGCCCACGGCCTCGCACCTAAAGGGGCCTCGCACTACCTGATTTAAAATCTTTGTTTATATTTAAATTAAATAAAAGCCTGAAAAATATTGGGCTCACTCTTCTGTATCTGAAATACAAACAAAACAAACCCTAGATCCGAAGTTAACGCGTTATAAAGACACGATAGCTTTTCGCTTATTTCAAACTTGGCGCGTATTTTTGGGTAGTTTTGGAAACGAACGGAAAGGGGCCTCGCCGATGCGACTTTGCCCACGTATACGCCACTGGTCCTTGGTGATTGCAGCATTCGCCAATTTTAGGAAATGGCGTTTTTTATTTATGAGTTTGAGCGCTGGGTTGATGATAATCTTTTTTTTTAGTCTCACATCCCACTAACCCCATTAGAACAAGGAGCAGAAAATGAAAATCGATATTGTATTTTTTTATAGCATAGTATATCAAATAAGTAGAATGTTACGTCACATAATCCGATGATAATGCCACATTCGTTACTTTATCAGCAATCGTACCCTCCCATCCAGAATACGACGGTGACAAGCACTGAGGCTATTGGGGCAGGAATAGGTAAGGTAGGCAGTGGTATCAGACTCGGTGACAACTGAGACGTTGTAGAAATCTACTATCTATAACTATAGTATTGACATGTTATCTTCCTTCGTGTTTTATAAACCGCCTGTCAGAAAAGTTTTATTCCTCAAATGAGGCCCGGACTAACACGGTGATTTTACTTTTGTTGTGCCACTTACCTGCTACATACATCGACGGGTCCTACACAAGTTGTCGTAACTTAAAAAATGCGACTTTTGTTTTATTTATGAAAATGACTCCACTTTTATAGATCTTTTAATAGGTAATCTATACATATAATAAAATCGTAGGAAAGTCAAAACTGTACATTGAATATTTTTTTTTAAATAATACTTGGGGCGTGATCTACAATCGATATCGAAGCCAAAAATATAGTTTTTAGAATTTTTGTCTGTTTGTCTGTATGTATGTCCGGGGTAAACTCAAAAAGTACTGCATGGATTTACTTCAAATTTTGCATGAATATTACTAACAGGTCGGGTCAACATATATGCTATATATTATCACGCTATCACCTAGCGGCCAGGTGCTATGCGGAGTAAACGAAGTCCGCGCGGACGAAGTCGCTGGCAACAGCTAGTCTATACATATAATAAAATCGTAGAAAAGTCAAAATTGTACATTGAATATTTTTTTAAAAGAATACTTGGGGCGTGATCTACAGTCGATATCGAAGCCAAAAATATAGTTTTTAGAATTTTTGTCTGTTTGTCTGTATGTATGTCCAGGGTAAACTCAAAAAGTACTGCATGGATTTACTTCAAATTTTGCATGAATATTACTAACAGGTCGGGTCAACATATATGCTATATATTATCACGCTATCACCTAGCGGCCAGGTGCTGTGCGGAGTAAACGAAGTCCGCGCGGACGAAGTCGCTGGCAACAGCTAGTCTATACATATAATAAAATCGTAGAAAAGTCAAAACTGTACATTGAATATTTTTTTTAAGGAATACTTGGGGCGTGATCTACAATCGATATCAAAGTCAAAAATATAGTTTTTTGAATTTTTGTTTGTTTGTCTATTTGTCTGTTTGTCAGTCAAACTCAGAAAGTACTGCATGGATTTACTTCAAATTTTGTATGAATATTACTAATAGGTCGGGTCAACATATAGGCTACATATTATCACGCTATCACCTACGGGGGAGGGGCAGTGCGGAGTAAACGAAATCCACGCGGACGAAGTCGCTGGCAACAGCTAGTACAAAGAATAAAAATGAAATTTCTATTAGAAAAATCCAACTTCTAATCGAAATTTAATATAAAATTGAAACAAAAATCGCATTTTTTAAGTTACGACAAATTATGTAGGCCCCGTCGATATTTATCTATATACCAACAACCTCTATATACTAAGTACGTCTCTTTGGTATATAAAAACATATAAAAGTCAAATTATTATTTTTTTGAAATTATCCTTTTCAGGCGATTCGTCGAGTCAAACATTCTAATAAATTACAACATCTAATATGATAATACTGAGATTGAACTTTAATTGAATCACACCATTTAATTTTCCAGGGATTATTAAAAGATAATCATGCAGCAGTTTTCCTCGGTATTGGGTTACCTGAACCCAAAAGTGTACCAATTTTCAGAGGCTTAACTTCGGATATGGGATTTTTTACTAGTAAAGACTTTCTACCCTTGGTGTCCATGGGTAGTAAAAGAGGTGAGAATAATAATAATGTTTACTTATGATACCAAGAAAATTTACATATAGCAATACTACCATAACAGTGGCATGACCAAGGTTTATTATCTTTTATAAATAAAAAAGAAAGAATGTGAATAAAAGGTAATTACTTGCTATACCAAAAACCCGACTGCGATCTGATCATATATCATTCCTATCTAATAACATCAAGCCGCTTTGGCTATAGAACATGTTAAAACTCCAAAAATATTATAACTCTCTTTCTAGCTCAGTCGGGTAAAAACGTGCTCAAAGTTAAAAATTGACACTTGGGAATATTCTCGTAGAATAGTAAAGATTATGGAGATTAAAATATTCATCTTTAAAAGAGTTACTCCTTGTCAGTCTTATGTAATTGTTTGTCCGACTTTATTAATGAGGTCTAATATCTGCAAATATAAAGGATAACGAAAAAAAACTGTATCTTGTGCATTATATGATAATCTTATTATTAATGTGAGTTTGGAATTTTACGTCGTATTTCCAATTATTGTACTTTGTGTTCCGTGTTATCATTTTACAATCCATACACCAAACAGTACATACGCGTCCACAGAGCTTGTTCTATCGAACATGTGTTCTACACTATCCTTATATGTATAAAAAAATACTCAAAGATGACATTATTCTTACTTTGCAACGTTTCGCGGACGTGTGACTTTCGCATTGTCTCTGAAAAGGAAAAAGACAATGTTAGACATAGCTCATAGGGTAAACTAACCATAGGTCTGCGAAATAAAGAAGAGCCTAGTGGAACACTTATCCGCCCTTCTCCATCATACAAGGCGATAGGTAATGCCAAACTACGAAATAGACACCTCTTTGAAAGCCTACTACTGCTAACCGATTGGTCCAATAATTTTAAAAAAATATCCATTATACGTATAATATAATTAAGTTTAAATTTTAAGTTCGTTTTTTCAAATTTTATTATTATTTTTGTCGGAAAAAAATCGAATATCTTTCTTATTTTTACACAAAAAATTGCTTATAACTTCCAAACTACTGTAACGATTTTGATGATTTTTTCTTTTTATTACAGACAATTTATTGCTTTATAAAATTTAAGTTCAAAATTTTACAAAATCATTATAGTGTGCTATTAAATCAATAAAAACCTTACTATTTAATTCGCGGACAGCGCTCGCGTTGAAAGTCAGTCTCCCGGTAGCGTTCATACGGGGAGGCTGTGTCGCATGTTAGCATGCTCCGCTCTCCATATTCGAGTCAAAGAGTAATAGTACAGATAGAACGTTTGGCACAATAGTAAGATTGTGCCGTTTGGAAATTGAAGATTTCGTTTACGCTTGGATGTTTTTTTATAGTAGATAATGAGCTTGGACCGAGAAGTCTGTTTTTTTTACAGATGTTGTTCTTATGATATAGACAAGGAATAAGAAAGGATTTTTTTAAATTCATCCCCTAAGATGGTGAAATAGGGGGTGAAAGTTTGTTTGAAACTCTGTCATTTTTGAGTTATTACAACTCAAATAGAATGATATGCCGTAATTAAATTATCCTTTAACTGAAAAAAAATTAAATATAAATTTAATATTTTTTGGAATTCTAGCCTATAGAGAGGTAAAAAGAGGCTTTAAAGTTTGTATCATAAATGAATTGTTTATTTATTGCATTACTATAAAATCTAAATTATTTTAATTTAGTATTTATGATTTTTAATACAATTAAGAAGTACGAATTTTTGGATTTTTTTAGTACTTATGCTCTTCAATCGAAATTGAAGAAACATGCATGTAATGTTCGAAGTTTCATCCATTAAAGGAGTAAAAGTGTGTGTTACAATTTATATGAAAAATCAAAGGTTTATGGTGAAAATAACTTGAAATTCGGCACTTATAATCTTCAACACAATTTAAGAATCATATATTTGGGGATTTTTTAAAATTTTATTCCTTAAAGGGCAAAAAAAGCATTGATGTTTGTATAAAAAATAGATTGTTTATTGTAGAATATTGTAGAAATTATTTAAAACTTAGTATTTACGATTTTTAATACAATTAAATAAATACGAATTTAAGGTTTTCAAATGTCATCTCTTCAAAGGATGAAAAAAGTGGTAAAGTTTGTAGAAAAAATAAAATATGTTTAATCAAAATCTCTTCAAATTTATTAGTCATGATCTTTAATTCAATTAAATAAACGTGCATGTAAGGATGCTGTGAGTTTTATCTTAAAGAGGTAAAAGAGGGTATTAAAGGGGCTGAAAGCTAGTACTTTATAAATAGTTTTGTTTGCGAGTAGACGCTGAATAATATTTTAAGACTATTCATGTTTACGCTTTCCTACGTTTACGCTTGAATGTTTTATTAGCTATAGATAGATAAGTATTTTGTCAATATTTTGTATAAATGTACAAAAATAAATAAAATATAAAACATATAAACAACGAAGATAATTCAAGCAAGCGAATAAAAAGCAAAACTCTAAAGAAAAAAAAAACTGGTACTATTTGAAGGTAGTAAGGACTTCGCAACTAAAAATAAATAAATTAAATATATTATACATACAAATAGTCTAAATAAATCAACTTATTTAGTAGTTTCCTCTATAAAAATTAAATCAAATTATATATCTTCTTTTTTATTACGAGATTTTGAAACAAAAACTAAGAAGCTAGTTAGTTTTAAAATATTATTCAAGAGATTATATTTAACCAAATCAAGTTTTAAAAGGTTTTGTTAAATATTAATTGTTGATTGTATGTATTAAAATAAAGTGCTACACGGGATGTATTGTATATTACAATACTTTCAAAGAAATAGGAAACGAAACTGTTATTATTGTGTAAATTGTTATATGATTTTTTGTCGATTTTCGGTACATTTTTTTTCTTTAGATATTTATCGTTTTTCTAAAACGAATGTATATGTAATCGATAAATGAGCGATTACTGGTTATTAGTTTTGAGTTTGACAACATTCAGTCGATTCATAAAAATTCATATAGGTGAACAAAAATGTTAAAACGTAGGTATCTGCATTCACTGTAAATAATCTTTGACGTTGGAGCAAGCTAGCGCGCGATATAATTTTTGCGCAGCTCCTGTCAGAAACTCAAGGTCGTTCGCAGCTGTAATCGCCTTAAGTTACTAGCGAAATGAAAAGCGCACAGTATACATATATACTCAACGTACGTTGTATTTCGCAATCGAAGCATATTCAGGAGAAACGAATACTACTTTCGGGAAAGTCGTGGACAAACATACAAATATACAAGCATATATATATTTATGACATTTATTACACATGCTTGGACGCCTAAATAAATCATGATAATCATAACTCAAATATTATGTTATTACAACAACATTACGTACATATGAGTATTTGTCAAACGATAACGCCTTTTTTTCGTCGGTTATAAAATATTTTTAAGGTTTATAAAATGAGAATAATTGTGATAATTATCTAACAGGTATGTGTGCGTGTAAATCAAGTCTGCCTGAGCTGTATGGCAACGTGATAGTGTTGGGGGCAGGAGATACAGCATTCGACTGTGCCACTTCAGCTTTGCGGTGCGGGGCCAAGCGAGTGTACGTTGTATTTCGGAAAGGATTTACAAACATCAGGGCTGTGCCAGAGGAGGTAAGATGTATTTTATACCTTTGAAAGGGTCACAGATTAATAAGAATTAGAAATCAATTTCCCTATTGCTAAACAAATCGTAAGAGGCGATAAAAGGATTATACTTACGTGTAGATGAAAACGTGGCTACCAGAGAGTTTAAAGCGCTGTCAACACCAAAACCGCGCACTCTGTCTATTTGTAACGGAGTTAGTGCCCACTATCAGTGAAACTGGGCGGCCAGGTCTTATAGTGAATATGTATTGAGATAAAAAAAAAGTGTAGACTATTTGTCAAATATGATTCGCTAGCGGCTTAGGTATGAATATGATGACTTCATGTTTTTAATTGCAGATCCATACGTCAAAAAAATAAAGACATAGAACTGTTTAATGACGATTTTCGACCAATCTTCGCAATTGTTTTCTATCGACATAATTTTGTTCAATTACGTATCGACTCTGGCCACGCTCTTTGACATATGATGACCTATTAGGTATATATATTTTTTGTGATTTTCTATAACAAATAGTTTTTCTTAAAAAACCGTTTAAGTAACATCAGTTTCAACAAATTAGGTTTTGTCAGCGTCTTAATCACAGATTACTGGAGACCACAGAAGTCAATGTACATACAAGTAATTTTCGAGCATTACACATATAGATATCTCTCACGGACGCGATATTTCGGAATGGTTCGGAACAGTTTGTTCCGAATCATATCGCATCGGTGAGAGGCGTCTATGTGTGCGTTGCTAGAAAATTACCAGTATGTACATTGACTTACAGAAGTCTCCAGTATTCTGTAGTTTAACGTACTACGAACATTAAACTCTCTTGTAGCTGTGCTAAGTAGAAGTCGTGTTTCGTTTCGTTAACACTTGATGCAGCGCGGCGTTGTAAATCGTCCAATCAAAGTCAAAATTAAGCAGCACTGCATCGTATAATAGAGTATAATATATATTTGCGATCAAAAAAAGCCATGACGTAGGTTCTGTCCATGGACTGCAATTTAGTGGAACACATGCGGTGTGGTGCATGCTTTATCTAGTACGTTGGACATAGAAGTCTGTAGTAGCTACTAACTAGATGGTAGAATTCTGCAATGTGTCGCTGGGCTTTGGTACCACCGCCGCCTTACTTATTCCTGCCTGCCGCAATAGTCTGTCACTGATATAAATTAATGGATTTGGAATTCCATCCCCGTCACACGGATCTCGGTCGGAAATTGAAACTAAACCTCATCCCGGTATTTACTCCGTGTTGCTCCGGCTCTCTTTGAATAGCGGACCATCTACCAATCTGTCAGGTAGTTCATAAAAATGCGACCGATTGGCTATACGTGCCACTTCCATGACTACTGAGTTGATAGATGTTTGCAACGTCTCACCCGGGTATATGGTGCCACCGTGGTACCACCGCTTTACTATTCCTGTAGGCAACACGCGAATGGAATACTTGGGCTAGTTCCAGCCCAGGTATCCCATTTTTGTGCATTGGCGACGTCTACCACTTACCATCAGGTGGCACGTTTGCCAGTTTGCCTATCTCAATAACATAAAAAAAGCATTTACGTCTTGGATGCATAAAGACGATACGATACTCTTATCACCAGCAGGCTTAAGACAGGCAGCGCGATAAAATTTTATCGACTCGTTTTCTCGACATTTATGTCAATTTCTCCATTCGTTAACGCATTTGATACTTGATTCGACATGATACATCAGATCTATATTCTGTGCTTCAGAGGAAGAGAAAATTTACTCAACAGTAGTTGTTTTCTCTACAGATCGAAAATCTTCCTGTCATTTTATCGATTTGACATTTTAAGATATCGGTTATTGTTTCATAGTAATAAACTTCTATTCATTTAATTAAATTCACTCGTTTTATTATAAGAACCTAGTAACGTCATTTGGGAGCTGTCGGTCATGTTAAAATTATGTGCTATCCAACATTGATTTCTCTATTCTAGTAAATTTTGAGTAATTTATTTTTGACGTTATAAATATTTATCGTGGCAAACACTTCGAAAGAATATCTAAATATTAGTCAAGGTCAAGCAAACGTCACATTCTCGATCGAGATGTATCTCGCGTTGTTTATCCTAACTCTATGCTCTCTACAGGAGAACTATATGCTTGTTAGTTAAATTATAATTATTTTTTTCTTACGCATCAATTGCATTTATATTTCTAGGTTGATTTGGCCAAAGAAGAAAAATGTGAATTCATGCCTTTTATGTCTCCGCAAGAAGTATTGATCCGAGACGGAAAGGTAAGAAAAACATTTTAAAGACAAGCATTTTCAAAATTCATGTGAGGGACAATTTTTAGCAGAGTTATTGTAGTACACACATTACTTCCTTCAGGTAGTTAGTCGGTTAAAAAATAACCTTTTTTTATTGTTACGTTATAATTGGAACAGAAATTTTAAAATGGGTCCATTAAATGTTCTTAAAAAAATCTTACCTATTTATAAAATTGGTTTAGACTACTAGACTACCATCGGTTGCACATTTACGCATTCAGGGATTGCAGTTAAATTGTGGCTTTATTTTCCCCGTGTTGGTCCGGGCTCCTTTGAACAATAGGCCAACTGCCATTCTGCCAGACAGGTTGTAAACCGCGATCGATTGGCTATGCGAGTCACTATCATCGTGGCTTATAATAGGTGGTAGAGTTCGCATTATCTTACCCAGGTCTGGTACCACCGCGTTATCTATTCCTGCTGCAATAGCAACATTGTCACTGTCGTGTTCTGGTTTGTCTATAGGCGATTGCTGGCTCTTTCCATCAGGAGACCCATCTACTTGTTTGCTATCTTATGATTATATATATATATATATATATATATATATATATATATATATATATATATATATATATATATATATATATATATATGTGTGTATATGTATATACTTCAGTTTTCTTGTGTAACTTTCATGTTAACGCACCTGATTTATTATCCTATTCAGATAACTGGACTGAAGATGTGTCGCACAGAACAATTGGACGACGGCGAATGGATTGAAGATCCAGACCAAATAATACAGTTGAAGGCGAACTTCATTATCTCCGCATTTGGGTCTGGACTTTACGATGATGATGGTAATGAATAATGGTCAAGATTATTAATTAGATTATAGGAAAGCTACTACAGTACAATCCCAATTTAATTGTATTTTAAGCTATCGTTAAAATTACATTACACCCAAAGCAACAAAATTAATGAGACGGGAAATTTTCTCTTTTTTCTTAGTTTTATGTACCTGTTAATGTTGCTTTTTATTACAAGTACCTTCACGCATGTATTCCCTAAGGGGGAGACAGATGTACAAAAAGTGCACCCACAAGTAGCCGAAGATACTTTGTTATCCCAACATGGCAACTGTAATTATGTTTCATTCTTTTTTTTGCTTCAAAGAAAACATTGAACGGATTGAGAACTCTAATTTCAATAAAAATTCTCAAATGTATTTATATAACAGTCCTCATAAACGAACATTCGCTATGGGAAGTTTGCTTTCATATAAATAAATCGTTTGAAGGCATCAAACTAAATTAAGTAATAAATTTAAAAATGGTCTTTCGAGACGATACTTTTTAATTTCAGTGAAGAAAGCAATGACAAGTGTGAAACTCAATCGCTGGGGCTTACCAGAAGTGAACACTTCTACAATGCAGAGCGTCAGCAACCCATCAGTGTTTGTGGGAGGAGACTTGGCAGGTGTGGCAGAGACCACAGTGGAGTCTGTCAACGACGGCAAAACGGCTGCTTGGTACATGCACTGTTATTTACAGGTAACTTCACTTACATATTATTTACCCAAGTATTATGTAAAGGTGGAGCTAGCACTCGTATTAATCACTTGAAACAAATACCTACGTTACAACTCATTCTATGAGGTCTCGCTATCTCTTTTTGTACGATGTGTTAGAAAGAGTGGGTAAGACCTCGGAAGATGACAGCAATATTAAAAGTTGTGTTTTATGTAGGTATTAAAAGTATTGCCTCCAGATATAATAGAGCTTCATGTATTTACCAGCTGTTAGTCAATATTAGTCAATATTAAAAAAGGAATATTTCTCAGGAACTTTTCTTGTTTTGGATATAAAATATACGTTAAATTTGGAGTAAATTAACCTTTTTGCTGAAAAAATATTAAATGTTTCTTACCTATAATTATTTTGCAGGGGATTCCATTCGATGCTCCCATAGAATTACCCAAGTTCCACAGTCCTATAGACGACGTGGATCTATCTGTGACCGTATGTGGTATACGATTTGAGAACCCCTTCGGTCTCGCCAGTGCTCCGCCCACCACCAGCGCGGCCATGATTCGACGTGCATTCCAACAAGGCTGGGGATTCGCTGTTACCAAGACCTTTGGACTCGATAAGGTACAATTTTTAAAGATTATAGCTGATAGCCAAAAGACTAAAGACGCGTACATATAAATGGTAAGATTTCTAATTTCTGTATTTGTAGCCTTACTTTTTTAAAAATTCTGGTGGAACGCGTTAGTTTAAATCCAATCTCTTCTTCACGCCTACACCACTAAACCAATTTGGGTGAAATTTGGTACAAAGATGGTTTGAGATTTGATAAAGGACATAGTTTTTATCCCGGAAAACCCACGAGCACGGGAGCTATGGGGGTATACCCCGGGACTGTTTTTCTTTTAAACCACAGTAATAAGGAGTAGTTTAGGCTAGTTTTATTTTAGATTTTTTCCATGTGGACGAAGTTGCAGGCACAGCTAGCGTTCAATAATTCAGTTCGCATAGTAAAACTACTATTTATTCTGTGTCCGTTTAATGTGCCGTCTGGCCCACTTCATCATTGACTGTAATATCTTCAGGATCTAGTAACGAACGTTTCACCACGTATCGTCCGAGGCGTGACGTCCGGTGAGAACTTCGGGCCCGGACAAGGCTCTTTCTTGAACATCGAGCTCATCTCTGAGAAGTGTGAAGCTTATTGGTGCCAGAGTATCAGAGAACTCAAAAAGGATTTCCCGACTAAAGTAAGTGATTTTGAAGAACACATGATATTATTTACTTAAATTTTTAAAACACTAAATTGGTGACTTTGTAACCCCTTGCTAATTGGGAGACTTTGCTTTAATTTAATTGGGACATGTAATAGAGTTGGATAGCAAATCAGCAAGTACTTTTTATAGTGAGAAACTTCTTCCGCCTTTTGACGTCAGAAGTACTTTAGACTACAATAGTCTATAAATACCAGAGATGTTAATGGTGTTTTGCTATCTGTGGGGCATGGATGGAATGTGCATAAGTTTATTAGCTACCTCGGAGACAAAAGAACACTAAAAGAAAACCGAAAGTCCAAGGACCTATCTCCTCCACATCTATAGGACCCCTGAAGAGAGTTGGGCTGGTTGAAATAACCACCAATACCTAAACTAACAATGGCTCGTAGTTTGGCTAAGCTTGGTATGCCTGTATTGATAGATAGACCAGTTACCTTGGGACAAACCGGGATATGACAGCAAAAAGCCTAACCGCTATTGAAACAGGAATAGGTAAGGAAGTGATACCAAAAAACTCTATCACTAGTTGTATTGTGAGTGACGAAGTTAGTGACACTTATTAACCTTATCTCGCCTTTTACAAGATTCTTCGCAGTATGACTGTTGACGTAAACTTCAAAAAGATCCCCGAATCAATATGTTTACGCAGAAAAGAGTAACTCGGTGTAGTACTCAGTCATTGATATAAAAAACCCTAGATGCACAGTCCCGAACAAAACTGACATTCAAAAAAGTTTCTAATTTCTTTTAAGTAGTTATAGATATGGCAAAAACATAAGTCTTTGCATATCCAACCTTAAGTGCAAGACTTATAGTTGTTTTTACAAAGCAATGTGCGAAAATAAATAAAATTGACAGTGAAGCGGCCGACGCGATTCTATCTGAAATGAGCGCACAATTTAATATTGTGCGCTTATTTTTGGAGGAAGTTTTTGACACGCTGATTGTGTATCTTGGGTTTTTTATATCAATGTGCTCAGTATCAGTTATATATACAACCCACCTAGTTACAGTAATGGAACCCAAGATGCTAAATGAGCAATAACTCGTGCGTTGTGAATACCTATTGGATTGTGTGGATTAGAAGATAAGGAAAATAGGTTATATACTGGGAAAGCATCTACAGATATAGAAATGCGAAAAAAATGTGACATAGAAACACTGGAGCGTGTCAGATTAAGGTATGGTGTGTTGTAAAATATAGATAATCTGACGATAAGTGTAGGATAATCTCGCAATCTCCACAAGCCGAAGTTTGGTATTGGATATCCGGATAGATAGATATCCGGCTCTATATTAACAATATGCGAAGTACCACTAACATTCATTCGACTATATCATATTATGTATGCACACATATAAGGCACAATAATTTTCTAACTTAGAAGAAGTTTTATTTTCTGGTAATTTTTTAAAAATATAATTCATTCGATATTTTTAGGTTATAATAGCATCAATAATGTGCTCGTACAATGAAGCAGATTGGGTTGAGCTGGCTCGGAAAGCGGAAGATTCTGGAGCAGACGCGCTGGAGCTGAACCTGTCATGTCCGCACGGGATGGGAGAGTCCGGGATGGGGCTGGCTTGTGGACAAGTGCGTTATTAATATTTTACTTATATTCAAAATGAAAAGATGAGTGACTGACTTTCTACCAAATTATTAACGTACAAATTAAAACAATTGACACAATAGGCTGATTGGACATCATTTTTTTTGGTGGGTCAATACAATCATGCATAAGTAATTAGTACCTGTATGACTGGACAATGATATTTAAAAATGAAACCTTGCTATATCGATTTATCGCCATCGAATTCCTGCATTCAAAATTTTATGAAAATTGTTAGAGCCGTTTTCAAAATTAAATCTATATTAATATTATAAATGCGAAAGTTTGGATGTTTGGATGGACGTTTGTTACTCAATCACACAAAAACTACTGAACGGATTTGAATGAAATTTGGCATACAGATAGATGATGACCTGGAATAGCACATAGGCTACTTTGTATCCCGAAAAAATTTGGTGATACCGCGGGATTCACAAAAAACTTTTATAATGCAGCGGGCTACAAGCTGCAGCTAGTAATTAAATCTATATTAATATTATAAATGCGAAAGTTTGGATGTTTGGATGGATGTATGGATGGATGTTTGTTACTCAATCACGCAAAAACTACTGAACGGGTTTAAATGAAATTTGGCACACAGGTAGATGATGACCTGGAATAGCACATAGGCTACTTTTTATCCCGGAAAACTTAGGTGATCCCGCGGGATTCACCAAAAACTTTTATAATGCAGCGGGCTGCACGCTGCAGCTAGTAAATAAATAAATTGCTGAACAAATTACACGAATTGATCTAACCCTAAAGTAAGCAAATTATTTGCTTGTGTTATGGGTGTTCGTCAACGATACTAAATATTAATACATAGAAATCTATATTATATATTATAATATTATAAATGCGAAAGTTTGGATGTTTGGATAGATGTTTGGACTGAGCCAAAAGAAGGATTGTGTTTTTTCGCATTGTAATTAGGTACATGTTAATATTGTGTTCCAGGATCCAGTCCTAGTAAAAGGGATATCTCAATGGGTGCGAAAGGCAATAAAAATCCCTTTCTTCATCAAGCTGACGCCGAATATCACTGACATTGTCAGCATTGCCATAGCTGCACATCAAGGTATTACATTAAGAGATTATATTATACTAGTAAGTTTACAATTTTTCCCCGTGTTAAGTCACATCACCTTCTAAAGAATATACCAATTGCCTTATTGCTAAGCTCACCTAACCTTTCACAAACATCGTGACTAGTATTGTTCAAATAAACTATTTTATGATAGCGCGTTAGGGGGCGTCCATAAATTACGTGAGGCGTTTTTTTAAATTTTCTGTCCCTCCCTCCCCCCTTGTGAGATGTCGTGAGGTTTTATTCAACCCCCTCCTCCATCCCCCAATCTCACGTGAAATTTTTCAAATGTGGGTTTCTTAAATATGTAAATGCGTTGGATTGTTATTGAAAAAGAAAAAAACAATTGCTTCGTGCTTTTATTTACGACTACTTAGTTAAGACTAGTAATCAATTAAAAATTTAACAATAGAATACTTAACTCGTAATTATTGCGATTAAAAAAAGAATATCTACTGTAATTCCGTCCATGGAGAATCATGCGTGTGTTGTACAATATATTGGTTTGACAGTCAGTACTAAAGTATATCATCGAAGTATGAATTAATTTATTTTCTTTCGAACGAATTAGTGAATCAATAAAAAATCAGACAGAAAAAAAATTGCGTGATATTTGCCGAGACCCCCCTCTCCCCAACGTAAAATTAGATGAGATTTGACTCAACCCCCTCTCCTCCCTAAACATCTCACGTAATTTATGGACGCCCCCTTATGGGCTATAAACTATATTTTTCTAGTGCGTTGCGTTATATATTATATTATATCGTGTAGCTGGAACACTGATTGCGCGAGCCGGCCGAGAGAGCGCGTGACTCATCACACCATCATACAGCGAGCGACGTATGAGCGCTATAACCCTATAAACTGTTATAACCTATATATGATTTCTGTGGTTATAACGTCTAGTTTACGGTCTAGCGTGTTACTCGTACGCGTAGTTGGTAACTTCATATAGGTTATAATGTTATAACTACGGCCTACGCTAGCCGTTAGGTATATAGCGTGGCGTTATGTTATAGCGCCGAATGCGAATCCAAATAGCGTATGCTATACGTTGAGTACCTATGCTAGCGTTATAATTTAACGCTATGCGTTATATTAACCACCATTAATCGTGAGTACTAATTAGTTGGTAGACCGGAACACGACAGTGACAAGTATTGATGCTATTGCGGTAATAGGTAAGACGGCGGAATCAGACCTGGGTGAACGTTGGAGTAATCTTACTGTAACGTTACTGTCATGTCTCGCCCGGGTCTGGTATCACAGCCTTACCTATTTCTGTCGCACTAGCGTTCATACTTATCATCGTGTTAAGGGCGGATCTAGCCTTCGGGTCAGGGGGGGGGGGGGTTCACACATTAAAAGTTCAGTCAAGATAG
The DNA here is from genome assembly GCA_036924255.1 of Apodemia mormo. NCBI lineage: Eukaryota > Metazoa > Arthropoda > Insecta > Lepidoptera > Riodinidae > Apodemia > Apodemia mormo. The sequence goes on along the minus strand of JAUPFN010000010.1, from coordinate 9,922,979 downwards.
GCTCTAATTCTTAGTTTGCAATAATAAATCCGTACCTAGACTCCTTTTTTTATATCATAAGGGCATGTGGGGGGGGGGTCATGACTCCATTACTCGCCTTTGTGTCGTGTTTAGGTTTGAAGAGTAAGGCAACGACTTAAGTATGTGACTCTTGCTATCATCTATAATGTTATACTAGTTGTGCCCGCAACATCGCCCGCGTGAAAAATTTCTAAAATAAAAGTCTTGGGGTTTTACCTGCATAATTCCCGTTCCTGTGGGAGTTCCGGGATAAAAACTATCCTATGTCCTTTCTCAGGTTTCAAGCTATCTTTGTGCCAAATTTCATCCAAATCGGTTCAAAAGTTTAGGCGTGAAGAAGAGACAGACAGATAGAGTTACTTTTGCATTTATAATATTAGTATGGATAATTTGCAGGTGGTGCCAGTGGTGTATCGGCAATAAACACGGTGTCAGGCCTCATGACGGTGAGAGCTGATGCCACGCCATGGCCGGGTGTAGGTAAGTACCATGGATTTAACTGTATACGCCTTACAAGACAATTTCTTAGGTTGACAGTGTAGCTTGAATTTACACTCAGATGTACAAAGCCATAGTACTTATTCTCTGTATTGGTCCCTTTCAAGAATAGGCCAACTGCCGTTATGCCGGGCAGGTCATAAAAGGCGACTGATTAGCTATGAGAGTCACTACCATCGTGCCTACTAGGTGGTAGAGTTCTGCATTGTCTCGCTCGGGTCTGGTACCACCGCCTTACCAATTTCTGCCGCAATAGCGTCAATACTTGTCGCTGTCGTATTCCGGTTTGGAGGGTAGGGTAGCCGTTAAACTTATGCATGTGGTATTAGACCTCGCCACATGACAGTGACAAGCACTGACACTATTGCGGCAGGAATAAGTAAGGTGGTTGTACAAGACAATGCAAAACTCTACCACCTAGTAGCCACGATGGTAATGACTTGTACAGCCAATCGGTCACCTTTTACGATCTAACTGGCAGAACGGCAGTTGGCCCGGGGCCAACATGGGTAAAAAAGGTGTGTTTTATCAGAATTGATTCTGCCGTGTCCAGGCTATCAGCTTTTCCTATTTGATGAAAAAAATAAGAAACTGATACGTGCTTGATCGATATAAATTTAGGTGTTGTGTTTCTTCAATGATATTACAATGACGTGGTAACTTTGACCTGCAGCTGTAGGATTCGTATTCGAAGATCGTCATATCTTTTCGTGTTTCCTCTGCAAATGCACATGAGACAGGAAAATAGCCTTATGTAACAGAAATGCGTCAGAACTGTCTTAAATTTTTCTTGTAGAGTTATTAATTTTAAAGGTCGTGAGAAAAACACAACATATGGTGGAGTATCAGGAAACGCGACTCGACCGATGGGTCTTCGAGCCGTTTCCGCCATCGCCAACAACCTGCCCGGCTTCCCTATCCTGGGCATCGGCGGAATTGACTCAGCCGAATCAGCGTTGCAGTTCATTTTGTGCGGCGCGCCTGTTGTTCAGGTGAGTATTTTGAAACCTCCACGCAAACACGAGAAGCGATAGATTCTGAACGTATGTATGTGTGTCTGTCTCAAGACATAATAGCTCAGAAACGGACGGATCTATTGTTGCGGTTTTTTATCAATTTGGGTATTTTTATGGGTTTTTATCAAAAGCTTATTACGATGGTTTAGACTGATCTGATGTCCAGATGCAATCAGTTGTCCTCCATCCCCGTGTTGGTCCGGGCTCCTTTGAAATATAGACCATCTGCCGTTCTGCCAGGCAGCTCGTAAGAGGCAACCTATTGGCTACCTGAGTCACTATCATCGTGGCTACTAGGTGATAGAGATTCGCAACGTCTCGCCCGGGTATATGGTACTACAGCCTTAATGGCCGCGCATTGTCTCGGTCGGTTCTGTAGGGCTACTCTTGAAAACCGATTTCAATTTTAAATGAATATTTAATGAATTTTAATAAAGTATTTAATGAATAAAGTATTTCGTACTCTGTACAACTATATTCAATTATTGGATTCGGCGGCAGCGCCACACGGATTTCGAAATTTTTTGGAACTACTCATTACTGCTTTTATTCGTTATTTTGTTTAAAACGTTACTTAAAATTTCTACTTGTAACCCTAGCTTGACGTGTAACGATGTGGGCAATATTGGTTTCGAGAGTTTTTGACGACATTCGAAACTTATTGTTTTTATCAATATTGGTTTATTTATATTGTTTTCAAGAGTAGACCTGCTGGTAACACTGCCCTGCCTATTCTTGCTGCAATAGTGTCACTGTCGTGTTTTAGAGGCGGTAAATTTTTTGCATGTGACATTAGGACCCCGTCACAGGGATAGCAACGCACAATTGATATCTTGGTGTCTATAGACGATGGTTTTTCTTTCCATCAGGAGAGCCATCTGCTTTTTTGCCATCTTACGATATGTAAAAAAAGAAACTCTACCCACATTCAACTAGGTCGACGTAATTTTATTAAAAGGCAGTGATGTAGAAAGCGGTGATTTCAAACTCGTTAATGCCGGCCATTTAACGTATCAAAACCTTAGTCGAATCGCTTAGGGCTCTTACTTACATAAACACTATACTACGACATGGTATAATGTATAATACGTCTTAAACGCTTCGACTCGATTGACGTTTTGTGACATAAATCGGGCCCCAGATCACTATCACCTATTAGTCACCACAATTGTAACACAAACGACCACAATTTAGTATATGTACTGCCGAAGCGAGTACCGCCTTTGATACGTGTTTTCTCCTTTTGAATGTTGAAAGTAACCATGCAAGAATCCAGATATATGGAATTAACCATATATCGAGTCAGATCAACATAAGGCTTCAACTTCGAGGACTACTTATCAGTCAGCTGCTAACAAACGCGCTGGTCGCTGTGAGCCGGAGTGTCTTAAGGGGTCTCTGTCTACTCCGAAAAGATCTGGCGTGATTATACTTATCTTTTATTTATTTTAATCCAAAATTTTGTTATATGTATATAGATTTGCAGTGCAGTTCAAAATCAAGACTTCTCCGTAATCGAAGATTACATAACAGGCCTGAAAGCGCTGTTGTATCTCCGGTCACAAGGACTACAGGGATGGACGGGTCAATCTCCGCCTACTTTCAAACATCAGAAGGGTAAACTCGTTCGGACGCTATACGATGATAATGGAAAGGTAAAACAACAATTTCAGTCAGATTCTATTACGTGGTCTAAGAGGTTTTTAAGGTTCTGGCCTCTGGGTGAGTTAACTCGAAGTTTGGTAGTAGTGTGTTTAATATTCCTGTCCATTGGATCACTGTAAAGCTGATAGTTAAGTGACAAGGTCGGCAAAATACCAGTCAACAAGTCTATGAATCGTAAACTTCGTAGTGTATCGAAATATCTTTCGATGTTTAGGTATTAAGTATATCGCAAGGGAACCAGCGTGATTATATATATTTATCAACAATATACATTCGCTTACCGTTCATTTTGGAGGTTAGTTCTATTAGATAAAATAAGTTATGTATATCGAAATGTTCGTTGACGTAGACCCCAAAAATTGTTAAGCTAAGATAGGCGCCAATCAGACACGTTATTATCTAAATGTAAGATTGAAAATGTACTGACAGATGATCAATTATTATGAAATTGTATTTATTTATCAACAATATACATTCGCTTACCGTTCATTTTGGAGATTATTTCTATTAGATAAAATAAGTTATGTATATCGAAATGTTTCGTTAACGTACTGACAGATGATCAATTATTATGAAATAGACACTTATCAATTATTGATGTTCCTTTAAGCAAATGCCGGATACCACATTCTACAAATGGCCAAACAGACTTTTATTCAAGCAAATGCTTTATTTAAAATTATGACCTTTCCTAATATTTGCGATTGAAAAAAAATATCATCACCTGTATATAATTACTGCTTATATTATTAATGTCTGTCTTACGGTTCTTAAAGAATTTGGGTTGAACAGTAAAATAAGTAGGTACATAGACGAAAAGGCGTCATTAGTATTTTTCAAAAATCGTTATTTGTCAAATCAGCAGATAAAATAATAATTTACCTATATACTAATAATGCAAACCAACTTCTATACCGAAATTTGCCGCTAGACCGGTGAGGATAAACTTACGTCATTTTTAGGTGCTGCCCCACTTTGGGCCCTACAATCAGAAACGTGAAGCGATGTTACACGACGTGCGGCTGAAGGAAGACATATTACAAGATAACGCTTGTTCGTTAATAAATAATGGTGTAAATGGCAGTACAAACGGATATGCCAAAGTACCAAGTATACAGGATGTTTTGGGAGAAGCTTTGCCAAGAATAGGCACGTATAAGAATTTGGACAATACTAAACAAGTTGTGGCTCTCATTGATGATGTAAGCAATATTTCAATTATTCTAATTTTAAAAAAATTGTGGTCTACGGGTTAGCCTATTTGGCTCAGATTTTGAGGTCTCGGGTTCGATTCCCGGGTTGGGCAAAAGTGTTATTGAGAATTTTTCGAGGCTTTTCTCGAAAAATTTCAGTAGCATTTCGAAGTTTGGCGGAGTGGTGTATTACCACTCCCATGCCTCGGATGAGCATATAAAGATATCGTTCCCGGTAATCGCTAGAATTAAACGAAAGTCATTAACATGTCGATAAAATGCGGCGACGAGAATCGCTACTTATACGGCAATGGGCCCACCTCTCGGTCTCACCACTGTACCTTCTGTAAACCAGAATCAATCAGGATTCGCTACTTATCTCGCCAGCTGACAAAACAGTGAATCGGGGTGAAGCGGAAAGTCTATAAATTTTCGGTTTACTCTGGCTACCCCGAAGGGGAACCTGGCGTGATGATACTTTTAATTAAAAAAACCTTACATTACTTGTGTATCAAACTACCTGGACCGCCTCGTTGGTGGAGTCATTAACTTGAGTCGAGGACCGAGTTCGATCCCCGTCGAAGAGATTTTTTTGTTCATGGATGCAGGACCGGATTTACCTTTAATGCCGCCATCCTTTTAAGTTGTTTATCTGCCATCCTTTTAAAATGCCGCCTATTGTAAATATATTTAAACTAGCTATGCCCGCGACTTCATGCGCGTGAAAAAATGTTAAAATAAAAGTCCCGGAGCTTTACTCGCATAGTTCCCGCGGGATTTCCGTGGTAAAACTATCCTATATTCTTTCTCGGGTTTCAATTTGTCTTTGTACCAAATTTCATCCTAGTCGGTTCTATGGTTTAGGGGTGATGAAGAGACAGATAGACAAACAGAGTTACTTTCTGCTGTCTGTCTGTCTCTTCTGATAGTGCTTTTTTTTCGTAAAGTAGTTGGAGGGTCACATAATGGCAATACGTGTTCAGTTACGTTTCCTACCATTACCATTCAAATAAAGTTATAAAATGCAACATAAAAAGTGGATAAGTACATACCTATATATCTTCTCGCCAAATACCTCACGGCGTGGGAGGAAGAATTGAGTGCCATATGTTAAAGTCCAGACAGACTTGCCTTGCTCCCTGCACATTCATGTCTCTTTATGCAAACATGCCAGTTTCGGATACTCTTGACATTACCTTCGGATAGCACCCAACCGATTTGATCATGGTGCGTCAGTCTTGGTCTCCCCTGGTGCTTACATCCATACACATTCGTATTGTATATCTATTTTGTTATCCGTTTATCTGCCATCCTTTTAAGTTGTCCGAACCAACGGATGATATCTTTTCTCAGTTTTACACCCATACTTCAATCTCTAACACCCACCCAACCTCTCTCTCACTTCGGTATTACGAACGCGATCCATACCTACATTCTATATTTTGAGTTTCTATCATTCTCACTTATTGAATTTTAAAATTTAAAGAATATTTATTACTGTATCTGCTGGTGCTGATAGCTGCTACTATTTTGTTAGTATTTTTTTGTTAACGGATATTTACCTTTCAGGATATGTGCATAAACTGTGGTAAATGCTACATGGCCTGCGCGGATTCTGGATATCAAGCCATTGAGTAAGTAAAGCATAGGTACCAACTTACTGTATTGATAAATCTACGAGTATCGCCGAGTTAGCACAAAAACGATTACGGTTTGGCACACTTGAAGTGGCCGATTTACGCTTGATGCCGCTTACGCCCCGACTGGTTTGATAACTCCTTTACAACGCTTTTTGCGTTGTAAGGGAGTGATCATTGAAATTATGCATGTAATTTACAAATCTTACATTTGTAACAGACAAAGATTTTATAGATAAAATACCAAAAAATTCACTATGAGTCGATTCATTCATTATTTACTAAATTCTAGCTGTTGCTCGCGTGGACCAAAACAGCACTTCTTTTTATTTAATCATGTGAAAAAGTAGCCTATACCCCGGAATAATGTAGTTTTTTATTAGGTGAAGGGTTTTTTAAAATCAGTTTATGCTAAGATTTTTCATACATGATTTTTGAATTCGTAGTGCCCTTGATTTCTTTTTGCACTTCAAATTTACTCTTTTCGAAAATTTTGCCGCCCCCAGAATTATGCCTCCCTATATATTTACCCATAGGTCTGGGTCTCACGAGTCTATGGACAAATCCACCACTGCACACTTGTGTTGTTTTATTTACATTTATAACAGACTTATATAATTGGTAAAATTTCCACGAAATTGAAAAATCCGGAACTGCTGAGATGCAACTGAAACAAAGTTAATCTAAGGATTGGGGCTAACTTATCCAAGGCTTTAAAATGAAAAGAGCCCCCAGCGGCACAATATATAGAATAGTCCACCCACGTTCACCAAACTTTCTTCCACGTCAGTATCGGACACACCAATGTACATTATGTTTCACTTCGTAACCGAATCATCTTGTCGAATAGTACTTCACAGAAGTGCTATTATGAAGGACACTACACACAGCAATTCATTCATAGAGTGAAGTGCCAATCGATTCTCCTGGAAATGCTTCGGTTACGAAGTGAAACGTGCGTTGAATACATAATTGGTGTTACTGCTTTTGCTACTATTATATTGAATTGTGCCGCTGGGTTCTCGTTTAATTCTCCGGCCTTGGATAAGTTTGCCATTCCTTACCCTTTTGTTTCAGTGGCATCACAACACTTTCGTATAAGATTTCGCAGAAATTATGAAAATTAAAAACTCCAATTTCATCTATGAACTATGGATTACTGCAAAGTAATGCCTGAATCTATAAAATGATTATTTTAAGATTTGTTGTGGTATGAAGGAGTAGGTGAGATTTCGAGAGTCAGAACGCTTAGATATTTGTTTTTTAACTAATCCTTCATGGTTCCACTAGCTCTATGGCCACGGATTTGATATTACCCTTTCTAATGTAATTTATTCAGATTTGATGCGGAGACCCATCTCCCACATGTGACCGACGACTGCACCGGTTGCACATTGTGTCTGTCAGTGTGCCCCATAATTGACTGCATCTCGTAAGTATTGAAAACACAAGGTAGATACTTCATTATAACGGTAAAATATCCGGTAAATCTCTATTGTTACTCTCGTCCATGTTTATTGTTTATTTAATTAGCTATTATCTCAGGAACTTAAATATAGATTAGGATAATGATATTATAAAAAAACATACTTGGATTAGTTGGTCTTAAAAGCAGTTTACTAGAGCAGACAAATTTACTAGCCTACTCGAGAAGTTCAAAAAAGTGTTCCTTGTAATAGCTACTTGCATTTCGTATGACTAAATATGTTAAAATGCTTTACTAGCATATAAATATTATTTAAAAAGATATATGAAAATGGCGTTTAGGCCTTTGCTTATTTTGGAACTAAAGTCATTGTGTTTAGAAGACATTTTTTGAATTATCGTTCGTATTTATAGGAGCTACTTTAAGTAGGTATTAACATCATTTTGCATTTCAAGATTAGTAACATCATTCAATCATTACTGTCTTTAAGGTGCTCCCACAATACAGTTATATAATAAAATCTTTTAGGGTTTCGAAGTAAAATAGAGGGTTCCTATTTTATTATACAGTTTCGCTATGTCCTTCCGTCTGTCTGTCTGTCCATCCGCACGATAGCTCAGAGATCCTTAGTACTAGAAAACTGTAATTTGACTTGAAAATACCTACATTTGTCACGACAACAATTACCACTTTGTTGTAGCACACAATATAAAATATTGAAAAAAAAATTTTTTAACTAGCTAGTTCCTCTACATGTAAAGTGGGGCCGTTAATTTTTTTTTCGTCATTCTCCACAGTGTAGAGTACCATTACATAGGTTTTTAAAAAATATTGTAGGTTGTTAAAACAAATTTTCGATTAAAGAACTCCTTTATTAATATTAAGCTTTAAAATGCTCATTTTTGTTAAGAGTCAAGTGTTCCATCTGCCAGCTTAATGGTTAGTTTTGGGGGTGAGAAAAAATTGACGTTAGTGGTAAATATAATAAAAATAAAAGGAAAACTATCACGGCTAATAATAGTCGACCAACTTATAAAATGTACTTGGGAAAGGTTTTTAGGTGGTGAAGCTGTGGTGCGGATTATATCAGTCATTGACGTTAAATAGGTTAAAATATGTTCATAGCGTGGAACAATAAGACCCCTATTTAGTGACGCATTATTGTGATGGACACATTCGTAAGCCCTACATAGCGCGTGGCTCGACACGCATATTACCAATTTTTTTTATTGGATAGCCTATAAACGGATGGTCGATGGATTTACTAGGTGGGAGAGTTCTGCATTGTCTCGCCTGGGTCTGGTACCACCGCCTTACCTATTCCTGCCACAATAGCGTCAGTACAAGTCGCTATTGTGTTCCGGTTTGTAGGGTAAGATAGCTGGTAAACTTATGCATATGGCATTAAATTTCGCCACAAGATAGCAACGCACAATTAACACCTTTGGTGTCTATAGGCTATGGTTGACTCTTTCCATCAGGAGACCCATTTGCTTGTTTGTTATCTTATGACATAATAATTATATCTTCTATTCTATTTTTATCAATATAATTTTGATTGTTTATGGAAATTAATGCCAATTCTTTATCTTTCTCTTGTCAAAGGTGAATTACCATCAAACTATTAAGCCTATCTTATACTTCTGTTATGTCACAAAATAATAATTGCAGCAGTTAAACTATTTTAACTTAATTATATTTTCCACAGAATGGTACCAAAAACTATACCACACATTATCAAGCGCGGAACACGACAGGAAGTGCATCCCATTTCACCATTGGAAGGTGTTTGTCAATAAAATATAAGTGATCAACTTTATTGTAAATTTATTAGAAAAATATAAAAATTGTATTTTTATAAAAAATAAATTCCTAATTTCCTAAAACTTTGTTATATATTGCTTCCGCCTTGCTTTCAGCAGTCATCCATGAATAAACCCAACTATTTTCAGGATTTACATTTAATGTTAAAGCTGATATGGGTGTTGGACAATTGTAGTGATCCTTATTAATAACATTTTCTTTTAGTTTTCCCAGTTTTTTATCATGAATTTTCTGACAAATAAAACATTCAAATTTTTTAACTACCTTCAATGTATCAGTTTGATAAGGTCTTACTTTTAGTTCATTTATCAGTCTTTTATTTCTTATTAAATTCTTAGTCTTATGTTCTAAGTGAGCTTCATACAAACTATCATTATTTAACAAAGTCTTTATATAGCTGGCCATGATTTCAGGTGTTGGGTAATCTACCAAAAGAATTGCTGATTTATTGTTAGGTAGCCAATCTCTTATTGACGGAGATCCAAAATAAATAGGCACACTTCCCACTTTAATTGCTCTCCAAAATTTTTCTGTCACATAATCATTACACACTCCATTTTCAATTGCTATAATAAATTTGTACCTAGCAATGAATTCTAAGAAATTATCATCATTTAATTTGTTCAAATAATCCTCTTTAAGCTCCATTGACAACTCTTTATTATTCAAGCATGCCCCGTAAGAATCAATGTTTATAAATTTCATTAATTCTGCTACATACATATCCCTTTCTGTTGAAGTTTCACAATCACTTTGTAAATAAAGCAGGGGAGCCAAATCTGATAGACTATTTTTCAAAGAAGTAGGAACATAATATTTGGTATTAGTTATCTCTTCAATAGACTCTAGGTACTGTAAAGGAAATGGTACATCACTGTTTCGACTAAACGTAGATGAATAATTAAATATTTTTAAAGCTATTTCATGTAATAACACTTCCACATTTCTCGGAGACTCCTCATGATATAAACCCCAGATAACTTCTGGTGTTCTTGGTAATGGTAAGTTACTGAAATCAATAGTACTAGCATAAAATAAATAGGCCTCCACATCTAGGCTTTTAGTTTCAATTACGTTACTATAGACATCACATTTAACATTGTCCGAACAGTAACGTGTTTGTGATATACCAGGAAATCCTGAAGGCCACCACAAAATTACTGGATTCTCTGAGGTTCTATTTCTAATATCACTGTCACTTATAATCCAAGTCCACATAAAAAAGATAAAAATAAACACGGTACAAATCCAAAGTAATTCACATAGTGTCACTTTAAAAATCCTTCTTAGAAACAATATAAAATGTCTGGTACAAAAATACATTATACACTTTATATATCTTTTAACTTCCCTGCCACATTCTTTGGTACACATTGTAAAAGCAATGAGTTTTATATTTCATATCACAGGAAATGCCATAGTCTTATCGAAACACTATTTCCTCTAAGCCCTGTCAAACTGATTCATTGTAAAATAAAAGGATTGTTTAAATTGTGTAAATATTTAATATTATTCACAAAACTATACCTCGTTCTTTATGCATATAATAAACATCCATACAAAATGCAATCATTAAATCTACATAAAAAAGGCCATATATTGCTCCAACAATTTTACCAATAACAAAAAGATTTGTAAATGCTATAACTGTTATTATCATTTCTATAATGACATAATAATATTCAGCCTCATATTGAACCTGGTCGACCACATAAAGTACCATTAGATAAGCCGACAGCATAAGTGTAGGTGCTGCGACCAAGCAATGCCATAAGTCCAACGGCTCCACAATATGAGGTATTATATTGAGAAGAAGTGCCACTACCTAAAAGTAACATTTACTTGTTTTTAGACTAGCAAATTTTTAAAAGTAAACACTTTGGGATCAGCTACACAATTAATTTTGTAAAACATTTACTATTAAAAACCATTATCCCCTAGTAAAACACACCCTCGTTCTTTATAAACATAGTATTGATCAATTAATAGTGCTATTAATAAATGACAGTAAAATAGTCCATAAAAAGCACCAGCCGGGTTGGTGTCCAATATAGCTAGCACAAGCCCAGATAAATTTAATATAGTTTGTATAAAAAGATAAAGCTGTTCCGCCAAGTTGTGCACTTGGTCCACTAAATAGAGTACGGCGAACATTACTGACAAGACGAGTGTAGGTGCTACGGCCAGGCAGTGCATGATGCCCTCTTCAATCAGACAAAATGGAAGTATCATTAGGAGCAATGATATCACCTAAAAGTAAACATGTAACTGTCATTTTGTATCCTTTTGACTTATTAAAATTTTCATTTCTTTTTGTGCCTAATTAAAATCTCATGAACATTATCATTTATAACGTTTTATTGGTTAAGTGTATATTATAAACAAAGCTAAGTTAGTACAATTAATTAATACTGTAGGCTGGTTTTTTTTCTGAACTTTAAACTTCTATAGTTTATTTGTAGACTGTTCAAGCACATTTTATTTCCCCATTTTTTTATATTATTGAATTTTACTTTTCGCTTCTTTAATACAAAATTGAGATTTTGAATTTTGACTTAAGACATTTCACATTGACATTTGACAGATATGACCTTCACCTTTTGTAATTAGCTTTTTATAATATGGCAATCACACGTTAAATATAAGAGCTATGGCTAGAAAGTTTTGCTTAGTTTTATTCTACAAAAGAAAATAAAATAACAAATGTTTAACGATGTTCATGTAATAATCTCTATTAAGTATACAGTAATACATCATATAGATAAAATTAAGCTTCATTACTATTATGCACAGCTAAAAGTACACCCCCTTTCGTTTGCTATTAAAAATAAATCAAGTGCTAAAGTTGTCAACAGGGCAAAATAAAACACACCATATATTAACCAGAGCCAAACTCTTACAAGATTCAACAAAAAGCATTGTAAAAATGCCCCAAAAGTGAACAAAATTTGAAAAAACAAGTACATTTTTTCCATAAATAGAGGCACTTTTCTTCGAAAATATAGAATTATGAATAAAAATGATATTACTAATGTTGGCCCTGTTGCTATGCAGTACATATGACCTTCAGGTTTTGTACCAATCAGCGTTGGTAGCAATGTAATAACAAGTGCTATTACCTACAACCAATAATAATTTATCAATAAAAAGGAATAATTTTTACTAGCTAGTCTAATCCAAATATAAACTGAAATACTTACAAATTCAACTAATTTCATAATAAAAATGTTATATCTTATTAGTTCACTCCATTTCTTGTCCACTGGGACAGAATCTAAAGCAAGAATAAGTTACATCAGTTATTTTGTAAAACAAATATTTCGAATTTTAATTTACTTTGTGGCTTTAAACAAAAATAGGCATACCATTTATTATCATATCAGACATTTTAATATGCTTTTGTATTCCCTTTTTTACAAATATAAATATGGTTTATTGGTTCTTTTCACAAAAAAATATATTATAAAAATAGTAAGAAAATACATCTCTCAAAAATAAATTTGACAAAATTTCTGTCAAACGACCATCACTTTGATAAAGAATTTACCTATCTTTTTCTATCTAAACTTCTACTTTATCTAGGCCAGTATCTTAAAAGCTTAGATGAAGGAAACTACTACTAGTACTTACACTATTATAATATATTCTATGCTACTAGATATGAAATAAGTAAGGGAAAACCGTATAATATCTTCCCGAGCAATGACGGACTTAAGAACAGCTGTTTACTGTCTACATAACAATCGACAAATTATATTGCAATAATTGGGCATGTTACTTTAACAATTAGATTTATTTTCAGATTTAAGGTACACACTAAAATTATTATAGAAAAATACAAATAAACGTTCAAATCAATGAAACATTTTGTAAACTTCTACTTTATCTAGGCCAGTATCTTAAAAGCTTAGATGAAGGAAACTACTACTAGTACTTACACTATTATATATTCTATGCTACTAGATATGAAATAAGTAAGGGAAAACCGTATAATATCTTCCCGAGCAATGACGGACTTAAGAACAGCTGTTTACTGTCTACATATCAATCGACAAATTATATTGCAATAATTGGACATGTTACTTTAACAATTAGATTTATTTTCAGATTTAAGGTACACACTAAAATTATAGAAAAATACAAATAAACGTTCAAATCAATGAAACATTTTGTAAACTTCTACTTTATCTAGGCCAGTATCTTAAAAGCTTAGATGAAGGAAACTACTACAAGTACTTACACTATTATATATTCTATGCTACTAGATATGAAATAAGTAAGGGAAAACCGTATAATATCTTCCCGAGCAATGACGGACTTAAGAACAGCTGTTTACTGTCTACATAACAATCGACAAATTATATTGCAATAATTGGGCATGTTACTTTAACAATTAGATTTATTTTCAGATTTAAGGTACACACTAAAATTATAGAAAAATACAAATAAACGTTCAAATCAATGAAACATTTTGTAAACAAAGGGTTATTTGACATTTTACGTACATTGAGAGCATATTTTAGTAATGGCGTATTGGCCGCAAGCTGTTTAAGGTGACGTTATTTTCTTAAATTATTTGAAATTAGAACACTGATAAAATTTCCGTAGCTTTGTCTATTATGAAAATTCGGACTTGTTAGACAGAGATAAAGCCATTTTTATATGTTCAGCCTTCGAATTCATGTAATTTTATAATTTTGATTGTTTATGGACATTAATGCCAAGTCCTTATCTTTCTCTTGTCAAAGCTTAAAAGTCATTCGAAAATTATAAATTATAAAGTACCTCCTTTTCCCAGAATACGATTATTAAGAGACTACGTAGCTAAATACGATTAGTCCCACTCATGGGCGTACCCAAGTTCTGGGCCATGGGGAGGCAACCATAACATTTTAAAACTATATTTTTATTTTTTATATTTTTATCTATAACAGTAGATAATTAGTAGAGAAGAAACAAAATCCAGCGGTATTGTAAGCATGCTCCTATGTAACTGTAAATACGGCGGTAACTGCAATAAATGTAATGAGTAGACATGGTCGTTTTGTTATTTTCATCATTGGTGCACATCGTTGTTCCGGCAACGCCGCCCGTGAGGGTCAGGCATCTAGCGTACTGCCTGGGAAACATGAAACATGATGATAGCTGGCGTTTTCGTAAACATTGTAATGCTATCGTACTTCAACGTAAATAAATAATAAATAAATAAATATTCACGGGATAAATTACGCTTACTGATCTAACCCCAAAGTACGCAAATTATTTGCTTATGTTGTGGGTGTTAGTCAACGATACTATACATATACATAGAAATATACACAGAAAGTCAATATACATAGAAAGTAAAGTGACTGCTTCGTACACTCGAACTAATCAAATAAAACTTAAATGTCATAGTATACTTAGATCGGCTAAACGTGGCGCTGCCATCATCACTTCTAAGTTGTAGAATTCTGCAACGTCTCGTGTAACTCTGCCACCTTACAAATTACTGTTGCATTAGTATTTTTGCTCGCTACTCGAATGGAAACACACTATTAATATATTTTTGTTGTAGTTACTAAGACTCTACAGGTGAGGATGCAAGCATCTTTATTTGCATTGATATTAGGTATGTTCAGTACAACTTCTTATCTCAGAAACCTTAGTCAGATTGTAAGACATCTGAATTAAGATTTTGCCAGGACACTTTATAGAAATATTCCATGGGCTTTTTACTTTATAAGTCAGGGTGCCATTGTTTAATTCTAACACTCCTTCTATAGGTTTTGGGTTGAAGATAGAAAGCGTATGCAGCCCAACAACGTTTGAACTCAGACCCTCAGAAAAAAAATTTTGTTTACTGTGACAGCTCCGAATATTTTACTAAAATGGGTTATTTAGCAGTTCTTCTGAACACACCCATTATCTTTATCTCAAGGAGCAAAACAAAGAGTACATATAAAAATATGTTTGTGTTCTACACAAACATATTTTCTAGGTATCTAGGTAGTAAGACAATTTTGTCCTTTGTTGGAAAATAATTAAGAAAATAAGTGTCAAAGTGGCAATAGCTGTCATTTGTCAGTAAATGACAATTGCTGTCATGGCTGTTTCGCTGTTTGTGTGAGAGGTGTGATTTTTAAATGTTAAGATTACTTTATTTAGACCTTTTTATAACAAATATTATGTTATAGCTTGTAAATAGTAAAAATCTATTTAGGCGCAATGGATGAAGATGATCCGGTAGTACAAGAGGTTATAATTATAATTATTTAAAACATAAGGTTATGTTATTGTATGGTCTGTTGTACATTTATTTTATGAATTCCAGATTCCAGTGTACTTGTCGCAAGCTTTAACACAAAACCTATTTTTGTACCAATATCATCTCAGACCAGCTAACAGAGAATGGAAGGATGTTAAAGTGATGAATGCTTCAGTTAAACCCAAAAATCAAATTGTAAGGATGGAAGTCGGGTTAGACACATACAGTGATAAATATTGTCCCTCCAAAGGCGAGCAGATATCTCTAAACACAGATGGACAACAGGTATTTCATATTTTCATTTCCAAAATCAATATAATTATTTGAGTCTGACAAATATGTCAACTTCTTTAAGTCGGACTCTTCATTTATTTCTGCAGTAAGCAGTTCTTACAGTCAGATTTAACAAACATCTTTGTAAAGTGTTATATTTTTTATGTATTTCACTTAATCATTGTAGGGTAAGTATTGAGTACTATAGTAATGATTTTAAGTGTTAAGGGCTCCAGTTTAAATTATTGGACATTCAATATTCTTAGTTTATTACAAATGTTTCTGTGACATTTATATCTTTTAAAGTGTATGATTTGTTTATTGTTTTTAGGTCAAAATTCATAACAAAAATAGTTTAAGTAAAACTTATTAAATATAGCAAGAAACATTGATATTAGTCACAGTGAGTGGTTGGTTAAAATGCCATAAATTTTTGAGATATATGTACCTAATTAGATATTAATAAATTTGAAAATTGCAGAAATTCCTTTACTGTCAAATCTAAGATTGCTACATTGTTTTGAACCTTGGTACATTTATTTATTTATATTTTGTACACATACATTTGCACAAGCAGACTTAATGCCCAAGAGCATTCTCAGCTAGTCAACTTCAAAATAATACAGAGCAGGCGCAAGGGGTGTACATAGAAATAGGAAACTCAATAATTTTCTTAATAAAGTACAGTAAGCACAAAAATTAACTGAAACCAAAACTTTCTAAAAGAAAAACATTATTAAATCCTTTATTTATATGGTGTGTAAATAAATCTCTCCAATCTGAAAGAGGTATATAGGTAGGTCAATGACTATTGGGACTAATGGGTGTTGATATCAAACACTGCTAATATCGATTTGATAAAGACCACTGAATGTTTCTTGTGGTAACTGAGACTAATAGTTTTAGGTGTTCATCTGAGATATGGGGGTGTCAACACTTCACTGCCAGAGTTTGAGCTACTACTAAGATTTCGATTTATGAAAAATAAGAAAATATATCTAACACTTCAGGCTTATTCCAGTCCCCTTGATCTAATAGGCCAAATTGCGACTATAATCTACTTAGGAGTTGAAAAATCAAAGTTAAATCACTCTATGGTGTAACAAATCAATTAATTAAATGTTAAATATATATGTATTTGGAACAAAATTGCTCATAAAATTGGCTTAAATTGCATTTTAAAATAACCTCAATCCTCAAATGATTGAATAGTACTATAGAATTTTTCTTTTATGTTTATGTTTCTTTATCATTTAAATGTAATATTTTCTGTTCTATCTGCTAATTGTATCATTAGTGGTTTACTGTTGTCTTGAAAAGGTAACAGGGGTGCATTCAAGTTTTAGTTAGAGAAACTCTGTAACAGGCTAATATGTAAAGGTATTATTATACTTCAGGAGTCGAGATATATCAAAGACAAAGAGCGAGAAAAATCACAGTATTTCAAATCTGGTATGATGGACAAAATTGTTTATGAAAGTAGCACACCTGCATGTGGAGAGGACCAGCACTATGCTGTAGCTATATTACAGGACAAAGAGTTACATTGTACTCCAATTAAAGGTTTGCCTTTTTTAATAGTCTGTTATTAGTTAACAACAAAGACGCCTAACATATAAGGCATGCCCCAAGCTATTAAAGTGCAGTCCGTAGATTGCACCTACGCAGAGCTCATTGAATGAAATGCATAAGCACCATGAAATTCACGGCAGTTACAACCTTTTAGTTGCAAATATGTATTATATTCTATTACATGTTGTGGCGCTGCTTAATTTTGACTGATTGGGTGATTTATTGTTATTTTAGTGCTGCAGTGATTGTTAACAAAATAGAAAAAAAAATGCTACATAGCTTTACACTAGTATCTATATAGTGCATTAAAATCTTGTTTACAGTAAGCAAACTGAATATTATTTATGATAATATTTATATACAAAGAGCAGTTTTCTAAAGCACTGAATGTTATGAAGGCAGCTTTACAAAATAATTTACATACTACATTAATTTTATATAGATTCCCCTTGTTGATTCCGGGGTCCTTTGAAAAATAGATCCTTTCTGCCAGGCAGGTTGTAAAAACACGACCAATTGGCTATGCGAGTCGCTACCACTGTGGTGACTAGGTGGTAGAGTTCTGCATTGTCACCAGGATAGATAAGGCAGGTACCACTGCCTTATCTATTCCTGGTGCAATAGCATCAGGCTCGTCGCTGTCATGTTCCGGTTTGTAAGGGGGGAGGTAGCTAGTAAACGTATGCATGTGGCATTAGACCTCGCCAAAAGATAGCAATGCATCATTCACTTTTTTGGTGTCTATAGTTGATGGTTGACTCTTTTCATCAGCAGATCCATCTGCTTGTTTGATCTTATGGTATAAAAAAAATAGAGGTAAAATTTGTTGGTTTTTAATGTTGAAACTAAATCAGTTACGGATCTAGAATTTGGTTCAGAGGAAGGGGAGGGGGGGGTCAATTTTAGCGCTTTTCATCTGCTTAATCTTATAGAAATATGAAAAAAATACAAAATCTTAGACAATTCAAGTAATTTATGGAATTGGAAATAAGTCAAATGTCCATCTGCCCATACAACCATCCACATGATAGCTCAGAAATCCTTAGTGATAGAAAGCTGTAATTAAACATGAATATACATATTAGTCACATGAACGAACTAGTAACATAAAATCTTGAAAAATATTTTTTTTCGGGGTACATGTAAAGTGGGGATGTTAATTTTTTTCTGACACACCCCATTGTGTTGGGTATCGTTGAATAGGTTTTAAAAAAATATTATATGGGAAAATGAGTTTTCGATTAAGGCACGTGTTTGTAAAATATTAGGCATTTTTGTTAGAGTCAAAAACCCTCTGCAGGCTAAACGGTTTGTTTTGAGGGTGGAAAGAAATCATGGTAGTAGTAAATATAAAGAAGTTAAAAGTAAAACTATCACAGCTTAGAAGGCTTTACAAGTTTTTGAGTAATAGTCAAATAACTTATAAAATGTACTTAGAGAAATTTTTATAGGCAGTGAACCTGTGGTGCAGATATATCCGTCATTGATGTTAAATAGGTTAAATTTGTCCGCAATATTTTCATTGGCAACTTAGGAACCCTAAATTGTGCGTGGCACTCACTGACACTAACTTTACCTGAGTGGGTGACACTTACTTTACCAATTTTTTATCCAAAAAAGAAACAAACTGCTAACTTAAGGTGAACTTATGTTTCCAACAACATTCTGTTTAATGTGCATATTTATAAGGGGATCAGGGAGGCCAGGATTATTTATTTATTTTTATTTATTTAAACTCATCCATTATTTAAACTCATCTATTATTTTATTATTTAAACTTATCCATTACAAAAATTTGTTGTGTTCATTATAATATGTAGAAGCACTTCATAAGTCACCTGAGTAACTTTGGCTTCAGATTAGATACACAAGGTTAAGCTTTGAATCTTGGGTAGGGAAAATTGTCCTGAATAAGTTATCACTTTCCTGAAAAACATGACTTGCGCAATTATACCTTTTTGGGGGTATATAGGTAATGGCATTTAAAATTGTTCATCAGTATTTTATAAGAGAAATCTACATTAATATTGTTGGTTGGATGTTTGTTACTTAACCACATGAAAACGGCTAAACCAATTTGGATGAAATTTGGCATATATGTAGATGATGACCTAGAATAGTATATAGGCTTCTTTTTATCCTGGAAATATTTGTTGTTCCCGGGGGATTCACCAAAAATTTAAATGCAGCGGGCTGCTAGCTAGTAATAAATAAATATCTGGGACGGGTAATTTATAAGGACCTACATTTTTTGAACATATACTTCTTTTGCCATGTTATGAAAAATGGTGAGAGTAAGTTTTAAGATGCGTGTGCTCATCATCGCGAAAAACCGACACCATGAAATTAGCTAGTAAAGATTTTAGTTTTTCAAAAAAAGTTTATCCATTTTTTAATTATGTACAAATAATTCTTTTATGATATTTAAATAAAATTTATTCAACTAGATAATGCTTTATATTAATTATTATTAGTGTTAAATTATCTAAAAACATAGAATAGGGAACGCAAAGGATAACATTTTGAAAAAGACTTTTATCTTTGTACGGGCAACAGCTTGTCGACAGTGCCGTACATCACGTTTGGCATTGTCAGCGTATATGTCGCCACGCATTATTATAATTTATATATTTTAACCAGTTCGCGTCAAGCCGCCAATCGGTTCGCGTGCTCACCTAACCATTTTTCACCATTTTTACCATTAAACCATTTTAGTATAAGTTAAGCTTTCAATAAACATAATATTGAACTTAACTTGTATTTTACTCTGTACGGAACCAAACCACCGTACATTGTGGTCCTTCAGCCTTTTATCGAACCAGTGACCAATAAATTTCACCATTTAAAATATTCATAACCATTGTAACCATCAGCCTTTTCAAACCAGTGACCAAATATATATAAGATATAAAACCATTGAGATCCTTAGAATTCCTAAACCAATTACCTAACCATTATAGTCCCACGTGTGAGCAACGTGGTCTTTCGTTCCTTGACGTAAGGAGAGACCGGCGCGCTGTGAAACCAAACACGTGTCAGTTGCGTTTTAACCAGTTTTAACCAATTAAGTCGTGTATGTAGTGTAACCAATTGACCAGAACCGAACCAGTGTTCTAATTTTGACCAAAGTGTTTGTGTGTGGAGTATAACCTGTTCACCAGACCAGCGACGCTACCAGCGACTACCACCAGGGACGACTTCTGAGGACAAACCAGGTCACCACGTGCCAGTCTTCAAGTAAGATCTTTCCTTTTTACCACTTTTTACCACTCTATTGACCATTAAAATGCCCGCAACCATGGAGGCTCTATTAACCACCCAGAACCAAATCATGTCTGCGATTAACACGCTGTGTGTTAATTTCAAGAAGGACGGGCCCGAACGTAAGACGCCCGCCTATATCGAAAAACGCCTTAATACTTTGGACTCGTACTGGAATGAATTCCAAACCAACCATACCAGGCTCTGCGCCGAGTTCGAAGATTTTAACCACCGCTATTTTACTGAAAACCATTACCAGCGGACAAAAGATTTTTACCATGATGTTAGGAACATGATTTCTAATTACGTAATAAGTGAACCCAGCAAACCATTACTGAGACCAGCCACACCATTATCGCAGGGCTCAGATAGGCGCGATATTTCTTCTCCCGCCCAGGAGGGTACCTCTTTTAGTTTTTCTGCGCCAAAACTGTCGAACCAAAGTAACTCTAGTAGGGTAGAAGAAATGCTCCGTAAACAGAAGAGCAACTTCAAGGCGCTTTCTCGAACCATAGAGGCCGTCGACCTTGAGAACTGCTCCGAACGCTGGGAGTTTGAAGATATTTTAAAGACTATCCAATCCAGATGGTCGGTCATCGATTCTCTTCACTGGGACATCGACAGCGAAGGGCTGATAGACAATGAGGAATATGAGACAGCCTTCGCTGAGATGGAGAAGAAGTACAACACCATGAAGAAGGCAGTGAACAGACAGATGTGGTCATCATCATATAGGGAACGTTCAACACCACAAATGGAAATACCCACGTTCAGCGGAAATTACCAGGATTGGATATGTTTTAAAGATTTGTTCTCCGAAACCATACATCATAATAAGTCTCTACCAAATGCCCAAAAAATGCAGTTTTTGAAAAGCAAGCTCCGTGGAGAGGCTGAAAAATTAGTTCACCATTTACGTATTAATTCCGAAAATTACGAAGTATGTTGGGACATCTTAAACCAACGTTACAATAATACCAGGTTAATATTTAATTCCCACATACAGTTATTATTAGCTATGCCTACCATTCAGCAACAATCTGCAGCAGTCATCAAAAGGTTACATGACACCACCAACGAGTGTCTTAACTCTATAAAGGCGATGGGTATCGATATTTCCAACTGGGACCCATTAATTGTTTACATTTTGTGCCAAAAGTTAGATACCGAAACTCATCACGACTACATAGAGTCGCTTAAGAACCCAAAAGAATTGCCCAATTTGTCCGAATTTTTGAAGTTTTTAGAAATTAAATTTATATCGTTAGAAAGCTCTCGTCGTAAGCAAGATTTTTATAAGCCAGGTTCATCTCCAGTTCACCAAAACCAATACCAAAAACCATGGGTTGAAAAGCATTCAAATAACCATTTGCATAATTTTATGAACAGAAACTTCAAACCAAGGCCAGCTGTAATAAATCATATTAATACGAAACCAATGCATATTACAACACAAAGGAAATGCATACTCTGTAAAAACTGTTGCCATGAATTGTTTAAATGCAAACAATTTCTAGAATCGTCGCCGCTGAATAGACTAAAAATTATTGAAACAAATAAGTTATGTAAAAATTGCTTAATTAACCATTACGACAATCAATGTTTTTCGGAAAAAACATGCCGTTTTTGTAACCAGCCACATAACACTTTATTGCACAATGCCCTCGTTACTTTTGCTCCCTCAACTTCTAGCAACACCAACATCGAGCAGCCTACCAGAAAATCGAAGATATGTGTTACGAATGCACCACAAGAAACAATGCCCAAATTATTAGCGACAGCTAAAATTAATATTAGGTCTGTGGATGGCTGTCACCGTACCATGCGAGCCCTTATAGACCCGTGTGCAGAGTCGTCTCTTATTACGGAAAATGCTGCTCAGCTTTTAGGCCTACCAAGAATTAAGCGCCACTGTGTGGTGGTCGGAGTTGGCGCGAAAACCAACAACAGTAGGGGAGTGGTACAAATAAACGTATCTTCTCTTCACAATAATTTTACTTTTAAAACCGAAGCCTACGTCATGAAGCATGTCGTCGGAAATTTACCAAACGAATCCCTTGAAAAGCCATCATGGCCGTGCTTGGATAAATTACCACTTGCCGATCCGGAATTTTATAAAAGTAAACCTATAGATTTAATTTTAAGTGTCGATGTGTACGAGTTAATTATTTTACCAGGTTTAATTCGTAATGGCACAACCCTACCAATTGCGCAGAATACCAAACTCGGTTGGATTTTAAGTGGTACCATAAAACCAAACCAAAAATATTGCAACGTCGTCACGGTCAACTTGCAAGACGTTCAGCGCTTTTGGGAGATTGAGGACATCTCAGATAACGCTGTTAATATTTCTGATGAAGATAACCATTGCCTTCATCATTATCAGCAGCATACGACGCGTCAACCAAATGGACGTTACATAGTTAGATTACCACTGAAACCAGAGATTGCTGAAAAATTGGGTGACTCAAAAACCAAAGCTGTGGCTCAATTTCGGCAGTTGGAAAAAAGATTTTCAAAAAATAAATTTATCGAACAGAACTACAAACAATTTATCCATGAATATATTAATTTAAACCATATGAAGAAATGCAATAGTAATCCGATACTCCAATGCTACTTGCCGCACCATTGTGTAATCCGAACGGATTCCACGACAACGGCCACGCGAGTTGTTTTTAATGCCTCTGCGAAAACATCAACAGGATTTTCGTTAAATGACCTTATGTACTCTGGACCAAATTTGCAAGAAGATTTATTTACTCTCATTCTTAATTGGAGGCAATACCAAATAGCCTTTACAGCAGATATAGAGAAGATGTTTCGTTTTATAAATATCCATGAAGATGACCAGCAGCTCCAGAAGATCATGTGGAGGGATTCAGAACAGCAACCATTGGAAGAATATCAACTTAAAACTGTCACATACGGCACCAAGGCCGCACCATTCCTAGCCATGATGACATTGAAACGTCTGGCTAAGGATGAAGGTCACCACTATCCGAAAGCAGCAGAAACTCTAGCTACCAGGTTCTATATGGATGACCTTCTCCATGGACAGCATGACCTGGAATCTGCAAAAAAGCTAATTTCTGATCTCATTAATCTTCTAAAGTCAGGTGGATTTAATTTAAGGAAGTGGTCATCTAACAAACCGGAAGTATTACCGGATAATCAGTCACCATGTGAAGACCAAGCATATGTTTTTAAATACCAGGAATCAACCAAGGCATTAGGACTTAAGTGGCATTCAGACCGAGATTATTTTACATTTCAATTGAAATCTGAACCAGTCCTTAAGCTTACCAAAAGAAGTTTACTCTCGAATATATTAAAAATATTCGATCCGCTTGGATGGCTTTCACCAGTGACCACAAAGTTGAAATTACTTTTCCAAGAAGTTTGGCTCCTAAACCTTCATTGGGACGATGAGTTGCCAGCTGACATCAACACAAGATGGAAAAACATAGTAGCTGACATCACAAAAATTAACCAAATTTCCATAACAAGATGGTTACAGTCTTCAAAGAACGATACTATCGAATTACATGGGTTTTGTGATTCGTCACAAAATGCCTACGCTTGTGTTGTATATTGCAGAGTAAACAATATCACTAACAACCACTCTTCTGTAATACTAGTGGCAGCGAAGTCTCGTCTCGTACCTGTAAAGAAATTTGTATCATTACCAAGATTAGAATTATGTGCAGCTGTTCTACTTACCAAGGTCATAAAGATCACCTGTAATTGCCTATCGGATTACAACATCAAAATCTACGGTTGGTCCGACTCGACGGCGGTGTTAGGTTGGCTCAACGGCGACCCAAGTAAATGGAAACCGTTCGTGGCGAATAGGGTGAAGCAGGTGACGAACATCATGCCACCAAGCAGCTGGCATTATGTCTCAACCAAGAACAACCCAGCTGACTGCGCAAGTAGAGGCATCACCACGGAACAGCTGATTAACCATTCCATGTGGTGGACGGGACCCCACTGGCTAAAATCTTTCGAGGAGTCAAAATTAACCAATTCATTTTATACAACCAACGAAGAGTTGAAAAAACCATTATTAAATATAAATGTTGCAATTACATATGAAAACAAAGTTATTGAAAATATAATTAGCAAATACAGCGATTTTACGCGAGCTTCAAGAGTGCTTGCGTGGGTGTTGCGATTTACATCTAAGTCTAAAAATAATAAACAAAAATACTTAAGTATATTAGAAATAAGAAAAGCTAAAAACTTAATCATAAAACATGTACAGCAAATTGAATTCTTAGAAGATATACAATGTATTAAAAATCATAACCAACCTAACCCTAAGAGTAGTTTATTAAAATTAAAACCATTTATTGATGACCAAGGACTTTTAAGGGTTGGTGGGCGATTGACCAACGCCAAAATAAAAGATAGTATGAAGCATCCGTGTATATTACCACATGACCATCTGCTTACCAGTATGATTATTGACCAGGCACATAAAATGACCTTCCATGGGGGTGCACGATTAACCCTCGCGTGGTTGCGTCAAGAATATTGGATTATAGGAGGAAATAGCGCTGTCAAGAAGAGACTTCGAAGATGTGTGCTGTGCAGGAGGCACGCCCCCCTGAAACACGACCAGTTGATGGGAGATTTACCACCAGCCAGAGTCAACAGGACCCGCCCCTTCTACCACACAGGGGTTGATTTCACAGGTTTTGTTGATGTTAAGGCGGCAAAGGGTAGAGGGGTGAGATGTACCAAAGGATACATCGCCGTCTTCGTGTGTATGGTGACTAAGGCCGTACACTTAGAATTGGTCTCCGGTCTCACCGCCTCAGCATTTTTAGCAGCCCTTAGAAGACTTTCTGCCAGGAGAGGATCGCCCGGTCACATTTACAGCGACAACGGGACAAATTTCATAAAGGCAAATAGAGTTTTGCAGGAAGAGGTCGTTAATTTAAAATCTATTCTAAATGACCAGTTTTATTCGGAAATAGCTGACATGTCGATAGAGTGGCATTTCAACGCACCATCTTGGCCTAGTGCAGGTGGTCTGTGGGAGGCGGCAGTAAAGAGTTTGAAATACCATCTGAAGCGAGTCATAGGGGAACAAAAACTCACGTACGAGGAGTTCTCCACTCTGTTAGCTCAACTAGAAGGCTGCCTTAACTCAAGACCTCTGTGCCCACTAAACGAAGACGTAGAAGATCTGGATTTCCTTACTCCATCCCATTTTCTAGGCAGTGGACCAACATTGACCATTGTTGAGTCTGAACACGATCTGAGAACCAGATGGCAGTTAGTACAGAAAATTTACCAAGACGTGTGGAAGAGATGGAGAACTGAGTACCTTACACAGCTGAACACTAGGTCTAAGTGGCAACGTTTACAACCAAATTTAAATGAAGGAGATATTGTTATTATACACGACGCTAATCTGCCACCGGGTAAGTGGGCTCTCGGTCGAGTCGTGCAGCTACATCCGGGGCAAGATGGGCTAACTAGAGTAGTCTCTGTAAAAACTAAGAATGGCGTTATGAAACGACCAATAGTTAAGTTATCCCTTTTACCAATTAAAAATACCAGTGAAGAAGGAGACAGTAACCAAATACTTCAAAATGCTAAGCATAACCAGCCGATTAACCAGTCTAATGACAATAATTTACCAAAACCAAAACGGCGAGCTAAAAAAGGCATTTTTCATTTATTCACCATGACACTTATGTTGTTTACGTTTTTATTCTCACAAGCCACGTGTGCATACAACGCAATAAACTTTAACGATAGTCAAAGTTTATATTTTGATAAAATATCTACCATGCGATTAGTTCAAGACGAGTGGAAGCTGGTAGTATATTATGATTTACGACCATATTGGCAGGGCAGTAAACTGTTATCCAAATATATAGATCATATGGAATATCTCTGCAAACAATCACCAGTTAAAATCCATTGCGAATCCATTTTAATACAATTACGGCACAGCTATACAGAGTTAATGCATTATAATAGCATTTTGTCGACGCAGAAGTTCCCACACGGGCACGCGCGGCGCAGACGCGGCCTTATCAATGTTGTGGGTAATGTTGCACATGCTCTATTCGGTGTACTCGATGACCAATTCACTGAACAGTATATTAAGGACATTGGTTTAATTAGAGAAAACCAAAACCATCTTGCTGATCTATGGAAAAACCAGACATCTGTAGTAGAGGCAGAATATAATGTATTGAAGAGGATGCAAGGCTCTATTGATAAACAACATAAGATATTTACACACTACCTTAACCAATTAGAAAATACCACCTACGATGTTAAAAGTCAACTGAAAGACGTGGAAGCGACCAATGAGTTTTTGTTATGCTCCATGGCAGCTAACAGCTTGCAGTCTAATTTGAAAAATATGCAGGATGTTTTACTAGATACAGTTTCGGAAGTGTATTTTGGGAAATTCAACATTCATCTTTTGAAACCGGACCAGCTTTTAGAGGAGTTAAATCTTATTTCAGGGAAATTGTCTAATGAATTAAGGTTACCAACTGAAAATCCTCACACAGAATTTACCAAAATTTACCATTTGCTTAAGGTTAGAGCCAAGATGATGAAAGATTATTTTATTTTTGAAATTAGAATACCATTAGTGAGTAGAGATAATTTCCAAGTATACAGAATTTATCCTATCCCAAGACGGATTGACAAAACCATGGTCACCCTAGTTCCAGTTTCAGATTACATAGCGATCAACTTACGAAGAGACTCATTCATGACCATATCGCAATTAGAATTGCATAAGTGTATTCAATTAGATTTAGAAATACAACTTTGTCTTCTACAGAAACCAATCTCACATATGAGTCATGATGACATCTTGTGCTCCAAAGACCAGGAGACGAAGCGGTGCAGAACCAAAACTGCAAGGTGTCAAGACTGGTGGTCTCAGTTAAATGATGTGAACACTTACTTTTTCTTTTGCTGCGACTCTTGTCCAGTGCGCATCATCTGTGATGAACAAATATTTTCCAAAAATCTAAATAGTAGCGGTATCACGAAGCTGGGTCCAGACTGTATACTGAAAGGAAACGACATAACCATTTATGCTCAGAGACAGCATAATAATACTTTAACCATCAAGACAGATATACCAGCAATAGACATTCTACCCATCAACCACATTTTTAACCAGAACAGAACGTCCGTGTCGCTGAATTCGGAGCCAGCGTCAGTAGCGGGTGGTTACGATCACGATCTAGACGATATAGGCGTTTTGATAAAACAAATGCGTTCAGAGAGTGGTCTAAAGAGTGGTTTATCTTATCACGACGTTCACCATTACGTCGCGATATACGTGGTGGCGGGTGTGCTGGTGGCCGGGGCAGCCGCGTACGCCACGCGGCGGTGGTGCCCACGCCTCAGCCACCGCCGAGACTCCAGCGTGCCGGCATCAGCTGGCGCAGCGCCAGCGCCTGCCAGGCCGGACCCACCGCGCCCTGAGCCGCGGGGTCTGGCGAACGCAGCGTTTGTGTACAGTGTTAGTGACCAGTGTGTAAGTGTAGTTGACCATGGGCAATCTAGTGTTAAGTGTAGTGGTAAAGTGAAAGACCAGTCCACTTCTCCCGTAGTGCATAAGCATAATTTTAGTGATTATTGTGATAGAGACGCTAGAGTGCCATTAGAATAAGCAAATATTGTTTATCACCTTGTCTCACGTCACTCACCATATATTCAACCATTTATTTTTTGTACCATTTTCACCATCATTCTTCTTCTCTCGCGGTGGCAGCATGTACGGGCAACAGCTTGTCGACAGTGCCGTACATCACGTTTGGCATTGTCAGCGTATATGTCGCCACGCGTTATTATAATTTATATATTTTAACCAGTTCGCGTCAAGCCGCCAATCGGTTCGCGTGCTCACCTAACCATTTTTCACCATTTTTACCATTAAACCATTTTAGTATAAGTTAAGCTTTCAATAAACATAATATTGAACTTAACTTGTATTTTACTCTGTACGGAACCAAACCACCGTACAATCTTGTTACGCCAAAGAAGTATAACTTCTTACGTGTGTACATAAGTAACACCCGTTTTTATACCTATTTACTTTTTGCCTCCAATATACAAGGTTACTCTAAAAATGTTTGTTACAAATTGTAAATTATAGTTTTTATTTCTAGGTGTCATACAAATGAGGCCGTCCTATTCATATTTTGATAAGCAAGATAAGCGAAAACAAGATAAGCACAAAGCAGAGAATTCAGATGATGAAGACAAGGAACCAGAGGCTCAACAGGTAATTTTTTTTGTATCATATGATTGCAAGTAAGCAGATGGCCATCTTGATGGAAAGAGACAACCATCGCCTATTGGCACCAGAGATCCTTGAATAATAGAAAGAATAGAAAAAAATCTATGTTTAATTATGTTTTTGGTCCTTTGAACTTTAAGTATCACAGAATAAATAGCTTGCAGGATCAGCGGGTTTACTGATTTTTTAGCTGTACAATTACTGTTTTTAATGATTAGTATGCCTTATGCACTGTCTTTTTCTTAATTTCTCTAATTATTATTTTTGTGTAAACAATAAATGGTTAAATAAATGTATTATTTAGCAGTAATATTAGTCAAATATTTTTAGGTTACAGTAAAATTTGCTAGGCCGGAAACAGATGTGGCAAAGAAGGCAAGAGAAAAGTCATTCGAGACTATATCACAAAGAATAGCGAATGAACAGTGGTATGAAGCTTTATGGAAGCACTGTGATAGTGATCACGCTGATGTAAGTAAATCAATTTTTAATATATTACTAGCGGCCCGGTACGTGCTTCGCTACATTTTTTTTTATATCACAAGATGGGTCTCCTGATGAAAAGTCAACCATCGCCTAACTATACACACCAAAGGTGTTAATGGTGCGTTGCTATCTTGTGGCTAGGTCTTGTCTAGTATGATAGTACAAGAAGTCTTTGTTTATATAGATAAAATTCGCTAGTTGATACTCTTTACAGATATGTGCAGTAACTAATTAAATGAACTAGCGATCGCCTGTGGCCGAAATTCGACCATAGACTAAACAATAAAGTCTTTTTTAAGTTTGACAACTGACTAGCCATAAAGAACATTATATACGTGTGTGTATATTATCATGTATGTCACATAAATGTAGTGTGTGTTATGTTTATTTTTATTAATTTAATGTACCTAGTTCTAATGCATTTTATTTAAAAATATTATGTTTCTGCAGTCCTCCGAAATGTAAACCTTATCTGTGCCAATACTCTCAATTGTCTTAAGAAGGGGTCCAAATTATTATATATATATATATATATATATATATATATATATATATATATATATAAAATGCGGATAGAGCGAAACTGATTGCTATTTAGCTGGAGACGTCGCAGTGAAACAGTGTATGGTCATGGCAATGGCTATTTCAACATGGCCATCATTATGGTCTTTATTCTGTTTACAGTTGGAGCGGTTAAAGTTGTTCAGCTCGACAACATCAGATGGTACTGCTCTAACATTAAAACCTAATGAATATGTACGTACTCTAGTCCCGGCACCTAGTGATGAAGCAGAAATGGCACCTGTGAAAAAACTTTCTTTGCAGGATCAAATTAGGGAACTTTTAATTAATGGTGAGTCTTATTTTATTTATTTATTTTTTTAATACAATATAGCAAATAAGCTGACGGCTCTTCTGATGGAAAGAAACAACCTTCGCCTATAGACACCAAAGACGTTAATGGTGCATTGCTATTAGAGTGGAGTTGATGCCACTTGCATAAGTATACTGGCTACCTAACTCTCTAAACTGGAACATAAAGGTGACAAGATTTTTTATAGTAGAAAAGCAGATGAGTTTCCTGATCTCAAAAGAACAACCGTTGCGCTTAGACTTTTATTAAGATTAATAAAATTATTTATAGATGAACTCAAACTCAAAAACTGGTAATTCAAATAAAGCTTTATGCTATAGGCACTGTTGGATATTTTAGGATTTATTACCGAATAGGAACGTGACCACATACTGAGAAGACCTGGCTGAGGAAACGCAGCATCTCATTTACTCTCATTTCGAAGCTAAAGTTAAGTGGGGGGCGGCGTATAAGAACTTTAGTATTCTGAGTAGGGTGATACAGTTTACTATACCAACTAACCAATTGTGATTCTGTGAGTCACAAATTAGGTCTTACATTTAGCACTGTTCCTATCTGTGGGCAGGTGGCCAGTACCGACTCTTTTCTTTTGACTGCATATTACGCAGAGCGACACAGATAATTAGCTTCTGCTATAAATATTAGGGGCCATCCATAAATTACGTCACATGTTATGGGGGAGGGATGGGGTCAACGAAGTGTGACATTGTGTGACAAGCGGTAGGGAGGGGTCCCGAATTTAGTGACATCACATTTTTTTCAAAATACAATATTTTATTTATAAATCTTACAACAGTAAATTTGAAAAGCCACCTGTATAGATAAAAAATAATTGAATGTGATCATTATTACAATGTGAAATTGTAAAATATGTGACGTCACACTAGGGGTGGGGGGGGGGGGGTGGGGGGTTCTCAAAAATGTGACCAGCTGTGACAAGGATGGGGGAGGGGTCAACAAGTCGTGTGACGTAATTTATGGATGGCCCCTTATTTATTGAGAATTATGTCCAGGGCTTGTAAACCAGTTAACCACTATAAAAGTTTTTAATTTTTTTTTTTGATGTTCGCCGCCTCCAATTTTCGCCTGCACTGTGCGTGATATAATTTCGCGCTTTTGACTTAAATCGGTTTGGTTAGGTTTATGAAAACGTTCTCATCTCTGATACGCTCCGAGCAAAACCTTTTGAAAATCGCTAAAAACCTATATTAATCAATGTTTTTGAAACCGGTTGTAAGTCCTGATTGTATCTGCTTGCAGCTCGGCTGCTGCGGTTTAGCGAGGTGCGGGCGCTGGTGCGCGGCGCGGAGGAGGGCGCGCTGCTGGCGGCGCTGGGCGGCGCGGCGTGCTGCGTGCGCGGCCTGTGGGCGCCGCGCTCGCGCGACCTGTACCCGCGCGCCGCGCCCGCGCCGCCCGCGCTCATGTGCGCCGCGCGCGACCACGTGGTGAGTACACTGGCGCACCACGCCGCGCTCGCGCGACCTGTACCCGCGCGCCGCGCCCGCGCCGCCCGCGCTCATGTGCGCCGCGCGCGACCACGTGGTGAGTACACTGGCGCACCACGCCGCGCTCGCGCGACCTGTACCCGCGCGCCGCGCCCGCGCCGCCCGCGCTCATGTGCGCCGCGCGCGACCACGTGGTGAGTACACTGGCGCACCACGCCGCGCTCGCGCGACCTGTACCCGCGCGCCGCGCCCGCGCCGCCCGCGCTCATGTGCGCCGCGCGCGACCACGTGGTGAGTACACTGGCGCACCACGCCGCGCTCGCGCGACCGGTACCCGCGCGCCGCGCCCGCGCCGCCCGCGCTCATGTGCGCCGCGCGCGACCACGTGGTGAGTACACTGGCGCACCACGCCGCGCTCGCGCGACCTGTACCCGCGCGCCGCGCCCGCGCCGCCCGCGCTCATGTGCGCCGCGCGCGACCACGTGGTGAGTACACTGGCGCACCACGCCGCGCTCGCGCGACCGGTACCCGCGCGCCGCGCCCGCGCCGCCCGCGCTCATGTGCGCCGCGCGCGACCACGTGGTGAGTACACTGGCGCACCACGCCGCGCTCGCGCGACCTGTACCCGCGCGCCGCGCCCGCGCCGCCCGCGCTCATGTGCGCCGCGCGCGACCACGTGGTGAGTACACTGGCGCACCACGCCGCGCTCGCGCGACCTGTACCCGCGCGCCGCGCCCGCGCCGCCCGCGCTTATGTGCGCCGCGCGCGACCACGTGGTGAGTACACTGGCGCACCACGCCGCGCTCGCGCGACCTGTACCCGCGCGCCGCGCCTGCGCCGCCCGCGCTCATGTGCGCCGCGCGCGACCACGTGGTGAGTACACTGGCGCACCACGCCGCGCTCGCGCGACCTGTACCCGCGCGCCGCGCCCGCGCCGGCCGCGCTCATGTGCGCCGCGCGCGACCACGTGGTGAGTACACTGGCGCACCACGCCGCGCTCGCGCGACCTGTACCCGCGCGCCGCGCCCGCGCCGCCCGCGCTCATGTGCGCCGCGCGCGACCACGTGGTGAGTACACTGGCGCACCACGCCGCGCTCGCGCGACCTGTACCCGCGCGCCGCGCCCGCGCCGCCCGCGCTCATGTGCGCCGCGCGCGACCACGTGGTGAGTACACTGGCGCACCACGCCGCGCTCGCGCGACCTGTACCCGCGCGCCGCGCCCGCGCCGCCCGCGCTCATGTGCGCCGCGCGCGACCACGTGGTGAGTACACTGGCGCACCACGCCGCGCTCGCGCGACCTTTACCCGCGCGCCATCCACCACAACTACTGCGACACACCCTTACCCGAACCTTGTTCCTGACCGTCTGCAGAATCATCTACACTAGTGATGTAACGGATATTCGCAATCGCATTCGCATTCGCGAATATTCGCATATTTTTCAATATTCGTATTCGCATTCGCATTCGCGAAAATTATGCGAATATTTAGCGAATGTTTTAATAGCTAAAAAGGAGTTTATTATATGCATGATGCATATGAAATAATAATACAATTGATAACACTTAGATATTTTTATTAAAGCATACTTCTACATTCTAAATAAAAGTCTCATTTATGAAAAAAAAAAAAAAACTTCAGAGATCATATCAAATCTAACATTAATCAGCCTTGTTATAACTATGTAAGGTTTGCATTCATTTAGTAGTATATTATTACTTGCATTTTTAAATAAAGTTTACAATTTCTATTTACTAAAAAACTAAACAATTACTTAAAACAAAAATTATTAAATATCTAATGTATTAAGTATTTATAACATTTGGCCTTAAAATGTATATTTTTTCATTCCACTTTATGTTTTTGAGGAATTAAATATATTTATAATGAATAAAATATAAACTTAAAAAACAAAAGAACGAATATTTAACTATTTGTGAATAAACCTTTTTTCAAAAACAAAATTATAATTATTTTTATTTTAAACTAAAGTTTCTAATACTTGTTATGTTAACATTTGGTTTCAATTGCAAGCTATTTATCTATGTATGAAAATAATGATATACAAGTAATAAGAAGGTACACAAATAGTTTTTGTAATAACATGTTGACTATTTAATTATTAACTTTGTTGTAATTTTTAATTCTTAATAATTAAATTTAAGCAATGGAATGTTAAATTTTAAAAATAAAAGTTTGGAGGCTCTTTCTCCGTGCAGCCTGTTTCGGTGAGGTGTGTAAAGTAGTCCAGCTCCACTAAAAACTCTTTCACTGGGGACACTTGTGGGCGGAGTTACCAAATATTCTCTGGCTACTGGAGAAAGAATGCCATATTTGTTACCATTTACTTTCCACCAAAGAAGTGGGTCTTCTTCATTTAAAATACGTTTATCCAAAACATATTCATTAATACTTTTTTTAATTAATACTTCTAATGGATTTGGAATATCATTATCTAGTTCTTCCTCGCTTTCACTTGAGTCCATCATCATTTTCATAG
Source organism: Apodemia mormo (assembly GCA_036924255.1). Classification (NCBI taxonomy): domain Eukaryota; kingdom Metazoa; phylum Arthropoda; class Insecta; order Lepidoptera; family Riodinidae; genus Apodemia; species Apodemia mormo. The sequence goes on along the minus strand of JAUPFN010000010.1, from coordinate 9,888,746 downwards.
TTTCTTTTAATGTCACTGATTTTTCTGAAAGACTGGTACTGGAGCCCAAGTTCTCATTATCCTGATTCCTTATTTTAGGACGCTTTGGCTTGGAACATGACGGCAAACTTATGTCCTCATCTCCAAGTGAATCTAAAATATTTTTTATGACTTGATGTTTTGTTGAAAGATTTTTGAAGAATTTCGTTTTGTATCTAGGATCAATAAACGTTGCTGTAGCAAATAATATGTCGCTTTCTAAGTGAGAAAATCTGTGTCTCATTTCTTGTTTTAAAACAAGTATAGTGTTCCTAATGCACTCGTCAGATGCATCATATTCATCAATCACCTTTTCCAGAGTGGCTAATAATGGAATCACAGATGATATGCAAACATTGGCTGCACTTAGTTCTCGAGTTATTTCTTCAAAAGGTTGAAGCAATGTTATCAATTTTTCCACAAGTGTCCATTCTTCTGAAGTTAGTTGTGAAATTTTGTTGCTGGTGGAAGCATAAAGGCACAGCGAATCTTTGTTTTTCAAAATGCGTTCTAGCATGTAAAAGGTGCTATTCCACCTCGTAACACACTCTTGGATTATCTTAAGCTTTGGTTGATTAAGCTTTTCTTGCAGATTAACAAGTTCATCTTGAGCTACATTCGAGTGGTGAGAATGTGTTGCTATCTTTTTACATTTGTTAATGGCTGCAATGATAGATTCTTGTGACTTAAGCCCTTCTTTAACAACAAGTTGGATTTGGTGCGATAAACAATCAATGTTTTTAATACTTAATAAAGAAATACCTTTTTTCATGTTAGTGCCACCATCTCTAACAATACATAATACGTTTTCTTTGGGAATTCCCCATGATGACAACATAGTTTCTAACTTTGCCGCTATATTTTCTCCTATATGTCGCCCATCATTGAATACTTCTGCTTTCAATACAATCATTCTTCGTTCAAAATTATTGGTAATTCCGTGACAAGTGAAACTTATCAGCGACACTCCAGAGCAAGAATCAGACCAGATATCAGTTGTTAATGATAATTTTTCAAATGATTTGGTTAATTCCAGAATTTTATCTTTTACCTTGCCGTACAATTTCTCACAAATTAAGGAAGTAAAATATTGCCGACTTTTTAAATTTTATGAAGGGCATACTTGGTTAATCAATCTCACAAATCCAAGACATTCCACAAAACTAAACGGTAAGTCCTCCAGTGCGATCATTTCGCCAATCAAATTATCCAGCACCAAAGACTTGGTGTTGTTGTTATCCCACTTTTTATTTTTTTCAATGCAATCACTCAAACACATTTGCCTAAGGTCACTTTTGGTACATTGCCGCGAAGAGGACGCCAAAGAATTAATTTTAGCAGCACCTTGCTTTTCATGTTCTCTTTTTTTCAATTCTTCATATTCATTTTTGTGTTTAGCTTCCAGGTGATTTCTCATAGCACTAGTGGTCCTGCCTTTGCGCGAGTACTTTTTATCACACAACTTGCAATTAACATTTTCAGCTTCACATATTGTAAAATAAGTCCAAACTTCGCTGATGTGTGATTTACTCATGTTTTTATGCCACTTTGTCCCTTAAATATCAATTAAATTTGGAAAATAACATAAAACTAACCTCAAAACAAAACAAAACTTTAACTAGAATGAACTTTCTGTGACTAAATTCATTCAATTAACCAATATCAGCTCGGCTATGTTCAATTTAAACATGGCCGACATGAAACGTCAAACCTGTCAAACATTTTACGCGCGCTTTTTTTGAAATTTTAAAATATTCGCATTCGCATTCGCATTCGCGAATGTTGAAGATAAATATTCGCAATCGCATTCGCATTCGCGAATGTGAAAAATCCAACATTCGTTACATCACTGATCTACACTCATCTCATAACCTATGCTCATCATACAAATGCTTGTGCTGCTGGGGAATTAAGACTCGGATTCGGGCTCACTAACACTTCAGCAAATGGGTCCGTTAAAATCGTTAAATAACATGTGTTTTACAAATTGTTATTACATTTATTCAATAACATTTCATTCAACCAAAAGTATCATGATAAAAAAAAATGATTTAAAAGCTTAAAACTTGATTTTAGCCAATATAATATCTACGTTTCGTAATGCCTTTTCTCAGTAAAGCATTCATCATCCATTCTTATTTAGTCAGAGCGATGATTTAAATCTGGTATTAATGTCATTTACAGACCGCAAGCGTTTATTTAGTTTCTTATTTTAAATCTAAAATTAATACAGTAAATAACAGTACATTACTTTAACTGTTAATTAATGGTATTAATAGTATTAAATTATAGTTAAAATTAGTATAAATTCATTATTAAAATAACGTAACTTAATTTTGTTGCAGTTATACCTCTTCACTCAACACGCTTACGTAGACCGTCGAAAAGTAACAGCTGCTGTACGTCTTCCGCCACAACAAGTGCTTGAAATACTCCAGACTGTCGCCAAGTACAATCCCAACACCGGCTGGGAATTGCTCCTGCCACCAGACACAAATTTCGAAGCAAAGTATCCAGATGTTGTTCAACGTCAGAACTTATACTGGGAAGCACGACAGCGACAGTTTAATGAAATGTTGATGAGTGAAAGTGTTCCTAAACGACAAAGAAAGAAATCTCAACGGGACTCCATAGGTTCGGATACAATGTTGAGTCCGAAACCGCGAAATAATAGTGTTAGTGAAGACGACGATAGGAAAAGACATAAAAATAAATCAATAGCATCTAGCAGTAAACGGTGAACAGTGATATGTGAATTTGGAACAGTGTTATTTTTATACAAATATTTATTCCATTTTTTGTTGGTCTATAAAATACTTGAAAGTGTATTTGTACAATAAAAAGTGTATTTGTACAATAAATATAAATGAATGTGTGGTATTAGCTGAATACGTGGTAGAGTTCTACAACTTCTCATCTAAGTTGGTACTATTTTTTTTATATCATAAGAGAGCTAAGAAGGAGATGGCTATCCTGATGGAAAGAGACAACCATCGCTTATAGAGTAATGCATTACTTTCTGCTGCCGCAATATCTTAGTGCTGCCGTGTTCCGGTTAGGGGTAATCCAATCCAAGAAACTTTCCATCACTACCAGGAGGTTAGCAATACTCTATTATTTTTTATATTATATATTATAATATAATATTTTTATATTCTAAGTAATCATTTTTTTATATGATTAGAAAGCAAACAAGCAGATGGCTCTCTTGATGGAAAGAGGAACAGTCGCCTATACACACCAAAGTGTGCCTTGCTATCTGTATAGCAGGATGGCAATGCCACGTGCATAAGTGCATCGGCTACCTTATTCTTCAAACTGGAACATGACAATGACAAGTATGACGCTATTGCGGGAGAAATAGGTGTAAGGGGGCGTCCACAAATTACGTAAGACAATTTTGGCGTTTTTGACTTTTACGAAAATTACGTGATATTTGTCGAGACACCCTCCAACGTGAGATTTTATGATATTTTACACTTCAACCCCTCCCCCCCCCCCCTCTTAAATCTCTCACGTAATATATGGACGCCCCTTAAGGCTATGGTACGAAATGCCCGGGCGAGACTTTGCAGAACTCTACCACCTAGTAGTCACGATGGTAGTGACACGTATAGCCAATCGGTCGTCTTTTACGACCTGCCTGGCAGAACGGCAATTGGTCTATTATTCAAAAAAGCCCGAACCAACACGGGGAAAGGGAAATTGTTCTTTTGATAGAAAGAGGCAACCATCGTCTGTATACACAAAAGTTATAATGGTGCGTTGCCATTCATATGGGGAGATACTAATGTCACTTACAAGTAGCTGCACGTAAGTCTAGCGCTGAGTAAAATGTGGAGGGGATAGCTGCGCATTGGTACAGTCGTGCACGCAATACAATTATTAATGTAATTAAATTAATAGCAAGATAACGACATATTTTAATATACTGTATGTGAAATAGTAAATCTAGCGCAAAACGGAATGTAGAAAATTGCTACGCATGTACAATATAGTTAATGTTAAAGTGTACCAAAGTCTGAAACAGGCTGTTCTACCATTCAAGTAAACCATTTTTTTTATGAACAAAAGTAAGAAAATAAAAAAAAAGACTTCATCCAACGGTACTTTTGGGTAAAGTCATCAGTTTATAGGGAACAGAAAAAAATAAAAGCATTATCCTCCTAAAAAATAAATAAATAAATAAATTATAGAGTTTGTTAATTTTTATTTTAGATATAATAAAAACTAGTTTTCTAAGTTGGAGATGGGCAAAATAATAAGAACATCTATACAATAAACCTAATTACACACATTCACACAACCCATTTTCCCCGTGTTGCTTCCGGGCTCCTTTGGAGAATAGACGTTGGTCTATTAGACATTATTAGAATTATTATTATTAGAATTTTTTTCCCCGTGTTGGTCCCGGGCTCCTTTAAAGAATAGGCCAACTGTCATTCGGCCAGGCAGGTCATAAATGAGACTAATTGGCTATGCGGGTCCCTGCCATCGTGACTACTAGGTGGTAGAGTTCCGCATTGTCTCGCCTTGGTTTGGTACCACCGCCTTACCTATACTGTTGTGTTCCGGTTTGGAGGGTAAGGTAGCCGGTAAACTTATGCATGTGGCATTAGACCTCGCCACAAGATAGCACCACACTATTAACATCTTTGGTGTTTATAGGCGATGGTTGACTCTTTCCATCAGGAGCCCCATCTGCTTGTTTGCTATCTTATAACAATAAAATTAAGATCGCGACTGTACACTAGAAGCGCGCGAGACGTCGAAGGAATACGGTGAACGTAGTAGATACGACTGGAGTGCTAATCGGCGCATCGCACGCCCGCCTTTCGTCCCTTCAGCCCCCCACGATACCTTATTTTTGACTTCTGCGCAGTAACGGTCAGCGCTAGAGTTTCGTGCCGCTACTTGTACTTTACCGGCTACCTTACCCTCCAAACTGGAACACAACAGTGGCATTTGCTGACGCTATTGCGGTAGTAATAGGTAAGGTGGTTGTACTTAACTTGAGTGAGGTGTTATGTAATTCTATCATCTGTAGTCATCAAGTCATCAAGTAGTGAGATGTAAAGTTAGTCGTTCACCTTTGACGAATTGCCTAGCAAAATAGCTGATGGTCTATTTTTTAAAGAAGTGTTTGAGAAGCCAATTCAACATAGTATTTTTATCAATTAGCGTATTACAAATTACTTCATTAGTACTTATTTTACTAAGTGGCAGAGTTCCGCAACGTCTCTTCCTGTTTTGGTACCACCGCTGTATCTATTTCTGCCACAATGCGTGTTCCGGTTTGGTGGATAATCTATACAAATAAATAAAATTGGAGTGTCTGTTTGTAATATTAAAATAACCGGTTTTAACTAAATGCATATGGATGTATACACATTACACATACCAAAATAACACTTTTTACGATATTTGTCTGTCTGTCTGTTTGTTCCGGATAATCTCTGGAACGGTTGGACCGATTTTGACGGGACTTTCACTGGTAGATAGCTGATGTAATAAAGAGTAACTTAGGTTACTTTTTTTTAAAATCCCACGCGGACGAAGTCGCGGGCACAGATCTAACTGAGATCTAACTACAAAGTAAGCAAATTATTTGCTTGTGTTATGGGTGTTAGTCAACGATACTAATACATAGAAATACATAATATATTAATACTGTTACATCCAGACTAATATTATAAATGTGAAAGTCCGTCTGTCAGTCTGTTTGTCTGTTACGCTTTCACGGCTAAACCGCTGGACCGATTTTCATGAAATTTGACATGGAAATAGTTAAAGATCTGGGGTCAAATATAGGCTATTTTTTTCAAAAATCAAACCATAAAAGGCCGAAATAGGGAAAAGTTGTATGAAAAATCTAGTTAGACGAGCTGCGCGGGTCAGCTAGTACATAATAAACTCCCAAACCCAGAAATACTAACGTCTGTGTTCATCACACAATGTTTGTCCCTGTCGGGAATCGGACCGAGCTCCTTCGATTCGTAGTCAAGTTCGTTAACCTCTCGACCAACGGGGCGGTCAACAAGGATAACAATAAATTTATGCATCTGGTATTACATCTCGTTACACAGATGGCAACGTACCATTACCATTTCTGAGGCCTATTCTCTCGCCATCAGAAGTGTATTCTGCTTGTTCGCTATCCTATGAAATTGATAGGATTTTGAATACAGTTCCGACTAGTTTTCTAACGAAGTCGAAACTCCAAATAGATCGTATTCGTCCGAAACCAAAAATACGATGGGACGTAATATATACAAAATGTAAATTGTTTAAAGGGTTAAATACTAGAGGGCACTGCGATCTGTATTTCCTGCTTACTATAGTGTCATCGTTGTCCAATAAAAGGAATTTATCACGTCATCGTGGGCCAATCGCGTGGCTGCGAATAACCTATTGAGTTTTTTCTTTAATTTGCCTACTCACGCACTTTTTTGGTACCACCAATACGCGCGCATACTGTACATTTAAAAGTATAATATAATATTTTTTATGGAAGATTGTTTTCTTTATAAATCAAGATACGCAATATAAATAATAAAATTATTTTTTCAATAAAACGTTGTTTTAAATTCACATAAAAATGATTACATTGTTGACATTAGATGCGCCTAGGTTTAGAGGAAATAAACAATGTTGAATGTACTAGTGTCGATCTTTAATGTTTTCGAGGCTTCACCTATAGACTTTATCTTAGGATACAGCCAATTTGACAGCAACCCTGACATTAAACATGCTGAATGTATTGGTCTTGTGTTGGTTGGTCAAACACAATCAGTGTCTCAAAAACGTCCTTTAAAAATGAGCGCACAATTTTAAATCGTGCGCTCATTTCAAATAGAATCACATCGGTCGCGATAGTGTCAATTTTATTACTTTTTGTCCATTGATTTGTAAAAACAACTAGAAATCTTGCGAATCAAGTTGGATATGCAAAACTTATATTTTTCCATATCCATAACTACTTATATGAAATTAGCGACAGTTTTGAGTGTCAGTTTTGTTCGGGACTGTACACCTTGGGGTTTTAAATCAATTACCCTCTCAAACAAAAGTAGTATATTACCACAGATCACACAAATATTAAAAGACACGGTGTTGAGCATGAGCAAATGCATGTGAATGTCAAACGCTTGTAGATATATCGTAAAAAAATAAAAATATGCCATATTGTACTATTTTATCGTGTCGAATAAAAAACTGAGGCTTAAGGAATACCTATGGAGTGATTTCATTTCATTGGTAACTATTATAACTCTGTATTTCTCTGTGTAAATGCAAGCGACATTGACATCCTAAAGAATTGCCTTGAAGGCATTTAATCCGTGTATATTACACACCTACGCAGGTAATTATGATATAGCATCCCGAGTCATATTATTACTCTAGCTAAAGGCGAGGAAGTTAAAAACGCGGGTTGTAATGTCACGTTTTATCCCCGTGGTCGTATACTATTTTTTATCAATGCTGGATTGGAAGTTCATATTACACAACTGTAGAGATTGATGCTTGCTGATAGGGATGTTGCTGATACATGATAGTTTCCTGATATGGTGATAGATGATATATGGAAGGATATGAAACCCTTGACTGTAGTGATCACTGCTTTTATGTATGACTAGCTGTTGCCAGCGACTTCGTCCGCGCGGACTTCGTTTACTCCGCACAGCTCCTCCCCCGTAGGTGATAGCGTGATAATATGTAACCTATATGTTGACCCGACCTGTTAGTAATATTCATGCAAAATTTGAAGTAAAACCATGCAGTACTTTTTGAGTTTACCCGGGACATATGTACATACAGACAAACAGACAAAAATTCTAAAAACAATATTTTTGGCTTTGATATCGATTGTAGATCACGCCCCAAGTATTCTTTTAAAAAAATATTCAATGTACAGTTTTGACTTTTCTACGATTTTATTGTGTATAGATTTCAAAATAATATAGTGTTAAAAACATTGATATAAAAAACCCTAGATACACAATCAGTGTCTCAAAAACGTCCTCCAAAAATGAGCGCACAATTTTAAATTGTGTGCTTATTTCAAATAGAATCGCGTCGGTCGCGACCTATATATGATTTCTGTGGTCGCGACACTGTCAATTTTATTTCTTTTCATACATTGCTTTGTAAAACAAATCTAAATTTTGTGCTTTAGGTTGGATATGCAAAGACATATGTTTTTGCCATATTTATAACTACTTAAATGAAATTAGGGACACTTGAGTGTCAGTTAACAAAATTTTGTTTGGGACTGGTGCATCTTAAGTTTTTTGTATCAATGATTCTAAAGTGCATTGTCGACGCAACATACGACGGTAATAACATATTGGCTCGTACATCTTGTCAGTCAACAAAAGTGATATATTTTTAATAATAACAATAAAAACATAAAAGATATAGTGTATGATTTCAGCATTTATTTTATTTCGGTATAACGATGTCCAAGAAATGTAAAGATGTCTCCTTTCATAGTGTCTCAGTCCTGACCTAGTACAACAACGTGTAAAACCAGGCGGCGCTCGAGTGCGATTTAATTTACTCCATTGTTTTATATTGACCGCCCCGTTGGTCGAGTGGTTAGTCACCCTAACTACGCAATCAACGGCGCTCGGTTTCGATCCCCGACGGGGACAAGCATTTGTGTCATGAGCATAAATGTTTGTATTTCCGGGTTTGGGTGTTTATTATGTATGTAAAAGTATTTATATATGTATTTCTATGTATTAGTATCGTTGACTAACACCAGTCGCTGACTAACACCGATTACACAAGCAAATAATTTGCTTACTTTGGGGTTAGATCAATAAGTGTAATTTGTCCCGTGAATGTTTATGTTTATTGTTTATATTATATTGATTAATGGCGTTTGTTGTGATATAATATATGCATGATAGCATCTCAGACTGCGACATGACATGAATTCCATGATTGCATAATATAATACAATGAATTATATTTTTTTGAGGTAGGCTGATAACGCAAACTCATAGTTTTTACTCATATTCATCGAGATTTTTATTTTCATAATAAGGTTATGCTATTAGCGTTTTTAATTTTAGTCCGGACGTGTAGAATTTTGTATGGGTGTTTTATATGATCATAGGTACGGATAGTCTCTATGACCGTAAATTATTTAATTATTGCTCTCGTCACATGATAAGTATGTGAGTGTCCAATTATCCTTGATAGATCTGTTACGGTGTTGCGAATGCGGATCCAGGGGGTCTTCCTAGGCAGGGGTCTAGGTATGGGTTTATTAGTGCAAACAAATAAGGATTAGAGCCTATCTTGACTGAACTTCATATATGTGACCATGGGCGTACCTACGCCAACCGGATATTTCCAATCCCGGGCATCTTTGTGTTTCTCGGAAAACTGAAAAAACACTTTTTTGAAGTGCCCGACCCAGGACCTTATGTGGTCAACGCTAACGCTGGACCACTAGACCACAGAGGCGACTAGGTTGTAAATTACTTATATAGAACTTTACCTCTTATTCACAACACAGGAATGACATCTTTAGCCTTTGTATATATCTTTGACGAGTTGTCTGGCTATAGATCTATTTGAGAGAGCTCACAGCGAAAATCAGCTGGAATTTGTACACCATCGCTCTAGTTCGGTTTTACCTTAACACTATCCGTGACGTCTTAAGATATACAATTTCGCATCCTAATGAATCAACCCTGTATTGGTCCCAGGCTCCTTTGAAGAATAGGTCAACTGTCGTTCTGCCAGGCAGGTCGTAGAAGGCGACCGATTGGCTATACGAGTCACTACGATCGTGGCTATTAGGTGGTAAAGTTCTACATTGTCTCGTCCAGGACTGATGCCGCCGCCTTACCTATTCCTACCGCAATAGCGTCTGTGCTTGTCACTGTCGCGTTCCGGTTTGGAGGGTAAGGTAGCCTATAAAATTATGCATGTGGTTTTAGACCTCGCACACAAGATAGCAACGCACCATTAACATCTCTGGTGTCTATAGGCGATGCTATCTTATGATATAAAAAAACTATCTAATTGTTATAATTGCCGTTGTACTAAGATAACTTACCGTAAGATAAATAAATAAATAAAAACCATGTAAATATTTGGTGCTTTAATAATAATTATCAGAAAGTGAGATTCACGTTAACAGTTAAAAAATAATTAATAAATAAAACAAAAATATTTATAACAATCTAAAATCATAATATGTTGTGGTTAACGAATTATTATAGATTAGGCGTAGTGTGGTAATATTTTAATGGAAAAGTGGTAAGTATGTAATATGTTTTTTATACGCAGGTACCTAAGGTTTTTAAATCTGTCATTTATTAGTAAAGAACATTGAGATTTTAATAATTTTATTAATTATAGTATGTAGGTAATTAAGAAAATAGTTGAATTGCGTTACCATTTCGTGCAAAACTGTCATATAAGACATGTCTTAAGATAAACAAAATTTCATTTTTAAATGAGCGACCAAAGCATGTTATTTGCAACGCAATAATATGCAACAATATAATGTTATTTTTTGCAACGCAATAATATGTAACAATATAACAATGCTAGCGTAGCTAAATGCCCCGATGACATGTAAAGGTATTATTAAATTTATCAATTTACTTCAGAAAATTGGCTGTCATTTATGACTCAAAAATACGGATTTTAGATTTTTTAATCTAAAATCCGTATTTTTGAGTTTAGTAACCCTTAAATCAAGAAATGGCAAGTGGAAACCCTAACAGCATTAGCATTTATGTCAATTAATTAAATGTTGCTCATCACGTTCATACCACCAATAACAATGAGTATATTAGAAAATGATCTCTGTAATAGTCCGCTTATATTTGCAAACACTGCTTCACAAAATATTACTTCAGTGTACATATTAGACATTATAACTAAAGTGGAAGGTATTGTTCCATTTTTGTACAAAGATTATGATGCCATTTCCACACGTTTGGTAACTTTAAGTCTTCACCAATGCTTGGCTAAATTTGGGAAATTAAAAATTACCATTTATAGGTTAAAGTAAGCTATTAGTGGTAGCTCATATATGTATTTAGCTCAAATATAATTTCTATCTTGTTTTTAATCTCCTTTCCTTCTTGTATGATGAATTCACAACTTGACTAAGACGAGAAAACTCAGATATTATTTTTATGTATATTTATTTTTTCTTTGGGCCTGAAGTGTAATTCAACTGCGTTATAACATTCGAAAATACAATTTTAAGAAACCAAATAACCTCATTTAAATGTTACTCATCGTTAGTCTGTTTACGTCGTATCACAAGTTACAACCGAATACCGATTAGGTACCGAGACATATTTCATTTCTGTTCGCCTTCAGTATGTAAACATTAACCGAGTCCGGACAAACGTGTGATGTTTCGCTAGAGACTGTTGCAAGTTTTTTTTTCACACGATCAGACCAGCTGCAAATACTTGAAAATTTGACCAACGTGTGGATTTGACATGAACATGTAAATTATTATTTTTGTTGCAATCGTACACATTAATACAGTTTGCACCACACATTCTAATATATTTATTAAAAAAATATATATTATTTTAAACTTACTTACATTTTATGTATATAGTACAGAAAAAAATTTCGTGATGTATAGCACTACCTACGTACTTTACAGATAAGTACTTGGCTACTGTGCAAAATATAAAAAATTATCAAAGTTACACTGGTCATAGTAATCGAAATTTTAAATTAATAATAAAAACTGATATTCAAAGAGGCCATGGAAAAATATTTTAAAGCCTACGTACCTACTCTAAATTACAAATAATTATGCTTAAAAATAAATCACACTTGTATTTCAGCTGGTAAGTACTTGATAATGTAATTCTTATAAAATTCATTATATCGTTATTGTTATTATATTATAAAAAAATATATCAATAAAAAAAGTGGTAGTTCAAGTTATAATTGGCGGAACTTTGGTTTTCTGTAAATTTAAGAGGTTATTTACAGAGTACAGTAAGTAAAAAACAAAATTGTCTTAAAGTAAACACATGGTGCAAAGCATTTTCTGATACCACTAAAATGTTAACTTTTAAGTATTAACAATTACCGCAAAATTAAATGTATTTCAAAACTCCGTATGTCATCATACGATCGAGTGTCGCGTTTTGAAGTACGTTCAATTTTGCGCTGTACGAGTCATAGGTCCAAGAGTGTGCCTGGAACTTTTGTATTATAGTGCGCGCGGAACTAGTTGGCCGCGCCATACGTAATACGTAATACGTAAGGCGCGGCCAACTAGTTCCGTGCGCACTATAAGTACAGGTCTCGACCTACTTCAGACTCTAGACGCTCACAAGGAAACTCTTCATTTTTAAGTGTGTACCTACTCACTATACTTTGAATAATTTGTTTGTCTGTCTGTCTGTCATACTTCTGATTGTATATTTTCCTCGACAGCAGTAAATAAAGAATTATTATTATCATTATTATTATGTATTAATATTTCAGAAATCCTTTGATCTCCTCCTGGTATGCTTTGACCCTTACGTGTATATCCTTTACACCGTTTATTGGCGTCTAACCAGGGGGCGTGCGTGTACCAATGGATTTGTTCTAGTGTTTTTAGCCCCTACATACTCATTCTCACTTCCTTTCGTATACTTATACATAAAAGGCATATTTAAGGGACAATCTACCGAAAGGTGAAACCATTGAAATATTACCTGAGACGAAAATCGTTAGAAATTTGTAAAGGAAATTTCTGGTTTAATAGGCAAATTTGCAAATTTTGCTTTTCCCACAAAAAAAAGGAAGCAGGTATCATCATGACTAGAGTATAAAATAGAATGTTTTCTTAATTTTTCGGTACAGCGCTCCTTGCACGCTGTATACAGTGTTAATTCTCAAAAAGGTAAGAAATACTTTTATACTTAATTAAGCAAAATATTATTCGCATACCACACTAAATAAACAGCCGGTTCGAAATATTTCCAGCATGAGCAATATACCTTTTATATTTCATGAGGAAAAAAAAGCAAATTCCGTATTTTCCACAAAACACGAACTGTTATCGTGACAAGAACGTAAAAATGGCACGTTTTCTTAATTTTTCGGTACACTGTCCCACACATATCGTATAAGATAGAATTGTTAATTTTTTATATATTATTTAAACAGAAATGTTTTTATTAATTAATACATTAAATACATACCTACATACATTCTTCATCAATTAGATAACTTCGGGTTAAAAAGTTGTCTTATATTATTTTGCTATAATTTGCTTTAGCGTGACTAAGATGAATGGTTTCTAATCCAGTTTAAAAACTTGGTTTTATAACCAACAACTAAATAAAAAACACCATGTGATTATTCACATGGTGTTTTTTTGGAACTAAGTATAAAAACATATATCTAAACAAAAAGCCCTGATTTGGACTATTACAACCATTATAAAAGAACATTATTAGCATCTACAAAATAAAATACTCTGATTTTGACTATTATGAACTAAATCAAAATTAATAGCCAAATCAGGCTAGCCGTTCTTACCAACAAACAGTATAGTTTTTATAATAATATTAAAGTCTCATAATTGTTTTAAAATTATATACATAATTAATTAAGCATTTAGAGAACTCAATATTTTTTAAAGAAAGAATAGTCGACAGAAAGAGACATCTGTTATGTCTCGCCCGGGTTTGGTACCATTGCTTTACTTTTTTTCTGCTGAAGTGCTTGTTACTATGTTCTCCAAGTTGCATGCTTATGGCACATTCAGCTCAGCATGTTGTTGTATGGTAAATCACCGGCAGTCACGCATCACCATCTTTGGTGTGTATAATCGATCTTTCCATCAGAAGAATAATTTGCCGCTAGGATATTTATAGTAAAATTTATTTCAATGGCGAGGAACAGGGGTTAAAACCGGCTGTCAAAATTTTTTATTCTTAAAAAAATATTTCGAGTACTCCCTAGTGCAGAAAAAGTGCTTTAATACATATATATTTTTATGAAAACTGTTTTGTAAAACAAATTCTAAAATCGGTGGAAGTCAATTAAGATAGCACAGACGATCGTTTTCTCACATTCTAGTTGGTTGGAAACATTGAAAAATGGAAAAGAACGAGAGAAGAAAATTTAACGTTACGCGTAAAAAAAAAGAAAAATCCGTATCACTGCTTTTAGGTCAATAAATATATATTTTTATGCGATTAGGAACGTTCGTCTGCGTTTATTGTTTGCATTTTAGCAATATTCAATAATGTGGCTGTATTCAGTTCACACTTACCCTAATATCTTAATAATTATAAAAACAAACAAACTGAATCCCAAAAAGCCGTTGAATCTGACGGCAGAATTACAGAAATTCATGTTACAATTATCACCAATCACACCGAGACGAGTGTTGACTAGCGACCAATCACAAAGCCCGACCCTGCAGCCGTCGATTTGTAACGGTTTCTCGTTTTCAAGGAATAGAACTTGATATTGTTCTTTTACTTGGAAATTCCCATTTGGCGTGCATCTGTAAATAATAAAAATATCGTCTGTTATTCTCAGGTGTAGAGGGGGCCGAATTCAAATTCCTACAAGGAACAGGAAACTAGCAGGAAATTTTTAATTTTCAAAATGATCCGATTTCAATATCGGAGTCATAACGCATAGTTACCATTCTCTCAGTTTTTACAGGTTACATTTAGAAAGCGTGTAAAGTAAATTTATGGTTGATTTCTCCGGCCCCTTTTCTCAAGAACGACTTGAGACCAACGACTGGATATTGCCTTTTCTTGGGCGATATCCCAACACACAAGAAGAAACACACAAGAACTATGGTTCGATTTCATCAGTTATAATATGAGCTAATTAAGATTTGAAAAATACTGATACTATGCCTGCATCCTTCACATATTTATATATCTGTATTAACTACCTTTCTATTTACTATTCTTTGCACATATGCAAACATACATTGCTACATGTTCACAGCAGATTCCTAATCAAGCAGGCAAGAGATAACTGAATGCCATTCATTACGTAACGTATAAACATATATTACTTAAGTATGAAGACTTATGGATGTGGGAAAGAAATGCAAATGCATATTTGCATTTTTTATCCACATCCATAAATCTTCATACAATCACACCAGATATTAAGATACTTTTGACTCAACTTTCAAATAGCACTTGATTAATCAGACCATAGTATATAGGATTTGTTTCATGGTATACACATAATTCTATATTCGTATTGTATTTCCGCTTTGTTAAACTTTCACCTGTTATTATTTTTAAATGCCTAATCAAGAGACATATGTTTGAAAGCCTCGGTTTTCGGGCATAGTAAAATACGTACTTGTAGAGCACGGTGGCGAAGTTGGCATTAAACGGTGCAATGGTGGAGGTGGTCCAGAGCCTGGCCTGCGCGGTGCGCGTGCGGTAGTTGTCGCCCGTCAGCGGCGCGCCGTCCCGCCGCCCGCCCACCGCCGCCACCGTCAGCAGGATCTCTGGCGCGTCCACCAGCAGGATGGAGGCGCGAGGCTGTTGTGGCGTGCCTAGGGATTGTGATACATCATATTTATACAATGTATAATGATAACAGGTATGATTTAAACGTAAGCAAAGGATTTTCTAAGGAGTAATAATGCCTTTCGGTATTCCCGACCTTTGAATAAAAAACGAAATGCTTTTTGTGTTTGTTTTAGCCACCCCATAAACCTACAATAATATTGCGCAATATTTTTATTGTGCAATAATATCGAATAATCCCTTTGATTCCAAACGTTGAATAAATTCACTCAATAAAATTGACAAGCAAGTCTGATCAATATTTTCGTGCGAGCAACATGGCTGACGACGAAGTTTTGGCGGCAACCATGTTGGTGATTTTGTTAAATAAATCTCTATTCAATTCCATACACTCAAGTAAAAACCCCCGTTCTTTATCTTTTATAGCATTCTTGCTCGCCATTTTGCTTAAATTTACGACACGACCATACATTAAACTAGGGTTGTAACTCAACCTCCGCATCCGTCACTGCGGAACTTCCGCAAAGAATCGAACCTCTGCCTCCGCCAAATTTATGCGGAGTTTTAACGAAGGTTTAGTTACGTTAACATACAACACGCAAAGAGCGACGCTGGAAGTTGCGGCCGCACGGCTGCGTATTTGCGAGTGAAATGGTCAATATTTTGTTTGTGCCGCGGGAACACTTCGGTGGTGGGGGCGTGAATGAATGACAGAAATCAACTTGTCTAATCGTTCGATACCATGTAGTTGATTTGTGTTTGAGCCGTGATTGTTTTAAGTGATTTAGTGCATGATTAATATGATGTACCCATTTGAAATAAATATTTTTGACTTTAATAAACCATAAATTTCTATTTTTTCTACTTTAAATTTCACCTCCGCCTCCGCCTCCGTTAACCTCCGCATCCGTGGAGGCGAACCTCTTCTCCTCCGCATCCGCCTCCGCCTCTGCTAATATTGCCTCCGTTAACCCTACATTAAACACCGTGACTGACCCAACGCGACCGCTCCAAACTCTGAAGTGAAAAATATTGTGCAATATTGCACAATAAAAATTAAACCCGCTCAAACTTTTGTTCAATCTTTGTGCAGTCATCAATATTAACCCTAAATGGTCAATAATATTGTACAATACAAAATATTGCGATATATTATTGTAGGTCTATGGGGTATCTTAAAGACTCTTAAATAGATTGAGCTTTACGAACTATTTAAGTCCCAATGCCTTGAAGAATGTTTGCCCCATGCCTTGAATTGAACAACCTGCCCTTTACTTTTATAATAAATACGAATTTTACGAATTATCCAAGGCGTGGGAATTGGGATGTTAACAAATATCATTCGTTTTTGAACAGCTATAGATTTTTTTACCTAGACAGCTATAGGAAACTATTTGTCACTTTAATTATTATCAATCCTAGCCTGAAAAAGTATTAAATATTCGATTTAAAATTTTTTACACTATCCACAAAAACACTATGTATTTTGAACGAAAACAATCGAAACTCATTTACTCGTGATTACTATATAATGAGGGTTATGCGTGATAATGAGGGTTTCTAAGGCAAAAAAAAGAAACCCCTGTTAATCTGTAAAATCAAGAGATTATGGATATTTTTGTATCTATCGCATCTATAGGAAATAGGAGTTTTTATAATTAAATTTAGTTTCATATGAAAATTCTTGAATCTTGATCTTGGTAGTTTAATACATTCACATACAATATGTCTTTTTAATAATATCTAAGATAATTAATCTGTAATGTAATTGAAAGATGCATACACAAATCTATACATATAATAAAATCGTAGGAAAGTCAATACAAAAATACAATAATTGAATATTTTTTAAAATATAAATAAATACTTGGGGCGTGATCTACAATCGATATCGAAGCCAAAAATATAGTTTTTAGAATTTTTGTCTGTTTGTCTGTTTATCTGTTTGTCTGTATGTATGTCTGGGATAAACTCAAAAAGTCTGCATGGATTTACTTCAAATTTTGCATGAATGTTACTAATAGGTCGGGTCAACATATAGGCTACATATTATCACGCTATCACCTACGGGGGAGGTGCTGTGCGGAGTAAACGAAGTCCGCGCAGACGAAGTCGTGAGTAACAGCTAGTAACCAAATAAAACGAAAAATATGGAATAGTCTGCCACCACACAGTATCTGCAAGTTAGTAATGTTATAACTTATGTCTTATAACATACCACGTTCAGTATGTATTCTGAAGAAGTTCATCATGTCTTTGACGCCGGTACATCCAATTTGCTGGTTCATAGGAGTTCCATATCCGTATTTGTAATAGGTCTCTAGATCTTCAGAGTACTCTAGACGTTTTAAATCTTCTTTCGAAAACGCCTGGAAGTATAAAAGTGAATTATTAAGTAATTTGAATGGTTGAGAAACTATTGTAGGTACCAACCAAATTTCAAAACCATGAAAGCATGTAATATTTTGTTATTGGCATTCGGTAAAAATCTATTTGTTTATATATTATTATATATTAATATTTTGTTATTGGCATTCGGTAAAAATCTATTTGTTTATATATTATTATATATTACATGCACTTCTAGCTAATCGGAACTATTTGAATTTCGAATGTTATATTTTTAAAACGTTGCAACTTTCTTAGTAATAAAAAAAAAACAATTGGCGGGAAATGATTTGTCAATTGTTTTTTTATAACAGATCAAAGTTCTACGTACGCAACGAAAATGAAATTAAGTCGAAAATATTTTAGAGCGATGATTTTTTATGATTTTATAAGTTCTCTTTCCCCGCAAGACTGTGCCGCTCCTCTTCAAAATGCTTTTGGGAGAGAAGCACCTTGTTTGAGCACCGTGAGGCGATGGTTTGCTGAATTTGAGAGAGGTCGAGTTTCTTCACATGACGAATTTCGTGAAGGGCGGCCTTCAACTGCCGTCAACGAAAATAATGTGGTTACTGTTAAGCGGATAATTGAAGAAAACCCCCGGATTACCTATAAGACAATTTGAAGACTATTGGGGATTGGTATGAGCCAAATTCAGAAAATTTTACACGAAGAATTGAAACTTCGGATAGTTTGTTGTCGTTGGATCCCTCATGAATTGACAGCGAAGCAGAAGCGGACTCGCGTGGAATGGTGCTCACAGATGCTACTGAAGTACGACCACGGACATTCTAATGCTGTTTATGACATTGTTACAGGAGACGAAACGTGGATTTATTGTTTTGAACCCGAAAAAAACATCTTGTGAATAGGTGTTTGAAAATGAGAACAGGCCAACAAAAGTGAGACAGGCGAGAAACGTTGGTAAAAAAATGATCGCGTTTTTTTTCTCAGCTACGGGTCCCATCTATACAATTCCACTTGAAGAGTGTTAATGTCGAAAATATATATAATAATATAGTATATAATAATAATAATAAATCAATTGCTGTTCGTTAGTCTCGCTAAAACTCGAGAACGGCTGAATCGATTTGGCTAATTTTCTTTATGAATTAATTGTTGAAGTCCAGGGAAGGTTAAAACGGTGAGAAAATATGGAAAAAATAAAGTAGTTTAAAAGGCAGAACAACGTTTGCCGGGTCAGCTAGTCTATACATATAATAAAATCGTAGGAAAGTCAATGTATGTCCGGGGTAAACTCAAAAAGTACTGCATGGATTTACTTCAAATTTTGCATGAATATTACTAACAGGTCGGTTCAACATATAGGCTACATATTATCACGCTATCACCTACGGGGGAGGAGCTGTGCGGAGTAAACATAGTCCGCGCGAAGTCGCGGGCAACAGCTAGTTCATAATAAAATAATTACTCTACTTTTGCATTTCATACCGACACGAAAATGAAATGTAAATAATAAAAAAAATAAATGTACGGAAATGAATCATGACCGTTTCTTACAACTGAAACTAAAGAACGAATAGAACTAATAGAGCGTACTAGTACACTGTCTGAAATGTGTTATTGCACTATTCTTAACCATTTCGAAAAGGAGATTTGGACGTTTTTTGATGGAAACTTCTGTCCATAGAGTTAGTTCTCCTTACCTCTAAACTCTATGACTATAGGCTACATCGGCTAGCTTTGTAGTTAGCTTAGTACCTAACGTAATTTTACTAAACTAACCACGCCATTGGATTGGAAATTTAGACAACGTTCAATTGGATTCAATATAAATATACATGTATTTTTTGTTTTCCCCGTGACGTCGGTACTTTTTGCGTACCCACTTTCATTCAATATGTAAAATTATTAATGCTGTTTATAAGTAGGTGTTGCAAATGTAAAATCTAATTTTTGTGTACGGCAACAATTAAATGTTTTTTATCATTAATATATATATATATATATATATATATATATATATATATATATATATATATATATATATATATATATATATATATTAGTTAACAGAATATAATATAATAGGTATAATGGACTATGTACAGATGATGTACCTATTTCAAGTGTAAGTGCTACCTTTACCTACGAAATAAAAAAGATTTGAATATTGAATTTACATCGTAAATAAAAAGTAAATAATGTTAACCAAAGTACACTACATATCATTATGTTATTACCAATAACCAAATTGATATTAGATTTTTCCCTGTTACGTTACTAGTTATCTAAGGTCTTAAACTGGATGTCGGTCGACGTGATTTAGCGCTGACACTTGTCCGCGCCGCCGTCGCGCCGCTGTCATCTAGTTCACTTCCATAAGTATCTTATGTGTTTGGCTATGGTTTTAGTTTATACAGGTTTATTTAGATCGCGCCGCTCTCGCCGCCATGCCGCAGATCCCTGATATCCAGTTTGAGGCCTAAGAAATATTTGGATTCGCCTGTTGTATTTTTTAAAATGTGTTTGTGTTTTTTGTATTATTTAATAATTAATTAAAAACACATCGAAACGAAGTTTTAGCAAATGCCGATGATATGAAGTGTTGAGTTGATAATTGAGATGTTGGTAATATTGCTATAATACACTTAGTACTTACCGCACACCAAGGAGAAATGTTAGCAACGTCCCACGCCTTGTTATACGCGCACATGTCGTACATGCTCTGAATGGTCTCTCGAGTAATATCATAGTTGAATCCAAGCCGCAAGGAAATGTTGCTGATCATCTAATGAAAAAAAAAAACTAAGTTAACAAAATAAGTGAATGTAGCGGCCAAGCAACCTACAAATTACAATGCAACAAGAAAAAAAAAAGAAGTCAAATTCTAAATCACGATATAACAATTATTTATCTTGTAACAATATATACAAGTTTCAAAAGTTTCGCTTCTCAGACGGACTTCGGTCTCCAGGAAGCAGGGCTTGTTAACGGGTTAATATTCAAACCTAAATCACAGCAACCTAAAGCACATAAAGAGCGTTTGGCTCTAACCTTAACCTCAAAAATACCGGTTCCCTTATGGAGCAAAATTATAAGGATTTTGAATGAATTAACCGGTTTATAGAGATTTATAAATTTATAAATATACTAGCTGTTGCCCGCGACTTTGTTCGCGCGGACTTCGTTTACCCGCACAGCTCCTCCCGCGTAGGTGATAGCGTGATAATATGTAGCCTATATGTTGACCCGACCTGTTAGTAATATTCATGCAAAATTTGAAGTAAATCCATGCAGTACTTTTTGAGTTTATCCCGGACATACATTGACTTTCCTACGATTTTATTATATGTATAGATAATATAATAGATAATATATTTCTTTGATATTCACCGCTTCCAATTTGTGTTTACACTGTCCGTAAAATTCTACGGTTTTGGCTTATAAGGTTTATTTAGGTTTATGGAGTGCTCTTAATTTTTTGTTAATTTTTTTGGAAAGTAAGCGGTTAAAGCGCTCTTAAATACATTTCCAGTAAACTGTTAAAACAGTACTACTAAATACTTGCTCAGCACACTTCACTCTGTCACTGCTATGTTCGTATCATGAAGTAGAAAGCTAGAGCTAGATCTCGGATACATGTAGCTACGTTATATCTCAGTCTACGAGGTCTCGCCATCTCTTTTTATACTAATGTTGGAAAGAGAGGATAAGACCTCAGAAAATGACAGTAGTATTTAAAGTTTTGTTTCAAGTAGGTATAAGAAGTGTTGCCTCCAGATATAATACAGCTTCGTGGTTCTTATGATAGTAATGGACGTAGTTACACGAAAAGGAGCCAATCCACACAAAATCAGTTTAGAAATATTGAAGTTTGAAGTTGGATATTTTTAAATTTTTTAACGTGCCATACATGGGTACTAGTTCTGACGTTGAATAAACTAATAGAGAGCTATTTTTGCTTAGATGTTTTTACTGGCCAATTGTATTGATGTTTAGCATCAGCTTGGTGTACTTAACTCATTTTTGACCATATTGTGGATTGGATCCTTTTCATTTAATTACGTCCAGTTTATCCTACGCCAGCGCCATTTAGGTAGTTATTATTAATTTGGAAATAAATATTTCTTATACATATATATGTAACAATTATGCATATCTATTTTATGTGTACATGTGTATATATGTATGTATGCATGTATATATGTTTTTATGTATGTATCTTATCTGTAGTTTATTTCAGTCATATTCAAATTTGAATATCTATTTTTTTAAATTGGTAACCATTTAGTTTTAGCTTGTGTTAATGTTAATCGAACAATTCTATGCACCTACTAATATTGTTATCTGACTAAGTTAGGGTGACTGGTAGATAATGCCACTTAGCATTAAGTCCACCGTTGTACATTGTTGTGTATAAATTTAAATAAATAAATAAATATTTGAATCTATATTTTCAGTTCATACTTCAGACTCCCTTTATAAGTTGGTCTCCCTTACTCTTTACTAAATGCAAATTACACTGGTCTTAACTTCTGACAATTGACATTTAACACGTCATTAAAAAATAAAGACCAGTATACCAGTAGGTATCCATAACTTAGCAAAAAAAAACGATATTTGTAAAACTAATTTCAAGCCCTGTCAGGCAGTACGTACCTTGCCTGGCTGGCTAATTTAAAACATAAATATATTGCAGACCAATTCAAAATGTTTATCTTACCTCTTTAAATTCTTGTTTCGCCTCAAAGGTCCGCAGTTGTGCCAATGTTTCTTCATTCTCCCCAACATTTTTTGTCCACGCAGGGCAAAATTTGTAAGGCTAAAAATAAAATATTTGAAAGGTAATAAATATATTTTGTGGTAAAGTCAATAAACACTCAGATTCCCAACATTTTCAAATCGCGTACTAAATTGGGGGATATTTGGAGGATATTTGTGCACTGACATTTTAAATATAAGTCAATCTGGCATTGACTCAACGTATATTAACCAAATATTGAATTACACCTATTTAGATTACCTCATTGCCTCAGAGTCAGATATTATATTAGATTGCAAACGATATCATTTTATGAAAAAAACTCAAAACTCAAACTCAAAAATGCTTTATCCAAATAAATCTTCGCAGACAATTTTTGGCGAGTCGACATTTTTAGAATTACTACCGGATCGGAACGGGGCCACACAAAATCTGTTATCCGTTTGACCCTCTAGAGTCTAGACCATCCCTGAAAATTCTCGGTAAATTGAGATATTTTAAACTGAAAGGAGTAAAAACTTTACCTAAGCATAGATTTTTTCAGAGATCAAACATCTAGTTTATTAAAATTACAGTAGATATTTTAATTTTTGAAAAGCTGTAGGTATATTTTTAAGACGATGATCAATTTTGATCTTTCGAATGACCTTCAATGAAATTTTTGAAAAAAAGTAGAAGAAAAAATGTTTTTTGAAAAATGTTCGCCATTGATAAATTCCGAACGAATCAACCGATTTTGATCCGATTTACGATATTAGACCGTATTTGGTTTTTATAAAGTAGAAGGGCTGACTAGATATTTAAATCAATCGGTAAATATGTCTGGATTTTAAAAATAAGAAGTAACTTTGTTGTAAATACCATATATTTTTTTTTTTTTTTTTATGTCATAAGATAGCAAACAAGCAGATAGGTCTCCTGATGGAAAGAGTCAACCATCGCCTATAGACACCAAAGATGTTAATGGTGCGTTGCTATCTTGTGGCGAGGTCTAATGCCACATGCATAAGTTTACCGGCTACCTTACCCTCCAAACCGGAACACGACAGCGACAAGCACTGACGCTATTGCGGCAGGAATAGGTAAGGCGGTGGTACCAGACTCGGGCGAGACAATGAAGAACTCTACCACCTAGTAGCCACGATGGTAGTGACTCGATAGCCAATCGGTCACCTTTTACGACCTGCCTGGCAGTACGGCAGTTGGCCTATTCTTCAAAGGAGGCCGGGACCAACACGGTATATATGTAAATCTGAAACTTCTGAAAACTCGATTCGATTTTGATTTTTAGAGCGACATTTGACGTAGTTTTGTAAGTACTATAATAATATGGAAAGTCATAAATCGATTGGTTAAAAAATCTCGAAGTTACACATGTCAAGAAACACTCTTCAAGGTTTTTCGTCAACGATAACTCCCGAATGGATAAATCGATTTTTACACGATTTATGACGTCGAAAGCAGTGTTATGAAGAATTAGATTTTGTTTAATTAGATTTTGTAATCAATCGGTACATTAATCTAGAAGTTATTTAAGAAAACATTGTTTCGCCGACATTGTTTAGAACTTTTTTCAAAATGTCATGGGCCGATCCGGTTTAGATTTTTAGGAAGTTTAAGTTTGACAGATCTCAATCGAATACCATCAACCCCGTTTTAGTTGATCAAGCAGTTCAAAAGTTATGAGATGTTTACATACACACATACACAAACATATATACATACAGACATAACGACGTCAATGGGCGGATCCAGGGGGGAAGGTCATGGGGGTCATGACCCACTCCTACTAGGTAGGCGTCTAGGATGGATTTATTATTGCCCACAGGGATAAAGCCTATCTTGACAGAACCTCAAATATGTGCTTCCACCCCCGACCCGAAGGCTGGATCCACCCTTGATTGACGTGACCGAGAAAGTAGTGGGATAAGGTTCCAGGTTGGAAATGCTTAGATCTTTAAAACTACGCAACGGATTTTGATGCGGTTTTTTAATAGATAGAGTGATTCAAGAGGAAGGTTTATATGTATAATAACATTTTATGGCAAAATAACGTTTGCCTGGCCAGCTAATATAATCTAAAATAAAACTACGCTATATCTAAATTGGTCTAATTAAAATTATAAAATCATTAAAATAATAGTCAAGTCAAGATAATGTCGAAAGTTATAGTTGTGTTTTCCTTATATATGTATTGGTATGTATATTTTAAAAGAAGGCAGAAAGGTTTCATTTTGAATTTTAGATCACTGAAGATGTAGGATCTTTTTCAGTACTATTAAATAACAAATTTAAAAAGGAAATTATTCAAACAAAACCTTCGTCACTGCCCTGTACCTGTTTGTCAAATATATGGCTGTTGAACTTACACGTAAGATTTTCTCATCCGCCTCTTTTGGTGAATCGTAGACACTCGCTTGTGATCTGAACAAACCCTCTGTGAAGGCCCGGAATGTTGTTGTGGAGCGTTGATCATTTGCATATTTAAACTGGAAATAATCATTTTATCATTATCGGTTGCCCACAGCCCGGTATTGTGAATTATTTAATAAAGAAAAATCCATCGTATAGCTAATATATTGGTTTCTTCTGAGCCCGAAGCCTTCCACACAAGCCCCAATTAGTTGGCTATCACGATACTGCGAATCTTGTCATATCGGGATAGTGTCGCCCCGACGTTATTGGTATAATATCTGTGAAATGCTGGAACCATATTGTCTAATTACCATCTGCATGATGTTATTGTTACGTCACGTACTTGTTTGACAGCGTGCTAAGTATTTACTGACGTCACTATAATGGCTGTCGCACGGATTAACGATTTGCGGATTTTATAAAGTAACTAACTTACCACGTAATCATATTGTCTGTTATCTGTCAACAGACCAGGAAATTTGCGCTTCCACGCCTGGGCTAATTGCACCGTGGAAGTATAACCATCGCTGGTCAGGTCTCCTGCGAAGGATATGTTCTGGCGAGGATCCCACTCCCAGCGTTCAAGAAGGTTTAGATCCGCTGGGCAAAACCGTTGCTGTAAGAGATTAACAATGTGTAGATGTAAATAATATTAATAATAAATATTACTGGGCAAATTACACGAATTGACCTGACCCCAAAGTAAGCAAATTATATGCTTGTAGTATGGGTGTCAGTCAACGATACTAATACATAGAAATACATACATAAATACTCTAATATATTTAATAAACACCCAAACCCAAAAATACAAACATCTGTGCTCATCACACAAATGCCTGCCCTGCCGGAAATGAATATAATGTATGACATGAATTCGCTTCTGGAATGGATTCTGTCCTACGAGTATTTTTATATATTTTATTTTATTTTTATTCTCAAGAAAAAACTTACATTTACATATAAAACTTACATCTATGTATAAAAAGAGCTTATAATCAACAAGTGTCATCTATTTAATCTGTGAACGAGTGACAATAAAATATTTTGCTTTGTTATTTTAAATAAACGTTCATTTTTTAACTTTAAAGGGGTTAGAACACAGACTACTACAGATGCTAACGCATGGTTAGAATCGCAGAAAACATATATACGTGGTTAGAATCATGAAGCTGTATTATATCTGGAGGCAACACTTCTAATACTTACTTGAAACTCAATTTTAAATACTGCTGTCATCTTCTGAGGTCTTACCCTCTCTTTCTTACACAGCTGTATAAAAAGAGATGGCGAGACCTCATAGACAGAGATATAATGCAAATATTTGTTTCAATCGATTAATACGAGTGCTAGCTTCGTATTAATCGATTGAAACAAATATTAGCAACGTGAAGGGCTCAAAATAGTATGTAATAAGTGTGAAAGTAATATTAATCTTGAAAGGTTTTTCGTGAATTTAGCATTATAAAAGTGTCCGTGATACAATTTATATTTCAGAAGAAATCTACATTAATTATTAATATTATAAATGCGAAAGTTTGAATGTTTGGATGCATGGATGTTTGGATGGATGTTTGTTACCCAATCACGCCAAAAACTACAGAACAGATTTGAATGAAATTTGGTACACAGTCATCTGGAATAGCACATAGGCTACTTTTTATCGCGGAAAAAATATGTGATCCCGCGAGATTCGCCAGAATTCGCCTTTTATAATGGAGCGGCACAGTATACCTACTGGAGACTAACAATAGTCAATCTACATACATGAGATATTCGAGCAACGCACACATGAGGAATGGCTCGGGACAGTTTGTTCCGCAACAGTCCGAGATATCGCGTCCGTGAGAGGTGTGTATGTGTGTTATGCTCAAATACTACTTGTTTGTAACATTGACTTCTTGTTAGTCTCTAAGTATTCTGTGGCAGCGGGCTGCACGAAGCAGCTAAGTAGTTAATAATATATTACAATACGATAAGCGTCTATCAACATGCGTTGCTTTTGAGGCCAACTTTGTATGGACCTTCATCTTTCTCCTTTATACCTAATACCTAAATTTCAGATATCGAGCATTGATATAAAAAACCCAAGATACACAGCCTCTTACAAAACTGACACTCAAAACTGTCCTTAATTTCACATAAGTAATCATAGATATGACAAAAACTTATGTCTTTGCATATCCAACCTTAAGCGCAAGAATTATAGTTGATTTTACAAAGCAATGTACAAAGGTAAATAAAATTGACAGTGTCGCGACCGACGCAATTCTATTTTAAGTGAGCGCACAATTTTTAATTGTGCGCTTATAATTAGAGGACGTTTTTAAGACACTGTTTGTGTATCTTGGATTTTTATATCAATGATATCGAGTGATCTTTTTCGATACGTTGTGCCTTGTGTATTCACTATACACAAAGTTAATTCTTACGAGGGCACCGAAAATCATTCTTGGTTTTTATTATTGATTTAATATTTATTTATGAGTAATATTATATGCTAGATTATGGATTAACCAATATGACCTTCATAATTTGATATTTGTTGATATTCCTTCAAGTCCAAGCGTCATTATATAATTTGAAGCAGAAAATGCGATTTTAATGAGTACCATCAAGAAGTCATGAACAAGTGCTTTCTTTTATTACCTTTACTCCAAATGAGACTTTTTACAAATTGCGACTAGGAAATTCTAATGAGGTACTGCGGCATACATAATTTTCATCATCATACTAACAGAGCTTTCCTTAATAGTCTGCTAAATATTCAATAGGTACAAATGTTATGTAAATTACGAAATATTTTGTTGTGGTAATTTGCAATGAAAATATTATGTACCTATATTTTGGAATTGTGAGTTCTGACATTATACAAAAACCCAGTTTTTTTAAACATCATAAGATAGCAAACAAGTAGATGGCTCTCCCGATGGAAAGAGACAACCATCGACTATAGACACCAAAGATGTCAATGGTGCGTTGCTATCCTTGTGGCAGGGTCTCAGTGCCACACGTAGATTTACCGGCTACCGTACCCTTCAAACCGAAACATGACAGTGACAAGCACAGACGCTTTTGCGGCAGGAATAGGTAAGGCGGTGGTAAAAAACCCGCGCGAGACAATGCAGAACTATCACATAGTAGCCACGACAGTAGTGACTCGCATAGCCGTTCTTGTTCTCTCGTTCTCTCGTTCGGAACTGCCTGGCAAAACAAGGAGGAACAACCAGCCCGGAACAATAGTTAGCTCATCGTATACACACACATATATATCATAACAATGTCAGTACAGAATTCCCTGTGTTAGTCCAGTCCCCCCTTGAAGAATAAACCTACTGCCCAGCAGTTCATAAAAGGTTAACGACTGGCTATATGTGTCACTTCACTTGTAACTACTAAGTGGTAGAGTTCCATATCCCGACGCAAAAACCAGGTTTTAGTTTATCGTGTTCAATTTGTGTTTTGTGGCTCCCAAACGGATGAAGCGATTTGAGTGTAGTTGTTAGTTTAAAAATCCGTCATGGTTTTTAAAAATGATTCAATATTTGTTCAGCCGTTTCAAGACCATCATCTATTTCTACTTAATGAAAGGAATCATGCCATTTGTACAGGCCTGATTATTTTTTTTGTATTTATCGAAATTTGTTATTCTGTTGTCACACTTTTACTTAATACATGGGGCACACTGAAAGTTTTGCACTTCTAGCTTATCGGAACTATTTGAATTTCAAATGTTATATTTTTAAAACGAAAAAGGTCGCAACCTTCTTAGTAATAAAAAAAGAACAATAGGCGGGAAATAATTTGTCAATTGCATTTTTTATCACACATCAAAGTTCTACGTACGCAACGAAAATGGAATTAAGTCGAAAAGATTTTAGAGAGATGATTTTTTATGATTTTAAAAGTTCTCTTTCTCCGCAAGACTGTGCCGCTCGTCTTCAAAATGCTTTTGGGAGAGAAGCACCTTGTTTAAGCACCGTGAAGCGATGGTTTGCTGAATTTGAGAGAGGTCGAGTTTCTTTACATGACGAATTTCGTGAAGGGCGGTCTTCAACTGCCGTCAACGAAAATAATGTGGCTACTGTTAAGCGGTTAATTGAAAAAATCCCCGGATTACCTATGAGACAATTCGAGGACTATTGAGGATTGGTATGAGCCAAATTCAGAAAATTTTACACGAAGAATTGAAAGTTCTGAAACATTGTTGTCGTTGGATCCCTCATGAACGGACAGCGGAGCAGAAGCGGGCTCGCGTGGAATGGTGCTCACAGATGCTACTGAAGTACCACCACGGACATTTTAATGCTGTTTATGACATTGTCACAGGAGACGAAACGTGGATTTATTGTTTTGAATTCGAAAAAAAAAACAGCAATCTTGTGAATGGGGGTTTGAAAATGAGAACAGGCCAACAAAAGTGAGACAGGCGAGAAACGTTGGTAAAAAAATGATTGCGTTTTTTTCGCAGCTACGGATCCCATCTATATTCCACTTGACATTCAAAAGAGTGCTAATGCCGAGTGGTATTCTACCATTTGTTTACCCAGGGTGATAGAAAAAGTTCGCGAAAGACGACCCAAAAGCCGCATTCTCCTACACCATGATAACGCTTCTTCACACACGGCCAACAAAACAGTCATTTTTAGCTTTCGAAAAAGTACATCTCGTCACTCATCCGGTGCATAGCCCCGACCTAGCACTCTGTGATTTCTGTATTTTCCCCTAAATCAAAGATTTGATGAAAGGTTTTACTTTTACCAACTCCGAAGAGGCAGTGATAGCGTTCAATCAGCACGTAGTAAACATGCCTTTAGATCTGTGGTCCTCCTGTTTTAAAAAATGGTTCGATCGCATGAAAAAATGTTTAAAATGTAAAAAAGATTATTTTGAAAAGCAATGAACATAATATTTTGGTTATAACATATTGTTTTTATAAGTTACGCAAAACTTATAGTGTGACCTACGTATATATTGCAAAAACATTTTTTTCGCTGATGCTTCAATCCTATTCGAAGATCATCAGCTCTTTTCATGTTTGGTCATATCACTGACATTTAATGTTTTATAGAGTTTTTAATGTATTCAAACAAAGTCACACATTTACACATGTGCAAGAAATTTAAAGCACACGCACTGATCAATTTTGTCGGGAGACGACAATTACCATCCGAAAAATATGATTTGATATAGTCCAGCGCCCAACCACAGAATATTGTAAGTGTATATTCCTGTGGCCCAACTGACGTACTACTAACTACTAACTAAATGTCAATCAGTTAAAGCGCTAAGGACTCTTACACACATAAGATAAAACGTCGCGTGCTACGAGTCTACGGCGTGCGTGTCAAAATTATAATGAGTAAAAAAATGTTTAACGGCCGGTTTCCGAAAGGCAAATTAATTTTAACAAGCAATTAATCTGAGTTTAACAGATCATTTCGCTTGTAAAAATTATGTTAAACACAGATTAATTGCTTGTTAAAATTAATTTGCGTTTCGAAAATCGGTCGTAAGACTCCTCACGTTACGTAAATCGGCTGGTCGTTGTAATTACCAAAACCTAATATAAAAATTAAGTATTTTTATCTGATACAAGTAAATGCCCTTAAATTAAACGTATAATAAAAAACATAAACTTACCTGTGTTCTGTAATTGAGGTTTCTATAGTTTTCAATTATGTTTTTCTTCAAATCGATCAGGCTCTGAAGACCGGCGATTTCATTCACCTCTGGGTTGTGCGATCCATGTCGGTTCATAAGCCAAATAGCGATTGGTTGACATCCTAAAAGTAATACAAAATTTGTAGTCTCCATTTACATTTATCATTTTAGTTTCTGCGCCAAGTTTTTAGAATAATAAATGTTACAACTTGTGCCGGGTTCCTATAATCAACGATCCGTTGTAGGGGTAACCATTAGTAACCAATGTAATAATAACGAGGCGTTCCACAAGTTGCTTCGACATTTAGTAATTTGACATTTATAGGAGCAGTTTTAACTAACCCTCGAAGAAAATGATACTATTCGTAACTAAAACGTGTAGTTTTATTGATATATACGGGCGTTAATGGACGTACCTATCAAGTAATTTTTATGAGTGGGACAGAAGAAGAACTTTAAATTTAGTAGCTTATTTTAGCTTAGCTATAGCTTGCTTGCTAGCTATAGCTTAATTTAGTTGCTTTTTCATCAAACGACAAAAAAAAAACGGAGGAGGTTCCCAATTCAACGCGTATATATATATATATATATATATATATATATATATATATATATATATATATATATATATATATATATATATTAATTTTGACCACGTACCTAAAACTTTTTTAAGAGTAATCCGATTTTGATAATTCTTTTTTTATTGGAAGAAATATATACCGCGAGGGTGGTGCCATTTTTTTTTAATTTCATCCATAAGGGTATATAAACGAGGGATGATTGATTGTTCACTCACTGATTTTAATATATGAACATATATGATTTCTGTGATATGAACCATGCGTAACTTTTCGTCGCAACGAAAAGTTACGCATGGTTCGTATAAAAAATTAAACCGACGCGTCGGCTTATTTTTTTTTTTTGTTAAAAAGGTATCATTTAAATAACTTTCGTGTTGATTCGGGCGTCTTTTTGGTGAATAGATCGAGTGAATAAGGCGAGAAAAAGCTAATAGTCTAGTTAACATGTGCCTTTTAGGTCCAAATTTTTAGCTCGCCTCGGAATATTATGATCGAGGTGTCGTCATTCGATTCGTCATCGCATTTAGAAACTTTTTGAAAAATTTGGAGTTTTGATTGCAAAAATTACAAAAGTTATAAACAATTTAGTAAAAAAAGGGTGGTTTTGTTTTTTGCGAATATCTCAAAAAGTATTGAAAATTTTCAAAATTTGAAAACAGATCCATAAAGAAGAAATTTCCTAAAAAAATTTATAATTTTTAATATTTATAATTTTTCTAGAGGGTTGAAAATACGGCGGAAAACGGGAACTCTCGCTTGCGTAAGCTCCGCCCACTTTGGACCTTTAATGAATAAATATTATTTAAACTTATTAAATAGGAAAATTAAGAAATGAAAAAATTCAGGCATCTATAGAATAGATCAATGAACAATAATCCGGCAATTAAATTTTTTTATTGCGATTTTTCAATTAATTAATTAATTAAATAATATCCATTAATTAATTAATTAACAATTTTTTGTAGCACGATCATCAACATTGAAAGTACGATAGTTGTTAAACTATTAACCTGGGAATTTTTGCCTTTTATGGAGCTATCATGCAAGGGCTATAGAAAAGATTCCCGTTGGAAAAATTAAAAAATTGTTAATTTTCACTTTGTTATTAACAATTTACTTAAGTTAAAAATTATTAACCTCGATTAAACATTGGAAAAAATATTTTATATTCCTAATGGTCCGTTTTTTTATGATCATAAGCTACTTAAAAATGATTTTTAATAATTTTTATCCCATATTGTTTAAAAAATTGTTATAAACAAGTGCGTTGTTTATAAAATAATCATAAATTTTTTTTTGATAACATAATCTTTGATGGAAATTATGATTTTTTTTAAAAAACCGTTCCTTAATTTTTTTTTATTGCTTAAAAACGCATTTATTAATTTACTATTTTTTTAACTACTTGTTATGAAAATTAAGGAACGATTTTTTACTATTTACCAATTAATAAATAACTTTGTTAGTTATTAATTTCAATTTTAACTCCATTCAGAAGCATTCACCTGTAAGGGGTTCTTGCTTAAAATTACTTAATTATCATCATCAATAATAATAAATATAATAAAATCGTAGGAAAGGCAAAACTGTACATTGAATATTTTTTTAAAAGAGAACTTGGGGCGTGATCTACAATCAATATTGAAGCCTAAAATATAGTTTTTAGAATTTTTGTCTGTGTGTCTGTATGTATGTCCGGGGTAAACTCAAAAAGTACTGCATGGATTTACTTCAAATTTTGCATGAATATTACTAATAGGTCGGGTCAACATATAGGCTACATATTATCACGCTAACACCTACGGGAGAGGAGCAGTGCGGAGTAAACGAAGCCCGCGCGGATGAAGTCGCTGGCAACAGCTAGTCAATAATAAATAATAATAAAAACTGTTTATCTAATTACTTAACAAAACTAACTCACCAGAATATAAACCAAAAAAAATACTAGCTTTCTAATATATATTTTTAATATTACTATTATAGAGAAAGTAAGAAATATAATGCTTTTTTAACATCATTTCAGGTACCAGGGTGGGGTAAATGCCCCACCTTTCCCCATTGCTTCCTGTGACACATGCGATATCATACGATCGATAGGATTTCGTGAATCTCATGGAAACACACCTATTTCGTGTTTACAGACATAAAATAATCAAGTGATGGCCATCAAATTTTTTTTTCAACGAAATTATTTAGAGTAAAATTAACTATTTTCAAAGACTTAAAGTTATACAGAATTTAAAGAATTAAGGTTTCTCTTTATAATCATACTTTTTATATCAAATTAGTGTATGAATTTAATACTGAGTGTAATTGAAGTTGATTCAACCAATAATAATGCACGCAAAAATGCAAATCAATGCAAAAATGCAGCCGCGCCGCGGCGTGCAAAAACCCTGGCTGAGGACTCTGCTCGCCAGATAATCCCAGATTCGCAGAATTGGTCAATTGAATCAACTGCTTAAGTTCATTTTGAAAAAAATAAATATAACTTTTTTATATCATAATATTATAGCAAATTATGAGATGTTGATGGTGCGTTGCTATCCAAAAACCAAACGCACCTATGCTATTGCGGTAGGATAAGGTTTGGAGTGGTAGGAAAACACAAGTCTCACCTGTGTTTTGCAGAACTCTACAGCCTAGTTAGCAGTCGCTATGGTACTGCCAGTAATTTGCCTTTCACTAACTGCTCGGCAGGAATGGTGCTTCAAAAGGGACTCGGACCAACAAGGGGGCATTCATAATATTATGAATAGATTATAATATACTAAATATATTGTCATAATATGTAACAAAATAACATGTAGCACCATTTCAAAATAAAATTTCTTGGGGTATTTTTAGGATTGATCGGTACAAGTTGCTTGGATAATTTTTTGATTCGTCCCGTATTCGCCCTAACTTTTTGTCCCAAATTCCATAAATTTCCGTATTTGCCTCACATACGAAATATTTCCTGTTTCGCCCTACAGTATATCAGATCCTAAAAGTACCGTTTACAAATACACCAAGAATGTCGTCACTTCTGAAACATAAAGTTTCCTTCGTGTAATAACATATTCAAGTATGTATGTATCAAATTTGCTGTTTCTCATATTATTTCTAAAGAAGTTATTAGATTAAAATATTTTATCTACAATTATATGAATATTTTAGTTATTCTAATAAAACCATACATAAATAAAAAAATACGTTTTATTATAAAAGTCTCATGTACAATTCTAAATCACAATCAAAATCACAGATCAGTTTTATTAATTACCACAGCTATCTAAACGTATATATATAGCTATATAAACGTATCTAGGTATCTAATATATCTTTACAAAACAATTAACTGAGATTACATAATAAAAATGTTACAAAACTGTTAAATCAAATGGAAAAATTATAGCGTAATAAAATATATAAAAACGTATAGAACATAAATCTAAAAATGTAAAAGAAATATTATTTTATCTATCTCGATGTCGTCTAGTCGCCTTGCATTTCCTTATCGTCGGAATCGAGTTTGATTTAGGTCAGCATCATTTTTTATAGTTTTTAAAAACTTTATAATATTCAATTTTCCTTTTGTTTCCAGTTTCGCATTATTTACCTGCTATAAAAAATGACATTTTTGTTTCTGACCTTACTTAAAATTGTTAATAAAAACGAGCGAGGCAAAACAAGCATAAAATCTGGGGCGAATCAGAACGAAATTATAATAATAAACAGAAAATCATTTTTTAGGACGAAACAGGAATAAAATGTAGGACGAACACGGATTTCTGACGTGGGGCGAAACTTTGTAGGTCGAATGCGGAACAAATCAAATTTTTTCATCATAAGATTTCAAAACTAGAAACTTTTTTTATATCATAAGATAGCAAACAAGCAGATGGGTCTCGTGATGGAAAG
Source organism: Apodemia mormo (assembly GCA_036924255.1). Lineage (NCBI taxonomy): Eukaryota > Metazoa > Arthropoda > Insecta > Lepidoptera > Riodinidae > Apodemia > Apodemia mormo. The sequence continues at coordinate 9,853,533 of JAUPFN010000010.1, read as the reverse complement.
AGTCAACCATCGCCTATAGACACCAAAGATGTTAATCGTGCGTTGCTGTCTTGTGGCAAGGTCTAATGCCACATGCATAAGTTTACCGGCTACCTTACCCTTCAAACCGGAACATGAAAGTGACAAGCACTGACACTATTGCGGCAGGAGGTGGTGGTATAAGAACCGGGCGAGACAATACAAAACTCTACCACCTAGTAGTCACGACTATAGTTACTCGCATAGCCAATCGGTCGCCTTTTACGACCTGCCCGGCAGAATGGCAGTTGGTCTTCAAAGGAGCCCGGAATTAACACGAGGAAAACTTCAAACTTTAAAATGATTCTTTTAAATTCCGATATAACCATTGTTAACAACAATACAGCTATTTGAAAAACTCCAAAAATTAAATTTTTTATCCTTTAATATTTTCCACTAGTGTATTTTTTTGCTACTGGAAAGACTTACAGGTATATATTTTGACGAATACATATCTGTATGTCTTCCATAAAACGTAATGTAAAGTTCACGCGCAATATAGAGTTACAGCTTTCTGGTACTAAAATTAGCTATTTAAATCTTAATACCTACTTCACAAACGAGTCCCCTTTGTTTTTACAAACCTACCATATTTTTTAAAAACCAATCAAACGTGGGATATCCACACTATGGGATAAGCGCAAAAAAAAAAATTAACATACCCTCTTTACATATAGAAGAAGAAGCTACCTGTAAGATTATTTTTCAATATTTTATGTTACCACTTTATTGCTGTAAGTAATGATGTAACTAATATGTATATTCATTTTAAATTACATATAAAATATAATGTTACATTATATTTTATATAATGAAGGTGAAGTTATAAAGCCAGTGAAGGAAACAAAATTATGGGGTATTTATTTGGACGAACATGTTAACTGGCAGACATGTTGGGCATGTAAGCTCAAATATAAACAAATACGTTTATGCTTTACGTAAACTTAGAAATACGGTAGACAAGAAAGCTATATTAATAGCTTACCATGGATATATTGGTCTATATGTCTATTCTAAGATACAGTCTACTTTTAAGGGGTTTAAATTTAAATTATTATTTACCTCTACTTTTAATTCCACTCATTCCAATCGAGTTTTTATTGCGCAAAAAAAGTGTCTTCGCAAAATGTGTGGGGTAGATACTTTAACATCTTGTAGGCCTTTATTTAAAAAACTAGGTTTGATGACGTTGGCATCCTAATATACATATGATGCCTATATATTTGTTAAGAACAATCCTAGTATTTATGAGACAGAAAGTATTTCTAATAGATATAAATCAAGAGATCCCAGTAAGATAAAATTTCCGTTGTGCAACAGTAGCTTCCTCCAAAAGAACTGCTGCTACTTTATGTTGATAAAAATTTTTAATGCCCTTCCCAAAGAATATCGAAATTTGAAAACTAGTCTGCTAAAACACGTCTGCGAACTTGGCTTATTAATGAATGTTTTTACACTCTAAATGAATATTTTCTCATAAACGCAAAATATTTAATGAGATTTAAATAATAAGTTATATCATATTTTACAAAAATTGTATATCAAGAGATCCCAGTAAAATAAAGTTTCTGTTGTGCAACACCGAACACGAGCTTCCTCCAAAAGAACTGCTACTTTATGTCGACAAAATTTTTTAATGCCCTTCCCAAAGAATATCGAAATTTAAAAACTAGTCTGCTAAAAACACGTCTGCAAACTTGGCTTATTAATGAATGTTTTTACACTTTAAATTAATATTTTCCCCATAAACGCAAACTACGTAATGAGATTTAAATAACAAGTTATATCATATTTTACAAAAATTGAATATTTAAATATTTTAAATATCAGCGACATAAAATAAATTTGTAATTTATTTTGAACTTGTAATTATATAATTTTTTTTTGACATTGTGTCTTTTAACTAATTTAACTTTTTGACATTGTATTTTCTTATATTTAAATGTATAATGTGATGTAATGCATCCGTGTTTTCTATCTATATTATTAATTGCTTTTGTTTATTACAATTAATGTTGGTTAAACTCTGTTACACAATTTTGCATGCCGCTCTGTGGTTAAAATAGGAGGACACTAAATTTATTAATACCTATCATTAACATGTACCCTATTTTGAGCAAATTTTTACTAGGTGGTAGAGTTCTGCATCGGCTCGCCCGGGTCTGGTACCACCGCCTTACCTATTCCTGTCGCAATAACGTCCGTGCTGGTCACTGTCGTGTTCCGGTTTGGAGGGTAAGGTAGCCGGTAAACTTATGCATGTGGCATTAGACCTCGCCACAAGATAGCAACGCACCATTAACACCTTTGGTGTCTATAGGCGATGGTTGACTCTTTCAATCAGGAGACCCATCTGCTTGTTTGCTATCTTATGATATAAAAAAATGGCAAATAAATATTATTATTATTATTATTACAGCTTTCTGATGTTAAGTATCTCTGAGCTAGACTGCTAACGGACGCGACGCATGGAAGGACATAGCGAAACTGAGGGTTCCTTGTTTATATCGGAACCCTAAATATGGAATTCTTTAAAAGGGTGAAATTGGACCCAGAAACAAAAAATAATACGTAAAGGAAATGCTTTGGACCCCTTTTACGTTTGTATGAAATTTGGTACATTTGAAGTTTACATAGCGGAGGATTGCAGAAGCCTAAATATATTTTAGAAAAACTTAGGTATAATTTCAAATACATTTTATCATATTTTAAGGTCGAGACTCGAGACTTGAGTTTTTTTTACATATTATGAAAAATAAAATTAAAATGATGTGTATAGTAGATAATTTTGTAGTTATCCCCGTCGGAAATCGAACCCGAGCCCCGTTGATTGCGTAGTCAGGGTCGCTAACTACTCGATCAACGAGGTGGTCAGTTTTTTAGATTTATTATCTGTTGTATGCCTTCCGATCAATTATGTGAGCCTTATATGCCTATATCTACTAGATAAGACCCTTATGTACCATATTTAATGCAATAAATAAACTATTATTATCGTTATTAATTATTGTTACGCTAAATTAATAAAAATAAACATTACACTTACTACATTCATGCAACACACAAACATACATACGTACATGATAATATACACACTTGAACTATTTTCTTTACGGTTAAACTCAGTTGTTAAAAAAATTGAAATAAACTTTGGTTTAAACCTGGATTATCAAGTCCAGGCTTATATTTAAAACCATGGTCTAAACACTTTCGTGTTTAGACCATGATATAGTCTATGATTTATCGCAAAACCACGATTTGTAATAGCATTTTTGTTTAGACCGTAGTTTATATAAGATTAAACCAGGCTTATTAGATAAACTGCTTTTTGTAATAAGACCGAGAGAGTTTATTGTTTAATCTACGGTCGAATTTCGGCCACGGGCGATCGCTAGTATTTAGCTAATGGAACTTCTTGGAAATTTCCTAAGTTACTTAGGTAATTAATGATGATTTAGGCTGTGTTGTTAATTAATGTATTAATTTTAGACAGATGTTTCGTAAAATACTTATTGATGATGAAGGGAATTAGATTTAGCATGATTCATAAATCATGATGCATTAGCTTCCAACACGCTAGATAAATATTTTGATGTAACAGCTTTTAACAATTGACACTCAATAAATCAAAAGTGTTTGACGAATTTATCAGTGGTTCAATCAATAATCACCGATAAAAAGGTTGGTATTATTAGCTTGAATATTCACTGCGATATTGCCAAAAATCTGAATATCCTGGTGACGGTTACTTTTATTTCAACCACCACTTTTCCTCCCGAGTGTCGGTTTGAGCCCCCATTGAAAACTAAACTATCTGCCGTTCTACCAGGCAGTCTATAAAAGACAAATGATTGGCTATACGTATCTCTACCACCGTGACTATAAGGTGGTAGATTTCTATCACTGCTGTACACCGCTTATAATGCAATAGGCACATTTTGTTATTTTGTTTATAAAAAGAAATCTATTTGTATTTTTATATTTTCTTTTCTTTTGTACACTTTATTTTAACATATTATACTAGCATGGGCGAATAGGATCCTGAATAGAAATAATACCAATCAGAACGCAAATTAGTTTTTTTTGCTCACCATACTCATCATCACTAATGAAGTTTTTGCATAATGCGGAGTAATATGGCGTCTTGACGGTCCTATTCTCAGTTGGAAAGCATAGGTAATAGTTTAAATGATCTACGTACTGCTCATTGTATGTACTAAATGAGGAATGTTTATATGCACAGTCACGGTAAAAATAGGTTCGTCACCTAAGGATCTAGTTTCACTTGCACAAGTGTACGAAACCAATCATGCAAACATACCAGTACAAAAAACCGTTCTATTAACATTAAATAAATGTTGTTGTCAAGTCCCCGTGTTGGTTCCGGGCCCCCTTGAAGAATAGGCCAACTGCCGCTCTGCCAGGCAGGGCGTAAAGGCGACCGATTATATACGAGCTATACGAGTCACTAACATCGTGGCTACTAGGTGGTAGAGTTCTGCATTGTCTCGCCCGGGTCTGGTACCACCGCCTTACCCACTCCTACCGCAATAGCGTCAGTGTTTGTCACTATCGTGTTCCGGTTTGGAGGGTAAGGTAGCCGATAAACTTATGCATGTGGCATGCGACCTCGCCACAAGATAGCAACGCACCATTAACACCTTTGGTGTCTATAGGCGATTGTTGACGCCTTCCATCAGGAGACTCATCTGCTTGTTTGCTATCTTATGCTATAATAAAAAATGTGATGTTTTCTATCAAATAAAGTTTATCTCAATTGAATAGATTTAACTTTTACTGCTAGTTTGAAAATCATTCAAGGCCCTTGATGGCGTTTCAATTATCATAATAGGTACAATGCACAATTGTTATCAGTGTATACAAACCCCCCTTGTGTATCTTATGATGAGTTTATAAACAAGATGGAGGAGGTTATATTCAATCAAAGATCCTCCAAATCAAAGATGAATATTGTTATCTGTGGAGATTTTAATATAAATATTTTAGACAAATTTTCATTAACATATACCTAACTTTCTTAATCTTTTTAAATCTTTTAATCTGCACAACATTTTCTCTGAGCCCACAAGGATAACTGCTACTAATGCTACTTGTATAGATAATATATTTATAAATATAGCTCCCACTAGTAGTTCAATTATATATGTACTAGATTCTGACCATAGTAGCTGCCCTATCATGATAACCCGAATGATGTATATATGGATCTTTATTGAATTTAGTTGACACAGAATATAGTCGGGTATTCACTCCAAAAATAATATTATTATTAAGTAACCGAAGAGGTTTTAGTGAATGAGCAACAATGGGAATTTTCAAAAGTAGAAAACACTTATTTGACGTATATTATGAAAAATCTTATAACTACAGTGTGGAATTTCAAGAATATGTAAAAAAGTATTCCAAAGTTTTTAAAAGAACGTGTAATACAGCAATAGCCCTTCACATAAAAAATATTATTAAGTAATCCACAAACAAAATAAAAGCTACTTGAAATATTATTAATAGTGAATCTGGTAAAACCAAAAATTTCAATGATGTCTTCCAACTGAAATCTGATGGAATCAACATAGAGGGAGATTTGAAGATTGTAACAGAGTTTGAAATTTTTTTCTCCAATGCTGCGGTTTTAACAACTCAAAACCTCAGTTCATCAGTTAGTACTGCTGAATCACTACTGAAGCAATGTGTAACCGAGTGCGATAAAACTTTTGAATTTTCATTCGTTGATACCAAAGATATCTTAAATGCCCTTTTTTAAAGTAACCGTAAGTTTTTTCATTGTAACCGAAAAAAACCTTAGATTTATGGAGACATTTTGTTAGAATCATTGCTTCAGTAATAAATGTTATTGCACCATATTCAGCTGTAATATTTAATTGTTCTGTAACACATGGTGTTTTTCCTGAATTAATGAAATTCAGCAAAGTTATTCCAACTTTCAAGTCTGGCTCTAAATGTGATGCCTCCAATTTTCGGCCTATATCGGTTTTGCCAACCCTTAGTAAAATATTTGAAAAAATTATACTAGACCAAATGCTGTGACATTTTGATAAATTTAGATTATTTCACAATAAATAATTCGGTTATTCGAAGGGTCGCTCAACCATAGATGCTGGTGTCGAATTACTCAAAAACGTTTATGAATTCTGGGAGAATTCGCAGGATGCACTTGGACTGTTCTGTGATTTTTCTAAGGCATTTGACTGTGTTTGATTTGTGTGTGTGTGTGTTGTGTGTGTGTAAGGAATATTGTGATATTGTAAAAAAATATATGATATGAAAAAAAAAGACAAGCCCGCTGAGTTTCTTCCGCCGGATCTTCTCAGTGTGTGGCCGCGTTTCCTATCCGGTAGTAGTTTTAAAAAAATATATGTTGACGTTTCAAAATAACTTAAAAAAGTGTTATTGAATAAAGTATTTCTGATTGAAATGAAACTAAGAGGAAGATTAACTCAAAAAAATCATATATTGAATTGACAACTAGCCAAATAAACAAGCAAATTTCTATAAAAGCTACAAATAAAGAAATATAACATATTAATAACGGATATAGCCACCATTAGCGTCAATGACACATTGTAATCTATTTCTCATGGAACCTACGAGACGAAAGCATAGATCTGACCCTCTTGTATCTTCCCAAATAGTTCGGCAGTGATTTTCTACGGCCTCTTTTGTCCTTTCATTTTCGTTTTCCCATCGCTGAACCATTAAACCCCATAGATTTTCTATGGGGTGACTGATCTGAGAAGGCTATCCTACTGATTTGATAGGGCAGCGTCGAAGCGAAGACTTTTTTATAGGAGACTGCTATCGTATCATATGGTAGCAAACAAGCAGATGGGTCTCCTGATTTAAAGAGACACCAAAGATGTTAATGTTGCGTTACTATTTTGTGGCGAGGTCTGATACCACATGCATAAGTTTACCGGCTACCTTATCCTCCAAACCGGAACACGACTATGACAAGCACTAACGCTATTGCGGCAGGATAGTTAAGGCGGTGGTAACAGAACCGGGCAAAATAAAGCATATCTCTACCACCAAGTAACCACTATGGCAGTTGCATAGTCAATCAGTCGCCCCTTAAGGCTTGTCTGGAAGAACGGCAGTTGACCTGTTCTTAAAAGAAGCCCGGACCAACCCCGGTGTTGGTTCGGGCTTGATAGGGCTGCCAAAGGCTGATGGGGCAGTTTGTTTTCGGCAATAAGAATAATGCAAATATGATTTGGATTGATATTATATTAAAAACACTTATACTTTTGTACGTTTAATATAATATAAATCCAAGTTAACGTGGAGTTTTACTAAGTGTCGATGATATTCAGTGTTTAAAATGTGATTTTTTTGTGATATATTCGACAGGCATTTTTTTTCCAAAAATTAGACATCTCAGGCTTCTTTACACTTTTGTATGGTAACCCTAGTTGTATGCCAACGTTTTAAGTAAGCTAATAATGTGTGCAACAGATAAGAATGTGTAAAAATATACAACCTTACAGCCGATAGTCGTACAAGAGGGTTATGTCCAGTGCGGTGATCAATTGTCAATCCATGTGTGCTTAATCTATTCAGGTCAATTATTACGAGGCGCAACTATAATAATTTTTATTTTAACATTACCATTAAGCTATAGATATAAATTATTAATACGCTGTCTTGTAACATACAAGATAGGTTTAAATAGGTTGTAGGGTTGGAAAATATGTATAGAAATGGAAATAAATACGCGTATTTCCCTCGTATTCGTTTCGCAATCGCGTAGTCGCACTGCGCTGGTATGGATACAGCCTTAGATGATCAAGTTCGTTTGCAATTTTATTGCAAACTAGCTGTTTCCCGCAACTTCGTCCGCGCGGATATCGTTTACTCCGCACTGCTCCTCCCCCGTAGGTGATAGCGTGATAATATATAGGTATTATGTTGACCCGACCTGTTAGTAATATTCATGCAAAATTTGACGTAAATCCATGCAGTACGTTTTGAGTTTACCCCGGACATACATACAGACAAACAGACAAACAGACAAAAATTTTAAAAACTATATTTTTGGCTTCGACATCGATTATAGATCACGCCCCAAGTATTCTTTTTAAAAAATATTCAATGTACAAATGTTTTGACTTTCCTACGATTTTATTATATGTATGGATAACGAATACATTATGAACTACTACGGGTTATAATTAACTTGAGCTCATGCCTACGGTTATGGCTGCGTCCACCCATCCAAAAGAAACCAATGCACTCCACTCTTAAAGGTAGAAGAAATTTTAAAGTCGATTTAGTTTTGTGTTGATCAATTAAAATGTCATAAATCTTTACTCTTGTTATGATTTGATAACCTCAATATTTTTTTAAAACCTGTCAAAAATATGTTGTCATTTTGCGACTTGCATTTTGAATTTAAAAAAGTGAAAGTCCTTCCTACCAAACTATAAATTACAACGGTTATGGCTGCGACCACCCATGCAAAAGAAACCAATGCACTCACTCTTAAAGGTAGAAGAAATTTCAAAGTCGATTTGGTTTTGTGTTGAACAATTAAAATGTTATGAATCTTTACTCTTGTTATGATTTGATAACCTCAATATTTTTTTAAAACCTGTCAAAAATATGTTGTCATTTTGCGACTTTTGCATTTGCATTTGCATTTTGAATTTAAAAAAGTGAAAGTCCTTTCTACCAAACTATAAATTACAAATTTGATGAAATTGGGTATCTATCTATGTTGTCAGAATACCCTGGTTGCGCGAAAGATAGCCCATATAGGTAATTTTTTATCGTCATTGAATTTATGCAAAGCGGGTGTTAGTCTGTAACCCATTGACGTGTATAATATTACCGCTATACACGTCAATGCTGTAACCCCAGTATATAATATTAGTCTATGGTCTGTAATAAAATTAAGATTAACACCTCAGAGGAATTAAACCAATTCCTCTGAGGTTAATACCTCAGAGGATTGGTTTAATTCCTCTGAGATTAATACTAAAGAAGTATAAATAATAAAGGAATCAGGAAGCAATATCCTGACGTGTTTTCGCATTAAAAAAAAACAAACGGTCGTTCTGAAACCATAAAAATGAGTCAGTGTACTGTAATTGAATTAGCTAATCACACATAAAGGTTCATTGTTACTGCAATGTGATATCACCCATTAGTATTGTTGTGGGTGCTTTGGAAAACTTGGAACTTGTATTGTTTACTTATGTATTACGCACGCCTCACACGCTGAGCGTAGATGTACGCTCAATATGTCAAGGTCAAGCGGTTTTCTGGACTCAAACGGTATCTATTGTATTCATATTTCACGAATAGAATAATAAATAAATATTCACAGGACAAATTACACTTACTGATTTAACCCCAAAGTAAGCAAATTATTTGCTTGTGTTATGAGTGTCAGTCAGCGATACTAATACATAGAAATACATATATATAAGTAGGAACACATGTATAAAGAATTACCCTTTTGTAAATATAATAAATACTTTTTATAAATGTTTGTCAAGTATTTATCCATACTAATATTATAAATGCGTAAGTAACTTTGTCTGTCTGTCTGTCTCTTCTTCATGCCTAAAACACTGAACAGATTTGGATGAAACTTGGTACAAGGATCAAGATTCGAGAAAGAATATAGGTTAGTTTTATGCCGGAACTTCCACGGGAACGGTAACTTTGCGAGTAAAACCCCTGGACTTTTATTTTAGAAATTTTTTAAAACGGACGAACTCGCAGTCACAGCTATTAATACACATATAATAAAACCGGCTAAGTGCAACTCGGATTCGCGCACGACGGGTTCCGTAACATCATAGCACAAAAATACAAAAAAAAATACGTTTATTGTATGTGGACCCCCCTTAATATTATCATTATGTTTTTAGTATTTCTTGTTATAGCGGCAACGGAAATACGTAATTTGTGAAAATTTCAGCTTTCTAACTATCACGGTTTATGAGATACTGTCTGGTGACCAGACAGACGGACAGACAGACAGCGGAGGCTTAGTAATAGGGTTCCGTTTTACCTTTTAGGTACAGAACCCTAAAAACTTAAAAATAAACAATAATTTAAAAAAAAACAAAAAAAACACCCTTTCACCAAACTAAAAAATAAAAAATAAATTAAAATTTATTAATTCAAATTTATTTTTTAGTTTAATTTATAAATTTAAATTCATTTTTATTTTTTAGTACGATTTATATAAAAGCTTTAGCTTTTATTTTTTTTAACTATTATTTATTTTATATTTTTTAGTTCGATTATATATGGCTATTATGTGTCTTGCGATAACTAAATAAATACGATAATTGCGCATTGCGAGATATGTGATAGCCCCGGGGGTATAGAAAAGCAATTCGCTCATCTTGAAGTTCCTGGCAAGGATAGCAGGACTAACTATTTTAAATATAATGAAGTTAAAAGGAAGCCTATCACGGCTTAGAAGGCTTTACAAGTTTTACAGTAATAGTCGACCAACTTATAAAATTTACTTAGGTTTTTATAGGCGGTGAGCCTGTGGTGCGGATGTATATTTGTCATTGACGTTGAATAGCTTTATCTAATGTTCATAGTATGAATTTTATTTATGAAACTATTAAAACCCTTTTCTTAGTCCACATTATTGTTATGGGAACTTCGGAACCCTAAATTGCGCGTGGCCTGACATGCACTTCACCAATTTATTAAGAGCACACATAAACACTTCTCACGGACGCGATATCTCGGACTGGATCCCGAGATATCGCGTCCGTGAGAGGCATCTATGTGTACGTTGCTCGAATATTACTTGTATGTAGAATGACTCCTGTAAGTCTCCAGTATTCTGTGTTATTGATAAGTCCTTTTTAATTAAACGAGGGTTATGAAAAGAAACGTATCCAAGTTTTTTATTTTTTTATTTTGGATTATGCAAACTTTTTAAATTTTTTATTTTTCGTGAGATAGCAAACCAGTAGATGGTTTGTGTGACAGAGATAATTATCGCCTGTAGACACTAAACACGTTAAGGGTGCGTTGCTAGCCATGTAGCTGGGTTGGAATGCCTCATGAATGCAAGTGTACCGGCAACGCTACCCTGCAAACCGGATTAGGTACGATAGCGACAAGCACAGATGCTATAGCGGCAGGAATAGGTAAGGCTTTGGTACGACAGGCGGGCGAGATGATGCAGAACTCTACCACCTAGTTAATAGCATAGACGAACTACTACCTATTCTCTGATAATAGTCATAAAATTAATTTCACATATCAGCGTTTTTTTCGGCTTTTACGTGATGTATAGCGGGAATCCAGTTGATCTATTCTACAAAAAAGGGTCCAGATTAACGATGGGATTTGATTTTTAATTTCATTGAGTGTAACCACAGAATATATAATAGTACAAGTAATGTAACACAAATTTAAAAGAAAAGAGTAATATCGACAGCTCTAATGGGAATCTTGTAAGTCATCAAGATATAATAAATCAACGTCCAATATAAAACCATAGTCTGCATCATTTGGTACGTTAAAATAAGTATCTAGTTTGATCCATTCATTGTCACATGAGATTAGGGCATCACCCTTCTGTAAAGATAAAAAAAGTTGACATCTAGATAGGTAAGAAACGAAGATACTTTCATTGGGTTGTAGCCTAACATTGTTATAAGCACTTTCATATCTGTTACTATGTCAAAAAAACATTTTCGTCTATGATAGATCCCAAACAAATTTACCGATTTACTATTTTCGCGATGACGTCAGTATGTCTGTATGTATGTGTGTGTGTGTGAGTGTGTGTGTGTGAGTGTGTGTGTGTGAGTGTGTGTGTGTGTCAACAACTCATAAGTTTTGAACGCCTGGACCGATTGAAACGCGGTTGGTGGCATTCGATTGGATTCCGCTCAACTTATACTTCCTGAAATTTTGTACCAAATGGGCCTAAGAGATTTTGAGAAATTTTGAAAATACCCTAAACAAATTGTGACGAAACAATTTTTTTTTAATAACTTCCAGATTAATGTACCGATTGAGTACAAAAACTATTCCTCAAAAAAATACATCTAATGCATAAATTGCCTCAAAATCAGTTTATTCGTTTGGAAGTAATCGTTGACGAAAATTTTGAAAAAAGTGTTTTTTCGACATAACTTCGAAATATTTCAACCAATTATTTTTTGGTATTCTACGATATTTTAATACTATAAAAATTACGTCGAATGCCCTTTTAAAAATCAAAACCGAACCTTATTTTCAAAGGTTACAACTTTTCAAATATTAAAATTACGTTTTCTTTAGCAAAGTTACTTAATATTTTGGAAATAACTTTCAGGCTAATATACCGATTGACTTCAAAATCTTATCATCGTTTCTCCTTTAAAAACTGCGCCAAGTACCGTTAATTGGATAAAAATCGGTAAATTTGTTTGGGATCTATCATAGACGAAAATGTTTTTTTGACATTGCTTCGAAATTTTTGAACCTACCGATTTTTTAGCTAAAGCAATATTTAAATTGAGTTGAATGCCATTTGAAAGATCAAATCGATCATCGTTTCCAAAATATACAGCTTTTCAAAAATCAATACGTGCCAAGAAAACTTATCAAGGACGTACTACGTGCGTCTTCCCGGTTGAACTTTGGATGTTTTTTGATTTCAATGGCTTCTTTCACTAGCCGTGGAATGTAATATGGCGTTCTGTCGAAAATACGCGTGGCCTATGAAATTCCATCCAGTGATTACGGCCCGACTACAGCTGTAGATGTTTAGCAATCGCCGACTTATTAACGTCGTTATTCTTGACTGCTTTGATATGCTACTAGGCCTCTGACACATGCTCTTAAGGACGAAAGATTGACTTTTTCTCTGGCAACACTGACTCAACCTGTCAAAAGCTAATTAGATCAGCTGTTTTAATTTTTACTTAATTTATAAATATATTTATGTAATAAAAGTACAATAAAATAAAAATTGGCAAATAACGTTGTGATATAATAGATTTTAATAATAATTATCAAAAATTGAAGAAACAAAGTTTATAATATTGATCGACAGTAACGGTAACCTTTTTTTAAACAAAGAAGAAAGTTTCAAATTCTTAAACGGAAAACCGGGGAAGTATTAGTTATATTTTTTTCCCCTTTATTACACTTTCGTAGTATTAATAACTTTTAATATATTTCTTTTAGTACCCATAAACGTTGCACGGCAGAAATATTTATTAACACTGAATAACTCTTCTGGAAGAGTCCGAAATTTTGGAATTACTCCGAATTTTTATATCAAATTCAGAGTTTTTCCGACTTTGTAAGACTTTTTTCGACTTTTTAAATAAAAATAAACATTCATAAACTGTTACTTTCACTTTGTAAGTTATTTACCTACTTTTATCCGAGAAATTTTTCCACAAGGGTATTGTCGTATTTTGCCTATATTTAACGATATCCGCTTGTTACTGTAAGTATATTTTTTATAGAAATTACATACAGACATATGAGCAATGGGCCATTTGATGGAAAGCATCACCTATGGATCACCCTCCATCATCACCACTTTCCATGGACATCAGCAACAAAAGGAACTAGCCGCTAATGCGATACCAACCTCTTAAGAAACTATTAATCCTCTTTAAAATATTTATGTCAAAGCTTTTCGGAAACACCTGAGTGAAGAAGATTGTTTCAGAGGTTTGCAGTTTGGTTCAGGAATGTGTTGTAGTAATGGAATAAATCTTAAATAAAATGGTTTCCAAACATACTCATATACATATAAATATATATATATATATATATATATATATATATATATATATATATATATATATATATATATATATATATATATATATATATATATATATATATATACCGCCCCGTTGGTCGAGTGGTTAGAGACCCTGACTACGCAATCAACGAGGCTCGGGTTCGATCCCCGACGGGGACAAGCATTTGTGTGATGAGCATAAATGTTTGTATTTCCGGGTTTGGGTGTTTATTATATACATTCTAGTATTTATATATGTATCTCTATGTATTAGTATCGTTGACTAACACCCATAACACAAGCAAAATAATTTGCTTAGTTTGGGGTTAGATCAGAAGTGTAATTTGTCCCGTGAATTATTATTATAGTTATATACATATATATATATACGTCTCTCACCTTCTTGTACATGTAATACTTTTTTATGTCATAAGTTAGCAAACAAGCAAATGGCTCTCCTGATGGAAAAGAGAACCATTGCCTATGAAACCAAATATGTTAATAGTGCGTTGCTATCCGGTGTTAATGCCACATGCATAATACAAGCTACCTTACCTTCTAAACCGGAAAACGACAATGACATACATTGATGCTATTGCGTTAGCACTGGGTTAGACGGTGGTACCAGATACAAGTGAGACAATGCAGAAATCTACCACCTACCTACTACCAGCAGGCGCGATCCAGGGGGAGGGCGTGGGTGCCATGGGTACAATTGCCCCATGCCACCCACGCTCCTGTTAGGTCTGATTCTTAAAATTATTGGAATTGTCTGAGTTTTTTATTATCATTTTTCTAGAAGATGAAGCGAACAAAATCTGAAAATGCATTTGCTAAATTGTAGGTAGACATTAGCATATTTTTTCATCATCTCATGCTTCATTCATATCTAATATGTATATTTTAAGTATTTGTAAGTCTATATGTATTTATAAGTATTTGTGTAAGTTTGAGTTATGTGTATGTATGTATTATAAATTTCAATATTAGTTTAATTATATTATATTACGTATAGTGTATGCAGTATATTTTAGGATTTGCTTAGGGCTACATAATATTATATCCTTACAAATTAGGAACACAGCATACGTACTCTCTGTTGACCTAAAGGTTGACTGGAGGAGAATGCCACTAGGCATTAAGTTCGCCTTTTGTACAAATTAATTTAAGGTGTACAATAAAGCTAAATAAATAAATAAATAGAAGATGAAGCAGGTAAAATGAGCTATGATTGCCTCTTCTGAACCAAATCCTTGATCCGCACCTGCCTAGTAGTCACGATGGTAGTGACAAGTATATCGAATTATTTGCCTTTACGAACTGCCTGGCAGAATTACAGTCTGTCTATTATTTAAAGGGAGCCCAGATCAATATGGAGTTTTTGTTATTTGTTGTGATAGCAACCACAGAAATACATACTTTTAAAATTTCGTTCAAAAGATAGCCCTGTGACAGACAGACAGCGTAGGCATGTTAACAGGGTACGTTAGTCATTCTTTGGATACGGAACCCTAAAAATCACGTATTCTCAAATAACCTTGCATATTCCGCACGCACAACCCATCCTATTAGTAACATAATCACGAAGGACAGCCGATGTAGTCATTAGACATAAATACATCCACTTCCGCATTTCAACATTTCGTCTTTTCATCACCGGCCGCGTGCTTTAGTTGTTTTGATTAGGTAAAACGAACCCGCGTAGAGCAGAGTTGTCGACTGGGTTTGGTACCAACGACATACACGTGGCAATAGAGTTGGTGCTTGTCATTGTCGTGTTTCAGTTTGGTTAAGGTAGCTAGTAAACTTGTCTATTAGGCATATCATGGCTCCTCTTCACAATGGACCCTGATGGTCCAGCATCGCCACCATGATCGAGCAACTCTCCACACAATCGTGAACGCTCATTTACTAACTATCTACTGTTATGATATGACGTCTATCGAAAATGGATGAATATCGATAGCGAGGTGATCACGGCTGCAGAAATATTTTTACTTAGCTCTTATAATCATTTACTTAATGTCTACACTGTCTAGATTGTACCAGAGACGACCAAAGAGCATAAATCACTACGTTTGAGACAAGTATGTACTGATTAATCGGCGATTGTGTGGACGTGCACGCAATCATGGGCCATCATTCCTTTGATGTACCGACACCATGGCGAATGCGCTTGATCATACACGATGATAGCCCATCACAGATATTTATGCCCGCTACACTAACGTGCATGCCTTTAGTCGACCATCATGGCCCATTGTGTAAAGGAGCTATCAATCTAGCAACTCACCATTATCATCTATAGGCAATGGTTAATACTTTCCATCAGGAGCGCCGCTTGCTTGTTTGCTATCTTATGATATAAATATCCATAAACGGGTTGACCCCGCAGATCATCTCTGAAACTTCCCGCTAAATTCAGGTATTTTAAGGCCCAAGAATCAAAAACTATAAAGAAGATTTGTGAGCTCAAATAGTTCAAATATAATATAATAGCTGTTTGATAATAAAAAATCCATAAACCGGTTAACCCCGCAGGTCATCTCTGAAACTTGCCGCTAAATTGAGGTTTTTAAGTCCAAAGGAGCACAAAAGTATTGAAGCTTAAAAATATAGAATATTTTTAAGCTCAAATACTTAGTTAAAAACAAAGTTAAAAATGTAAAGTTTGTTAAAAACTACAATATTTTTTTTATAAATTACAATATTACAATATTTTTTTTATATAAATTTTATATAAATTACAATATTCTTTTTATTATTATTACAATATTTACAATATTTCATTTTTCAAAAACTATATATTTTCAAAATTATTATTGATTTTGATCTTTTGACGTAAGTTTTGAGCTCTAACATACAAAATTGTCTTACAAAATCGATAGGTTTGAAAATGTTGAAATAATGTGAAACAACAGTTCTTTTAATGTATTTCGTCATTGATAAATGGAGAACAAATCAATCTATTTTGATTCAATTTACAGCATTTTACGCAGTTTTCAAGGGATTAAATTTTTAAATTAATCAGTATATTAGCCTGAAAGTTATTTCAAAAATATGAAGTAAGTTTACAAGTTATAACATAAACAACAAAATTTTAATATTTAAAATTGTAACTTTTGAAAACTTGATTCAAATTTGATTTTTGAAACTGCATTCGACGCAGTTTTTCAAGTAAGTACTAAAATATTACAAAGTGCTAAGTGTGAGTTTTTCTTTTCGCATTCGATCGTGAGCCATTCGTGAGCGCATTTCAAGTTTACTAGGAATTTGTATGTGATTTGTACAGCGATCGAAAGCGAAAAGAAAAACTCACACTTAGCACTCAGATCAAAAATTGATTCGTTGAAAACTCGAAGTTACATTGAAAAAAAATGTCTTTTTCAAGGATAACTCTCGAACAGATACACCGATTTGATGCAATTTATGGCATTAAGTTAAAGTTTTTAAAAACATTTTTAAGTATTTAAAAGTGTTTAAGTTTAAATCGTGCGTAGCGCTAATTCTATCGCATTTACTACGAAGTAGCAATAACCGATAACGTATGGGCTATACGTGATAATGAGCGGGACAGAATAAGTGCTGACTACAGACCGAAAATAATTCCGTGGTGCTGAGTTATGCACAAAATTAAATTTGTTTATTAATAAGATTGGAAGTGTATAAGGTGCCCCATAGACTTACAATAATATTGCGCAATATTACGTATTGTGCAATATTTTTGACAGTTTAGGGTTAATATTGAAGATTGAACAAAGAATGAACGAAAGTTTGAGCGGGTGTAATTTTTATTGCGCAATATTTTTTCTTGCACTGTGTAGGCTTAATATTGCACAATATTTTTTGCTTCAGAGATTGGACTTTAGAGCGGTCGCGTTCGGCCAGTCACGGTGTTAAATGTATGGTCGTGTCGTAAATTGACGCAAAATGGCGAGGAAGAATGCTATAAAAGATAAAGAAAGGGAGTTTTTACTTGAGTGTATAGAATTGTATAGAGATTTATGTAACAAAACGCCAGCATGGTTGCCGCCAAAACTTCGTCGTCGTCGAAACATGTTGCTCGCTCGAAAATATTGATCAGACTGGTTTGTCAATTTTATTGAGTCTATTTATTGAACGTTTGGAAGCAAGGCGGTATTCAATATTATTGCACAATAAAAGTATTGCGCAATGTTGTTGTAGGTCTATGGGGCGCCTAAGAAAGGCTGTTTATATTTTAGAATATCAATTAATACTTCCTTTACAATGAAGCGACCACATCAAAATTTAAGAAAATGTATACAAAGTGCATAATATGGTGCTATGAATTTAACTGTATACCTACTTAGCTTTCATTAGTTCATATAAAAACACTGTAATAATGAAATTATTTTTTTACTTAAAAGAAAAACTTTACAAACAAATTATTTCGTTGTTATATTATTATCATATATAAGTGAAACACCTTTTGCAATATTAGTTTACTAACCATATATGCAGCGACATCGGTTACGATAAGTTATTATTTACGATACTATTGTCTGAGCCGGCGTAGTATTAGATTGTAAGTGAATAATTAGCTGTAATACATATTTATAATGAATACTGAATGATTATTCAGTATTCATTATATATTAACTATAATAAACAGTTACATATATTAACTATAATAAACAGAATATACAGCGCGTGTAAAAATTATGTATATATAAATAAATAAAAGTAAATACTGTTTCTAGCACAATGTACTATGTTGTATGTGTGTTGGTTGAGTAGACAATAACGGGTTTCGATTTATAGAAGTGTGGCTTATACTTGAGAAGGCCTCGTGAGTTATAGTTTCTAAAGATATTTAAAGCCTACTTACGAAATTGTTGGGGAGCCGCTAGACCTAAGAAACCTACAAATTTTAAAGTGAAACTTCTTTACAAATGTGATTTTAAATTCGATTAAACGGAAATTCGTCACGATAGAGAAACAAACACATAAATGAATAGCAAATGACTGAGTGGGAGAGAGAATAAGATAGAATACATTACATAGTATTTTCTATTTAAAATATTATCATCTATTTAATGGTTCCAAAACGAGCCACATACAGGCAGTACCTACTTACAACCACAGAATACTCTCCAGTATTCTGTGCTACTGAGTACTGTACTAAAGAGAATTGACTGCAACGTTTCACTTCTACCGCGATTGAGCTCACACTGAGATGTTTTTTTAGTTAAAACTAACTAGCTTAGGCAAATAAAAACTATGAAATAAAATCTTCCATTTATAGAACCATATTGTTAGATTTTATCAATATTTTACAGATCCAGTTCGATATGTAAAATATTGATAAATCTTCTATCGTACTTATTTATTTTTAAAATTTAAAACGCGAACAAAATAAATAGTTTTTTGGTTAATATACCTACCTAATAAGAGTTTTTTAAATTTAGTCAAAAATAGCCTATTATACGCGTTAAAATATATTTCACAGTTATATAATAGCATACAAGCATACATATTACATAATAAAGAACAAAAGAATGTCTGCTGGGATTTAAAAATGGGACCATAATTTAAAGTGTAATCTTTGAGTCCATTTAACGGGATAGTATATGCCAGTAATAATGTGCAAGGATCACTCGAAAAAAATTCAAATCACTTATATTTTCGATCCGATGCGGTTACCCGATCCGGTAAATTTGAATTTCAAAACATAAGAAAACTAGAGACAAAGGTACGCAAGCCGCATGTTCTAGCTGACAGAACTCGTTAAATAATTATTTAGATTTCCATATATTAAAATCATGTTTATTGCTGGTTAATGCAATGACGTAATTAAAATACTATGCTGTGAGAAAAACCTAATGTAAACAGATAATATTTGCAATCATTCGCAAGTTTCTCGCCCGGGTATTTAGAACTACAGCGTTATATTCCTCTTCTGTTCCAGGCAAGCCGTAAAAGGCGAGCGATTGGCTATACGAGTCACTAACATCGTGGCTACTAGGTTGTAAAGGTCTGCATTGTCTCGCCCGGTTCTGGTACCTTGGCCTTAGGCCACATAGATTGCAACGCACTATTAACATCTTTGGTATCTGTTAGTAATAGTAATCTCTTTCCATCAGGAGAGCCATCTGCTTGTTTGCTATCTTATAACTTATAACATAAAAAACATTGAGTTGTGTAAGATTAACCAGCACGCTGACAGTGCGCTGTTAGCTTTTTATAAGAAGCCCTTTTTTAAACATATTCAAAACAGATTATACGTTTTCATGTGTGTTAACATAAATTCTAGTACCTATTTAAATTTGAATGGCAAGCCCTTTGAGAGGTCGGGACTGTGGCCTTGTACCACCTTATACCCGTGGCGTTATCCTTAAAATATCCTTTTAAATACATTTGCTCAAAAAGTAGACTTTTCCATTTGTGTTTAGAGTGCGGAAAGTCATTCTTTTTCATACTACTGCTCTTTGTTTACCTACCTCCTTCATATTTCAGGAGGTTTCAATCAAAAAGGTTTTTGTTCAAAATTTTAGTATGAAATGACTAATTTATAGCGTAAATACTATTGATACATGAATTAAATCCAAAATAAATTTATGTTTTAATTCACCTATAATGTCAATAAATAATAGATTATAGCAATTAAGATTATTTAAATTTAGATGAATTATTATATTTATATATTGGCTTATAGTATAGAAACCGTTGCCATGCTATGTCCTCTAAAAAAATTCCCATCCGCGAAATTACATAGATAATGCTTTTGAATTGTTTATGATTGAAATAATAAAATGAGTTTTAATAGTGATTGTGATGAATATATTGTTTTATTTTTATGCAAATTAATTAAAATACGTCGTTCAAAGCACGTGCAGAATTGTCATTTCAACTCGTTCTTAATGTGGACTCGTGCCTTTGGTTTGGGTCAGAATATCTGGACTTGTGAAAAAATGGCATACTTCCGCACTTGTATCGAAATGTATTATTATTGTTTATCCAACCTATCTTTTGAAGTTATACTTCAATGTGTAAGTGTAAGTGTAAAGAGTGATCAGGCACATGAAAGTTATAAAGAAAGAAAGAAAATATTTATTTGCAATATGGGTGTTACAAGTTGTTAAAAATTAATTAATTTACCAACATATTCTACCACTAGCTGTTGCCAGCGACTTCGTCCGCGCGGACTTCGTTTACTCCGTACTGCTCCTCCCCCGTAGGTGACAGCGTGATAATATGTATGTTTTATGTTGACCCGATTTGTTAGTAATATTTATGCAAAATTTGAAGTAAATCCATGCAGTACCTTTTGAGTTTACCCCGGACATACATACAGACAAATAGACAAACAGACAAAAATTCTAAAAACTATATTTTTGGCTTCGATATCGATTGTAGATCACGCCCCAAGTATTCTTTTAAAAAAATATTCAATGTACAGTTTTGACTTTTCTACGATTTTATTATACGTATAGATATATGGTGTGCAAATATTTAAAAAATTATCATTGTATAATGTAACATTTAAAACACTGTATCGATTTTTTAGAATTACTACCGGATCGGAATGCGGCCACACACAGAAGATTCGGCGGAAGAAACTCAGCGGGCTGGTCTTTTTTTCCTCTATTTTAGGTACTTATTACTACTGTACAAGAATGATTTCATATTACAAAAGTTATTTTATAATTACAAGTTTCATGTTTTGTATGATTAAGATTTTTATAATTTACAAAGTTTCCACCATTTACAAAATTTTACTACATTGAATTTTTTAAGGCAAACAACAAACTTATATTTCTATACATTGACATATAATTTTTTTGGTAAAAAATTCTTTAATATCATAATAAGTTTTATCTAACAGCAAATCAAACAACTTTTTGCGAAATTTATTTGTAGGCAATGATTTAAGACTATCAGGAATATGATTGTATATGGTAATAGACATACAATACACATTTTTTGTAAAAATATTTAATTTTTGGTTAGGCACATATAATTTCTTACTATTCCTAAAATATAAGTTACCAGTGACTTCAGCATTTGTTTTAAATAACTTTTGGCGTTTTTTTACAAATACGCATACCTCTAAAATATACAAACATAGTAAGGGAAGTACATACCTTAAGATACTTGAAAACATAAAGTTCATCCTAAATTTCACTTTAGTGTGAAATGAGACCTATGCGTCCACACAGCGACATGAAATTTGCAATACTATGTTCTTTCTAAATCTCGTTTTAGTGTGAAATGTGATCTATAAGTACGCACACAGCGCTATGAAATTTACAACATTCATGTTGTAAATTTCACGTTTACAATTACGTTCATTCTAAATCTCGTTTTACTGTGAAATGAGATCTATACATCCAGTGACATGAAATTTACAACATACATATTGTAAATTTCACATTTCACACTAAAACACAGCATAACATTTCTCACTAAATCTCGTTTTATCTATGGGGAATCAAACCCCAGCCCCATTGGCAGCGCAGTAAAGTTCTCTATTTACCTAATCACGGGTTGGGACCAAATAAAATTATATTCTTATTTCTCACCTGGTACATCGTGTATCTTATTAATGGAAATGTCCTTATGAGCGAAGGTGTATGCTGTTTTTGTTCCGAAAAGGAAGTAAGGGTCCTCGTCCGCTGATGAGCAGGTCTCTTGGCAATTTCCGAGTGCAGCTAAAGCCAGCACGCCTAGCACCAACCAGTTCATGTTCAACTGCAATATAGAAACAGTCTTCATAGAGCACATATAAGTCATTTTAAGCACAGTGCTTGTCCAAAAGCTCGGACGCGCAGTAATCGTCATACAGACCAATTATAGAATAAGAACAAACACGTAGCTCTTAAAAATAGATCAAAATAAAATATTTTTTTTACAATGATGGAGACTACTGTTTTGTAAGGTCTCGCCCGGGCTTGACATTAGCCTAGGTAATGCAATACGGGATACCGGGATTCCAAATGCTATGCGCGGAACTCTGGTTGTAAATTGAACAGAATCCCGCACGGGATTAGCGAACATGAAGAAAAGCGATAGTTTTAATTCAAGTTCAAAGGTCAAAAAAATGAGTTTTTTTGCGATTTTCAGCGAAACGGTAAGTTTTATCATAAAAATATATCAGACAAAAATTGTAGATCATAAAATAATCTACAAAAAATGTGTCAATACTTTTTTCCTACGAGCCACCGTTTTTGAGATATAACTTATTTAAAAAGTTGTTCAAGTTGTTATCGTCATAATATGCATGAGTGCGCCACGTATATACATCTCTTATCCACTTTTAGAGTGGTTCTCAACGCATAATCCTTTTTCAGAGGTTGACAAAATTGTTTCTTTTGCGAGTGGTGTCGTTAGTGATGATAAAATTAATTGTTATATAGCTGCTCGTGAAGTTGGACTTGCTTCTATAGCAAAAATGACAAGACTGATATTCAATAATATCAAATTTAAAACGCGCTGACAAAGTTGTTTCTCTTTTAGCTATGACTAGTACCATAAAAGTTCACGAAGAAAAAGTACCTATTGACCCTGTATTATTGTTTCAACGCATGAGTATTACTGCAGTCTATCAAGATGAAATCGAAAAATATTTTGAATATGAATTAGCTCCCTACACTTGTTCCCTTGTTCAATGTTTTAAAAAACAGTAATTCAACTCAAAAAAAGTTATCACAAACGGTATCCGCTTTCTTCTTTCTATGTACGGAGCTTCTAAAAAAACTACGTGCTTAGATAAGCATCGATATGTATGTTTCGTAAAAACACTAAGAATAAAAAGCAAGTTCAATTAGCTTCTCTTCCTCCAACCTCAGTTGCTGCTCATCAACATCTTCTTCGGGTATATTACCAAGTTCAAGTGTGGCTTGGTTATCAGCTAGACCCCTACAGACTGGGGTTGGAATTTGGTCGACAATACATTGGAACCAGTTCAAACTTTACTCCCACCTGCACCGGCAAAACTGCTGAACACAATTTTTTTGCAACTGCAAAAAGGGATGCAGTGCTAAATGTGGTTGCAAAAAAGTCGGACTGTTTTGTTCTCTGGCATGTACAAACTGTCAAGGCCGGTCGTACTCCAATGTTGAATTTCTAACAGAGGAGGATTCGTTTGATTCCTACGAGGATACATCGATATTGACGCAATTTACTTGCATTCAGAATGAAGAAGAACAAGAGGAAGATTTAAGAAGAAGAAGAAGAACGAAAAGAGTTTGACGGTTACAATTCAGACAAATAAAATTCACCACTTTTTTTATTTACATCGCTTTTTAACTTTTCTAATATTTACAAATTTCAGTAATTTTGCAATAGTTTCAAGTCAAACAGGATCACAACTGACCGGTGGAGTAGGCCTATGGGGAAAATTACGTTAAAAAAATCGCGCTAGTTATACTACTTCATAGGTGGCGTGGAAACGTGTGCATATTATGACGATTGCAACTTGTACAACTTTTTGAATCGTTATATGTCAAAAACGGTGGCTCGTAGGAAAAAAGTATTGATACATTTTTTGTAGATTATTTTATGATCTACAATTTTTGTTTGAGATATTTTTATGATAAAACTTACCGTTTCGCTGAAAATCATGAAAAACTCATTTTTTTACCTTTGACCTTGAATAAAAAAATTTCCATACAGGGGAAAGATGGGGAACTTTCAAATTTTATTTTTAATCATATTTTTAACAACCTTACTGATTTTCAGCTTGATGGGAATTTATGTAGCTTCGAATGTTTAAATTGACCGGATTATTAGGATAAACGTCAAATTTTCAAATGCTCAAACAACTTGTGGAACGTCTCGTTATTGCTAAATGCGTTGCTAATGGTTACTGCGAAGAATGACGGGTCGTTGATTATAGAAGCCCGGAATAAGCTAGATTAGTAAGAACTTATTTTCGCCAAACCCACTCAATGTTTTTGAGCACCTATAATGTCTTTCCATGTCGAGATTTGCTTGCTTGTTCCTACACTATACAACCACGTATTTCATTCGTGTAATAACTGCAAGGTGATGTAATATACGGCGTGACCTTGACACGTACCTATAGAAATATTTTAATAACTTATTGTAATAGCCGTCATGGGAAATAGCAATACATTTTTACAAAATGTATAATTAATTTTATATAATATGCACAATGATAGCGGATACATTCAAATCAGTTTTATTCAGACGCAGATCTGTTCATAAATAATACCTACTCAATGAAAGCTAATATGTCTTTGATAAATCAACAAAATCCACTTGTTTTTTGCTAGGTGGTAGAGTTCCACAACGTCTCGCCCGGGTATTTGGTACCACCGCCTTACCTATTCCTACCACAATAGCGTCAATGCTTGTCATTGTCATGTTCCGGTTGGAGAGAACGGTAGTCGGTAAACGCATAAAGCTGTATTATATCTGGAGGCAGCACTTCTAATATCTACTTGAAACACAATTTTAAATACTGCTGTCATCTTCTGAGGTCTTACCCTCTCTTTCTAACACAGCTGTATAAAAAGAGATGGAGAGACCTCATAGGCAGAGATATAACGTAAGTATGTGTTTCAAGTGCTTGATACAAGGGCTAGCTCCACCTATATTTTTGTTATCTAATGATATATTTATATCATTAGATAACAAAAAGCAGATGGCTCTCCTGATGGAAAGATTGTCTCTATACACTCCAAAAATATTAATAAGGCAGGGTCTTAATGCCATATACCTTACAGACGTTTATCGACTACCTACCTTACTGTTCAAACCGGAACATGACAATGACAAGCACTGACGCTATTGCAGCAGGAATACGTAAGGCGGTGATACCAGACCCGACCGAAACAATGAAGAAATCAACTACATACTATGCGTTCCAACTGAGAATAGGATCGCGTTTTGTTAAGTGTGAAATTAGTAATGTCAGCAAACAAATATTTGTTCATAAAATAGTGCTGAATTATTGAAGAACAAAAAATAACGATTTAATAATATATTTTCAACAATAAAAAATTATTAAAAAACATCAGTCTAGCTGTTTATCTATATAATATATAAAAAAGTCGTGTTAGTTACACCACTTATAAGTCAAGAACGACGGGTCCAATTTTGTTGCGATTTTCATGGGCTTGGGTTGCCTTTGTCCAGAATAGGCTAAAAAGTATTAAAGTATAATATCTATACATATAATAAAATCTTAGGAAAGTCAATGTATATCCGGGGTAAACTCAAAAACTACAAAAACTCAAAATTTGAAATAAATCTATGCAGGATTTACTTCAAATTTTGCATGAATATTACTAATAGGTCTGGTCAACATATAGGCTACATATTATCACGCTATCGCCTACGGGGGAGGAGCTGTGCGGAGTAAATAAAGTCCGCGCGGACAAAGTCGCGGGCAACAGCTAGTTCATCAATAAGAAAACAGTAAAATATATCTGATCTAATAAGATATATATATATATATATATATATATATATATATATATATATATATATATATATATATATATATATATATATATATATATATATATATATATATATATATGTATATGTATACAGTGTGTAAAGAAAACCCTGTTGGATAATTAAAGGTGTTATTTGGCACCGTAACATGGTTACATATGTATAATTATTAGAGATGCGGTGAATGCAGGTTCAACCGAATACGAATGTTCGACCAAATATTCGGGCCAAAATGTACCGAACCGAATGTTCGACCGAATAATTCGGTTCAATTCTGTGCGGTAAATAGGTTTGTACAGGTCGGTACGGCACTCTGGAATAGCCGGGCGGCGTTCGCCACCGCCCCCTCTCTGTCCCTCGTACTATCACAGCTAGCTCAGCTCAGTCGACGTATCTCGCATATTGTTTAAAAATTATCTCGGAACTGCAGACTGATTGAAGTTTATTATATTACATCAATGTACGTTTTTGAAGATGAGTAGATATAAAAGATCGCATGTGTAGAGATTTTTTAATGAATACGAAAGTGACAAGACAGAAGTGTACATTGTGTGGTTTAATTATTTTATTATATTTACTACACCTATTAAAAAATATATTTTCTGAAAAAAGAAAAAAGTGTTCTTAAAATTGTCAATTTCATATAAATTTAATTTACTTTAATTTATCGTTTGTAAAAAAAGCAGAAGTTTTTTTGAATAAAATTTTATTTATGTTATCTTTTTTATTTTGTTAATAAATAATTTGTATAAAAAGAAGTGTTTCTTTTTTTTACAAAACACTATGTACAATTTATTAAGTAATTAGTTAACCTTACTGTTTAAAAAATGTCCCTATTTTTAAATATTAACTATAATATAAATATTCGGTAATAATTCGGCAAATCAACCGAATATTCGGCCGAATACGAACATGAAAAAAATATGCCGAATGAACCGAATACGAATATTCGGCCGAACATACGGCGCATCTTTAGTAATTATTTTATGGATATAATTAATATCCCAATAGATTTCCCAATAAAAAAAGTAATCTTAAATGGTATTTTCATACATTAAGTACAAAATCTACAAATAAGTAAATTCTACTATCAAATAATGCCGTGTATGTCGTATGCTGCCGCCGAAGGTCTAAAAGGAAGGTTTAAAATTCCTTTATAAAAGCCGAAAAACGAAGACCGCGCCTTCGCGCGATGTTTGTGCGAAAGCTGCCAAAAGAAACAATGAAACAGGCAGGACAACGTGTTGTCGTTTTTAAAATATTTGCTTAAAGCTAGGGAAATATAAGTAAAAATACGAATATTAAGAAAACGATATCTTTTTTAATTTTTGAAATAAAGTTATTTTAATATTTTTTTCAGTAATGCCTTTAACCAACCTATATGCTTCTTTCGGATCGGACAGTGTTTTTTTTAGACACTGTATATAAAAGTCGTGCTAGTTATTTTACACCTTATTTTAATACAAGGTAACATGATCTGATGGGATTCTAAATAAAAAATATACCAATAAGAATAAAAATATTTTTTTAAAGTATTTCTTTGTTAGAATTTTTTTGCATACCTTACTTATCACTTATGAAGTTTTTGCAAAATGCGGAGCAATGTCATCCTGACAGTCTTATTAGTACGCATAGAACGCATAGTAGTAGCTACGATGGTAGTGACTCGCATAGCCAATCGTTCGTCTCTTAGGAACTGTCAGGTAGAACGGCAGATGGTCTAGTCCAAATATAAAATAATATTAATAATAAAATATTTCTATACTCTTTGGTCTAGTCTTCAAGGCGGGCCCGGACCAACATGGAGGAAAACCCGACTGAGCAAACAGAAATGTTTTGAGTCATGAAAATAAAGCTTTTTTTATAGAAGAGGGGGCAAAACTACAGGAGGCTCACCTGATGGTAAGTGATTACCGCCGCCCACTAAGTACACATTATAAGTATAATTAATAGCCGCTGCCGCTATTAATTATACCTATAATATTAAAAGTGAGAAAAACTAGGTACTTTGATGCGTAATAACAAGGTACCCGATTCAGATATCTATAATACGCAAAAGACACGGCAAATAAATCAATGTTCAGCGTACTCTTCTGACTATATTAACGCTAACCCTTATGGCGGCTCCACATTAGTGCCGTGAATTCACGCGCGAATTCACGCCGCGAATTCGCGGCATAAGTCGTGTCCTCCACATTCATGGGATGCTCGCAATCGTTAATGAAACCCGCTGCAAATGGACGTAGAAGCTGCTGCCGCAATAACTACGTTTGCTGTGTCATCGTATCACTGTTTACACGTACGAAAGAAGAGAGTTATTAGAAAGAGTTGAAAAAAGACATGGTGGATTTTTTTACATCATAAGATAGCAAGCAAGCAGATGGGTCTCCTGATGGAAAGAGTCACCATCGCCTATAGACACCAAAGATGTTAATGGTGCGTTGCTATCTTGTGGCGAGGTCTAATGCCACATGCATGAGTTTACCAGCTACCTTACCCTCCAAACCTGAACACGACAGTTACTAGCACTGACGCTATTGCGGCAGGAATAGGTAAGGCGGTGGTCGATGAATAAAATAAATCGTAACCGATCAAGGTATGTTTGCTATTGTAGTGAATTTTTGAATTGACTTAGTATGATTAGAACTGCCATTAGTAAGTATGTATACAAAATTAATTTTCAGACTTTCTATGGAGAATCAGTTGTCAGAATTACATTCTGAACCCAGTGGCGAATTTAAGAAATTCACTCGTATGTCAACAGTGGACTTTGAGTATTTGCTTCAGAAAGTTTCTCTAATTATTTCCAAAACAGATACTCAATTTAAACCTGCAATACCAGCAAGAATTCGTTTAGCTATAACATTACTGCATTTTATTAGCACGCGCGCAGTGACATACGTACGCCTTTATAGTCTGGATGAAAGTGGCAGAGGGCCGCGAATGTGGAGCTGTACGCGTGAACGCCGCGCGAAGGGGTCGCGAATCCTTTCTCGCGGGACTAAATACCTACCGACTCTGGTACTGGGGAACAGGCGCGAACGCGCGTGAGCAACGCCAAAAACCGTCGACATTCACGTTCACGCCTGTTCACGGAGCTTCACGGCACTACTGTGGAGCCGCCATTAGAGTAATAACGTTCGCTAATCTATATTAAAAATGTCGTCAAGGGTTACGATAGACTCAATCAAAACTTTACCTAAATTATGAAGCGTAAAAAAATAATAATTTTGCGTCGACAACATATATCCGCAAAATTCGGACTGTCGAGTATTTTGTTAAAATAGTGATTAAAAATTCTAATGGGGTTGACCAAGGAACTTATATAACTGGAATTATTACGAAAAAATATTTGAAAAATAAAAATGTACTTTATTTCGTTATTAATATAGTTGACATTTGTTTTTTACTTAACAGAGGGGAAAAACGTTCTGAGCAAGACAACGACAAGAGTGGATGTTGTCCCTTTCTTGCAGTTGCCAGTGTAAATAAAACTATCTGATGGTAGATTTTTATATATTCGATAATTGTTAAATCCCTTTTATTCATACACTTCGATAAAACATTAGCATAAAATGTATTTTAATTAACATAGTGAGTTCTAAAATGTGCTTATTTTAATTATTACGTAATTACTTATGCAATGCAAAAACTGTTTCTCAAATTAGTAGAAATATTTAGTGTAATTTGCAAACTACGCATGGTCGCACTTATATATGGCGATTGGCACTTTATTTAGTAGAAAGAGACACACTCCACTCATGTCGTGGTACTCTTCGGAACGATTTTGAAGCGCGTGAATATTCCGGGTAGAATGTAACTTCCTTGGTGTTAACAGAGAAATCGGCCATATTTCTTTAAAGGTTACAAATATGTAGTGTAGATGGAGTGAGCATTTATTCAAGAATCGTAGAACAAAGCGCAGATTATCGTGAAACTCATTTTCTCTTCGTTCATTAAAGAGTAGAAATTAAAAAATAGCAACACTATAATGTTGTCTTTATTAAACCAACGTAATAGTTGAAAGCAGACGCCACTACAGTGTTGCTACTTTTTAATGTCTACGATTTGAGTCAGTATATAAGCTTGCGTATTATGAGACTTCCGAGCGAAGCCGGATTTCCATCTAGTTATTATTAAAAGCTCAAAACCGAGATAAATAAAGTCATTAGCATAGACCTGCGGACGGCAACCTGCGGCTCGCAAGACACGTGCGGGTCTTTGGATGTGAAGCTGTGACTTTTTAATTTCATACGCAAAAATAATTAATTAAAAGGAAACATTTTAAAATTTTCCACTTGAATTACAATAAAAAAATACACAGCCATCGCTCCTATTATATTTGTTTGTTATTTCCAAAACAGATATTGTACAAGTTTGTGTAAGCAAAAGTTTAACTGTTTTAATTTTTTACTTTAATAATAAGTGATTAAATAGATATTTTTCTTATAAATAAATAGATTAGTATTTTTTATCAAAAATATTTATTCATGCAAGTATTATTTATTGTTAACAAAAAAACAGTGGCTCCTTAAAAACTTCGAGATTTTGATAATTACCTATAACTTTTGGCTTTCCGACTCAAAAGGTTGCCGATCCCTGGCATAGACGGAACAGGTAGTGCAATTTGTCAGAATCACGTCATGTTATCTTGATATAGATACGCAGTTAAATCCTAGTACTTATGTCATAAAAGGCACAAAAAACGTATAATATTCTTTGAAAGAGGCGATTAATTTTAAAAACTGAGTATTTACCTAATAAGAATAATTTTAAAGGAAGTTTATTGCTTTATTTTATTTATTCTTATTTTGCCACGGCCATTGATCAATCCTATGCCAATCGAAATATAACAATAATACAAAATGAATACCAATAAAATTATTCTAAAGTAATTACTAAAGTGTCGCAGAATAAAATTTCTTCGAAAAACATAAAACGAAATTTCGAAAAAATATATTTAACACAATACCATAACTAGAGGGATTCAATGGCTTATCCATACTATGACAAAGTCATTCAATCCCGCCAAATTGCACTTCCTATTGCACTACCTATTCGATCTATGGTTATTAGTCATGCGTCATAGATAAACTGTAATAGATACGATATGAAATACTTAAATATTGTAAATGGTGGTTAATAATATTTTGATGACATAGGTTCTTCTAGTAGAAAGAGATCATCTGTCATTATTGCATATAGGCACCAAGCTATTAATGATGCGTTGCTATCCATTTGACAGGGATATAATACCACATAAATTCCTCAGTCCCCTTACCTGAAACCTTACCACGAGAGTGACAAGCACTGACGTTATTGCGGCAGGAATAAAAAAGGCTGAGACACTAAACCTAGACGACGTGTTGCATAAATTCTACCACCTAGATTAGTATTTATCAGACATCTTTAATTTTTAACCAGATGCCTGGCACTAAGGCAGTTGACATTTTTTTAAAGGAGCCTGTATCTGAAGATTTTTATTTACAGCCACTTAATATGAAAACAACGTCTGTAATATGGAAAGCCAGCTGTGTAATCGTGGGAAGAACACACATAAATATATGTATTTAAAAAAAAAATTACATATACCCATTGATATAAAAAACCCAAGATACACAATCAGTGTGTCAAAAACGTCCTCCAAAAATGAGTGCACAATTTTAAATTGTGCACTCATTTCAAATAGAATCGCGTCGGCCGCGTCACTCTCAATTTTATTTATTTTCGTACATTGCTTTGTAAAAACAACTATAAGTCTTGCACTTAAGGTTGGATATGCAAAGACATATGTTTTTGCCATATCTATAACTACTTTTAAAAGAAATTAGGGACACTTTTGAGTGTCAGTTTTGTTCGGGACTGTGCATCTAGGGTTTTTTATATCAATGCATATACCTATGTAATTTAGAGTGCACCTAAAACTTAAAATTAACGAAAAAATCTATTTTTTTAATAATAACTAATTTATGATGATGGCTTTAACAGCTAAACTATGAGAGCTACGTAAAAATATCTTCACACAAAATTGTAGGCCATAAACCCCCCACAAAGTTATTTACATTTTTTTTTCTATCTTCAGTAGTTTAGCAAATAAACGCGATTTGCTGCTATTTTTATAAAAATACAGCTTAAATGTCATTTTTCGTTGAACCCGATGGAAAATTCGACGCAATAGGCTTTTTTGTAGGAAATTATACCTATAACAAGAATCCATGAGTCAAAATTCCCAACTTTTTTTTTTTGGGTGAGCGGAAGGAAAAACGTATACAAAATAATTTTTTTTTGTTATTTTAATGTATAAAATCCAAAATTCTTTAGCAGTGGGTTAAAATTCGAATTAAGAGCTCGCAATATACTCAAAAATTTTGTTTTTCCATACATTACAAGATTTTCAGCCGGGACTTGGAGAAAAAAAAATTTTTTTTAGGGCGAGCGAATCGAGCCCTACACTAGGCGACTTTCTATGCACTTCTGTGGTACATTTTACTGAAAAAGTATCACACTTTTAGGTTTGAGCTTTGTCGTGGTGGTTTAAATTCATGTCTAAATATGTTATCTACCATTAAAATGCTATTTCATAAAAATTTAAAAAATAGAAGATACATTTTGTATTAGAATTTTAGGTGACCAACTGAGTACTTTTCCAATCCCGGGCAACGTTGTTTTTATCAGCAAACTGAAAAAACACATTTTTGATTTGTCTGATTCGGGAATCGAACCCCGAAAGTTTCTCTGAGGGAAAAATTCGAACAATTTATTCGCTGAGTTTCTACCGCCAATTCTTTGTGCCTGCGGTAAGTCCAATATTAATTCTAAAAATTTTGAAGGTTAATTAAATTAAATTTTCTTTATAAGATCATCTTTTATTTTTAAAACTCATTTTTCCTAGAAAACTCTTTTACAAGAAAGTTACCATAAATAAAAATTGATTTCTATCAATATTAGACTTCAAGAGCGAAGTGGTGGCGCGAGATAGATTTTGAGTTGCTACATATTATAGGTAGGTACTTATATTATAGGTAGACCAGAAAATATGGTGTAAAATATGTAGATAACTTTTATAATTGTTCTGTGTAGATAAAATTGATAATTATAGAAATCGTGTTTTTAATAAATCAAGAAAATTTTAAAGATTTTTCTTATACATAAGTACTACAAAAATTTATCTTAGAATTTTTTTAATTTGGTTTTATTTTTCTGCGCCTCCCTAGATACAAAGCCTGACGACGCCATTGATGCGAATATAATAAATAAAGTCCATGATACATTAAAATATGTTAAAGTCCATGATACATTAAAAGATGTAATTCGCATAAAAATACTTTCCTAAAAATATTACTAGGTAATATAACTTAGCGAGTCCTTACAAAGCTCTGCTTTTTGCTAGTTTATATTATAAGCTAGCAAACACGCAGATGGGTCTCTTGATGGAAAGAGTCATCCATCGCCTATAGACGTACAAAAACGTACAAAAACCTAATTCAACACTTTAGCAGTCGCTGCAAATATTAGAAATCAACACAATACTGTAGCTAACCATTAAGAATAATAAACATCGACTACGACCAATCATAGATTCGTTATGTCTTCAATAATTTATGACCTAGATTTGCGTTCTTTGCATTCTTAGCCAAAAAGTCTGTCAAATACTTTTCCTGTATTAGTCTTGGTTCTTTTTAAATAATACTCCGTTAACTTCCTGCCAGGCAGAATATAGTGTGGATGTTCCATATGTTAGTACATTTGACCTTCCTTAACTTTTATAAGAGTTAACGAAGATCAAATGTACTAGCATCGTGACTATTAGACTCTGCTACGTCTGGCACGGGTTTGATTTTTTATATCATAAGATAGCAAACAAGCAGATGGGTCTCCTGATGGTAAGAGTCAACCATCGCCTATAGACACCAAAGATGTAAATGGTGCATTGCTATCTTGTGGCGAGGTCTAATGCCACATGCATAAATTTACCGGCTATCTTACCCTCCAAACCGGAACACGATAGTCACAAGCATTGACGCTATTGCGGCAAGAATAAGTAAGGCGGTGGTACCAGACCCGGGCGAGAGAATGTAGAACTCTACCACCTAGTAGTCACGATGATAGTGACTTGCAGAGCCAATCGGTCGCGTTTTACGGCCGGCAAAACGGCAGTTGGTCTATTCTTCAAAGGAGCCCGGAACCAACACGGGGAAACACACACTTTATCTTTTCCTGCTGTAGTGTCAGTGTCAAGGGTGGATCCAGGGGGAGGGTCATGACCCCCCTTTGGGCAGAGGTCAACAAATACGAATCTTGTACATTTGTCTACAGAACTATCTTGACTGAACCTCAAATATGTGACCTCCTTGACCCGAAGGCTGGATCCGCCCTTAATCAGCGTTAATACTGTCGTGTTCATTGAGGATAAACTACCCGGTTTTAAGAAATACGGCATTACATTCCATAAACGGCACCGCACTCATTAATTTATTTAGTGTCTATAGGCGTGGGTTATTTCTTACCATCGAAATAGCCGTATGCTTGTTTGTTATTTTATTTTCACTGTAAACTATAAAAATCGCCTCTGTGGTCTGGTGGTCCAGCGTTGGCGTTGACTACATGAGGTCCCGGATTTGATTCCCGGGTCGGGCACTTAAAAAAAGTGTTTTTCGTTTTTCTGATAAACACAAAGTTGCCCGGGATTGGAAAGTGTTCGATTGGTGATAGGCTTGCCACCTATCACATTTTTGGGGCCAAGTATCTTCGGCTAATTGTGGGTGCACTTGTTGTACCTCTGGCTACCCCTTCGGGGATACGGGCGTGAAGATACTTTGTAAACTATAAAAAAAATCTTTGCCACGACTGCCTGTCTGTTCGCGAAAATCCATTGAAACGGATACGTAAATGTGGTGTCTTATGAGGTAACAACCTTGACCTACTGTTGTTTTTAAGTAAGTCGTATTTGAACTTAATTTACTGAGTATATTAAATTATTTCTGTGTTTATTAATTTTTAAATATAATTAATATTCACTTATTAAATTGATTTGAATTACATATATCCGTTAAAATTCAATGTACTGTTTTATAACTTGTATTGTTGTAAAACTGTTATTGGGACTTAATAAAATAAAGGAATATTTAATATAAAATAACTATAGCAGCTTTATTTACCCCATTTAAATTGTTCTAATTACGGGTTACTAATTTTTTGTGGCGCGAAAAACAGGGTAACCCGTAAAACGTACTATTAACATCTATGGTATTTTTAGGCGATGACTCTCTTCATCAAGAGAACTATCTGCTTGCTTAATTTATATTCTATGAAATAAAATAAAAAATAATTATGATACTTCTAATTTATATAAAAATGTGTGTATCATATTCAATATATAGCACTAACACGCTATTGTGTCTTACTGTCTGCCACCTGTGTAAAGAAAATTAACATGTGCTACTGGTTTCTAGTACATAAAACTTGCACATATTATTGTCACTAGCTGGGCGACCGTGCTTTGCTCGATTTTTTTCACGTAAAAACGGATTATCACGGAGTCGATATTTACCTAGATTACTTTCATTAGTAAAATACTATCAAAATATAAATAAGACTTTTAAACTAACGCGTTCTACTAACTATTTTGAAATATAAACATTCGGACGCACAGCGACTCCGCCCGTGCCTCTTATGGTTAATATAACTTGGCCGAAAATCGAGCTTTACAAGTTCTGTGGACAAATGTATGAGATTTGCTTGTTTAAAGTAGGCATAGGATTAGTTCTACCCGTATATCCACAGCTACAGAAAATTCATTTGAAATTAGATTATAAGTTTATATCCAAATAATTTTTTAAAGTGGTATTTGTCTTTTTTGTGTTTATAATGAATAATGTTTACAGCTGAACTAATTTTATTTATATATTTACATCTAGATACTAACAAACAAAGATAAAACCATAAGATCAGTTAGTTACTATCTTAAGAACAAAACCGACATGTAGAGCCCAAGAGTGGATTTTGGGATTTATTCGAGTGCGACAGATTAACATGAAGGGGGACACTGTTGAAGCTTTCCACTAAATAGGTATGGGTAAGCCCGTTTTATAGAGTCGGACATCCACGTCTAGGACAGCCCGTCAGATATGTAAAAAAAACAATAACTTCGCCTCGAGGAAATTGGCAGATTATCGTTATTATGTTTTTATCGTTATTATATTTTTATCGTTATTATACACATAATTTCCATTAAAATAAAAGAAAATTTAATCGCATTTGATTTTGTGACCCTCCCACTCCCTTACGTTATACTTACATCGTCAGATTTTCCAAATGTATCTACACTTTTTAGAACTTACAATTAATCCACCATGTCTTAATTTGATGCGCTCCAGTATTTTGTTTACAGATTCGGAAATCTGTCGAAGCTTCAGTCACCATTAAAACGGATAACGGATAATACAAACAAATATTAGTAATCAATTCAGGACTAAGTCTAGACACCAATTACATTACATATTAAAGAACTTCTTTGGAAATATAAAACCCGAGGAATAGAAATTATTTTATGTTGAGATCCTGGTCGTAGTGGCATTAGGGCCAAAGAAAAAGCAGGTAAATGGGCTAAATCATTTTCAGCTTTACAGACTATGCTACACTTTCAAACTTACGCAAATGATCCATCATACTATAGTAATACCTTGCTTAAAGATTCCTGGAACCTGGGATGATATTATGGTTTAAATTTTTAATCCAACCGAAAATGCGCCACAGACACTGTTTTTTTTTTAAATTTCTTAGAAGAATTAAGAGAGCCGCATTAGTCATTATTTGTAGAAAACATCTGGCTATGTGTGTAGGTTCACTTCAGTTTTCCTGCATAAAATTCGTAATTTTCGCGATGTCACAGCACCAAAAACAATCACGCGGGAACGACTGCCACTATTAACATGTCTTGCAATAACTAAAAAATTAAGTACGATAATTGTGCACTAGATGGTAGAGTTCTGCATTGTCTCGCCCGGGTCTGGTACCACCGTCTTACCTATTCCTGCCGCAATAACGTCACTGCTTGTCACTGTTATGTTCCGGTTTGGAGGGTAAGAGGTAGCCGGTAAACTTATGAATGTGGCATTAGACCTCGCCAAAAATAGCAACGCACTATTAACATCTTTGGTGTCTATAGGCGATGGTTGACTCTTTCCACAAGGAGACACATCTGCTTGTTTGCTATCTAATGTTTGCTATCTTTTGATGTATAAAAAAACGTGATAAACCCGTGGACCGCGGGTCAACACTCATATAATTTGAGGCTCAGGGGTGGTACACACCACCCACCCGACTTCGAACTGCTACTGGATTTTGGATATACGAGAAAAAAAATCAAAAAACTCTAGCACTTTGCCCAACCTGGAATAGAACCCGGGACCTCATGATTGGAGCCAAATAGGCAAACCCCGAAATCATGAGGCAGTCAATATATAATTATATTTCATTTAGATATAGGTATTAGTTATATACTTATGTAGATTATAATAAAAAGAGGGTAAGTTGTAGGTAGTTTTGCAATAAAACATACGGTGTAGAACATATGACAGCATTATTGGTTAGTCATTGTGTTTGATGTGAATTAACTAACCAAAAAAAGAAAACAATTACGCCAATGCAAAAGACTGAATGTCTAAATACTGATTGTACATCATGAGAATTTACAGATCACTTAAGTGTTCTGACAATTCCCACAATGGTAATGACAAAAAATACTCTTTTTATTAGAATTAAAAAGTATGTCAAGCATCAGCCATTTGATTGACAAAATGGTACTATTATTAGATCAAATAAGCTAAAAAAACATAAGCCGAAACATTGTTTCTATTATATGTGTCAAACAACTGGCACACGTGTACTTACACAGCTTGATTTGTTTAGAAATACAGAAAAAGTCACGGAAACTATAAAAATATTTGACACCTTTTCCTCGACGATTGCAACTTTTAACTTAAACTTTTATCTGTGGTAAGCGCGGGAAACGCGACGTTCCTCTGGCGCTATGGAAAACAAACTGGTTGTATTCTCAACGTTGCCGTTGGTTCGTGTTTGTAGGAAATGCTAAACAGGCTTTGCTAGTGCGCTTGTACTTACTACTACCGACTACGATTAAAAACACAATACATACAAAGAGTTATCGTGAATGATATAGGAATGTAATCAATCACTTATCGATTCATGGCTCGTTATTACTCACCAAAAATTCAAAAGAACGTAGAATATGGTTTCTTACAAAAAGAAAACTATTCTTATTTCAAAATTAATAATAAAATATGTAGTTATGTACGTAGATTGTTTATTAGATGATTTGTTGATTTTTCTTTCTAAAACAATGGATAAGCCTAATAATCCAAGCGAGGACTGTCAAAAAGGAGTGGTGATCTAGAATAAGAACAAAAAAAAGACTTTACTCATTTTTGGACATTAGACAAATAATAACACATTGGTGTGGCGATCAACAAATCCAATCCAATTTTTTGTAGAAATTTTCTTTTTCTATTATTTTACAAGTAAAATATGAAAGAATACCTAATTAAATGCCACTTTAAGTTGTTTTGATCAGTTAAACATAAAAAAATTAAGTTTGGGACTTACTATTTTTTTACAAAATTGTTATGATCCTCAAAATATTTATTGCAATTCTAAATTCTAAGTTCAGGTTTCATCACGATTTTCAAAATTAGAGTTTTTATCGGATCTCGATGTGATAAGGTTTTTGGAAGTTTTTCTACCAATTTTATATCGGGGAAAACTTTGGTAGTAAATTTGCTAGAGTCATGGCTGACCACTGCCACCCATGGCCATTGGACACTCTTGATTTTGAGTCAGTCCGTAAGTGGCAGCGGTCACTTACCATCTGGTGAGATTTTGCTTATTTGTCTCTATTATACAAATGTTTGTTTACATTCAATTTTATTCTTAAATTACATACGTGACTAATATTCGTTTTACAACTTTGGTTTTGTAATTTTTTTTTATTTTTTATTGATCTGACGAGTATAGGTCTGTATAAAGAGGTACAAATTGATTGTTTCTAATGGATAAACTAAAAACCTACTGCGCCAATTATTTTTGTACAAATTTAAAGCTACATTATCAATGAGTAACACAGGTTACTATTTTTACCCGAAAAAGTAAAAGAAAGCAATGTGTGTGGGTCACGCCGCGCCGCACGCGAAAGAAGTGGAAACAGCTAATATGTCATAAACTTAGTTTGGTTAATTCATTATGAAAACACTAAAGAAAAATGTACAGTTAGCCTTGCGCTTCTAATAGAGATTATTTACCTGTAAGATGACATCACGTAGTTAAAAGAAAATAAACGATGAGGTAATCTACGAGCTCGTTAGTACTAGGCCACATTAAATGTCACCGTTAACTGAGAACTTAAACCTTAGTTAGTTATATATTCACTGTTACCTGTCATCGTTTGACTAACCAAAAAATATTACTGACTTTTTATCAGTCGCATTAAAAAGTAGCCTACAGATCACATGAAAACACGGTTTTGGGCGGGGAACATGTAGCCTCGCATTGAAGCAATGTTTTTTTATACCATAGGGTAGCATGCAAGCAGATGATTCTCCTGATGGAAAGAGACAACCATCGCCTATAGACACCAAAGATGTTAATGGTAGCATTGCTATCCATTTGGCGGGGGCTTAATGTCACATGCATAGGTTTACCAACTACGAGTACCTCAACCTCCAAACCGGTACACGACAGTGACAAACACTGACGCTACTGCAGCAGAAATAGGTAAAGCTTCATACCTGCATGATTAAAGTTTCTTTTTAATCCCACGGGAAAACTGTATTTTATCGGAATAAATGTAGAAAAAAAGATTGAGATTGAGAGACAGATTTAAAAATGTAGACTATATGGTAAATCTGGACATAGACTACCTGTTTATCAAAACCCATCCTGATCATTGTAGTGAGAGAAAGGAACAAACATTTTTAAGTCTTGCACGTGATTTTGTTGGAGTTTAGATTTCTTTCCGTTATAATACAATTGGCAGGCAAAAGCCCTGAAGTTGCTGTAAAAAGCAAATCTGGTTGGCTGGCATAAATTTAAATAAAAAATTGTTAGTGAAATAGTACAATTTTCAACCTAATGAAAAATTAAGTGTCACCAAGTGCTAGCGCATTTGGTATATACAATATAATAAAATATACTAACTGTTCTTTGCGACTTCATCCGCGTGGAATTAGCTTTTATATTGGCACATTAAAATGAGGATTATTTTACCAATATCCGATTTAAGTTAAACAAATTTTGCTCCAAGCTAAGCTGTCTTTACTCGCATTTGCGAGTGAATTTTTTAGGCCAAAAGCAGATTGTAAAATAGAGACGCACTCTGTATAACAAATTTAATTGGAATCCTTCCACCTATTTCAGCGCCTTTAAAGTCTAGGTAGAAAGCTGCATAACTAAAACTTCAAAGGATTCACGGAAAAATAAAAAATAAATGTTTTTGCGACAGCTTCAAGGTTTTCGTAGTTGATAAAATTACACAAGTGTGATCGTTTGTCTGCGTGATTGCCTTTTGCAGTTAGACTAAGTTGTGCGTCGAGAGAAAATCATGTCGAATCTGCAGTATTTTCTTTGATCGAAGAGTATTTTGAATTATTTGTAAACACATAGCGTCCACCTTTAGTACCTATTACGAGTATGATTGGTGTACAATAAAAAAATCTTTTGGAAATAACTATACCAACAACCTGATTTTTTAGGCGGGTAATATATCGCCTTGCTTGCTATTTTTGGACTATACCTACTGCGTAAATCCTATTGGGTAGGATTTTGAACTATTCCAAAAGTTACTGAAGGCTCCTGGGAGAGACCTCGAAGTACTACGTAGTTACCGTTAGGCCAGGCCCCTTTTGGAAGAACAGATAACCCTTCATGAAAGGTGTAAAAAGGTTCACTAATTTCACTTCCCTGTGAAGTGAAATTGCATAAAATGTGTAGGTTTTTGACACTATTCCAAATGTTACTGAAGGCTTCAGGGAGAGACCTTAAAGTACTACGTGGTTACTTTTGAGCCAGATTCTTTTTGAAGAACAGATAATTCTTCGTAAAAGGTGTAAGAAGGTTCACTTATTTCACTTCCCTGTGAAGTGAAATTTCGTAAAATATGTAGGTTTCTGACACTATTCCAAATGTTACTGAAGGCTTCAGGGAGAGACCTCAAAGTACTACCTAGTTACTGTTGAGCCAGGCCCCTTCTTGAAGAACAGATAACACTTCGTAAAAGGTGAACTTCACACACTTGACCCCGCAATAAAGATAGCAACGCACCATTAATAGCTTTGGTGTCTATAGGCGATGGTTGTCAGTTTCCATCAGGAGAGTCATCTGCTTGTCTGCTACTTATGATGCATAAAATTAAATCGACTTCATATATCAACGATACTCATATGACATATCTCAAAAACTTCGAAAACGATTTTGATGAAACTGGAACTGTTCCTTAAGTTGATCTCCATATGGCTTTTAATTCCCGAAAAAATTGTGAACAAACATACATATAATTAAGAAATTTAATACACGTGCTTGAACGTCTAAATAGATCATTATAATTAAATATTATTCAATTCCAACAATCTATATCAATATTATAGATGCGAAAGTTTAGATGTTTGGGTGGATGGATGTTTGTTACTCAATCAAATTTGGCGCACAGATAGATGATGGCCCGGGATAGCACATAAGCTACTTTTTATCTCGCAAAAATTAGGTCCTCGCGAATCCTTTTGCAAGCTGCTGCTAGTATTACACATGAAGCTGTATTATATCTGGAAACAGCAATTCTAATACCTACTTGGAACACAACTTTAAATACTGCTGTCATCTTCTGAGGTCTCACCCTCTCTTTCTAATACAGCTGTGTAAAAAGGGATGGAGAAACTTCGTAGAATCAGATATAACGTAGTTATTTCTTTAAAGTGATTCATACGAGTGCTAGCTCCACCTATACCTAATACTTCATGGTATTACATATGTCAAACAGATAACCTCCGTTTTTTCGTTGGTTGAAAATATAGAATAATGAAATGCAAGCTAATTAAATGTTATTTTAGAGTCAGAAGTTAGGTATTTGACCGGTTATTAATAAAGTGTTTGCTTGTATGTTTGTTGTAGAAATTACCATAATGGAACGCAAATACTTATCTATGACACGAGAGTAATTTTGTTCGAGAATGATCGTGTCACCACGTTTCGGTCTACGGTCTACGGTCGTAGAGATTTTTTTAAATTTATTTTTTAATTTAATACAGCGTGTAAAGGACGGTCTACCGAAAATCGACACCATGGATTTGGACAATGATTCAGAGAAGAAACCTAATGGAAATGATGTGTGGGAATTATTTGATTTTTCTGTCAATTTTTTACCTTAACTTCGTATAAGCTGATTTATTCTAACACTCTACAGAGCTCATTCTAAAAAAGTAGAAAACATTAACTTTAATTAACATACATATTCGACATACACATATCCGCCAGATCCTTTACGCGGTAGGTAGAGAGAACCGAGTGCAGGCTTGTCTCGCTTTCTTCACATCCATCACTCTCTTCATACACACACGCCGGTTGCGAAGACTCTTGACAGCACCTTTGGCTGTCCAAATACTCCAAGTACTCGATAAATCTGATCATGGTATGTCAGTCTTGGTCTTCCCCGGTACCTACATCCTTTCACATTCGCACTGTATATCTGTTTTGTTAAACTCCTCATCTACCATTTTTTCTACATGTCCGAACCAACGGAGGCCCTTTCTCATCTTTACACCGACACTTTCTTTCAAACCTGATCTCTCTCTTATTTCCACATTACGAACCCGGTCCGCGAGTGTTACACCACATATTTTTCTTAGCGATCTCATATTCGACATAATATTAAATTATTAAATTACTATATATAAATTATAGTGTCGGTGTAAAGATGAGAAAGGGTTCTCATCTTTACACCGACACTTTCTTTCAAACCTGATCTCTCTCTTATTTCCACATTACGAACCCGGTCCGCGAGTGTTACACCACATATTTTTCTTAGCGATCTCATATTCGACATAATATTAAATTATTAAATTACTATATATAAATTATTAAAAGGGATCCCTATTAAAAAAGGTAAATCTGATGCGCTGGTAGTACATATATTGTCAAACTTATTTCCAAATTTAAAATTGTCTTGCTACCTTTAGTACATGATAGATATATTTCGTGAATTTTATGGTTAGTTTTATGAACAGTATGGATTTGTTGATGCCCTCATGATGCGTTAAAACGCGAAACCGGTTGGGGCTAATTAATAAAACCTAAATAAAACAGGACAAGTGTTTGTAACGTACTCGTAATACAAAAGTAAAATTAAGGTAATACACAAAA
Source organism: Apodemia mormo (assembly GCA_036924255.1). Classification (NCBI taxonomy): domain Eukaryota; kingdom Metazoa; phylum Arthropoda; class Insecta; order Lepidoptera; family Riodinidae; genus Apodemia; species Apodemia mormo. The sequence goes on along the minus strand of JAUPFN010000010.1, from coordinate 9,809,867 downwards.
TAAGCAATGTATTATGCGTCACACACTCCGCCAAACATGGGCGTTTTCTGGTTCTGGGCCAGAGGGGAGGGAGGGGGGGGGGGTATATAAGTTAATAGTGACCGACCGAAACTGGAGTTTCAGCCTAAACCGTAACTGAAACTTAAGCTTCTGTTCCAGTTCCGGCCGAAACTGAAACCGTAACATTTTCAGACTATATTTTTATCGACAACAGAAGATAGTTAGTAGGTAAAAAAAATCCAGAGGGAGCCTCCGTGAATACCGCGAGCCCCACGATTCCGGAGGGGTTATCACGTCTCTCGCAATGCGCAATTTCATAATTGTTGTTATTGCAAGACACATAATAGCCTTGTATATTAGTGGCAGTCGTTGCTGCTCGAATATTTTTGGTGCTGTCACATCGCGGTAGGTTTCGCAGTTATAGTTTCACTAATTAGATTTTTATGGTGTCGATAATAGGCTAGTTAACTAAGTTTCACAAACTGTTTAACTAATTTGCCTTATTGAGTATATTAAGCTAAAAACTATTCATTTTTTGAAACGTACATTTTAAATTTACCACGAAAACGGTGTGGACTGTCATGGCGTCCTAATGACATCACGCCGTGATAATCTATATTATATACTCTGTAGTTTCTATGAAAATGACAACATCCAGATGACGTTTTACCACGGTGTGACGTTACGATTCCAGATTGCGTTCACTGTCACGTGACTTAATATTTATTTTTGTCGAATTTATATTATCTTAAAAATATTATTAATCCTTGTCTTAACAAATATTTTAGTTTTTTGGTATCTCTATATTATTATTATTAATCATTAATACTACAATACATCTTATTCATTCTTTGTGGACACAACGCGAAAAGGAGTGTTAATGGTGTTATAAGTTTGACGTATCTTTTGGTGTATGTGTGTCTGTGGTGTTCCCAAACGGACATACCGATTTCAATGCGTTTTTAATCCAAAATTTGTCACAACGTAATATTTTAAGAATTTATTTGATAAGGAAAGTCTGATGACGCTCGAACTCATCAATTACTTATATGTTATTTTTTATATATAATAAGATAGCAAACAAGCAGATGGATCTGCTAATGCAGAGAGGCAACCACCGCCTATAGACACCAAAGATGTTAATGGTACGTTGCTATCTTGTGGCGAGGTCTCATTTCACATGCATAAGTTTATCGCCTGTCTTACCCTCCAAACCGGAACATGACACTGTCAAGCACTGACGCTATTGCGACAGGAATAGGTAAGGTGGTGGTACCGGACCCGGGCGAGACAATGCAGAATTCTACCAACTAGTAGCCACGACGGTAGTGATTCTCAAGCCAATCGGTCGTCTTTTACGACCTGCCAGGCAGAACGGCATTTAGCCTATTCTTCATAGGAGCCCAGACCAACAAGTGCGTCATGTTTAGGCTCATTGGACGTAAAAGGCGACCGAGTGGCTATATGCGCGTCACTACCATCGTGACTACTAGGTGGTAGAGTTCTGCATCGGCTCGACCGGGTCTGGTACCACCGCCTTACCTATTCCTGCCGCAATAGCGTCAGCGCTTGTCACTGTCGTGTTCCGGTTTGAAGGGTAAGGTAGCCAGTGAACTTATGTAAGTGGTATTAGACCTCGCCACAAGATAGCAACGCAACATTAACACCTTTGGTGTCTATAGACGATGGGTGACTCTTTCCATCAAGAGCCCCATTTGCTTGTTTGCTATCTTATGATATAAAAAAACTTTCAGTTGAAATTTATAACTTAAAATGATAACACTGAAGGTGTTTCATTGTTAACTATTTTCAAATCTCAAAAAAATAATTATTTCAAATTTAATAAGATACTTTCAGAGAAAAAAATGATTATACCCAAAAAATAACTAAGATCGTGTTGAGGCACGTGTTGTTTTGAATTAAAAAAGAAAAAAAAAATCCCTAGAGCTTTTTCATCATTTTTAGGGGGTGTCGCAAAAAATTTAATTTTTAACGACTACCCTGATTTATATTGTATATGTTTATATATTATATGTCTATTGTCTATGAAAAAAAAAGTATCTTCACGCCAATATCCCCGAAGGGGTAGGCAGAGGTGCAACAAGTGCACCCACGATTAGCCGAAGATACTTGGTCCCACAAATGTGATAGGTGGCAAGCCTATCGCCAACCGGGCACTTTCCAATCCCGGGCAACTATGTGTTTATCAGAAAACTGAAAAAACACTTTTTTTTAAAGTGCCCGACCCGGGAATCGAACCCGGGACCTCATGTGGTCAACGCCAACGTTATATAATCAGATATGTATATTCATATTATTTTATATGTAATTGATGTACGTTATTTGTTTTAGGATTTTAATTGAAAGCACTTATAAATCTTTATTTCTATTTTAGTTTTATACGACGGGCATTTACTCTAAATATTTCCTAAAGTCGCAGTTGTCTAGAAGAGATCACTGTTAGGTTATAAGACCTCCAACTTATACTCTGTTTTTAAATAGAAAACGTTCTTTATTTTGTTAAATTATATGTATTGGTGTGCAAAAAAGTAAATTGTTTTTATTATTTAATAGGGTAGCCAACAATCAATGGGTTTTATGATTTCCTGTTTCTTTGTTTTTGCAGGTGGCCTAATTATAAAAGTATGTGCCGAGGTTGGGGCACAATGCAATGCACATCTACCTGTATCATAATCAGTAATCTACAACTTGCAAATTGGGTCACAAGGTGTAACATTCTTATCAAAGCTTTACCTACTTATTCTTTACAATTGCAAATAGGTAATATATTTTATTTAGATGCTATTCAAGAGCCAAAAAAACAACTCGTTTCTACACTTAAAAGTCCGCTTGCACCAAACTATTTAAATATTAAATAATTTTTAAATTAATTTAATAGTAGTAAAATTCGTTGAACAAGTTTTTAAATAATTTGGTGTATGCGGCCCTTAATATTATAAAGAGAAAAGATTTAAATATTTTATTTTTTGATGAACAAACTCATAAACTACTGGACTAACTTTAGAAATTCTTTCACCATTAAAAATATAAATACACTGTTAAAAAATTAAATGAGGAAACCGCGGGGTACGGCCCGTAAAAATAAAATTCTAAATTATAAGTTTATCTGTTACGCAGTAAACGTTCATGTCACACTTTAATGGTTTTTGTACCCCCCTGTTCTTGTCACAGGTGGTCACCCTTGTGAAACCCCTAGTGTGACGTAACATATTTTTAAGTCTGTGTAACTTGATGGTAAACATGTATAAATTTGTCGCCTACATTATTCTCAAAACCGGAACATGACACTAACAAGCATTGACGTTATACAGTAGGAATAGGTAAGGCGGTAGTTTCAAACCCGGCCCGGGTGAGATTTTGCAGAATTCTACCACCTAGTGGTGACGATGGTGGTGACAAGTTAAAGGCAGTCATTCGTTTTATACGAACTGCCTGACAGAGTGGTAGATGATTTATTCTTGATTGGTTGATATAAGGGCTAAAAACAACACGGGGAACCACGTTAGCTACAATAACAATAATAAGAATGAAATGGGTTTAAATAATGACGACTAAACTGTCTTTAAAGTCTTATAACAACACTTGTCTTATAACTATCAAATACAAAACAAAAATGGACGCTCCAAGTTCGAAAGATTACCTACTTCCGCAGGTGAGACGCTATTAATAAACCTTTAAAGTTACTCCTTTTACCTGAAAGAACTACATCTGACAACTCTACATAACTAAACACTCAGTGCATAAAGAATTGTTGCATTTAAAAAACTATACCAGTGCCGTATCTACATCGGCCGCTAGAATGTAATTGCGAGTGACCTCAATTTAAGTGTGCACTGGCCAGTGACCCCACATACCTACTCAATGGCACCTCGTCATTCATGTCTCATAATCAACAATCAGAATTGATAGGTCAGGATTCAAAAAAATCCAGAGTGGTCGTGAGACATCCGCTAAGAATGAAGTTACGTTTGCTGTATAATGTAGATTTTTGAATATCAAAGTGTGTATTTTAAGGTACCTACAGTAAAAGCTCTTTATTCACGGGGTTTTTGTTCCGTAAATATTTCCCCGTGTTGTTCCCGGGCTTCTTTGGAGAATAGGCCAACTGCCGTTCTGCCAGGCAGGTTGTAAAAGGCGACCGATTGTTTAGACGAGTCACGAGTCATCGTGGCTACTAGATGGTAGAGATCTGCATTGTCTCGCCCGGGTCGGTACCACCGCCTTACTTATTTCTGCCGCAATAGCGTCACTGCTTGTCACTGTAGTGTTCTGGTTTGGAGGGTAAGGTAGCCGGTAAACTTATGCATGTGGCATAAGACCTCTGTTCCACCATCTGTTTGTTTGCTATCTTATAATATAAAAAATAAAATAAAATAAAAAATATACCGCGATTACAGAAACCGTGAATATAATAAATTGCTAAAGTGCTTTTCGGGCCACGCGCAATGCAGTGTTCCAAAGTTGCCCATTACAATAATGCGGAATAAGAAGAGGGCTTTAAGGTTTCATACCATGAACATTTATGCTATTCAACGTCAGTGACAAATATATATCCGCACCATACTAGGTTCACCGCCTATAAAAAAATATTTAAGTACATTTTATGAATTGGTCTACTAACTCTCAAAAATTTATAAAGCCTTCTAAGTCGTGATAGTTTTCCTTTCGACTTAATTATATTTACTTCTACCATGGTTTTTTCCACCCCAAAATCAACAGTTTAGTCTGCAGTGGTGGGGTGGAGAGAATACTTGACTCTAACAAAAATTAGCACTTAAAAAATATAATATTTTACAAACAGCTCTGTTAATCAAAAACTTGTTTTCATAAACCTACAATATTTTTATTGTTGGTTTGTAATTAATAGTAACAAAATATTTATATTTTATATTAAAAACTTATCCAACGTTGTTGGACAGGTTTCGAGTACGTGAGAATAAAATTAACATCCCCGCTTTACATGTAGGGAAGCTACCCTGAAATTTTTTTTTATGATTTTATGTTAGGCACCACTTTTTTGACGTGACTAATATGTATATTCGTGCCAAATTACAGCTTTCTAGTAATATGGATCTCTGAAATATCGTGCGGCCAGACGGACTGACATAGCGAAACTATAACATACTTTGGAACCCTACAAAAGGTAATTTATATGGGGTTATAGGGGATAAGTTCCTAAGTTAAAATAAAAAACAAATAAATTAAAAAAATCAATTCATTTAAAGTTTTTGATCATATTGTTTAATTAAATATTATCTTCAGGTTTCTGCAATGGCTTGAAGAATTGTAAATATTTTTTTGCTTGGCAGTTTTAAAGCTTCTTCTTATACCGAACGTCTATAGACTTTCCAGTCCACCACGATTCACCCGTTTGTCGGTTGGCGAGACGAGTGATAATCCTTTTCGCCGCATTTTACTGACCTGATACCGAACGTCTATAGACTTTCCAGTTCCCCACGATTCACCTGTTTGTCCGTTGGCGAGACAAGTGATAATCTCCTTCGCCGTATTTTACTGACCTGATACCGAACGTGAACATCTATAGACTTTCCAGTTCACCATGGTTCACCCGTTCGTCGATTGGCGAGACGAGTGATAATCCCTTCGCCGCATTTTACTGACCTTAGACCGATTCTCGACTATTTCTAGCGATAATCGGGACCGACAGCTTTATCCAAGGCACGGAAGTGGTAACACACCACTCGCCAGATTCCGTGCTGCTACTGAGATTTTGTAATTTCTAGAAAAACCTCGAGAAAACTCAATCACATTTTTGCCCAACCCAGGGATCGAACCCGGGCCTTCGTAATCCTTCCTTCGCCGAAGCCTTCTACAACCACAATAATGTGGACACGAAGGCGATCCCCTAGACAACGAGGCAGTCTTTAATACAATTTATTTAATATAATATTTACCGCTGTTGTTTTTATTTAGTTAAAAAGGGACTGAATCTACTATATAGTATCCACTATAGGCACAGTTTGCGTCCTAGTGTGATTAATAATTATCAACATCTGTATATTTTTCTACAACCATAATAATGTGGACGCGAATTAGTAATTACAATATGCATACTAATAATGTTAAAATACACATAAACTCGTGTCTTTCGTGTTTTATAAGTTAAAATTAATAACCAAGTAAAAAGTAGATAGACGAGTTCGCGTCCATTGCGGACGCAAAGTGGAAGATTTATTTGGTAGCACGAAATAAAGAAAATTTTTATTTCATATTCCTTTAATATAATTATAGTAATAATAAATAAACAGTAAAAATAAATAAGTATATGGTAATAATTCGCGTCCGCTTTATTTTAAGTGTTAACAATAAAAAAATTAGTTGATTTCATAATTGTTTTTAATTATTTATTTATTATTAAAGTCTAAAAACAACTAGGTATGTAACCTTAGTTTATATTGATAAAAGCGATAACAAACTTCAAATCGTCAAATGCACTGCTAATGTCTTTAGTTAAGCCATCACTCAGTTTTGTTAGAAGTCTAAGTTTAGACATTCGTTTGGAACACGCCCATAGATAGAGAGTTTGTTTGATACTCTTTAGTGTCAACTGTCAACCATCAATATACCAATTGCAACAATTTTACGAGTGACAGTTATTTTTTATACCAAAACTTTAGTTTATGATTGGTCGGTAAGACGTCTCAACTCTGTTCGGTAAGCTGTTAATAAATAATGTTCACATTTGGGTCTTATAACAAAATTTCTGTCGTCTATGGTAACAAGTTGAAAGTATTTTTTTTTCTTTTCACTAATGGCGTGTCTTCCGGTACCATACATTACAACGTCAAAATGGCAAAGAAAAAAGGCGATGAGAAAGTGAACCAAACACCTCAAAGTGATAACGAAGAGCAGAATTTTGACGAGGAGCCAGACTTTGATGATCCAGAAGGATTTGTAGATGATATCGCTGATGAAGGTAGAGTTTTTAAGGGTCCATAAGTTAACCCGGCCATATGCGTCACCTACTTAAATTAATTGTTTCATGGTGTAGTTTTATGCTTAAAAAGCATTTCATCCTTTTAATATATATATTATAAGTAGTATTTACGTGAGAAAGTTCCTTAATTTATTGTACGCAATATTTTACAAACTTTGCGATTCTAACCTCAATTTGACGTTGCAGAATTGCTAGCAGACCTTTTGGAACAGAAACCAAAGGAATCTGACGGTTATGAGAATGTTATTGTTGTTGACGGTTGCCCGCAAGTTGGGCCTGAACGTTTAGAAAAGTTACAAAGCGTTATAAACAAGATATTTAGTAAATTTGGGAAGATCGTCAATGAGTATTATCCAACCACTGATAATGGAGTCACAACAGGTTACATATTTCTCGAGTACAGTAACCCCCAAAATGCTGCTGAGGCCGTACAAGCGACAAATAATTGTAAATTAGATAAACAACATACGTTTTTAGTAAATCTCTTTACTGATTTTAAGAAGTAAGTATTCACGTTTTGTAACATAAAACATATGGATTTGTTAGTAATTTATTTCGCATGCATTGTTTATATTACGATTATAGACTTAAGTATCATTTCTTAAAAGGCTCCTTTTTAATGTTTAGTATGATTTAGTTGATTTCGTTTGTTCTTCTAACATAACAGATTACCTGATATCAATGTTTCCATTTTTTATTTGTTTATATAGCATAAAATAGCAAACAAGCAGATGGGTCTCCTGATGGAAAGAGTCAGCCATCGTCTATAGACACCAAAGATGTTAATGGTGCGTTTATATCTTGTGGTGAAGTCTAATGCTACTTTTATAAGTTTACCGGCTACCTTAACCTCCAAACCAGAATGACAGTGACATAACAGACATTATTGTGGCAGGAATAGGTAAGGCAGTGGTACCAGATCAGGGCATGATAATGCAGAACTTTACCACCTAGTAGCCACAATGATAGTGACTTGCAAGGCCAATCAATTGCTATTTACAATATGCCTGGCAGAATGACAGTTGGCCTATTCTTCAAAGCGCCCGGACCAAAATGGGGTAAATTTCCCATCATTTGAAATCATTCCATTCATTTCCATTCAATTCAAAATTCAAACGATAAATCCCCACTAATAGTATAAATTGAAAGTCTGTTTGTATGTTACATTTTCATGGCTTAACTGTCATCCTGATTTCGATGACATTTGACAAGAATATAATTATTGAAGATTGGTGGTTAAATATCGGCTACTTAAAAAAAGAAATTACTCCCCGGGGCTAAAATAAAGGATGAAAATTTGTATGTTACATTACTTGCGGCAGAAGATCAACTAGTGTTTTTATGTTTAGTCGGTGTATATTGTTTTCTCCTAAAGTCAAAAATTAAAACTGTAGTCAAAGATTGCATCTTTTAAAATCCAATGATTATAATAGATAAACTATTATACTTATTTGATTTTAAAACATGTCAGAAGTCATTGACTTTTCAATGACTTCTGATATGTTGACATGTCAGAAGTCATTGAATGTCTTTTGAATTGAAGTCATGACATGAAACAAGTAGATGACTTATAATGGAAAAAGAGTACTGTCACCTAGAACCTAAGATATTAAGGATTTTTATGTGTATGGTTATTATGGAATACAATATGATGTATTATCCAATATTACACCAAATTTTTAACAATTGAATTAAGATAAAATATAATAATACCTGCAGTTACTTCAGTTGCATCACACTCCAAATTAATATTCTTATCAAGTTGTTGATTTATAATTGTTATTTTCTTCTTAGGTATTCAGATATCCCTAAAGAATGGGAGCCACCGGCACCTCAACCTTTCAAGGTGCAGTCAGATCTGCAGTGGTACCTGATGGATCCAGATGCATATGACCAGTTCCTCGTGGGCATTGGTACTGGTGTAGCGTTACAGGTGTGGCAAAATGCTTTGCCTGAACCTGTTGTATTGCAAGAAAGACCAGTGAGTTGTTTTATTTAATTTTTATTCCATTGTTCCATTTGCACCTAGGTCAACAATACATTTAGAGGTATCATTAAAATTTATTAAGTGCTAATAAATCTAGCACTATATTTTTAGTAAAACTGTATATAATAAAAAAAACAAATTGTTACACTATTACATTGCTTTCTTTGAGATGTAGGCTGATTAAACTGATGGTTAATTGGTGTTAGGTTTTACTCAATTTACTAGTTTGTAAATGATTAAAATTAGTGGAGATGCCCATGGACGTACCGGGGGGGGGGGGGGGGGGGGGGGGCAGCTGCCCCATCCTGGAATTTGTTTACCTCTATATTAACTATCTGTTGTAGATAAAAATAGAATTAAAAAAATATAGTCTTAAAATGTTACTGTTGCACCCACCTCCTGGCCCAGAACCTGGGTACACCCATGGAGATGCTCATTGCTGCATTTCAAAACATTTACGATTACTACTTGTAAGTAACAACAATAGAAGCCAAGATCAACAATCTTACTTTTTTTTATAACATAGAGTGGCAAGCAAGCAGATGGCCCCCTGATGGAAAGAGACAATAATTGTCTGTACATAGATGTTAATGGTGCATTGCTATCTGTGAGGTGAGGTGTTAATGTCACATGTATAAGTTTAATGGCTACATTAACATCCATGGCAATGAAAATCATTGACTCTATTGCAGCAGGAATATTTGTGCTACCAGACCTGGGCAGGCAAGACATTGTAGAACTCTACAACCTAGTAGTCACAATGGTAATGATTTGTATAGCTAATCATTCCTTTAACAGACCATCTGGCAGAAATGGCAGATGGTCTATTCTTCAAAGAAGACCCCAACCAACATGGGGGGAATAGATAAATTACATACATAAATACTAAATTATATTTAAACATCCAAACCCAAAAATGTAAATATCTATGTTGATCACACAAATGTTTGTTCTTGTTGGGAATCAAACTCGAGCACCATTCATTACAAAGTCAGGGTTGTTAACCACTCGACCGGTGCAGTGTTCATGCATGAACAGTACATTAGGTAGTTGATTTCTTATATAAAATATTGTTTTTCATTTACAGAACTGGACTGAAACTTACGCTGTATGGTCACCTTTAGGAACATACTTGGCAACTTTCCATTGGCGAGGAGTTGCTCTATGGGCTGGTCCCAAGTTTAGTCAGTTTCAGAAGTTCTACCACCCTGAAGCAAGATTCATATCTTTCTCACCATGTGAGAATTATATTGTCACTTTCTCACCTAACAGTGATAGGGGAGATGACAAGAAGCTTATCATTTGGGATATTAGGTAAGTGGGAATTAATATTTTTCTAAATTACAAGCTTATCTTTTGGAAGTGAATGTATTGTTGAGAACTTATTATTCTCAAACACAAACATGTTTAAAACTATATTCATTTCAGATGTTTGAATTCTCCTATAATTTTATTTATTTATAACATATTAATGACATTTCTTATCTAATATATTGTGCTCTAAATTTAAGTTTTTCTTTTATTTCTTTGTATTATAGTTACACCGACCACACAGCCCATAGACTCCTAATAACAGGTGAATGGCTCCTGACTACACAGCTAGCTTATAATTCCGATATGACAAATCCGACAAGTTCCAACAAATGTCCACTCGCCAATACTCAATTAGTGTTGACCAATCAGTTGCTCTGTACAACACTAACTTTCTCTGTGGCCTTGAGTTAGCCAAACACGGTGTTGCAACTCTGCTTCGTCTTACTTCAACTACTTGCCAGAATGCATTCAATATGGAAAATCAAACAAGGCATCTATGGGCTGTGTGATTAGTGAATAGTTATGTTGAACTATTGTAATCATAAGTCATGTATATTTCATAATATGAATATTAAAAAGCAGATTTCCAGCACACTTGCTCAATTCATATCTTTGCAGACCTTGTGTTGAAATATACACTGGTCATCAAAAAAATCGGCCCACCCTGTTTTTGTTCGTTATTTCTCAATTATTTCGTAGATAAGCCATTTCTCACAGTTGTTTTTTGTTTTGAGGGTCGGATAAGATGTTTGACACTCTGTTTGTCATAAATCCTATGGCACTTAACGGTACTTGATTATTTTTTGTTCAAAAATACTGCTAATTGCTGATTTGACGGTTTACGTCGGTACAAATTAAGCTCGTGTTTCCAGTCCGAAACAAACTTTTCTCGGGATATCTTGTTATTTACGTTAAGTTTATTTACTGAAGCTGTAGTTTTGATTAATTTTGCCTGAAAATAATGGATACTACTGAAGCGGAGGCAGCGCAAGTTGTGGCTCTACTGCAACAGGGCTTAAGTCAACGTGTCGTGGCTAGAAGATTGAATCTCAGCCGTTCTGCAGTTCGACGAGTTTACCAAAGGTTTCTAGAGACTGGGCAGTATCGAAGAAGATCTGGATCTGGCAGACACAGGGTGACAACTCAAAGGGACGATCGCTTTTTAGTGGTATCGGCTTTAAGAAATCGACACCTTTCTGGCGTCGATCTCCAACAACGCTTACGTGAAGATCGGGGTGTGGCTATAAGTGACAGTACTGTTAGAAGGAGACTTCGAGAGCAGAATTTAAGACCACATAAACCAGCAACGGGACCACTTTTGACCACAGCTCATCGTCAAGCAAGACTTCAATTTGCGCAAAATCACATTAACTGGACTATAGGTCAATGGGAGTCAGTTCTTTTTAGTGATGAGAGTCGAATGACTTTATACGGTTCTGACGGACGTCGTAATGTAATGCGACGACCGGGTGAACGTTATGCCCAGTGTTGCATAAGAGAAACAGTCAGTTACGGTGGGGGCTCTGTAATGTTTTGGGGCGGGATATCTTTAACTGGACGAACGGAGCTGGTTTTCATAAGTAGAGGTGCTTTAACTGCTGCACGATACATTACGGAGGTTTTAGAAGACCATGTGGTGCCTTATGCTGGCTACATCGGGGAAAACTTTCAACTTATGCATGATAATGCACGGCCACACATAGCGCGCAATGTCACCCAGTATTTAGAAGAGGTCGGCATTCGTGCTATGCAGTGGCCCGCCCGAAGCCCTGATCTAAACCCGATAGAGCACATGTGGGACACCTTAAAACAAAAGGTAAGAGCACGGAATCCAGCCCCTACCACATTGGGAGACCTGGAAACCGCCATCAAGGAAGAATGGGAACGAATTCCTCAAGAGACCATTAAAACCTTGATTAAATCTTTAAAACGGCGAATGCAAGCCGTTATTCGAGCAAGAGGAGGAAATACCCAATATTAAGATGAAAAAATGGTGACGATAACTTTAATGATTAAAAAAATAAGTGAGTTTGAAATTTTAACTAAAAAAATGTGAAATTAATGATTTTGACTTCAAATCCTAATTAAATTGATTTTTTTTATAATTTGAAGGTTTAAAGTACTTAAATTAGTGTAAATAAACATGATTAGTAAATCATTTTAGTTATTAAACAATATGTTTTCTTTTGCCAATGAAAACGCATAATTTGCGGTGAAAATGCAGGTGGGCCGATTTTTTTGATGACCAGTGTAGCATCCATTAGGCATATTGATAGTAAGCTTGTATTGCAGCTACTAGATGCTGTGCCCTTTATAATGATTATGCACCTGTAAAATGGGTGTATATAATTTGTTTTAAAACAATCATTGTAATCTTTATATGTATGAAATAAATGATTTGATTGAAATATTCTCTGAAGTTGTAATCAAAATTTAAATAAGGTGACTGGCAAAAAACTACATGTTATTGACAGTTAATGCTCATATGCAAGCAATAAAAGAGAATATTGTTTAACTGCATTATAAAAATCAAAAAAAGTAGTGTAGTTGTACTCAAAAATTATGGTTATTGTGTGAGCGACGAGCAATAGACTTGACGCCTTGACTTAAACGCGCTGCAGTGGGAAATTGCTGTTTATAAACAATAAACATCTATTTATATGTATGGATGTTTGCACTTAGTATTATTAGTGCACATTTAGGTCAAAATTTAAGTACCTATTTTTGTAACATATTCGGTATCAGAATCGATAAGTCAGCTTTAATTTTTAAATTAGTACCTAATAACATATACTTATTACATTGTGACACAAAAATAATTGAATTTAAAACATTTTTACCATTGAGTTAAAAAAAAAACCTATGGTTTTTAACGTTTTTTAAGCCCAACCAGGCTGGTTCAGAGAGACTATTTCATATAAATTTTTGTACTATCACAAATACAATAGCAAATATATATTTTTTGAGCACATACAAGTTTTGAACCTTGTGATGATAAATAATAACAATATTTTATCTTATTGAATAACAAAAATGTTACAGTTTTACCCATTTAATAATTAGAGCAACTTATTGCCAAACAGGACTGGACAGGAGAAACGTAGCTTTCCACCACCCGATGAATATGTGACATGGCCCATCTTCCGTTGGAGTAAGGATGATAAATTCTTTGCAAGACTGGGTGCCGATATGCTCTCTGTGTACGAGACACCGAGCTTTGGGCTTCTTGATAAAAAATCTATTAAGATTCCAGGAATCAGGTAAGAGCTTATAGTAAACATTTGAATTATATTACTTAAAACTATATATATACTTATTTAACAAACATGTAAATCCATTTTCAAATAATTAATATTTAAAACGGCTTGAAAATGTTGGCCACTACTAGAACGGTGACTGACAAAATTATTAAATAGTTCAGTAATGCTTAGATATTTTACAGCCACCATTATTTGATTAGTATATTTCTTGTTGTGTCACATTGAACATTCCTTCAAATATAATGTGTACAAATAAGTTGCAACATATTACATTATCTTTCACTTTAAGATTTTTGTAAAGGTGCAAAGTTATCATTCATTGACTACCCTCTTGGTAAAGTGGTTAGTTCCGAAAGGGTCTTTGTTTGTTAAGAACAGAAGAACAGTGTTTATTAAATATATATCAATTGTTGATACACCCAAATTGTGAACAAATAAATTGTTTACTTTAGAACTAGATGAATGCATGTAATTTATCCACTGATTAATATTATTATTGATAAGAAGCTGAACTGGTAAACTATGCATCGCCTAAGATCTTAATTAAAATCATTAAATGTGTGATAAGAATGGTTTCTATATGAAAATAAGTCTTTTTCTAATATTTTCGCCGTGTTGGTCCTGGCCTCCTTTGTAGAATGGGCCAACTGCCGTTCTGCCGGGCAGGTCGTAAAAGGCGACCGATTGGCTATCGAGTCACTACCATCGTGGCTACTAGGTGGTAGAGTTCTGCATTGTCTCGCCCGGGTCTGGTACCACCGCCTTACCTATTCCTGCCGCAATAGCGTCAGTGCTTGTTGCTGTCGTGTTCCGGTTTGGAGGGTAAGGTAGCCGGTAAACTTATGCGTGTGGCATTATACCTCGCCACAAGATAGCAACGCACCATTAACATCTTTGGTGTCTATAGGCGATGGTTGACTCTTTCCATCAGGAGACCCATCTGCTTGTTTGCTATCTTATGACATAAAATAAAAATAAAAAAAATAAAATGTTCCTTGCTTTTTTTCTGTTTTTTTTTCAATTAAAATCTTCTTGGATATCAACGAATATTTCAAAAAATACAATGTTAAATATTTTCAGGGATTTCTGCTGGTCGCCCTCTGACAATGTTCTTGCTTATTGGGTGGCAGAAGATAAAAACGTGCCAGCGAGAGTAACTCTCTTAGAACTACCCAATCGTACTGAAATACGTTCCAAAAACTTATTCTCTGTTGCGGACTGTAAAATACACTGGCAAAAGAGTGGAGACTACCTGTGTGTAAAAGTAGACCGATATTCAAAGGTCAAAAAGGATAAAAATGATATTAAATACTCTGGAATGTATTATAACTTTGAGATATTCCATATGAGAGAAAAGGAAATTCCTGTTGATTCAGTAGAAATTAAAGAGCCTATTCAAGCATTTGCATGGGAACCTGTAGGTTCTAAGTTCGCCATTATCCACGGTGATACTGCTAACATTTGTATAAGTTTTTATCAAGTTAATACTGGTCAAGCTCCGACATTGTTAAAGAAGTTTGAAAGGACGACATTTAATCACCTGTTCTGGTCACCGATGGGTCAATTTATAGTGTTGGCTAATCTTGGTCTTACGGGAGGTGCTTTGGAGTTCTTGGACACTAATGATTTTACCATAATGAATGTGTCGGATCACTACCAGGTAATTTAGTTACATATTCAAAGGAAACAAATGTTTACTGTGTTCTGTTATACCAACATATGCATGTGGCATTAAGATCCGAATCCGAATAGCAACGCATCACCTTGGTGTCTAAAGGTGATGGTTGTCTCTTTCCACCAGGAGAGCCATCTGCTCGTTTGCTAT
This sequence comes from Apodemia mormo, assembly GCA_036924255.1. Lineage (NCBI taxonomy): Eukaryota > Metazoa > Arthropoda > Insecta > Lepidoptera > Riodinidae > Apodemia > Apodemia mormo. The sequence goes on along the minus strand of JAUPFN010000010.1, from coordinate 9,794,502 downwards.
CTTATGATTAGAGACCGCATTATATGCATTAGCATATTTGCATATTTAAGCCATCCTTAGCGGTAACAGCATATTTTTCTTAAGATGTAGTTATGGTGCATATTCAACCTGTGTTTAACATCATGTTTACAAGCAAATGATCTGTTAAACACATTAATTGCTTGTTAAAATTGATTTGCTTTTCGGAAACCAGCCATAAGTGTTTAACCTTTTAATTGCCCGACTTTTTATCAGTCGACGTGCCCCCAGCGCCTGGCACATTGAATCGAACAATAAATACCTACAACAAATAGGGTTGTAAGTTTTATAAGTCAAATAAAACATCAATAGATTTATTAGTAGGTATTTAATTAAATTAAGTATTCTTATACTGAACTATAACTATACCGAATTAACGTCGCCTTTTCATTTTTTTAATTGGGATGATTCGCCCGGGCGTAAATATGTTACGGTACCACCACCTTACCTATTCCTTCCGTTAAAACCAGTGTTGGCCGCTGTCATGTTTCGGTTGGAGGGTAAGGTAGCCGGTAAACTTGCGGCATAACACCCCTGCCTCGAGGTTAGCAGCGCACTAGTAAGATCCTTGGTGTCTATAGGCGACGGTTGTCTCTTACCATCAGGATCATCACTTTCTAGAATATGTATCAATTCTTCAGCAGTCCTCATGGTAAATATCAATGTTTAAAACACAAACTTAAAGTTACTTCATCATAAAAACATGCGCAACACTAATGGAAAATTTCATATGGCTCAACTCGATATGACGTCATGTATGGTTGTGTTTATCCGACGTAGGCGCTGACTATACTGGCGAAAAGGACACAATCTAGAGATGGGAATTTCCATTTACATTTGTCCATACAAAAATAATGAAATCTTAAATTTCTTACAAAAATATAGATTTACACAGAGCAAAAAGAGCATGTTATTAAATAACAATTAACTTAACATACTTTTTTAATTTAGTAACTTAGTATTTAATATAATATTTTTGTTAATGCTATATGGAATATCTTAGAAATTCCAACAATATGTCTCATCACTACTGTCGGATAAACACGACATAGGCGTTGGAAGTCAATATACTTTCTCTGGGATAATATTAGTAAATTTACCATTATTGAAATAGTCTTTATTTTGTTTCTTGTACATCTGAATTGTAAGACTAAATAAAAGGTTGAAAATGTAAACTTTTGAAAAAAGAATGTATTTTAGGCTAAAGCATTGTAATAAGAAAAGAAATTGCATAAATAATACACAGGGTTTTGTGTCAGATAAATCTAACTCAGGCGGAATAAGCCCGAATTTTTTTGTTGGATAAATCCTACTCATGCGGTGAAAAGGTTAATTTAGTTAACAGTGTAAACCAATGGTTGCTGTAATGCTTGTACAAGTACTTGTACGCAAGTATGGATTGAATTTTCGCTGAAGTCTTCAGTGACTTTATTTAACTAATGTATTTTTCAGATGTCTGGAATAGAGTGGGATCCAACAGGTCGCTATGTAGCCACGGGTGTGTCATCGCTCAAGTGTAAAATGGATTGTGGCTACTACTTGTGGTCCTTCCAGGGGAAGATTCTTCGTCGGTAAGTAGTTTTTATTATAGAAAGTAATAATTATCGCGAAAACACATTGTAGATTAATGGAAGTTGCTATCCACTTGGCAGGGATGTAATGCCATATTTATAATTTCAATGGAATAAAACTGCAAGTACTGACTTCCCATTTCCTGTATCTCTACAACCCTGCATCAGATCTTCACCAAATTAAAATGGGACCATCTTAAAGTTATACTCTTTGAAATAAAACAGAGTTTTTTAAACTGGCTCAGGGATCTTCACCAAATTAAAATGGGACCACCTTAAAGTTATACTCTTTGAAACAAAACAGAGTTTTTTAAACTGGTTCAGGCTTCTGCGAATAATCTGCAAACATACATACATAAAAAAACCGTTCACGGAAGAGATGGACTCGCATACGGAGGGTTCAGTACAAACTTAGCTAGCTACATAAATTTCATGATTCTAAATCAACAGAAAGTACCAAATAGGTTTTCCTTATCCAATCCAATAGAATTCCAAACCTTATGAATTGCAAAATATGCGATATAAATGATCATATCTTTTGATTGCATTGACTTACAAGTTGATTTTTTCATCACTGAGAAAAACCTAAGAACCGAGTATTTTATATAAATTTCAACTTGATACCTCCACGCGTTCCTGAGAAAAAGGGTCTTAACAGACAGACATGGCGGACAGATGGTCAACAAGGTGATCCTATAAGGGTTCTGACTTATTCTTATGATAGGTATGGAACTTTAAAAAAGATTGTGACAAATTCAGAACCACTTCCTTTTTGGGAAGTCAGTTGATTGATTACCTAGGTATCTTACCCTTGTAATGGAATATGCCAGCAATATCATCCACACTGATAACACAGGTCAACATGAATTTTGATTCTGATTACTGCCTAACTAAAGAATGAAAAAATATTTTCATCTAATAAAGTTTGCTTTTGTAGCTACCAGCACGAAAATTCAAATTTTATGGAAAAGCTCTATTTTTAAATTTCAATTATATTTAAAAGGAAAACAAGTTATCAATTATACATTTTTATTAATATAATTATAAAATACGGCATAGCTAAACACAAAAATACAAAAAAGAATACAAAAAAACTTTAGAAAATGAATAGTAGTCCCCCCACTCCTCTCTTAGGTACACCATAAATGCAATGGCTCTTCAAAAAATCTAGTTTAGTTTACATTTAGTTTTCATTTTATAAAGTACAAAAGCAAAGTTTATTGATTGTTAATAGCGTTTCTGTTTACCATTCAATGTATATAATCAGAAAATGGTCACTAAATATCAGACTCAGAAAAAAAAATTTTTTTTGTTGACCTGTGTAATTTAACCTTCATTATAAGTTTCACTAATTTCAAACTCCATGCTCATACGTTCTTTATATTTTTAAAGAGGAGCCAGATTATTTTCATAATTTGAAAAAAAAATGTATACATGTAAATGGGAAATATTTGAAAAACTGACCAAAATAATAGTACCCAATACAATGATTTTTAGACGTGTTTGTTTGTTTGCATTAATAATTGTGCAAAAATACTATACATGCTGATGATTATACATGGGAAAGTGTATGAGTGTTTGTTTGTCCATCTTTCACGGCAAAATGGAGCAACGAGTTGACCTGATTTTTTAAGTAGATTTTATTGAAGGGACGGAGAGTGATATAGGCTACTTTATGTTTCTTTCCACGAAATAAAGAAAACAACGGAATTGGCAAGTACAAACATTTGTATCAGGACCGCGATCGCCACACTCACACATAAAATAAGCATTATTGCATATAAACTACTAATGCAAACATTGTTTCATTGGTTGTTTTCATTTTAAGCAACAATAATCCGAAACACACAAACAGAACATTTAAAAATATACCAAACTGCGTTACAATAAATTTTATTTTGCTACAAAAAAAAAAGAGTATTTACGTCCTTTTGTAGTCTATTCAAAATAGACTCATCTATTTGTACAATAGTGAAACTTAAGATCGTAATAGTTTCGCTATTCTACAATAGATGGCAGCATTGATTTTTCCGTAGTTTTCAGTTGATCATATTTGAGTAGAGAACTTTCTAGAACGATATACGTAATGACTGTCATTACGTATATCTTTCTAGAAAAATTAGGTCAACCTAAAATGAACTTTATATGTAAGGTGTACGGCTGATTTTAGCTTGACTTTCTATTATATCATTAGAGATTATATTAAATCAGGAATTTAATTAAAATAAAATGAAAATTGTACTTTCGAATGATATGAAATATCTCCATTTTTAATCATCTGTATTCTACTATCATTTCTGCATTCAAGGATGGCACAATACGGCATAATTCAGTGTACAATAGATTTTCGCACGACGACTATCTCCTAATGATATGGTAAGTATCACTAAGGCAATTTAGAAAAAGCGCATAATAGTGACGCACGCGGCACGCCCACTCTTCACTTCCCCTTGTTTTCTTTATTTCGTGTTTCTTTCTAACCCCCCCACTTCTTCCCCTAATTCAACGCGAGCGAAGCCGCGGGCAAAAGCTCATAATAAATAATGCACAGTTTTAATAACTGGTGGTTAATTTCAAAAGTGGTGCATATTTTTGTATGCATGCATGATGCATCCATGCATAATTTACAAGCCGCTCTTCCTTACTCGAAGATGTGTCTAAAACGAAACTTAATGTTAACATTTTAAAGCATATTATAAGTAATCTATAATCTTTATTGTTCAAGCTATTTTGATAGCAGTAGTAGAAATTATTCCAGTATTTATATATGTATTTTAATATATTAGTATCGTTGACTACCACCCATCACACAAATAAATAATTTGCTTACTTTGGGGTTAGATCAGTTAATGTAATGTGAAAATACATATATGTATTGCTGTTTTGTTATGTGTTGGGGAGTTATCGATATCTCCGAATGACTTTATGAGTATTAAGTTTATTGATGAAGGATGATACTTTTATTATAGTGTAATGAAGGAAGGATTTGCTCAATTCCTGTGGAGGCCTCGTCCACCTACACTATTATCGGAGAAGCAACAGAAAGAAATTAAGAAGAACCTCAAGAAGTACTACTCACAGTTTGAATCTAAAGACCGTATGAGAAGCAGTAAGGCTAGCAAGGTAATGTTATTTATACCATATTATTTATTCTTTAGCTTCATATGTTCATACCAATTAAAAAAACGAGGCCGAATCTCCCCTTTACAGACTAATGTTTGAACTCAAGTTTATTTTTCAATAATATTTTTTAAATGTTTTCTCTTGTTCTTTTTTGTTCTAAGAATCGATGAAACGTAAAAAGACAATACTGAAAAAGGCTGAACCTTTCTTTTTTATTTTTGTAGATATCACTATGTTATTAAAGGTGCATAATTAATACAGATGTCACAAATAGTGATTTTGCCGAATACCGGATATTCAGTCAGACCCTTGGCTGAATACAGAATATTCAGCCGCCTATTTGTTTCATTAGCGAGTTGATTGTGTCACGAAACGTATTATTTGTTTACAACAAATGGAATAACTAATAGTCTTGTTATATTGTATTGCTAGAAATATTGTCTATCTGCTTGTCAAAAGAATAATGTTTGTCGAAAAATGCTTGAAATAAAATGTTTTATTGGTAAAAATTTACCTCTGAAGAATCTTAAGTATTAATTGTTATGTTTCTGGTAAAATATATTGTTTTTTTGTTAATACATATGTGCATTTTTTTTTAATGAAAATGTGTTCAGTATTCGGTCAAATAGTGTCCAATATTCGGCTGAATACCAAACACGAAAGAAAGTGACAAAATACTGAATAGTAACCGAATTTCGTGGCATCTCTTTTGCTTACTGCATAATTGATTACTGATGTTAGTGACATATTGTTAATCGTTCGCCATTTACGCAGTTGTTGAAACACAGGTGGTCTATTGATTTCATCTTTTGTTACCTGATGAGATGGGAGGTGATACCCATAATCGTATTTGCCAACCAATCTATTGCTTCATTGAATCTTAAATGTGCCACACTACAATAATTTCTTTAAAAAACACACTTTCGTAGCTACTAGGTGGCAGAGTTCTGCATTCACCCGGCAGGCGTATCACCTAACGTTTGCAATCCGCCAGCGACCAGCGATGACTTTTAAACGTAACGAAAAAAACCATCAAAAACGTCACCAATTGCTTGCTGGTCATTGGATGCACTTTTTGCAATGACTCAGCACCAAAACTAATCAACTGGCAACAACTGCCACTAATAAACAAGGCTGTTATGTGTCTTGCAATAACTAAACAGTTACGATAATATCGCATTGTGAATTACGTGATAACCCCGCGGGTCTGGTACCACCGCCTTACGTATTCTTGCCGCATTAGCGTCAGTGCTTGTCGCTGTCGTGTTCCGGTTTGGAGGGTAAGGTAGCCGGTAAACTTATGCATGTGGCATTAGACCTCGCCACAAAATAGCAACTCACCATTAACACCTTTGGTGTTAACTCTTTCTATCAGGAGATCCATCTGCTTGTTTGCTATTTTATGATATAATAATTAAAAAAAAACTGATATGTAGAAAGGACTCTTTTGTTACTCCGATTCGCACTTGGTCAGATTTTTTCATTGCCCCTTTTTACTACAGGAGCTAGTGGCAAAACGCACAGAACAAATGAAGAAGTACATGGAGTATCGCGAGATGAAGTCTCGCGAGTGGGCCGAGCAGAAACCGCGCCGGCTCGAATTACGAAACTGTAAGTACATAAACATCATTTGACCCAAGGATGGATCCAACCTTCAGGTCAGCGGGGTTCTCACATTTGAGGTTCAGTGAATTAGGCTCTAATCCTTAGTTTGCAATAATGTATCCATACTTAGACCCCTGCATAGGGTGGGTAGAGGGGGAAGTATCCTCGATCCGGCCTTGATTTGACCGCACCTTTGGTGAAGTGGCTAGCGAACCTAGAGTTCGATTTATGTAACAAAACGTCAATCGAGTCGGAGCGCTTCGGGCTCACACATTATTCGCGCGTAGCACGACGTGACGTTGTATTGTGTTTACGTGTTACGTAAAAGGCTAAGTTTTGGTGCAATAAAACGAGTTTTATAGACAGTCATAACCCCAGCCCCCCACCCCCCCCCCTGGATCCCCCCTTGCATTGACATTATTGCGGTAGAATAAGGCGACATTAATCCTTATTTAAATTCGTATCTAGACTCCAGATTGGGGGGAGGGGGGTGTCATGCCTGGATCCGCCCTAGAGTAGGGTAAAGTGTGAAAATTTTCCATCTAGTAATCACGACAGTAATGACACGTATAGCTAAACATTCTTCTATTATGAATTGTCTGAAAGAACGGTGAATGGACTTTTCTTTAAAGGGACCAAATTTGCATAATAAAATGTATTTTATTTATTTCAGATGTGGATACGGACGGTCTCGATACTGATCAAGTTAATACAGTTGAAGAAGTTGTTGAATTCTTTGTCAAAGAGGAACAAACGGTCATCGAGTAGTCACCATACTTCTCACACGTTTAGGGGTCAGGGTTAACTCTGACCTCAATTATTAACGGGGCTTAACTGGTTTTAACCAGTTCTAAACCGGTACCAACGAGATATAACAAGATATAAGTGTTTTAATAAACGGACAACTTCATCAGTGTTTTTTTATAATAACCCGATTAGTCACAAAGTTTTTGTACACATTTCCATTATGTTCAGTGTAATGTTTCAATTTTTAAATTATACAATAGGTAATGTTTATAGAAATCATATTAAATTGATATGTTTCAAACACATAATGGTCTTTTAATGTACTTGCTAGAATTCTGTAGTGTAATGTTGTAATAGATTTCAAAAAGGAGGGGTTCTCAATTTGACTTTATTTTTAGGGTTCCGTACCCAAAGGGTAAAACGTAAAACGGGACCCTATTACTAAGACTTCGCTGTCTGTTCGTCTGTTTGTCTGACCATCTGTCACTAGGCTGTATCTCATGAACTGTGATACAGTTGAAATTTTCACACATGACGTATTTCTGTTGCTGCTGTAACAACAAATACTAAAAACCGAATAAATGTTTAAAGGAGACTCCCATAAAATAAATGTGAATTTTTGACCGCCCCATTGGTCGAGAGCGAATCTAACTACGAATTGAGGGGGCTTGGGTTCGATTGCCCACAGGGACTAACATTTATGTGATGAGCATAAATGTTTGTATTTCTGGGTTTGGGTGTTTATTATGTATATAACAGTATTTATATATGTATTATATCTAAACACCCATAACACAAGCAAATAATTTGCTTGCTTGGGCGTTAAATCGATTTGTGGACTTTGTCCAGTGATATTATTTCCACTGAGAATGAATCCATAATAATATTATCAATGCGAAAGTAACTCTCCGTGTCTGTCTCTTCTTCACGCCTAAACCACTAAACCGATTTGGATGAAATTTGGCACAAAAGTAGTTTGAGACCCGAGAATGGACAAAGGATAGTTTTTATCCCGGAAATACCATGAGAACGGGTAACATGCGGTTAAACCTCACTGTTTAGAAATGTTTCCGCACGGACAAAGTTGCGGGCACAGCTAGTCGGATATTTTGTAGTTTCTAATTGTTAATTATGATATGGAGATAACAAGTAACTAAAATATATTTTTTAAATATAAGGATTAGTAATATTTATTGGATATAATTTCGATCAAAATAGACATTACGTCACGTGACAGTAAAATCTGGAAGCATGGAAGTATATTATGCTATAATTCATCCGAGTCTGGAAGTGTTACGTCACATCGTAGTAAAACGTTATATTGTTTTATTGTGACATTTTCATAGAAATCATTACGTAATATACCAGTAGGAGAGGATAAGAGAGAAAAGAAAAATTGTTAGAGAGTAAGTAGTTTTTCTTTTCTCTCCTACTCTAACGATAAAAAAATATTAAACGTCCGTTTTACGTCATCAAGTTGGCTCAACTTCACACAGCAAATTAAAATCGTTCTTATATAAAAACTAATTACTCTAACAATTTTTCTTTTTTCTTTTATGCTCTCTAACGATTAGCGTTAAGGAAATTTTAAAATAAATAAATCAGGGCGCCAACTTAACGGAGGTGGTTAGTTGACTCAATTGGAAAAACTTCTTTATAATTGTACGAATAGCAATTATCAGTCAATTCTGCCAGTGTCGAGTGAAGTTTGAAACTTTACCGCGAAACTCTCTGAACTGTCATGGTGTCTAGGTGACATCACGCCATGGTCATAAGTATATTACGTAATGATTTTTATGAAAATGTCGCAATAAAACAATATGACGTTTTACTAAGATGTGACGTAACACTTCTATACTCGGATGAATTATAGCATAATATACTTCCATGCTTCCAGATTTTACTGTTCAACTAGCCTGTTGTTTGGTAATCACGGAATAAATTGGATACACCTTTCAAGGCAATTTTTGTGCTGTCAATCTAGCTGTATTTACATTGAGAAATACAGAGTTACATTACTTGCCAAAGAAATCAATTCATTCCAGTAGTATTTTTTAAAACATGGCTTCGTATTCGGCATGATAAAAAAGCATAACATGGCATGTTTTTATTTGTTCACATATATCATTTAGTACATGAATCAAAATTTAGTACATGTGCTTGGACGCCTAAATAGGTAGATCATCATACTCAAATGTTATCCAATTCCAACATGCAAACTGATAACCTCCGTTTTTTTGTTGGTTGAAAATATTTAGGTACCAAATGATGATAACTACTAATTTATGTAATGAAGACCGAATAACGAAATACTGAAGTAGGTATATAGGTATGTATAAAGTACGTGTTACATTTAGGATAATTAATTTTAAATCGTTATATATCCTAAACTATTATTTGAAATGAAAAATGATGAATGAAACCCAAAATGATTTTTAAATACCTATTCAACGATACTCCACATGACATTGTTCATCAAAATATATTTTTTTAATTTGGACAATATGGCGCCTAGTGGTTTCCATGGTGAATTCCCATAAATGTTGTGTCGTTAGTGACACTCGCAAGGTTAGGGCGAATCGATTGACATTAGAATCATCAAAATCGGCCTACGCGTTTGGCCTCTAGAATGCCACATAGGAACAAACACACATACATACATACATATATAGACTGGTAAACACAATACCCTCCTGCAGTCGGGTAAATATATAAAAGTTTATTTAAAGGTATTAAAACTTTATTTTATTCTACTGAGTAACAAAAAATATGGTCTGATCAAATGTCCAGGTTGCTCCAAATCCGTTTCGCGTTTTTTGTCCTGGTTGACAGATTTTTGAGATGACACCTTAGATTCATCGTACCTACCCCGCAAGGAAACTGGGATCATTATATTTCTTTAGTTAGCCCGCTGTTATATATGCCTAAATGTTGCATTAGGACAATCCATAGGTAAATTATGTAAATAACCCTCTTTCCCGTCCTTATTTTAGATTATTACTTTTGTAAACCCCCCTCAAAAATGTGTGACGTCACACCAGGAAGTGGTTTGACGTCATACATTTTTGAATTTTATAAGTAACTAGCTGACTCGGCAAACGTTGTTCTGCCTTTTTAACTACTCTTATTTTTTTCTATATTTTCTCACCTTTTAAACCTTTCCTGGACTTTAACAATTAATTCAAAACCAAAATAAGTCAAATCTACTAATCTACTAACGAACAGCAGTTGATTTCTATATATATATATATAGATAATTAGAAGTAATAGTAATAAAAAGTACGAGTATAGGAGCACTCAGAATAAAACATTTTTTATAAATCGAGTTGTTTAGTACTATTTATAAGTTTTTGGCTTACCATCAAGAACGTTTTCATATAATTCTATGTATCTGAACCATTGATATAAAAAACCCAAGATGCACAGTCCAGAACAAAACAGACACTCAAAAGTGTCGTAAATGTCACATAAGTAGTAGGTAATTATTATAGATATGGCAAAAACATATGTTTTTGCATATCAAACCTTAAGCGCAGGTTTTTATAGTTGTTTTTTCAAAGCAGTTTATAAAAAGTAACAAAATTGACAGTATCGCGACCGACGCGATTCTATTGAAAATGAGCCATTGATATTTTATATCAATGAAATGAGCGCACAATTTTAAATTTTGCGCTCATTTTTAGAGGACGTTTTTGAGACACTGATTTTGTATCTTGGGCTTTTTACATCAATGATTTGAACGCGTCGTGTTCTCTTGTCGATGCGCAGCACGCTTACCTCCTCGAGTCTGTCTCGAGTCCACGTTCCAACTGCCATAGATGTTTGTCACGATATACATTAAAATAGATTAATGTGATTCAAAACCAATGTGTAGACACACCTTAAATGGCCTCAGAAAAATTGGCATTCGTTTTCCAATTAAAATTGTTTTTTTTTTACTTTTACTTTTAATACTCTTTTTAAACTTATTTATTGGTTTTACTTCAGTCATATGTTGGAGTATACGCCACATGCACTTATATTATTTTTGTGTTATTTTAAACCATTCATCACCAATCCATAATTATTTTTTTACATTGATATAAATTAAACTATTCAAATTATTTATTTAAAATACCAGCTGACTCACGCAGTTTCGCCCGGGAGTAGATTACCATGTCATCGATATAGTTTTTTTTTATAAATTTTCATCACCTATTTCAGCCTTTTTAGGGTTGATTTTAAAATAAAATGTTAGCCTACGTTTGACTCCGAATCTTCATTAATCTTTTTATTTGAACGCGTCGTTCCCGCTGTCGCTTCTCTGCACGCTTACTTTGAGAGCGCGGCCAATCGCCACAGTGGACTATTTAACGTGTATACGAGTTACGAGTAGGTACATATTATGTATTTTAATCTCTAGTAACATTCGAATATATTTGCTACACATTTTATAAAGTCCCGTTATACAAACAGTGTAAAATAGATTAATGTGATTGAAAACCAGTCTACAATTTAAATGGCCTCGGATAAATGAATCGCAATCGTTTTCCAATTACAATTGTTTGCGAGTGCTGTTTGAATTATGTGAATGCAGCGTAAATAACAAAATTGCAAATATTAATAATAAATAATAATGTCTTTTATTAATCAGCAATAAAAAAAAATGTTTCTAACATATAATGCAATAAATGATTGAGTATTGAGTATTAAGCTTCAAATGATATTTTGAGAAGATTTTCTTTAACGTACAACGTTTATGTATTAGTAAATATATAGAAAACGATAAATCTGGCTACAAAATAATAATAATAGCAAATAATATTCGCCGTGTTGGTCCCGGCCTCCTTTGAAGAATAGGCCAACTGCCGTTCTGCCAGGCAGGTCGTAAAAGGCGACCGATTGGCTATCGAGTCACTACCATCGTGGCTACTAGGTGGTAGAGTTCTGCATTGTCTCGCCCGGGTCTGGTACCACCGCCTTACCTATTCCTGCCGCAATAGTGTCAGTGCTTGTCGCTATCGTGTTCCGGTTTGGAGGGTAGGGTAGCCGGTAAACTTGTGCATGTGGCATTAGACCTCGCCACAAGATAGCAACGCACCATTAACATCTTTGGTGTCTATAGGCGATGGTTGACTCTTTCCATCAGGAGACCCATCTGCTTGTTTGCTATCTTATGATATAAAAAAATAAATAAATCATAATATCGTTTGACAAATCACCAATACGAATTGATCTAAGTAACCCCTAAAGTAAAAATTATTTGCTTTTGTTATGGGTCATGAGTGTTAGTCAACGATACTAATATATAGAAATAATAGGTAATTATAACAGCGTTGGACAACATCACACGAATTGGTCTAACCCCAAAATAAGCAAATTAGGTATTTGCTAATACATAGACATACATATGTAAATATATTTACATAAATAATAAACACCCAAACCCAGAAATACAAACATCTATACTCATCACACAAATGTTTGCCCCGTCGGGAATTGACCCCGAGCCCCATCGGATCGTAGTTAGCTTCGCTACCCACTCTGCTTGGGTAAACCGGAAAAATTATAAATGTGAATTTCTTCTGTAACGATGAGCTCATTTAACTAGTTACACGTATGTATACCTAGCGATATCAGTACAATCGACGTAATCGATCATATAACAAAGAAGAATTTCGCCACGTCGAGCCTATCGACACTAGCTTAGTGGTAGAGCGTCCCGGTTTTAGGGAGACGGTCGCAGGTTTAATCCCTGCGTCTCGATATTTTACTTTGCTGATTTTAAAATAGCGTCAATGCTTATAATTGTCGTGTTCCAGTTTGGAGGGCAAGGTATAGCCGGATAATTTATGCATGTGGCAATGCCATCCCGCTACACGGATAGCAATTCATCATTAACATTTTTAATGTCTGTAAGTGATTGTTTATCAGGAAAGTTATCAGATTATTTGCTGTCTAATGAAATAAAAAATCTATGCTCATCACACTAATGTTTGTTCCTGTCGAGAATCGAACCTACGACCCCAACGACCGTATCCAACGATTCGTGATTAGATTCTCTAACCACTCGACCGACGGAGCGGTCTTTTATATCAAGAACTGCGCGAACATACTTTTAATTATTTATTATTATTTTATCTCAAAAGATAGATACCTATAATACAGAAGAAGAAGATACCAAAAACCAAATAATAAAAGAAGTTTGCCACCTAGTGTGAGTAGTCAGAATAGAAGTGACACGCATAGTCGATCGTTGGCCTTTTACGAACTGCCTGGCGGAATGACAGATGGTCTATTCTTCAAAGGGAGCCCGGATCAATAATTTTTTCGTCGATCAGTATTTTTTTGTAAAATCATGTTTTTTAGAATCCTGTACCCTAGGGTGGAGTGAAAAAAAAATAATTTTTTTTTCTTCTTAGCCTGGGGGTCAAATTTGTAGCTTATAAAAAACAAAAATTTTTGAAAAAAAAATAAAATTTTTTACTCAACATCTTGAGGCAGCCCACTCATTTTTAAAATTAATTACGAGTAAAAATATTTGGTTGCAAAAAAAATTTTTAAAAGCGTTATAAAAACTTCAAAATATCCTCTTTTATGCCAATTAAAAATCACAAGTTAAAAAAAATTTTTGTGACTATTGTTTCAATATTTAAAAAAAATCCAAAAAAGTAACATTCCTCGTTAGGGCACTAGAATAAAACTTGAGTTGGAAATGATCATAATTGCCAATTCTTGGATGTTTTAAGACATTAAAAGACAAAAAAATTTTTTTTGCAACCAAATATTTTTACTCGTAATTAATTTTAAAAATGAGTGGGCTGCCTCAAGATGTTGAGTAAAAAATTTTATTTTTTTTTCAAAAATTTTTGTTTTTTATAAGCTACAAATTTGACCCCCAGGCTAAGAAGAAAAAAAAAATTTTTTTTTTTCACTCCACCCTACTGTACCCAAAGGGTTCAAACAGAATGCTATAGTTAAGACTCCACTGTCCGTTCGTCTGTCTGTCACCAGGCTGTATCTCATGATCCGCGACAGTTGATATTTTCTCAGATGATGTATTCTGCTGCTATTACAATAAATATTAAAAGCAGAAAAATAAAGAATTAATACTTATCCCATACAACTAACGTGATTTTTGAATTTTTTTTTCGAAGTAATAACGATAACTGGACGTTTGATATATTCACAGAATATATAGTTATATATTCACTTTAAAATTAAATAATTAAATTAAAATAAAATAAATATTTATGGGGGCTTTCAGAAAAAGCGGTTTTTTGACATTTTTATAGATTATAATAGTACAGAACCCTTAGTGCGCGAGTCTGACTCGCATTTCACCAGGTTTAATTAGGAAACACATTACAATATTACGAAATTATACATGGGTAAATCACATAGAGTCACGTAGAGTAGTATATATATATATATATATATATATATATATATATATATATATATATATATATATATATATATATATATATATATATATATATAAATCGATTGCTATTCGTTAGTCTCGCTAAAACTCGAGAACGGCTTAACCGATTTGGCTAATTTTGATTTTGAATTAATTGTTGAAGTCCAGGGAAGGTTTAAAAGGCGAGAAAATATAGAAAAAAAGAGTAGTTAAAAAGGCAGAACAACGTTTGCCGGGTTATTTAGTAAATTTATAAAAAAATATTTTATTTATTTTAGTTTTTATATTGTTCAAAATTTAATAAAAACTTGTTTTTGAATTTACAAGGTGCTAGAGTTCCTCATTGTATCTCAAGGTCTGGTACCATCACCTTACCTATTCTCATTGTCACTGTTGTTCCTGTTTGGAGGGTAAGGTAGCCGGTACACTTATGAAAGTGTCATTAAGACCCCGCTACAGGATAGACCTGTCTGATCTGACCTGATAGAAGTATAGACCATGTGCCGTTCTGCCGGGCTGTTCGTAAGATTCGAAATATTGTCTATACGTGTCACTTACATCGTGGTTAAGTGGTAGAGTCCTGCATTCTCTCGCTCGAGTCTGTTACCATCGTGTTATCTTTTCCTGCCGCAATAGCATCAGTGTTTGTCACTATAGTGTTCCGGTTTGGAGGATAAGGTAGCCAGTAAACTTATGTACCTATGTGGCATTTACAGCCCGGCACAAGATAGCAATGCATTATTAACATCTTTGGAGTCCGTATGCGATGGTTATCTCTTTCCACCAGAAATGTCAACTGCTTGTTTGTTATCTTATATTATAAAAAAAAGTTTTTTTTAATTAATTAATTATTATCTATAAGTACTATTATATAAATACATAATACAAAATACAACAAAGGAAATTTCTTACACAACTGGATTTAAATCTGCGATCTTGCTTCTGGCCGATACGCTGTATTCAACTGAGCCACGTTTCGCTTAATCGAATGTGGAGAAATTTTTCTGTAGTTTGTGGTTGTTTCCGTCGATTGTACTGATAGATAGAAATACATACGCATATTCTTGTTGGATGACGACAGAGAGACGACAAATTTCACCAAATTGAACCAAGCGAAACGTGGCTCAGTTGGGTGGAGCGTGCCAGTTCTAAAAAGTATATATGTTTTCTACACTTATGCGTAACGTCTGTTTGTACATTTCATTTTTTATCTAAACTTTGTCACAAATACTTCTTAATCTTATGACTTTTTATTTGTCTGTCGATGACAGAGCGTGTTGTCCAGTATAAATAATTCGAAAAATTTTAGAGAAATCGAAAGATAAATACGAAAATTTAAAAATACCGTAATATTTTTACTCTCATAAATGGTATTATTTCGTTATTTATTATTACAGGCTCCTTTGAAGAATAGACAAACTGCCGTTCTGCCAGGCAGGTCGTAAAAAGCGCCCGATTGGCTATATGTGTCACTACCATCGTGATTACTAGGTGATAGAATTCCGCAACGTCTCCTTCGGATATTTGGTTCTACCGTCTTACCTATTCAATAACGTCAATACTAGTCATTGTCGTTTTCTGGTTTGGAGGGTAAGATTGCCGGTAAACTTATGCATGTGGCAATGCTATCGCGACACACGGATAGCAACGCACTATTAACATGGTGGACTTTGGTGTCTATAAGCGATGGTTTATCTTTCCATTTGGAAAGCCATCTGCTTGTTTGCTATCTAATGATATAAATATTCCCCGTGTTGGTGCCGGGCTCCTTTGAAGAATAGGCCAACTGCCGTTCTGCCAGGCAGGTTATAAAAGGCGACTGATTGGCTATTCGTGACACTACCATCGTGACTACTAGGTGATAGAGTTCTGCAACGTCTCGTTCGGATATTTGATACCACCGCCTTACCTCTTCCTGCTGCAATAGCGTTGTAACAGACTTCATCTATCCCTTAAGAGGTTTAGTGTAATAAAGGAAAATAATAAGGATCTATACTATTTTTTTTTAATTAAAATATGTCAGTGTTAGGTTTAATAAATAATATCAATGGAAATAAAGATGAAAATAAATAAAAAAACTAATTCTCAATAATATATAAGACCTAACATATAAACATATAAAACCTTAAAAAAGGGGAACGAATATGAGAAATATAATGACAGGATTTGAAAAATATGAGGAAAAAGAAATTTAAAAATTTGAAAATTTGTGATGGAAGAGAAAACGAAGTTGATAAATAGGAGAGAAGACGGATTTTTGGGGATTTTTCGTTCCAGAAGGCATAAATGAATGTTGAAATTTTCATTTAAGAGATTAAGAAGAAGAAAGTTCTAGTGAAAGTTTGAAAGTTCTTGATTTGACGAAGATATTCTTCGTTTGATACAATAATTATTAAAATCTGTGGGAAATTTGAAAGTTTTGACGTTAGAAGAAATATTCTTTGCTTGATACAAAAAATATTAAAACAAGGATTAAGCTGTGAATAGATCAGGGATATTCCGGAGTGTAGGAAATATTGTTAATGTGAGAAAGATAATTTGTAAAAAAAAATATTGATCAAAACCGTGAGTATGTAGAATAGAGATTTATTCAAGGATTACGTATGTATTTATGCAACTTCGTATTTGATATGGTAGTCGTTGAGTTTAGTTAAATCTAGCAGTATTGGTAGTAAGTAGATTTTATTAAAAGGTAAATCTTTTGAATGTTGACTATACAATTTTAATAAATACATCACCGATAAATATGTGATTAGATTTACAAGAATGAAAATGTACAAAATGTTGTGTAAAAGTGGATCGATCCTTGACTGAGTGAAGAATGTTTGTTGTATGAAGAAAGGAAATTATTTATTTTAAGGAATAGCTGTTGAAAAGATGTTTAATAAAATGGGAGAAACGTGGACTTGTTTGCTTTATAGAAATTGTGTGATATTATTATTAGGGAAGTCTATTTTGATTTTAGGAGAATAAAACCATAATTTATGCTGTTATTTAAATGTTCTTTTCTTTCCATAAAAATATGAGCAATTGTTGTGGAGCGATTGCTGTCTCACAGTTTTGCAGCAGGGTTGCTAATCAAGACGCAGGATAAATCGGAATTCTAAACAACACAGGTGATGTAGTTCTTCCAATCTAAATTAAATTACTGTGAATGATCGGATGATAGTGTGTGTGATAAATAACTCATTTTGATTTTATTTTAGCAGAGTCGTACAAGTGACTAAGATTATTATGTTTATATAACTATACAAGAATAAATAATGGTTTTACTTTATCAAATTTCAGTGCTTGACGGATAAAAGTTTATTAATTAATTAGGAAATGGATTTATATACTTAATTATGTGTATATAGATTTTCATCATCGGTATTTGAAGGAAACTTATTATACTATACCTTGCAAGTGAAGTGACTAAAATTCCTATATTTGTTTATTCTCATAGAAGTAAAGAAAAGGCTTTATATTATCAAATTTTAGGACATGTTGGCAAGGCAGTTTATTAATTAACTAGGAAGTAGGAATAAGTGATTTAATTACTTTATATTATACCTTTATCGTCGACATTTTGAGGAATCCCGTTGTCTCTAGACACTTATTATTGCATCTATATCTTACAATTGGCTAATATTGCTATGTTTGTTTATTTTTCACAGGAGTAAGTAATGGCTTTGCATTATCAAATGCCAAAAGCATGTTGGCTAAATAGCTTATTAACTAACAAGGAATAGATTTATGTGCTTTAATTGTTTATATTATACTTTTACCATATGCATTTAAACTATCATTATTACATCTTTACCTTACAAGTGGCTAATATTGCTATGTTTGTTTATTTTTCATAGGAGTAAGAAATGGCTTTGCATTACCAAATTCAAAAGCATGTTGGCTAGATAGCTTATTAATTAGGAATAGATTTAAGTGCTTTAACTACTTTATACTATACTTTTCATCATCGTCATTTTGAAGGAATTCCATTGTTATTAGATACTAATGTTACTGCTCCTGAATTAATATTATCAACTAGTTTCAACTTACAACCCGCAACATTATAGAAGCGAATCCCGCTGGATCACTAGATTTTCCCGGGATAATAAATAGCCTATGTGCTAATCCAAGTCATCAACTATCTGTGTGTAAAATCTCATTCAGATCCGTTTCGTAAGCTTTGCGTGCGTTTTATCTTTTAAAATCTACTAACTGGTGATAGCTACCACATATCTTTATAGATGATGTCCGTCTAAGGAAGTTTTTAGGATAATTTCCATAGTACAGTTGATCCTGCTTGTTATTTAAACTTTAGGGATCGAGAGCTGACTCCTTTGCAGTCTTCGAGGCCGCGTGGGGGTGACTTCTTAGCTGTCGTCGGAGCTGAATGCAGAGTTGCTGTAGGTTTGTTGCAGAGTTGGAGGTATGTCAAATACAATTTTAATTTTAAGGTTCTAAATTGTTATAATTTAGGGGAGTTATAATTTCTTCATGAAGGAACAATTAGGTGATAGGATAGGACGTGTTGATATTATGTGGAAGAACTGATGGTTTAATATATTGAGGAACTAAAGGGATATTTTGTTTATTATTGACTTTCAATTTAAAACTAGGTGGTTCAAACTTAGGAAATATTTATAATAGAAACTTTCTCTAGTTTAAATGTTTTTTTGAATTAATGCTTCAAATTAGAAATATTGTTAGGAGGAAATGGGATCTTTTAGGAATTGAAAGCAGAAGGTCTGTCATTGTAGGAATAATATATTACAACCAATAAGTGGGGGCATAAACCTACATAAAATTCATATTAAAACCTACCTTAATATGAATTGTTAAAAATGTTGAAATGTTAATACGAATTATTATATCCTATTATAAAACTAAATATTAACTAATACGTAAATTAATTGCATAGGCCAGTCTCTTAAAATCAAATCTTCATAAAACATTATTTTATTTACAATCAAATTTAAAACCGAGTACAAATATTAAACGAGATAATCACAAACTAATACAAATTACTCTCTTCGTGTCTAACAAAGGAATAATTAATATAAACTGAATTGTTGAATTAAATTTGGAGCGAAAATCTTAAATGACTTTAATAAAGCTTCAGGGAGTTAGAGTGCAAGAGAGGAATGAATGAACTTTAGTCCAAATGTATTATGTTTATTTAACCATATTTTGTATAAATTATTTACTTAATTTAATTATTTATTTATTCATTTTATTCTTATTTTATATTATTTATATAGGGATTTAGGAGGATAGGAATTATAATATTAAACTTCTTCATCAAATTAATTCTTTTGGATAATTGAAATATTATTGTTTATAGTGACAGTGCATAACAGATCTTTTAGTAAGATAGGAAGTTTACTAAATAAATCTGAAATTAAGTTTAATTACTAATTTTGGATTAGATATTTTTACCTTTTACCTTGGTAAATAGATCATGTCATCTTCATCTCTGGGGAGTATCGACTTTACGAAGGCAACAAGTTGTGCTGTGTATATCTATATAAAGACACATGTAATGTTGTCATTATGGTCATCTTCTCTTCACCAGTGCAGACACACGGTTAATATGTCCCTCTGTCGCGAGCAAGGTATTCGGAGCGATAACCCAGATATACACCCAACTATACCGCCAAGCAAGGTTGATCCATTTTCATATCTAATCATCTCAGACATGAACTATTTTACAGAACTAGAGTTATTTGTCTAAATTGTTTATCTGTATATATTCATGTATTAACCTGGATTCCATGATTGAATCTCTACATCATAAGGATTGTACAAATGAACTTTACTTATGATTATTCGGGTGGCTAGATGTTTCATAATACTGTTCACTTAAAGCAACAATAGATCTAATAAGCGTTGATTTCTAAAAGTTCAGACCTTATTAAATTCTGAAATTTGATTAAAGAGTAATTGAAATAAGAATAATAGAACTCTAATAATCTGGAGAAGACATAAATAACTTAGTTTCATTAGAAAACGAGTATAAGACGAATTGTTTGGATTCTAAGATGTATTGAGTATTCAATCACAATATTAGTGAGTTCACAGATCTTACTAAATTTCATCTATAACTTCAAATTCGATTAATAAGTAATATTTCATTGCTTGTGGTGACTATAAATTATTAGGGTTATAGGAGGAAATTTTACTATAATATCTTTAGAACAAAGGTTAATTTCTAGTTCAGTAATAATTTATATTTATTATTTGGCCTTTTGGCTGTGCTCAATATTAATGATGCACCTTGGCCATGCCTATACTCATCAACTTCCAAACAATGTATTCACATATTTGGACATTAAAACTATATGGCTATCACTTTGTGACCCCACAACAGTAATGCCTATCTGCCATTAACTTGGCTCTTCATAATATATTGATTTTCTCTTTGAGATTAAGGACTTTAGTTCCTTTTACTTTCAATATATTTCTGGGGAATACGCTAGGAAGGCCTTCAGCCGGCTGGTATTCACACATGTGAGGCGAGGCGGCGCCTCTTACATATCCCACAATAATAAAATTGCGGCACTAAAGTGCTTTACAACTCCCAACCTAAATATTACAATAATTTTGTTCATATATTCCATACTACCGTACTTCTTTCCTTTAGATGAAGTCAATGTAATTATTAATATCATCATATTGCTCTCTTAAGCTATATATTTTATTATGTATTTTATGTATATATTTAATATATTACTCCCTTCCTTAAAGTCGAATATCTTTATTATGTATTTATGTATTTATGTAATGTATTACTCCGTTTCTTAATTCAAATATGTTTATTATGTATTTATGTAATATATTACTCCCTTTCTTAAGCCAAATATCTTCAATATATTAAATTTTAGTCCTTATATTTCCTGATAAAGTATGGTTGTTTATAAGAGATGAAGTGTACCTTTGAAAAGAATGAATGGGTAAACTATATAACACAAAATGGGTCCTCAATTTAACACTAGATGAATCATTTGGCCAGATAATATGATTATAACTATTATAACTCTGTTGGCTCCTTTATAAACGAAATATAACAGACAATTTTGTTATATTTAAAATGTGAGTTTAGAGGGTCTTCGGGAGAGTTTGTTACAGCGTCAATGCTTGTCATTGTCGTGTTCCGGTTTGGAGGGTAAGGTAGCCGGTAGATTTATGTCACAACACACTATTAACATCTTTAGTGTCAATAGGTGATGGTTTCTCTTTCCATCTGGAGAGCCATTTTTTTGTTTGCAATCTAATATAAAATTGGCAGGATGTAAGTGCAAGCTACACTAGAACCTAAAAAATTGCCTAAAATTGCCTAAAATTGGAAGGCGTATCCAGTTTAATCTGCTGTTCAAATTTAAAATAGTGTGTTTCTGACGCTATTACATTAAAATATGTCAGGTTTCGAATGTACAAGTCCCTGGAGTTAAGGAATTAAGATTACAATGAAATCGTTCCAGTTAAAACAAACATGTTTACAAGCCCGATCGTCAACACAAAACTTTCCTTTCAGTGTTCGAAATCTTTTACAACCTTTGCGGTATGACGGTCTTGTTGATCCTCGTGTTCAGGGAAATGTCTTCTTTAATTTTGTAAATGAAAATATTTTATGCCAAGCAAAGTTAGTTGCCGGTGGAAACTGAAAACGCGTAATATATTTTTCCACATTGATATAAAAAACCCAAGATACACAATCAGTGTGTCAAAAACGTCCTCCAAAATTGAGCGCACAATTTTAAATTAAATTGAATTGAATTGAAAAAAATCGCGTCGGCCGCGTCACTGTCAATTTTATTTATTTTCGCACATTGCTTTGTAAAAACAACTATAAGTCTTGCACTTAAGGTTGGATATGCAAAGACATATGTTTTTGTCATATCTATAACTACTTAAAAGAAATTAGGGACACTTTTGAGTGTCAGTTTTGTTCGGGACTGTGCATCTAGGGTTTTTTATATCAATGTTTTCAAGCAAAAAGTATTTTTTTGGTTCTAGAAGATACCACTAACTGAAAATATTAATGGAACTAGAATGCAATAATTATCTAAGTCATTCTCCTATCTATATATTAATTTGACCGCCCCGTTGGTCGAGTGGTTAGCGACCCTGGCTGCACAATTGACGAGGCTCGGGTTCGATCCCCAACGGGGACAAGCATTTGAGTGATGAGCATAAATGTTTGTATTTCCGGCTTTGGGTGTTTATTAAATATATTCTAGTATTTATATATGTATTTCTATGTATTAGTGTCGTTGACTAACACCCATAAAACAAGCAAATAATTTTCTTACTTTGGGGTTAGATCAGTAAGTGTAATTTGTCCCGTGAATATTTATTTAAAAACTTTGTACCCCTTTTTAGGACAAATACGCGAACGGCGGAGTTTGAAATTTAACACAGTTGAAGTTTACATTTCTGAGGACTGCAGAAACTTAATATTTTTATACAATAGTTGTATCAAAAACACTTGTACTGTTTCACAGTAATATTGTATGAAAATGGAGTTTCACCATGTGCCGACGACAAAGAGTGTGGAATATATTTTTATTTTAAAATAAAATACATTAGAAATAGATTAAATTGATAAAAATAAACATATATACACACTACATTCATATATCAGACATGATAATATACTCACATGTATACTATTTTATTTCCTGTCGCAATAACGTCAGTGCTTGTCACTGTCGTGTTCCGGTTTGGAGGGTATATTAGACCATAGTAACGCACCATTAACACCTTTGCTGTCTATTAGGCGATGGTTGACTTATTCCGTCAGGAGACCCATCTGCTTGTTTGCTACCTTATGATATAAAAAAAAGCTAAAATAAGTTGTCAAACTTAAAAAAGATTTAATTGTTTTGTCTATAGTCGAATTTCAGCCACAGGCGATCGCTTATCGCTAGTACCTATAATTATATACGGTTTTCTCTTTATAGTAAAAACTATTATATTATCGTAAGTTTGTTACCAATACACTGAAAAACTACTTACTGGATCGATCTTATAAATTCTTTTACCATTACCCCGCAGTTACATATCGGCCTACGGCGAAGTATCGTGCTAGCACGATGTAACGAATTACATCACGACAACTGCTTACGTTATAATGACGTCGTATTATCACTGGTTATCAAACCGCGGCCGGCAGGTTATATTAGTACGGCCTGCTGATAACATATATAATGATGATAATAAAGTTTTTCTCTCATTGTCACTGTCATAATTTCATTTAATATTACTGTCAATTATGTTTATATGGGTATGTGTATGTATATTGTATATAGATATGTGTGTATATACAATATTTGTTTTAATTTATAATATGTAATCAACTGTTCATTGATATTATGTAACTTATGTATTAGGGTGGAGTGAAAAAAAAATTTTTTTTTTCTTCTTAGCCTGGGGGTCAAATTTGTAGCTTATAAAAAACAAAAATTTTTGAAAAAAAAATAAAATTTTTTACTCAACATCTTGAGGCAGCCCACTCATTTTTAAAATTAATTATGAGTAAAAATATTTGGTTGCAAAAAAAAAAAAATTTTTTGTCTTTTAATGTCTTAAAACATCCAAGAATTGGCAATTATGATCATTTCCAACTCAAATTTTATTCTAGTGCCCTAACGAGGAATGTTACTTTTTTGGATTTTTTTTAAATATTAAAACAATAGTCACAAAAATTTTTTTTAACTTGTGATTTTTAATTGGCATAAAAGAGGATATTTTGAAGTTTTTAGAACGCTTTTAAAAATTTTTTTTTGCAACCAAATGTTTTTACTCGTAATTAATTTTAAAAATGAGTGGGCTGCCTCAAGATGTTGAGTAAAAAAAAATTTTTTTTTTCAAAAATTTTTGTTTTTTATAAGCTACAAATTTGACCCCCAGGCTAAGAAAAAAAAATATATTTTTTTTTTCACTCCACCCTATTATGTATGTATGTATATTATATCTGAATTGTAATTTGTGCACCCGATTTTTACAAGCAATGAATCCTATTACCACTGGTAGTCTGGAAGAAATCGCTCTTTAGCGATAAGACCGCCATTTGTGCATTTAATTTAAGAGAGTTCTTTAAATGTTAATTAATTAAGGTGTACAATAAAGCATTAAATAAATAAATAAATAAAGCAAACAAGAAAACTGTAACATTCTTTAAAATCTTTATTGCTTAAATTCTTAATCCATGAAAATTCGTTCTTTAAATTGTTTAATTTTATGCTACTGTGTACTGTATTTCATTCTTTTTTTATATTATAAGATAGCAAACCAGCAGATGGGTCTCCTGATGGAAAGAGTCACCCTTCTTGTGGCGAGGTCTTATGCCACATGCATAAGTTTATCGGCTACCTTATCCTCCAAACCGGAACAAGACAGCGATAAGCACTGACGCTATTGCAGCCGGAATAGGTAAGGCGGTGGCACCAGACCCGGGCGAGACAATGCAGAACTCTACCACCTAGTAGCCATGATAGTAATGACTCGCATAGCCAAACGGTTGCCTTTTACAACCTGCCTGGCAGAATGGCAGTTGGTCTATTCTTCAAAGGAGTCCGGACTCAACACGGGGAAAAATTCGCCCAAAGATTAGGAACTTATGATACATAAACATGAAAGGTTTTATCCTCGTATGTTATTTTTTTCTACTATGGAACAAAATAAAATAACATACGATACACTAGGTCAATATCAAAATACAACTTATACCTACATGAAATTACCACCAAACATATATATGCGGATAAATTATACATTGTTATTATTATTATTGTTTATCGTAATTATATAATAGTTCCTCTGTCGTGAGCCGCACAAATATCACCTGCGGGCTGCAGTTTGACGCCCACTGCAGTGACGCGTCAAGGCCCTTCGCGATGCAGTTGCGCGATAGGACGATATATCGTGCTAGCGCGAATCTTCGCCGCAGCCCGATATGTATAGCCGCGCCAAAAGCCATACAATGCAGAAGTGGCATAATATGTAACTTTTATACTTTGAAAGCAATGATTTTGGGTTGTAACAGCTCGTTTGATATAAATCTATACTAATATTATAAATGTACGTTTGTCTATCCATAACGCTTTCACGGCTAAAAATTGAACTAATTTTGATGATATTTGGCAAAAAATAGTTGAATAACTGAGGTTAATCATCAACCCCTCCCTGTTGTTATAGCTGAAATTGGGCGTAAAAGACTACATGAAATTTCTTTAGTTGATGAAACTAAACTATAATTATAATTATTAGGGCGAGCGCAGCGAGCCCTACACTAGGCCACGACCTATGCATTTTTGTGGTATATTTTATTGAAAAAGTATCGCATTTTTTAGGTTTGAGCTTCGACGTGGTAGTTTATATTCATGTCTAGATTTGTTATTTACCATAAAATACCAATTTATAAAAATAAAAAAATAGAAGATACAATTTGTATTAGAATCTTATTACTACTAACGCCATCTCTTATTAAATTAACGAGTTTAAATTGATAGAAGATACGTTTTGTATTAGAATTTTTGAACTTATTAAGAGACTACCTACTTCATGAATTGTTTCTTCATATTTGACTGGCGGCGCGCGGTCATCGTGCCCTCGTATAAAGGCGAGGTTCAAGTATAAACTGCAATAGCTATAGGGCCATCAGTTTGATCAGTTTGGCATCGAAGGTGTATGATAAAATCTATGAAAGGAGAATGCAAGGGAAGTTCGAAGTAAAGTTGTGGGAGGCACAAGGGGAATTTAGGTCTAGAGCAGGGATGTTTGCGGGGAACAGAGTAAATAGAGCGTTAGAGAGTTTCACAATATGCTTATTGAGAAACAGTACAGATGTATTAATTGATTTATATTGTATTGAGATCAATTCCCAATCTTAGCCCGAGGGTAAAAAGCTAAAAAAAGGTATATTCACGCCCGTATCCCCGAAGAAGTAGGCAGAGGTACAACGTGTGCATCCACGGTTAGCCGAAGATACTTAAGTCTCACAATGTGATAGGTGGCCAGCCTATCGCCAGTAGGGCACTTTTCCAATCCCGGGCAAAGTTGTTTTTATCAAAAAACTGAAAAAACACATTTTTCCTTTGCCTGACTCTGGAATCGAACTCCGAGGGTTTCTCTGAGAGAAAAATTCGAAAAATGTATTCGCTGAGCGTCTACCGATAATTCTTCGTGCCTGCGTTAAGTCCAATATTAAGTCCAAAAATTTTGAAGGTTTATTTAAATAAGACATTTTTTGATTTTGATTTCGTAAAACCAGGAACTTCCTGATTTTAGAAAAAAAAAAACAATTATTTTAGCAAAATGTTAAAAATGTGTTTTTTTTAAGATCAACCTTCATTTTTAATACCCATTTTTCCTTGAAAATACCAACAAACAAAAACCAAATATTCCTAGTCCAAAGTCTGACGACGCGGGCCTTTGATGCGAATGTAATGTTTAGATGAAAATACGCTGAGTTTTTTAGGTTAGATAATTATAAATAAAGTCCATAAATTAAAATATGTAATTCTCATAAAAATACTTTTCTGACAATATTACTAAGTAGTATAACTTTGCGAGCCCTTACAAAGCTCTGCTTTTTGCTAGTAGTAGTTAAAATAAAACTACTATAATTGCGGGCAGCGTCACCTAGTAAATTATTTTTATTTAATACTGGCTGTTGCCTGCGACTTCGTCCGCGCGGACTTCGTTTACTCCGCACTGCTCCTCCCCTGTAGATCACGCCCCAAGTATTCTTTTAAAAAATATTCAATGTACAGTTTTGAATTTCCTACGATTTTATTGTATGTACTTATAGATAAGTTTTTTTTTCAAAAAGTATATTATATTGCCGTATATACTGCCGTTCTGCCAGACAGGTCTTAAAGGCGACCGAATTGCTATACGAGTCACTACCATCGAGGCTACTAGGTGGTAGAGTTCTGCATTGTCTCAACCGGGTCTAGTACCACCGCCATACCTATTCCTGCCGCAATAGTGTCAGTCACTGTCGTGTTCCGGTTTGGAGGGTAGAAAGCTGGTAAACTTATGCTTGTAGCATTAAAGCTCGCCACAAGATAGCAACGCACCATTAACACCTTTAGTGTCACCTACCTGCTTTATTGTTATCTTATGACATAAAAATTTACACAGCCAAATGATTAGTTTTATCAGTAGGTACATATTCTACGCGGGTATTATTTTTATTATTTAACTAGCGGTGCTCGCACTTTTTCCGCATGGTTAAAAATCTAAAATAAAAGTACCTAGCCTAATTTACTCCTTATTATATCAACTATCTGGCAGTTAAAGTCCAGTCAAAATAGGTTCAGACGTTTCAGAGATAAGCCGAAACAAACAGATAGACAGAAATAAATTTGATTTTTTTTTATTTTGGTGTATGTACCGTGTAAACATCCATAATATGTAGTAAAAAGCGGTTATTTTAATATTTCAAACAAAAACTCCATTTTTATTTTAATAAATAAAAATACTAATGTATTATGTATAGATGTACCTATACAATATTGCACGTCTCAACGCCAAGCGTGGGGTAATACTCTCTTACCTGATTATATTATTAGAACTGAAAACTAATTTTTCGAAGTCACCTCTGTGGTATAGTATAGCCGGACGTCGGTGCTGACCACGTGAGGTCCCGGATTCGATTCCCATGTCGGCCAAATAAAAAAAAAGTTGTTTTAGTTTTCTGATAAAATATACGGTGTACGAGATTGAATAATTTCCCGGTTGGCGATAGGCTTGCCACCTATCACGTTGTGGGACTAAGTATTTTCGGCTAATCGTGGGTCTACGGTCTACTGCTTTTACGTCTGCCTACATCTTCGGGATACGGGTGTGACGTGCAAATTTGGATTTGCCAAACTTATTTTTTACTAAATTAAACCTAAACATTGAATTTCAGTATAGAAAACGTTAGAATTGTTTATCTAGAGATCGCATTGCTTAAAATTAACTTATTACTTAAAATAGTTACTCAAATCTTCAAATCAACTATACAGGGCTTTTCAAGATCCGGCAAAATTTTCAGAGGCTGTTCAGAATCGATGATATGTTCGATTTATGTAATAAAAACATAATTTGAAAAGTTCAAAATTTCATTTTTGTTCGACATAAAAACAAAACACATGGATATAATTTCAATTACGCAAAATTCGAACTAAAATATTTTAGTGCCTTCAACCAAATTAAAAGTGATCGAGAAAAAATGTACTTAGAGCGACAGATTGCATAATAGTTACTATCGTAATTATAGGTAAATGTAAAATGACATACTGCCAGCATTACAGAGTTCATTCACAAGACTCGGTGCATCTACTTCATGAATTTTGTGGGATATTTTTAAACGACTTTTTTATATTATCTTGTAATAATTTTACAATAACAGTTAAAACGCACTTTCAATTCAATATTTAGTTCCTAATTTTAAAATATGGTCGGACCTTTAAAAGTAACCCTGTATTTATGGCGTCAAATATATACATTTTTTTTTACTATCGATAGGCAAACGCTTGACTTCGATCTCGCCTGATGGTATGCTAAGATGAAGCCTAAGATGGAACGCGCCTCCCTGGAAGGCACCTATTCACTCGTTTCTTGAAGATCCCCAGATTGTAATCAATATAAAAAACAAACGGTTTATTCATTTTCCTAATCCATATATTATCACACTGCATTTTAGCCTTAAAATCAGAAGCCGGCTGTAATTTAAGTCCAGTGAATGAACGCGCATGAGCGTTGCTTTCCATTCAGTCGCTTCTCTCTTCAGTTTGCCTGAAAAACGCCTAAGAACGCACGCACTGTGTCTTTCGCGCCAATTCGAACTGTCATCGAACTAAATTGAATTTAGAGTTGTCTTCTGAAGTGAAGTGAAAAAGTTTGGATAATCTGTAGTGACATTGTGATTCGATTTGTTGTGTTTATATTTGGCTATAGCTGTTTTAAAACTGAATTGGTAAGCGCTCTATTGTATAATTATATGTTGATAAATATTTATCTTATTCTAAATATTATAAGTTTAATTTGACACGTCATTTTAAAATTTACCTAATATTTATAGGTACAAATGTATTTATTTTCAAATTATAAAATACGTTATAGAACCTATAAACGTCGGTATATGGATTAAAGAAACTACTATAGAGTATAGAGTATTAAAAATATCTTGAAACGTTAGTATTGCTTGGTGCCAAAGTAATAAGGCTGAAGGTGTTTTAGGGTTTTAGGAGAGCATCTGTAACCCTATCTATTCTGTTATTTCTATCACGAGAGCTATCTGCTTGTCTGATATTTTTTTATCATTAGATAACAAATAAGCAGACGACTCTCCTAATGGAAAGAGAAAGCAACGCCTATAGACACCAAAGATGTTAATGGTGCGATTCTACTTGTGTGACGGGATGCTTATACCACATGCATAAGTCTATCTTACCCTTCAGCCCCGAACACAATATTGACAATTATTGTTATTACGGCAGGAATAGGTTAGGCGGTAGTACCAAATACCCAAACAAGACGTTGCGGAACTCTACCACGTAGTAGTCACGATGGTAGTGACACGTATAGTTAATTGGTCACCTTGTACGACCTGCCTGGCAGAACAGCAGTCGGTTTTTTCAAAGGAGCCCGGACCAACAAGGGCAACATATGTATATTTTTACAACATAAGAGGGAACATATACGTATATAAAAAGGAAAATATCAGGGAAAATTACCATAGAGTTACACAAAAACATAGATATATTCACCCCAGATCTCTTACGGAGAAGGCCAAGAACCGAGTGCCATGTGTCTTACTTCCTCCACATTTATACAAACTCTTCATACAAACCCACCGATTGCGAAGACTCTTGACACCATCTTTGGATAACACTCGGTCAATATGAGTCTTGTTCTTTCACATTCAAATTGTATACTCTTACTAGGTGGTAGAGTTACGCAAAGACTTGCCCGGGTATTTGGTATCACCGCCTTGCCTATTCCTGTTGCAATAGCGTCAATGCTTGTCACTGTCGTGTTTGGAGGGTTAGGTAGCCGGTAGACTTATGCATGTGGCATTGCCATCCCGCCACGTGGATAGCAACGCAAGCAGGAGAGCCATCTGCTTGTTTTTATCGACTACAATATGATTTTGACAAAATCGCCGCTTTACATAGAATTGATTGTGTAAGTTCAGTTTAAGGCTATTTGAGTTGATATATAAGTCTACAATAATAAAGGACTAAGTGAATTGACAACGATTCTGAAAAGCATCGATGAGTAATTTTGCCAATAGTAAAAAGCTTACGCAATTCTCATTTCATCAAATTTCTTTCAAGAGAAACAGTCTTGTTATATTCTCAAATAATCATTTGAGGTCACAAACTTATCACTTAGGAGAAGTACGTCTTTTGGAGCCGTTTTCTTTCTTCAAATTTATTTTCATTAGTCCAACGCTCCTTTTTTCAAGTGTTATTAAGGTCAACAATCTATTTTCTTTTTGTGGTAATTGAATCAAAGCTGAAGTATTTTTCTGTATTCACATTATCTATAGATGGTTTTAGTTTTTAATTTATCAGTTTAGTTCTAAAGCTATTTAGGTGAGACGCGTTCTTGTTTTTATTTTTTAAATGAATAAATTATACTTTTCAAAAAAATATATTATCACGAATCGCCACGAAAATTGCATGACAGGAGTATAGACGCGCTCCTGATATCACACATGAATGATAATAATAATCATGAATTATTAATTATTATCACTACGTGGAACACCTATGTGGAACCAGCTATCAGCAAAATTTTTCTAAACGGATACGACTTAGGGACCTTCAAAAGAAGAGTCTACTCGTTCTTAAAAGGCCGGCAACGTAATTACAAGACCCCTGGTAGTGTAGTTATTAGCTATGGGCGGCGGTAATCACTAACCACCAGGTGAGCCTCCAGACCATTTGCCCCCTCTGCTATAAAAAAAATAAAATAAATAAAAAACTCGGAAGATACGTGATTTTAAAGATAGTTTTGCAATTTTAGAGGGCGATTCTTTTTAACGATTAGGAGAGTCTGTTTGTTTGTTATTCTGTGACAAAAATCTTTGAAATTTACCCTGTCTGTTGGGAAATGTTTATAAGTACTTTGGGAGCATTTGTTACGAGAACGCCCTTAGCATTATAGTAATTTTGAAAGCATACATTTACTTGAGCATCTTGTATAAAATTTCATTCATAATTTAACAACAGAACAGCTCAAGGCTTCTAACTGAGAAGTCCTAAGTATACAACTGAGAAGGCATTAACTTAATAAAGGGCTCTCACTTAATGCAGGATCGTTTCCAGGTTGCAAATTATTCATAGACGATGCTTAGGTTAGACTTACTTGTGGTTAATTTATTTCTAAAATCATAAACTATTTGTAAATACATCAAGTAATGAATAGTCTTTGGCATTATTTTATGTGGCTTTTGATAGAAATTTTCTTCGTCTATATATTATTATGTGTAGAACTTGAGAATTATTTTTACAAATATTGTGCGGACTGATGAGTGATGACTATGTTTTTTTTATAAAATAGCAAATAATCATATGGCTCTCCTGATGGAAAGAGATAATCATAGCCTATAGACAACAAAGTTATAAGTGTTGCTCTCCGTATGACGAGGTGCTTAGGCCACTTGTATAAGTCTACCGGCTACCTTACCCTCCAAATCGGAAATGTTTACCAAATACCCGGGCAAAATGTTTCCGGTTTGAAGAGTAAAGTAGCCGTAGACTTTGCGGAAAACTACCACTTAGTAGTCCCGATGATAGTAATGCGTATACGTTCGCCTTTTACGAACGGCCTGATAGAATGGCAGATGGTCTATTCTTTAAAAGGAGTCCGGGCCAACATAGGAGTTTGTTTATTAGATTATTATTATATTTTTTATATTATAAGATGGCAAACAAGCAGATGGGTCTCCCGATTGAAAGAGTCAACCATCGCCTATAGACACCAAAGGTGTTAACGGTGTATTGCTATCTTGTGGCGAGGTCTAAAACCACACGTGCATAAGTTTACCGGCTACCTTACCCTCCAAACCGGAACACGACACTTACAAGCATTGACGCTGTCGGTAAGGCGGTGGTACCTGACCCAGCAAGACAATGCAGAACTCTACCACCTAGTAGCCACGATGGTAGTGACTCGTAGAGTCAATCGGTCGCTTTTTACGACCTGTTTGGCAGAACAGCAGTTGGCCTATTCTTCAAAGGCTGAAGAACCACAGGGAAAAATTAGATATTTGTGCTTTAACATCACCAGAGGGCGATCACTAGGTTTTAAATAAATCTTGTACGTTTTGAGACTTCCAGTTCTGCAACGTTGGTAGAGTTCTGTCATGTCTCGCACGGGTTTGGTGCCAGCAGCTTTCCTATTTCTGCTACAATATCGTCAGAGTATGTCATTGTCGTGTTACGATTTGGTATCTTTTGCTATTATTTAAGATAACTACTGAAAAAAATATATGTTGGACCTTGGCTCTTCAAATATCTATGCCAAATTTCATAAAAATCAGTTTTGTGGATTAGTCATGAAAGCTTTTTTTTCACTACCTTATGTTGTTCCGGACTCCTTTGAAGAAAAGACAAAATACCGGTCTGCCAGGCAGGTTGTAAAAGGCGACATATTGGCTATACGTGTCATTAACATCGTGAATACTAAGTCGTAGAGTTCGTCTATGTCTCTCTCGGGTATTTGATTCCACTGCCTTAACCATTCCTGCCGCAATAACATCAATATTTACTGTCGTATTCCGGTTTGAAAGGTAAGGTAGCCCTCCCGGTTACCTTACTACTACTTATGCATGTGTCATTGCAATCTCGCCAAACGGATAGCCACGCATCATTAACGTCTTTAAAGTCTCTCTTGAAAAGATGGTTTCTCTTTCCATTTAGAGAGCCATCTGCTTGTTTTTTTTTATATCATAAGAGAGCAAACAAACAAGCAGATGGGTCTCCTGATGGAAAGAGTCAACCATCGCCTATAGACACCAAAGGTGTTAATGGTACATTGCTATCTTGTGGCGAGGTCTAATGCCACATGCATAAGTTTACCGGCTACATTACCCTCCAAACCGGAACACGAGAGTGACAAGCACAGACACTATTGCGGCAGGAATAGGCAAGGCGGTGCTACCAGACCCGGGCGAGAAAATGCAGAACTCTACCACCTAGTAGCCACGATGGTAGTGACTCGCATAGCCAATCGGTCACCTTTTACGACTTGCCTGGCAGAACGGCAGTTGGTCTATTCTTCAAAGGAGCCCGGAACCAACACGGGGTTTGCTACCTAATTATTTAACACAAAAACATCCTATTATCCAACTTCCTTCTTAATATACCTATATTAATATTATAAATGCGACGGTGTGGCTGTTTGAATGTATGGATGGATGGATGTTTGTTTCTCAGTCATGCAAAACAGGTGAACCGATTTGGATGAAATTTTGCACAAATGTAGGCTACTTTTATCCCGGAAAAAATATTTGCTCTCACGGAATTCATCATAATCTTTTATAATGCAGCGGGATGCAGGATGCAGCGATTATTATAAATACGAAAGATTATGAAGATGAATGGATGGATATTTATTACCTTCGGCTGCACCTGCGTGTATCGTTCCGAAGATATGAGCGCGCTAAAACCCTTTGTCGTACATCCAACCGAGTGATAAGGCACACGCAGTCCGAATTTTTGCGACGATAGCCAATAGTAGCCGGTCATATCTGCATGTATCGCGTCATTGCGAAGCTTTGTGACGATAGACGCAAGTGCGGCTGCAGTATTACACTTTCACGCAAGCACGGCTTAAGCGTTTTAGATAAAATTTAGCACACTTATAGATGATTACGTGGAATAGCACACAGGATACTGTTGCGAATAATCTAGAAACGTGAAGAGTTGGACAGGTCTAGAAATTTCTTTTGATAAACAATAGCTGCCATTACCCACATAATTATGCCATAATTGACCTTATCGCTTATGGTATAAGGGTGAAAATAGCGTGTACAATAACTTGTTATACGCAATAATTTCGGAACTTTCAGGTATAATGTCGAACTTTATCCTGGGTATAAATAGGGATGTGTTGGCGAATAGAGTTTTTATAGAGCGATCGAAAGCGGTACTTGAAACGACCGGTGTGAAGCGAAAAGTGTTTTAGTGATTCAGCGTAGTCGGTTAAGTTTAGTGTTGATATAGTGAGTGTTATTGGTGTTTATCTGTGTATTTACGTATTAAATTTTCTTGTTTTTTATATTTGTGTAGTAAAAACACGGTTTTAATATAAGTGGTATTTTCTTGCACAATAACGAACTCGAAGCACGTAACAATACTTTTTATCTGTTGTAAGTTGTTCCCGTAGAATTCACCAAAAACTTTTAAGATGCAGCGGGCTGCAGAGCGCAGCTACTTCATAATATAAGTTAGGATTAAGATTCTCATCTCTTCTCAATTTTTTTTTATATCATAAGATAGCAAACAAGCAGATGGGTCTCCTGATGGGAAGAGTCAACCATCGCCTATAGACACCAAAGATGTTAATGGTGCGTTGCTATCTTGTGGCAAGGTCTAATGCCACATGCATAAGTTTACCGGCTACCTTACCCTCCAAACCGGAACACAATAGCGACAAGCACTGACGCTATTGCGGCAGGAATAGGTAAGGCGGTGGTACCAGACCCGGGCGAGACAATGCAGAACTCTACCACCTAGTAGCCACGATGGTAGATGGTAGGTAATTTGATAACTATCAGCTTGTTTACTCCTAAGATATAAAAATCCAGTGCATAACACACTAGGTAAGATGTTGTGGTAAAAAATCTTATTTAAAATAAAATAAAAATAAATATTCACGGGACCAATTTCATTTACTGGTGTAACCCCAAAGCAAGTAAATTATTTGCTTGTGTTATGGGTGTTAGTCAACGTTACTAATACATTGAAATACATATATAAATACTGCAATATATTTAATAAACACCCAAACCCGGAAATACAAACATGTGTGCTCATCACAATGCTTGTCCCCGTCAGGGATCAAACCCGAACCCCGTCGATTGCGTAAACAGGGTCGCTAACCACTCGACCAACCGGGCGGTCAACTTTACCCACTCCATAATTCCTTTATCCGGGCGGTGATTTGATTTAACTGGTAACGTTACAAACGCTAGCGAAGCTATTGACTAGCGTTCAATTGTTGCGGAAGGTTTCATGGATGTCGGGATTTTATATTGTTCTATGTTTTCATAGTGTCGCATCTAATTATAGCTCTTAATTTACACACATACATTTCCAGCGTATTGTCCAGGCTCCTTTCGCGACAAACGGGAAAAAACTGGTTAAATCATGGTTTTTTTGTATTGATTGTTAAATAACAATTTTACAAAAATTACACGATATACCTGAAGATATTACCTAAAAAATGTGCTAACTCATTACATGATAGAGTGTACTTTACTCGATCATATAAAATTCCGAAAACAGGCTAAAAAATCTCTAAAACAAATAATTTGTTAATAATATTTCTAATTTTCCACAATATGATTTTTATATAGTGATATTTAGTCCTAAATACAATAAAAGAATGTGCTAAATTTTAGTTTTCAGCTGATGTCCTATATTTATTTATCCGAAAATTAACACGTTTCCCAGCGGTTCAGAACATACTGCACCACCCATTTTCTATAGAATTGACGCGTGTCGAAATACCTCGCCTTAAGAATAGACAAACTGCCGTTCTGTCAGGCGGGTCGTAAAAGGCGACCGATTGGCTATACGTGTCACTAATATCATGGCCATTAAATGGAAGAGTTCTGTAACATCTTGCTCGGATATTTGGTTACCTTTGGCTACTTTTGGCTACCTTACTTTTTCTTGCTGCAATAGCGTCAATGCTTGTCATTGTCGTGTTCCAGTTTAGACTTATGCATGTGGCATTGCCATCCCGCCACACGGTTAGCAACCCAACATTAACATTTTTGGAGTTTGTAGGTGATGGTTTTTCTTTCCATCAGAAGAGCCATCTGTTTGTTTGTTAACTAATGATATACAAAAAAAATGCTAAACAAATTAAGGCAGGTCTAGTTAAACACATTAACAAAATCCAGTTAGATGGTAGAATTCTGTAATTTTTGATTGGGTATGGTACCACTTTATCTGTTTCTGCCGCAATAGCTCTTTTGTGTTCCGGTTTGGAAGGAAAGCTTGCAGTTACACTTATGCATGTGGCGTTCAACGCTTAATTCATGGATAGTAATGCACCGTTAACATCTTTGGTGTTTATAGACAATGATTATCTCTGTCCATCTGGAGAACTTTCTGCTTGTTTGTTTTTCTTTAAAATATGGCCTTTTTGCCACACAGCTAAAACAGTCCACGAAGATTTGTGTCATTTTGTCATAAAATTCTGCAGTCTTACCCGGGCTTAATACCACCGTCTTGATTTTTACAATAGCGTAAGTGCTTTTATAAATGTATTTCTATGTATTAGTATCGTTGGCTAAACCCATAACACAAGCAAATAATTTGCTTACTCTCGGGTTAGATCAATAAGTGTAATTTATCCGTGAATATTTATTTATTATTTATATATTCCGGTTTGAAGAGTAAGGTAGCTGACTGACAGACAACATAAAGATCGGCACTTCTCGTGTATATTCCTTATCCGATCCTAATGACACCATCAGAGTATACGATTTACTACACGTACGGCCTTCAATTTTGGCCGCAAACACTCAAGACCCTAGTCAAAAGCTAAGAGTCGAAACCATGGTGCTAATCTCCCAGTTAATCTTACAGGAGGGCAGCCCATTAGGGCAATCTTAAAATTTCCCGAGCATCTTGGTAACACTAGCTTCCGCATTTACGGTTAGAAATACAGTTGATTGACTTAGTCATTTAAAAAAGAGCATCTCCAAGTCATAAGGCTGTATTTTTTTTTTATAGTAGAGGGGGCAAACGAGCAGATGGTGCACCTGATGGTAAGTGATCACCGCCACCCATGGACATCCGCAATACCGGGGGTATTGCAGCTACGTTGCCGGCCTTTTAAGAATGAATAAGCTCGTTTCTTGAAGGTCCCTAAGTCGTATCCATTCGGAAACACCCCCGAGGGTAATAGATTCCACAAAGGAGTAATGCGAGGCAAAAAGTTTCGACAAAAGCGCACGGTTGTGGATTTCCAGACATCGAGGTGGTGAGGATGGACTTTTAAATTTTGACGCGATGTCCGATGGTGGAATTTAGCGGCAGGCATTAGTCCGAACAACTCGTCGGAACACTCCCCATGATAAATACGGTGAAAGATGCAGAGCGAGCCTACATCTCTGCGTAACGCCAAAGAGTCAAGCCGATTAGAAATAGCCTGGTCGTCGACGATTCGAACCACTCTACGTTGAATGCGATCAAGAGGAAGAAGCTGGTACTGAGGAGCTCCGGCCCAGAGGTGAGAACAGTACTCCATGTGAGGTCGAATTTGGGCCTTGTAAAGTTGGAGGCGATGGGCTGGCATGAAGTACTGCTTTGCTCTACTGAGTACACCAAGCTTTTTGGAGGCTAGTTTAGTCTTCCCTTCCAAATGACCGCGGAACTGAACGTTGTTCGATATGCTTCTTCAAGCTCAAGCTTCAAGCTGCTACAGAGATTTTCCTCAAAAAACCCTTGAAATTTAATGCGAATCTTGCCTCAAGGTCTAGGAGTGATATTACTCAGGTCATATAATTAGGCCCCAGATTCGATTCTTAAATCGGGCAAAAGTGTTATTGAAGTTTTTTCAAAGTTTTGCTCAGAAATGATTATTTTGTAGAGCGTTTAAAACCTCAGTAACAGGTCTAAAGCTGACTTGTTACCATCTTGTGCTTTGGAAGTCCCAGATATGCTAAAAATAGGCCTTAATCATTATCAGGTCGATAAAATGCGCCGATGGGAATCACCACGGAGCAAATCTGCTCCGTGGGGATCACCACTCATCTCGTCAGCTGAAAAACCGATGAATCGTAGTAAATCTGAAATTCTAGAGGTTTGTCTACCCCGCAAGTGACCTGGCGTGATGATATATTATCACATGATCCTGAACATATCAAAAAGGTAACTACCAAACCAAAAGGCAGAGGTCTAAACCAAAATATCTGTTAAATTATTCTATAAGTCTATTATACAGTAACCTTCCTGCTAAGTAATATCGCTTATAAACCAACACAGCGAAATAACATCGATAATTGGAAGTTCGCCAAGTCAAAGTGGGAAGTATGTTCATTAATCCCTCCACCAACGAGCTTATTTCGAGGTGTGAAATTAGTGTTCTGTGTCACGGTAAATCGATCCTATTAGAAACACGTTGTTTTCAACCGACTTGTACATAGGAGGAGGTGTTCAATTAATCTGAATGTTTTTTATGTTGCCTACATGATACCTCAATTAATTTAGAAATAATTTGAGATATTTAATTTCCTCTTTATTACATGGAAATTTTAAAAGTGCACGCTATATGAGGCGTTTCGTTTGATTTAAAAAATAATTAAACGTCACTAAATTAGGTAATTAGTAATTTTTAATAAGAAAAATCCCGTGACATATGACAAAACATATCCCGCTTTAAAAAAAAATGAGTAAGCGTTTAACCCTACAGGCCATCCCTGAAACTTCCCGGTATTTCAAGCTCAAAAGAGTAAAAACTATAAACATGGATTTTTTCAGTTCAAACATGTATTTTGTTAAAATGCAGTATATTGATTTTAGAAAAGTTGTATATTTTTGGAACGCTGATTGAATTTGATCTTTCGAATGACATTCAACTCAATTTTTGAGATCTAAAATATTGCTTTAGCTAAATAATGGATAGGTTGAAAAATTTCGTAGCAATGTCAAAAAACATTTTTTCAAATATTTTTATCATTAATAAATCCTAAACATATTGACCGATTTTGATCCAATTAACGGTATTTGACGCAATTTTTAAAGGAGAAAAGCTGATAAGATTTTTAAATCAATCGGTGTATTAGCCTGAAAATTAATTTAAAAATATAAAGCAAATTTGTTTAAAACATAACGTAATTTTAATATTTGACGTAATTTTTTTAGTACTAAAATATCGTACAATACCAAAAAATGATTGGTTGAAAAGTTTCGAAGTTATGTCAAAAAAACACTTTTTTTTAAATTTTCCTCAACGATTTCTCCCAAACGGATAAACCGATTTTAATGCAATTAATGAATTAGATGTAGTTTTTTGAGGAATAGAGTTAGTTTGGTTTTGTCCTCAATCGGTATATTAATCTAGAAGTTATGTTAAAAAAATACTGTTTTGCCAAAAATTTTTTTGGGGTTATTTCGAAATTTCTCAAAATCTGCTGGACCGATTTAGTAAAAATTTTCAGGAAGTCTAAGTTGAGTGAAATTCAATCGAATGACTTCAACCGCGTTTCGATAGATCCAGCCGTTCAAAAGTTATGAGATGTTTACATACACACACACGCACACACACACACACACATACACACACATACACACATACAGACATACTGACGTCATCGCGAAAATAATCGGAAAAAAATTCTAGAACCTTAAAAGGTCCGGTGAAAACTCGATTTTTGAAAATCGGGGCAAATTCAGTAACTTCCTATCTACGTACACTACGTACCACGTAGCGGGAAGTTAAAAAATTTACTGATTTTGAGAGTTAAAATTTAAGCGAGAAAAATGCAGAAAGCTAATGTTTTTATGTAAATTGTATTAGAAAGACTTTAAATTGTTAAAAATAAACATAACGCACTATATTCATTTGCTCACGTAATATACATTAAACACACACGTATACCTACTATTATGTTTATGACTAAAGTCTGTTATCAAACTTAAAAGAGGTTTTATCGAATTTCAACCAGAGGGCGATCGCTAGAAGGTAAATTAAAAATGTCTGGGAAAGAGTATCTACAGGTCGTATACTATTAGAAAATATGTGATTTTAGTCGTACTTATTTAAGATATTTCACCCCGTGTTGGTCTGGGTAGGTCGTAAAACACGACCAATTGACTATGCGAGTCATTAATATCGTGGCTACTAGGTGGTAGAGTTCTACGTTGTCTCGCCCGGGTCTGGTACCACCGCCTTACCTATTCCTGCCGCAATAGCGTCAGTGCTTGTCGCTGTCGTACTCCGGTTTGGAGAGTAAGGCAGCCGGTAAACTTATGTATGTGAGCATTAGACCTCGCCACAAGATAGCAACGCACTTTTAAGATCTTTGATGTCTATAGGCGATGGTTGTCTCTTACCACCAGGAGACCCATCTGCTTGTTTGCTGTCTTATAACATAAAAAAGTAATTGTCCTAATCATTTATCCTTTCCATCTTCATTACGATCACAGAAAAGCTGCTAAAGCAGCTTTTCTGTAATGTGATGTAAGGTTTATCCCTGGGGTAAACCCCTACAGGGGTAAACCTTAGGTTCGTAACCCTGGCATGAAGCTGATCAATAACAAAACTAATAAGTTAACAGTAAAACTCTTTGATAGCTTTAAGTAAATCATTGGAGTTTAGTCTTGTTTTGTATTACTTTGTTATTGCGTCATAAAAGCTTGTTTTCATCCAAAGAAAAACTCGGAGGTTCTCAGTTCAATGCCTATATTTTTTATGTTAGATCACGCATTAATTTTATACAATAGTCCGATTTTGATCAATCTTTTTTTAATTAGAATGGGTGTACCCTGGCAGATGATTCATTTAATTTTTTTTTTAAATTCCAACCATAAGGGATTTGGATCCAGCCAACAAGAAATGATTGATTGTATACTAACTGATTTTAATAACTTTTTACACAATAGTACGATTTTCCTTTTTTATTAGAATGGGTATACTCCAATATAAAAAAATGAGACTAATTCCAGGGACGACGCCTATATTTTTATGTTAGACTACGCATTACTTTTACACAATTGTCCGATTCTGATCATTCTTTTATTTATTAGAATGGGTATACCCTGGAGGTTGTCTTATTTAAATATTTTTTTTATATTCCAACCATAAGGGATTTGAATACAACCAACAAGAGATGACTGATTGTACACTCACTGATTCAAAAGTATGACTATGCATAACTTTTTGCAAAGTCAAAAAATTTTGATCATTCTTCTTTTATTAGATAGAATATACTCCGACGGTTTTCTCGGACGGACGGACGGTTTATAATTTTTGAAATAAAATATCCACCCAAAAAGGTACAAAAACAGAGGATGTTTGATAATTTCCTCGCTTTTTAATATAACACTACAGATAACTTTCCGTTGGTTTAATTTTATGTTAAAAAGATATTATTAGAATTTTAAGAGTACCGTACCCAAAGAGTGCCATCTAAATACTATTATGCAGTGCTTCTCTCTTATGAGATTAGCTGTGTAGAATGGAATGGGTTCCAATCCTACCACGGAAATGGTCCTCTGTCTAGCGAGCGTTGCTCCAATACACTGAAGAGGGATGGTCCTTCCCTGACAGGGTTAGAAAGAAAGAGATAGTCGAAAAGAAGACGAAACAGTAAACATCATAACGGCTTGGCACGGCTAAGGCTAGACAGTTGTTTTGGGGATTTGTCAGCAAAGAGGGAAACCGGAGACCAATAGGTCATCCAGTCCCGTGCTCGTCTAGGCGTAAGGCGAAACTCAACATA
Source organism: Apodemia mormo (assembly GCA_036924255.1). Lineage (NCBI taxonomy): Eukaryota > Metazoa > Arthropoda > Insecta > Lepidoptera > Riodinidae > Apodemia > Apodemia mormo. The sequence goes on along the minus strand of JAUPFN010000010.1, from coordinate 9,752,363 downwards.
GTTTGCTTTTGACAAAGCGTTTCGTACTTCGTGTACTCATTAGATGGGCTACAGCCATTGATATAAAAAACCCTAGATACACAATCAGTGTTTCAAAAACGTCCTCCAAAAATGAGCGCACAATTTAAAATTGTGCGCTCATTTTTGGAGGACTTTTTCAAATAGAATTGCGTCGGTCGCGACACTGTCAATTTTATTTCTTTTCATACATTGCTTTGTAAAAACAACTATAAATCTTGTGCTTAAGGTAGGACATGCAAAGATATATGTTTTTGTCATATTTATGGACACTTCTGAGTGTCAGTTTTGTTCGGGACTGTGCATCTTGGGTTTTTTTATATCAATGGCTACAGCCCATTACGCTGTATAAAACACTATTACTGTGCTATTTTACCATTAGAAAGCGACACTGTCCAGGAGTAATCTTGGCTAATTATTTACCCGACTGAGCCGACGGAAATAAATATTTTGGGTTACGCGAACCTATCTGCAAGTAACAGTTAGTAGTTTGTACAGATGCAACGGTTTTGCTAAAGCTGCAGGGATAATTGACACCTCTTTTATTAAATGTCAGAGTTTAATTAAACAAAACAGATTAAGTCGTTGGAACATAAAGGTCTGAGTTTCACAGAAATGTAATTATCAGTAATGTTCTTTTATTTTCCAGTTAAATAATTACCTCAGTTATTTACCTCACTGCAGTAATATCAAAACGATGCTTATAAATTCAGCCTGTGTGTTTGTTCATATGCTACCACAGTACCTTTTAACTAGTTATAATAATAATTCGACACATAAGATGTCATTAGAAGCATTCTTGGTGAATAAATGAATGAATTAATATTTTATTTGTAACAGCATGGTATTATATATTATGTTCTTAAGGTTACAATTCAATACTACCAGCATATTCTGTTATAGTCAGCAAAACTGCCGGGAAAAATTTTCATAGATTTTACACTTTCAATCGTCAGCACTTGGTGAAATTACATCATTATTATTAAAATTAATCGACCGGTTTCGCTTTTTCAAGCATCTTACCGACGTAATATTGTTTACTGACAATCTGCGTATAGTGGAATAAAAGCACAAGTGTATTGCAAAGTAGTTTCAACAAAGACAAATTATCAGATAGAGATCTATTTCGAGGCATAAAACGACTACAATTGTAAAATTCTCCCTACCTTAAAGCACAGATAGCGCTGCATATAAATTTGCTTAATAAGCACAATATCCTCTCTATTTACAAATGCCTACTTTTAGACCTTTTAGTCGAGTAGAATATAAAACAAATAAAACATTCAATTAAAAATTGGTTTATATTCCTTCCATCAATATAGTAGGTACTTTTCATTTGGTGTAATAACATTAACCTTGTTGGTTATATAGTTGTTGTTGTTGGATATATAGTTGGTGTGATAACTTAAACACACAAACCCTAACGATAAAGACTTGTTTCAACTCTTCGTCATTTGTATTATAACACAATCCACAAAGCACAACATTGTGTACATTGTAAAACAAACGACTCAAATACCGTTATCCCTGAAAATACACTGAATAAGATCACGAGAAAGCTTTTCTCACATGTACGTGATGAATAGCAAAAATACTTTTTGTATTTTTTGTGACAGTTGACATATAGTACTCAATAGCAGATAAGCATCATCTGTGATAAATGTTTTAAAATGATGGTATCTCCATTTTAATCCAGACCTCCTTTGGTATTTTTTAAATGGCGCCATCTGCTGTTTAGCCAATTCATAAGAGGCGAACGAGCTACTACTTACCTCTTTTATATAAACACATTAAACATCTTTAAAATCTCAGCAGCTCAGAGACTCTTAGTTGCGTATTAAAACTATGTTTTTTGGGTGAGCATGTAAAGCTGTCAATTCCAGCTATTCCAAGAAATAAACGATAGGCAATATCAAGCGAGGAATGTGTTGATAAGGATCATCAGCAACCATCTTGTCAATTGATAAATGGTCATTTTTGCTAAACTGGTACGTCTATTGACATTTAATTCACTTTGAATACTATTCGAGATTGTCCTGAAAGGCTACAAAATGTAAGACAGATTTTTCTTTGTACCACCAAAAATGATGCGATGGCGTCTGAATAAAAAAACTGACGTTACTAAATTTATGTATTTCCTTCATACAGCCTGGTTTTTAGCCCTACTTAACTATAACCACGGCTATTAAACCCCGAGAATCTCCTAGTAAAAAAATCCACCGATATCAGCCCAATTACGATGGCCACCTTTCAGTTACATCACTATTTATGTCTTAGAAAACATCCGGCACCTAAGTATTTGCCAAAATAAACCGAATTAGCCAACATTCGATGGGTTTATATCGATTTAGCTTAAAAGTTCTAATGGGCTTCTTCAAGCTCTATCATCAGACACTGGAAAACATCCTGTTCCAAAGTCCTTAAAAGAACGAATCAAACGAGACCAAAATCTATGGTGCTGTCCAATTTTCATTCATTCTTTCGTTTCGTTCCCTTGACCTTCTGTCACTTTATCGTAAAAACCTGGAAATCATCTAACACCAGATTAGTCGGGGGCTAAAAATACACATAGAATCCCGGACGAGTACAATCTGGGGATCTTCAAGAGAAGAGTGAACAGGTACCTTCTACGGAAGCGCGTTCCATCTTAGGCCTCATCTTAGCTTACCATCAGGCAAGATAGAGGTCAAGCACTTACCTATCGATTATAATAAAAAAAAGAGTTTTTTTTTTCAGTTAGAACACTTAAAGAGAATACCTTCATCTATAAAAAAATTGTCAGACCGTAGGCAGGTAAGTAAACTTTTCATAATTACTGAAATTGGAAAATTAAAAAAGTTCTTGGGTCGACAACGAAATCATTAATATTCTATTGAGTTACAACTCGGTTCATACCAAGGAAAAAGCCGTCGTAAAATCCTCAATTATTCGCAATTTTTCTTTTAGACAAAGCTTTGAATGTAAAAGTCCTTAGAAGGCAGAAGGTTTTGACGTGAATACGTCTTTAAATTTCCTTTCATAAATGAGGGACAGTTCAAAAAAGTGACGATAACAAAATTGGAGGATACAGTTTGATGTTATAGCTACTTAACTATCATCAACATCCGAAGTCTAATTATACCGTTGGATAGTTAAAGAATTAAAAAATCTATTCATCCAAGTGCGGACTACGATGTTTTGCGGTGGAAGGCGGGAAAGGAGGAGGAAGTGCCGCCATTTTACAAAAACTTCGTTGCGTTACGAAATTTGCATATATCTTTTTACTCGGAGCAGCTATGAAGTTCGATTAAGTTTTTTTCGACAGCTCTTGTAAAGATTTATCGATTGAGTAAATAAAGAAATAATTTTAAATGTTTGTAATAAGTATATATGGTGTTTAAGTGAAAAAATTAGAAAAAAAGAATTGTTATCGGTCAATAAATCTTTTAAAAGTTAAATTAAAATACAAGACACGTGTCGTATAAGTACCGTTTTTTTTATTATCGATAGGGAAGCGCTGGACCACGATCTCGCCTGATGGTAAGCTAAAATGCGGCCTAAGATGGAACGCGCTTCCCTAGAAGGTACCTGTTCACTCTTCTCTTGAAGATCCGCAGATTGTACTCGTCGGGGAACACAGATTCAGGTAGCATGTTCCTGTCCCTTGCGGTTCAAATAAAGAATGTCGAGTCGAACCGCTTTGTCCTGGTACGTGGAACGTCCACCGTATGGCGATGCCTAGTATCTGTGCGCCTCGACGATCGATAGAAAAACGGGGATAGCGGATTAAGTCGTGCAATTCCGCAGCGCACTCTCCAAAGTGTATCCGATAAAAAACCGATAAACTAGCCACTCTGCGGCGATGAGCGAGGCTCTGGAGTTTTTTGCCTACCAGATCATCATCGCTTATGAGTCTCTTGGCACGCCTCTCATCGTCTCAAGTACCTCCAGCTGGTATTTGGCGGACCCATCCCAGAGGTGAGAGCAGTATTCCATGCACGAACGGACTTGTGCTTGATAAAAGTTGAGCAACTGTCCCGGGCTGAAATACTGCTTTACCTTCGCCAGATTACCAAGTTGGGCTTTTGATTCGATGTACGAACCAAAGTTGAGAGTAAGCGTTAAGGTGGTCAGTTGGAGCCAAGGAGCTCGAGGTGGTCAGTTATCGGCACGGACACACTCTAAAAAGACAGCGATAGGTGGAATGGAATTCGTTTAGCGCAGAATGTTCCTTAACTAGATTGGCATCGCCCTAATCGGAGACTGCCTGTAAGGACAGGTTCAAAACGATTGCCTCCTGAGAGACAATCGCCTCCCTGAGAGACTGGCACTTGATCTGTGCTGCACGCTAGATGCGTTACTCTCCACAACAGTGCTATCGTCTGCGCACCCATAGATACCGGGCTTCAGCAGGTTGTTAGTGTGTAGCAATAGAGTTGCGGAGAGAACTGTTAGGCGGAGGCGGAGGCATTTATAGACGGGACGACATTTATATTGGTCGGACGAGCAGCCGTCGACGACTATTCTAAACGACCGTCCACTCAGAAAATCCGAGTTCCAGGCGCAGAGACCAATAGGCAGACCATACGATGGAAGCTTGCCAATAAGACTATCATGCCAGACCATGTCAAAGGCCGTCGAGATATCAAAGGAGACAGCTAGTGCTTCACCTATTGAAAGGGATTTTAAATAGCAATCTAATGGTACCCATAAACCCCCATATGAAAGAGAAGTGCCGAGTGTGCAATAGGATGAAAGCATCTGATTTGAACTGATCAATGACAGCAAATGTAAGTACCATCGCAAAATATTACCCGTTAGTCGTTACGTAGGATGTATTTATGTAAAACATACACACCTGTTTCCATGATACAGCTACAAACCTTTCTTCAAGCAAAATTATCTATAACTGATGCGCGTGTATGAAGATGCAGTGACGGATACTCCAGGTTAATACGGTGAAAGATATTTACTTTTTAACTATCTAAAAAATGAGGATGTTCTCAATTCAATTGTATGTTTGTTAAGTGATTACCCTTCAAGTGTGAATTTATTTTAATGATTTTTATTTAGTAGGTCTTGCTTCAGAAGTAAACCGAAATTAATTCAGCGATTTTTGATGAAAAGCAGTAAAATCTTCACTAATATTTTAAATGCGAAAGTAACTCTGTCTGTCTGTTACTTCTTCACACCTAAACACTGAACTGATTTGGATGAATTTTGGTACAACGATAGTTTGAGACTCGAGAAAGGATAGTTTTTATCCTGAAAACTAAGCGGGTGCAACCCTGAGACTTTTATTTTAATTTTTTTTTTGACGAAGACGTGGGCACTGCTCGTAAAAAATGATAACATATTACACAGTACACAGGTGATATTTTATTTTGTGGTTCTAATTTAATCGATTTAGAAAATTATTTCTTATTTTTCGTGTTAATGTGTTTATATATGTATATATCTATGAATGTATCGATGTATGTATATTTTAGTTTGACACGGTCTGAGCTTAAGCAGCAAGCCTGAAAGGTGTCATTAGATTTGACGCAATTGTGAGAGTTACATAAGCTTTATAATTTTTACCTGACTGCACTAGAAAGAGGGTTGTGTTTTTTGCATTATGTGAAAGTTGGGTTTTTGTTTTTATAATAATTACTTGTCCTACAGTAAAGAATCAATGGTCTATTCCGCAGCTCTGTTACTGTCAACTGGTAAGCCATTTCGACTCAGATCACGAAAGCTTGGCCTTAATCCTGAAGTGTAATGTTATATGTAGCGAAAACGTGAAAGCATAACAAACAGACACACTTTCACATTTATAATATTACTATAGATATCGAAATATACATCTATGATAATGACTGGGTTTTTGGGGGTTAGACAAAATGAGTATAGGACTTTGAATGTGTATAAGACTATGTATATCTATAAGAATTTCCCATAACCAAGTTTTAGCGGTTTGGAGTATCAATCCGGTAAAATGCTGTGATTTTCACTGCGGAAATTTCACTGAAAAATCTCAATATTCTCAAGACAGACAGACGCCATCTAAAAAATGTGTAAATGGTTGACCCTACGGGCCATCCCTGAAACTTCCCACTAAATTAAGGTATTTTCAGCTCAAAAGAGTAGAAAATATAATAGATTTTTCAGTTCAAACATCTATTTTGTTAAAAATCGCAGTAAGTATATTAATTTTTGAAAAGCTTTATATTTTGAAAACGATGATGGTATTCAACTCAATTTTTGAGATCTAAAATATTGATTTAGCTAAATAATCGATAGGTTCAAAAATTTCGATGCTATGTCAAAAAACATTTTATTTTTTTCTTCATTGATAACTCCCAAAGTAATTTACCGATTTTGATTAAATTAACGGTATTCGACGCAGTTTTTAAAGGAGAAAAGCTGATAAGATTTTTAAGTCATCGGTGAACTAACTTGAAAGTTCTTAAAAAAAATTAAGTAAGATTGCTATTCTAAAAACTATATATTTGGCTTCGATATCGATAGTAGATCACGCATCAAGTATTCTTTCAAAAAAAATTTCAATGTACAGTTTTGACTTTCCTACGATTTTATTATATAGATTAGGGTATTTTAAAATAAAATATTATAGCATCTTTACCGTGTGTGACGAGCATACGTGATGGTAAATTTATTCGATCACTTTGAGAAACTCGCACTTGGCACTCAGCTGAATTTTGCGTAGTTGATGTACGTAAGTACAATAATATTGTGCAATATTACGTATTGTGCAATACTATTGACCGTTTAGGGTTAATATTGAAGATTGCACAAAGATTGAACGAAAGTTTGAATGGGTTTAATTTTTATTGTGTAATATTTATTCTTGCACTGTGTAGGTTTAATACTGCACAATATTTTTCACTTCAGAGTTTGGAGCGGTAGCGTTCAGTCAATCACGGTGTTTAATGTATGGTCATGTCGTAAATTTAAGCAAAATGGTGAGCAAGAATGCTATACAAGATAAAGAACGGGAGTTGTATAGAGATCTATTTAACAAAATCACCAGCATGGTCGCCGCCAAAACCTCGTTGTCAGACATGTTGCTTGCACGAAAATATTGATCAGACTGGTTTGTCAATTTTATTGATTGAATTTATTGAACGTTTGGAATCAAAGGGGATATTCAATATTATTGTAGGTCTATGGGCCGCCTTACGGTTACGTCGCGTAGTTTATCCACGCGTTGTGTTTTATGTCTCGGATATTTTTTCAAATTTTTTTTATTACATAAATCTCTAAAAATTTGGCCTGACCTTTAAAAGTAACACTGTATATTATGTTGAATGCTAAATGAAAAGAAACTGCCACTCGCAAACATAGTACTGTGCAGTCGTACTTTAAAAGCTGTATTTGTACAAGGAAAACAAATGTCTTTAACTTTGTCCCAACAAAAACAATGTCACCGTTTAAATTGCATTATCTCAAAACAATTGAGACATTCGTTTACGAGAACGTGAAAAGATAGAGCTGAAAATTACATTTCTGTTATACTCTGACATTTTTGTTTGAACAATTTAACTTGTTGTGTTTAATTAAATGCAGTTTTAATTAAAGGCGTTAATTTTCCAGCAACTTTTGCAAAACTATTCAGGTTATCATTGTAATTGAGATATAGACAGGGCTGGTTACCGGTTTATTTTGAAGTTTAAATCAGCGCAAATATAGAAAGAGCATTTTGTTAATTTTTAGCTCTACCTTTACCTCAGAAATACCGATTTCCTTACGAAACAAAATTATAAGGATCGTGAATCAATAATCCAGTCTTTTAAGGCTTTTTTTAGGGTTTCGTACCTCACAAAAAAACGAAACGCTTATAGGATTTTATTTATTTTTATTTTGTTTATTTGCATACATTATAGATTATTATATAAAATTTGACAAAAAAAATGAATAACGCAGCCAACAAGACTGTTCTCAGATTACTACATTCACATAATAATTCACATAAATAACTAAGATCTCCGTCTGTCCGTCTGTTAAAACCCTTTTTCTCAGGGACGCGTAGATGTATCAAGTTTAAATTTTATTTTGTTAATGGGGTATATAATTCCTTTCAGCTGTGAAATACATGGGGCACACTAAAAGTTTTGCACTTTTAGCTAATCGGAGCTATTTGAATTTCGAATGTTATATTTTTTAAACGTTTCAATCTTCTTAGTAATAAAAAAAGAACAATTGGCGGGAAACGATTTGTCAATTGTTTTTTTATCACACATCAAAGTTCTACGTATGCAACGAAAATGGAATTAAGTCGAAAAGATTTTAGAGCGATGATTTTTTTATGATTTTAAAAGTTCTCTTTCTCGCAAGACTGTGCCGCTCGTTTTCAAAATGCTTTTGGGAGAGAAGCACCTTATTTGGGCACCGTGAGGCGATGGTTTGCTGAATTTGAGAAAGGTCGAGTTTCTTTACATGACGAATTTCGTGAACGGCGGCCTTCAACTGCCGTCAACAAAAATAATGTGGCTACTGTTAAGCGGTTTATTGAAAAAACCCCCAGATTACCTGTGAGACAATTCGAGGACTATTGGGGATTGGTATGAGCCAAATTCAGAAAATTTTACACGAAGAATTGAAAGTTCGGAAACTTTGTTGTCGTTGGATTCCTCATGAACTGACAGCGGAGCAGAAGCGGGCTCGCGTGGAATGGTGCTTACAGATGCTACTGAAGTACGACGACGGACATTCTAATGCTGTTTATGACATTGTTACAGGAGACGAAACGTAGATTTATTGTTTTGAACCCGAAAAAAAAACAGCAATCTTGTAAATAGGTGTTTGAAAATGAGAACAGGCCAACAAAAGTGAGACAGGCGAGAAACGCTGGTTAAAAATGAGCGCTTTTTTTCTTAGCTACGGGTCCCATCTGTACAATTCTACTTGAAGATCAAAAGAGTGTTAATGCCGAGTGGTATTCTACCATTTGTTTACCCAGGGTGTTAGAAAAAGTTCGCGAAAGACGACCCAAAAGCCGCATTCCCCTACACCATGATAACGCTTCTTCACACACGGCCAACAAAACAAAGTCATTTTTAGCTTCCGAAAAAGTACATATCGTCACACATTCTGCGCATAGCCCTGACCTAGCATCCTGTGATTTCGGTATTTTCCCCAAAATCAAAGATTTGATGAGAGGTTTTACTTTTACTAACTACAAAGAGGCAGTGATAGCGTTCAATCAGCACGTAGAAAACATGCCTTCAGATCTGTGGTCTTCCTGTTTTAAAAAATGGTTCAATCGCATGAAAAAATGTTTAAAATGTAAAGGAGATTATTTTGAAAAGCAATAAACATAATATTTTGGTTATAACATATTGTTTTTTTAAGTTACGCAAAACTTATAATGTGACCGTGAATCAATGCGGTCAAAAGATATGCCCATTTATGTTGCACACTTTGCGAAAAAGGGAATCAAAACCTTCTTGAAAGAGTTCATCCCGTTGATCAAGAATCATAAAATTTGGCAAGAACCTATGTCTTACAGCACATGTACAGGGAAAAATTCAAAAACTGTAAAATTTTTAGTTAAATCACAAAAAAAGTGATCAAAAGATATGTTTATGTCGATTTCACAAGAGCATTAAAACCTATAGGCTACTTCCCGTTCACCTACAATCAGGAAACTTATGTGGTGCTAAGGTTACTTATAAGCTTGTACGGAACCCTCACTATGTGAGTCCAAATCACAATTAACCGTTTTTTTTAAATATTTCTTTGATGTTTGATGCCAAATTTCGCCAGCACTATGTTTGCCATTAGCATTGATGTCATTAGTCGTTTTGGCTTAAACGGGTTTATTTAAATTTATGAGACACTCTTAGGTATAAGAAATACGCTTCAAAGGAAACCAATTATAAAAACCGCTAGAAAACTATATTAATTGTTATATTTAAAACCAATTTTTAGCCCTGGATACACGCGTTAAAAATCAAATCAAATTTCAACACATCTACTAATATGTCGATCATATTTTACTTTAAAAAAAATAGTATAGACTTCATCCATAACAGGTCGATCAGAACAAGCTTAATTTTTGATAATTTTTGATGCCTGGACTGAAAACGCTTGAGCCAATTTTGTATTACTCCAGAAATGTTTTACGCGGCTTGAACTGGATACACTTTTCAAGGCAATTTTAAGAAACTGCCTTAATAATATTAATTTTAAGGAATATAAGCTACACTGACAAACTAAGGGTTGTCAGTGTAGCATTGATATATAAAAACCCTTTATATCAATGCAGTGTAGCTTATAATTACACTCAAAAATACAGTTATTTATTTATATATCATAAAATAAGTAAATTTCTTTTTGGAAAGGAGTGATGAAAAGGGAAACAATCGCATATAGACACACATGTTAATGGTGCGTTGCTATCTGTGTAGCGGGATGCATAGCGGGGTGCCAAATCCACATGCATAAGTTTATTGGCTACTTTACCCTCCAAACTGGAACACGATAGTGAGAAGCATTAAAGCTTTTGCGGCAGGAATAGGTAAGGTGGTGGTACCATATACCCGGTATGTTTGAGACTCTGGATCGAGACGTTGCAGAACTCTACAACAGGAAATGGAAAGTCGGTTCTTACAGGTTAATTGCTTATTATTATATATTTATACTAGCTGTTGCCCACGACTTCGTCCGCGCGGACTTCGTTTACTCCGCACCGCTCCTCCCCCGTAGGTGAAAGCGGGATAATATGTAGCCTATATGTTGACCCGACCTGTTAGTAATATTCATGCAACATTTGAAGTAAATCCATGCAGTACTTTTTGAGTTTACCCCGGACATACATTGACTTTCCTACGATTTTATTATATGTATAGATATTTTTGTAGACGTTTCGAAATGAATGCGGAGGTTAGCTGTACTGAAAAAAAACATTTCAAAAGCAAATAGAATTAAATTTTATGCAATGCTGAGTAAAGTTCTTCAGTAATTAATTACACCACTGGAACGTAAAAGGGTTGCTTCGTAATTGGACCCGACAGGTCAGAGAAAGCGAATAAAAAGCATATTAAAATAAGCACAACGTTATAGATTGACTCTTTTCGAAATGGAAGACTGTTACGGGAATACATACATCAGAGACAAACAAACTCAACTTAACTGTGGCACCAGAATATAAAAGGTATAAAAAATACAGGATACAAACTCATTATATAAGATCCCCGATCGAATCCGGGATCTTATACAACGAGTTTAGTATTGTTTTAAATCATTAAGTAGCAAACAAGCAGAAAGTTTACTTGTTGTTATTAGTTGTAAGTTGATGGAAAGAGAAACTATCGTCTATATAAACCAAAGATGTTAATAGTACGTTGTTATTCATGTAGCCAGATGACAATGTAACATGAATTAGTCTACCTTCAAAACTGCCATACCATTTAAACCGGAACATAACAATGATAAGCTTTCCCCAAGGTGTATTCCCCGACGAGTACAATCTAGGGATTTTCAAGAGAAGAGTGAACAGGTACCTGCTAGAGCAGCGCGTTCCATCTTAGGCTGCATCTTAGTTTACAATCAGGCGAGATCGTGGTATAAGCGCGTCTCAATCAATAATAAAATAAAAAAAGAAAACCAAATCCCCGGGCGAGACGTTGCCAAACTCTACCACTTAGTGGTCACGATGGTGATGACACGTATAAACTACTAACTGCTTCGCAGAACGGCAGATTCATTAAATAGGGCCCGAACAAGAGATGTACATCTTAAACTATAGGACCTGACTAAATTAAGTTAATTAGTTTTTAGTTAGAAACTTTTCTTGTAATCTACTGCCTAGTTCTTAGTAGTAATTTTTTCTACGAGGCGTAAGCTAAAGCCACAGACTACACAAATACTAATAGACACGGTGTTGGGTGGAAAATGTGTCGCCGCTCATATGAGGAAATGTATGTAAATGTCAAACGCTTGTAGATATTTTATATCGTGAAAAATAGAAATATGCTATATTGTGCCATTTTATGGTGTCGAATAAAAGCGAAAATTTAAAGAATACCTCGAGTGTGTCTTTTTTTCATCGATAAGTATCTAAAACTCTGTATTTCGGGTTGTAAATGATAGTGACATTGACAATCTAAGAAATTGCCGTGAGAGGCGTATCAATTTTAACCCGTGGCTAAAACCGTTCCTATAAATGTCAAATTACCAAATAGCCAAATAACTTGTGGAACTCGGCATCATTAGATTAGTTGCTAGTGCTGCCCTGCTAATTTAACTGACCGTAAGTGCATAATAGGTGCAACAGAGAACGTCGCGTTGAAAAATTTTGCACCTTTATGTTTGACAACAAAAATCTATAAAAGACATGGAAAAAAATATTGATCTACCTAAGTTTTTTTAGATGCAAATTTTTAGGCGCGATTTTCTCTGTTGTATCCAACATGTACTTACGGTCGACTTAATTAGGAGGGCAGAATGGGTACTGCTATGCACGATGGATCTTTGATTATAGGATCTCAGCGTACGTCGGAAGACAGTATGCACTCATATCCTTGTTTACATCTCGTTTTACGACAGCCATATCCACCGTTAACTATTCGACCGAAATAACCTTCCGCAATTAACGCGGTGTCAACGTAAACAGTACGTGACTGCTGTCTCTTTTACTGTCCCTCATAAAGAAAGTAATAGGGTACTTATTTTGTCACATGCGATGAGTTTTTTATTTCTTATTACTATTGAAAACCATTTTTTATTGGGAAGTGTAAAGAGTGTCGCTAATGGTTTTTTATCCATATTAGTTATAGAGCCGTAAAGTTATATAGCCGTAAAATGCGTCATATGCGTCATGAGATAGCACACAAACATTTTTGTTGTCTCTAGGCGATGGTCGTCTCTTTCCATCAGGAGACCTATTTTACCTCTTTATAATAAAGAAGTACATGTATCTTCACGTCCATACACCCGAAGGCGTAGGCAGACATACAACAAGTGCACCCACGATTAGCCGAAGACATTTGGTCCCAGAGTGTCTTGGTGGTGGTAAGCCTATCGTTAACCGGGTATTTACTAATCCCGCGCAATGAGGTTTTTATGAGAAAATTGTAAAAACATTTGCTTGGATTGCCCGACTCGGGAATCGAATTCGGGACTTCATATAGCCAACTCCGACACCGGACCACTAGACCACAGAGGCGACTACCTTCTTATAATATTAATGTAAATTACTATTCAAAAACTATTTTAGGTTCCCAATCAAATAAGAAGAACCCTTATAATTTTGTCATATCCATCCGTCCGTCCGTGCGCAGCCTAGTTCAGAGATTATTCTGTAATTTGGTTTGATTTGATGGTCTGTAAAATTTGGTCCGAATATACATACATATTACATGTAAGTCATGTTGGCAAAGTGGTAAAATAAAATATTTTTAGGGCACCTTAAGTGGGAACGTTAATTTTTTTTCGGGTACCCCAAAAGTGTGGGGTATTGTTTCATAAGTATTTAAAAAAAATATTGCGAGCGTGTGATAACAGTAATCCGTTTGTGAAATTTTAAGCTTTAATTTGTTTATCTGTTATCGCTATTGAATATCTAGGACTATTACATATATATATATATATATATATATATATATATATATATATATATATATATATATATATATATATATATATATATATATATATATATATATATAGATTTTTGTTGTCAAACATAAAGGTGCAACATTTTTCGACGCGACGTTCTCTGTTGCACCTATTATGCACTTACGGTCAGTTAAATTAGCAGGGCAGCACTAGCAACTAATCTAATGATGACGAGTTCCACAAGTTATTTGGCTATTGGTAATTTGACATTTATAGGAACGGTTTTAGCCACGGGTTAAAATTGATACGCCTCTCACGGCAATTTCTTAGATTGTCAATGTCCCTAGCATTTACAACCCGAAATATAGAGTTTTAGATACTTATCGATGAAAAAAAAAACACACTAGAGGTATTCTTTAAATTTTCGCTTTTATTCGACACCATAAAATGGCACAATATGGCATATTTCTATTTTTCACGATATAAAATATCTACAAGCGTTTGACATTTACATACATTTCCTCATATGAGCGGTGACACATTTTCCACCCAACACCGTGTCTATTAGTATTTGTGTAGTCTGTGGCTTTAGCTTACGCCTCGTAGAAAAAATTACTACTAAGAACTGGACACTAGATTACAAGAAAAGTTACTAACTAAAAACTAATTAACTTAATTTAGTCAGGTCCTATAGTTTAAGATGTACATCTCTTGTTCGGGCCCTATTTAATGAATCTGCCGTTCTGCGAAGCAGTTAGTAGTCTATACGTGTCATCACCATCGTGACCACTAATTGGTAGAGTTTGGCAACGTCTCGCCCGGGTATTTGGTTTTCTTTTTTTATTTTATTATTGATTGAGACGCGCTTATACCACGATCTCGCCTGATTGTAAACTAAGATGCAGCCTAAGATGGAACGCGCTGCTCTAGAAGGTACCTGTTCACTCTTCTCTTGAAAATCCCTAGATTGTACTCGTCGGGGAATACACCTTGGGGAATGCTTATCATTGTCATGTTCCGGTTTGGCAAATGGTAAGGCAGTTTTGAAAGTAGACTAATTCATGTTACAACGTACCATTAACATCTTTAGTGTATATAGACGATGGTTTCTCTTTCCATCAACTTACAACTAATAACAACAAGTTTCTCTTTCCATCAACTAATAAAAAAAACAACACTAAACTCGTTGTATAAGATCCCGGATTCGATCGGGGATCTTATATAATGAGTTTGTATCCTGTATTTTTTATACCTTTTATTTTACACACAGTTAAGTTGGGTTTGTTTGTCTCTGATGTATGTATTCCCGTAACGGTCGTCCATTTCGAAAAGAGTCAATCTATAACGTTGTGCTTATTTTAATATACTTTTCATTCGCTTTCTCTGGACCTGTCAGGTCCAATTACGAAGCAACCCTTTTACGTTCCAGTTGTCTAATTAATTACTGAAGAACTTTACTCAGCATTGCATAAAATTTCATTCTATTTGCTTTTGAAATGTCTGTTTTGACTACAGCTCACCTCCACATTCATTTCGAAACGTCTACAAAAATATATAAATAAATAATAATAAGCAATTAACCTGTAAGAACCGACTTTCCATTTCCTGTTGTAGAGTTCTGCAACGTCTCGATCCAGGGTCTCAAACATACCGGGTATATGGTACCTTACCTATTCCTGCCGCAAAAGCTTTAATGCTTCTCAGTATCGTGTTCCAGTTTGGAGGGTAAAGTAGCCGGTAAACTTATGCATGTGGCTTTGGCATCCCGCTATGCATCCCGCTACACAGATAGCAACGCACCATTAACATGTGTGTCTAAAGGCGACTGTTTCCTTTTCATCACTCCTTTCCAAAAAGAAATTTACTTATGATATATAAATAAATAACTGTATTTTTGAGTGTAAATATGTGTAATGGTGTAAATATAAGCTACACTGCATTGATATAAAGGGTTTTTATAACCCTTACTTTGTCAGTGTAGCTAATATTCCTTAAAATTAATATTATTAAACCAGTTTCTTAAAATTGCCTTGAAAAATGTATCCAGTTCAAGCCGCGTAAAACATTTATGGAGTAATACAAAATTAGTTCAAGCGTTTTCAGTCCAGGCATTTTGACATCAAAAATTAACCTTGTTATTGTCGACCTGTTATGGATGAAGTCTATACTATTTTTTTTAAAGTAAAATACGATCGACATATTAGTAGATGTGTTGAAATTTGATTTGATTTTTAACGCGTGTATCCAGGGCTAAAAATTGGTTTTAAATATAACAATTAATATAGTTTTCTAGCGGTTTTTATAATTGGTTTCCTTTGAAGCGTATTTCATATACCTAAGAGTGTGTCATAAATTTAAATAAACCGGTTTAAGCTAAAACGACTAATGGCATCAATACTAATGGCAATCATAGTGCAGGTGAAATTTGGGATCAAACATCAAACAAATATTAATGTAAATTACTATTCAAAAACTATTTTAGGTTCCCAATCAAATAAGAAGAACCCTTATAATTTTGTCATGTCCATCCGTCCGTCCGTGCGCAGCCTAGCTCAGAGATTATTCCGTATAAGATGCCGTTCTACCAGGCAAGTCGTAAAAGGCGACCAGTTGGCTATACGAGTCACTACCATTGTGGCTACTAGGTGGTAGAGTTCTGCATTGTCTCGTCCGGGTCTGGTACCACCGCCTTACCCATTCCTGCCGCATTAGCGTCAGTGCATGTCAGTGTTGTGTTCCGTTTTGGAGGGTAAAGTAGCTGGTAAACTTATGTATGTGGCATTAAACCTCGCCACAAGATAGCAACGCACCATTAACATATTTGGTGTCTTTAGGTGATGGTTGACTATCTCCACCAGGAGACCCATCTGCTTGTTTGCTATCTTTATATTATATTTTTATTATATTATTATATTTAAATAAGAATTAAGCGTTTTAAAATTTAAATTTATATTTACCGCAAAAACGATCCGGATTATCATGGCGTTTAAATCACGCGATGGTCATAGTACATACATACATTAGGTATTTATTCTGTGGTTTTTACGAAAAAAAAAACAATATAAGGTTTTACCACGGTGTGACCTAACACTTCCAAAATGGCGTTTTTTTATATATAAATATATATATAAAAAAACGCCATTTTGGAAATAAATATATATAAAAATTAATTGCTGTTCGTCAGTCTCGCTAAAACTCGAGAACGGTTGGACCGATTTGGCTAATTTTGGTTTTAAAATATTCATGGAGGTTCAGGTTAGGTTTAAAAGGTGAAAAATATAGCAAAAAAATAAGAGTAGTTAAAAAAGGAAAAATAACGTTTACCGGGTCAGCTAGTTATATCATAAAAATATTAGTCCCTACATTTTAAAATAGATATTTCATTTTTTTGTTATCTTCATGACATCAGGAACTACAATATATCCCATTCATTCTTAGTGGAAACAATTCTATTATTGGTAACATACAATGAGTTTTATATTTTCTATTACCGCTGCAAGGACAAACTTAATTAAGTCCCATATCACGCTCCATAGGTCTGATCAGTTTAATTTCCGTTGAAATTATATCTTTTACTGTACTTTGCCGTAATTCACAGTAGTCGTACCAAATATAGTCGAGCGCAATCTTTAATTAAATCCCATACTTATTACTTTCCTTCCCATACATATAGAATATAATAATAATAAATAGGATAGAAATATAAGTTTGTTGAATTGTCCTTAAAAAATTTCACTATAGTAAAATTTTGTAAATTATAAAAAAATTACTCAAAATATGAAACTTGTAATTATAAAAATAACTTTGTAATATGGAATCATCCTTGTATATTTATAAGAAGAACATAAAATAGAGAAAAAAGACCAGCCCGCTGAGTTTCTTCCGCCGGATCTTCTCAGTGTGTGGCCGCGTTCCGATCCGGTAGTAATTCTAAAAAATCGATACAATTTATAGTTTTAAATGTAATATTATATAATTATATTTTTTTAAATATTTGCACACTATATATTGGTAGAATATGTTGGTACCTTAATTAACTTTTTACAACTTGTAACACCCATATTCTTGCAAATAAATATTTTCTTTCTTTCTTTCTTTCTTATATATATATATATATATATATATATATATATATATATACATATATATATATATATATATATATATATATATATATATATATATATATATATATATATATATACATATATAAGTTACAACGATTCTCAAATGGACTTCGGTCCCCAGGCAGTACACCTTGCCTGGTCGGAAAGATCTTCCTTTTCCCCTTACTTGTCCTTGTGTGACGTCATCGACCTCCAAAGTAATGACGTCACCTGACAAGCAGCTGGCCCGCTGGTTCCATCACTATGACCCTTCAGCGATACGGACCAGCGGCGCCACAAGGTTATATAGATCACCACTTATCCTGCCAACCGCAAACAATAAACTTACCGATACCGATACTTATTGACCGATAAAAGATTGTATATATTGAAGGACACGATATTTAATGGTCATAAGTAAGTTATAAAAAAATAAAATAAGAAAATATAGCTTAAGAATTAAGAATATGTGGCTATATTTTTTATTTTAAAGTTCACTATGTGGTTAACCACATAGTGAATTGTTGAGGTTCACTATTGGTTAACCACATAGTGAACCTCAACAAAATCAGTGACGTAATATTCAAAAAGTATGGTCACTGCACGACATACTAACGAGCGCAGTCGAGTGTTCGGTAAATAGGTAGCTGTTTGTAAACAATAAACTTCTATGCACCGAGCGTACTTAACATTTTTATTTGAAAACTAGCTTTTGCCCGCGGCTTCGCTCGCCTTATGTAAGAGACAAAAAGTACCCTATGACACTCTTCATACTTTCAACTATCTTCGTTTAAATTTTAAAAATTCAACTTCAAATTTCAAACAAAATAATTCGTTATTACATCTAATCTTAATTACCTTAATTTGCAGTATTTGTTTACAACATTAAGTGCAGATGTTGTCACTCGTCCGCACCGCAAGATTTGTCGTTTACGATACCATTGTTTGCGTCAACGTATTACAAGATTGTAAGTTGCTAGATTACAATTTAATATCTAACCAACATAGCACTAGTTGTTAATGAGTGAATTACAACGCATTTCATTGTATTGTAAACGAAATATTGTCTAAACTATTAAGTTTTTGGGTTATTTTTTGTATAATCTAAGAAAATATTTTGAAGAAGTTGTGTCAGTGAAGTGGGATACCTATCGTTCGCGGCATTCTGAATATTCATTTTTCATCTTGACGAGCGTTTTTATTACCAACCGCATATGTATTTGTATACGGCTTAAATAAATGACACACCAAACATCTAAAATACATTACTGCTCATCTCATGCGGCCGACTAAAAATAAAACGCCTTATAATACCTTAAAATTCGCATTTAAACACGTAATATTACCCCTTCGCATAGAGCTGTCAGGAGCAAACCCACCGCGAAACCTTGCGGTAATGACATCATAAATTTTGGAACCCTCGTATTATGAATTTCACGCTGTAGATTGTCAAATTATTCTTCTTTCAAGAGTATCTTCAAAAGCCCTTTTTTTTGGGATGTCGTTGTTTTGAGTACAACAACAATTTTATTTAAAGCGTAGATTAAAAAATGTTGGCTTATTTTGTAAAATATTATACTGAGTAAGGTTTGCCACCTGCCACTCAAGAGACTCAAGAAATCAAGAGATTTTAGAGTTATCAGCATCAAAATACGGGTTTTAGGTTTATTTACGAGAGAATATTAGAGTGCCCTTATTTTATAACAACATCTTTAATTTTTAAATTTATCCTTTATTGTCAGAGAAGACAGCTTTAAAAAGACGTTTATGCCATTAAACAAGTATGTATAAATATTAACATTTTAGCAATTATATTTTATTTGAAGCTCTGCCTTGATATTTTTAATATTAATTTCGCCCGCGTGACAAAAAATTGTGCAAAAACATAAATAAATCTGTTTCTTTCAGGCAATGAGCATGATATACATACACGAACAAACAAATTCCAAATCGAACAGCCATAATCTATGTAAACAGCCGTAGAGCAAGAAAAAACTCTCCCGTTTAGCTGCGTAACACTTTACATTATTAGGTACATTAACCCAAAAACCATTTTTTTAATATTATACATTTATAATAGAAATTTCACTTTTAAACTTAAAATTTACCGCGAAAGCGCTCTTGACTGTCAGGGCGTCGTAATGACATCATACCGTGGTCATAAATATATTACACTAGCTGCCGCGTGCAGCCCGCTGCATTATAAAAGTTTTTGGCGAATCCCGCGGGATCATCTATTTTATAGTAGTTTTTCTTTTGTTTATATCATAAGATAGCAAACAAGCAGATGGGTCTCCTGATAGAAAGAGTCAACCATCGCCTATTGACACCAAAGGTGTTAATGGTGCGTTGCTATCTTGTGGCGAGGTCTAATGCCACATGCATAAGTTTACCGGCTACCTTACCCTCCAAACCGGAACACGACAGTGACAAGCACTGACACTATTGCGGCAGGAATAGGCAAGGCGGTGGTACCAGATCCGGACGAGACAATGCAGAATTCTACCACCTAGTAGCCACGATGGTAGTGACTCGCATAGTCAATCGGTCGCCTTTTACGACCTGCCTGGCAGAACGGCAGTTGGTCTATTCTTCAAAGGAGCCCGGAACCAACACGGGGAAAAAAGTTTATGTGTTATTCCAGGTCATCATCTATCTGTGTGCCAAATTTCATTCAAATCTGTTCAGTAGATTTTGCGTGATTGAGTAACAAACATCCATGCATCCATCCAAACATCCACACTTTCTTATTTATAGTATTAAATTAATAATATAGATACACTGTAGTTTTTATGAAAATATCAAAAACAATATAACGTTTTACCACGGTGTGACGTAACACTTTCAGATTTACGTTTACTGTCTCGTGACTTAACTTATATACCTCCGCGTTATCCCTGGGGACCAAGCCATACGTACGCACGCAATGTCTATTTTTGCCGAAATTATATCCTAACAATATTATTAATCTTTATATTTTAAAATAAACATTTTAGTATCTCCATATCATAATTAATCATTAGAAAGTATAATATGTCCGATTAATTCTTAGTGGAAGGAAACAAGCGTATTTTACAAACTTAAAAACTTATCCACTAGGATAGGGTACTCCCAATCCCAAAGCTGGACAACCCTAGTCACAAGCACTAACGTTATAGCAATAAATGAGACAGTGCTACCATCACGAGTGACAAAAAGTTTTGTGATCATTATTAAATTTGTTTAAACCAGCGGAAAATGATCCCCTAAGTGTTTTGTAGTTCTTTTAAGTGTCGAATTTTTTAAGTTAGAAACTGCAACTGGAAAATATTGCTGCTCTTGGATCATCATCTTTGTTTTCAGTTTGTTGGTATAAACTTGTAAGAACGGAGAGTGCTAAGTAATTAAAACATGTATTATGCATATTACACAAGGCAAAAAGAAGTTTAACAGTTAATTTCAAGTAACAGTATGGTTTTCTGGGTGTTTTATGGTTTTAGGGTTACGAAGTAAACTAGTAAACCTTACAGATTCGCCAATCCGTTCGTCTGTCCGTCCGCCCGCCTGTCTGAAGCTTAGCTCAGAGATTTTTAGTACTAGAAAACTGTGATTTGGCATAAACATACATATTAATTACGCCGGTAAAATTGTAAAATAAAATCTTGAAAATGATTTTTAGGGTACATCCTCGACACGTACAAGGTGGTTTTTTTTTTCTCTTGCAGCTCATAGTGTGGATACCCCACAATATTAGCTGCGCGATAGGATATTTGGATAGCTTTTGAAAAAATATTACGAGTTTGTGGAAACAATATTTTCAATTTGTTTATAAAATATTTAGTTTTAAAGTGCTAATTTTTGTAAGAGTCAAGTTCTCTCTCCTCTTTTGGCTAAATAATAGATTTTGGATAAGTGAAAAATCCACGGTAATAGTAATATAATTATGTTAAAGGAAAACTGTCACAGTTAAGCAAGCTATACAAGCTTACGAGTATTGGTCGATCAACTTATAGAATGTACTTAAAGCAGTTTTTTATAAGCGGATACCAAGAATGGTCCTTTCAGCAAGACTCAGCGCCGGGTCATAAAGCTCGATCCACCTGATCTTGGTTAAAAACCAACGTTTCGGACTTCATCAGAGCTGAAGACTGGCCGTCATCTACTCCTGTTTTTAATCCGTTGGACTATGATTTATGGCCAGTCTTAGATAGTATGAGTATTACTCTAAGTGCCATAATAATTTGGAGTCCCTAAAACAATCCATACGATTGGCAGTGAAGAATTTTCTCATGAAAAGAGTGCGTGCTTCTATTGGTAACTGGCCTCAACGTTTAAAGGACTGTATTGCAGCCAGTGGAGACCACTTCGAATAAGCTTTATATATTTTTAATGGTTTTATATTAGTGTATTAAACTAACACAATGTAATAGGAAATATTTATCCGTCACTGGCATTAAATAGGTTAAATATTCATAGTATGAAACAATAAAAAACCCTCTTATTTTAATTTGATAGGCAACTATGGAACTCTACATTGCGTGAGTCCCATCATACACTTGGCTAGTTATTAAATGTTAAATTAACTAAGTCCACTACTTACGTCCAGTACTTACTAAATTGGATATTGCAACTAGAAACCATTTCCCTTCCCGCAATGAACCTAACGGAGAACTTTGTTTTCTGGTACCTATTTTAAACTTGTAAAGAGTAAAGTTAAATCGATCCTTTTAAATGTATAATCACGTTAATTTCTTTAAAGGGGAAGCAGATGAACCGGACGTGTAAAGATTTTCCATTTCACCGCGATTCACCCGTTTGCAGTTGATGAGATAAACGGTGATCACCATCGTCTTATTTTACCAATTACCGCCAATTAACGCTAGAAGCGTTAACTGAGACCGACAGCTTTATGATCTGAGTGACGGTAGTGGTAACACACCACCCAGCAGCAATCTGAACTAAAATTTTAGATTATCAGAAAAAACCTCGAAAAACCTTAATAATACTTTTGCCCGACTTGGGGATCAAATCCAGGCCCTCATGCTTAAACCGAATATAAGCGAACCCTAGACCATGAACGCTAGACCCTTCTAAATGGGCACTCATTTTTAATTTTTGATTTTACTCAGGTGCTAGCGTCATTGCAAAGCTTTCCGTGTATATTTTGACTCATAAAGGCCATTCTCATTATTTCTTTATGGCTCAGTAAATCCGGGTAGTCAAACAAAAAGTACGAACCACTTATTATTTGAAGATCACTAGGAAGGTTTCTAGATTTTATCGCAATGTGTTGTGATTTCAGTAAGTATAAATAAATGATTTGGACGATATTATTCGAAAGCTCATATAAATAATTGGAATTCTCAATACAAAGGTTGAGTGGTAAAAGTCACATACTAAGGACCATCCTTCATCTCAGCACTCGATTCTGATACCGAATTTATAAAAAGTAAGTATTTAAATTTTGACCTAATTATCAAATAAAAATGTTTGGAAACTTAGAAACTCATTGCGATTTGCAGCCGTAACACGTGTCGGTCAAAGCTTTCGTTTATTGTCCGCACGTTGACCAAATTTTTTGTATGCTACTACACTAAATGTCGTGGAGGTTTACTAGGTAGATAAGTAATATTCGCTTTTTATTATATTTTTATTGGTCAGATATTACCATTAGTTATCGTGTCCTTTAATTGTCCTTAGAAAATATTCTTGCAAGAAATAAAATATTAAATAATTAAATAAGAAATAATAAAATCGTAGAAAAGTCAAAACTGTACATTGAATATATTTTTTTAAAATACTTGGGGCGTGATCTACAATCAATATCGAAGCCAAAAATATAGTTTTTAGAATTTTTGTCTGTTTGTCTGTATGTATGTCCGGGGTAAACTCAAAAAGTACTGCATGGATTTACTTCAAATTTTGCATGAATATTACTAACAGGTCGGGTCAACGTATTGGCTACTATCACGCTATCACCTACAGGGGAGGAGCAGTGCGGAGTAAAAGAAGTCCGCGCGGATTGATTAATTTTAAGCCGCTCTGCAGTTCTGGAATAAATTGTAAATGCAAATGTTATTTGCTTGGTTTCTACTTCGCTTCTGGACAAAACTAAAATCTGCCAGAATCCTATTGAAAATAACTTATCAGATCCTGATAATCTCATTACAGCTTACACATCACAATTTACACAAACATGTCATCGTATTTGTTCTAGAACAACTTTCGAAGTTATATATCCAAGGTAATTAAAAGAAAATTGAAGTGGACTTTTTTGTGTCGACAGGGAAGCGCTTGACGACGATTTAGCCTGACAATAGAATATAATTAAGACAAATCTCACTATGCAGGTTCCGTGCATGTAAAATTAGTTCCGGATTTTAAATACGATTATAGATTTTTTCAATCTAAGCAATTGCATATTGTGCTAGATCATGTGAGCACTGACGTCATTGTATGTGAACCCTTACGTATTACGGCTTTCGTGAGCTACCTCCGTGACCCAAGAGATAAAAGATCGGATTATTGACCGAGAAGACGTTACCCTGTCTGACATTGTTTTAAAGATAATATGTCTATATTTTTCTATATTTTAATACGTGACGGCAAAACGGTTTGCCCAATGACATTATACATCATTAGTTTTACCCCTTTTTACGACAATTAGGTACACGAATTGTGGAGTATGAGATTTGACACAGTAAAATTAAATATCTCTTGACAAATTACACGAATTGATCTTACCACAAAGTAAGCAAATTATTTGCTTGTGATATGGGTGTTAGTGAACGATATGAATACATATAAATACATGTAGGTATAGATACCGAAATATATACAATAAACACCCAAACTTAGAAATACAAACATCTATGTTCATCACACAAGTATTTGTCACTGTCGGGAATCGAACTCGAGCTCTGTCGATTGCGTAGTCAGGGTCACTAACCACTCGACCAGCGGGGCGGTAGAAGTTTCATTGTGGAGGACTGCAGAAACTTAATATTTTAAATATTATGCAGTAGAAAAGATATTTTATTGTAAGGCTATGGTGGAATTTTGACCGCAGGGCTAAAAAGGGTCAAAATCCGACCATAACTCTGTGTTGTATCTTACATTTTTAGGATCAAACGATATCCATATTAATATTATAAACGCGACGGTTTGTCTGACGATCTTATGGGCTACCTTATCCTTCAAACCGGAACATGACAGTGACAAGCACTAATGCTTTTGAGGCAAGAATAAGTAAGGCGGTGATACCAGATCCGAATGAGACAATGCAGAACTCTACCACCTATTAGCCAAAATGGTAGTGACTCGTATAGCCAATGATTCGCATTTTACAAACTGCCTGGCAAAGCGGCAGATGATCTATTCTTCGAAGGGGCCCGGACCAACACGGGGGATACTAGAAGTGTACAAAAGTTCTCAATAACAAAATATGTCTCTACTGTTATATAGAAAAGTAGTGGCATATAATTTTTTGCGAATTTCATGATAAATATTCGTTTTATGTCTCAGTATCGTCCATTTAAAAATTTTCGAATTTTGGTCTGTAATCAGTATATTGTGTTATAAATTACAACTCAAGAAAAGTTTGAAAATTTGTATAAAGTGAAAGCATGACATTGCACCAATAATGATAGGTTATATAATTATTTTTACTGTCAAGTCAACAATTTTTTTTTATGTCATAAGATAGCAAACTAGCATAGATAGGTCTCCTGATGGAAAGAGTCAACCATCGCCTATAGACACCGAAAGTGTTAATGGTGTGTTGCTATCTTGTGGCGAGGTCTAATGCCACATGCATAAATTTACCGGCTACCTTACCCTCCAAACCGGAACACGACAGCGACAAGCACTTACGCTATTGCGGCAAGAATAGGCAAAGCGGTGGTACCAGACCCGGGCGATACAATGCAGAACTCTACCACCTAGTAGCCACGATGGTAGTGACTCGCATAGCCAATCGGTCGCATTTTACGACCTGCCTGGCTGTACGGCAGTTGGTCTATTCTTCAAAGGAGCCCAGAACCAACACGGGGGACTGTCAAGTCAACAAGTGACATGTGCAGTTTTGTCCGTAAGTATTTATTTAGTTAGATACAGTAACAGAAAACAGAATGCATTATAATAGGTCGGGACAAAAGTATTTTCGTATTTTTAATGTATTATTAGTAATCAAACCTCTTTGGATGTACTGAATGTAACTGGCTGGTTTTAATACGAGATTAAATCTAACATTTTGAAGATGCAATAAATAAAAAAAACAAGGCAGCGTAGTCTCTGGTCTTAGCCTGTCCCTTTGGGACGAAAGGAAAAATAAAAGTAAAAAAAAAACTAGTTCCCGCTCTTTTTTAATTGTTTTTCAAGCAAGCAAAATGATCGCATGTGACCAATATATGTAGTAATGTTGACCGCCCCGTTGGTCGAGTGGTTAGCGAACCTGACTACGCAAGCAACGGGGCTCGGGTTCGATCCCCGACGAGGACAAGCATTTGTGTGATGAACATAAATGTTTGTATTACCGGGTTTGGGTGTTTATTATGTATGTAAAAGTATTTATATATGTATTTCTATGTATTATTATCGTTGACTAACACCCATAACACAAGCAAATAATTTGCTTACTTTGGGGTTAGATCAGTCAGTGTAATTTTTCCCGTGAATATTTATTTTTTTATTTATGTGACGTAGAAATTCGGTACATTTTAAAGTTTTTTTTTCTTTTTTTTCTCTTTATTTAGGACAACAAACAATTACACTAAGGGTTTACAAAATTGATATTGAGTAACTAAGTTATTAATAGTGTAACCTACACCGTTATCCTCAGGTTACTTCGAGTAAGTAGTTCTTAATTTACACGACGATATAAGTTTGTTTAATTAGAACTTAATTAATGTTTATATATTACATGCATACATATAATATGTAATTATGCAAAAATCTATTAATAGGCTAAATTTTAAATTTTTTAATTACATGGTTTCGAAATGTCGATGGTGAGGATGCGAACAGTTCAAGATCTAAGAAATGTTCATTATAACATATTGTCATAATCCTTTGTAAGGGTGCACGTACACCGGCATTCGTTTAACAATTTTTTGTTGCGAATAAAATACGCTTACGAGTATTTCGAATTAAAAGAGAAAGACGTGGTACATGGTAAGAGATTTGATTGACAAGTTCAGTGTTATCAAAATTATTGTGACAGATATTATAAAACAACATAATGTCTAACATCACTCTTCTCATTCTAAGTGTAGATAGAGTATATTTTTTTAACAGAATACTGTATGAGGATTCAGAACGAAAACATCGGTAATGCATCGACCTTAAATACTTGCGCTGCACAGATTCTAACTGATCTTTATATTTTTTATAATAAGGATTCCAAATTGATGTTGCGTATTCTAATTGGCTTCTTACTAAAGAATTATATAGCAAAAGATAAGAGCTAGCAGTTTTGAAAGGTGTACAAGTCCGCATAACAAAGCCGTATAACTGTAAAGCCTTGTTAGTTATGTGATTTACATGTACATCAAAATGGAGTTTGGCATCAATGAGTACACCTAAGTCTCCAATGAAAGGTACTTTTTCTAAAGGAGTGCCATTTAGAAGGTAAGTATAATTTATAATTTTGTTTTTTTTTTTGTAAAAGTAATAGTTTTGCATTTCAGGGTACTTAATTGTAATTTATTAATTTTACAATAATAAGAAAGGCGGTCTAAATCTTCCTGTAATCTATAGCAATCTTCAAAGGAAGTTATTTCCCGAAAAATGTTTAGGTCGTCAGCGTATAATAAAAAATGTGAATATTTGAAACAATAATTTATATCATTAATAAAAATAATGAAAAGAAGTGGGCCTAAAATTGAACCCTGAGCTACTCCAGACGTCACTTTAATGATGTCTGAGCTAAATCCATTAACAACAACTCGTTGAGCTCTGTTTTTTATGTAAGATATAAACCACCTTAAAAGATTTCCCCTTATCCCATTAAAGGCTAATATTTTTAAAAGTAAGTCATGGTCTACCTTGTCAAATGCCTTGAAAAAATCAGTGTACACCGAATCAACTTGGGTTCGTTTATCCATGGATTCAAATAAAAAGTTAGTATAAAGAACCAAATTGCTTATAGTGGATCGGTTTCTTACAAAGCCATGTTGCTGTTCAATTATAATTCTATGTAAATATGGATAAATATGATTGTGTACTAATCTTTCCAATACTTTTGACAGCGTAGACAGCAACGATATTGGACGGTAGTTTGAAACGTTGCTTTTACTACCTCCCTTATAAATTGGAATTATGTTTGCCATTTTCCATATATCAGGGACAATACCCTCCCCAGACTTTTATTATATAATATATGTAGGGGTATCGCAATGGATTCAGCAGTACATTTTATAAAAAATGGCGGAAGACCATCAGGACCTGGTCCCTTAGTAACATCTAATTGTTTAAGTTCTTTAATAACAAGTTCTTTTGAAAAGCTTAAATCGGATAAAATAAAGTCACTTTTTTTTTATTGTAAAAAGGAAAATTGCGACGAACGCCGCGAATAAAATTTGTGCAGTTTACGGACTTAATGTGGTATCAATAAGAATAACACAAATGTGGTTCAAGCGTTTCAATTCTGGAAATTGTAGTGTGAAAGATTAGGTTCGCTCTCGGCGCCCTGTCACAGGTAAAATCAGTGCCATCTTTGAGAAAGTGGAGCAAGATCGACATATTAGTAGCTACAACATTGCTGAAGAACTGGATGTTGATCATAAAACAGTTTTACGTCATTTACGACAGTCTGGGTACAAGATAAAACTTGACATTTGGGTACCACATGATCTCACTGAGAGAAACCTAATGCAATGTGTTTCCATTTGCGATTCTTTGTTAAAACGTAACAATTCCGAATCACTTCTTAAACAGTTGATTACGAGTGTTGAAAAATGGGTGACTTACGATAAGAATGTGCGAAAAATATCATGGTCGAAGCATGCACAAGCCCCACAGACCGTGGCAAAGCCCGGCTTGACTCGGAACAAAGTGATGCTATGTATATGGTGGGATTGAACAGGAATCGTTCACCATGAGGTTTTGCCACCGGATAAAACTATCGATTCTGACCTCTACTGTCAGCGTCTGATAAGGTTAAAATAAGCTATTGAGAAAAACCGGCCGGAGCTGGTGAATAAGAAGGGCGTGATGTTCCATCATGACAACGCCAGACCGCACTCATCTATAGCCACGCAGCAAAAATTGAGAGAACTTGGCTGAGATGTGTTGATGCATCCTTCTCCATCAGATTTCCACCTGTTTCCGTCATTGCAGAACTCTTTATGAAGCATAAAGCTAACCTCAAAAAAACACCGTGAACACTACCTGTCAGATTTTTTGAATCAAAAATCTCAAAATTTCTACAGGAATGGGATCATGGCACTACCTACAAGATGGCAACAAGTCATCGATCAAAACGGCATATACATATCTTCTATATATATAAAAATCAATTGCTGTTCGTTAGTCTCGCTAAAACTCGAGAACGGCTGAACCGGATTTTTTTTATATCATAAGATAGCAAACAAGCAAATGGGTCTCCTGATGGAAAGAGTCAACCAGCGCCTATAGACACCAAAGGTGTTAATGGTGCGTTGCTATCTTGTGGCGAGGTCTAATGCCACATGCGTAAGTTTACCGGCTACCTTATCCTCCAAACCGGAACGCGACAGCGACAAGCACTGATACTATTGCGGCAGGAATAGGTAAGGCGGTGGTACCAGACCCGAGCGAGACAATGCAGAACTCTACCACCTAGTAGCCACGATGGTAGTGACTCATATAGCCAATCGGTCGCCTTTTACGACCTGAGTGGCAGAATGGCAGTTGGCCTATTCTTCAAAGGAGCCCGGAACCAATACGGGGAGAACTAATTTGGCTAATTTTAGTTTTGAATTAATTGTTGAAGTCCAGGGAAGGTTTAAAAGGTTAGAAAATATAGAAAAAAATAAGAGTAATTAAAAAGGCAGAAAAACGTTTGCCGAGTCAGATAGTTATAAATAAATAAAAAAATATACCCAAAAAAATATTTTCCTTTGTATGAACAATACGAAAATACTTTTGCCCCGACCTTACATACATTTTTTGAACGCAGTAAAACTGCAACAACCGACTTCCCATTTCCTATATCACAGGAATCTTGCATCAGATCTTCACCAAATTAAATTAGAACCACACGAGGAATATAACCTGTCAAACAAAAAATAAAATTAAAAAATCAGTTCATAAATGACCGAGTTTTGAAGTTTTTTTTCAGACCAACTGCCGTTCTGCCAGGCAGGTCATAAAAGGCAGCCGTTTGGCTATGCGTGTCACTACCATCGTGGCTATTAGGTGGTAAAGTTCCGCATTGTCTCGCCTGGGTCTGGTACTAACCTTACCTGTCTTGCCTATTACTGCCGCAATAGCGTCAGTGCTTATCGCTGTCGTGTTCCGGTTTCGAGGGTAAGGTAGCCGGTAAACTTATGCATGTGGCATTAGACCTCGCCACGATATAGCAACGTACCATTAACATCTTTGGTGTCTATAGGCGATGGTTGACTCTTTCCATCAGGAGACCCATCTGCTTGTTTGTTATCTTCTGATATTAAAAAAAGTGATCACCGCTGCTCATGAATATCTGCAATTCCGGGGGTCTTGCAGTTGCGCTGCCGGCCTTTTAAAAATGAGTACCTAAGCACTTTTCTTAAAGGTTCTCAAGTTTTATCAGTTTGGAAACACTCCCGCCAGTAATTGATTACACAAAGGAGTTGTTCGAGGCAGAAAGTGCCGACAAAAGCGCACGGTTGTGGATTTGAAGTAACAAATATAAAAAAATGTACAACCGAATTGATAGCCTCCTCCTCCAAAAGGAGTCGTTTAACATATATTAAAGCATGATAAACAACCATTTAAAACTGCACACAACTTTTTAGATAAAATATAAAAAATAAACCGACTTCAAATATTTATCAACTATACCTAAGTCGCAAAAATTACTGAACTGATTTTGATGGAGCTTAAACTGTTCCATAAGTTGGAATATACTTTATTTATATCAAAAAGAATTATTTCAGCATGGTTTCGAGAAATTCGTGGATAAAAATGCAAACATATAACATAAAATTTAGTACACGTGCTTGGGCCTTGGACGTCTAAATAGATTATCATACTCTAATACTATTTATTCAATTCCAATAATATCACAAACATACATGTCAAACTGATAACCTGCGTTTTTTAACGTAAGTATTTAAGTGATGGAGTAGGGACGGCCATGATTGTTTTTAAATGTCAAAGCTTGTTTCAATTAAAAGTTTTAACAAAGCATATTGATTATGACCTCAAGACGGACTTAATTTTAGCCTTTTCATTAAAATTTACATATTAATCACGTAATGTTAACTGATTTTGAAACTCATTGTTCCTACTTAGTGAATATGAAAATATACGTTGAAACGGGATGAATTCATTTAAATTTTATAGATTTTGTTTATAAAATAGGGGACAAACGAGCAAGAGACTCACCTAATGGCACCATGAACAGCTTATTTTATATCAAGATACAATTAGATGGCTTTTCTGATGGAAAAATATAACCATAAACTATACCAAAATTAATAAGTTAAGCACTGACGCGATTGTGGCAGGAATAGGTAAGGTTACAGAATTCTACCGCCTAGTTCGTAGTCCCGTAGTTACAATGGTAGTAACAAGTTTAGCCTATTGTTCGTCTTTTACGAAATGCCTGGCAAGATGACGGATGATTCTTTTCTTTTTTAAACAAGGCTCGAACCAACACGGATACTTTTTCATGCCCTATAGTCTGTTAGCTGTTACAACTTATTTTTGTCGAAGTTTATTTGAATCAATTGAAACAAGTTTTAGTTTCTTGGGTGACAGGGAAGTGCCTCAAAATCACTACACAAATGGTTGGTTTTTGTATGTAATTAGGTGTCGTTTTCATGGTTCCGTACCTAAAAGGTAAAACGGGATCCTATTACTAAGCCTCAGCTGTTTGTCTGTCCGTCTGTCTGTCTATAACCAGGCTGTATCTCATAAACCGTGATAGCCAGAAAACTGAAATATTCACAAACTATGTATTTACGTTGCCGCTATAACAACAAATATTAAAAATAAAAAAAATAAAAATATTAAGGGTGTACAATACAATAGACGTACTTTTTTCGTATTTTTTTTAATGATGATGGTACGGAACCCTTCGTGCTCGAGTCGCAACTCGCACTTGATCGTTTTTTTTCGAATGGTATACATTTTTCTATTCTATTTCTCAGCTCGTATATGATAACGTGCGGTAAAGAACTCCGTTCCAGCTACGAATGAAATTACATTTTTCGTGACGACTGTATCTACTCAAAGTGCTTCAGGACGTGCTACAATTATGGCGTAGCGGTCATATGACTCACTTGAACAGCTACTGTAGCTATGGTCTAGAACAAATACACTTATTATTTTTAACAAGGGTTTTTTATGCATATTTTCTATCTATACCAACACTAATATTATAAAGAGTAACATTTGATTCTTTGTTTGTTTGTAATGGATAAACTCAAAAGCTAGTCGATTGATTTTAAAAATTCTGTCACCACAATAAAGCCACATTTAATAATTGGATACCATAGGCTACTTTTTTACCCGATTGAATGAAAGGAAGTAATGTGTGTGAATTATGCGAATGAAGTTACGAGGGACAAATAGTCTAAACTAATATTGTAAAGAGGAAAGATTTGATTTTTTGTTTGTTTGTTACGCTTTAAATCAAAAACTACTTGATTGATTTTAAAAATTATTTCACCTTAGAAAGTTAAGTTATCGAGGAATGTAATAGGAATACTTTGCATCCCACTGAACAAAGGAAAGTAATGAATTTTGGTCACGAAATCGCGAGTAACTGCTAGTACAAAATGATGACTATGTTGTAGGCGTTCAAGACGTCAATTTTTAAACTAACAATATATATATATATATATATATATATATATATATATATATATATATATGAATGTAATGTTAGTGTTTTTTTCCTCCGTTCGTGCAATTGTCTAAAACGGGGTAATTTTTACTTCCCAGAAAAAGAAATAGGCAATGGAGATGATTAAACTTCATTACACGTAATAAGTAGTTAATATTTGCAAGAGTTTACTAAGCCGCATAAGTCGGTAAAGTTATAAGAAACTACGAAGTATCGATAGCATATTACTCGTAGATTAAGAGCAAATTCCACGTACGGCATCAAGTTTACTTATTAAGAATGATTAGATAGGATGTATGGCAACCATCGATCATAGATTATACAAGTTTAATGCAAGATCATCCAGTGTGAAGATAATATTAGTGAATATACAATGTATATATATCTGAATATACATGGGATACACTAAAAGGTTTGCACTTCTAGCTAATCGGAACTATTTGAATTTCGAATGTTATATTTTTAAAACGTTGCAACCTTCTTAGTAATAAAAAAAAAAAATTTGGCGCGAAATGATTTGTCAATTGTTTTTTTTATCACACATCACAGTTCTACGTACGCAACGAAATGGAATTAAATCGAAAAGATTTTAGAGCGATGATTTTTTATGGTTTTAAAGTAAGATATATAGATATAAGATATAAGATAAAGTTCTCTTTCTCCGCAAGACTGTGCCGCTCGTCGTTTAAAATGCTTTTGGGAGAGAAGCACCTTGTTTGAGCGCCGTGAGGCGATGGTTGGCTGAATTTGAGAGAGGTTGACTTTCTTTACATGACGAATTTCGTGAAAGGCGGCCTTCAACTGCCGTCAACGAAAATAATGTGGCTACTGTTAAGCGGTTAATTGAAGAATTTGTTTACCCAGGGTGTTACAAAAAGTTCGCGAAAGACGACCCAAAATCCGCATTCTCCTACACCATGATAACGCTTCTTCACACACGGCCAACAAAACAAAGTCATTTTTAGATTCCGAAAAAGTACATCTCGTCACTCATCCTGCGCATAGACCTAGCACCCTATGATTTCTGTATTTTCGCCAAAATCAAAGATTTGATGAGAGGTTTTACTTTTACCAACTCCGAAGAAGCATCACTGCGTTCAATCAGCACGTAGAAAACATGCCTTCAGATCTGTGGTCCTCTTGTTTTAAATGCTTCGATCGCATGAAAAAATGTTTAAAATGTAAAGGAGATTATTTTGAAAAGTAATAAACATAATATTTTGGTTATAACGTGTTGTTTTTTTAAGTTACGCAAAACTTATAGTGGGACCTACGTATATATCATATATATGATATTCACGGGCCAAATTACACTTACTGATCTAACCCCAAAGTAAGCAAATTATTGCTTGTGTTATGGGTGTAAGTCAACGATACTAATACATAGAAATATATATAAATACTTTTATATAATAACATAATAAACACTTAAACCCGAATATACAAACATTTATGCTCATCACGCAAATGCTTGTCCTCGTCGGGGATCGAACCCGAGTCCCGTTGATTGCGTAGTCAGGGTCGCTAACCACTCGACCGACGGGGCGGTTAAAATATTACAATATATGTATAAGAAAACTTACTGAGATAGAAATATAACGCAGCATTTTCATAAGAATAAAAAAGTTATTACCCAAACCCGCCTAGTACGGCAATAACAAACAAGAAGTTAACTCTCCTGATGGAAGAAAATAACCTTTGCCTATATAGACACTATTTCCCCATGTTGGCCAATTGCCTTTCAGCCAGGCAGGTCCGATTGGCTATACGAGTCATTAACATTGTGGCTACTAGGTGGTAGAGTTCTGCAATGTCTCGCCCGGGTCTGGTACCTCCGCCCTACCTATTCCTGCCGCAATAACGTCAGTGCTTGTCACTGTTGTGTTCTCGTTTGTAGGGTAAGGTACCTGGTACACTTATGCATGTGATGTGGCATAAGACCTCGCCACAAGATAACAACGCACCATTAACACCTTTGGTGTCTATAAGCGATGGTTGACTCTCCATCAGGAGACCACTCTGCTTGTTTGCTATCTTATACTATAAAAAAAGAAACCAAATATGTCAATGGCATGTCCATCTTTGTGATGGAATTTAATGCCCCAGGCATAAGTTTACCAGATAACTTACACTGTACACATCGAATACGACAGTGACAAGCAATAACGCTATTGCAACGGGAATAAATAAAGCGATGGTACCAAACCCGGGCAAAATGTTGTTGAACTCTATGACCTAGTCACGATATTCATTCGCTTTTTTTGTCTTGTAGAACAGTAAACAAGCAGATGGTCCGGGTTCTGTTGAAAATTAGACTAATTGGCGTTCTGCCAGGCAAGTCGTAAAAGGCGACCGATTGGATAATACATGTCACTGTTATCGTGACTATTACTGGGTAGTAGAGTTCCTCAACGTCTCACCCGCGTAAATGAGCCACCGTCTTACTTGTTCCTGCCACACTATCGTCAATGCCGCTGTCGGTTTGTCCCGGTTTGGAGGTTAAAGAAGTCGGTAGACTTGTGCTTGTGACATTGCCATCCTGCAACACGGAGAGCAACGCACCAGTAACTTCTTTGGTATCTATATATATATATATATATATATATATATATATATATATATATATATATATATATATATATATATATATATATATATATATATATATATATATATATATATATATATATATATATATATATATATATATATATATATATATATATATATATATATATATATATATAAATTCCTATTTTCCGTGGTCACGACATCACGTGCAAATGGATGGACCGATTTCGCTAGTTAATTTTTTGTTGTGTTTGTAATTGTCAGGAGAAGGTTCTTATAAAAAAAAATATAAAGCAAAATTGTATAAAGTTCCACCACCATATAAAGTTCAATATCCTTTCGGCTGCCTAGAACAACAATCCCGTATACTTATATAAATTGCGTGTCATGTTGTTTGTCTGCTGTGGATTCCTAATATATAGGACAAAACAACGTTTGCCGAGTTAGCCAGTGATATATAAAAAAATGGCTCTTTACTCTACCCGCGGGGAAAACTACGTTGGTCAGCTAATTTGGGTTTATGTAACAATTATGAATGTTCATGTACAGTAACATCGCTTCGTGACTGCGAATGAATGAAGGCATCTCCACTGAACTGCAAACAGCGTTAATAAATTAGATTCGAAGCTGCACGTTTGGATTGCTGTCACGTGTAACTTTTGTTTGTTCGCAAACATTGATTTTCCCACACTAATCAACACCATTTTGGCAATATGGCAGGAGGCTATACGTTCAAATCACGGATTAAATGGATACGCTTTTCAAGACAATTTCTTAGTTTGTCAGTGTAGCTAGCAATTACACACAGAAATACAGAGTTATACTACTTACTGATAAAATAAAATCACTTGAAGGGTAATTTATAAACCTTGTCATCTTATTCGCTACGATAAAACGATAAAACATGGTTTATTTCTATTTTTTTTACACTGTAATATAACCTACAAATAAATGAAATTTTTGACACTGAAAGGAGCATTTGCTCATGTGCGTGGCGACATGTTCGTTCCCAATGACGTGTCTATTAGTATTTATGTGGTCTGTGGTCCAATTAATGTGAGCTAATTCTAATTGCGTTTCACCTCTGCCTAAGTCTAGAGGGCAAGGGTTACACCCGTACACCCTAGTATTATCTATATATCAATACGTGAAGCAAAAACTTTGTACCCCTTTTTACGACAATCACGTGAACGGTAGTATAAAATTTGGCATAGTTAAGATTTACATTGTGGAAAAGTGGAGTATCCTAATATTTTAAATAATATGCATTATAAATACATTAAATTAACGAAAATAATCATCACATACCAACACTACTTTCATGGCAATAAAAACATGTATAATATTATGTTATGTCAAAGTCTGTTGTCCAACAGAAGCAATTTCAATAATTTTATTTCTTAGTCTATGGTCGAATCACGACCACAGGGCAATTGCTAGTTTATTTAAAATATCAATAAGGCATTTTAAATTATTGAAAATGACCTAAAAATATATACAACTGGAGCATACATGGAATTATATAATAACTAATAATCTTAACAAGTTTTTTAAAAGCACAGTTTTATCTCCACATCCAATATTTTTGTCGCTGTTGATATTATGTGCCATACGCTATTTCATACATTGGTCCCGGCCTCCTTTGAAGAATAGGTCAACTGCCGTTCTGCCAGGCAGGTCGTAAAAGGCGACCGATTGACTATCGAGTCACTATCATCGTGGCTACTAGGTGGAAGAGTTCTGAATTGTCTCGCCCGGGTCTGGTACCACCGCCTTACCTATTCCTGCCGCAATAGCGCCAGTGCTTGTCATTGTCGTGTTCCGGTTTGGAGGGTAAGGTAGCCGTAGGTAAGGTAACTTATGCATGTGGCATTAGACCTCGCCACAAGATAGCAACGCACCATTAACATCTTTGGTGTCTATAGGTGTGGTTGACTCTTTCCATCAGGAGACCCATCTGCTTGTTTGTTGTTTTATCATATATTAAAAAAAAGACAAGCAAGCGAAGTGTTATGCTGGTACCCAGAAAATTAACTGCAGAATACATTGGTAAAAAAGAGATCTAAAACAATTTTAGTAGTGATATGGTGTAAAACCGGTAAAATATGATTTCTTAATAGACATTTACGTATAATTTTCAAACGCGAAGATTTATTTTAATTTTTCCAACAGGAATGAAGTTTGTTGAGTTTTAAAAATGTTTACTAATATTGTTGAAAATATCGAGCTGAAAAATACTTTATTTAGAAACTTTCATTAACGAATAGCGAATATATCAATCAATTTGGACGTATTTTTCAATGAAAAAAGCGGAATAGGTTTTGGAATCAATCTGTACATTCATCTGCAGGTTATTTATTAAGTACAGCGACTATATTTAAGCTTCTTTTTTTTAAAAAAGACGATGTGCAGTAACGAACGCAGCTTTTATCGCCTGCAAGGTATTTTCTCTCTTATAAAAATTTGCTAGCATTTCGACGAATTGCTTCTTGTAATACATTTTTTTATTATAATCTTTGTTTGCAACCTTTGTTTCTATGATATTAGTAAAATATACCTTAACAAACTGGATTTTATAAATTTGCATTCGCTTTATATTCAATTTGCAGAAATTTGATCACGTCTCACAGTACCGGCTGAAGCTTAACTGGCAACACTCGTTAGCGATGGATAGTTAGAATTAAGGTAAGCACATTTTTTGACTTAACTGAGGATGTTCACTTTTCTAAGCTAAAAAAACATAGTATCGTAAAATGGAACGAGTATTATTATTATATACTTTGTTGTTCTGGCAACTTTGTATCTACTTTTCTGTTTTTTCCTACATTTTTTCAAAATTGTTATAAAAAAAAGAGTAGTTGAAACTTACAACACAGAAGGCTGTATAAACATGTTATACAGCCTTCTGTGTTGTAAGTTTCGACTATAGTAATAATTACTTTCCAATTTGCTACATTTTATACAATAGTTATTTAAATATTTTGCGTCTTACTTATCCGATATATTTCTAACTTGTTTGTTTGGTCATAAATAAAACAAAGTAAACAACAAAGTAAACTTTCAAGTATGTTCCTTTTTATTATTCACTTGTTATTAAAAAGTGTCTGTTGAATTTTAATATGGGCTTATTGTATATTAAATCTATATATATATAAAAATCAATCCCTATTTCCCTTGGTCACGAGATCACGCCTGAATGGCTGGGCCAATTTCGGTAATTTTTTTTTGTTGTGTTTGTAATTGTAAGGAGAAGGTTCTTATAAAAGAAAATATTAAGAAAATTGCGCGGAAAATAGAAAATTTAAGAATACTTAACAACCATATAAAGTTTAATACCATTTTGACTGCGTGGAAGGACAATCCCGTAGGGCGTAGACTTATATAAATTACGTGTCACGTTGTTTGTCCGCTATGGATTCCTAATATAAATGGCAAAACAACGTTTGCCGGGTCAGCTAGTTAATTTTATAATTTTGGCCGACGCTATATTTTTGTAGCACTTGAGGCCGATCTCATCAAACTTATGCATGTGACATTAGACCCCACCACAAGATAGCAATGCACTATTAACATCTTTGGTGTCCATAGGCGATGGTTGACTTTTACCATCAAGAGATCTATCTGCTTGTTTGCTCTTTTATGATATTCAAAAAGACACAAAACTTCGTATTTCTTGAATGAATGAATGAATGAATGAATGAATACTCTTTATTGCGCACCAAATTTAACAAGATAGATTATGTAAAATACTTATAGCTAATAATTATGTATATAGTGGGTTTCTTTCTTTTAGTTGGCTGACAAATATATCGATAATACATGAAAAAGGGCACACGTGTTGAAGTTTGTTTGATATAGTTCCCTGAGTTATGCCCTTAACGATTATTGAGAATAGGGAAAAACTGAGAGGTGTCTCTCGGACACCCGGGGTAAACAGAGATTTTTTTGCTATTTCTGTGACCATGACATCACAATAAACGACAAAATGGTATTATGTATCATTGATATAAAAAACCCAAGATGCACATTCAGTGTCTCAAAATTGTCCTCTAAAAATGAGCGCAAAAGAGGAAACTGTTGCCTATAGACACTAAAGATGTAATAGTACATTGCTATCCTTACGATGAGGCCTTAATGCCATATGCATAAGTTTATTTGCTACTTTACTCTCCAAACCGGAACATGATAGTAACAGGCAGTGACGCTATTGCAGCAGAAATAGGTAAGGCGGGCGGGACAGGCAGAACTCTACCACTTAGTATCCACAATGTTAGTGACTCGCATAACCATTTGTTTGCCTCTTGCTAACTACCTGGAAGAAAGGCCGATGGTTTTTCTTTTCTTTTCTTCAAATGGAGTCCGGAACAACACGGGGGAATAAAAAGTAAAAACATTTGTCAAAAATCTTGCTTAAAAGATTAAAGACGGCAGCCGAGTCATTAAAAACATTAGTATTAAGTCCGCCTTTTGTACAAATTTGATTTAAGGTGTAACAATAAAGTTAAATAAATAAATAAGGAACCATGATAATAATGATTGATGGGCTTTTGGTTGATGGAAATGCGTTTTTAATGGGTCGGGGTGTTTATTGAATATATTATTTCAGTATTTATGTGTGTAATAGTCTCATTAACTAACATCCATTGCAGAAGCAAATAATTCAGTTACGTTGGGGTTAAGTAAACTCGTGTCATTTGTGCATCCCGGAAACATTCATCGCGTCCATGAATTGAATCACCGAAAACTTTACTTCATAACGGGTTCCGTATAGCAGCTAGTTATACGGAACCCGTTATGAAGTAATAAAACTTGAATCACATCAGATGAACTGTCTATTTATTTGTTTATTCTATGTAAAGTGTTTAGAATTTTCCCATCAACCAATAATAATAATAGCGATAACCATGTGAAAAATACTGTGTTTTTCTGACAAGTAAACCAGAGGCTACGATTTTTTGTGAGACATCTAATCATATTTGATCGCGTACAATTGTTTTTAATGGTCGTTAATAAATATACATTGTTCTTTGTGTTGATCTGAGCCATTTTTGAAGAATTTATCAATTATCTTACTACTGTTAGACTTCTCGTAAATGGCCAGAGAAAGCTTTTACGTGTCTCTAACATTGTGACTATTGGTTACGTGGCAGAGGTCTGCAACATCGTGGAGGTAAAGTAAACTGTCTGATTTATGCAGGTAACGCAGCACTTTTAGGCTCCAATCCATCAGAGCTAAAAATATTAAACACAGTAAAGAAAATGGATTAACAATTGAATTCTAGGAAAATTAACATGGTAGTATTTGAGAAGGAAGTAACCAAAATGGATGCAAGGATTGTCATTGAAGATGTAGTGTTCAGAGTCTTCAAATTAAATTCTCGTAATTGTGATTTCATTTAAATTTCAATATGTTGGATTTGATTTAGAAGAGATGATAAAAACATTGATTATTTAGAAAAAAGAGTGAATACAAGGAATAGCATTAATAGAGCATTAGGAAAATTACTTTAAAGCACAATTTTATTAATGCCTGACAACGTGCATACAAAATTTAATGATGTTCGTTTAGAAGTTAAGACATGAAAGTGAAACAAACAAATAAGTAAACTCAGGTAAGACAATTTACAATATTAGTTAGAATTTTGTTACTTACAGTAGCTGATAAATTTTTAGTTTTTATTATCTCATAGGAAGCAAACGATATTGGAAAAAGCAAGTAATGGATTAGCATTCAGTATAAATAAAACAGTACCCAGGGATTTTTAACGAATACTAAATAACGTGGGCGAAGCGGCGAGTATCGATTTAATGGTGGATATATTTGAAATTGTAATTAACTACAGAAAGCTAAATTTCATTTTCTAAATTAAATAAACTGAGATGATAATTAATTTGTCAGACTTATGAATCATATTATCTTACTATTAGTATGTCGGGGGAAAGTTTCTACGTAATTTACAAGTAAAATATTGCAATAAAATCATGTAGATATTGTTTGGATCTGACTGTTTTTATACTATCAAATAAATGACATTATAAAAGACAAAAATAAAAAAAATATTCTCATAATTTCACTATTTTGCTATTTACCAAAGTAGAAGTTTCATATATGCGTTTTGAAATTTTATTATAATTATAAATAAGAGCAATTGCAACACAATAAAGCGTTTATGATGTATGTAGTATTAGTCAGAGTGGTCATAGCTTTTCCATTTCGGAAAGTTTGATGTCAATGACGAAGTTTGCTCTGTTATGGGAATGAAGCTGTATAATACTTCATGGTTATGGGTAAAGTCAATGTCATTTTTGAAAAAGTGAATAAAGGTTAACATATCAATAGTTACGATATATCAGAAGAGCTTGTAACGACTAATATGTCAACATTGCTTCATCACGTTAAACCGTTATATAAAAAACCCAAGGTGCACAAACATTGTTTCAAAACGTCCTCTAAAAATGAGCACACTATTTAAAATTGTGCGTTTATTTCAAATAGAATTGCGTTGATCACGACACTGCCTGTTTTATTACTTATTGTACATTGCTTTTTAAAATCACTATAAATCTTGCGATTGCGGTCGGAAATGCAAAAACATATGTTTTTATCATAATATCTATAACTACTAATTTGAAATTAGCGACAGTTTTATGGGTCAGTTTTGTTAGGGACTATGCATCTTGGGTTTTCATAACAATGCGTTAAACACAAAACATTTCTAATTTGCCGTGTTGGTCCCGGCCTCCTTTGAAGAATAGGCCAACTACCGTTCTGCCAGGCAGGTCGTAAAAGGCGACCAATTGGCTATCGAGTCACTAACATCGTGGCTACTAGGTGGTAGAGTTCTGCATTGTCTCGCCCGGGTCTGGTACCACCGCTTTACCTATTCCTGTCGCAATAAAGTCAGTACTTGTCGCTGTCGTGTTCCGGTTTGGAGGGTAAGGTAGCCGGTAAACTTATGCATGTGGCATTAGACCTCGCCACAAGATAGCAACGCACCATGAACATATTTGGTGTCTATAGGCGATGGTTGACTCTTTCCATCAGGAGACCCATCTGCTTGTTTGCTATCTTATGACATAAAAAAAATTGCAAAATTTTCTCGATGTCTTATATGAAATTGCAGTGAACTGAAACAAAAGTGTAAAGAAAGGCAAACTTATACAAAGTTTGAAAATGAAAAGCGACCCCAGCGGCCCAATAGTCCACTTACGTCCCCCACACTTTCCTCCATGTCAGTAGCAAAGACAGTAACACAAATGATGTAAAAAAGTTTAATTTCGACTGTATCTTCAGAGTACTCGAATGGCACTTCATAGAGTAAAACATTCACACGTCCTTTTCTTTCAATTGCATTACTGCAGCTTCAAATGAGATTTCACGGAAATTTTGCGAATTAAATACC
The DNA here is from genome assembly GCA_036924255.1 of Apodemia mormo. Classification (NCBI taxonomy): domain Eukaryota; kingdom Metazoa; phylum Arthropoda; class Insecta; order Lepidoptera; family Riodinidae; genus Apodemia; species Apodemia mormo. The sequence continues at coordinate 9,709,710 of JAUPFN010000010.1, read as the reverse complement.
ACAACTTTGTCTTTGATTTATGGATTGCCGCAAAGTAACCAATTTTCCTTTTTTAATTTAGCTTAGGCAGGTAATTTGTAACATTTGTGCTAGTTCGGAATGTTATCATTTATGATTTATTCCGAATACTTTTTAACTTCCCGCTACGTATGTAGACAAGGAAGTTACTGATTTTGCCCCGATTTTCGAAAATCGAGTATTCACCAGATCTCCTCCACGTTTTGAGGTTCTAGGAACCTTTTCCGACTATTTTCACGATGACGTCAGTATGTCTGTATATATGTATGTACGTATGTGTGTGTGTATGGGTGTATATAAACATCTCATAACGTTTGAACGGCTGGACCGAAACCGACCGAAAACGCCTGAAACGCGGTTGATGACGTTCGATTGGATTCCACTCAATTAGACTTCCTGAAAATTTGAACTAAGTTGATAAGGAGATTTTGAGAAATTTTAAAATAACCCCAAAAATATTTTTGGTAAAACAGTATTTTTAATGTAACTTCCAGATTTATGTACCAATTGAGTACACAAATTAATCAGCTCTATTCCTCAAAAAACTAAGTCTAATGCATAAATTGCATTTCCGTTTAGGAGCAATCATTGACGAAAAATTTAGAAAAATTGTTTTTTCGTCATTACTACGAATTTTTTCAAACAATCATTTTTATGATATTTTAGTACTTACTAAAATAACATTGTCAAATGCCGTATTAAAAATAAAAATTGAACTTAATTTTCATGGTTACAGCTTTTCAAATATTAAAATTACCTTATTTTTAGCAAATTTTCTGAATATTTTTGAAATATCTTTCAGGCTAATACACCGATTGACTTAAAAATCTAAAAAAGCTTTTCTCCTTTGAAAACTGCAATACCGTTAATCGAATCAAAATCAGTCAATTTGTTTAGGATTTATTAACGATAAAAGTTTTTGAAAAAAGTGTTTTTTGATAGTGCTTTGAAAGTTTTCAACCTATCGATTATTTAGCAAAATCTCAAAAATTGTTTTCAAAATATACAGCTTTTCAAAAATCAATATACTGATATTTTTAACTAAATAGATATTTGAACTGAAAATAATCTATGCTTACAGTTTTTACCTTCATTTAGCGGGAAGTTTCGGGGATAGCCTGCAGGGTCAACCGTTTACAGATTTTTTTAAAGAAACTTTACGCAAATTCAGCTTTTCTATTTTGTTTTTTTTTAACACTTTTGGATTGAGCATATAATAATGTAGCCAATGGTATATTTTGTGTGTTAATAGTGTGTGTGTTAAATAGTCGACGAGCCTCATCTTTCATGTACCCTTCATATGTTATCTTCGTTAAAGCTGGCTGGCTAACTATCCCATATTTGATTTCGCGAAAAAATTATATTAAGTTGTTTGTTTGTTTTTCTATTTTTTAATTTTCATGTGTATATGTTTTCAAACGGTTTCTCCTCAAAAGAGGGAGATTCTCATTCCTGTGTAAGCGTTCCGAATAAATTAGATATTTATTTACCAGAAAACAAATTAAAAAATGTGTTATCTTAAAACTTTGTGAAATAATAAGGATATTCTTTTACAGATTAATTAGAAGATCAAAAGGCCTGAGGTTAATTGCTTTTATTCACAATAATCTGTGGTTTTCAAACCAATCCCAACTAATTTTTGCAATTAGTTACTACCTAATTGTACATTAATTATCTTTTTTAATGATAAATAAGTTAGGAGTTTTTAATTTTGTCCTGCGTGTTACGCAGGACCAAAGGAGTAAAAACTCCTCTTAAAAGCTACACTATCTCATATCTGCTGTTCTACCTAGACATTTCGTAAGAGAAGAACAATTGGCTATGCATTTTTTGTATCATCTGATAGCAAAGAATCAGATGGCTCTCCTGATGGAAAGGGAAATTATCGCTTAAAGATACCAAAGATGATAATGGTGTGTTGCTATCCATGTGGCGGGATGGCAATGCCACATGCATAAGTCTACCAGCTACTTTACCCTCCAAGTTGGAACACGACAATGACAAGCGTTGACGCTATAGCGGCAGGAATAGGTAAGGCTGTGGTACCAAATGCACGGACAAGACGTTGCGGAACTCATCACCTAGTAGTCACTATAGTAGTGACACGTAGAGTTAGTAGAGTAGAGGAACGGTAGTTGGTCTATTCTTCAAAGTAGCCCGAACCAACATGGGTTTAGCCGTGCATGTAAGTTTACCTCGCTAATCAAACAGAGATACGACGGCGCCAAGCATCAATAATTGCAGCGGGAATGAGTAAGGCAGTAATATTCGGCCCAGTCAAGACCTTTCTGAACTTTATCTCCCGGTAATTATCTCTATATTGTATAATGTATATGTCGTATCTGTACGCGCGAAAACCGTAAAAAACCACTCTTTGATTTTTTCTTTGACTCAAATTTGATACTTTCTAAATTGTACGCTGTGTTTCTTCTGCCCGATCTCCTTAGATAAACCCACGTTCTCACTCGGTAGTAGGTATAAGATTGTTGACATATTAAAAGTGCCCATGGAGGTTAATTTGAATAAAACAATTTGGATTTGAACCACTCCATGAAATGGAAGCTTGTATTGAAATTTTGATGAAACATCGCTCCTTGAAATCACGGATTCTTTTACTTGAGGGTAGACATAAAACTTGACGAGGTTTATCGGGGTTTCGATCGTGAGTGTTTCATTCACTTGTCGGTCTCATTCACTGCCTCTGGGAATGTTATGAGTTCGTTATCCTAGTTTAGTTGTGTACGTGAAAATGTTTGTATTAGCTCATACTTTATTAAAAAATAAATTGGAATGGAATCATTTAAATTTAAATGTGCTTTATTTCATTTATTCATCATAATTGCATTACATAGTATGTTTTCATAGAACTGTAATTTTCATTTCAAATATGCTCTATACATTATTAAAATTTATTTCATTAAATGCGAAAAGTTGAGTTACTCACAGACCATACATACGATCACGTACATTGATGTTATAATTCTTCTTATGGAAAGAGAGACAATGCCATACAAACTATAGCCGTGCAAAATTTCATACTCCACTGGTCGCGCAATAGTCCTAAAAAAATATTCAAAGATTTTACTTCACGTATTAATATATATTTTTATATTATAAGATAGCAAACAAGAAGATGGGTCTCCTGATGGAAAGAGACAACCATCGCCTATAGACACCAAAGGTGTTAATGGTGCGTTGCAATCTTGTGGCGAGGTCTAATGCCACATGAATAAGTTTACCCTCCAAACCGGAACAACGACAGTGACTAGTACTGACGCTATTGTAAGGCGGTGGTACCAGACCCGGTCGAGCCGATGCAGAACTCTACCACCTATGTAGTAGTCACGATGGTAGTGACGCGCATAGCCACTCGGTCGCCTTTCACGACCTGCTTGGCAGAAAGGCAGTTGGCCTATAATTCTCTAAAGGAGCCCGGTACCAGCACGGGGAAAAATATATAAAAATTAAAATTTTTATATACGTATATATTTCTATTTATTAGTATCATTGACTAACACCCGCTTCATCAGCAATTAATTTGCTTACTTTGTGGTTAGATTATAGATAGAGTTATCGCTGATCGCTGGTGGATTACAAATTTTATATGATATGCCTGCGGAACGGAGAGCCAAAAAAACAGTTGATCTCGTTCAAAACGGGACTTATTGTCTCTTTAGTTATAAAGGTAAAACTATTATATCTGCCCCCTCTAAATACCATTACCTATGTAACATATTGGTGGCAACTGATTTTAGGGATGGGGTAGTTATAATTACATAAATCTCTGTTTTCTTTTTTTATTTACATAAAAAAAATAATACTCGTCAAAAGTTCTTGTAAAAGTTTACTTGAAGAAACCTTTTTATATTTTGGTTTAATATCCTATCGTTTTGTTATATACGAGAATGATATACAAGTCCCCACTATATACCGAGTTTCATTAAGATCAAGGACATCCAGACAGACATACATATATAACAATTTTCAAATATTAAAATTCATATCAATGATACATGAAACGAATATTTATCCCGTAATCTTTCAAAAAAAATGAGTACTGTACAGACATCCACATAATATTTGCTTTACTTTACGCTGGTGTCATTTATCTAACTTTGTTATTAATAAGCCCTTAATCATTTTTCCCCGTGTTGGTCCCGGGCTCCTTTGAAGAATAGGCCAACTGCCGTTCTGCCAGGCAGGTCGCAAAAGTTGACCGAGTGGCTATCCGCGTCACTACCATCGTGACTGCTAGGTGGTAGAGTTCTGCATCGGCTCGACCGGGTCTGGTATCACCGCCTTACGTCGTCCTGCCGCAATAGCGTCAGTGCTTGTCACTGTCATGTTCCGGTTTGGAGGATAAGGTAGCCGGTAAACTTATGCATGTGGCATTAGACCCCGCTACAATATAGCAATGCACCATTAACATCTTTGGTGTCTTTAGGCGATGGTTGGCTCTTTCCTTCAGGAAACCCATCTGTTTGTTTGCTATCTCATGATATAAAAATAAAAAAAAAAAAGTGTAAGTGGTAGCTCATGGGACGACCCGACGACAATGGAATACACTACAAAATAAATAATCTTGTTATACAGTTTGTAAAGCAATAATATAAATATTATTACGTGGATTTAGAACATTTTTATCTGATCAACATTTTTTTTTCGAAATGACTATTGCATTTGACCTTATGGGTCGTTACTGCATCACCGGACTTTCGGGGTGAGCAGAGTGCTCAGCCAGAGTAAGTCTCATCAACCAATAATGAAATTATATTATAAAATATTAAACGTCGGCAGACTCATAGGTAAGTAACATCTACATAATCTAGCCGTTTTCCTGGACTTCTGTATATATTGTACTCGTATTTCACTAATAATATATAAATATACACAGATATAAAAATGAGCCTTTTATAAACACATTTAATACTTACTTTAAAAAAGATTTATCAAGTTCCGATTCATAATAATATTAATAAATGCGAAAGTAACACTGTCTGTCTGTCTCTTCTTCACGTTTAAACCACTGAACCTATTTAAATGAAATTCGGTACAAAGATGGTTTAAGAACCGACAAAGGACATAGTATAGTTTTTATACCGAAAATCCTTCGGAAACGGGAGCTATGCGGCTAAAAACCCGGGACTCTATCTTTTAAACCTCGGCAATAAAAAATAAGGGTACTTTTATTTTTTCCACGCGGACTAAGTCAAGGCCACGGCCAGTTATGTATGTCGCAGTGAAATTGTTAGTACCGTTAGATTATAATTTACCTAAGTGATATTATAATTTAACTGCTAACCTAACCTAACCAAATTATAAAATCCCTAGGTAGATTATAATCTAACGGCTATTGACAATTTCACTGCGACATATATAAAAAAAGGACTTAAGATAATTTTTTGTGAACGTCCAGATGTATGGGTGTGCCACAATTACGGTCGAAATGCTTAACGCATCGGTAATATATTTTTAACAGCTTCAGTAATTATGTCTGTTAGGGGATTGTTTTCTATTGAAAATTACTATCTGACCCAGTACCGTTTAATTTTTATTTATTTATTTATTGCATTAATTATGGCATATAAACAATAAAATACTAAAAATAATGTTATAGTATTAAGGAAGTTTGCACGAAAATGCTTGTATGCATTTAGTCCCTTAAACATGTTTAGCAAATGTCAAAACGCCTTAAATGCTGTCACTTTAAACGTATTTAGTGACTTAAAATGATTTAAGCATTTTGGTGCAAGCCGCCCTTGATGTACTTAGTTACACACGATTATATTTAATTAATAAGTAAAAAATAAGGATCTTCACGCCAGTATCCCTGAACGGGTAGGCAGAGGTACAACAGGTGAACCCACGACAAGCCGAAGATACTTGGTACCACAAATGTGATAGGTGGCAAGCCTATCGCTAACCGGGTACTTTCAAATCCCGGGTAACATTGAAAAAACACTTTTTTTATGTGCCCGACCCGGGAATCGAACCCGGAACCTCGTGGGGTTAACGCCAACGCTGGACCACTAGATCACAGAGGCGAGCGACAAGAGAGAGCGAGAATTAATAAGTAGTGAAATAAAATTAAACTATTTATTTGCAAGAATGAGTGTCACAAGTTTTTCAAAATTAATTAAGTTCCCACATAATAAGGTCGGGGCAAAAGTATTTTCGTACTTTGAATGTATTATTAGTAATCAAACCTCTTTGGCTATACTGAATGTAACTGCTTGGTTTTAATATCATTAATTAATGTGACATTAAAAAATGCAATAAATAAATTAAAAAAAAGTAGTTCCCGCCATTTTTCAATTGTTATTCAAGCAAGCAAAATCAACGTATGTGACGAAGAAATTCGATAAATTTTAAAGTTTTATTACAAAAAAGTTAAAATTGCGACGAACGTCGCGAATAAAATTTGTGCGGTTTACGGAACTAATGCGGTATCAATAAGAGTAGCACAAATGTGGTTCAAGCGTTTCCAGTCTGGAAATTTTAGTGTGTAAGATGAGGTTCGCTCTGGACGCCATATCACAGATAAAATCAGTGCCATCTTTGAGAAAGTGGAGCAAGATCGACATATTAGTAGCTATGACATTGGTGAAGAACTGGATGTTGATCATTAAACAGTTTTACGTCATTTACGAAAGTCTGGGTACAAGAAAAAACTTGACATTTGGGTACCACACGATCTCACTGTGAGAAACGTAATGCAACGTGTTTCCATTTGCAATTCTTTGTTGAAACGTAAATTTTGAAGCATGGACAAGCCCCACAGACCTTGGCAAAGCCCGGTCTGACTCGGAACTAAGTGATGCTATGTGTGTTGGAAAGGAATCGTCCACTGTGAGCTTTTGCCACCGGTTCAACTATCAATTTTGACCTCTACTGTCAGCAACTGATGAGCTTAAGAAAGCTATTGAGAAAAACCGGCCGGAGCTGATAAATAGAAAGGGCGTGGTGTTCCACTATGACAACGTCAGACCGCATTCATTTATAGCCACGCACCAAAAATTGAGAGAGCTTGGCTGGGATGTGTTGATGCATCCTCCGTAAAGCCCCGACCTTGTTCCATCAGATTTCCGCCTGTTTCGGTCTTTGCAGAACTCTTTAGGAAGCATAAAGCTAACCTCAAAAGAACACTGTGAACATTACCTGTTAGATTTTTTAAATCAAAAATCTCAAAATTTCTACAGGAATGGGATCATGGCACTACCCACAAGATGGCAAGTCACCGATCAAAACGGCACATACATATTAAAAATAAATAAAAAATTATACCTAAAAACATATTTTCCTTTGTATGAACAATACGAAAATACTTTTGCCCCGATCTAATATATAACTACCATGATATGGTGTGCAAATATTTAAAAAATATATTATTTTATATTTCGATTTTTTTAGAATTACTAAATACCGGATCGGAATGTCGCCGTACATTGAGAAGATCCGGCAGAAGACGATCAGCCGGCTTAATTTGATAGTGATTAACCTGTAGAAAATTAATTCAATTTAAAAAATCTTAAATTAAAATTAAAAAATTAAATGTCCAAAAGTGCATGCCTCATAACGTTAATGTGCACTTTTGGATTTTCATTTTTTTTTATAAATAGAATCATTTTAGTTTCTTTTTTGATAATGCTATCGATCTAACTTTTTGATATGTCATTGACTCTTGCAGATCGGACTGGGTTTTTGTACTCTATAACAAGTAAAACAGCGCGACTGGCACTGACCTATTTCGCAAGGTGGATAGCCAATTTTACTTCTTTGAAAATTAGCTTTACTAACTGATAAAATATTTTTGTAAATATAATGTTTACTAAATGCAATAATACTAATCAATATCCTCGTGTTTGTTCGTGAATTATAATAACCTGTATTTAGGTACTAATACAACGCCATTTCCCTATTTCAATGCCATTTATTCATGAATGATTACGATGGATCGAAATAGGTAGTGCAGGTTGCCAGGATTGAGCGATGTAATCTTAGTATGGATATGCTATTGAATCCCACTAGTCATGGTATATAGGACAAAATAAAACTAGTGATATTCTTCAAAATAAGTAATCAATTCATAAACATCGTAGTATTTACTTAATGCCACCTCTGTGGTCTAGCAATCCGGTGTCGGCGTTGACCACACGAGGTGCCTATTTCGATTCCCGGGTCAGACAATTCAAAAACGTGTTTTTTCAGTTTTCTGTTAAAAAAACTTTGCCCGGGATTGGAAAAGTTTCCGGCTGGTGATAGGCTGACCACCTATTAGATTGTGAGACTAAATATCTTAGGTTAATTGTGGATGCACTGATTGTACCTCTGCGTAACTCTTTGGGGATAAGGACGCCAAGATATTTGTACTTAAAGAAGATTTTTGTTAGAAGTTTTCGAATGTTTTTGATTATATTTTATTTGGTCGCAGCAATTGATGTAACTTATGCCAATTGAAAGATAACAATGATATAAATACAAAAAGTTCTAAAGTAAAATCTACTAAAGTACCGGCGCGCCATGAAGGCCTGTTTGAAAATTACAATAATGTTGTGAATGTTAATTTATTATTGAAAAAAAAAAACCACATGCGAGTCAAATTTTCAAGTTTTTGTATTTGTAACTAATATGGCAAGCAATAGCTCATTAATTATACAAGTAGTATCAGTATTCGAAATCCAAAGCTAGGTCAAAACTATTTCACAATCAGTGCACTCACAGTCACGAGCATCGTCAACCCGAAACTGTCTGCTTTTTCTGTGTCTGCAGGCGCGAAGTTCCCGTGGCCAGGGCCTATTTAATAAACGTGAAAATTCGGCAATAATATCACTTTTGGACAAATAAGTCAAACTGTCGCGACAAGTGCCGTTTAACAAAGACGACAATTATGTTCAAATGCAACAGGTAAAATACTGACTAAATTGTCAAAATAAAACACGTTTAATAAAGACGACAATTGTCAGATTTTAGGTGTCGAGTCTCTGAGAAAATATTTACGGCATATTTATCATAGTATAATTGACAAACTTGTCAATTATTATGACAAATAGTGTTAAGTATAATAACTGTTGTGATATGTTTGTCACAACACAATATCGAAGCATGCATGTATGTATGCATAATATAATTGTTTAGCCATATGTAATAATATTCGGAGGGGGATGATAATATTAATATAATTAATTTATATACATACTAGCTGACCCGGCAAACGTTGTTCTGCCTTTTTAACTACACTTTTTTTTTCTATATGTGGCGTCCTTGATTGACTCTGCATACTTTTACTTGATAAGTTGTAATGAAACTATAAACTATATAACACGAACTGAATTCAATAAGATAATTATTGAATAACGAGCACATCACAAACGCTGACTCCTAAAAAAACCCTAAAAATGCTTGATGTACGATTTGGATCGTACATTATATTTTCTTACTTTTTAAACCTTCCCTGGACTTCAACAATTAATTCAAAACCAAAATTAGCCAAATCGGTTGAGCCGTTCTCGAGTTTTAGCGAGACTAACGAACAGAAATTGATTTTTATTTATGTAGATTTTATTTAGTCCACTGAACACTCTGTCAATGTCGTAAAAACGGGAAAATATATGATCGCAGGATCATATATTTTATAATACGTGGATAGTATTCATAATTTAAAACGCACATCACTATATGTCACTATAGACGATAAATGACGATAAATTTGCTCCGTCAAACGTATTTATCAATTTATAAGACCTTTCATGAGCCGATAAACGTCAAACCGGTCGTCATAGCCAGTATAATGGTTAATTCCAAAACCACGGCGTAGTCGTTTAAATAAGAATTTATGTAAATGCTTTAAATAATAATAATATGTAATAACTGGCACTTGTTAAATTCCGGTTGGCCAGAGTGCATTTCATGACGTTTAAAAATAAGAAAGAAAAAATTATTTTCCTTTCTGCGACAATAGCGTCAATACTTGTCAATGACGCTATTGTCGTAGGCAATGGGTTTTTAGGGTTTCCATAGGCAATGAGTTTTTGGATGTCTATAGGCAATGGGTTCTCTTTCCATCAGGTGAGCCATCTACTTGTTTGCTATCTTATGATATAAAAAAGGTGCGTTGCTGTCCATGTGGTTGGGATGGATTGCCAAATGTATACATTTACGGGCTATCTTGTACCAGCGACAAGTACCAACGCATTTTCCGCAGGAATAGGTAAGGCGACGGTACCACACTCTGGCCGAGGCGTTGCAGAACTCTACCACCTCATGGTTGTGGTAGTTTATTATAATACAAATAAAATTTTAATAATAGTAGCGATTCTTTGTGGCCGAATTTCGACCATAGTCTAGACAATAAAATCTCTTTTAAGTTTGAAAACTGACTTTAGCCGTAAAGAAAATAGTATACATGTGTGTATGTATACTATTTTGTATGTAGGCATGTCACATCAATATAGTGTGTGTAGTGTTCTTTTTTTTGCTTTTTAATGCCTTTTATTAAAAAGTATTAGGTTTCTGCAGTCCTCCGCAATGTAAACTTGAGTGTGCCAAAATTCTATACGCCACCGTTCGCACGAGTGCTTTATAAAGGGGTTCAAAGTTTTTCCTTCGCGTATTAATAGCTAATATTTATTTATTTATTTATTTTATTTATTTTTTATTTGTTTAAAACATACCTATACAAGCATGAATATATTATGAAGGAGCTACAAAAACTCGCTTGAATTTTTCTGAGCACCAACGAGTCTTAATGTACAGTTTACAGACAACAAACGTATAATATGTGCTTTAATACAATAATCATAAGTCTTAAGATATGCTAATAACGAGTAAAAAATAAGTCGCTGGCGGACTTCACATTGTCATGTTCACTGCGTTTAGCAAAACATGATTTTATGATTTATGATCTGTGCACCTGCAGGTGATAATATACTAAGTTATTCAAGACATAATGTTTCTACTGACTAAAAAAATATGTTCTGTACAGCGTGTAAACATCGATAAAAAAAGTCGATAAATGTTGCTTCCATTACACTTTTGACATTTATCGGTTTCAAACGATCTCTCGTCTTTATTATAAGGCTCTTATTCAGTCTGAGTGGTCGCTCTTGGGACGACCCGACGTGAAGAATACACTGTGAAAGAGCTAATCTCGTTAAATAGTACGACAAGCAAAACGGCGCGACTGGCACTGACCTATTTCCCAAGGTTAAGGTGGATAGCCAAAACAACACTCGTTAAGAGAAAATAACTTATGATATATTTAAGTTAATATGATGTTTAAATACAACAACACTTGCATTACTTGTGATTTCACTTGTGAATTAAAAGTACAAACTTTGGCGAAAATATTTACTATCAATTTTTTAGTATTTTCGTTGAATTTGTAGGATGCCACTAAATATTACTAAAACTTGTATAGTTGTCCGTACAACTGTAGTTATTTATTTTATTTATTTTATTTATTTGAATCATGACTTTGATATCCAATCTGCCGTTTATTATTTGCTACTTACTTGTTTACTAGCTGTTGCCAGCACCTTCGTCCGCGCGGACTTCGTTTACTCCGCACAGCCCCTCCCCCGTAGCTGATAGCGTAATAATATGTAGCCTATATGTTGACCCGACCTATTAGTAATATTCATGCAAAATTTGAAGTAAATCCATGCAGTACTTTTTGAGTTTACCCTGGACATACATACAGACAAACAGACAAAAATTCTAAAAACAATATATTTTTTGGTTTGATATCGATTGTAGATCTCGTCCCAAGTATTCTTTTAAAAAATATTCAATGTACAATTTTGATGTACAGTACAGTATGCTCAAAATAATGACTCAAAAATTTTAATTAAATAATTAAAAACGGCTACACTCACGATTAATCGGTGTTGGTTCCGACTAATTTCGGACTTATATGATGTCCTTCCTCCGGGTGAGTCCGACGTTCACTCGGTAGCGGCACAGTATACTGGAAACTAACATTAGTCAATCTACATACATGATACATGTGATATTCGAGCAACGCACACATAGCACGGACGCAATATCTCGGAATGGTTCGGTACAGTTTATACCGCACCAGTCGGAGATATCGCGTCCCTGAGAGGTGTCTATATGTGCTATGCTCAAATATTACTTGTATGTAAGATTGACTTCTGCTAGTCTCTAAGTATTCTGTGGTAGCGGGTAGGTAATTAAGAGATAGCTGGAAATTTAGTTTTATATTGGTATTTTTCTTATATATATTGAGGGAAATTTTGAAAGTAACTTTATTTTTCGTTACCTTATTCTGGATATAATAATATAAAAATAACAATATTAGGGCTAAGACCCCTAGCATAAGCCAAATTTTAACCCCGCAGACGATGCGCGTTTTAAGAACGTGCATTTTATGTGCCTTAGATGTTGGTGTTTCGTTGAAACGAGTTTCGAACGCGCAGACGCAATGATATTTTATTGTGTGCCTTTGTGACTGAAACTTTTGACACTGACCGCTTTATAACGGAAATAAACAATCCAATAGATTCGATGATTTTTAAGTCTTTTTCTTTTTAAAATCTGTACTAAAGCCGATGTATGGTATTAATCAAAGCCATTGTACAAATGACGAAGTGTGTCTGACCAACACGCGGATGCTACGAGTGAATACAGCGCGTCTGTATTGCCGTATTACCGCGTATACACGCAGTAGATGCAACATTCACGATCACCTCGTGTGTTTAGGTTACCAGCAGGCTTAGGATAAGCAACACGATAAAATTTTATCGACCTCGTTTTCTCGACTTTTATGTCACTTTCTCGATTCGCTAACGCATTTGACACTTGATTCGACATGATACTTCAAAGGAAGAGAAAATGATCAATTTTACTCGACGGTAGTTATTTTCTCTATGGATCGAAACGTCTTGCTGTCATTCTTGCTGTCATTTTATCGATTTGTCATTTGACACTTCGTTAAAATTTGGTTAAAATGTTGATAACCTTATCCACTATTTCATATTATTATACTTTAATTATAAAATAATTACAAAACTTTTTGATTTCTATTCATTTTATTAAATATAGATTTCGGTCCAGTGTTGGCAGTAGTATGTATGGCAGGCAGGCAGGCAGGCAGGCAGTATGCCATATATTGTATTTAATAGTGGTGGCAGTTCCATATTATACCTATTATGTGCTAAATATCTACGGTTAACGGCAAGCCTGCAAAATACAAAGAAGGCACATAGGAAATTTGTGTGATCATTTTACACAACGGACGGAGCATTCCAATCACTATAGCGCTTCAATAAACCCAATAACCATGGCTCTCTAAATAATATAGACCCTTGTGAATTTTGAGGTTTAGAGCCACACACCGATCAAGGCATGCCTCTTTAGTTAAAGGTAAGTGAACATAAGAGACTTGTAATTCAGTTTCTAGTAGATATGACAGCCATCCAACTTCATTAACTGTAATAACAGAATATCTTTGTAGTAAATACTAATTTGACTTAGGTGAACTCAATAAAGTTATATTTTTTCAAAAGTTATCTGTAGTTTTTCGAGTTTCTTTTTTAAACAGTTAATATGTTACATATACATGTCAAGTGTATGTTAAATTTCAGCTGGATACAAGTAATAATCCTTTTCTTGGTGGTCAACTTTTCACAATACTTACAGCCACATACCAACAAACAACAACAATGCTTACATCATAGAATAATGATGCAAATGTGTTATTCCTCTAAGGCTTGCATTGATTATGTATTTAAGGAGTTTTTACTACCCATTCACGTTATATTTAGTCAAAAAAAGTATTTGTTTTAATCGGTTGTTTTCAGACCAAGTTGCATGTATGATTAACATACTACTATGATGTATTATTTTCTGTAATATTCATAACTTAAAATATCCAATATGACACATGTAGTTCTCAATTACCTAGGTACCTTTATGTGTAAACATTATTATTTTATATTTGTCTACATTTAAAGATAATTTACTATACAGAAAGGCAGTCAGTTCTTGTTATTATTGTTTATTACAATAATATATGTCAATAAAAAATATAATTATTATTTGCAGATAAGACTTCAACTGCAGAATTTTTAATATTACTGACAAATATGCTAGAAGAACAAATGATGCCCTCATATGGCATAATTGAAATGGATGAAATGCGAAGACTACACAATAGAAGATATTGACGGATCCTATGTATACTGGTGCAACTTGCAAAACAACGGAAACCATTTTCTTGCCTCAAAAGCCTTAAAATTACCTTATATTTGTCCTAATATTGATTTATGTCAAAACTAGCTGTTGCCCGTGACTTTGTTTGCGCAGACTTTGTTTACTCCGCACAGCTCCTCCCCCGTAGGTGATAACGTGATAATATGTAGCCTATATGTTGACCCGACCTGTTAGTAATATTCATGCAAAATTTGAAGTAAATCCATGCAGTACTTTTTGAGTTTACCCCGGACATACATTGACTTTCCTACGATTTTATTATATGAAGGTATAGATTACAAGCTACAGAACATTTAATCCGGCCTCCAGTAAAGTTGTGTCATTGCACTTGCACAAGTATACATAGGACCCTTCGATATGATAATTACAAGTATTTTCTTTTAGAAGTGTTAACTTTGTTACTTTTGTTGTTGTTTTTTAATCGAAGTGATTTTGGTAGTAACAATACTTAGTGGATTATTGGTATAATAAAATACTTTAGTGTTGTATAAGATTTATTTAAAAAAATATATACTCTAGGCAAACCTTCTATCTAAGTATTAAATAATTTTATATAATAAAAATGAAACGTATAGTCATCAATGGCTAATTTTAAGTATAAGTTTAATGACACACTATTCATAGTATTTAATGTTTTAATGCCAAACATAGATTTTACTATATGGAAAAGTCTTGAGAAATAATTTTTATTTTCTTTAATAAAGTTACAAAATGAATAAATCACACAAAATACAAAATGAATACTTATAAAAAGTGTGTAATATGAAGCAGTCTTGTAAAGAAAATTAAATTTGAGTTTTAAAAAATATACAAACACATCTACTTTACTAAACTAACAATTATTAGTAATGTTTGTACTTCTCAGAATAGATAAATAATTTGCACAATTTATCACCTTATGACTTAAATTTATTAACATGTATCTTTGAATTTTCACTAATGTAACAAACTTATAGAAGATTACACGCACTATATTAAAGCTATTATATTTTAAATTTAAATGTTTTCTACAATTTAAATATCTCTTGTTATCTTGCATAATTAATCAGTAATGAAAATTCAATATCAAAAATTAGTTTACTATATAGTATGAGTAGTATGGAATTTCACTTGAAAATAAAAAACCAACAAGTAAAATATTTTTTCCTAAGGTAACATTAACTTTCTATTAATTTAAATTTTAAAAATTACACATATTAGGTACATTAAGACTATCATGTTATAAACTTAATTGTTTTCTACAAATTAAAATTTATTTTTCAATCTTGCACAACCATTAAAAACAGCAAGAAAAATATAATATTCAGCATTAACTTATAAATCTTCTTAATCAACAATTTCAAAAAATGTAATAAATAGAAAGGCTTATTTATTCTATTTCCATTACTCGCTGTTTAGTCAACCTGTAAACAAATATATCTTATCAAAATGTTGTTATATATGTTTACTTAATATATTTTTTTGTCAGTTAACTCAGGACTTATGACTCCAGTCTTGCATGTTGCATTTTGTGTAGTGTTATATAGATTTGCATTGTAAATTATATAATGGGATCGAAAAAACAATTGGTTACATTTATAAAAGGGAGTGAAAGAAGCCTACACTATTCTCCAGAGAAAGCTTCTCATATTATTCAGGATTTTTTTACAAGAATCAAGTTTTTGATATAATCTTGAATTTATGATATTAATTTTGTAAAAAACCACAACTTTTACAATGAAAGAAATATATTAAAATATGTTTAAAATTTGATTCTTTCAGTCTACCTTGTTAGATGATTTGTCATGGAGATATGTATGTAAATAAATACTTACACAGTGTTCCATTGTTTTCCTTTCTTCCTCTAGAAACTATAATGTATGAAGTATTTGTAGAATATATGGTGTTATATTATGCTTTCCCAATATTAAAGACTTTAATCTTTGGTGCTACAAGTCTAGTCCATGAATCCACCATGGTGACAAAGTTAATTTATGCTTATTACCTTATCCTGAAAAGAAAATCATAATTATTTTTAAAAACCTATATAGGCTTTTAAAAAATATAAGTATAAAGAAGTACACTACTTACGTTTTATTTTGTGTTCCCATTTCACATACCTAACACAATTTAATTTTGTACTAGAATCGGAAGAATGATGATGATTTTAGGATGTGAGGACCAAACAGTATAAATCAATAATTCCTTGTACGTAATGGTTAGATAATTAATTAATTTATAATTAATTACAAAATACAAATTAGTTAAAGTACAATACTTTTTGACAAGGTTTTCTACAAAATTCAGTAGAAAACTAAATGTAAAATAAAATGTTAATTTAAAGCTGGTGCTTATTTTGTATTATTTAATGTTACTATTAATAACATATACTCGGGAAAAATAATACATAAAAACATATTATACTAATCAAAATATTAATTAATCAATCAAAAATAACAAAAAAATCGAGTGTAGCTCACACTCGTTTTTTCGTTAGAAGTAAATGTAAGAAGACAAAATAAAATAAAATTTATATACTCTTTGAGTAAGTCTTTGAATCAAAGAGAGATAAACTGACAAGTCGAAGAAAAATGTTTTTCGTTCTTGAGATGTAAATCACAGACCGTGGTCCCACAAACTAACTTTTTTTTTATTAACAACAAGCTGAATATTTGTGAAAAGCTTTATTTTGACGAGACAACCGTCTTTTCTATTTTCGAAAAATCTCGAATCGGGTAACTAATAAAGTTAATGCTGCAAAGATATTGGGTTCGGTAAATAATAAATATTTATTAATAACAATAATTATTTTTCGACTTTAATCGCTTGATTATATTATGAAAACTACGATGAAACTTTTGTCCTACATATTTGATGATTTTTCTGAGAATCCCACTTATGAGATTTTTAAATTGATATTAATCAATTTAAAAATAAACTAATTTTCTCACAACAGCTTGTTAATTATTATTGTAATTCAACGGTAACTTTGTCATACACGTAAAGTGGAAACTTTTCGTAGTCTAACACTCTAAAGTTTCCCTATTTTATCTATCTTTATTAGTTACCCGATTCGAGATTTTTCAAAGATAGAAAATATGGTTGTCTCGTCAAAACGAAGCTGTTCACAAAAATTCAGTTTGTTCTTGGAGACCACGGTCTAACAGTAAGTCTTAGGTTGGATTGCTTGCATCTGGCTGATTTATGAGCTATTAATAGATAACATTATTTGTAACATAAAATACTGTGAATTGTATTCTGTTCTATCTTATTTTCTAGTTGGCATAATACTATACATTTATGTTTGTTTATCGTAATGCATTTTCGTGTCATTGTCAAATCACAACAATTCTATGGAAGTTTCTCATCAAAAAAATTAATCAAAAATGTTGATTGATTAGTCTAAAAGAAGATGTTAATTTACTCAATAATTTTAGAATTATAATTGAAAGGAATAATTATAGTGGAAAAAAATAGCTTGTTAATAATAATTGTTACGCACTTTTACGCATAATTAGTTACGCAGTTATACATTCAGAAATAAATACACGCTGGCATCTTAATTGCCCTTTACATTAAAACATATTATGAATCATAATTCATTGTTTCAGTTTTATAGAATAAAAAACTAGTTTTGATGGTCAAAACTAAAAAGAGAGAATAATTCAAAAACCTGTAAAATATCTTTAATTACAATTGTAAATAGGTACGGCTACACTAGGCTTTGGTTATATTTCCTTCGACTCTGACAAAGAAGAGAAATGATGACAGGAAGTTATAAATGTAAACAAAAGCTCATAATGATTAACACAAGTTAAATGCACCAAAGGTGTATCTTAAAAATCAGAATTAGTATAATATCTATGTCTTCTAGTGACAACATTTATTTCTCTATTCGAGTAAACTTTTGTTTAATTTATCTCTGACGTTTTAAATATTTATCGTGGCATGCTTAATAACGTCCATCGAGATATTAATAAATGTCAAGCAAACGTCACTTTCTCGATCGATATATATCTCGTGGTGCTTATCCTAAGCCTGCTGGTTACGTTCAAATCTCGTTTGATTCGCGTATACACGCGTCATGTGCACGTCGTTTGCGCGTTTGAAATACGCCATGTGTTAGGGGCCTAAGGCATACTCATATTGATTTTCGAAGCTCTACAATTCAAAATAAATAATTTTCTGTTTAAAATGAGACGTGTTTTGGCCTCGTTATTTCATTAGCGACTTGTTTTAACGACTATCGGATGTTGATGACACAAATACGGAGCATTATTTGTTTTCTGAGGTGTTGATATTTCTATGTTTTCCAGACAAGCGATTGACTACGACTTCTTAACTACCTAATGAAAACAATTTCACCAAAGGAGGAGGGTAACAGTTCGATTGTATTTTTTATGTTCGTTACTTCAGAACTCGGTAATTTATGAACTGATTTTGAAAATATTTTTTTTGTTTGAGAGAGACTATAGTCCCATTTCAATTTGGTGAATATCTGATGCAGGATCGTAGAGATACATGAAATGGGATGTCGATTGTTCTGCGTGGATCCGAAATTTATCTGTGGTGTCAATTATTATTACTACAGTAAAGTATTAGCTAAATAGTTTTTCAGTGATCACAATTTGATCTTAATGCATGTCAAGTCCTGATTAACTTGCTGATTAACATGCATAGGGCTATAGATATTTTTTGATATCAAATCAAAACATTGTAATTTTTTGGGGATAGCCATATTTTAATCGCCTAGCGGTTTTGAAATATACTTTTACTTATACTAAAAAAAATAATCGGTGGAGCTGTTTTAAAGAGGTGCGACCACAAACACCGTGACTCGAGAATAATTTATGACTATGCTGTCCGTTTTAACCTGAAATATCTGTTTTTATTATGTATTTCAAATTCAAATTTATTTTTTAGTTATAAAATATTTTGTCTACCTATGTGTATTTGGAGTTTACTAATTTATTTGTTTTCAAGCCATTTGATCTTTGAGGTCAATCTGTTCACGGTATGGAGGAATATAATATTGCATTATTTACGAATAGGAATTCCACAGTGGAGTTCCAGCGCGGCAGAGACAGCAGTGCACGCTGGAACTCCACTGTGGAACTCGCGCGCGCCTGTGTCTGTATGTGTGTTTATGTACGCACGTAAGAATTACATAAGCTATCGTAATATCAGCTAATTTCATGATGTTGGTTGGCGGTGTGTACGCGCATCGTAATATCAGTTTACTTCATGTCGCTGGCTGTCGGTGTGCGTGCGCATTGTTATATCAGCTAACTTTATGCCGCTGGCTATCAGTGTGCGCGCATCGTAGTATTAGTTAACTTCATATTGTTGGCTGTGTAACGACAGCAATGTTAGGAAGAAATATGCGGAAGCCCTATCTGTAAAGCTGTTGCTGGTAAATGAGACGGATGATGTTGGTGCTGCTTGGAGAGTTCTGACTTGTAATCTCTTGGAAATAGCTTCAGGTACGAAAGACCGACGTAGCGAAGACTGGTTCGATGACAACAGTGAGGTTCAAAGCAGCATTCGACCAACATCGACTGCTCTTGCGACAGCAGAATCGAAGAGATGGAACTGTTGCTGAGATCAAAGAGAGAGACCGGGAACTGCGTAGGTTGTTTCCGAATTTAAAAGGCTTGCTGACACAAACCACCTTGGTGAATTTTACTGCGAGGTACGTAAACTAATTAGAACGTCTTACCGAGGAAAAATTTTTAAAATTCGGCCTGAAGATTAGTGTCAAAAATACGGTGGTGATGTCCCTAGAGACACATGGTCCCGAAACACTGACCATTACACTTGGTGAGGAAGTGTTGCAACATGTTGATAAGTTTAGAGAAGCACTGTAACATCTAAGTGTGTCCTTGATACTGAGATTAATAGCAGGATCAGCTGCTGCAGCTGCAGCATTTGAGAAGCTGCGTTCCAAATCGCGTCTGCGTCTTCCTTAAAGTTTGCGCGACTTAAAGCTGACCACTAAAATTTCGGTACATAGGGCGATTGTTCTGCCAAACCTTCTGTATTCCTCTGAGACCTGGTGTATATCGCCACCACATATGTGCCCTGGATCGTTTCCATCGAACATCCACATAACATCAGCTAACTTCATATAGTTGGCTGTCGGTGTGCGCACCCATCATAATCTCAGCTTACTTCATTTTGCTCGCTCTCGCTGTCGATGTGAGTGCGCATTGTAATATCAGCTAACTTCATGTCGCTTGTTGTTAGTGTGCGCGCGCATCGTAATATCAGTTAACTTCATGTCAATAGTTGTCAGTGTGCGTGCCCATCATAATATCAGCTAATTTCGTGTCGCTGTCTGTCGGTGTGCGTGCCTATCATAAAAAAATTCCTCATAATTTTTTTAAACACCCCAAGTGTATATCTTCAAAAAAACTTCCCAAGTTACCATCTTGTATACGTAATTATAAAATTCGGAGAATTGGACTACTTTTACGTTTGTTCTAATATGAAAATGTCACTCAGTAGTAAAGGTTGAATTTAGTTGAAAGCATTTCTTTGACAAATTACCCTAAATTTTACTTTCAAATTGAAATATTCGTTTCTACACTCCAACTGTTAAAGAAAATTTCCACCATGGTTCGATTTTTATTCAAAGCTTTTGAAATTCATTTCCTTACATTTAAAATATACCTTTATTTTCAGGAATAATAAGACTTTATACATTTTCTGTTATACAAGTCAGTTTAAAAGCAGACTGTTTTCGAAAGATTTGAGTTAACTTCATACCGTAAATTTTTCCGACCTATCTGCCTGACAAGAATTCTCCCGGAGCCGAAAGATATGTCGATCTGTAAACCGATTGCGGATATTTATATTATAAATGCGAAAGTTGGGGCGGTTGGATGTTTGAATAGATGAATGGATATTAGTTACTCATTCACGCAAACAACTACTGAACAGGTTTTAATGAAATTTGGAACATAGATAGATGTTAACCTGGAATACCACATAGACTTCTTTTTATCCCGGAAAATGAGTCGTTCCCGCGGGATTCACCAAAAACTTTCATAATGCAGTGGGCTGTACGCTGCACCTTCAATTACTTCATAATTACTAGTGTACCAGTTACTCTACCCTTGAAAATGAAACCCAACCATCTACTCATCAAAGGACCCCATGTTGGTTCAAGCCCCGTTTGAAGTAGACCATCTATCGTTCTGTCAGGTTTGTCGTAAAGTGCGACCGATTGGCTATGCGTGTTCTCCCTCGGGTTGGTCCCGGGCTTCTTTGAAGAATAGGCCAACTGCTGTTCTGCCAGACAGGTCGTAAAAGGCGACCGAGTGGCTATGCGCGTCACTACTAGGCGGTAGAGTTATGCATCGGCTCGACCGGGTCTGGTACCACCGCCTTACTTATTCCTGCCGCAATAGCGTCAGTGCTAGTCACGTCGTGTTCCAGTTTGGAGGGTAAGCTAGCCGGTAAACTTATGCATGTGGCATTAGACCTCGCTACAAGATAACAACGCACCATTAACATATTTGGTACCTATAGGCGATGGTTGACTCTTTCCATCAGGAGACCCATCTGCTTGTTTGCTATCTTATGATATAAAAAAATGCGTGTCACCATGGTTGTGACTACTACGTGGTAGAGTTCCGCAACGTCTCGCCCGGGCACATGGTACCACCACTTTACTTATTTCTGCTGCAATAGCCTCAATGCTTGTCATTATTGTGTTCCGGTTTGAATGTAGGATAGCTAGTAGACTTATGTATATGACATCGCCCTCTCGCCACACGGATACTCACAATCAACATCTTTGGTGTCTATAGGCGATGGTTTCTCTTTCCATTAGGAGAGCCATCTGCTTATTTGCTATTTAATGGTTATATAAAAAATAAAATGATAGGAACAACTGATATATTGAGGTACGAGCCAAAGAGAGGCGTTGCGGAATTCTAAAACAAAGTAATTACAATATCATCACTTTCTTATTGAAGATGTACGTATTGCGTGAAACCTACGTGAAACTTACACCAAACACTTTACCCTCCAAACCGCAATACGACAGTGATAAGTACTGACGCTATTTCGGCAGGAATAGGCAAGGCGGTGGTTCCATGTCTGGGTGAGACATCGCGGAATTCTACCACCTGGTAGTCACAATGATCCACTTGGCAGTCTCGATGGCAGTTACATGTGCAGCCAATCA
Organism: Apodemia mormo; assembly: GCA_036924255.1. Taxonomy (NCBI): domain Eukaryota; kingdom Metazoa; phylum Arthropoda; class Insecta; order Lepidoptera; family Riodinidae; genus Apodemia; species Apodemia mormo. Next base: position 9,687,287 of record JAUPFN010000010.1, on the reverse strand, counting down.
CTCGATTTTAACGAACTGCCTTGCAGAATGATCTTACTGCTCCGTTGGTTGAATGGTTAGCGACCCTGACTACGCAATCGACGGGGCTCGAGTTTGATCCCCGACGAGGACAAGCATTCGTGTGATGAGAATAAATGTTTTTATTTCCGGGTTTGGGTGTTTATTAAATATATCCTAGTAATTATATATGTATTTCTATGTATTAGTATCGTTGACTAACACCCATAACAAGTAAATAATTTGTTTACTTTGCGGTTAGATCAGTAAGTGTAATTTGTCCCGTGAATATTTATTTATTTATTCTTCGAAAGAGGCCTGAACCACGACGGGAAAAAACCATACTAATATTATGTATTATGCGTCTGTCTGTCTGTCTATCACTTCTCCATGCCTAAACCGCTGAACTGAATCGAATGAATTTGGTACAAAATAAATTTGAGACTCGTGAAAGGACATGGGATAGTTTTTATCTCGGAAATCCCACGGGAACGGAAACTATGCAGGTTTTACCCAGGGACTGTCTAAGTTTTAAATAAGGAGTAACTAGGCTACATTTATTTTAGATTTTTTCCCACGCGGACTAAGTCGCAGGCACAGCTAGTTACTATTAGTAGTAGAGTTGGAAAGTGTATAACTAGCACCAGGACAAGGTACGAATATTGAACGACTGGGCTCGATTAACATAACGTTAATCGAATCGAAGCGTTTAGGACTGTTACACACTAAATAATTAAAAACGGCTATACTCATGATTAATCGGTGTTGGTTCCGACTAGTTTCGGACTTATATGAGGTCCTCCCTTCGGGTGAGTTCGATGTAATGTTATACCCTACGAATCTAGGGGATATTACTGACCACCAGCCTCATCATCGCTATCAGCCCCAACCAGCCCCGTCAGCAGTCTGGTGCTTGATATATTCTCCGGACACTCGGTCCAGTTAGTTACTCCTGAACTCCGTTCTTGAACTGCTGCATCTCGGTCTTAGTGCACAGTGTATAAGTGTAACTCGAATTAATTCATATTCTGTTATATTTCATTATAAAACTTATTATGTATTTTTTTCTTTTTTAAAAACCCTTACGGGAATTGGCCCATAATAGTACGCTCGGTGCTAACTCGTCTCGAAACTAGCCGGAACCAACACCGATTAATCGGAGTGTAGCCGTTTTTAATTATTTATTTTCTAATACCTCACGAAAGTTTCAAGTTTTTGAAGTTGAAAGTTTCAACAAGAAAATTTTGTGATTCTTATACATTTTCTTACATAATATATCGCGTCGTAGCATGACGCTACGTTGTATCGTGTTTTTGTGTATGAGAGCTCTTAGCGCTTCGACTCAATTGACGTGTTATTACATGAATTGGGGGACAATTCTGTAAGATTTTCTGGTTAATATATTCCATTTTTAACATTAATTTTCTTGTTTTAGTGGAATTACCTTAATCACACTTAAAATATCGAGCAAGGTTGTCAATTAAATTATACTAAGTTTTTCTTTGGACATCATGACTAATGCAGACTGTTATTCGGTGATAAAACCAATGACTACACTTAGGATAAGTCGTACACTTTTCGTGTAAAATTACAAGTTTTATCAATGATAAGTTACGCTTAAAGAAACAAAGTGTTCGGATAAGATCCGCTGACATAGAAGATGCATGAGCAACATTAGCGAAGTTTACTCGGCAATTGTGGAGTTCTCGGGTTTAGAGCTCGCAATTGATTCTAGAATAAATTATTCCTTGAGTAGGTTTCACCTGAATAGATAGAAAAGTGAGGTGGAAAGATAATATTCAGGTTAATGTGAGATCAACTTCTCAAAAAGGAGGTGGTTTTCATTTCGGCTGTATTATTAAGTGGGTCATTTATAAACCAATTTTGATAATTCTTTGTTTTGGACGTCATTTGGTGACATATAAATTTAGATTATAATTACCTATGACTTTAGAGAATAGAATATAATATATTTTTATTTGCATGAAAATGAGTTACAATAAATAGGCGTTACAAATTTTCAGATCGCCATAATCTACCGACAATGTTCGTGCGCAAATACATAATAAAAATCTGCTTAATACTAATTAAGAATCATATTATTTTCACGAAGTATCTTTACAATTAAACTCCTAATAATACATTTTCGAGGACAAAAATAAACCGACAAAAATTATGCGCGGCCATATATAAAATCAGTAAGTGTATAATCAACCATCCTCTGTTTTTGTCCACTTTTGGCTGAATTTTTTTATAAAAATTGTGAAACAACATTCGAGGTATATTCTAGAAGAAATATCAAAATCAGATCACTCTGAAAAAAGTTATGCATGGTCATATATTGAAATGGGTGAACAATCAATCATCACATGTTTTTTTAAATTTATCGATAGGGGAGCGCTCATGACTACGATCTCGCCTGATGATAAGCTAAGATGCGGCCTAAGATGGAACGCGCTTTCCTAGAATGTACCTGTTTATACTCTTACAGTTGGATTTAAAAAATCGGGGTGTACACATTTCAAAAAAAAAAAAAAGAATTATCGAAATCTGATTACTATGTCAAAAGTTATACGTGATCTTGAGCGTCGAATTGAGACCCTCCTCAATTTTGTCGTTGGTTAAAAATTGAATGTATTAATTATTATTAATATTTTATTACTAATATTATAATACTAATATTATAAAATTTTAGAGTTTGTTTGTTTGGTTATACGCCGTAATCTCGAAAACTGCTGAACCGATTTGAATAATTCTTGTTGAGTTAAATAGCCTGTTTATCGAGGAAGGTTATAGGCTATATAACATGTTGCTACAACCAGTAGGAGCGGAGTAAACAAAGTCCGCGCGGACGAAGTCGCGGGCAACAGCTAGTATAAGATAAAGGAAATTAGAATTTAGTTGTTGTTGTTTTCCTGCATTTAAATTATGTATACCGCTAGCTGTTTCAATGCCACTGTGTCCACGTAAATTGAAAAGATAACCGCACGCACGTTCTCATGAGTTGAGGGGCTAGATCGAAAAATGTTTTTTTAAATCATAAGATAGCAAACATGCAGATGGCTCTCCTAATGGAAAGAGAAACCATTACCTATGGAGACCAAAGATGTTACCGGTGCGTTGCTATCCGTAAAGCGGGATGGCGATGCCACATATGTATAAGTCTCCTGGCTATCTTACCCTCCAAACCGGAACACAACAATTACAAGCATTGATGCTGTTGCAGCAAGTAAAGGTAAGACGGTGGTACTAAATACCTAAAAGAGACGTTGCTGACCTCTACCTTCTAGTAATCACAATTGTAGTGACATGTATAGCCAATCGGTTGCTTTTTACGACCTGCTATTTTACGGCAGTTGATCTACTCTTCAAAGGAGGGAAACAAATGTGTAACAAAAAATCAGGGGCTACCACATTGATATAAAAAATCCAAGATGCATAGTCCCGAACAAAACTGACACTCAAAACTGTCGCCAATTTCACACAAGGAGTTATAGCTATGGCAAAATTATATGTTTTTGCATATCCAACCTTAAGCGCAAGATTGATTTGGAAAAAAAAGCAATGTACGAAAAGTAATAAAATTGACAGATTCTATTTGAAATGAGCGCACAATTTGAAGTATTGCGCTCATTTTTAGAGGACGTTTTTGAGACTGATTGTGTATCTTGGGTTTTTTATATCAATGGGCTACCATGTGTGTTTTACTTCCGTATGTGTGTTTTATGCCGAAAATATATAATTTAGAGTGCCCAATTCAGATATCAGCTTGTACTTCGCATTTGGAGAGCAACTTAAAAAAAATATTCTATTTTGTAGGAATACTCTTGTTCTTTTACCTCAGTTCATTTGATATGAAAATCTGAATTATACTATTCACAATTTTTTTAATGTTAGTTGGATAGGCAAACTGGTAGACGTGCTACCTGATGGTAAATGGTCGACGTTGCCAATGAACATAAACTAGTTTACCTGGAACTAGCTCAGATAACTCATTTATGTGTTGCCTATCCTGAGACATGAGATGTTAAGTCTCGGTGCCAGTAATTACACTGCCTGTCTTGTTCCTCTCTCCGAAATACAGCAAAGCTGATTCACGAGAGAATCAAGAAGATGGTGGTACCCATGCAGCCGAGAGAGCGGCACAGCGCATCCCTCCCACCAGTAATTTCAGAATCGATTTATTTTATTGCAAAAATAATTTATGCAGACATCGAAGTAGCGTTTGGCGATAAAAGGTTATTTCGGAATAAATTCTATTCGAACAATGGTTCAATCGACTTTTATTTAATCGAACACATGACTCTCGAAGTTAAGTTATGGACCCAACTTTTATAATACCCACAGTTATAAAAAAAATTAAAAAACATCAAACCCTACTACATCTAATACCTTTAAACGAGCAATTCTTGTATATATATATATATATATATATATATATATATATATATATATATATATATATATATATATATATATATATTAGGGTGGAGTGAAAAAAAAATATTTTTTTTTCTTAGCCTGGGGGTCAAATTTGTAGCTTATAAAAAACAAAAATTTTTGAAAAAAAAAAAAATTTTACTCAACATCTTGAGGCAGCCCACTCATTTTTAAAATTAATTATGAGTAAAAATATTTGGTTGCAAAAAAAAATAATTTTTATCTTTTAATGTCTTAAAACATCCAAGAATTGGCAATTATGATCATTTCCAACTCAAATTTTATTCTAGTGCCCTAACGAGGAATGTTACTTTTTTGTATTTTTTTAAAATATTAAAACAATAGTCACAAAATTTTTTTTTAACTTGTGATTTTTAATTGGCATAAAAGAGGATACTTTGAAGTTTTTAGAACGCTTTTAAAAATTTTTTTTTGCAACCCAATGTTTTTACTCGTAATTAATTTTAAAAATGAGTGGGCTGCCTCAAGATGTTGAGTAAAATTTTTTTTTTTGTTCAAAAATTTTTGTTTTTCATAAGCTACAAATTTGACCCCCAGGCTAAGAAAAAAAAAATTTTTTTTTTCACTCCACCCTAATATATATATATATATATATATATATATATATATATATATATATATATATGTGTATAATTGGAATCTCGGAATCGGCTCCAACGATTTTCATGAAAGTCACAAATTAGGGGTTTTTCGGGTTAAGGAATCGATTTATCAAGGTTCCAGGTCCAAGAAAAGCTCGGTTCCCAAGATATGAGTATGTGAAAAACCGGGCAAAGCTCGGTCAACCAGGTACAGAAAAAAAAAAATTATATATTCTATCGGAATCGATTTATCAAGTTTCAAGGTCCAAGAAAAGATCGTTATCAAAAATATGTGAAAAACCGAGCAAAGCTCAGTCAACCAGATATTATATTTTTTATAAAATATAAACTGGGAAATAATAAAGGACATATAAGCATAAAATGAGTAAGAAATTAAAACGGATCAAAAGCTCCAATAAAATATCCTCAAGAGAATTAAAGGAAAAAGATAAAAGTTATGTACATTATGTAATAACCGATCCTATATCGGCAAATATTGGGATTGAATATTACAAGCCGCAGGCAAAACCTTATCTAAATATTATAAATGACAAAGTTTGAATGGTTTTTTTTTATATTAGAGGGGGCAAACGTCTGCAATACCGGGGGTCTTGCAGTTACGTTGCCAGCATTTTAAAAATGAGTAAGCACTTTTCTTTAAGGTCCCCAAGCCATATCCGTTCGGAAACACCCCCGCCGGTAATTGATTCCACAAAGGAGTAGTGCGGGGCAGAAAGTGCCGACAAAAGCACACGGTTGTGGATTTCCAGACATCGAGGTGGTTAGGATGAAACTTTAAATTTTCACGCGATGTCTGATGATGGAATTTAGTGACAGGAATTAATGCGAACAACTCGTCGGAACGTTCCACATGATAAATGTGGTAAAAGATGCAGAGCGAACCTACATCTCTTCGTGACACCAAAAAGTCAAACCGATTAGAAATAGTCTGGTTGTTGATGATTTGAACCGCTCTACGTTGAATGCGATCAAGAGGAAGAAGTTACTACTGAAGAGGTCCGGCCTAGAGATGAGAACAGTACTCCGTGTGAGGTCGAATTTAGGCCTTGTAAAGTTGGAGGCGATGGGCTGGCATGAAGTACTGCTTTGTTCTGTTGAGTACACCAATCTATTTGGATGTATGGATGTTTGTTACTCCGTCACGCAAAAACTACTGAACGGATTTGAATAAAATTTAGTACACAGGTAGGTGGACCTGAAATAGCACATAGGTTTTATTCCGGAAAAACTTAACTTTAGTAATCGCCTTTGTGGTATAGTGGTCCGGTGATGGTGCTGATCGCACGAGGTCCCGGGTTTAATTCCCGGGTCGGGCAATTCAAAAATGTGTTTTTTCAGTTTCTGATAAAAACAACGTTGCTTGGGATTCGATAAGTGCCTGGTTGGCGATAGGTTTGCCACCTATCATATTATGTGAGACTTCTTGAAACGACAAAATTCTGAATTATCCTGTTGTTTTTCTGTTACAGTTGTTATATTGTGTGTATGTATGTAATACATACTATGTATATGTGTATGTGTATATATATTTGTATGTATGTATATATGTGTGTGTATGTGTATATATATATTTGGAATATGTATAATACAGTATTTAGTTGTTTTCTTATACAATGATATAAATGTAAATAAGTGTCTAGTTAATTGTGATTAGATTTTATACTTCAATTCGCAATAATATGCTCTTTAATTTAATATGCTCTACCCAAGTTTTTTCTCTCAGCATAACCAAGGTAAACTGTGAGAAAATGCTTAATAGCATTAAGTTACGCCGTTTGTACTGATTTGGGCAATAAAGTGTTTAAATAAATAAATAAGTATCCTCGGCTCATCGTGGGTGCACTGTTTGTACCTCTGTCTATCTCTTCGGGAATAAAACAAGGGTTTTCTTCCGCGATATCCAGAAGTTAGAGAATTTTAATTTCTAACGTATTAAAGGTTACCTCACATGACGGTAGTAAACAACATGATTACTTTAGTACTTAGTTGGAAAACAGAGTGATTAATGTACTAAGTACGTGAGAAGCTATACAGAGTAGAAGTCGTGTCTCATTTCGCTAACAGTGGAAACCAATTGTCGATGCAGCGTTGAAATAATAAGAAATCGTTCAATCAAAGACAATTAAAAAGAGCTGATAGCGTAAAACAGGTAACTAGGATATAATTTTTTGTGACAAAAAGGCGAAAAGAGCGGTGAATTTCATGGCGCTTACATGTTTCTTTTAACGAACTACACTTTTATATACGACTTGCATTACAGAACCAACATTAGGTATTTTACTTAATCAGAATTCTAATTTTTATTTTATAATTTGTTTCATGCCAAATTAAATTCGGGTCAGTACATTTTTATTTTGTGTTTACAACTAACTACTCAGATAAAATAAAGATTTAAATTAAAATATGTCACTCTTCTTTGTATTTTAGATATAATGTTGCCCCGTTGGTCGAGTGGTTAGCGACCCTGACTGCGCAATCAACGAGGCTCGGGTTCAATCCCCGACGGGGACAAGCATTTGTGTGATAAGCATAAATGCTTGTATTTCCGGGTTTGTGTGTTTATTAAATATATTCCAGTATTTGTATATGTATTTCTGTGTATTAGTATCTTGAGATCTTTTTGAGGTTTTCTCGAAAAATCTAACCCTCAGTAGTAGCTCGGAGTCTGGCGGAGTGGTGTATTACCACTCCCATGCCTCGGATGAGTGCGTTAAACTGTCAGTCCTGGTTATCGCTAGAAATAGTCGATAATCGTTAACATGTCGGTAAATGCGGCGATGGGGATCACAACTTATCTAGCCAACCGACACACCAGTGAATCGTGGTGAACTGGAAAGTCTATAGACATTTGGTTTGCTCTGGCTACCCCGCAAGAGAACCGGGCGTGATGATACTTTGGTTATAATGTAGTCTCAATTGTATAAAATGATAACATGTAAGGGTTTTTTGGTCGGCAACCACTGGCAAGAGTTGAAAAAAATAATCAAAATGTGTTTTTTACAACTACTCAAAAACGGTAAAATTTAAAAAAAAAGTTTTAAATAAAATGTGTAGATTTTACATCAAAAAGGCTCACAATTTTTTTTCTTGTGGTCAAATTTAAACGAGTTAAAGTTTTAAGAATATTAGTTGGTAAAATTAGCATTTTTTTAGTGATAAAAATTGGTAAAAGATTAAAATTCCCTTATTTAATTTTCTCGTCTAACCTTTAACGTTTTTGAGTATTTGCCAAAAACACTATTTTTTTACAATTCTTGCAACCTTTAAACCGGTTTTTATATTTCATGGCGCTTACATATCGTCTTTACATATCGTTTTTACCTGTATCATTAAGAATACATTATATCCAAAAGGCAAAGAAAGTGACAATATTAATATTTAAAACCTTATTTTACTGAAGTAAACGTACTTAGTATCTCAAATAAAAGCTGCAAAAACACATGTCAAGTAAAAATTTTATTGTGCATTGAAAGTCAGTTGTAGAGTTTTATTTATAACTTAAATTGTGACCTTTCCCCACAGACAAAGTCGCGAGCACAGCGAGTAATTAAAATAAAGTATAAAACTGTAACAACCGAATTTCAATCGCCTATGTCTTCAGAATCCTGTTAAAAAAATAATTCTATGCCAAAATATAAGACCAAATTAAAAGTATATTCTCCGAAATATAAAGATTTTTTCAAATCCGTCTACATACGTCGGAGATATGCACGAACATTCACAAAAAATACGCACTTAAATACTTGAGTTGACACCCTCCTCCTTTTTTGCTTAAAAAGCAATAGTCAACTGAAAACGTTTTCACTTTTTGATGTGAATTAAAAAGGTTAGACAACGACAATTATTAATTGAAGGAAAGATAAAGTGCTGTGGAGAAATCCTTTGCAATTTCTAGAATCTTTTTTCCTCTAATAAATTTTTATTAAGTTACCTAGCAAGTGATAAATTGAAGGAAGTACGGTCTCAGTTTATATACAATAGATAGAAAATGAAGAAAAATTGTATGCTTAAACAGATAAAAATGTATTTTTACCTAAGTTAGGAGCATTTTTACGAATCCTTACTAGTGATATACGAAAAGGATGACGAAATTTTATAACATAGAAGTAAATTACTTCGCTTGCCATTAAAGCTTCAGCTATAAAAGAGTGAAGTGTTATTTGAATCTCCCGAAGACACTTCGGTTACGAAGTGAAACGTGCGTTGAGTTCAAAAACTGTACTTTCGTTCCATTTGCTTGGGCCTGGGCCGGTTCCTTTTGCTTTAATGGTTAATCTGTTGATTTTCCCTGTGTTTATTTGCCTTACTGTTAGATATCTTGAAAAATGTAGCAGAAGGTTAATTCGTAAAGCACCGATTACACTTTGATTAGTGCGATTGCGAGTTTATATAATAGCCATGTAACATTAACATCTCCGGTATCTATGAGGGGTGGTTATTTGAATCCATCAGGAGAACCATTGGCTTACTACTAAATATAAAATACTAAAAAATACATAGATTATCAAATATAATACTATACTAAAATTATATACTTACTGAAAATAATTATTTAAATAAAATTATATTTATTACTAGCTGCAGCGTGCAGCCCGCTGCATTGTAAAAGTTTTTGGTGAATCCCGCGGGATTACCTAATTTTTCCGGGGAAAAAGTAGCCTGTGTGCTATTCCAGGTCATCATCCATCTGCCGAATTTCATTCAAATCCATTCAGTAGTTTTTTGCGTGATTGAGTTACAAACATCCATCTATCCATCCAAACACCCATCCAAACATCCAAACTTTTGCTTTTATAATATTACTAGCAACCTGCCCGCGGTTTCACCCGCGTAGATTTGTTTCCGTGGGAATATCGCAAAGGTTTATATACTAAAACCTTCCACAAGAATCAATCTATCTATTAAAACAAGCCGCATCAAAATCCGTTGCGTAGTTTTAAAGATTTAAGCATACATAAGGACATAGGGACATAGGGACAGAAACAGCGACTTTGTTTTATACTACAAAAAAACAACTAGCGACCTGCCCGCGGTTTCACCCGCGCAGCTTTTGTTCCCGTGGGAATATCGGAAAGGTTTATACACTAAAACCTTCCTCAAGAATCAATCTATCTATTAAAAAAAACCGCATTAAAATCCGTTGCGAAGTTTTAAAGATTTAAGCATACATAAACACATAAGGACATAGGGACAGACAGAGAAAGCGACTTTGTTTTATACTATGTAATGATGGGGTACACTAAAAGTTTTGCACTTCTAGCTAATCGGAACTATTTGAATTTCGAATGTTATAAAATATAACATTCGAAATTCAAATAGTTCCGATTCAAAACGTTGCAACCTTTTTAGTAATAAAAAAAAACAATTGGCGGGAAATGATTTGTCAGGTGTTTATTTATCACACATCAAAGTTCTACGTACGCAAAAAAATGCAATTAAGTCAAAAGATTTTAGAGCGATGATTTTTTATGATTTAAAAGGTCTCTTTCTCCGCAAGACTATTCCGCTCGTCATCAAAATGCTTTTAGGAGAGAAGCACCTTGTTTGAGCACCGTGAGGCGATGGTTTGTTGAATTTGAGAGAGGTCGAGTTTCTTTACATGACGAATTTCGCGAAGGGCGACCTTCAACTGCCGTCAACGAAAATAATGTGGCTACTGCTAAGCGGTTAATTGAAGAAAACCCCGGATTACCTATGAGACAATTCGAGGACTATTGGAGATTGGTATGAGCCAAATTTAAAAAAAATTACACGAAGAATTGAAAGTTTGGAAGAATTGAAACTTTGATGTCGTTGGATTCCTCATGAGCTGATAGCGGAGCAGAAGCGGGCTCGCGTGGAATGGTGCTACGGACATTCTAATGCTGTTTATGACATTGTTACAGGAGACGAAACGTGGATTTATTGTTTTGAACCAAAAAAAAACAGAAGTCTTGTGAATGGGTGTTTGAAAATGAGAACAGGCCAACAAAAGTGAGACAGGTGAGAAACGTTGTTAAAAAAATGATCCCGTTTTCTTTGTCAGCTACGGGTCCCATCTGTACAATTCTGCTTGAAGATCAAAAAAATGTTAATGCCGAGTGGTATTCTACCATTTGTTTATCCAGGGCGTTAGAAAAAGTTCGCAAAAGATGACCCAAAATCCGCGTTCTCCTGCACCATGATAACGCTTTTTCACACAGGGCTAACAAAACAAAGTCATTTTTAGCTTCCGAAAAAGTACATCTCGTCACTCATCCTGCGTATATCCCCGACCTAGCACCCGGTGATTTCGGTATTTTCCCCAAAATCAAAGATTTGATGAGAGGCTTTACTTTTACCAACTCCGAAGAGGCAGTGATAGCGTTCAATCAACACGTAGAAAACAATCCATCAGATCTGTGGTCCTCCTGTTTTAAAAAATGGTTCGTTCGCATGAAAAAATGTTTAAAATGTAAAGGAGATTATTTTGAAAAGCAATAAACATAATATTTTGGTTATAACATGTTGTTTTTTTAAGTTACGCAAAACTTATAGTGTGACCTACGTATATAGTGATTATAGATTAAATATGAGGTAGATTTTCAGGCCAAGCAAAAATTCAGTAAGACTTTTTTCACTAAGAACTAAAAAATGTAAGTAATAGACTAGAATTTGGACAACAGTGATATTAGTTTTTGCAAGAAATACGTAGCAATTGTAAAAAGTGATAAATGCATGTGTTGGTCTGAGCCTCTTTGTAAAAAAATTTATTATTTTGCAAAATATATAATTTTATCGTCTCTGTGGTCTAGTGGTTCGGTGTAAGTGTTGATCACATGAGGTCCCGGGTTCGTTCCCGGGTCGGGTAATTCAAGAATGTGTTTTTTCAGTTTTTTGGTAAAAACTACTTTGCGTGGGATATGCTAAATGCCCGGTTGGCGATAGGCTTGCCACCTATCACATTCGTGGGTGCACTGGTGGTACCTTTGCCTACCTATTCGAGGATACGGGCGTGATTTTTTCTAAATATATTATATTTATTATCTAATTAAATTAAAAAGAGACTAATTTGTGCTAAAAAAAAACAGTGCAAATATCAGGTCGAGTGTGCCGAGCGTCAATAGTTGCCCAGATGCATCAAAATTTTCCAGTTCCTCATCAAATTAAATGGCTGGTTTTTGCTACGTTTTTCAACTATGAACTAACTACTATTATCAACAACTTAATATATTAATTCTCCCATTTATTATATAGGTAATTGGTAAGATTGCAAAAATGATAATAAAACAAAGGAGAGCGCTCACGTTGGCGTTTATTTAATATAGTTCACTGAGTTGTGTGTCTTAACTCGATTATTGGGAATAAAGACAAACATCTTATCCGGAAACGTGTACAAATAAAAAGTAACGTAAAACAAAACATTAATATTATTACATCTGTTGTTCAGGCCTATATGGGGCCATCCATAAATTACGTCACACGTTAAGGGGTAGGGAGGGGACCGACGAAGTGTCACATTGTGAGACAAGGGGAGGGGAGAGGAGGGGTTACAAATTTTGTGGCATCACAATTTTGTAAAAATATAATATTTTATATCTAAGTATTACAACGGTTTGAGCCATCTGCATAGATAAAAAATAATCGAATGATATTATTCCAATGTAAAATTGTGAAATATGTGATGTCACACTAGGCAGGATGGTGTCTCACAGATGTGACCAGCTGTAACATGAACGTGGGAGGGGTGAAAAAATCATGAAATTCGTGTGACGTAATGTATGGATGGCCCCTATATACAGGTTGTCCCGAAACGTATATACGGGCACGGTTTGATACCCTAGGTTTTACCAAGTCTGGTAATAGTAAGAAAAAAAATCTAAGTCACCACTTTTATTTACAAAACACTTGTGTGAGTTTCACTATATAGTGAAATAGTACAAGTTTTTTTCAAGTTTCACATTATATAGTGAAACTAGTACAAGTTTTTTGTATATATTATATAGTGAAACTATTTGTAAATGAAATTAAAATGCAGTTTTACCAAGTGCCGACGATTAACAGTATAGACTCTATAGTCTATACTGTTAATCGTGTTGCTAATTAAGCTAATCGTACTGTTAATTGATACTTATAAGAGTCCAAAATGTTCTTCGTTATTAAGTTACAGGTATATTCTTGGTTAAAAGATGTAGCCTTGGGGTGCCGATTTTCAGCATTAAAAATGTCCTTATTATTTCTTAACCTAGTAACTTAGTATGTTTTACTTATATAGAATATGTTCTATCCATATTCTATATTATTTTTTAATCTAGTAACTTAGTGTGTATAGAACATACTAAGTTACTAGGTTATTAAATAATAGGAATATTCTGTAACTTATTGACGAAGAATATTTTGGACTCTTCTAAGTATCAATTCGCTAAAAAGACATCCATTATTAGTTACATAACCTACACAAACAGCGAAATTGTTACAGCGGTAAAACAAAAAAAGCGACATCTTCAAGTACGAAGCAATAATTTCTTTTAATTTTTGTGTAATTTTCAACAAACTTCTCAAAAATTAGCAGGTTATTAATCCGAATGTATGTTTATTATGTCTATTACCTCAGAACTCTGTCATTTATGAACTGACTTAAAAAATCTTTTTGTTTAAGTATACTCCTCGCGTGGTCCCATTTTAATTTGCTGAAGGTCTAATGCAGGGTTCCGGAGATATGGAGGAACTGGAAAGTCAGTTGCTGCAATTTTACTGCGTTAAGAAAATATATTTTCTATGTAATCCTGAATTTTCAATACCAGTCATAAAATGAACATTGCCATGAAATATGACCAAAAACTGAAATGTTAATACAGATATTACCGCTATCTATAGTAAATTTCGCCGTGTTGGTCCCGGCCTCCTTTGTAGAATAGGCCAACTGCCGTTCTGCCAGGCAGGTCGTAAAAGGCGACCGATTGGCTATCGAGTCACTACCATCGTGGCTACTAGGTGGTAGAGTTCTGCATTGTCTCGCCCGGGTCTGGTACCACCGCCTTACCTATTCCTGCCGCAATAGCGTCAGTGCTTGTCGCTGTCGTGTTCCGGTTTGGAGGGTAAGGTAGCCGGTAAACTTATGCATGTGGCATTATACCTCGCCACAAGATAGCAACGCACCATTAACATCTTTGGTGTCTATAGGCGATGGTTGACTCTTTCCATCAGGAGACCCATCTGCTTGTTTGCTATCTTATGACATAAAATAAAATAAATAAATAAATAGTAAATATAAAAAATGAGTAAGAATTTTTCTAACACTCTGATCTGTCCAAATTTTGAATGCCAAAGAACTTGAATGATTTAATAATGGTTGATTTGACTGTTAAAAAACCAAACGACGCGACGGGCCTTTTAGTTTGGGAACATTAAAACCTACATTGATAAATTTACTGTTTAAAAAACAATTTATTTTCTGACATTTTATAAACGTACTTTTGTTGAAATTAGATGAAAAATGTACCTTTTGTTCCTGCGTAATAGCATTGAATAGACCAGCGAAACAAAGGAGGGGTTTTATATTGTATTTTATAGAGGTGGCAAATTTAATATTGTATAAAGTTTATACAAAATTATTCGTATGCGATATATTTTAACGCCATCTGTGTCAATAAATACCACGTTTAAGTTTTCTTTTTATGTTGGAAAATTGTCCATAATTTTTCTTCTACTGGATAAAACCCATGGTTTCGCTTGAACTGGATAGGATTTAATCTTATCATAGTAGGGGAAGAATTTTCGAAAATCCTTTCTTATCCTTTATTTTCGTAAAAAGGGGTTCAACATTTTTGTTTCACGTATTAATATATAGAAAGTAAGATATTCCGATCTATCTAATGAACCCTATTCTTTTCCTTTGCGAAATGTGCTTTAAAAATTCTCAAATGTATTAATTACACAGGCCAAAAAAATAAATGTTTGTAAAAACTATTTAAACAAAGCCTAAATATTATGTATTTTTGTATGCTGAAACCGTATTTCATAACAGTTTTTTTATCACCCGTCATTTTTTCGCAATTTATCAATTTAGAAGCTGCAGCGTGCAGCCCGCTGCATTATAAGTTTTTGGCAAATCCCGCGGGATCCCCTAATTTTTCCGGGATAGAAAAAATGCTATTGTAGGTCATTATTTACGTGTGTACCGAATTTTATACAAATTCGTTCAGTATTTTTTGCACGATTGAGTAACAAACATCCATCCAAACATCCAAATTTTCGTATTTATAATACACTAGCTCTTGCCTGCGACTTCGTCCGCGCGGACTTCGTTTACTCCGCACTGCCCCTCCCCTGTAGGTGATAGCGTGATAATATGTAGCCTATACGTTGACCCGACCTGTTAGTAATATTTATGAAAAATTTGAAGTAAATCCATGCAGTACTTTTTGAGTTTATCCCGGACATACATACAGACAAACAGACAAAAATTCTAAAAACTATATTTTTGGCTTCGATATCGATTGTAAATCACGCCCCAAGTATTCTTTTAAAAAGATATTCAATGTACAGTTTTGACTTTCCTACGATTTTATTATATGTATAGATAGGGCACACTAAAAGTTTTGCACTTCTAGCTGATCGGAGCTATTTGAATTTCGAATGTTATATTTTTAAAACGTTGCAACCTTCTTAGTAATAAAAAAACAATTGGCGGAATGGCAGGAGCAATTATTTTTTATTACACATCAAAGTTCTACGTACACAACGAAAATGGAATTAGGTCGAAAAGATTTTAGACCGATGATTTTTTATGATTTTAAAAGTTCTCTTTCTCCGCAAGACTGTGCCGCTCGTCTTCAAAATGCTTTTGGGAGAGAAGCACCTTGTTTGAGCACCGTGAAGCGATGGTTTGCTGAATTTGAGAGAGGTCGAGTTTCTTTACATGACGAATTTCGCGAAGGGCGGCCTTCAACTGCCGTCAACGAAAATAATGTGGCTACTGCTAAGCGGTTAAGAAGAAAACCCTGGATTACCTATGAGACAATTCGAGGACTATTGGGTATTGGTATGAGCCAAATTCAAAAAATTTTACACGAAGAATTGAAAGTTCGGAAATTTTGTTGTCGTTGGATCCCTCATGAACTGACAGCGGAGAAGAAGCGGGCTTGCGTGGAATGGTCCTCACAGATACTACTGAAGTACCACCACGAACATTCTAATGCTGTTTATGACATTGTCGCAGGAGACGAAACGTGGATTTATTGTTTATACCCAAAAAAAAAAACAGCAATCTTGTGAAGGGGTGTTTCAAAATGAGAACAGACCAACAAAAGTGAGACAGGCGAGAAACGTTGTTAAAAAATTGATCGCGTTTTTTTTTCTCAGCTACGGGTCCCAACTACATAATTTTACTTGAATATCAAAAGACTGTTAATGCCGAGTGATATTCTATCATTTGTTTACCCAGGGTGTTAGAAAAAGTTCGCGAAAGATGACCAAAAATCCGCATTCTCCTACACCATGATAACGCTTCTTCACACACGGCCAACGAAACAAAGTCATTTTTAGCTTCCGAAAAAGTACGTCTCGTCACTCATCCTGCGCATAGCCCCGACCTAGCATCCTGTGATTTCTGTATTTTCTCCAAAATCAAAGATTTGATGGAGGTTTTATATTTACCAACTCCGAAGAGGCAGTGATAGCGTTCAATCAGCACGTAGAAAACATACCTCAGATCTGTGGTCCTCCTGTTTTAAAAAATAGTTCGATCGCATGAAAAAATGTCTAAAATGTAAAGGAGATTATTTTGAAAAGCAATAAACATAATATTTTGGTTATAACATGTTACCTACGTATTAATATAGAATATTATGATTTAACAAATTATTGTTTTATAAATTGGTTATATTTTCCCTTAAAACCATATTTTTTTACATCATACAAGCAGATGGGTCTCCTGATGGAAATAGTCAACCATCGCTTATAGACACCAAAGATGTTAATGGTGCTTTGCTATTTTGTGGCGACTTCTAATGCCACATGCACACGTTTACCGGCTACATTACTCTCCAAACCGGAACACGACGTTGACAAGCGTTGACGTTATTGCGGCTAGAATAGGTAAGACGATGGTACCAGACCCGGGCGAGATAATACAGAACCCTACTACCTAGTAGCCACGATGGTAGTGACTCGCATAGCAAATCGGTCGCCTTTTACGACCTGCCTGGCAGAACGGCAGTTGGCCTATTCTTCAAAGGAGCCCGAGACCAACACGAGGGAAATATATTATAAAATGCTTAAATTATAATATTATATAATTTAAATTTTTAATAAGACACACACAGCAAATTGAGTATATATTTGTAAACTAGTTTAGGTTATAATTAGTGAAACTAAACGACGCTAAAAATTATTAGAATTACCAACCTTAGAAAATTTTATTTCGTTGCCAACCTCATTGTATATAAATAGTGTTGCCAACTTCAAAATACTTAAATTGTCAAAAATGTATATTATACATTTTGATACATAATATTTTTTTTTAATAAAGAAATATGATAAATTGGTGGGTGATGCAACCTCTTTTTCATTTTTTTCTTTATCAGGACACCAAATTACGCAGGAATTAGTTAAAATTATCGAAAAAGTTTTTAGGTTGTTGGCCTGTGTTATTAATAAATATAGACCAGCTAGGAGGGTCGGCACAAAAAATGTCGCCCTCGATCATAATAACAATAATAATACCAACACCAACCACCCATGGCTCTATCAACCATCTTAGTTAAAAAACTGTTCAAAGAGACTGTACCGAAATGTGGCCGCTGTGGGGGTCCTCATGTGAGAGCGAAGTGTGGTGAGTGGTTAACGAACGCGCCACCAACGTGTTGTAACTGCTCCCACGCCAAGCTTGATAAGACCGACCATAGCGCTTTCAGTGAACAATGCTCAATCCGAAAAAAATGGGACTCACTCGCAAGAGCCACCAGCTACAGCTGAGGACGTCCTGGGCTTCCACTATAGATGCTCCACCAAAATCAACATAATAATTACTTTAAATATATACATAGTTATTCAAAATTTTACAGCATAAAAAGGCATAGGAATGGAAGTTTTTATATTTCCCAAAGATGCTGAAATTTATATACTTATATATAAAAATGTTAGCATAGCAGGGAGAGAAAGGGAAGTAGAAAGTAAGAAAGTGCCAATAAATTTTTATGTAAATAAATGAGTACAACTATATGTACGCATGTGTAAATTGTTATATATTTATATTGATATAAATATATATGTATTAATGTGCGGGTATATGGGTGTCCTCATTAGTAGATAAATTAGAAAAATAGATATAGTTAAAAGATCAAATACTGCTTTTTAAAATTGTATAACATATATTATTATTACACTTAAAACATATTTAGCAAGTTAGTAACAGACAATATAGCATAAAGGGAAAAAATAATATATATATATATATATATATATGTATATGTATATATATACATATATATATATATATATATATATATATATATATATATATATATATATATATATATATATATATATATATATATAAAATATATATATATATATAAACATATATATATATATATATAAAAAAAATAAAGTACCTACCCTATATATATATATATATATATATATGCAGTTCCATTCTGTATGAAATTGTTAACGAAAAATAACATGCTTTATAAACTTTCATGTACCTAAACAAAAACATGCTCAATAATTAATCTGCTCAGCATCTGCATAAATATTGGAAGAATAGGGTGAAGTCAACAGCATTATAAAAATAGAAAATATTGTAAGCAAATCTAAGTCTATATAGAAAAGAACAAATTGTAACATAACGTTTAATCGAACGTTAATTGAAAAGTTTATATTGACATATCAAAAATTGTATTAAAAGTACGCGTACATATTACATATATCATAAGTATATGTAATGATCATAATAAAGATTGGAATCAATTAAACCAATGAACAACAAGAGCTCTGTGAAACATTTAGACAGAGAAACCAGGAATAAAAAAAAACACTTTGGTTATAAGTGTCGAAGCGCAGAAGATTCACGAAATTTGCCCTTAGGCTCTTCTCAGTATACTGATGACTGATGACTGATGAATATGAATGAGAAATAACTTGTAGAGACAAGATATTTCACATCAATTTTTATATTTACAAGTCACCTTTCCCTTGAAAGGGTGGAATATCGCACGATACGAATTCGTTCATCATTCACTATACTATACTATATCGTAAAAATAATATTTCCTTATGCAATCCTGATGAATCCCATCACAGCTGATACTTTCACATTTTATAAATAACGCCAGCGTCACCACCAGTGGCGACTCAACCCATTATTTTGGCCAAAAAAACACGAGTCCCGGGTCAAGAGTTATTAAGGAGTCAAAATCCTGATGTCACTTATTCTCCTTATCGCCAAGATACTGCTCTAAGCCGAGTTCCCGTCTCACAGGAGATACACTTAAAGCGAGCTCTAAGCTTGACATAAACTCTGGCTGAACACTCTGCCTGCCGAAAGGCCCGGTTTCGCATTGACGGTCATTGGGAGCATCTGCTAAAGTTCATTTCGAAAAAAAATACATTAAATGATACTGTCCAAAATATGAGCTTCTGAAATAGCTTGCTTATTTTTTTAATTTTAATTAATGTAGAACTAGCTACCTACGATTTTGTTTGCGTTTTTATATTAACACAAATAGCTGAATACTTACTAATTTAAAAATGTTTTTTTTATATCATAGGATAGCTAACAAACTGATAATAACATGATGCTTTTTTGTAGATGAGAAGGAATATTGTTACAAGTAAAACTAAAACAACATTGTTTAATTTTTTTATGTCATAAGATAGCAAACTAGCAGATGGGTCTCCTGATGGAAAGAGTCTGCCATCGCCTGTAGACGCCAAAGGTGTTAGTGCGTTGCTATTTTGTGGCGAGGTCTGATGCTACAGGCATAATTTTACCGGCTACCTTACCCTCCATACGAGAACACGACAGTGACAAGCACTGACGCTGTTGCGGCAGGAATAGTTAAAACGGTGGTACCAGACCCGGGTGAGAGCTTGAATGCAGAACTCTACCACCTAGTAGCCACGACGGTAGTGACTCGAATAGCCAATTGGTCGCCTTTTACTACCTGCTTGGCAGAATGGCAGTTGGCCTATTCTGCAAAGGACCCTAGGACCAACACAGGGAAAATATAGATGAACGAATAGAAGCACATCTTTTATTATTTTATACTTTGTTAGAAACTCGACCGTAATGCTAAATCACAAAATATCTTCTAGACAAATTATATGATAAACAAATTATATTCTATCAGTGATATTTTTTTTTTTTATATATCATAAGATAGCAAACAAGCAGATGGGTCTCCTGATGGAAAGAGTCAACCATCGCCTATAGACACCAAAGATGTTAATGGTGCGTTGCTATCTTGTGGCGAAGTCTAATGCCAAATGCATAAGTTTACCGGCTACCTTACCCTCCAAACCGGAACACGACAGCGACAAGCACTGACGCTATTGCGGCAGGAATAGGTAAGGCGGTGTTACCAGACCTGGGCGAGACAAAAAATGTATAGTAATGTATAGTAAATGTATAGTATGTACTATCAGTTTGAGCATACACTAAGCAATGAAATCTTTTCTAAATTTGACAACAGAATATAACTATAGATAAGATTGTTGTTTAATTTATTTATTTCATGCATATTATATTAAAATATCACCTTTTGTACTTCTACATAATATCAACTTTAACTGTGCCAAATTTCAATTTTTCATGCTCTTCAATCCATGCAATTTGCTTAAAAACTGGTACAAACCTTTCGCTTTCCGTTTTGATTAATGAATAGACAACGTTGCTTGATAGTTCTAGTGCAATGCCACTAGCCACACAGGAACATCTTTTATAAAATAATAACTCTTAAGATAACTGAAGCCGAGCAATATCTTTGTTAGTATTAAAGCTTTAGCCACTTAATCCTAGATTAATTGAAACTGAAGTACACTTGAAGTTATAATATCTCTTGTTCTTGGTCCTTAAAACTATTATTGTTTCAAAGTTTTGATAACCATACGAACGCGATGAATTAAAGGATATTAAAATACATACAACCACATACATATATACATATCTTCACGCTAAATCCAATACGGCGTAGGCAAAGAATTGAGTACCATAAATCACGATCGAGATAGATTTGACTTGCTTTCTCCACATTAATAATTCTCTTCATGCAAACACTCTGGTTTCGCAGATTCTAGATATCACCTTCGGATAGAACCCGAACAATTTGATTTTGGTACATCAGTCTTATATAATTTTTTAATAGTAATTTATTTTATTTCACAGGATTGCAAACAAACAGATGGTTCTTCTGATTGAAAAAAGGAAGCATCGTTTACAAACATCAAAAATGTTAATGATGCGTTGCTAACCGTGGGGCGGGAGTTTAAAAAACCCCGTTTTGATCTGGCCACCTTTAAAGAATAGACAGTTGTCATTCTGCCAGGCAGATCGTGAAAGGTGAACTATGCTAATCACTACCATCGTACCAAATATATGATACGTTAAATTACTGCCAACAACCTTTCTAGCCTGCGGTTCAAAATGTATTTTATACTCCAAAATTAGTGAACAATCAAATTTCATCAAGCAAGTTTTTGTGCTATTACTATCCAAATATCACATCACTAGGTGCGCGCGTGTGTAGAATGTACTACCTGTCTCTTTAAAATGTCACCATACAATTGTCACGACGCGTGTCGTGATGATTCTTCATTAGGATTTTAAAATAAAATTCACACGAAGTACATGTTTTAATGTTTTTTGACGACGGATTAAAATTTTAAAATAATTATAATTGCACAAAGAGGACTGATTTTTTATGTTTTTTTTAGATTAATTTGTGTAATTTTAAGATCTTCATTAAGATTTTAAAATTACACCAAGGACTGCCTCGTTAATTTTTAAGTTTATTTTTAAATAATATGTTTTTCTTAATTTGAAAAAGATTTAATAAATGCTTGAAAAATAACGTTTTTTTTGGTAGCTGTTATTTTATATAAAGCCCTAGGAAGTTCAGATTTTAGTAGACATTTTACGGTAGTATAGATCAAGTTTTAGGAATTCATTTATAATTTTTGAGTAAACAGTTAATTATTTATCTACATTCATTTACTTTTATAGGATAAAATAATAAATAGGATAAAAATTTGGATAAACTTATGAACGCGGTAAATTTTTTGGTGATTGTTTGCGATTGTTTTAGAGATACTAGCTTTATATAGGTTAGCAGGCTATAAATATATTGGTTACTAGTTGTTGCCTGCGACTTAGTCCACGTGGAGTTCGTTTACTCCGCACAGCTCCTCCCCCGTATGTGATAGCGTGAATTATTATGTTGACCCGACCTGTTAGTAATATTCATGCAAAATTTGAAGTAAATCTATACAGTGCTTTTTGAGTTTACCCCGGACATATACATACAGACAAACAGACAAAAGTTCTAAAAACTATATTTTTGGCGTTGATATCTATTGTAGATCACCCAAGTATTCTTTTAAAAAAATATTCAATGTACAGTTTTGACATTTCTACGATTTTATTATATATATAGATAGTTTCGTACTAAAATGGGGATTAAACTCTGGTAATTACTTACTATTTTTAGCAGTCAAAGTGATTATTTTGGAATTATATTTTAGCAGAGGGCTCAGCCAGAGTTTTAAAGTGTGGGGTTGTACGCCCTCCTCTCTAAGGGGTCTCCTGTGAGACCGATCCTCGTCTTAAAGTGGGGTCGTTATTTACGATAAGAGGATTAATGGCATTGTTTTGTCCGTCAGCTGATCCTTGCCCTTGGGTTTGGTTCACTGATGGACGAAACAGCTCCCCGTCGGCCTCATCGACCAAGACGGTGTGTAGTGTTTTTGTGTGTTCCGTTGACCAGTGTTATCGGGATCGTTAAGAAATCTTGGCCCACAATTGGCGTGGTAAATGCCTTGTCTTGTACGTTGGTACCTACTAGAAAAGCAACGAATAGTGATTTTGCCGAATACCGAATATATGGCTAGGTTCTTGGTCGAATACCGAATATTCGGCGACGTATTAATTTGTTTTATTAGCGAGTTATCTTGTCACGACACGTGTTATTTGTTTATTACAGATTGAGTTACTAATAGTGTTGTTCTGTTGTGTTGCTAAAAATATTGTCTATCTGCTTGTCTAAAAAGAATATTCCTTTTCGTATTTAAAATATTTTTTTATATCATAAGACAGTGAACAAGAAAATGTGTCTCCTGATGGAAAGATTCAACCATCGCCTGTAGACACCAAAGATGTTATTGGTGTGTTGCTACCTTGTTTTTTATGTTATAAGATAGCAAACAAGCAGATGGGTCTCCTGATGGAAAGAGTCAACCATCGCCTATAGACACCAAAGGTGTTAATGGTACGTTGCTATCTTGTGGCAAAGTCTAATGCCACATGCATAAGTTTACCAACTAACTTACTCTCCAAACCGAAATACGACAGTGAAAAGCACTGACGTTATTGCGGCAGGAATAGGTAAGGCGGTGGTACCAGAAGCGGGTAGACAATGCTGAACTCTACCACCTAGTAGCCACGATAGTAGTGACTCGCATAGCCAAACGATCGCCTTTTAGAACCTGCCTGCCAGGCGGCAGTTGGCATATTCTTCAAAGGAGCTAAAACCAACACAGGGGAAAATATACAATGTTTGTATTTGTAAAAATTATCTCTGGTGAATTTTAAGTATTGATTGTCATGTTTCTTGGTAAAATACAATATTTTTTAATTATGTGCGTTTTTTCTCGTGTCTCAGTCAATATTCGGCCTAATACCGAATACCAAAGAAAGTAGCCAACTAACATACAGTGGAATATTTGTGGCATGTTGTGCCTATGTTGAAGCCTTTAACTAATATTCTGTTTGTGCTGCACTGCAGGTAGTAATAAAGAGATGTGCAGCTTTATTTCCCTGGCGATACGACACGTAGAAAAATACCTTTGTCAAATATATTACCGTTCTCCTTCAAATATTATTTATCGACGACAGTTTTATGAGAACGGGTAGTGCAGTATTTAGTCTTATATTTTCAAAGGATTCGTAATGGGTTCTCATGTTTTATCTTATGTTTAAATTTATCCTACCTATACGACTATCTATATTATAATATTATAAATGCGAAAGTTTGGATGGTTGGATGGATGGATGGATGGATGTTTGTTACTCAATCACGCCAAAACTACTGAACGTATTTGGATGAAATTTGGCATATAGTTTGATTTTTTTAATTACCTGGCACATAGATTACTTTTTATCTCGGAATGTCGAATGCCGCCATAACAACAAATACTAAAAATAAAAAACGTGTTTTTTCGTATTTTTTGCTCAACAACATAATAATAACGGTAACAGGTAGCCGCTTAAAATTTTCACAGAATATTTCGTTGTAAGGTACACAACCTTTCAAAGTAAATAATTAAATAAAAATAAATTAAATTTTAAAGGGGAGTTCCCATACAACAAACGTAATTTTTAAGCAATTTTTTATTTAGTCTTAATAAACAGGTAGAAATTTGAATAGGGTGGTACGGAATCCTTCGTGCGCGAGCCCGACTCGCGCTTGGCTAGTTTTTATTAACTTACGACCTGCCTGGCAGAACGGCAGTTGGTCTATTCTTCAACGGGGACTCAAACTAACCTGGGGAAGGAAGGAAACAAGTCTATCGACACTCGATTCGTTCTGCATGCTCTGCAGGGGACTCGGTGTAAAAGTATATTTTGTCGAGTGGACCTTGACTGATTGACGCAATCGACGGGGCTCGAGTTCGATCCCCGACTGGGACAAGCATTTGAGTGATGAGCATAAATGTTTGTATTTCCGGGTTTGGGTGTTTATTAAATATATTCTAGTATTTATATAGTATCGTTGACTAACATCCATAATACAAACAAATAATTTGCTTACTTTGGGGTCAGATTGGTAGGTAAGTGTAATTCGTCCCGTATATATTTATTTATTATTTATTTAACTGGAACATCTATAGGCGTTCCGTTTACTTTGTCTACCCCGCAAGGGAACCAGGCGTGATTTTACTATTAATATAGACATGAAATAGGCATAAATCGAATGGATTCAGAAACTGTTAAATCTTTTAATAAAACGTTCAAATTTTAAATTTCCTGTAAATTTAATGAGTCTACGAGTCGTTCGGAAATGGATGACGATACCATTTGGAACATTACTAGTTTGAAGTGAAATCTATTTTAAATAATTTTTTATTAAAATCTATATTAATATCGTGGTTTTTCCTTAAAATATTTTCTTATTTAATTTTTAGGGTTTTGTATCACATAAGAGAAAAACGGAACCCCTATAGGATCACTTCGTTGTCCGTCTGTCCGTCCATCAAGACCTACGAACAGTAGGGTTATGTGCTCGTAGGTCAAGACCTTTTTTCTCGGGAACTCTTAGAGGTATCAAGTTAAAAATACATGTATTCGTATTGGTGTTGTTTCCCGGCTCCTTTGAAGAATAGACCAACTGCCGTTATGCCAGGCAGGTCGTAAAAGGCGATCTATTGGCGATGCGAGTCACTACCATCGTGACTACTTGGTGGTAGAGAAAGATTGGCTTTTCATGTCACTGTCATCGTGATTACTACGTGGTAGAGTTCTGCAACGTTTCGCCCGGGATTGTTACCTCTGCTTTACATATCATAATAAAGGAATATAGAATTAAAAAGTATCTTCACGCCTGTATCCCCAAAGCGTAAGTCAGAGGTACAACCAATGCACCTACAATAAGCCGAAGAAAGTTAGTCCCATAATGAAATAGGTGGCAAGCTTATTGCCAACTGGGCACTTATCCAATCATGGGCAATGTTGTTTTTATTGGAGAACTAACTGCAAAAATGCATTTGAATTGCCCAACCCGGAAATCAAACCTGGGCCTTCATGGGGTCACCACCAATTCCGGACCACTAGACCACATAGAGGCGATTATTATATATAGCATAACCAAAAAAATTAAGTTTCCATTTTGCAGAACATCTGCTGTATTAAAGTTATACTTACCCTGAATCAATGCAACATTGCGTTTAAAACCTGGCTTCTAAATCTCTATTATAAGAAACAAAAGATTTACTGGAGAAGGTCGCACTCATATAAACAAACACAACTACATACACATAATTCGTGTGTATAACTCAATCTCTTCAGGTTTTTGTCATTATTGCTAAACGTCCGACCCTCCGAGCGGTATATTTCATTCATCTGCTCGGATGCTCTCAGTCCTGCCAATATTTGTTACAATTCGTTTCGCGACACTGCGCTGTAAAATTGCGCGACAAATTTGTAGGTCACGCGTTTATGATATATGAGACTGTTAAGGAAATGCATACAGTTGTAGTTTATGTTACACAAATAAATTGGAATCTTATAACAACACTTCTAATACTATACCTTTGTCATATCTTTACATATTTAATTCTTCTGTACGTGTGTACTCCTCGTAAACGGCTAGATCGACCGGTATCACCGCCTTACATCCCAAGCAGCAATCAAGCATGTTTAATACCCATAAAGCAGCTCATATAGAACTTAAAGTTCTATTGCAGCCGTACAATGGTGTAAAAAGATGCTTTTATCGGTATAAGAGACCTTTATGAGTTTATATACAGCCTAATGCTGTACAAGGGCTTTCTTAGAGTTCCGCGTAAGCTTTAGGCGTTATATCTGAATAATAATACACTACTGTACAGCTTTAAGCAATTTGTAACTCATTAGGCTGATTTTAATACTTAAAGCTGTACATTAGCTGTATTTTGTTTAGCACGGGAATTTATTACAGCTTTAAGTGTTATTATAGTATCACTCAACGCTTGTTTCTGTAAAATGGGTTATGCAATCACCGTTCTACAGCTAATATTTATGGCGTAATTGTAGACTGTTATGCAGCCAATGGTGTTAAAAAATCTGCATATACAGCTATAGTACAGCTCAAGGCTATATTACTGAGAAAATTGTTGTTTGCTGTTTTTATATCTGCATAGTTGATATCATGTGGAAAAAATGAAGAGGAATATTGAAAAGGAATATTTGAATATTATAAATTACCAACCAAGTAATCGTGATGAAGATAAAGCTGAAAAATTACTAATTCAGGTAAACCTACAATCGTCATTTTTATTAATGTTCAAGGAAAAGGGTTCCGTAACAAAAACATTAAAAAGTGATTGCAGGTTATCTGATTTATGATTTTTTAGGCTTATCTTCTTCATTAAGGTTACTTGGTTGGTAATTTACAATAACTGATTTTTTTTTAATGTCATAAGATAGCAAACAAGCAGATCGGTCTCCTGATGAAAAGAATCAACCATCGCCTACAGACAGCAAAAATGTTAATGGTGCGTTGCTCTCTTGTGGCAAGGTCTAATGCCCAATGCATAAGTTTACCGGCCACCTTACCCTCCAAACCTGAACATGACTAGCACTGACGCTTTGCAGCAGGAATAGATAAGGCGGTGGTACCAGACCCGGTCGAGCCAATGCAGAGCTCTATCACCTAGGAACCACGATGGAAGTGACTCGCATAGCCCATCGGTTGTCTTTTACGACCTGCCTGGCAGAAAGACAATTGGTCTATTCTTCAAAGAATATATAAAAAAGAGTTAAAAAGAGAAATAAAAATCATTACACTGAGAAAATATGTATTTTTTTATTTTTAACTTGCTACTATACGGAGTTTTACAAAAGCGGTATAGTAAGTCGAAAGGGGGTGACTCAGAGAGTCATTTTGAACAACTTTTGTTCAACGATTTGTGAAAATTCCCGAAAAACAATTTTGTTTTTCCATTGTGAAAAGTCACGTGACCAACAAAGTTTCTATGGAGAATCAATATTTTTTTCACGAATTTCCAAAAGTCGTTAAACAAAAGTTGTTAAGAATGACCCCCTGAGGCACCCCCTTGCGGCTTACTGTACCACTTTTGCAACACCCTGTATATATGTATACTTACAATCGTTTTAAAAATATTATATACTTAGATACAATTACAGGCAAAAGAGTATGTGTTTCTCTTTGAAGAACTAATAATATTAAATCACAAGCACGAAATAACGTATTCTTCTTAAAAATATTTTTGTGATAGACCAATATTTAAAGGGCTTGATTTTTCGTTCTTGATCAACTTAGTTATATCAAGTTGTTTTCTTGGTCATTATAATTCACCTTTATCCTCCCACAAACTGGGTACGATACAAATACGGTTTTGGCTTCTCTCAATTGTTTTTATTATTTTATAAGGCATATTTCCCTGAAAAATAAAGTAAAACATGATTGAAATACATGTCTCATAAGTTATAGTTAACAATAAGTTGGTTTAGTTGTAAAGTCAAACGACCGACGTCAATACAACACAATAGCGAAATCAAGTGACAAACATATGTTTTGTATTTAGGGTTCTTCAATTTTCGTACGCATCTCTAAACATAAGTTAAGTGATTAAAAGCCAATTACTGTACAATAGATTTATATAGGGACTTAGTACAGCCTAAAGTGTATTTGGACGGTAATTAAAAGCCAATAGCCGTATAATAGAACAAAAAAGAGATTCAGTACAGCTATTTGCAGTATATCACCCTCCAAATACACTTTAGGCTGTATAACAAAACGCCGCCATTATTGTGTATTAAAAACAACATTAAAGAAATATATTGTTAAATAAAAGATATATTTAGCAGTAGCTAAAGCTATATCTTGACAAGCAACTTATATTATGATCATTATGCCTTTATATACAATATTGTACCATAAATACTTGTATATTCTAACCTTAAACACAAACACTTACCGTATTTCGCAATGATTTTATTTGTGTTATCTTGATTATTTCGTTGGCGCGTGAATATTTTGAGGAAAAACATACACGACTTCACAGTCATTTAGAATTTGCACTTTAATTACATCCTTGAATACTGCTCCAAGTCCAAGAATTTATCGTTTATTAATATATTTTTAATTATGGCGTCTGCAGATATAGTTATACAATATCAAAAACAGATTAGTTACTTTTTATCATTTTCAAACACCTATTAAGAACATTTAGCTGCACAAGAGAGTATCTTAAGTATTATAGTTTCTTTATACACCGAATAACAGCCTTTGTACAGCCTATACCAGCTTGTACAGCTATTGTGCAGCCTATTTAACTCTTAGCTGTACAATACAGTTACAAGAGAGTATCTTTAGTGTTATAGTTTCTTTATACACCAAATAACAGCCATTGTACAGTTTATAACAGCTTGTATAGCTATTGTGCAGCTTATATAACGCAATAAGCTGTATAACTTGGGGCCCTTTTTGGTGTTATATCGGCTGTAGAAGCGCTTCTACAGCCTTTGTACGGCTTCGTATATAGCTTTAAGTTTAAAAATGAACCTAAATGCAGCCTATATACAGCTTAACGTGCTACTTGGGATATTCCTGCCACAATAGCGTCAATATTTATCACTGTCGTGTTCTGGTTTCGATGGAGAGGTAGCCGGTAAACTTATGCTTATGGCATTAACATCCGCCAAACTGATAATCATGCACCATGAACATCTGTGATGTCTACAGGCGATGGTTGTATCTATCCATGAGGGAAGCCAAAAGTTCCTTTATTGAAAGATTATTTGAACAAGAGTTTGTGTCAGTGATCTTTAAAGATTTTCAGTAGTTTCAAGAAACTGCACGTTGTCTCTAATAATTCTCTCCGTGTTGGTTCCGGGCTTCTTAGGAGAATAGACCAACTGACGTTCTGCCAGGCAGGTCTTAAAAGGCAACCGATTGGTTATGCAAGTCACTACTGTCGTGACTACTAGGTGGTAGAGTTCTGCATTGTCTTGCCCGGGTCTGGTATCACCGCCTTGCCTATTCCTGTCGCAATAGCGTCAGTGCTTGTCGCTGTCGTGTTCCGGTTTGGAGGGTAAGGTAGCCGGTAAACATATGCATGTGGCATTAGACCTCGCCACAAGATGTCGATGTCTTAACCATTAACCATTAACATCTTCGGTGTCTATACGCGATGGTTGACTCTTTCCTATCTTATGACATAAAAAAGTAATGTCACGCTTGTGTTCCTTCGCACTAAATTTGGAACAGTTCCAAAGCATGAGAGATTTCTAATACTTAAGCAGTACCAAAAAAGGATTCATGTTGATCTAATAACTATTGGCTAATTTAATTATTGAATAATAGAAAATATTACCTACGTGGCGTAAATAGACTTATGGCGTAACCCGATTCATACCCCCCCCCCCTCCCCCCCCGGGTCCAATTTGCCGAATGAGGCTGAACGTTATTGAGATTTTTTGAAGAATGATCTCAAAAACATGTCGGATTCTAGTATTGGTGAGCTTCGAATAAGCATATTAAATTGGTCTATTGGTTATTATTATTACAAGAAATAAGTAAAAGTCGTTATATTTCTATAAATTGACTCATTTGATAATGTCACATAAGTATTAAACTATTAATACTTCTTCACCTAACTCTAAATCCTTAAAACCTGAATAGCATGTTTGCCCGACTCAGGAATGGAACTTGCGTGTGCGAGTGAAAATATGAGTCAAGCTAATCAGTATATCACACGGCAATATGATGAAATAAATAATTAAAACTTGAAAATAATTGATATGGTGCAGGTATGGATGAACGTGTAAACTGTAAACGACGGTCAGCGTCGTCCCAAAAACATTTTTGATTAATAACAAGCTGAATTCAAAAACATTCATAAACATTTTTGATTCGTTGTTAGTTAATATTTATTGTAAATACCCTGAGGATGCTTGTGTAAGCGAAACCGGTCGGAAATTAAATATAATTATCTTATTGTGAAACAGTACAAGTGTGATCAGCTAGCAAATATTGTATTAAAATGGAGCTTCACCAAGTGCCGACGATAAAAAGTGTAGAATACATTTTTGATTAATAACAAGCTGAAGTCAATACGAATAGCTTCGTTTTGACGAGACGCCCATTTTTCTATCTTCGAAAAATCTCGAATCGGGTAACTAATTAAGGTAGGTAAAAAGGAAAACCTTGAAGTGTCGGACTTGGAACCATTTCCACTTTATATGTAGGGCAAAGTTACACAGCCTATTTTTCTAACAACAGTTTAACACACAGACCACATGAATACTAATAGACACGCCATGGGGAACGAAACGTGTCGCCGCGCAGATGGAGCACACGCTCCTATCACTGTCAATAATTTCATACAGTTGTAGATATAATATATCGTGAAAAAATCGAAATAAACCATTTAACACACAGACCACATGAATACTAATAGACACGCCATGGGGAACGAAACGTGTCGCCGCGCAGATGGAGCACACGCTCCTACCACTCTCAACAATTTCATACAGTAGTAGATATAATATATCGTGAAAA
This sequence comes from Apodemia mormo, assembly GCA_036924255.1. Lineage (NCBI taxonomy): Eukaryota > Metazoa > Arthropoda > Insecta > Lepidoptera > Riodinidae > Apodemia > Apodemia mormo. The sequence goes on along the minus strand of JAUPFN010000010.1, from coordinate 9,655,768 downwards.
AATCGAAATAAACCATGTTGTACGGTTTTATCTTAATAAATGAGATGAAAAGGGTTAAAAATTAAGTGATTTTATTTCATCGGTAAGTAGTATAACTCCGTTTTCTGTGTGAAAATGCAAACTACACTAAAACTAAGAAATTGCCTTGAAAGGCGTATCCATTTAATCCGTGGTTTGGCAAGCTGTTGTTAGAAAATTAGGCTGTTTTTTTAATGATTAATGTCAATATAAAAATCTCTTAATTCCGATTACTTTAGAGTGGAAGACTTTTCACAAAACCATCGAATGTGTAAGACAAAAGTTTTTTCGTGTTATTCATAAAATAATCAAGTGATCAAAGAAAAAAAAAAATGTTTATTAATCGGAATTTTTCCTTCACCAAAATAACATTTTTGCAACCCCTAACTTTATTAGTTACCCGATTCGAGATTTTTCGAAAAAGATGGGCGTATCATCAAAACCAAGCGGTTTACAAAAAGTGAGCTTGTTATTAATGAAAAATAGAAATGTTTCTGGGACAACGGTCTAGTATGTGTACGTTTCAATTTGCTTTATCGCATTGTAAAATGCCGTCCAGCCGGGACGATGCGAGCCGATCGGCCTGAATCCTGAAGTATCAGATCTTGTTAATCAATTGAAACAAATATTTACGTTATATCTCTGTCTATGAGGTCTTCCCATCACCTTTTATACAGCTGTGTTAGAAAGAGATGGTAAGACATCAGAAGATGACAGCAGTATTTAACATTTGGTTTCAAGTAAGTATTAGAAGTGCTGCCTCCAGCTGATATAATACAGCTTCATGATCTGAATCGTACTTTATGCTAGTGACAGTCTGCTTGTCTGCTATCCTATGATATAACAATTTCAATCTATTACATATAATAAAATCGTAGGAAAATCGTAGGAAAACTGTAGGAAAAAAATCAAACTGTACATTGAATATTTTTTTAAAAGAATACTTGGGGCGTGATCTACAATCGATATCGAAGCCAAAAATATGGTTTTTAGAATTTTTGTCTGTTTGTCTGTATATATCCGGGATAAACTCAAAAAGTACTGCATGGATTTACTTCAAATTTTGCATGAATATTACTTATAGGTCGGGTCAACATTTAGGCTACATATTATCACGCTATCACCCACGGGGGAGGAGCTATGTGGAGTAAACGAAGTCCGCGCGGACGAAGTCGAGGGCAACAGCTAGTACATTAATAGTTATTTAATTTCTTAACATTGTATCAACAAGACAAGTTGAACATACTGAAAATGCAATTCCAATAATGCGGAGAGCATTGAAAATGTAATAATAATTGAAGGATCAGTAATGAAGCTTTGTTTGAGACACACAATATTTTGCTATACTCAAAACTAACTTTCCACACCGGCTTTGCACTGGTGGTGTGTCTAATAAAAAAACAAATTCTACCGTTAATAGTACGACCGTGTTAAAAATAAAGTTAAAAAAAAAACAGAATTACAATTAAATAATTGGACCATTCTTTATCGTAGTATATTAAAGATACTACCCCAATATCTTCTCGCTAAGTCAATCAATTTCTATATTATTAGATTTGTAAGATTTTTATATATAATTTAAAAAAAAAAATCATACAAACTTTGTTCTAACAATAAAAAAAATAATAAGAATAACAAAAAGAAATATTTATGCGTATGCAAACTTTTTTTGTATCATTTATCATAGCAAATAAGCAGATGGCTCTCCTGACGGAAAGAGAAACCAACGCATATAGACACCAATGATATTAATGGTGCGTTGCTATCTATGTGGAGGGATGGCAATACCACACGCATAAGTCTACCGGCTACCTTACCCTCCAAACCGGAACACGACAATGACAAGCATAGACGCTATTGCGGAAGAAATAGGTAAGAAGGTAGTACTTAAAACACGGGCGAGGCGTTGCGGAACTCTATCACCTAGTAGTCACGATGTTAGTAATACGTATCGCCAATCAGTCACTTTTTACGACCTGCCTAACAGAACAGCAGTTGGTCAATTCTTCAAAGGAGCTCGGGAAAAAAACATTTTGATGATTTATTTTTATTTATGTAGATGTCTCTTCTGGACTATTTAACCGGGGATATTTGACTTAGAGATTTTTGTAGGGTCATGATATCGAATGAAAAATATACTTCTGGAAGTTCAGTAAAATGCGATCAAAATAAGTATTTTGACCGCATTTTTGTATGCGTTAAAGTTATATCGAGATAGAAAGTCAGCAGATGATTTTCTTGATAGAAATAGAAAGTCATCTGAATCTAATCAACAAAAAGGTTGAACATAATAAAAATGCAATTCCAATAATGCGTAGAGCACTGAAAATGTAATAAACAACAGTTAACTGACGCGACAGTAATGAAACAGCTTTGTTTGAGAGCTGACACAGATTGCGATATTTACAATGTTATCCAGAGCATTTTTCTCACAGATTTTCTTTAGGGTTACAACATTAAATAAAAAAATCAATTTCACATTTTAGTTTACATTTTGTCCCATCTGGAGTCTAGTAGCCCGGTGACCCCATGATGTCTTGGGTTCGATTCCCGTGGCGGAAAATTCAAAAATGTGTTTTTTTTCAGTTTTTGGATAAAAGCAACGTTGCCTGGGATTGAATAAGTGCCTGGTTGGCGGGGATAGGCTTGCCATCTATCACCTTATGGGATTAAATATCTTCGGCTTATTGTGAGTGCACTGATTGTACATCTGTCTACCCCTTCGAGGATATGGGTGTGAAGATATCTTTTTCATTTTAATATTTTTATTTTATTGTATACTAGCAGATACTCGCGACTTTGTTCGCGTGACAATAATCATTACTTCTCTTAATTCAATCGGGTTTAAATCTGTTGTGTGTTTTGGACTCCTGGATAATTTAGCTTTTTAATGTAGCTTGTAGATTAACAGGCTTTTATTGAAATGTATCCCTTGACCTTTTTTGTGCCATAAGTATCTGTCCGAGCATAAATTTAGCAGATTCGACCTTAATGTGTATCTTGGTCTCTTCAGTGTGAAAGACACACACACTGTGTGTGTGTCTCTCTTCTCTTCAATAAATGACACATTTCCATATGTCATTTCCATTATACACTTGAATGACTTAGAACTTTGACCGCTTTGGTGTAATTCAAAAAGAAATTGAATATATATTCAAAAAATATAAATAAAGTATGACAAGTTCGCTGAGTTATTTCTGTTTCTTCTCAGTATATCGCCGCGTTCCCACCCGCTAGTAATAATAAAAAATCTGTGAACTGGTTGACCCTGCAGGCCAGGCCCGAAACTTCCCTCTAAATTGACGTCTTTTTAAGCCTAAAGGAGCAAAACTATACCTAAGCATATATTTTTCAGAGTTCAAAATCAACAATCTAAATTTTGTTATAAATGATAGTGATTTCATTCTTGAAAAGCTGTATATTTTGAAAATGATGTTCGATTTTTATCTTTCGAACGGCAGTCAACGTAATGTTTGGAGCTCTAAAATGTTTTCTTAGCTACATAATCTATAGGCTGGATAATTTTATTTATTTATTTATTTAAATTACAGTACAATGGATTACTAATGTCCATTAGCATTGGAATAATGTCCAAGTGATATAAAAAAAAATGTTTTTTTCAAAACTTTTTGTAGTTCATTATTCTCAAATAAATTGGCTGATTTTGACCCAATTCATGGTATTTGAAGCAGTTTTTAAAAGAGAAAACCTGTTATATCTATATGTGTTAATACCCTGAAAGTTATTTTATAAAAGTTACGTGAATTTAATGTAATATTTTATCACTTAAACATTTGTACTGTTTCACAATAAAGCTATTATCACTTATTACCAACCAGTTTCGCTAACACAAGCATCATCAGGGTAATTTATAGTTACAAACTTTTAAGTGTTTTAAAGTTTAAGTGAATTTGCTGTAAACAGAAAAATATTAATATTTTAAAAGCTGTAACTTTTGAAAACTTGATTCGATTTTGATTTTTGAAACTGCATTCGACGTAGTTTTTTAAGTACCAAATTATTGTAGAAGGTTGAAAAATGATTGGTAATAAAATCTCGAAGGTATGTCAAAAAAACTTTTTTCCAAAAATTTTCGTCAGCTATAACTCCCGAAGGGATAAACCGATTTTGATGAAATTTATGGAGTTTTTTTAGAAAAAAACTAATTAGATTTTGTATTCAATCAGTACAGTAATCTGGAAGTTATATTTTAAAAAAAAACTGCTTCGCCAAAACATTTTTTGATATATATATTTCTTAAAATCTCCAAGACCAAATTGGTTCAAATTTTTAGGAAGTCTAAGTTGATCGAAATCCAGTCGAATGCCATCAACCACGTTTCGATCGGTCAATCAGTTCAAAAGTTATGAGATGTTTGCATACACACACACATACATGCATACAGATGTACTGGCAACATCGTGAAAATAGTCGGAAAAGGTTTCTAGGATCTCAAAACGTCAGGATCTGGTGAAAACTCAATTTTCGATAATACATACGTAGCGGAAAGTTAAAATAATGTCGGCTGATCAAAAATGTTGTTTATATAAAAGATATTTTGAATCTACATTTTAATACGTGAAGCAAAAAGTTTGTACCCCTTTTTAAGACGATTGCGTGAACGTATAAGCTTTGCACGGTTAAAATTTACATTGTGGGGGAATGCAGAAACCCAATATTTTGAAATAATATGCATTAGAAATACATTAAATTATTTTAAAAAAAACAGTGACACTGATTATATTTGTGTGTTGCATACACCATTACTCATATTACGACATACATGATAATAAACATACATACTATTTTCTTTACGGTCTGTTTAACTTAAAAGAGAATTTATTATTTAATTTATGGTTGAATTTCGACCACATGGCGATCACTACTATGAAAAAAAGGGCTACGTATTAAAGCGGTCATATTACACACGTATACATATTCTCAACGAGATAATAGTACATTTGAAAAAACAAAGACTGTTATTAATAGAAATAATTAAATAATATTCATCTTGATTTTCCAATTCAATTCCAATATTATGACAGCTTGTGTTTTAAAAACATTGCTATGAGATCACGCCTAGAGCATCATGAATTATATTTGTTTCTATTATGAAGCGGAGTGAACACGGTCTTTTCAATAGAAGCAATGGTTTAGAACGGCGCGGTGAACGGCAAGGATAAAGTTATACTTATCGTGACTAAAGGGGTCCAAACCAATATACCCTTTCCCCTTTCGAAAAAGGAAACGATTGGCTAAACATGTCATTACTCTCGTGACTACTAGGTGATAGGAATCTGCAAGCTCTAGTCCCAATTTGGTACTATGTAATTTCAGTCACACTTCGTTATAACTTGCGTGTGACTGTTGTGTTTTAGTTTAGAGAGTAACACCGTCGGACTTACACATCTGAAACATAGATGGCAACACACTTTAAGAGATTAAAGATACCATAAGTTAGTAGTAGTAATAACATGATTGCTGTTCTATAATTTATAAAAAGTATGAATAGCGCCACGTGGTACTGCGCTAGAGACCAACACGAGTATTACCAAGCGATATAGTTTCCTATATAGGATAGCATTTATCAATATATTCTATACTTTCCATCGTCGGCACTTGGTGAAATTCTATTGTTACTAGACACTTTTACTATTCCACTTGTACATCAATTTCACTTTACACAATTTTAATTATATTACTCGACCGGTTTCACTTTTTAAAGCATCTTCAGGATGTAATATCCACAACAGTCAATAATAATCAGTTAAGTATATTACATCCTGAAGATGCTTTAAAAAGTGAAACCGGTCGAGTAATATAATTAAAATTGTGTAAAGTGAAATTGATGTACAAGTGGAATAGTAAAAGTGTCTAGTAGCATTTATCAAGCTCGAACGAATGTGTTTATGGTTCATTACTATTCGTGTCTCAGAATAAAATGAGAAATACATTATAGTAGGGGAGCCCAAGAAGTGATTTTACGATTTACTCAGACGCGTCTGATTAACATAGGATAGATAGATCGCATTCTTTTGAGGTATGGCAGTAAAATAACAAAATTCCAATAACTTCGACTTGTGGAAATTATCGGATTATATTTTTTTCGTTATTCTTACATCATTTTCTCTAAAGTAAAAGAAAATTCAGATACGCTCGAGAATGTCAGACAAGATAAAGGGTGAAAATAGACACATCAATATTGTAGTAGTAAATAACTAGTGATAATGAATTCTTGCTTTCCCTGGGATTACATCGAGAATTATGATTACTTTATCACACTGAAAAAAAAGTATCTTCAAGCCCGTATCCCCGAACAGCTAGGCAGATATACAACCAGTATAACCAGCCTATAATAAGATAAGGTAAGGCAGGCTTCCGGGGAAACGTTGTTTTTATCAGGAAACTGAATCTGGGAGCTTACGTGGTCAACACCGACGCCAGAACACTAGACCACAGAGGCGGCTATGTATTATATCATGAGACAGCAAACAAACCTTCGGGCGGGGATGCGCGGGTTAACTAACGAATATACACAGGGTTACTTTTAAAGGCCCGGCCAAATTTTCCGAGTCTGTTCAGAATCAATAATATTTTCGATTAATGTAATAAAACATAATTTTAAAAAAACATAATTTCATTTTTATCCGAAACATAAACAAAACGCATGGATATCATTTCAATTACGCAAAACTCGAAATAAAATATTGCAGTGCCTTCAACCAAATTAAAAGTAATCGGGAAAAATGTACTTAAGGCGACATATTAAATAATAATTACTATCATATTTGTATGTAAAATGATACACTGCCAGCTTTACAGAGTTCATTCACAAGACTCGGTGCATGCAATTTGTGAATTTAGTGGGATATTTTTAATAGAATATTTTTATATTATCTTATAATAGTTTTACAAAATAATTAAAACGCACTTTCTTTTCGATATTTGTTAATTTTACGTGTCACGTTGTTCGCGCCCTCTCAAGAATCCCACCAAAATATTCAATACAAGTATTTTGTATGAAAAAACAACGTTTGCCGGGTCAGCTAGTTTGTATTAAAACCGATGATAAAATAGAAATAAAGATGTAAAACATTTTAATATTACAGTTTGGTGTTAAAATGTGTTTCTCAGTGTTTGATAAGCGGGTGCCTTCGTCCGCTGGCATAAACTTTTTTCTTGAAGAAACCTTTCTTGAGACATGGCCGCAAAATACACGTATGACTGGAATAAATAATTCATAACGTGTTATTAAACCTTTGGTGCTGCATTTCATAGAGCTCAAGGGATGTTGTGTAATAAATGTGCCGCGTTTCCGATCCGGTAGTAGTTTTTAAAAAATATGTTGGTTGACGTGTCAAAATAACTTGTAACAAGTTTTATTGAATAAAGTACTTCTGATTTCTGATTTCGTGTTTATGAATCTATAGATATAATAAAATCGTAGGAAAGTCAAAACTGTACATTGAATATTTTTTTTAAAAGAATACTTGGGGCGTGATCTACAATCGATATAGAAGCCAAAAATATAGTTTTTAGAATTTTTGTCTGTTTGTCTGTATGTATGTCCGGGGTAAAGTCAAAAAGTACTGCTTACTTCAAATTTTACTGGATTTACTTCAAATTTTGCATGAATATTACTAACAGGTCGGGTCAACATATAGGCTACATATTATCACGCTATCACCTAGCGGCCAGGTGCTGTGCGGAGTCAACGAAGTCCGCGCGGACGAAGTCGCTGGCAACAGCTAGTATACTATGTATTGATTCAATTGTTGCTTTGTGGAAATGCATAACTCAAAAAAGAAATTCAATTTATACTAGGAGTTACTCGTAAATTCGTTCGCGTGACCAATCATTACTTCTGTTTGCTTAATCGGGTAAAATGTAGCCTCTGTTACTCCTGAATAATGTAGCTTTCTAAAGGTGAAATATTTTTTATATCATAAGATAGCGAACAAGTAGATGAGTCTCCTGATGGAAAGAGTCAACCATCGCCGATAGACACCAAAGATTTTAATGGTGCGTTGCTATCTTGTGGCGAGGTCTAATGCCACATGCATAAGTTTATCTGCTACCTTACCCTCCAAACCGGAATTCGACAATGACAGGCACTGACGCTATTGCGGCAGGAATACCTAAGGCGGTGGTACGTGACGCGTACGAGACAATGCAGAACTCTACCACCTAGTAGCCACGATGGTAGTGACACGAATAGCCAGCTAATCGTTCGCCTTTTACGACCTGTCTGGCAGAACGGCATTTGGCCTATTCTTCAAAGAAGCACGGGACCAACACGGGGGAAATTGTTTTACCTTTAAACTAGATAATGTTAAAAATCCACAAAAATACATGATATCCGGAAAAATGAACGAACGAATAAAAATTCTAATTTTTTGAATTCAATTCTCTTAACAAAACTATAAATTAAACCCTGAAATCTATATTTTTCCAAAACATTTTGCATATATGTAGAATAATGTCACCATTACTTACATCATCTTTTAATATATTATATATACGAATATATAAGTGAGTTCATAAATAAGATTATTCTTCGCTAAGTTAGTTATTGAACGTACTTTTGTAGAAACAAAAGCAAAACTTGATTACCGGAACGAGGAAATAGGCAATTTTTTCGTACCGCCAAGACATAAGTTGATTTGAGTCTTCTTGAATTCTCCAAAGATTTTATGATCTAATATTTCTGAATTCTGGTAATAATTTTTTTTAGTATAAATGCATTCTTTTATTGTGGATAGTTGATACAGTTGATATAGTGGTTAGTGTATTTGTCTTTAGAGCATTTTTTTCGGGTTTCATTCCTTGGTCAAGCATAAGTGGCAATTTTGAGGATAACCCCGAAAATTGCAATCTCAGTAGCAGCTCGGATAGTGGTGGTTGTGTGGTATGATTTCTATACCTTGTATGATTACGTAGAACGTGAGAAATCAGTTTACCACTAGGTGGCGCTGTACAAATCACATACAAATTCCTAGTAAACTCGAAACGCGCTCACGATCGAATGCGAAAAGAAAAACTCACACTTAGCACTCTGTGCGTGGTGGTTATCGCAAGAAAAAACTAAGTAGATAAAAAGTGTCAGATGCGCGGGCGCCAGCCATTTCTCTAATTAGCCACAATAGTCACAATAGGCACATTCGATTGCAAGCCGGTAAATTTATGCTATGTATTAGCTGTGCCTGCGAAGTCGTCTGGGTGGAAAAAATGTATAATAAAAGTATCCTAAATAAAATTTACTCAGTATTTACTTCAGCTATTTTAGTGAGTCCCGTTAAAATTTAGTTCAGCTGTTTCATTTTTCAAATTATTCAGAACAAACAGATAGATAAGCAGCCAAATAGATAAACATTAAAAAAAAATGTTATTTTGATACATGTACCGTTTATGCATAAACATGTATTTAGTAAAAGCGGTTATTTTAATATTGCTGTTTAGATTACTAGGTGATCCGCCATACGTTGTTCTGTTATATACATTATTTATAGTGAATATTGTGGTGGTGTGGGCGTTAACGGGCAGTTGCGTTGGGAGTAGGAGGTGAAAAATTGGGGTTATATGTAGTTTTTGATACCAAAAATATATAAAAAAATTGAAATAAATATATTTTTTATCTAAATAGGGATACCCTAATCGTCTAGAGCAGACTTGTCCAATGCATGGCATGCGGGCCGTATGTGCCCCACAGCTTGTGCGGCCCGCAAAGTGTTTTTAATCTACCGCAACATACACAAAAATTTACTTTGATTTTTGTGCGGGTAAGCTGTAAAAAATCTCAATACGAGGTAAGCTCACCTTTTGTACTATTGTGTTTTATTTTATAAATCGCTTAATCCTATTTGTGTGTTTTCCTTACTTGTATACTTATTTATCAATTTTTCTTGATTTTTTTTAAATTTTTATTCGTTTTTTATTTGGATGAGTTGTCTTTGCGGTCCTCCAATCTCTTTGGTAATTCATATTGGCAGCCCAGAATGGTATCTGGTTTGGACAGCCCTGGTTTAGGGAATAAAATATTTCACAACCTATAATCATACCTACCTAATATACAAAACAAATCATAAAAATTGATTATAATTAGGGAGGAGTGTGACCCCTCGATGTACTAGAGTACAATATATAAGCAAAATATGCTAGTATCCATGGAACATAGAACAAGTGGAAGTGAAGAGTGGGCGTGCCGCGTGCATCACTATTATGCGCTGTTACTCTAAATTGCCTTAGTGATACTTACCATATCTTTAGGAGATAGTCGTCGTGCGAAAATCTATGTTCCATGCTAGTATGACATCATCTATATATCTTCGCTTCATATATCGCAAATAGGAGATCCATCAAATCGTTTGTTTGTCTATTAAATATTAAAAAAAAACTCGAATAAAACTTTTGTGCGAAAAAAAAATACATATATATCATTTTTCATAGGGGTTATTTTTACGATGTGGGCGATAAAAAAGAGATTTTTTTTTTAATTCTAATAATATAAAAAAAATTGTGTATGAGATTTTTTACACTGACGACACTCGCGGGCGAAGTTACGCATGACAGCTAATTTCTATAATAAAATCGCCAAATAATCGTGAACCGAACATTCAAAAACGTTCCTGGCTTAGTAAATTGCATCCTCGCGAAGATAGGAACTTTTCCTTTCTCACATGGGGAAATCCCGTATGGTTCTGGACTCTTTTAAAGAATACACTACCTGCCTTTCCGCTCACAGTTTTTAAAAGGCGAACAAGTGACCTGGAGTGTTGCTCCTACCACAGAATACTGGAGAGCGGAGACTAACAGAAGTCATTCTACGTACTAGTCATACAATGGAACAAACTGTCCTGAACCATTCCGAGATATCACGTCTGTGAGAGGTGTTTATGTGTGCATTGCTCGAATATTTCTTGTATGTACATCGACTTTTGTTAGTCTCCAATATTCTGTGGTCCTACTGTGACCTCTAGGGGGTAGAGTTTTGCACTGACTCGATCAGCTCTGATAATGGATTAATATACAGGATAGCAAAATGGCTTGCTTGTCACTAAACTAGACGCTAAAGATATGTTTGGTGCGTTGTTATTCATATAGCGGGATGGTATTACCACATGCATAAGTTTACCTACCTTATCCTCTAAACCAAACCACTACAGTGACAAGCACTGACGCTATTGGCACAGGGATAGGAAAAGCGGTAGTGTAACGATCCGACGATAGCCTTGGGGGTTTCTCTGCTTGCAGCGAGTTTAAGGTACCGTTACTCGGTTTTTCTTAGTGTAAAAGAAAGGACTTTATTTAAACTAACTTCATTTATTGAGACTCAAGTCCGAACCAAATCACTTAATCTATACATTCTGTTTTTTATGACATTCCTAAAACAATTCTACGACTGAAAAATTCTAACTATATTTGAAAGCTGACATGTGGCCAGCATGTTTCACTGTAATACCATAGAGGTAATACAGTAGTTTGAAACCCGGGCGAGACGTTACGGTACTCTGCCAATCAGTAATAACGATCATGAAGTTGTATTATATCTGGAGGCAGCACTTCTAATACCTACACAAGGAACTTATATACTATAACTGGAATTGTTACGAAGCAATATTTGAAAAATAAAAATGTACTTTATTTCGTAATAAATAAAGTTGACATTTGTTTCTTACATAGCAGAGGGGGAAAACGTTCTGAGCAAGACAACGACATGAGTGGATGTTGTCCCTTTCTTGCAATTGCCAGTGTAAATAAAACTATCTAGATGGTAGATTTTTATATATTCGTTAATCGTTAAATCCCTTTTATTCATACACGTCGATAGAAACATTAGCATAAAATGTATTGTAATTAACATAGTGAGTTCTAAAATGTGCTTATTTTAATTATTACGTAATTACTTATGCAATGCAAAAACTGTTTCTCAAATTAGTAGAATTAGTTAGTAGTAATTTGCAAACTACGCATGGCCACACTTATATATGGCGATTGGCGCTTTATTTAGTAGAAAGAGACACACTCCACTCATGTCGTGGTACTACTCTTCGGAACGATTTTGAAGCGCGTGTAAGCATTCCGGGTAGAATGTAACTTCCTTGTACCTACATGAAACCAAATTTCAAATACGGCTGTCATCTTCTGAGGTCTTACCCTCTCTTTCTAACACAGCTGTATGAAAGGAGATGGTGAGACCTCATAAACAGAGACATAACGTAAATATTTGTTTCGATTGATTAATATGAGTGCTAGCTCCATCTATACCTAACACTTCATAGTCACGATGGTAGTTACATATTAGTTTTGACAGAATGGCAGACGGTCTTTTTAAAGGGACCCGGACCAACAAGGAGCATTTGTGTTTGTCAGAGCATCAGTTAGTATCACTGTCATGTTTCGATTTGCAGGGTAAGGTAGCTGGTAAACTTATACGTGTCGCATTACATCGATAGCAATAGATCCTTACAATCTTTTTTTATCAGGAAACTGAAAAACACATATCTGAATTGTCCGACTAGGGAATGAAACCCGAGACGTCATGTGGTCATCACCCTCACCGGACCACTAGATGACAGAGGCGATAATTTTATATACAAAACGGTTAAACAAATATTTCCTATTGTTCACGGAATATTTAATAACTCGTTATCACTAGATTATGATAACACTTTGACGTAAATGTAATTGCAGTAGGAACGAGTGTCATTTATTTCTGGATTTTATATAAAGCTTATCATGACCACGGAAATTGATCGAAAAACGAAAGCCGGCGCAATAACATGGAATTGAAGCGAACTGCAGTTTTAATTCTAATACTTTTGTTAATCATTGAGGCTATTGCCGCATATACAGGCGGTTTGCTTAGCGCCTAGAGCCTACGAACTACCTAGGGAGTAGTTTAGTAAAACGAACGTTGTAGAATGTTCGCGATCGGCCGTACTACTATAAGCGATTGTTTTCTCTTACCATCGGAGGAGTCTTTTGCTTGTTTCCTATCATGTGCTCTATAAATAAAATAAATAAATAAATATAAATATTCACGGGACAAATTACACTTACTTATCTAACCCCAAAGTGAGCAAATTATTATTTGCTTGTGTTATGGGTGTTAGTCAACGATACTAATACATATAAATACATATATAAATACTGGAATATATTTAATGAACATCCAAACCCGGAAATACAAATATTTATGCTCCTCACACAAATGCTTGTTTCCGACGGGAATCGAACCCGAGTCCCGTCGATTGCGGAGTCAGGGTCGCTAACCACTCGACCAACGGGGCGGTGAAAATAAATAATGAAAATAAATAAAAAATAAAATATTCGAAAAATAATACTTTGCCGCCTTAGATTAGTAAGTTCCTTTAAATTAAATTATAATTCCTCATCCATACTAGTATTATAAATGCGACAGTAACTCTGTCTGTCTGTTTGTATCTTCTTTACGTCTAAACCACTGAACCGATTTCAATGAATTTCTTTACAAAGATGGTTTGAGACCCAAGAAAGGACATATGAACGAGAAATAAGCAGGTAAAACCCATATGCAGTCCTACTGTCTATTTTTTAAACCACGGTAATAAGGAGTAACTTAGGCTAATTTTTATTTTAGAATATTTTCACGCGGACGAAGTCGCAGGTACAGCTAGTCCTTAATAAAGTAATTGTGCGAGCAATAAACTCAGATAACCGAAAGCAACTCAATTTTTCAGCTGGCTGAATTTATTGCTCACGTAACATCTCATACTTGACAAATACATCTAAATATAAGTAAACCACTTCTTGAGTTTGGAATAAGATGGCTTTTTAAAATATTTTAGTACTTGTAGTTATTTATGTATTTTGTGTCGCCGTAAGTTGTTGATACCACTAAAAAGTATAGTGGTAGAACTAGCTTGCAACTGCAGGTTCACATCATAACTGCGGAGGTTGATAATGTCACACTGATTACGAGAATGTGGAAACAAAGATTTTCCAGCCAGGCAAAGTGTACTGGGGACCGAAGTCTATCAGAGAAGCGTTGAAACTTGTACATCGTGTTTACAAGATTGTAATACCGCGTTTACGTTTCTTTTTCTTTTTATATATATATTTTTTCTTAAAGCGTATGCAGATTGCTTGAACTGCTACAATTTCAATGTTATTATCGGTGATTAACATGGACTTATATCATAAGCGTATTATTTGCTTGTTTTAGGGTTATATCATTTGTTTGTAACAATATTTGATTGTTTGAGAGATGTATTATTTAAAAAAACTAAAGGAATTAAATGATAATCACAATACAAATTAATAGAATATACTTGCTACAATAATAATATTATGATAACGTGAGTGCTGTTTGTAATTTAGTTCATTATTAAGAGAAGCCAAGGCGGCAAAGCCGTTACAACGCGCTACACTGTGTAATTTCACTAATTTCGTAGCAGCGTGCGCTACGATTTTCCTTGTAGAACTACTACGAATATTAAAAGGCTTCAAAGACAACTACTTGCAATTGCATTTTACCATGGCTTTTTTCTTTTTTTGTATCATTATGTGGCGAACAAGCAGATGGCTCTCATAATGGATAGAAAACTATCGCCTATAGACACTAAAGGTGTTGATGGTGTATTGCTTTCAGCGTGGCGCTATGGCAATGCCACGTGCATAAGTTTACCGGCTACCTTACCTTCCAAACCGGAACACGACAGTAAGAAGTATTGACGCTATTGCGGCAGGAAGGCTATAGGTGAGACGGTAGTACTGTTCACCCAGGCGAGACGTTGCGGAACTCTACCACCTAGTAGTCACGGTGTTAATGACACGTATAGCCAATCGGTCGCCTGTTACGATCTGCCTAGCAGAATGGCAGTTGGTATATTCTATAAACAAGATGGTGTTAATACACCACTACCATATTCCGATTTTCTTTTTTTTATGCTATAGGCAAACAGTAAGAGGTTTACCTGATGGCAAATGATCATCGCCACTAATGAATAGCTACAATGCTAGTCTTTCTTTCGTAGTATTTGAGAAGGAAAGGTGATCAAAGTTTTCACAAATCGAATGACAAGCAACAGCAGAGCTGTTACTTTATGTCTACTATCCCTGCCTATTCATGCCGCAATAGCGTCACTGCTAGTCACCTTCCTGTTCCGGTTTGGAGAGTAAGGTAGCTGGTAAACTTATGCATGTGGCATTAGACCTCGCCATAAGATAGTAACGCACCATTAACATCTTTGGTGTCTATAGGCGATGGTTGACTCTTTCCATCAGGAGACCCATCTGCTTGTTTTCTATCTTATGATATAAAAAAATGTTGCGAGAATAAGTGAGAGCTGTTGCTGAAAAACCATAACAACCCGACTGGAAGATGAACTTAGGGCTTCATGTTCTGAGCCCAATAGGCTAACCACTAGATCACGTGCCAGTCATAAGGAAATCTTTTTCTTTAAAAATCTTTGTGTTAATGGTATTGCTTAACTGTTACAGCAATAAGATCTATGTCCTCTTAGCAAATATTTCCACGTCATCCATAAATAAA
Source organism: Apodemia mormo (assembly GCA_036924255.1). Classification (NCBI taxonomy): domain Eukaryota; kingdom Metazoa; phylum Arthropoda; class Insecta; order Lepidoptera; family Riodinidae; genus Apodemia; species Apodemia mormo. Next base: position 9,640,218 of record JAUPFN010000010.1, on the reverse strand, counting down.
CGCGTGCTTGTAGAAATGGCCATTACGCTAACCCGTGGGGGGTCGGCATTAGACCGGCCGCTTGATTTATAACCCTACTGTAGCTACTGGTGTACTATTGTAAATTCTGTTCCACTGCGTAATATGCAGTGAAAAATTCTGCATGTTTCATATAATATGTAAATTAAAATTTCAAACTAAATAATTTTATTTCACATAAAACTTGAAATACGATTTGGAAGTTCAATGATCTTGAGTACAGCAGCATTGCTCGCGATACGATATCTAGTCTGGTCAACATGTGCCTTTGAGGTCTAAATTTTTGGCTACTACATACTAGATAAGTTATGCTAACTAGAAGTCGTGTTTCATTTCATTAACACCAGCTACAGCGCTGAAATCTATATATTAATGAGTGAAGGAAAAACTTTGGACCCTTTTTTGAGACAATTGCGTGAACGGTGGAGTACGAAATTTGGCACAGCTAAAGGTTACTGTTGCAGAAGATTGCAGAAACATAATATTTTAAATAAAATTCATTAAAAACACATGAAATTAATAAAACTAAACATAACACATACTACATTCATGTGACATATATGATATTATACACACATGTACATTAAGCCATTTTCTTTAGGGCTAAAGTCAGTTGTCAAACTTAAAAGAAATTTTATTGTTTAGTCTATGGTCAAATTTCGGCCACAGGCAATTGCTAGTAATGTTAAATCGTCTATTCAAAGTCAAATTTAAGTATCGCTACAGCAAAATTATTTAAACTATCATGAGACATTGTTAACTATTAATTAAAATCGGCTACACTCACGTTTAATCGGCGTAGGTTCCGACTAGTGTCGGACCAATATGAAGTCCTTCCTCAGGGTGAGTTAGACGTTCGCTCGGTAGCGTCTCGTCTGTAACTAGTCGGAACCTACGCCGATTAAACGTGAGTGAAGTAAACTACAAGATGGTTCGACCAAGACTGTTTATTGTTCTCCTACCCTCACAATACATTATGTTAACTTATACAATTACTACATCTTCCCTCTTAACAAAATAAGTGACCTTGTTGTACTATAGTGCTCACAATAAATGATGACATTCTATTTCAAGATAAGAAACAATTAATATTATGAATTTGCTATCCTTAAATAATGTGGGGAAACTTATTGTTGCAGTGTAAATATATATATATTATAATGTGCTATGAGCATTAGGCAACCTACTTAATTTAATTTAATTTTATTTTTTGCATTTAAAGCTGCCTTTCTTTCTGGGCGGTTTTGTGATGACATTGGAGGAGATTCTATTTGTAAGAAGGAGTCTTGTGAATGAATGGTACTATCAGAACCTGGTTGATATGTACTATCATGTGGGTCATCGTCAATGAGATCCGCATACTCACTACCGTCGCTGCTTTCATCCGACTTCACACTCGCCTCACGTTTAATAGCAGACTATTTAACCTTCGGTCATGTTCCTCTAAAGTGGCGCCAAATACGATAATATCGTCAATAAATGATTCTACTCCCTCCAGGTCTTCCAGCAGTTGTCTAACTTTAGCATGGAAAACCTCCGATGCCGAGTTTATTCCATATGGAAGACGAAGGAATTGATACCTCCCAAATGGAGTTCCAAAGGTGCAGAGGTCTGCACTTTTTTCGTCCAGACCGACCATCCAGAACCCAGATCGCGCGTCCAGCTTACTATAAAACCGAGATCCCCTAAGTTGAGTTGCTATTTCCATTATATTCGGCAATGGAAAATGTTGACGGCGCACCACGCGATTGAGCGGTCGTGGATCCAGACATACTCGTAAATCACCACTTTTCTTGGCTACCACAACTATGCCATTCACCCAAGCAGTAGGATGTGATACCTTCCTTATAACTCCTAAACTTTCCATCCGATTTAATTCATCGCGCAGCTTGTCTCTTACACCGAGTGGGATTTTCCTCACCGGGCATACAACAGGTGAAGCATCACGTTCTATGGGAATACTATAAGTACCAGGTAACTTGCCCAGACCCTCGAACAATTCATCGTAATCCCGTAAATCTACGGCAAAAATTCTTTTAACTAAACCTAGTTGCTCCAATGCATGTTTGCCAAGGATGCTCATAGAATCATTATTAGATATTATAAATTTTAAATTGTATTCATTATTTTTATGAATCCATGACATGAAACACGATCCGATAATAGGTAAATAATTGCCACAATAAGATTGAGCTCTTACTGCCTCGGGAATAATATCAGTGAGCGAACAACCAAGTTTTAAAAAGTTATTTTTTGAAATTACATTTAAATCAGAACCAGTATCAAGCTTAAAATTATGACTAATCAATTCATTATTACGGAACAAGTATAGTGAAACACACCACTTACTGTCCATACCTACATTATTACTCTGTTCATCTACAGTAGAAATATAAAAAGACTCACGGTTAAGTTCGTTATCATCCTCTTCCTGCATACAATACACACGATTATTATGTTTACGTACACGTAAGGGACAACACTTTCTGTAATGACCGAATTTATTACACGAAAAACACTTCACATTTTTAGCCGCACAATACACACCATCACAAGAAGGATTTGCACAAAATACGCACGTAGGCCCAGAGGTGGCAGAGCGGCGGGCGACGTCGGGCCGGCCGCCGCCGCTCCAGCCGCGGCCGCGCGCGCTTCGCCCCGGCGACACCGCGCCCATACCGCCGCGCCCGCCACGCGTCTTCCACACGGCATCTACCGACGACACATCCTTGAAAGATTTTTGTACTCCGGCGATATGACGACTTTCCTCATTTGATATTTCGCTCGACTGGCAAATTTTTATCGCTTTTTGTAATGTCAAATCATCACTTCGAAGTAACCTATCGCGAACCGTTGTGTCGTGAATGCCGCAAACTACGCGATCTCTTATAAGTTCATCTTCGAGAATATTGAAATCACATTTCGAACTCAATAGTTTTAGCGCCGTGACGTAATCGTCGATGTTTTCTCCATTCTCCTGGTTTCTTGTGAAAAATTTAAATCGAGCCATAATCGTATTAGTCTTCGTTCCGAAATGTAAATTGAATTTTTCAATTAATATATCGATGTCATCGCGGTCAGACTCCTTTTCAAATTTTAACGTAGTGAACACGTCGTATCCCTCGGAACCGATTAAATTTATCAACAGACTGGCCTGAATGTCCTTGGTCTCTTTGCATACTCCAGATGCCTTCAAGAATACTTGAAATTGCTTAAGCCATCTTCGCCAAGCCTCAGCGCGACACGCGGGCCCTCCTTCTAAAATTAATTCTGCCGGTGGTCGCGCGTGTTCCATTACTTGTATGAATATTCTTTACTATTATATTTATAATAACGCAACTATAATTTACTTTAACTGCATAGAAACACGCTTAAATAATTTATAATTAGCCACCGCTGTCACCATGAAGTAAACTACAAGATGGTTCGACCAAGACTGTTTATTGTTCTCCTACCCTCACAATACATTATGTTAACTTATACAATTACTACAGTGAGTGTAGCCGATTTTAATTAATAGTTAGCGCTACAGCGTATAATATATATTCGCGACCAAAAGGTCGTAATTGTTGTGAATTTCATGCGCTACGTGCTTTGTTCAACGAGCTTTGACGTATGTGCAGTCCATAGTCTGCACTTTAGTGGCGTGGCGCATGCCTTTTATAGTACATTAGTTTATAGAAGTCTTAGAGTACGCCATAGTTAAACAAACTTTCCTAACTCTACGGCCGGCTTCCGGAACACAATTTAATTTTTCTAAACAATTAATCTGAGCTTAACATAATTTTTACAAGCAAATTATCTGTTAAACACAGATTAATTGCTTATTAAAATTAATTTGCGTTTCGGAAACCGGCCGTTATTATCTTGTTTTTTGGGTATGATTCAAATGACGACATGGTAGACTATAATACAAAAGTGCCAAATTATATGCAAACATAAACAATTTCCTTAATTTCCTACAACAAATGTCTGTACCAAATGTTTTAGTTTGTAGGATAAAACCTCAAAAATATCTTATACTACATGCACCGCGTTGCTCGCTTCAATATAAAAGTTTTCGCGGGAACAACTAGATTTTCCCGGATGAAAAGTAGCCTACGTGCTATTCCAGGTCATCATCTACCTGTGTGCCAAATATCATCCAAATTCGTTTTAGTTTTTGTGTAATTGAATTACAAATATCCATCCATTCAAACATCCAAACTTTCGGATTTGTAATATTAATATAGATTATTAATTATTGGATTGTTTTTTTTTTTGAACAATTGAATTGAATACATGGGGCACACTAAAAGTTTTGCACTTCTAGCTAATCGGAACTATTTGATTTTACTAATTTCGAATGTAATATTTTTAAAACGTTGCAACCTTCTTAGTAATAAAAAAAACAATTGGGAAATGATTTGTCAATTGTTTTGTTTTATCACACATCAAAGTTCTACGTACGTAACGAAAATGGAATTAAGTCGAAAATATTTTAGAGCGATGATTTTTTATGATTTTAAAAGTTCTCTTTCTCCGCAAGACTGTGCTGCTCGTCTTCAAAATGCTTTTGGGAGAGAAGCACCTTGTTTGAGCACCGTTAGGCGATGGTTTGCTGAATTTGAGAGAGGTCAAGTTTCTTTACATGACGAATTTCGTGAAGGGCGGCCCTCAACTGCCGTCAACGAAAATAATGTGGCTACTGTTAAGCGGTTAATTGAAGAAAACCCTCTGATTACCTATGAGACAATTCGAGGACTATTGGGGATTGGTATGAGCCAAATTCAGAAAATTGTATACGAAGAATTGAAGGTTCGGAAACTTTGTAGTCGTTGGATCCCTCATGAACTGACAGCGAAGCAGAAGCGGGCTCGCGTGGAATGGTGCTCATAGATGCTAATGAAGTACAACCACGGACATTCTAATGCGGTTTATGACATTGTCACAGGAGACGAAACGTGGATTTATTGTTTTGAGCCTGAAAAAAACAGCAATCTTGTGAATGGGTGTTTGAAAATGAGAACAGGCCAACAAAAGTGAGAGATCGCGTTTTTCTTTCAGCTACGGGACCCATCTGTACAATTCTAGTTGAAGATTAAAAGAGTGTTAATGCCGAGTGGTACTCTACCATTTGTTTACCCAGGGTGTTAGAAAAAGTTCGCGAAAGACGACCCATAAGCCGCATTCTCCTACACAATGATAACGCTTCTTCACACACGGCCCACAAAAGTCATTAATCACAAGTCATTTTTAGCTCCCGAAAAAGTACGTCTCGTCACTCATCCTGCGTATAGCCCCGACCTAGCACCCTGTGATTTCTGTATTTTCCCCAAACTCAAAGATTTGATGAGAGGTTTTACTTTTACCAACTCCGAAGAGGCAATGGTAGCGTTCAATCAGCACGTAGAAAACATGCCTCAGATCTGTGGTACTCCTGTTTTAAAAAATGGTTCAATCGCATGAAAAAATGTTTAAAATGTAAAGGAGATTATTTTGAAAAGCAATAAACATAATATTTGGTCATATCATGTTGTTATTTTAAGTGACGCAAAACTTATAGTGTGACCTACGTATAATATTATGTCAAGGTTTCAAATATACATACAAGTTGGCTAATAAAATATTTATACATACTCAAAAAGGTTGTTCAGTACTCGATTCTGATACTGAATATGTAAATCTAATAGATACTTAAGCATTGACCTAATTTTCAAATAAAAATGTATAGTACGTAAACAAACTCGCGACTTGACTCGTTGGTATATCGTGCGGTAACCATTCGTTTGGCATATTAATAGTTCAAGAATTCCGTAGACGCAACGCTTTTCATTGCGTGGCATGAAAATTTTTGATCATAAAACGCAAATTTTGCATCTTCCACAGGAAAAGGAATTGCCATCATGACTAAAGCGTAAAATGGCATTTTTTATTCTCTGGTAGATCGTCTCTTACACGTTGTATAGACGTTAAAGTATTACGAGCAAAACAATACAATTACTTTTTATTGTGCACCAAAAACAAATGCAATATATAAATTACATAATTCGTTCTACAAACATTAGATACACAAAGGCGGTCTTATCACTAACAAGCGATCTCTTCCAGACAACCTTAAATATAGGATAATAAATATATTCTAAAAGTAAAGCTAACCACGAGTAAACGTATAGTTTTTGCTTTTAAAAGAAATAAAAACAACATTCCAATTACAGAAAATAACAAAACAAAAAATAAAAAAAGCAAATAAATTCCTGGTAATACGTAAACTATATTACAAAATAAACAAATAGGTATATAGAAAGTGACGTTTAACCATATTTTTTAAAGTGTTTAAACTCGATAATTTGAATTAAAACGTATTTCAACTCAAATTGCTCTTAAATTGACTCTACGATTAAAACACTATGATCGCCTCTCTAAAAACGTTTCAAACTAAATATTTGACGCTCATGTAGTAGCACAATTCAAATTAAAGTTACACGTGCCGGTAAAGACAAACATCGTAAATATATCGTAAACAAACAAAACGTCTCTTTGGGTCACTTAATCATGTCACGCAGCTCGGTTCGACGACCTGGTGACTAATCGTCTTGACTGATAGCTCAATCATTACAAAGTTTTCCTTTAAAACTGTTGTTTTCATTGGCTATTTCTTAGTAGTATATATTAAACTTGTTTTTTTTTATATTAATAGATAGCAAACAACCAGATGGCTCTCCTGGTGGAAAGAGACACCAAAGATGTTAATGGTATGTTGCTATCCTTGTGGCAATTTCTTAGTGACCCATACATAAGTTTACCGGCTAACTCACCCTCCAAACCGGAACATTACAGACACAAGTATTGACGCCATTGCGGCAAAAATGAGTAAGTAGTACTAGACCCGGACGAGACAATGCAGAATTCTACCACCTATAAGTACCATGGTAGTGACTCGCATAGGCAATAAGAGGCAAAGCTCTTACAAACTGTCTGGTAGGATGGTAGATGGTGGTAGGCAATACTGCCTGGCAGTTTGCCATGGGCGGACGATTGGGTAAATGTGTCGCTACCATAGTGACTACTAGGTGGTAAAGTTCTGCAATATCTCTTCTGGGCCTGATACCGCCGCCTTTTCTATTTGGTTTTCGTACAATCGCCTTAGCTATTACTGCTGCAACAGCGTCAAAGCTTGTCATTATCGTGTTCCGGTTTGGAGAGTAAAGTAGTCGGTAAACTTGTGCATGTAGCATAACCAACCCGCCGCACGTATATCAATGCATTATTGATATATTTGGTGTCTATATACGATAGTTGTCTCTTCCGATAGGTTGGCTCTTCATACCTCCAGACATGGAGATCCATCTGCTTATTTGCTATCTTATGACAAAAAATATTGCCGTATCAGTCTAGTTAGAGAAATGATAGTCCATACTAATATTATAAATGCGATTGTAACTCTGTCTGTCTTTTTGTCTGTTACGCTTTCACGCCTAAACTGCTGAACCGATTTGGATAAAATTTGGTACAAATATAGTTTGAGACCCAAGAAAGAACATAGCATAGTTCTTATCCCGAAAATCCCATGGGAACGAGAACTATGCGGGTTTTTATTTTAGAAATTTTTCCACGCGAACGAAGTCGCGGGCACAGCTAGTAAATAATAAATATTCACGGGACAAATTACACTTATTGATCTAACCCCAAAGTAAGCAAATTATTTGCTTGTGTTATGAGTGTTAGTCAACGATAGAAATACATACATAAATACTAGAATATATTTAATATACACCCAAACCCAGAAATACAAACATTTATGCTGATCACAAAAATGCTTGTCCCTGTCGGGAATCGAACTCGAGCCCCATCGATTGCATAGGGTCACTAACCACTCGACCATCAGGGCGGTTAAAAAAGAAATGTGTTACATTCGCATAAAGTAGCATAATAGAATCATGGTTAGCCAAAAAAAATTAACCGGGCTTAATAGTGTTTTCGATGTATCGATGATGATAACTACTAATCATTACTGAACCTCTTCATGATAGGGTAAAAGTCATATAGTTGCCCCAGGGGGATACAGAACCCGGTTTTGAATACTCCTTGTTAGAATGATAGGAAGCATTAGCACTTTAGTAGGTATGGTTATCTTAAAAAAAAGAAAGTATCTTCACGCCTATATCCCCGAAGGTGTAGCAGAGGTACAACAAGTGCACCCACGATTAGCCGAAGATACTTGGTGTCACAAATGTGATAGGTGGCAAGCCTATCGCCAACCGGGCACTTTCCAATCCCGGGCAACTTTCGAGTTTCTCAGAAAATTGAAAAAACACTTTTCTTATGTGCCCCAGGAATCGAACCCGGGACCTCATGTGGTCAACGCCAACGCTGGACCACTAGACCACAGAGGCGACAATCTTTAAGGTTATCTCAATTTCAAGAAAAACATCCTTTCTAACAAATCGGCCAGTTACGGATACTCTTAATACCACCTTCGTAAAGCACAGATTAATCTGTTCATGATATGTAAGACTGGATCTATTTTACACTATTTATCGTCGGCACTTGGTGAAACTCCATTTGTAGTTTTGTTAATACACTTGTACTGTTTCACAAATTACTTTAAAATTTAATTAATATCACTAACCAGTTTCGCCTTTTACGGTATCTTTAGGGCTTTAGCCCTGTGTTAATTTGTGAAACAGTACAAGTGTAAGACTGGATCTTCCCCTATACCTATGTACATTTTATCTGCTTTATAACATTTCACTTGAAAGAAAGAAGTAGCAAAACAAACGGTATAGTTCGATCATTTGGTAGTTTTACCTGGAAAATTGTCCGGTAGTTTTGAAACTTGTTATATTTATATATTTTGATGTGCTCTTTCCGAATATCAACTTTGCCACCTCGTATCTCTGCCGCTCACGCCGCCATTTTGTAAAAATAGCGCCAAATAGCTGTTTTTCGACACTATGTCCCTTCCTATTCATTTTATGATAAAAATACTTATTCAAAATTGAACTTGAAAAAATTTGTCTCAATAATTTTTAGGGTCCGTACTTAAAAGGTAGAACGGGACCCTATTACTAAGTCTCCGCTGTCTGTCGGTCCGTCTGTCTGTCTGTCGCCAGGCTGTATCTCATAAACCGTTATAGTTAGAAAGCTGAAATTTTCACAAATTATGTCTTTTCGTTCCCGCTATAACAACAAGGGTTCCCATGCAATAAACGTGTTTTTTTCGTATTTTTTGCTCATTATTATTAGCGGTAATAGGTAGACGCTTAAAGTTTTCACAGAATATTAAAGGGGGGTAAATATTAAAGCAAATATCCATTTTATCCATACTAATATTATATATGCGAAAGTCTGTCTGTCTGTCTGTCTAAACCGCTGGGCCGATTTTAGTGAAATTTGGCATGGAAGTAGTTGAAGAGTCGGGGTCAAACATAGGCTATTTTTTTCAAAAACCAATCCTTAAAGGGTTGAAATAGGGAATGAAATTTGTATGAAAAGCTATCTAGACATGTTAATCTACTCGCGGGCGAAACTGCGCGGGTCAGCTAGTATACACATAAAAAAAAACGTAATTTTTAAACCGCCCCGTTGGTCGAGTGGTTAGCGACCCTGACTACGCAATCAACGGGGCTTGGGTTCGATCCCCGACGGGGACAAGCATTTGTGTGATGAGCATAAATGTTTGTATTTCCGATTTTGGGTGTTTATTATATATATTCTCGTATTTATATATGTATTTCTATGTATTAGTATCGTTGACTAACACCCATAACACAAGCAAATATTTGCTTACTTTGGAGTTAGATCGGTAAGTGTAATTTGTCCCGTGAATATTTATTATTATTATTATTATAATTATAATTTTTTACTTGATCTTAATAAACAGGTAGAAAATTGAATAGGCATGGTAAGGAACACTTCGTGAGCGAGTCCGACTCGCACTTGGCCGGTTTTTATTTTGTAAGATTTGTTTCGGCGCACAAGCGCCGCATAGTGTACTTTATCACACTTTTTAGCTAAACAATCTTTCCACACCATCATGACCTAGAGAGAGCGCCGTGTTTTTTTATTATGGTTTCCCCATTAGGCCTAATCTTATATATGAAAATGTACCCATTTCATATTAAAAATGTGGAAGTTTGTAGTTTTGGGTGTTTGAACATTTGTAAGTTTGATACTCAGCACGCAAAACGGCTGGTTCCATTTGTATGAAATTAGTAAACAAGATCATCATCCTAATACAAACTTCTACATTTAAAATGTTATGTATGATAAATTATAAATTTTCACTAATAGGATTAGGCCTACTGGAGAATCACGACAAAAAAAAACGCGTCGCTTATTCTACCATAAGGTGATGTAAAAATGAGTCGTTTAGTCGAAACGTACGTAAAGTACCTACACTTTGGTGTCTGTACGAAATAGTGGATTTTACAAAAAAAAATAATTATTGAGACACAAATTGTAGGAATTTTTTTCAAGTTCATTTACGTATAAGTATTTTATCATAAAATAAATTGGAACGAAGATGGTGCCGAAAAACGGCTATTTTTACAACATGACGTTGCGAATGGCAAAGATTTGAAACGGAATGGAAAAGTTGATATTCAGAAAGGGCACATCAAAATTTATAAGTACACTTATTTTCAAAACTCCCGAATAACTTTCCAGGTAGCCCCTTATTTTCGAACCAAATAATTGAACTCTCTCTCTTTATTAGATAACACATAAGTCTAAAATAAAAACAAAAAGTTCCACACACGCACACACACATACATACACAATACTAGTCACTCAACATATACACATAACGCATTAGAACTAATTAAACAAAAATTATGCCACATTTGTACCTCGTCCGTATATTATCATTCTATAAGCTCCATATGTCAATGAAATTTGCTAATTATTATTGCGTCTCAAAATTAAATGGCCATCTTAATGACCATGAAGAGCATCAATTACGAAAACGGCTTCATGGCGTCATATTGCTAATAGCATGATGGCAAGGCGCCAGTAGGCTATAGAATCGGTTTTTCGACTGAACATCAAATTGATGGCTAGTAAAGATGATGTGAGTTTTTATACAGAATCCATACCTAGTGCTCGTTTGAACGCAAACATGGAAAAAAAGTTTTTTTCACATAAATAAATTGACGCCAGATCTTTTAGGGAGAATGCAAATGAACCGAGTAGTTCCTTCGTGTTTGTTCGGCTTCCTTTGAGTAATACCATCTGACATTCTACCTGGCTGCCCATAAAAGGCGAATGAGTGACCAAACGTGTCACTACCATTGTGACTACTAGGTGTGGTAGGAATAGGTAAGGTTACCTACCTTACCTATTCCTACCTATTATTTCCTGCCGTAATAGCATCAGTCACTGCCGTATTCCTGCTTGGAGGGTAAAGTAGCCGTAAACTTAGGTATCTTGCCACACAGAGCAACGCACCATTGTTTTAATATTTATAAGTCATTCATTTTTTTAAAACCACTAAATAGGAAAAATAATAAAAGACTAGTAATTCAAACCTGGGACCCAGAACAATGCATTTGGCAAACCGTCAAAGAAGTTATACATTATAAGCCAAATTTCTGTTTCTTTGGCACCTCGAATCAGATTCTAAATCGGTAAATAAATGAAGAAAATGTGAGGAACAAATATAACAAAACTAGCAAGCCTTTCAACATTCGCATTCGATTTGTAACTTCTAACATCCAAGTATTTAAATTCTTACATCCTTATGACTAATACGCTCGCGTCATTGGTTAATTCAGATAGTGAGCACTCATTGGTCATTTGTAATTTTGTTAATACACTTGTACTGTTTCACAAACCACTTTAAATTTAATTAATATCACCAACCGGTTTCGCCTTTTACGGCATCTTATGAGTGCCTCGTATCTTATGTCTTTTGTGTATCGAGTATCTTATGACTTTTCGAGTTACGAGTCCCGTAGCCCTGGAGATGCCGTACTTAAAAGTTTCGTAGTCCTGAAGATGCCGCATTTAAAAGTCTCGTTGCCCTGAAGAAGCCGTAAAAGACGAAACCGGTTGGCGATATTAATTAAATGTAAAGTGGTTTATGAAACAGTACAAGTGTGTTAACAAAATTATAAATAGAGTTTCACCGACAAGTGCAAACGACAAAAAGTGTAAAATATACTCATTGGTCAATTTAAATAGCCGCGCTCATTGGTCAATCCAAATAGCGCCCGCTTCCCCGGCTTCTTGTTACACACTTCCGTTGCGTTTTACGACATCACTCCAACATATTTCCTCCTCTTTTTCGGAAAGTTGGTTAAAAGTAAAATATTACAGTGAAAATGCTCCAATGGGAATCCATGTTAAAAGACGAGAGTTATGTGTGTACTATCTCACAATCTTTATCCGAATTGAAAACATATAGAAAAACTGTACAGAAGTATGTGATCGTTGTATTATTACTTTCTTCACACAAATTCATGGTACGTGAGTCCATTATCTAAAGAAAGGCGCAAAAATACATCGTAAATAAAAGACGCTAGCTTATACTGAAACAAATGTTATCACATTAATCACAAGTACCCCGTCCTTTGTATGTTCCTAGAGTGATACAATTTCTAAAGTTGAGGCTTTTCCTCAATTTCTTCTATTTACTTACCTAATATGTTTTTATTTTTATTTTAAATCATGGGATAAAAATAAACAGATGACGCGTCTGATGAACCATGGAAAAAGACTAATGTCTGGTTCCTATATCAGTAAGGCTACTTGTTTTATTTAGGGCCCTAACTCACTGGGACGCCAAGGCGAAGTCGCCGGCCACCGTGCCCAAACAGTTTATATTGAAATATTTGGTGGCTAACTCACTAAAGCGACGTAGGTAATTCGTAAAATTCAATACAAATTGTTTGGATACGTAGCCGGCGACGTCGCCATGGCGTCCCGGTGACTTAGGGCCCTTACGAGTAGTAATATTTCCTACGGGGCGTAAGCTAAAACTGTTTCAAAAAATTACCAAATGTCCAAACAACTTGTGTAACGCCTTGTTACTGTTAAATTGGTTGCTAATGTTTATTGCTACGAATTACGGATACGTTGATAATTATAGGAACCCGGCATTTAAGAAATAACAAATGCCTATAAATACCGAAAATGTTAATGGTGCATTACCCACCAAACCGGAATAAGACAACAGGCAAGGATTTATAACGTTATAATATTGATATGTTTGCGTCGTTGTGATTGGTTATGGTATATGATATGACGACGTTTTCTTCTAGCGCTAGTTGGCGAACCAATCACGAAACAACATGAAACGCGGCGAACCAATCACGAAACAGCAAACATATCGATATTATACCGTTTCAAATCCTTGGGTAAAAGTCAATAATCCCTACATACCATACAAATACGCTAGCCACGGTGTTGGGCGCAAAATGTGTAGCCGCTCATATGAGCGAATGTATGTAAATGTTAAATGCTTTTAACTTTAAAAAATTAAATATGCCATATTGTGGTATTTCATCGCGTCGAATAAAAAGCTAAGGCTTTAGGAATACCTCAGGGGTGATTTTATTTCATCGGTAAATATTATAACTGTATTTTTGTGTGTAAATGCAAGCGACACTGACAACCTAAGAAATTGTCTTGAAAGGAATATCCAGTTTAATCCATGATAAACCCCATCATTTTGAAAGGTGAACGTTGGGCCAAACACAGTTTTTTCCTTTTCCAATAGTGTCAGTGCTTGTTAATTTCCTGTTTTGGTTTGGATAATGTAACGATGATTTATGCGTGTGAATTAGCCATCCATACATTACGACACGATTTTTATGTTTTTTCACCCCTCAGATATCCCTACCCCCTTGTCATAGATGGTAACACTTATAAAATCCCTCCTTCCGGTATATCGTCGCATTTTTTATTTTTTTTTCTAATTTGCACTCACCGACGATTTAAACCTTATGCGCCTTGTAAATATACTAGTAGATAGAGTTGATAATATTTGTAGCAAATATTTTAGTTTACATATAAATTTCACATTTTACAAGACCATAATATAATAAGTATGATTAATTTAATAAATGTGAACAGATAAGTGTGATAAGATGATGTAAGTTTCCAGAATGATCCGGGATTTAAGCCCAGGACCGGGAGTGAGGCTGCGTTCCGATCCGATGGTAGCTATAAAATTATCGACCGAAGGTGCCTATGAAGGTTAATTTAAATATAACAATTTGACTTTGACCCAGCGTGTCTATACTGAAAACACAAAGCCTTCTTTTCTGTAATATTTTGACGTTTGTTAAATATTTAGTAACATTAACAAACATTGTCCAAATTTATTTAACATGTATTTGAGACCATCACGCTAATTTTACTAATTTTAAGAGTAAGATGGACAAGTAACTTATGTGAAACATTTCATTTTGTCGCCAACATTTCGTTGTTTGCTTTCAACTTTGTTGACTTCTTCAGGGCTCTATAAGATTAAGATCACATTTTTTTCATGCGTGAAGTCATAACAAGATAAAAAATTATATTTAATTATTATTGTCTGATTGAAATATTATTGTATATAATATAAAATATATATTAATGATAATTTACCAACATTAGACGTTTTATGTACAAAATTCGTCAGTGTTGAATGTATTGACTGAAGATACACAGTGTACACTTTTCTTTTCATTTCTTTCACGCATAAAAACAATTATAATCGTAAATATTGTAATAATTTGTAAACATGTTTCTTATGATAGAGCCCTGAAGAAGTCAACAAAATTGACAAAACGTTGGCGATAAAATAAATGACGTGTCTATTAGTATTCATGTGGTCTGTGGTTTATATACTCTTAAATATTTATTTGATTTTGTTTTTAATATTTGCTATAGCGGCAATAGAAATACATCATCGGCGAAAATTTCAATTGTCTATCACAACTCATGAGTTACAGCCTAGTGACAGACGGGAAGACATACTGACAGACAGACAGACGGACAGAGAGCGTTTTAGTAATATCGTACCGTTTATCCTTTGGATACCGAAGTCTAAAAACTGCGTCTAATGCCGCAAATATTGTCAACATCTGTTAATCTTAAAAAAGAGTTTAAAAATCTTAAAAAATAGTAAAAATTAAAAAAGAGTTTAATTTAACATGAAAAAACTGTACTAATTTAACAATGTTTGTTAAATATTTACGTAACATATTTAACAAACATTGTCAAAGCGTTATTCTTAGTGAGCACATTCTCTCGGGTGTAATCTCCTGATATGGTTACATAAAGTCGTTGATTGTAGACTCGCCCCCGTTTACCCCTGGGAGTATTTATCGCTAGCACGATATCTCGAAAGTTCTTTATTTTGGGCTTTCATTTTTATTTTACGTTTACATTGCTCTTGTTTGTCCGATAATGTCCATCAAAGGCAAGCGTGTGTATGGATAAAGCTTGCTTGCTTGCTTGCAAGAAGTCATACCTTTGTACTACTATAAAATAATAAGTTTCGGTTTTCATCAACTTTTTTTTATATATTAGGTATAAGATAGCAAATAAGCAAATGACTTTTCTGATATATATATATATATATGTCATAACTGTGGAGGTCGATGATGTCACACAAGGACAAGTAAGGGGAAAAGGAAGATCTCCCCGACCAGGCAAGGTGTACTGCCTGGGGACCGAAGTCCATTTGAGAAACGTTGAAACTTGTATATAGTGTTACAAGATAAATAATTGTAATATCGCGATTCAGGTTGAATTTCATTTTTTCCATTTGTTATTGATTTTTGTCCATTTTTTATTGTTTTTTCTTGTAGCGTTTGTGATTGTTTTGAGCCGCTACATATATATATATATATATATATATATATATATATATATATATATATAATTATCACCTATAGACTAAAAAGATTTTAATAGTGCGTTATTATTCATGAGGCGACACAGTGATGCAACTGCCTAAGCTTACCGACTACCTTACCACTGGCGTAGCATGCCTTGGAGGCCCTGTATCGAATTGGACGGGGCTAAAATTAAAAGTAAGGATTTCGTACAAAAGAAACAAAAATGCTTGCACTAAATTAAAATTAATATTTATTGATCACCTTCTCCTAGTCATTGAGATAGCCAAGCAATTCATATTAAATATATGTACACTTTTCTTGGCTTTTTTCGGCAAATTTATTTATTTAAATTCATTTCTTCTATTTTGTAGGTAAAACTTACACTTAAAATACGTCATTTGCACATATTCCATTATACCATACATTCTGTTAACTTATACATATAATATCTATATACATAAAAATCAATTGCTGATCGTTATTCTCGCTAAAACTCGAGAACGGCTGAACCGATTTGGCTAATTTTGGTTTTGAATTAATTGTTGAAGTCCAGGAAAGGTTTAAAAGGTGAGAAAATATAGAAAAAAAAGTAGTTAAAAAGGGAGAACAACGTGTGCCGGGTCAGAAACTTTTTGATAAAAAAATAATTTAATTTTTGCAGTACACAAAAATTAGATTTCACATTTGTAATACTTATAAACAGCATTAATATTTTACATATTATTGAATAAAAGTGGGTAAGCAATAAAGTACCGACGTATAAGAATGTTTCCCCATTCATAGGGAAAACAAAAAATACATGTATATTTATATTGAATGATGTAATAAATTGAAATTAACGTTAACAACAAGATGCTAAACTTTAAATTATCTATAGCTAAAAGCGATTTTAGTTTTTTTTTTAAATTTCTGCCTCTATAGACAATAGTGACAAGTCTGATAAGCAATTTTTAAGCACGAGATTAAGTAACATTGTGGAGAACACTAGGGGCCAGTGTAGCCCGGGGGCACAGTAAAACTTTGCCAGTATCTATACTAATATTATAAAATTGTAGAGTTTGTTTGTTTGTTTGTTTGGTTGTACGCGGTAATCTCGAAAACTGCTAAACCGATTTGAATAATTCTTTTTGAGTTGGATAGCCTGTTTATCGAGGAAGGTTATAGGCTATATAACATCTTGCTACGACCAGCAAGAAAAATATATGTGTTTATGAGTGTATCAAAAACACAGTGTAGTTTTTAAATTTTTTCATCTGTCAAACTGCATCGCAGTTTGTCCATATGTGTCCTCGTGTAATAAATTTTACTATATATATATATATATATATATATATATATATATATATATATATATATATATACTTGTATGCGCACCAACATTAGAAGCGTTTAAAATCGCAATGAAGAAGAAAATATATAGAGATACATTTTGACACGTGTTTTACTTGTTGTTTCAAAAAAAAATATTTTTTATATTTTTTATCTTTACCCTTGCATTAGAATAGTGCTAAACTAGTAAGCCTAGCTAAGGAAATAAAAATATACTGATAAGTTTTTGTACTTATCAGTATATTTTTATTTCCTTGTCTGGTTGCCATTTAAATAAATTTTCTTAGAAAAATTTGAAAATTTAATAAATTTTCGAAAGATCCACCAAAGAATTTAAGCATAATATAACTAATAATCTATACAACTAGAACTAGTTGTATAAATTATTAGATAAATTTATGCAACAAGCGTTTTTCAATTTTTTGTATCTTTTTAACCCTGAAAATTACCCGCTACTTTTTATGGGATCCCGCAAAATGTATTTTTAATGAAAAAAACGTACACTACAGATGTAATCTTTTAGATATTTAAAATATGTAAATTATTTTATACGTATTTAATATTTTTATTTCCAAAAAATTTAATATTTTTATTTCCAAAAAATTTAATACTTTTTTCAAAAAAATTTTAAAATACATCAAACAAATTATAACATAATTTATTATTAAAAAATTTAAACACCGCTAGTCCAATCTATAAAACGAAATAAATATAAAAAGCACAATATGGCAATTTAATTAAACGGATGGCGATAAAGCGAAAAAGTTTTATCGCAGCTTGTCCAATTCATACAAGAAAAAATAAAAACATATGGCGAGTTGCCATCGTTATTATATTCTAGAAATAAAAATGTATGGTGGAAATAAAAACAGATTCACTAAAAGACAAGGGTGACCATCATTGCCACATTGAATAATTAATAGTGGTAATTATGGTGGATTCGAAATAAATAGTGTTTTCAATTTGTTTTAGTTTTTACACGATTTCATCTGACTCCAAAGTAATAAAATATTAGCTTGTGGTATTGATGATAATAGACAATACTAATACATAGTTAATACATTTCCCCATGTTGGTCCCAGGCTTCTTTGAAAAATATTATTCTATTCCTGTTGAAATAGTGTCAGTGCTTGTCACTGTCGTGTTCTGGTTTGGAGGGTAAGGTAGCCGGTAAACTTATGCATGTAGCATTAAACCTCGCCACAAATTAGCAACGAACCATTAACATCGTTGATATATACAGTCGATGGTTGACTCTTTCCATCAGGAGACTCGCCTGTTTGCTTGCTATCTTATAGTATCTTCACGCCCGTATCCCGGAAGAGGTACAAAAAGTGCACCCACGATTAGCCGAAAATACTTGGTCCCACAATGTGTAGGAGGTGGCAAGCCTATCGCCAGCCGGGCACTTTCCAATCCCAGGCAACGTTGTTTTAACAGAAAACTGAAAAAACACATTTTTGAATAGCTTGCTATCTTATAATATAAAAAAATATATAGAAATCACCCGTGTTGCTTCAAGCTCCTTTGAAGAATAGACCATCTGCTATTCTGTCAGGCAGTTCGTAAAAGGTGGCATAGGATTGGCTATGCGAGTCACTACCACTGTAGTGTAAAGCCTTTTGCCCGGAAGATTTAACTTAATTCGCTTGGCTGCTTGAGGTACCCGAAGACCGTCGGATTTTAGTATTATATTTTAAAATAATACCACTTATTTTCTGAACTTCATTTATTTTGGGGCATATGTCTTAGCCCGTCAAGATTATTTCGATCACTTATATTTTTTTACACATTCCATATAAAAACTAGACAGTGTTCTACGTTTAAAAGCAGACTAAGCTGCCAGTATGCATGTAATACCATAAAGGTATTACAGTAGCTACTAAGTGTAAGAGTTCTGTACTGTCTCGCCCGGATCTAGTACCACCGCTTTACCTATTCCTACCGCAATAGCATCAGTTCTTGTCATTGTCGTGTTCCGGTTTGGAGGGTAAGTTAGCTGGTTAACTTTTGAAAGTGGTATAAACACCTCGCCACACGGATAGCAACGCACCATTACCACCTTTAATTTCTATAGGCGATAGTTATCTCTTTACATCAGGAGAGTCATCTGCTTGTTTGTTATCTTATAATATAAATAAAACTTACATAACTGAGTGCTGAAATACATTAAATAAACAACCAAATCTAAAAATACAAGCATCTATGCATATCACAGAAATGCCTGCTCTTGTCAGGAATCGAACACGAGCTTCATTGATTACATGGTCAAGATCGCTAACCATTCGATCAACGGGGCGGTCAAAGTACCATGCAATAATTATTTATCGGCTAAACCTTGCTTAGTAGAATGTTAAATAGAACATATATAATTCATTTTAAAATGTCATTTATTTATCCCTTAGAAAATAAAAATCAGAAGAAAAATGCAAAAACAAATCCCTCTTCTTAGCTAATAATTACACACAATATGTACTGTGGAGCGATCCAATTTAGCATCCCTCTGACATGGGTCTTAGCGACCCAAAAGGGATCAAGTGTTGGTTTACGAGCTTTGCAAATATTTCTTTTCAAAATATAAAAATATTTCTATTTAAAAGGTATATTTTGACGACTAAATGGCATAGAAATAATGCCTTTTAAACCTTTCTTATATATTTTGTAATAAAATCTGGACAATTTTTTTAAGATATAAAAAATGAATAAGGATGTAGACAGACGGACTGCATTTCAACCGCAATCCGACTGCTAAATAGCAGTTCAGATGCAGTTGACACGACTACAATAGAACTGCAAATCAAAGCGCAGTCTGATTGCAGTTCAGTTGCAGTTGGCGTGCAGTCGTGTGAACTGCACACCGACTGCAATCGAACTGCACGGTTGGTTTGCAGTTCAATTGTAGTCCTATCAACTGCATTCAAACTGCTTCTTCATTCAAGCTTGTTTCTGCTACTGAGTCTATGCGGAGGGGGGGGGGGGGGGGGAGCGGAGCCGCTCTGACCCCGCTACGTCGAAGTGTTAAAGTAGTGCAGCAGGTGGGTATGGTGCAGTTTGAATGCAGTTGACACAAATGTAATTGAACTGCAAGCCAACCGTGTAGTTCGATTGCAGTCGGTGTGTAGTTCACACGACTGCACGCCAACTGCAATTGGACTGCAATCGGACTGCGCATTTGGTTTGCAGTTCTATTGTAGTCGTGTCAACGGCATTCAAATCGCATCTGAACTGCAATTTAGCAGTCGGATTGCAGTTGAAATGCAGTCCGCCTGTCAACGCCCTAAGGCTTGACTTTAAAAATTCTAACCCTAAAGGAGTAAAAAACGGTTTGGAGTTTGTATGACAGTCTTTTATTTGTGAACTTACTAGCTGATGCGTGCAGCCCGCTGTAGTATACATTTTTTTGGTGAATCCCGCGGGATCGCCTAATTTTTACGGGAGAAAGAGTAGCCTATGTGCGATTCCAGGTTATTATCTACCTGTGTGCTAATTTTCATTTAAATTCGTTCACTAGTTTTTGCGTGATTGAGTAACAAACATCCATCCAAACATCTAAACTTTCGCATTAATAATATTAATTAAATTAAATTAATTAATATAGATGAGTATTTGTATTATATCAAGTTAATATATTATCAATTTAATAAAGTATTAATCGCCTATGTGTCTAGTGGTTTGGCGTTGGCGTTGACCACATGAAGTACCACGTTCGATTCCTGCGTCGAGCAACCAAAAAAAAGTGTTTTTCTGTTTTCTGATAAAAACAATGCTGCCCGGGATCGGAAAGTGCCCGGGGGTGGGGGTTATGGGGGTCATGACCCCCCTCTAGGCAGAGGTCTAGGTATGGATTTACTAGGATTATATAAGAATTAGAGCCTATTCTGACTGAACCTTAAATATGTGACCCCCCTGAATCGAAGGCTGGATCCGCCCTTGGATACGGACAAGAAAATACTTTTTATCAAGTAATAAAGAATAGATTTTGAAAAATTAAGTCTTCATCATAATATAATCTTGTAACTATAGAAATGTGTTTTATATTATTTTTATGTTTGCTCTTATCCTGATATACCTAGATTTACCCCGTGTTGGTACGGGCTCCGCCGAAGAATAGATTAACTGCCGAACTGCCAGGCAGGTCGTAAAAGGCGACCAATTGGTTATACGTGTCACTACCATCGTGACTGCTAGCAACGTTTCGCCCGGGTATTTGGTACCACTGCTTTACTTAATTCTGCCACAATAGCGTCAATGCTTGTCATTGTCGTGTTCTGGTTTGG
Organism: Apodemia mormo; assembly: GCA_036924255.1. Classification (NCBI taxonomy): domain Eukaryota; kingdom Metazoa; phylum Arthropoda; class Insecta; order Lepidoptera; family Riodinidae; genus Apodemia; species Apodemia mormo. Next base: position 9,618,782 of record JAUPFN010000010.1, on the reverse strand, counting down.
AGGGTAATGAAGACTTATTCATCTAGCATAGTCATTCAGCCGCACGGATAGCAACGCGTAACATCTTTTGCATCCGTCCATAGGTGGTGGTTTTTTCTCTTTCCATCAGAAGAGCCATCCGCTTGTTTGCTAGCTTATGATATAAAAAACCAGCCAAGCGCGAATCGGACTCGCGCACGGAGGGTTCCGTACTATCATCTATAAAAACGGCAAAAAATTACGTTTGTTTTATGGGACCATCCTTAATATTTTCATTTTTTATTTTTAGTATTTATTGTTGTAGCGGCAACGAAAATACATAATTTGTGAAAATTTCAGCTTTCTAGCTATAATGGTTTATGAGATACAGCCTGGTGACAGACAGACAGACGGACAGACAGACAGTGGAGTCTTAGTAATATTGTTCCGTTATCACTTTTTAGGTACGGAATCCTAAAAATCAAATCCTGTTGAATTCCACGAATTAAGTGAGCGTTGTCTTTATAATATACTAATCTTGTATTTATAGATATGCATTTTATATTATTTTTATGTTTGTATGTTTCAAAATAACACATTATATAATTCGGTTACTTATAAATATCAATAGATCTATTTTACTTTTTGGACAGTATTAAAACATTTTATGCGGTACGAATAACGGATTTTCAATGTAGTCGACGAAGCGTATCATGAATGATGATGTTAGTGTTAGGATAATTAATGATTTGCTTATATATTGTGTAGTGTAATCAATTTCACTCACTAATCATCAAGATAATTAGCCAGTGAATAATGGACTCATACTTAATCTGACAAAACCCATATTCAACTATTGTTTTATTTATCTGTAAAATTATACGTAAAGTGAACTTTTTTTGCCTTTTATTACTGAAATAAGCAGTGAAAAAGGCTAATAATTTTATTCAATATGCATCAAAATAAATTAAATGAGTAAAAAGAACATCACATAAATTACCACACGTTCGACTTACACACGTATGTACAGTAGCGGCACAAATAGGTTCGTCTTCAAATTGATACATTTAACAAGCTGCGAGCACATATTATGATCTTTGAAATGAAAATTTGTCACATAATAAACTGTTGCATAGAAAATTATGCTTAACTGTTCGATAACATGGTTCAGACTTACTTGCATCAACACTATTTCCTTATTTTATCTTGTGTACTTTGAGTTTGTGTAAATGATTATTATTAATTAAAACCTTTTTATTGATTTGACCTACCATTAATCTATACATGTAATAAAATCTGTGTTCTAGTGGTCTAGTGGTCCAGCGTTGGCGTCGACCACGTGAGGTCCCGGGCTCGATTCCCGGGTCGGGCACATAAAAAAAGTGTTTTTTCAGTTTTCTGAGAAACACAAAGTTGCCCGGGATTGGAAAATGCCCGGTTGGCGATAGGCTTGCCACCTATCACATTTGTGGGACCAAGTATCTTCGGCTAATCGTGGGTGCACTTGTTGTACCTCTGCCTACCTCTTCGGGGATATGGGCGTGAAGATACTATAATAAAATCGTAGGAAAATCAAAACTGTACATTGAATATTTTTTAAAATAATACTTTGGGCGTGATCTACAATCGATATCGAAGCCAAAAATATAGTTTTTAGATTTTTTGTCTATTTGTCTGTTTGTATGTATGTCCGGGGTAAACTCAAAAAGTACTGCATGGATTTACTTCAAATTTTGCATGAATATTACTAATAGGTCGGGTCAACATATAGGCTACATATTATCACGCTATCACCTACGGGGGAGGTGCTGTGCGGAGTAAACGAAGTTCGCGCGGACGAAGTCGTGGGCAACAGCTAGTATTTATGATAAAACTATTGTCATGGTTAATATCACCGTTGTTATTTCTAGATTTCTAGTGTAATTCAATATTTTATTGCAAAATATATTTGCCATAAATATAATATCCTTTATTTTCGTAATGTCAAAATAATGCCGAGACCTTTAAGAATTAAAGAACGAGCAACAATGATTGCCGAACATAAAGCTGGCTACAACATCAGTGCGATATCACGTCGTCTGAATATGACCAGTCAGAATAAGATAGTGTGAAATTCTGGATAAGGAGACACGGTGAAGAAGGTGCACTCGTAGTAAAAATTAAATCTATTCAATTGAGATAAACTTTATTTGATAGAAAACGTCACATTTATTTAATGTTAGTAGAACTGTTTTTTGTACTGGTATGTTGGCATGATTGATTCAAACATTAGTGCAAGCGAAACTAGATCTTAAGGTGACGAATCTATTTTTATCGTGACTATACTACGTACGTACATATATACTTTTTTGTTTATGGACTATTATTAAATGTTTAGAAGAGCTTATATTTTTTAGTCGGTGGTCACATTGAGTCATAGAACTATGGGCAATTTTCCATTAGAGAGCGATCGTTGATTTAACTAGGTATACCAATTTGATGATTTTCCTATTACTTGTTTAATTTTGGTCTTAATATTTAGATGCCTTAGTTCACAAATACACTACACTACACTTTAACTACAAAATTGGTAATTATGAGGTGAACGTTTTATATTTTTTTAAAGTTTAGACGTGAACCGTACGAAAACAACGTAAAATAATAAAAAAATATGAACCTATTGACAAGACTAATCCTTTGACTCTATCATATCTCAATATTGTAATATTAGTACTTTTTTATATAATAAGATAGCTAACAAGCAGATGGGTCTCCTGATGGAAAGTGTCAACCATCGCCTATAGATACCAAATACGTTAATGGTGTGTTGCTATCGTGTGGCGAGGTCTAATGCCACATGCATAAGTTTACCAGCTACCTCACCCTCCAAACCGGAACACGACAGTCACAAGCACTGACGCTATTGCGGCAGGAATAGGCAAGACGGTGGTACCAGACCCGGGCGAGACAATGCAGAACTCTACCACCTAGTAGTCACAATGGCAGTGACCCGCATAGACAATCGGTCGCCTTTTACGACCTGCCTGGCCGAACGGCAGTTGGTCTATTCTTCAAAGGAGCCCGGAACCAACACGGGGAAAAATATTATAATTTTGTGCTTAACATTTCACAATTGCACTAACCACAAAATTCGTAATTATTAGAAGAGCTTTTTAATGTTTCTTTTAAGTTTAGACGTGAACCGTACGAAAACAAAGTGAAATAATAAAAAAATATGCACCTATTCACTAGTCATTTGACTCCATCATATCTCAATATCGTAATATTAGTATAACCATGACATTTTAAAAATAGCTAAATAAGCGTTCAACCCCCAATTTAATACATTTGTGTACTAAGATTTATTACATTGACACGTATTAAGTGAAAATCATTAAATATCTAATAGCTTACACACCGTTTTAAAAAGCATTTGAGATTTCACGCAATAATTTATTTTGTACTTTAACGTTTTTTGCGTGACGTCCTGCATAGCAGTGTCAAACCTCCGTGGCTACCTCATGAACCATGGAACTATCGTAAACGCAGCGCATTTTTTCTGGACTAAATGAAAATCAGTGCACGACTGCTGTAGTAAACTGAGTTAGGTTCCATTTGGGTATCACATCACTTGCGATACGAAGGAAATAAAAGCAAGGTACAAGCATTTATTTTCTGTCTTGTGTTACTGTTTTATGTTAATTTTCTTCTATGTAAATTGCACTCAATTGTATTTTTCATATGTTTATTTTAAGTGAATTAATCACATTTGTGCAATAGTGTCGTAAGTTTGTGTATACTACATAAATTAAAAAAAGAGCATTTTCATTCTTAATGAAAGACCACTATATTTAACAAACCACAGTTTTTTTTTATAGAAGAGGGGGCAAACGAGCAGGAGGTGCACCTGATGGTTAGTGATCACCGCCGCCCATGGACATCCACAATACCAGAGGTCTTGCAGTTGCGTTGCCGGCCTTTTAAGAATGAGTAAGTTCTTTTCTTGAAGGCCCCCAAGTCGTAACCGTTTGGAAACACCCCTGCCGGTAATTGGTTCCACAACAAAGTAGTGCGAGGCAAAAAGTGTCGAGAGAAACGCACAGTTGTGGATTTCCAGACATCGAGATGGTGAGGATGGAATTTCAAATTTTGACGCGATGTCCGATGATGGAATTCGGCGGATATTAAAAAAATAAGTAATAATAATAAAAATAAAATATTTAAAAATCTTTTTACTCATAAAAAAAACATTTAAATTACAATTCCATCTATTTAAAGCTTGCTATTTAATAATTAAGATGTATTTTAAGTAGAATTAAAGCTTCTTTGAACTTGGTATCAAACATAGAATGTCATGATCTGAGCCATACAGGCGAAAAAATATCAAATGATAAGAGCGTGTCTTCGATTTGCAACGAAAACTTGTTTTCAAGTTTTTTTAAAAGTAGTACCGTAATAATGTGAGCAGATTATTCGAAGGATATTACAGTTTTTTTTTTAAACGAAGAAAGTCAGAGTTATCTTTCTGGACGAATGCAACCATTGTAATGTGCCATAATATTTAATTTTATACATTTTCTAGCAGGATAAAGTTCAATCCAAAGTTTTTACACTTTCAATCGTCGGCACTTGGTGAAATTCCATTATTTTTAGTTGAAACTAGTTTATCACTCACTTGTACTTTTATTTCACTATTATTATACACTAAATTATTTAATTTTATCGACCGGTTTCGCTTTTTAAAGCATCTTCAGGACGTAATATGATCCAAAGTCAAAATGACGAAAATATTATTGTGAGATTTTAAAAAATAATATAAAAAAATTACAAAATCAGTTCACTTTAACATTTTTATTTCACCAATAAGTATTTCAATAGAAGCCTAAGATATTTATTATATGTGAATAAAGGTAGTGCTCAATGAACTGATTTTTTTAAGTCCGCTACATGAACTTATTTATTTAGAAGAATTATTTTAAAGACACTCTAATAATATAAAAAACCACAAATTAATCTGTATTTTTAACATAAACCATTTTGTATATGTATTAAATACAACCTAACAGACTAACCCTTTCGCAGTGTCAAGGACCACTTTTTCCACAATGCGAGGATTTCGATTGCTTTCGACTTTTTTTGTATAAAAGGGTTTGTGATGGAATTCAGTGAAAACGCGATTAATTTATAGCCAACAAAAGTATTTGCGCCACAAAAGATCTGGAATTGTTGAAAGATTTTCACAAATCCTATAATAGCTAAACTTTTCGTTTATACACAATCGTTCTGTTTATGTATGGCGCATTTGAAATAAGTTTATGTCGAGATTGAGAAAGTAAATGTTAAGATATGAGATCGTAATATCTTTCAATACATATACAATACATACAAAGAGCAGTGTATTGTATTTATATATGTTTTATTTAACCATTTCGTTAACCACTAGACCGTGCCGTCGGTCGAGTGGTTTACGAACCTTATCACAAATCGATGGTGCTAGGGTTCGACTCGGGTGATGAGCATACTTGTTTGTATTTCTGGATTTAGGTGTTTATTATGTATTTAAATACGTACCGACCACACACAGCCTAATAGCCTAATAGACGGCTAATATTTGATTTTCCGTATTGAATGCTTTCTGGACGGACGGACGGACTGGAGGGGTGGAGGGTTGGGGGTCACTAGAATTTTGACCGTTTTAGTGCTAATCAGAATCATAATATCTTTTAATTTTTAAGCATCGAATTGTATGCTTGAAATCAAAATTAAAAATAATTATAATTAAATATACAGTAACTTAAAACAATAACACGAAACAGAAAATACAGGTTTGTAATGCTTTTATTACCATCATATTGTGTTTTTTGTATACCAAAATGGAATCTAATTCAGTCTACGCTGCCGCGATCTCGCCACAATACCGATATCCAGTTAATTCAAATATCCTACTCATATTTAATATATATATATATATATATATATATATATATATATATATATATATATATATATATATATATATATATATATATATATATATATATATATATATATATATATATATATATATATATATATATATATATATGTGTGTGTGTGTATATATGTATATACTAGCTGTTGCCATCGACTTCTTCCGCGCGGACTACTTTCGTTTTCTTTTCGTTTACTCCGCACTGCTCCTCCCCCGTAGGTGATAGTGTGATAATATGTAGGTATTATGTTAAGCCGACCTGTTAGTAATATTCATGCAAAATTTGAAGTAAATACATGCAGTACTTTTTGAGGACATACCTACAGACAAACAGACAAACAGACAAAAATTCTGAAAACTATATTTTTGGCTTCGATATCGAATGTAGATCACGCCCCAAGTATTCTTTTAAAAAAAAATATTCAATGTACAGTTTTGACTTTTCTACGATTTTATTATATGTATAGATTAGGGTGATTTTTTAACGCATTTTTGTGAAAATATTTCATTCATACGTAACTGCTCATAGACGTAAAAAAAGAAGCATGAGCTTGAATGACGAAGTATAATTATTGATTATAAAGCTTTCAGTTAAAATTTATAACTTAAAATAATAACACTGAAGGTATTTCATTGTTAACTATTTTCAAATGTCAAAAAAAATATTTCACTTGTTTTGAATTATAATAACCCCGTGTTTTTTCATCATAAAAAAGCTTTTAGGATTTAGGTATGTTATATGTTTACTGCTGCTGCTGCTGCTGGAAACACAAACGTTGTATAAGATCCGTGTTAGATATTCACGTTATAACTTATGAGCTTAGCAAATACTTGACAGCTTAGCTTTAACCGCTAACAAAGCACTGTGCAAATATACAGAGACGAGTATAGTCATAAATATTCTATATGCTTTGGTAAAGTTCATCTTGTATATTTATCAGCGTAAACAAAATATAAATAACTAGTTGACCCGGCAAACGTTGTTTTGCCTTACATATTAGGAATCTATAGCGGACAAACAAGGTGACACGTAATTTATATAAGACTACGGGATTGTCCTTCCACGCAGCCAAAATGGCATTAAACTTTATATGGTGGTTAAGTATTCTTAAATTTTCTAATTTTCCGCGCAATTTTTTAAATATTTTCTTTTATAAGAACCTTCTCCTTACAATTACAAACACAACAAAAACAAAAATTACCGAAATTGGTCCAGCCATTCAGGCGTGATGTCGTGACCAAGGAAAATAGGGATTGATTTATAATATACAGGGTATAAGGGACGGTGTAACGAAAATCGAAACTGTTAGAAATTTGTAAGTGGCATTTTTTATTTTTTTGACTAATTTTTTACTTAATTTTGTATAATTTGATTTATTCTAGTATTCTTATGTGTTTTTTTTCTAAACATGGTAACATTTCTTTATAACATAAGATAGCAAATGAGCAGATGGGTCACCAGACGGAAAACGTAAACATCGCCTATAAACACCAAAGATGTTAATGGTGCCTTGCTATCTTGTGGCGAGGTTTAATGCCACATGCATAAGTTTACCGGCTACCTTACCCTCGAAACGAGAACACGACAGTAACAAGCACTGACTCTATTGCGGCAGGAATAGCCTACAAGACGGCTTAATATGTTGAGCAAAGCTTCCATGAGAGCTGCTGGGTTTTTCAGGATGTGTGTTCCGTTGTTCAGCCACAATCCTGCACTCAAGGAGAACATGAGTGGTGGTTTCCTGCTCCTCCATGCAGCTGCGGCATAGAGGGCTATCTGTTACACCAATTGTGTATAGATAGATGGAGGTTTAAATGACAATGTCCTGTTATGATGTCTACGATTTTTCTCATGTCATTTTTGTTAAATTTCATGATGCGTTGTGTGAGGTGTTTCGAAAGAGAAAACACTATCGTCTATCTCTTTAGTTTGCTTGCAGTTCTCCGTATCTAGAGTTACTGCTGCTATCAGCAGTCTCTTTTTTGTACATCGTACGTTATGAATGTATCTTCACAACCGTGTCCCCAAGAGTTAGATAAAGGTACAAGCAGTGAACCCACGATTAGCCGAAGTTACTTAGTCCCACAATGTGAAAGGTAGCAAGCCTATCGCCAAACGGGCACTTATCCAATCCCGGGCAACGTTATTTTTATCAAAAAACTGAAAAAACATATTTGTTGAATTGCCCGACCCGGAAATCGAATCCGGGACCACGTGTAGTCAACATGGTCTTCGGACCACTAGACCACGGAGGCAATATTTTTATACACAAAATGATTAAGCAAACCTTTTCCTATTGTTCCCGGAATATAGTACAGACTACAGAGCCACAAGTCTACAGAGGCGATGATACACGTAGGTACGACTGTAAAGATCGCAGAGCAAATATATCTGGATTTTGATGTATTTATAGCACTGGGTTCTACCTACCTGTACTGAGGGATCAGGTGTTAAGATTTGTGTGTGTAATTTTATTTCAAATTATTCATAAAACAAATAGAGTTTGAAATATCAATACATTTATATCATTTTTAAATGTTACCATTTTGTAGCTGAAGGTTTTAAAATGATTTCCTGAATATATTCTGTTTGAAATGCAGTTGAATTTTATACTAGAAAGGTCAGCTGTCAATAGCAGTGCGAGATGCTACCATTTATCTGCGAAGCAGGTGCACTTAGGTGGAAAAATCACATTAAACTTGCATATTTTTATAATATATTTTACCTGTGACTTTTGTTCGCGTGACCTAAAGCATGACTTCTTTTTACTCAAGAATAAATGTAAGCCTATGGTACGAATACGTCCGTACCGATCTTCACAAAGACCTAGAATTACCGACATTTTAGAAATACTTTAAAGATATGTCACAAGTCACAACGCCACTTTGTAAAAGCGATGAGACACTCAAACACTCAGCTGAAAACCGCGGCCGATTATTTTCCGTACGCGCTAACTGATGACAAATCGGAAAGCCCACGTCACGTCCTGTACAATCCTAATCTGTCACAGCTTACATTTCGGCCTGCCAACACTCGAGAGGCCAGTCAAGTCACTAACGAGTCGAAATCCTGATGTAACATGCTGCTCTAAACAGAGGTTCGCTCTCACAGGACCAACCTTCTTGGGAGGGCGTGCTTAGTTCACTAAATTTAAATTCTGGCTGAGCATTCTACTTGCCCGAAATGCTCGGTTTCCCAGTAGCTGTAATTTAGACCAACTGCTTAAGTTTATTTTGAAAAAATGTAGCTTTTAAATTTTTCATAAATGTGGCTTTTTTTCAATATCGTATAATAGTAAACGAGCAGATAGTTCTCCTGATAGATGAAGACAACCACCGCCTGTAGAAACCAAAGATGTCAATACGTGCTATGGCGGGTATCTCTCTGTATGAATCAGTCGAACTTGTAGAATTCTTATTGTGTTGATCGTTGTCGTTTTGAAGAATATATCTTATAATTGGGTATTTGCATGAAAATGATTTTTCAAATAAAGTTCAGTTAATAAATTCTTTGATACACATAAAATACCTACGTAAGATTAAAATTTAATTTTTACAAATAATTTTTAAATAAATAAATAAATAAAAGTGGTCAAATATGTTGTAAAAATCACGTGACGTGAAACGTGATGTGATTGGTCTGACGTCATTGTGCATATTATTGGCGCGTCATTTGAATGCATGATAAACGACGAATGATAAATTATTGAAAAAAATTTCAAGTTGGAATATGCACAATGACGTCACATACACAAGAGGGAGCTACCTATACGTTTAAATTTTAACAATTTTTTTATTGTTAAATAGTTTAAATGTTTATAAATTAAAAAAAAATTTTTTTTTCAAAAATTTTAAAAAAGGACTCGTGCATATGGATTCTAACATTGCCACTCAGATAGCAATGCTCCATTGACATCTATAGACAACTTATTAACAATCAAAGCTTTAGTTGGCCAGGAAAACAGGTTGTTTATATAAAACTAGCGATTATTTGTCGCTGAAATTCGACAACAGACTAACCATATACTAATAGTCCCATGTTATCATGAATGTCACATGAACTTAGTGTGTGTAATGTTTATTGTTATTATTTTATGTATTTGTAATGCATATTATTTTTTTCAAATTAATAGGTTTCTGCAGTCCTCTGCTATGTAAACCATGTCAAATTACATACTCCACTGTTCGCTCAATCGTTTAAAAAGGGGTACAAAGATTTTCCTTCATGTATATGTGTATATGTATAATATATAGATAGATTACACAACAATTGAATATTTTCTCATAACAAATCTCGTCAATTTCAAACGCTCTTCACCACAATTGCCCGACGGACCCAAGCCGAAAACTCATGATCTAAGTCAAATAGGCTAATAACAAATCTCTCCGCCCTTCAAGGAATTCACTTGAGTACTTCAAGAGATTCACTGTTGACAAAATTTTCAAATCAACTCACGTTGAAGAATAATAAGCACTTTAAAGTGGACGCCACGTCTGAAGTAAAGTCAAGTTTACCGGCTTTCTTATATTTAGTATTAGCTGTTGCCAGCGATTTCGTCCGTGCGGACTTCGTTTACTCCGAACTGCACCTCCCTCGTAGGGGATAGCGTGATAATATGTAGCCTATATGTTGACACGACCTGTTAGTAATATTCATGCAAAATTTGAAGTAAATCCATGCAGTACTTTTTGAGTTTAACCCGGATATACATATAGATAAACAGACAAACAGATAAGCAGACAAGCAGACAAGCAGACAAGCAGACAAGCAGACAAGCAGACAAGCAGACAAGCAGACAAGCAGACAAGCAGACAAGCAGACAAGCAGACAAGCAGACAAGCAGACAAGCAGACAAGCAGACAAGCAGACAAGCAGACAAACAGACAAGCAGACAAACAGACAAACAGACAAACAGACAAACAGACAAACAGACAAACAGACGAACAGACGAACAGACGAACAGACGAACAGACGAACAGACGAACAGACGAACAGACGAACAGACAAACAGACAAACAGACAAACGGACAAACGGACAAACGGACAAACGGACAAACGGACAAACGGACAAACGGACAAACGGACAAACGGACAAACGGACAAACGGACAAACGGACAAACGGACAAACGGACAAACGGACAAACGGACAAACGGACAAACGGACAAACGGACAAACGGACAAACGGACAAACGGACAAACGGACAAACGGACAAACGGACAAACGGACAAACGGACAAACGGACAAACGGACAAACGGACAAACGGACAAACGGACAAACGGACAAACGGACAAACGGACAAACGGACAAACGGACAAACGGACAAACGGACAAATGGACAAACGGACAAACGGACAAACAGACAAACAGACAAACGGACAAACAGAAAAGTATACAAACAGACAAACAGACCAACAGGCAAACAAACAGACAAACAGACAAACAGACAAACAGGCAAACAGGCAAACAGGCGAACAGGCAAACAGGCGAACAGGCAAACAGGCAAACAGGCAAACAGACAGACAAACAGACAGACAAACAGACAGACAGACAGACAGACAGACAGTCAGACAGACAGACAGACAAACAGACAAACAGACAAATAGACAGACAGACAGTCAGACAGACAGACAGACAGACAGACAGACAGACAAACAGACAAACAGACAAACAGACAAACAGACAGACAAACAGACAGACAAACAGACAGACAGACAGACAGACAGACAGACAGTCAGACAGACAGACAGACAAACAGACAAATAGACAGACAGACAGTCAGACAGACAGACAGTCAGACAGACAGACAGACAAACAGACAAAAATTCTAAATCTATATTATTGGCTTCGATATCGATTGTAGATCACGCCCCAAGTATTCTTTTAAAAAATATTCATTGTACAGTTTTGACTTTCCTACGATTTTATTACATGTCTCATTATATAAAAAAAATTGGTAAAGCACGTGTCGGGCTACGCGCAATGTAGAGTTCCTAAGTTGCCGATCACAATAATATGGACTGAGAGGGCTTTTATTGTTTCATGCTATGAACATTTAACCTATTTAACGTCAACAATGGATATATCCGCACCACAGGTTTACCGCCTACAAAGACTTCTCCAAGTACATTTTATAAATTGGTCGACTATTATTCAAAAACTTGTAAAGCCTTTAAACCGTGATAGTTATCCTTTTAACTTTTTTTTTAACTTTATTATATTTGCTACTATGAATTTTTTTCCATCCATATAACCAACCGTTTAGCTGGTGGAGTGGAGGCGCACCTATTCAATGATACTCTACACCGGGGTACGCGAGAAAAAAAAACAAATCTCCACTTTACATGTATAGATAGGAACTACCGCAAAAAATATTTTATACTACACCTATTCGGAAAGCACATTAGTTCTTACTTGAAAAACGAGAAGAAAGTACCTAGTTCCAAGCGAACCAATATGCGGGCGGCAAAAATGTATGGGATTTACTTTCTCCCCTTGGGGAGAAAGTAATTTTCTCCCCTCCTTTAACTTTTTAAAATTCATAAGTTTGTATCTCAAAGCACATCAAAATGTTACTGGCCACTAGCATTTACTAAGGAAACTTGGCAGTATGTGCTTTATTTCATTTGCCTCCTCAATATTAAAAAAAAACGATTGTACGCGCGAATTTTCTTTTTTATTGTATCTTCTTCTTACATTCTGTTCTGATGTCTATGTCTAATAGCGAGAATGAAGATTTATTTATGCCGCCTGAATTAAAAGAAGCTGCTCAAACAGTCATTTTAAACCTTTTGCCACAAAAGTCCAAGCATAAGTACAACAAAACGTATGAAGAATTTATGGAGTTTCAATAATTGTAATAATTTTAACATAAATTTTAACTAAAATGTTATTTTCCTCATTGGTGTAGTATAAAGCAGTATGTATCACTCGGGAGAAAATGCGATACCTAACTTGAGTGTATTGAGTGTTTGTCAAACTACACTCTCGTAAGGTTTCGGTCATTTTCTCGCCTTGGTGAACAAACTACTATTGCAAGAGTTTATGTTAGTACTTTGTTGCCGTGTCTAATATGCATATTTTTGCCAAGTTACAGCTTTCTAGTCCTAAGGATTTCTGAGCTAGACTCCGGACTGACGGACATAGCGAAACTATAAGGGTTCTTAGTATACTTTTAAAACCCTAAAAAAAGAAGGTTACATATTAGTGGCATAGCCATTAGAAAAAACCACAGACTACAAAAAATACTAATAGATACTGTGTTGATTACAATAAGCGTAGCCACTCATATGAGCAAACTTATGTAAATGTCAAACGCTTTTAGATGCGTTATATCGTGAAAAAATAGAAATGTGTGCTATTTTATCGTGTCGAATAAAATCTATGGCTTAAGGAATACTCCTGGAGTCATTTTATTTTGTAGCGGCTCAAACAATCACAAACGCTACAAAAAAAAAAAAAATAGAAAATTATGAAATTCAAAATAAAATCCTGAATCGCGATATCACAATTGTTTATCTTGTACAAGGTATATTCAAATTACAAGTTTCAACGATTCTTAAACGGACTTCGGTCCCCAGGCAGTACACCTCGCCTGGCTGGGAAGATCTTCCTTGTCCTTGTGTGACGTCATCAGCCTCCACAGTTATAACGTCATTTTGACAATAAGTTGGCTGGTTCCATCTCTAAGACCCTTCAGCGGTATGGACCAGTGGCGCCAAAATTTCATCGGTAAGTAAGTATTATTACTCTGTATTTTTATGTGTAAATGCAAGCGACACTGCGACACTGACAACCTAAGAAATTGCCTTGAAAGGCGTATCCAGTTTAATCCGTGGAAAAAACCAATTCATACATAATAGGTATGTTGTCATCATTGTTGTCATATATTTTTGTGCACAATAAAAAGTTTCTATTGTATTGAAGTTTTATAGACAGTTGACCTTTGAATCGTTCATGGAACTAATTCATTCGACGAATCGTTTATTTTCGTCCCCCTTATTCGTTATTATTCAGTTGTGAATGAATGGAGTGCTGTGGTAAGTGCTCTGACTTGAAAGACGATTTATCATAATCTGCATCGACATAGTATACATTGATTTCGCTGATAATATGAAGTTTTTTTGACCGCCCCGTTTGTCAAGTTGTTAGCGAACCTAACTGCGAATCTATGAGGCTCGCGTTCAATTCCTGACAGGGATAAGCATTTGTGTGATTAGCATAAATGTTTGTATTTCTGGGTTAGGGTGTTTATTATGTATGTAACAGTATGTATATATGTATTTCTATGTATTAGTATCGTTGACTGACACCCATAACACAATCAAATAATTTGCTTATTTTGGGTTTAGATCAATTCGTGTAATTTGTTTAGCAATATTATTATTATTTCTTTATTTACATTTTTTCTTATTTATAATTATAACATTTTAAAAAATATAATATTATAAAAATAAATATATAAATATAGATGTTCCGCCGACGGAATCCTTGTAATAATAATTTATTATTATTACTATTATTTCTGAAGCCTTGTTTTTCAACCGATCTCTCCGGTCTGGCCACGGGTAATTCGCGGCCGTGATTATTCGCGCGGCGCGAACGGCGGAGCGTCTGGCGTCTGAAACAAAAGTATGGGAAAGTACTAAAGGGGTATCATTTAAGCTATCGCCAATGTAATTAGTTTTGTGTTTCTTAAATAATAGGGTTTGCCCACAAAACAGTAGATTTGTCACCAAAATGTAGTCACCAAACATTATAAAATAAATTCCATAATAAATCACCTAAAAACATGGAGATATAGGGTTTATTATAGGTTTATCCTAATAAGTATTTAAGCAAACTAATTTAAAGAGATCACCAATAAATCATATATTATGTCACTAGAAAATTTTATAAAGTTTTCAAAAAAAATTAGGGTTGTCATCATCATCGTTTCAACCAAAAGAGTTTACTACGTAACGGGACATATTATGCCGTCCCCATGGATCTTAATTTTCACAGGTAGTAAATAAATAATTTTCTAACAGAATACAGTTTCTCGCTGCCCGCGCGGCGCATCGTATGATCGTATATACCTATTTACCTACGTCCCATCGTTGAGATGGAAAGCGCGCCAATTTGTCTCCGCCTCTGAACATATTGTCATTAAAATTATAAATTGATAAATTAAATTGGTAAAAAATACTATTATTTTAATAACTGAACGAAATAAAATGTAACTACTGTATTGGTGACAAAATAATAAATAAATAGGAGCCGCAGTCAGGGATTGATGATCGATTTATTTGGTGACAGATCTACCATTCTGAGCACAAAGCTATTATTCAAATAATAAAACTAATAATATAAGAACGAAGTTTATATTCATGTAATGCATCTCTTATTTTAAACATATATTAACATTAATTTGATAATTAAGGTGATACAACTTGATGACAAATATAAATTTTGGTGACAAGAAATATAGTTCCCGTACTAAAGTGCCACGCGGCGTGGCGACGCGACCGGCGGCGGAGTGATCGACGAATTTTCGCCTCACCGCCGCCACCGCCGCCGCCGGTTCGGGCGGCCGTGCGGTTAGAGGGTGGAGGTTATTAATGCGGCTGTATATTTTTTGTGTTTGTCACCTCATACCCCGATCATTTATTCACCGATATGGAATATTTTGTTTGTTTTTTTTTTTTAAATATCATAAGGTGGCAAACAAGCAGATGGCTAACGATGGAAAAAAGAAATTGTCGCCTATAGACACCAAGGATATCAATGGTGTGTTGCTATCCGTGTGCCGGGATGGCGATACCACATGCATAAGTCTACCTAAAAAAATCGAAATTTTTAACTTTTCAACCGATAAAAAAAATGGAGGTACTCAATTTGACGCGTATATTTTTTTATGTTACTACGTTTATAAATTCTTACAGGAAAGTCTGATTTTAATAAATATTTTTATTGGATAAGGTATATAAACCTAATGGTGGTCCTATATAATTAAAAAAAAAAAAAAACAATTACAAGAGCACGAAAACAGGTGTGATTGTTCACCCATTAATTTTAATGGATCACGTATAATTTTTTAAAGAGTAGACGGATTGTGATAATTATTTTTTTATTTGATAGTATTATATAATAAAAAAAAACTAAACATCCTTATGTTTAGTTTACGAAAACAGGGGTGATTTATTGTTCACTCACTGATCTTAATGTGTCATACATACAACGCGTCAATGCTATAGTCACTGTCGTGTTCCGGTTTAGAGGGTAAGGTAGCCAGTAAATGTATGCAAGTGGTCTAAGCACTTCACTACATAGACAGCAACGCATTAACACCTTTGATGTCTATAGGAGAAGATTATCTCTTTTCATCAGGAGAACTATCTGCTTGTTTGCAGTCCAATAATATTTAGAAAAAGAAAAGCACGAAACGAAATACACAAATACAGTTTATAGATCAAATAAACGTATTCAGTTATAAAATCTAGTATAAACACATAAAAGTTTATTTGATTTTTCTATATAAGTGCACGTGGTTCGCAGATAAACGGTAGCATATTGCACTGGTATTAACAAATAACAGCACACCTTTCTAGTATTAAATTCAACTGCATTTTAAGCAGAATATATTCAGGAAATCATTTTAAATCTTTTAGCTACAAAATGGTAATACTTAAACATGATATTCACATATTGACAATTCAAACTCTGTGGGTGTTAGGAATAATTTGAAATGAAATTACACACCTATAAATTTTCACAACAGATTACATTACTATCTTATGTTGCATTGCATCATTATCATTGCATTGCTATCTCATAAAAAATAAATGATTCACCCGGAGGATGGAAAAATATGTTTTAAGACGTAATACCGAGACAGAAGTTAGTAGTAAGGGCTATGTTTAACAAAAACTCAACGATAAGACGCAAAAAGTCATAAATCGAAGTCACTCAACTTACAATGCTTATTATCCTTTATCCAAAACGTATAAATATATTCAAATAAAGTTTCTGCCTTGAGGAATCAGTATATCCTTTGTTCGACTTTGTAGCGAAATCCGAATTCCGATAACACGATTTTGGGTATTGAATAATGAATTCACAAGATCTTGTAGAACCGCCGTTGGCTTACACTTGTCTCTGAAACAATGTTCTTTCATTTTTTCTTTTCCGCTCACTTAAGTGTACAGGATAAGATTAAAATGCATGTTTCATCTAAATGGATTTATTGAATGGATACACTAAGTGACTTTCTATGCACTTTTGTGGTACCTTTTTCTGAAAAAGTATCGCACTTTTAGGTTTGAGCTTTGACGTGGTAATTTAAATTCATGTCTAGATATGATCTACTAATGAAATGCCATTTTATAAACATTAAAAAAAAGAAGATACATTTTGTATTAGAATTTTATTACTACTAACGCCATCTATTATAAAACTCTAACGAGTTAAAATGCGACGATCTATGCCTTTTTGATCTGTTGTGGTACATTTTACTGAAAAAATATCGCACTTTTGGGTTTGAGCTTTGGCGTAGTAGTATAAATTCATTTAATTCATTGTCATTCCTCAATTTTAATACAATATTAATCTATTAATACACTTGTACTTTTTAACTTCCCTGTTTTAACTTGTACTGTTTTCAAAAATCGAGTTTTCACCAGATGTCCACTTTCGAGATCCTAGGAACTTTCTTCGATTATTTTCGCGATGACGTCAGTATGTCTGTATGTGTGTGTGTATGTGTGTGTATATATATGAACATCTCTTAACCTTTGAACGGCTGGACCGATCGAAACGCAGTTGATGGCATTCGATTGGATTCCGCTCAACTAATGACCAATTGAACTAACAATGTCTTGGCTTAGCCGCTCAAACCACCAGCCTTTTTCGTATTTTTTTCTAAAAACACACGGACCGTTACGCGCACACGTTTCGAGTCCGTTTCGGTGGACCATGGTCACAAAAATGGTTTATGAGTTGTTTGGATTGAATCCGATACTGTAAAGCGTATATTTTTAAGAGGTTTTGAGCACTGCAATACACTGGTGTTAGAATTGTTTAATTTAAATGGCTAAGCTACAAAATAATTCAGGTGTAACACGACACTTTGTGAAAAATATGACTACTTGTTAGTCGAGGATTTTTAATTCAAAAAGTAAATCGATGATCTATGCTTTTTATATTTTTTTTATATAATTGGTAAACATATACATCCAGAAAAAATAAACAACATATATTATAGTACAAAAATATTAATTTACATAAATATTAATATCTTTTTTTCATAATTAATACGTAATTTTTTTCGTAATTTTTAAATAATTTATTTCTTTTTCAATTTTACAGCTATGTTAAATTTTTTTACAATATTGTTTAGGATATTTCACATTCACATCATATGATTTTTTTGAGGTCATAGATATCAACATTAAAATTTACGAAAATAAATAAAGATAGGTACCGTCATACCCAAAGCGCTGATATCATTAAGTTGGTCATTAACGAAATATATGTTTTATTAATTGATATTTACGGTTTTTTAGCAAAATTATTATCTAAACTGTTAGATCTTGAACTAATCTTGATTATAAATAAAGTTTACTTGTTGATTAATACGCCAAAACACTTTTAAATTAATCTGTATCATTAAGTGCAACCAACACATAACACATAGCACGAATCAAAATGGCGAACTAAGTTCTTTTATTTTTCCCCAGAAGCGTATTTGAAAAAATAATGCCAATTGGATGTTATTCTATACAATGTTTCATTCGAAAACAATAAAATACCATAGAGTATTGTATTAAAACTGATAAATAGTGAAAATGTTGTTTTTTTTGGATGAAGTTAGCGCTGGTCCCTATAGAGACCATAGTGTATTAACGGAGTTTTCTCAGAGGTCTCATTAGTTACCAAAGTGAAGTGAGCGGTTAGGACAATCCTAAATAGTATGCTATCACTTTTTGTCTGATATAAAAATAAACATGACAGCATACTATTAAGGATTGTCCTAAGCTGAGACAATGTTAGTGCAATTGTCCATTAGACTTCCTGAAAATTTGAACCAAGTGGGCCCAAGGGATTTTGAGTAATTTATTTGCATTGAATATATATAAAAATTACGTGTAATGCACAAATTGCATCAAAATCGATTTATCCGCTGGGATGTAATCGTTGACGAAAAATTTTGAAAAAGTTTTTTATCGGCATAACTTCACAATATTTCAACCAATATTTTTTTTTGTTATCTGCGATATTTTAGTACTAGAAAATTACGTCGAATGCCGTTTTAAAAACCAAAATCGAATCTTACTTTCAAAAGTTAAAGCTTTTCAAATATTAAAATTAGGTTGTTTTTAGCAAACTTACTTAATTTTTTTGTTATAACTTTCAGGCTAATATACCGATTGACTTCAGAATCTTATCAGCTTTTCTCCTTTAAAAACTGCGTCAAGTACCGTTCATTGGATAAAATTAGTCAATTATTTTGGGATTTATCAATGACAAAAATTTTTTGACATTGCTTAGAAATTTTTGAACCTACCGATTATTTAGCTAAAGCAATATTTAAATTGAGTTGAATGCCATTTAAAAGATCAAAATCGATCATCGTTTCCAAAATATACAGCTTTTCAAAATCAATATACTGCCATTATTATCAAAATAGATGTTTGAACTGAAAAAATCTATACTTATAGTTTTTACTCTTTCGAGCTTAAAATACCTTAATCAGTAAGCGGGCAGTTACAGGGATGGCCAGCAAGGTCAACCGTTTATAGATTTTCACAATATGATTATTGTGACACAGTACAAGTGTATTAATTGATTAATATTGTATTCATAAGTATGTAATAAGATCAATTTCCAATCCTAGCCTGAGGGTAAAAAGCTAAAAAACGCATAATTATGCCCATATCCCCGAAGAGGTAGGCAGAGGTACAACGTGTGCATCCACGATTAGCCGAAGATACGTCTTAGTCCCACAATATGATAGGTGACCAGCCTATGATATGGGCACTTTTTCAATCCCGGGTAACGTTGTTTTTATTAGAAAATTGAAAAAACCCACTTTTGATTTGTCTGATTTGGGAATCGAACCCCGAGGGTTTCTCTGAGAGAAAAATTCCAAAAATTTATTCGCTGAGTTTCTACCGCCATTTCTTCGTGCCTACCGTAAGTCCAATATTAATCCAAAAATTTTGAAGGTTAATTAAATGAAATGTTTTTTGATTTCGAAAATCGGTGTGAAACCAGGAACTTCCCGATTTTAGAAAAAAAACTATTATCTTAGCGAAATATTAAAAATATGTTTTTCTTTATAAGATCAACTTTCATTTTTATTACCTATTTATCCTTGAAAATTCTTTTACAAGAAAGCTACCATAAATAAAAATTGATTTCTATTAATATTAGACTTTAAGAGTGAAGTGGTGGCGCGAGATGGATCTTGAGTTGCTACATAATATTATAGGTAGACCGTACTATATTATAGGTAGACCAAAAAATATGGTGCAAAATATGTAGATAACCTTATAAGCATGGGCGTACCGAGGGGGGTGGGGCAGGGAGGGGCAGCTTCCCCCCCTGGAATTTGTTTACCTCTCTACTAACTATCCATTGTTTTAGATAAAAATATAATAACATCAAAATATAGTCTTAAAATGTTACGGTTGCCCCCCCCTGGCCCAGAACCTGGGTACGTCCCTGCTTGTAATTGTTCTGTATAGTTAGCATTGATATAATTATAAAAAATCGAGTTTTTAATAAATCAAGAAAATTAAATTTTAAAGATTTTTTCTTAAGTAAGTTGTTTTTTAACTTCCCGCTACGTAGTACGTAGTGTACGTAGTGAAAATAGAGTTTTCACCGGATCACCACGTTTTGAGGTACTAGGAATCTTTTTCAACTATTTTCGCGATGACGTCAGTATGTCTGTATGTATGTATGTGTGTATGTGTGTATGTGTGTATGTGTGTGTGTGTGTGTATGTGTGTATGTAAACATCGCATAACTTTTGAACGGCTGGACCAATCGAAACGCGGTTGGTGGCATTCGATTGGATTCTGTTCAACTTAGACTTCCTGAAAATTTGAACTAAGTCGGCACAGGAGATTTTAAGAAATTTTGAAAAAAAAAACCCAAAAAAATTTTTGGTGAAACAGTTTTTTTAACATATCTTCCAGATTAATGTACCGATTGAGTACAAAAAACTAATCAGCTCTATTCCTTAAAAAACTACATCTAATAGGTTCATCCGTTTGGGAGAAATCATTGACGAAAAATTTAAAAAAAGTGTTTTTTCGACATAACTTCGAAATTTTTCAACCAATAATTTTTTAGTATTCTACGATATTTTAGTACTAAAAAATTACGTCAGATCGAATCTAATTTTCAAAAGTTACAGCTTTTCAAATATTAAATTTACGAAATTTTTAACAAATTTACGTTATATTTTTAAAATAATTTTCAGGCTAGTACACCGATGGACTTAAAAATCTTATCAGCTTTTTTTCTTTAAAAACTGCGTCAAATACCGTTAATTACATCAAAATCGATCAATTTGTTTAGGATTTATTAATAAGAAAAAAATATTAAAAAAATTTTTTTTGACATTGCTACGAAATTTTTCAACCTATCGATTATTTAGCTAAAGCAATATTTTAGATTTAAAAAATTGGGTTGAATGTCATTCGAAAGATTCAATCACCGTTTCCAAAATATACAACTTTTCAAAAATCAATATACTGCCATTTTAACAAAATAGATGTTTGAACTAAAAAAAATCTGCTTATAGTTTTTACTCTTGGCAAGATTCAGGGGTGGCCTGTAAGGTCAACCGCTTACACATTTTTTTTATTTTAGTTTTATTATTCTGCGCTCCCTAGACCAAAAAAAGCCTGACGACGCCTTTGATGTGAATATAATGTTTTGGTGAAAATATGCTGGATTTTTTTAGGTTAGATAATTATAAACAAAGTCCATACATTAAAAGATGTAATTCTCATAAAAATACTTTCCTAACAATATTATTAGGTAGTATAACTTTGCGAGCCCTTACAAAGCTCTGCTTTTTGCTAGTTTTAATATACACTGATTTGAATATTATTTTTTATATATCTTAGGACAGCTAACAATCAGTTAGTTCTAATGATAGATAAAGAAGTCATATTTGTGTCGCGGAGTAGTTCATTAATTATCAGTTCATTAAAAAGAAACATAAATGAAAAAACACCGGAGAAATAAAATACATACATAAGTTTGCTGGCTACATAAAATTACATTTAAAAATTTATTTTAATATATGTGACTTCTTTTATAAATTTCATCTTCCTGTATTTCTCCATATAAGCATAACGTAAACCAAATTTCCTTGCACCAAGCTACATACTTTAAATACTTTTTAAACAGGTTAGTTTTACTTTGCTTGAATTCGTTTACATTTTTTTAAAATAGAATTTTACTATAACGAACTTAATACTTATATAGTTCACTGGACATCACACTAATGATTATATAAATAATAAATACATATTTGACTTTTCGTGATTGACTTCTTTTTGACAAGTCTGTATTTTTTTATCAACGTCTTTTCTCGAAAGTACTGCAAAACAATAATCCAATGTTAACGTCATATTATTTTTAACCGATCGGTCTGAAATAAGCCAAAAAATTTATAGACACTATAACATTAATAATTATTGAACCATTGAATAAAAATCTATGTATTTATTCCTATCCCAAACATATTAAATGCTAAAATTCATTATTTTCGCGGTAGAACTTAGACACGCTCATCGGTGCAGTATTTTTTTTAAAATTATCATGTATATGCGTAAAAACTAAGTATGTGTCCGTTAAGAAAAAAATCCCAGTGCTTTCAAAAAAAGTCGTAGACCGAAAGTCTGTGAGATTCGCCAAAAGGAAACCACTCACGAAGTTTCAATTAGTACGTATTAATTAGTGGCATGTCCCGCGAAGTAATACTCCTCGTGCAGTTTTTTTAAAAAGGGATAAAAAATGTTTGCTTTGCGTATACCTACAGAAAGTAACATGGTAAGTGTCTGACCCGAAAGGCATATGTCAATGACATTATCAAAAAAATAATGAAATGATTCTATTTATAAAAATAAAAATATTACTTATGGTATTTTGAAATTCTTATAATTAACCTTCATTATCGCTAAAATTCAGCGAATATTTCCAACTGTACAACACTCAATCACGGAAGCATGTGCGACCTCGTACTCAGCGTCTGTATTTGTCGCCATTTTGCTTGGCATTTTGTATGACCATATTAATATTGAAATAGGTACTTTTTAAGATTAATTATTTTGATCGTCGAAAATTTATCCGTATATATCCGCAAAAAATAACATATAGGTATGTGTTTTTGCAGAACGAACAGGTATTTATTACTCACTTTATATAGCGTGAAAAGGATAGTGTACCCGAAAGTTAGGAAAGAAGAAGTGTTTTATGGCCTCCTAGTTGGAATGGAGTTATTACTCACTTTATATAGCGTGAAAAGGATAGTGTACCCGAAAATTAGGAAAGAAGAGGTGTTTTATGGCCACCCAGTTAGAATGGAGTTCCTTTCGTTATATCTATGACTGTGACTTAAAGAACGCCAAGTTTAACTGGACGTCCGAGTCATTTGTACGAAAACGTCGATACATCACCAGGGAGCAAGAACCCGTTCAATTCAGAAAAAAATGCTAAATTAAAATGTTTATTTGCAAGAATATGGGTGTTACAAGTTGTTAAAAATAAATTAAGGTACCAACATATTCTACCAATATATGGTGTGCAAATATTTAAATATCATTATATAGTATTACATTTAAAAATACAAATTGTATCGTTTTTTAGAATTACTACCGGATCGGAACGTGGCCACACACTGAGAAGATTCGGCGGAAGAAACTCAGCGGGCTGGTCTTTTTTCTCTATTTCAGTTGTGTAGTAATAATTATTGATTATTTATATTTATCTATGTTATTAATCAGGGTATTTAAACTTAAACATTATAAAATACTTTTTCATATTATCAAAGTTGACGGCAATTTGAATCTACTGAAAAAAGTTTTAGTTTCCTCGATGATCGGGAAGTGCTTTAAATGTTACTGCAAAATGGTCGGCTTTTGGTGTTGTTTTTTTGTTACACATTTTACGATCTAGTCCCTGAGTCTGCAAACTATAACGTGCGATAAGGACCTCCGTTCCAAAAGCATGATATATTTACGTTATTTCCATGATAACAATTTTTGTGTGGGGAAGGGAAAATTTGCCTTTTATGATTTTTTTTTATTCTTTCGTCATGTAATGTTGTGTCATGCATACATTACGTGGATGCATCGCATCCACGGATATTCCTCGAAGCAACCGTTTCTTTTGCATGATACGTGGTGCATTCTTCATATCTTATTTTAAGTATATCTACATTACGTATTTTTCAGAATTAGTATTTATTAATGTGGCATTCGAACGATTTTTTCCACACTTTTGAACCAGTTTTTTACATAAAATAAAATAATTATCTTTTATAAATACAAATGCGTTAAAATCAGTGTTTTTTCTAGACATACGTGTACTTATATTATTTTGTAGGTGCTATATGAATATTATAGACATTTTTATTTCAGAAAGTTAAGTACTTGGTTTTTGTAAGATGAAAGTACAGCACTACCTCACGCTTCGTGTTGAGGCATGCAATAACCGACTAAGAATGGTCCAAATTGACAAAAAGACCTAAGAAGAGAAAAAGAAGCGTTTTAATGAAGCGAGAGCTTTAGTTCGTAGTACGACTCGTACTTGATCGGTTATTTCAACCTCATTGGGCTCCAATTGAAGGGAATCTGATTAAACGACAACTTTTATAATAAAATACTTTGTCTCTCGAGTTGGTGAACAATTTAAAGATATTGTGAAAACTCTTTGTTTTTCAAATGAGTTTAGATTAGATTATGAGCATTAAGTTTATCTACGTACAATGGTTTTTTCAATGTCTTTAGTAGGGTCAATTCACACCGCAATGGCAGCGCCGCGGCGAGCACTTCAGTGTACAACCAGTTTAAACTTTATCTCCACATTTAAAAAATAATATCATTTGAGACAGGCAGCGTAGCCGCCAGGCCACAAACCAAATCTTTATTATATATTATGTAATATATAATTATATAATATTATAAATGCGAAAGTTTGGATATTTGGATAGATGTTTGGATGGATGTTTGGATGAATGTTTGTTACTCAATCACGCAAAAACTACTGAACGGATTTAAATGAAATTTGGCACACAGATAGATGATGACCTGGAATAGCATATAGGCAAAAATTTGGTGATCTCGCGGGATTCGTAAAAAACTTTTATAATGCAGCGGGCTGCATGCAGCAGCTAGTAGGTATATAAATCAGTCTATATACAAAGGGAACTCGAGCAGCACTCATATATAGACACCACTCATGGACGCGATATCTCGAAGTGGTTGGGAATAGTATAAGTGCGAGTACCACCCGCTTAGACACACGTCAGTGAATTGTTTTGTGCAGAAAATTTGTCAATATTGTAACAACAACATTAAAATATTTTAGTTATTATTGGATTACATTTCCGTTTTTCCTGTTTCATTCTCAACAATAAATTAAAACCAACATAGATATGAGCGCCCGCGCCACTACCAGAACTTTGTGCATAAGCCAAAGTCGATAACCCTAGCGCGACCACAGAGTGTAGGTATGAAAAGTGAAGTACTATATGATATTGACTTTTGTACCTATTTGTTTTGTGGCGAGACTGCTTGACGCGTTACGGGCAGCAATATTTTGTCAAACGATACTGGTCTTTCAAGTATG
Source organism: Apodemia mormo (assembly GCA_036924255.1). Taxonomy (NCBI): domain Eukaryota; kingdom Metazoa; phylum Arthropoda; class Insecta; order Lepidoptera; family Riodinidae; genus Apodemia; species Apodemia mormo. The sequence continues at coordinate 9,593,021 of JAUPFN010000010.1, read as the reverse complement.
TAGTAAAAGTAAAAATTATTTTACACTGAAAGTATTCGCAGTGCCCCTGCCATTTCGGTGTGAACTGACCCTTAAAGTCAGTGTAGTTTAAGGACAGAGATCGCAATTTATAATTTTCACGCTTAGAATATATTTAATCAATAACATTTCATCTCAATTTCTTAGTAAGATAACATATCAGATGTTACTCATCATATGCGACTACTGTAAGACTCGTTCTTTATTTTATTATTTCAACTTTCTTAAAATACACACACATCTTCACGTCTTCTACGCGATAAGCAGGGAAAATTGAGTGCCGTACATCACGATCCTTGCAGACTTATCTCGTTTCCTCCACATTCATTACTCTCTTCATACAAACACGCCTTCGGACAGTACTTGATCTATCTGATCATGGTATGTCAGTACCTATATCCTTACACATTTGCATTGAATATTGTATCTAACATTCGTTTTACAAGTCCGAACTAACGGAGCGTGCCCTTTCTCATTTTTGCACTGACACTTTCTTTCAGGCCTTACCTCTTTCTTAAAATATCTTACTAAATTCATTATCAGCCCTCATACAATGACAATCTTTTATTTATATTACATAATCGTAATTACGAATCTCTTTTTTTATTTAACACTGATTTTTTTCCCATCTGACTTTCTTTAGTATTTAAAATACTTTCCCTCCACGTACGTCGTGAAACAACCTGTACATAAACCTTCATTACACTCGTCTTAACAATACAAAACAACCCCTGCGATATTGACTTTTGTAAGTGTTCAGTGACTAGACTGCCGAGATGAGGGTGGATAGCGGAGTTGTTATTCTTTGCGTATATTTTTATATTTCCACTTCTAAAAAATTTTTAGGCCTCTTCTTGAAAATCCCAATATCAAAACTCTTCGGAAAAATCGTATGAGATAGGCTGTTCCAGAATTTGGATGTATAAAAAAGTAGAGGCAAAATCTGAAAATCAGTGCTGTGTCACAATTGATACAGTGTAGGCTGAGTAGGGTTCCATTTTGGTATCACATCACTTGCGACACTAAGGTAATAAAAGCATTACAAGCATTCGTTTTCTTTCTTGTGTTCTTGTTATACGTTACTGAACATATTTATATATAAATTGTATTCCATTGTATTTTTTATACGTTTATTTTAAGTGAATTGCTCCCATCTGTTCAATAGTATCGTAAGTTTATGTGTAAGTCGGTACCAAATAAATTGAAAAAAAATTGATTTCTCTCAAATGGATAAACCGATTTTGATGCAACTTATGCATTAGATGTAGTTTTTTGAGGAATAGAGCTGATTAGTTTTTGTACTTAATCGGTACATTAATCTGGAAGATATGTTAAAAAAATACTTTTTCGCCAAAATTATTTTTGGGGTTTTTTCAAAATTCCTCAAAATCTCCTAGGCCGACTTGGTTCAAATTTTCAGGAAGTCCAAGTCGAGCAGAATCCAATGGAATGCCACCAATAGCGTTTCGATCGGTACAGCCGTACAAAAGTTATGCGACGGTTACGTACACACACACACATACATACACACATACACACACGCATACATACATACAGACATACTGACGTCGTCGCGAAAATAGTCGGAAAAGATTCCTAGGACCTAGGAGGATGTTCGAAAATCGGGGCAAATCATTAACTTTCTATCTACGTACACTACTACTACGTAGCGGGAAGTTCATAATTAGACAGTCGTAGATGATCAATCGTCCAGATGATGTAAGTGGAGTCCCTCCCTACCGCGTGTATCGCGATTGTGGAACTCAGTTGCCGGCACTAAATTAAAAAAGCTCATCAGACCACTCCCCATTATACAGATGATAGAACAACATAGAGAACCAATGCCACCAATAGAGGTTATATGGTACTGAGGTACACCAGCCCAAAGGTGGAAACAGTACATGTGCGGTTGAACTTGCGCTTTATAGGGCATTAGCGTATGGTGTCTTGCCATTTTTATGTTAAATTAAATGTAATAAACAAGCAGATGGGTCTCCTGATGGTAAGAGTCAACCATCGCCTATAGACACCAAAGGCGTTAATGGTGCATTCCTATCTTGTGGCGAGGTCTAATGCCACATGCATAAGTTTATCAGCTACCTTATCCTTCAAACCGGAACACGACAGTGATAAGTATCGACGCTATTGCAGCAGGAATAGGCAAGGCGGTCGTACCAGACCCAGGTGAGACAATGCAGAACTTTACCACCTAGTAGTCACGATGGTAGTGACTCATGTAGCTAATCGGTCACCTTTTACGACCTGTCTGACAGAACAGCAGTTGGCCTATGCTTCAAAGGAGCCCGGGACTAACACAGTGGAAAACGCCATACATTTGGCGCGGTGGGAATGTCAATTGAATACGTATACAGGTTACCTTACCGCGCAAACTAGAACATGTAAGTGATAAGCTTTTACGGCAGGAAAAGGTGACGCGGTGATACCAAAATCTGGCGAGATATTGCAGAACTCTAACCTAGTAGTCATGATAGTGAGACATTTCGAAATTTGTTTATCCTTTACGGCCTGCCTGACGGGAAAGCAGAAAATGATAACTCATTTTTCACGGATTTGTTTCGGGTCCTTTTCAAATAGATTTGTCACTCCTGGTCCATGTCACTCCTGGATAGTGTGGCTTTCTAATGGTTAGAGATTTTTTCAGATCGGTCCAGTAATTTTGGAGTATATTCGTTACAAACATACAAAAATAAAAATACAAATGTTTTCTCATTATAATGTATAAGTAGGTAGTGATGAAGAAGCAGACAAATTAAATAAAAATTACAATTGATAATCTGAAATCGCTGAGACAAGATGATAATTACAGTAAATGGATTTTGTCCAAATTGTCAGAGAAAATAATACAACTAAGCTAAGATTTAGGGCCGCAATTCACTCTGAGCGTTTTATCTCAAACAGCAATTTTCTCAGACGTATTGAACACAAAAACTTATATAAAGGGTAAGATAGATATGACATATGCACTAAGGTTCACTCATGTTCTCCGGGCTCCTCTGAAGAATAGGCCAATAGTCGTTTTGTCAGGTAGGTCGTAAGAGGACACCGGTTGGCACCATCTATCCATGACCAGCACCTAGTTTACAATAGTCACCATCGTGACTACTGTAAGCTAGGTGATAGAATTCCGCAATTTTTGTCTGAGTGGCACAACCACCTTACTTATCCTGCCGCAATAACGTCAATGTTTGCCATTATGTATTTCGGTTTGGAAGATAGGGTAGCTGATGGACTTATGCATATGGCATTGCCATCCAGTTATACCACTGATTCCTAAAGTGGTCCGTAGTTCCCCAGGGGTCCACGTTAGCGTGACCAAAATGGGGGTTCATAATTCGTAAGCACAGGTCCATAAAAATTTATCTGGTTTTGATAGTGAAGAACTGAAATATTGGTTTGAATTCACCTATCAATGTAGACGGATAATATTTTAATAAGATGAAAAATGATCAATTAATTACTCATTCATTTCCCACTTTTTTTCGAAAACTGTAACTCACGATTGGAATTCAGAAACCGGAATACGATAGCGACATTAATTGAAGCTATTGTGGTATTACTGTTTAAAGTGACCAAGTTTAAGCTATTGTGCTATTATGATCAAGGCTTATATTATGCATTTTGAGACCTAGATTTGTTAACCTACTTAAAAAACCTACTTAATACACCTAAAATAACGACTTAACGAATTATACTTTACTACTCACTCCCTACAATATCTATTTATTTGGTAGTTTAAGCTTCTATTGATTTTCAGTTCTATTTTGTTGTCTAAAATGATTTTAGTAAGAAAAACATGTCTATCTTAGTTCACAAAAGTTTCTCTTTGTGAGATGAACATAATTTTCAAAGGATAAGGTCAGTTTGGACGCGAAATAGCCGAGCACTTTGTGAAACTACCTGCATTTACAACTGAATGTAATTTCAGGGTTTATTTACGTTCATTTCCTCTCTCCCTTTCAAAACAGGAAGGAATTTTAATATTTGCTTAAATATATTCAAATATGCTACGATTATGGTTTTTTTGTATTAAATAAAAAAATATGGAACAAATACACAAAGGAGATTGATAAGATAGGTCTAAAGTGCTACAAGCATATAGCGTCAGCCGAAATTATCAAATTAATTTAATATACAAAAAGTCCATATTAGAATTCAACGGACACTTTTTAATAGCAAGTAATTTTTAAAAAAGAATACACTTAGAAATCATCAAAGTAATCAAACTTGTTCGCTTTTTCTAATTCCTAAATCAAGTAATGATTTTTCTTTTCTGCCATAAAGGTCGCATTTTCTTTTATTTATGACCAACCAAACAAGTAGGAAATATGTCGGATAGCTAAGACGCAAAATGTAAAATGTAGCAAAAAGAAAGTATTTATTTCTATAGTGAAACAACACAGAAGGCTGCATAAGGCGATTGTCACACTGCCACGCATCACGCAGCGTAGCGCGTGATGCGTGGCATTACTAACAACCATTTTTTTCAAAACTGTCGTGACGCTCAGCTCTACATTATTTATCACCACAGAGAACGGATTTGAATGAAATGATACAGAGCCGCTGTGAACCCACAAAGCGCAACTACGCGCGCGAGTGCGCAAAAACCCGCATGATGATGCAAATCTGCACTCCCGCAAGTACGCGCGTAGGTGCGTCGACACGCAACATGCAGCGTAGTGCGTGGCAGTGTGATAATTGCCTAACATGCGACTCTTAGTAAAGTCCTAAAAAATTAAAAAAAAAACAAGTGCCATCTATTTAGCAACTGTGAACGAGTGACAATAAAAAAAAATTTTTTTCTATTTTTAAACGAACGTTTTTCATCTTATAACTTTTAAGTGGTTAAAATTTGAAATCTTTGAAATCTTCACGATGAAAGATACAAAAACGAATTACACCTATGTTATTTTTGTCTTTATAGCACTTACCCCATGCTTGGGAAACTTGAAAAACTTTAGAAACAACAAAGAAAAAAGAAGGAGATGTCCGCGGGTTCGAGTCTCGCGTCTCGGCATTATTCTTTGTTGTTTTTAAAGTACATCTATGTTGACGATATATTGCGACGTAAATGGCTTAAAATAGTATGTAGCAATTGTGAATTCAAGTAATATCAATCCTTAAAGGTTTTTTTGTGAATTTTAGCATTATAAAAAGTGTCCATGATACAATTTACACTTCAGTAGAAATTAATAATATATTACAGTAATATAAGTATATATCAAAATGTGTTGAGTTTTAGGCGAACTTTATATAGACTCTCATTAATCTCCTTTCGTAAGTCAAGCTTGTCAAGGATTTTTATATCCCATTCATAAGAATCTTATCTTTGGATTATCTATTTCTGTTTGTTGATAAAACTATTGCTTTTAAAAAACCGTTTATTGAAATTTTCAACGACTTCCCAAAACAAGGAGGTTATCAATTCGGCTGTATATTTTTATGTTATTTCAGAACTTGGCCATTTAGTCATTTATGAACCGATTTTGAAAATTCTTTTTCGTTTGGGAGGATAAACTCCTCGTGTTGCCCATTTTAATTTGGGGAAGATTATATGCAGGGTACTGGATATATATAAAATGGTAAGGCAGTTGTTGAAATTTTATGCTTTAAAAAATATATTAATTTTATAGTTCACAATCTGCACCCTGAAGCGCACTGCATTATAAAACTTTTTGGTGAATCGCACGAGAACAACTTATTTTTGCGGGATGAGAAGTATTCTATGTGTTATGTCATGGTCTACATTTGTGCCAACTTCATCCAAATCACTTCAGCTTTTTTTGCGTGATTGAGTGACAAACATCCATCCAAACATGCAAACTTTCGCATTTATAATAATATAGATTGGCGATATTGACCGAATGATTAGTAGAACTGATTACGCTATTATAGATGAGGCTTGGGTTCATTCGCCAGTGACAAATATGTGAGAGCATATATATTTTATATTTTTGCGTTTGGTTGCTTATTAAATACTAGCTGTTGCCCGCGACTTCGTCCGCGCGGACTTTGTTTACTCGGCTCGTGCTGCAAGATGTTATATAGCTTATAAACAGGCTATCCAACTCAAATATAATTATTCAAATCGGTTCAGTAGTTTTCGAGATTACCGCGTACAACCAAACAAACTCTACAATTTTATAATATTAAGTATAGATATTTCCATATTTATATATGTATGTCTGTGTATTAGTATTGTTGACTAACACCCATATCACAAACAATTTTCGTACTTTGACGTTACATCATCCTTATAATTTGTCCAGCGATGTTTATATATTTAATTGGATTTATATCGTATTAAAAGCACTTGTACTGTTTTAATACAATATAAATCCAAGGTAACATGGAGTTTTACCAAGTGTCGACGATATTTATATATTTATTTTATTTTCGAGAACATTCTTAATCAACATTACCCCAATACCATTTTGTCGGCAACCTCGTGAATCGTGGAGCATCAAATGATACTGTATAAAACTGCCCTATCAATAAGCGAATCTTAGCTAACTAAAAAAAGGTTTTGATCTCATATAATACGATTTTATTTTTATTTATGATCAACATTAATAGAATTTACTGCCTTTATGAGCTTAGCGCAATCGAGAAAAATTGGTCTGGGTCTAGTGTATGAAATGATTTTAAGCATTAAGCTTAAATATTACATCGTATTATGTTCCTAAGAATCAATTTATGTATGTTTAGAAATGGCTGAGTGTGTGTAAATAAAAGTACGTAAACATTTTGCTAGTGATTTAAGACGTCTAGACGCTGATCTTTGTTTTTGAGCATATTTCAAGCCTCAGCAATTGTTTTGATACTGTGTGAATTTTTAAGTAATTGTATCTTCACACCCATATCCCCAAAGGGGTAGGCAGAGGTACAACAAGTGCACCCACGATTAGCCGAAGATACTTAGTCCCACAAATGTGTTAGGTGGCAAGCCTATCGCCAACCGGGCACTTTCCGATCCCGGGCGACTTTATGTTTCTCGGAAAACTGAAAAAACATTTTTTTTAATATGCCCGACCCGGGAATCGAACCCGGGACCTCATGTGGTCAACGCCAACGCTGGACCCCTAGACCACAGAGGTGACTGATTGTAAGAAGTAATTGTACTATCAAATAAATAATTATCAGAACTATCAAAGTTGTGATTTACTGAGAAAATCTTTCAAATACTTGAGTGTACTTTTTTACTAAATAACCAGCCAGATGTGTGTCGGGCCACACGCAATGTAGTGTTTCGTAGTTGCCCATCACAGTATTGCGGACTAACGAGGGGCCTTTTTATTGTTCCATACTATGAAATTTTAACCTATTTAACTCCAATGACGGATATATCCGCACTACAAGTTCAGCGCCTGTAAAAACTTCTCAATGTACATTCTATAAGTTGGTCGACAATTACTCGTAAAGTTGTGAAGCTTACGAAGCCGTGATCATTTTCCTTTCAAACTTCTTTATAATATATCTACCGTCATTTTTTCTCACATGTATAAAAGCAATCATTTAACTGCCAGAAGAGGAGGAACCCTTGATTCTGACAAAAATTAACGCTTTAAAGCTTAATATTTTTCAAACGGACCCCTAATCGAAAAACTATTGCAACAAACCCACTTTATTTTTTAGTTATATATCCGAAGATACTCCTAACTATGGGGCACGCGAGAAAAAATAAACATTCGTACTTTAACACGTAAAGGATTACGTGTTACGTGTTACGTGTTACGTCCTCTAAAAATTCTTTTTCGTAATTTTATTTTACCACTTTATCGGCATGGTATAAATTACAGCATTCTAATACGAATAATTTTTAAACTAGACCGTGGACTTACGACACGGTAAAACTGTGTTTCTAGTTGACTTCAAGAATACTTTAGCACTTTAAGCCGCACTAAGTCATCTATATTATTTAAAAAAAATGCAAAAGTGTGTCCATCTGTCTGTTTTTTTGTCTGTCGGTCTATCTGGCTGCATCTCTGTCTATCTATGAAAGCGTACCAATGCTTTCACGGCTAAACCGTTAATTCGATTATGATGAAAGGCAAGGATATAGTTGAAGACACGGGATCACATATAGGCTACTTTGTTTTTAAAAAGTCAGTCCCTAAATGGCTCAAATAGGAGATTAAATATTGTATGAAATATTATATTGATGATGTTATATTTTTATAAGTTACTCTTATTCGTGGGCGAAGCTGCGCGAGTCAGCGAGTAATAACAGTTAAGCGAAAAAGAGTATGCTCTTCATATAAAAATGACTAGAGAGATTTGGGACACATGAAATCTACACCCAGACTAAACATGGTGTTCTCGAGGGATGCATAGTGAAATTTAAGCTACGATTCAGACCGACTAGCTCACATCGGCCTGGCCAGGTCGGAATTTTATAATACGGCAAAGGAAATTACAACTTATGAACAAGAATCACAGTTGATATTTCCGTAACATTCATGTTCCACGACGGCTGAACGGTTTACGACGGCTCCGTACGGCTGCGTCGTAGACCGTTCCGATGAAAACTTCCAGAGCGTTCATCGAATCACTTTAAGTTTTTATTTATTTATTTGAAAACCAACAGCGCAAATTACATTGAAATAAAACACTTACTGATTCTAATAGTAGGGCCAATTACAGGTTTTATTAGTAGTAAATAATTGTAGTATAAAACCAATACATGTTAATGTTTGCATTTTAGCATATTTATTTATTATATCACTTGTATTTATTATATTTATTAAAGCAGGTATCACAATATTATATGGTAAACATATTTGTATAGAACTTGAGTTTTATCTATTGTCCACTGTTGTGAAAAAATATTTTAAAGTTGCTGAAATAGCTTGGTTTATACGTTTACGATCATCTTTAACGAAAGACTTTTCAAATGGGAATATTTATTTAGTAATGGTAAAATATGCGATTATTTTTCGGTATTTTTAAATGTATTCCAAATGTTAGAAATCATATAAATTCGATATATCCTTGACTATTTAAACCTAACTCAATTATATGTATAAACAATTTACCTTAATTCAACATGAAAACCGTGTAATCAGGTTTGGATTGACGAGGAAACATTGTTAACATTAATTAAACAACCAAAGTCGTTAACGTTGCTGCGATAAAAACCACGGCAGCCGATAAGCTGTCAGGTAAACAGTTACCCTACCATGTCTCGTGATAAATTAGGATACGGCCTGATTAGGTAGCGCGGTTTCATGCTTTACGGAAATATATTATTTCTTATAGCCACCATTTTTAGCCCTTTTGGCAATGTAAAAAACCGGGCAAGTTGGAGTTGGACTCGAGCACGAAGGGTTCCGAATCATCCCTATTCAAGTTTCTACTTGTTTATTAGGATCGAGTAAAAAATTGCTTAAAAATTACATTTGTTGTATGGGAGCCCTACTTTAATAATTTTCTTTATTTTTATTCAATTATTTATTTTGAAAGTTAATATATACAACTAAATATTCTGTGAAAATTTTAAGCGTCTACATGCTACCGTTATTAATAATAAGAAAAAAATACAAAAAAAACACTTCTATTGTATGGAACCCCCCCCCCTTAATATTTTCATCTTTTTATTTTTAATTGTTACAGTGGCGACAGAAATACATTTTTTGTAAAAACTTCAGCTTTCTAGTTATCACGATTTTTGAGATACAGCCTAGTGACCAACAGACAGACAGACAGCGGAGGCTTAGTAATACGGTCCCGTTTTTACCTTCTAGGTAGAGAACCCTAAAAGTGTAATTTCTTATTATTAGGTAGCATACAAGCTGATGGTTCTCCTTATGGAAAGTAAAACCATTGCCTATAGACACCAAAGATGTTAATGATGCCTTGCTATCCGTATAACGGGCTCGCAAAGCTACATTTATAAGTCAACCGGCTGACTTACCATGATGACAATAATGATAGGCTTTGTTGTCATTGTCGTGTATTACGTCGGCTAAATGACAGTCACACATCGGTTGGTAAATGTGTTTATTGAACTGTAATTTAACTGGGTTTACATTAAGCTTAAATACTAGAGATTCACGTGTATGCTGCGTGATAAAATCTAATAACGATGTTGCGATAAGATACCGACCATCGGTATCTGTGTGCGATAAGTGTGAGCGTGTTCTATCGCGCCCACGTTACATCACTCCCCCCTTTGAAAAAGGTGTTATACCTGATGCATCTGGTTGTGCTAGTGAAGCGTATGTGCCTTGAGTGCTCAAGTCTGCAGTGAGTCGAGACGAGCAGAATATCCGCGGTCCTCGGTGAGTCGGGACGAGTGCGCGCCGCTGTTGTTCGCAATGAGTCGGAACGAGCGGGACAGAGTTACTGCATGGAGATCCAGTGAACGTTGGCGGTTCGAAGTGGATTCCAGACAGCGTAGATGAGGCGTAGCTTGTGAAGTTGGCTGATGCTGTTGGAAGCAGAAGGAGGTATCAGGAGGTGCTGATGGTTAGAAGGTTGTAGCGTGCTGTGGCGTCAGTTACGGTAAGGCGGGCGTAGCGTAGATTACCGCCTTTGGATGCGCTAATTGATGTTTCCCGATTTCTTCCAGGAACAGGGTTGGACGCACTTCAATGCCTGACCTTTAAATTTTTTGTGATAATAACATAAGTTATTATTAGAATAACCTTCTTGATGTAGCATTCTATGCGAAGATGACCTAGATTCAGCATAAAATTTGCTGCGTTGCATTAATTTCTATTTGCATTTTTGCTAATTACGCAGATATTTCGGTCTTTGTGCTACATTCTGTGTTTTTGTTTTGAAATGGTCGCGATCTCGTTTAGTCTGTTGTTGTCGTAAATCTTATCGGTAACTTTACCTAGATTTTCCACAGACAGGGTGGGATCCGTGACCGCCAATACCGAGGTAAATGAAAGAGGATGATGGCTTCTACCTGAGCGAACCATAGGCGTAGATAATCTCTCCAAAAATCTGGTATTCTTGTCGTTGTGGATAGCGTTGCGATTTCCATGGATGTTGCCGTTGCTGAAGGGCTTCTGCATAAAGTTAGCGCTGGGGTGTTCATCTTCCTTTTTGGGTGTTCACTGGTCGGTGGTCACCAATATTACGTCGACTAAATGACAGTCACACATCGGTTAATAAATGTGTTTATTGAACTGTAATTTAACTGGGTTTACATTAAGCGTAAATACTAGAGATTCACGTGTATGCTGCTGATAACGATGTTACGATAAGATACCGATGGTATCTGTGCGCGATAAGTGTGAGCGTGTTCTATCGCGCCATTGTTACTTCGTGTTTCGATTTTGGAGGGCAGGACAGCAGGGCAGCATTCTTTTGTGGCAGAATAGATAAAGCGGTGGTATCATGTACCAGGACAAGACTTTGCAGAACTTTGCCACCACAGTAATCACGATGGTAGTGTCACGTATAGCCTATGGGTCATCTTTTACAACCTGCCTGGCAGGACGGTTGTTGGTCTATTCTTCAAAGGGAACCGGAACTAAACCGGGGTAATTGTTATTTTATTTTACACACTTGTTGTACTCTTTTAAATGTGTGATAAAGAAACTCCTCTCAAAAAAAGTAAAAAGTATCATTACGCCTAGTTCCCTTGCGAGGTATGCAGAGTAAACCAAACGTCTTTTGATTTTACAGTTCACCACGATATACCCGTTTTTATGTTTGTGAGATGAGTAGTAAGCCCCATCGCAGCATTTTACCGATCTGATAACCATTATCGACTAGCCATAAATGGGAACTACAGCCTTAAGTACTCACTCCAGGTACAGTGGTAACACACCATCGGGAATAGGAGGATTTCGGGGATCGACGCCGGGACTTAATAATGTGAGGCCAATACGCCCTAGACCACGAGGCAGTCTCAAAGATATATAAAAACTAGCTGACCCGAGAAACGTTGTTTTGCCATATAAATTATTGAATTTAATAATAGGGGTTGATCGTAGAGGGTTGAAAATTAAGGCTTGTGTGGGTTACTCACCACATATGCATTATTACACCACACTATTTAATATGTGTCATTTATTCATATTAAATAGTGTGGTGTAATCAATGACCTTCTAATACATGGTCATTGGGTGTAATAAATAGTGTGCTTGTGAAAAAACGCCTACACCCTCAACGGCTTACATTATTAGGTAGGTAATCTTCATACTACTACCACCACACTTACCTACAGTTGTATTTTTAATGCTGTATCATAAAAAAATAAAAAAATAAAATTATCTAAAAAATAAAATAAAAAATTTAGGGGTGGACTACCCTTAGAATTTAGGGGTATGAAAAATAGATGTTGGCCGATTCTCAGACCTACTCAATATGCTTACAAAATTTCATGAGAATCGGTCAAGCTGTTTCGGAGGAGTACGGGAACGAACATTGTGACACGAGAATTTTATATATAAGAATAAACAAATTTTATCGGCTATCATATTTCTGATTATATGAGAATTATTTGTGACTTGCTCGAGACCTTTTTACACCACCGAAGCTTTATCATAAAAAACGTTATTGTTACAAACCGCCATTGTCACGCACCCTTTTGTTCTTGATTAGTGGCAGTGTATTGGGTTATATTATGCAAAATTTTGACAGTATTGATAGAATAGGCTTTACGCGGAATAGGTTAGCGTCAGGACCCCTGCGGGTCTAGACAAGTGGCATAAACGCTAGGAGAATAGAAAGATAAATGTACGGACTTGACGTAAGCGTTCGATTATGCTTATGTCAAATCCATACATTTATCTTTCTATTCTCCGAGCGTTTATGCCACTTGGCTAGACCCGCTGGACCACAAGCGATATTTGATGTTTCAATTATATTAAACTTTAGTACCTTTTTGGTACTATTTGGTACCTACGGTCAAAACCGAAACCAAGTGCTTGTACAAACACTAGGCCTAAATAAATTCTCTACGTGATTTTGAGCGTCAATGTTTATTAAACATTACTAAGTAGGTATTATTAAAATTTAAAATAGCAATCGATACCGAAAAATTTACTTAATGTCGAATTTAAAAACCTACATGCAGTCTCGGATATATCGTCAAATGAATATGCAGACCGTGATTTAAAGGAGAAATGTATTTAATACGACATGATGATAACGAGTGCAATCTCTTCAAAATCCAGATTACGTGTACAAGCGAGACTAATCTCGTCTGGCATTCGCTTTGGCAGCTAGTTTTGGTATCTCATGGATGCCAAAATAGCTACGGAAGCCCTGCTAGTGTCAATGCCATGGAATCCTAATGTTTTGTGATATGGAATCCTAATTGGAGATAGGGCCCCTATAGATAATGTATGAAAATATTCTTTCTAATAAATGAATTCTGATGATTTTTTCTTTTTTAATTTGGTAAACCTAAAAGTTTTATTTAAAAAAAAATATCGTAAGTGCTTAGTATTACATTAAAAGAAAAATAATTCAAATATTAAGAAATTTGGGAACAAATCATCATCATTCACGATATTTTCCACGTTACTGATTTTCAAAATTTTCAATAATTCTGATTTTATACCACAACTGGCATAGCTGGCAGCTATGCCAGAATGACTTCGACTTCAAATAATAGACAAACTGAAAAAAGAGTTTCGGTAAAACCATTCATAATCACATTATGTCAATCCGACAATGCATTGCACCAATGTACTAAGCAAGCATTTTTCCTTGTGATGTAGCCCGCTCCGCTCCACCCCGCTTCGTCCCGTTATAGTGTGCTTCATCCTTTAATCTGAGATTACCATTTTGTCGAAGAATGTTACTTGCCTTACGAAGTTAAAATTTCGAAAGTACAAACTATTTTGGAAAATTTTCTATTACCTTATTTTTGGATAGGGCAGCCGTTTATCTACCTACAAATTTAATTTCATATATAACTTTTTATTTATACATCAAAACATTCTAAATAAAAAAACTTTAGGAATTACTATTTAGGTACTAAAGTTTTGCGAAGAAATTAGTTTGCTTATTCGTTTTGATCCAAATGAAATCAACGTGGTCCAGACAACCCGACGTCAGAATGTCTGGACATTTTTTTTTCACTTTTCTCTTTTCTTGTCGAGGTACTAAAATGTTGACTGTAGGTATCAAATAGTACCAAAAAGGTACTAGAGTTTAATATAATTGAAACATCAAATATCGCTTGTAGTCCAGGGGCCCTGACGCTAACCGGAAAAGACGAGATTTATTGTAGCATAAAAATATCACTGTCTAATAGGCCTTGTTTAAAGTAAGTATTATTAACAGTATTATACAGGGATATGTGGTACATAACACGTTACTTATTTTGTGTATTTCATTAAATATTACTATGTTCTTAGAATAGGTAATGTAGGGTATTAGAATAAATAAAATAATAATAAATAAAATAAATAATTCAAAATAATCGAAAATTAACCACCCAAATTTCCAATGGTTTTTATCTGTGGTTTTTATTCTAGAATTATGTTTCGAATTCGTGGTTTCGAATTTCGGTAGAACGCTCCTTACATGCTGTACAGACAACAAATATTTTATATTCTACACTACTACATCGTTGCACTTGGTGAAATTTCATTATTGTTACGCGTTTGATTAAACACTTCGACGGTCACTACGTATATAAGGACATGTCAAAAATGTAACATTTTTTTTTTATTATTACATTTATGACATTAAATTGTCCAAACGCTCATATCTACGTAAGACTTTTTTTTCATTTTATGTATTTCGCCACTTATACAAATCGCATAAGAGAACAAGTGTAATAATTACAAACAATATGTGTCGTAGATGCGGATATCTATAGTTATCGTTCTGTACGGTATTTTAAAATGCGCGTTTTAAAACTTAAAACGTTGTTTAAATAGACATGTGTTTATTAATAAATTTTTTATATTTTTGGGTGGTGATTTTAAGTTGTTGAAGGTATGGTATTGAAAATGAAGTAAGTTGTTTTTCATAAAACATTTATATTTTATGAACTCATCGAATTATGTTTTCAGTTTTTATTTTTTCAGCGTATAAAGAGGTATCTCCGACTTGTCTGATATGGACGTCAACGTAAAAGCAGTCATATATCACTTTTTTTGGAAAAATATAATAAAAATACTTAAATTCTATTATGGACTCTCTAAATCTAATAACTTATTATAAAAAAATGTTTATAGTTGTGCATAGAATTATTTCAAGAGAGGTTTGAACATTAATTACTCTCTCCTGTAAACCTCAGTTTTTAACATGTCCGTTTATACGTAGGCACCGTCGACTTGTTCTTTAAATTCACTTTACAACATATTTATTTTTAGTATATTACTCAACCGGATTCACTTTTTAAGCATCTTAAGGATTAAGTACAACATATACTTACTAAAAACAAATATGTCGTGATGTGAAATTAAAGTAACAGTGCTTAATCAATTGTGTAATGTGTAACAACAAATATGTGATTGATGCGCTACTATCTGCGTAGTTAAATGCTATTTGCAAAACTGGTGATGCACTGCAACGCCTCTTTATTTGCAATATGAACTATTATTACAATGTGCGACTTTATTATGTAAGAGGCAACGATTGCATTTGACTTAATAAGGATCTTAGTGCTACTAGTTCCTTTATTGAAGGTTTTGCGGTTTACGAGAATCCTTCAATAACAAAAGCAGTCTTCAAATGTTTCTAAAACGCGTCGCTAGTCGTAGATAAACAACTCAACAATATTTTATTCATGATTACTTAACGAGATTTCTTATGTTAGTATAAAATCAGAACAGCCGCGATATTCTTGGCGGGATGCCACAAGACGATTCATAAGCTCTTGTGATGAAGACAAACGCTTAGCAGCTTTAATAACGGATTATGTTACTTATGGTTATATCATGTTTAAGGCCAAATTCCATTTTCTTTATTCAATTCTTCCATCATCTTTTGTTTCGCTGAGTAGTTATATGTAATACTAATTTAAACTTAACATGACATTAATTATTTATTATAATACAACACACACACCCACACACACACACACACACACACACAATCATACACAACATAGTTAGGTATACACACCCATTGAGTACTTTGAGTACTATATCTATGTACACACCACTCGCGCTTGCATGGGTTTAAAAACTTACGTAATATCATGTTTTTTTTGTATCTTCCAATTCGTAATTTGAATCTACTCTAATATTCTGTATTTGAGAGACGGAGGCTAGGAGATTCATGATATGGGTACTACTTAGTTTGGGTTCCTGTCTCTCCAAACAATACTACGCTTAAATAGGTGAAATTAATTAAAATTGCTATTATCCGCGAACTGTTCTATGTATCCTTACACTTACACTCGCGTAGAGTGAGGTTGTCTTCGTTTCTCCTGAAGATGCTTCGGTTTCGAAGTAAAACGGGCGTTGAGTGCGTACATAAATTGTGGGCTTTTGTGATTGGTGCCGGCGTGAGACGTGGTTGTAAAAGTGTGGTGGATGTGGGTGGATAATTGTGCCGCTGTGGTCTTCTTTTTATCCGGACCATCTGTGAGTCTTATCCATTTATCAAACTGACGTCTTTCTTTTCGGTACCATCACGGAGGATACATAGAAGAGTTCGCAGATAATAGCAAATTTAATTAATTTCGTCTTTTTAATAATGGATTTCTGTAAAGTAACGCCTGAATCAATCAAAAATCCTACGTTTACTAGTATTCTGTGGAATGTATAAATAATTGTAAAATGGGAGAAATTAATAAAGATTATGATTATTAATATTTACGCAAACGTGATATAAACGTGTGGTAATCAAGTAAAAAAAATCAGTGGTACGATATTTTAGCACGCAATTGGATATTTATTGTGTTTTCAACTACGCCCAAAAAAGAGGAAACCAACATGTTAAAAAAGTGGAGGTTGTCAATATTTACCTGAATGATCATGAAGTAATCGATTTTATAATATTTTTATGTTTGCAAGGGCAATTTCTATTCAATTCCTTACAAATTTGTTGATTTAGTATTCAGGAAGTTGAAGTTCGGTTGCGGCAGTTCCGCTTATATTATGTTTTTTTTATATAGAAAAAAGGGGCAAACCTACAGGAGGCTGACCTGTTGGTAAGTGATCACCGCCGCTCATGGACAACCACACTACAGAAGATTTGCAGTTGCGTTGCCGGCATTTTAAGAAAGAATAGGCGTTTTTCTTGAAGGTCCTTAAGTCGTATCCGCTTGGAAAAACTCCTGCCGGTAATTGGTTCCACAGAGGAATAGTGCGGGAAAAAAGTGCCTCGAGAATCGCACAGTTGTGGATTTCCAGACATCGAGATGGTGAGGATGAAATTTTGAATTTTGTCGCGATGTCCGATGGTGAAATTATGCGTCAGGAATTAATCCAAACAGTTCCTCGGAATATTCTCCATGATAGATCCGATAGAAGGTGCAGAGCGAATCCACATCTCTACGTAATTCCAAAGAATCAAGCCGGTCAGAAATAGTCCTGTTATTGACGATTCGAGTCGCTCTACGTTAAATGCGGTCAAAAGCAAGGAGCTGGTACTGAAGAGCCCCCGCCCACAAGTGAAAGCAGTACTCCATATGAGGCCGGATTTACGCCTTACAAAGTTGTAAGCGATGGGCAGGTGTGAAGTACTACCTGGCCCTGCAGAGAACACCCAGCTTTTTTGAGGCTAATTTGGCCCTGCCGTTCAAGTGTCCATGGAATTGAATGTTGCTCGATATATCAACTCCAAGAATTTAAAGACTGGCTGTGTCTATTAGGAAAGTATTTTTGAAACGAGGAGATACGAAATATGGAGATTTCTTAGTGGAACACGCGCAAACTAGTGTTTTCTTCAGGTTAAAGTAGACTAAGTTTAGTCGACCCCACTTTCGTATGATGCATTATATTAAAAATACATAATAATTTATTCAGTAGCTTCTTCACATCTGCATTCTCTTGGCACAAATGTTAATGCCAACATACCGCACCTTCAGCATTAGTGACCTTAATGTCAGGAAACGACTTACAACGACTACTTTTATCTACTTTTATTAAAACACAGGCAGATTTTGACACAGAAAGCTGTAAAATGTATATTCCGGTCGATAAACCTAATTTTTATACAAAAATCTTAACTGTACAAATCTTTATCTGACGTTTCCTTAAAATAGGTACTTTTGAAATAGGTTACTATAATTGTAAGGGTGCGATACATCAATTTCGTGTTTAATACAAATATCTTAATAATTACGTGTCATGTTGTTTGTCCGCGAAGGACTTCAAAACTTCAGAACCGAATTCAATAAAATTTTGTAGATATCTACTGTTTAGTCCAACTTAACAGATAGGATAGTTTTTATCTCGATTAACCCCACACTCCTCCCACTACACGAATAGCAAAGCATCATTACTGTTTTTGGTGTCTATAGAAGATTACTGTCTCTCTGGTCTACCAGGAGAGCCACCTGCTTGTTTGCTATCATATGAAATAAATAAATTAATACTCAAATGTTTTTTGCAAACCAAAATGACTAAGATTTTCATGAATCTATGTTTAATTAATTTCGATGACTGACCTAATTTGCAATGGCGTCTGTGTGGGCGTCAAGGCCCAAAACAGCTTTTACTGTCGCTCCTCGTTAAGTACTTCTCATTATCACAGGAGATTATGAAGAATCTGTGTTGAACAATTCACAAATAATAAGGACAAATGGTAAAAAGTATCATTAACAGTAAACTTTTAAAATATAATTTTATTAGAAGATAACTTGCTTTAAAACAACTTAATAAATTGCACCCAAGATACATTTCAAGATATTGCGTATAAAAGTAGCTTAAGTTTCTTAAAAAAAAATTGTTTCGAATCTGTTATAATTCTGTTTATATTATACTATGGAAGACTAAAGATTGCTACTTGGATATAAAAGAGGGGAAGGGAGTCAATGAACATTATAAAATAGAGTAAGCTATTTTATTGAAGAATCCTATGTCGTATCCTTTCCGTAGTAACTGTCAACACAATTGGTTTCACAAAAGAGTAATGCAGAGTATAATAATGTAATGCTGAATATAATAAAACTTTTAAGATTTTATTTTCAAAGTAAAAGTAAAAGCTTTTTTAAGTAGGATCTGTTTTTGAACCTTACCTTAACATTATTTTTTTTTAAATTTATTATTACCTATTTATAACTACCTATATCCAAAATTGGGACCATATGTATTCGTCCGATCGTCCAAGATATTGTTTAGACAGGGGTTTTTTACATATTGTATAAGATTTACTTAAAAGTAGAATTACGTCAAGATTGCGAATACTCTTACACTTTCAATTCAACGAATTTGAACTAAATGACCAAAGTCGTGGGAAATGTTGTGTATGGTAATAAGTATGACAAACTACTTTCCTAAGCAGATAACGACTCTGATGTTAGCATTTTCCGTACTAAAAATAATAGCAAAAAAATATACGCCCGTTCTATAAATATGCATGGTGAAGTACCGACTCTTGAAGCGAGATGGTTCGTCGAGAGCTCAGAAGCACATGTCTGGGAAGTTTTAGTTATGCAGTTTTTTCTTTTGTGTCGTTTTCATGTCTTTATATGTATTTTGTGCCATTTCAATCGACTTTAAATGAAGATTGTCAATTTCAATTTAGATATTCAACATTTTTATTGGTATTGATTTTATATTATTGGATAGCAAATAAGCTGATAATTATTTTAATTGTAATGAGCTTAGATGAGATAAGACGAGACGAGATAAGATAGATTGAATAAATTTATTTGCCTTAAACACGGTTATCGAACATATTTTGTACTTACAAGCTGCAGCGTGCTGCTGCATTATAAAATTGTTATAAAATTGTTTGGTGAATCCCGCGGGATCACCTAATTTTTTCGGAATAAAAAGTAGCCTATGTGCTACTCCAGGGCATCATCTGCCTGTGTGCCAAATTTCATTCAAATCCGGTTACTGGTTTTTGCGTGATTGAGTAACAAACATTCATCCATTCATACATTCAAACTTTTGCATTGCATGCAGGTCTCATGTTCCCCAGTTGGATAACGTGTAAAATATTTTATTTAATATTAAAAATAATCTAATAAATAAAGATGTATCGTCGTTTATATACACCAGAGATGTTATACATGTGTTGTTATCCAGTTAGTAGGTAAAGATGTAACGCCATATGCACAAATTATTCTGGTTACCTTGCCTTTCAAGTACGATACAAGGCACAGGCACAGTGAAAAGTTGGTACCGAATCTGGAAGACATGTTGTACACCGTCTTATTTGTTCTCTTATGTTATACGAGATGCCTGGCATGAAGATATATTTTATTCAAAAGGTCCAGATCAATAATCTATACATATAATAAAATCGTAGGAAAGTCAAAACTGTACATTGAATATTTTTTTAAAAGTATACTTGGGGCGTGATCTATATCTTTTTTTTTTTTTTTTATATCATAAGATAGCAAACAAGCAGATGGGTCTCCTGATGGAAAGAGTCAACCAACGCCTATAGACACCAAAGATGTTAATGGTGCGTTGCTATCTTGTGGCGAGATCTAATGCCACATGCATAAGTTTACCGGCTACCTTACCCTCCAAACCGGAACACGACAGCGACAAGCACTGACGCTATTGCGGCAGGAATAGGTAAGGCGGTGGTACCAGACCCGGGCGAGACAATGCAGAACTCTACCACCTAGTAGCCACGATGGTAGTGACTCGATAGCCAATCGGTCGCCTTTTACGACCTGCCTGGCAGAACGGCAGTTGGCCTATTCTACAAAGGAGGCCGGGACCAACACGGCGGAGGCCGGGACCAACACGGCGGAGGCCGGGACCAACACGGCGGAAAGCCAAAATATAGTTTTTATCTGTTTGTCTGTACGTATGTCCGAGGTAAACTCAAAAAGCACTGCATGGATTTATTTCAAATTTTGCATGAATATTACTAAAAGGTCGGGTCAACATATAGGTTACATATTATCACGCTATCACCTACGGGGGAGGAGCTATGCGGAGTAAACGAAGTCCTCGCGGACGAAGTCGCGGGAAATAGCTAGTAAAAAAATACGCTTTAAAGATTCTACGCGTGAAACTGACAAATAGTATTTCTAGATATTTTGACGAACACATTTTTGCAGGATGTCTGCCGGAATTTTTAAAATCCTTTTTTTTCATAAAATAGTAAAATAGCACATAGCTTTCTTGACGGAAAGAGATAACCATCGCCTCCACACACCAAATATGTTAATGATGCTTTGATATCCTTGTGGTGGGGTCTTAATGTCACATGCATATGTTTTTCGACTACCTTACCCTACAAACTGGAATACGACAGTGATAAGTATTGATGCTAATGCTGCAAGAATAGCATCTTGGGCTACCTTACCCTCAAAACCGGAAAACAACAGTGACAAGCACTGACGCTATTGCGGCGGAAACAGGTAAAGCGGTGGTACCGGTCCCGTGCGAGACAATACAGAACTCTACCACCTATTAGCCACAATGATAGTGACTCATACGAACTGCCTGGCAGAACGGCAACGGCAAATGGTCTATCCTTCAAAGGCAGCCCGGGCCTTTACAGTCTTTATTAGTACAGATTAACTTACTTTTGCTACCAATTTTTTCTATCCAACAACTTAATCTGATATTACAGGAAAAAATCGAAAATCGAACTCAAGTAATAAAAAGGGATAATTGTTTTACGAACCATGAACATCACTAAATGTGTCGTTTAACAAGTCCCACGAGTAAATTCCTATAGTCCCTTGATAGTTCCGGGAGCCGCAAATACGAAGGCATTTACTAGACCCGTAGCTTTCTCCTTGTCATTTTGGGACCCCTTAAATCGATTAGAATAACCACAATGCCTTATTTCGATACTCTGATGTGAATTAGTAATATGCCCTAATTGTATGGATTCACGAGGAATTTCAAGTTGTATTGAAACAAATTGTAATAGATTGGGACTGCTTTGCGGTTTAGGGGTGAGTTTATTTGGCTTAGATCATGAGATATCGGGTTTTGATTCCTTGATTAGACAAAAACTGTTTTGGGGTTGTTTTTATGAAAAATGTTAGTAGTAGTAGTAGTAGTAGCTTATCATATAGGACTGGTCCCTTTTGAAAAAAGAAACTGATGACCCCAAAAAGAAATGTATTAGAACAATTTGTACTGTCAATCAGCTACATTCATGTAAACCTGTCAAATCACTTAAAGTGCTATGTTTATATATTTTAATAGTATCATTATATGTACGTAACTAGAAACTAAATATTTTTCCAAAAAAGCTGTAACGTATGTCAATAAATATATATAATCACTAGCTGACCCGGCAAACTCCTCAGTACCAGCTTCTTCCTCTTGATCGCATTCAACGTAGAGCGGTTCGAATCGTCGACGACCAGGCTATTTCTAATCGGCTTGACTATTTGGCGTTACGCAGAGACCATCATCCACCATCGGACATCGCGTCAAAATTTAAAGCTCCATCCTCACCACCTCGATGTCTGGAAATCCACAACCGTGCGCTTATATCGACACTTTTTGCCTCGTACCACTCCTTTGTGGAATCAATTACCTTCGGGGGTATTTCCGAATGGATACGTCTTAGGGAATTTCAAGAAACGAGCTTATTTATTCTTAAAAGGCTGGCAACGCAGCTGCAATACCCCCAGTATTGCGGATATCCATGAGCGGCGGTGATCATTTACCATCAGGTGCACCATCTGCTTGTTTGCCACCTGTACTATAAAAAAAAAAACTTTTTACCATACTTGTATTGAATAATTTGATGGAATACAAGTTTGGTAGAATAAGATGGACTAAAATAGTAGATGTCTACAAAGTGTTATTGAAATCAGTTCAGAAGTTTCGGAATCAATCGCGGACAAACAACGTGATAAGTAATTTATACATATTAAGATATTCCTGATAGTCTTATATCCATACCCTTAAATAAATTTAGCAACAAATTGTTGGAGCTACTTTTAGATGAAACACAATAATAACAATAATAATAATAATAACCCCCCCCCAGGGAATGAACCTTGATGCGGTGGGGGGGCTTAAGAAGAGTAGGCACCTTAAAGTCAGTACACCGTGACCAAACCTACCCCTAATGGGAGATACTCATAATTTAAAGCCTACAAGATCTGGGTTACCCTCTTCGAACTAATCATTCCAAAACTCAAACACCATAATGCAGTCTTGTAAAAATCGTTATAATCTTCGGCCGCTGGCCGGGGGTCGCCGGGGCGCACCTGGAACCGGTGCTGGGTGCTTCAGCATGCGGGACACCGGTGACGAGGCGTTGAGTAGGCGGGCGCCCGTCACACAACATACTACAGCCAATCGTCGGGAGCTGAACAGGCGGGCTTATGACGTCGAAGCTACAGCCGAAACATCGGGCGATGATACCACTTCATTATTTTCATTCATCCTTTCGACTAGCCCCTCATACACGACAAGCCAAACATCCACGTCGTCTTCAAGTATGCTAGATGATGTTGTGCAAGATGTCAACTTAGACACTGAACTTGCATCTACATCTAGCATTCCACAAAAGCGCAAACGCTGGACACATGAAATGAATGCATATATTTTGCGCACATACTTACAACTTACCGAATTAGAGACTGACACTAAAAATTATCTGGAACTTCTTCACCTTAAATTCACAGAAAAATTCCCTAACATACAAGTCACTAGACAACGGATAGGAGATCAACGTAGGGCCATAGTTAGAAACAAATTACTGCCACAAGATACAATAGAATAAATTTACAGTGAAGTTAAAAATGAACTGGATAACCTACGGGTTGATGTGCGGACGCAACATCGTATTGTTGACGATGCTCTGCATGTCTCAGCAGTAGCCCTGCAAGCCCGGGAAATAAAACGGGTACCAAGTATATCCAAGTCACAATCACAGACTAAAATGAAATGGACTAAGGACCAGAATGAAAATATAATGAGACTTTATTACCGACTAACCCAGTTATAAACGAACAGAACCGCATACCGCAAATTACTTCATAAAGAATTTATCAAAATATATCCATTACTTAGTCCTTTGACTGAACAACATATAGCAGACCAAAGAAGGGCAATAATTACCAAAAAATACATCAGTGATACTAAGCTAAGCGCTATTAAGCAGCAAGTAACAGAAGAACTGTCTCTAGGAAACTAATTTATCAAATAGCACAGTCAGTCAAATAGGGCAAATATCACCTACCATAATATCACCCACACAAGTGTTTTATACTCAATCAAGTACTTCTTTTCAAAACAATACTTTGTCAAACACACATGAATCCAACACACATAATTCACAACAATCAGATGCACTAAACTCACAAACCTCGGAATTGACAGAAACAGAAACAACATTTAATCAATTAAAGAAACAGTTAGAATCTACTATCATTAGATATGCTAATACTGATCCCACTAATCGTCCAAAGTTACCAAGTTTGAGAGAAAACCAAAAACACAATACACACACTTATATATTGTACCGCACTAGTTATATGCGAAAGCTTGGGATATAAAATACAAGATCAAAATTTACATACACATCATAACAATCATAAAAATCAGAAGCCAGCTTGGCAAAGACGAATCGAAAAGGAGATTATAGATTTAAGAGCAAATATAGGTAGACTTACACAGTACATAAATAAGACTAAAATCACAACGACTTGCCAGATATTAAAAGCATTAAAGAGAAAGGAAGATAACAAATTGTTCCAAGCGAATGAAAATTTTTTTTACAGAACATTAAAGAACGAAAATACTCACAACAATAATGATAGTAACACCCCGATCCCAGCCGTAAACGAAATAAAAAACTACTGGTCTGATTTATGGAAAAAACGAGAAGATCACAATGATAATGCAACATGGATTATAGAAGAAGAAAAGAGAATGACTGATATTAAAAGTATGGAACTACGGGACATAATAGAGGAGGACGTCGTTGCGGCTATAAAAAGTGCGAAAAACTGGAAGGCAGCGGGTTTAGATAAAGTACATAACTTCTGGCTAAAAAAATTCAGCACACTTCATAATATTCTGGCAAAAAATATCATGGCAATTATCAAAGGTGAACAGCCGTTGCCCAAGTTTTTGACTACAGGAATCACTTATATGCTAAGCAAGGGTAGTGATACAGCAAATCCATCAAAATACCGCCCCATCACATGTCTCCCTACTATTTATAAACTTATTACTTCTATCATTACACACCGCATACGTAATCACTTAGAACAATACAATATTATATCAGAAGAACAAAAAGGATGTCGGCAAAATCATAAGGGGTGCAAGGAACAGTTGGTACTAGATTCTATAATTTTGAAACATACACAAGTCCATAAACGAAACCTATATATTTCGTATATTGACTATAAGAAAGCGTTTGACAGTTTCCCACATTCCTGGTTATTACGGGTTCTACGTGTTTACGAAATTGACCCTATCATTATTCAGTTTCTAAAAAACGCTATGTCCGACTGGAGCACCAAAATTTATTTATCAAAAACGGTACAGAAACTATCACAACAGATGAAATTCCTATTGAAAATGGCATTTTCCAGGGCGATTCCTTTAGCCCATTATGGTTTTGCCTCGCACTCAACCCACTGTCTAATCTGCTAAATACCTCTAAAAATGGATATAAATTGAACATCAACACGTCTATTACACACCTCATGTATATGGACGACATCAAACTCTTTGCCAGAACAGCTAAAGGACTAAAAACATTAGAAAATATTACGTCAAAATATAGTCAAGATATAAACATGTGTTTTGGACTTGACAAATGCCGAACACTCTACATCCATAAAGGAAAAATTACCAACAGCAGTGCCAGTTTTGGAGAAGCAAGTATTTTTACATCTATAGATCCAACTGAATCTTACAAATATCTTGGAATCCTTGAGTCTAATAAAATTGATCATTCTCAAATTAAAAAAAATCTAGTTACGGAGTATGTTAAAAGAATAAAATTAATCTGTAAAAAACAGCTCTATTCAAAAAATCTTTTTAAAGCCATTAATACATTTGCTATTCCCGTACTAACTTACTCGTTTGGTATTATTAAATGGACACACACTGATATCAAAATCAGTTATCGAAAGGATCTCATTGAAGACACAAAAAGGAGGACGTGGGCTTGTAGATATAAAGTTACTGTGGGAGAATTTTTCTATGACAAATCGAAAACCTGTAATTTACATAATTCTGCAATAGATATTGATAACAATTTTACCCCTTTAAATTTGAATAATAGAACTATAGATTACGAAACACCAGTAAAATTACACAAATGCCAAAATGGCTAAGTGGAGAGAAAAAGAATTACACGGTAGACATTTACACGATTTAGAACAGACACACGTAGACTTAGAAGCATCAAATCAGTGGCTTAAGTTAGGTTCCCTCTTCCCTGAAACTGAAGGTTTTATGGTGGCAGTGCAAGACCAAGTAATAAACACCAAAAACTATAAGAAATATATTATTAAGGATGTCACCATGCAAAACGATAACTGTAGAAAATGTCACCATGCACCTGAAACAATTTACCATATTACTAGCGCTTGCCCTAATTAAGCTCAAACTGATTATACATATAGGTATAACCAAGTCGTTCGAATTATTCACCAAAAATTAGCACTTAAATACAAATTAATACCACCTATACAGTTCTTCCTTACTATCAATATGTTCCAAAACCTGTGCTAGAAAGTAAAACCCACAAAATATATTTTGATAGAACAATACTGACTGACAAAACCGTCCATTATAATAGGCTAGACATAACTTTAATCGATAAACTTAAGAAATACACATTCTTAATAGACATTGCAGTAACAAATACACATAATTTGCAAAAAACCATAGCTGAAAAAATATATAAATATTCTGAATTAAAAGCAGAAATAATCAGAATCTGGAAAATGAATAAAGTGTTTATCGTGCCTCCTGTACTATCTAGCACAGGCGTTATACCTAAAAACCTTAAGTACTACTTGGAACAGATTGATTTACCTATTAGCCCTCGTGGTCATATACATGACATGCAAAAAGCAGTAGTACTCAACACATGCCGCATTGTACGTAAATTTTTACAAAAAGATTAAACTTCCCTATGAGGTTACCACTTGGCTTAAGCCCGTGGCCTCTCTTAAAAACACCGACACTTTAAATAAGTTCGAGAAAAAATAAAGGAAAAACGATAATATTAATAATAATAATAATAAAGATACAGAAATTACAAGCACTATCGAAACGGTTGCGTAGGTACCTTAAAAGTAATCAAAGAAAAAAGGACAATATGTTATTTAATAATAATCAGAAAATGTTTTATAAAACTTTGCAAGATAAGCCACCGAAAGCAGAGAATGTACCTAGTATGCCTGAAATTGAGAAGTTCTGGAAAAACATGTGGTCTACTGATATAAAACACAACGATGAAGCGGAATGGATGGACTCGGAAGAAAATTCAGCTATAACTCCTATGCCACAATTAATAATTAACAAACATAACATAGAAACAGTACTCATGAAAGCACTCAATTGGAAATCACCGGGTCCAGACAAATTACAAAATTACTGGCTTAAATATTTTACTGCAACACATACCTATATAGCAGAGTCATTTCACAAGTTATTAAAGGAACCGCACAATATACCTTCGTTTTTACGCTGGGGAACACATATTTAATTCCTAAAGATTCTGATACCACAAACCCGGCGAAATATAAGCCTATTACTTGTCTGCCAACACTATATAAATTACTAACATCAATTATTGCCAATAAAATAGATAAGCATTTGGTGCACAATAATATTATTGCAGAAGAACAAAAGGGCTGCCGGAAAGAATCTAAAGGTTGTGAAGAACAATTAATTATGGACACAGAAATACACTACCAAGCCAAACAAAAACATAGAAATCTCTTTTTTGCTTACATAGACTATAAAAAAGCTTACGATAGTGTCCCGCATTCGTGGTTGTTATACATTTTAAACGCATATAAAATTGATAAAACTGTAATCGATTTTTTAGAACATACCATGAAAAAGTGGAGGACGGTATTAAATGTTAAATGTGGCACGCAAAATCTAAGATCTAGTCCAATAAAAATAGCTAGAGGAATATTTCAGGGTGATTCATTGAGCCCTATGTGGTTTTGTTTGGCTATTAACCCATTATCAAGAATTTTAAATAAAACAAGTTATGGATTTGTAATGGAGAAACAAACGAAAACTAAAATAACACACCTATTATACATGGATGATATCAAATTATATGCAGCTAATAGACACCAATTAGAATCACTTTTGAAAGCCACAGATATATATATATATATATATATATATATATATATATATATATATATATATATATATATATATATATATATATTGTATATCTTTTTATGTTTATTAACCGATTTGGAAAATTGTTTATTTGTTAAGTTCATATAAATTTGACAGAAATTTGATGTAGTATTTCAGACTTATAAATTTATACTCCTATATGCAGGTTATCTTGTCGTTACCGTTAGGCAGAATGAATATCACCGGAACACATTCTGCCATCAGAATTCACTAGATGGCTACAGCAGTTCCATCCTTCCTTATTTCCGTCCGTATGACCGTATTTTGTGAATGAGTCAATCAAACAATATGTTTGATGAAGGACAGTAATCCTTGCAAAATGTCAAAAATCGTTGATTGTGAACGAGATCGTAACCTTCGGTTATACATTTCAATTTCAAGTTACGTCTGCGTTTGATTTGGTAAAGGTATTGTAGCTAATTGAAAAAGTTTTCCTTATTTAAAATTAATAATTAAAAAGCGCGAATCAAACTTGATTGAATCTCTAAATTGAATTTTCTAATGCCAATGTTTGAAAAAGCATTTCGTAAACAAGGTGACGGCGTCCGCGTCGTCAAATGCAAGAATATTGTAAAGTGTAATCAACAAATGCACCGCCGGGGCCGGCAAGCGCATCGTTCGATATCCCTACTACTCAACTTGTTTTGCTACCTGTATAAAAGGCTCTGAGCGCCCGCCGATCTCCGACCAGGCTTCCCCGAACGGGGTCCAGGAAGGAGCCAATCGCACGAGACGGCGTGAAGAGGGAGGGGACCGACTTGGAATTACCAACTGGACATGAACACCACCGAGAAGATTCGTTTTACTACCAAAGGGTGGAAACGCCCATCACCAATGACCGGGCCATATTTACGGTCCGCGGCTGCAACCAAGGTCAGGGGGTCCAAAACCCCGAAACCTTCTCCCCCATCGCCTTGCGGCGGTGAGAGAGTATCTACACGCGATAAGGCAGTCTTGGCTCTGGCGTGGCTCGGTACACTTGTTGTATCTTGCTAGTAGCTTATCCTTGACTCTTGGATAATTAATTTGTGCAAACAAGTTAATTATTATTGTCAACTATAAATTAATCGCAATACAATTTATAATTGACTATCTATTGCTTAAATTATGACTTATTTGTAGTAAGGAATAATTATGGTTCACATTGTTAATGAAAACTAGTAATTAATAATGGAAAGTTGATCAAAATATAAAGAGCTGTTATATCACCACATCCGCATTTTGTTTATCGCATCTGACACACTCTCCCGTGGCGTAGTATGATATACAAGCAAAATTTCACACTTAATTAGTCAAATGTGAAAATAAACTAAGTTACATAAATTTCGTTAATTATAATGTAGGACTTTATTGATTGTAGTTGTGGACTAGCGTTATTCAGTCTCTCTTATCCAACGCCAATTGAGAATCAGACTCAAATAAGTTAATTAATTGGATCGATTAGTCTAGAACGTCGAATCCATTTTAATGCAGTCAGGAATATACGGAGAAATATAATTTATTCAGTTAATATCAAGTGCGGTTGCGCTGGTACGAGTATTTGTATGGACTCAACTAACTTTACTTACAAATGTGCATATAATTAACGACCGAGTTAAGCATGTTGAATGTTCTCTACGAATTTTGTTTATTCATATTTAACAGAAACTACAGCGACGCCTGGAATAAAATGGATAACACATTACGCGTAAATATGGTGAAAGCTCTATAAATTATATTCAACAGTAGAAATAGACTGTGGTCCCACAAACAATTTTTAACTTCCCACTACGTATGTAGATAAGTTACCGATTTTACCCCGATTTTCGAAAATCGAGTTTTCACCAGATGTCCACGTTTTGAGGTCCTAGGAACCTTTTCCTACTATTATCACGATGATGTCAGTATGTATGTATGTATGTATGTATGTATGTGTGTGTAAATATCTCATAACTTTTGAACGGCTGGACCGATCGAAGCGCGGTTGATGGCATTCGATTGGATTCCGCTCAAATTTGACTCCCTGAAAATTTGGACCGATCCAGTCCAGAAGATTTTGAGAAACTCTGAAAAAACACCAAAAATTTTTTGGCGCAACAGCATTTTTTTAATATAACTTTTAAATAAAGATATTTAAATAAAAATTGAATCAAAATCGGTTTATACGTTTGGGAGTAATCGTTGACAAATTTTTTGAAAAAAGTGTTATTTCGATATAGCTTCGAAATTTTTCAACCAATCATTTTTTGGTATTCTATGATATTTTAGTACAAAAAAAATCAAAATCGATTCTAATTCTCAAAACTTATAGCTTTTCAAATATTAAAATTACGTTGTTTTTGGCAAACTTACTTAATTTTTTTAAATAACTTTCAAGTTAATTCACCGATTGACTTAAAAATCTTATCAGCTTTTCTCGTTTAAAAACTGCGTCAAATACCGTTAGTTTAATCAAAATCAGTCAATTTGGGATTTATCAATTAAGAAAATGAAAAAGAAAATGTTTTTGACATTGCATCAGAATTTTTCAACCTGTCGATTATTTAGCTAAAGCAGTATTTTAAATCTCAAAAATTGAGTTGAATGCCATTATCGTTTTTAAAATATACAGCTTTTCAAAAATTAATATACTGCCATTTTTAACAAAAAAGATGTTTGAACTAAAACATCTATGCTTATGTTTTTTACTCTTTTGAGATTAAAATACCTTAACTTAGTAGGAAGTTTCAGGGATGGCTCGATTGACAAGCACTGACGTTATTGCGACAGAATAGGTAAAGTTGGTTCTATAGTCAATGAGGTAAAGCGTTGGTACCAAATACCCGGGCGAGATGTTGTGGAACTCTGACGCTTAGTATTCACGATGGTAGTGACACGTATAGCCAATCGTTCGTCTTTTACAAACTGCCTGGTAGAACTGCAGATGATCCTTACGTTAAGTGATAACCATTGCTTGTAAATATCAATGTTGCTTACATATCATCAGAATTTTAATTTCTCATGAAAATAAGAACAGATATTGTACTTATGTCTAATGATAAATATTGCTAACTAGCTAACCCTGCAAACGTTGTCCTGCCAATTTTGTGTAGCGATGGTAGCCATTCGTTCACTTTTCGAAGTACTAGGAGAATGGCAAATAGTCTATAAATAAATAAATATTCACGGAACAAATTACACTTACTGATCTAACCCCAAAGTAAGCAAATTATTTGCTTGTGTTATGGGTATAAGTCAACGATACTAATACATAGAAACAGATATATTAATACTGGAATATATTCAATAAACACGTAAACCCGGAAATACAAACACTTATGCTCCTTACACAAACTATAACCCGGATTAACACGGTGAATACTGAAATATATGTAATAAATACCCAAACCCAGAAATACAAACATTCGATTATACCAGACGAGATATTTTAGCTATACCACCTAACGTACGATTGTTGAGACACGTTTTGGCTAATCAGTTATTGTTTGCGAAGGACCTAGCAGAAAGCTCATTTGCCTTCCTCTATGTTTTTCAAAAAGGGCCCGGAACAACAAGGGAAAAAATAAGTATGGTTAAAATTAAGTTTATCTGATTTATTATATGAAAGAACATCAATTTCTAAATTAAGCACAGGTAAGCAATGTGGACTATATTTACTTACCACGCAAAATCAATAGTAAGGAAATATCGCAATGCCAGTCACGTACAACGTTCAGAGACATCTGCTGATCTTCTATTTACTTTGATCTTGTTTTCATGTGTCATAACATTTTATTGACACAAAAAAGGTTGAGTTGTCCACAAAAGGTGGGTTCGTACGGTATAAATTGAGATATGTTAGGTAAATGGATGAAAGAATCAAATCCTTTATAGCAGATTTACCTGAAAAAGGATCATTCTAAACGAGGGTAATCGTAAAATAAACAACAAATCCTAAAAGAAATAGTAAATATTTTATAGATATAAAAGTATTTCGATTTATGTACCTTAAAAGGACAGATAAATAGTATAAAGGCTACTGTTACTGTCTTTCGACAACCGACTACCGTAGTGTATATGAATACTTTAATCAGATCTTGATCTAATTTATATAGGACCGATCTTACAAAATATCTTTTCCAATAGAAAAGTAAGTAAAATTGGTTCACAACTGGTAGATGTATCGCTAAATGTACACCTACAAAAAAGAGTTCTCGCGAATTTTAGTGATTTATCTATTCAAAAAGGTATTCCTTTAGAAATATAATTGATTTACGAGTGATAGGTATAACGCTAAAAATTTATAAAAGAATTCTAAGGAATTTTAGTTATTTTTCTATTGGAAAGGGTGTTCCATTAGAAAAATAATTAAAATTAGTTCATAATTAAGCATAAAGCTTAACTCGCACATAAAATAGAAATTCTGATGAATTTAGTAATTCGCTCCCTTTTGGTTATTAAATGACAAATAATCAAATAGTATTTTGTTATTATACACTAGCACAAGGAGAAGTTTGTAAGGCGTTGCGAGATTCTTTGCAACATTTAAGAAATTAAGAATTTATTGAAGTTTTGTCACTTTTATTTTACCAATTGCCAAGCTTAAGTGGAGGGGCATACCTTATAAACTGAATTGAAACTACCAATTAGAGATGTGATTATATGAATTAGATTTTATACAAGCATTAAAAAGTTTAATCAGGATTTTCCAATTACTCAATGCCATTATGTAACAATTTGCAAATTATTTAGTTATTTGAAAATTGTTACGTAATATACCTACTTATTTATTTATAATTACAATCATACAACTAAGATATAAAATCAAATATTAGATATTAATTTATAATAATTATTTGTTCAGGAACCTATTTGGTACAATATAATTAACTATATATATTGGCATAGCAATATTTACATATGACACATATTATAATTTGTGTGCTCATTATACTGATATTTTACTTAATCTATCACTGATATCAAATTAACAAACCTGTGAACATAATATGGTGTAGTATAAGATGGTGTCAAGAGTCTTTACAACTGGCATGTATATATGAAGAAAGTAATGAATGTGAATGAAGTTAGACAAATCTGCAAATATTGTGATATATTTTGAAATATCTGGCGCGAAGATAATGTGATTATGTAACACAATAGCATTTCAGCATCAACTGATGTCCGCGCCTTCTCTTATACGGATAATCAATACGTACAATGTTTTACCAATTAATCTGTATATCTTCAAATGAATCCGTTATCTTCGATAAATTAGGAGTTACCCTTAGTTGATTTTTTTATGATAGCATTTCTATGTAAATTTTATTTCAACTAATGATCATACAGTATGAATTGATACAACATTACAGAAAAGGATACAAAATATTCAACATGTATTGGTTTCTAAATAGCTTTTCCGAACTATTTGAGGTTATAAAATTGCTTTGCAACATGATTTTCCCTTACGAAAAAGCAATATAAAAGATCAGAAGAAAATAAATGCTGATTTTGTGCCATTACCGACCGTGCATTCAAAACCTTTTTCATTTGAGAATATTTCAAAGTCTTTCCTTTTGTTTCAGATTTCAACGTCGACTTGAAAATTGAATGTCGAGTGTCGAGCAAAAAGTGTAGTGTTTTATAGTGTATTAGTGTATTGTGTTTGTGTGTTTTTACCGTCACAACGAGGAATACTGGAAAACAACGATGGCTAGGCCTGAAGATGTGCGATGAAGCCAGCGACGAGGAAATGGATGAGCCGAGCGCTGTCAAACGGCCTTCCGTATTGACTATAGACCGTGCTGCGTTCTTACTTCTACGAGTGAAAAGAGCGTTCAAGAAGAAGCGGCAGCAGAGGAAGGAGAAGCAGTAAGTAGTTATAAAATAGTACCAAATAATCCTACTTATTATTATAAATCTATATATTATTATATGAAACACAAACTTTATTCCTCTTTTTATGAGAATTATGCGAACAGAGTAAAAAAAAGTATTTTCACATCCGTGTCCTCGAAGAGGTAGGCAGAGATACAACAAGTACACCAACGGTTAGCCGAAGATACTTGGTTTCAAAATAGGTGGCAAACCTACCACCCTCAAGACACTTCTCCAATCCCGGGCAACGTTGTTTTTATCACAAAACTGAAAAAAAATATTTTGACCCGGGTATCGAACCCGGGACCTCATGTGGTCAACATTGACATCAGACCAATAGATCACAGAGGCGATCTATAAGTGCTCGGTTGGCGATAGACTCGCCACCTACCATATTGTGGGACTAAGTATCTTCGGCAAATCGTGGGTGCACTTGTGGTACCTCTACCTGCCCCTTTGAGGATAAGGGTGAGAAGATACTAAAATTATATACATAGATAACTCAACTCGTATGCTAAGATGCGCTGGTATATAGTTAATATCAATCGTAGTTTAATGACTGTACCGATAATTTGTATACGACCATCTGTACGGCACATTATCGGTACACTCATAACGGCATTTTCTGTACGGCAAATGTACTAATTGTTGGGAAGCTTTTTGTTTACAAAGGTATTCTCCGCTACTTGTTGGATATGCCATCCCAATATTTCAAAGTAATTTTTTAAAAAACTTTATCAAATTTTAACTCCATATGTATTAATAAATATTAATTTCATGTATTTTTTTATATATATCATAAGATAGCACAAGCAGATGGGTTTCCTGCTTGTGCTCTCCATCGCCTACAGACACCAAAGATGTTAAGAGTTGCTATCCGTGTAGCGGGATGTTAATTCCACATGCACAGATCTACCGGCTACCTTACCCTCCAAACCGGAAGACGACAATGACAAGCATAGACACTATTGCGGCAGGAATAGGTAAGGCAGTGGTACCAAATACCCGGGTGAGGCGTTGCGGAACTCTACCATCTAGTGGTCAGGATGGTAGTGACTCATATAGCCAATCAGTCGCTTCTTACCACCTACCTGACAGAACGACAGTTGGTTTATTCCTCAACGGAGCCCGGACCAACACAGAGGAAATTTTTATACATTTATATAAAAGTATCTTCACGCCCGTATCCCCGAAGAAACAGGCAAAACTACAACAAGTGCACCCACTATTAGCTGAAGTTATTTAGTCCCACAATGTGATAGGTAGCAAACCTATCGCCAACTCAGCACATATCCTATCCCGGACCTCATATCATAAAACCTCATATCATAAAACCGAAAAACACATTGTGAATTGCCCGATCCGGGGATCGAATCCGAGACTTCATGTGGTCAAGACCAACACCGGGCCTTTATATCTAACACCTTTAAACGAGCAATTCTTATATATATATATATATATATATATATATATATATATATATATATATATATATATATATATATATATATATATATATATATATATATATATATCTATATATATATTCATGAAAGTCATGCAAGGCTCCAACGATTTTCATGAAAGAAACAAATTAGGGGTTTTTCGGGTCAAGGAATCGATTTATCAAGGTTCCAGGTCCAAGAAAAACTCGGTTCCCAAGATATGGGTGTGAAAAACCGAGCAAAGCTCGGTCAACCAGATTAATATTAACAAAATTAATATTAACAAATCTATGACAACATACTTAATTGGCTCTTGCAATTTGATTATTATTAACTAACACCCATAACACAAATAAATAATTTGCTTAGTGTGTGGTTAGATCAATTCATGTAATCTGTCCATCGATATTATTATATTATAGTAAAATGATTTGGAAAATATTATTATTACATACGTGTAGCATTCATATGCTTTAACGCATTAACCTCTTACAAAAAACACACTCGCAAGCAACATATGCACAAACACGCACTATAAACGCACATACACACACATAATTACTCACTGACATATACACATAGCAATACAGAACAGCAATGTTATATAATGATAATGCTTTAGTAGTTGTATATGTGCATTATGCAGTGTAAGTGTATGTACGTTTAAAAATATACTATAAAATTAGACTTTTATAACTTTTAAACTTAACGGATGGATCCAACTTCTATAACACGGGTTATCCCAGTAAAAGTTTCATAATGATTCTTAATGTAACTGTATAAATCACGGATTAAACTGGATACGCCTTTCAAGGCAATTCCTTAGTTTGTCAACGTCGCTTGCATTTACACAGAGAAATACAGAGCTTACTTACAAATACTTACTCCAGACTTACTTAAAAATATTCCAGAGGTATTCTTTAAGCCTTAGCTTTTTATTCGACACGATAAAATAGAACAATTTGGCATATTTCTATTTTTTTGCGTTATTATATTTTTTTTATAGTAGAGGGGGCAAACGGGCAGGGGGTGCACCTGATTGTAAGTGATCACCACCGCCCATGAACATCTGCAATACCGGGGGTCTTGCAGCTTCGTTGTCGGTCTTTTAAGAACGAATAAGCTCGTTTCTTGAAGGTCCCCAAGTCGTATCCATTCGGAAACACACAAAGGAGTAGTGCAAAGCAAAAAAAATTTCTAGACATCGAGGTGGTGAGGATGGAAATTTAAATTTTGATGCGATGTCCGATGATGGAATTTAGCGGCAAGAATTAATCCAAACAACTCGTCAGAAACTCCCTATGGTACATGCGGTAAAAGATGCAGAGCGAACCTACATCTCTGCGTAACGCCAAAAAGCCAAGCCGATTAGAAATTATCCTGGTCGTCAATGGTTCGAATCGCTCTACGTTGAATGCGATCAAGAGGAAGAAGTTGGTACTGAGAAGCTCCGGCCCATAGGTGATAACAGTACTCCATGTGAGGTCGAATTTCGGCCTTGTAAAATTGGAGGCGATGGGCTGGTATGAAGTACTAAAATCTAAAAGCATTTGACATTTACATAAATTTGCTCATATGAGCGGCTACGAATTTTGCGCCCAACACCGCGTCTATCAAAATTTAACAGCCGCGTGTAGCACATTGAATGTTTTCTACGAGTTTTGTTAATTTATAAAACGGAAGCTGTAGCGACGCCTAAAATAAAACGGGAAATACGCTACGCGTAAAATATTCTCAAACCTCCACAAATTATATTCAATGGTGCCAACAGAGTTTTATTTTAATGTTGCTGTTTCAAATGAAATAAACGATTTTTTCCCCAATATTTGTCCGGACTCCTCTGAAGAATAGACCATATGACGTTCTACTAGGCAGTTCGTAAGATGCAAACGGTTGGCTATGCGATTTACTAAAAACTTGGCTACTAGGCGGTAGAGAGCTGCATTATCTTGCCTGGGTCTGGTACAACTACTTTACCTTTAAATATTTCATGTAACTAAATATTAACTTAATATATAAACTAAATATTTCGAGTAGAATGCCAACATATGCTGAGTGGTATTGCCATTTTGAGACGTTGCACCACCACTATTTACATATATTGTATTATTTTTTTTATCTATATTTCACTTCTTTTTTTAAATAGTAAAAATAATTTCAAAAGTATCAATGTTGTAACTAATTTTTAAAATTATTTTTGCTTGCTTTGAATGGTGTGCGTCTCAAATAAACAAATTCTTATTCTTATTCTATTCCTGTCGCAATAGCGTCGTTGCTATTTAGTGTCGTGTTCCGGTTTAGAGGGTAAGGTAGCCGGTAAACTTATGCATCTGGCATTGGGACCCCGCCACAAGATAGCAACGCACCATTAATTTGCATTGCTATTTTATGTCATAAAAAAATGTTAAGATCGATCGAGTTGTTTCTGAAAAACACCGTTTCAAGTGACAGAGACAAAGGTAGCCCAGAAAATCAGCTGTAGGGTTGACCCGATGTGTTTGCTGCGTGGCTTACCTTGTTACCTTCATGCTGCTATACATTTTTTTTAAGATAGCAAACTAGTAGATGGGTCTCCTGGTGGAAAGAGTAAACTATCGCCTATAGACACCAATGATGTTAATGGTGCGTTGCTATATAGTGGTGAGGTCTAATGCCACATGTATAAATTTACCGGCTACTTTACCCTCCAAACCGGAACACGACAGCGACAAGCATTGACGCTATTGCGGCAGGAATACGTAAGGCGGTGGTACCAGACCCGGACGAGACTATGCAGAACTCTACCACCTAGTAGCCACGATGGTAGTAACTCGCATAGACCTGCCTGGCAGAACGACAAGGCACGGAATTCGCCTATTCTTTAGAGCAGCCCGGGACTAACACAGCGAAAAACATAAACATAATTAATTTTAATGCCCTTTTTTCATGTATGTAAATATTTTAATGTTAATCTTTACACGTTGTTTTGTTAGCATAATTTTCTAAGTAACGTTCGGGCTAAATAATCTAGAAAATATATTTATTTATTTTTTACTTTTTATGGTTTGACATGTAAGCGTAATATTCTACGTAACATTTAGCCTAGATTATCTCAAAGTATTATTACGAAATATAATACCGGTACTTGTGCCCAAGTTTATGGAAATACGGCCGCTGATATTCTCCTCACGTTCCGGCTCCATGTTGTTCTCAAAAGGTACTATGTATAATTAAGCTTTGATATTCTTTCCGTTACTTCATTTATTTTACTTCATAAGGTAGCAAACAAACAGACATTCTCCTGATGGAAAGAGATAACCATCACATATTGACACCAAAGATATTAAAGTTGTTTTACGAACTGCCTGGCTGAGTGGTCTATTCTTTAAAAGGATCCCAGACCAACAAAACAAACAAACAAATCAGTTCTTATATAAGCCTTGAAACCCTATATTTTAATATTAGTTCACTAACTATAAGTGCGGAGACATCACTCGCGATAGGTTAATAGGTACGACTGAGCCAGCCTAGTACCATATTGTAGGTAAATGAATTACAATCTCATTGATTGAGCTGGCATATTACTAGATTGAGAAAATTAATTGACAGAATGACAGTATTACAGCATGAGTAAAAATATGAAATCGGAAAAAAAAAGATTTGTGTATAACCATTGTGTTTTTTTTTTGCTTATTTTTTCCATGACATATCAATTAAGTGGATACTGTTTTCCGCCAGCAGTATATTTTCTTCTAGATTGTAAGACTTTATGTGTTAGTCATAAAGAACTGGCGATGAAGAAGTTTTATGCCTGCGAAGTATTAGGTTAAAGAGCCAAAAAGACAGTTTAATATATACAAATTAAAGACAACGAATAATTCTTTGACTTTAATCCACTTTGTAAACAATTTGCGGACATAATTTACTCAAATCTTTGGATTACTTTTTCATTACAATGTATTTCCTTTATCGATATCTTTCACTTCCTCCAATGTTTTTCCTTCTTGTTTTAATTTATCTTCCTTAGTATCAATTTTAAGTGAATGTTTTGGTAATGGTGGAACAAAATTCTCTGTTTTGAATTCATTCTTAATATCAGCGTCTCCAACAATTTTCACCATATTTTTGATGTCTTTCTTTTTAGTAAGCGTGTTGTCTAGATTTGCAGGAATGGCGTCTTTTCGTTTAGGAAATAGAAATATTTCTATTGCTCTATTTTTCACTGGTGCTAATGGTAATGAAGGCTTTGGTAATTGGTTGAATATGCTGGACGGGAATGGGAAGTTAGAATTCATTGGATTTATTGCCATTTGAGTTCGTCTTGGAGTAAATTCAAATAAAATATCTTCTTGGACTTGTTCATGGGAATCGCAGCATAAAGCAGAAGTAGACGGCTCTTTAAAACTAAGTAGATTATTACTAGAGAGGATTTTGTCTATGAATTCAAATGGATGCTTCGGAGAGGAATCTTGAAGAAAACTGGCGCCTGAACAAGGGCAAACTCTCGAAGTAAGTAGAGAACTTGATTCAGATGATTCTGGTTTCACCGTGTAATCTAAAAGCAAACATATTTAAAAATTAGTTTTAAAATTAAAGACTAAAAATAGTTAAAAATATTTTTATAGAAATTCCTATATCATAGAATAGCAAATATTCTGGTGTTTTTCATGATGGAGACTGATAACCTTTACTTAAAGTCCCTCTATTGGTCCGAGCCTTCTTTGAAAAACAGACCATCTGCCTTTTTGTCAGGCAGTTTGCAAAAGGCGAACAATTGGCTATTTGTATCACTATCATGAGATTAATTATTTAAAAAAAAGTATAGGTAAGTGGTAGTACCAGAGCTAGCCAAGATTTTGCAGACCCTTCCAGAAGACCCCTAGCAAGATTTTCTATTCTTCGTAGGCATAGTATTATGCCTACATACACACACAAATACATATATATGTTTTTCAGTAGTTTTATTAAAAGTAGGATTATATCACTCTTTGAAAGTGAATAAAATAAATATATGCGCATTACACTATACTAAATTTAATTTTTAGATGTTGATATAAAATTTAAAATCGATATGAAAACTTGTGTGCTTAAAAGTTTCTTAAGCTATGAAGCAGAGATTAATGCACTAGTACATAGAATTCGTTGCAATGAAGATGTAATTTTTTAAATTGACAGGCGTAAATAAGGCAGCTAACTCACCGGGATACCATGGCGACGTCGTCGGTCACTTTGTATTGAATTTTACGAATACGAATCCAAACAATTTGTATCGAATTTTACGAATTGGCTACGTCGCCAAGTGAGTTAGCCGCCATGTACTTCAATAAACTGTTTGGTACGGTGGATGGCGACGTCGTCATGGCGTCTCGATGAGTTAGGGCCCATATAAAACAGTATAACAAAAAAGTTGTTTTCTTAAAGCAAATACGTTCAGTATTCTAATAAATTGTATTTCGTTCCTTATAATGCTATCTCGCTCCATAGAAAAGATGAAGTGTAATTGACAGTGAGTGAATTTAAACACTTTAGCGAGGTGGCAATCAGCTTACGCGTCTGTGAGATGTAATCCGCTGTATTTAAATGTATAAATTGTATTTTATTACATAGGAGCAAAATTCTCACACATTCAGTTACGAAAATTACTTGAATGTTTAACTAAATATAGCTGATTTGCGCGTATCTGCCCTTCATCTATTTTATATTAGTTTTACTGAATTTGCCTTTAGGTCTAGTGGACCGGTGTCAGTGTTGACCACATGAGGACCCGGGTTCGATGCCCGTGTCGGGCAATTCAAAAATGTGTTTTTTCAGTTTTCTGATAAAAATAACTTTGCCCGGAATTAGGTAAATTTCCTGTTGGCAATAGGCTAACACATTGTGGGACTAAGTATCTTTGGCTAATCGTAGGTGCACTTTTTATACTTTTGCCTACCTCTTCAAGGATACAGGCGTGAAGACACTATTATTACCGGTAACTCTTTCCCTGCTCGTTTAGGTTATATAATGTGACAATTTGTTGATTTTTTTCTCGTCATTGAAGATATTTTCTCTACTTGTTAAGTTATTGCATAGCTTCTATCGCGGGCCTTGAGCGTGGAGAACGAATCCAGAAATTCCGTAACGAAAAAAACCTAACACCCCCTCCCACTCCGACCGGCACAGCGTTGATACTTTTTAGTTTTTCCATCTATCAATAAATACCAGAACTTTTAATGACTTTTTGAAATATCACGCTTGTGTCTTTAGTTCAGCAACCCGCCTTTAGGTGGCATTGGTTGTATTGGAAAACTACCGTAATCAGCTGTTTGTGAGAAAGTATATAGGTGTATAGGTATTTATCATCTACGTACAACAGTGAATATCTGTACTCGTATAATTTGTGTACAAAGTGTTTTAAATATGAATAAACAAAGAAAAAAAATACTGCATAAATAAAATAAATATATAATTGTAATTGCATAAGTTGATAAAAAATGCTATGCAATAGCTTTACCGCGGCAGCCTCCGAGTGCCACACGACTTTTTTTATTTTAGTTAATAAGTCAACATAAAATTGCACCCAATGCATCAAAATTTGGAATAATAGTAACAAAAAAGCTAAAAAACCTTTACGGCTTGGGCTGCAAAATATACTCATTGTTAGTATCTCGTAAGCAGCCGATATAAGAATTATTAAAAAAGTGCATGTCGGGACACGCGCAATGTATAGTTCCGTAGTTGCCTATTACAATAATGCGGACTAAGAATAGGCCTTTATTTGTTTCATACAAAGAACGTCCAACCTATTTAATGCTAATGACAGATATATCCGCACCACAGGTTTTTCCAATCTAAAATCTTTTCCAAGTACCTTTTATAAGTTGGTCGACTATTACTACTCACATATCATTTTCTTCAGCCAGTGCCGCGGAATTATTATTGAAGTAATGTGTCAACAAGTGTGAATCAAATTTTGAATTTTCTTTTATTGATTCTAAAGATATATTAAATGTTTTCAAAACATTAGAAATTAAAAAAACTGCAGATTTATGGGGCCATTCCCTTAAAATCATTGCCTCAGTAATAAATATCATTGCACCATACTTAGCTGTAATATTTAACTGCTGTATAACAAATGGTGTTTTTCCTGATTTAATGAAACTCTCAAGAGTAATTCCAATATTTAAGTCTGGCTGTAAATCAGATCCCACTA
The DNA here is from genome assembly GCA_036924255.1 of Apodemia mormo. Lineage (NCBI taxonomy): Eukaryota > Metazoa > Arthropoda > Insecta > Lepidoptera > Riodinidae > Apodemia > Apodemia mormo. Next base: position 9,550,137 of record JAUPFN010000010.1, on the reverse strand, counting down.
ACTTTCGGCCTATCTCGGTTCTGCCTTCCCTGAGTAAAATATTTGAAAAAATAATTCTTAATCAAATGTTAAAACATTTTAACAAATTTGAACTGTTTCATCCTAAACAATTTGGATTTACAAAGGGTCGCTCGACCGTAGATGCTGGTGTGGAATTATTGAAAAAAATCTATGAAGCCTGGGAGGAATCACATGATGCAATTGGAGTATTTTGTGATTTATCTAAGGCATTTGACTGTGTTCATCATAATATTTTAATCAGGAAATTACACTACTATGACATTAGAGGCAAGGCCCTCGATCTTCTGACTTCGTATTTGAGTGGAAGAACTCAGAGGGTCGATATCAATGGAATAAGATCAAACGGTGCCACTGTCACCATGGGTGTTCCACAAGGATCCATTCTTGGTCCGTTTTTGTTTTTGATATATATAAATGACTTGCCCTTCTTTGTTGGCGATAGGCATGGAATCGTACTGTTTGCGGATGACACTTCACTTTTATTTAAAGTGAAAAGACGAGTTGATAAGTATGACGAAGTGAACATTGCGATTTCAAAAGTTGTACACTGGTTTAATATTAACAACCTCCTATTAAATGGAAATAAAACCAAGTGTATTAGATTCTCAACGCCTAATGTGAGACATATAGACACCAATGTACAACTTAACGGGGACAAATTGGATCTTGTGGACTCTACTGTCTTTTTAGGAATTAAGATAGATAAAAAACTACCACACATTCAGTGGGGACCACATATCGACAAATTAACGAGTTCAGCGGCATTTGGAGTTGAAAAAATGAGACAGATTAGTGACGTAGACACTGCGAAAATTGAGTATTTTAGTTATTTTCATAGTATTATGTCTTAAGGGATTCTACTACGGGGAAATTCCGCTGATATAAATACAATCTTTGTTTTACAAAAAAGAGCTGTCAGAGCTATTTACAATCTCAGTCCACGAGTTTCCCTAAAAGAAAAATTTAAAGAAGTAAATATTTTAACCGTACCATCACAGTTTATATTTGAAAACTTGATGTATATTCGTAAAAATATTTCTTCATTTAAGAAAAATAGTGATGTACATAATGTAAACACAAGGAACAAAAACAATCTTGCTCTGCATGTACCACGTCTCCACAGAATAAGTAACTCTTTTATGGGGCAATTTATATGCTTTTACAATAAACTTCCAAATGCTATTAAAAATTTACCAATACACAAATTTAAAAAATGTATCAAATCTAAACTTTGTAAAAAAGGTTTTTATAAAATATCTGAATATTTGGATGATAATAAGGCAAGGGATTAATTGCTCCTCATAGCAGTCTCATAGTAATTATAATATATTATTCATAAATACATTGTAATTGTAATTGTAAATACATTGTTTAAAAAAATGTATATGCAGAAAAAAAGACAAGCCCGTTGAGTTTCTTCCACCGGATCTTCTCAGTGTGTGGCCGCGTTTCCAATCCGGTAGTAACTCAAAAAGTATTAACTCGTCAAAAGTGCCTGTAAAGGATAATTTGAATAAAAATGTTTTGACTTTGACTTTGACATAACTGTGAAATATATAAATTCTTGTCTCATAGATTTTTTAACTTCATTTTACAGGTTGCCTGGTAAAATACTATAAATTCTTGAGGAAGGTGTTTAGTGCTCGATTCTGATACTAAATATGTAAAAATAGACCTTGAGCTATTCTGTCAGACAAGTAGGTAGTAAGAGCCGACTGATTCGCTGTACATGACATTATCATCATGACTATTAGGTGGTAGAGTTCCGCAACGTCTCGCCCGGGTATTTGGTACCACCGCCTTACCTATTCCTGCTACAATAGCGTCAGTTCTTGTCATTGTCATGTGTCATATATATGTCATATTGTCACCGCCTACCATAATCTCCAAACTGGAAGTTTGGAGATTATGGTAGGCGATAGACTTATGCATGTAGCATTGCCATCCCGCCACACGGATAGCAATACATCATTAACATTTTGGCGTCTATAGCCGATGGTTTCTTTTTCCATCAGGCGAGCCTCCTTCTTGTTTGTTATCTTATAATATAAAAAAGCTTAAATTTTGACCTAATTATCCAAAAACTGGGTTAGTAAGGACACTCGCGCATAAAAATTAAAATTCATTGTTTACAAACAGTGATTTACCGCTGCGAGCACACGTAAACAAAGCGCGCGCGTTGAATGTTATTAATATTATTAGACTAATCTACATTAATTAATATTATATATATGAAAGTTTGGATGTTTGTATGTTTGGATGAATGGAAGTTTAATGCAGCGAGCTACACGCTACAGCTGCTTAATTTATAAAGTTTTCTATGTAGTTAAGCAATATTATCTTTTTATTATATTGTAATTAGTTACTTATAACTATCGTATCTTTCAATATGTGTAGTCTTTATATACCTACAAATCTATATATATATATATATATATATATATATATATATATATATATATATATATATAAGGCAAAAGTGACTGACTGAGGTATCAATGCACAGGCCAAACCCTCAAGGCTATAAACTTGAAATTTCGCACACGTATTTCTCTTATGATGAAAGAATTTTTCAAAATTCAACCTCGAAGGGGGTGAAATAGGGGACAAAAGTTTGTATGAAACTTTTTAATCCTTGGACATATTTGCATGAAATTTTGTATGAATTGAGTACAAAAAAAATAATGAATACGTTTTTAAGGGTTTTTCAAAATTCGATCCCTAAGGGGGTAAAATAAGGGAAGTAGCTTATAAAGAAAGGCTAAATAAGTTCTAAAGTAAATATGCGCGAGCGAAGCCGCAGTTAACAGTTAGTAACGTATAATACTACAATCGTGATTTTTTTCACGCAATCAGAAACAATCGTTTAGTTGCCAACTAAAGACTGTGAGAAGGCTAAAGGCTAAAGGTGTGACAAGGCTCCAACAAAAATTACACACTTATATTTCACAATGGATCCCTCAATTGAAATTTGGTTTTTAAAATCTCGAAATTGTTTTAAGCATACCACACTATGAGATATGGGAGATAACATAAATAACCTTTACGTTATATGTAAAGGAGGTACCGTAACAAAACTATTTTTCAAGATTTTAACTTTTTTCATCGTTACTAATATGAATATTCAGGCCAAATTACAGCTTTCTATAAGAATAAGAATAAGAAATGTTTTATTTACCACACAGTACTATAAATACACAGTAAATAACATGCAATAAGAAAAAAGGAAACAAAAAGCCAACAATTACAGTAAACAAAAGAAAATGAAACATATAACACTTTTTAAAAAACATTAATAGTTAAAATGTTTACAGCACATGCAAAGTAAAAACAAAGAACATAAAATTTATATAATAATGTTTACGTATAGCAGTATGATGGTAAAATGTTAAGCCACTCAGCAAACACATAGAGTGTCTCGTTCTAATGGCCGCTTGCGCGTTCCAGAGTTAAAATAGTTAACTTTGAGTTAGCTGCTAACGCAGGGTTATATTTTTATTTTTTCTTGCACTGACAAGAGTTAACACCCAAACTGTAGGTTTATTAGATAAATATTTAACCCACCAAAGTTGGGCGGTTAAATTTCTAACTCTGGGTTAAAAACGACAAAATTGTGGGATTATACCGCGTTGTGTTGTGTATTTGATAAGAAATAACAATTTAATTATCTTTTATTCAATTGTGAATGACTTTTTGTATTCTGACGATGACGAAAAAAATATCGAATATATTGATTTTGATTTTTTCAATAGAATAGTTGCGGAACGAATTGACCATTTTAATTTGCAGAGAGACAAAGCATTGAACTTACTTCTAGCCAAAACTTATGCTTTTTGAGAAGATTAGCGCCATCAGTTTTTTTTATTTTTAATTATATGTTTCTATTTTGATATAATATCACAAAGGAGAGAACTGTCACTACTTATAAAACCTGGGCCACTTAAATGAGATGTTTTCCATCTTTATAGAAAATAACACTGATTACAAAATGCGAAATTATTATTTTATTAACACGAGTCATGAAGCTGACGCTTAGGTGTTACAATGTATAAAGCCCCCAAAACGCCATATTACGCCATATGACGTAAGAAAAGTAAGTACGCAAAATATGAGAAAAAAACTTTTGTGTTTAGCCGCAGGTAGCAACAGCGGATGAATTTGGATTTGACAGAAAGAAACACCACATGCAGAGTTAAAACGTTGGGTTAGTATACCTTGGGTTAATTTGTGTTCGTGCAAGATACACCCTGAGTTAAAAAAGTAACAAATTAACTTCGAGTTAGTTAACTCAGAGTTATTTATTTAACTCAAGATTTATGTGCAGGCGGGCCTAAGTCTCTGAGCTAAGATGCGGACGGACTGATGGGCAGACGGATAAACGGACGGACGGGCTATCGGACGGACGGGCTAACGGACGGATGGGCTAACGGACGGACGGACGGATGGACGGACGTAGAGCTGGATGGACCGACGAACGGCCGGGCATAGTGAAATTACAAATGTACCGTGTAGGTTTCGGAACCCTGAAAATCAACCCTTAAAAAAAGTAAAACCGCAGTTAATAGCTCACCCGAAGGCTCACCCAATATATAATTATATAATGGTGCAAATATAAGTAAATACAAACCCTGTGGCTTAGCGTTAAAGTAGAAGGCTATATCCATTTTGCCGAGGTTGACGAGCGAGTTGCTAACAGACGGTATTGTTTTGAACGCCTTGCTAAATACATCTTTACCCATGGCTATTGCCAGACAGCCAAGGGCATTTAGGACGAAGTATAGCAACATGTTTTCTGCAATAAACGCTAAATTATTATAATTTATATTCAATTCAGTTTATGACTTTACTAGGTGGTAGAGTTCCGCATTGTCTCGCTCGGGTCTGGTACCACCATCTTACTTATTCCTGCCGCAATAGCGTCAGCGCTAGTCACTGTCGTGTTTCGGTTTGGAGGGTGGAGACTGGGATAGCCGGTAAACTTATGCATGTGGCATTAGACCTCGCCACAAGATAGCAACGCACCATTAACGTCTTTGGTCTATAGGCGGACGTTGACACTTTCCATTAGGAGACCCATCTGCTTGTTTGCTATCTTATGATATAAAAAAAAAACTCTTAGAAGTATTTGACTTCAGGCAATAGGAACTCTAAACTTATTGCATCATATTATACAATAGCAATCACTCGTGACTTCCTCCGCTTGACCAAAAACCATTACTTTCCTTGGCTCAGTCGGATGAAAAATAGCCTATGCCAATCTTAGATAATGTAGCTGACTAAATCGGTCGAGAACTTTTTTAATTATGTAATCGTAAATAAACGAAAATTCAAATAGTTTTTTCCTCTTTATGATATTAATTGAGATATGCCCCCGTATTGAACCGGGTTCGTTTGATGAATACACCAATTGCTGTTTCTGCTTAGCAGGTCTTAAAAGGCGATCGATTCGATACATGACACTATCACCGGGAATACTACGTGGTAGTTGGAACTAACGTGGTATACTAGGAACGAAACCTCTTGCCCGGGTATTTGGTACCACCATTTTACCTATTCCTGCCGCAATAGCGTCAATGCTTGTCACAGTCCTGCTTTTGTGTCTTTAGACGATGGTTGTCTCTATCCATCAGGAAAGCTATCTGCTCATTTACTTTATATATATATATATATATATATATATATATATATATATATATATATATATATATATATATATATATATATATATATATATATATATATATAGGGTATTTGGTACCACCATCTTACCTATTCCTGCCGCAATAGCGACAATGATTGTCACTGACGTGTTTTTTATGTCATTAAGCGATGGTTATTCCTTTCCATCAGGAGAGGCATTAGCTTGTTTGCTACATTATGATTTAAAAAAATGTAATCCTATGGACAGCAAATATGTCAATAGTATATTTCTATCATTCTGTTTCTTTGGCATTACGATTTGAATGGTAAGGTAGCCTACTATCTTATACATCCCTGCCACACTGTCTGTGTAAATTAGTTTATATTTTACCTTAATGATATCTACCATATTTCCTTACTATTAACTAAATCTAAGTTTAAAAGTCGGTTTAATTAATTTACCAAAAATTTATATAAACACCATACCGCTCGGGTATTCGTTACCACCGCTTTACCTATTCCCGTCACAATAGCGTCAATCATGGTCATTGTCGTTTTCCGATACCGGTGTACTTTACCCTCCAAAAGTAATAGCAGCGCACCATTAAGGCGAGGCATCGCGACAAACGGGAAAAAACTGGTTTGATAAATCACGTTTTTTTTTTGTATTAATTGTTAAATAACAATTTCACAAAAATTACAGGATATACCTGAAGATATTATCTAAGGAATGTGCTAACTCATTACATGATAGAAAGTACTTTACTCGATCATATAAAGTTCCGAAAATAGGCTAAAAAAATCTCTAAAACAAATAATTTGTTAATAATATTTCTAATCTTCCACATGATTTTTATATGGTGATATTTAGTTGTCAATACAAAAAAGAATGTGCTAAATTTTAGTTTTCAGCTGATCTCCTATACTTATTTGTCCGAAAATTAACACGTTTCCTAGCGGTTTCAGTACATATCGCGCCACCCATTTTCTATAGAATTGACGCGCGTCGAAATACCTCGCTTTAACATCTTAGGTGTCTATAGGTGATGGCTTCTCTTTCCATCAGGAGAGCTATGTGCTGGTTTGCTATCTAATGATATAAAAAAATAATGTTAAATGCGCCTCTAATGGTAAATGTACAATGTTTATGAGTATATTAATGAAAATGACCATTTATTTTAATCGCAAGTAAATTTAAATAAATTTTATATACCTATTGGAAGAAACTTCACACATATGACGTGGCAATGGCGAAAGGAATAACAATTCTATTGAATTGAGTTTAAATTAAATACAGATGATTTCCCAATATCGATTTGCTCTTATTGAGATTGCGTTTTACGAGCACTCTTGCGAAATGTGAAAGCGAATTTCCGATAAACCGAAATGATTAAAATTTCATTTTGTGTTTGACCGTTAACTTGACTAAGGTATTTACGGACACACGATGTACGACAAGATGTGTAATGTTTATAAATAGATATTTCTATCTACTTCCACTCCTAACAGAATTGATATTTAATATTTTTTACTTCCAGCTTAAGGAACAGCATTATTATTTAATAATATAAATATTATTTTTGTGTTCTCCCTATAAACGGGGAAACATTCTCAGACGTCGGTACTTTTTACGTCCACACTCTTATTTAAACATGTTATTGGTATTGTTTACGATTCTTGTAAGTGTAAAATATAAACTTTGTTTAATTTTAAAACTGAAGTGAAATGCGGTGTAATATTATGTAATGTAATGTATAAATGACTTGTTTCAAGTGTATAAACCTATTAAATAAAGAATATTTGAATTTGACAAATTTTTGAAGTTAGTAATTTGACTCCGATTTTCGTTTAATAGAATTTTTATTAGATCTAATCAACGTTTTGAGGTCCTTTTGACTTCATTTCATGTTTCTTTTTTTTGGTTTCTAAGAAATGAAAATTAAACCAAGAAATTGGAAAACTAATTTCTTGGTTTAATTTTCATTTCTTAAGTATGTCCCAACACTAGTATCTACTGATCCGTAGGTGCCATTTGGGGAATAAAACTTAAAATAATAAAATATTCTACTAATGGCATCTGCCAAAAATATCGAGAGGTGCCGTATGTGGAATACCTCAGGTGCCCTTGTCTCAGGTGCCATTTAAGCGGGTGCCCAATATGGAACTATACTACTAGGTGGTAGAGTTCTGCATTGTCTCGCCCGGGTCTGGTACCACCGTCTCACCTATTCCTGCCGCAATAGCGTCAGTGCTTGTCACTGTCGTGTTCCGGTTTGGAGGGTAAGGTAGCCGATAAACTTATGCATGTGGCATTCCCAAGCAGCAATCAAGCATGTTTAATACCCATAAAGCAGCTCATATATTACTTAGTTCTATTGTAGCCGTACAATGGTGTAAAAAGATGCTTTTATCGGTATAAAAGACCTTTATGAGTTTTTATACAGCCTAATGCTGTACAAGGCCTTTCTTAGAGTTTCGCGTAAGCTTTAGGCGTTATATCTGAATATTAATACACTACTGTACAACTTTAAGTATTTTGTAACTCATTAGGCTTATTTTAGTACTTAAAGCTGTACATTAGCTGTATTTTGTTTAGCACGGGAATTTATTACAGCTTTAAGTGTTATTATAGTATCACTCAACGCTTATTTCTGTAAAATGGGAGATGCAATCACTGTTCTACAGCTAATATTTATGGCGTAATTGTAGACTGTTATGCAGCCAATGGTGTTAAAAAATCTGCATATACAGCTGTAGTGCAGCTCAAGGCTGTATTACTGAGAAAATTGTTATTTGCTGTTTTTATATCTGCATCGTTGATATCATGTGGAAAAAATCAAGAGGAAGATTGAAAAGGAATATTTAAATATTATAAATTACCAACCAAGTAATCGTGATGAAGATAAAGCTGAAAAATTACTAAATCAGGTAACCTACAATCGTCATTTTTATTAATGTTCAAGGAAAAGGGTTCCGTAACAAAAACATTAAAAAGTGATTGTAGGTTATCTGATTTATTATATTTTAGGCTTATCTTCTTCATTAGGGTTACTTGGTTGGTAATTTATAATATTTTAATTTTTTTAATGTCATAAGACAGCAAACAAGCAGATGGGTCTCCTGATGGAAAGAGTCAACCATCGCCTATAGGCAGCAAAAATGTTAATGGTGCGTTGCTATCTTGTGGCGAGGTCTAATGCCACATGCATAAGTTTACCGGCCACCTTGCCCTCCAAACCGGAACATGACAGTGACTAGCAGTGACGCTTTACAGCAGGAATAGATAAGGCGGTGGTACCAGACCCGGTCGAGCCAATGCGGAACTCTATCACCAAGTAACCACGATGCAAATGGAAGTGACTCGCATTGCCCATCGGTCGCCTTTTACGACCTGCCTGGCAGAAAGGCAATTGGTCTATTCTTCAAAGAATATATATATATATATATATATATATATATATATATATATATATATATATATATATATATATATATATATATATATATATATATATATATATATATATATATATATATATATTATTTTTAACTTACTACAATACGGAGTGTTACAAAAGCGGTATAGTAAGTCGAAAAGGGGTGACTCAGAGGGTCATTCTGAACAACTTTTGTTCAACGATTTGTGAAAATTCTCGAAATATAATTTTTTTTAATTGTGAAAAATCACGTGACAAACAAAGTTTCTATGGAGAATCAATATTTTTTCGCGAATTTCCAAAAGTCGTTAAACAAAAGTTGTTAAGAATGACCCCCTGAGTCACCCCCTTTCGGCTTACTGTACCGCTTTTGCAACACCCCGTATATATGTATACTTACAATCATTTTAAAAATATTATATACTTAGATACAATTACAGGCAAGAGAGTATGTGTTTCTCTTTGAAGAACTAATAATATTAAATCACAAGCACGAAATAACGTATTCTTCTTAAAAATATTTTTGTGATAGACCAATCTTTAAAGGGCTAGATTTTTCGTTCCTGACCAACTTTTTATCATTTTGTTTTCTTGGCCATTATAATTCACCTTTATTCTCCCACAAACTGGATACGATGTAAATACAGTTTTGGCTTCTCTCAATTGTTTTTATTATTTTATAAGGCATATTTCCCTGAAAAATAAAGTAAAACATGATTGAAATACATATCCCATAAGTCATAGTTAACAATAAGTTGGTTTAGTTGTAAAGTCAAACGACCGACATCAATACATGACAATAGCGAAACAAGGGTTCTTCAATTTTTGTACGCATCTCTAAACATAAGTTAAGTGATTTAAAGCCAATAACTGTACAATAGATTTATATAGGGACTTAGTACAGCCTAAAGTGTATTTGGACGGTAATTAAAAACCAATAGCGGTATAATAGAATAAAAAAAGAGATTCAGTACAGCTATTTGCAGTATATCACCCTCCAAATACACTTTAGGCTGTAATACAAAGCGTCGCACTTATTGTGTATTAAAAACAACACTAAAGAAATATATTGTTGAATAAAAGATATATTTAGCAATAGCTAAAGCTATATCGTGACAAGCAACTTATGTTATAATCATTATGCCTTTATATACAATATTGTACCATAAATACTTGTATATTCTAACCTTAAACACAAACACTTAAAATATTTTGCAATGATTTTATTTGTGTTATCTTGATTATTTCATTGGCGCGTGAATATTTTGAGCGAAAACATATATCTGTTTACAGTAAATTAGAGTTTGCACTTTGAATACACCGTTCAATACTGCTCCAAGTCCAAGAATTTATCGTTTATTAATATATTTTTAATTATGGCATCTGCAGATACGTGATATAATTAATATTATACAATATCAAAAACAGATTGTTGCTTTTTATCATTTTCAAACGCCTATTAAGAACATTTAGCTGTACGAGAGAGTATATTTAGTGTTATAGTTTCTTTATACACCGAATAACAGCCTTTGTACAGCCTATAACAGCTTGTACAGCTATTCTGCAGCCTATTTAACGCTTAGCTGTACAAGACAGTTACAAGAGAGTATCCTTAGTGTTATAGTTTCTTTATACACCAAATAACAGCCATTGTACAGTTTATAACAGCTTGTATAGCTGTTGTGCAGCCTACATAACGCAATAAGCTGTATAACTTGGGGTCCTTTTTGGTGTTATATCGGCTGTAGAAGGGCTTCTACAGCCTTTGTACGGCTTAGTATACAGCTTTAATTTAAAAATGAACCTAAATGCAGCCTATATACAGCTTAACGTGCTACTTGGGATTAGACCTCGCCACAAGATAGCAACGCACCATTAACATCTTTGGTGTCTATAGGCGATGGTTGACTGTTTCCATCAGGAGACCCATCTGCTTGTTTGCTATCTTATGATATAAAAAAAAATTGTGTTTTAAGCATCACAGTCTAATATTTTACAATCAATTCGACTATTGATGAGACGCATAATAGTCTTTAGGCATTTTTTATTTTTTATAATTTTATTTTACTATAAAAACAATTTTCATATGTTATATGTTCAATTTATATATTTACATGGCTTTTTAATATTACTAATAATGTAACATACAAAGAAAGGTTACATTTTTATTACAATTTATATCTGTTTGGGTTAGGTTATAACCAACAATATATAAAGAAACATGAGGGGCCAAATACGGGGAAAGGTGAGGGGGTGGCTCCCCCCCCATTCTGGGGGGGTGAGGGCGGCAAAGCCTCCCATCACAGAGAAAGAAATCCACCTAACGCCACAGTTGAAGTAGGATAGTTACGAATAGGTTCTTTTTTGATCACCCGCCCAGAAACAGGAGCCCCGCGTAATGGGGCTCCGTCGAATTGATCCTACCCGAAATTGTTACAAAAATAAGTTATATTGCATTGCAATGAAGAAGATAAAAAATGTGTTAACAATTTACATTAAAATATATTGTCAAGAAAAAAAAATAGGTAAAATTTATGTTTTTTAGCCTTTAAACATTATGCTAAGTTCTTCTCTCTATGCTATACATATATGGTTATGCTAGTTAAAAATTATGCGAAAACATTATGAGTTTAGTTGTTATGGTAAATTATCATTAGTCCTTACTAAATGTATGCCTACTTAAATTAGTACAAAAATAGTTATGCTATTAAATAAACACCCACTTGATCTCCTGAAATTTGAATCAATTCAAAAAATTGCGCTAGTTATCGTTAAAAAAATCCAAATCTAACATCGCGTTCGAATGTTACAACTTTTCAAAAATTCTAATTTTGTCGTTTTCAAAAAACTTTAAATTTTTGAACTCTTCGTAATCTTCTTCTTCTCTCTTCGTAATCAGAATGCTCTGCTTAGTTATTTTTGACTGTTTTGAAATTAAAATACTTCAGGTATTAAAATATGTAAGGTTACTTAATTCAGGTTCAGGCCATCCTTATCACTTGTCGCTAGCAAATTTTAAGGATGGCCTGAAACTTCGAATAGCACCCGATTGATTTGAGCATGGTACGTCATTCTACCTTCCTCAATAACTACCTTCCACATTCCCATTGATTATTTATATGGTTGATATTTCATTTATCATTCTTGACAGACTTGACCGTTTTAATAAAAAATAAACATAACGTTATCGTTTTTGTCACGCGTTTATTGTCAAGATTAAAACTGTATAAATTTAGTCCGGGAAGGCCACATAGCATTGATAAATAATAAATCCTGTCACGTTAAGTTTTTGTCTACTAAAACAAAACGTTTCTTTATTGAATTTTTCGTAATGAACATTGCTTTTAGCCCTAAAGCTTACTGCTGATACTTTTAGCGACACTGGACTTTGGGGATAATTCAATCTAAATGTTACTTTAGTGTTTTCAGCAGCTTAGCGTGTGAGTGGAATGAGGAGCGTTTACTCCAAGGCCTTTTTATTTACTAACTGCAATTACGCAATAATCTTTCTTATTTTTTTTACTTACTAACTTTTTACTGCCTTAGCTGGTGTCGGAATTCTGGGAGTCGACATATCGAATTACGTTCAGTTTCGCGGTCATTTGGAAGGTAAGGCTAAACTAGCCTCCAAAAAGCTCAGTGTGCTCAGCAGAGCGAGACAGTACTTCTAGCCGGCCCATCGCCTTCAACTTTATAAGGCTCAAATTCGGCCTCACATGGAGTACTGTTCTCATCTCTGTGCCGGAGCTCCTCTGTACCAGCTCCTTCTTCTTGATCGCATTCAGCGTAGAGCGGTTCGAATCATTGACGACCATGCTATTTCGAAACGGCTTGACTCTTTGTTTTTACGCAGAGATGTTGGTTTACTCTGTGTCTTCTATCGTATTTTTCATGGGGAGTGTTCCGACAAGTTATTTTTATTAATTCCTGCCGCTGAATTCCATTTTGATGTCTGAAAATCCACAACTGTGCGTTTCTCTTGGCACTTTTTGCCTCGCAATACTTTGTTGTGGAATTAATTACCGGCAGGGGTGCTTCCAAACGGATATGACTTGGAACAAAAGAGCTTACTCATTCTTAAAAGGTTGGCAACCAACTGCAAGACCTCTGGTATTGCGAATGTCCATGGGCGGTCGTGATCACTTACCATCAGGTGCACCTTCTGCTCGTTTGCCTCCTCTTCTATAAAAAAAAAAACTTATATCTCTTATACCTCCACTGTCTAAGTGCATATATTACTCCATAAATTATTCCGTGAAGCTGAGATGCATTCACAAAACGATTGTTTTTCTGTGTTGTTTTTCTATGTGAGTGTTTTCAGTAAGAACATTGATTTCTCTGAATTTTTTTAGACAGACCCTTGGAATAAAAAAGAAGTATCTTCACGCCCGTTTCCCCGTAGGCTGAGGTACAACATGTTCACACACGTTTAACCGAAGATACTTGGTCCCACAAATGTGATAGGTGGCTAGCCCATCGCAAACCGGGCACTTTCCAATCCCGGGCAACATTGTTTTTATCAGAAAACTGAAATACACATTTTTGTAATTGCCCGACCCGGAATCGAACCCAGGACCTCATGTGTTCAACGCCAATGTGTGGGTGCCGGTGGGTGACGCCAACACCAAAATCGCCTCTGTGGTCTAGTGGGCCGGCCACTAGACCACAGAGGACCACTAGACTACGCTACACTTGAATCGTCAGATTTTCTAAATTTTAGCTGGCAATTAACCCACCATACCCAAATACAACGCGTTACCGTGTTTCCATGCCACTAATTTTTTAAAACATTTTTTTTATCTGTAGATTTTTTCCCCACCATTGAAATGAAAAGCATTATATAACGTTTTATTTTTTTCCTATAACTTAGTCTACAAATTCCAATAGCTCCCGACGACACTCCAGTAACTACCTATTTAGCATCTTGGGCTTCCCTAATTTTACAGTTTCTTTTGTAATAAACATAATATTATGATAAATAATAATCATTGGGAAATTTCACGAATAAATTCATTAGATCAATCTAAATCCAATATAAACAAATTATTTGCTTGTAATATGTGTGTTAGTCAACAATACCAAAAGTATATGTCGCAGGGAATTGAGGATATCAGGGATTACACGAAATCTCTTAGTGATGTCACAAAATTACGGTGGATGTTGAATATTCTTGTTTATTAAGGCCTCTTACTGAAAATGTTTAGTAATAAAATATTAATTTATAGTTAGTGATATGTCGTTTCACTCAACTTAATCTAGTAAAATGTCAGAAAAGCGGATACCGTCGAATACTTTCTTTCCTTCTGAAATTTTTTGAATCTTCCTATCAAAATCCTCTTTACAAACGAACACAACAAATGAACTCTACGCGTTTCTTTACTGGTAGTAAGTGCAACTTCTTCTTCACTCATTGTACAGCAGCTCAGAGCACTTGGCATAGATACAATAAATACAAAATAATCAACAAAACAGAATTTATATAAAACGCGGGTATGCGATGAGTGCGCGCACGCACTACCTGCAGCGTAATAACAAGGTGAAATTAATTAAATTTGATATTATCTGCGAACTGTTATATGTGACCTCCGCTATGGCACCGAAAAAAAGACGACGGGTTAATAAATGGATAAAACTTAGCGATGGTACGGACAATGAAGAAGACCCTAACGGCCCAATTATCAACCTACGTACACCACACTTTCACACACGTCGACACGAAGCACAAAAATACACAATTTACGCAGTCAGCGCACGTTTCACTTCGAAACCGAAGCATCTTCAGGAGAACACTATCTCACTCAACGACTCGTGTTGAGTGGATAGATAGTAAGTAATACAAAAGTTTCTCCGTCGACTAAAAACACGTACCGCGCCAGCTCGAGTGACGTTTTTATCTCATTTCCATTAATGCCCGTGTGAGTACTAGAGTGAGAGAGAGAAATGCATGGCTCGATTTTTATTTGGTGGTATCCATTTTTCTAACATTTTACTAGATTGAGTGAAACGACATGTCACTAACGATAAATTAGTATTTTGTCATATCACTAAACATTTTCTGTAAGAAGGCGTAATAGACAAGATTATTCGACATCTACCCTAATTTCGTGACATCACTAGGGATTTCGTGTAATCCCTGGTATCTTCATTTCCCTGCAACATATATAAACGCTAATGCTTTATGTAAAATGTAGATAAATATCAATATCCGTGCTCGTCATACAAATGCTGATCCTTAGGAATCTTACCAGAGCCCAGAGATTGAAGAGTCAGTGTAACTAGTCATTACCTATTAGATTAACTAGGTGGTCTTTTTTCCTCAGAAAAGAATCCCATGTCATAGGACATGACGATGAAGAAATAACAAAAATATACAATGTTACCAGTATTAATCAGTTAGCAGTCTCATTTCTAAATGCATATGTTGTTGTAATAAGTGTAGTTGCTAACATGTCAATATATATTTATATGATTCGATACCAAACAAGCAGATAGGTATCCTGATAAAAAGAAAACCCATTGCCTATAGACGCCAAAGATGTTAATGACGCGTTAATATTCGTACGGCAAGATGTAATACCACATGCATAAGTCTACCGGTTACCTTACCCTCCAAATTGGAAAACGACAACGATAAGCATTGACGCTATTGAGGCAGAAATAGGTAGGCGGTCATATCAGACACGACTCAGCCATTAAGAAACCCTATCACCCAATAGTCACGATAGTAGTGACATGTATAGCCAATAGTTCACTTGTTATGCCCGGAGCAACACGGGGTAAAATATGCGGTTCCCGTTTTTTTCCGTATTCCCAAAGTCATTGTGGAGTCTATCATAGCAAATACGTTCCCAATAAATTTAAATATAGCATGAGATAAATGATAATAAATGAAAAAAGTTAAATCATAAATTTCTGCTTTTGAAATTCGAACTTCCATACAGTCTCGTACATAAATGGCACTAAAATGTATAAGTTACTGAACTTTACACTATGTAGTTGTTGTTTCCTTGAAACTTACTACGAACACAACAAAGTCTTAATCCGGTGACCTAGCTGTCCTCAAGGCAAACGTAACACATAATGTAATAAAAACTTATCTTTTATTGTCTATATATTTTCTTTGATATTTCTTTGAGTTATAGTAAGTGTATTTCTTTGTATTGGTTTAGAGTTTCTTTGAAGAAGACATCCACCTTCTTTTAAGTTTGTCAGAGGCTAACGATTGGCTAAACGACTCAAGTCACTATCATCGTGACGCGTTTAGACGATCGATCGTTCGTCTGGATTTTGTTCTAGCAAACTTTTATCGCCAAAATTATATTAAATCTTCGGCGATCGATAATACACATAATCGTTTCACTGTATTAATCCGCCCGAAGAAAAGGACTTTTGTTACGTATGTAATCGAGTGATTTAGTCGTTATTACTTTAATCTGTTAAAGATCAAACATACGTATCTTTATGACAAATTACTTACAGGATAGGCAGAAAAAACTAAGTACTTTGTAGCGTGGTCTAGGCAGACTTACTTTGCCTGTTCATTTATCATTCTCTTCGTAAACGCCAGTATCGGAGACACATGACATCACCCTCGAATAGCATTTAACCAATATGTTCATGGTACGTTATGGTGGAGGTACATTTCTCAGCACGGAATTGTCTTTTATCGTCACTCCATCTTTTTCTGTAAAAGTTTCTAGTAAAAGATAGCGAGAATACGATAGCATGCGGCAGAATCCGCAATGCGATCGCATTCCTGCTACCTTTCTCGCTCTAGCAAATGGCAGTTCTGAGCAATAAAAAAGGATGGGACGACGGGAAAAGGCGGTTCCGTGCTGACAGGTGTAGCCCAATTCTTTGTTTTGGCCCCTATAGAAGTAGGTGCTCCTGCCCTACTTCAATCAACATTTATTTGTATCAGAATTATTTTATTACTTGATAGGTCATTGGCAGAATGTTGTCTACTGATATTGTTTTAAAAAACCCAAGCTACGAAGTGTACGTGAATCTGTCGGTTAAGTAACAAGTGTTTATGTTCATAAAAGGCAAATTAGCACATTTTACTCGTGTTTGTCCCGGGCTCGGAAGAATAGGCCAACTGCCGTTCTGCCAGGCAGGTCGTAAAAGGCAACCGATTGGATATACAAGTCAATAGTCAGTACCATCATGACTACTAGGTGTTAAGAGTCTGGTACCACCGCCTTACCTATTCCTGCTGCAGTAGCGTCAGTGCTTGTTACCGTCGTGTTCCGGTTCAGAGGGTCTTACCCTCCGGTAGCCGGTTAACTTATGCATGTTGCATTAGATCTCGCAATTAGATAGCAACGCATCATTAAATCCTTTGGTGTCTATAGGCGATGGTTGATTCTTTCCATCAGGAGACCTATCTACTTGTTTGCTATATTATGACAAAAAAACATTGATCTCTACATATTTTGGCAGTATAATATAGAGTTGGTCTTTTCGGTTTCGATGTCGGTTGGCCTTCTTTTGAAAAATAGATTATCTGCAGCTCATGTGACAATAGCACCCCGAAACATAGATAGCAATGAACTATTCACACCTTTGATGTTTTTAGGCGAAAATTATCTCTTTCTATCAGCATATTATGAAAGAAAATCGCAGGTTCCTCTCACTAGATACCTAATTTTAAGGAAATATAATAAAAACTAATAATCGCCTCTGTCTCTAGTGGTCCGGTGACGGCGTTGACAACACGAGGTTCGATTGCAGGGTCGGGCAAATCAAAAACTGTGTTTTTTCATGTCTCCGATAAAAACAACGGATTGAAATAGTGCCCGGTTGGCGATAGGCTAGCCACATATCACATTGTGGGTCTAAGTATCTTCGGCTAATAGTGGGTACATATTTTATCTGTACCTACCTCTTCGGGAATACGGGCGTAAAGACACTCTTTTCATAATAAAAAATATGATGCGCCACTGATACTATCAATTTAATTTTAAACACGTTTTTTACTAGTCCCTATATTAAAATTATTGTTATACAGGTTGTTTTCTTAGTCATAGGACGAAATCTAACCCATGGAAATTTACGCTTACACATATTCAATATAAATATTTAAGCAAAAAAAAGTGTTAAATAATCGAGAAAACAGTAATTGAAATATTGTCAAAAGTCTCGTAAATTATGGTTACCTTGCGCTAGTCATCACGAATTATCATAACAATATCAGTAGTTTGTAGGTAGATAATGCAAATGTAATTACGTCCCCACATTAAACTAGTGTTTGTTCCTTAATACAAGCAAAAATATCTGCGCACTAAATAATAAAAAAATGTCTTTGACGCGTAGTGCTTATGATTAATTTGTTTTATGAGATAATTAGGTCAAAAATTAGATGAACTAAGGTCATATATTTTATAGATATTTGGGCTCAGAGTCGAATGTTGAGTATTCTCCTTCAACAGGTCCCTTGGGTAAAAAACAGCCCATATAAATAATTAAATAAATAATTAATTATTTAAATACTTCATAAAATAAAGTTATAGTTTTTACTTAAAAATAAAAAATAAACAGTTTAATTCATTATTATTTAATACAAAACTAGAAACACTCTGTACAATCTTTTTTACTAACAATGAATGCAGGTGTCATAACTCATAACGCACGATCTGTCATCGTTTACGATACCATTGTCTTAGCCCGATTCCTGTATCAATAAAACTACTCGTTATAGTTACGAATAGTGACATTTTCTACGAGTCGTAAGCTAAAACTGTTCTTATAAATATCAAATTACCGAATAGTCCTAAAATTTGTGGAACGCCTTGTTATTATTAAATTGGGTGCTAATGGTTATTGCCACCAATTATGGATCGTTGATTGTAGGTACCCGGCATGTAGACAGCAAGCACGCACAACAAGCACAGATTCCATCTACTTACGGATGAATTACAATGCATTTCGTTGTAACGCATTACGCAACACTTAGTAAACAGAGTATAAAGGTGTGTAAAAGTTATAAAATTGAAAAAAGTATTTTGTATCTGAACTATTAAGTTTATTGGCATATTTTTTGTGTATGGTCTAAATAAAATATTTCGAAGAAAAATCTAACAATCGCCTCTGTGGTCTAGTGGTCGGTGTCAGCGTTGAACACGCGTGGTCCCGGTTTCGATTCCCGGGTCGGGCAAATCAAAAAATATGTTTTTCAACTTTCTGATAAAAACAACGTTGCCCGGGTTTGGAAAAGTGCTCGTTTGGCAATAGGCTTGTCACCTATCATACGGTGGGACTAAGTATTTCGTCTAATCGTGTGTGTACATGTTGTACCTCTGCCTACCTCTTCGGGGATACTTTTTTTCGTAGACGATTTGTCATTTAAAAAAATATTGCCTCCGGTACTTTGTATAAGAAAATATATCACTTCAAACAAATTTAACATAATATTATGTACATTTTAGCCAAACTTCCACTCGGATTCACATCAATAATACCTATATTAAGTGATATGACTTCAGCAAACTCTACTTAACGATTCAAGTTTTATGATATTCTTAAGTGGCAAGTTTAACCCTATTTCCGTTGAAACACATTTCAGCATTCATGCTGCACGCGCTATAAAACTCATTTAAATTGTATTTATTTATAAACGGTGATTTCAGAAATGCCTCGTAAAATTTCTGATGGGCCACGGTTATTGGTTTTGGCTTACAGTAGCACTTTGCAGCTCCAATGGCACTCAAATATTCGTCACTCGTTATTTTTGTGAGTTATTAAACTATTATATACAATTCCTGCTTACTTTTAGATAATCTTTGTCTGTCTGTTTAGTCTGGGCTCCATTTAAATATATCATCTTCCATTCTGCCAGAAAGTTCGTATTAGGATACAATATATATGTATATTATTTTAATCTACTATGTGCTAGAGTTTTGCAGCCTCTCATCCGAGTGTACTTCCACCGTAACGGAATACTGGAGACTAACAGAGTTCAATGTACATACAAGTAATATTCGAGCAACGCACACACAGACACATCTCACTGACGCGATATCTCGGAATGGTTCAGGACTTTTTGTTCCATACATTGTATCCATATGTATATTGACTTCGGTTAGTAGTCTCCAGTATTCTGTGCCACCGCCTTATCCATTCCTGCCGTAATATCATTAAGGGTCTACAAATATATGCCTTTGACATTACGGGGTAGCAATACGGATAGCAATACACTGTTAACATCTTAGATGTCATCTACGCACGCCGCTTAGAAGTTTATTGTTTACAAACGGGAATTTACCAAACTCGCAACAAGACTTGTTAGTACAACGGGCAGTGACCATAGTATTAGAATATTACTACACTAATTTGAGGCTTACTAGGTAGTTAAGAAATATTCTCATTTTGTTATATTTTTATTGTTCGTTTCAGACCATTAACTGTCGTGTCCTTCAGGCTTCAATATGTACAATCTTTAACCAGTCAACCGTTTTACCAGTCAAGAATATCTAATACACACGTTAATTGGCAAAAACTGTACATATTGTAGAAAATGTTGGTTAATGGTCATATATAACCAATAAAAATATTATAAAAAGAGAATATTACTAAGCTTCATAGTAAACCGCAACGAAATTAATGTTAGCTAAGTAAGAATTATAAAATATGGTCATCTTGGGGGCGACAGGCGCGTGATTTGGCTTACACATGTCGCGGCGCTGATTCGGTGTCTATGCACAGACACGGTAATGTTATTAAGAGTATTTTGACTCGGCCCTGTCCTTGAAATAAATACCTACAGCCAGCCGCGCCGTGTTGTACGTAAAATGCGATAAGGCTGCCCGCCTTCAATATTTTAACTACATCTGTCTGCGGTGTCACATCGGCCGTTTGTCACTGCAGCGCAACCCTCAGTTTGTTGTGTATCGAGTGCATGCCGAACTCCGAGTGCGTAGGTATATTACTCGCGTTCCACCTGTTTGTATGAAGATAGAATACTGCTAGATAACATTACCGTGGCACAGGTACCCGTACTTCATATTTTTATTGAATAATTAGAATAAAATATACTTACGAGTACATATTTTTTACATATTCGGTATTATAATCGAGTAATGTACACCCTCCTTCAGTGTGACCAAACATTTACCATTCAACCTTTATAAATTGAAAAAAAGAAAAATAAATTTTGCTCAGCTTGTATAAGTTTGTTTGAAACTTATATTGATGTTTTTCTTTCTATGATCTCAAATAAGAAACGAGGCAATTTCTTGTAGAACTTTCCGTGGATTCTCATATACATACTCTGCAAAGCCACTGAATTAAGCATAGTAGTGTATTATATGGAACAAACTCACCGAAAGTCAAAATATAGATGACCTAAGCGGTGCAAATATTTTTTATAGTAGAGGGGACAAATGAGCAGGTGGTGCACCTGATGCTAAGTGATCATCGCAGCTCATGAGCATCCGTAATGCCGGAGGTCTTACAGTTGCATTGCCGGCCTTTTTAATTGCCATGTCACACTTTCCACCACGTCACCAGGAAGAACAAAAACACACTCCTGTACGCACTCCTCATATGTGGAGTGCGTACAGGAGTGTGTTTTTGGGTCTGGGGCGACGCTTCAATCCGATGGTTATTTAAAAAATGTTGTTTCGTCAAAAGTGTTTGATTCGGCAGTAATTGAAAGAATACCGACTCATCAAAAGTACGTGTAAAGTTTTTTTTTATTTGACTTTTCCACTGAAACATGCTCACGAGAATGAATAGCACTTCACTCAACAATAGTTGAAGTAGTAATAGCTTGCATCACAATTAATCTTATTGTATATATATGTCCATTTCGGTACGAATAAGCGCCACGTTGTGTAAAAGTGAGAATTTATTTGTTCGAAAGTGCAATTTAAAAAATGTTTTAAGATTTCAAGTTGTTGTAAGTTCTTCTTTCTTTCTTGGATCTGCGGTGAATTTGTTACATATCTTATACCCCTTTTTTCATTTTAGCGGCATTGCAGTAGGACTCACAAGCCCGCAAAGAGTTGCAAATCAAATTGGCTCTGTTTCTTCTTTGCGTAATGGATTTCCACATAGTTTTCTTAAATCTACAAATTATCTTAATACGCACACAGTCATGGGCGTACCTAGGTTCTGGGCCGGGGGGGGGGGGGGGGGGGAAGGGGCAAACCGTAACATTTTAAAACTATATATTTAGCTTATTACATTTTTTATCTACAACAGTAGATAGTTAGTAGGGAGATAAAGAAATTCCTGGGGGGGCAGCTGCCCCTCCCTGCCCTCCCCCCACTCTCGGTACGCCCATGCACTTAGTCAAGATATGCAAATATGTTAAGTTTAATATTTTAAGAGTATTAAAAAGTGGATTACAAGAACGTGACTGATTGAATTCCTTTTTATTTTAAATGCTGAAACAATTTCTAGGTAGTAATATCAGTGCCTTCTTCTATGCTAATCACCGTATCTGTCGATGATGGACGAACGACCGATAACGCGGAATCAACAACCCTGTCGTCTGTGGAGGTTAAACGAAGAAATATGAATATTGTAGATGAGACCTTTCTGGAACAAAAAGACGTTCTATTAGATATGGTGACCATTTTAACTTTTAATCGATGAGTTAGTTGTAGCCTTATGTTAGCTATAGAAGTCAGAGTATCATCATGCCAGATCTCTTGCAGGGCAGGTAGAATGAACCAAAATCTATAGATTTTCTGATTCTCCTCAAATCAACCGCTTTTTGCTTGGCAAATTGAGCGGTGATTTCCTATCGTTTTTAATGAGCTGGTAACCATTACCGCTTATTTCTAGCTTTAACCGAGATCGACAGCTTAACGTGCTTATCCGACGTACGTAGTTGTTAGCATACCACCACCTGATTCCTGAGCTATTGCTGAGTTTTGGATTTTCGGAAAAAGCTTCGAAAAGTCACAATTGCACGTTCGTCCGATCTGGGGATCAAACCTGGAACATCAAGAACTGAGCTGAATATATTAAAGCTCTACACAACAAGCCAGTCGACATAATAGTTATATTAAACCTGCACTAAGCTATAAAGTTGATAGGCCACATAGTAGACAACGCGCAAGTAGTACTCCAAATTTATTACAAACTCTAGTTACTACTTACTAGAATATCCGGCTTTTAAGAATGTCCGGCATCCCAGAAGCCCGTGAGATTAGCCAAAGATTACAGTGTATATTGGGACTAACTGAAGTAACTTTAAAAAAAAGGTGTGTAATATTGTAATTGTAATATACATACTGTAATATTATAGTCGCCTCTGTGGCCTAGTGGTCCGGTTTCGGTTGACCACATGAGGTCCTGAATTCGATTCCGTGGTCGGGTAATTGAAAAACATGTTCATTTAGTTTTGTAATAAAAACAACATTGGATAAGTGCCGGTTGGCGATAGGCTTGCCATCTATACCATTGTGGAACCAAGAATTTTCGGCTGATAGTGGGTGCACAGGCTGTACCTTTGCCTACCTCTCTGGGGATACGGGCGTGAAGATCCTTTTTTTTGTAATATTGTGCACACATAAGAATTGAAACTTTTTGACATATAATTTTTCTGCTATTTACTACTCATGAAGTATTAGGTATAGGTGGAGCTAGCACTCGTATTAATCATTTAAAACACATATTTACGTTATATCTCTGTCTATGAGGTCTCTCCATCTCTTTTTATACAGCTGTGTTAGAAAGAGAGGGAAAGACCTCAGAAGCTGTCAGCAGTATTTAAAATTGTGTTTCAAATAGGTATTAGAAGTGCTGCCTCCAGATATAATACAGCTTCTTGTTACTACTTAACAATTAACACCATGGCGCGTGACTGTCAAGCGTAACATAAAAGTAAGACGTTTTTCTGTAACATTGATAGAAAGTTTCCCCCATACGTAAGTTTTCCGCCGTGTAGGTCCGTACTCCTTTGGAGAAAAGACCAACTGCCGTTCTGCCAGGCAGGTCGTAAAAGGCGACCGATTGATTATACGTTTCACCACAATCGTGACTACTAGGTGGTAGAGCTCCGCTATGTCTCTGTGATGTCTATAGGCGATGTTTTCATGAGGAGAGTTATTTGCTTATTTGCTATCTTATGATAAAAAATAAGTCGCTAAGGAGTTTCAATTCAAAAAAATAAGGAAAACGTAAAATGTGTCAAAAAATCTGTAAACGGTTAAACCTGCAGGCCATCCCTGAAACTTCTCGCTAAATTAAGGTATTAAAACTATATGCATATATTCTTTCAATTTAAACATTAATATAAAAAATCGAAGATGTACAATCCCAAACAAAACTGACACTCAAAACTTTTGCTAACGTTATAGATATGGCAAAAACATATGCTTTTGCGTATCTAACCTTAAACGCAAGATTTATATGTGTTTTAACAAAGCAATGTACAAAAAGTAATAAAATTGATAGTACGCGGTTTTATCTCAAATGAGCGCACATTTTGAGATTGTGCACTCATTTTTAGAGAACGTTTTTGACACACTGATCTTGGGTTTTTTTATATCTTCTTGGGTTTTTTTATATCAATGAATTCAAACATCTATTTGGTTAAAAATGGCAGTATATTGATTTTTTTAAAAGCTGTGTAGTTTGGAAACGATGATCGATTTTTATCTTTCGAATGGCATTCAACTCATTTTTTAAGAACTAACTAAAATATTGCTTTAGCTAAATAATCGATAGGTTGAAAAATTTCGATGCAATGTAAAAAATATTTCATTTTTAATTTTCTTCATTGATTAATCCTAAACAAATTTACCGATTTTGATTAAATTATCTGTATTTGACGCAGTTTATAAAGAAGAAAAGCTGAAAAGTTTTTGAAGTCAATCGATGAATTAACTTGAAAGTTATTTAAAATAATTAAATAAGTTTGCTAAAAACAACGTAATTTTAATATTTGTAAAGCTATAATATAAGCTATATAAGTTTTGAGAATTAGATTCGATCTTGATTTCTGTAACGGCATTTGATGTAGTTTTTTAGTACTAAAATATGGCAGAATACCAAAAAACACTTTTTTCAACATTTTACGTCAACGATTAATCCCAAACGGATAAACAGATTTTGATGCAATTTATGTATTAGACGTATTTTTTTGAAGAATAGAGCTGATTAGTTTTTGTACTCAATCGGTCTATTAATCTGGAAGTTTTATTAAAAAAATACTGTTTCGCCAAAAGTTTTTTTGTGATTTTTTCATTCGATTTGATTGAAATTTTTAAGAAGTCTAAGTTGAGTGGACCCCAATCGAATGCCATCAACCGCGTTTCGATCTGTCCAGCCATTCAAAAGTTATAGGATGTTTACACACACACACGTACATACATACATACATACAGTGGAAATAGTCGGAAAAGTCTGGTGAAAACTCGATTTTTGAAAATCGGGGCAAAATCAGTAGCTTTCTTATCTATATACGTAGCGGGAAGTTAAAAAAAACAAAAAAAGAAATACGTTTTCATATTTCAAACCTTCGCTATTTGAGTTTAAGATACAAATGTACTTCATTCAAACTTAAATGGAACAAACGTCGTGTAAGACAACAGCATTTATCAATTTACGTAGCCGGAGACGCCGGAATTGCGAATGTCGTTAAATAAATCTGACAACGATTTATCGGAAATTCAACGCAGTCGAGATTTTATGTATTTTTTCTTTTAAATATGCATTATTCATCGTTTCGTTCAATCAGTCAGTTACAATTTTTCTTATGCTAAACTGTCGCAACAGAATACTTAAAATTTGTATTTCAGAACATATTCCAAGCTATAATTCTAATTTTAAGCCAGTATTTGTAGTAAAAATATTCACCAATTAATCATAAGCAAAAACTTGTTTCAGTTGAAATGTAGTTCCGTTTTGAAAGTCTTGTTTGTACCAGAAATTGCGCCGCTTGATTTTTAATCTTGTAACCTTTCACAATTATTATAAGAATATATTTTTTAAATTCATAATTTTTATTATAAGTATAAAAGGACTTTATATCTCAGTAAAAGGTTATTAAAATTAAACGATTTATATCAAATATCACGATCAGATTTATTAAGTATTCACAATAAATAAATATAAAATAATAAAAAATCCAATATATTTGGCACTGACCTTATCTCTGTGAAAGCCGAACACCAATTGAATCAAATTTGCCGGAATAGTCGACTGTATTAATTATTGGCACTAAGGTTCTATTCTGACATTTTACCAAAGATAATAGAATAGTAATAGTCTCTGATATGCGTAGATAAAAATACATCGCTCGTTGTACACTAACCATTGACGTGTATAATAGTGGTAATATTATACACGTCAATGATACTAACTCATATCGCGATTGTTACAGTATAGAAAGCAAACAAGCAGATGGCTTTTCTGGTGAAAAGAGACAACCATCCCCTGTACACACTAAATATGCTAAAGATACGTTGCTATCTTTGTGGCGGTATCTTATGCCACATGCATAATTTTACCGACCACCCTACAAAAATTTTATCTTTCTGCACTATTTTATCACGTAAGCTTAATGCTGGAGCCGCACTTGCGTCTGTTTTCCCGAAGTGCGCGCTAAGGCACACTAAGGAATGTATGCGAAAATAGCCGATAATAGCCGGTCACATCTGTATTTATCGTGTCATGCACGAAGCTTTGTGACTAGCATAACTGTGCCAATTTTCATACTCCTACGCTCGTAGAGTTTCGTAAAAAGATAAAAGTTGATACTCACAAAGTTTTTGCTTCACGTATTTATATTTTACTCTTTTGCGTTATTCAAGATTACGATTTACTTATACTTAGGTGTATAAAGAATAGCCTATGATACCCCTAGACAGCGTAGCTTTCGAATGGTAAAAGTACCCGTATTTTTAGGAACGAGTCAGGAGTAGGAGTATCATTAAAATTTTAAAAAATACACGTTTTCTTTTTATAATAATAGTATAGATATTTGTTACAAAAAAGTATATTCACGTCCAGTATCAAAAAGTATCTTCATTTTAATACAAATAAATACATTTTGGATTGAATAATAATAGCGTCATGGTTAAATTTCGACCCGGGGATTTTTATAGTTAACATTACGTGTTAAACTTAAATAAACATTAACTATGAGTAGCGTCTTGAATCTTGATATTGCTTGACAGGGCATATTTCGAACGAAACTAATTTAATTTCCTCCTACGTTAATTTAACAATTATATAACAAAATATGATTAAGATTAATTCTTTTTACTCTTTCTTTCTTTGTCGTAGAGTCCTTTAAAGGTCGTAGATCTTAAAGATATTTTTTAGGTTTAATTCAAAGTAGGATGTAATACAATCACATTTTGAAAGTAAATAAAGTGAAACTAGGTTATATCCTACTATATTTTGCAATATGATCGATTACGTCGATTGTGCTGATCGCTATCTATACGTATACGTATAATTAGTTAAATGAGTTCATCGTTACAGATGAAATTCACATTTATAATTTTGATCAGTACTTTCGTATTTCTAATTTTTTTTTGTGTTATAGCACTCGCCCCGTGCTTGGGAAATTGGAAAAACCTTAAAAACAACAAAGAAAAATATCGACACGCGGGATTTGAACCTGCGACCATTTCCCTAAAGCCGGGACGCTCTTCCACTGAGCTAGCTAGACACGAGCAAGATGCTTCGGTTGCGAAGTGAAATGTGCGTTGTGTGCTTCAATTGTGTGCTTTTGTGTTTGGTGCTGTCGTGGTATAAAGTGTGGTGGACGAGGGTGGATAACTGTGCCGCTGGGGTCTTCATTATTTTCAGACCTACGGTAAGTTTGTTCCATTTCTTACACCGCTTTTATATGTTTTCCTTTTCAGTAATATCGCAAAGGTACACTTAAAGTTCGCGGAAAATTGCAAAATAGTTTTCTTCGTCAGAGTTAATTACTCTAAAAAATCTCGTTGAAAAAAATTTGATGGGCGTCAGTTGATTATTTATGTCTGTAAACACGAAATAGGTTGATTGGCTTTATAAATTTAATTTATTTTATTATCAATATTATCTAATCCACTTAGAATCAATATACTTATTGAAAATCACTTCATTCGGATCTGTTTTTTTTTAATAAATAATTGAAAGAAAAAAAAACGTTGCGGCGTGGACTTTTGGATTTTCTTGAATTAGGATTAGTTTTATCAATGCTTTGCTTATTGTGTACATCCAGAAAAAAAAACAGTTTTGTAAATAATATATATTATACATTTTTTTATAGATTAGGAACTACTGCGGATTATAAAATTAGTGCTCAAAAATTAAAAGGTTCATTTTAGCTTTGAGAGGCACTAGCATATATATGGCCTGTTTTACAAGAACAACATTGTTTTTTTAAATTATACAATATCTTAGCTTCTTCAAGACATGATACTGATGGAGAAATCTCTTTCAGCCTAGTTCAAAGGATACGCTTTTAGCCTTTTTATAACATGTTTGTCAATTGTTGGAAATAAATTAACACCTAATAACTTTTATTGGTTATTAGACACTATTACACTTGTGCTTAAATTTCACTTTTATACATATAGTTTTAATATATTACTCGATCGGTTTCACTTTTTAAAGTATCTTCAGGATGTAACATACTTAACTTCGCCTAAAATGCTTTCTAAAATGTAACATAAAATCTTAAAAAATATATTTTATCAGGGTAGCTGCCCTACATGCAAAGTGAGGATGGTAATTTTTTTCCCACGTACCTCACTGTGTAGAGTATCGTTGGATAGGTTTTTGAAAAATTTTGTAGGTCTGTGAAAACAAGTTTTGTATTAAGAGACTCGTTTGTAAAATATAAAACTCTTAAGTGCGAATTTTTGTTAGAGTCTAGTGTTCCCCCCCGCCTCTTCTGAAGCCTAAACAGTTGGTTTGTTTTGGGCGTGAGAAAATAATCATGGTAGTAGTAAATATAATAAAATTAAAAGGAAAACTACACTGCTTAGAAAGCTTTACAATTTTTTGAGTAACCACGTACGACCAACTTATAAAATGTACTCAGAGAAGTTTTTGTGGTTCCACACCACCACTGCAGGTTCACCACCAATTTTTTTGGTGTTGGTGGTTGGTGTGGTATATATTTGTCATTAATGTTCATAGTATGAAACTATAAAATCCCTCTTCTTAGTCCGCATTATTGTGATAGACAAATTCGGAACCCTACATTGCGCGTGGCCCAACACGCACTGTACCAAATTTTTTCTTCAGCTTTACTAATAGAAATATATACATATTTTTTGATTATGTCATTACACTACTACACTACGTACCTATATATTTATTTTGGATGTAAGAGGTTTCTTACTCCCTATTCAAGTAGTTACTTCAAATTATGCTAACGGTGTATTTACAGTTAGAATCGAAGTTGAAAAACGTACTGAGTAAGAAAAAAAAGCAAAGTAGCCGTACTGAAAACGCAGAAGAAGTTAATTGTGATCTTCTACCTAACGATGTAAACTTACAACTACAAGCGAAGGGTATAGTCGGCGTCGGAGAAACTGATGTTCAGTTAAAATATGGAGAAACCGGTAATATTTTTTATTTAAATAATATATTTATTTTAGTAACTAATAATTTAAAAGCTGTTTCATGTTCATCTATTAATATTATACATTGACGTAGTTATTGTTGTGTTTGCAATCGCAGCCATTCCCATTGGGAGATGGTCCTTAATCAGAGCCAATATTGCAACTTTTACACTTGTACTTTTGAACAAACTGTAGTCCTCTATTTCGACCCATCAGGGGTTCATTTTTGGAACAAGTTAGTAGCCTATGTCCAATCCAGGATCTATAACTATAAGCCAAATTTTATCTAAATCAGATCAGCTGTTTAGCCGTGAAAGCGTAACAGACATACATTCTTTCGGATTTACAATATTATATTAAATATTTAAAATGTAAGTGTAAGTATATTTGAATCCATACTTACATACTAATATTATAAATGGGAAAGTGTGTGTGTTTGTTTGTCCGTCTTTCACGGCAAAATGGAGCGATGAATTGACGTGATTTTTAAGTGGGGATAGTTGTAGGGCCATCCCTTGTGACATAGTGACATAGGCTAATTTTTGTCTCTTACTTTACGGAAGCGAAGCCGCGGGCGAATGCTAGTACTGAATAAATTGAATTTATATTGCTAGACAAATTACACGAATCTTAAAGTAAGCATAGTATTTGCTTGTGTTGGGTTAGTCAACGATATTAATCTTCTTTTTTTAAATTTTTTTTATATCATAAGATAGCAAACAAGCAGATGGATCTCCTGATGGAAAGAGTCAACCATCGCCTATAGACACCAAAGGTGTTAATGGTGCGTTGCTATCTTGTGGCGAGGTCTAATACAACATGCATAAGTTGACCGGCTTCCTTACCCTCCAAACCGGAACACGACAGCGACAAGTACTGACGCTATTACGGCAGGAATAGGTAAGGCGGTGGTACCAGATCCGGGCGAGACAATGCAGAACTCTACCACCTAGTAGCCACGATGTTAGTGACTCGCATAACCAATCGGTCGCCTTTTACGACCCGACTGGCAGAACGGCAGTTGGTCTGTTCTTCAAAGGAGCCCGGAACCAACACGGGGAAAATCTTCTATATATTAAGGCGATTACATACGTCAAACTACGAAATATACTTCTCTTTGAAAGCCTACTACTCCTAAACGGTTAATCCAATAATTAAAAAAAATATACATTATACGTAAAATATAACTTACTTTAAATTTTAAGTTCGTTTTTTCAAATTTCACTGTCATTTTTGACGAAAAAAAAATCGAATATCTCTCTTATTTTTACGCAAGAATTTTCTTATAACTTTCAAACTACTGAAACGATTTTGATGATTTTTTCACTTTATTACAGACAATTTATTGCTTTATAAAATTTAAGTTCAAAATTTTACAAAATAATTATAGCGTGCCATTAAATCAATAAAAACCTTATTATTTCATTCGCGGACAGCGCTCGCTCCGAAAGTCAGTCTCTCGGTAGCGTTCGTACGGGGAGGCTGTGTCGCACGTTAGCATACTCCGCTCTCCACATTCGAGTCAAAGAGTATTAATACAGATAGTACGTTTGGCACAGTAATAAGGTTGTGCTGTTTGAAAATTGGACATTTCGTTTACGCTTGAACGTTTTTTATAGTAGATAGTAAGTTTGGAGCGGAAAGGCTGTTTTTTTACA
Source organism: Apodemia mormo (assembly GCA_036924255.1). Classification (NCBI taxonomy): domain Eukaryota; kingdom Metazoa; phylum Arthropoda; class Insecta; order Lepidoptera; family Riodinidae; genus Apodemia; species Apodemia mormo. The sequence continues at coordinate 9,518,853 of JAUPFN010000010.1, read as the reverse complement.
GAGGTTGTCATTATAATGTAATTTAAACCTTTAAAGATATAAAAGGGGCGTTAGTGATTGTATTAAAATACATTGTTTATTACATAAAATTTAGTACTTATGCTTTTTAATACGATTAAAGGAATACGCATTTTTGAATTTCATCTCATAAATGGGTAAAAGGAGAGTTAATTTTTGTGTGAAAAATTAATTGTTTGTTGTAAAAATTACTTAAAATTCAGTATTTATGCTTTTCAATACAGTTAAAGAATTTTTTATTTTAAAATGTCTTTAATTTCATCCATTAAAAGGGCAAGTGTATAAACTTGTATTAAAAATAAAAAGTTTATTATCTAAACTCTCATAAAATTTAGTACCTAATTATTCAATTCAATCCAAATTGAAGAAACATGCGCGTGATGAAGTTCGGGGTTTCATCCCTTAAAAAAGTAAAAGTGGGAGTTACAATTCACCATTGTCATTCATTCATGGTCAACATAACTTGAAATTTGGTAGTTATGTTCTTCAACATAATTTAAGAATTATATGTTTAGGGATTTTATAAATTTTATTCCTTAAAATGGTAAAAAAAGCGTTTATGTTTGAATGAAAAATAGATTGTTTATTGTAAAATATTGTAGAAATTATTTAAAACTTATTATTTATGTTTTTTAACACAATTAAATATGAGTTTAAGGTTTTTTAAATTTTATCCCTTACAAGGATAAAAAACATCAAAACTCTGAAGAAAAAAGATAAAAAACTGGTACTATTTAAAGGTAGTGAAGTCTTCGCAACCAGCGTGTTTACATGAAGAGAGTAATTAACGTGCAGGAAGCAAGAAAAAATTGTAGGGATCGTGACATATTGCACTTGGTTCTCTTTGCCTACCTCGTAAGGGGACTGGCGTAAATATATGTCGTTGTTGTTGTTTTAACAATAACCAGGACCGATGACTTTACATGCTCATCCGAGGTACGGAAGTGATAACACCCCACCCGCCAGAATCCAAGTGGCTACTGAGATTTTTTAACTTTCGAAAAATACCTTAAACGTTACTTTAGGTTATCCCCTAGACTACGAGGCAGTTATTATAATCATTAGTTATTTTTTTTAAACCTTGGTTTTTTGCAACACATTAACCCGATTTTGGAACTACCGCCTTACATATTCCTGTCGCAATAGCGTCTGTGTTTTTAAATGTCGTGATTTGGTTTTGAGAACAAGGTAGCTGATAAACCCATTCTAACACTGCTAGATGAATAGCGATGCACCATTAAAATTTTTAAGTGTCTATAAGCGATGGTTATAATATGTTTCTATCAGGAAAACTGTTTACTTGTTTGCTGTCATATGAAATGAAATAAATATAAATAAATTAAATTAATTACAAATAGTCTAAATTAATCAACCTGTTTAATACCATCCTCTATAAGCTTTCAATTAAATTAAATCTCTACTTTTTCTTACGAAATTTTGAAACAAAAAAAAATTTTAAAAGGTTATTTAAGAGATCACTTTTACAAAATCACATTTTGAAAGGTTTTGTTAAATATTAAAGGTAAATTGTATGTATTAAAATAAAGTGATACACAATATGTATTGTATATTACAAAAAAAAATAAGATACGTAACAGTCATTATTGTGTAAAATTATCATATAGTTTTTTTGTCGATTTTCGATATTTACTGTTTTTTCTTTCGATATTGATTGTTTTTCTAAAATGAAAGGATAATCGATAAATGACCGATTATCGATTATGAGTTTTGAGTTTGCCAACATTCATTTGATTCATGATGATAAAAGTTCATATAGGTAAACAAATATGTTAAAACGTATCTGCTCCCACTGTATATACTCTTTGACGACGGGAGATCTTGACGTGCGAAATAGTATTTACGCTGCGCCTGTCACTAACTCAAGGTCGTTCGCAGCTGTAATCGCCTTAATACGTGAAGGTAAAACTTTAGACCCCTTTTTTAAGACAATTGCGTGAACAGTGGTGGATGAAAGTTGGCAAAGCTAAAGATTACATTGCGGAGAACTGCAGAAACCTAATATTTTTAAATAAAATCCATTAGAAATACATTAAATTAATAAAAATATACATTACACACACTGCATTCATGTAACGTACATGATATTATACACACATGTATACTATGCTACTTTCTTTACGCCTAAAGTCAGTTGTGAAAATTAAAATATGAATATCAAGCAGAGAAATATATTTATACGTCTTTGATTAGAAGAAATTTTATTGTTGAGTCTATGGTCGAATTTCGACTACAGGCGATCGCTAGTATATAGAAATACATATATAAATACTGTTACAGAATAATAAACACCCACCCAGAGATACTAACATCTATGCTCATCGCATAAATGTTTGTCCCTGTCGGGAATCGAACCAGAGCCCCATCGGTTGGTTGTTGAGTTTGCTAACCACTTAATCAACGGGGTGGTAAATATAAAACGACGGCATAGGTTATTTTACGTATAAAAAATTGTATTGGAATGTGAAAAAGCAGAAGGGCAACTGCACTCACAATAATTATTAACCTATCAATTAATCTAGCGCATGTTCTATATCGCTTAAGCGGTGTGTTTTTAGAAAAATAAAAAGTAGAGAAGGTCACTCACTCTAGGATTCCAATCAAGAGATCCAAGTTCGAATACTTTTTTAACGGTTACATCTGCGACAACGACCGTTTTTTTCGTTATAAGACCGTTGTAATTTTGCGTAAAAATTAAGATTCAAAATATATTGCCTAAGATACTCAGAAATATTTTAACTGAAATCTACAGCAATATTGTTAAGAACAAAGTTTCGTATTTTTGATTTTTTTTATATGTATCGAATGAATTCAAAAACTGTTGGACCGATTTGAAAAATTCTTTCACCATTCGAAAGATACTAGATCATTCCCGAGTAACACAGGCTACATTATACTTTCAAAAAATTAGAGATCCCTACCTAGATTGAAAAATGTAACCCAAGGTATTAAAAATTTTGTCGATAAGTTATTATTTCGCGTGCACTGCAAAAACCATTATAACGATATATAAAATAACAAGTAAATTCGTAAACAAGTCACGACGTGTCGCTCTCAATAAAGCGCGCCAAAATTAAACCGAAGTTAGGCTGATTTTTTTAAATTCATTGAATAATACCCCGTGTTGGTCCCGGGCTCCTTTGTAAAATAGGCCAACTGCTGTTCTGCTAGGCAGGTCGTAAAAGGCGACCGATTGGCTATACGAATCACTACCATCGTGGCTACTAGGTGGTAGAGTTCTGCATTGTGTCGCCTGGGTCTGGTACCACCGCCTTACCTATTCCTGCCGCAATAGCGTCAGTGCTTGTCGCTGTCGTATTCCGGTTTGGAGGGTAAGGTAGCCGGAAAACTTATGCACGTGGCATTAAACCTCGCCACAAGATAGCAACGCACCATTAACACCTTTGGTGTCTATAGACGATGGTTGACTCTTTCCATCAGAAGACCCATCTGCTTGTTTGCAATCTTATGATATAAAAAAATGTTCGGCCGATGTTCGAATTCGTTTCAAACCACATTCAGCTCATCTCTATACGCGAATAATGTATCTTTCTAATGCTGAAAAAAAATTTCAAAATCGTTTCTGTATTTCCAAAGATTACTTCCTAAAACCTAACTCACAAACTTTACCTCTTTATGAAAGAACATGGGCAAGACTTCATACATCGTTATTTTTAGTTAATACCTTAAAGTTTAATATATTCCTTAAGATTCTATATCAACTCCTTAATTTATCCGCATTTAATAAATATTTTTTTAACTTGGGGACTAGTAGCTAAATAAAGTTGGAATTTAGATAAGGTTAACGTAAACAATCAGTTCTCTCCTTAGTAGTCTGTGGTTAGGTATTTGTCTTGTCATTGGGTGTCTTCAGTACAACTGCTAATCTCAGAAATCTAAGTTAGGTTGACAGACTTCTGAGCTAAGATTTTGCAAAAACACTTTATAGGTACTTAAAAGAACAAAAAATAAATTATCATTAACTATTCTTTAATACAAAAATAGGGAGAATTTTTATTTCATACTTAAAATGAAAATTATGATATATAAACTTATTACTGTTTAAATGAAAATGTAATTAAAGTTTTATAAAATGGTAACACTTAAATATGATGATAGAATTTAATCAAATTATAGTCTCAATTATTTTTAAATGATTGTACCTAGCGATATATTTTATTTAATTGATTTAGAAATCGTAGAAAATTATTCTAGTTTATCTAATATTCATTCAAAAGACACGCAAGGGTTGTACAAAATTAAAATGACCTGTGTTCTTTGTATAGATTATGTACATTTTCGTGTGTCAGGAGCTTCGATTAATCCATCTCATTTTAAAACCATACCACGGAATAAACCGCCGAGTTCCATATCCTTGTTTAATTGATATCTCTTGTTAGGATCAAGGGATTTATGTCGATCTTAATAGGCTTGTGTTCACTAAGAATGAATCGAATACATTGTAGAACATTGGTGTTATGGATATGAAATTTCGAATATGTCAATATGACAATATTCTTGATGTCTTTGTCGTGGGCCGCACAAATATCATCAGCATGCTGCTCAAATATAGCCCGCGGTCCGCGGTTTGATTAGTGATATTATGACGTGATTGTGACAACCAATTGTTGCGATGTAGTTCGTGACAACATCGTGCTAGCACGATACTTCGCTATAGAACGATATATGTAGTCGCGGCATAATTGTCAGACTAAGGTTGTGTTAAAGAAAATATTTGAAATTTTTTAAGAAAAAACGAAAAATATAAGCAAGAAATATTAAGTAATACTGTAAAGGGGACGTTTGGTCTCACTTTTCCATCACCTTAACCGTTTAAAGCTGGGTCGGGTAAGTAGTTTTGTATATAAAGTATACAAAACTAGTGTAAATTGAGAAATATTGCCCAAATATAAATTTAAAACATACGTATAAAATAAAATGAGAGTTTGAAGGTTTGTATAATTTTGAAAGGTTTACCTTTTTTACGTTGGAAGCTAATTTTGCGACGTAAAAACAAAATTACAAATTTTCACAACAGCCTACCATTAACTGAAATGTTATAGGAAAAAATTAATAATATACGTGTCGACAACACGCAACAGCCTACCATTAACTGAAATTTTATAGGAAAAAAATATTAATATACGTGTCGACAACACGCTTATTTTTCGAAATATGGCCAAGAAACTTCAAAAACCGTTTTTTTATTGGTTATAAAAAAATGTTCCTGACCTTCTACAAGGTCAAGGTATTATAATAAAAATTGCAGTTATAACGTTTACTGGAAGCAAATTCTATTTCTTTCTGACTAATAGGCCTGTTGTCAAATTTAGACTCCTGCAAAGGAGTTAGATGTTGTTAAATGATCAAAAATAAACCGTGGATTTTAAAAACAGATTGAATAATCATCGTTGCCTATTAAGAACTTTGGGTACAAGCCGAAACTTTCACCTTTAATTGTTTCCCTCAAAAAATCTGTGAGTTGTTATGATAATAATATCTAAGATTTTTTAAAACAAAATGACCTATTTTAATTTTTTAAAGCTTTAATTTTTGAACAGTAGTACAGTGAATACAGTAGGTACAAGTAATTTATATGGTAAAACAACGTTTGCCGGGTCAACTGGTTAATATGTAAAGATAGGTGTATTTGCTTAAATTGTTTAAGTTAAGGTAAGTAAAGTACGTTTCCCTACGCGCGATAAGGAACTTCGTCTCAATATCAAAGTTCAGCATCAACACTAATTTCTCATACCGCATTTAACTTTAGCTAGCGACGTCTGTTTCCGCTGATTTGAAAATAAATCGTCCATCCTAAAGTCCATCAAAGAAGTTGCGAATCATTAAAGTATTTGAAGATAAAAATTTACCTTCATTATTCGAGATGTCATATTTTAAATGGAAACTATATGTTGAATTTAAATAAAAGTCTATGTATTTGATGGTTTAGTAATTCTTGTCCGTCTTAGATCTCAACCGGAGTTTTATTTTAGGCTCGATTATTTTTTTATGTCTCGAAAAATTTTGAAAACTGTCTTGACAAATCTCCTAGCTTTCAATGAGATTTTCGATTAAAAGGTAATGGTATGTTTTAACACAACAGAACACAGTGTTTAGAAGAAGTGTATTGAGCTGGTAGGCCTAGTTCTTAGAAATAAGTAACGATAATCGTCATTTGAAGATGCAGCAATGAATAAGTATCATCACGCATAATGCGTTGACTAACCGGCGAGTTATGATGGACTTTAGTATCTTTTCCATTCCATTTACCGATAACGTAACTTTGAGTCAAAGAATTTTCAAAATCATTTTAAAAAACAAGGTAAATAAACGATAATATTTTGTTAGTAAAATCATATTATGTGCTAGGTTTTCTGGCATGCTAATGACCACTTGATTCTTTTCGAGTATAAAAGATACCTTCCACGTCAATTCAAGTAACAACGTAAGGGCCACTGCGAAGTACCTATCGTGTTATCTTTATTTTTGGCGATTGAAAGAAGTGCGAAGAGTTTTTAGGCTTCAAGAAATCTTCAACGATACAATACTAACGATTTTATTAAAAAACCACGTATTGATCCGAGCCCATTTTCTATATACTGTCTTACTGCTAATTATTTCTAAAACGTATAATTATAAACATAACTACGAAATAGGTAGTAAAGTTCTGCCACGTATCGATAAGTATCGGTACCACCGCCTTTTCTCTCTGAAACCGCTCTTAAAGAAAAGAAAATTTTTTTTAATTAGACCACGCGTCCTTGAGTAATCGAGGAACACAGGAAAAAAGATTTCAACCACAAAATGCATGAATACTAATTACTCTGTGATTCCGACCGACTGAGAACCTTCCCTTTACAACTTTATAACCAGCCTTTGTTTTTTTATAATATTATTGGAGATTGAATAAAAAAACTTTTATTTTTCTAGTGGAGATTGGGACTAATAAGGGATACCTGTGCTGTACAAGTTAAATATAAGTAATTAAAATTTGATGTTAGAAACAATATAAGAACTAGTATTTAAGTAGTATTTAAGTATTTTGACTGTCCCGTTAGTCGGATGGTTAGCGACCCTAACTGTGCAATTAATTGGACTCTGGTTCGATTCCCAATATGGACAGGCATTTGTGCGGTGAGCTGTTGATGATATATTTTGTATTTCTAGGTTGAGGTGTTTATTAAATATATTTCGTATTTATATATGTATTTTTATAATATCGTTGAATAAAACCCACTTCACACGCAAATAATTTGCTTTCTTAGGAGTTAGATAATTTTCTGGAATTCGTTCATTGATATTATTATTATATAGTAGCATCTTCACGCTCGTAGGCAGAGGTACAACCAGTGCACCTACGATTAGCCGAAAATACTTAGTCCCACAATGTGATAGGTGCTAAAACCTATCGCCAACTGGGCACCTACTGGAATTCGTTCATTGATATTATTATTATATAGTAGCATCTTCACGCTCGTAGGCAGAGGTACAACCAGTGCACCTACGATTAGCCGAAAATACTTAGTCCCACAATGTGATAGGTGCTAAAACCTATCGCCAACTGGGCACCTATACAATTCCAGGCAACGTTTATTTTTATCAGAAAAGTGAAAAAAATACATTTATAAATTTTCCGATCCGGGAATCGAACCCCGAACCTCATGTGGTTTACACAGACACCGGACCACTAGACCACAAAAATGATAAATTACTAATATATTTGTATTAAATATCCAACTCCACTTTAATATTTCTCCAGGAAACTGTACAAACTGTAATAAAATTTGTGTACCCCTTTGTACACCGTATCGTCAACCTGCAAGACTGCGGGTTCGGCGCAAATATCTTGTAGCGCCTTAGCAAGTATCATGTAAAGATACTCTTCTTATCAGTATTGATTTTTGGGCCCACTTTCAATGCCTGCTGTTTAAGGATTTTAGCAGCCAATTGTACTCCAGCGCTAATTTCATCCAGTAGAACAAGTCTGCATCCATTACTACCTTATGCTTTCCGCTTAGCTCGTAATGTATTTCAGCACTGGTTTCATCCAGTAGAGCAAGTCTGTATACATTACTGTATACATTACCATATGTTTTTTATTCTTTTGACTTCTACGTCCAGTGCTATCACTTTTTTAAGGATATACTTCAAAGCTAAATTGAAAAGCATAGGCGAGAGGACATCGCCTTGTTTTAGTACTGTCACTACTGGGAACGTATCCGTCAGTTCGTTTCTTTTACGCACCTGCATGTTGCTCTTTTTTTATTGTCGAATCCTATCTCTTCCTAGTAGCCGCTTTTGTTAACCAGTTTACTAGGGCTCTTAAAGTTCCTCAAGATCGCGTACAGTGCGTTTCATTCTATGCTATCGTAGGCCTTGGCAAGATCCATGAACAGTGTGTACATACTCCCATCTCTTCTCCATAAGCTACTTCAGAAGGAAAATTTGGTCAATCGTGCTACGATCAGATCGGAAGCCGCACGGATGGGACTAGGATTTTTTCTGTAGGGTTCCAATTTCTTGAGCACGGCATATGAAAGGGCCTTGTAGACTGGAGAAGCAGCGCTATTCCTCGATAGTTTGAGCACTTTCTCTTCCACTCTTTTTTATGGACAGGGCAGATAATCCCTGTATTCGATTTCACCGTTTGTTTTTTATTTTCCCATATCTTAAGAATGAGCATGTTTAACTGAGATTAAACTGCTATCTATGCGTAACTTTGTTGTTCTTTAATTTTATCACGGTTTACCGTCTGGGGACCTTCAGGCAAATATATAAATTTCCTTGTGAGGGAACACAAACACAGGGATACTCTTGATGATCATTGATTTAGATGATGCAAAGCTAATGAGTTTCATCCCGTTATCATTTCAACGTTCATGCTATGTCTATCTATCTTCAAAATAAATATATCTACCCGACCTACATGCACACTAAAATCCCCTAAGAGTGTTTTGGTATCGGAGGTGGGTAGCTGGTAAAAAATAAGTTTCTAAAATAATATTCCAAAAATGGTATGTAATCAAAGATGGAATCTAGTTTTACAACATATATAAAGGGGTACAGTTACTATCACGCTCGGATTACGTTTGGGTTTTAGATAATGATGGATTACTTAGATATCACGACTACGAGATTTATATCAGGGACTCGAGTAATATACTTGGGTTACTGATATGAATAATTGCCAGTGAAAACTGTATGTTTCCCCCGATTTTATTGCTAAACCTTAACAGAATAGGGCCCTTAGGAAATACCCTCAAAATATCTATCACAATCATTGATATAAAAAAACGCCAATATACACAGTTCCCAACAAAACTGATCAAAAGCACATGAGTAGATAAGGTAAGTACTCTTTGTCAAAAGTGTCGCTAATTTCATTTAAGTAGTTATAGATATGCAAAACATATGTTTTTGTATATCCAAACATAAGCGCAAGATTTATAGTTGTTTTTAGATTTATAGTTGTTTTTACAAAGCAATGTACAAATAGAGATAAAATTGACAGTGTCGCGACCGACGCCATTCTATTTGAAATGAGTGCACACTTTAAAATTGTGCACTAATTTTTGGAGGACATTTTTGAGACACTGATTGTGTATCTTGGGTTTTTTATATCAATGATCACAATAGATAATTTGTATATACTTGCTGACCCAGCAAACATTGTTCTGCCATACAAGTTACTTGTATTGAATATTTTAGTGGGGTACTTGAAGGATGGGTTAATTGAGATAAAAACTATCCTATGGACCAAACAGTAGATATCTACAAATATATATATATATATATATATATATATATATATATATATATATATATATATATATAATATATATATATATGTAGGAAATGGGTCAGATATGATAAATAAAATGCGGATGTGGTAATATAACAACTCTTTATATTTAGATCAGAATAACATTAGATCACTATTAAAGCTTTCCATCACTAATGACTAGTTCTGGTTTAACAATTCCAAGTAACTTAATTATTCCCTATTACAGATAAGTCATAATTTAAGCAATAGATAGTCAATTATAAATTGTACTGCGACTAATTTATAGTTGACAATAATAATTAACTTGTTTGCACAAATTAATTATCCGAGAGTCAAGGATAAGCTACTAGCAAGATACAACAAGTGTACCGAGCCACGCCAGAGCCTAGACTGCCCGAACGGGGGGCGCTCAGAGCCTTTTATACAGGTAGCAAAACAATTTGAGTAGTAGGGATATCGAACGATGCGCTCGGTGACTCAGGCGTACACCTGTTGTTTACAATATTCTTGGACTTGATGGCGCGGACGCCGTCACGGCCATACTGACATGCACACGTCCTCGTGTGCGAATCTTTATTCATCTGAGGACAATGAACGCCTCGTTCATCCTGACATATCTTTTAGAAAACTAAACATAATCTTTTTTTTTTTTTAACAACTCTATAATTAGCGTGATCTTTTAGCGAAATGTTACAATATTTGCTGGTCCGGTAACCCCTTCAGCAACTACAACTATTAAACTTTTCTCGTTAGTTTTGAAACCGGAGACTGGATCCTACTAAGCTAGGAATCCCTCTCATCAGTTAAAAAAAACCGGAGACTGGATTTTACTAAGCTCCCTCTCATCAGTTAAAAACCGGAGACTGGAGTGTATTAAGCTCCCTCTCATCAGTTAAAAACCGGAGACTGGAGTGTGCTAGGCCGGAAATCCCTTTAGCTTATGTGCTAGACCGGAAATCCCTTTAGCTGAGAGTGCTAGACCGGAAATCCCTTTAGCTTATGTGCTAGACCGGAAATCCCTTTAGCTGACAGTGCTAGACCGGAAATCCCTTTAGCTGACAGTGCTAGACCGGAAATCCCTTTAGCTGACAGTGCTAGACCGGAAATCCCTGTAGCTAATGCTAGACCGGAAATCCCTTTAGCTAATGCTAGACCGGAAATCCCTTTAGCTGACAGTGCTAGACCGGGTTGCAATCCCTGTAGCCAAAAGGCTAGACCGGAATGAACCCCTTTAGCCGAGTCATTGGACCGGACACTCCCTTCAATGACTCTAATCTTCCTACATTTTTTGTCAATCCTACATTTTTTGTGTCAATCCTACATTTTTTGTGTCAATCCTACATTTTTTGTCAATCCTGCATCTTTTGTCAATCCTGCATCTTTTGTCAATCCTGCATCTTTTGTCAATCCTGCATCTTTTGTCAATCCTTAATTTTTTGTTAAATTACTTCTTGTACATTTTTTTCCATTGATTTCTTTTCATAGTTTTATAAGACTCCCATTTCCTTTAATTATTCTTTTTCGCTTCTTTTCTTTTTTTACTTACATTTTTAGTGATATTTTATCATCATTTTACTACATTTTTTTTTTCGTTTACTTAATATCGTATTTTTTTGCTGATGATGTAGCCTCATGAATAGTGGCATTAGTTATTACAAGATTAGAGAATCTCCTTCGCAGGTAGATATTAAAAACTCTGACTGTTATAACTATTTACAATATACACTGCATTTCTATCAATATTGTTTGGACCAGTTTTATGAACAAGATCATTATCATGAGTATACGCCGTCACGTCATCCTTGTTATAATTTTCATATAGGTACCTCAAGAAACCCTACAGGAATATGGGGAACTTCGCAGAGGCTATCATGGGCGCACTTGTTTTCTAAAATTGCGGTAACTTTTAAGGAGCCCTTATATTTTGAGTCAACAATAATTTTCGTTTAGTGTCGTTCTACATTCCTAACAAAGACAAAGTCACCTACACTAAAAGGTTTAACCTTTCATTACCTCTACTCAACCATAAAATGTCCGATTGGGCTGATTTTTTTTTCAAAGCTTGTAGATACTTTCGCGAGTTTTTGTTAGTTGCCGAATGTCAAACCTAATGCTGCTGAGCGCGTGTTAAATATTACCTAACCGCTTTTGCCATGATTTGTCAGAGAATTATACTGCGCTATCATTATTAAACCCTACAGGAATCGCATTACATATTCGGACCGACTGTTAGCTCTATATGTGCCTGTCGCAAGAAGATGTAAATCTGTATTGTTTTCTCTTTTTTTTTTTAAAAAAAAATTAGTTTGAGTTTAGTTGGTAATAAACTTTAAGATTGCTTATTAACGATCTTCAAAGGGTCAACTAATTCGATTTCAGCTCGACGAATTTAAGCCCGACGGTTTTAATTCAATTGGTTGTCAATTGTTTTTTTAAAAATATCTACCAAGCGCTCTCTATCTTTACCTACAAAGTCAGTATTTACCATACTCTCGCTAGCAGATTTTGAAACTGAGCAGGATTGGTTTTTTTTTTTTTTTTTTTATATATCATAAGATAGCAAACAAGCAGATGGGTCTCCTGATGGAAAGAGTCAACCATCGCCTATAGACACCAAAGATGTTAATGGTGCGTTGCTATCTTGCTATCAAGATTGTGTTTAAGTATTGCTAAGCATTAATCTGTTTTCGCTTACTTCCTATTCTACATTGGTCCAAATTTTGCGGCCTAACGAAACATTAAGACTTATCAGGTCAAACGTGAAACTACCTCCAAATTTAAATTTTGCCTTGTGGTTAAGCATTTGATTTGTTCAGTGGAAACTACATCAAAACAAGCGACTATTTATAGATTCTTGTTCATAAAACCGTTCTCTTACAAAGGAGTCACAACAGATTTGTTTGATATGGCTACATTCTAAACCAGACTCAAATATAAAAGATAATTAAATTCTACTTAGTGTAATACACCATGTAACGCTCTGGAACAGATGTTGACTGGTTTTCTGTTTTTCGGAACTCGAAGTGGCAACTTCTTTCTTCTTGTAGCTCATCGGAAAAATGGAAGCTTTGTGGCTGGGCCGGGGTCACAACATACATAGCAGACCACTGGTGGTCGGCCACTGGACACGTCACCAGAGATAGTGGTAGATGACCTGCTTTCGCTGCAAGCAAAAATTATTTGAGATAAGTTTCTGTTGTCGCCTCTGTGGTCTAGTGGTCCAGCGTTGGAGTTGACCACATGAGGTCCCGGGTTCGATTCCTGGGTCGGGCACTTTAAAAAAAAGTGTTTTTTCAGTTTTCTGAGAAACACAAAAGTTGCCCGGGATTGGAAAGTGCCCGGTTGGCGATAGGCTTGCCACCTATCACATTTGTGGGACCAAGTATCTTCGGCTAATCGTGGGTGCACTTGTTGTACCTCTGCCTACCCCTTCGGGGATATGGGCGTGAAGATACTTTTTTAAGTTTCTGTTTATCACGGCAATAGTTGTTACGATGTTCGATTCTATCACAAAATTGTAACTTCCTCGAAATACAGTGGTGCTCTTAAATCGGTTCATATTTAAGTCTAAAAGGAAGAGATCTTCAAGTCCTAATATAGCTTGGCAAGACAGCAGCTTGTGAAGTAGGTGACGGCACGACTCTTAAGTGAGTGAGTAGCTACAATGATCAGATCAACCCCGTCTAATTTTTTCTTTTCTATATTTATTTTACTTGAGGTACACCAGCTAGTAAGTTACACGACAAAAATCCTACGAGTCAGATGAAGGGTCTTTGGAACGACAGAAGCATCTCATTAAAAACAAAGCAGAGGCTGGTTTGTACGCTGGTGTTCTCCATATTCACGTACGGCGCAGAGTCATAGACACTAAGAGCTGCAGACAGACGTCGCATTGATGCGTTTGAAATGTGGTGCTGGAAAAAATGTTACGTATCCCTTGGACAACACACAGGACCAACGCCTTCATACTAAAACAACTTGGAGTAAAAACCAGACTGTCTGCTACGTGCCTTCAAAGAATTCTACAATACTTCGGCCACATTTCTATAAAGCAAGGAGACAATCTCGAAAAAGCTAATCGTGACCGGAAAAGTAGAAGACAAAAGACCACGTGGACGTACTCCTATGCGATGGTCAGACCAGGTTCGCACCAATCTCATGTCTAAAAAGTTTTATGATGCTCTGCACGCCGCTGAAGATAGAGTCCAATGGCGTAACATTATCAAGAACTATCCAATGAGGAGGTTACGACCCTCAGTAATGAAGAAAACGAAGCAAGGAGGAGGACACCAGTCAGTCATATCGGAGTCTACCTCATCAGAATCAAAGTATATCAACTTAATGGGAGTAGATGCATTTACAGAACGTGGATTAATATTTTCTGCTATTTTTCAAAGAATAGTTTCCATACCGCAAGTGAAAAGAGACATTTTCTGCTCTACATAATTAACCGAAATAGTTTGATGCTGAAGTGGGAGTGAATCCGATCCCAATTCTGATGTAGGAAATGGGTCAGATATGATAAATAAAATGCGGATGTGGTAATATAACAACTCTTTATATTTAGATCAGAATAACATTAGATCACTATTAAAGCTTTCCATCACTAATGACTAGTTCTGGTTTAACAATTCCAAGTAACTTAATTATTCCCTATTACAGATAAGTCATAATTTAAGCAATAGATAGTCAATTATAAATTGTACTGCGACTAATTTATAGTTGACAATAATAATTAACTTGTTTGCACAAATTAATTATCCGAGAGTCAAGGATAAGCTACTAGCAAGATACAACAAGTGTACCGAGCCACGCCAGAGCCTAGACTGCCCGAACGGGGGGCGCTCAGAGCCTTTTATACAGGTAGCAAAACAATTTGAGTAGTAGGGATATCGAACAATGCGCTCGGTGACTCAGGCGTACACCTGTTGTTTACAATATTCTTGGACTTGATGGCGCGGACGCCGTCATATATAAAGACTAGCTGACCCGGTGAACTGCTGACCAAGTTGTTTTCTTCTTACAAACAAATACTACATTTTTGTACTTTATGGTCATAGAAAAATAAAGCTAAAACGTCCCTAAAAGTTGGAAGTTTACGTCCAACAAGACCACTTATTGGAAAACCAATTTAACAATTTTCTTTATCCATTTTTTATAATCGATTTCATTCATTCAAAAAAGTACTCAGTTACGAAATAAATTAGAGAAAAATAAATATCGGTCAACAAATTGGACAAATAACACATGAAAAAAGAATTCTAGAATAAGAATTAATTAATTACAAAAAATGAATTTAAAATACAAGCCAAAATATTCACAAAAAATAATGATAGACTATAGCAACAATAAAAGACCGAATTTGGAGGTAAGAAAAATGGGTAATTATTACCCAAATCTAAAAAGCTCGGTTAGAAGGTCGCGAAACAATGAGCGTTGCAATGCGTGGTTACATACTAAGGGAGGGGGCGTCCTAGAAGCATTTTTGATGGTATAGTAGTAGTGAAGTTAATTAAGAACAAATAGTACAACCGATGTCTTCTTTGTTTCGCGCTTCGATCAATTTAACTGTGAAACTAGCTTTGATGAATAATAAACTTATATTAGCACATTTTTGTTAAAGTAATAAAATTAATTGCATAAATTTAAAATACATAATATTATGAACTTATAAAATCCAATAAATAATAGATAAAATAATTTTTAGTTGAAACAAAAATTTGAATTAATTGGCAAATCAAGGTACGATAGTATTAGAAATTTGACAGTTGAATGAAAGGATCTGTGAAACCAAATAAAATTTAGAATACAAAAAGTTTGAAATATTTGTCGATCAACGTGATAGTTTCGTCAAAAAATTGGAAAAAAATGAGAAAATATTATAAATTATATTTTAAAGTTGAATATCTTTGTTGTAAATATCTGTGAGACGCATCGGTTTATCGAAAAATTATAATAGAGCTTTTTTTGTAGAGTGTTCAGTTCTCTACAAAAATATGTTCTAACTCAACTTGTCCGATGACTTGTTAAAGAGTTACAAAATTCCAAATTAAAAAAAAAAAATCCCGCGTTAAGTAAAGGGGAAATTGAAATTTTCGACTCGGCACATCTTAATATTAATATTAAGAGCTCTAATTTTTACAGGATTTTTTTTCGTCATTTCAAACAATATATTAATTCAATATTAATAAGAAAAAAAAAGTCCACACAAAAAAAACAAAAGTCAAAAGTTTTTGGTAATTTCCACGGGAGCAACTTGTTTTTCCGGTAGAAAAATATCGTATGTGCTATTCCAGGTCATCGACTACATAGGTGCCGAATTCTATCAAAATCTATTCTATACTTTCCATCCTCGGCTTTGTTATTAGACACGATTATTATTGCACTTGTACCTAAATTTCACTTTTAAACACAATTTTTAATATATTACTCGACCTTTTAAAGAATCTTCAGTATGTTATATAAATCCTGAAATTACATCCTGAAGATGCTTTAAAAAGTGAAACCGGTCGAGTAATATATTAAAAATATATGTTTAAAAATGAAATTTAAGTACAAGTGCAATAATAAAAGTGTCTAATATCTATCAAAATGAGTTCAACCGTTTTTGTGTGATTGAGTAAAAAACATTCATCCATGCATCCAAACATCCAAACTTTCTCATTTGTAATATTACTATCTGCGCTCTGCAGCCCGCTGCATTAAATCAATTTTTGGTGAATCCCACGGGAACATCTTATTTTCTCGGAAAATAAGATGTTCCAAATTTTCTCGGAAAATAAGATGTTCCCGTGGGATTCACCAAATCAAATCAAAAATATCAAAAATGCTTCTAGGACGCCCCCTCCCTTAGTATGTAACCACGCATTGCAACGCTCATTGTTTCGCGACCTTCTAACCGAGCTTTTTAGATTTGGGTAATAATTACCCATTTTTCTTACCTCCAAATTCGGTCTTTTATTATTGCTATAGTCTATCATTATTTTTTGTGAATATTTTGGCTTGTATTTTAAATTCATTTTTTGTAATTAATTAATTCTTATTCTAGAATTCTTTTTTCATGTGTTATTTGTCCAATTTGTTGACCGATATTTATTTTTCTCTAATTTATTTCGTAACTGAGTACTTTTTTGAATGAATAAAATCGATTATAAAAAATGGATAAAGAAAATTATTAAATTGGTTTTCCAATAAGTGGTCTTGTTGGACGTAAACTTCCAACTTTTAGGGACGTTTTAGCTTTATTTTTCTATGACCATAAAGTACAAAAATGTAGTATTTGTTTGTAAGAAGAAAACAACTTGGTCACAGTAAACAAAGCACTTTCTTACACACAAACAAAGAGTATTTGTTTGTATGTAAGAACGTGCTTTGTTTACTGTGACCGAGGTTCAAGAACAGTGGAAAAAGGCTCAAATTCCTACTTCTTTAACTCTAAATGCCATCAATAAGTTATTGAGAATTTTCGAAAAGTGGAAAGTTGCAGCGTAGTTTTAAACGAAAACAATCATCCACGCATATCAAAAATGAAACTGTTTATAAGAATATGTTGAAGGAGTTATTTAATTTTAATTGCTCATAAGATAACAGCCGAAACCTTAAGTGAAGAGGGAAATGAATTATTGTTAGCCCAGAAATCATCAGATCGGCGTGGATATATTGATAATTTTCCACAAAAACCTCTAATATATGAAGAAAATATGTACTAATTCAAGTTTTTCACAAATATTTTATGTTAGTTGCTGCTTGAATAATTTAAATTTTTTATTTTCTTAGCGGGAAGTTAGGGAATTAGGAAATTTAAGGGAAATTAAATAAAAATAATTATTAGCTGAAAAAAAATATAATTTGAATTGACAAATTTAGATACGATGGTATAAGAAATTTGACAAAATTTTTTGATAAACTTGATAGTTTCCTTAATAAATTGAAAAAAATGAGAAAATATTATAAATTATATTTTAAAGTAGAATATCTTTGAAAGGCATCGGTTTATCCAAAAATTATAAGAGAGCTTTTTTGTAGAGCGTTCAATTCTCTACAAAAATATTTTCTGTTTCAACTAGTCCGATGACTTGTTAATGAGTTACAAAATTCCAAAGTAAGAAAAAAAAATTCCCGCGTTAATCAAATGGGAAATTGAAATTTTCGACTCGGCACCTCTTACTATTAATATTAAGAGCTATATATATATATATATATATATATATATATATATATATATATATATATATATATATATATATTTATCATCAATGGACGCGAACGCAACAAGGGTCACTAACTAGCTATATTTAAAACTAGCTGAACCGGCAAACGTTGTTCTGCCTTTTTAGCTACTCTTTTTTTCTATATTTTGTCACCTTTTAAACCTTCTCTGGACTATATATATATATATATATATATATATATATATATATATATATATATATAAATCAATTGCTGTTCGGTAGTCTCGCCAAAACTCGAGAACGGCTGAACCTATTTGGCTAATTTTGGTTTTGAATTAATTGTTTAAGTCCAGGAAAGGTTTAAAAGGTGAAAAAAATAGAAAAAAAATAAGAGTAGTTAAAAAGGCAGAACAACGTTTGCCGGGTCAGCTAGTCTGCAATAAATTATAAAACAATAACATTTGATTGATTCTTTATAATCGATAAACTTAAATTCTGGGCCGATAGAAAAAATAGAAAAGAATAAAAATCATTTATTTAAGACATACAACACAACACTAATAGTAATTAACACGTACAGTAGCAAAAAAAAATACAAAGGATAAAATCACAAAACAAGACAGAATAATTATTCAACAATATAAAAAAAAATTAAACTACTACTACTACTACTACGACTATAATATAAATACCAAATCAAAATTGAACTTAAAAAATGCTAGTGCAGTAAACATACACAATATGTAATACGTTTATATAAAAAAGGCAACAAATTAGCCATACCATAAATAAAAATAGAACAATCAGGAACCTACAGAGAGTATATTTTAATTTAGTGTTTGGAGTCCAATGTTAATAAAAAACTACATTATTACAGAGTAACTTAGGCTACTTTTTACCCAGCGAAGAAAAAGAAAGTCATATGTGTGGGTCACGCAAATGAAGTCAGGAACAGCTAGTCTACAATAACCGAACAGGTCTTTTTTAACGATCATTAGAGTAAGGAAAAAAATTCTAATTATTTTAATAGCACAAGCGAGTGTAGCGAGCAAAGTTTTCCGCTTCTAATTAATCGTTTATGCCCGATTCCTTTATCAATTAACAGCTAATTTAGTTGTAACATTTTCTACGAGACATTAGCTAAAAAAAACTTTTCCTATAAGTGTCAAATTACCAGATATTCAAACTTATGGAACGCCTCGTTATTATTAAATTGGTTGCTAAAATGAATTCTACAATCATCTGGAATCAACTTTTAACCAGCTGAGTAGTAATGGTGATATAGATTGATTTTATTAATTCCTTGATATTATTTTCAATTCTTTATTATGGGCTATTTAAACTAATATAAAAATAATAAATTCACAAACTTGTGTTCGCTCTACTTGGTAAAAGATAAAAGATTTATTAATTTAAACAACTGACGGAATATGAATTATATTAATATTAAATACAAAATACACGACTGATGACACTTTATTGTATGTTACGACACTTCACTTCTCAGTTTCACAAACACGAATGCCTCGAAACATATCTGTCAGCCCTTTTATAATATTTTATTCTAATAGTTTATTGACTTTATAATTACCTTAATCAAATAAGTATTTAAATTAAAATATGTTAAATTTTATTTTGACATAACAGTTTAGAAATTGATGGCCGCATTTACTCATTTTAAATATGTTTGTGTAAAATATTGACAACACTTGATGCGGAAGCTTCACAGAATATATCACCAGAATGTGCAAAAAGTATTTATTATGTCAATTTAATCAACGATAATCAAACAGAAATTTCAGTTTTGCGAACCATTCGAGTAAGATATAATTTAGGCGCTTAGCAACGAATTTAATATCATAGTTATATTTACAAGCTCATTTCACATTCGCAAACATAATTTTCATGAATACGTGCTCGTGAAAATTGTATGCTAACATATTTAAAATTAAAAATTCTCGAATAGTTCCGTTAAATTACATATCTACTATATTTTAAATTTGTCAAACATGCCTACATGTTTGGAATGTTTTATCTGAGATATATAAATTAGAAATCTTTCCAGTTTATCACCAACACTACAATTTATCGGTTTGTGGGTTGGTGAGATGACTGGTGATACCTATTGCTGTATTTTACCGAGCTGATAACGATTATCGACTATTTGTAGCGGGACCAACGTCTTTTAGTGCTCATCCGAGGCATCCGTGGCGATGTATTACACTTATGCCCGACCCAGCAATCGAACCCGGGTCTAAATCCTAGGCTAACGCCTAGACCACGAAGCGTATATATATATATATATATATATATATATATATATATATATATATATATATATAAATTAGTAGTGTATGTCCGTATATTAATTTGTTTTGCTAGTAGTTAATTTGTCTAGCTTCGACATTAATATTCGGTTTGTGATTTAAATGTCATCAATTTTAAGATTTTGAAAATTTTTGCCTATGTGTCTATTAGACACTTTTACTATTCCACTTGTACGTAAATTTCACTTTTAAAAAGTGTAATTTATATACAAATGGAATAGTAAAACTGGAATAGAAAAAGTACCTACCCACTTTAGATAGAATTTGAGTTATTTTGTCTTTTTCTGACGAAATTAAATAAGTAATAAATAACCAAAACAATTCATCAAAACATGATTGCCGGATGTTATAAAACACTTACAATATAATATATATTTACGTGAAATCCCTAAGGAGTAGGCTAAGAGCATTCTTATATCACGATTCAGACAGACTTTCCTTTCTTACTCCATATTTATAACTCTCTTCATGCAAACACGTCGGTTTCAGACACCTATGGATAACATGCGACCAATTTAATAATGATATGTCAGTCTTGGTACTCTGATACCTATATTGACTTAAATTCGCAATGTATACAAATAAGTAGTAACATATTTTTATAAAACTTATTGATAATCAAATCAAGTTATCCCAAAGATTATAGTGTATGTTTTTCCAATGTTGATCCAATAACAAATATTAGATTCCGTTGTTATCCATCACAATAATGCTAACTAAGATGAGGATTATTTTATTATATTTAACCCTAATGACGGATTAATCTATGCTACGGGTTCGCCATTAAAATCTTCTTCAAGTACATTTTATAAGTTGGTCGACTATTACTCATAAACTTGCAAAGCCTACTAAGCTGTGATAGTTTTTCTTAGAACTTCATTATATAAACTACTATTGTGCATTTTTTTATATACACAAACACAATCGTTTAGCTGACAGAATAGAAGGGAAACTTGAATCTAACAAAAATTAGTACTTTGAATCTTACACACACGAATCCCTTAATCGTTTTCGATTAAGGGATTCGTGTGTGTAATTTGTTTTAAAAGCCTATGCTACGGTTCGCGAGAAAAAAATAAACATACCCATTTTAAATATAGAAGAGGTACCCTAAAAATATTTTTCAAAATTTTATTTTACCATTCCCTTTGCGTGACTAATATTTATGTTGATGCTAAAGCTTTCTAATACTAATAATTTCTGAGCAGCTTAGCTCAGAAGAACGGACAAACGGACAGACGCTTAGACGCACATGGCAAAACTATGAGGGTTCCTTGTAGATTTTAGAACCCTAAAAAGGTTGTTGACCCTAAAAATATTGTTCATACGATTATTGGCTGCTATTAATTTATTTTATAGGATTTACTAGCTATTGCTTGCGGATTTGTCGCATAACACAAATCCTTTTCAAATTACTTCCTTTTATCCAGTCGGATAAAAAGTAGCCTTTGTCATTCATGGTAAGCTTTATATTGGTAAAAGAATTTTTAAAATCAGTCCAGTACTTTTTAAGTTTATTCGTTATAAACAATCAATCAATTCTTAACTATATTAAATATTGACGCCAGCGAAATCATATTCTATGTCGACATCGACATAGAATCATCGACATAGATACTTACATTGATTTCGCTGTATATCGATGATTAGCACCAGCGAAATCAATCGCAGATTAAATCAAATTACAAAAAAAATACTATCGGCCTCCATAAAAAGAGTTCTTAAAAAACCCTACCTACAAATGTATGATAGATTTAGAGTTTCCAACTATATTGTTAATAACAGTACCATATACATTATACAAATATAAAAGTATACAAAGTACTATTTTCAGCATTACTGTTATTCATATACATGTTTGAAAAAGTATCAAAAACAAAAACAAAATTAAAATTTCAATACTGTTTATTTTTTCGCAGGCCTAAGTTACCTTTATTTCTAGTAAAGAGTTGGCAACCCTAGATAGATCAGTCTATCGATTAAGGTTAGGGTTTATAATAAACGAAATATTAGATAGATACCACCCATGGGATGGCGTGCGGTGCGGGTCGCTAACATGAATATAAATAGCAAAATGTTAATTACAATTACAGAAATTTCCCAGATTTAATTTGAAAACTTTTCAAAGCAGATCCCCAGACGATAACAAAAAAGTAACTGTCATATAATATATGAAATTGTTAAGGATTAACGGAGTCTTACCACGATTATTTGTTAAATTGGAACTTGTTAAGCAGAAAAGGTCCAGCCAACATTTTATTACTTTTAAGTTATTGCTGTTTAAAGTTTGACAGAGAATAAAAAAATCGTAGTACTTACAAAAAGCATGTAGCTGTTAATGTTTATTTAAGGTATTTAAAGTTTTGTTTCCTGCTTTGTACTATATTTTTTTATTCTCTGTCAAACTTTAAACTGCATTAACTTAAAAGTAATAAAATGTTAGTTGGATCTTTTCTGCTTAACATGGTCCAATTATTTTCCCCATATTTCGTTGCTCTATGCTCATAAGGGAACTGTAGGATTGCGAGTAGTTAAAATATTATGAGCAAACCTATCTTCAGGTAGATAATACCATCATTATTTATCAGAAAAATGAGTTGTTCCCGCGGGATTTACCAAAAACTTTTATAATGCAGCGGGCTACATGGGATGAATAGGAATGCAGGGGTGTAAAGGGACGAAACTTATCACGTATTGTTGAAACTAATTTTGTAGGGTTTTAAGTTACGTCCCCTTTCACCCCTGCATTCCTATTCACTCCGTTTGACTGTACCCTTCACTATTCTTTTGCTCGTACTACCGGAACTCACACGAAACTCACCCCGACTATACACACTAACCACATCACTATTACACATTTGATTGGGCACGTCGATTGTCTTTTGTTTAATAAAAACATTTGTATTTGATTAGTAATATTGATTTTAATATTTAAACATACGCATACACCTTCATTATTTTTTTTTTAATTATTATTATACAGCTATTTATTTTAATTCTATAGAATTTTATGGATACTCTTAGTCAGCTTAATGATAGTTTTATTTCATGCTCTACGTCAGATGACGAATTTCTTAGTGCGGTAAGTGATGCATCCTTGTCGGCAAATACTACAGTAAACGATGATATTTCATTAATTTTTTCTGATTACTCAAATAATCTTAATATTGTACACATTAATTCCCAAAGTATTCCTGCTCATTATCCGGATCTTTTAGCAACTTTCAGTAGCAAGCAGGTTGACGCGATACTGGTGTCAGAATCATTCCTTAAGCCATCCTTACCATCCCACAGTTCTCATTGTCTGGTTTTATTTTAATCGACGACGTATAATACGACGACGCGACGTTGTATCATTTTTATGTGTGTAAGCGCCCTAGGCGCTTCGACTTGATTGACTTTTTGTTTCGTCAATTGGAGGCGATCACTAGATTCTATTAACCCGACAATGTAAACCCATCTTCCCAATTGACGTTCAGATCTTTGTTGATGATGAATGAACGACTTATTTTACTAGCCTCTACAAAACACGTGACCTGTTATAAATATTAAGTTTCTACAATCCTTTAGAATGTAAACTTTAACTGTGCCAAATTTCATACTATAACATTCAAGAAATTTTTTTAAAAAGGGGTACGAAGTTTTCACGTCACGCTTATATCGATTACTAGCCGTTATTCGCTTCTTCGTTTGCGTGACAAAAAAACAACTTCCTTTTGCTTAGTCGAGTAAAAAAGTAGCCTACGTCACTCCTTCCACTTCTTAAATGGTTAAAGATTTTTTAAGATAAATTCAGTTTTTGAGGTCGTTCGTTACAAACATACAAAAATTTAAAAAAAAAAATATCTTTACAAGCTACGAGTAATATATAAAATTTTCGTGTCATCGTGATAAGCACGAAAGTAAATTTGTTTGTAACATCATACTGATAGATGAAAATTTTACACGCTCATCCAAAAGAAACCTGTTGACTCTGCTCATGAAGGGTTCAGAATTATATTTGTCAGGAAAAATATGCCCAGGCAGTTCGTTCCAAGCTTTGGTGACTCGAACCAAAAAAACTTCATCAAATCATTTCGTTCAGTTCTTAGGTATATCTGCAACGCAGAGATGGAGCTATAAGAAATGACGAAGTTCCAATTCAATATTTAATATTTCGTCTTTACTTCAAAGAGAACTTTCGCATTCTCACCAAAGATAATCATCCTATAAAAAACTGATAAGCTTGCGATTTTACGACGATGCTCATGTGTGTCATGTGAACACTTTGTAGAATACGCCTCCAGATATTAACGAAATAATTGTAATAGTCTACAATTATAATGAAACATGAATTCTTAGTGACGACCCTTTCAGCTATGAAATAATTTTATCTCTAAGCAACCATTTTAATATTAATGAGTCGAGGTATATTATATTTTGACCTGTTAGGAAATATGGATGAATTCACTTAATATTCAAAGATATAATGTTAGAGAATGAGTGCTTGTAAATATTTTTGGTAAGAAGCGTAAGCCGTTATCTGCTTAAGGTATGTAGCGTAAGAAAAGTTTGTTGACCTGTTTCTTCGACATTGAAGATGATATTACTACAAATCTACGGTAGATTTGTTGAGATATCATCCCGGTTCTTATATCAGTAAAAACGATTCGTTTTAATTACGAATAGTAACATTTTCCACGAGGCGTATGCTAAACCTGTTCCTATTAATATCAAATCAGCAAATATCCGCCCATTTGTGCAACGCCTCGATATTTTTATAGTTACTGCTACGAATGAGGGATCGTTGTTTTTAATAGGACCCCGCCAAGAGAAAATCATGGTTTGACTTTTAGGGCGGCTTGCACCAACATGCTTAAATCATTTTAAGTCAGTAAATACGTTTAAAGTTACAGCTTTTAAGGCGTTTTGACATATATATTTTTTATATCATAAGATAGCAAACAAGCAGATGGGTCTCCTGATGGTAAGAGTCCACCATCGCCTATAGACAACAAAGGTGTTAATGGTGCGTTGCTACCTTGTTGCGAAGACTAATGCCACATGCATAAATTTACCGTCTACTTTACCCTCCAAACCGGAACACGACAGCGACAAGCACTGACGCTATTGCAACAGAAATAAAATATACATAATGTGTTCTTAATAACACATTATGTATATTATACAAGTAAAGTTTTATTGTTTTAGAAACGAAAAATTTGAAATCTGTACCAGTTTAAGATTCATGAAACTAGTAAATACAGTATTTCTTTTATTAATATTAATGTTTGGTTTGCTTGGTTTGTTTACTTGGCGTATTTATTGAATTGTATGCTGTGGATTTTTTTTAATAAAAATAAATAAATTTGTTCATTTAACACTCAGAATAGCAAGCAAAATAGCCGAAACAACGCAAATGTTTCCCCTTTTGCACTATTTCAGCCCGTTTGTTAGCCACTGAAGCAAAGCTTAATAAAATTGTCATAAGCAAAGCTTAATAAATATTATATCCGATAAAAAACCGATAAACTAGCCACTCTGTGTCGATGAACGAGGCTCTGGAGTTTTTTTGCGTTTGAGTGATGGGGTATCACTAGAAAGTACTGCACCGTAGGTGCTCAAAAGGGAATAAAGTTAAATATTTTTTAATGTTTCCCATTTAGCACCAAGCTATTATATTGATTGGTGCTCAAATGGAAATACCTTTAATGCTCAATGCAAAGGTGCTTAAAAATAGTTGCTCAAACGGGAATACTCCAATCCAGGGAGTGAGGTTTGAAAACGCGCAAAAAAATATCGATTTTGAATTAGCCAATCGGAACACCGTGTTACATCACGCCTCAGATTATTTCCAACATTAATTTGGTGTAAGAAATCAAACATGATTAGTCTAGTGTAGATTGTCAATGTTTCTCTAATTGTCGAAGTTTTAATGTACTTGAACGAAGTAATAAAAGGTAAAGCTTCATAAAATCTTTCCTGGGTTTTGTATTACTGTTTCGTCCCTGTCGTGTTGCAGTGTGCAGGATGAGGTAGCCCATAAAATGGAAGTGGCATTACCATCTTTACGCTTGGATGACAATGGACTATTAACATATTTGGTGTGTAAAAACGATGGTTATCTCATATCATCTGGATATATCTCCCGTATTGGTCAAAGCCCCTTTGAAGAATAGGACAACTGTTGTTCTGCCAGGCAGTTCGTAAAATATGACTGATTTGCTATGCGTGTCACTACTATCGGCTAATAGGTGGTAGAGTTCCGGGACGTCTCGTCCGGGTATTTGGTACTATCGCCATACTTATTCCTGCCGCAATAGCGTCACTGCTTGTCTTTGTTGTGGTCCGGTTTTGTGGGTAAAGTAGCCGGTAGACTTATGCATGTGGCATTGCTATCCCGCCACACGGATAGCATCGCACTATTAACACCTTGGTGTCTATAGGCCGTGGTTACTCTTTCCAGAAGAGCTATCTATATCAAATTCGTAAAGTGCGTGTGGGCCACGCGCAATTTAGGGTTCCAACTTGGGGTTGCCCATCTCAATAATGCGGACTAAAAGAGGGCTTTATTGTCTCATAATATTATGAACATTTAACCTATTTAACGTCAATGTTGGATATATTCCCACCACAGGTTCACCGCCTCTAAAAACTACATTTTATAATTTTGTTGACCATTACTCAGAAACTTGTGAAGTTTTTAGAGTCATGATAGATTACTTCTTAATTTCATCATATTTACTACTACCACGAATTTTTTCTCGCCCCCAAAACCAACCGTTAAGATGGTAGAGGCCCCCATCTACCATCTTAACGGTTGGTTTTGGGGGCGAAAAGACACTTGTCTCTAACAAAAATTTGCACTTTGAAGCTTAAGCTTCAAATATTAATATTTCACAAACGAGTCCTTTAATCGAAAAATTGTTTTCACAAATCTATTAATAATTTTAAAAACCTATCCAATCTCTACTACGTAATCATAATCATAATCAACTATTATGGATCTTTGATCGTGCGGACGGACGGACGGACACAGCGAAACTAATGGTTTCCTAGTTTACTTCAGAACCCTAAAAATAGCCATCTGCGTATTTACTATTCTATGATATAAAAAAAATGTTTTTACGCTGAATTTCACAGCCCAGTGTGTGATCAAAATAGTTTGAGAATCCCACATTTTACAGGATGAAATAAACTTATAGATCTGTACCACTACTGTAGTACTGTAGACTATACAGCTGTATAATAAGTTCAATTCGTTCAGCTGTTTTTCATTGCCATATCGTTGAGTGCCGTGATAATATTTATTTTTAACTTTATGGAAAATGTATTTTAGGGAACAGCACATTGAACCTGGAAGCAACTGGTTTATCAAATGTCGGTAAAGTCAAAATTGAATTGGGTGTTGCTGATGGTAACATCTATATTCCAGGACTTGAGAATTTATTTAACGGTACGTATGATGGTGAAGTTAGTGTAATTTTGAAGCCTTCACTGCGCAACTGCTTTCCTGTTCGTAAAACCATTGGACACGTACCACTTTCATTCTGATTATTAGCAGAGTTCTGCATCGTCTCCCCCGCGTTTGATACTACAGTTTTATCTTTTCCTGGTGCAGTAACGTCAGTATTTATCGCCATCGTGTTCTGGTTTAGAGGTTAAACTAAATAATAAATATACGGGTTGACTGGTAAGATACTATATACTAAAAGAGGGTGGTCTATACTTATTTTAACCTAATCTATACATATAATAAAATCTTAGGAAAGACAAAACTGTACATTGAATATTTTTCTAAAAGAATACTTGGGGCGTGATCTACAGTCGATATCGAAGCCAAAAATATAGTTTTTAGAATTTTTGTCTGTTTGTCTGTATGTATGTCGGGGGTAAACTCAAAAAGTGCTGCATGGATATACTTCAAATTTTGCATGAATATTACAAATAGGTCGGGTCAACATATCGACTACATATTATCACCTACGGAGGGGGCAGCAGGGGGCAGGAGTAAACGAAGTCCGCGCTGACAAAGTCGTGGGCAACAGCTAGTATTCCAATAAAATGTTAAGTAGACATTTGCACACGGCGCATAAAAGTTCATTGTTTACAAACAGTAATTTACCGTACTCGCAGCTAGTCTCATAAGTACATATTACGGTGACCATAATTTTTGAATATAATGACCACACTAAATTCGTTGAGGTTACTATGTGGTTAAGTAATATTATCTTTTTTATGTTTATTTATTGGTTTTTTCCCGTGTGGGTCCCGGGCTTTTTTGAAGAATAGGTCAAATGCCGATCTACCAGGCAGGTCGTAAAAGGCGACCAATTGGCTATAAGAGTCACTACCAGCGTGGCTTCTACGTGGTAGAGATCTGCATTGTCTCGCATGGGTCTGGTACAACGCTTTTCCTATTCTTGCCGCAATAACATCAATACTTGTCACTGTCGTGTTCCGGTTTGGAGGGTAAGGTAGCCGTTAAACTTATGCACCGATAGACTATGCGTATTACTACCATCGTGAGAGGTGGTAGAGTACCGCAACGTTTTGCCCAGGTATTTGGTACCACCGTCATAACTATTCTTGCCGCAATAGCGTCAGTGCTTGTCATTATCGTATTCCGGTTTGATACAAAATGTAAATGAGGGTTAACTTCGTTTAAGTATTTCACAAAACTAGAAATTACTTTTAAATATGTCATCTCTCAAGATTTATTTAGTTTATTATTCTCCTTGTCCTTATCATTTCGACCTCAAACGACGAAGATTAAAACGTTATTACATCATAAATTATACCAGACAGGTCATTTGTCAAGTTAAAATAAGTTTTTATTCCAGGTCCAAGTTTTTTGAAGGGACCTTGCAAAATACGTAATGCGTCCATGCTTAACCCAGCTCCTGAAAACAAGAAAGATTTAGAAAACAAACTTTCATTTAGAAGCTATAATAGTGATAATAATGATACATTACTAACAGATAATACACAACTACCACAAAGTGACATAAAGATTGATAATGGGACATTAGTTCTTGATAAATTGAATGATTCTAAGAATAATATGAATGATGCCAATATGAATGAAATAATGCACGATAAATCTAGTAATTCCACTGTCAAAGAATCAAGTTAGCCATTTTCTTAAAACTTGAAAAGTTATTATTTTATTTTAAATCGTGAAAATCAAATACCCGTTAAAAATAAAGAAACAATTGACTTTATTTTTACCTTGGCTTTTAATTACAGTGTTATAATCTTATTTATGAATATAATTTTATTAAATAAATATTTTTTTCCGATTAAAATAAAACTAGTTTTATTTTACTCATGTCAATTTTAAATATTTCAAACAATTTCTGAATTATGCTATATTTTTAATTTATTAACCGATTTCCCAAAAAGGATGGGGTTCTCAATTCATCGGAATCTTTTTTATGTCATCGTGTGTCACTTTCTTTCACCGGATCTTCTCAGTGTGTGGCCGCGTTTCGGATCCGGTAGTAGTTTTTAAAAAATGTTGACGTATCAAAGCAACTTGTAAAAAGTTTTATTGAAAAAGTTCTGATTTCTGATTTCTGTGTGGTCGCCAATTATTCAATGAAAAAAAAAGAAAGAATTTACATGTTTTCTTTTCTTTGTTGACATTTGGTGAAGTTCCGTTATTTTAAGATAGCACTGAAGAAGCTCTAAAAAATTCTAGCTAATTCGGTATTCTCTCCACACGTATAGACCCATCTCCACATATATATACATATCAAGCATGAAGCCAGATGTATACCTATCACTTACATCGTGATTATGAATTAGGTGGTAAAGTTCTTCAACATCTCGATTGGGTTTGGTTTTACTTACCTATTCTTTCCGCAATAGCATCGGTGCTTCTCGCTGTCATATTTCATTTCAGGGTAAAGTAGCCAATATAATTATTAATTATGCATCCCCAGTGTTGGTGCGGGCCCCTTTTAAAGAATAGATCATCAGCCGTTTTACCAGGCAGTTTGTAAGAGGCGAACGATTGGTTATGCGAGTCACTAACATCGTGGCTACTAGGTGGTACCACCGCCTTAGCTATTCCTGCCACAGTAGCGTCAATGCTTGTCGCTGTCGTGTCGATTTGGACGGTAAGGTAGCTGGTAAATTTCTGCATGCGATATTAAAACTTCGGCAAAAGGATAGCAACGGACCATTAACATATTTTTTGTCTATAGGAGATGGTTAACTCTCTCTATCTGAAGATACATCTGCTTGGTTCCTATCTGATAAAATTAAAAAATTACATTAAGTTATGAGCAAACTTTTGTAATTGCGTAGAAAGTAATACCTAATAATACGCATAGGTGTGCGTGTGATGAATAAAATATTTGAATACGTCAGGAGTGATAAAATATGGAAAAAGTATTTTTGAATGGAATATGTAAAATGTGTAAGTTAATCAGCCCCGGGCTTACGTGAAGCCTTTTGAAGATTTTTGTATAACTCATACAGCGCAAAAAGTATAAATATCTTTGGATTTAGAAGAAGTAATAGAATATTAAGCTTCTTATATCTTAAATAAAATGATTACAAATAAGACGTATTGCCTACGCACAGAATGAATCAAATAATTTCGCCTCTTGATGTTAACACAAATAACTGTAAAATATAAGGTTTTGATCTACAAAAAGTCTCCGTGAAACGTATTTATCTGATTACAACTAAATAACTTTATATAATGATACTTAAAAGTTGTAACTTGTAAATTATGTGCTTGTTACTTAAAAAGGGGACAGTGGGCCCACATCTCGTCCTCGTAACTTCTGTAAACCAGAATCAACAGCGGCAACCTTCCCGATAACCACTGAGTTGCGAGCTCAGGGTGCCCTGGGGAAAAGATAAGCTGTCTTGGGACCCGCATCGAAATTAATCAAAAGTATATAGGAGGAGTAGGAAAATACATCCAGTTTCTCTCCCCTTTTAGCAGGAGACAGCGTAAAGGTAAGAACAAAAAATGCTAAGAAATGAGACGTTTACAGTCAGGTTAAGCCTGATTGCTATTGCATCATGGTAGTATTTGAGGATGAATACCTGAAGTATTTGAGAACCTACCAAATGGGTCCACTTAATTATGCTTCCAGTAGTAAGTATGGCAAAATCGCTAAAACGCACGGAAATTCCCACGTGTTCCTACAAGGTCAGAGTAGTAGATTACACCGGATATAAATCGTATACTTTTTTTATATCATACGAGTAACATAGCAAACAAACATATGCGTCTCCCGAATGAAAGAGTCAACCATCGTCTATAGACACCATAGTAATTGTTGTCGCCGTGTTGGTCCCGGCCTTCGCCGTGTTGGTCCCGGCCTCCTTTGAAGAATAGGCCAACTGCCGTTCTGCCAGGCAGGTCGTAAAAGGCGACCGATTGGCTATCGAGTCACTACCATCGTGGCTACTAGGTGGTAGAGTTCTGCATTGTCTCGCCCGGGTCTGGTACCACCGCCTTACCTATTCCTGCCGCAATAGCGTCAGTGCTTGTCGCTGTCGTGTTCCGGTTTGGAGGGTAAGGTAGCCGGTAAACTTATGCATGTGGCATTAGACCTCGCTACAAGATAGCAACGCACCATTAACATCTTTGGTATCTATAGGCGATGGTTGACTCTTTCCATCAGGAGACCCATCTGCTTGTTTGCTATCTTATGATATAAAAAAAAATAAAAAAAAAATAACTGTGCGTTGCTATCTGTTTTCGAGGTCTAATGCCACATGCATAAGTTTATCAGCTACGTAATTTACACTTTTTATCGTCTTCACTTGGTGAAACTCCATTTGTAATTTTGTTAATACACTTGTACTGTTTCACAAATCACTTTAAATTTTAATTAATATCGCCAACCATTTTCGCCTTTTACGGCATCTTCACTTTTGTGTAAATATGTTAATAATATATTTATAAAAGTCTCGTAGCCCTTTAGATTTTGTAAAAGGCGAAACCGGTAGGCGATATTAATTAAAATTTAAGTGATTTATGAAACAGTACAAGTATTTTAACAAAATTACCGGCTACTTTACCCTCCAAACCGGAACACGACAGTGATAAGCACTGACGCTGTTGCGACAGGAATATGTAAGGTGGTGGTTTTAGACCCGGGTGAGACAATGCAGAACTCTAGCACCTAGTAGCCACGACGGTAGTGACTCGCATTGCCAATCGGTCACCTTCCCAATACTAACAAGCATTTGACTACATTCGTTTCGCCAGAGATTGCTAGGCTTTTGTGTAAGCCAAAATACTACCTTATTATTGCTGTAATGTATAATTCCCAATGAAACATTACAGCAATAAGCAACACATACAGGGTTATTTTTAAAAATCCGGCTCAATTTTCAGAGTCTGTTAGGAATCGGTAATATTTTCGATTTATGTATTAAAATTTTTGTTTAAATAAAATTTATGTATTAAAATTAAAATAATTCAAAAAATTTTAAATTTCATTTTTATCCGTCACAAAAATAAAACGTATGGATATAATTTCAATTGCGCAAAATTTGAACTATAATATTTTAGTGCCTTCAACCAAATTAAAAGTCGGAAAAAATGAACTTAGAGCGAAAAATTGCATAATAGTTACTATCGTAATTATAGGTAAATGTAAAATGACATGCTGCCAGCATTATAGAGTTCATTCATGACTCGGTGCATCCAATTCATGAATTTAGTGGGATAGTTTTAAACAAATATTTTTATATTATCTTCTAGTAATTTTACAATAATAATTAAAACACACTTTTAATTCAATATTTAGTTCTTAATTTTAGAACTTGGCCAGACCTCTAAAAGTAACCCTGTATAGATAAGGTAATTCTACCATACCCGGATGAGACTTAGCAGATCGCTACCACCCAGTTAGAGTCATGATAATGACAGTTTATTCTTGAAAAACTTTAAAAACAACAAAGAAAAATATCGACACGCAGGATTTGAACCTGCGACCGTCTCCCTAAAGACGGGACGCTCTACCGCTGAGCTAGTGTCGACAGGTTCAAATCCTGCGTGTCGATATTTTTCTTTGTTGTTTTTAAAGTTTTTTAAGTTTTCCCAAGCACGGGATGAGTGCTATAACACAAAAATAGTTTACCCTTCTCTCGCCTTTTGCGAGAAGCGTTATATTTTCAGGTGATAGATTCTTCAAACGAGGTGGTTTAACAGAAGGAGTAGTAATTCAAGGTGTTACATATTGCACACGCTGCATATGTCACTTGTCACACTTTCTACTGTGTTATGTCTAAATTAATTTCAAGCTCTTCTTTTTCCGTCGATATAAAAAGAAAGAGACAGGAAATAATGATTGATGATACGCTCCTGAAACAGGACACAATAATCCACATAAAGTTGTTAAAGCGGACGCGTAAAGATAGCGATTAATAGTTTCCACAACGGCCAGGGGTATAATATGGAAGAGTTTGTCCGGTTATGTTGAATGAAAAAACACAAAAGCCTTTTTAAAATCAGATTCGATGGTTTTTCTGACGAGTCCTCCACTTTAAATGAGATAAGAAGAGATTTTAATAAAGTCAATGATCAAATTTGGTCGAATTTCGACTAACAGGCGATCGCTAGTATAGATAGTTACATGTTTTATTTGTTTGTGCAGTGCAGCAGCGGCAGCGGCCGCGGCGGCGGAGGCGCTGGGTGGACGGCGGGCTCCGCCTCCGCTTTTGCGATCCCGAACGCTCCCAGCTATCATAGTACCCGGTTTCTCCATACTGCACGCACAGATCGACCCTCAGAGAACATCAGGTATTTATTTTCTATTTTTTGGAGTGAATACTTTCTTAACCACGCTAAGCGATATTTGAAAATGAACTTGTGGGTTCGCGTGACCGACACGCCAGCTGTGTATTGTATTTAATAAGTTTACTTGTGCAGTATTAGGTAGACCCTACGCTACCAAAAACTGCAAAAACTATTTAATTAAAAAGTTTCAAAGATTTTTGACATTGATATGGTAATAACTTCTATAAGTTATTATATTTTATATATAACTAGCTGACCCGGCAAACCTTCCCTAGACTTAAAAAAAAAGTTCAAAACCAAAATTAAAAAAAAGTTCAAAACCAAAATTAGCCAAATCAGTTAAGCCGTTCGAGTTTTAGCGAGACTAACGAACAGCAATTGAATTATATACATATATACACACACACACATATATATATATATATATATATATATATATATATATATATATATATATATATATATATATATATATGATTTAGTATATATATTTATTACTTTAATAATAACTTAAGAAAAAAGGTCCCTTAAGTAGGGACTAAAGAAATAACATGGATTTCACAACTTTTTACGGTAGAAAAACTGAAGTGCGAGAGTTGGGTTTTTTACAAGTTATGTTTTTGAACATGATATATTTTCTCAACCGCTAAAGTTTGTTATAAAAGAGATTTTATTGTGTAGTCTATGGGCGAATTTCGATCACAGGGTCAACATCGTTAGTTGTTTTAAGTGTCCAAGTGCGATGGCGCATACTTCAAATAAAGCAGCCCAATCATTTTCTGAAAAATTAAAACTCAAAGCAAAAATTTGATATAGATTTTATAAAGAATATTTGAGATGTTTTAACAAATTATGTGAAGATATCCCCTGCTTCGTGACCCTAGTTGTCGAGTGGCTAGCGACCCTGACTACGCAATCAATGGGGTCCGGGTTCGATTCCCGGCAGGGGCAGGCATTTGTGTGATGAGCACAGATGTTTCTAATTCTGGGTTTGGGTGTTTATTAAATATATTAGAGTATTTATGTATGTAATTATATGTATCAGTATCGCTGACTGACACCTATACTACAAGCATATAATTTGCTTACTTTGGGGTTAGATCAATTTGTGTAATTTGTCCAGTGATATTAATTTATTTATTTATATGTGCGGATAGGATAAATAAATATACATTTCACTGATTTGACGCTGATATGTTGAGGTGCGATAAAAAGATATTTGAAAATTTCTAAAGACATGTATTACTATGGCTGCAGCATGCATCCCGCTGCATTATAAAAGTTTTTGGTTAATCCCGCGGGATGACCTTATTTTTCTGGGATAAAAAGTAGCCTATGTGCTATTCCAGATCATCATCTACCTGTGGCAAATTTCATTTAAATCCGTTCAGTAGTTTTTGCGTGATTGAGTAACAAACATCCATCCATCCAAGCATCCATCCATCCAAACATCTAAACATACAAACTTTACCATTTATAATATATATAAACATGTTCGATGGTTTAATGGTTTAAGTTTAAAGTTAAGTTTAATACTTCAGATTTTCCTTTAATTTATACGTTAATTTTTCTCGTCCGGCGTCGCGTCGTCTCGCCCGGGTCTGGTACCACCGCCTTTCCTATTCCTGTCGCAATAGCATCAGTGTTAGTCACTGTAGTGTTCCGGTTTGGAGGTTCAGGTAGCCGGTAAACTTATGCATGTGGCATTAGACCTCGCCACGAGATAGCAACGCACCATTAACATCTTTGGTGTCTATAGGCGATGGTTGACTCTTTCCATCACGAGACCCATCTGCTTGTTTGCTATCTTATGATATAAAAAAAAACTATTTTCAATTTTTGCCTATTTTCTCAAATTACTTCAAAATTATTTGTATATTATAAAATTATACAAATATAAAGTAGATTTTTATTATTTTTTATTTACTCCCACAATTTCCGCCACCTTAAAGTGAATTTATTTACGTTACACATCTGTAGTTGGTGTCACTGACTTATATATGTATTCCAAATTCCATCTGAAACTGTGACGAACAGACGGATAGAGGGGCTCCAATTTTCCTTCTGATGTACGAAACGCTAAAAATAATAAAAAATGTAGCAATGAATATTACTATTCTAGAAATAAACGTTCATCAAGGATCAAATCAATATCTAGCGAGCTATTGGACGCAGCAAAGATTTAATACAGTAACTATGTAACTTCACAGTTGTCAAGAATTACACCGGGAAGTTAAAGCGAAGTCGTACTCACGTGTTGTTCAAACTATCGAGTCTAGATTTCCAATTCAGCGTGTTCAGCTTTATCCTCAGTTGGGTGCAGCAAGGTTTCTGTAACTCTGCAAATAGAAAGTCACGTTCTGTGGCTCTTTTGTTGCAAGATATGAGCTATATAAGAATTTCATTTGCGAATTTATAATTTGGAAGTCGTACTTCTTTTTAATGCTTAACGAACAGTTTACAGTACGAATGTAGATATATGTAAATACCAGGGAAGACCGCGATTGTCGCACCATGATCTAGTTTGATGTATGTTAAGTTTCCGAAACCTGAATGTTTGTATAATTTGATTTTTAAATCTTCAAAGCCAAATCGATTCAAATTTTCAATTAATTTAAAGTATGAACCGATCAAATGTCGTGAACCGAAATTCAATCTGTCAAGCCCTTCAAGATATGAGAGGTTTACATACTTACACATACATACGTCACATACATACAGACGTAGTTCAAAAACCATCCTAGAACCTAAAGACGTCGAAATCTAATGAAAACTCGATTTTTCAACATTTAAGTACGACCAATAACTTACTTAAAGGATGCGGTTGTAACTTCACAAAAATGAACAGCATCAATACGTCAAATTTAAAAAAGTTACTACAGCAGCTCGTATTGTACCATTGTACATTAAAATTTATAATAATGAGATCATTTCTTTTTATACCAGTTATACATGCAAAAATAGAGTGACTTTGAAAATAAACGACAAAATATAGTCTTCATTACTTTTTTTGATACTGCAATAAAGGTAGCTTGTGATGGCTATAAAAACGGAATGTCTTTTAAGGTAGCTATAAACCCTCTCTTTAAATATACTAAATATTTTAGTTCATAATTTATTGGCAAATTTATTGGCAGCTTCAAATTTATTTGTTTTACCCACTGCGTTAGAAAAAGGATCATATATTTAAATCGTGTATATGTGTGCATGTATTCGTATATGTACATAGGCTGACTGGTAAAATATTGTACATTTTGTAGGACACGTTAGTTTATGATCAGATGTGACCAATAAAAATAGAATAATAATAATAATAATAATAATAATAATAATAATAATAATAATAATAATAATAATAATAATAATAATAATAATAATAATAATAATAATAATAATATTTCTTAAATATATAGCAAACCTCAACAATGTTAATGTAGTAATATTCAAAAATTATGGCCATCGAGCGGGCGACAGGCATGTCTTGTCTAAACCGGCGCCATGCCATGTCGTTGCTTATAAGCAATGAAATTAGATTTTTTAAATTTTACTAAGCACGGGATAATAAAATTGCTAAATTCATACTATTACTTACACTTACTAATATTATAAACTAGCTTTTGCCCTCGGTTTACACTTACTAATACTTACACTTAGTAATATTATAAACTAGCTTTTGCCTACGGCTTACACTTACTAATACTTACACTTACTAATATTATAAACTAGCTTTTGCTCGCGGCTTCACTCACGTTAAATTCGGGAAAGAAGTAGAGGGATAGAAAGAGACAAAAAGTATCCTATGACATGCTCCATCCCTTCAACTACCTCCGCTTAAAAAATCCCGTCAATTCGTCGCTCCGTTTTGCCGTGAAAGACGGACAAATAAACATATATATACACTTTCCCATATTAGTATGGATGCGAAAGTAACAGTGGTTCGGTTGATAAGAGCGTTTCGGCTAGAGGGATGGTCACAGGTTCAAGTCCTACCGTGTCGAATTTTTTTTTGTTGTTTTTTTTTTCTAACGAACTTCGATATATGCATGAGTGTCCGCACTTAATATTTTTATAGGATCAAAAAGTACCTATTTTTTACACATTCGGTATAAGAATCGAGTACTCAATACCCTGCTTCAGTATGTACAATCTTTTACTAGTCAACTTGTATAAAAGGAAGGTTGAGGTATTAGGTATGTATTTATATCAAAGACGCTCAAGCTCGTATGCGTAGGTAGCATGTAATGCAGTGTGATAATACACTCATATGAGTCATAATATGTTAAAAATAAAGCGTCATCTTTATTTCATACAATTTACGTCGTAGCGAGCTACGAACGTAGCACACTAGCGCTACACATTTCGCAACATTTTTATAGGGGAAACTTTACTATCATAAAATTACTTAGTTACCTCTTTCAATCCTTTAAACATGTAAATGAAAATATCACCACGCCGATCCGCTTACCAGTAGGCTGAGCAAATTCAACATATGTAGTTGAACATTATAGTGTACAAAAACCCCGTCAGACCTGTAAAGGGTATACAGGCACAGAATACTGAAGACTAACAGAAGAATGTTCCATAAAAGCAATATTCGAGCAACACACAAATAAACACCTCTCACGGACGTGATATCTCGGACTGGTGCGTAACAAACTGTCCCGAGCCATTCCGAAATATCGCGTTCGTGAGAGGTGTCTATGTGTGCGTTGCTCGAATATTGTTTGTATGGAACATTGACTTCTGTTAGTCTCCAATTACAGGTTAGTTAATGACAATTTTAAAAAGAGTAACGAAATAATTGTATGTATAAAAATGAAAACATTATTCAATATTTAAATGCTTCTATTTACCCTTAAATTTCCATAAGCTTAGGGAATATTTTAAACTGTAGAGCATTGTGTCGAATCATCGGCCGCGAGTAGACTAGGAGCAGATACATAAAAAAGGCGGCTCTTTGATATCTCATTCCCCCTTTCGTCTGACGATATTTTTTACATTTTGTATTGCTATAGTAATATTTGAAATATCTTTTAAGATTAGAGAGTAAGATTCGTGGTAAGAGTTTCGCGTTCGTAGGTGTGACAGGCGTGCGTGTGTGTGTGTATTATATTGATCTAAAAAATTTATATACGGGTAGACCGGTAAGGGACTGTACAGTCCAGTACAGTACTTAGTATTGTGAAGGGTGTTTAGTTCTGTTCTAATAACAAATATAAAAAATTGTACTTAAATTCTGGCCTAATCATTAAAAATGAACTGTATGACATGTTAATTCACTCTCGAGCGAATCGTTAATCGATTTTGATCTTTCGAATGGCATTTAGCGCAACGTTTGAGCTCTAAAATGTTTTCTTAGCTACATAATTTATAGGCTGAAAAAAATCTACAAAATATTTTTTCCACAAATTTTCGTTATTGATAAATCACAAATAAATCGACCGATTTTGATCTAATCTACGGTATTTGTTGCAGTTTTTTAAAGAGAAAAGCTAATGAGATTTTTTAATCAATCGGAATAATTAACCTAAAAGTTAGTAGGTAGGTATCTTCACGCCCATATCCCCGAAGGGGTAGGCAGAGGTACAACAAGTGCACCCACAATTAGCCGAAGATACTTGGTCCCACAATGTGATAGGTGGCAAGCCTATCGCCAACCGGGCACTTTCCAATCCCGGGCAACTTTGTGTTTCTCAGAAAACTAAAAAAAAAAACCACTTTTTTTGAATGTGTCCGACCCGGGAATCGAACCCGGGACCTCATGTGGTCAACGCCAACGCTGGACCACTAGGCCACAGAGGCGATAGTTATAAAATTTTTTTTGTTATAAAAGTTATAAATTTTTATTGTTATAATTGTTATAAAAGTTATTATAAAAATATTAAGTAGGTATGCTGTAAACAATAAAATATTAATATTTGAAAAGCTGCAAGTATTGAAATCTTTATTGGATTTTATTTTTTTAAACTGCATTTGACGTAGTTTTTTAAGTATTAAAATATTGTACGTCAAACAATTATCTCCTTCTGAATGAAAAAAAAATGAACCTCGAAAAACTTTATTTTTAACAAAGAAAAATATCGACACGCAAAGGATTGAACCTGCGACCCTTTCCCTAAAGTCAGGACGTTCTACTACTGAGCGTCAACAGGCTTGACTTGGCGAAATCCTTCTTTCCAATCCAATCCAATGCCATCAACCACGTTTAGATCGGTCAAACCATTCAAAAGTTATGAGATGTTTACACACACACACACACACATACATACATACATACAGAAATACTGATGTGATAGTCACTGTCCGATTATGTTAGGATGGCCAATCTGAAGAAATTGCTTTCTATAATGAAATACTGCAGTTAAATATCAAAGTTTATACATTTAATAAATATATTACTAAAGTTTTAGTAGGTGTTTCAAAAGTAGTTCAAACTTCGCGTGTTTTAAACCTCTTTGTCTTGACATCATTTAGACGTTGAAATGTATGAACACGCGAGGTTTCCTTATATGAGTTGTGACATAACCACTACATGGCCATCGCACACTATTAAAGCATTATAACTGCACAGTAATGGCATCTTATTTTTGTCTACATGTATGTATTGCTGCTGGGCTTGTATTCACAGCTTCACTTTTTATTGTTCACTTAATCTCAACCTGAGTTAAAAAAAGTTCTAAGAGTGTCACATAAAAGCCCGAACCATAGCGTTGGGTGAGATCATATTATACGATGTGGCTGTTTATAACACCACCATCGGGTAAGCAAATCGATGGGTATAACAAGTCCTTGTCACTTTCGACAAGATAGTGCACTGCACTAGTATTGTACAAATAAACTATTAATTATTATATTATATTATATTATATTATATATTATTATATTATATTATAGTACAAATAAACTATTAATAATTATTATATTAACTATAACGCGTTATCTATACATATAGTAAAATCGTAAGAAAGTCAAAACTGTACATTGAATATTTTTTTAAAATAATACTTGGGGCGTGATCTACAATCGATATAGAAGCCAAAAATATAGTTTTTAGAATTTTTGTCTGTTTGTCTGTATGTATGTCCGGGGTAAATTCAAAAAGCACTGGATGGATTTACTTCAAATTTTACACGAATATTATTAACAGCTCGGGTCAACATATAGGCTACATATTATCACGCTATCACTTGCGGGGGAGGAACTGTGCGGAGTAAACGAAGTCCGCGCGGACGAAGTCGTGGGCAACAGCTAGTAGACTATATTGTAACTTGTAACTGGAACACTGGTTGCGCCAACCTGCCGAGATAGCACGTGACTCCTCACACCATCATACAGCGAGCGATGACTGAGCGCTATAACGCTTGAAACTATGTTATAACATCTAGCGTCAACGGTCTAGCACGTTACTCGATAGATCGCGTATTTTGTAACTTCTTAGGTTATAATATTATAACTACGGCCTACGCTAGCCGCTAGGTATACAGCGTGGCGTTATGTTATAGCGCCGAACGCGAATCTAAATAGCGCGCTATCTATACTCAACGTATAGCGTACGCGCTATACGTTCAGTAAAGGTAGCGCGCTATAATTTAACGCTATGCGTTATATTAGCCACCTTCACACTGCACAGTGCACTATCATTGTCGGAAGCGACGTACATATATGCATGATTGATTATATGTGTTTGTGTGTGTATGTGATGTAAGTATATAGTTATTGAGTACACGGTATCATTATAGACGTGGTAAGAGTTTCGCGTTCGTAGGTGTGACAGATGTGCGTGTGTGTGTATGATGCGATAAATATCCCATCCTGACTAACTACACTACACTACTACACTAGTGTAGTGTATTTTTTTTATTATTTTATTTAATGCTTTATTGTACACTTATTGAAGAATACACACTTAAAAGGATAACAAAATTGCACAAAAGGTGAGCTTATCTCTACTGGCGGAGATTTCTTCCAGCTAACCTGAAATGTGGAGTGTGGATTAATAAATGGGAAGGCATAGTGCACAACAAATAAAATAGTACATAGATGTGTTTGCACAGATACTTTGTACGTGTATGATTTATACAATATACATGGAACACATACATAATATTAAAGGAAATCACACAATACAACTTAGCAGTAAAACTATTAAAATCAAGAAAGTGTCAGATAATATTCTTTTAGACATTTTTTAAAAACTGACAGTGAAGGGCTAGAGCGTATGCATGGAGAAAGCGAATTTCAGGGTTCCGTAATCTAAACCTAAAAAATGAGACCTTATTATTTACTAAGACTCCACGCTCCGTCCGTCCATCTATCTGTTTGTCTGTTTGTCTGTCCATCTGTCACCAGGTTGTATCTCAATCTCATGAACCGTCATAGTTATAAGGTTGAAATTTTCACATATTATGATGTCATTCTATTGCAGCTACACAAACAAATACAAAAACAGAATAAAATTAATATTTAAAGGTGGCTCCCATACAAAAAACGTTATTTTTTGCCGTTTTTAGAGATGATGATACGAAACCTTTCGTGGCTGGCCGTTGGCCGGTTTTTCTATGAGATTATGCTTCTAAACAGTGTTATGTCATTTAAATGGCATTCGGATGTTTACTACAAGTCACCAAAAACTAAATCGGTAATAAAAAAAATTAATAGCTTTAGTTTCACATAATGGATCGAGTATTAAAAGTAAACATATAAGA
This sequence comes from Apodemia mormo, assembly GCA_036924255.1. NCBI lineage: Eukaryota > Metazoa > Arthropoda > Insecta > Lepidoptera > Riodinidae > Apodemia > Apodemia mormo. The sequence continues at coordinate 9,476,074 of JAUPFN010000010.1, read as the reverse complement.
TAGAACAGATACAATTGATTACAAACACGGGAAACGATTCAACAACTTCATATTATGTTGACTGGAGTTGGAAATTTTAGTCAAAAGTTTTTATGTATAAATAAACGGTGCAAGTATAAATGGAATTAGTTTTAGGCATAACAATAAATTTAAATGTTCTTAAATTGAGTTATAGCCGATATAAAACGCGCAACTTGTTTTAAACAAATATACTCGTAAAGCGGTTTTGTAACAGCCATATAAAAAGTTGATTTATATACACATAAGCGTTATAAAACCATAAATATAATTAACTTCATATATAATAATAATATGTAACAATTTACTAAGTATAAATTATAAAAGACTAGCTGTGTCCGCGACTTCGTCCGCGTGGAAAATTTCGAAAATAAAAGTCCCGGGGTTTTACCCGTAAAGTTGCCGTTCTCATGGAATTTCTGGGATAAAAACTATTTTTGTACCAAATTTCATTCAACATCCAACCAAATCGGCTCAGTACTTTAGGCGTGAAGAAGAGAGACAGACAGAATTACTTTCGCATTTATAAGTATATCCATAATATTAGTATGGATATAAAATGCGTAACGTTACCTGAATAGATATTAAATAATACTATCGATCACCCTGTGGTCGAAATTCGACCATAGATTAAACAATAAAATCTCTTTTAAGTTCTTTCTCTAAACAATAAAATCTCTTTTAAGTTTTCTCTAAACAATCAAATCTCTTTTAACTTCTCTCTCTAAACAATAAAATCTCTTTTAAGTATTACACTCGTGTATAGTGAGATAGTGTTCGTTTCTCCTGAAGATGCTTCGGTTTCGAAGTGAAACGTACGTTGAGTACATACATAAATTGTGTACTTTTGTGCTTGGTGCCGGCGTGGACGTGAGTGTGAAAGTGTGGTGGATGTAGGTGGATAATTGTGCCGTTGGGGTCTTCTTTTTGTCCGGACCATGTATCGGTGAGTCTTATCCATTTACTAAGCCGACATCTTTCTTTTTGGTACCATCACGGAAGATACATAGAATAGTTCGCGGATAATAGCAAGTTTAATTAATTTCACCTTTCTAATTAATTTCATCTTTTAAATATATTTTTTACGGCACAAATTACACTGACTGATCAACCCCAAACACCTAAACCCGGAAATACAAACATTTATGCTCATCACACAAATGCTTGTCCCCGTCGGGGATCGAACCCGAGCCCCGTTGCTTGCGTAGTCAGGTCCGCTAACCACTCGACCAACGGGGTGGTCAGCAACAAGTTTTAGCTGCAAAGAAAATAGTAAACATGTGTGTATATTATCGTGTATGTCACACGAGCATAGTGTATATAGCGTTTAATTTTATTAATTTTATGTATTTTTAATGCATATTTTTATAAGCATTAAATTTCTTTACATTGTAAACTTTAACTGTGTCAAATTTATTTCACCGTTCGTATAATTGTCTTGAACAGTGGTACAGATTTTAGCTTCAAGTAATAACGTAAACATTGTTACTATCATATAAAATGCGAAAACTATAACGTATATAGGTGGTAGAGTTCTGCATACTCTCGCCCGGGTCAGATTACCGCATTACCCGCAATACCGTCAGTACTTTCTACTCTCGTGTTCCGATTTGGAGAGTAAGGTTGTCGGTAAACTTATGCATGTGGCTCTAGCCTTCGCCACAAGATAGCAACGCATCGTTAACACCTTTGGTGTCTATAGGCGATGGTTGACTCTTCTCATCAGGAGACCCATCTGCTTGTTTGTTATCTTATGACATAAAAACAGACTTTAGTGTAAGGAAAAGAGTATAGACACAGAATACTTAGAGACTAACAGAAGTCAATGTTGCATACAAGTAATATTCGAGCAACGCACACACATAGACACCTCTCACGGACGCGATATCTTGGACAGGTGCGGAACAAACTGTCCCGAACCATTCCGGGATATCACGTCCGTGAGAGATGTCTATGTGTGCGTTGCTCGAATATCACACGTATGTAGATTGACTACTGTTAGTGTCCAGTATACTGTGGTATAGATATGTGTGGGACATATATATTGGTGGTAGATTTCTTCATAGTCTCGCCCGGGTCAGATACCACAGCATTACCTATTCCTGCCGCAGTAGCGTCAGTACTTGCCACTGTCATGTTCCAGTTTAGAGGGTGAGGTAGCCGGTGATCTTATGCATATAGCACTCACCTTCGCCACAGGATAGCAACGCACCATTAACATATTTTGTGTCTATAGGCGACGATTGACTCTTTCCATCATCCTAAAAAAAACGTAGACCTTGCAAAAAAAAAAGTGCATTTTAGTGATATTTAGATTTGTTGTGTATTATAATATCTTAATAAAAGCACTACGAGTAAAGCTCGCTACAGTTTTTTCATCTTTGAATAAGTTATAACACAATTTCTTTATGCTTGCTACTATAGCTTGCGCTTGATAAATCTCTAACCCAAAAAATATATTGCACGTAAGAGTTGAGCCCGTACATTATACAATCCTCAACGGACACATTTTTATATCTCTTGTATTATTTTAATCCACGAAAAAATATCCTTATTCTGTTCTGTACGTATTGTATCAATCACTGTTAAGCTACATTTATTTAAATTAATGTTTAATAAACTCGCCCGTGTTAGGGTGTATACAGACGGACTGCATTTTAACTGCAATCCGACTGCTAAATGGCGGTTCAGATGCAGTTGACACGACTGCAATAGAACCTCAGATCAAAGGCGGAGTCCGATTGCAGTTCAATTGCGATCGGCGTATAGTCGCGTGAACTGCACACCGACTGCAATCGAACTGCAAGGTTGGTTTGCAGTTCAATTGCAGTCGTGTCAACTTTTTCTCTCGACTTAAGACACAAGCTTCTTTCGGCTCTTTTCAAGGTGTTTCCGAGAAATATCGTTACGGCCGGAGTACGTAGCATCACCAGTACTATCATCTGCATAGCAATGTATGTTACTAATTCGCAGCATATCATTGATATGCAGAAGAAAAAGTGTCGGTGATTGCACGAAAAACTACTCAATAACTCTATATTCAAACCAAATTGTTTCAGCGATTTTAAAGTAAAGGATGTACTTCCAAAAATAGTAGTCGTTTGTGATTACCGATGCAGATTTTTAACTTTTTAGTCCATTAAAAGTACTTTGTTTCCTTGAGATACCCAAGAAAACTTTAACTCTCAGAGGACTGCAGCGCAAGGCTATGGAATATTGGCTCGTTGGTCGAGTAGTTAGCTAACCTGACTACCAAACAAAGTGGTTTCGGAGAATATACTTTCAAGAGTGGATGTGTCCACTCAGGAAAGCACGGGAGGAGTTTTAAATGTGTTGCCAATTTATATACACTAGCGATTGCCATGCCAAAATACGACCTTAGACTAAACTATAAACTCTCTTTTAATTTTGCCAACAGACTTTACTAACAGTATACATGTGTGTTACATATTACGAGTACCATATATGTCACCCGAATGTAGTGTGTGTAATATTTTTTTACTACTTTTATATTTTTTATTACTTTTGTATATGTAAATTTATTTAAAAATATTAAGTTTTTGCAGTCCTCCGCAATGTAAATATACTGTATCAAAATATGCCAAATTTTATACTCCACTATTCGCGTATTTGTCTAAAAAGTGGTATAAATTTTTACTTCAGGTATAATGTATGTGTACCTGAAATACGGAGAAGTGCACATGCCTATTTTCAGATCAGTGTTGGTACAAAAAAAAACGTTAGCTCCTATTCCGACGCACATCATGTACGTGTTCAATAGTACTAAAAGAAAAGTGTTAAAGCACTTTAAAAGTACTTTCGAAATTGGTTCATAAATGACCAAGTTCTGAGGAACAAAATACAGCCCAATTGAAATACTCTTTTTTGGCAAGTCGGTTGAAAAAATAATAAAACTGAGTTGTTAAGCATGAGAGCCTTGACTTAATACAACGCGTGAAATAATATTCCCTGACAGAAAATTGTTCTTTTGATATAAAACGTTGTATGAAATAGTCACGTCGTAGAAATAGAAATGATTCATCTACTTGCGGTACTACATTAATTGTAATTAATTGTTACAAAAAAAAGCACTTTTTAAAAGTTTACGTGAGGATGAGGTCATGAATAAATAAGAAGCATTTTGCCAGCCGATATTCTGTGACCCACTGTTCATATTTTTAGCGAATCTATCTAAAAAGCGAATCTATCGTATTTCTGTTTTTTTTTTATGTCATAAGATAGCAAACAAGCAGATGGGTCTCCTGATGGAAAGAGTCAACCATCGCCTATAGACACCAAAGATGTTAATGGTGCGTTGCTATCCCGTGGCGAGGTCCAATGCCACATGCATAAGTTTACCGGCTACCTTGCCCTCCAAACCGGAACACGACAGCGACAAGCACTGACGCTATTGCGGCAGGAATAGGTAAGGCGGTGGTACCAGACCCGGGCGAGACAATGCAGAATTCTACCACCTAGTAGCCACGATGGTAGTGACTCGATAGCCAATCGGTCGCCTTTTACGACCTGCCTGGCAGAACGGCAGTTGGCCTATTCTACAAAGGAGGCCGGGACCAACACGGCGAAAAAAACAAAAAAAACGTTAGCTCCTATTCCGACGCGCATCATGTACATGTTCAATAGTACTAAAAGAAAAGTCTTAAAGCACTTTAAAAGTACTTTCGAAATTGGTTCATATTAAATATAATATAATTGAAATGCTCTTTTTTGGAAAGTCGGTTGAAAAAATAATAAAACTGAGATGTTAAGCATGAGAGCCTTGACTTAATACAACGCGTGAAATAATATTCCCTGACAGAAAATTGTTCTTTTGATGTAAAACGTTGTATGAAATAGTCACGTCGTAGAAATAGAAATGATTCATCTACTTGCGGTACTACATTAATTGTAATTAATTAATTGTTACAAAAAAAGCACTTTTTAGAAGTTTACGCGGGGGTGAGGTCATGAATAAATAAGAAGCATTTTGCCAGCCGATATTCTGTGACCCACTGTCCATATTTTTAGCGAATCTATCTACGAATCGATGGGTCTTGAGTTTAATTCCCGACAGGGACAAACATTAAATGTGTGAATATGAACATAGATGTTTGTATTTCTGGGTTTGGGTGTTTATTATGTATGTTGCAACAACAAAATATTTTCTTGCCAAATTCCTTACGAGATATGCAGAAAGAGTGCCATTAATCATGGTCCAAGTGTAACTTGCCTATACAAACTTGCCTTGCTTCCTACTCATTTCTAACTCTCTTCATGCGAACACGATGGTTTCGGAGACTTCTCTTCAACTTATCTTCGAAGTTTATAATATTAGTATGGATGGTATTTGATCAAATTACGATTACAAGGCGGTCGCTAGTATTAAATAAAAGTAATTTAAAAAATTAAGCCGACTTCAAATATCTATCAACTGTACCCATATATCAAAAACTACTGAACTGACTTTGATGAAACTTGGACTGTTCCCTAAGTTGGAATATATCTGGTTTTAATCAAAAATAATTATCTTGATACGGCTTTTGGTTTTCGAGAAATACGTGGACAAACATATAAACATACATACACTAGCGAAACTTAGTACACGTGTTTTGATGCCTAAACACCTTAAACCCAAATATTATCCAATTCTAAAAATATGACAACTCATTTTTTTCGTCGGTTCAAAATACTCAAGTACGTATGAATTCGCAAACGTTTTGTGTATGCAGTATGCACGTACGTCGTACTCGCGTATGTAGGCGTTTACGAACGCGCACTTAAACACACGCATTTAAAAAAAATCCCATTGTTATTTTAAGTTTAGCAATAGATTGGAACTGGCAGACAGCTTAGTTCACTACCTCAATTAGAAACTGCTTTTACGCCAGTTTCCTGTAAGGATTACTAACCAATAAAAAGCGCTCGGGGAATCGACAGCTGAGAACTTAAGCTCTGATTCTAGTTATAAAAGTGTCCAGTCAATCTGAATTTAAATCGTAAGTTGAAAGTCGGACTAGTAACATAAAGAAAGAGAACTCTTTACAGACAATAAGCTAGGTACTTTGCTTATCTGTAAAGAGTAAATTCAGTAAAGTGCTATTAAATAAAACTTACATGTATGTTAACCTGAGCTGTAATTTTTTATGTTAGAATTTCTAATGTGAACTTTTTATATTACGAGATAGCATAAAAGCAGCTGACAAAATTATTTTATTTGTAAAAATCAAAAAGTATTCGTCCCTTAAATCACGTTCTTTTCGGCTGGATATATTTGATTAGACGTAATAAATGTCGTATAGAAATATGATCACCTATTTTGGAAGGACCATAAATATGCGTACACATATAATACACAAGGTGATACGTATCGTCACTCTTGCAAAACACGTTAGAACAACACGTAACCGATATGCTTACGCGAACAGATAGTAGGTTTCACCCGTATCAAAAATCGCTCAGCACGTCTAACGAAGTTTTCACTTCAATAATAAAGTAAATCTTTAATAAAATGTAATATTTGAAAATAAATATATTTTGTATGTATTCAATGCACTGCCATTCCGTTAATCCGATGAAATTTGTCCGTGAGTTGTCATTCATTGGATAGGGTAAAATTCCACATGTATAAGTTTATTGATATCTTGCACTTATCTTGATCTAATCCATACTATAATATTATAAATGCGAAAGTAACTCTGTCTGTCTGTCTGTCTGTTACGCTTTCACGGCCAAACCACTGAACCGATTTGGATAAAATTTGGTACAAATATAGTTTGAGAGCCAAGAAAGGACATAGGATAGTTCTCATCCCAGAAATCCCACGGGAACGGGAACTATGCGGGTTTTTATTTTAGAATTTTTCCAAGCGAACGAAGTCGCGGGCACAGCTAGTCAACATATAAATAACTTAGATATTCATGTAATTATATTTGTCGAGAAGAAAATATCAAAGGAGGTTAAAAGTTTTGTTATTTTGAGAGATATAATGTTACATAAAATATTCAAAACTGGATTTATGTTGCGAAGAATATTCGTGCTTCATTATTAGGAGCCGAATACATTTAATGTTAAAGGTATTTTTATAAGTATACTTTTAAGATATGATTAAATATTTTTATGGTTTTTAAGTAAGCTAAATAGATTGCATATTTTTCAGTTTATTACATTTATGTTAAATGAATATATTGTGTGTCCTTAGTTATATAACTAAAAGTATAAATATAGTTTGTTTGTTCACATGTCTTCTTTTTTGTACCAACAGAACAACAGATTGAGCCAATACTGTATGCGTGAAAAATTATTTTTTCTAAGAAATTTATCAATGATTCAACTTTAAATAAGTAGACGGCACTTTTCCTTATTATTTTCGTTTATTAATTTACAAGCAGTTGCCCGCAACTTCGTCCGTGCGGACTTCGTTTACTCCGCACAGCTCCTCCCCCGTAGGTGATAGCGTGTTAATATGTAGCCTAATACGTTGACCCGACCTGTTGTTAGTAATATTCATGCAAAATTTGAAGTAAATCCATGCAGTACTTTTTGAGTTTACCCCGGACATATATAAAGACAAACAGACAAAAATTCTAAAAACAATATTTTTCGTTTCGATATCGATTGTAGATCACGCCCCAAGTATTCTTTTAAAAAATATTCATTGTACAGTTTTGAGTTTCCTACGATTTTATTATATGTATAAAATAAATTGCCTCATTTTTTACTAGCTGTTGCCAGCGACTTCGTCCGCGTGGACTTCGTTTACTCCGCACAGCTTCTCACCCGTAGGTGATAGCGTGATGATATGTAGCCTATATGTTGACCCGACCTGTTAGTAATATTCATGCAAAATTTGAAATAAATCTATGCAGTACTGAGTTTACCCCGGACATACATACAGACAAACAAACAAAAATTCTAAAAACTATATTTTTGGCTTCGATATCGATTGCAGATCACGCTCCAAGTATTCTTTTAAAAAAATATTCTTTGTACCCATCTGCTTGTTTGTTATCTTATGATATAAAAATATTATAAGATAGCAAACAAGCAGATGGGTCTCCTGATGGAAAAAGTCAACCATCGCCTATAGACACCAAAGATGTTAATGGTGCGTTGCTATTTTGTGGCGAGATTTAATGCCACATGCTTAAGTTTACCGGCTATCTTACCTTCCAAAGCGGAACACGACAGTGACAAGCACTGACGCTATTGCGGTAGGAATAGGTGGTACCTGACCCGGGCGAGACAATGCAGAACTCTACCACCTAGTAGCCACGATGGTAGTGACTGGCATAGCCAATCGGTCGCCTTTTACGACCTGCCTGGCAGAACGGCAGTTGGCCTATTCTTCAAAGGAACCCGGAACCAACACGGGGAACACAATGTACAGTTTTGACTTTCCTACGATTTTATTATATGTATAGATTACTTATATCGTAATTTTTTGCTTAATTTATAATTGATCTCTTATTCTTTTATTTTATGTATATCTCACTTGTTTTTTAACTTCCCGCTACGTATGTTGATAAGAAAGATACTGGTTTTAGCCCGATTTTCTAAAATCAAGTTTTCACCAGATTTCCACGTTTTGAGATCCTATGAACCTTTTCCAACTATTTTTACGATGACCTCTGCATGTTTGTATGTATGTATATATGTCTATATATGTATGTATATGTGTGTGTGTGGGTGTGTGTAAACACCTCATGACTTTGAACGACTTGACCAATCGAAATGCCGTTGATGGCATTCGATTGTATTCATAAAATTCTGAACCGATTTGGCCGAGGAGATTTGAGAAAATTTGAAAACCCTCAAAAATTTTTGATAAAACAATATTTCCTCAATATAACTTCCTGATTAATGTACCAATTGATTACAAAATCTAGTCAGTTCTGTTCTTTGAAAAGCTGCGCCCAATGCCGTGAATTGCATCAATAACCGATTTTGATGCAATTTACGGCATTGGGCGCAGCTTCATTTTGAATCCATCAAAATTTTGAAAAAAGTGTTTTTTATTGACAGAACTTGAAAATTATCAACTAATAACTTTTTCATCTCCTACAATATTTTAGTACTTACAAAACTACGTCGAATACCTTTTTAAAATGAAAATAGATTAAAACTTTCAAAAGTTACAGCTTTTTAAATATTAAAATTACGTTGTTGACAATAAACATCCCATTTCTAAAATTACTTTCAGGCTAATATGCCGATTTATTTAATAATCTCGTCAGTTCTTCTACTCAAAAACTTGTGTCAAATACCATAAATCGGATTAAAATCGATTGATTCGTTCAGAATTTATCAAATAGCAACAAATTTTTTAAAAGTTTTTTTGACATTTCCTCAATAGTTTTTAACTTATCCATGTTACAGCCAATATAACCAATTTAGAGTTCAACAATTGCGCTGAATGCCACTCGATAGATCAAAATCGATCATCATTTTGGAAATGTACATATTTTCTAAAATTAAAATACGATCATTTTTACAAACTTTAGATTTTTGAATTCTTCGAATCCAAATGTTTACGCTTAGGTATAGTTTATTGCTTCTTTGAGCTTAGTATATCTCAATTTTAGCGGGAAGTTTCAGAGACAGCATACGGGATCAGTAGGGTAGATTTTTTGTATATATTAACACTTTTTAAATGTCACGTGTATCAATAATGTAGCTAACTGGGCGATCGAGCTTCACTCGGATGTTATTGTTTTATGGTAAAACGGATTTTCTACTTACCTAGATCATTTTTAATAGTAAAAGACTATACAAATTTAGTTAAAATCCTAAAATCCGTTTTAGAGAAACCAATACGAGTAACATACAAGAATTGCTCGTTTAAATTCTAGAATTAATCAATAATTGGACAATTTTTAGTTTGTTTAATATTATAAATAAATAAATAAGTCCATAAATGTGATCTTTTCGCGTATATATAAGATAATAAATAAATAATACCAAACATAATTTTGCGTTATCCTTAAGTTTTATGCAAATTTAATTGCCCATTAGGAAATAATTACTCCCATTCAGAAACAACAAACATCCAAACATCTTAACTTCAGCACTTATTCTTGATCAAATCACCATATTTATAATTCAGATCTTTGTTAAATAACATTTACTTAGAAGTAAATTTAAGATCTTACAATTATATTATCTTTGGAGAGCAGTCTAAAAGTTCTACCATGTTACTGTTGGAGATATACAATCTATATACATATAATAAAATCGTAGGAAAGTCAAAACTGTACATTGAATATTTTTTTAAAAGAATACTTGGGGCGTGATCTACAATCGATACCGAAGCCAAAAATATAGTTTTTAAAATTTTTGTCTGTTTGTCTGTTTATCTGTTTGTCTGGCTGTATGTATGTCCGGGGTAAACTAAAAAAATACTGCATGGATTTACTTCAAATTTTGCATGAACATTACTAACAGGTCGTGTCAACATATAAGCTACATATTATCACGTTATCACCTACAGAGGAGGAGCAGTGCGGAGTAAACGAAGTCCGCGCGGACGAAGTCGCAGGCAATAGCTAGTGTTACATAAAATGTTTTAACCTGGATTTATATTGCAAAGTATGCCACAAAGTTGATAATCGGGATTTGTATCAGTTAAAATTAGAGCATATTTTAAACTTTAAGGGTTTGGCAGGTAATGTTTTTATTTATTTTGCAAGAGCGTCATTAACTAAAGCTTCTATCTTTTTTGCAATAAATTTGATTCTGGTCAATTTTTAGCCCACTTATGCTTCGGAATTATGCACTCATATTAAAGGCCATGAAATTCGCCAGCCTGTTTCTTAAAGAATTTTATATATCTAGTGATACTTGTATCATCAAGTTAAAAACGGCATATTATTTAAAACATTTGAGCCGCTGATTAATTACCCGCTAGAGGTAACGGCACTAAAAGCTTAAAACACCGGTAGTGCCTGGGTGAGATATGGCCCCAAAAATACCATAACACTTGGGTGACAAACGTCACTGCAGAGAAAGGTGACAGTAGTCATCATAAAAAAAATATTTTCTTTTTCTAATAATTTTATTTTAATTATTTATGGTATTTATTCTATTCTGAATGAAATAGCAGAGACATGACATAGAGTTTCAATAGTATTTCTAAGTCCGGTCATAGAAAAAAATAAAAGAACTTGATCAATCATTCTGCATACGAACTTCGTTGTGAAAGTTTTTTTATAAGATAGCAAACAAGCAAATGCGTCTCTTGATGAAAAGAGTCAACTTTCGCCCATAGACACCAAAGATGTTAATGGTGCGTTGCTCTTGTGGCGAGATCTAATGCTACATGCATAAGTTTACCAATTACCTTAACCTTCAAACCTGAACACGACAGTGACTAGCACTGACGCTATTGCGACAGGAATAGGCAAGGCGGTGGTACCAGATCCGGTTGAGCCGATACAGAACTCTACCACCTAATAGCCACGATGGTAGCGATGCGTATAGCCAATCGGACCTACCTGGCAGAACGGTAGTTGGCCTGTTCTTCAAAGGAGCCCAGGACCCGGGGATAAGTAACACAGTTACATTTAAAAATTCGAAAATAGCATTTTAAAGTGTTAATCGATAAATGGGTGATTCCGTTCTAACTGTGATATAATGTCAGTACCGTGTCATGTCCATTTCTAGAATTTATTTATAAATTGTTAGTTTTTTTTTGTCGTAAACATTAGAATTTATGAGTTAAGTTTAAATCATTTATTACGACAAAAAACTAACAATTTATAAATAAATTCTAGAAATGGACATGACACGATATTGACATTTAAGTGATATATTGTAAGTTTTCTGTAAGTGGCAAGTTATATTATATGAAAATAATGTTGAAATATGTTTATAATTTTCCAATAAGCACAAAAATTTCATAAATTAATTATTAATTAATGACCTGTGAGAACAAACAATACAGGACATTGAATATCACAGTTAGAACGGAATCACCCAAATAAGCTTTATTTATACTAAAGATTAGTCAACGATCTCACTGTTTAGATATTAATTTTGTCGCAAACCCCAAAATATCAACTAATTATACATATTTTCCTTTGACGACCGTTATGATAAAAACGTTGCGTACCCGTCTTGTTTAACCTGTAATTTTTAACTTCCCGCTACGTAGTACTTAGTGTACGTAAATAGGAAGTTACTGAATTTGCCCCGATTTTCGTAAATCGAGTTTTCACCGGGTCTCCACGTTTTGAGGTACTAGGAATCTTTTCCGACTATTTCGCGATGATGTCAGTATGTCTGTATGTATGTATGTGGGTGTGTGTGTATGTGTGTATGTAAACATCTCATAACTTTTGAACGGCTGAACCTATTGAAATCCAGTTGATGGCATTTGATTGGATTCCGCTCAACTTAGACTTCCTGAAAATTTTAACCAAATTGGTTAAGCAGATTTTGAGAAATTTTGAAAAAACCTCAAAAAAATTTGAGCGAAACAGTATTTTTTTAACATAACTTCCAGATTAATGTACCGATTGAGTACAAAAACTAATCAGCTCTATTCCTCAAAAAACTACATCTAATGCATAAATTTCGTCAAAATCGGTTTATCCGTTTGGGAGAAATCGTTGACGAAAAATTAAAATAAAAGTGTTTTTTCGACATAACTTCGAAACTTTTTAACTAATCATTCTTTGGTATTCTACGATATTTTACTACCAAAAAATTTACGTCAGGTGGCATTTCAAGAATCAAAATCGAATCAAGTTTTCAAAAGTTACAGCTTTTCAAATATTAAAATTACGTCATTTTTAGCAAAATTATATTTTTAAAATAATTTTCAGGCTGGACACCGATGGACTTAAAAATCTTATCAGCTTTTCTTCAAAAACTGCGTCAAATACCGTTAATTGGGTCAAAATCGGTCAATTTGTTTAGGATTTATTAATGATGAAAATATTTGAAAAAAATGTTTTTGACATTGCTACGAAATTTTTCAACCTATCCATTATTTAGCTAAAGCAATATTTTAGATCTCAAAAATTGAGTTGAATGTCATTCAAAAGATCAAATTCAATCAGCGTTCTCAAAATATACAACTTTTCAAATATCAATATACTGCTATTTTAACAAAATAGATGATTGAACTGAAAAAATCCATGATTATAGTTTTTACTCTTTTGAGCTTAAAATACCTTAATTTAGCGGGAACCGCTTACACATTTTCTATTTTTGATACTTATGGTCTCAAAAAAACTCATAAGATGTGAATATAAAGTATTCTACATAACATGATTAATATTATTTAACACATAACAGTGGTAAGATTGAAGAAGAAATAAATTCTAAACCGCGCGCGGTGCAAAAACTCACGCAGCGCCAAAAATGTTGGTTGCAAATATGTATGTAAATAAATATTTTTAAGCTAGAGTATACGTTATTTTATTTTTTTAGTATGTACATGTTTACCAGCAATACATAAAAAAAGGACAGGTCATCCATTTACGTTTTGATTTAAAAATCCTCGCTTAACGAGTAGTCACGTTTTTTCAAAGTATCACGTTCGACCTCATTTCATTCTTACTAAAGACCACTTAAGTAAACTATTCTTATACCAATCGATACAAGTATTCAAGAGATATATAAAAATATACACTTTACCGTATCGAATTCAACAAAAATTAATCATAAATCACTTTTTGTGACCGGGGCCCGTCAGGCACTTGAACGTGCTGTTACACTGTAAAATATAGTTCATAGATATGGAAGAGCGGACCCCCCTAGTACAAGTGATTTTACACTTAAAAGGGGATCCCAAACTTTCTCTTTGTTTGTTGTTATACTGGTTAATGAAATAAACAATTTATTATTTATTTATTATTACACTGGGCCCCGAGATTTATGTTTTAAAAAAGGTTTATATTTATTAAATTGTTTATTCACTTTCACTTAATAAGGATCAAAAGTGCTGATGAAGCACTTTTGAGGGATTTGTTGTCGGAAGTCTAATGTAAGCTCTTTGGCTTACGGTTAGGTGATATAACAGTGGGAAGTGCCGGTGTTTCTACGGCATATCAAGTTGCATTGCCACCGCCGATGTAACATCAAAGTAATCAATAGCTTTAGTGACAAAACTCTCTCAGGTACTTCAAGCGGAGTGTAAAGAACGACCATACCTATTCAAACAGGTCAAACGCATATTATTTATTAACTACCCCTTACGAGCTTTGCCGGAGTCAGGTAAAAAGTAAAAATATATTCGTTTTAAGTATAAAATATTTATTTGCAGGAATATGGGTGGTACAAGATATTAAAAATTAATTAAAAGTTACCAAAATATTTTACCATGATATAGTATGCAAAAATTTTAAAATGATTACCACATTATATTTTATAAAATTGATAATTGATAAACTATTTAAACATTTTATTTACATTAAACTATTAAATTAATGTAATATTTTATCACTTATACACTTGTACTGTTTCACAATAAAGCTATTATCACTTATGACCAACCGGTTTTGCTTACACAAGCATCATCAGGGCAATTTATAGTTACAAAAAAGAGTTTGTGCTTTATTGAGCAAAAAAGTGCTTTATTGTGAAACAGTACAAGTGTATATTACATTAAAATGTAATATACACTTGTACTGTTTCACAATAAACTACATTTTAAAGTAATATAAAATATTACATTAAAATGTAGTTTCACCAAGTGCCGACAATGAAAAGTATAGAATATATTAAATTAATATTTCATCGAAATATTTTTATTTACCAAATCAAAATCTATTTTATTCTTTACATCTGCACTTTTGATGAGGTGATTTTTTTAAGAATTTCTACCGGATCGGAACGTAGCCACACACTAAAAAGATGCAACGGGAGAAATTCAGCGTTTTTCATATTCGGAGTTATAAAAAAAATATTGAGCATAAAACTCCACCAAAGTCGACGATCAATCCCTAAAAGATTATCTCAGTAATGATAACAGTCCTTATATTTCCCAAGAGAAAAGTATTCGTATTTCGTATACTTATCTTAAATAAAAATGCCGTCTCAAATAAATCGAAAAACACTGGATAAACCAGAAGATCTTTTCAATTAGTGAAAGCGAAGAACGATTCTTGGATGATTGCAAGCGTTATTACTGCGTGGATAATAATACATTTGATTGTTATGCTATTTGCAAGAGTACAGAATACAGATTAAATACGAGATTGGAATTTAAATATTTCTTATGAAACCATTGATTTATGTTTGGACTTACACTTCTTTTTTTATATTCAAGATTTGCGAACAAGCAGATGGCTCTTATGATGGAAAGAAATAGCAATCGCCTTGACACTGAAGATTTTAATGGTGTACTGTGTGATGAAAATACCACATTCATAAGTTTCTTACAGTACCCGGCGATAAATATTGCACATCGACCTTTGGAAAGAGACAATCGGCTAATTTCGGCTTCGTAGAGCGTTATCTCTGTCGCACAAAATACAAACAGTCCGGTACCTATTAGGAGCTGTTAAAACAAGTATGATTTGCTTCTTTTGATATTTTTATTCTTTGTATAAAATACACTAATTTTTCTATAAGTGATGGCTTTAGGTTGGGGTAAAATAAAATAAAAAAACATTTTTACATTATGTTTACGTATTTAATTATTTTGGAACATTACAGCTTTAGTGTACATAATAAACACCATTATACCTATTGCTAAAATGAGACAACGCACCCTATCACAACAAGTATGTTGAGAGACCCCCCAACTCAAACACCATTAAACGGGAAATGATCAACTGGTTAAACAGACATGAAATTCCAGTTGATCCAAAATTAACAAAAACCCAGATTTACGCTATTATATGTCAGCACAAGGAGAGGTATACAGAGTTTTCTGTGGACAAAATACTTGCCGAACATGGGCACACTGTGTTGCGATTGCCACCATATCATCCGGATTTTAATCCAATTGAAAATATATGGTCTCAACTGAAAGGCTATGTAGCCTCTAGAAATGTGGGTATGAACTTAACTACAGTAAAAACATTATTGACTGAAAAAGTAAACATGATCGGCGCAGAAGAGTGGAAAAAGTTTTGCGATCATGCAATCAAATGTGAGAATGAATATAGAAGCATTCAACACAGTTTAGACAATTACACTGATAGATTAGTAATAAATACGGCTGATAGTGACGGTGATATTGACCTCTTTGAGAGCACAGATAGTGAAATGGAAGTAATTGAGAATTAGAATTATTATTATTTTTATTGCAATGTCTCATTTTAGCAATAGGTATAATGGTGTTTATTATGTACACTAAAGCTGTAATGTTCCAAAATAATTAAATACGTAAACATAATGTAAAAATGTTTTTTTATTTTATTTTACCCCAACCTAAAGCCATCACTTATAGAAAAATTAGTGTATTTTATACAAAGAATAAAAATATCAAAAGAAGCAAATCATACTTGTTTTAACAGCTCCTAATAGGTACCGGACTGTTTGTATTTTGTGCGACAGAGATAACGCTCTACGAAGCCGAAATTAGCCGATTGTCTCTTTCCAAAGGTCGATGTGCAATATTTATCGCCGGGTACTGTAGCTACTTTAATTTTCAAACCGGAACCGAACAGTGACAAGCATTGTCGTTATGTTAGCAGGATTGGTAACACGATGATACTGGCAAAAGTGTGAGTTTATCGGCTACTTACTTTTTAACGAAATATCAAAAAATCCAGAAATACAAACACTTGTGAAATACAAGTGTTGGGAATTGAATCCGAACTCCATTGACTGCATAGTAAATGTCGCTAACCACTCGACTAACGTAGGACATTAACTGTTAGCTTTAAAATTTTATAGCTACTAACGGATCGGAAAGTCAGTTGAGGTAATAAATAACAAATAAATTAATACTTAGAAATACTTATATACTTAGAAGTACGTATTTGTGGGATGAGCACATGGCTCATCGCACAAATACGTATTTCTGTCGGGAATCGAACCCGAGCCTCATCAGTTGGGTCGCTAAAACTTGCTCAATTTAAGGTAAAAGAGTAAAAATACTTGTGCATTATATTTATATATCATCTACAAAAATATATTTTTTCTAATTTCTATATGTAATTTTTTGCTATTACATCAGAAGTAGTTGGATACATAGTTTCCTACACTGCTTGGTAAAATGGAAATGCATATTATCTTTGATGTAGACATGGCTTAATCGCGTCCAGCAACGAGATGAGAGATTTATATTGACGTTCAGGCGACCAGGCTATTTGCATAATTCGTACTTGAATTTTAATGTTTCGCCACCCACAAAGATTACAGCTCTTGTCTGTCAGAAAATTTAAAGGGTGCTCACTCAGACACTTCCTTGACTAATAACACGAGATTATATTTTATGCGCCCGTGGGTTCAGTGTTCGGATGATGTTAATTTGGAGATAAATATTCGGAATTAGGTTTTATTTCCCAGTTTCACCTTAGCTTTATACAATTAGATAGCATAAAAGCAGATAATTATTTTGATGGAAAGAGAAACCAAACCAACCAACACCAAAGACTCAGTATAAATATGTAAGCAGTACGGAAACTACCTATAAATGTTCGAAACTGCTCACTCCATTGATATAAAAAACCCTAGATGCACAGTCCCGAACAAAACTGATACTCAAAAGTGTCCCTAATTTCATTTAATGTAGTTATAGATATGGCAAAAACATATGTCTTTGCATATCCAACCTCAAGTGCACGACTTATAGTTGTTTTTACAAAGCAATGTATGAAAAGAAATAAAATTGACAGTGTCGCGACCGACGTAATTCTATTTGAAATGAGCGCACAATTTAAAATTTGGCACTCATTTTTGGAGGACGTTTTTGACACACTGATTGTGTATCTTGGGTTTTTTATATCAATGGCTCACTCACACAAACATGCACATTGACGAGACCTCAGTAGCGTCAGTACTTGTCACTTTTGTATTCCAGTTTGAAGGGTAGGGTAGCCTACCATTAACATCTTTGGCACAGCATAAGGGTATACAGTATGGAAACTAAGCCTAGTTGATAAAATAATTACCTACTCTCCGTTGAAGCAAAAGGGTCGTCACTTTTAATGTTTCGTGGTATTGTTTTTTTAATTAAAATATTCTGTGTTCTGTAGTGATCAATTAATCGAATATCGAAATAGCTAGTTTACATATAAAGTTTAAATATTCGTCTCATGGCTTCGGTTAATCTCGATTTTGAAAACTATCGTGGAAATAAGCTTATACGTCACCACTCGTCTTGAGCGGGTCAATTAAGGCTGATTGGAGCAAATTCGTAAATAATTTAAATTGTATAATTAGATTGCAAATTCCTAGATTAGTGTTAGGTAACTCACCAAAATGCATCGAGCTGCACACCTTCAGTGATGCTTCTCAGCAAGCATACGGCGCCTGCATATACATGAAATCTATAGATATTAATAATGACGTCACTGTTCGCTTACTATGTGCGAAGACCAAAGTAGCACCACTCAAACCTACCACCATACCACGACTAGAATTATGTGGGGCGCTGCCCCCCCCCCCCCCCCTTTGTACCCCTTTTTACAACAAAAACGTGAACATGGGAGTACGAAATTTGGCACAGTTTTTGCATTGCGAAGGAGCGCAGAAATATACCTATTTATTATCTTTACATCTATATCTTCTTCTATATAAATAAACAAAATTGACAAGTATTGACGCTACTAAGGTAAAGCAGTGATATAATTTACCTGAGACGTTGCGGAACTAGTAGTCACGATGGTTGTGAAACATCACGTATAGCCAATTGATTGTCTTTCACAACTTTTTTTCTTCTTTTTTATATCATAAGATAAGAACAAGCAAATGGGTCTCCTAATGGAAAGAGTCAACCATCGCCTATAGACACCAAAAATGTTAATGGCGCGTTGCTATCTTGTGGCGAGGTTTAATGCCACATGCATAAGTTTACCTGCTACCTTACCCTCCAAACCGGAATACGACAGTGACAAGCACTGACGCTATTACAACGGGAATAGGTAAGACGGTGGTACCAGATCCAGGCGAGACAATGGAGAACTGTACCACCTAGTAGCCACGACGGAAGTGACTCGCGTAGACAATCGGTCGCCTTTTACGACCTGCCTGGTAGAAAGGCAGATGGTCTATTCTTCAAAGGAGCTCGAGTTATAAATACATATTTATGTGTTTACCCGAACTTTATGAACTACAAATGAACAAAACCAGCGAGATTTGGTAATTATATTTTATTCATTTGGCAAAATACGTCGGTCGCCCCGCCGCCGGTAGC
Source organism: Apodemia mormo (assembly GCA_036924255.1). Lineage (NCBI taxonomy): Eukaryota > Metazoa > Arthropoda > Insecta > Lepidoptera > Riodinidae > Apodemia > Apodemia mormo. The sequence goes on along the minus strand of JAUPFN010000010.1, from coordinate 9,456,744 downwards.
CGCGCCACGTGGCATGTTTAGTACTTTCCCATACATTTGTTTTAAACGCTAGACGCTTCGCCATTCGTGCCGCGCGAAAAATCGCGCGCGCGAGTTTTTCTTGGCCAGGCGGTCAGTCGTTACTCTAATATAATGTTAATTTTATTTAAAGTTTGTCAGATGAATATACTAAATAATAAAATAAATATAATAAATAAATTTACAAAAGGTCGTAATTTATTTAATTTTAGGATTTGGATTCAAATTCCCGTGAACTATCCATAACGTGGCGATAACAATATTTTTTAATATTTTTGTTTGTCTGTATGTTTATTTGCACATCATGCAAATATTATTGCGTGGAATTGAATACAATTTTAACTGATGTATTGTTTAACTTAAAAATAAGCTTCATTTTACCGCAAAAAAAAACAAAAAAGGCAAAATTATTAATGATTCCGAATTACACGCGACAAAGTTGCAGGCATAATAAAATCCATATCCATAGTATATAAAAAAGGCAAAATTATTAATGATTCCGAATTACACGCGACAAAGTTGCAGGCATAATAAAATCCAGATCCATAGTATCCACCATAATACTATAAAAGCGAAAGTCTGTCTGTTTGTTTGTTGCGCTTTTACGGCTATAGCACTGAACCAATTGAGATTAAATTTGGCATGGAGATAGTTGAAGATTCGAGGTCCAACATAAGGTAAATTTTTTACAAAAATCAAACTCTAAGGGGCTAAAATAGGGGATGAATTTTGTATGAGAAACTATATCGACGACATGTTAATTTACTTGCAAGCGAAGCTGCGCGGGTTAGCTAGTTAATAATAAATTATTGCATAAACCAAAACGTAAATTTTATAGCAAAAACTTAGAATAACATTCACCTTATAAAAGTTTTAAGTTAATGGAAATATATTTAAATATGCAATGAAAGTTGCCAAGTCAGCCACATAATCCAAGGCCTGGCTCAGATTACAGCACGGACAATGTCTTTTGTTCAGCTGTATAAACAATGCTTGGGTGAGCTGATAAGTACAATATACTGTTGTCTCTTTTCTAACATCGCACTTCACTGTGTGATGATGGAAGATAGACAATATTGTGCGTGCGTGCGTGAGCGCGTGCGTACGTGCATGTGCGCGCGAGCGCCCCTATTTTTGTGTGTTTTTTAAATCATTATATAGCAAAAAAACCAGTGCCTATGGACACCAAAGGTGGGTTGCTACCTAACCCTCCAAACCGGAACATGACAGTGGCAAGCACTGACGCTATTGCGACAGGAATAGGTAAGGCGGTGGCACCAGACCCGTGCGAGACAATGCAGAACTCTACCACCTAGTAGCCACGATGGTAATGACTCGCATATACGTGAGCGCTATATAACATAGATAGTTGTAAAACCATTTTATTGTTTTCTTAACCATAACTCTTTTCAACCAAAAATAAATTATCTACTCTTGACAACAGTAACATATCAAGCAACGTATAGCGTATGTGACGATCGCGACGTAATTGTATCACAACGATCAGTTTTTAATAACGAGTGTTCTGTCGTAACAAATAACATGAGCTATTTCACTTTGTTTTGGTTATGTGTATAACGTTTTTTTATTTGTGCGATAAAAAAGTAACGCAAATGCGCGTGTAGTTAAATAAAATATATTTAATTTGTTTAACACTATCGAACATGATTCTTTTTTATGGACGCTCAAGATGCTATTATTTACACAAATTAATTAGTTTTACGTTTTGAACTCGACCTTGACACTGCAAGTACCTTATTTCTTTTGATTAAATCTATAATTTTATAATATATACATACATATTTTCACGCCAGATCCCTTACGGGGTAGGCAGAGAGAACCGAGTGCCATATATCAAGATCCTTGCAGGTTTTTATAAAATTACAATAACCAATATAAAATATTTTCTTATTTTTTGTATTTTGTATTTGTTATACATAAATACAAATCTCGTTTGTCCATTAACACTTCATTTCTTATACAGTTGAACTTAGTAAATAAAGTATGAAGGAAATTTTATTAAAAGCTAATTAAGTACATTATTAAAACTATAGCTAACGTGGTTTAATTAGATAGTAACTCTTTAGGCTGTTGGCGTAAGTATCTTGACCGTCAACGTCATTCAAAAAGTAGATAGTTATTAAAAATAGATAGTTTTCATATCGTTATCTGAAATCACATAACGTGATCGTTTCGTTATTTCAAAAACGCAAAACGAGATATGTCTTGAGTGAGTCGCATAACCAATCAGTCGCATTTCACGACTTGCCTGGCAGAACGGCAGTTGAACTATTCTTCAAGGGAGTCCAGAACAACAGGGGAGGAAATTGTTTTCTTTATTATGATAAGTATAAAACGAGCATACCAGGGCAAGGCGTTGCGGAAATCTACCACCTAGTAGTCATGATGACAGTTACACGTATATTCCCACGTATTTAGACCGCCCCGTTGGTCGAGTGATTAGCGGCCCTGATTACACAATCGACGGGGCTCGGGTTCGATCCCCGACTGGGACAAGCATTTACGTGATGAGCTTAATAATATAATATGTATTTCTATGTATTAGTATCGTTGAATAACACCCATAACACAAGCAAATAATTTGCTTACTTTAGGGTTACATCAGTAAGTGTAATTTGTCCCGTGAATATTTTTATTTATATTCAATCATTTACCTCTTACAAACTGCCTGGCAGAACGGCAGATGGTCTATTCTTTAAAGGGGGCCCGGACCAACACGAGGAAATATTTTATAAGGCAGATCATTCCAAAGCGGTTCTCCGAAGCGTACTTTCACAAAATGTGAGATATCAGGTTCATTAAACGCGCATTCAAACAATGGCCGGTTTTTCTTCGATAAGTTTGAAGCCCTAAATCTTCATCAACACACTTTTCCCAGTGATTTTGATTAACCCCATGAAGGGCTAACAGTTTCTGCTGACGTAAGGGATTTCATTTGAGTGAAAGACCCAAAAATCACAATAGCAGCATGATATCTGGCAGGTGGTGCGCTTGAATAAACTTGAATGAACACGTAAAATTATCGGTTCGGATTATTTCTAGAAATATGCAATAGAACGACTATTTGGTATCAGATCGGTAAACTTTTGTAATAAAGGAATGACCTTTATTACTCAGTATCTTATTCTATATTATTACTCAATATACTCACATCTCACTAACCGATAAATCAGTGAATTGTGGTGAACTGAAAAATCTATAAAAGGTTGTTAACTCTACTACCTAATCCGCAAAGGCACCGGCATATTGATACTTTTTTACCTACACATAATATAATGCACTTTAAAATTCAAAGAATATACACTACCACTGAAAGTTAAAAATTTTAATCCTTTCATCGATGCAATTTCAACTCTGTTTAGTGAGTCATAAAAGAGAAATTCTCGTAGCCGGATCTCAGTAGGTTCTATCGTTATGAAAATAATTGTTCGCTAATAAGATGGATCACCGCCAGACATTTCATAACCACTTTCAGTTTTTTTAACTTTTATTATATTATGGCTCGATTTATAATCTAGTTTATTATATTTAAAACTGTTTTCGTAGCCTCGATGCTAAGGTACAATCCAGGCCAACTGGCTCTCACCGGGCTGTCCCGGATGGCATTTTGTAATGCGGTAAAGGAAATTGGAATGTATGTATTGGAATGTGTTGATGTAAATGTGTTAATATATTTCCAAATACTTACTTTTTTGAAAATATTCAAGTTTTACCTGTTCATTAAGATCGAGTAAAAAATTACTGAAAAATTACGTTTGTTATATGGGAGCCCTCCTTTAATATTTAGGTAAGTACTTTATTTTTATTTAACTATTTATTTTGTAAAGTAATATACAACTGAATATTCTGTGAAAATTTTAAGCGTCTACCTGTTACCGTTATTAATAATGAGCAAAAAATACGAAAAAACATGTTTATTGTATGAGAACCCCCTTAATATTTTCATTTATTTTTATTTTTAGTATTTGTTCTTATAGCGGCAACGGAAATACATAATTTGTGAAAATGTCAGCTTTCTAGCTATCACGGTTTATGAGATATAGCCTGGCGGCAGACAGACAGACAACGGAGGCATAGTAATAGGGTCCCGTTATACCTTTTAGGTAAGAAACCTTAAAAAGATTGTTCCACCGTTTTTTTTTTTAAGAAACTTCAACGATTTCTCAAAATCGCCTAGGCCAAAACGGTACAGATATTCGGGAAGTCTAAGTTTTGTAAAATCCGATTGAATGCTATCAACTGCGCTTCGAACGTTGAAGCCGTTTAAAACACACATACACATCAGTCATACTGACATCATCGTGAAAATAGAAAAGGTTCGCAGGACCTCAAAATGTGGGAATCGGGTGAAAACTCGATTTTCGAAAATTGGAATAAAATTTTCCTTCCTTTTACTACTAATATAGCGGGAAGTTAATAATCAATATTTTTTTATTTCTATATTACAGATCTTGTCTATATTACTCAATCATATCATATTGATTAACTTGACATTTTTGGTATGTAAATGTAAATTTTTAACTACAACGAATATTATCTATATTCATTTAAAATATATTTTTCGTTAAAATCTCAGAGGACTTTGATCAGGAAGGCGAACTAATTACGATATCAGATTATCAGATAATCTCAGTCTTCAAAAATCCCACGTAGATATTTTCTTTTAAGCTTTTATCAAAGTCAAAAAGAATGTTACTTAGCAAGTTTCACATATCCTCTAAAATTTCAGAATATCCCCTAAAATTTTAATAAACATTTTTCCGTATAACTTATTTAAGCGTTTAAGAACCAACTATACTGAATGATTTTAAAAGGCTTTGGGAAAAATGAGCGTAGTCAGTAAATGAAAAAGAAGTCTTTTCTGTGATTACTTTGAGTTTTTACAAAGCACCCCATTAAATAGTTTATCATAATATTAGTACATTAGTAGTAAAAAAAATATTTTGAGTTTAAAGTGCACTATAAAAATCTAAAATAATCATTGAAGAGTTTCACTTACCGATTATGCTCAATATATCTCTCGAGCGTTTTAAAATAACCCAGTGTACAGGCTGACAGGTAAAATATTGTAAATTTTGAAAGACACGATAGTTATTGACCACAGTAAACAATATATATTAACTAGCAAAAAGCAGAGCTTTGTAAGGGCTCGCTAAGTTATATTACCTAGTAATATTCTTAGGAAAGTATTTTTATGCGAATTACATCTATTAATGTATCATGGACTTTATTTATTATATTCGCATCAAAGGCGTCGTCAGGCTTTGTATCTAAGGAGGCGCAGAAAAATAAAACCAAAATAAAAAATAAAATGTTTCTAAGATATTTTTTTAGTACTTACGTATAAGAAAAATTCTTTAAAATTTTCTTGATTTATTAAAAACAAGATTTCTATAATTATCAATGTCATCTACACAGAACAATTGTAAAGTTTATCTACATATTTTATACCATATTTTCTGGTCTAACTATAATACAGTACCTCCCTATAATATGTAGCAACTCAAGATCTATCTATACGCCACCACTTCGCTCTTGAAGTCTAATATTGATAGAAATCAATTTTTATTTATGGTAACTTTCTTGTAAAAGAGTTTTCTAGAAAAATGAGTTTTAAAAATAAAAGTTGCTCTTATAAAGAAAATTTAATTTAATTAACCTTCAAAATTTTTAGAATTAATATTGGACTTACCGCAGGCACGAAGAATTGGCGGTAGAAACTCAGTGAACAAATTTTTCGAATTTTTCCCTTCAGAGAAACTCTCGGGGTTCGATTCCCGAGTCAGGCAAATCAAAAATATGTTTTTTTCAGTTTGCTGATAAAAACAATGTTGCCCGGGATTGGAAAAGTACCCAGTTGGTGATTGAATGGTCACCTATCGCTGTCTGTAATCTGTAAATGGTTGACCTTGCAAGCCATCCCTGAAACTTCCCGCTAAATTAACGTATTTTAAGCTCAAAATAGTAAAAACTATAAGCATAGTTTTTTTCAGTATAAACATCTATTTTGATAAAAATGGCAGCATATTGATTTTTGAAAAGCTGTATATTTTGGACACGATGATCGATTTTGATCTTTTAAATGGCATTCAACTCAATTTAAATATTGCTTTAGCAAAAAAATCGGTAGGTTCAAAAATTTTGAAGCAATGTCAAAAAACATATTTTTCAAAAATTTTCGTCATTGATAGATCCCAAACAAATTGACCGATTTTTAACCAATTAACGGTACGTGGCGCAGTTTTTAAAGGAGAAAAGATGATAAGATTTTGAAGTCAATCGGTATATTAGCCTCAAAGTTATTTAAAAAATATTAAGTAACTTTGCTAAATAATAATAATAATAAATAAATTAATAAATATTCAAGGGACAAATTACACTTACTGATCTAACCCCAAAGTAAGCAAATTATTTGCTTGTGTTATGGGTGTTAGTCAACGATACTAATACATAGAAATACATATATAAATACAATAATATATTTAATATACATACACCCAAACCCGGAAATACAAACATTTATGTTCATCACACAAATGCTTGTCCCCGTCGGGGATCGAACCCGAGCCCCGTCGATCGCGTAGTCAGGATCGCTAACCACTCGACCAACGTAAAGAAAACGTAATCTTAATATTTGAAAAACTGTAACTTTTGAAAATAAGATTCGTAATTTTTTTAGTACTAAAATATCGTAGAATACCAAAAAATGATTGGTTGAAATATTTCGAAGTTATGTCGAAAAAAGACTTTTTTCAAAATTTTCGTCAACGATTACTTCCAAACGAATAAACTCTTTTTGAGGCAATTTATGCATTAGACGTAATTTTTGAGGAATATAGCTGATTAGTTTTTGTACTCAATAGATACATTAATCTGGAAGTTATTTAAAAAAATTCTGTTTCGCCACAATTTTGTTTTGGGTTTTTTCAAAATTTCTCAAAATCTCTTGGGCCCATTTGGTTCAAATTTTCAGGAAGTATAAGTTGAGTGGAATCCAATCGAATGTCATCAACCTCGTTTCGATCGGTCCAGGCGTTAAAAACTTATGAGTTGTTGACTGACACGAACGCACGCACGCACGCAAGCAAGCACGCACGCACGCACGCACTCACGCACCCACACACACACACACACACACACACATACATACAAAAAAGACATACTGACGTCATCGCGTAAATAGTCGAAAATGGTTCCTATGACCACAAAACGTGGACATATGGTGAAAACTCCATTTTTGAAAATCGGAGCAAAATCAGTAACCTCCCTTTCTACATACGTAGTTGGAAGTTAAAAAGTACAAGTGTTTTAATCGATTAATATTGTATTAAAATGGAGTGAATGAAAATGAATTAAATGAAATAAAACTACCACGTCAAAGCTTAAACCTAAAAGTGCGATTTTTTCCAGTAAATTTAAAGTAAAGTTAGTGGTGCATTACCACTAAAGGGCACAAATCGTCGCCTAGTGTAACTTTGTAGCATTTTAACTCGTTAGTTTAATAGATGGCGTTAGCAGTAATAAAATTCTAATACAAAATGTATCGTCTATTTTTTTAATATTTATGAAATAGCATTTTAATGGTAGATAACATATTTAGACATGAATTTAAACCACCACGTCAAAGCTCAAACCTAAAAGTGCGATACTTTTTTAGTAAAATGTACCACAAAAGTGCATAGAAAGTCGCCTAAATATATATATTTTACACTTTTTATCATCGGCACTTGGTGAAACTCTATTTGTAATTTTGTTAATACACTTGTACTGTTTCACAAATCACTTTAAATTTAATGAATATCGCAAAATGGATTCGCCTTTTACAGCATCTTCAGGGCTAAAGAAGTAAAGTAACCCTGAAAATGCCGTAAAAGGCGAAATCGGTTGGCGATATTAATTAAATTTAAAGTAATTTGTGAAACAGTACAAGTATAATAACAAAATTAATAAAATATAATAAAAAGAAACTATTGCTTAAACACATAGTAAACCTCAACGAAATTAGGGCCCTAACTCACTGGGTCGCGATCCATTGCGATGTCGCCGGGCACCGTATCCAAACAGTTTATATTGAAATATATGGCGGTTTACCACGTGGCGGTATGCGACGTAGCCAATTCATATAAATTGTTTGGATAAGTGGCCGGCAACGTAAACGTGGCGTCCCGGTGAGTTCGGACCCTTGGTGTGATCATATTCGTCAAGTATGGTCCCTGTACGATGTACTAACACTCTTTAGTCGCGAGCTCGGCCAATCGCCATTTGTAAACAATGAATTTCTATGCGCCGCGCGCAGACCTAAACATTTTTATTGGAAGATTATGTCAAAATTTAAGTACCTATTTCTTACATATTCGGTATCAGAATTGAGCAATGCACATCCTTTTTCAGTATGTACAATATTTTGCCAATCAACCCGTTTAAGTGTTATTCCCTTATTCCTCTGTATTAAGCCGGGCTATAACTACAAAACAAATAGGTACAGAAGGTAAACTCATGTATCTACTTCAATTTTCATACCTACGCTCGGTGGTTGCGCTAGGGTTATCGACTTTGGATTATACACAAAAATCTAATACATGGAAATGTAAATCAATGATAAATAAAATATATTAATATTATTGTTATATCTAATAAAAATTTTCTTCGCCAAAAATTTACTGACGCGTGTATCAAGCGTGGCACTTGCACTATTCCCAAACATTCTGAAATATCGCGTCAGTAAGAGATGTCTATGAGTGCGTTGCTCGAGCGCCAGTTGTCTGTAGATTGATTTCTGTACCTATACCTTTTGTGCTCACAATAGATAACATTACATACAGCGACAAAAGTTTCTTTCGTATTTTTGTTTGGAGCATAGTGAGCCGTTTAATTACTCAGATAGTCCGATTATATCAGTATCAGTATTGCTCAGTATTAGTCCGATATATTTATGTTATGGGATACAGGGATTAGTCCGATATCTGTATTTTATGGGATATGGGAACTTATGCACGTGGCGTTAGACCTCGCCACAAGATAGCAACGCACCATTAACATCTTTGGTGTCTATAGACGATGGTTGACTCTTTCCATCAGAAGACCCATCAGCTTGTTTGCTACATTTTTATAATATAAAAAATACAGTGCATCACTAACATCTTTAATGTTTTTAAGCGATGTATGCGATTAAGTAGAGATTGTTTGCGTATTATCGCTTGTTCGACTCAGAACCGACTTAATACAATCTTATCCCCGTGAGCCACGATTAACTAGACGGGTCACTACCATTGTGATTACTATGTACAACATACCGAGTACTAGTTGGTCATAAGAATTAGGAAGAAGAGTTCTGATACTTCTTGACCGAGCTTCGTACCACAGCTTTTTTATATTATCAGATAGCAATCAAGCTGATAGTTCTCGTGATGTAAAGAAATACCATCGCCTATAGACACCAAAGAACTTACTTAATAGTGCGTTATTTTTGTGTTATAGCACTCACCCCGTGCTTGGGAATCTGGAAAAACCTTAAAAACAGCAAAGAAAAATATCGACACGCGGGATTTGAACCTGCGACCATTTCCCTAAAGCCGGGACGCTCTTCCGCTGAGCTAGTGTCGACAGGCTCGAGGCGGCGAAATTCTTCTTTGCTATGTGATCGATTACGTCGTTTGTACTGATCGCTAGCTATACATACGTATAATTAGTTAAATGAGTTCATCGTTACAGATGAAATTCACATTTATAATTTTGATCAGTACTTTCGTATTTCTAATTATTTTTGTGTTATAGCACTCACCTCGTGCTTGGGAATCTGGAAAAACCTTAAAAACTTCCTAAATAAATAATAAAATATCTAGAAAAACCTTAAAAACTTTAATAGTGCGTTGCTGTGCGTATAACCGAATGGCAATCCCACAACCACACATCTACCGCCTACCTTACCTTCCAAACCAGAACACGTCATGGCAAGCATTGCGGCAAGAAAAGGTAAGGCGGGGGTGCCATATACGTTGCAGAACTCCTTATCACATAGTAGTCACGCCGGTAGTGACATGTAATAATAGTCAACGGTTGCCACTTATGACCTATCTGGCAAAACGGCAGTTGGTCTACTCTTCAAAAGGAGCCTGGACAACACAGGGTGGCAAAACCAACCAAGCCTTACCTTTTCCTACCATAATAGCGTCAATACTTGTCAATACGTCATGGTATACATCGTATAGCAACGCGCCATCATCTTTGCTGTTTTTAATGGAAGGGTTTCCCTGTTTATAGAGAACTAGCGAGCAGCCCGCGGTTTCACCCGCGTAGCTTTTGTTCTCGTGGGAATATCGGAAAGGTTTATATACTAAAACCTTCCTCAAGAATCAATCTATCTATTAAAAACCGCATCGAAATCCGTTGCGTAGTTTTAAAGATTTAGGTATACATAGGGACAGACAGAGAAAACGACTTTGTTTTATACTATGTAGTGAAGCCAGCTTTTATATTATTGAAAAACATTTTTGAGTTACATTCAGCATTTCACGCTATAATCCATCGATTAGTATCAGTCCCTATGTACGAAGAAAATTTCCAATATGAACTTCACACCCTAAAAAATAATAGCACAAAATAATCGATATGAACCAAAGGTTATCGATTCATTATTAAAGAAAAAGAAAAATAAACTAATGACCCAAACCCTGCATTCAGGACATGAAAATGATAATTCAACAAAACGAAGATATATTAATTAGGCTACCGTTTATAGGAGGGATATCGTATAGAGTTGCACGTTTGCTCAAGGATTGCACGCCTACTTTTTACACAACAAAATCTCTCAAATCTTGGATATTTGATAACAAACAGGAAATATCCTAGGAATCAAAAAGTGGTGTGTATCAATTGACATGTGAAGACTGTCAAGCCATATATTATATTGGTCAAACCGGAAGGTCATTTTCAACACGAACAAAAGAACACCTTCGAAGTTGGCCCTATGGGAAAGGTGAGTCTTTTACCTTTGCTTAACAACTTACTACCAAAGGTCACACTTTTGATTTAACAACCAATTTAAAATTATTACATATTTGCTGAAAGGGTAGAAGGCTCAACACCCTAGAAGCATTAGAAATAAATTGACACAAAGACGAACCAAAACTTTTAAATGACCAAACCGAACTTAATAACTCCCCTCTGTTAAATATTTTCAATCTATAAAATTTTGAATGAGTAAGGACTATGTATGTGTGTATGTGTATGTGTGTGTATAACATGAATGTATGTACATTTATTCTTTCAATGTACTATTTTAATAATTATTATTGTAGGTTTTGGAGTAATCATGTTAGTATTATAACCATTTATTGTCATTATCAAATTAACCATAATTTTAAATTAATTTTGACATTTTTATCTTTTACATTTGATTATTAAATACAATATTTATTATATCATCAAATAATAATATAAAGGCAATTGAATTATTAATTTATTATTGAATACACTATAATTTAAATAGTAATGATCACACAAATAGTTGACTTTATTTGATATTTATAGTTCTGATATTATTTTGTAAGTATTTACAGTTAATTTAAAGTGGAACATAATTATATACTAAGAAATACCTAAATGTTCGGAAAGAATCGTTTAAGCTGGCAATACAGAGAAATTGTATTTATTTTTAAGTTTACCCATTACACTACCATTTTTAAAAATGCTTTTTTTATAAACAGCCAGTTGAGAATATTACGCCCTGAAGATGCTTTACAAAGCGAAACCGGTCGATTTATTTAAATAATTTAGTGTATACTTCTGGTGGAATAAAAGTACAAGTGTATTATAAACTAGTTTCAACTAATAGTAAAGAAAATAGTATACGTGTGTGTATATTATCATATATGTTACATAAATGTAGGGCGTGTAATATTTATTTTAATTATTTCTAAAACATTTTATTTAAAAATATTAGGTAACTGCAGGCCTTCGCAATGTAAACTTTAACTGTACCAAATCTCATAGTCCACCGTTCACGCAATTGTCTGAAGAAGGGGTCCAAAGCTTTTCCTTCACGTATAATAGGTATATAGAAATAAAATACTTTTCATCCACTAACCACCTCAGTGAAGGTCGTTCTATAGTAGAATCATAGACTTTATAGCACTCGAGTTTAAATTTTCTATTTCGGCATATTACAGTTGCAATCAGCCAAATGTACAGAGCTTTTACTCAATTACGTTTCCGTTTCTCAGTATAATTGCTTGTTCAAACACTTGCTCTAAGTAATTTCGTTCTCGCCTCTCGGTTTGCTAGTAAATGCATAGTTTGATACTCATACCAGGATTTAATAAACTACTAAAACTAAGCTGTAGTGTACAAATTATATTAGAATTATTTAACCCATATTGATCCGTGTCCTCTTTGAAGAATAGACCATCTGTCATTCTGCCAGGCAGTTCGTAAAAGGTGAACGATTGGCCGAATGTGTTACTACTATCGAACTACTGAACCGATTTGAACATATTTTACCACAATAAGCTACATTATTCTTGAGCGAAATAGATTGGACTACGTCTGTCAGTACGGTATTGCCCTTTTCTCTCGCTCTATCCTTTTCAGACGCCCTATCCTTTTCAGACGCCCTATCCTTTTCAGTCGCTCAAAACTGCCATTATATAGAATCTAGAGCGAAAAAGATAGCGGAAATATTTTTTTTATATCATAAGATAGCAAACAAACAGATGGGTCTCCTGATGGAAAGAGTCAACCATCGCTTATAGACACCAAAGATGTTAATGGTGCGTTGCTATCTTCTGACGAGGTCTAATGTCACATGCATAAGTTTACCGGCTACCTTACCCTCCAAACCGAAACACGACAGCAACAAGCACTGACGCTATTGCGGCAGGAATAGGTAGGGCGGTGGTACCTGACGCGGGCGAGACAATGCAGAATTCTACCACCTAGTAGCCACGATGGTAGTGACTCGCATAGCCAATCGGTCGCCTTTTACGATTTGCCTGGCAGAACAGCAGTTGGTCTATTCTTCAAAAGAGCCCGGAACCAACACGGGGAAAATATGATACCAAACTCAAAATGCGATGGTCGACAGGAAGGCGTCGAAACGCGGATGCGTCCATAGGCGCATCTTTTCGCCACCAATCACGTTCTACCGACGACGCGTGTGCGAACTCTATTTGTATTCTGCGGAATGCGAGCGTACGCAGTACGCGGGTGCATGCTGCAACACGCGTTAGTATACGCGGAATATGAGTTATTCGGTGCTGACAGATTTAGTCCAACCCGTAGGCTACATATCATCCCAATTTTTTATGAGGGATCGGTAGCCGCGTAGGTTTAAAACCCCAGAAACAACTTCTATTTTAATAAATTATAACGCATTTATAAAATTCATTCAACTCGATTAACAACAATCGATTGCTTTAAATTTAGCTACGTTATAGATAAAAATAAGATATTAAGATTAATAGCGCACGATTTAAGCTTTATACTTCAGCTAATTGCCAATTCAATCAACCAAATGTATTTTAAAATAAATAACGTTTGACAGTATAATTGCTTGCTCAAACACTTGCTCTGAATAATTTCGTGCTCGCTTCTCAGCTTGCTAATCAGTGCATAATTTGATATTCAGGCCAAGGTTTAAATAAGTCATAGTATAGTACACAAAATATATCAAAACTATTTAGAAAAAAATTCGTGAATTTCTTTCTAATAGATCTGTCTAATGAATCTGAAGAATAGATTACACGTATCGTCGTCGTCTTAACTACGTGACTCAGAGTTCTGCAACTCACCCGAATTAGGTACTACAACTTAGTTATTTCTGCCGCATTGATAATAAAGTACACGAAACTGACCGCCGCGGGTCATGGCGGGCCCCATTGCAACGAAAATTGCAGCATAGTACATTACAATGGGCCGCGGTGGAGCGCAGCGGGCCTAATCGCAACGCAGCGCATTGTCCTATTTATTGATCACCATAACGTAGATCTTGCAAATTATGTATCCCTTTTTTAGACTTAAACTAAAATATTATCGTTCTTCATCCATAATTACGTGATTTTATAAATTAACATCCAAAACACGGAAACGAGAAACTCAAAACATGGGTACGCAATTCAGCGTAACGATACAAACGTATGATACAAACGTGTGCGCAATTCAGCTTGCCAACGCACACCGGGACGGGGCGGGGCTGAGTGCTGGAGTGCATGCGTTTGTGAATGTTAATTCAACAAAATCCGCCGAGCGACACACACACACACACACACACACACACACGATACTTAATATAAAATTTAAGAGAGCGTAGTTGGTAGATTTTTGCGGTCCGGTCTATTTAGGCTCGCCCAAGTGTGCTCAATCCACTCAATCCAGCGTCAGTCCTATTAAGGTTCCGGTAAAGTTACGTATGTAGTACATGAATAGCAATGCATTAATATTTTTGTTGTCTGCACCTCCACCTATAATCACCTCAATCTACCAGGAGAGCTATCTCCTTGCTTGCTATTCTATGACATAAAAAAATAATTTCGGTTCATAGTCGTAATGTTTTTCGTTACGTTATTAATTAGGTTGTTAATAAAAATAAAACAAGGTTTTATAGCACTCGATTTCAAGCTTTAGAGTTCAGTTTATTACAGTTCTAATCAACCAAATGTATTCAACTTAATTACGTTCTTCAGTACAATTGCTTGTTCAAACTCTCGCTCAAGTAATTTTATCCTCGCTTCGTGGTTCGCTAATCAGTGCTCAGTTTGATATTCCCGTCAGGGATAAACTAACCCATGTAATACAAAATATTATGTATAACAAAACTGACTGTTTTGTTTTTTTTTTCGAAATGACTAAATTACAGTTCTCTATTATACCTTTAGATAGCAAACAAGCTGATAGCTCTCCTGATGAAAAGAGAAACCATCGCCTATAGCCATCGAAACCGTAAATGGTACGTTGCTGTTCATGTGATGGGATGGCAATACCACTGGCATAAGTCTACCGGCTGCTTTATCTTCCAAACCGAAACACGACAACGACAAGCATTGACGTTATTGTGGCAGAAATCGGTAAGTCAGTGGTACCATATATCCAGGAGAAATTTTGCAAAACTCTATTCATTGTCATAAGGGTAATGGTGCCCTTTTACGATCGGTCTGGCAGAACGGCAGTTGGTCTATTCTTCAAAAAAGGACCATCACGGGGTTACTATAAACAGTTAACTTTACGGGCCTTTACTGTACCTAATCATAGGATTATTGGGGCGAATAGAGTGATCAGCCAGAGATAAAATTTTAATTTGGGCTACTAACGCCTGCGCTAAGGGCCGTCTCCTGCAAGCCCTGACCTCGGATTAGTGCAGCGCTCAGACTAAATCAGAAGGGCGAAGTCGTGACATTTTGCCCAATGTTAAGCGCGGGCCGATAAAGACGTCTTCATCGTCGAGACCGGTGGTTACGATGTCGTGTTGTGTGCGTGTTTTTGTTAGTTGTGGTCACCGAGTGATAATACACGTCATTCGCCGGTTGTGGTATTGGAATCGTTGGTATGGCGTTCTGTAGTTTCATTCTTACACAGCTTGTAAATAAAATGCCGTAACGTCCGTATCCGAGAAGATGTATACCTACATTATTTACCTGTCTCACATTCTTTGTGTTTAACATAATACTATGTATGTTACGCTAGGCAAATGAGTTACACTTAGTGAAATTGGTTATGATTTAGTAATGTACCCTACGCTATTAATTTCCTAAATATCTTTTTGTACCTAACATTTTTTAATAAAAATAATAGCGAATGTTTTATATTAAATAATTTTTGTATAAATTGGGTGTAACTTCATTTTTCTGAAGTTGATAAATAAATGCCGCCACGTCCATATCCCCGTAGATGTAGGCATTAATCTTACTTACCTGTCTACCGTTTTCTTTATTCTTAACACACATATTGCAAGTTTTCCGCCTTATATACTTTACTTTATAATAATTAAGTGATTTACTTCCAACCTTTTCAAAGGCTTCCAGGTAGCATCTAAATTCAATTCAATAGATATTATATAAAGTAATTTTAAGATACATTCTAAAGTACTATTAATACTATATTATCAACAGTATTTTAAATGAATTTGTTACAAACAATAGGTACAGAAAGATAGATCATCATCACCATGATTGCAAAAATGCATGAATATGGGCATACAATTGATGTGAAGAAAACCAAGGTAAGATAAGGAAGGTACTAATGAAATCGGATGTAATAGTTGTGGCTGATGATAACGTGTTAGAAAAAATGGATGAGGTTATATAACCTTTTTTCTATTATTTTAATTTTATGGTGATTATTTTCATACAACGGAAATGTTAATATAATATTGTTATACATATTTGATACTACAACTTTACGTCTTTTTATATGTTGCGGAAAATTACAGAAATATATTTCTAATGCATAATATTTTGCATTATTATGCATTAGAAATACATTAAATAATTAAAAGTAAACATTAAACACACCAAATTTACGTGACATACGCGATATATATATATATATATATATATATATATATATATATATATATATATATATATATATATATATGAATATATATATATATATGAATATATATATATATATATATATATATATATTTGAATATATATATATATATATATATATATATATATATATATATATATATATATATATATATATATATATATATATATATATATATATATATATATATACCTACTATTGTCTTTACAGCTAAATTAGTCTTGGTCGTGTTTAGACCACGGGGCAATCGCTAATTTAAGTAAATGCATTCTAATAATTATTTTATGTATGAATATATGAACTGAAGCTAGGGTTTCTATATACTACAATATTGATATAAAATGACATCACTTATTTATATCTTATATTAATTAATATTATAAATGCGAAAGTTTGGATGTTTGGATGGATGGATCTTTGTTAATCAATCACGCAAAAACTATTGAACGGATTTAAATGAAATTTGACACACAAGTAGATGATGACCTTAAGTAGCACATAGGCTACCCAGAAAAATGAAGTTTTCCCGCGGGATTCACCAAATTCTTTTATAATGCAGCATGCTGCACGGTGCAACTGGTATTAATCCAGTAGAACAGAAATCTATCTCCAGGAGAAAAAGCTAACAGCTAGATCATTAACACAATAATTATTTATTTTCTATAAAAAAAAATATATAAAAGCATTCCCTTCCAAACAGATTTTTTCTCTTTATTAAACAATTGTTTTTCTATCCAATACCTTCGAGTTTTCTGCGTAATTAACCATCCTTAATTTAACCGAAAACTTCATACCCAATTAGGTTCAGTTCTTTCGGGTAACAAGTTAATTGCCGAAGGTCAGCGAATTCGATTCTGGATTAACTTTCACTTTGATGTAATAAAATGTTGGGCTTAGGATTTCAAGGGGATTTATTTATTAGTGAGAAATAAAATGATGGGTATTTTATATAAAACTAGCTGACCCGGCAAACGTTGTTTTGCCATTCATATTAGGAATCCATAACGGACAAACAACGTGACACGTAATTTATATAAGTCTACGCCCTACGGGATTGTCCTTCCACGCAGCCAAAATGGAATTAAACTTTATATGATGGTTAAGTATTCTTAAATTTTCTATTTTTCCGCGCAATTTTCTTAATATTTTCTTTTATAAGAACCTTCTCCTTACAATTACAAACACAACAATATATATAAGATAACAAGCAAATGATTTTCTGACAGAAATAGAACAATTTATACGCACTACCAACCACATATAGACACCCAAGATGTACAGGGTGCGTCTCCATACTTGTAGCGAGGATGTCTTGTCACATACTTCGTTTACCTTTCAAACCAAAATACGACAGTAGCAATCACAGATGCTATTACTGCAAGAACAGCCAAGACGTTAATACCAAGCCCTGGTGAGAAGTTGCGGAATTCATTCTAGTAGGGACATAGACCGTGGTCCCACAAACAAATTTTTAAGCTATTGCATAGCTTCTATTGCGGGCCTTAAGCGTGGAAACCGAATCCAGAAATTCCGTAACGAAAAAAACCTAACACCCCCCACTCCGACCGGCACAGCGGTGATACTTTTTAGTTTTTCCATCTATCGATAAATACCAGAACTTTTAATGACTTTTTGAAATATCACGCTTGTCTCTTTAGTTCAGCAACCCGCCTTTAGGTAGCATTGGTTGTATTGGAAAACTACCGTAATCAGCTGTTTGTGAGAAAATATATAGGTGTATAGGTATTTCTCATCTACGTACAACAGTGAATATCTGTACTCGTATAATTTGTGTACAAAGTGTTTTAAATATAAATAAACAAAGAAAAAAAAATACTGCATAAATAAAATAAAATATATAATTGTAATTGCATAAGTTGATAAAAAATGCTATGCAATATAGCTTTACCGCGACAGTCTCCGAGTGCCACACGTCTTTTTTTTTTATTAATAACAAGCTGAATTTTTCTGAACAGCTTCCTTTTGACGAGACGTCCATGTTTTCGGTCTTCGAAAAATCTCGAATCGGGTAACTTACAAAGATAGATAAAAAAACTTAAGAGTGTCGGACTAGGAAAAGTTTCAACTTTACGTATAGGACAAAGTAACCCTTAAATTATAATAATAACTAACAAGCTATTGTGATAAAAATTGGGTTATTTTTGAATTGATTTATATCATTTTAAAAATCTCATAATTCCGAAACTTTAGAGTAAAGGACTCGTCAGAACAACTATCGACTGTATAGGACAAAAGTTTTTTCGTGTTTTTCATAAAATAATCAAGCGATTAAAGTAAAAAAATAATTATTTCTACGCCAAATTAAAATTTTTCAAGCCTCCTAGCTTTGGTGGTTACCCGATTTGAGATTTTTCGAAGATAAAATGATGGGCTTCTCGTCAAACCGAAGCTGTTCACAGGTTTTTTATTAATAACAAGCTGAATTATCAGCTTGTTATTAATAAAAAAAATTGTTTGTGGGACCACGGTGTAACACATTTAGCCAACCATTCGTCTATAAAAAAGAAAAAAATGGCAGATCGCCTATTGTTCAAGAAACGGGGAGCAATGCTAAAATATTTAGATGTTTTCGATTGTATTATATCCATGTCTCGGGTAGCATGTTAGGTTGTCCGTCATAAGTGTTGGCCTGCAATCGCCTCTGTGGTCTAGTGGCTCGGTGTCAGTGTTGAACACATGAGGTCCCAACTCGATTCCAATTAATACCTGGTTAAAAAATCTAGGCCCTGAAGAGTCAGAAAAGTTTATTAAAGTAAATTATGCATAGCACTCAATTAATTACTAGCTATACACAATTAAATACACCTGCACACACACACGCGCATACATACACACACACATGCACACACACACACACATACACACACACACACATAAATACTTCTTCCTCGTACACCAAACATACATTTATTTATGTGTTTAAAAAAAAAAACAGTGTACATATACACGTTGTATAGGTTCTTACTTACATTACTTATAATTCGCACTTCTTGGCTACATAAAACTGTAATTTGGAAGAGTAAGCAGTTACCTACGACACAAGTTAATACTTAGTGTAGGAACTGCAAGACATATTGCACACTATAGATAGAATAATAGTAAGTAAATATTGTATTTGTAATTTATTAGTGTTTAATGGAGATTTATCGATGGAAATAAAATTATTATTATTATTATTCCAGGGACAGCAAATCAAAAATGTGTTTTTCAGTTTTCTGATAAAAACCTAATTGCCAAGGATTAGATAAGTGACCAGGTTGGCAATAGGCTTGACATTTATCATAATATTTGACTAAGTATCTTCGACTAATCGTGGGTGTACTGGTTCTATCTCTGTCTACGTCTTCAGAGATACGAGCGTAAATATACTTTTTTAACATCTTTGATATTTATAAGCAATGGTTGTCTCGTTCCACCAGGAAGGCATATGCTTATTTGTTATCCAGTATTTGAAAAAGATATAAATAAAATTGGTTTGCTCCGTGGGTTTATAATATGATGAGAATATGAATGGATAAAGGAATACCATGATAAGCCAAGACTGACGTATCCTGATTGAATTGACGAGTACTGTCCAAGGGTAACCGATGGATGTTGAGGTCTATGGATTGTGAGAAGGGTAAAGGGCATTCATTCTATCACTATTATAGTAAGGAGTGTCTAGACCTTGACATATAATATTTCCATCGTTTAGGTGGCAAATTTAGTGTACATCACTAATTTTTGGGGTTCCGAAGTAAACAAGGAACCCTTATTGTCTTGTTATGTCCGTCCGTCCACAGTCTAGCTCAGAGATCTACTTACTAACAGAAAGCTGTAAACTGAAATGAATATACATATTAGTTACTGTAAAAAAGTGGTAACATAAAGTCTTGACCAATATTTTTTAAGATTCTTCTTCTTCTACATGTAAAGTGGCAATGTTCATTTTCTTTCTTGTTTACCCCATAGTGTGGATACCACATATAGCTAATTTTTTTTAAAGCTAAGTGCCTCCCGCCCCACTTCCTCTGCCAACTAAGCGGCTGGTTCTGGGGGTGGGAAAAATTCATCGTAGTAGCAAATATAATTAAGTTAAAAGAAAAACTATCACGGTTTTGAAGGCTTTACAAGTTTTTGAGTAATAGTCGACCAACTTTTAAAATATACAGTACCCGGCGATAAATATTGCACATCGAACTTTGGAAAGAGACAGTCGGATAATTTCGGCTGCGTAGAGCGTTATCTCAGTCCCACACTACCTATATGACGTTTAGTCAGTCGTTGTTCAATTACGATAGAGTGCGGTCGCGTCCCGATCAAAAATATATATTTAGAGTTGATAACACCCACAAATTTAAATAATTTAAAGTTGTAATATGGCATCTTTCGGAAAAAGAGGGAAACCTTTACGAGATCAGTCACGTGAAATTATCTACAATGTTTATAAATACTTTGTAACCGAAGCTGATAGATTTAAAAAAAAAGTATATGAAAATGTAAGTTGTTATTTTAAGAAGATTCAAGAGCGAGTTGCAAATGCCACTAGAATTTCAAGAAGAACTTTGAACAATATATTAAACGAAGTCAGTACTGAAACACATTCGACTGGAATTAAGTTCAGCACTCCAAAAAAAGGGAGACCAAAAAAGCAATTTCGTTTGGATATGGACGATTTTGATTACGATGTTGTTCGAAGAATGGTGTATGATTTTCACTTACGATTTAATGAACTGCCAACAATAAAATCATTAAGAGCTAAATTATCTGAAGCTATTAATTACAATGGGTCTGAAAAACGTTGAGAAAAATACTTCATGACATGGGATTTCAGTTCACTAAAATGGAAGATAATCGAAAAATTCTAATGGAAAAGCACGACGTTAGTCTCAAACGAATGGAATACCTTGATAAAATACGCAAATTTCGCGAAACAGGAAAAAATATCGTCTACATGGATGAGTCATATATACATGCATCCCACACTAAAGGGAAATCTTGGAGTGACGATAAGAAAAAAGGAGTAAAAAAGCCAATTTCAAAAGGTCAACGTTTGATAATAGTTCATGCGGGAAATGAAAAAGCTTTGTACCCGGTGCTTTTTTAACGTATAAATCCACGGACACTACAGGTGACTATCACAATGAAATGAATAACGATAACTATGAGAAATGGCTGGTTAACCAATTAATCCCAAATATACCCAGTGATTCTGTTCTAGTTATCGACAACGCACCCTATCACAACAAATATATTGAGAGACCCCCCAACTCAAACACCATTAAACGGGAAATGATCAACTGGTTAAACAGACACGAAATTCCATTTGATCCAAAATTAACAAAAACCCAGATTTACGCTATTATATGTCAGCACAAGGAGAGGTATACAGAGTTTTCTGTGGACAAAGTACTTGCCGAACATGGGCACACTGTGTTGCGATTGCCACCATATCATCCGGATTTTAATCCAATTGAAAATATATGGTCTCAACTGAAAGGCTATGTAGCCTCTAGAAATGTGGGTATGAACTTAACTACAGTAAAAACATTATTGACTGAAAAAGTAAACATGATCGGCGCTGAAGAGTGGAAAAAGGTTTGCGATCATGCAATCAAATGTGAGAATGAATATAGAAGCATTCAACACAGTTTAGACAATTACACTGATAGATTAGTGATAAATACGGCTGATAGTGGCAGTGATATTGACCTCTTTGAGAGCACAGATAGTGAAATGGAAGTAATTGAGAATTAGAATTATTATTATTTTTATTGCAATGTCTCATTTTAGCAATAGGTATAATGGTGTTTATTATGTACACTAAAGCTCTAATGTTCCAAAATAATTAAATACGTAAATATAATGTGAACATGTTTTTTTAATTTATTTTACCCCAACCTAAAGCCATCACTTATAGAAAAATTAGTGTATTTTATACAAAGAATAAAAATATTAAAGAAGCAAATCATACTTGTTTTAACAGCTCTTAATAGGTACCGGACTGTTTGTATTTTGTGCAACAGAGATAACGCTCTACGAAGCTGAAATTAGCCGATTGTCTCTTTCCAAAGGTCGATGTGCAATATTTATCGCCGGGTACTGTACTTGTTGTGTTTGTGATGTAGAAGATTTATAGGCTTACCTGTATTGCGAATATATCAGTCTTTGACTTTAAGTAATAAATAATAAATAAATATTTACGGGACAAAAATTAAGTAGGTTAAATTTTTAGAGTATGAAACAACAGAAGAGCTCTTCTTAGTCCGCATTATTGTGATGGGAAACTTCGGAACCCTACATTACGCGTGTCCTGAAACACACTTTATATTTACGTTATCAATCCTATATCATATCCATAATGTTATCAAACAACTAAATAACTAATAAAAAAACTGACCAAGTGCGGGTCGGACTCGCGTACGAAGGGTTCCGTGCCATCATAGCAAAAGAAAATACCAAAAAAACACGTTTATTTTATAGGGTTGTTTTCATTATTTTTATTATTTGTTGTTATAGCGGCAACGGAAATACATAATTTGTGTAAAGGAGAGGGGGATTTTTGGGCCCAAATGTAAAGGGTTGAAGTATAGTTCAAAAAAATGATACTATTTTTCTATTTTAAAGTTCAAAATATGAGCTTAATCCGCTTTCTGAGAAAAAAGAAATCATGAAAATAAGTTTTGTGGTACTATAATTGTATAATCGATAAAATTATAATCGATTTATGTAAATAATTTTAATCGAAATATAAGCTCGTAAGTATATGTAAAAATGTATTTTTGATTAATATTTAGTATAATCAACAGTAAGTACCATCATTATTTTACAAACCATTTATAATATAAAAAGAAAAAATATAATCGATACAATTTATATAATCGTTTGATTAC
This sequence comes from Apodemia mormo, assembly GCA_036924255.1. Taxonomy (NCBI): domain Eukaryota; kingdom Metazoa; phylum Arthropoda; class Insecta; order Lepidoptera; family Riodinidae; genus Apodemia; species Apodemia mormo. Next base: position 9,433,267 of record JAUPFN010000010.1, on the reverse strand, counting down.
GTTACTTCAAACTTAATGCGATTTGTGGTATCTCTGGATTTAATACAGCTAAAATTGACAATTACAACTGACATCACTGACGGCTCGCAAGAGTCGCACTTACAAGTCGCGGACTTCACTCTTCGCTATTTTACGTACTTACTTACAGAGAGGCATCCTTTAATTTGTATTTTCCAAAAATCTGTGTTTTAGTACTGTGTCAATTTAAAAACATGAAGCATAGTTGCCTGTATTACAAGTATCAGTTGTTTATATAATAATAAACGGCTACAGTGAGTTAAACTATACCATAGTACCGTAACCTTACTACTAGTGTTTTTTTTTTTTATGTCATAAGATAGCAAACAAGCAGATGGGTCTCCTGATGGAAAGAGTCAACCATCGCCTATAGACACCAAAGATGTTAATGGTGCGTTGCTATCTTGTGGCGAGGTCTAATGCCACATGCATAAGTTTACCGGCTACCTTACCCTCCAAACCGGAACACGACAGCGTCAAGCACTGACGCTATTGCGGCAGGAATAGGTAAGGCGGTGGTACCAGACCCGGGCGAGAAATGCAGAACTCTACCACCTAGTAGCCACGATGGTAGTGACTCGATAGCCAATCGGTCGCCTTTTACGACCTGCTTGGCAGAACGGCAGTTGGCCTATTCTACAAAGGAGGCCGGGACCAACACGGCGAATATCTTTTATCTCTGTTCTCAGATTGCTAAAATTTGTAAAATTTTCAGTATTTATATAACGTTAAACTAGCTATTAATTAACATAATATTCATCTTATTACAAGGGGGCCCAAGTTTGTGTGCAACAGTATCAGTCTCCTTTCAGCTTTCTAGCTATCACGGTTTATAAGATACAGCCTGGTGAAAGACAGACAGAAGGACAGACAGCGGTGGCTTAGTAATGAGGTTCCTTTTTACCTTTTAGGTACGGAACCCTAAAAAGCATCGCATAGACAACTAACATATGAATGTTGCGTTGCTATCAGTGTTGCAGGAATCAAATGTACGACCGTGTTTACAGACTACCTTACCCTCCAAACTATAACGCAAAAATGACGAGCACTGATGCTTTTGTGGCAACATAAGTCGGTTGTATCAAATCAGAGCAAAACTTTAAAAACTCGTACAGAGGTCCTATATAACATAAGTTTTTCCAGTTAATCCAAACATTTAATCCAACTTGTTAAGATGTTGTATCCAAGTTTTTGAGACGTTGTATCGTATAGTGTCTAATGTTAGATAATGTTTGTACATTATATAGTTATACAAAACATGTTTCGTTATTAGCCAAAAACCCGGACAAGTGATTTAAGACAAGCGATTTAAACTCATGTCGTGAAGATTTCGTACATAATTATCTATTTTGTTTTAATTTTTTATTATAAAAACATTGTTTTTGGTAAACTTATTTACAATTTTTTGTAGATTTTCCTAATATCTATAAGTACGTACATATATATCTTATCATCTATAGGTACAAAACTATTTTCTGTATTTTTTTTTTTCAAAATGTTAAATCCAATAGTCTCTGAGATAGGCTGTGTTTCGTTTTCAATTGAGTTCTTAAAATTATAAAAAACTATATTTAAGATTCCCATATTTCTCCTTTACGTATTATAAATATGTCACAAGCATGTCACTAGATATAATTTGCCAAAACTAAATAAATATTCTTTATTATTAATTTTAAACATGGGGTTTACTTTTAAGGATTAACCCAAAAGTAAGTCCCATGTTTAAAATTTACTAACTTACTTTACACATTCGTGTACAGATAATATGTAAGTCGGTAACTCAAAGTTACCGACTTACATATGTGTACCAAATTTCAATTTAATCGGTCTATTAGTTTTGAAGCAGATTGATTGTAACATGCTGGTGTATATACAGACTGACAAATTGATTATAGAAGGATTTCATTTTGCTTTTACAGGTATGGAATACTAAAATAAAAATACGCCACTTTTTATGAAATAATTTTCAATAGGTATGTTTTGAATCCAATACATTATCCAATACGACTTTCTTTTCAATATTTTCTCACATATTTTTCCACGTATTCCACCGAGAAATGTCGATGAAAATAAAAGACGACCTAACAACAGTCAAGGCTAAACTTATAGCATTTTTAATCTACGTTCTTGTTTTATTGTAAATTCCATATTTGTTTTGTTGGGATTATGATTTTGTAGGGTTCCAAAGTAGACTAGGACCTTTATAATTTTACTATGTTCATCTGTCCGTCCATTCGCAATCTATCTCAGTAATTATAAGTAATTATTAGTACCTACTAGACAGCTGTTACTTGGCATGGAGGCATTTATTTATTTATTTATTTATCCACATTTACAACTATTATTACAGGTTGCCCTAATGCAATAGTGTAGTCCTTATAGTATTACAGCAAACATATACTTTAAAAAAATAGAAACAGATATTCTATATATTATATATATATATATATATATATATATATATATATATATATATATATATATATATTATATATATATATATATATATATATATATATATATATATATATATATATATATATATATATATTATATATATATATATATATATATATATATATATATATTAATAAATATTAGTCATGGCAACAAAGTGGCAATATAAAATCTTCAAAAGGATTTTATTTAGAGTAGTTTTAACCATACAAAGTGGGGATGTTAATGATTTTCTCGTGTATCTCATAATATGAGGTATCGTTATTTAGGTTTAAAATAAATTTTGTAGGTTTGTGAAAACGGTCGATAAAGGGACTCGTTACTTAGGTTTAAAAAAATATTGTAGGTTTGTGAAAACGGTCGATAAAGGGACTCGTTTGTGAAATATTAAACCTTAAAGTGCTAATTTTTGTTAGACTCAAGTGTCCTTCCCACTCCCCCACCTTTGGCAGCTAAATAGTTCATTTTGGAGGTGGCAAAAAATTCACGGTAGTAGTAAATATAATGAAGTTAAAAGGAAAACTATCACGGCTTAGAAAGCTTTATAAGTTTTTGAGTAATGGTCAACCAGCTATAGCTATTATAGGCGACGAACCTGTGTTGTGGATATATCTGTCATTAACGTTACAGTACCCGGCGATAAATATTGCACATCGACCTTTGGAAAGAGACAATCGGCTAATTTCGGCTTCGTAGAGCGTTATCTCTGTCGCACAAAATACAAACAGTCCGGTACCTATTAGGAGCTGTTAAAACAAGTATGATTTGCTTCTTTTGATATTTTTATTCTTTGTATAAAATACACTAATTTTTCTATAAGTGATGGCTTTAGGTTGGGATAAAATAAAATAAAAAAACATTTTTACATTATGTTTACGTATTTAATTATTTTGGAACATTACAGCTTTAGTGTACATAATAAACACCATTATACCTATTGCTAAAATGAGACATTGCAATAAAAATAATAATAATTCTAATTCTCAATTACTTCCATTTCACTATCTGTGCTCTCAAAGAGGTCAATATCACTATCACTATCAGCCGTATTTATTACTAATCTATCAGTGTAATTGTCTAAACTGTGTTGAATGCTTCTATATTCATTCTCACATTTGATTGCATGATCGCAAACCTTTTTCCACTCTTCAGCGCCGATCATGTTTACTTTTTCAGTCAATAATGTTTTTACTGTAGTTAAGTTCATACCCACATTTCTAGAGGCTACATAGCCTTTCAGTTGAGACCATATATTTTCAATTGGATTAAAATCCGGATGATATGGTGGCAATCGCAACACAGTGTGCCCATGTTCGGCAAGTATTTTGTCCACAGAAAACTCTGTATACCTCTCCTTGTGCTGACATATAATAGCGTAAATCTGGGTATTTGTTAATTTTGGATCAACTGGAATTTCATGTCTGTTTAACCAGTTGATCATTTCCCGTTTAATGGTGTTTGAGTTGGGGGGTCTCAAACGTTAGTTAGACGTTAGTCTCAAACGAATGGAATACCTTGATAAAATACGCAAATTTCGCGAAACAGGAAAAAATATCGTCTACATGGATGAGTCATATATACATGCATCCCACACTAAAGGGAAATCTTGGAGTGACGATAAGAAAAAAGGAGTAAAAAAGCCAATTTCAAAAGGTCAACGTTTGATAATAGTTCATGCGGGAAATGAAAAAGGCTTTGTACCCGGTGCTTTTTTAACGTATAAATCCACGAACACTACAGGTGACTATCACAATGAAATGAATAACGATAACTATGAGAAATGGCTGGTTAACCAATTAATCCCAAATATACCCAGTGATTCTGTTCTAGTTATCGACAATGCACCCTATCACAACAAGTATGTTGAGAGACCCCCCAACTCAAACACCATTAAACGGGAAATGATCAACTGGTTAAACAGACATGAAATTCCAGTTGATCCAAAATTAACAAAAACCCAGATTTACGCTATTATATGTCAGCACAAGGAGAGGTATACAGAGTTTTCTGTGGACAAAATACTTGCCGAACATGGGCACACTGTGTTGCGATTGCCACCATATCATCCGGATTTTAATCCAATTGAAAATATATGGTCTCAACTGAAAGGCTATGTAGCCTCTAGAAATGTGGGTATGAACTTAACTACAGTAAAAACATTATTGACTGAAAAAGTAAACATGATCGGCGCTGAAGAGTGGAAAAAGGTTTGCGATCATGCAATCAAATGTGAGAATGAATATAGAAGCATTCAACACAGTTTAGACAATTACACTGATAGATTAGTAATAAATACGGCTGATAGTGACAGTGATATTGACCTCTTTGAGAGCACAGATAGTGAAATGGAAGTAATTGAGAATTAGAATTATTATTATTTTTATTGCAATGTCTCATTTTAGCAATAGGTATAATGGTGTTTATTATGTACACTAAAGCTGTAATGTTCCAAAATAATTAAATACGTAAACATAATGTAAAAATGTTTTTTTATTTTATTTTACCCCAACCTAAAGCCATCACTTATAGAAAAATTAGTGTATTTTATACAAAGAATAAAAATATCAAAAGAAGCAAATCATACTTGTTTTAACAGCTCCTAATAGGTACCGGACTGTTTGTATTTTGTGCGACAGAGATAACGCTCTACGAAGCCGAAATTAGCCGATTGTCTCTTTCCAAAGGTCGATGTGCAATATTTATCGCCGGGTACTGTAAATAGGTTTAAATGTTCATCGTATGAAACAATAAAATCTCTCCTATCATTCCGCATTATCGTGATAAGCAACTTCGGGAAGGGTTCCGAAGTTGCCTATCACGATAATGCGGAATATATGTAGGGCCAATATATGTAGGAACATATTATCGACCGCCCCGTTGGTGTTAGTGTTAAGTGGTGGTGGTGGTAGTCGGGTCGCTAACCCGACTACGCAATCGACAGGGCGCGGGTTCGATCCCCGACGGAGACCAACATTTATGTGATGACCATAAATGTTTGTATTTCTGGGTTTGGGTGTGTATTATACAAGTATCAGTATTTATGTATGTATTTCTATGTATAGGTATCGTTGACTATCATCCATAACACAAGCAAATAATTTGCTTACTTTGGAGTTAGATCAGTAAGTGTAATTTGTCGTATGAGTTTAAAAAAAATTATATTTAGGGACATTGCGCGTGGCCCCACACGCATTTTACCAATTTATTAGAGTATCATTTCACCCCAAAGGATATGCGGAGTAGGCAGAGTAAATGAAACGTCTATAGACTTTCCGGTTCACCTTAATGTATCAGTTGACGCGATGAGTGGTGATCACCATCGCCGCATTTTACCGACATGATGACGATTATTGACTATTTCTAACGATAACCGGGACTGGTGACTTTACGTGCTCATCCGAGGCATGGGATTATTAACTCGCTACTCGTTGGACTTCGAACTGCTACTGAGATTTTGGACTTTCGAGAAAAACCTGGAAAAATCCACAATAACGACTTTGCCCAATCTGGGGACTGAACCCGTGAGCCGAATAAGCTTATACTATGAGCAATCGACTTTTAAAGTCAATAAGAAACAATTCACGATGATTTCATTCCGTGTTTGTCCGGCCTCCGCCTTGAAGTAAAGACCATCTGCCATTCTGGCAGGCAGTTTGTAAGAGACGAATTATTGGCTATGCGAGTCACTACCATCGTGGCGTGATAGAGATCTGAACTGTCTCATCCGGGTCTGGTACTACCGCTTCACGTCTTCCTGCCGCAATAACGAGTTTGTCTATGTCGTGTTCTGATTTGGAGAGTAAAGAAACAGGTAGACTTATGCATGTGGTATTGCCATTCCGTCCGCGACACATTCCGTTACACGGATAGTAACACATCTTTAGCATCTTTGGTGATGGTTTATCTTTCCATCAGGAGTCTCCTTTTTTTTTTGCTTGAAAATGATAATGATATAAGGCATGGCGTGCTCTGAGGCATAGGGAAGGATACGTATCCTCATGATTTAAGCTAAATTACTATTACACCAATGACGTTCTTTCTAAAACATATAATATCATTTAATTAAATAAATTAACACAAATATAAAATATCCTTTCATTCACTAAATAAACTGTAGAATTCGCTCTATTATGCATTAAAATACTCGATTCTTGAGAAAATACGAAGCAGTCTTTATATAGCGTCCTATTTAAAAAAATATTTTTATATTTTTCTAAAGCCAACAACTCAGAAAACGTTAAATAAGCACGGCGTTTAACATCAGATGTAAGGGCATATTTTTCTTGAAGCGTGTATATAAGAAAAAAAACAATATTCATTTCTTAAGTGTTTTCTCGTGGAACGTTTACTTTAAGCGGCTGAACGCCTATGAGCAGAACACGATATGTGTTATGTTATTTAATATATAAGTTGAGTGGTATAAGATTACATACTCAAAAAGGGTGTTCAATACTCGATTCTAATAGCGACTATGTAAAAAAAAACGTACTTAAATTATCCAATAAAAATGTTTATGTACGGACACTCACGCATACATATTAAAGGTAATTATTGACAAACCACAATTTGTTGTAGATGTGCCTAGTCTCGTTAACGCACCGCTATCATCTGCACCGTGACCATACTTTTTGAATATAGCTACACTGATTTCGTTGAGGCTTACTTTTTACCTGACTACGGTGAAGCAAAAAGGAGGGATATGATTTTGACCTGTATGTATATATGTATGTATGTGGGTATGGATGTTCATCTGTTCCCTCGTAACTTTTACCCGACTACGATGAAGCAAAAAGGAGGGTTATGATTTTGACCTGTATGTATGTATGTATGTGGGTAAGGATGTTCATCTGTTCCCTCATAACTTCTAAACTAGTTATCATAATTAGACAAATGAGACGTCTTGAAATTTAAAAAAAATGAACACATTAGTCCAAAACACGCGCATTTACTTAATACAATCACTCCTTGTCCTTACGTTGTGGATAAAAAAATGTTAGTACAAATTCAGTTCGGTCAAAACTTATGAACAGTACCTACCGTAGAGAGTATAAGTGAAATCTACAAATATTTACACAAACGATGGTAGAAAATGGTAGTAACCAATATGTAACAAGAATATAGAACAACGTGTGAAAGGACCGATGAAAGTAGAAACCATGTATTTAGACCATGATTCTACGATGTAAAACCATTGGGAATCTCACTGGGAAACTTAACTTTGCATGATTTGTTTTATCCCAATATTCTACAGTGTCTATTCTTAAAAAAAATTGAAATTTAAATAAAAACACGGCAATCAAACTTATAAAGACGTTCACATATATAATAATCTACCCCCAATATTAAAAGAAGTCGATTCTTTTAATTTAAACACGATCTAGCCAAGTTTATAATAAAAAAATTTAAAGTGAAATAAAGCTTCTATGCAATGCAAATGATATATTCTATACTTTCCTCTTGACCGCATACAGCGTTGAGCATCTCGTATTGTCGATGACCGGGCTCTTTCCGATCGGCTTGATCCTTTGGCGTTGCAAAGAGATGTTGGTTCTCTCTGTATCTTCTATCGCTATTACCACGGGGAGTGTTCCGAGGAGTTGTTCGACTTAATATCACCTGATTTCAACCATCGGACATCACGCTAAAATTCTAAATTCCACTCTCACCATTTGAATGTCTGCAAGTCCACTACCGTGCGATTCATAAGGCATTTTTTGCCCGGCACGACTGCTCTGTGGAATTAATTACCAGCGGATGTGTTTCCAAATCGATACGACTTAGGGGCCTTCAAGTAAAGAGCGAACTCATTCCTTAAAGGCCGGCAACGCACCTGCAGCACCTCCGGTATTGCAGCAGTTCACGGGCGGCGGTGATCACTTACCATCAGGTAAGCCTCTTGCCCGTTTGCCACCTATTCCATAAAAAAAAACTTTCTATCGTCGGCACTTGGTGAAATTCCATTGTAAGTTTTACAACAATCAATAATCAATTAAGTATATTAATATCCTAACGATGCTTAAAAAAGTGAAACCGGTTTAGTGATATGTTAAAAATAAAGTCACAGAGTGAAATTAATGTACAAGTGATAATTTAATCGTAACAGTGCAAATGACTCATCTATATATTTTTAAACCTATACGCAATATAAGCAATGACTATAAGCAACATACCGTGCAAAATTAACAGTTGGATTAAGAGATTACAATATTTACAGTGTTTTTTATATTATACTAGCTGACCCGGCAAAAGTTGTTTTGCCTTTTTAACTACTCTTATTTTTTTCTATATTTTATCACCTTTTAAACCTTTCCTGGACTTCAACAATTAATTCAAAACCAAAATTAGCCAAATCGGTTTAGCCGTTCTCGAGTTTTAGCGAGACTAACGAACAGCAATTGATTTTTTTTTATATCATAAGATAGCAAACAAGCAGATGGGTCTCCTGATGGAAAGAGTCAACCATCGCCTATAGACACCAAAGATGTTAATGGTGCGTTGCTATCTTGTGGCGAGGTCTAATGCCACATTAATAAGTTTACCGGCTACCTTACCCTCCAAACCGGAACAGGACAGCGACAAGCACTGACGCTATTGCGGTAGAAATAGGTAAGGAGGTGGTACCAGACCCGGGCGAGACAATGCAGAACTCTACCACCTAGTAGCCACGATGGTAGTGACTCGATAGCCAATCGGTCGCCTTTTACGACCTACCTGGCAGAACGGCAGTTGGCCTATACTTCAAAGGAGGCCGGGACCAACACGGCGAAAATATAGATAGATTATTTTATATATATAGATAGATCATTTTCTTACACTGAGTTTCAGTTGCGTCGACAACGCTAAATCTTGTCATTTTTGATTGAAGGATGGATGCGTCGGGCCCGAGCACTGTACGACTTACCACGCGTAATGTGAAAATAATAAAAAACCATAAAATGTTAACTTTGAATTCTACTGAAAAAAAAAAACAAATTGCCATCACAAATACAACGAAAATTGGCATGTTTTATCTTTTCGGTACACTGTTTTTTATACCATTATAACTTTATCACTTACTTATATTCTTGAACTTTTTCTTTGATTTAAACAAGTTTAGAAATATAATAATAATGGTCGCTATCTGCGAAAGTTTGAGTTAACATAGGATAAATAACATGAAAAGAGACTACAATCACACCTAGACACCAAACATGTTTTTGGTACGTTGTGATTCATTTGGTGGGTTGAAATGCCACATGCATTTAATATATTATCTTACCTCCCAAACTGGGACAATACAATGACAATAAACAATTAAAAGTAACGTTATTGTGGCAGAAATATATAAGACGGTAGAATTAGCCCCAGACAAGACGTGGCAAAAATTTCCACCTAGCAGTTATTATTTTAACGAAGTGAGAAGAAATACAACTTGACTAGAAAGTAGCTGGATGTATTTGAAATTATAGCAGTCTTCTTATTTTGAAAAGTGCATGATTCCCGTGGGACTCACAATAAACTTTATCTATGCGACAGAGACTTACCTGATATCTGATAATTATAAGGAAAAATATACCGTCTTAATAATAGTACTTATAGCATACCGTCAAGAAATAAGTTTAATTAATTGGCCATTAACGTCGTACAGCAGGAAAGAGGTCAAAAGCCCGCCGTCCTGCTTTGCGAATCGTAGACAAGACAAATGTATCTGAATTCCTCTAACGGTAGCTATTTCTCTTTTATTTATTACTGCCGTGTGGCGTCTACTGCATTAGCATTTGTATTATTTTTCTTTCATTTTAATAGGAAAACTGCACCGTAATTGTACAGGTTGACTGGTAAAAGTTGTATATGTTGACGGATATGATAGTTAATGGTCGTAAGTAAACAATAAAAATATTATAATGGTAATATTGCTTGACTTGATATTGAAACCTTAACGAAATAAGTGTTGTATTCAAAAATTGGTAAAGTGCAGGTCAGCCCACGCATAATGTAGGATTCTAAATTTGCCCAACACAATAATGTGGTCTATGAAGAGGGTTTTTATTGTTTCGTACTATAAATATTTAACATATTTAACCACAGTGATAGGTTAACCATAGCATCATAGTTATAAAAAATTCTCCAATTTCATTTTTTTAGTTGGTCGACTATTACTCAAAAACTTATAAAGCCTTCAAAGCCGTTATAGCTTTCCTTTTAACTTCATTACATACTACCGTGATTTTTTTTTTACCAATCGCTTAGCTGGGAGGAGGGAGGGACACTTGAGTCTAACTTTTATTTGCCTCAGAATTACAACGCGCAGTTTCCTAATGCAAACGGCTGTGTAAATCCATTTCGCTTAATTATAATAAATAATAAATGCATAGGTATTTTATTAAGTTTCTTTGTTGATCAATGTTCATAAATACTTCATGTTTCACACCATGTTAAAATAAATTTCAATGACAATAATTATTTTTTCCCTATGGCAGAGAATCAATCAATCAAATCTTGATATAATTTATACTCTCCATCGTTGGCACTTGGTGAAACTCCGTCATAATTTGTACTGTTTGTATTTTTAAACAGTACAAGTGTTTAAAATAAAATAACAATCAAATCTTTGCTTTGCTTTGCATCGAACGCTATGCTACCAAGGTTTTTTATATTTGACTTTTAGGTCTTATTTATCGCAATCAAACAATTTAGTTCATATATTTCGTTTAAATTGAATTTCAATCCTTGGTTTGGGGCATGTCATTTGGACTTTCCAAACTATTCTTCTAATGTATTCCTCCGAGTTTAAAATATATAATTCCGCACGGATCATATTACAAGATATTGGAATTTTAAATTGAATAAATATTTGAATAAGAATTAGATCTTCTAAAGTTGTAACAATGTTTCAATCTCAATCAACTTGATCTCCGTCGAGTTTGAAACTTGAATTGAACTACCAACAGGGCTAACTTCTTTGTGCAATTATTGATCTAGGGTAATTCGTTTGAATTCAGTCAGTAGGCTTTTGAGTTTAGTTGGCATATTCAGGTAGCAAAACGTTAAGAAATCAAAATATCTTATCTTACACATTAACGATATCGCTTTTCTGTGAAATATTCTGGGTTGTTTATATTTCGGGAGCTACAAGATTGATTGTATAAATAAAAAGTGCGTCAATGTATGCATGTCTTGTATATAAATGTCTCTTTTATTACAACATCTTATCAAAATACAAATGTGAAATGAGAGCAGAGTTCAATATATGAGTATGCGTCTCTGAAGACTTTGCAAGCAATAGAATTAATATCTATTTGGGTGCCAAGTTTTGTAAAGAAACTCATAAAATTTTAATTAAGTACAAGAACTTGCAATGCTCTAAATTAATTTATATAATAATTTATTGTTTTTTGGTACTACTACAGTGTGACATTTAAAAAGTAAAATTAGTTCTTAATTTTAACGGATAATTCTTAACACAATTCATTCGTTTTATTTATTTAGCTAACTAGCTGTTGCCCGCAACTTCGTCCGCGCGGACTTCGTTTACTCAGCACAGCTCCTCCCCCGTAGGTGATAGCGTGATAATATGTAACCTATATGTTGACCCGAGCTGTTACTAATATTCATGCAAAATTTGAAGTAAATCCATGCAGTACTTTTTGAGCTTACCCCGGACATACACAAAGACAAACAGATAAACAGACAAACAGACAAAAATTCTAAAAACTATATTTTTGGCTTCGATATCGATTGTAGATTACGCCCCAGGTATTCTTTTTAAAAAAATCAATGTACAGTTTTGACTTTCCTGCGATTTTATTAAATTTGATATAGATATTATTGTTATATTTTTGTTCTATCTCAAAAATTTTATACTATGTCTGATACCTACATACTATTAACGAATTAGATAAAGTTAAAATAGCCCGTATTTTTGAGTGTAATAGTTTTGATCTATCGAGGCACATTCATGTAAATAAATCGGATCTAACTATACTAACTCAGCACATCCGTAGTATATATGCAAATTTTGATGTTTTTATGGTAACAGTATTAAATTTAAAATTAGATATTGATGTTATGATTTTTACAAAATATAGACTTGACATAAGTGAACCTTTACCTCAACTTAGTAATTATCAAAATTATTTCACTCAACTTATACTTATTCATGAAAAACATAATTTTGACTGTTAAACTATTGTTTATAATTAGTTAAAACAATTGTCCTATAATTGTACGGAAAAACTTTTACAAACTATTACTTAAGGTATAAATGTAATACTTTTTTTACTTTAAATAAGCGTAAATAGTTTATTAGTTAAAGCAAGTTGCATTTACAAAAGCATTGTAAAATACTACTTACCCGAGATCGACCATGTTTATTTGTTCATATGCTCAACTCTTATACTTAGACCACACACCATTTAAATTTAAGAAAAAATTTACTGCGTAGCGTGTAGAGTAGGTATGTATCACATTTTAGTTTGCTTGATTAGTTTTATTTTAATTTACTTAATGTTTTTATAATAATACTTTATTATATGTAAGTTATAATTTATAGGCAGTAATGTTTTGTTGTTATATAACTCTATTTAAAATAATATAATTGTAAGATAGAAGAGCGGAGTCCTCTGGAACCGGCATATTGTTGCCTAAAAGTGGACTCCAGCCTACTTTTGCAATTTAAAATTATGGTTAATGCAAATAAATGAATTTATTATTATTATTATTATCTCGAAATTTGGCTAGTTTCCACCTACATATAGATAGTTAGTGCAAGTCATACGTCCGTTAGTGTGCTTTCTATTGATACTGTACTTATACTGTTGGTAAATACAAGTCAAGTCAAATTTGGAACTAGATACATATTTTAAGTGAAATAAATGAATTATGTAAATAATTATCTGTTAAAATTTAAGAACATACAGTTACTACTAGATCTGGTGAAAACTCGATTATTAATATTCATTTAGCGGGATTTCAGTTAGCGGGAAGTTGAAAAAAGACAGTTAATCCACTCGTGCTCTAATTATGTTTTATCATCAGTTTTTAAATAGAATGACATTTGAACGAGAGAGATGCTGACCCGGCAAACGTTGTTTTGCCTTTTTAACTACTCTTATTGGAACGAAGTTCCTTATCGCGCGTTGTGAAAGGGGGCTAGACGGAAAAAATTCTTACGAAAAGCTGTCACGACACTGCTATAGTAAGCTATTGTAAGCTGTGTGCGGCGTGCACATGTTTCTCTCTCTCTCTCTCTTATAGAAAGCAAGCCAGATATTTTCATTTCTATTTCGCATTGAACAGTGTGGTGTTGCGACGATTATTTTTGTTGAGTGTATACAGGGTTTTTGTATCGAAAGGAATTTCGTTCCATCCGGGTGTCCCTTGATACCTCTCAAGTTTTTTTTTCTATATCTTCTCACCTTTTAAACCTTCCCTGGACTTTAATTAATTCAAATTGAAATTAGTCAAATCGGTTCAGCCGTTCTCGAGTTTTAGCGAGACTAACGAACAGCAATTGATTTTTATATATATAGATAATAATCGCCTTAATATTGAATTATAGATGTGAATTAGCGCTTAAGAGATTTCGATGTGTAACAACTTTCCTCTCGCTTTCCTGTAATCTATGGGAGTGATTTCGTAAAATGCAACGAAGTGTGTAACAGGAATCTGGAAGGCAGGAGGGGCGCACTATTTGAATAAACAGATGAGCGTGTCCTTTGGTAGAGTTAGCCTTCAGGTAGTACAAATTTAATCACTTAGATGTCAGGTGTTGCATATCGTATGTGACTACTATGCGTTCCAACTGAGAATAGGACTGTCAGGATGATATATTGCTCCGCATTTTGCAAAAACTTCATAAGTGATGAGTAAGGTGTGCAAAAAAATTCTAACAAAGAAATAATTTAAAAAAATGATGTGGTATCGTGGGACACCAGGTAGGAACGAAGTTCCTTCGGCTAAACAGCACTACTCGCTTGTGTATGCAACTGTCGCGCCTGCGCACGTCTCATTTAACGGTTTTATTCCACACACTTTTTTCCACGATTTTTTTCTTACAGTTTTACTATCACTTTTTTTCAGTTCGGTCGCGCAGCAAAATCCCTATCCCCTCCAAGCCTGCCGTAAGGAACTTCGTTCCAAAAATAATTCATTCTAATTGGTATATTTTTTATTTAGATTCCCATTAGATCGTGTTACCATGTATTAAAATAAGGTGTAAAATAAGTAACACAACTTTTACATATAGATGAAAGGCTAGACTGATATATTTTACTATTTTTTATTGATGAATATTATATTTTAACACTTATCAGCCTATTCTGGACAAATACAATCCAAACCCAATGTCATCGCAACAAAATTGCCCCAGTCGTTTTTGACTTATAAGTGATATAGCTAACACGACTTTTTTACATTTATATAGATGAACAGCTAGACTGATGTTTTTTTGATAATTTTTATTGATGAACATAAGATATTGATAACATTATAAAAACGTTATTTGTTCTTCAATAAATTAGCAATATTTTTTGAACAAATATTTTTATGCTGACATTACTAATTTCACACTTGTGGTATGAAGTTGACAACAAGCGCGATCCTATTCTTAGCTGGAACGCATAGTACTGGCCTAGGCGCACACTAGGCGACACGCAACAACGACAGCTCGGCGACTAGATCTGACGACAGGGTGCGGCCGACAATTTGCATATAATTATTTTGTTTAAAGCTCCGCACACTTTTAGTCACGCTGTGAGTGATGAGGAAGGTGCCAGTGTTTATTTCATTGAGAATCTCAACAGGAATACATTTGATATAGATTAATTTGGGACGTGTAACCGCGTCCTGCTGTTTTTTATTCCTTACTAGGTGGTAAAGTTCTGCATTGTCTCGCCCGGGCCTGGTACCACCGCCTTACCTATTCCTGCCGCAATTGTGTCAGTGCTTGTCGCTGCCATGTTCCGGTTTGGAGGGTAAGGCAGCCGGTAAACTTATGGATGTAGCAGTAGACCTCGCCACAAGATAGCAACGCACCATTAACATCTTTGTTATTTATAGTCGATGGTTGAGACTTTCCATCAGGACACTCATCTGCTTGTTTGCTATCTTACGATATAAAAAAGTCAATAGCCACTAAACAAATATTTACAGAAGTCAATATCATGTATGTACCTACTTCGATTTTCATACCTACGTTCGGCGGTCGCGCTAGGGTTGTCAACTTTGTCTAATGCGCAAAAACTGGTAGTGGCACTCGTATCTAGTTATTTCATCTATTGTTAAGGCGAGGCATCGCGACAAACGGGAAAAAACTGGTTTGTTTAATCACGTTTTTTTTTGTATTGTTTGTTAAATAACAATTTCACAAAAATTACACGATAGACCTGAAGATATTATCTAAAGAAATAACTCATTACATAATAGAAAGTACTTTACTCGATCATATAAAATTCCGAAAACAGGCTAAAAAAATCTCTAAAACAAATAATTTGTTAATAATATTTCTAATCTTCCACATGATTTTTATATGGTGATATTTAGTTGTAAATACAAAAAGAATGTGCTAAATTTTAGTTTTCAGCTGATGTCCTATATTTATTTATCCGAAAATTAACACGTATCCCAGCGGTTTTAGAACATACCGCGCCACCCATTTTCTATAGAATTGACGCACGTCGAAATACCTCGCCTTAAAAGTGAAGAAGAAGAAGAAAGGAAATATAATTTTCCCATTTAAAAATATAACGTTACTCGGGCGCTCTTTGTATGTACATTTACTTCTGTACCTATTTGTTTTATGCTACAGCTGTCGAAAGCGACTTCGTTCGCGTGACTTAAAAAAAATACTTATTGGGCACATCGATTAGAGTAGGTTCTAAATCTTACACTACTAATATTAAATGCAGATAAATATGTGTTTTTCACTTTGTAACCGAAGTAATTAGTAATAATAGTAATAATAAGACAAACTAAGAGGGAATAGTAATGTTTAGTGGCGTCATTTTATTTTTATTTTAACGACATGAATAAAATATTTTGTAACAATAAAAGACGTAAATAATTGAAAAATGTTTTATCAAATCTACTTAAATCCTCAGTTCAAAGCTATATTGTGTGAATACTTATCTGCAAATGTCTTTGTAATGGCTACAGACGACACTATAGCATCTTAAAAATTATATGTCGCGTGAAACTTTCACAATATTCTTGAAAACACCTGACGTTAATAAAATTCGTGTGACGATCCAGGTTGTATGACATGTACTTTGTTCTAGAGTGTTCAAAGAAAGTCTTCGTGAGCTAGATGTTTGTGTGCTTATTAACTTACTTCAAACCAAGGATTTAAAACGTTATCAGATAACAGAACTTATTTTACGATACTCAACGTTATTACGAACGAATTTGTTAACGCTAAATAACATTATAATATCGATATGTATGCGCGTTTCGTAATTAGTTCGTCGCGCTTCATGTTGTTTCATGATCAGTTCTCAAGTAGCGCTAGAAGACATCGTCACAATACCATATACCATAATGTTAATTCGTAGTGTATAACAGAACTTAATAAATAACGCTATTGAAACGTATAAATTCTGTATCAGCTTTGGATAACGCTATGCTTGAAAATAACGTTATGTCATGCCGCGAGCAATAATGTTACTAAAAATACCGATATTTAAATCCTTGCTTCAAACAAGGAAAAAGTTTAGAAGTCAGCTCGTATTCCGATTTTGTTTTATCTGTTGATTAAACTTCAAGCATTTTACTTGGATCATATTTATTAATTTGAAAACCTTTTACGTTTGCCCCATTTTGAACAAATATTTTTTTGTATATCATTAAATAGCAAAGAAACAGGTAGCTCTCCTGATGAAAAGAGAAAACGTCGCCTTTGGACACCAAAGATGTTAATGGTACGTTGCTATCCGTGTGTGTAATGGCGGAAAACTCACCAAACCTGAACACGACAATTACAAACATTGACGCTATTGCAACAGTAATAGGTAAGGTACCTCCGTACCATAAACCCGGGCGTGACGTTACGGAACTCTGCCACTTAGTAGTCATGATGGTTGTAACACGTAGATCCAATTGTTTGACTGACGAATTGCCTGGCATTATAGCAGATAGTGTACTTTTCATAAGGAGCCCGGACCAACCAAAAAGTATTTAAATAGGTTTTATAATTATGCAAAAATTCTGTGAGATCTCTGCTTCTGAGGTGCTAAAAAATGAACGTTTCTAACTTTTCCATCCTCAAGTGAAAAATTGCAAAAAAGTGGAGAATGTAGAATTCAACAAAAATTTTAAACAAAAATCGGTTTGAAATTTGAACATAACGTATCATGTAATTTATGAGATATGGGATAATTCTGATAGTTGAATAAGATATTTCGATAGATGTACAAAATTAATTTGTTTTTATATCTTGGAGAACTACAAAAAATAATTTTGCTGCCGTGAAAATAGTCAGCTACACTGTGGTATAAAGAAAAGAAAAGTACTATACACTTATATAAATTGTATATATTACATACTATACTTGTATAATATATCCGTAGCATACACGCGCATTACACACACACACACACATACACACACACACACAATTTATATTTTATTGGTTTCTGAAATTGCGGAAAGTTTCAGACCAAAATTTTTCTGCTTCCACGGAAAAATATTAAACGTGTTAAAACATATAACCTACTTAATGTATATTTTTTTCTATTTATCCATTTTTTCTGTCTTCATACCCTCATGGAAAATTTGTTTTGCATCTATGGCGGTAGTTTTCACCAAAGTAGCTAAGCTACTAAAACGACATTTTAAAGCATTAAGTATAGATTATTTTCTAAGGATGAAAGATGTATATCTAAAATATTCCAAATAGTTTACAGACGATTAAAGCTTGGCAAATAGCGGGATTTCCATGTTGCAGCTGAATGCCAGACGGATTAAACAAATTGCACCGTCAGCGTTGTGTCGTGGAAAATTTTACTATATTTTTTATACCGGGAATTGCACATATTTATTTAAAATATATTTAAAAATGGTTCTTTTAAAATAAACAGTAAGAACAAACTGTGACAGGGGGGTCACATATTTAAGGTTCAGTTAAGATAGACTCTAATCTTTAATCCTAATTTGTTGGCAATAATAAATCCATACCTAGGCCACTACCTAGGGTGGGGGGTCTGACCTCCATGATCGCCCCTCTGGATCCGCCCTTGCCTCTTAGTTTGACTATAGACATTAGCCATAAACGTACTAGTATACACACAAAGTATACTCGTGTGTATATATGTCAATTGGTTTTCATCGTCATCAGCAACGTAATAAAATATTTGGTGTCTATAAGCGATGGTTACCTCTTTCCATTAAATCCCGGTTCCTATATCAATAAAACGACTCGTTTTAGTTACAAATAGTAATAATTTCTACGGCGCGTGAGCTAAAACTTTTCCTATAATAGTTGTATATATTTATAATAGTTACTATATGTTACTATATTATCTATAAAATATCAAATTACCATCCAAACAAAAAAATTATGGAACATAATATATGAGAGAACCATATATTATGTTCCATAATATATGGTTCTCTCATAAGATAAACATCTGCTTGCTAGCTACTCTATGAATTTTAAAATAATCGGTGTAGTTATTATATTCCGGCTACTTTTGTGTAATTATTTATTGGAAGACTAACACCTTTATTACATTAAGAGCAGCATTACATATTAATAAACTAGCGATTGACCTTAGAATAAACCATTTTTTTTAAATTTGACAACACACTTTACCCGTAACATAATATTATACAATATGTAAAAAACTATACATGCTGAAGAGTGTGTTCAGGTGATTCTGAAACCGAATATCTAATAAATAGGTATGTACTTACATTTTGTCCTGAATATCCATAAAAATAAACTATGTGCGGACAACCGCGCATATATATTCAGTACCTATTTAAAAAAAAAAACAATTTGCCGATGTGGTAACTAGACTCGTTAGGACGCCGCGCAGTGACAATATTTTTGAATATTGTTGAACTAATTTCGTCGAGCATTATTCTCTTTTTATTATGGTTACGTAATATAACCATAACTATCGTATACTTCAATACGTACAATCTTTTAGCTCTTAACCTGTAGGTATTATCAATTGAAGAATATTAATAATGATTAAGTAAAAAAATAATGTTTTATCATTGCCGGATTTAAATTTTACTTCCCTCTTTTGTATAAAATAGCAGCACGTGTTAGCAATTATTGATTTATTTGTTTGGTGAAAAGTGCAAAATAAATAACTTGTTAATACCATGTAAACAATGATCCGGACCAATTGGCGATAACAACCTTAAACAAGATATCTTGAACACAATACAAACCAATACAAATCCTGATTGACAGAACAAATAAGGCTAAATCTGTGAACATAAAAAAAGAAAATTTAGATTTAAACGCATGTACCTGCTCATCGGATTATTTCTATGTAAGCTTAGGACTACGTCCGCACAGAAAGGCGGCTTGCTTAGCGCCTAGAGTCTAGCTAACTACCTAGCGAGTAGCTTAGTAAAACTAAAGTTCTAGGATGTTCGCGACCAAACGAACTACGCGCTTGGCGCCTAGTTAAATTCTTAACGACCTATCGAAGTAAACGCAACGCAACGGACGGTCGCAAACATTCTAGAAGGCTCGTATTACTAAGCTACGCGCTAGGTAGTTCGCTAGACTCTAGGGCCTAGGCGCTTAACAAGCTGCCTGCCCGTGCGTACGTAACCTTAGGGTATTTTTAATATTACTCATATAAATAGTCTCGGAACTAACTATTCTTTTGGAAATAGTTGTTTTTAACATAACGTTGATTGTATTTTATGGTGGTAGAAAGAGGCATAGGTACTGACATGTTAGTTGTGAGTTGCCATCCATGCGGCAGATATAACCACAGGCATAAATTTACCGCTAAATCATCTAAATTGTAACAGGGCAATGACAAGCCCTGACACTTTGTTGAAAGTAAATTTTGCAGAACTCTATTACCTAGTAGTCATGTTGGGAGTGATATTTTTTCCCCTTTTCCGATCTACTTGATAGAATAGAAACTGCAATATATTGTTCATTATCGACCCGGACCAATGCGGGGAAAAAATATAAATTCTTTAACAGTAAATCGAATATCAATAGACATTTTAGAATACCACCATTCACTGGTTTGACGGTAGCTGATAGCCTTCCCCAATGGATCATACAAAAAACGGATGGCCGATGGAGCAGAAAGATTCTGGAGATTGCCATCTATCAGATAGATGACCCGATGTTGGTAGTAGTTACCCGCTGCATATTGTTTGCCTCCAACCAGTCACAGTGGAAGTGGATTTTCAGTGATTGTTCAGAATCGATAATATGTTGGATTTATGTAATAAAAAATAATTAAAAAAAAATAAAATTTCATTTTTATCCGACACAAAAAACAAAACACATGGATATAATTTAAATCACACAAAATTCGAATTAAAATATTTTAGTGCCTTCAACCAAATCAAAATTAATCAGAAAAAATGTATTTAAAGCGACAGATTACATAATAGTCACCATCGTAATTATAGGTTAACGTAAAATGAAACACTGCCTTTACAGAGTTCATTTACAAGACTACCGAGTCTTGTAATTCATAAATTTAGTGAGATATTTTTAAACGATTATTTTAATATTATCTTGTAATAAGTTTACAATAACAATTAAAACGTACTTTCAATTCAATATTGAGTTCCTAATTTTAAAATTAGGCAGGACCTTTAAATGTAACCCTAATGTGATGATAATGTCTAGGGCTTGTTTTTTTATAACAGAGACCAATTGCTCACCCGAGAAGGTCCAAAAAAAATGGCGGTGTAAAATTAGTGAAATCGAAAAATAAAAACACCGAAATTTGTTGCTTTTTTGTTGCTAATAAGTTGCTAAAAATATTTTTTTGTTGATAATAATTTTTTAGCAACTTATTAGCAACAAAAAAGCAACAAATTTCGGTGTTTTTATTTTTCAATTTCGCTGATTTTTACACTGCCATTTTTTTGGACCTCTTCCGTGACCCGGGTGTAATAACTAATAACACAACACCGCCAAATTGCGAGGTCCTATTGATATGGGCTGTTGGACTATCTGCTTGTTTATATCCCTAGACAAAATATATTTCCTACTTCGGTAGCCTTACATTTTAAAGCAATATGAATTACTTACAACACTTACTATTTATGCCAGGTTCCTATAATCAACGATCCGTCATTCATATAGTAACCACTAGTAACTAATGCAGTAATAACGAGACATTCCACAAGGTGTTTTGACATTTGGTAATCTTATTATAGGAACAGCTTTAGCTTATGCCTCGCATAGAAAGGTTACTACTCGTAATTGAAACGAGTCATTTTACTAAAATTGAAATTGGACTTTAACTAGACAAAATTTTCCCTCACACTTATACCGTTATACGATGCTAGAGACTAGAGACTAGAGATGCTAAAGATCACAGGAACTAATTTTACGTTACCTATCTCAGCGCTATCAACCATTTCATGTTAAAGTAACAAGCGAACTTGTTAGATTCTGACTTGTTTGATGGCGAACAATAAAATGTTGTATATGCAACCTAATATACAGGGTGTAAAGAAAATCTTGTTCGATCCGAGAGAGGTATATAAGTACGTCAATAACATTTAAAACAAAAAAATATTTCTATTAAAATAAGAAAAATGTCGTAGTTTAAAGTGCCTTATTTCGGTACTAAAATTAAGCAACTTCCCCTTAAATTAAGCAAATATTTTGAAAAGCTATGTATCGACATCCATAAAATAATGACCCCAATGTTCATATGTGAAAACTTGTTATTAGTTCTTATCTATTCATATTTAACATTAATTAACATAGAAGCTGTAAATTTTGCTGTAAAATAAAATAAAATGAAAAACAAATATGTTTGTGTTAAGCTCCAAATAATACCTGCAACGGTCGGATTTTCTCTATACACTGCATATCATGTTATTAAAGTAGCCTCTGGCTAGTGACTCTTGGAGAAATAAACTATCTTATTTTAAATCAAAAGTTTTACGATCTATTAAATTAAAATAACATTTAGAGAGATAAAATAAAATTGTTTTTAAATTTGAAAGCAGATGGTCTGTTCTTGATAAGCGCTGTGGGCTAACAAAAAATAAATTAAGTATCGTTCCTGTTAACAGTTTTAGAAGAACTAATTACTGGAGCAAAAAATCCATAGAGCCGTATTTTTAAATATTTTGTCCATGACATATGTTACTTTGTTTTCAACCAATTTTCCTAAAATGAGAAGATACTCCATTCGGTTTTATTTTTTATGTTGTTACAGAATTAATCATTTTTTAACCAATTTGAAGAATTCAATTTTTGTTTAAGACTTTTAGGACTCTTGCTTCCATAAATTACGTGAGGTATTTATGGGGGGACCCCCCATTATTTCCCGTCTGGTTCCATATATATTTGCTAAAGACGATATTCAGGGTTCCAAAGACATAGTATATTAAAAATCGATTGTTACAGCTTTGCTACGTCTAAATTATATAGATTTGTGATAGATTTTATTATTATAAGCATGGAAGCCAAAATATTTTTGTTTATTTTTTATAATTATCCATACGAATATGATAAATGCGAAAGTAACTCTGTCTGTCTCTTCTTCACGCCTAAACCAGTGAAACGATTTAGATGAAATTTTGTACAAAGATAGTTTGAAACTAGAGAAAGGACTTAGGATAGTATTTATCCCTCGGCAACGAGAACTATGCGGAAAAAACCATCTGCGGATTTGCCAGGCAATGCGTAAGAGGCGAAAGATTGGCTATACGAGTCTCTACCATAGTGATTATAAGGTGGTAGAGTTCTACATTGTTTTGCCAGAGTCTGGTACCACCGCCTCTTCTATTCCTGTCGCAATAGCGTCAATGCTTGTTAATATCGTGTTTCAATCTGCAGGGTATGGTATCCGGTAAAGATGTGCATGCGGTATTAAGACCCCGCCACAACGATAGCAACTCACTATTAACATATTTGTGTTTATAGGCGATGGTTGACTTTTTTCATCAGGAGAGCCTTGTTTGCTGCCTTATGATACAAAAAAAATGTTAAATTTAGTTAAAGACGTTGATGATCTACCAGAGCGAGGCAAATCTTTCATCACATCTTAATCGCTCTTTAATGCTTTGTACCATGTATAAGCATAAGTTTTTAATAAAGTCGATTCACCGTAAGCCTCCTGCAATATTTCGAGGGACTCCGAAAGTGAATTTCCGTTGGCGATGCAAAATTTAAGACCAACAGTTTGTTCGATGTTTTTGTCCATTATGAAATTCGCAATACACACTAGACATGATATTACTAAAACACCAATGTGTTTACTCTAAATATTTTTTATAACAGATGCAAATCAAGCTTCGCGCCAAAATGGAAAACGCTGTGCCAACTAACAAAAAAAAAACACAAAACTAAATTGGGAATCATAAATAAATGATCCATTCATGACTGGATATATAAAGCTGTCAGCACTGGTTATTGCAAGAAACTGTCGGTAATTTTCATTTGGTCGGTGAAATGCGGTGACTGGGATCGCTACTCGACTCGCTGTGACAATACACTCCTACAGTGGTGATTCGAAAAGTCTTTTGACGATTGATTCAATTTGTTTAGCCTTAAAACAACCAGTGTTACGACACTACTTCTAAATAACAATTAAAACTTGTACTGGAAAGTAATTTCAAGAAAAATAACATTGTATCTATTACCTTCCATAATTGACGTGTAATCACATTTCTTTGTTGCAGACATAACTCAAAGCCAACTCTTATGTAGAGGAGTGTCCTCCCACAAAGTAAGCGGTCTGCGAGCCCATGCACCAAGGCTCTCTTTTGTCACCAAGGATGAGGGTGAAATTCATGAGTTGCGGCGCAAGTCCGCGAGCAGTCGCCTTAGCAGTTCACCGAGATCTAGTTTGGCTGGGGAAGAGAGAGCAGATGGAATTGTGCTTAGGTAAGTATTTTTTCCTGCTAATATTTTAAATTTGAAATTTTTTATGTTTATTACTAAAAATCCCAAAATAACTCAACGTGTGAAATTTTGCTTAGAGAGATTATAACAATTGTTTTACAAACTGCTGTAGACTGAAAAGTGTATTGTTTCCGAAGGATTCAAAAGAAGTTAATAGTTTTTTTTTTCAAAATGACTGAATGAGTTAAATGACAAGTGAAATGAATGAAACAATGTGTAAACTGACAAATGCTTATATATTATACAGGTTGACTACTAGTAAAAGACTGTAAAGTCATCTACAGCCAAACGGAAGGAAACGTGGATCAATATAATATATACCAAAGTTTTCAGTCTCATTTAAGATTGATTTTATAGTATTGTAGTTATGGTGTTAATAGTATTCCATATTTGGGGTACCTAACTCATATTTATCATTACAAATAATCATCTGTGGCCGAAACTCGACCACAGACTAAACAATAAAATCTCTTTTAATTTTGAGAACTGACTTTTATGCGTAAAGAAAGTAGAAGGTATACATGTTTATTATTTTTTCATTTTTTTTTCATTTAAATACTTTATTGCAAAAATAAATACAAAGGCGTAACTTAATGCTAGTAAGCATTTTCTCACAGTTTACCTTCGGTGATACTGAGAGAAAAAGCTTGGGTAATGCATAACAAATTATAACTTATTATTATCATGTATTTCACATGCATGTAGTATGTGTAATGTTTAGTTTTATTAATTTCATTATTTCTAACGCATATTAGATATGCATATTATTTTAAAATATTAAGTTTCTGTATTCCTCCGTAATGTAAACTTTAACTGTGCCAAATTTCATTAAAAAGGGGTCCAAAACTGTTCCTTCACGTATTAATATTTTATTATTTAGTTTGCGAAACAAATGTTACTTAAAAGTAATCAATATAACTAAAATTTGATACAAAATAAGGCGCAAAATATGCGTGTTAATTTTTCTATTTTTTAACAAAATGTCTAATTCTACAAAAAGTTTTTTTTATTTATAATGTTTGTGCAAGTTGTTCAAGTTGTTTGTAAAAATGGACGTTATATTGTATATTATGTAAGTTATAGACTTTAAAACCATTTAACCGATGTCCCAAACCAGTTTCACTTCAAAGGCAATGACGAGAAGATGGCCTTATGCTGGAGCCGCACTAGCGTCTATCGTCCCGAAGTGATATGCGCGCTAAGGCACACGCAGTCCGGAATGTATGCGAAAATAGCCGATAATAGCCGATCACATCTGTTTTATCATGTTATTGCATGTTTGTGACGATAGACGAAAATGCGGCTCCAGCATTTTAAATTTTTGTATGGGAAATATAGAAAACTAGCTGCAGCGTGCAGCCCGCTGTATTATAAGTTTTTGATGAATCCCGCAGGATCACCTATTTTTTCCAGGATAAAAAGTAGCCTATGTGCTATTCCAGGTCATTGTCTACCTGTGTGCCAAATTTCATCCAAATCCGTTCAGTAGCTTTTGCATGATTGAGTAACAAACGTCCATCCAAACATCCATCCAAACATCCTAACTTTCGCATTTATAATATAGATTATAAATTGTAAATTGTAAATTGTGAATTGTGAACTGTGAACTGTGAACTGTGAACTGTGAACTGTGAACTGTGAACTGTGAACTGTGAACTGTGAACTGTGAACTGTGAACTGTGAACTGTGAACTGTGAACTGTGAACTGTGAACTGTGAACTGTGAACTGTGAACTGTGAACTGTGAACTGTGAACTGTGAACTGTGAACTGTGAACTGTGAACTGTGAACTGTGAACTGTGAACTGTGAACTGTGAACTGTGAACTGTGAACTGTGAACTGTGAACTGTGAACTGTGAACTGTGAACTGTGAACTGTGAACTGTGAACTGTGAACTGTGAACTGTGAACTGTGAACTGTGAACTGTGAACTGTGAACTGTGAACTGTGAACTGTGAACTGTGAACTGTGAACTGTGAACTGTGAACTGTGAACTGTAAACTGTAAACTGTAAACTGTAAGTTGTAAGTTGTAAGTTGTAAGTTGTAAGTTGTATGCTGTAAATTGTAAACTGTAAACTGTAAACTGTAAACTGTAAGTTGTAAGTTGTAACTTGTAAGTCGTAACTTGTAAGTCGTAACTTGTAAGTCGTAACTTGTAAGTCGTAACTTGTAAGTCGTAACTTGTAAGTCGTAACTTGTAAGTCGTAACTTGTAAGTCGTAACTTGTAAGTCGTAACTTGTAAGTCGTAACTTGTAAGTCGTAACTTGTAGGTCGTAACTTGTAGGTCGTAACTTGTAAGTCGTAACTTGTAAGTCGTAAGTCGTAAGTCGTAAGTCGTAAGTCGTAAGTCGTAAGTCGTAAGTCGTAAGTCGTAAGTCGTAAGTCGAAAGTCGTAAGTCGTAAGTCGTAAGTCGTAAGTCGTAAGTCGTAAGTCGTAAATCGTAAATCGTAAATCGTAAATCGTATCTCGTAAATCGTAAATCGTAAATCGTAAATCGTAAATCGTAAATCGTAAATCGTAAATCGTAAATCGTAAATCGTAAATCGTAAATCGTAAATCGTAAATCGTAAATCGTAAATCGTAAATCGTAAATCGTAAATCGTAAATCGTAAATCGTAAATCGTAAATCGTAAATCGTAAATCGTAAATCGTAAATCGTAAATCGTAAATCGTAAATCGTAAATCGTAAATCGTAAATCGTAAATCGTAAATCGTAAATCGTAAATCGTAAATCGTAAATCGTAAATCGTAAATCGTAAATCGTAAATCGTAAATCGTAAATCGTAAATCGTTAATCGTAAATCGTAAATCGTAAATCGTAAATCGTATATCGTAAATCGTAAATCGTAAATCGTAAATCGTAAATCGTAAATCGTAAATCGTAAATCGTAAATCGTAAATCGTAAATCGTAAATCGTAAATCGTAAATCGTAAATCGTAAATCGTAAATCGTAAATCGTAAATCGTAAATCGTAAATCGTAAATCGTAAATCGTAAATCGTAAATCGTAAATCGTAAATCGTAAATCGTAAATCGTAAATCGTAAATCGTAAATCATAAATTGTAAATTATAAATTATAAATTATAATTATAATATAGATTAACTTTACAAATGCACGAAATACGCCTAAATCAATGTTCAATCTTTTAGTAAACATTGCATTAGGCGTATTTCTTGCATTCATAAAGTTAATTTTCTATATTTCTCATACAAAAATTTAGAATAGTAGCACACACCGTGATTCGCTATTATATAAGAAATACTTGTATTTAAAATCTTGTAATACAAAATTACAGGATAACTTTATCCAAAGATTAACTAACTCTAAGAAAATTTTATATAAGAATGGTGCAACTCTTATACAACTTCTAAAGTTATAAAGTTATGCATCGCTGACCGCATAGTTCTAACTGAAGACTGAGCTAGCAAAAAAACCAGTAATAAAAAAGTAAATAGACTAGGAAGGATTAGTACTATAATATCAATAAGTACAATCACTCCCATATCCTTGAAGAGGTGGGTAGGGTCAGGTAGCCGGAAAACTTATGCAACGCACCATTAACATCTCTGGTGTCTATAAGCGACAGTTTTCTATTTCCAACAGGAGAACCATCTGCTTGCTTTTCATCTTATAACACAAAAAAAAACGAATTGCTTGGCGTAGGATTTGAACACAGAAAACCTCGTGAGGCTATATAGCCCGCTAGCGCAATTCTGTGGCATTTTAACACCACATAGATGGAAATATTGGCAACGTACTGTTAATATCTTTGGTGTTTATAAACGATGATTGCATTTGCAAAATAAATCGAGAGAGTTATCTGCTTGATAAAATTTAAAAACGAGAAAGATAAATTTTGATACGTCAGGATTTGAACCCACGATCTTATCCCAAGCCGGTCGCTCTCAGCAACTGAGCCAGTGTCGACTAATACAATACAAGTACTGATCGCTAGATAGAAACACAATAGACGGAATCAATCATATAGCAAAATCAACACAATAGACGGAATCGATCATATAGCAAAGATCAACACAATAGACGGAATCGATCATATAGCAAAGATCAACACAATAGACGGAATCGATCGTATAGCAAAGATCAACACAATCGACGGAATCGATCATATGGCAAAGATCAACACAATCGACGGAATCGATCATATGGCAAAGATCAACACAATCGACGGAATCGATCATATAGCAAGGATCAACACAATCGACGGAATCGATCATATAGCAAAAAAGAATTTCGCCACTTTGAACTAGTCAACTTTGTATAGTTATAGCATCCCGGCTTGAGGGAAGGTCGTAGGTTCAAATCTTAATGCGTCGAACTTTTTCTTTGTTGTTTTTAAAGTTTTTTTTTTAACCAATCATTATTCAATCTTTTACAATATTTTAGTACTCCTAAAATTACGAAAACTGTGGTTTATGGTTTAAGACTTTATTTTCTCGAAGAATAACAATTAATATTCACTTAAAGAGAAAATAACAACTTAGTGACTAAATAACAATATACACATGAGGGTACATATAAAATTATATCATACGACAACATGAATAGTGGAGCTGTACAAAGATCTAAATATCCATTTACTGGAAGTGACAAAGTGAGCGTACATAGTAATCAACAATGCTTAAAATATATTTATTTGCAATATCCTAAAGTTTTAATTTATATTATATAAATATGTATTTAGTTTATCTATTAATGTCTATTTAGTTAATCTCCATTTGATTTTTTATATATATATATTTTACATAATTATTAACCCAAATATTTAAGACCCTATATATTGCTTTTTATATAAGTATTATTTAATTTAAGTATCTATACAAATAAATAAAATTGGAGTGACTGTTTGTAATATTAGAATAACCGCTTTTTACTGAATGCATATGGATGTATAGACGGTACATATACCATGATAACATTTTTTACAATGTTTATCTGTCTGTCTGTTTATTCCGGCTAATAACAGGAACGACTGGCCCAATTTGACAGCATATTCACTGGCAGATATGATGGGGAGTAAATTAGGCTACTTTTTTTTCGAAATTTTACACGCGGACGATATCGCCGGCTCAGCTAGTTAATAATATGTTCTTTTAGTAGTTTTTTAAATAAGGCCATAGTTTCACAGTTTTTAACCTTATCAGGTAGTTTGTTATACAGATTTGCACCTTCATATTCAATATTTCTTTTACCGTAGTTTGTTCTTGGTCTACGTGTTATTAAATAATTTGCATTTCTTAATTTGATTTTCTGTACTTCATATTTTTTTTTAAAAGATAGACTGGTATGTATTTCCTTATTTAGTATTTTTCGTATGAGTATACATGTGTTATATATATATGATTGCTTAATATTCATGATTTTTTCCAATATATTTTCCAAGTCGGAGTTCGAAATTTGTAATTAAATAAAGTTTTTATTAGTCTGTTTTGCGCTTTTTGAATTATATCTACATTTGTTTTTGCTGCCGTACCCCAGATTTCTACTAAATAGTTAATATGTGGTTTAATTAAAGAATTATATATAATATGGCGAACTTTTTGAGGTAGACTTCTTTTAATAGTATGTAGGATTCCTGTTAATGATATCAACTTACTTTTAATTTTTTCTATGTGTGGTTTCCAACTAAGGTGTTTGTCTAAAATAAGGCCAAGGTATTTTTCTTGTTTTCTTTTCAATTACCTGATCGTTTATTTTAAGTTGTATATTTGAAGCAATTTTTTTATTTTTTGCAGCAAATATTATGTAATTAGTTTTAGTGACATTGATAGTAAGTAGGTTAAGTTGAAACCATTCATTCAATATATTTAAGTCATTTTGAGCTTGTGGTATGATTGCCTCGATTGATTGCCCAAAATAAAAAATACTTGTATCATTTGCGTATAATGTAATATTTCCTTTAAGGCCGAGTTGACAGATGTTATTTATGTATAATAAAAACAACAAAGGACCCAAAATTGATCCCTGTGGTACGCCATACGTGATTTTACTGGGACAACTTTGTGACTGACCTATTTTAACTATTTGCTTGCGATTTTGTAAATAAGATTTAAATATGTTTAACGCTCTGCCTCTGATCCCAATATCAAATAGTTTTTGAATTAATATATTAGGGCTAATCGTATCGAAAGCTTTTTTGAGATCTATAAATATACCTAAAACTACTTGCTTTTGATCAATTTTGTTTTTAATTTTAGTAACGAGGTCAACTGTCGCTGAAAGTGTGTTTGATCTTGGCCGAAATCCATACAGTTTGTGACAGAGAATTTTGTTTGATTTTAAGAATGATTCCAAACGGGTGTATAATATTTTTTCAAAAATTTTAGAAATTGCTGGGAGAACGGAGATGGGCCGGTAATTGTTGCAGTCGCTTTTATTACCAGATTTATACAATGGGGTGACTTTAGCAATCTTTAAGCTATCAGGAAAAACTCCCTGCTCTAAACATTTGTTGATGCACTCTGTAAGCTCAGTACAAATAAGGTTTTTTACGCTTTTCAAACATTTAATATTTATACCGTCAATTCCAGATCCAGTGTTAGAGTCTAAGCTATCAATGATTTTCATTACTTCGGCGGTGGTAGCTGGTGTAAAAGACATCAATTTCTCAGTTGCGCTTAATGTAGACAATTTATGACTATCATTAGTTTTATATCTGTCGGGAATGAGGTTAGCTAATGATGATCCTACATTAGTAAAGTACGAGTTTAGGTATTCACAGATTTCTACTTCGTTTGTGATCATTCCTGCATCTGTCTCAATTTTATCTGGACCTTTATTTACTTTTATTTTATTAACTGAAAGATCGTTAATGAGTCGCCACATTTTGCGTGGTTTTGTTAAGTTTTCTGTGAAACGTCTGTAATAATATGAGTTTTTAGCATTAAATATTATTTTGGCTGTTGTTGACTTAGCTTTTTCATATTCTAATTTCGCTTCGGTGTCAGATGTATTTTTGTACTTTTTCCAAAGTGAATTCCGGTAGTTTATTTTGTCAATTATTTCTTTGTTGACCCAATCCTGTCGTGGAGGGTTCAAAGTTTTTGATTTTGTGATTTTGCTTTTAGATAAACAAGATATCAGGTTTTTTTCAAATTTTGCATATAAGGGTTCTATATCATTAATTTTAGATTCTTCATAAGTCTTATAGAATTTATCATAGTCGATTGTAGTATACTTCATTTTCTTGATGTGTTCAATTTGGCACCTTTTAATTTCTAAAAATATTTGTTTGTGATCGGACATCGATGATTCGATAATGGCTACATGGAAATTATTATTTATGATATTTGAGCATACATGATCTAGTAAAGTTTTTGTAGTCGTTGTTTGACGTGTGCAATATTTTTGACTGATTTTATTAAGAATTCTAAAATTGTTCTCTTTTAAAGTATCCTTGTAGTCACGAGTTGATTTATCTAGGTTAAGCAAGTCAAAGTTGAAGTCTCCAAAAACTACAGCTCTTTTCATTTTTTGTAATTGTTGAGAGTATGTATTAAGGAAGTTTTTGACGTTAGTTTTATCTGGCTTGTAAATAGCGCCAATTTCAAGAGAAAACTTCTTAACGTAAATCCACAGGTAATGAACATCATCAATACAATTGTCTTCAATAATATTGTGCTTTAAGCTGTCGTGGGCAAATATTGAAACTCCTCCGCCCCTTTTGTTTTGTCGAAAATTAAAGTAGTGTGTATAGCCCGGGATGTGAAGTCTTTTTGCCTCAACTTCATTTTTTATCCAGGTTTCGGTAAGAACAATTAGATGTGTGATTGTTGGAAGAGATCTAATAATACATTTTAATTCATCAAATTTTCCTGGCGTGATGATACTGCGGGCATTGGCATAGAAACATTTTAGTGAATTATGTGTAACTTTTACGTCTGAATATTTAGCTGTAACTTGATATGTTATTTTCTCTGAGGTAGTAGCTAGTTTTTTGACTCTTTGCCTGCACCAGTAAGTTTTGATTCTGAAGATGTAATAATTTTAGGCACGCCTTTAATGTATTTAATTTTCAAATCTACCTCTCCTTCAGCAGTACGTTTCTGTAGTTCTTTTACGAGGTTTTGTAGACATTTACGTTGGTTTGGAGTTTGATCACAGTATAATTTGATGTGATTTATTTCCAATGCATTATTGTTTTTAAGTAAATATTTTGGGGTATCTTCAGATTTGAAACATATTTTGAGAGGACGATTGCGTTCCGGTAAGAATTTTCCTAGTCGAAAAATTTTTTCAGGCTCAGGACAGCCTTTATGTATTTTATTTATGATTCTGGTTATTTCTTTCTTCTCGGACGTAATCCGTTCTACTTTAGACATTGCCTTTGGTTCGGGTAAGCCGACAATAATAATATTTTTGGACCGTTCATTTCTCTCGTGTATTTCGCATATGATTTCTTCATACGTTGTTGACTGCTGAGGAAATGATGTTATATCTGAAGCGTTTTTGAGTTTGTTGATATCGGCTTCTAGCAGTTCAACTTTTGTCTCTGTACTTTCGGTAATGGTTTTTAAAGTTGCAAGCGTACTTTTTAGACTGTTATTTTCTGAAATAATATTCTCAATGGTGTTGCTAATATTGTTTACGTCAGTTTTAATAGCTGTAATGTCTTGACGCAGCATGTTTATATTTTCAGCTTTTACTGACGTTAGAACAGCCATCATTTCCGCCATTTGTTTGCGTAATCCAGTTAATTTGCGTTCTCGTTATATTATAAGATCGTTATCATCTGTAAATTTTCGTTTATGCCGATGTGTAACTTGAGGAGTGTATTCAGTGTCCGATTGCATATCTGAAAGATTTGGTTGAGAACCACCGTGTTTTTTGCTGGTGTCACTTCTAGTTGGTGAGCGTAGTAGACTCATTTTATATCTGTGTATTGATTATGCGCTTTTGTCAGTATATTGTTGAGTGTACCGAGTAAGAAAGAGAAAACCAGGTACCTGTCTTTTTACTCTTGGGCGCGGAGTGACGTCGCTGCACTGTTGATTCAAAATTACACTTGTCGCTCAGAAGTGAAGAGATGTAATAGCTCACAATTGATTTGGAAAAGTATGTTTTGTGTAAGCCCCACAAGATTTGCAATGGGTTGTGCACTAATTAAAAATGTTTAATAATTATCTATAACACGTCTGTTCTGTACGCTTGCTGTGTATTCTGTGTATTGTGTGTGTGTTGTAAAACTGTCGTTTTAAAAATCAAAATCGATCAAGTTTTGAAAAGTTGCAGCTTTACAAATATTAATATTTTGTTGTTTATAGCAAACTTACTTAATATTTTTAAATTTACTTTCAGGCTAATATACCGACTGATTAAAAATGTAATCAGCTTTTCTCTTTAAAAAAACTGTTACAGTATTTCAAAAATGTAAACTGTTACTGCATACAGTTTTTCTAAAATGAAATTACCCTCATTTTTAACCAAATTTAGATTTTTGAACTCTGAAAAAATCTATAAGGATAGTTTATTTGTTTCTTGGGGTTTAAAATACCTCAATTAAGCGGGAAGTTTCTGGGATGGTCTGCAGGGTCAATCGGATTACAGATTTTTTTCGAAATAAGTTTAAGCAGTTGGTCCAAATTGCCGCTACTGCGAAACCAGGCATTTCAGGCGAGCAGAGTGATCAGATAGAGTTTACATTAAATGGGCTAAGAGCCTGCCCTGAGTATGCCCCTTGGGAGACCGAACCTCGGCTTAGGGCAGTATCTTGACGATTAGTAGGAGCATAACCTACATTAAGATTGACCGGCGTCTCGAGTGTTGACGGGCCGAAACAGTAGGTCGAGTTGCCGCCAGCGACAAATTGGCTTGTGAGTGTAAATTGTGAATTATAGGCTGTGATGGAATCATCAGGATCTGATAGGTTACGATTGGGGAGTGTTAACATGTACAATGAACGTATATAAAAAAATAGTACATAAAAATGTATATAGGAACGTATATAAAGACGTATATAACAAATTATCTGCTAATTTGGGCCTTGAACGGATTCTCCCGTACCAGGTGCTAAAGGTATAAAAACATTGTTTATTTTACCTAAAATCTGATAACTGATTATTACGATTGCTGTAGAGAATATTTCAAACAATCTGCCTTTGTTCTGAAAAAGATATTTAAGAAATTATTGACTAGCTCGTTAGTGTTATATCAAGACTACTTGGCTCAGACTCTAAAGACCCGCCTTCAATTTCCGAATCAGACAGAGTCATTAGATTTATTGGAGACCAATGGTGGTTTTGTAAATATGTCACAAATGTCTGGGCTCCCTTTGAAGAATAGACTGTCTGCCGTTTCACCAGACAGATCGTAAGAAGGGAGCGATTGGACATGCGAGTTACTATCGTCGCGGCTATGGATTGTAGAATTCTTCATTGTCTCATCCGGGTCTGGTGCCATTGCCTTACCTATTCTTGCCGTAATAGCATCAGTACTTGTCACTGTCGTGTTCAAGTTTGGAGGACAAAGTAGCTGATAAACTTATGCATGTGGCGTAAAGGCCCCGCTACAAGTATAGTAACGCACCGTTAACATATTATTTGGTGTCTATAGAAGATGGTTGTCTCTTTCAAATAGGAGATCCATCTGCTTGTGTGCTATTTTATAATATAAAATTATTTTTAATAAGTTTATATTACAATTGAGTAGTTAGAATTGAAAATGCGAGCATCAACATGATGGTCGCATTTTTTTTCAGTTCCTAACCTATCTCAATAGCCGACAAAGCGATGAGCTAAGTCGCGTGCGTCTTTGAAGTTGGATTCTCTCTGTCCACTTTGTGAAGGAAACTGCGTGATGATATGGTTTTATTTCTCATTTAAGAATCGCCCAAACTGATAAATTAGTAAAATACAACACTACGTAATTAGTATAATAAGACATATTAACAGTGCAACAAAAAATTATCAAATAATTCAATTAAAGGGCAAAAGAGTATTATTTTTCGTATAATCCAGTAATAACTTGAGTTGTCAGTCATAAAAAACGTATTAATTATGAAGGAAAGAGAGTTGGACCGACATAAAAGCATGATAAAATCTGCACCCGGTGTGTGTAAGACTCCATAAACGTCTTATGTTGGCACTGAATTGCGTCGTAAAAAATAATTTTATTTGTTTAACTGCGGCCAAGTTACCGGGATTTGTTGATGATGGTATGAGTAATAAATTGTCAGATTATTATAAAATATATTTTGTTTTTATCGTAAGAAAGTAACGGCTCTCGTGTTAGAGCCTATAGACACCAAAACCATTTATATAATGGTACATTGCCATCCAATGGCTAGATTTAATGCCACATGTATAATATATGTACTGACTAGTGGCTACCTTATCCTCTACGGGAATCTGCTCTACAATACTCCATAGAGTATGCGGGCATGGCCTCGTAGTCGCTTCCGTGTCGGCTGTCATTTTTGGACCGACATTTTGTTTCAGGTTAATATTTGAAATAAAATTTAAGGTTATTTATTTGCATCAGCGAAAAATTACGTGTTAATTAAGTACATATTATCATTGTATTAGACTACTAAACATGATTGTATTGTGTATTGTCGATAAAATAGGGTTATGTACACACTGTAAAGTATATAGTATTTTTTTATATCATAAGATAGCAAACAAGCAGATGGTTCTTATTACGCCGATTAAATGACAGTCACACATCGGTTAATACGTATGTTTATTAAACTGTAATTTTACTGGGATTTTCCTTAACGTTATATACTAATATTTCACGTGTACAGCTGCGAGATAGAATGTGGTGCGATAACATATCTGAGCACGAACGTGTTCTATCGTGCCCGTTACAGTTCTCTTGATGAAAAGAGAAGAAACGAAATGAAAATTCATGTATCGGCATAGCAATGTCACAAGCATAAGTTTACCGGGTACCTTGCCCTCCAAATCAGAACACTACAAGGTGAAACATAAACCCTATTGCGACAGGAATAGGTAGGGCGGTGGTACTAAATACACGGGCGAGACTTTGCGGAACTCTACTACCTAGTAGTTACGATGGTAGTGATATGTATAATCAATCGGTCACCTTTTACGGCCTGCCTGGCAGAACGTCATTTGGTCTATATTTCAAAGGAGCCCCGATCAATACGAGGTAAATAAGGTACAATCTGACGGTTAACAAAAAACAATTCTATTTGTAATATTTCACGAATTCTTATATTAGACCATTGTATAGTCACTGAAACTAGAATAACAGCAAAACAAATAAAATAATACTGTTGTAGGTGGACTATTGAATGCTGCAGTGTAGCAAAAAGTTATGCTTAAGTTCGTTTTACCTACTCCTGCAAAAACAATCACTTTTGTGTTGCGATATAGACTTCGATCGAAAACAACTATTCATCATTGCAGTCTTAAAAGCGCCTAAATAAATAAGAGCATGAATAAATACGTGGTCTTATTTCGTCCAATCACAGTTTACATACATATGCATGACGTGACCAAAAACGTCTTACGAGTAGCATGTGACTTGCAATTTTAAACGTTAAGGTCATAAAATTAAAATTTAATTTTGTAAGAGCTTAGTCAAATTTTATGAACTCTCGTCGATAAAGCGGAGCAATAGTCGAAACTAAACCATAACGTATAGAAATAAGGTTGATTAATATTACATTACGTTGCGCGTTCTTGCACTGAGTTTGTAGGCAACGCTGGACCTTATTATTTTTGATCGAAGAGTAGATGTTAAGTAAATAAGAGGAGTAATAGCGGGTAAAGTAACGCATGTAGCTTTATAAATCTCATGTGTGTGGCATTGGCAATGTTTATCTACATATTATAGTCATTAATAAAGTCGTGTGTTCATTTGCCATACAATTTCATATAAAAAAGCAACGACCTCTATGTACTAACCACGGATTAAACTGGATACGCCTTTCAAGACAATTTCTTAGGTTGTCAACGTCGTTTGCATTTACACCCAGAAATACAGAGTTATAATACTTACTGAGGAAATAAAATCACTCCAGAGGCAATTTTAAGCCTTAGCTTTTTATTTGACACAGTAAAATAGCACAATATGACATATTTCTATATTTTTCCGATATAATATCTCTACAAGCGTTTGACATGTATATACATTTGCACATAATATGAGCGGCGACACATTTTGCACCCAACACCGTGTCTATGTTTTGTGTTTATATGGTCTCTGGTACTAACATTAAAAACGCGATGACATTTTACACGTATGTAAAATGTCATCATAACCTAACCAATTTAAAACAGTTAAAATTTACATGGTGAAGGAGTGCAGAGAGCTAATATTTTTACATTATATGCATTAGAAATACGATAAAATTGTGTTAGTATGGGCAGATTTTCTACTCATATATTTACTCTATATCTACTACGTATCGCCCTCTTCTTCGTCATCCTTTTTTTCTAATACATATATAACTGTTAAATCAGTTCAGCACAAATGCATACTGTAGTAAAAACACACTATAGAAAAATTTAATTTGGAAACTTTATCCCGTGCAGCTCCCATCCCCCTAACGCGCAATAAGAAACTGTTCCAATAAAAAACAGGTGCTCTGAAATTATAGAGCTGTTTCTGGCTAGCAAATGACGAGAGTTGTTTCAATCTCGTTTATGTGTTATGATACTGCACCATGTTAGCTTTCAATTTAAATCACATTTTGTAGAGGCCTCTCAGAGATATCAAGAGCCCAATTAAACTAACAATCCACTGAGAGATTGCTGTGTATAGGAATATGTATTACTTCTATATATAATGATATCGGTGTGTTTGGAGTGGCTTTGTTGCGTGTAGTCGAGAGAACAATAATATCTATATTAAGATATCTATTCTAATGAAAATCTAGAACAAAATGTTTTTAACGGCTATAATCGAGAATTATTTTCACAGTATTATTATACACGGATGTTATGCTAATGAAAATCAAGAACAAAATATTTTTATATGTTTTAATCGAGAATTATTATTACAATATATTATATACGAATGTTATTCTAACGAAAATATAGAAAAAAATGTTTTTAACTGCCATTGTGGCAGTATGGCGTATATTAAATTTTGCAGTATATTATAGAAGGATATTCTTCTAATAAAAATCTAGAACAAATACTTTTAACAGCTGTTGTTCTAATGAAAATCTATAATAAAATGCAAGAACATTTTATACTACTATTTGTGAATTAATTTTTGCAACGTGAGGATCTGTTAAGATGTTTTTTTTATATCATAAAATAGCAAACAAGCAGATGGATATCCTGATGGAAAGAGTCAACCATCGCCTATAGACACCAAAGATGTTAATGATGCGTTGCTATCTTGTGGCGAGATCTAATGCTATGTTAGTTTACCGGCCACCCGACTAAACAAAAGAAAATAATAATAATTTGGGTGACGTGAATGAAGTCACGAGTAAAATTTAGTAAAACGTGAAGCTTATACACAATCCGTTGATTGTGTATAAGCTTGATCCGTATTATATCGCTTCGAAGTTTAGATCAATCTATACTAATATTATAAATGCGAAAGTAACTCTGTCTGTCTGTTTATCTCTTCTTCACGCCTTAACCACTGCACCGATTTGAATAAAATTTGGTACAAAAATAGTTTGGATCCCGAGAAAGGACATAGGATATTTTTTATCCTGGAAATCTCACAGGAACGGCAATTATACCGGTGAAATCCGGGATTGTCTATCTTTTAAAGCACAATAATTTTTAATTTTTTTTTCCACACGGACGAAGTCACATCTAGTTTTGAATCATTTTAACGCAGTAACATTGCTACAATTGACTTTAAATTTCCTATATCTCTAAACCCTGCATTATAACTTCGC
The DNA here is from genome assembly GCA_036924255.1 of Apodemia mormo. Lineage (NCBI taxonomy): Eukaryota > Metazoa > Arthropoda > Insecta > Lepidoptera > Riodinidae > Apodemia > Apodemia mormo. The sequence continues at coordinate 9,393,877 of JAUPFN010000010.1, read as the reverse complement.
GAAGCTCAAATGGGACTACACGAGAATTATACCCTCCCTAACGAAAAAAAATTACGAAATTGATTCATAAAATACCGAGTTCAAGGTGACAAATATAAAATATACAGCCGAATGTGAGCCGGTTTCGGTTTCCCCCGTGTAAATGCGGGCTCTTTTAAAGAATAGACCAACTGCCGCTGCTGGGCAGACAGGTCGTAAAAGGCAACCGATTAGCTATACAAGCCACTACCATCGTGGCTACAAGGTGGTAGAGTTCTGCATTGTCTCTCCTGGATTTGGTATCACCGCTTTACCTATTCCTGCCGCAATAACGTTTGTGCTTGTCACTGTCTTTTTCCGTTTTGACTTTCCACCTCGTCAGTAGGAAACCCAGAAGTACACACTAAATGTACTCAACACACATTTCACTTCGCAACCGAAGCATCTTCAAGAGAAACGAACACTACATCAATCAACATTAATTATAGTTTCCCGCAAAGTAACGCTTCATTCGATAAAACAAAATCGATAAAATCTTATAACCAGTAAACCAAAATAAACATAGCGGTTGGAATTTAGTTTCACGCAAAATTTGTTTACATTGTTGTGAAAATCATTCACGAACGGTCACTAACCTCAAATATGGATTTATGTGAGTAATTTATTGAGCAGTGATATATAAAATTAGATCCGGTATTTGATCTTCATAATTCTTGTTAAATTATCGATACAAAACATCGAATGTTTGAAAAATATGCTTATTACAATAATGCAGTCTAAGAAGTTTTGTTCTATAAACATTTGACCTACTTAACGCTAGTGACGAATCGGCACCACAGGATCACCGCCCGTAAAATCTTCTCTAAGAACATTTTATAAGTTTGTTGACTTTTGCTCAAAAACTGATAATGCCTAGCCAAACCGTGACAGTTTTTCTATAGTACTATATACTGTAGTGGTCTGTTGATTTCCTTTTTAACTTTACTATATATATTGTGTAACGAAAACCCTATTTGATCCTTAAGGCATTGTTCACATTGCTATCAGCGTAATACAATAAGTACCTGGATTACTCGGTTTTTTTATGTTTCTATAAATGAAACCTAGCTAAATCGATTTATCGCCTCTGAAACCCCCTGCATATTAAATTTCATCAAAATCGGAGCCGTTTTCGAGATTCAGATTTTAAATTTGTATATGTTCAAGAATTGCTAATTTAAAGATATTAGATTATACATTATAACTTTATGAATATAGATAAATTCCTCGGTCAAATAATTAACCTTAAACGATGTTTCAAATATTACTATGGCATCACAAAAATGGCATCACTACGAACTTAAACACTACTAGAACATCAAAGAGTCTGCGGTCGCTGACCTGACGTGGTGTTGTCTGACCGTGAGTAGTGTGAATTTCATCACTGGACATCACACTAAACTTTAAACGTTCATCCTCGCCATCTCGATGTCCGAAAATTTTAGTGCTATCCTCGAAATGAAATGGAATTGAATGGCACGACGTGGATGAGAAGGGATCGGAACGGGATGGCACGAAACGGAACGGAACCGAATAGAACGGAACAGAATCAAATGGAACGGAATATTATCTGTAAGGTATGGAAAGACTTCCAACGCCGCATGAGCCACCTATAAGACAATATTTTTTACTTGATACCAGATAGTCAAGATTAAGGCTTTATAAGGTGTGGTAATGTTAATTCTTTACTAGTAGATACGAGTTGGCTACTGAGATTATTTATTGATCAAACCCTAAAAGCTTTATTGCTCAATCTTAGTCTCTAAATCAAATCCTTACAATTTACTCAATTATTGTTAACCACTGGTCATACGAGGTAGCCGGAATCATGATTAATATACCATTTAAATGTTCCACTGTCATAACTTTCAGCTGTCATAAAGTTCGCTCCGTTGTTAGATAATGCAAGACAATAAATTATGATTAAACCGGATAGTGGAGGAAACACTGTATTATGATACAATATTTTTTTTATATCGATGGATTGCAAACAAGAAAATTGTTCTCCTGGTGAAAAGAAATATGCATCGCCTATGGATGCCAAGGATGTTAATGGTGCATTACTTTCCTTGGGGATTTTAATACGACCGCATGCTATACGAGCTTTGGAAAGCTCTCTTTCTTCTTTTCGTTCTATTGTTCTTCCTGAGCACTATTTTTTGTAAGAATGTTTTTAATTTACACAGGTAACATCCGGAGTGCATCATTACCCGGCCGCAACAATAGTAAATAATTTTGACATATTCTATAAATAGCCCAAATATCCAAAAAAAGCAAATTGCACACACTATATTTATTTATATCATTTCATGTCATAATATAACAAACAAGCAAATAGACTAAATGGATAGATATAACTTGGTGTTGGTGGTCTTAATGATGCCTTGCTATCCGTGTGATGGAATTGGAACGCCCCATACGTAAGTATTCTATCTTATCCTCCAAACCAGGACATGACAGCGACAAACACTGACGCTATTGTAGCAGGAATCGGTAAAGCGGTGATACCAAAACCCGTCGGAGACGTTGCAAAACAAGACCTAATGGGTTTCATTATTTTTTTTTTAGTTTGTCAAGAAAAGAAAGTAATAATTTTGAATTGTAATTTCGTGAATGTTTGGCCACACATGTCACTGATATCGTGATAAATAAGTGGTAATGCTTGTTGCCAACGTCTTACATTTTCCTATTGCAATCTTCGACTATTTTGGTCGAAGTTTGCAATAGCATCCGTATTTAATGAAGCCGCTTTGCAGTTTGGGGTTATGATACCCAGTAAACTTATACGTTTATATTAATTACGTATAAGTAATATTATTACTTATCGCTGGGAAAAGATGGTATTAGACTTTTTTTGAGGAGGGGGAAATCCGTCATAGACGCCTAAGTGGTAGTGCCGGACTCTTACCGGTTAAAACCGCCTCCTCTCCTCTAACCACGAGTGTACCTGTCGTGTGACCTAAAGCACTCGTAATTCTTTGACCTATTCTTCGTTTCTTAATTGGGGTACTCAATTCCTTGTCCTCTCTTTGGTATAAGATTGCAATCGTTAGAAAAATTCTACTACTGACGGCCTAAGAAATCAAGGCGATGCTTGGCTGAAAGTACTGTCCAATAAACAAAAGCTTAGGGACAAACGAGACACCAATATAGTACCATCTAGAAACCCTCAAATTACCCCCACCTGCTAGGATTCTGGGCGCTGCTATAAAGCCCGAATTAGGCTGAATAGCAACCAACTTTGATGTGGCACACAGCCTTTACTTAAGGCTGTTTGAATCATCTGAGAAAACAAAAAAGGGCTTTTGGTAAATAAAGCCAGCTACTTGTCTTCTCGTATAAAAAATCATCTTATTCGCTAGTATAAAAATAATGTCTAGATTACAAAAGTTCTTTCTAAAACACAGAGTTCAGTACATCTAACTAAAGATATCCATCCAAAAAAGAATGTGATTCAAGGGGCTAAAGATCTTCGATTTTTACAAACAAAATAATTTTTTCTCGTAACGATTTATGGTTTTTTGGATAAAATAATCCATTTTTAATTCAAGAGTGAGTAATAAGTTGTAAGTAACCACAAAGTTGATTACTTTATACAAATAGACGATAATCGTTATGAAAAGAAAATATTTTGTTCGTTAATTCAGAAAGTTTCAGTCCCCTGAATGACGGTCTTTTTCTGGTGGATATCTTTGGATAGACCTACTGAACGCTGTGTTAAAATATGATCACCTATTATGGAAGGACCTTATCCCGGGTTCGATCCCCGTTCGAGCAAAAGAATTATTGAGGTTTTTTCGAGGTTTTTCTCGAAAATCCAAATTCTCCGAGCTGCTGCTAAAGTAGCTCGGAGTCTGGCGGGTGATGTGTTACTACTTCCGTGCCTCGGATGAGCACGTAAAACCGTTGGTCCCGGGTATCGCTATAAATGGTCAATAACCATTATTAGGTGTTATTGCAAAATGCGGCGAAGGGGATTACCACTCATCTCCCCAACCGACGAACCAGTGAATCGTGGTTAACTGGGAAGTTTGTAGACGTCCCGTTTACTCTGCTTACTCCGCGAGAGAACCAGGCATGGTGATACTTTAAAAGATAGAATATCTAATCGTATAATATCAACGGTATGAATAAAATCATCACTTCAATACCGCACTGCATCAGATCGACGCGCTCGCAACCACTCAACCGAAATCAGTTTTAGATCCTATACGTCCATTTATATCTCCGTCCGATATTAGAATCGCTATAAACACCGTAACTCGATTTTAAGCCCGAGTCCGGTCTATTGTACCCTTTTTATGTCTTTAGGCTGTTCCTGTAAACCATTTCTGTTTTATATGTATTGAATGCATAAAATTGTTTTAGAAAGTACTCATGTGGTCTGTGTTTTAGAACAACCTCTATATGTTTAGTACAGGTGTCAGTCGGTATAAATTGATACCGGGTTTCTATGATAGGCGGGTTTCTATGATAGGAAAAATCATCGTTAGAAGTAACAATTTTTTTTTTATATTATAAGATAGCAAACAAGCAGATGGGTCTCCTGATGGAAAGAGTCAACCATCGCCTTTAGATACTAAAGTTAATGGTGCGTTGCTATCATGTGGCGCGGGCCAATGCCACATACATAAGTTTACCGGCTACCTTACCCTCCGAACCGGAACACGACAATGACAAGCTCTGACGCTATTGCGGCAGGAATAGGTAAGGCGGTGGTACCAGACCCGGGCGAGACAATGCAGAACCCTACCACCTAGTGACTGGCATAGCTAGTCAGCCTTTTACGACCTGCTTGGCAGAACGGCAGTTGGCCTATTCTTCAAAGGAGCCCGGGACCAACACGGGGAAATTATTATTAAATTAGCAACTAGTTTAAAAATAACGAGGAGTTTCACAAGTTTTTAAGACCATTTGGTGATTTGATATTTATAAAAGGAGTTTTAACTTACGTCTTATAGTAAATGTTACTCTTCGTAACTAAAACGACTCGTTTTATTGATATAGGAACCGGACAAGAGAGACATTATTTTTAAAACTATACTACTATATAAATTTGTAGTCAGTCTATTAATTTTTTTTTTTTCAAATATCGTGATTAATATTTATTTTACTAACCCCCTATGGCAAAACCCCACGGCTTTGTAGTTTGTTATTTATAAGAAAAAAATAGCCCTTGACTAAAAAGCTTGTCTTGTTAATTGAAGAAGATTTGCAATAAAAAGATATCCTGTTGCACTTTCCTAAAATATATTAGTAATTTATTATTTTTAATCTCGAAAAGATGGTTTTAGAGATTACAAAAAAATAGTAAATCTGTATAATTTTCAACAAGCAAGATAACGAATCGAGATATTTTTGTTTTTTATTAATAACAAATTACAAAGTCTACTATTACTACAAACTACAAAGTTAATTTAAAATTTCTAATATTCTTCTGTGAGATGTCGATCTTACCCTGTACTGAATTTATTCAAATTCTTATTTCATACCAAAATTTTTCAAAAGGTCACCATATTGTTTTTTGGAGTCTGACTTTAGTAAACAGGTATACTAATTAGTTAAGGTACTCCAACATCTACACTTTGCAGGACTGTCATTCATTATCAAAGAAATCTGGTTGATTTAACTAATTTTAAAATTTTTGCCCTTTTTTAAGTTATAGGCAAATTTTGAAATACAAAAAAAATTGTGAATTTGTGATTTTTTTTAGCGTCAGTGCTTGTCGCTGTCGTGTTCCGGTTTGGAGGGTAAGGTAGCCGGTAAACTTATGCATGTGGCATTAGACCTCGCCACAAGATAGTAACGCACCATTACCATATTTGGTGTCTATAGGCGATGGTTGACTCTTTTCATCAGGAGACCCATCTGCCTGTTTGCTATCTTATGATATAAAAAAAAACCGCAATAGCCTATCCTTACGTAAAATTTTATAAAAATTTTTTTGTTATCATACTTAATGTCGATTAGATGCATATTTTTCGAAATCTTGGTAAAACCCCGACCAAGTGCGGGCTAGACTCGCGAACGAAGGTTTTGGTGCCATCATCTATAAAAAACGGCAAAAGAATCACGATTGTTGTATGGGAGCCCCTCTTAACTATTTATTTTATTTTAATTATCTATCTTTAAAGTAATTATATAACTAAATATTCTATGACGATACTCTATAACTGAATGATTTGTAACAAACAAGTGTATTGCATCGAATAAAAAAATAATCATCAAAATTGGTTAATCCAGTCGAAAGCTATGAGGTAACAAATATAAAAAACAGTCGGATGGAGAACCTCCGCCTTTTTTGAACTAGGTTAAAAAGACAAAGGTATATTTTAAAGATTATATACCCATTTTTTAAATATTTATTTAATTTCAAGACAATCTGACTAGTAGGTAGCTAGAAGAAATAAGTACAAGTCCGATGTGGGTATTACTAATATGTTTCCATTAAAAATTCTTTTTAAACGCGTATTCAAACTTTCATGATCATGTTAGGTACTATAGCCGTTGAGGAGTTCCCCCGTGAGGAGACTATCCTGGATGTAGCGTCAGGTTATATCTTATCATTGGATTATCGCCAAAGTTACGCAGGTATAAAAAAATCAGCTCAATCGGACTTCGGAAAGTGGTTCAAATCTTTACTTGCAATATTTAAACTTAACACACATAACACCTTCTACAACCCAATACGCCCACATATTTACAAATTCTAAACTTGTAATAATAATAAAAAAGTAAAAACACACCGCGTACAACCCTCTTCTTATTAAAGACCATACAATAAAATTAAGGTAAGTACTTTAAAAAGTAATAATCAAATATTTACTTATCTATTGTATTCCATTGTATAAGTAAACCGGTTTTTTCCAGTCTCGCAGCGTACGCGACAAGCGGCCAGTGGTCACACACGTGTCCCGCATGCTTGTAGTAGTGCAATCAATTGACGGCTTTAATTGAAGATTGGTCTCTTGTAGTACTCTTTGCTTTCGAGGCATATCCTCTCGTCTCGTTTAACCTCAGGAACCGCTTGACCTTGATGAAAATTAATATACACTGAGAACACCTGTCGCACAAATGATAGAGACAGAGATAGATTGTCTGACGATGTCCCGTCATATCTCAAGAACGGCTTTATCAATAATTATGAAAACTGATTGAAATTGACTGTCTGTGACTATGTCCGTATGCCCTGTTATACTTCAAGAACTGCTTTACCCATCTTAATAAAATAGGTATACACTGTGACATAAAATTTTTGTATGTCTGTCTATATGTCAACAAATAGGTGGACGAAAGACATGACGGATTTTGATATCATGTCAATCTATTTCACGCAGACTTACCCGCCCGATATTATCGTAAAGAAATGACTTAATACGGTCTACATCGCCAGTTATATGTTTGTATTAAAGATGTTAAAGTAAGAAAACAGGAAAATAAAAGTACGTGAAGGATAAGTCGCTTATGAAGTAATTAACCAAATGAGTTCCTAGTTTCACTGAATGACTATTGTGAGAACTTGTTATTTTTAATTTTTAATAAACATTTTCGACACAAACTTCAGAATCAAATAACATTTTAAAAAATCTACAATTAATGCACTAGTAAATGCAAATCTCTACAATTATTATAGAAACTCAGTAATAAACTTAAATGTACAATTTTTCAAATGTTACAATGAAAAATCTTCTAATAAAAATAATAATAAATATATGACGCAAACAAAATAATAAACAATGGTTATATCACACGAAAAAAGCTAATGGCTTCGTAAAACACAAATACATTTCTCCTACTTAAACAAATAAAACCTTACGAAACAAAAATGCATAATGTGCAACCGTGATTTATTAGATTTCCATCTATCAATTTTAGTCGGATAATATGCATTAGCAACAGTCAAGCTACGGACTGCCGCAGTAGATTACGTCACTGCTGCTTACGAAATTTATAGATTTGTGCGCTTGCGAACTGAGTACAAACACAAAAATTACTACACACATGCTAACAAATATCCTACAGATCGTGACATGCCTTACTTGGTTGAAAACTGAAGTTGCCAAACGCCTGGCAAACAAAATTTTTGTGTGCTTGCAAATAGGTCCTATTTATAAAATATTAGGCGTTTTTTTTAATTAATATATTTTGTTTATTCATTTATTTACTATTAATTAAAGTCATGAATGGCTAGTAAAACATTGCTTTATTGCATTGAGGGACTGCACGCCACTGCATGTTTGTATAATTATCATGTTATGACATACGAATCTAGTTTATATGATATTTATTTTTATTAATTTAATGTGTTTTTAATGCATATAAATTAAAAATATTATATTTCTGCAGTCCTTCCAAATGTAAACTTTAACTGTGCCAAATTTCATACCCCACCAAAAAGGGGTCCAAAGTTTTTCCTTCGCGTATTAATATATAGATAGATAGGCAAATTTTTCATACCTTGTTTTACAGATACGATACAACACACTCGAGTTCAGATATGTTATCGCATTTTTCTCTTCTATCACGCACCGTTAAGGAAAATCCCAGTAAAATTACAGTTTTATAAACACATTTATTAACCGATGTGTGACTAGTCATTTAATCAACGTAATACCTTGGGTTACATTGTTATAATTTTCGTAAGGATCTCTTCTTTAAAAAAAAATACAGCCAAGTATTTTTTATTGGGAGAAAATTACCAATTGCAGCAAGTTACTCTATGATAATGTGGCTTTCTTTTAGTAAAAGAATGTTTAAAATCATTCATTTTTTAATGTTCATTTTTTGCCAAATTTCGTGATGAATATTCATTCAATGGAGTCATAAACTCCCTAACATCAGTTTTACTATTTTTTGATCTTTGTCTGTCTGTATGTTTATTTTTCTGTATGTATATATATATATATATATCCAACTATCATTCAAAAACTTGAGTGATCTTAATGAAAATGTGTAAACGCCGAAATCACGTGATTTCGTTTAACTGTCTGGCTGCCTATATGTATACCCCGTTAAAGATTGAGCACGCAGGTCAGGGCGGGCCACATCGCAAGTAAAAATGTTAAATTAGCACATTAAGATGGGGCGGATCGGATCGCATAGCATATTTCCGTATTTCTTTCCAAATAGTATCTCTCCTTTGTTATTTATCATAACGTTGATCTCGGAAATCATATAGCTCTTTGTAGCCTTGAACTAAAATTATTAATTGTTCTTCATCCATAATTACGTGATTTTCTAAATTAATACTCAAAACTGCAGGAATTTGTGCGCTCAATTCCACTTGCCATAACACACTGATGACGGATGCAGTTAGTATTGTTCAAATAAACTATTTTATGGTGCTTAGCGTGTTATAGACTATATTATAACGTATAACTGGAACTCTGATCGCGTGAGCCGGCCGAATAACGCGTGACTCATCACAACCTCATTCAGCGAGCATTAGCACGTGCTAGCACGCGGTGACAGCGAATAAACTACAAACTATGTTATAAAGTCTAGCGTCTACATACAATCTAGCACGTTGGTCGTTAGATTGCGTAGTTCGTAACTTCGTAGTATGTATAGTTATAACTATATTAATATTATATTTATTATATTAATATAATAAAATCGTAGGAAAGTCAATGTATGTCCGGGGTAAACTCAAAAAGTACTGCATGGATTTACATCAAATTTTGCATGAATATTACTAACAGGTCGGGTCAACATATAGGCTACATATTATAACGCTATCACCTACGAGGGAGGAGCTGTGCGGAGTAAACGATGTCTGCGCGAACGAAGTCGCGGGCAACAGCTAGTATTATATAAAGTTATAACTACGGCCTACGCTAGCTACTAGGTATATAGGCTAGCGTTATGTTATAGCACCGTATGCAAATCCAAATAGCGTACACTTTACGTTGAGTACCTATATATAGCGCGCTATAATATAACTCTGCGTTATATTAACCACCATTAGTTGCAGTGGAATGGAGTGAGGCGGGCTGCATCGCATTTACTGAAATACGCCTCACTGCGGCTTGGCCTAGTGTGATACAATCAAAATATATGAGAGCGATTTAGGTTGATTATTGCGTTACGGCCCGGCGCGTTGCGGCCCGTATCAGTGTGCTCGACCCTTTATAAGACAAGGACATCTTAACATACGGTGCCCGATTAAGATCATTCAGCCGCCCTAAGCTACAATCACTTCAATATCAATAGATAAACTTAACCACAATAACATGACAATTATGATCAAAGAAGATCAATCATGTATATGATTCCCATCTGTATAGATTGGAAGTAAATTATTCATCTATCCCGCCCACCTCGAATCCAGAAATATATATTATAACTGCCTTCCCTCGTAATTATCTCGTAACTTCTGCTCTTCGGAACCATTTTCTTTTTAAATCAATACTCTGAGATTAATATAGTACACGAATGCTCTCTTCTTTTTAGTTTTTTTACTCTGTTTGTATAAAATCTATACATGTTAGTCCCTGAGGATTCTATTCCCGACGGGGGCAAGCATTTGTGTAATGAGCATAAATGTTTGTACTTCTGGGTTTGGGTATTTATTATGTATGTAACAGTATTTATATATGTATTTATATGTATTAACATGACAATCAAGCGAACGGTGGATACGACATTTGGTACAGTTAAAGATCACATGTTTATTAATTATACTAGCTGTTGCCAGCGACTTCGCCCGCGCGGAGTTCGTTTACTCCGCACTGCCCCTCCCCCGTAGGTGATAGCGTGATAATATGTAGCCTATATGTTGACCCGACCTATTAGTAATATTCATACAAAATTTGAAGTAAATCCATGCAGTACTTTTTGAATTTACCCCGGACATACATACAGACAAACAGACAAAAATTCTAAAAACTATATTTTTGGCTTCGATATCGATTGTAGGTCACGCCCCAAGTATTCTTTAAAAAAATATTCAATATACAGTTTTGACTTTCCTACGATTTTATTATATGTATAGATAGATATATATCATTCATAACTGTGACCAGTGTTTAAAGCTCAAGTGGAGTTGAGTCTAAAAGTACAGCGTCATCTGCATAAATTAGGCAGTTTACCACTAGATCACTCATGCACATTCCCACATTCAATGAGTCTTTGGAGATACTTATCCAGACATAGGATAAACAGGCGAGCTGACAACACACGACCCTGCCTGACGCCAATATTGACATCGAACTAAGGCAATATGTTGTCGTCTACCCAACGCCTAACCATACCATACTCAACTATACCATAATATTTTACACCAGAGACTAATGGTGAGGATAGAAAAATACTTACTTCGGTGCCTGCATGATGGTGGCATACCAGACCACAGAGCCATCTTGCCACCGGGGAAAACAGTGGTATCTCTGCCTTTACGCTTAGTCTCTGTTACACATAAAACATCCTAGCATCTTTGACCGCCTCGTTGGTCGAGTGGTTAGCGACCCTGACTACGCGATCGACGAGGCTCGGGGTCGATCCTCGACGGGGACAAGCATTTGTGTGATGAGCATAAATGTTTGTATTTCTGGGTTTGGATGTTTATTATATATATTCTAGTATTTATATATGTATTTTCTATGTATTAGTATCGTTGACTAACACCCATAACACAAGCAAATAATTTGCTTACTTTGGGGTTAGATCAGTAAGTGTAATTTTTCCCGTGAATATTTATTTTTTTATTATTTATTTATTATTTATTTATTATTTATCTTTCATTAATTACATCTATCAATTCATGCATCTTATATTACAACCAAACTTTTTTACAATGGTTTCATACTATGAACATTCAATCTATTTGACGTCCATGACGAATATCACACCACAAGTTCAACGCCTGCAAATCTTTCTCCAAGTACATTTTAAAAGTTGGTCGATTATTACTCAAACATTTTTAAAGCCTTCTAAGCCGTAATAGCTTTCCTTTCAATCTATATTTAATACTAGCTGTTGACCGCGACTTCGTTCGCGCGGACTTCGTTTACTCCGCACAGCTCCTTCCCCGTGATAACGTGATAATATGTAGCCTATATGTTGACCCGACCTAGTAATATTCATGCAAAATTTGAAGTAAATCCATGCAGTACTTTTTGAGTTTACCCCGGACATACTTACAGACTAACAGACAAAAATTCTAAAAACTATATTTTTGGCTTCGATATCGACTGTAGATCACGCCCCCAATTACTCTTTTAAAAAATATTCAATGTACAGTTTTGACTTTCCTACGTTTTTATTATATGTATATCTATATTAATATTATAAATGCGAAAATTTGGATGTTTGGATGGACGTTTGTTACTCAATCACGCAAAAACTTCTGAACGGATTTGAATGAAATTTGGCACACAGGTAGATGATGACCTGAAATAGCACATAGGCTACACACTAAATTAAAAACTTATAATAAAGATCTGTTTAGCTCTAATTTTCAAAGTAAATCTTCCTAAAAAAAGAACATTTTCTCATAATCAATGTCGCAAGATATCTTCGATATCTCTCGCTGTCCTGTCACGTTTGCAGTACGCAATTTACTTCCGACTTTCCCTTAATCAATCCCCTCTGAATGAAAAGACATTTATTAAAGATTCTATTTACATTTCAATGTCAAATTTGAAATTTTACGCCTGTACACGTTCATTATTGTAAGATAAATTGTCTATATCTAATACCTTTAAAGGAGCAATTCTTGTATATACGGAATCTCGATTTTCATGAAATTTAGTATGCAAGGAGTTTCGGAGGCAATAAATAGATCTAGCTAACTTTAATTTTTAGAAATCTTCGTTTCGGCCAAAAATTACTAAGCAAAGCACGGTCATCCAAGTATTTAATGCCTGAAAAAAAAAAAAGCTTTGGGCCCCCATTTTACGACAATTATGTTCTTGGAGATAAGAGGTATAGAAACTTAAAGTTTATATAATACTGGCTGTTGCCAGCGACTTCGTCCGCGCGGACTTCATTTACTCCGCACTGCTCCTCCCCCGTAGGTGATAGCGTGTTAATATGTAGCCTATACGTTGACCCGACCTGTTAGTAATATTCATGCAAAATTTGAAGTAAATCCATTCAGTACTTTTGAGTTTACCTCGGACATACATACAGACAAACAGACAAAAATTCGAAAACTATATTTTTGGCTTTGATATCGATTGTAGATCACGTCCCAAGTATTCTTTTAAAACGATATTCATTGTACAGTTTTAACTTTCCTACGATTTTATTATATGTAGTATAGATAATTAGCTACCCATCGGTATACCGGCTTGAAACCGCTACGAGTATTTGTAAAGACTAGTGATCACCTATTGATCGATCGAAATCTAATCATATAAAGGTAAATGCACCGGTAATGGAAAAGCAACCAGTCATGGACAAAAACAAAACAATAGTTGTACAATAAGGGCAGGAAAATGTTTTTATTTATTTACGATATTTTTACATATACACTACTTATTAAGCTACTAAAGTTTACTATTTGAATCATTTACGTCACACTGAAATAAAATTGACGTAAAGTACGTCTTAGAGTGTTTTAAAAAAATATGTTAGCGGCCTTTACTGCGAAAATCGTTAGTAGAGTAAGTAGAAAGTTTCCCTATTAATTTATTATTGCTTTATTTTAAGTACATAATGTATTTTAGAAGCTGGACTTAGTACGGTAATTACAAGAGTACTGTTTTTTTTAGGTACATCTAATAGAATTTTTAATATTTTGCCTGTGTTTATTACTGGTGCAATTAATTTGAATAGTTACAATAATGGACAACTTATAATTTTTAATTTGTAACGTTTTGAATTAATTAGTAGATGTATTCAAGAAATAATTGTCAACAAAAAGGGAGACATGCCTTTTACTAATTCTTTTCATCTAATTCAAGTAGATATTTAGATATCAAAACCGAAAAAAAATAATGTAATATAATAAAATATAATAATACAGTAGCATTTCAACATTGAATATGTTCAATGTTAAAAAGTTTTCCCCGTGTTGGTCCCGGGCTTCTTTGAAGAATAGGCCAAATGCTGTTCTGCCAGGCAGGTCGTAAAAGGCGACCGATTGGCTATAAGAGTCTCCACCATCGTGGCTACTAGGTGGTGTTAGGTACCACCACCTTACCTATTCCTGCCGCAACAGCGTCAGTGCTTGTCCCTGTCGTGTTCCGGTTTGGAGTGTAAGTAGCCGGTAAACTTACGCATGTGGCTTTAGACCTCGCCATATGATAGCAACGCACCATTAACATCATTGATATCTATAGGCGATGATTTATCTTTCCATTAGGAGAGCTATCTGCTTGTTTTTTATCTTATGATATAAAAAACAAACGTTCAGGCAGTTTTTATAGTAGGTTGTTGATGGATCATCTGGTAGGGAAAACTCCAGAGTTTCGCTTCATTCTTCATTCGAACCGCAAAAGACTGGAACATGCTTCCTTAGTTTGTATTCCCCGACGAGTACAATCTGGGGACCTTGAAGAGAAGAGTGAACAGGTACCTTCTAAAGAAGCGCGTGCCATCTTAGGCCTCATCTTAGCTTACCATTAGGCGAGATTGAGGACAAGCGCTTACCTATCGATAATAAAATTAAAATTAAAATTTAAAGTAGTTACGTTAAACGTAAGACATTTACCGTTCAAAATTTTAAACTTTTAAAATAGTAGTAATTACTTAAACAGCAAAGTACAATTGCTAATGAAAAGCGCTCCTCCACTTTTCAATAATGACTAATTAACATTTGTTGAAACGAACGTTAATTAAAAATAAATACAACATGCACATTGTAAAACACCCTATATAATTACCCTTTCCCTGTTTTATAAATTGATATTAATTATGGCTACTATTAATTTGAAAATTGGCTACATTGGCGTGATAAAATATGACTTGAAATAGGTACATTTTTTTAATGGCAGACAACCCTGTATTGGTCGACTTCTTTAAAGAATAGATCATCTGCCATGCTACCAGGCACTTCGTAAAAGGCGAACGATTGACTTAACACCATCGTGACTATCACGTGTAAGTGAATCGAAAGTCTAAGTTGCCTCGAAAAAGCTTGGTTAGAATACCACAAATGTGAGATAGTATTTCAGCCCGGAATAGTTGCTCAATCTTTGTCAAGCACAAGTCCGTTCATTCTGTTCTCACCTCTGGGATGGTTCCGCCAAATACAAGCTGGAGATGCTTGAAGCGATAAAGGAGCATGCCAAGAGGCTAAACGACAATGATCTGATAGGCAAAAAACTCCAGAGCCTCGCTCATCGCCGCAGAGTGGCTAGTCTATCGGTCCTCTATCGGCGGATTTGGCGGGTAAGGCAGCCGGTAAACCTATGCGAGTGACATTAACACCTCGCCACTCAGATAGCAACGCACCATTAACACCATTCAATATTCGAATTCATTAAATATTTTTGTGGACAAAAAATCGGTGTTTAATAGCAGATACCTATTGGGTATTTCAGTAAGATTCTGCGCCAGCTCATAGAGCGGAAGGCATGAAAAACTGTCTGATGGCACGGGAAATTGACTTCATTCGACATGAAAACTAGCTTTCCTCCAGTCCAGACTCAAATCCGTTGGATTATAAAATACTAGCTGTACCCTGCAGTCCGCTGCAGCATAATAGTTTTTGGAGAATACCACAGGAGCAACTTATTTTTCTGGGTTAAGAAGTATCTTTTGTACTATTTCAGGTCATCATCACCTACATGTGTTTCAAATTTCATCCAAATCAAAAAAGCCGTTATTACACGATTGAGTAATAAACATACATACATTCAAACATCCAAATATTCAAACTATCGCATTTAAAATATTAACATAGAAGGCAAGACTTAGAAGAAAAGGTCTGCTCAATGCCTCATCCTAATTTGGAGTCACTTCAGACATCTTTAAGTAAAGCAGTCGCCGAAATTGATATGAACCTTGTTCGTACTGCTAGCTGTAATAGACGACTGGCCGTACAAATTGAAGGTTGTTCAAAATCGTAGGTGTTACTTTGAATATACTTAGCATAAGAATCTTTAATAATAATAATAATAATTTATTTCTTTCAACTTAATCTATTTCACATTAATCAGTGGTGGGGGCACTCCTTTAAGTATGTAAATACCTGTGTTAGGAGGCCCCGCTCTTCTATACAAAGTTAAAGTTTAAGATTAAAAAGACAATTGGCTTAATTAAATAATAGTAACATTGTAAGCAATATCTAACGATGCCGTTAGAGAATCATTATTTTTCAAAATTAAAAAAAAAATATAATTTATTACAATCTTTGTTTTAGTAAGTTCCCTTTTGATAAATATATGACTGAATTTATAACTCGACTAGGTATATATGTTATTATTTTACATGTATATGAATTTTTAATAGAAATGTATGAGTAATGGACCACCTGATAGAAAGCAGTAAACATTGCCACAAAAAGAGCATGTCGCTAATACGAGCTTGACCTAACAAAACTGTTAATCCTCATCTTAAAATACCTATGTCAAAAAAGACATGAAAAGAAACAAGTTTTTCCGATCAAAATGATTAATCTTAAATGATATTTAGAAATACTATACGTATGGTGAATTAAAAATATAGAAAAAATAAGAAGGGTAGACATGTTCGCAGCTATGACGTCAAAAACGCCCCTTCCGCTGACTCGTTTGGTGATGTCCAATTCATAACATTCGTTAAATTTTTGAGAAATTGAAACAATTTAAATTAACGTAATATTTTTATAAATATAATCATTTCATTATTTTTTCTGATAACTATTTTTAAAATTGACTCATAGACCGACCTCATTATTATTATAATAACAAGTTAAAAAGTATAAACGACTTCAAATATCAACTCTTACTCATAATATTTTAAAAACTACGGAACCGATTTTGATGAAACTTAGACTGTTCTCTAAATTAAAATATACCTGATTTAAATCAAAAAGAAATATATCGATATGACCTTTAGTTCCCGAGAAATTTGTGAATTTGTATGTTTGCACGAAGTTAGTTACTTGGACGCCGCATTAGATCATCATACCTAAAATTTATCCAATTCCAACAACATTACATACCTACATGTCAAATTGATAAGCTACGTTTTTTCCTCGTTTGAGAATAGTAATATTAATAATTTACTTGACATAGACAACAACGCATCATCTTTGTTGTCTATAAGCGACGATTATCTGTAATTACTGACACAATGGTTTGCATGTTTATCATATGAATATATATTCAAAATTTTATAATATCAAGTTAACGCAGCGAGCTTCAAAATTTAGAGAATTATGCCGTAATTAATATCAATTAATTAAACAGAGGGAAAATAATTATTTCGGGTGCTTATTCATGTAGTATTTAATTGAAATTAACGTTCATTGTAAGAAATGCTAATTAGTTGTTATAGAAAAGCTGAGAATCGCTTTTGATTAGCAAACCAAATTGTTACTTTGATGTTTTGGCAATTATAATATTAAAAGATTGAAATTTTGAAGGGCGAATGCCTAACGTTCTGGTAACGCATATAATGTAATTAGGGAAAGTAGAATGTTTGCATAATACCTATATCTCTACTCTTGCAAATAAATGAATTTAATTTACATTTATGAATGAGAGTAACGTGTTAACTCATTATCGTAACACAAGTGAGTTTATTTTTGCGTGTGTATACGTTTATATATGTCCGTATCTGTATGTGTTAAGAATGTTGTGGTCATATAAAGCTAAGAAGCACTGTTGATTAGCCAACCAAATTGATATTTTTGTATTTGGACGATTATAATAATATTAAAATATTCAAATTTTTAACGAAGAATGTCTCCCTTTCTGACTTTTGGTAATGCATGTGATATTTCAATATGGTTTCTTCCACACTAGCTATCATACTCTCGAATGGTATATGCGCCAGCGAGAATCGTTTATTATTTTTTAACCATTAATTTATCATCTAAAAAGTTATCAAAGATAACTCTACATGATAAATTAATAGTCCTGGAGCTGGCGACGAACTTCGTATAGTATATTCGTAGGTTTAACTATAATAACAGTTTGTGCAACTGAGTTGTGAATGTTGGACACACATTATCTTACGTAATAAAATCGTCCCAATTGGTGATCGTTCTAAGATACACAGGATTGTTCACTAGGGTCCCCATTATGGAATGTCTGGAGGTAATTAAAGAAAGCTGCATTCTGCGTATTATTTTTTTAAACACTTTGTATTTATAAATGCCGCACACTTTTTTTTCAGTGCCCAGATTCGACCATAAACACTCTACTATGACCCAAAATTATATAAAGTATTGACAAGTGTATGGAGACATTTAAAATTTTATTATTGGAGAGTGAAAAGGTAATATTGATGTCATTATTACTGATAGTGTCTGGTCCGTTAAAGAACCTTAAATCGTATGTATGTTACGGCAAATCAGCACCACAGCTTAAAGTACTGTAAAGTAATATTTTTTATTGTATTGTAACTTATAATATTCGGTATCCTTCTTCTAGGTGTGAGACCTAAAGGCAACCTAACAAACTTTTTTATATTATACGATAACAAACGAACAGATAGTTCTCCTGGTGAAATAGACAACTATCGTCTATAGGCACTAAAGATGTCAACGGTGAATTGTGGTTCTTTATCGATAGCAGCACTTTATCACTTTTATAAAAGTAATTATAAAAATTAAACTAACTACAAATATAAACCACAAATATATTACAAAAACAACTGAACCGATTTTAATGATACTCAGTTCCCTAAGTTAAGAGCGCGTAATCGATTCCTAATGAAAACTTATTTTATTTATTTAAATACTCTATTGCACATAATGGTACAAAGGCGTAACTTAATGCTATTAAGCATTTTCTCACAGTTTGCCTTCCGTAATGCTAAGAGAAAAAACATGGGTAGTGCATAATAAATTAATTATGAGCTTTTAATAAAATTTAACACTAGATACTAATTTATCATAACTAACCTATTATTAAGAATATTCTACAAAAATCATATAAACATTATAAGAACCTCAGTATAAATAATACAAACAATCAATACTATAAATAAATATAAGTTGACTACTTACATAGAGAAATATACATACATCAATACTCAATAGTAAATTATAGATATATGTTCATAATATTTAATTACATAAATATAATATAAAATACAAACATATACAATAATTAAGGATTCTGACGTTTTAAAAAGTGATCATATACCGCAGTTTGAAAAATTGAAAGTGTTGATGATTCACGCATATTAGGGGGAAGATCATTCCACAATTTTATCGTAGTAACAGTGAAGGAATTAAAATATGTTGCCGCTGAAGCCTACCGTGATTTAAAATGTATGCAAAACGTTCTTTTAGATATACTGGAAATGAAGGATTCTTCAGAATGTTAAATAAACATGATAAAACGTGAATGTCACGCCGAAAACGAATATTCAGCTACTTCAATTCCGACCGAAAATGAGTGACATGGTCATATTTACGCAGTCCGAAAATATATCGTATACATAAATTGAGCAGCCGATCAAGTTTATTTAACAATTCATCGGTTATATCAGTATAACAAATATCCGCGTAATCAAGGATAGGCAACAACAATGCATTAACTAGTGTAATTTTAGTTTTTAAAGGTAGAAAGTTTTGTAGACGTTTTAGTGCATGCATAAATGCAAAAACTTTACGACTAAGTTCACTTACTTGAAGCGACCACGATAAGCTGTTAGTCATATAAATACCTAAGTTTTTTACGGACGTTCGGTAGGAGAGACTTTTACCGTTGAGAGTCATAGGGGGGAGTGTCTCCAAATCAAATTGCGCCAGATATCTATCACGCCCAATTAACATTACCTGCAGACTATCGGGATTCAACATAAGTCCATAGTTTTTTGCCCAAGTGCAAACTGCATTTAAATCAGCGTTCATATTTGCGATGCCTTTATCTAGATCATTCGGCTTAAACGACAGAAAAGCTGCAAATCGTCTGCATACAAATGGTAGGAACAATGCTGTATATATGAGAAGTGACTGCATTTATAAAAACCGAAAAAAGTAAAGGGGATAACACACCGCCTTGCGGAACAACGCTAATAACATCACACCAGTCCGACTGCATTTCATGAGTCCGGGTTTGTTGATGACGCCCACTAAGATACGACGTGAACCAGGCCGTTGCCGATTGACATACATTTAAGGAACGAAGAATAGCAATTAAAATATCATGGTCCACACAATTGAACGCAATGCTGAAATCAAGAAGAGTAAGAAGCATGATCTTTCTTTCATCCATGGCCCACCGTATATCATCAGTGATTTTTATGAGAGCCGTTGTCGTACATGGGCGAAAGCCTGACTGAAAGTTATTTAGCAAACTTCATGTTTACAAGTTTCTTCCAGAGCAATATCGTAATAATGTGAGCAGATTATTCGAAGGATTTAAGTTTTTTCAAGATTTAACCTTGATTTAGTGCACCACAGAGCAAAAATATAATTTTCGAATCGAATCGAATAATGTGCTTACATTATTACAATATTGCTCTTGAAAAAGCTTAAAAACATTAAATTTTCGTTGCAAATCGAATACACGCTCTTAAATCAAAAAACACATGCTTGCACGTCTAAATCATTGATATAAAAAACCCAAGATACACAATCAGTGTATCAAAAACGTCCTCCAAAAATTAGCGCACAATTTTAAATTGTGCGCTCATTTCAAATAGAATCGCGTCGGTCGTGACACTGTCAATTTTATTTCTTTTCTTACACTGCTTTGTAAAATCAACTATAAGTCTTGCACTTAAGGTTGGATATGCAAAGACATATGTTTTTGCTATATCTATAACTACTTAAATGAAATTAGGGACACTTTTGAGTGTCAGTTTTGTTCGGGACTGTGCATCTAGGGTTAGGGTTTATATCAATGGTCTAAATGTATCAATATTGTCCAATTCCAACAGTATTACGTACATATATTTCAAACAGATAACCTCAGTTTTTACGTCAGTTGAAAAGCATCTGTCACAAGTAGAATAATAATGTATAGATATTCCACATGTGTCACACGTACTTGATTAAGGCACATTGGGCTCGCTAAAAGGGTAACATAATACAATTTCAACTCGGCATCTGATTTCAGAATTAGTTGCTACGCTGTAAGTAATTGTATGAAAGCTTTCTGAAACCATTTACCGTTAAAATGTATCTCTTTTACAGTTGCGTAACATTGAAATGATGTCGTAAAGTTTAAAGTTATTAATCAAGTTGTAACTTTGACAGTAACTAATTCTCAATTCTACAGTTACTTTGTTAGTTTGTCGCTAATAATAACCGGCGTCCTAATTTTAAGATTGAAAATTGAAGTGAACTTAAACTCATCAAGTTCAAGCTAAACAATTTACGGGGCATAGTTAGAAAGGTTTATGCATTGCTTCTCTCTTATGACATTAGCTGTGTAGAATGGAACGGGTTCCAATCCTAACCGCTGAAGCGGCCCTTGGTCTAGCGAGCGTTGCTCCAATAGACTCAAGAGTGGATGGTCCTCCCCTGACGGGGTCCATTCTCACTTGTTTCCTATGCGGAAAAGCATAACATACACAGCGTAATGGGCTGTCGTCCATCTGATGAGTACATGAAGTACGAAACGCTTTGTCATATGCTAACGTGTTCAGTTTCGGCTTACGCCTAAACCAGCACAGGGGCTGGATGACATATTGGTCTCTGGTTTCCCTCTTAGCTGACAAATCCCATACAACTTAGTCCGGCCTTAGCCTTAGCATAGGATACAAGTGAGAATGGACCCCGTCAGGGGAGGACCATCCACTCTTGAGTCTATTATATATACGCTGTGTAGAAAGGTTTGTATTCGAAATTCACGAATGTTTGGTTATTATTCGGCATTCGATCAATTCGGCTCAGTTTTTGGTACGGAACACCTAATCATGAGAGAAAGTCGCACATATTACTCTCATATTTGATCAAGAAACATTATAATTCAGTGGCGTAACGTGCCTTGGCGGGGCCCCATATAAAAAATTTTGTTTGGGAGCTCTCATGAACGGTGGAGATTTCTCACAAAAGAAAAAAAATGTTTACATCAAATAAAAGAAATATTTATTCGTCATAATTATCTGTCACTTTTCCAAATTTTTACAAACAATTCAAATTAAGTATACACTCTCCTTGCCTTTTTTCGGCAAATTGATTTATTTTATCATTTATAGCTGATGATGACTTTAGTTTTCTAAAGTTTGGGAAGTTTCTATTAGTTTTTGCCTACGCATGTTGGGGTCCCGTGGTCCGGGGGCCCTGGATAATTGATACAGCAGATATGGCGGTAGCTACGCCCCTGTTAAAATTAATACTTAAAATTTATCAGAGGTAAGTTGTGACAGGTGAGTTAATTTTTCAGCATTTCTTGCATAGCGTGCAGATCGTGATACCATCAACTCTGTACTTAGGCAAATAAGACAAATCGTAATTTGTCAGCTGCGAAATATGTTACTATCATCGACCAAGCGTCACGAGTGATAGTTTGATGGCGACTAAATTCGAAGGCCGAATATTTGGCGCTCCAGTCAAGGGTCTGACCGGATATTTTTTATTTGACAAAATCACTATTCGTGGAATCTGTAGTTTACATTTCAACAATGTTTATGCGGAAAAAATAAGAAGAATTTTATTTTATTTTTTAGGGTTCCGTACTTCAAAAGAAAAAAACGTAACCTTTATTGGATCACTTTGTTTTCCATCTGTCTGTACGGCTGACTGCCAAGACCCTTTATCTTGGGAACGCGTAGAGATATCAAGTCGTAATCAAAGCCATTTACTCCAGCAGGCTTAGGATAAGCACCACGAGATATATATCGATCGAGAAAGTGACGTTTGCTTGACATTTATTAATATCTCGATGGACGTTATTAAGCATGCCACGATAAACATTTAAAACGTCAGAGATAAATTAAACAAAAAGTTTACTCGAATAGAGAAATAAATGTTGTCACTAGAAGACATAGATATTATACTAATTCTGATTTTTAAGATACACCTTTGGTGCATTTAACTTGTGTTAATCATTATGAGCTTTTGTTTACATTTATAACTTCCTGTCATCATTTCTCTTCTTTGTCAGAGTCGAAGGAAATATAACCAAAGCCTAGTGTAGCCGTACCTATTTACAATTGTAATTAAAGATATTTTACAGGTTTTTGAATTATTCTCTCTTTTTAGTTTTGACCATCAAAACTAGTTTTTTATTCTATAAAACTGAAACAATGAATTATGATTCATAAGATGTTTTAATGTAAAGGGCAACTAAGATGCCAGCGTGTATTTATTTCTGGGTGTATAACTGCGTAACTAATTATGCGTAAAAGTGCGTAACAATTATTATTAACAAGCTATTTTTTTCCACTATAATTATTCCTTTCAATTATAATTCTAACATTATTGAGTAAATTAACATCTTCTTTTAGACTAATCAATCAACATTTTTGATTAATTTTTTTGATGAGAAACTTCCATAGAATTGTTGTGATTTGACAATGACACGAAAATGCATTACGATAAACAAACATAAATGTATAGTATTATGCCAACTAGAAAATAAGATAGAACAGAATACAATTCACAGTATTTTATGTTACAAATAATGTTATCTATTAATAGCTCCAAAAATCAGCCAGATGCAAGCAATCCAACCTAAGACTTACTGTTAGACCGTGGTCTCCAAAAACAAACTGAATTTTTGTGAACAGCTTCGTTTTGACGAGACAACTATATTTTCTATCTTTGAAAAATATCAAATCGGGTAACTAATAAAGATTGATAAAATAGGGAAACTTTAAAGTGTCAGACTAAGAAAAGTTTCCACTTTACGTGTATGACAAAGTTACTGTTGAATTACAATAATAATTAACAAGCTGTTGTAAGAAAATTAGGTTATTTTAAAATTGATTAATATCAATTTAAAAATCTCATAAGTGGGATTGTCAGAAAAATCATCAAATATGTAGGACAAAAGTTTCATCGTAGTTTTCATAATATAATCAAGCGATTAAAGTCGAAAAATAATTATTGTTATTAATAAATATTTATTATTTACCGAACCCAATATCTTCGCAGCATTAACTTTATTTTTTACCCGATTCGAGATTTTTCGAAAATAGAAAAGACGGTTGTCTCGTCAAAATGAAGCTTTTCACAAATATTTAGCTTGTTGTTAATCAAAAAAAAGTTAGTTTGTGGGACCACGGTCTGTGATTTACATCTCAAGAACGAAAAACCTTTTTCTTCGACTTTTCAGTTTATCTCTCTTTGATTCAAAAACTTACTCAAAGAGTATATAAATTTTATTTTATTTTGTCTTCTTACATTTACTTCTAACGAAAAAACGAGTGTGAGCTACACTCGATTTTTTTGTTATTTTTGATTGATTAATTAATATTTTGATTATTATAATATGTTTTTATGTATTATTTTTCCTGAGTATATGTTATTAATAGTAACATTAAATAATACAAAATAAGCACCAGCTTTAAATTAACCTTTTATTTTACATTTAGTTTTCTACTGAATTTTGTAGAAAACCTTGTAAGTAGTTGTAATTTTGAATAGAGTTGGTAACACTGAGTAGCACGAGAATTCGTAGAATAGAATTATTTTCTCTATACGAAAAATTAAGTTTATTTACATTACGTTAAAAAGTATTGTACTTTAACTAATTTGTATTTTGTAATTTATTATAAATTAATTAATTATCTAACCATTACGTACAAGGAATTATTGATTTATACTGTTTGGTTCTCACATCTCTAAAATCATCATCATTCTTCCGATTCTAGTACAAAATTAAATTGTGTTAGATATGTGAAATGGGAACACAAAATAAAACGTAAGTAGTGTACTTCTTTATACTTATATTTTTTATAAATAACCTATATAAAAGCCTATATAGGTTATTAAAAATAATTATGATTTTCTTTTCAGGATAAGAAGTAATAAGCATAAATTAACTTTGCCACCATGGTGGATTCATGGACTAGACTTGTAGCACCAAAGATTAAAGTCTTTAATATTGGGAAAGCATAATATAACACCATATATTCTACAAATACTTCATACATTATAGTTTCTAGAGGAAGAAAGGAAAACAATGGAACACTGTGTAAGTATTTATTTACATACATATCTCCATGACAAATCATCTAACAAGGTAGACTGAAAGAATCAAATTTTAAACATATTTAATATATTTCTTTCATTGTAAAAGTTGTGGTTTTTCACAAAATTAATATCATAAATTCAAGATTATATCAAAAACTTGATTCTTGTAAAAAATCCTGAATAATATGAGAAGCTTTCTCTGGAAAATAGTGTAGGCTTCTTTCACTCCCTTTTTTTTATTATTATTCATATTTAATTTACAATGTAAATCTATATAACACTACACAAAATGCAACATGCAAGACTGGAGTCATAAGTCCCGAGTTAACTGACAAAAAAATATATTAAGTAAACATATATAACAACATTTTGATAAGATATATTTGTTTACAGGTTGACTAAACAGCGAGTAATGGAAATAGAATAAAGAAGCCTTTCTATTTATTACATTTTTTGAAATTGTTGATTAAGAAGATTTATAAGTTAATGCTGAATATTATATTTTTCTTGCTGTTTTTAATGGTTGTGCAAGATTGAAAAATAAATTTTAATTTGTAGAAAACAATTAAGGTTATAACATGATAGTCTTAATGTACCTAATATGTGTAATTTTTAAAATTTAAATTAATAGAAAGTTAATGTTACCTTAGGAAAAAATATTTTACTTGTTGATTTTTTATTTTCAAGTGAAATTCCATACTACTCATACTATATAGTAAACTAATTTTTGATATTGAATTTTCATTACTGATTAATTATGCGAGATAACAAGAGATATTTAAATTGTAGAAAACATTTAAATTTAAAATATAATAGCTGTAATATAGTGCGTGTAATCTTCTATAAGTTTGTTACATTAGTGAAAATTCAAAGATACATGTTAATAAATTTAAGTTATAAGGTAATAAATTGTGAAAATTATTTATCTATTCTGAGAAGTACAAACATTAATAATAATTGTTAGTTTAGTAAAGTAGATGTGTTTGTATATTTTTTAAAACTCAAATTTAATTTTATTTACTAGACTGCTTCATATTACACACTTTTTATAATTATTCATTTTGTATTTTGTGTGATTTATTCATTTTGTAACTTTATTAAAGAAAATAAAAAATATTTCTCAAGACTTTTCCATATAGTAAAATCTATGTTTGGCATTAAAACATTAAATACTATGAATAGTGTGTCATTAAACTTATACTTAAAATTAGCCATTGATGACTATAAGTTTCATTTTTATTATATAAAATTATTTAATACTTAGATAGAAGGTTTGCCTAGAGTATATATTTTTTTAAATAAATCTTATACAACACTAAAGTATTTTATTATACCAATAATCCACTAAGTATTGTTACTACCAAAATCACTTCGATTAAAAAACAACAACAAAAGTAACAAAGTTAACACTTCTAAAAGAAAATACTTGTAATTATCATATCGAAGGGTCCTACATATACTTGTGCAAGTGCAATGACACAACTTTATTGGAGGCCGGATTAAATGTTCTGTAGCTTGTAATCTATACCTTCATATAATAAAATCGTAGGAAAGTCAATGTATGTCCGGGGTAAACTCAAGAAGTACTGCATGGATTTACTTCAAATTTTGCATGAATATTACTAACAGGTCGGGTCAACATATAGGCTACATATTATCACATTATCACCTACGGGGGAGGAGCTGTGCGGAGTAAACAAAGTCTGCGCGAACAAAGTCACGGGCAACAGCTAGTTTTGACATAAATCAATAGAAGTATTTGAAAATTTGTACAAATTTTCAAATACTTTATTACATTAGGACAAATATAAGGTAATTTTAAGGCTTTTGAGGCAAGAAAATGGTTTCCGTTGTTTTGCAAGTTGCACCAGTATACATAGGATCCGTCAATATCTTCTATTATGTAGTCTTCGCATTTCATCCATTTCAATTATGCCATATGAGGGCATCATTTGTTCTTCTAGGATATTTGTCAGTAATATTAAAAATTCTGCAGTTGAAGTCTTATCTGCAAATAATAATTATATTTTTTATTGACATATATTATTGTAATAAACAATAATAACAAGAACTGACTGCCTTTCTGTATGTAAATAATTCATCATAGTAGTATGTTAATCATACATGGAACTTGGTCTGAAAACAACTGATTAAAACAAATACTTTTTTGACTAAATATAACTTGAATGGGTAGTAAAAACTCCTTAAATACATAATCAATGCAAGCCTTAGAGGAATAAAACATTTGCATCATTATTCTGTGATGTAAGCATTGTTGTTGTTTGTTGGTATGTGGCTGTAAGTATTGTGAAAAGTTGACCACCAAGAAAAGGATTATTACTTGTATCCAGCTGAAATTTAACATACACTTGACATGTATATGTAACATATTAACTGTTTAAAAAAGAAACTCGAAAAACTACAGATAACTTTTGAAAAAATATAACTTTATTGAGTTCACCTAAGTCAAATTAGTATTTACTACAAAGATATTCTGTTATTACAGTTAATGAAGTTGGATGGCTGTCATATCTACTAGAGACTGAATTACAAGTCTCTTATGTTCACTTACCTTTAACTAAAGAGGCATGCCTTGATCGGTGTGTGGCTCTAAACCTCAAAATTCACAAGGGTCTATATTATTTAGAGAGCCATGGTTATTAGGTTTATTGAAGCGCTATAGTGATTGGAATGCTTCGTCCGTTGTGTAAAAAGATCACACAAATTTCCTATGTGCCTTCTTTGTATTTTGCAGGCTTGCCGTTAACCGTAGATATTTAGCACATAATAGGTATAATATGGAACTGCCACCACTATTAAATACATATATGCCATACTGCCTGCCTGCCTGCCTGCCTGCCATACATACTACTGCCAACACTGGACCGAAATCTATATTTAATAAAATGAATAGAAATCAAAAAGTTTTGTAATTATTGTATAATTAAAGTATAATAATATGAAATAGTGGATAAGGTTATCAACATTTTAACCAAATTTTAACGAAGTGTCAAATGACAAATCGATAAAATGACAGCAAGACGTTTCGATCGATAGAGAAAATAACTACCGTCGAGTAAAATTGATCATTTTCTCTTCCTTTGAAGTATCATGTCGAATCAAGTGTCAAATGCGTTAGCGAATCGAGAAAGTGACATAAAAGTCGAGAAAACGAGGTCGATAAAATTTTATCGTGTTGCTTATCCTAAGCCTGCTGGTCTACAGTCTCTTGAAGTTATGACAAAATTTATGTTAATGTAAAAAAGATACGGCCGTTTATTCCACAAAAAAGTTATATTTCGATAATGTCAAAGAAATCAAAATTTATAAAGTACTTTCCGTTGACCTAGAGCTATGATAGCAACAGCTAGTTATCCAATAAAATTATTATTACGGACACCCAAGTATGGAACATAGCATTTTATTGTTTACAAACAGCGATTTCAAAAACTCGAAATGAGACTACTCTTTTGTACAACGTGTGGTGACTATATTTTTTGAATATTACTACACTAATTTCAGTGAGGTTTACTATGTAGCTAAGCAGTTTCCTCATCTTAATACATATAAACTCTCTACAGTGCATCATAACGTTTTTGGTGAATCCTGCGAGAACAACTAATATTTTCGGGGTAAAAAGTAGCCCATGAGCTATTCCAGGTCATCTACTTGTGTGCCAATTCATCCAAATCCATTCAATAGTTTTTGCGTGTTTAAGTAACAAATATCCAAACTTTCGCATTTGTCTGTATGTATATACATATAACAGTAGATATCTACAAAATTTCATTGAAATCCATCGCGTTAAATATATATATATATATATATATATATATATATATATATATATATATATATATATATATATATATATATATATATATATATATATATATATATATATATATATATATATATATTTAACGTTTGCCGGGTTAGTCTAGACGGAAAAAAATCTCACGAAAAGTTGTAACGACACTTTTTGCTAAAGTGAGCTATTGTAAGCTGTGCGGCGTGCGCATGTTTCTCTCTCTCTCTCTTATAGAAAGCAAGCCAGATATTCTCATTTCTATTTAGTATTTTTATTGAGTGTATTCTATTTTTGTTCTATTTTTGTTGAGTGTATACAGGTTTTTTGCAAATAATAATAAAAGGAACTTCGTTCCATCCGGGTGTCCCTTGACACCTCTCAAGTTTTTTTTATTTATTGTTTATTTATTACCATTAAATATTAATCAACATTTCAATATTTACAATCTTTACCAGTCAACCTGTGTATCAATATAACTTTAATTGAAAAATACATTAATATAATTAAAATATGCTCATACTACAGTAAACAAAGTTATCAAGCAAAAAGGTACCTACATTTAACTTGCTTTAATTAATAAAAAAGCCACCTCATTGGCATAATGTACTGGTTTCAGTGTTTTTCAAATTATAACATCTATACATCTACATAAAATTGAAGTGTCTGTCTTTAATTTTAATACAACTATGATTTTTAGTGCAATATATTATTTTTACGATACTTATACCTACTGTATTTCTGTTATTCTGTTTGTACAGGGTAATCTCTGGAACGGCTGATCTGATTTTGATGGAACTTAGATATAAATAGAGGAGTTTATAGGGCAGAACATAGGTAACTTTTACCCGAGTGTGCAAAAGGAAGTAAAAATTTTGGATCATGCTAATGAAGTCGCGAGAAAAAGCTAGTAGCAAATAAGCAGATAACTATTCTGATAAAGATACGGTTATCACCACAGACCACACAAATACTAATAGACACGGCGCGGCGTTGGGCGTAAAATGCGTAGCCGCTCATATGTGCAAATATATGCAAATTCCAAACGCTTTTAGACATATTTCTATATTTTTACGATATATTATATATAGTAAAAATATAAAAATATGCCATATTGTGCTATTTTATCGTGTCGAATAAAAAGCTAGGGCTTAAAGAATCTCTCTGGAATGATTTTATTTAATATTCCAGAGTATAATAGTACGAGTATTATAACTCTGAATTTCTCGGTGTAAATGCAAGCGACATTGACATCCTAATAAATTGCCTTGAAAGGCGTATCCCGTTTAATCCGTGGTTGTCACCTATAGTTGTCACCAATACCTAGACGACAGGAAAGCATGGTATTAATTGCTCCTTATATCGGCAATCTTTATTATTGCTGTAATAATTAGATACTTACTAATTAAACATTATGTAATATCTTACTTGAAAAAAAGATATGAAAAAAAGAGAGTTTCTTTCCCCGGATCTTCTCAGTATGTGGTCACGTTTCCGATCTGGTAGTAGTTAAAAAAATATGTTGACGCGTCAAAACAACTTGGAAATAAGGAAAATGTTTAATTGAATAAAGTATTTCTGATTTCTGTTAAAAGTGCGTTGCTATACGTTCGGTGGGATAGTAATGCCTCATGCTTAACTACCTATATTATCCTCCAAATAGGAACACGACAGTAACATTCACTAAAACTATGGCGTAATTAATATTTAAGGCGGTGGAACCAAACCCGGGCAAGACGTTTTATAACTTTAGTGTAGATTCATGAGGGATTGAGTTTGACGGGTCGGCATAATAAGTAATGGTTCTGAATATTTTTTTCAGTTTTCCCAATGTTGATTCGAACCCCTTTTCAACCGACTAAAAAACGGAGGTTATTATTTTGAGATGTATGGCAGTAAGAAGCCGAGAATTTATAAAAATTGTCATAAAACATATTTTTGTGCGCTTGAATTGCAGCCATATTAAAGCAAGGCGGGTCGTTATTTAAGTTTATATTATTAGTGAAATTCATTGACCATGAAATAAATAGATAGGCTTATTATTTGCGAAGTCACATGTTCAATGTATATCAATTTTCATCATGATCGATTAAGCCGTTCTTGAGTTATAACAGGACCTGCATGCAAATAGATAGTCAGGCAGACAAAAATGTTCAATACCGTAAAATGTTGTCAGTAAGTCATTAAAATAATATTTATCATGATATTTAACAAAAAAATGAAGTACTGATTTATTTAGTACTAGCTGTTGACGACTTGGTCCCGCGGACTTTGTTTACTCTGCCCCTACTGGTCGAAGCAAGATGTTATATAGCGTATAACCTTCCTCGATAAACAGGCTATCCAACTCAAAAAGAACTCAAGAAGAATTCAAATCGGTTCAGCAGTTTAAAATTAGCGCGTACAACCAAACAATCTCTACAATTTCATAATATTAGTATAGATATAGTGTACGAGTAGATTACCATTTTAGTATCGTTGAAAAACACCTATTTCAAAAGCAAGTAACCTACTTTGGTGTTAAATCAATTCATGTAATGTCTGGTGATATTTACTTCACAGAACTTTTATCTTTATTACTTCCTAGATTTTATACCTATCAAGTAAGTGTTAGACATATGTTTCCGACGAAGGTTCGCTGTGATTTAGAGTTTCCTTACGGCTCACATATCAATGCTAACAAGCCCGATCTTGACAGACTTCACCATGAATTATTTAAAAGACAACTCCGCGAAAATTGAATTTATTCAAGCTTGCTTATTCACAGCGGTATAGTAATAATAATATTATTTTTTCTTATGACTGTCGTAGAAATATTATTTCTTTTATGTAACATGATAGACATAGCATATCACAACACCGTTCCAAACTAGCAACTTGTTATTGAAATTTGAATTTTAAATAGTGTGAAATAGTATTTACAAAATATTTTAAAACCACATTTGCACTCTATTTTTATGTACATGTAGGCACGAAATTATATATTTTTTAATAATTTATAGGGTTCCGAAGTAAACTCTTCTACATGTACAGTGGAGATGTTATTTTTTTTTTCGTTTATCCCATAGTATGGGGTATCATTGGATGACTTTTTAAAAAGTATTTTAGGGTTGTCCAAGCAGTTTTTTGTGTGTGAAATAGTATTCACAAAATATTTTAAAACCACATTTGCACTCTATTTTTATGTACACGTAGGCACGAAATTATATATTTTTTAATAATTTATAGGGTTCCGAAGTAAACTCTTCTACATGTACAGTGGAGATGTTATTTTTTTTCTCGTTTATTCCATAGTATGGGGTGTCATTGGATGACTTTTTAAAAAGTATTTTAGGGTTATCCAAGCAGTTTTTTCGATAAGATACTCGTTTGTGAAATATTAAGCAAATTTTTGTTAGAGCCTTGTGTCTTCCCCTTCTACCAGCAAAGCGGTAGATTTTAGGGTGGGTCGATCGTGAGCGCGTTTGGAGTTTACTAGGAATTAGTATGTGATTTGTACAGCGCCACCTAGTGGTAAACGTGAGAAACCAGTTTACCACTAGGTGGCGCTGTACAAATCACATACAAATTCCTAGTAAACTCGAAACGCGCTCACGATCGAATGCGAAAAGAAAAACTCACACTTAGCACTTAGGTCTTAGAAGGTTTTACATGTTTTTGAGTGTATATATTAACTTATAAAATGTTCTTGGATAAATTTTTTTAGGCGGTGGACCTGTGATATACCCGTCATTGATGTTAAATAGGTTAAATGTTCATAGTATAAAACAATAAAAGTCCTCTCCTTAGGCTACTTAGGTACCCTATATTGTGCCAGGCCTGACACGTACTTTACCATCTTATTTTAATCATAGTAAATGTCGTTTAAAAACTATTTACGTAGTTTGGTGTAAGCGGACCTTAGAATTCGCTAAAACTCATTACTACGGATTAAAGTGGATAAGCCTTTCGAGGCAATTTTTTAAGTTGTCAGTGTAGCTTGCAACTTGTAGCTGCAGTGGAGCTTATGCACCAAAATACAGAGTTATAGACTTTTCCGATGAAATAAAATCACTTTAGGTGCATTTCTTAAACCTTAGTTTCTTATTGAGCACGATAAAATAACACAACATATTTCTATATTTTTACGAAATTTTATAGAAGGACTTAAAATAATTTAATTTGCACCTTTTCGAAAACTTTCATACGTGACATTTGTGATTACACTAGTACTGTATGTAAGAAATAAATTAACTCACTAAAAATTGTCCTCTCTCATCTACTACAATTTCTAATATATTCTTAGCACAAATGAAACGTCCTATCGTATCTTACGCAAGGATTTTAAACGTCATGATTTCGATATAAATAAATAAATAATAAATATCACTGGACCATTGATATAAAAAGAGGAAGATATGATACCTAGTCACAGCGCCTGGTCCTACAAAACTAGGTCCGTGTAAATAGTGCTTGTAGTATGCCACTCAGCCACACGTGGGACATCGTAACATGAAACGCTTCTACTTTCCGATTGTTTTTGCCATTAAACCCGCATCAAAATGCCTTCTTGTGTATTTATCCAGTGTTATAATCACTCAAGGGAAAAAATAAGACACATGGGATTACTTTCCATTCGTAAGTACAGCTAAAACATTAAATTTGTTTAAAAATAAGATTTTCTTTGTTTATCAGTAACTATGGTGACGACGCGCGCAGTGGCTAACATCATTTCGCTCGTACGAGGGTATACGCCCTATCTCTGTCTTTGTTTCCATGTTTATAATTGTGATAATAGGTGTGTGTGCGTGTCGGTGTACATATATTCTGCCGAGCCTAGTTTATTGAATGCGATATAAGAACGTAACGTATCTTTCTCTTTTATATCAATGCACTGGACAAATTACACAAATTGATCTAACCCCAAAGTAAGCAAATTATATGCTTGTAGTATGGGTGTCAGTCAACGATACTTATACATGTAGAAATACATGTATAATACTCTAATATATTTAATAAACACCCAAACCCAGAAATACAAACATCTGTGCTCATCACACAAATGCCTGTCCCTGCCGGGAATCGAACCCGGACCCCATTGATTGATTGATTGATTGATTGATTGCGTAGTTAGGGTCACTAACCACTCGACCAACGGGGCGGTGAAAATATGTTTGCTGTTTCGTGATTGGTTCGCCGCGTTTCATACTGCTATTATATATATGCTATTATGATTGGTTCGCCAACTAGCGCTAGAAAACGTCGTCATAATATCATATATCATAACCAATCACGACGATGAAAACATATCGATATTATAACGTTATAAATCCTTGATCTTACATATTTATATGACCAACAGCTTATCGTGGCCGCTTCAAGTAATAAGAACGTAGTTGTAAAGTTTTTGCATCAATGCATGCACTGAAACGTCTACAAAATTTTCTTCCTTTTAAAACTAAAATTACACTAGTTAATTCTTTGTTGTTGCCTGTCCTAGACTACGCGGTTGTTTGTTACTCAGTGTATTACCGATGAATTGTTAAATAAACTTGATCTGCTGCTCAACATAAGCATACCATATATTTTTGGATTACGTAAATATGACCATGTCACTCATTTTAGGTCGGAATTGAAGTGGCTGAATAATCGTTTTCAGCGGGACATTCACGTTTTATCATGTTTATTCAACATTCTGAAGAATCCATTATTTCCAGTATATCTTAAAGAACGTTTTACATACATTTCAAATCAGGGTAGGCTTCAGCGGTCTTTTGACTCAAGTACGCTGATGTATCTAGACTACAATGCGGCAACATATTTTAATTCCTTTACTGTTACTGCATAAGATTATGGAATGATCTTCCCTCTAAGATGCGGGAATCATCTACATTATCAATTTTTAAAACTGCAATGTATGATTACTTTTTAAAACGCCAGAATCCTTATTTTGTATACGTTACACACGTTTTATGTTATATTTATGTAATCAAATATTACCGCCGTGTTGGTCCCGGCCTCCTTTGAAGAATAGGCCAATTGCCGTTCTGCCAGGCAGGTCGTAAAAGCGACCGTTTGGCTATCGAGTCACTACCATCGTGGCTACTAGGTGGTAGAGTTCTGCATTGTCTCGACCGGGTCTGGTACCACCGCCTTACCTATTCCTGCCGCAATAGCGTCAGTACTTGTCGCTGTCGTATTTCGGTTTGGAGGATAAGGTAACTTATGAATGTGGCATTAGACCTCGCCACAAGATAGCAACGCACCATTAAC
Source organism: Apodemia mormo (assembly GCA_036924255.1). NCBI lineage: Eukaryota > Metazoa > Arthropoda > Insecta > Lepidoptera > Riodinidae > Apodemia > Apodemia mormo. Next base: position 9,358,607 of record JAUPFN010000010.1, on the reverse strand, counting down.
ATCTTTGGTGTCTATAGGCGATGGTTGACTCTTTCCATCAGGAGACTCATTTGCTTGTTTGCTATCTTATGATATAAAAAAAAATATTATGAGCATATTTCTATAATTATGTACTATTGAGTATCGGTGTATGTATATTTTCTCAATCTAAGTAGTCCACTTTATTATACTTATATCATTTTTGTATAATATTTTTAATAATATGTTAGTTATGATAATTTAAGTATCTTCGGCTAATCGTGGGTGCACTTGTTGTACATCTGCCTACCTCTTCGGGGATATGGGCGTGAAGATACTTACTTACTTATGATAAATTGATATCTAGTATTTAGTTTTATTAATAGCTTCTAATTAATTTACTATGCACTACCCAAGCTTTTTCTCTCAGCATCACAGAAGGTAAACTGGGAGAAAATGCTTAATAGCATTAAGTTACGCCTATGTACCATTATGTGCAATAAAATATTTAAATAAACAAATAAAACATACAACATACATACTCAAAAAATATTAAATTTCGCAAAACTTCATGCTATCGTGAATAAGTACCACTTTGGGTAATAAAGGCTAATTGGTCAGGTTTGTTTGCTATTTCGCAGTGTAACTGAAACTTTATTGTATTTTATGACTTCAAATTGTTTTTATATATGTCGCCGTGAAATTATCAATTCCGTTAAATTATAATCTACTTAGAGAGCAATTCCGTTACATTATAATCTACCTAAGTGATATTATAATTTAACTGCTAACCTAACCTAACCAAATTAGGTAGATTATAATCTAACGGTTCTGACAATTTCACGGTGACATATATATTTAATGATGAAAATAATTTACATTCATGTACGTTTGTTTCATTCGCACTTCATAGCCGGAGTAATCCTGCAAAATCAAACACACAAAACCTAATAAGGTTAAGCCAAATGGAATAAAATCAAACACGCTTCTTATTTTATCAATACACCACGCTTCTTTGTAGTGTTTGATATGATATGTTATAGTATACGCTTTTTTCACGGCTTTCTACAGTGGTATATAAGTAAGATATTAAAACTTCGTAGTTGGGCTATTCAACAAAGCCAGTGACTGTCAATAGATAAGGCTATAAGGCTTAAGATAATTGATTTAATTTATAAAATTAACTCTTAATTATTATTGTTATTATATATGTATAGGTGAACCCCGGGGGACCAACTCATTTTTCCGGGATAATAATACCCGTATGCCCGTAGCCTACGTGCTATTCCAGCTCATCATCTACCTGCGTGCCAAATTTCATGCAAATCCTGTAGTTTTGGCGTTATTGCGTAACAAACATTTATCCATCCATACATCCAAACTCTTCATATGAGCACAGCCGCTCCGAACGTCGCGTCGCGTCGCCATCGTCGTGTAAACAAATACGGCAATGCTACGCTGTGCTACGAGCCGTAGACGCACTACGCTAAGTGTCTAATACATATTTAATGTACTTATCATTATTCATTAAACATAGTTATGTTTCCCTATTATCCAAGTACATATCTTGTCGCATCTAATGTAACGTTTGAATTAAAGAGAATACATGAGTATTAATTAATATTCACGATCAAAATTTAAATCACAATCCAAATCAACAATACCCGTAGATTAAAATAAAATTAGTACTAATTAGAAATAATGTTATCTGACTATTAAAGGAGAGGGGGATTTTTGGGCCCAATGTAAAGGGTTAAGGTGTGGATCAAAAAAATGGTACTATTTTTCTATTTCAAAGTTCAAAATATTAGCTTCATCCGCTTTCTGAGAAAAAAGAAATCACGAAAATAAGTTTGTGGTACTATAATTGTATAATCGATAAAATTATAATCGATTTATGTAAATAATTTAATCGAAATAGAAACTCGTAAGTATATGTAAAAGTGTATTCTTGATTAATACTTAGTTTAATCAACAGTAAGTACCATAAGTATTTTACAAACCATTTATAATATAAAAAGAAAAAAATAATCTATACAATTTAAATAATTGATTGATTACATTACATCGAATTTAATACGATTTAATGTCTGTGAATTTAATACAGTCAAAAGTGACAATTACAACTGACATCACTGACAGCTCGCAAGAGTCGCAAGTAGAGATGGGTCGGACTAGGTAAATCAGAGACTAGGTGCATCTATTCCTAGTCTGTAAAAATACGTGATCCAAATACCTGTTCCACCTAGTCCTAACGATACTATGATCTTATTTTGTGAAATTGATACTATGAACAATAAGTATACGTATGTGTTCTTAAAGTAATTGAATATTATAATATTTTCTAACACTTACGCGAGACATTTACACAAATAAAACTAGGTTTTAAGCTAAGTATCGCGTTTTTTCTGATTTTTATACCCCGACTTTAGATGTTTTTCGCTAAACGATTTCTATAATTCGATACCGAACTTAATTACACTTTACATATTTTACATTCTTCCATATTTTGCCTTTTATCTTCAAAATGTTCCCAAACGATATTGCTACGTTTAGGCACCATTATTATCCCTAATTATAAAATAAAAAGTTCAGAGTCACCGATTAAATACTAACAATAGCCTTTTCTGCCATTAACAAACACGTAATCTGAAAAAACTTTATGATGGAATCACGTCCACGATACTAGGTTAGTCTATGATACTAGATACTCTAAAGTATGAATACTAGATACTTTAAAGACTATGATACTTGATCGATATCGGACGCGATCTCTGTACCTGTTCTCAATGAAGTATTTGATCGAGTATCGCGTATTATGACGTATAAACCGGTATTCAGCTGTTAGGTCGGCGGTCGGCCATACGTAGCGAGAGACCGGGACGGAGCATATATATTGTATAACGGTATCTCACTCTTGTGAGAGCGGGAAATAGTATACAAATCGTATTGCTTCATCTCGTTAGCATTTTGTCATGGGTGAGCAAGATAGCAAAACGCGTTTTCACAAAATAGTAAAGGAAACAGTGCAGCGAATGCGATGAGTACTATAATACTACTAGACTACAGGACTATACGGACTTAGTCTAGTGAAAAATGGAATAGGTGCCGCCTAGTATCGTAAAATACCTAGTATTCGTACCTGTTCTAGTATTTACGACTCATCTCTAGTCGCAAGTCGCGGACTTCACTCTTTGCTATTTTACGTAGGTACCTACAGGGAGGCATCTTTTAATTTGTGATTTCTAAAAATCTGTGTTTTAAACTTTTAGTATTGTGCTAATTTATAAATGTGAAACATAGTTGCCTGTGTTACAAGTATCAGCTGTTCATATAATAGTAAACGGATAAACTATACCGTAGTATCGTAACCTTACTTTTAGTGAATATTTTATATCTCTGTTCTCAGATTGCTAAAATCTGTAAAACTTTCAGTATTTATATAATTTTAAACTTGCTATTAACTAACATAATTTTCATCCTATTACAAGAGGGCCCAAGATTGTATGGAACGGTATCAGTCTCCTTTATTAATAGGATTATATTACCTATACAGTACACATATTTTGTTTGTGGTTATTCATAACAATTTAAATATTCCATTTCATTTGTTTTAGAGTTCCAACGCCTCGTGGTTCAGTATCCAGTACAGGTAGCTCAAGTACAAGCTCAAGAATTGCACGACTACTAACTCAAGGAGTCCGTGGAACACCAGAAGAGATAATTGACACTCCTCGCCGGCTTAGCTGGGAACGGTAAGTACGTAATCAATAAATTCGAAATACTCATTCATTTTCTGATATTTAATACGTGAAACGAAAACTTTGTTTCTCTTTTTACGACAATAACACAAACAGAAAAATATGGCACAGTTAAGCAGAAAGCTAGTATTTGTATGTAATATTATGGATTAGAATTACCTTAACTTAATAAGAATATTTTACATTACCATTTATTTGACACACATCATAATATACAAGCATGTATACTATTTTGTTTGTGACTAAAGTGTATCGTCAAATTTAAAGATATTTTGTTGTTTAGTCGATAACCAACACGGAATTACATAGTCACGACATGGACTCCATATGACTCCATATATTTATGGTCGAATTTTGAACGAATTATTCGTTTTACAAATACACTGCCACGTTGACAATTAGACTATTAGGCCTAAATGAGTCCTGTGATTAAAACCCAGATCGCACAAAGTTATTTTATTTTTTTACCGTGTTTGTGTGTCTACATTTTTGTGTGTGGCCGCGTTTCCAAATTAAATTCCGACACCCAACACCTCACCTCACTTCAACACACAACACCTCAGTTAAGTGCTGCAATCAAATTCGAAAGTCCAAGAAGAAGAACTAACTACAATAGTGCCTAATCCGTCAGCTTCAGTGTCATCAGATGTTCATCATCAAAATTTGCTTTGCTTTACATTTCAAAATGTGTGAGACTATATTATGTTATAAAATAAAAATATTAATTTATTTTTTAATCAAGATTTTTATTCAATGTTATTCCCCTACATTCAGTTTGTTGAGATATATATACAAAGCAGGAAGCCGGATAGTCGGCGCTTCCTGCCGATTATTCGTCGACTAGTCGCCGACTAGAAAAGTAGCCGGATAGTCGGCTTCGCCGACTAGTCAGCCACTAGTCGGCACATCTTTATAAAAAATTAATTAACGTAAAAGGTGAGAATATATAGAAAAAAATAAGAATAGTTAAAAAGGCAGAACAACGTTTGGCGGGTCAGCTAGTATATAAATAAACTAAAAGCCCTGATGCTGCTATAATAGACGAAATCGGTTGGCTCTACAATAATTAAATATTTGTTGTGAAATATTTATTTGTGAAATAGTACAAGTGTTTGACAAAGCCAATATGAGCACTTTTACCAAGTGCCAACGAAGGAAAGTATATTAAATTAAATTAAATTATTTAATTAAATATATATTTATAATTATTAATTAAATATATAATATTAATTAAATATATAATTATAATAAAAGCTCCACCAACTGGTAAAAAGTTACTACTATAACTACCACTATTTTATTTATGCTCAAAGTCTGTTATCAAACTTAAAAGAGTCTATGACTGATAAAAAAACTATGTTTGATTATAAACATAAATGTTTTTAATATTTATAATAAATGTAATCATATAATATATATTTGTACTTTAACAATAATAAAACTACGGGCAACGACCAAAGGTCCCCAAAAAATTTTTAAAGCAATCCTAAACCAGAGCATTTGTGTCAGTGGCATTTCGATTTCATATGAAAATATATTCATCATCTCTACTCATATACTCGGCCTTTGCTCTCTGGAATAATATAAAAGATAAATAGTATTAATATTCATAAAGAGCACCTGTTTTTGTTTTGCACCAAAATTTCCCGTTATTCTTGCAGGGTCTGATGCAAATTGTCTGTGAGTAAATATTAATACGTGAAGCAAAATCTTTGTATTTTGTAGAGGATGTATTTCATTTTTGTTATATCATAAGATGATGGAAAGAGTCAACTATCGCCTATAGACACCAAAGGTGTTAATGGTGCGTTGCTATCTTGTGGCAAGGTCTAATGCCACATGCATAAGTTTACTAGCTACCTTACCCTCCAAACCGGAACACAACAGTGACAAACACTGACGCTATTTCGGCAGGAATAGGTAAGACGATGGTACCAGACCCGGGCGAGACAATGCAGATCTCTACCACCTAGTAGCCACGATAGTAGTGACTCGTATAGCCAATCGGTCGCCTTTTACGACCTGCCTGGCAGAACGGTAGTTGGCCTTTTCTTCAAATGAGCCCAGGACCAAAACGGGGAAAATTACGCACAGGTAAAGTTTACAGAGGAAAACCTAATATTTTAAATAATTATTATTAGAAATACATAAAATTAACAAAACGCACCTAGAGGACCGAATTAAGCTCAATATTGTTTAACGATGTTTTTTAAAAATTAAATCTAGGTAGATCTATTTGTCAACCCCTGTATTGTTATAATTGAAATATCTACTGTTTCCCCTCTCAAAAACCGCATTATTTTTTTATCATGAAAGTTATATTTAGACAAATGATAGCGCCACATTGATTTTATCTTAGGGTGTTTAATATTTAAAAAAAAAACGAATGAATGAATAAAAAAGTGAACAATGCGCACGTACACGACGATAAACCTCTATCACTTTAATTCCCTCTTTACCATCTCACCAGACAGTACGTCCGTTTGTCGGTCTATACTGGACATGGGACACACATTGTATATATATATATATATATATATATATATATATATATATATATATATATATATATATATATATATATATATATAGGCCTTGTTACAGGACAAGAACATTCTTTTTTTAAGGTAGCAAACAAGCAGAAGGGTTGCAGGTGATGCAAGAGACAAACATCATCGCCTATATATTCATGTGATATACATGCTAATATACACACACTCACAATAATCCTCCAAACCGGAACATAACAGCGATAAGCACTGAAGCTATTGCGCCATTAATGGGTAACTCTACTATCTAGTATCCACTATGGTATGTTGTCGTCATATGTATTTTTCAATAATTTTATAACATTGTTTTAACCCCACATTTCTTTTTTATTTTTATTTTAATATACATATTGTATTATTATTATTATTATTTAATTTCATTAAGGATTTGTCAAATATCCCCACTTGCAATAATATGTATTGTCTCTAGCTGCAAAATGTGGCGTTCTTATATGTTTTTAAATGTGTATATGCTACTATATATTATGTTTTGTCGTCGATAAGTGTAACCAAGTGTACTTACGTCGAATAAATGCTATTTGATTTGGTAGTGGCTCGCTTAGCCAATCGTTTGCCTATAGAACTGCCCGGCAGATGGTCTATTCTTCAAAAGAAGCCTGGATCAACATGGTCTTGATAACAAATAACATACCATGAGGACACGGGACTGCACAGTTTATAAACTTTATATATTTCGTCTGTCTGTCTTTATGTCCCGCAATAACTTGTCTTTAATATATCTACAGTGAAAACACATGGCAAATGAATGGGCTTATATTTTTATCTCCAATGAATGTACGCCGCGAAGTAGGCGGGTTATAAGGTCTTGTAAAGCTTCTATGTGTGTCTTAAACGGGTCTGTAATACAAAATACATTACTTAGGTTAAACTTCAAACACCTGAACACGCCTTATTGAATATTAAAATAATAATTAAAATATTTACTTTGAAGGAAAATAAATATAAATAAAATCTGCTTTAGCTACGAGTAACTACTGTATTCATTAATTTTTTTTGGCACAAATTACACTTACTGATCTAACCCCAAAGTAAGCTAATCATTTGCTTGTGTTACGGATGTTAGTCAACGATACATAGAAATACATAATATATAAATACTGAAACATATATTAAAAAGCCAAACCCGGAAATACAAACATTTATGCTCATCACACCAGTGCTTGTCTCCGGCGGAGATCGCACTCGAGCCCCGTCGATTGCGTAGTCAGGGTCGCTAACCACTCGACCAACGGGCGGTCTTAGGTTATTAATAATAATAACATCATGCATACATTTCTTATAAGGTTAATAGAAATACTATACCATACTCTCTCTCTCTCTCTCTCTCTCTCTCTCTCTCTCTCTCTCTTTGTCTCTGTTAACCTTTTTACTTTCTCATTGCTTGTCCATGCTTGTCACTGCCAGCCAGTAAAACAATAATATCTATATATTACTAGCTGACCCGGCAAACGTTGTTTTGCCATAAAAAGTATTGAATTAAAAAATAAGGGTTGGTGATAGAAGGGCGTAAATTTAGGCACAATATTTGCTAGCTGATAACACTTGTACTATTTCACAATAAGGTTTAGGGTTGTATGTATTTTTAATGCTACATTATAAAATATTAAAAAATTAAAAAAAAATTAAAAATATATTTTTTCCAAAAAATAAAAATAAAATGTTAAGGGTGGGACAATTATCACTTAGGGGTATGAAAAATAGATAGTAGCCGATTCTCAGACCTATTAAATATGTATATATAATTTCATAAAAATCGATTAAGCAGTTTCGGAGGAGTATGGTAACTAACATTGTGACACGAGAATTTTATATATAAGATTAGTAAAAGAAAAACTTTGGACCCCTTTTTAAGACAATTGCGCGAACAGTAGAGTATGAAATTTAGCACTATTAAAATTTACATTGCGGAGGAAATTCAAATTAATTGCATTAGAAGAACATTAAATTAATAAAATTAAACATTACCAACACTACTTTCATGCGACATACCTACTTACATGACATTAATACTATTTTCTTTACTGCTAAAGTCAGTTGAAAAATCAAAAGAGATTTTATAGTTTATGGTCGAATTTCGGCCACAATCGATCGCTAGTAGCATCAAATCCATGCTACACGAATGGCAATATTATACTCATCTTTGTTGTCTTTTTACATTAGGGGAGTCTGATCTCTTCTGCTACTACATGCTTGTTTGCTATTCTTTGTTATAATAAAAGTGTAGAATTCCGTAGCTAATCGTGACAACTACATAATTGTCTATTTCATCTTATTCTTTTAAAGGAATTAGCACAACGTTTTTTTCACTTCTGGAAAAACACACTTTTAGTAATATAAAAATGACCGCCCCGTTGATCGAGTGGTTAACGACCCTGACTACGCAATCAACGGGGCTCGGGTTCGATCCCCGACGGGGACAAGAATTTGTGTGATGAGCATAAATGTTTGTATTTCCGGGTTTGGGTGTTTATTATATATATTCTGGTATTTATATATGTATTTCTATGTATAAGTATCGTTGACTAACACCCATAACACAAGCAAATATTTGCTTACTTTGGGGTTAGATCAGTAAGTGTAATTTGTCCCGTGAATATTTATTTATATTTATATTTATTTAATTATAATGGAACTTGTATAAATTTTCTTTTACTTCTTCATGTACACGCATTGACCTGTGAAACTCACTAAGCTTTATTAATTTTACTTTCAACTTAATTGTTTAACGTATCCTAAAGCAACTGTTTTGTTAGCAGGATGGATGGGGCACTTACCTTTAACTATAATAATCAGTACTTTGAAGCTTAGTTTTCCTAAAACAGAGTCTTGTACTCTTTCACATTAACTAAATTTTATATATTATTAGCTTTTGCCTGCGGCTTCGCTTGCGTTGACAAAAAAAATGACGAACGATTTTTTTGTTAGTCACAACCAATCCAACCAAACAAGTCCTCATACCATTTTTTAGCTTTCTACCTTAAAAATTGCAAAATGCTCCATACAAACTTCCAACTCTCATTTTAGGGAAGTGGGGGGGGGTTAGAAAGAGACAAAAAGTAGCCTATGTCACTTTCAATGCCTTTAACTATCTCTATTTAAAAAAAACGTCAATTCGTCGCTCCGTTTTGACGTGAAAGCAGACAAACAAACACATACATACCCATCCCATTTATAATATTAGTGTTACGAATAATCTAGAAGCGTGTAGAATTGGAGCGCGCGCGCTAACTTTCTAGAAAACTCCTGTTGACAAACAAATAGTTGACCGGGGCTATGCCATAATAGACTTTGTGGGATATGGCATAAGGTTGAAAATAGCGTGTACTAGGATTTATGACTCATAACATGTTTACGATAAGAAGTGATTCATTGTTTCCCGATACATTTAGATTTTTCTGGATTCAGCTAGGACTTTCCCCTGCCTATAAATACAGAGATGTTGACAAACACAAGTCAGTTTTTATCAAGCGATCGAGAGCGATACATCAAGTGACAAGTGCGAAGCGGGAAGTGTTTTATTCTAAGTTCAGTGATAGTATAGCGAGTGACTATTGTGTAAAACGTATTTTAGTATTACGTTGTGTTGTGTTGTGTAAATACACGGATTTAATATAAGTGGTGTTTTCCTATAATCACGAACCCGAGTACGTAACATTAGTATGGATTCGTGAAACGAAAAGTTTTGTAGGTACCCATTTTTTACTATAATTGCGCGAAAGTTGGAGTAAGTTTACATGGTGAACGGGTGCAGAAACCTAATAAAATACTAAAAAAATGCTAAAATTTGTATATAATATGTTTTAAAACACATTAAATTAATAAAAATAAACAATACACACACTACCATAAACTTGACATACATATAATATACAGTTGTGTTAATGGTAAAAGTCAGTTGTCAAACTTAGAAGCGGTTTTATTGTTTTGTCTATAGTCAAACGGAGTCATTGAATTATGATCGAATTTCGACCTGCAGGCGATTAATTTTGTAACAATAGTTATTATGGAATTATGCAAGAGTTTAATTTCTAGAAATTAAAGTTTAAGTTTCATCCGGTACTTACACATACAATACCCCTACTATTTTTGATAACTATTGTTCTTACGTCGTAAATTCAATATTTCATAAATCTAATAAATTTTAATGTTATTTAATATGTAGAAATAGTACTAAAATTATAATAAACATCATTATATTGTTATAAAAAAAATAATCATAAAAGTCACTAAAATTAATATAATATTGTTACGTACTTCGAGTTCGTAATTGTGCAATAAAACACCACTTATGTGAAAACCGTGTATTTACGACACAAATATACAAAACACCACAATGCAGTACTTAAATACACTGATAAGCACTAATAACACTCACTATACTAACACTAGAATTAACCGACTACACAATAAAACACTTCTCTTATAGCTATCACTTTCTTTTATTTCTAGATCTCTCTAGCACTTCAAATCTTCACGTTTCTGGATTACTCGCAACAATATTTACATTAATATTATATAATTAATAATTATAATAAATAATTAAAATAATAATTAAATTGTAATTATTAATAATTCTAATTCATATTATTACTGAAATCGTAACAAAAATTATAGTCTTATTGTTCTTATGTAAAAATTAAACATTTTTTTTAATATATTTATTTAAATAATTAGTTTTATTTTTTTTTATTATTATTACTAACTCCCGCGCCAGGGCTTGTCCCGGGCACTACTGATGCTTCATCCCAGATTTTTTCACAACACAACGTGACTTACTACAACACTTTTGTAAATTTTTGCAAACTTTCAGCAGGCAGAAAAAATAGTATGTGCAACATGGGATGAATAGTGTGAGTTGCCAATGTATATTATTAACACAAATTAATTTAACAGTTTCATCAAGTTCTGACATCGGACAAAATAAATTATATTCTAAGCTTGATATTCCACAAGCAAATCCCCGAGTTGTATGTGAAAAATTTCACATAGCAGCGCTATATTCAAAAGATCTATCCTACGACACCCATATCACAGGAAAAACATGAAACAAAATTTATCTACACTTTCGGTTTAGGTGCATTATTTTTTTTTACTTATAACACTGTCATTATATTTTATTGTTTTTTTTTTTATTATCATAGGGTAGCAAACAAGCTGATGGGTCTCCTGGTGAAAAGAAACGACCATCGCATATAGACATATTATGTTAATTGTACGTTGCTATCTGAGGTGTTAATGTCACTTGTATAAGTTTACCGGCTATACCCTCCAAATCGGAACACGACAATGACGAGCATCAGCGCTATTCCGGCAAGAATAGGTAGGGCGGTGGTAGTGTCAGTAAAAGATATCCTTGTGATAGTAAGAGGATGTAGTTAAGAGATAACCGTAGACGCCACGTGTTAATGATGGTTATTATTTTCATATCATTAAATAGCAAAGAAATAGATGGCTCTCCTTAAAGAAAGGAACAACCATGGCCTATAGACACTAAAAATGTTAACGGTGCTTTACTATCCATGTGGCGGGGTCTTAATACCACATGCATAAGTTATCAGCAACCTTAACCTCCAGACTGAAACATGACAGTGACAAGCACTGATGCTACTGCGGCAGGAATAGGAAAGGCGATGGTACCAGACCCGGACATTTTACTTAAGAACAATAAGACAATGCAGAGCTCTAGACCAAGTAGTCACGATGATAGTAGCTCGTATAGCTAATCAATCGATCGCCTTTTACGATATGACTGGGAGAACAGCAGTTGGTCTGTCTTTCAAAGGCGGCCCAACAACACTACAACGAAAAAATCATTAGGATAGAAAAACAGATAGCTCTATCACAAAAGCCATTACTTAAAGTACTTAAAGATGTTAATGGTGCGTTACTGTGTGGCAGAGTAATATATCACTTTTTTATGTTACTTAGATAGGCAAACTTGCACACGCACCACCTGATGGTAAGTGATCGACGTCGCCAATGAACATAAACAAGTTTACCTGAAACTATCCCAGGTAACTCATTTATGTGTTGCCTATCCTAAGACATGAGATGTTAAGTCCCGGTGCCAGTAATTACACTACCTATCTTGCCCTTCTCTTAGAAACACAGCAAAGCTGTTTCACGGGAGAAACAAGCAAGATGGTAGTACCTTTGCAGCCGGGAGCGCGGCATAGCGCATCCCTCCCACCGGTAACGGTACCAAATACATGCAATTGCGTCAGAATTAGGTAAGGTGATGGTACCAAATGTTGCAGAACTCTATTATCTAGCAGTCATAATGGTAGTAAACGTTTTTTTATATCATAAGATAGCAAACAAGCAAATGGATATATATATATATATATATATATATATATATATATATATATATATATATGTAGGAAGTGGGTCAGATATGATAATTAAAATGCGGATGTGGTGATATAACAGCTCTTTATATTTTGATCAACTTTCCATTATTAATTACTAGTTTTCATAAACAAAGTGAACCGTAATTATTCCTTACTACAAATAAGTCATAATCTAAGCAATAGATAGTCAATTATAAATTGTACTGCGAATAATTTATAGTTCACAATGATAATTAACTTGTTTGCACAAATTAATTATCCAAAAGTCAAGGATAAGCTACTAGCAAGATACAACAAGTGTACCGAGCCACGCCAGAGCCAAGACTGCCCAAACGGGGGGCGCTCAGAGCCTTTTATACAGGTAGCAAAACAATTTGAGTAGTAGGGATATCGAACGATGCGCTCGGTGGCTCAGGCGTACACCTGTTGTTTACAATATTCTTGCATTTGATGACGCGGACGCCGTAATATACACCAAAGCTGTTAATGGTGCGTCGCTATCATTCGTAAGTTCACCGGCCTACCCTCCAAACCGGAACACGACAATAAGCACTGACGCTATTGCGGCAGGATTAGGTAAGGCGGTGGTACCAGACCCGGGCGAGACAATGCAGAACTCTACCACCTAGCAGCCACGATGATAGTGACTCGCATATCCAATCGGCCGCCTTTTACGACCTGCCTGGCAGAACGGCAGTTGGTCTATTCTACAAAGGAGCCCAGAACCAACACAGGGAGAATATGTATTTGTATAAAAAATATGTATTTCTATGTATTAGTATCGTTAACTAACACCCATAACACAAGCAAATAATTTGCTTACTTTGGGGTTAGATCAGTAAGTATAATTTTTCCCGTGAATATTTATTTATTTATTATTATTATTATTATTGAACTGCGGAACTCTACGAAAAGGTAAAACTCTATTTCTTTTATAAATAGTATTGAAACATTTCTACTATGATCCTTTTAGACTTACCAGAATATGACCCTGAAGTTAGCGGACAGCAGACAAAATAAAATTTCAGATAGGGATATCTACAAGCGAAATTAAGTTTTTCGAGTTTACCAAATTATAAATGGTTTGTCGTTGACTTACCTACAGATGATAATAAACAATTTTTTTTTTGCTAATAAAAATTTTTTTACGTTAAAAATTAAATTTTGGGAAACTCTCACCGTGTTTCCTATCGTTTCATAAATATGAAATTTTCAAATTTAGTTTATTTTTAGATCCAAAAAAGATGATTTCAGTTAGTTTTTTAAATTTTGGCTTAGGTCATTCTGGGACGTATATCTGCGAGTAAAATGATTATTATTAAAAAAAAATAAAAGTCACCTTTTCGTCTTTGAAAAATCTAAAGATGATATTTTTTTGATTTTAAATTTGTTAGTCGGATCGTTAGATATCCTTAATTTTTTATTTTTTTGAAAATTTTGGTGCCGGATATCAAAGTAAAAAATAATCAAAATCAAAATTAAAAAACTGTCATGTTTTCATTTTTCACGAATCTAAAGATGATTGATCTCGGATTTTTTAATTTTCTTATTTATTTCTTGAATATTCTTATAAAAAATAAATAAGAAAATAAAAAATCCGAGATCAATCATCTTTAGATTCGTGAAAAATGAAAACATGACAGTTTTTTAATTTTGATTTTGATTATTTTTTACTTTGATATCCGGCACTAAAATTTTCAAAAAAATAAAAAATTAAGGATATCTAACGATCGGACTAACAAATTTAAAATCAAAAAAATATCATCTTTAGATTTTTCAAAGACGAAAAGGTGACTTTTATTTTTTTTTAATAATAATCATTTTACTCGCAGATATACGTCCCAGAATGACCTAAGCCAAAATTTAAAAAACTAACTGAAATCATCTTTTTTGGATCTAAAAATAAACTAAATTTGAAAATTTCATATTTATGAAACGATAGGAAACACGGTGAGAGTTTCCCAAAATTTAATTTTTAATGTAAAAAAATTTTTATAAGCAAAAAAAAATTGTTTATTATCATCTGTAGGTAAGTCAACGACAAACCATTTATAATTTGGTAAACTCGAAAAATTTAATTTCGCTTCTAGATATCCCTATCTGAAATTTTATTTTGTCTGCTGTCCGCTAACTTCAGGGTCATTACCAGAATATATATACGAATTTTTCTTCAAAACTTTTATCAAGTTCATCGTAATTAAGTTTGTGTCTCACATATAAAATATTATTAAGATAAACTCAGTGGCGAACGCTCCCGAATGTTTCCAAAACTTCTGTTTATCATACACGTACATTTGGGACTTTTGGGAGTAGTCATTGTCAGAATATACTCTAACGTAGAGACTTAACACAAAACATATGAAGACATTGTTAAGGTCACGTTATATCATAATTAACAAAACTTACAATGACAAGTTCACGCACTAATAACAAAGAGTACTACTACTCATGTGCTAATAATTAATTATATTATACGCATGACCCGACTTTGCACGAATTGTGTACCTAATGTAAATTAGTACTGATCATGTAATTAAATAGAATAACAATTGATTGCTGGTGTTCCACAAGGTTGCTGCTATCACCGACACTGTTCCTTCTGCATATCAATGACATGATGCGAATTCGCAACATTTATTGCTATGCAGATAACAGTACTGGTGATGCTACATACTCCGTGTTTCTCGGGAACACGTCGAAGAGAGCCGAAACAAGCTTGTGTCCGAAGTTGAGAATCGACTAACCGATGTCTCGGAATGGGGTCGTCAAAACCTGGTCACTTATAACCCCAAGAAGACACAGCTTTGCGTGTTTTCCGCTTAAAAGACACCCTTTGTCGTGTCGCCTCGATTTGGGGATACTCTCCTGGCAGCCTCAGCTAGTATCGGAATTCTAATTCGGAGTCGACATATTGAATTACGTTCAGTTTCGCGGTCATTTGGAAGGTAAGGCTAAACTAGCCTCCAAAAAGCTCGGTATTCTCAGCAGAGCGAGACAGTACTTCTTGCCGGTCCATCGCCTTCAACTTTAAAAGGCTGAAATTCGGCCCCACATGGAGTACTGTTCTCATCTCTGGGCCGGAGCTCCTCAGTACCAGCTCCTTCCTCTTGATCGCATTCAGCGTAGAGCGGTTCGAATCGTTGACGACCTGGCTATTTCGAAACGGCTTGACTTTTTCTGCAAAAAAGCGAACTAAGCACACGGTGCATGGTTGATATAAACTTCGAATTTTTACGGATGGTTGTCGAATATTAAGCAATAAATAATGTACTAAGGCCTCCCTACTAAGTTACTATTTATTTAATATAAAATATTATACTACTATTATTCATATATGTAATGTTTTATAATTATATTACTACACTTTTATGTACTGACTTATACTTTTTATATATAAACACTAAAACAAAGCACTAAGCCTGCTTTTTTGACCGTCTCGTGGGCGCATCATAGAGGAATCACTGAAAATCAATGTTATAGCAAATAATGCTATAGCGTATGCTGAGATGAGCATCCTTTTGGTATCACATCACTTATAAAAAAGTAGTATATTTTATTACTTGCTTTTATTTCTGTCTTGTTCCATTTTCCTTGTAAACTAAAAATATTGTATAATATCTACTGTAATAGATTATGTAAAAATGTGGTATCAATAAATACTTTCTTATCTTAACATATCATCAGAAATTAGAAATCAGAAGTTTGTTCAATAAATTATTTTATCAGTTATTTTGAAGCGCCAATATTTTTTAAAACTACAACCGGATTGAAAACGTGGCCACACACTGCGAAAATCCGGCGGAAGAATCTCAGCTGGCTTGTCTTTTTTCATGTATATTTTTTAAAGTAAGATAATTACATAATGTTTACTTTGTAAGTATATATGGTATATTATTGTTCATATGTTGTTCATACGTTCTATATATTGTTATAATAATAATAAAGATTGCCGATATGAGGAGCAGTTAATCCCGTGCTTTCTTGTCATCTAGATATTCGGATATTTCACAGTAACCACACAGTTTTTTACACACAATCGTATTTACAAAGGTTAGATAGAGAAACGAGTAGCATATTTCATTTTAGTTCTGTATTTATTTTCCTGATGAGTTTTTTCATAGCTCACCCACTCTACGTATACATTCTCTGTGATTCCACCGCTATCTTCTGTCTCACTCACGCACTCTCTTTTCATATTATTAGATTTTTAAAACTTTCCCATAATATTTCCTTACATTTCCTAAAATTATGTAAGCCTTTTCCGGGCAATAGCTAACCCAAGAGAAAAGAATTATCTAATTTGGTGCATTTATTCCGAAATTCATACGGTGCGCGCACATACATTTTGGCGATTAATTATTTATTTATATAAGATTTATTATTTTATAGTAGCTCGTTAAACATATTATATAGTATGCCGTAGAACAGCAAGAAAACACATCCTTGAGATGGTAAGATAGAGTCGTTGTAGCAAAGAGATAACCGTAGACGCTAAGTGCTAATGAGAGGTTGTTGAAAAAAAAATTTATGTCATAAGATAATGGCTCTCCTGATAGACGGAGGCAAACATCGCTTATAGACACCGTGGTGGGAATTTAATGCCACATGCATTAGTTTACCAGCTACCTTACCCTCCAAACCTGAACACGTCAGTTACAAGCACTGACGCTTTTGCGGCAGGAAGGTGATGATACAAGACTTGGGTGAGAGAATGCAGAGCTGTAACACCTAGTAATCAAGATGTGAGTGACTCGCATAGCCAATCGTTCGCCTCTTACGAGCTGCCTGGCATTCTGGCAGATGGTCTATTCTTCAAAGGAAGCCCGGACCAACACGGGATCAAAGTAGAAAAAAGCATTACTTAAGTTATTTTGTTAAAAGTTCCCAAAAATGCTGCACAAACAACAGCAGCTGTGCATACTCACTAGATATAAATAAATAAATATTCATGGGACAAATTACACTTATTGATCTAACCCCAAAGTAAGCAAATTATTTGCTTGTGTTATGGGTGTTAGTCAACGATACTAATACATAGAAATACATATATAAATACTATTAGATACGTAATAAACACCCAAACCCCGAAATACAAACATTTATGCTCATCACACAAATGCTTGTCCCCGTCGGGGACCGAACCCGAGCCCTGTTGATTGAGTAGTCAGGGTCACTAACTACTCGACCAACGGGGCAGTCAAACTAGATGGTAGAATTTTGCAACGTTTGGACCAGGTTTGATACTATCTTACGTGTACCTGTCGCAAAAGCGTCGGTAGTTGTCGCTGTCGTGTTCAGATTTGGAGTGTGAGGTAAACGGTAACCTTTTGCTTGTGGTATTCAAACTCTATGCAAATTACAACGCACTATTAACATATTTGGTACCTTTAGGCGATGGTTCTCTTTCTTTCAGTTGTATCGTCTCCTTGTTTGCTGTCCAATGAAATAAAAAAGAAGTTAAGGTGGCCTATTGGTTACAAACTATAAATGTAACTATAAATTGCCCTGATGATGCTTGTGTAAGCGAAACCGGTTGGTAATAAGTCATAATAGCTTTGTTGTGAAACAGTACAAGTGTATAAGTGATAAAATATTACATTAAATTTAGTTTTATATTGCTTTTTTTAAATAATCTCAAAATAATTTTATAGCAATTTATATTTAAAAAAATAATCGCCAAGATAAATATTATCTTTCTTATTCACGAATGAACAGGTATCTAGCGGGGGATCTGATGCTTACAAAATTATGCAAATTATAATCGTTGAAAAAGTACTGGAGAAATTTCTTTGTATATTCAAGAAAATTTTACGGAAAGCGCGGTTAAGGTACTTTTGCCGTGCTCTTAACTTTTTTAGCTTCCGAGAGAGCCACAATTCGAGTTTCAGTCACTAAGGAATTTGAATAAAATAAGTTTGTGGATGTTGGCATAACGTTCAAATTATCGGTAGATACGTAATTGAGCATCAAATGTTTATGGGAAATTATTCAATACGTAAATGCAAATGATGAGAAATATATCAATTTCATTATCACAAACAATATTTTATTATATTGTAGAAGTTACACATTACACACAGATGGTTCATTCTCCAAAAGAGGACCAAATGACAGGAAACGTGTGGAACAAGTTTTCTCATTTCAAAAATTAGCATAAAAGCTACGTCTTATATCCATATGGTTACTTTGGATTTGAGGAAATATTCAATAGCACTCTGAAAGACAATTTGAGGCAATTTACCACAATATGGGATATGAACGTCTGCTGCACTTTGTTCGGTCCATTTTCAGTTTTATTAATAACTAGCTGCACCGTGCAGCCCGCTGCATTAAAACGGTTTTAGTGAATCTCGCGGGAACAACTAACTTTTCCAGGATAAAAAGTAGCTCATGTATATTCCCAGTCACCACCTGCCTGTCTGCCAAATTTCGTCTAAATTCGTTCAGTAGTTTTGGCGCGATTGAATAACAAACATCCATCCATCCAAACATCCAAACTTTTGCATTTATAATATTAAAACAATATAGATTGTGTTCTTAAACCAGGGCTTATCGTGTCTCATTCACTCTTACGTATTGAGTTATCATCCGCACGCTCGCTTTAATATTTATAAACCAACATCCATCGCATCGACTACGATGTAGAGCTACGTCGTAGTGCTCTACGTCGTAGTCGATAGACGCTCAAATATTATATTTATAAATATTACCTCGAAGAGAGCGTACGGATGGAGGGCAACATATCGTTGGGGTTTGACGTTGATATTGATATCCAGATGAATTGTTTCCTGTTTGGTCAATTTTATCTTGTGATATGTCTTTATAAAATAACGTCTTTAATAACATTAAGTTTATTTTAAAAAGACCCATTCCTTTATCTATTTATATTTATTATGGAAAGGTGATCTAATACGTTTTCACTTCATATGCATTATTTGCGCAGCAAAACATTTAAGGAGCTGATGATCGCCGAATGAAAATCTTATAGCATAGCAAAATTATTTTTTAAATGTCTGGTGCTATGTTTGTTTTAACGCTACATCACCAACCACGTCCCATATACATATTTAGGGGCTCGATTCATGTAACGAAATGTCAAACAATTCGAAGCGTTTAGATCAGGGGTCGGTAACCAGCGGCTCACGAGCCAGATGCGGCTCTATAGATGTAAAGCTGCGACTCTTTAGTTCCATACGCAAATAATAATAATTTTATTTAAAAAAAACATTTAAAAAAATCCGAAAATGAATAACAATATAAAGCCATTGCTCCAAATAAACTTGTTCGCTTTTTATTCTTGGCAAAAAAAATGTTGTGACTTTAAAAACTTTGGAATTTCGTAAATTGTAATTACTGACTCTTCCAACTCAAAACCAGAGGTCGGCAACCCCTAGTTTAGGCCTCTTACACATTACGTTCCGTCGATTCATGTAGCGACGTATTTATGTGTGTAATTACTCAATAGAAGTTTTGTTACGTGAATTAGCAGCTAGTCTTATCCTATTAAAGTACCTTACGTTTTTTCTTTTCAATTATAATTTATTTTTTATTTTTATTTTATAACCTTCTGTTTATTTGCTACCTTCAAACAAACAGAAGATTCTCGTGATGGATAGAGATAACGGTCACATATAGACACGTGTTTTGTTGGTGTATTTATTGATGGTGTGTTGCTATGCATGTGGCGGGTTTTTACCCGCTACTTTACCCTCCAAACCGAAACGCTACAATGACAAGCGCTGACGCTATTGTGGCAGGAATAGGTAAGACAGCGGTACCAGACTCGGTTGCAAATAAAACGTTGTTTTGACATTCTCGAGTGCGTCTGAATTTTCTTTTATTATAGAGGAAATGATGTAAGAACAACATCATTTCCTCTATAATAAAATAAAAATGATGTGGTGTCGCGGGACACCAGGTAGGAACGAACTTCCTTCGGCTAAACGGCACTACTCGCTTGTGTACGCGACTGTCGCGCCTGCGCACGTCTCATTTAACGCTTTTATTCCACGCATTTTTCTTACGGTTTTACTATCACATTTTTTTCAGTTCGGTCGCGCAGCAAAATCCCTATCCCCTCCAAGCCTGCCGTAAGGAACTTCGTTCCAATAAAATCTAACAATTCCTACATGCCAAAATTGTCGGAAATTTGTTTTTTTTTCTGCCCTAGTTACCCACCTCTACACAATGGGCTTATATTTGGTGGAGAATCTTAACAGTATGCAAGTTACCCTCCATATGTTAATCTGACATGCTCGAATAAAGCAGAGCTCTTGGCCTTCCCTACTAATATGATTTATTAAAGTATAATTTATCCAAATTAGCTTAGTTTTTTTAGTTATTCTTAATTCCTTCCGTATTTGTCCAGGCTCTTTCAAAGAATAGACAGGCAGTTCGTAGAAGGCAAACGATTGGCTATACGTGTCACTACCTTCGTGACTACTAGGCGGGGAGTCTCACTGGGGTTTTGGTACCACCGTTTCACCTATTCCTGCTGCAAGAACGTCAAAGCTTCCATTATTTTGCTCCGGTTTGGAGGGTAAAGTAGCTGATAGACTTATGCAAGTGAAATTATTATCCAGCCACAAGTATAGCAACTCACCATTAACATCTTTGTAATCTATAGGCGATGGTTCTCACTTCCCATCAGGAGAGCCATCTGCTTGTTTTTCATCTGACAAAATAAATAAATAAAAAGAAAGAAACGTTTATTATAATAAACTATAAATGCTTATGTTATGTTAAAACTAATAATCGTTACGTAAAACAGTATATACTAACTGACTATCTACCACGACTCTGAGTGAATTTTTAGTCCGAAAATGAACCCTCATCAAACTAGTTAATGATCTCTGTACTATGAATACCAACGAATGAAAATCTGTTCTTTATTAAATAGATCCTTTCTATGAGACAGGTTTGATTAAATTTGAACGTGACAGCCGTAGTAAAGTTAGATGTAATTTGCGACTCGAGTAGGTAGTGTTATGTCGGGCTATTTTACGTTAAATTACAAACTCAGTGGTGCGTTCATTAACACCAGCTGCGACCATATTAATATTCCTGAACTTTACTTATGTAATAATGAGGAGCCTAAGGCATTAAGTTTATCAAAGCATGAAAAGTTCATTTCTGTTATCATAATATGAAATGTAATATTAATTACTTCTCATGTCTAACTACTCGTGTTATTTATCTCTCGCATAAATCTTACTTGTATATTTATGTATTACTCACAGTTAGGTATATGTGTGTATTTGTATACGTGTGTATGTGTTTTTTATTTTTTCTTTTTATGAAGATACTAGCTGACCCATGCAGCTTCGCCCGCGAGTACATTAATAAGTCGTCCAAATAGCTTTTAATAAAAATTTCAGCCCTCCAGGTTCTGATTATTGAAAAAAAAATAGCCTATGTTTGACCGTCAACTATATCCATGCCAAAGGACATAAACCACGTTGTATAGACCTTTGGGCTAAATACGGACAGTAAAACCAGGACTTGGTTTTAGTTATTTTAGGTAGCTTGAACTATTGCGATAATATTTGTATACATATTTTTGTGTACAATATTACACTTTTTTTTATTACTATTTATTAGAATATTGAACTTTATACCACATCAATCACTTTGTAAGTAACATTTTTTAAACATTGATAGTACAATACCCATCTCTATTATAATAGATGACAATTAACACACGTACTTAAATATTAAAATAATTTCTTCCTTGGGTAATGTTAGATTCACAATTGATGCTATACACTGATTTGTGTAAAATCGTATCCATCTAAGTATTCATTAGTTTTCGTAAGTCACAACGGGTGCAGTGTCTCGGGCATACGGGACTCGTCAAAAAAAGGCATTATGAGAAATCACCAGGAAAATCTAGTAAAAAAAGGACACCGAAAACAGTAATAACATACACAAGCGCATGTATCTAAGTGAAAATATTTAATATAACAATTTAAAAATTGACATTTGATAGCCGTCAACAATTAAAAATGTTGTCATTGTAAAAAAATTCAAACTCGATTCCAGTAATCGAGAAAAAATATTTTATAATAGTTACATACTTCATGTTGATATTTCAGTAATATATAATAAGTAACGGTATAAGAGACGTTTATTTAATGATAACTATTATAATTGCAGTGTTTCAGTATTTATGTTATACTAATTTCGAATGAATGTTTTCTTAATTAAGCAATATGTTTTTTTTTTCAAATGTTACATACTGTATATTATAGGTAAAATGGTATGTGCTGTCTATACATTTTAATTACAGGTTCCAGCTACTTTTACTATTTTTTTATTAATAAAAGATTAATTAAATTGCTATAAAAATAATATTTTACTTATTTGTATATAACAGCTACTAGTTATTGTTAGATTCTAGTAAATAAGTAACATACTAATTTACTTGTAGTTGACAGCAGCAAGAAGCATTAAGTAGAAAATAACTTTTTGCGTTATCGCAAAAACGTTTAATATGTTGCAACCGGTAAATATCGTTCAAATTCAGAAATACCTCTCCAACAAACGAATATTATAAAAATCTTGATTAGAAATAATATTAACAGTCCAGTCTAAGTGAAATATTAGTTAAAACCTAAGAAATAGGACAAAATTATAAGACGTCATGAAAATCGATTTCTGATCGATAAATCGATTTTGATTTATGAACTAAAAGTTTGGCTAGCAACATTGGCAAATAGAATGGTAGTCTATACTCATTACTATTTTGATGAATATCAGTTTATGTCCTTTAAAATAATGATTTTTAATATAACATGTGGTCACTCCATAATTAAGACAATATTTACAAAAAAATATATTACAATTTTTGGCAAATATTACTTTTTCATAGAGTGCTGTTCGCTAAATAGCCCATAATGGCTTTACTCCTTTCATGAAAATCGGTCGAGCGGTTTAGCCGTGAAAGCGTAACAGACCGTCAGACAGACAGACTTTCGCATTTACAATATTAGTATGGATATTTGTTACTTAAGATAAAATGTATCTTTACCTATACCTGTTTTACTTCTTTCTTATAATAAGTTACTCCCTTAATTTCTGCTAAGCATTTCGTAAGAGGCGAACTATTGGCTATACGTATAAGTCCCAATCATCGTGGTTGGGTGGTAGTTCTGCATTGTCTTGTCTGGATCTGGTACCACTGCCTTACCTATTGCTGCTATGACCATTAACTATCTTGTTCTTCAATATGTACAGTCGTTTACCAGTTAACCCGTGTATAGCACAAAAATACCAAACGACTACGATATGCCCTAAACTGGTTTTATTTTAAAGACAATAACGTAAATATGATTTTATTTGTTATTTATCTAAAATTTGTGCAAAACGTGTAGAAAGATGGACTAAAAAGGGGGCCTGGACCAGACCGAGAGGTAGAGTTTTACAATATTTTGCACGGTTTTGTACCACTGATTTATGTCCCACCGCAAATAACATCAATGTTATTTACTGTTGTATTCTAACTTAAGATAAAGTATCCGGTAAGTTTATATGTTTCATTCCCGCTATTTAGATGGCTTGGCGGGATTAACATATTTGGTGACTTTAGGTTATGGTTATATCTTTAATCACGAGGTGACCCTCTTATCTCTTATTCTTAAGATCTGTAATTAGATCTTATTTACTATCCTAGATACTGTGACAATATGTTTGACCACTATTATAATTGATCAGTTCGTAGATGGTTCGTAGCCTAACTCAGCTTACAATGATTATTATAAAATGGGAGTGTTCAATGTTTATGTCAGAAAATATATGTGAATTCCAGCCAACAAACATTTTTATTACTTAGACCACGGGATCTACATTTTCCCACGCAATATCCTAATTAAAACTGCATGGCATGATGAGCTGAATCCGTAAAAGTATTCTAAAAGACACTAACATGCCAAGAATTTTACGATGGGAAGTAACGTTTTAGGTTTTTGTTTTCATTTTCTTGTTAAATCAATAGTAGATATGCCCCGCTCACTGCACAGTCAATGTTTCTTCCTTTCCCAATATAAATGTTTATGTGGGTACTGATTTGCACATAAATACAAACACAAAAAGATTTCACCTATTGATCCGTCTTCGGGGTTTAAAATGCGAAACTATTTGGTATTGCAAATGTATGTATTAATATACGAAGTCAATATATTATGATCGCATATCAAATTTTATGCAAATGTGTAAAAAAAAAGAATTGCTTCGATGGGATTAATTTACAATTATTTTCAACAAATTTCGATTTAACAATTTAATAAACAGGTAATAACCATTGACAACTTCATAGGCTATACCCAAAAATATTAATATTTTCAATGAAAATTGCACAAAAACAATAACTTTGTACCATTGATATAAAAAACCCTAGATACACAATTAGTGTCACAGGGATTTTTATATCAATGTTATGTATTTACTTTTTATATTTTCGTTCCGCAGGAGCTTTTTTTAACTGATCAATACATTTTTTATGTCATAACATATAGCAAACAAGCAGATGGGTCCCCTGATGGGAAGAGTCAACCATCGCCTTACTTATGCATGTGGCATTAGACCTCGCCATAAGGGAGCAACGCACCAAAAACATATTTGGTGTCTATACACCAAATATGTTTATGGTGCGTTGCTCCTTTATGGAGAGGTCTAATGCCACATGCATAAGTTTATCGGATATCTTACCCATCAAACCAGAACACGACAGTGATAAGCACTGGCACTGACGCTATTGCGGCAGGAATAGGGAAGACGGTGGTACCAGATACGGGCAAGATAATGCAGAATTCTACCACCTAGTAGCCACGATGGTAGTGTCTCGCATAGCCAATCGGTCGCCTTTTACGACCTGCCTAACAGAACGGCAGTTGGCCTATTCTTCAGAGGAGCCCGGGATCAACACGGGAAACATACTTAAACTTCGTGAGTAGCTTCCTTATGGTGAGTCCATTAAACTACGACTTTTTGCAAAATTGCTGCGATTTTATTTTCAAACAAGCATCATCGAAATGTGACGAATATCCCATGTATTTTTTCCGAATTGATTGACACATACTTAGTTTGAATGCATTTAGAAGACAATAAGCATGTACTTCAAAAATGTTTTGTCTGACAAAAAAAACTTCATCGGGGAAGCTGGTTTGCCAGCGC
This sequence comes from Apodemia mormo, assembly GCA_036924255.1. Lineage (NCBI taxonomy): Eukaryota > Metazoa > Arthropoda > Insecta > Lepidoptera > Riodinidae > Apodemia > Apodemia mormo. Next base: position 9,332,795 of record JAUPFN010000010.1, on the reverse strand, counting down.
GAACATGCTTTATTTAAGCATTTTTGTTTGGGACAAGAATAAATATACATATCTTTTACATTTGCTGAATTGTTTAATAATTATTGATGTTATAAATTAGTCATAATATTCGTCAAATTCATTGCCGCGTTGTTTCAGACCAATAGAGAAAAAAATCGTAGAAAGAAAATTTGTTAGACTCAAATATACTTATAAATGACCTGGTACAACAATTATCTTAAATTACTTTTTAGTAGTCGCCCTTCGGGCCTAGCGGTACCAATAAGTATATGAGATACTGGGTTCCAGTCCTAGTCACGCATTACTTTCAAGGAGCTTATCAGTTTCTAAAAAAAAATTTGTCCGAGAACGCACATGTACCCAACTTGTCGATAGGACTGCTATCACAAAATGCGACGTAATACTTTGGTTACTCATGCGTGCAATAGTTGCACATCTGCCTATATCTATGGGAATATGGGTGTGGTGTTATTTTTTTTCTTTTAAGTAAATATTTCTAATCCAAACAAAGACATAGGTTACAACTAGTATAACAAAACAATGAAATTATATTCCAGAAGAATATTCTATGTGACTAGTGACTACGCATAAAATTACGTTGTGTTACATATGTCCATCGCACACAAGATACCAACTTTGGACTAAGCATTGCTTAAAGATTTTTGTGGGCGTCTTTTACTTTATAAAATTTCGACATGTTGGCTAATTATCCATACTAATATTATAAATGCGAAAGTAACTCTGTCTGTCTGTCTGTCTGTCGTTACGCTTTCACGGCCAAACCACTGAACCGATTTGGATAAAATTTGGTACAAATATAGTTTGAGACCCAAGAAAGGACATAGGATAGTTCTTATCTTGGAAATCTCACGATAACGGAAACTATGCGGGTTTTTATTTTAGAATTTTTTCCACGCGAACGAAGTCGCGGGCACAGTTAGTAAAACATATGTAAAAAGATATTTTTAAAATGTTTATTAACTAATAGCGGCTTTCGGACTCAGCTCAAAGCTTAAAATTATTTTGAACTATTTTATTAAATTTATGAAAGTTAAATTTAGACATACAACCTGCCCAAAAAATAATTCCTGTAAGACTGAATCCACGCCTTTACTTGAACGTTTTATCACGGTTTAATCACGGAATCATCGTTTCTTAATATTTTATTGGTTAGCCAATATTTATACTTTTTTACACTTACTTTAATACACATAACAGGAAGAAACAAAAGGCGAACTTAACGAAATGTGCATTCTATATTAGTCAATATTTGAGCTTGCAAAAAAGTAATGACCTACTCATCTATATTATCTATATTTAATAATATAAATGCGAAAGTTTGGATGTTTGGATGGATGGATGTTTGTTACGTAATCATATAAAAACTACTGAACGGATTTGAATACAATTTGGCACACAGGTAGCTGATGACCTGGAATAGCATATAGGGTACTTTTTATCCCGGAAAAATTAGGTGATCCCGCAGGATTCGCAAAAAACTTTTATAATGCAGCGGGCTGCACACTGCAGCTAGTATGATTATATTAATACGTGAAGCAACATTTTTTACCCCTTTTTAAAACAATTATTCGTACGGTGGAGTATTTAATTTGGCACAGTTAAAGTTTATATTGCAGAAGACTGTAGTAACCTGATGGTTTTGAATAATCTGCATTAGAAATACATTTAATCAATTTAAATTGTAGAGGGTATCATTTCGTTTGAGTAGTAGGTTCGAATTCAGTGCGCTTAAAGCTGACAGCGATGTTTTCGAAGCGCACGTTTTGAATCGCTTGCAATTTGCTTATTGACTTTATTTTTTCTGCAATACTTGTCTCATGTATTTTTGTATTATATGGTTCAGTACACTTTTTACAGCGCCGAGTTGATTTACATGATTTATCATAATGTGTGTAAAGACAATAAGGGCAGATTTTATGCTTAAAAATAATTTCCATCTGCTCCTTGGCTGGTAAATTAAAAAATGTCTCACACATGAATAAATCATGGAATGAACTACAAATAATACATGGTTTTCTTGTATAATATGCTTGATAAAATCCTTTGCGGAAGGGTTGATTCTGATAATGAGTCGCTGGGACGGCCTTGTTTTTGTTGGAATATTTCTGTGCTTGATATACTGGCTTGATCGTGCTCTGATCATTCTCCCTTTCTTGACTTTGTATAGGTTCGAGCGCCATAAATTTATTTTCGATAAATGACATAAATTCTTCATGTGTAGGTAGAGTGCGCGGCTCTTTGCGAGACGTCTTGCAATTGCTGTAGTTATCCATGTCTAACTTTTTTGATAAATAATTACACACACTACATTCATGTGTCATACAAGATAATATATACACAACTAGCTGACTCAGCTGACGTTGTTTTGTCATACAAATTACTTGTAATTCATATGTTGTTGGGGTACTTGAGAGGTGGGAATCAATTGAGCTAAAACCTATCCTATCTTTTACGTTTGACCAAACAGTAGATATTTACAAAATTTTATTAAAATCGGTTTAGTAGTTTTGGAGTCCGTCGCGGACAAACAGCGAAAGACACATAATTTATATATATATATATATATATATATATATATATATATATATATATATATATATATACTTTTTCTATTACCTACTACTTTTTTTGGAAACGCTGCCTTCGTTCAAATAAATGTGATCAAAATTTTCTGCATTTATAATTTTGTCTTCCTTGATGGATACATACTTAGTTTTAATGCATTTACAAATAAGTAACTCGAAGAGTATCTTTTACGACAAAACCACCGCATCACTTAGCGTGTGTACAATCGAAAAATGCCGAAAAACACTTGTATTTGTGACAGGAATCATTACATACAGAATCATCGATTTTTTATATTATAAGATAGCAAACAAGCAGATGCTATATTAAAAAAATGAATGTGAACTTTACAGTATCAGCTTCTTCTTTTTGGCCGCATTCGAAGTTGAGTGGCTTGAATCGTCTACGTGTTATATTGCCTACATTTAATTGGCTCATTTCTTCGGTAGTACGTAAAGTGGCAGTGTTTTAAGAAATGTTTTAAGAAGCGCGTACCATCTTAGGCCACATCTTAGTTTACTATCAGGCGAGATCGTGATCAAGCGCTTCCTATCGATTGTCGATACTAAAAAAAAGAAATCTCACTGAATTTCAATGTCAGAAAAATTCCAATGTTTGATAATCCACAACGAATACGATAAAATACAATTTTTGAAGCACTTTTTGTCTCACACTACTCTTCCCTAGATCCTATTACTAATGCAGGTTTTGATACAATCTAATATGTAAGAAAAGATTATATCCATTCCTAAAGGCCAGTAACGTAACTGCAAGACTTCTGGCGGCGCAGTTGTCTATACCCAAGCAGCAATCAAGCATGTTTACTACCCATAAAGCAGCTCATATATTACTTAAAGTTCTATTGCTGTCGTACAATGGTGTAAAAAGATGCTTTTATCGGTATAAATGACCTTTATGAGTTTTTATACAGCCTAATGCTGTACACGGCCTTTCTTAGAGTTTCGCGTAAGCTTTAGGCGTTATATCTGAATATTAATACACTACTGTACAACTTTTAGTATTTTGTACCTCATTAGGCTTATTTTAACACTTAAAGCTGTACATTAGCTGTATTATGTTTAGCACGGGAATTTATTACAGCTTTAAGTGTTATTATAGTATCACTCAACGCTTATTTCTGTAAAATAGGAGATGCAATCACCGTTCTACAGCTAATATTTATGGCGTAATTGTAGACTGTTATGCAGCCAATGGTGTTAAAAAATCTGCATATACAGCTGTAGTGCAGCTCAAGGCTGTATTACTGATTTTGTTACTTGCTGTTTTTATATCTGCATCGTTGATATCATGTGGAAAAAATCAAGAGGAAGATTGAAAAGGAATATTTAAATATTATAAATTACCAACCAAGTAATCGTGATGAAGATAAAGCTGAAAAATTACTAAGTCAGGTAACCTACAATCGTCATTTTTATTAATGTTCAAGGAAAAGGGTTCCGTAACAAAAACATTAAAAAGTGATTGTAGGTTATCTGATTTATTATTTTTAGGCTTATCTTCTTCATTAAAGTTATTTGGTTGGTAATTTATAATATTTTAAAAATATTATTTATATTTAAAAATAATATATATTATATTATTTTTAAATATAAATTAATAATAATATTAATATATATTATATTATATTATTTATATTTAAATAATATATATATTATTTAAAAATAATTTTTTTAATGTCATAAGACAGCAAACTAGCAGATGGGTCTCCTGATGGAAAGAGTCAACCATCGCCTATAGGCAGCAAAAATGTTAATGGTGCGTTGCTATCTTGTGGCGAGGTCTAATGCCACATGCATAAGTTTGCCGGTCACCTTGCCCTCCAAACCGGAACATGACAGTGACTAGCACTGACGCTTTGCAGCAGGAATAGATAAGGTGGTGGTAGAAGACCCGGTCGAGCCAATGCAGAACTCTATTCCCAAGTAACCACGATAGAAGTGACTCACATTGCCCATCGGTCGCCTTTTACGACCTGCCTGGCAGATAGGCAATTGGTCTATTCTTCTAATAATATATAAAAAAGAGTTAAAAAGAGAAATAAAAATCATTACACTGAGAAAATATGTATTTTATTTATTTTTAACTTGCTACTATACGGAGTGTTACAAAAGCGGTATAGTAAGCCGAAAGGGGGTGACTGAGAGGGTCATTCTGAACAACTTTTGTTCAACAATTTGTGAAAATTCGCGAAAAACAATTTTGTTTTTCCATTGTGAATTTCTATGGAATCATCAACAAAATTTCTATGGAGAATCATTTTTTTCGCGAATTTCCAAAAGTCGTTAAACAAAAGTTGTTAAGAATGACCCCCTGAGTCACTCCCTTTCGGCTTACTGTACCACTTTTGCAACACCCCGTATATATGTATACATACAATCATTTTAAAAATATTATATACTTAGATACAATTACAGGAAAGAGAGTATGTGTTTCTCTTTGAAGAACTAATAATATTAAATCACAAGCACGAAATAACGTATTCTTCTTAAAAATATTTTTGTGATAGACCAATCTTTAAAGGGCTAGATTTTTCGTTCTTGATCAACTTAGTTATATCATTTTGTTTTCTTGGCCATTATAATTCACCTTTATCCTCCCACAAACTGGATACGATGCAAATAGAGTTTTGGCTTCTTTCAATTATTTTTATTATTTTATAAGGCATATTTCCCTGAAAAATAAAGTAAAACATGATTAAAATACATATCCTATAAGTTATAGTTAACAATAAGTTGGTTTAGTTGTAAAGTCAAACGACCGAAATCAATACATCACAATAGCGAAATCAAGTGATATATGTTTCGTATTTAGGGTTCTTCAATTTTTGTACGCATCTCTAAACATAAGTTAAGTGATTAAAAGCCAATGACTGTATAATAGATTTATATAGGGACTTAGTACAGCCTAAAGTGTATTTGGACGGTAATTAAAAGCCAATAGCGGTATAATAGAATAAAAAAGAGATTCAGTACAACTATTTGCAGTATATCACCCTCCAAATACACTTTAGGCTGTATAACAAAGCGTCCCCATTATTGTGTATTAAAAACAACATTAAAGAAATATATTGTTAAATAAAAGATATATTTAGCAATAGCTAAAGCTATATCGTGACAAGCAAGTTATATTATGATCAGTATGCCTATATTTACAATATTGTACCATAAATACTTGTATATTCTAACTTTAAACACACTTACCGTATTTTGCAATGATTTATTTGTGTTATCTTGATTATTTCGTTGGCGCGTGAATATTTTGAGAGAAAACATACACGATTTTACAATGATTTTGAATTTGCACTTTGAATACACCGTTCAATACTGCTCCAAGTCCAAGAATTTATCGTTTATTAATATATTTTTAATTATGGCGTCTGCAGATACGTGGCATAATTAATGAACAATATCAAAAACAGATTGTTACTTTTTATCATTTTCAAACACCTATTAAGAACCTTTAGCTGTATGAGAGAGTATATTTAGTGTTACAGTTTCTTTATACACCGAATAACAGCCTTTGTACAGCCTATAACAGCTTGTACAGCTATTATGCAGCCTATTTAACGCTTAGCTGTACAAGACAGTTACAAGAGAGTATCCTTAGTGTTATAGTTTCTTTATACACCAAATAACAGCCATTGTACAGTTTATAACCGCTTGTATAGCTATTGTGCAGCCTGCATAACGCAATAAGCTGTATAACTTGGGGCCCTTTTTGGTGTTATATCGGCTATAGAAGCGCTTCTACAGCCTTTGTACGGCTTAGTATACAGCTTTAAGTTTAAAATGAACCTAAATGCAGCCTATATACAGCTTAACGTGCTACTTGGGTAGATCTTGGAAATCTTGGTGATTTATTATCAGATGAGTCTCCTGACAGTTTTCCCTCTCTTCTATATAAAACAAAAATCTTACAATACAATAACTCTTTATTGTGCACCAAAACATGTAAGTTACAAAATAAATCGTATAAGATACACAAAGGCGGTCTTATCAATAAAAAGTTATGTCTTCCAGACAACCTTTATAATTAGGATAACAATACACTCGGAAAAATGGTGCTAACCACAAGATAATCGGTTTTGTACTCTTAAATAAAAAGACAAAAAATTATAATAAAAGTAACATCCAATTACACAAAAATAAAATCAGCAAATAAAACACAGTGTTGATACGTAAAACTAATTTGAAAAATAAAATTAAACTACTAAGTACATAGAAAGTGAAGTTTCCCCATACTTGTGAAAGAGCTTATGCTCGACGTTTTTTTATCTCTATTGGGAGAGAGTTTCAAAGCGTAACATCTTATGAGACGAAGGAACGGCTGTAATAATTAGTATTTTCTTTGGCCCTAACAGGGAACGATTATCGACCGATCTAAGATTCATTTTTCGTGAGCACAGAATCATCATAAAATATAGCTGCATACGAGGTTATCTTTAGGTGATGATATACAGGTTTGACTTAAAATAAATTTTGTTTTAAAATTAGTAAGTTAAATTTGATTAAAATAAATGCCTTAAAATGTTCATTTACTGATTATAGTGAGTGTGCGTTGAATCTCAGGGAACCACAACCACTGGTTCGTGTAATTTGAATTGACACCATTGACGCGTGACTGCCGCCTTACGTTATTTCACGGTTGTGTCACGCCGCATTGGTATTGAAATATCGTAAAATATATTTGGATATCTAGATACTAGTGATGGGTAATTTTCGGAAAAATTTCAAACCTTGGAAATTTTTCCTTTTATTTTTCAGAAAAATAAAAAATTGGAAAAATAATGGAAAAATATTGTTTACTGTAAAATATTTATTACTATAAAATTTAAAATATTGTTCTGATATTACTTATCATAAACATGTTTGATGCATATGATTCAAACTTTTTTTTTATAAACTCTTTTACTATAGATTTATATAACATTTACATAATTTTCAACTGGAATGTAGATATGTAATGTAGGAATGTTGGATAATTAATCTGAATCATCACTTTCAAACAGTAGATCATTTTCTGTATTTTGTGCTGCATCTATAAATAATATGTCTTCAATTAGTTTGTCAATGTTTCATCATATCATCTTGACATTTTTTTTCATTTCATCATATTCTTTACAATGTGTGACGTTAAAGTTTTTCTAGTAGGTAACTGATACGATGGTGTCAAAACAGCAAAAACTTTCTTCCATCATGGATGTTCTGCCCAAGAAATAGGGGTTCCGTATACTGCAGTAGTTAAAGCTATTAATTGATTTATGTCTATTTTTCATTTACCATACAAGCTGCTGGAACTGACAGACACAATGAAGTAGAAGGTAAACTATCCGTAGAATTGGTTCCTTTCAGATCTAACATAATTTTCACATCTCGTGGAATTTTATCACCGCGTGTGTGACCGCATACGGGTTACGTTAGCGTATCGAAATATTTTCATACAATACCTACATGATACACCATGATTTCGTTTTTCCAACAGATTCCACGTATTTTTATCTTTGTTACGCCCCATTATAATTATATTTAACCGAAAGTTATACTGTTTTAATAAAATTGACAAAGAAAAAACACCACTTGCATGAAACGTAAGTATACACTATAGAGAAGTTGCACGCCAATTGAGTAAAAATTACGTAGCTAGTATTCAAAAGGTCTTGCGGGAAATCCCCGAGACATTTGTAGCAACTAGTACAAAATGTTTTAGTGTTGCCAAAGTATAGAAGACGTATTTATTAAATTGTTCGAATATTTTAAATAATAATCTAAAATAGTGGGTAAGTATCGTTGTTGTTCAACGTGATGAAATAAATACCCTAGCCTTCTAGTGGGGCGCAGTGAGGTCATAGAAAAAATATGTTTAGTAATATCTTCACAATTTAGGAATAGATAATTACGGTAATTAATCAATAGTTTAAATTATTTAGACATATAATCCATTGTTTGGCAACAATAGAATATCTATTATCTACATTGTACTAAATAAATAACATACTTTATTTATCATTTTAACATATATCTTGAAGTGAATCACTTATATATTTGATATTTTTTATGTATTAGATTGGTTTAAAGTTGTGGGTGCGTATCTGTGTTAAAAACGGAACTCGTTAATATATTTATATTAATGTTGCTGATTATCGATACTACAAAATTACCTATTCACGGGGATTCCCCATAGACATATTATGTCATAAATTATTTTATAACGTGGAAGCTCCTTGATCTTGATTCACTTGTTTAATCGTGTTTGTGATATTAAATATAATATAATATACAATAATATTTGTTCCGTTCGAAATTGAGCTCATCAATATGAGTCCAATGATATTATATGTATGAGTCTATGTAAGTATAATAAGTAAAATGTTATATTTTTTCTTTCATTATAACTAACCGTGCCGAAAACTATGAAAATTTGTTTCATATGTGGATATTATTGTTATTTTAGCAAAAAAAAAGGAAATTTTCACAAGACTGTCTCGAAGCAGAAGAATTTGAATTCTCGCAGGTTTGGGAGGGGAAATGGAAAAAAAGCGGAACTAATGAAGAATGCACAAATACCTCGCCGATCTACGAAATCGAAGAAAAAGATAAACCACGTCCAATCAAATCACAGTCAGCTACAAAAGAGAGCAAAAGTGATTCTGATAAGATTTACAACTATAATTGTACACAGAAACAAGAGAACTCTTTACTATTGGAAGAATTACTATATGTAGCTCCATGTATGAGAAACTTACTTTATCGTCATATTTTAAAATTTGTAGATGGATTTAAAGGAAAACACATCAATGTAGATGAAGTGACAGTTTTGTGTCCTTCAGTTACCTCAGTCTGATCAAAATTGAGTGTTTACATAGAGCGAAATGTTATTTTTTTACCGTTGTAAGAATAGTACTTTCATATACTTAAATAAAACAGTAGCAATAAATATTCAATGTCATAATTATTTTATTTACAATCCAAGTTTAGTGGAAAAATATTGGAAAAGAAATGGAAAAATATCGGAAAAGTATTTTTTTTCTTTTCTTTTCCATTCGAAATTTTTCCATTGCCCATCACTACAGTACCCGGCGATAAATATTGCACATCGAACTTTGGAAAGAGACAATCGGATAATTTCGGCTTCGTAAAGCGTTATCTCTGTCCCACACTACCTATGTGATGTTTAGTCAGTCGTTGTTCAAGTACGATAGAGTGCAGTCGCGTCCCGATCAAAATATATATTTAGAGTTGATAACACCCACAAATTTAAATAATTTAAAGTTGTAATATGGCATCTTTCGGAAAAAGAGGGAAACCTTTACGAGGTCAGTCACGTGAAATTATCTACAATGTTTATAAATACTTTGTAAGCGAAGCTGATAGATTTAAAAAAAAAGTAGATGAAAATGTTAGTTTTTTATTTTAAGAAGATTCAAGAGCGAGTTGCAAATGCCACTGGAATTTCAAGAAGAACTTTGAACAGTATATTAAACGAAGTCAGTACTGAAACACATTCGACTGGAATTAAGTTCAGCACTCCAAAAAAAGGGAGACCAAAAAAGCAATTTCGTTTGGATATGGACGATTTTGATTACGATGTTGTTCGAAGAATGGTGTATGATTTTCACTTACGATTTAATGAACTGCCAACAATAAAATCATTAAAAGCTAAATTATCTGAAGCTATTAATTACAATGGGTCTGAAAAAACGTTGAGAAAAATACTTCATGACATGGGATTTCAGTTCACTAAAATGGAAGATAATCGAAAAATTCTAATGGAAAAGCACGACGTTAGTCTCAAACGAATGGAATACCTTGATAAAATACGCAAATTTCGCGAAACAGGAAAAAATATCGTCTACATGGATGAGTCATATATACATGCATCCCACACTAAAGGGAAATCTTGGAGTGACGATAAGAAAAAAGGAGTAAAAAAGCCAATTTCAAAAGGTCAACGTTTGATAATAGTTCATGCGGGAAATGAAAAAGGCTTTGTACCCGGTGCTTTTTTAACGTATAAATCCACGGACACTACAGGTGACTATCACAATGAAATGAATAACGATAACTATGAGAAATGGCTGGTTAACCAATTAATCCCAAATATACCCAGTGATTCTGTTCTAGTTAACGACAACGCACCCTATCACAACAAGTATGTTGAGAGACCCCCCAACTCAAACACCATTAAACGGGAAATGATCAACTGGTTAAAATGACGTGAAATTCCAGTTGATCCAAAATTAACAAAAACCCAGATTTACGCTATTATATGTCAGCACAAGGAGAGGTATACAGAGTTTTCTGTGGACAAAATACTTGCCGAACATGGGCACACTGTGTTGCGATTGCCACCATATCATCCGGATTTTAATCCAATTGAAAATATATGGTCTCAACTGAAAGGCTATGTAGCCTCTAGAAATGTGGGTATGAACTTAACTACAGTAAAAACATTATTGACTGAAAAAGTAAACATGATCGGCGCTGAAGAGTGGAAAAAGGTTTGCGATCATGCAATCAAATGTGAGAATGAATATAGAAGCATTCAACACAGTTTAGACAATTACACTGATAGATTAGTAATAAATACGGCTGATAGTGACAGTGATATTGACCTCTTTGAGAGCACAGATAGTGAAATGGAAGTAATTGAGAATTAGAATTATTATTATTTTTATTGCAATGTCTCATTTTAGCAATAGGTATAATGGTGTTTATTATGTACACTAAAGCTGTAATGTTCCAAAATAATTAAATACGTAAACATAATGTAAAAATGTTTTTTTATTTTATTTTACCCCAACCTAAAGCCATCACTTATAGAAAAATTAGTGTATTTTATACAAAGAATAAAAATATCAAAAGAAGCAAATCATACTTGTTTTAACAACTCCTAATAGGTACCGGACTGTTTGTATTTTGTGCGACAGAGATAACGCTCTACGAAGCTGAAATTAGCCGATTGTCTCTTTCCAAAGGTCGATGTGCAATATTTATCGCCGGGTACTGTACTAGATACCTATCTTAATTAAATCCGTAATATCAAAATTCAATAAAATAGAATAATGTGCTAACTACTAGCCTAGGTGGTCTAGTGATTAGCTTATTTGGCTCAGACCATGAGATTCTGAGTTCACTCAGTCAAATAATTTTAAATATTTGGACACCATATTATCATAGTAGAGAATATTGCCCAGGATTGGGGATCTTCTAGCGTATGCCACCTACATCTTGAGCACGGCCATCGAGAATCATGGTGAAGCACTAGCTGTCTCCCTTGATATCTCGAAGGCCTTAGACAGAGTCTTATTGGCAAGCTTCCATCGTATGGTCTGCCTACTGGTCTCTGCGCCTGGATCGCAGATTTTCTGCGTGGTCGATTATAGTAATGGTCGACGGTTGCTCGTCGGACCAAATGACAATAAATGCCGGAGTCCCTCAGGGATCAGTTCTCTCCGCAACTCTATTCCTGCTACACATTAACAACCTGCTGATGCCCAGTATCTATGAGTACGTAGACGATACCACTGTTGTGGAGAGTTACGCATCCAGCGCACGAGCCAGTACGGCACAAATCCGGTCTCACAGGGAGGCGATGGTCAATCGTTTGAACCTGTCCTTCAGGCAGTCTCCGATTGGGGCGATGCCAATCTGGTCAAGTTTAATGCGACTAAGGCGTGTCTATTCTCCGCTAAACCCGCTAGAGTCCATTCCACCTATCTCCGTCTTTCCATGGTGTGTCCGTGCCGATAACTGACCATCTCAATATCCTTGATATCACCTTAACGCCTACTCTTAACTTTGGTTCATATATCGAATCTAAAGCCCAAGTTTCCTCAAAAAAGCTTGGTATTCTGGCGAAGTTGGAACAGTATTTCAGCCTGGGACAGTTGCTCAACATTTATCAAGCACAAGTCCGTTCGTGGATGGAATACTGCTCTCACCTCTGGGATGGATCCGCCAAACACCAGCTGGAGACACTTGAAGCGATAGAGAGGCGTACCAACAGGTTCATAAACGACGATGATCTGATAGGCAAAAAACTCCAGAGCCTCCCTCATTGCCGCAGAGTGGCTAGTTTATCGGTTTTTTATCGGATACACTTTGGGGAGTGCGCTGCGTAAATGCATGACTTGGACTTGATTACCGGACAAAGAGGTTCGACTCCACATTTTTCATTCGAACCACAAGGGACTGGAACATGCTTCCTGAGTCTGTATTCCCCAACGAGTACAATCTAGGGATCTTCAAGAGAAGAGTGAACAGGTACCTTCTAGGGAAGCGCGTTCCATCTTAGGCCGCATTTTAGCTTACCATCAGGCGAGATCGTGATCAAGCGCTTTCTAATCGGTAATAAAAAAAAAGATTGGATAAGTGCCCGGTTGGCGATAAGCTTGCCTCCTATTACATTGTAGGTCTAAGTATCTTCGGCTAATCGTTGGTGCCTTGGTTGGACTTCTGCCCACCTCTTCGGGGATACGGGCGTGAAGACACCCATATCCTTGCAAATAAATATTTTCATTTCATTTCGTTTACCAGACTGGGTAAATTTATACATCTTTGTCACATGAATAGAAACGCCCAACTATCACATTTTGTTTTTACAGGGAGAAGTTTTTTTTTAAATAAGATAGCAAACAAGCAGCTGAGTTTCCTGATAGAAAGAGTCAACCATCGCCTATAGACACCAAAGATGTTGAATGGTGAGTTGCGATCTTGCGGTGAGGTCTTATGCCACATGCATAAATTTACCGGCTACCTTACCCTATAAACCGGAACACGACAGTGACAACCATTGACGCTATTACGGCAGGAATAGTAAGGTCGTAAGGTAGAATCGGGCGAGACAATGCTGAACTATACTATCCCGTAAATGTAGTTATCTCTTATAATATAGTTTTAATTGCCCAGTATTGTTATGATGAAACATAACAATACTGGGCAATTAAAACTATATTTGCAATTAAAGATTTATTATAGTGGCACCTACTGGGGATATAAAAAAATATTTTGTTCGTCGAAATCAAAAAGTTTTATTTCCATGATTCACATTCTTTTTCCCTGGATATCTTTGGTTAGACGTACTGAACGCTGTGTTGAAATATGATCACCTATTTTGGAAGGACCTTATATTGTTTTACGTTTTTAGTTTGTGTGTATAGCTATAGCTGATATTCCTTACGATTTCGATACGAAAAATCGTTAAGGCGGCTAAAGAAATTGTCACTTAAAAAATACAAAAACTGTTAGTTTACTTAGATTTATATAGTATTACTAGCTGACCCGGCAAACGTTGTTTTGCCGCATAAATTATTGAATTACAAAATAGGGGTTGATCGTAGAGGGTTGAAAATTAAGGGTTGTATATATTTTTCAATGTTGAATCATTAAAAAATAAAAATAAAAATTTTTGTCCATAAAATAAAAAAAAATTTTAGGGATGGACAACCCTTAACATTTAGGGGGATGAAAAATAGATGTTGGCCGATTCTCAGACCCACTGAATATGCATACGAAATTTCATCAAAATCGGTCCAGCCGTTTCGGAGGAGTATGGAGACTAACATTGTGACACGAGAATTTTATATATATAGAGAAAATCACTTGTACTGTTTCACTTGACTTTTTATTTATTAAAACCAACCGCCTTCGCCGTGTTGGTCCCGGCCTCCTTAGAAGAATAGGCCAACTGCCGTTCTGCCAGGCAGGTCGTAAAAGGCGACCGATTGGCTATCGAGTCACTACCATCGTGGCTACTAGGTCGTAGAGTTCTGCATTGCCTCGCCCGGGTCTGGTACCACTGCCTTACCTATTCCTGCCGCAATAGCGTCAGTGCTTGTCACTGTCGTGTTCCGGTTTGGAGGGTAAGGTAGCCGGTAAACTTATGCATGTGGCATTAAACCTCGCCACAAGATAGCAACGCACCATTCACATCTTTGGTGTCTATAGGCGATAGTTGACTCCTTCCATCAGGAGACCCATCTGCTTGTTTGCTACCTTATGATATAAAAAAACCGGTTTCGCGTTTTAACGCATCATCAGGGCAAAAGTTAGTATTGTTTAGTGATTGTTAATTTTTTTTTTAAGATTGTAATAAATAAAAATTAAGTTTTTACTTGAAGTGTTTTCAGTACAAATGATTTTAATACAATATAAATCCAAGTTAACATGAAGTTTTACCAAGGGCCGAAAATATTCAGTGTCCAAAGTTTGTTCATTACTTTATACTATTAAAATAATTTTATTAGAGCAAACCGCTCGCAACAGCTATTATTAGTAGTTATAAAAATAATAATAACTAAATCTAGGTCATTTTAATACAAAAAAATGTCCATACATTCATAACCAAAAGAATATTTGGATGATATGTAGTAGAATCATCAATCACTTTAATAATCTAAATATACGGTAAAATAGGTATGTTTCTAAAGTGAGCTTGGGATCAAGACGTGGCCTGACCCAAATCTGTCTCGGTTCCGTCACCCAGTAAGTAGATAAACAACTTGATTACACCCGAGTTAACCGTATCCTCACTGAAATTGTATCATGACCTGGCGTATCTGGTTACTGGAGACAGTGAAATGAACGAACATTTCTGAACTGTGTATTAGTATTATGACGTAATTTATTTTTCTGAAAGATAGAATCTTTATTTGCGAGAATATAGGCGTCACACGTTATATACTTAGTTCATACTAATATTTTAAGTGCGAAAATCTACTTCTCCATTTATTGGTTACGCTTTCACAACTAAACTGCCAAACCGATTTTGTTGAAAGGAGAGTTATGAGGGTCTATACAAAGTTGGCCTAGAACGGAACGCATGTTGATATCGTATTGTAATACTTTTTTTTCTGAAATTAAAATAGTATCACGGACACTTTTTATAATGCTAAAATTTACGAAAATCCTGCGAATATTATTAATATTACCTAAATTCATAATACTTATATATGATTTAAGCCATTCACATCGCAATATATTGTCAACTTAGTTATAATATGTTTTTGTATCTCTTATCATTAATTTAAACACATAAAAGTTATAAGACAAGCAATGTTTGATTGATTGATGAACCCGAGGATATTAGGTTCGCTAACCAGTCCATCGATGGGGCGATCAAAAAGTCAAAAAATGACTGAATGAATGAAGATGAATGAAATCAATTCATTCTTCTCTTACCTACTATGTAAATTTTCTCCTGAAATTGGTAAAAGTTTTTTTTTCATATCATTATATGACAAACAAGCACATGGGTCTCCTGATGGAAAGAGTCAACCATTGCCTCTAGACACTAAAGCTGTAAATGGTGCGTTACTATCTTGTAACGAGGTCTAAGGCCACATGCATAAGTTTACCAGCTACCTTACTCTCCAAACCGGAACACGATAGTGACAAAAATTGACGATATTGCGACAGAAATAGATAAGGCGGTGGTACCAGACCTGGGCGAGACAATGCAGAACTTTACCACCTAGTAGCTACTATGGTAGTGACTTGCATAGGCAATCGGTCGGCTTTTACGACCTGCCTGGCAGAACGGCAGTTAGCCTATTATTCAAAGGAGCCCGGAAACAACACGGGGATTTATGGGCATAAGAAAGTATGGGCACTTCTTTTCTTTTTTTACAAAACATATTAAAAATAAACGAGATGTACCAGAAATCTACAATCCGGTAGTGTGGTAGAAAGGCTAGATATTTTATTCTTCCTGGATAACACAAATGAATCTCTTTTAATAAATATTCGCTGTTAACTACTAAAAAAGCCGTATACAAATTAATTATGAGAGAAAAAAAACTAATTATTTTTCACGGCTGCTGCGTATCAGCGACTGAACGCTCTGCCCTCTGAATTCTTTAGCAAAGATCAACCCCAGCTGTTTTTAACGCGATCGCGGACCGTGTATTAATTATAAAAACTGTCAGTAAGGGGCTTTATCTAATTTTAATAAGTTTTTCTATTAAACACCGTTTATTTCATAAAGAGCGAACGAAAAACACGTTTATTAGGGTTGATTAAATAATATTAAATTGAAAAATTCTTAAGTCTGGATCATTTCTTTAAAATTAACTCAACTTACAGCTCCATATATCATTTGTAGTTCAACAAAATCCGTCCAATGAGCCGACAAATTTGGACATACTTTTCTGATCATGACGTCAGAGTATAACTGTCTGATTTACTCTTTCATAACGTCAAATCTATAATAATTTATCTTACTTTAATTAGCATCGATCCCATCTAATCGCAAAAACTGGAAGTAAATCGGTCCATGATCATCTCGCTAGCTTTTAATTTAAAAACATACTCAGAGTTTTCCGTTTTGGAGCTATAATGCCACAGACAGACACAAATACACATATATATATATCACTAAGCCGAGGTTTTCTTTTCGTAGGATGTACCCTTAGGGCGAAGGGCGTACAGTCCCCCAAATTTAAACTCTGTCAGAGCACTCTGCTGCCCCACGAGCCCTGTAAAACTATAAAAGCCCATATAAAAAAAGTTTATTTAAAATTACAAAAATTAAAACCCGATCTGTAAAAACATAACCTTCCTTCTAGCGTACGTTAGTACATAAAGGTTCGTACTTTGCTTCTAATGCAATCGCATACAAAATATTTATCCTGTATCACAATTAAGCCGATTCTAATGGCAATAATATAATATATATATATATAAAAAAAATATATATTATATATATATATATATATATATATATATATATATATATATATATATATATATATATATATATATATATATATATATTATATAAATATATTGAATTAATTTAATGATATTATGTCATTAGAATTTTGACCAATTTGGTGTCAATAAAAATATATATTTAATCACCCACATAGCATTTATATACCAATACTTGAAGTAAAAACTTTGTACCCCTTTTCCAACTATTACGTGAACAATGGAAAGGGAAATTTGACAAAGCAAAAGTTTACATTACGGAGTAACACAAAAACCTAATTCAAAGGAGCCCTAACCAACACGGGGAAAGTTAAAGTTTAAATTGCGGAGGACTGCAAAACTTATAATTTTTATAAATAACTAGCTGCTGCGTACAGCCCGCTGCATTATACATTTTTTAGTGAATCCCGCGGGATTGCCTAATTTTTCCGGGTGGTCTCTGTGGTCTAGTGGTCCAGCGTTGGCGTTGACCACATGAGGTCCCGGGTTCGATTCCCGGGTCGGGCACATAAAAAAAGTGTTTTTTCAGTTTTCTGAGAAACACAAAGTTGCCCGGGATTGGAAAGTGACCGGTTGGCGATAGGTTTGCCACCTATCATATTGTGGGACCAAGTATCTTCGGCTAATCGTGGGTGCACTTGTTGTACCTCTGCCTACCCCTTCGGGGATATGGGCGTGAAGATACTTTTTTCCGGGATAAAAAGCCTATGTGCTATTCCAGGTTATTATCTACCTGTGTGCCAAATTTCATTTAAATCCGTGTAGTAGTTTTTGCGTGATTGAGTAACAAACATCCATCCAAACATCTATAGAAACATCCATCCAAACATCAAACCTTTCGCATTTATAATATTAATATAAATATAATTAATATAGATTAATATAGATAAGCATTAAATAATAACATTAGATTAATAAAAATATATATTTCATTCACTACATTTATGTGCATACGTCATAATGTACACACATTTTTACTATTTTCTTTACTTTATTTTAAAACTGTTGTAAAACTTTAAAAAAAATTGTTTTGTCTATGGTCGAATTTCGACCAGTGAAAGATCGCTAGTTATATTTAATAAACACTTTACCCAAAAATACAAATGTTTCAGCTCATCACACAAATGTTTGTCCCGTTTGGGAATCGAACCCGAGCCCCATTAATGCGTAGTCATTTCCACTAACCATTCGACCAAGCAAACATACACTTGAAATACATAGCTCACTTCTAGTGTAGTCGGGTAATAAAGTGCTACAAAGCTTTAGAAACTAACAGTGACACAGTACGCCACAAAAGTAATTCCAAGCTATTACAGTTGAAATCAGAAACACACCTCTTTTATACAGGCCAGAGGCGCATTTTGGCGCCCGTTCAAAACCTACCTTTGTGATTTGCACTTCCATAATACTCGTATATATCTGCTTTTAGCGTAATGTGGCCTTGAAATACGTTTTTTAGATCAAGAAAGTTTTCTATTCTTCATTTATTCATTCCCAATGTTTTAAGATGCATAAAATATAAGTGCTTCGCAGGTTTTATAACATATTAACGTTGTATTTTTTTATTAAAAGAGATAATAATAATAATAATAATAAATATTCACGGGACAAATTACACTTACTGGTCTAATCCAAAAGTAATTAAATTATTTGCTTGTGTTATGGGTGTTAGTCAACGATATTAATACACAGAAATACATGTATAAATACTGGAATATCTATGTCTATACATTTAATAAAATCGTAGGAAAGTCAATACTGTACATTGAATATTTTTCTAAAAGAATACTTGGGGCGTGATCTACAACCGATATCCAAGCCAAAAATATAGTTTTTAGATTTTTTGTCTGTTTGTCTGTATGTCCGGGGTAAACTCAAAAAATACTGCATGGATTAACTTCAAATTTTACATGAATATTACTAACAGGTCGAGTCAACATATAGCCTACATATTATCACGCTATCACCTAAGGGGGAGGAGCTGTGCGGAGTAAACGAAGTCCGCGCGGACGAAGTCGTGGGTAACAGCTAGTATTTAATAAACACCCAAACCCGGAAATATAAACATTTATGCTCATCACACAAATGCTTGTCCCCGCCGGGGATCGAAACCGAGCCCCATCGAATGCGTAGTCAGGGTCGCTAACCACTTGACAATTGCACGAAAGGTGGAGAATGATATTTGGTACAGTTATAGTTTACATTGCGGAGGACAGCAGAAACCTAATATTTTTTCATAAAAATGCCAAAGAAATATATTAAACTAGCTGTTGCCAGCGACTTCGTCCTCGCGGACTTCGTTTACTCCGCACAGCACCTCCCCGCTAGGTGATAGCGTGATAATATGTAGCCTATATGTTGACCCAACCTGTTAGTAATATTCATGCAACATTTGAAGTAAATCCATGCAGTACTTTTTGAGTTTACCCCGGATATACATACAGACAAACAGATAAACAGACAAAAATTCTAAAAACTATATTTTTGGCTTCTATATCGATTGTAGATCACGCCCCAAGTATTCTTTTAAAAAAATATTCAATGTACAGTTTTGACTTTCCTATGATTTTATTATATGTATAGATTAATAAAAATAAACATTACACATACTACATTCATGTGACATACATGATAATGTACACACATGTAGGTATACTATTTTCTTTACGGCTAAAGTCAGTTGTCAAACTTAAAAAAGACGTTATTCTTAAGTCTATGGTCAAATTTCGGCCGCAGGCGATCGCTAGTCAAATTAATTTAATCCATACTATTCCATACTAATATTATAAATGCGAAAGTAACTCTGTCTGTCTGTCTGTCTGTCTGTTACGCTTTCACGCTTAAACCACTGAACCGATTTTGATAAAATTTGGCATAAACATAGATAAGACGTTGAGAAAGGACATAGGCTACTTTTTACCGCGGGAAAATATCTCGTTCCCACGGGAAATAAAATTAATCGGAAGAAAGCGTATCATAAAGGTCTTATGCCACATGCATAAATTTACCGGCTACCTTACCCTCCAAACCGGAACACGACAGTGACAAGCACTGAGATTATTGCGGCAGGAATAGATAAGGCGGTGTTACCAGTCCCGGGCGAGACAATGCTGAACTCTACCACCTAGTAGCCACGATGTTAGTGACTCGTATAGCCAATCGGTCGTCTTTTACGACCTGCCTGGCTGAACGACAATTGACCTATACTTCAAAGGAGCCCGGGACCAACACGGGGATGATGAGAGCAGAGAGATACAAAAAACGTTATGTCTATGTTGACGATACATTTCGACGTAAATGACGACGTAAAATAGGGTACAATTGTTGTAAATGCAAGTTATATAAAGGTTTTTCTTGAATCTTAGGAAATAAGGGGCCATCCATAAATTACGTCATACGAATTTCATGATTTTTTGACCCTTCCCCCGTCCTTGTCACAGCTGGTCACATTTGTGAGACTCCCCCCCCCCCCTACCTAGTGTGATGACACATATTTTACAATTTTACATTGGAAAAATGATCTCCTTTGATTATTTTTTATTTATACAGGTATTATATTTAAAAAAAGTGTGATGTCACAAAATTTGGGACCCCTCCTTATAGCTTGTCACACAATGTCACACTTCTTCGACCACTTCCCACCCCCTTACGCGTTACGTAATTTATGGATGACTCCTAATAGTCCGTGATACAATTTACGTTTCAGTAGAAATTAATGTATATATTCCAATACGATAAACATCTATTAACATGCGATGCTTTCGAGGCAACCTTAATATTATTCCAACCATAGACTAAACAATGAAATTTCTTTGATATTGAATATTTTTCTTAAAAAAAAAATACATTTTTCAATATTTTGAGGTGGCGCACTTAAAAAAATTGTGTAAAAAAATTTTAAAATTATATTTCCCTAAGTTAAACAGCCTTATTACACCCACATTCGCGTTTCAGCCTGGGATCAGGGATTATGGGATCTCATTAAAAGTACTCGCAATTATAGAAACGTGAGCGTTAAATTAATTACATCATTAGTCAAATTATTAAAACCTTTAGAAGTATAAAGTATTTTGTTGCGAATAAAATTAATCCATTTATTTTATATAGGAAGCTGTTATCTGTGGCTTCATTCACGAAACCCGACATTACTACTTTTTTAGCTCAGTCAGGTCTAGAATTAGCCTTTAGTTTTCCTTTTGAATGTGCCTATTATATATAAAACTACAGACCACACAAATACTAATAGACACGGTGTTGAGCGCAAAATGCGTAATCGCTCTTATGAGCAAATGTATGTAAATGTCAAACGCTTGTAAATCGTAAAAAATAGAAATATGCCATATTGTGCTATTTTATCATGTTGAACAAAAAGCTGAGGCTTAAAGAATACCTCTGATTGATTTATTTAATTGGTAATTAATATAACTCCGTATTTTTGTTTGTAAATGCAAGTGACAGAAGTATAAAGACATATTTTTTCAACCGTGTGCAAATGACTGAAATAACTCAAGTATGTGAAGCTACTAAAGTCCAAGTAAGATACCATTCTAGCATTAAAACACTAGAGTGTGGTGTACCGCAAGGCAGCATACTAGGGCCTTTATTTTTTTAACTAGGGCCTTTATTTGCGGATGACTGTACTGCTATTTTACCTGACAATCAAAATAACTCCGAATATTATGCTAAAGAAATAAATGACAATATATCTAAGATTACTAATTGGCTTACAAAAAAAAATTTAAATCTAAACGTGGAAAAAACTAAAATTATGACTTTCAAAAATAAAAAGACTATTTCATCTAATATGAAAATTATATATCTTGGAAAAGAAATAACCTCCATAGATCATACGAAATTTTTAGGCGTTTATATAGACTCAACATTAACCTGGACACATCATGTGGAGGAAGTCTGTATAAAATTAAATAGATTCTCGTATGCACTGTATCAACTGTCAAAAATCGTCAACGCGGATGCTGTGCTCACTGCTTATCATGCATACGTGACTCCATGTCTTAAGTACGGTATTATATTTTGGGGAAATTCAAAGATAAGGCAAGCTTTTTTAGATGTCAGAAAAAATGTGTAAGATCTGTATGCAAATTGAAATATAAAGAGTCATGTCAACCTTATTTTAAAAAACTAAAATTGTTAACATTTCCTTGTTTGTATATGTTTTGAAGTAGCAGTGTTTGTCAAAACCTATAAACATTTATTCCCACCATTAATCAATAAACGCCTTAAAGAAATTGTAGCCATTCCTACAAGCAAAACGGCTATTTTTCTCAAAAGTATCCTTTTTATGGCTCCTAAAATATTGAATAAACTGCCCAATATAATAAAGGAAATTAAAGAATTGCAATTGTTTAAGAAACATTTATTTAATTTATTATGTGAAAAATGTTATTATAGTACCAATGACTATTTGAATGATAAAACTATATAATGACAATGACAAAAATATTGTTATAATACGAATTGGTAGAACATAATTTTTATTGCATTTTTTCGCCGGCGTAGGGATGTGACGACCCCATCGCTCACTGGTGGCATAATTTTTGTACAAAAATTATTTAACACCGGTGCAGTCAGTCAACCAATTAGTGGTAGTGCCATACTGCATTTGCAACTGAATAGGCCGGCACGCCCGGGGAGATACCACTCTCTCACTTGACACCGACGTAAAGTAGCAGCCCTGCTGCTGCGTTTCGTTTGGTTTGTGAGAGTCCCGGAGGCCTACCCCCCCCCCCCCTTCACGTACACTATGAATGCGCAATTGAAACAGAATCTACCCCAGGGGGGTACCACTTGCACCAGCAGTGGAGAATCCCCCTCTGGGCATCCGTGCTCTGGATTTCAGCCAGATCACGGATGCTCAGGCTGCCCTGGGTATTATTGGGGGGGGGGGGGCAAAATTGCGCTCACAAACAATCCTGTCCGGGGCAGACAAAGCAAGAAGGCCATGACACCCCCTACCACGCTTACTGTGGATTTCTGTAATATTAGGGGGCTTCATTCCAACTTGAACGCCGTCCACTACCATGTCGAGACGGCGAAGCCAGCTTTGCTCTTCTTGACCGAGACACAGATATCTTCTCCCGCTGATACTTCCTACCTCTCCTACCCGGGGTACAAACTGGAACATTCCTTTGTACCGCGGGCTGATGTGTGCGCATACGTCAGAGAAGATATCTGTTACCGGCGCCTCGGCAGACTTGAAGGTCAGGACCTATCCATCCTCTGGTTACGCGTAGCTTGCGACGACCATCCACGCAGCTACGCGTGCCTGTGCAGGTCCCATAGCGGGAATACTGAAGTTGACCGGCTTGTTGAACATTTACAAACGGCTGTAGATTCCGTGTTAGAGCAGACCCCCTCCGCAGAGATCGTGATCTTGGGCGATTTTAATGCCCACCACGCCGAATGGCTTTCGCGCACCACCGATCATGCGGGGAGGTCTGTTCACGGTTTTGCCTTGGCGTATGGTCTTACACAACATCATACGCCTTCACTGTTGGATTATCAGGTATATGTGGACGTCCCACTTGGTTCGTCAGACCACTGCCTGATTCGGAGTAAAGTGCCGGTTTCACGCCTATCACGGCCTCCTTTAGCAGGCTGTCGTCGCGTTTGACACTATAGGTTTGGGACGGATGCGGATAGGATTGGGACGGGATGCGGTCTTTTTTTTCGACCTACCCATGGAGGCGGTTTTGCTTCCCGCTGGATGATCCGAGTGTAGTCGCTGACTCTATTGCCGATGTGGTGCTGCAGGGCATGGAACTTTTCATTCCATTTTCTGCGGTACCAATTGGTGGTAAGTCTCAGCCTTGGTTTGGTCGCTCTTGTAAAACGGCTTCACGCCGAAAGCAGGAGTGCTACCGGGCTTGGGCTGCTGCGTCCGCATCTTGTGATGAAAAAACCAGCATATTACGTAAGGAGTACAATTCCGCCTCGAGGTACTTTAAAAGAGCTATCGCCAAGGCAAAATGTGAACACATAGGCAGAATTGGTGAGAAATTAGTTCGCCTTCCTTCAGGGACCCGCGCGTTCTGGTCTCTTGCCAAGGCTGTTTTAGGGAATTTCTCAAGCCCTCTCTTCCATCTTTGCACGGAGACGATGATTCTTTGGCCCATACCGCAAAGGAGAAGGCCGATCTCCTGGGCTCCTTCTTTGCGGCCAACTCGACTCTGGATGACCAAGGGAACGCACCGCCTACCATCCCGCAGTGTGATAGTCCCATGCCAGAACTACAATTTCGGTAGTCATCTGTGCGTAAAGCACTACTTTCCTTGGACATCCACAAGTCGAGTGGGCCGGAGAGCATCCCTCCGATCGTGCTTAAAGTGTGTGCTCCAGAGTTGGTGCCAGTATTAACACGCCTATTCCGGCTCTCCTACTCACTCGGCGTGGTACCGAACTCATGGAAGACAGCTTTGGTTCATCCCATCCCTAAAAAAGGAGATCGCTCTAATCCGTCTAACTATCGGCCCATAGCCATAACCTCCTTGTTCTCCAAAATTATGGAGACGATCATCAACTCTCAGCTCCTCAAGTATTTAGAAGAGCACCAGCTGATTAGCGACCGTCAGTACGGTTTCCGTCGCGGCCTTTCAGCTGGTGACCTTCTAGTATACCTAACTCATCTGTGGGCGGAAGCAGTTGAGTCCAAGGGGGAGGCGTTGGCAGCTAGTTTGGACATAGCGAAGGCCTTTGATCGGGTATGGCACAAAGCGCTTCTCGCGAAGCTGCCTTCCTATGGGCTTCTCGAGAAATTATGCACGTGGATCACCAGTTTTTTGGCTGACCGGAGCATCAAAGTCGTTGTCGACGGTGCGTGCTCCGACCTTAAATCTGTCAATGCTGGTGTTCCCCAAGGCTGCGTGCTATCACCGACTCTGTTTCTTCTGCATATCAATGACATGATGCGAATTCGCAACATACA
Organism: Apodemia mormo; assembly: GCA_036924255.1. NCBI lineage: Eukaryota > Metazoa > Arthropoda > Insecta > Lepidoptera > Riodinidae > Apodemia > Apodemia mormo. Next base: position 9,307,535 of record JAUPFN010000010.1, on the reverse strand, counting down.
TTGCTATGCGGATGACAGTATTGGTGATGCTACATACTCCGGCCGAAGCGGTATTTCTCGGGAACACGTCGAAGAGTGCCGAAACAAGCTTGTGTCTGAAGTCGAGAATCGACTTACCGATGTCTCTGAATGGGGTCGTCAAAACCTGGTCACTTTTAACCACAAGAAGACACAGCTTTGCGTGTTCACCGCAAAAAAGACACCCTTTGTCGTATCACCTTGATTTGGGGATAGTCTCCTGACAGCCTCAGCTAGTGTCGGAATCCTGGGAGTCGACATATCGAATAACGTTCAGTTTCGCGGTCATTTGGAAGGCAAGGCTAAATTAGCCTCTTAAAAGCTCGGTGTGCTCAACAGAACGAGACAGTACTTTTTGCCGGCCCATCGCCTTCAACTTCATAAGGCGCAGATTCGGCCTCACATGGAGTACTGTTCTCATCTCTGGGCCGGAGCTCGCCAATACCAGCTTCTTCCTCTAGATCGCATAAAGCGTAGAGCGGTTCGAATCGTTGACGACCAGGCTATTTCAGAACAGCTCGACTCTTTGGCATTACGCAGAGATGTAGGTTCACTCTGCATCTTCTATCGTCTTTATCATGGGGAGTGTTCCGACGAGTTGTTTGGAATAATTCCTGCCGCCGAATTCCACCATCGGACATCGCGTCAAAATTTAAAGTTCCATCCTCACCATCTCGATGTCTGGAAATCCACAACTGTACGTTTCTCCCGACACTTTTTGCCTCGCACTACTCTGTTGTGGAATCAATTACCGGCAGGGGTATTTCCGAACGGATACGACATAGGGACCTTCAAGAAAAGAGCTTACTCATTCTTAAAAGGCCGGCAACGTAACTGCAAGACCTCTGGTATTGCAGATGTCCATGGGCGGCGGTGATCACTTACCATCAGGTGCACCTCTTGCTCGTTTGCCCCATCTTCTATAAAAAAAAAAAAATTTTTTTAAATAAATATTTTTGTAATTTCTTGACATTATATACATTTTTTTTTCAATACTTTGGGGTTAGATCAGTAAATGTAATTTGTCCCCTGAATATTTATTTATACATATTTATTAATTTATTAATTTGAAATTTGTTACTGTCTACTTTTTTAATAATTTATTTAGGTATAAATGTAAGAAATATGAGTTTTAATAAAAATTGAGTAATAACATATTCTTAAATAGTATAAACATAAATTTTTAATTAAATAAAACATATAAACAACGAAGATAATTCAAGCAAGCGAATAAAAAGCAAAACTCTAAAGAAAAAAAATAAAAACTGGTACTATTTGAAGGTAGTAAGGACTTCGCAACTACAAATAAATAAATAAAATATATTATACACACAAATAGTCTAAATAAACCAACTTATTTAGTAGTTTCCTCTATAAACATTAAATCAAATTATATATCTACTTTTTTCTTACGAGATTTTGAAACAAAAACTGAGAAGCTAGTTAGTTTTAAAATATTATTCAAGAGATTATATTTAACCAAATCAAATTTTGAAAGGTTTTGTTAAATATTAATTGTTGATTGTATGTATTAAAATAAAGTGCTACACGGGATGTATTGTATATTACAAAACTTTCAAAGAAATAGGATACGTAACTGTTATTATTGTGTAAATTGTTATATGATTTTTGTCGATTTTCTATATATATATATTTTTTCTTTAGATATTTATCGTTTTTCTAAAATGAATGTATATGTAATTGATAAATGAGCGATTACTGGTTATTGGTTTTGAGTTTGACAACATTCAGTCGATTCATGATGATAATAGTTCATATAAGTGAACAAAAATGTTAAAACGTAGGTATTTATATCACCGTAAATACTCTTTGACGTTGGGGCATGCCAGCGCGCGAAATAGTATTTGCGTTGCTCCTGTTAGAAACTCAAGGTCGTTCGCAGCTGTAATCGCCTTAATAACGACTGGTTCATCTAGACTAGAGCAACGGTCGGCAACAGGCGGACCGCGGTTGAACACGCGGTTGAACGCGGTTGACAGGTTGAACTGCGAACCGCCAAATATCGTCATGTATTGTATAAAAATGTAATCTGAAATCAATTATTACTACAATACAAATTACATATTTTTTGAGTATATATATCTCAATATATCTGTGTATATATTATTGAAAAATGTCAAAATGATAATTTAAGAAAAATAATCACAAGGCAAAATCAAATTAGGAAACAAATATTATTACAAAAATAAATTATAAATCAAGTCAAAATGTAAGAAAATTAAATAAAAAAAGGTGAATCATATCCGTGCATGGAGCCGGAATAAGTGAATAAATTCACCCCAAGGAATAAAGATTACCCACCGCTGCACTTATCCAATCCCAGGCAACGTTTTTTTTTTAAGAAAAACGATACATACTATATTTAACTTGGATACTAGTTATAGAATCTAACTTACCTAGTAGTTATTGTATTTTAAGTTGCCTAGTTAAATTACAAGTAGGTACCTAGCACTGACATGGTATGTATACTGAAACATTTATGATTTTAAAGCACTTTATTATTTATTTATTTTTCTAGACCTCGTAAAATTTTTGACAATTGTATCCGAACCACACCTAAAACTACTTGCCGACCCCTGATATAGAGGTTGGCGCATTCAAACAAACAAAAACTCTTCAGCTTTATTACATGCTAGCTGATACCATGAAGCTGTATTGACACGGCAAACTTCGTTCTGTTGTTTAAATTATTTGTAGTGAATATTTTGGTAGGGCGGAAAGTAATTAATTAGAATGCGAAGTTCGTCAAGCTGAGCTCACATCGCCGAGCTTTTTCAACCGCCCTGTTGGTCGAGTGGTTAGCGAAATATCAGTATTTATCTATATTTATAATTTATAATATTATAAATGCGAAAGTTTGGATGTATGGATGGATGTTTGTATGGATGTTTGTTACTCAATCACGCAAAAACTACTGAATGGATTTGAATGAAATTTTTCACACAGGTAGATGGTGACCTGGAATAGCACCTAGGCTACTTTTTATCCCGGAAAAATTAAGTGGTCCCGCGGGATTTGCCAATAACTTTTATAATGCAGCGGGCTGCACGCTGCAGCTAGTATAATGTATTTTTATCTAACACTATCGTTAGCTAACTTCCAAATCACAAGCAAATAATTTGCTTACTTTGGGGTGACATCAATTCGTGTAATTTGTCTACCGATATAATAATAATTATGAATAATGGCTTTATAGAGCAAATAAGATATAAAAAGGAGATGTCACATTGGGGTAACTAATTATCAGAGATGCCACGAGTAGTGATTTTGCCGAATACCGAATACTGAATAGCCGCCCTTTGGCAGAATATCGAATATTCGACGGTGTATTTGCTTCATTAGCGGATTGATCGTGTCACGACACGTATTATTTGTTTATTATAGTTTAGTGAGTAAATAATAGTCTTGTTTAACGAACAGACACATACTTGGTTCAATGCATTTACAAGATAATTTAATATGTAATTCGAAAAATGTTTTGTCCAACAAAAAGACTTCACCGATGAGCTTGTCTGTCACCGCGAACATATTTAAGCATTTTGTTTGCCACAGGAATCCATACATACTAATTAGTTCATTTTTGCTGGTTTTTAAATAAATATTAATCTTGTCAAACTGTCATAGCGTTTAATAAATTCCTTGCTGCGTCGTTTCAGACTCATGGGTTAAACGCAAGGATTTAAAACGTTATGATTTCGATATATTTGCGACGTTGTGATAGGTTATGGTATATGATATTATGACGTTGTCTTCTAGCGCTAGTTGGCGAACCAATCACGAAACAGCATGAAACGCTGGGAACCAATCACGAAACAGCAAAAATATCGAAATTATAACGTTATAAATCCTTGGACGTGACGTTATCACGGGATTTATGTTTCGCAGCACTTGCAAAAAAAGTCGTAGATAGAAAGTTTGGTAGACACATCAAGACGAAGTAATTTTTTTTCGAAATGAACTTAAGCAGTTGGTCCAAATTACCGCTACTGCGAAACCAGGCACTCTGAGCAAGCAGAGTTGATCTTCAGCAGTTGGTCCAGAGACCGCTACTGTAAAATCGGGCGTTTAGGGCGAGCAGAGTGCTCACCCAGGGCTAAGAGCCCGCCCTAAGGGTGTCTTCTGTGAGACCGAACCTCGGTTTAGGGCAGTATCTTGACGATTAGTATGAGTGTAAGTGACATTAGGATTTCGACTCGTTAATGGCGCTTGACTTAAGTCTCGAGTAGGAAATCACTCACGAAGTTTCAAGTATGTATTAATTATTCAACAAAAGGGTATAGCGGACTTTACAAATAAGATATACTAGTGGAGTATCGTTAGGATTTTACCTCGGATTGCTCTCAATCAAACAATTCAATTTAATTCAATTCAATATATTAGAATAAATTAAGCCCCAAAAAGTTTAAAGCTAATTTTTAATTAATTTTTTATAAAAAAATTGGTACTTTATTGTTGTAAGTCATTTTTAACTTCCACTAAAGAAATTTTAGTACTACTTTGATTTCTGAAAATCAAGTTTTCATCAGATCTCGGCAGTATGACCTAGTAGTCACGATGATAGTGGCGTATATAAAACCAAACGTTCGTCTTTTTCGACCTACTTGGCAGAGTGGCAGATGGTCTGTTCTTCAAAGGGGGTCCACACCAACGGAAAAATTACATAAACAATAACATAATATACATCCATACTAATATTATAAATGCAAAAGTAACTCTGTCTGTCTGTCTGTCTATAATTTATACTTTCCATCGTCGGCATTTGGTGAAACTGCATCATATTGATTTTGTCAAACACTTGTACTATTTCACAAATATTTCACAACTAACCTTTAATTGTTGTGAAACCTGTTGTGAAGTTTAATTGTTGGCTTCACAACAGTTAAAGTTTAGTTGTGAAATATTTGTGAAATAGTACAAGTGTTTGACAAAATCAATGTCTGTCTGTCTCTTCTTCGCGCTTAACCCCCTGAACTGATTTAGATGAAATTTGGTACAAAGATAGTTTCAGGCCCGAGAAAGGACATAAGTTAGTTACTATCCCGGAAATCCTACGGGAACGGGAACTATGCAGGTAAAACCCCGGGAATAATGAGTAACTTAAGCTACTTTTATTTTAGAAATTTTTTCACGCGGACGAAATCGCAACTAGCAATAAAATAATTCCATTTCGTTACAGTAGTAATTACAAAAAGGGTTGACTCGTTGAAAGTTGTAAAGGTCGATTTCAATGAAACACTTTTTTGACTTTGAGACGATAATATAAATAAAAATAAAAAAGACAAAAAAAAATGGTTTTTTTTTGTCTTTTTGAGACTCTAATGAAATAACTATTGATCTGGGCCCCTTTCAAAGAATAGAGCAACTGCATTACTGCTAGGCATCTCGTAAAATGCGAGGAAAGGCCTTTGATGAACTCTGTTGTTGCAGCTATGTCACTTATTAAAGTGACAGAGCTGCAACAACAGAGTTCATCAAGTAGTGTTACTAACATCGTAAGGTAGGAAAGTTCTGTAACGTCCCGGCTGGGTTCTGGTACATGCATAGCAATTAGCAACGCATCATTAACATTATCTTTGCTGTATAAAGGCGTTTTTTACCTCTTCCCATTTGGAGATTATTGGAACGAAGTTCCTTACGGCAGGCTTGGAGGGGATAGGGATTTTGCTGCGCGACCGAACTGATAAAAATGTGATAGTAAAACCGTAAGAAAAATGCGTGGTATAAAAGCGTTAAATGAGACGTGCGCAGGCGCGACAGTCGCGTACACAAGCGAGTAGTGCCGTTTAGCCGAAGGAAGTTCGTTCCTACCTGGTGTCCCGCGACACAACATCATTTTTTTTTTTGTTGAACAAATTACACAAATGACAAATCTATTTAACTCCATGGTAAGCAAATCATTTGCTTGTCTTGGGTACATCCATAAATATTGGTCAGCGAAACTTATATATAAAAATACATATATAATAACTGTTACATACATAATATAAAATAAGTGGTGTCAAGAGTCTTTGCAACCGCCGTGTGTGTATGAAGAGAGTGATAAATGTGGAGGAAGCGAGACAAGCCTGCAAGGATCGTGATGTATGGCACTCGGTTCTCTCTGCCTACCCTGTAAGGGATCTGGCGTGAAGATATGTATGTATATAAAATAAACACCCAAACCCAGAAATACAAACATCTATGCTCATCACACAAATATTTATCCCCGTTGGGAATCGACCTTGAGCCCCATCGATTCATAGTTACGTTTGCTTATCACTCGACCAACAAAGCGGTCTAATTATTATCCTTGTTATTGTATGATTTAAAAAAGTTTTTTGTTATATTCTTAAATCACAAATTATGGATGTGGCAGTTCAACCCGCCACAAGAATGGCAGCACACTACGTTTATAGTCGGTTAGTTGTCTTAAAAACAATTTTGTATGTTAATAGTTGATCCTACACAAACAGCAGACATAATTGTTTGAAATTTATAGATATCTAGCTTATGCTTCACTTTCTTTTGCTCAGTTGGGCGAAAAAGTCGAAAAAGTAGAAAGTTTCAAAGCCTAAAATTGTACAAGTTACTAGTGTTTCGTGTCAGATTATCGTCGTACGTTAAAATTATTGGATTTTGTGATCGCGGTCGTTGACCTTCACCTTAACTTACATCGTTATGCAGAAGATCATGTCCTCGTCTCAATACTTTGAACCTTGAATTAACCTATATCGAAGTTGACCCCATCCTTTTTTAAAAGACAAATCAAATGCTTTTGTCTCTCAAGTATCTAGCAGAAAAGCATTACAATGGCTTTACTGCTAGACACTAAAATCGTGACTTCTAAATAGGCGGTAAAGCTCTGCATCGGTCGACCAGAGACACTGTTGTGTTCAGGAGTCCCATCTGCTTGTTTACTATCTTATAAAATACACACAGTTTTTTTATAGTATAAGATAGCAAACAAGCAGATGGGTCTCTTGTTGGAAAGAGTCAACCATCGCCTATAGACACCAAAGGTGTTAATGGTGCGTTACTATCTTGTGGCGAGGTCTAATGCCACATGCATAAGTTTACCAGCTACCTTACCCTCCAAACCGGAACACAACAGTGACAAGCACTGACGATATTGCGGCAGGAATAGGTAAGGCGATGGTACCAGACCCGGGCGAGACAGAAATAATATATTGCGTAATATAAATAATGTATGTAAAGAGAAATCACTCGTTTTAACACTTGCTTTTGTACTTATGTAATATATATATATATATATATATATATATATATATATATATATATATATATATATATATATATATATATATATATATATATATTACATAAGTACAAAAGCAATATATATATAATTATTACAGAGACATTTTTACTTCAGAAAGTTGCTTGATTTGGTAAAGTGAGAGTAGAGCACTAATCCCACGCTTTGCGTTGAGGCATCCAAAAACTAGAGCTGCAACTTAACAGAGTTAATCAAGTGATACCAGTCGAAATCTCTGCTAGCTAAGTGGTAGAGGTCTGCGTTGCCTCGCCCGGGTCATGTACCACCGCCTTTCCGATTCCTGCCGCAATAGCGTCAGTGCTTGTCACTGTCGTGTTCCGGTTTTGAAGGTAAGGTAGCCGGTAAACTTATGCATGTCGCATTAGACCTCGCCACAAGATAGCAACGCGTCATTAACACCTTTGATGTCTATAGGCGATGGTTGACTCTTTCCATCAGGAGACTCATCTGCTTGTTTGCTATTTTATAATATAAAAAAATAGTTCTGTTATTGACAGCTATAGTAAAATGATTATTTTCACCAAATGCCGACAATGGAGAGTATAAGATAAAATTATAGTAAAACTTGTAGAAAAATATTAAACAAACATTTTCATTACTTAAATTCATTATTATAGCGCACAATTTCCTAAAGGACGCACTGCGAAAAAGCAAATTACATTCTCTCAAATTAAAAAGTAATATGTTCACAGAGAGTTTCATTTTCGAGTTCCGTAATTGCTTTATTATAAGTGGCCAATTCCACAAACTATCAGTATGCCATGTGTACTTAACCAAGTACATTTAAATTGATCGTATATTACTCGGTAATGTGTAAAACCTGTCATGTGATGAGACTTTATATATATATATATATATATATATATATATATATATATATATATATATATATATATATATATACAGGTTTTACACATTACCGAGTTCCACTATTCATGTTGTCGTATGATATAATTCTATATGTACCCTCATGTGTATATTGTTATTTAGTTACTAAGTTGTTGTTGTCTTTAAGTGGATATTTGTTATTCTTCGAGAATATAAAGTCTTAAACCATATTTATTACATACTGGCTACGCCCTGCTGCCGGCTGCATTGTAAGAGTTTTAGGTGAATTCTACGGGAAAAAAATATTTTTCCGGGATAAAAAGTACCCTGTATTCTATTGCAAGTCATTATCTACATATGTGCCAAATTTCATCCAAATCGATACGGCCATTTTTGCGTATAAGAGCAACAAACATCCATCCATCCAAACTTACTTTCGTATTTATAATATTAGTAGGGTAGGATAGGGTTTTATCACAATGTCGCAGTCGGCGTGAAGGTGTCAGCAGAATTTGTCACAGCTAAATTCCACCGACGCTTTCACGCCAACAACTCCGAACGCTGAACACAACACCGACCTTATCACCAAATTCCAGCTCCTTGATACTAAGAGGCATTAAGCTTAGTCGCAAACCCACAGACGAATAAACGTTGCACAACTATAATGTTTCCTTATTGTCTATGAACCCCTGATAATGTTATAACTTATAGCTACGAGCATGAGTATATGCTACATTTAAGTAGAATCTGGTTATCATGCTAGTAGCAAAGTATAAGAAAGTTTTAGTTCAATTAAAATGCAAATAGGTCAGTAAACAGCACAGCCACGGCACGGGACGCCGCGCCGCCGCCGTGTTAATTCTCGTTAGACTAACAACTTTCAAACTATTATTAATATTCTTCCATTGGGACAAATTTTCATATGATAACGCTTTTTACTATACATAATTACTATTAAATATGTAGGAAGTGGGTCAGATACGATAAATAAAATGAGGATGTGGTGATATAACAACTCTTTGTATTTTGTTCAACTTGTATCAAATATCAAAAATAACATAAGATTAAAGCTTTAAAGCTTTCCATTATTTAATGACTAGTTCTCGTTCAACAATTCCAAGTAACTTAATTATTCCTTATTACAAATAAGTCATAATTTAAGCAATAGATAGTCCATTATAAATTGTACTGCGACTAATTTATAGTTGACAATAATAATTAACTTGTTTGCACAAATTTAATTATCCGAGAGTCAAGGATAAGCGACTAGCGAGATACAACAAGTGTACCGAGCCACATTAGAGCCAAGACTGCCCGAACGGAGGGCGCTCTGAGCCTTTTATACAGGTAGCAAAACAATTTGAGTAGTAGGGATATCGAACGATGCGCTCGGTGGCTTTAGGCGTACACCTGTTGTTTACAATATTCTTGCTTTTATGACGCGGACGCCGTCACGGCCATACTGACATGCACACGTCCTCGTGTGCGCATCTTTATACATCTGAGGACAAGGAACGCCTCGTTCATCCTGACATATCTTTTAGAAAGCTAAACGTAATCTTATTTTTTACAACTCTATAATTAGCGTGATCTTTAGCAAAATTGTACAATAGTGTGCTGGTCCGGCAACCCCTTCAGCAACTACAACTATTAAACCCCTCTCTCTTTTCTTTTTGAAACCGGAGACTGGATTCTAACTAAGCTAGGAATCCCTCTCATCAATTAAAAAAACCGGAGACTGGACTGTACTAAGCTCCCTCTCATCAGTTAAAAACCGGAGACTGGAGTTTATTAAGCTCCCTCTCATCAGTTAAAAACCGGAGACTGGAGTGCACTAAGCTCCCTCTCATCAGTTAAAACCGGAGACTGGAGTGTACTAAGCTCCCTCTCATCAGTTTAAAACCGGAGACTGGAGTGTGCCGTCATCTTCCTACATTTTTTGATATTTTTTTTTATTTTTTCAATTGATTTATTTTCATAGTTTTATAAAACTTTATTATTTTTTTTTTGCTTTTCTTTACTTACATTTTTAGTGATATTTTTTTTTATCATCATTTTACTACATTTTTTCGTTTACTTTATATCGTATTTTTTTGCTGATGATGCAGCCTTATGAACAGAGGCATTATTTATTACAAGATTAAAGAATCTCATTCGCAGGTAGTTCGAAGATATTAAAAACTCTGACTGTTTAACTATTTACAATATACACTGCATTTCTATCAATATTGTTTGGACCAGTTTTATGAACAAGATTATTATCATGAGTATACGCCGTCACGTCATTCTTGTTATAATTTTCATATAGGTACCTCAAGAAACCCTACAGGAATATGGGGAACTTCGCAGAGGCTATCATGGGCGCACTTGTTTTCTAAAATTGCGGTAACTTTTATGGAGCCCTTATATTTTGAATCAAGTTTAGTTTAGTGTCGTTCTTCATTCCTAACAAAGACAATGTCATCTACACTAAAAGGTCTAAAATATATTTTTTAACTCTACTCAACCGTAAAATGTCCGATTGGGCTGATTTTTTGATTCTTTTGGATACACTGGATCTTCAAAGCTTGTAGATACTTTTGCGAGTTTTTGTTAGTTGCCGAATGTCAAACCTAATGCTGCTGAGCACGTGTTAAAAATTACCTAACCGCTCTTGCCATGATTTGTCAGAGAATTATACTGCGCTATCATTATTAAACCCTACAAGATTCGCATCACATATTCGGACCGACTGTTAGCTCTATATGTGCCTGTCGCAAGAAGATGTAAATCTGTATTGTTTTTTTTTTTAATATTAGTTTGAGTTTTAGTTGGTAATAAACTTTAAGATTGCTTATTAATGATCTTCAAAGGGTCAACTAATTCGACTTCAGCTCGACGAATTTAAGCCCGACGGTTTTAATTCAATTGGTTGTCAATTGTTTTTAAAAATATCTACCAAGCGCTCTCTATCTTTATCTACAAGGTCAGTGTTTACCATACTCTCGCTAGCAGATTTTGAAATTGAGTACGATTAAGTGTTTAAGTATTGCTAAGCATTAACCTGTTGTTGCTTAGTTCCTATTCTACCTTGCTCCAAAATTTTGCGACCTAACGAAAAATTTTTATTAAGACTCATTAGGTCAAACGTGAAATATGACCTCCAAATTTAAATTTTGCCCTGTGGTTAAACATTTGATCTGTTGAGTGGAAATTACATTAGGACAAGCGACTACTGGGATTCTTGTTCATAAAACAGTTCTCTTACAAAGGAATCACAAGATATTTGTTAGATATGGCCTTCTGAACCAGAGTCAAATATAAAAAATAATTAATTTTCACTTAGTGTAATACACAATGTGACGCTCTGGAACAGATGTTGACTGGTTTTCTGTTTTCGGAACTTGATGTGGCAACTTCTTTCTTCTTGTAGCGCTTCGGACAAATGGAAGCTATGTGGCTGGGCCGGGGTCACAACATACATAGCAGACCACTGGTGGTCGGCCACTGGACACGCCACCAGAGATAGTGGTAGATGACCTGCTGTCGCTGCAAGCAAAAATTATTTGAGATAAGTTTCTGTTTATCACGGCAATAGTTGTTACGATGTTCGATTCTATCACAAAAATTTCTACTTCCTCGAAATGCAGTGGCGCTCTACGTCTAAAAGAATATAGTTTGCCAAGATAGTAGTTTGACTCTTAAGTGAGTGAGTAGGTACAATGATTTTATCTACCCCGTCTAATTGTTTCTTTTCTATAATAATTTTACTTAAGGCACACCATCTAGTAAGGTACACCACAAAAATGCTATGAGACAGATGAAGTGTCTTTGAAACGACAGAAGCATCTCATTAAAAACCAATCAGAGGCTGGTTCGTACGCTGGTGTTCTCCATATTTACGTACGACGCAGAGTCATGGACACTAAGAGCTGCAGACAGACGTCGCATTGATAAGTTTGAAATGGTGTGCTGGAGGAAAATGTTACGTATCCCTTGGACAGCACACGGGACCAACGTCTTCATACTAAAACAACTTGGAGTAAAGACCAGACTGCCTGCTACGTGCCTTCAAAGAATTCTACAATACTTCGGCCACATCTCTAGAAAGCAAGGAGACAATCTCGAAAAGCTAATCGTGACCGGAAAAGTAGAAGACAAAAGACCACGTGGTCGTACTCCTATGCGATGGTCAGACCAGGTTTGCACCAATCTCATGTCTAAAAAGTTTTATGATTCTCTGCACGCCGCTGAAGATAGAGTCCAATAGCGTAATATTGTGCTATCAAGAACGATCTAATGAGGAGGTTACGACCCTCAGTAATGAAGAATACGAAGCAAGGAGGAGGATACCAGTTAGTCATATCGTCTGCTTCATCAGAATCAAAGTGTATCAATTTAATGGGAGTTACAGAACGTGAATTAATATTTTCTACTATTTTTCAAAGAATATGTTCCACACCACAAGTGAAAAAGAGACATTTACTTTTCTACATAATTAACCGAAATAGTTTGATGCTGAAGTGGGAGTGAATCCGATCCCACTTCTGATGTAGGAAGTGGGTCAGATACGATAAATAAAATGAGGATGTGGTGATATAACAACTCTTTGTATTTTGTTCAACTTGTATCAAATATCAAAAATAACATAAGATTAAAGCTTTAAAGCTTTCCATTATTTAATGACTAGTTCTCGTTCAACAATTCCAAGTAACTTAATTATTCCTTATTACAAATAAGTCATAATTTAAGCAATAGATAGTCCATTATAAATTGTACTGCGACTAATTTATAGTTGACAATAATAATTAACTTGTTTGCACAAATTTAATTATCCGAGAGTCAAGGATAAGCGACTAGCGAGATACAACAAGTGTACCGAGCCACATTAGAGCCAAGACTGCCCGAACGGAGGGCGCTCTGAGCCTTTTATACAGGTAGCAAAACAATTTGAGTAGTAGGGATATCGAACGATGCGCTCGGTGGCTTTAGGCGTACACCTGTTGTTTACAATATTCTTGCTTTTATGACGCGGACGCCGTCAAATATTTATTTTTCTGTTAATTCATAGAAAGGCAAACAAGTTGCAAGGCTCTTCTGTTGGAAAGAGATAACCATCGCCTATAAACACCAGAGATGTTAGTGGTGCGTTATTATCTGTGTGGCGGGATAGTAATGCTACATTCATAGGTTTACCGGCTACCTTACCCTCCAACCGAAACACGATAGCAACAAACATTGAAGCCATTAAATGTTTAATAATAATAATAATGAATCTTATTATATACTAATATTAATATTAATATTAATATTATAAGTGGTAACGTAAAATCTTAAAAAATATTTTTTAGGTAGCTCTCCTACATGTAAAGTAGTGATGTATTTTTAAGCTATTGCATAGCTTCTATCGCGGGCCTTGAGCGTGGAGACCGAATCCAGAAATACCGTAACGAAAAAACCTAACACCTCCCTCTCCGCCCGGCACGACAAATTTAAAGGGGTGACCAGTGTTGATTATAAATTTTAAACTGTAATCTAATTAAATTAAATTAGATGTAAAAATTGTAGCATAGTTAAAACACAAATATAGTGATATATCATCACGCCAACTCCTAGTGGGGTGTACAGTGTATAATATAGTGATAATAGCATAGGACAAAACCAACCGGGGCTAACCGTAGGCTTATTATATCCATTATTACGAGAAATTATAGTATACACAACAGTATCTTCACGCCGAATCACTTGTGGGGCAGAAAGAGCAACATTAATAGTAAAGTCAGATTTTAGGAAAGTGTAACTCAAATTATTGCCTATTATATTATATAAAGAACGAGTATAGAAAAATATCTTCACGCCAAATTTTTTGAGGGATAGTAAGAGTAATATAAACAATAGAGTAAAACTTTTAGATAGTGTAAACAGATCTTTCTGTTCAATTATAATAAATAAAAAGAGCACTTACAAATACTATCATGCCAGACCCTTTATGGGTATTAAGAGTTAAGAAAAAATTATATGTAAATAAGTCTAATTGAATAGCTTTAAGGTTAAATAGTAAGAGCGCATATTAACACCAACATATCATTACGCTAGACCCATATAGTGATCGGGAGAGAGATTGTAGTGTATATACTCTATTGAGTACAGTCTTGCATTTTTATATTTCTATACCTTGTTTTGTTTTGTACTTATAGTTGTTTAGAGTATTGTGTCTTATAAATAGTGTAATAAAGAAACAAAAATCTTAGACTAAAAATATTTTTCTTTTTCTTGTTATATAGAATAATAGACTTAGAGTATAAGAAACTCTAAAAATAGATCGACATTAAAACGATAAGACTTGTATCTTTGCAGATCAACAAATTTTTGAACGAGGTATTTAAATATTATATGTAAAATATTTTGGACGTACATATCTTCACGCCAACTCTTTTACGGGGTGCTATTTTATTGTAAAATTTTGAAAAACATTATTGTATATAGTATATCTTAGTGGACACTTTTATTATTCATGATAAGGGTGCATTGATATAAAAAAACCCTAGATGCACAGTCCCGAACAAAACTGACACTCAAAAGTGTCCCTAATTTCATTTAAGTAGTTATAGATATGGCAAAAACATATGTCTTTGCATATCCAACCTTAAGGCGATTACAGCTGCGAACGACCTTGAGTTTCTGACAGGAGCAGCGCAAAAATTATATCGCGCGCTAGGTTGCTCCAACGTCAAAGAGTATTTACAGTGAATGCAGATACCTACAATTTAACATTTTTGTTCACCTATATGAACTTTTATCATCATGAATCGACTGAATGTTGTCAAACTCAAAACCAATAACCAGTAATCGCTCATTTATCGATTACATATACATTCGTTATAGAAAAACGATAAATATCTAAAGAAAAAAAATGTACCGAAAATCGACAAAAAATCATATAACAATTTACACAATAATAACAGTTTCGTTTCCTATTTCTTTGAAAGTGTTGTAATATACAATACATCCCGTGTAGCACTTTATTTTAATACATACAATCAACAATTAATATTTAACAAAACCTTTCAAAATTTGTCGCCTCTGTGGTGTAGTGGTCCAGCGTTGGCGTTGACCACATGAGGTCCCGGGTTCGATTCCCGGGTCGGGTACATAAAAAAGTGTTATTTCAGTTTTTTGAGAAACACAAAGTTGCCCGGGATTGGAAAGTGCCCGGTTGGCGATAAGCTTGCCACCTATCACATTGTGGGACCAAGTATCTTCGGCTAATCGTGGGTGCACTTGTTGTACCTCTGCCTACCCCTCCGGGGATATGGGCGTGAAAATACTTTCAAAATTTGATTTGGTTAAATATAATCTCTTGAATAATATTTTAAAACTAACTAGCTTCTTAGTTTTTGTTTCAATATCTCGTAATAAAAAAGAAGATATATAATTTGATTTAATGTTTATAGAGGAAACTACTAAATGTTAGGTTTTTATTTAATAAAGCAGGATTTTGCCCAACATCGTTGTTGTGCGAATTAAAATTATTTACTCTGGTAACACAGAGCTTGCACAAAAACAACAATGGCGGGTAGGACGGGTTGAAAACTCGGGCATTCAGTCTCCTGCATCGATCAGTGTAACACACACTGGCCTCCGTTAAAAAGTACAATAGTGTTTGAATAATCCGGAACGTGCATAAGTAATTTAAGGTAATGTATTTGATAAATTATATTTCATTATATATTATAAGTATAAGGATAAATAGAATGTAGAATTAAAGAATAAAATAACGTTATTAGAATTATGAACAATGTAAAAAGAAAATACAAATGTAATATAAATTGATTATGTAGTTTCAATGAATTAAGGCAGTTCTTAATATTTAAGACAAGGGCCGTTATCACATAACGGAGCATATTTAATTTCTAAATGTAGGATATTGCCTACATTTCAGAAGTGGTCTACCCACAGTTTACACAAATCAAAGGTTACATTATATAACTAGATTATCAAATATTAATTAGTGACATTCTCTCATATCGATATTCTATATTTCGTGAGTCTCATTTCATATAACATGTTTTTTTTTGGTTAATAAAAAGTAGACTTATTATAATTTTTGCACACTGGCATTACCGGTAGACTATTTCAAAATACGAAACACCTTTGTAACCGATTTTTATAAAAGAAAAGGAAATTCTATTCTTCTATATTTTAAAGTACCAAATATTACTTTAAAATCGATATAATTTAACAGTTAATTTATTTTTCTTTCTTTGTCTTGCCGTTCTAATGGTCTTTTTTTTTAAAAAAAGTACGTTGTTAGATATGTAGGTACGAAGAATATACTATGCTTGTCGTTTTAAGTTTCAGATAATTTAAATACTTGAAAAATCACTCGTAACACTGGAGCGGTCACGTGGTAACGAGAGAATGAAATAATAAGTGCCTTGCCGTCAACGAAGCCCGTCTTCCTCGTGTAAGCAGAACGTCTTTTACTACGGATGACCGAGTATGAGTGGAGTTTGATACGACAGGTAACACTACTTTGCAAATTCACCAGGAAACGAACTTACTTTGATACTTCAGCAAAGAGGATTATTAGGAAACATAATTAGATTTCCCAACAAGATGGCTGTGAAGCTGTGAACTGTTAGGCAATTCGTCACCGCGCATTATCCGTTTTTATGACCACCGCATATATTACGTTTGATTTAAGATATTAAATGAATGTTTTATTTAAAATTAAGATGCTCCGTAGATTGGCATAATTTAATACAGAAGACAAAAACAGCTGCTGGAGGGTTAAATAAACGTGAAAATCATGCATTACGTGTTAGTGCCGTTTTTCTGTAATGGAGTAGATGACGATTCTGGTTATATCTGGAAATTCATTCGTCTTACGATATTAAAAAAAAATAAGTAATGGAAACAAATGTTCTTTTAGTAACAACTTCACAAAAAAAAATTACTTGGCTGAGCCTAGAATAATCGGATTTATTGCTAAATATTCCTGTTTACCTTTGTATAGGGTAATAATTATAGTAGTCAATTTTAAGTGCTGCTGTAAAAATGATTTTCAAAAAAAGGGTACCTTGGAATATCGGTTTAGTGATGTCGCATATTACATTGAAGGTATATGTAGTTTAAGGGGTAAAAACTAAATTTTTTTGAATATTGTAACTTTGGCTGAAGCACACCTGTGCAATAGTTATATTTTTTCGTCTGCCCTAATGACTTCCGTGAACTCTATTACACATAAATAAATTTTACTACATAGGTACTGAGTACGTGGGTGTTTGGCAATGTCAAGTACATTTTAGAATCTATAGGTTCCAATGTATCATGTGT
Source organism: Apodemia mormo (assembly GCA_036924255.1). Lineage (NCBI taxonomy): Eukaryota > Metazoa > Arthropoda > Insecta > Lepidoptera > Riodinidae > Apodemia > Apodemia mormo. The sequence goes on along the minus strand of JAUPFN010000010.1, from coordinate 9,290,074 downwards.
ACTGATTTTAGTCCTGGGCCTGACGTGGTATTATTTACAGCCCAGTCTGGGTTCGGCTCGGAGTATAAAAGTTCAGCTGACTGATTAATTTACTTTTAAGTCTACTACAATATCTAAGTCAGTGTAGCTATCTTTATGAGCCAGATTCAAAATTTGATACAATCGGTGATGTTTACATACGATAAAGAAAATTTTGAAATAATAGTACAGGCAAATTTGACTTTTGATTTGTTAAAATATTGTTATTTTAGTTACAAAATATATATTTCTTTTAAGGTTGATTAGTTGAGTAATAAATAATTCTAATATTTGAAATTGCTGACAGAAAACTATAATTATTATCATAAGAAGGTTCTCTGCGCACCGCATTTTAAATATTTGTTTTAAAAACAATTTCACCCGTGATTCAATTAGTACGAAATTAGGTTACAATGCATACAATGTTTTTGGCAATTATACGACTCGTTGAATTCTTAGAAGACTTATAGGAAATTGCACAACTTTATCTTGTCTCCTTAATATAATTATGAAAAGGAATGGCACGAGTGGATGAGCTATTTGAAAAACAAATTATCTGAGCTACTATTGCCTATGTATGACCCAGTGGTACAAATTGAACTACTTGTAGATGGGAGTAAACTAAGCAACGATGGTATATTGCTCCTGAGATGGTGTGATTTAAAGCCTTGCCATCTAGTAGTTTTCTTTAGTGTTAAAAATTGTAAGAATATATGTGGGAAAAAAATATAGGTTTTTATTTGTAGGCATTGGCAGTTAATTGTTTTACTAAACCCAAAATACAGAGTTATATGTCCTGGGCTGTATAGAATTAAAACTGATTGCAAAACTCTGTTTTCAACATTTATCAATACTGAATTTGTCTCTCGTATAACAAGATGGTATGGCAGCCTGTTGTTATAAATGTCTGTGTAGTACATGATATCAACCGGAAGTAAGAACGTGTCACGTGTCACGTGAACTCCCAAATACTCAGTTTACTAACTATATTATAGACTAGCTGACCCGGCAAACCTTGTTCTGTTTTTTTACTACTATTCTATTTTTTTTATGTATATTTTCTCACCTTTTAAACCTTTCCTGGACTTCAACGATTAATTCAAAACCAAAATTGGCCAAATTGGTTCAGCCGTTTTCGAGTCTTAGCGAGACTAACGAACACGAATTGATTTTTATATATTAGTTTGAACAACCTTCACTAATTAATTCATTGATAACAATTTTTTTTTTGGCGGCATTTCGAAATGCATAGTATATAGAAAACCTCATATCTTTCAGATGATAATTCAGATTTCAGATGAAGAAATAATAATTAAATCTATTATGTAATAGATAACATAACTTATATTAGGCTCAACGATTGTATTAAAATAAAGCTGTATAGGAAGGAAAAATTGTGTCGGATGAAAAATAAAAAAAAAGGGATTTTCGAAAATACGAGCACTATTAAATTTAAGGCATCGGGAACATAATATGTTTCTATAGTAAAATGCTTAACTGGTTACAAATTTGTTATATGTATAAGTACTGTGACTTAATCTTTCGCTATCCCACTGTTTTAAAATTCGGTAGTGCAAAGTCTAAGTAACGATGAAGGGAAGTTGGATTCATCAGATATGAACAGCACTAATTAGATTATCGGTAAGACCCTTCGGATGCAATATGAGTTATTCAATTGGTCAATGCGATCTTTTGCACTGTATCTGAAGAAAATTAGAGAATAGCTAGGCTATATATGACACCAACTTAACTGTCATAAGGTAATAGGTTTGCAACGATATAAGTTTGCAATTTGCATATTAATACATCCGATTAAACTCATGGAACTTTACAATTGAGATAGCAGTTTTTCCTCCTCGCTTTAGCGAGAGAGATCTAATGGAAATCACGAAAATTATGTTCCGTTAGTGGCAAGAATAAAAAAGGACTTTTATACTTCACATAAAATTCTTTCAAATGTTACTGGATAATGAACCAATATGATATGATAAAGTTGGTGAAAACGGTTGCTTACTAATTCAATGAAAATGAAAACATAGCGAAAGTATAAGGGTTCCTAGTTTACTTCGGAACCCTAAAAATGGTAATTTAATATTTATGTACTTTGTTTTGAATTCATAGTAACATTCCAATATAAGAATTAATGGATTTTATTGGTTACAAGTATATATAAAAATACTTCAATGGGAAGAATGGTCCTGGTTCAGGGCGAACACGATTATTATGATAACATTTAAGATATTTTGCTTACAGTGGTGAAACCCGGGAGGTTCACTACAATATTATGGATATTACTGATATGCATTATACTATGGTTTCGGTTGTGAAAAATGATTTGCACCAAAACCATAGACAGAGGATTAGATATATTGTTGTGAGTCGGAAGCCACAATAATATATTATGATTAAAGAATGTACGATAGTTACGGTAGTAAAACCCAGGAGGGTTAGCAGTGTTAGGGATGGATGGATAGATTATTTTATTTAAAGACTAGCTGTTGCCAGCGACCTAGTCCGCGCGGACTTCGTTTACTCCGCACAGCCTCACTCCCGTAGGTGAAAGCGTGATATGTAACCTATATGTTGACCCGACCTACTAGTAATATTCATGAAAAATTTGAAGTAAATCCATGCAGTACTTTTGAGTTTATCCTGGACATACATACAGACAAACAGACAAAAATTCTAAAAACTATATTTTTGGCTTCTATGTCGATTGATCACGCCCCAAATATTCTTTTAAAGAAAATATTCAATGTACAGTTTTAATTTTCTTACGTTTTTATTATATGTATAGATTATCGATATGTATGGATACTACATATTGTTTTGGTTGTCAAAATGGAAACTCGCCACTAACAAAAAAAAACGGTTGCGGGTCGGTAGAGTCGCAATAGTATATTATACGGGTATATTATACGGGTATATTATACAGGTATGAATAAATAAATAGAGATTTATTTATTTTATTAACAGGGTTAATTGTAATATATGAATATTATTTAATTTGAAAAAAATATATATAGTTCTTGGGTTAAATTGGATATATGTATTGGATTGTTTTGATGAGACTGGGAAAACTATATATATATTGTAATAAATTGTATACATGATAATAAAGGACACGATCAGTTGATTTTGCTGAGTTTATAATTAAAGAATAGAATTATATTAAAAATAAATATGTGACAAAATTTATATATTTATTTTTATTATAATATTGGTCTTATCGGATATTTATGTTCTAGAATCTGCCAATTTTATCTAAGGAGATTCTGATGTATGTAGCAAAATAATAAAAGAAATATAATATATACATATCGATTGTTTGAATTATTTGGTGAGCATTAAAGTTTATTATGAAATTATTTTACATCGAGAAATACCAGTAAATGCCAGAACAATTTGAAAAAAGGATGTTAAAACACCAGTTTTGTAACATTAAAGGATTCAATAATTTAAAATATGGTGTTACTGTATCGCTTTGAACTCTTACTTCCTTTTACTTTCACATGGTTTACTTAGTCTGTTGTGACATAAAATTCTTGCTTACTAGAGAATACGAGAACCTTGAATTGTAAAGAAAAATATTATATATTATACTATTAATAAAATAAATATTATTTATTTTATTAATAGTATGAAAATTTGTAATATAGTACAGACACTTTTATTGGCTTTGTTTTACATCATTTTATTGCATTGTTGAATGATATTTTTTGTATATGTATTAAAATTCAACCTAATTTAATTTACAATCAGTGACGTATTAGAACTTTGTTATTAACGAGTTTTGAACAAACTTAAATTTAATCATAATATGTTTCAATTTATGCAAGAAAACAAAATGAATTTTTTTTTAAACTTAAGTGTAGATCGATTGTAATCCTATATTGGTTTAATTATTAATTGTAAACCTGCTTCATGTAGATTTCCATGAGGTAATATTTGTTAATAATTATAATTATAATTATAATAGCTAAATAAATGATTATGGAAATGGTTATGAATATGTAATGGTCTATTGCATTCTACAAGCAAAACTGTAAGGCAAAGATAATAAGGACATAAAATGTTCTACCTGAAAGTAAACATAGATCGATTGTAATACTATGTTGATTTAATTATTAATTGTGAAGGGAACCATAAAAGGTGTAATCTATATATGGTATATAAACATTGTAATGACTAATAGCCCTGTTAAGTAGATATCGATATAAGAAATAATGTTGATGTAAGTATAGACATATATTTAAGATATTTTTCGTTTAACGTTATAATGCAAACGTAATTATTGATCCATCGTAATTATTGACTATTTAACTGCTATAATTTATTAGGTTTATATGTATGGTTTTCAGTCGCTAGTAATTATTAACATACAAATATGTAGTGAAATTATTGCATTAAAACATAGTAATTATCATTCTTGCAAATCTCCCCGCTGAGTAGAAATCGATCGAATTTTATTGAAGAAAATATTAGATGTAAGAAAAAAAAAGGATTTTTGTAAGTGTAGATATTTAGATATTTTTCGCTTAACATAGTTCAATTGATATAATTTGATTGATTATTTATTTGATCGATTATTAAATTGTTATAACATATTAGGTTCATACGTATGGTTTTAGTCACTCATAATTATTAGTGCCCAAATACGAAAAAAAATTTACGTTAAAACATTGTAATTAGCATTCTTGTATGTTTAATATGTTTCGTTTATTTTATAATTCAATTTTAATTATTGGTCAATTGTAATTATTGATTTTTAATTGATATAATGTATTAGGTTTAGATGTATGGTTTTAATCACTAGTAATTAGTAGTATATAAATAACTTGTTCTAGCAGACATATAGCGGAACATTGAACCTTTTTTTTTAAGAATTAAAATGGTTTATGCAATGTAATAAATAAAATAAAATAAATGAGAAACTGAAACATTGAGGAGGCCAAGTGTTAGGTTTTGAAAAACAAGCGTGCATGAGGACATGCACGAGGTCAGGATGGTCGAGTGTTAGGTTTTTATTTAATAAAGCAGGATTTTGCCCAACATCGTTGTTGTGCGAATTAAAATTATTTACTCTGGTAACACAGAGCTTGCACAAAAACAACAATGGCGGGTAGGACGGGTTGAAAACTCGGGCATTCAGTCTCCTGCATCGATCAGTGTAACACACACTGGCCTCCGTTAAAAAGTACAATAGTGTTTGAATAATCCGGAACGTGCATAAGTAATTTAAGGTAATGTATTTGATAAATTATATTTCATTATATATTATAAGTATAAGGATAAATAGAATGTAGAATTAAAGAATAAAATAACGTTATTAGAATTATGAACAATGTAAAAAGAAAATACAAATGTAATATAAATTGATTATGTAGTTTCAATGAATTAAGGCAGTTCTTAATATTTAAGACAAGGGCCGTTATCACATAACGGAGCATATTTAATTTCTAAATGTAGGATATTGCCTACATAAATAAGTTGATTTATTTAGACTATTTGTATGTATAATATATTTAATTTATTTATTTTTAGTTGCGAAGTCCTTACTACTTTCAAATAGTACCAGTTTTTTTTTCTTTAGAGTTTTGCTTTTTATTCGCTTGCTTGAATTATCTTCGTTGTTTATATGTTTTATTTTTTATTTATTTTTGTACATTTATACAAAATATTGACAAAATACTTATCTATCTATAGCTAATAAAACATTCAAGCGTAAACGTAGGAAAGCGTAAACATGAATAGTCTCAAAATATTATTCAGCGTCTACTCACAAACAAAACTGTGTATAAAGTACTAGCTTTCAGCCTCTTTAATACCCTCTTTTACCTCTTTAAGAGATAAAACTCACAGCATCCTTACATGCACGTTTATTTAATTGAATTAAAGATCATGACTAATAAATTTGAAGAGATTTTGATTAAACATATTTTATTTTTTCTACAAACTTTACCACTTTTTTCATCCTTTGAAGAGATGACATTTGAAAACCTTAAACTCGTATTCATTTAATTGTATTATAAATCATAAATACTAAGTTTTAAATAATTTCTACAATATTCTACAATAAACAATCTATTTTTTATACAAACATCAATGCTTTTTTTACCCTTTAAGGAATAAAATTTTAAAAAATCCCCAACTATATGATTCTTAAATTGTGTTGACGATTATAAGTGCCGAATTTCAAGTTATTTTCACCATAAACCTTTGATTTTTCATATAAATTGTAACACACACTTTTACTCCTTTAATGGATGAAACTTCGAACATTACATGCATGTTTCTTCAATTTCGTTTGAAGAGCATAAGTACTAAAAAAATCCAAAAATTCGTACCTCTTAATTGTATTAAAAATCATAAATACTAAATTAAAATAATTTAGATTTTATAGTAATGCAATAAATAAAAAATTCATTTATGATACAAACTTTAAAGCCTCTTTTTACCTCTCTATAGGCTAGAATTCCAAAAAATATTAAATTTATATTTAATTTTTTTTCAGTTAAAGGATAATTTAATTACGGCATATCATTCTATTTGAGTTGTAATAACTCAAAAATGACAGACTTTTAAACTTTCACCCCCTATTTCACCATCTTAGGGGATGAATTTAAAAAATCCTTTCTTATTCCTTGTCTATATCATAAGAACAACATCTGTAAAAAAAACAGACTCTCGGTCCAAGCTCATTATCTACTATAAAAAAACATCCAAGCGTAAACGAAATCTTCAATTTCCAAACGGCACAATCTTACTATTGTACCAAACGTTCTATCTGTACTATTACTCTTTGACTCGAATATGGAGAGCGGAGCGTGCTAACATGCGACACAGCCTCCCCGTATGAACGCTACCGGGAGACTGACTTATGACGCGAGCGCTGTCCGCGAATTAAATAATAAGGTTTTTATTGATTTAATAGCACACTATAATGATTTTGTAAAATTTTGAACTTAAATTTTATAAAGCAATAAATTGTCTGTAATAAAAAGAAAAAATCATCAAAATCGTTACAGTAGTTTGGAAGTTATAAGCAATTTTTTGTGTAAAAATAAGAAAGATATTCGATTTTTTTCCGTCAAAAATAACAATAAAATTTGAAAAAACGAACTTAAAATTTAAACTTAATTATATTATACGTATAATGCATATTTTTTTTAAATTATTGGACCAATCGGTTAGCAGTAGTAGGCTTTCAAAGAGGTGTCTATTTCGTAGTTTGGCATTACCTATCGCCTTAAGTGCACGACTTATAGTTGTTTTTACAAAGCAGTGTACGAAAAGAAATAAAATTGACAGGTTCGCGACCGACGCGATTCTATTTGAAATGAGTGCACAATTTAAAATTGTGCACTCATTTTTGGAGGACGTTTTTGACACACTGATTGTGTATCTTGGGTTTTTTATATCAATGTAAGGGTGTAATTGTTTCACAACGTAATCAGACTGTCTCAATACAGAGCATTTACTTAGTTTAGGACAAATACTTGTACAATAAAACTTACCTAGACCTAACCCTTGACAAGGTTAGCAATCAGAACCATAAGTGTAAAAATAACTTCACGCCAGCCTATAAATAGGTTTCAAGAGTAGTATAAGACTTGTACATATAGACCTGCATAAATAGACCTTCATTTTAAATCCCTATAGGGATAGGAAGGATATATTATACATACATAACTAAATCTTTTAGTCTTTATAGAGTGAATAAATATAGTACTATTGAAATTTAACAATCAAAAAATTTTATTTTATTTTATTATCACAAAGTTTTATTTAGATACTATCAATATATACAATTAAATAAACAAATATACAATTTTAGGGGAGTCTTGGGATACACAAACACTCAGGAACACAAATATATAGAAACATAATCATACAGGAACACAAAACACAGAAACATAAACATACAAATAGAAATCCATCCAGAAAATGACGAATAGTTGCAGCAAGATAGTAACTGAATGAAACAATATAAATAAGTGTATAAAATATATATAGTGTTACATACTTTATGTAAAACATATGTAGTAAAAATAAGTCTTGCGGCACCTATATAAAGTAAACTTAACTTCACAGTCAAGAAAGCAATGTTAAATAAATATAGAAAAATGTACATAAAATAGATTAATTAAAAAACTAAAAAACACGCTTTTTATAGAAAACCGAACTAAAAAATAGAAAATAAATTTTAATAAATTTAAATTAAGAATAGTGTTAAAAATTTCAAAATGTGAATAAAAAAAATAATTTTATTTAAAAAAAAGCGTGGGGTGCATGGTGTCAATAGTTATAAATATTTTATTGACACATATGAGTAGAGTGATTATCATTTCGGTAATATCTTAAAAAGCACCCCACGCTTTTTTTTAAATAAAATTATTTTTTTTATTCACATTTTGAAATTTTTAACACTATTCTTAATTTAAATTTATTAAAATTTATTTTCTATTTTTTAGTTCGGTTTTCTATAAAAAGCGTGTATTTTAGTTTTTAAACTATTATTTATTTTCTACTTTTTAGTTTGGTTTATTTATAATAGCTTGTTTTTTTAATTTTAAACTATTGCACGACTCATGATGCGAAGCATCAGAGAGTGCTTTACGATCGAAATTTTTTTTCATATATACATATCTTCACGCCAGATCCCTTACGGGGTAGGCAGAGAGAACCGAGTGCCTTACATTATGATCCTTGCAGGCTTGTCTCGCTTCCTCCACATTCATCACTCTTTTCATACACACACGCCGGTTGCGACGACTCTTATACCACCTTCGGAAATTTTTTCGCCTTATTTTGGCAACTATTTTTAGTATTATAGCCTTGTTAGTTAACGGAATCAAGATATTTTGCATACTATTGTCGAGATAATTTAATGGAGATTAATTCTATACTTGCTATAAAATTAATTTAGTGCAATAGAAACAGAAAAAAATATGAAAATTGGTCAAAAAATGTTCATGTCCGTCATGTATGAAACTCCAGAAACACTGTAACTTATGAAAAAATCAATTATTTGAGTTATTTTTTTTTAATTCTAATCGGCAATTGTAGATCATCGAATGCGAATGGCTAATAAATTCAGTGTCGTTTAATTACAATTAATAAAAAACGAAAACTACAAGACTGTATATCTATATATATCCATGTAAAATTAACATGGATGGTGATATATCTATATCTATAAATATTATGTACATTTAATTTGTTTTTTTTTTGTTTTTTTACTCAGTCAATTAAACTCAGTCACAGAGACGGTGGCGGACTCTTCGTGGCTCGTGAAATCTAAGTTATATGCGCAGAGACTGTTGCAAACTCTAATGCGCATACCTAGTCGAGTGCCGCGGTAGAAGCACGGAACTACTTACAAGCTTATAGACATATGTGTGTGTGTGTGTGTGTGTGTGTGTGTGTGTGTGTGTGTGTGTGTGTGTAATTGTGCAAGGCGTTCCTGTCTTACTCCCATACAGGACAATACGACGGGGCCAGATATGGGCCATGCTTGGCGCAATGCTGTCTATCTCTGGCCCATGCTTGTAAACCCGCTTTGGCCCAGCCTTGGTAGAAGTAGACTCGGTAAGATCCAAGAGCGTCTAGCGAATGAGTCTTTTGAGCAGAGAGCTATTAGAGTTGTTCTCATTATTGAGCGAACTAGCGAACTAGCGACTAGCGAGAGAACTACTAGCGAACGAGTCTGCCGAGCAGAAGGCTCATAGAATTGGTCTCATTGAGGAGCGTTTAGCTAAGGAGTCCGCCGAGCAGAAAGCTCGTGGATTAGTAGTGATACGAAACCGTACAGCAATTGAGTCTGCTCAGCCACGTGAGAACCGCCTAGCGGTAGCGCGTCAGACGTCACAAAGACTTCGTTCAATTACTGAGCGTAATTTTATAAGCACCATAAATCAATTTGCTGAAGTACCATGTACAATCTGTAAGAAATTATTATATCCAAAACAACAGACGTCATTAGTTAAAGCACGTCTTGATTTTTTTTTTGCTCGACTACCATGAAAAAAAGAAAAGTTCCTTCTCAGGCCTACTGGAACAACATGGAAGTTATATCTTTACCTCTTGAACTGACCGACTTTACAGACGTAGAACAAATACTTTTGTTAAGAGTAGTTCCTTTTACAACTAGTTTCCACCCGCACCAAAGTGCTCGTCAACACGAATCAAACGAGCCCAAACTCGATAGAGTTGTGTTATTTAATTGCTGAGCTCCTATGGTCACCTTCTGGCTTTATCATCGAACCCTGCAGGATCCTAGTTAGCATCAAGCACCAAAGTGCTCGTCAACACTAATCAAATGAGCCCAAATTCGATAGAGTTGTGTCATTTAATTGCTGAGCTCCTATGACCATCTTCTAGCTACATCATCGGACTCTGCAGGATCCTAGTCACCACCAAGCACCAAAGTGCTCGTCAACATGAATCAAATGAGGCCAAACTCAATAGTCTTGTTATTAACCGATTTTTAACCATTTAATTATTAAGTTCCTGTGGTCACCTTCCGATTCAGATTCATCAGATCAGCTCCATGTCATAATAAGGTTTCATTGTCATTCAATTAACACACGTATACAAAATTTCAGCTCAATCGGTAACCGGGAAGTGGATCAAATTTACTAGCGAGATTTGATTTCAGACATCGAGATAGGTACAATAAATAATAAAATTCTCATAAAACAAAAACTACTGAGCCTACCTGAATCAAATTTTTATGGGACCAATTCGAAACTATTCCGCATCAAACAAAAAAGAATCACGTAATTCGGTTCAGAAACCTCGGAGAAATCGGTGTACATACATAAAAAAAATATACCAGCCGAATTGAGAACCTCCTCCTTTTTTTGAAGTCGGTTAAAAATGGAATAATTTTATCAAATTAGTGTATTGTCATCGGTCCTCGATAAATCTACAAAGTTTGAACGAAATCTGGCCGTTTAAAGTTGGTCAAAATCGTGCCCAAAGAAGTCGGTTACAAACAAACATACAAACAAACATACAAACAAACATACAAACATACAGGTGAAGTTAATAAAAAGCGTGTAAAAATAGGAACGTAATGTTAAATTAAAGACAACAAATCACTTCTAAGTGAATATTGTAAATCGTTAGAAATAAAATATAATTAGACAATTAAGGTCTCTGAGAATATCTAGTCAGAGGAATTAGCCTAAGAATATATTGTATGATATTGACAATATACTCCCCCAGGGGGCGATTTTACCCTCCTGGGGAAAACTTAAAAAAAAAACTCCGACCGGCACAGCGGTGATACTTTTTAGTTTTTCCATCTATCGATAAATACCAGAACTTTTAATGACTTTTTGAAATATCACGCTTGTCTCTTTAGTTCAGCAATCCGCCTTTAGGTGGCATTGGTTGTATTGGAAAACTACCGTAATCAGCTGTTTGTGAGAAAGTATATAGGTGTATAGGTATTTATCATCTACGTACAACAGTGAATATCTGTACTCGTATAATTTGTGTACAAAATGTTTTAAATATGAATAAACAAAGAAAAAAAAATACTGCATAAATAAAATAAATATATAATTGTAATTGCATAAGTTGATAAAAAATGCTATGCAATAGCTTTACCGCGGCAGTCTCCGAGTGCCACACTTCTTTTTTTCTCATGTACCCCATAGTGTGGCGCATCACTGGATAGGTTTTAAATATATTTTGTGAAAGGTTTGTGAAAACAATTTTTTGATTAAGGGACTCGTTTGTGAAATATTATGAAAAATATGATAATACAAGTTATGGAGTAATAGTCGACCAACTTATAAAATGTACTTGGAAAAGTGTTTATAGGCAGTGAATCTGAGATACGGATATATTCGTCATTGACGTTAAATAGATCATAATATTATAAACATACATAGTATGAAATAATAAAACTCCTCTTCCGCATTATTGTGATTAAGAATCTCCGTAACTTAGGAGAATAAACTCCTTATTTTGACTATAGGCTGATAATTTGATGGATTAGACTGATTTCTTTTTTGATACAGAATACAATAGAGCCGTCTTCCATGATTTCATTACCATGCCAAGCGAGTAGGAAAGCCATTGGAGCCGGCGCGTTAGAGCCTGTTCTTCGCAGGATGGTCTTCGTAGTCTACGAGTAGTCAAAGAATGAATATTTCCTGACCTTACACCCGAAACTATCGCTGTGCCGGTAGCAAATATCTTCTCCGGCGTATACGCACACAACAGCTCGTGGTACGTAGAAATTGGAATGTTTCAATTTCTACCCCGATTAGGAGATGTAGGAATTATCAGCTGGAAAACATATCTGAGTCTCAGTCAAAAAAGCTAGACAGGCATAGCAGTCTCAAGATAGTAGTTGACGGCATTAGATTAGAACCAAGCCCTTATATTGCTCGTGGCCCGACACGCACTTTATCATTTTTTTTGTATTTTTTTTTATATTATAGGATAACAAACAAGCAATTTGCTCTCCTGATAGAAAGAGAAGCCATCGTCTATGAACGCCATAAATTTAATGGTGCGTCATCATCTACGTGGCGAAATGGTAATGCCATATGCACAAGTTTTACGTAGGTAAGGTTAGGTAAGTTTACCCTTCTAAAAATCTTGTTGATTGCCGCCATAACGTTAACCATGTTCTTTCAAATTGAAACAGATTTGTGAAGGGAGTGCTTTTGAAAATAAAGCAGAAAAAGAATTCTTGAATTCTTCCCGTTACTATAATTTAAAAAACTGACCAAGTGCGAGCCGGATTTGCGGACGATACGTTCCGTACCATCCCTATTCAAGTTTCTACCTGTTTTATTAAGATCGAAGAAAAAATTGCTTAAAAATGCGTTTGTTGTATGGGAGTCGCCCTTTAATATTTATTTTATTTTTATTTAATTATTTGTTTTGAAAGGTAATATTTAACTAAATATTCTGTGAAAATTTTAAGCGTCTACCTGTTACCGTTATTAATATTGAGCGAAAAATACGAAAAAACACGTTTATTGTACGGGGACCCTCTTAATATTTTCATTTTCTATTTTTAGTGTTTGTTATACATACATATTTTGTGAAAATTTCAGCTTTCTAGCTATAATGGCTTATGAGATACAGCCTGGTGACAGACAGACGGACAGACAGCGGAGGCTTAGTAATAGGGTCCCGTTTTTACCTCTAAGGCACAGAACCCTAAAAAAGACAAGATTTTTTCTTCCCGACCACATCGTATTAGCACTGAGTACTATGAAATTTATTGTGTTTCAATCTATTATGTGCTGCATAAGGTGGATATGAATAATGGATTAAAACTCCTTGTCTGGAAGGCAATAAAATGTTCTTTCCAAAGTACCAGCGTAAATACATTTTACAAAGAATATTTAAGAAATAAATGTTTCTTGAATGACGGGGCTAAAAGTTGTTTCTAAATTACTTTCGTTTTTAAGTGTATTTTTTCTGTGTACAAAACCTTCATAACAGCCAGTTTTAAGTTACCTAGATTAGTATATATCACACTATTTATTAGATAGTAGCTGACCCGGCAAACGTTGTTCTGCCTTTTTAACTACTCTCTTTTTCTATATTTTCTCTTCAACTTCTTCTTTAACAATTAATTCAAAACCAAAATTAGCGAAATCGGTTCAGCTGTTCTCGAGTTTTAGTGAGACTGAGACGAACAATTGATTTTTATATATATAGATTAACACCATAGCATATTAAGTTACTTGTATTTATTGTTACTTATTGCACGACTCAATGCGAAACGTACGGCCATGGCTGTGTATCTCTTTCGGCCGGTTTTCGAATCGCAAATAAATTTTTACAAGCAATTAATCTGTTTTTAACATAATTCTTACAAGTAAATAGCCCGTTAAACACAGATTAATCTAGCTTTACGATTAGGCTAATCGTGGACGATAATGTCGTGCAACGTAAAAGATTTAACGATCTAGTCAATTTTAACTGATAATTAAAAAGTAACAGGCTAATGATAACTATGTTCTCTAATTAGCAATACTGATTTTTTCTCAGGCGAGAATCAGACGGCCCGTTACCTAGATCAGCTAGTATAGACTCGATGGTTGAAGCGGCGATTTGCTCAAGACATTCAGAGCCAGGACCCATTACTCTTCAACTGCCAAGGGCGGACAGAGCTTTGAGCTTGGTATCACCAGCTGTAGGGCGACGAACGAAGTCACAACGAGGATTAACAGGTAAGTCAATCTTGTATTCAAATCTGTTTATAATTATAGAATGATTATTTTATAAGAACGAAAAACTAACCTTGCGGTAAGGGTCAGTTCACATAGACGCAGAGTCGAAGCGAAGAAAGACGTGTCGGATTTTTAAACTTGCAAGTATATTTATCCAGAACGTAGCGTACAAACTTGTGTAATAAAATTACAGACACGCGAATTCACGCGAACGTCAGGACCGCGGGTGTATTTTTTAGAATAGGTTAATTTTACTGTAGATATTTGGTACCTTTTGTGTACATTTAAGTACCTCTTTTGAAAATTTCTGTACCCCTGCGCAAACTGAGATATTTAAACAAATATGTACACCCGCCATCCTGACGTCAGGATGGCGGGTGTACCAATTTTTAGGGAAAACCAACGTGTGTATCATAATATATTTATTTTGTAGATTTGGTACCTCGTGTGTACCTGCGGAGACATAAAATGGACCACCACTTTTCGATAAGGGAAAAAAGTTATTTGAGAAAAAAAATTAAAATAAACAGCACATTTTAATTTAATTAATTTTGATATCTTAACTTATCTTACTTATCTTAACTTGAATTTATCAACCTCCAGCAAACAGCTGTAAGTATCATGTACCTACTATGTGAGTATCATAATAAAATCAACTGTGTACATAAATATTCAAAAATATGTGATAAAAACCAATATGTACAGTCAGCGATAAAATATGCATACATTTTCGATGTTAATGAGTCATAAAATGAACATTTATCATGAATTTTCACAACTTAATTTACAGACAGACACTAAAGATTTATATAGAATAACAGTAATCCTCCTGCGGATCTCGAAACTATATATAGGTTTTCTGTGCCTTGAGTTTATTTATTTTCCAAGTTGTTAGAACCACTCACAAAAGTCTGACAGGAGTAATTCCCGACAGTGTAAAAGTGTTTTAATGAGTTGTATCCAGATTTTAATCAAATGAATAGGAGCGAGAACGAAAGTATAATTAAAGCGGAAACTACAAAATTATGCAGGCAAACTCTTACTTCAGTGTTCTTCACAGCGCCATTATTATGCACAAAACTGCAAATGTAATTTTTATATTATAAGATAGAAAACAAGGTGGTTGTCCTAATAGAAAGAAACAATCTTCGTCTATAGATACCAAAGATGGTAACGACACGTTAGTTAATGCCAAGTGCATACGTATATTTTTTAAAGGTCATGTTCCTCCACCGACCACACAGCCTAGTGGCCGGTGTGTTCCTCAGACGTAAACGAGACTTAGGTATTACTTCTACTTACTTACGTATGAATACTTTGTTTGAATTTTTTGCTTTCATTTTATTTCAGGTGCATAAGTTTACTGCTACTTTATCCACCATATCAGAACGCGACAGAGATAAATATTGATTTTTTTTTTCATAAGATAGCAAAACAAGCAGATGGGTCTCCTGATGGAAAGAGTCAACCATCGCCTATAGACACCAAAGATGTTAATGTTGCGTTGCTTTCTAGTGGCGAGGTCGAATGCCACATGCATAAGTTTATCAGCTACCTTACCCTCCAAAGCGGAACACGACAGCGACAAGCGCTGACGCTATGGCGGCAGGAATAAGTAAGGCGGTGGTACCAGACCTGGGCGAGACAATGCAAAACTCTACCACCTAGTAGCCACGATGATAGTGACTCGCATAGCCAATCGGCCGCTTTTTACGACCTGCCTGGCTGAACGGCAGTTGGCCTATTCCTTAAAGGAGCCCGTAACCAACTCGGGAAAAATATATATTATGACAGGAATAAACAAGATGGTAGTAGAAACCCGAATGAGACGTTGTAAAACTACCACCTCGTAGTCATGATTGGCCAAACACTTTAAAATATCTTAACAATTTCCAACATTATTTACTTAGACTCATATTCCATGACGAAACTCAGGTCACATGGAACACATAGATTATTATAATAATAACTATAATGTCGCTGGACAAATTGCATAAATTGATGTATTCCGTGTATTGTCACTCAGAGGATCTAACCCTATTTTGCTCATAAATATTCATGTATAATGAATTCATATTTGATTTTGATTATTTCCGTTTGATATAATAATTTGAAATAGATATTATTAATATTCTGATCACATCCATGCAAAACGTAAGATAAATAAATATCGCTGAACAAATAACATAAGTTGATCTAACCACAGTTAGCAAATTATTTGACTGTGTTATGAGTGTCGGTCAATGATACTGTTACATAAAAATACATATATAAATTATATATTATATAAAGGTTAACAAAACAGATATACAACGCGAATGTGGAAGGATGTAGGTACCGGGGAAGACCAAGACTGACATACGATCAGATTGATCGAGTCTGTCCGGGGGTGGAGTCAAGAGTCTTCGCAACCGGCGTGTGTGTATGAAGAGAGTGATGAAGGTGGAGGAAGCGAGCCTAGCCTGCAAGGATCGTGATGTATGGCACTCGGTTCTCTCTGACTACCCCGTAAGGGATCTGGCGTGAAGATATGTATGTATGTATGTACATATATAAATATTATTACATACGAAATAAACACTTAAACCTAGAAATACAAACATCTATGCTTATCACACAAATGTTTGTCCCTGTTGGAAATCAAATCCCAACCCCATTGATTCGTAGTTAAGTTAGCTAACTACTCGTACAATGGGGCTGTCTTCGGCGGCTGTAAGTATTATTTGTTTCATTTAATTTAAAAATTTATGCACAAACATATACAGAGGTGGACTTAATGTTACACGGCATTCTTTACCAGTCAACCTTAGTCAAATGAAAATAATATTTTGGATGAAAAGCACAAAAAAATTTATAACAATCGCTTACTATCAACCTTATTTCTTAAATAATACTTGAACACAAATACATACATACAAATTAAACACAAAATATGTGTCTGGAATTGTCTCCCAAATCATATTCAAGAAATTAATTCACTCAGTATAATTAAATCTAGGATATAACGATAGGATTATTTTTTAGACATTCAAAAATCAATGGTTCCCAAGGTTGACCGATTTCCGACCCATCTATTTTAAATTTCCGAGTTTATGACCCATCTCTCGGCTGTATTCGAGGAAAGAGGGCAAAAATATCAGAGCTTAATCGAATGAAGTCGATATATCGTCCTACATTTCGCGGCCCACATGATATTCGCTCGCGACCCGCCAGTTGATCGAGACCCATAGCTTAGGAAATACTGATCTAAGTAACTACATATTAATCATAATATTTGTATTTATTATTATTACTATTACTATATAATTCTTATATATGTACTATTCTGCCCTTAAGTCAAAGATTTTAAATAAAATTTATTTAAAGTAAGACAAGTTTTTACTCGAAACAAAGTGAAATGAACTATAAATGTTAGCACAAAATGACGTTTTAAAGTTTTAAACTTAAAAATAATTTTAAAACTAAACATAGAAAAAATTCTGGAATACTCACATTAATAACATAAACATATTATGTATCTACATTTTAAAGTTATAATGGTAACTGTCAAAACATAATAATTTTAGCTTACCACAATATGCATTTAATGAGTTTAACACTTAAACAGTCGCGCTCTAGTTTGTGACATAAAGAGTTGCTACTGGGTTCACTGGACCCAGATTTTATTGTGTCATATATCCAAAACTATTTAATATATGGGTGAATGTGCTTTTTAAAAAGTAATAATAGTCCCAATAAAACAAAAATTGAAAAAGAAGAATCTTTTTTTATTTTAATATTATGAAAAACACTGTTGCAATAAACTCTTATAATTACCAATCTTTTAAAAATAGTTTTACTTATGAGTTTCTATGATTTATATTTATGAGTATTTTCTAATGTAACATTGTTTTTCTATTACTAGAATAATATATCTATCACAAATAACAAAAAGAGATCAATCATAACAGGATTTTTTTTTTTATAAATCAACTCTGGAAATGAACATTTTATTTTATGCTCTTCCATGTTGTAATATTGTCTTATAATAGCCTCTCTTTAAAAACCACAAATGAACGCAATCTATGTCTGGACGATGATGATTAGGTGCAGGTCGACGAATACCATGAGTTGGTTTATGAGACGGCTGTGTAATTGGTGTCCGCGGCATTTCGCTTCGTTCCTCGATATCTTATTCGGAATCAGATTCATACTTACTAATTTCTAAAGAATCTTCTATTTCCGAGCAGTTTTCAGCCTCAATTTCTTTATTTAGGTGTTCTTCAATTTCTCTGTCGTTTAGGTCCTGATTGGTCGTCATTTTAAACTAAAAACAAAAATAAATTGCTATTTAACAATGATTTACATATATAGTCGCTACCGGGTCCAGTGGACCCATACGCATCTTTTTAGTGCTACGGCACTCAAGCGCAGCGCGCCAACTGAGTTCTGACACATGTGGCCGTCAGACGATGTTGCAACCCATCGTCGACAGGTATACAGAGCGGCTACGTCGCAATTCGCGTAATTCAAAAGTATTAAAGAATATTCGGAAGACTGGGTCTGATAGACCCATTAGCGACTGCTTAAGTGTTAAAATGTATTCTCTGGAAGTTTCTGGGTATTGTTACCCGCAGTGGAAGTAAACAAACTGAACGATTGGTTTGAAAACTTTGGCTGGTTAATATCAAAACAACAATGGCGATTGGCGCGGTGATTTTTTAATTGTATTCTTATTCTTAAATTGTATTCTTGTATATAAGATTTATTTAATTATATGACAATACCAACCAGTTTCGCGTATTAACGCATTTAACAATAAAATAAAATTTATTTAATTCAGGAAAAAAAGGTTAATATATTTTGCTCGTTAGCTTTCACCACATAACTTATAGTTGTGTGGATCAGGTGTTTTCTATAGGCAATCTGTTCAGAAATTACGTCGCTTGTGAAAGTCCCCTCCGCTGCGTTATTACTGTCGGTGTTTCACGATTAACACGTGAATGGACAGTTGACGGTGGCTGCCTTCTATTTCTATGTCAAAGGCTGGATATTGCAATTAACGAACCAGCATATTATAAAATTTTATAGATTCAGCCGTTACTTTGCGAAAATCCATTATTCAGACGAAGAAAACTAGTTATCTTGCAAATTTCCGCGAACTTTTAAGTGTAGGTAACTTCAACTAGCTATACATAAAATATGTACGTAATTAATACCTACATGTCTTAAATATGCTTGTTCAGACGAAGAAAACTGGTTATTTAGCAAATATAAAGTTACCTACACTTAAAAGTTCGCGGATATTTGCTAAATAACCAGTTTTCTTCGTCTGAACAAGCATATTTAAAACATGTAGGTATTAATTACGTACATATTTTATGTATAGCTAGTTGAAGAACACGATATTGTTATATCATAAAATAGCAAATAAGCAGATGACTCCCCTGATGGAAAAAGAAAAAATCGCCTATAGACACCAAAGATAGCAATGCCACATGCATAAGTCTACCGGCTACCTTACCTTACAGACCGGAACACGATAATGATAAGTACTGAAGCTATTGCGGCAGAAATTAGTAAGGCGAGACGTTGCGGAATTCCACTACCTAGTAGTTACGATGGTAGTGACATGTATAGCAAAAATTAAATATGCAATATATAAGCAATGCGGTTATTTTTAAATCTCTCGATGTGAAAATGAGTAAAACAAAAGATATTGGAAGGGGTCTTCAATATATTGACAAAAACAACTAACAACTGAAATTTCCGCCAAGTGGTTGTACTGTAAGTAGAAGAGTTTGTCTCACTATTCTCATTAGGTAACTTACTAAACCCGTGCAAGCCGAGGCAAGTAGCTACTTGAAGCGGGTACTTGAAGCTTTCAATATGCCAAATTTCTCACTACTGCATGCACGCAATATTCCTAATAATGAATAAATAGCTTTCACTTTAAGTAACATTTGATTGATAATTAAATCGAATAAATGGAAATTATTGAAACTTTCGTGAAACACCATTAACTGAATAAATTCTTCAAATCACCCTGACGCAGGACCTTATACAAGTAGTCGGACGTGAATTGTTTAGTTACTAAATACACATTGATACAAATACATAAAGTATTTCGTAGCATAATAATTTCAATATGTAGACCACATCCATCTGTTCCCTTGGCAGCTGGTAATCGTTAATGGGCGAGTTAACTTGCTTAGCCGATCTAGTTTAGGCCACAAATTGCTAGCGTCAAATGTTGCCAAATTAGCAGCAAATACTACGTGTATGCTACGTTTCCTATTTAGGATTTGTGGAAATGAGGAAAATTACTTGCTTATTTTCATGCGTAATTTACTAGTTTGGAATTGCTCTTGGGACTGTGATGGATTGAAAATCTAAAATACTCGCTCTTTAGATGTAATAATTTTCTTAGCGTTAGTTATTTTCTTAGGGTTCTCAGAAGAAATATTGGAAAGTTATAGAGTGCCGCTAGCCTGTTTGAGCTACGACGCTAACAAGCAGACAGATAGACAGACATGGCAAAACTTCAAAAGGGCTTTTTTTAAATAATGAAAGTCTAAAAATATTGCTGCTAATTGATTACAAAGTCATTGAAACTCTTCCTATGATAATCCAAATACAATTATTTGTGCATGGGGCATTAAGATATCGCCACTAGAATAGCATCGAACCATTAACATCTTTGGTTATATGCAATGGTTGTCTCTTTCCATCAGAAAAGCCATCTGCTTGTTGCTGGTTGTTTGTTATGACATGAAAAAAAAAAACAATTTGAATGCCACATAAATGTGTACAACTAGATACCACATATACTTAAAATCATGAATCTACGTTAATTCAACATGATCGTCACATTATAGGTAAACTATATCATGGCGACGGTTCGCAAAACAAGTTGAAACGATTCACCGATCTTTTATATGATAATGAGGTCACCGCCGACTGAAGACTGACCTTATTTTATGGCCAACCTGTGTTCATTGCTTTATCATTATACTCGATTTATTTCATGTATCATTAAATATTAAAATATTAGAAGGGAAATGTGTATTTTGCTACTAATATTTTTTTATATCATAAAATAGCAAACAAGCAGATCGATCTCCTGATGGAGAGTCAACAATTGCCTATAGACACCAAAGATGTTAATGGTGCGTTGCTATCTTGTGGTGAGGTCTAATGCCATATGCATAAGTTTACCGGCTACCTTATCCTCCAAACAGAACACGACAGTGACTGCGCTGACGCTATTGTGGCAGAAATAAGTAAGACTGTGGTACCAGACCCGGGCGAACCAATGCAGAACTCTACCACCTAGTAGCCACGATGGTAGTGACTGATGATGGTAACTGATGGTAGTGAATCGGTCGCCTTTTACGACCTACCTGGCAGAACGGCAGTTGGCCTATTCTTCAAAGGAGCCCGGGCCCAACACGGGGATGAAATATATTTGTTGGTTTTAAATGTGATTCAGTCGTCAAAGTTGCAGTTGTACGATTATTATGTCGTATATGGTCCTGCGACTGCAACTCAATCGGGCATACAATCCAAAAAATCAGTCATTATCAGGTTTTCATGAAGACATAACATAATCAGGAATAAATCTATTTAAGTTGTAACTGAATAAGTAAATCATCTGTGTAAAATTTAACTTAAAATAAAACTGTAATTAGGCCAGTGTTGTCATACGCTAGTATAGTATTTGCTCACACCAGACCGCAACTTATACACCGATTACAGGTCATACAAAATAAATTCATGCGCATGCGTACCGGCAGCCCATGATACGTCCGCAATATAAATCTACACAAAGACCTAGAATTACCAACACTACAAAAACACTTCAAAGAGGCATCAGAACGTCACTTTGAAAAAGCGATGAGATACCCAAACCCTCTGTTAAGTGCCGCGGCCATTTACGCCCCGGACACGATTATCGACAACAAAATAAGACGGTCACGTCACGTCCTATCCGATCCTGATGATCCCATCACAACCTGCACGTCACAATTTACACGCACACACCCAAGTCGCCGCCGGCGGCAAAATAACCCACTGTTTCGGCCCAACACTCGAGACTCCGACAAGAACCATTAACGAGTCGAAAGCCTGGTGCCACTTATTCTCCCACCAATCGTCAAGATACTGCCCTAAGCCCAGCTTCGGTCTCACAGGAGACAGCCCTTAAGGCAGGCTTTTGGCCAACTTAATTTAAACTTTGGCTGAGTACTCTGTTCACCTGAAACGCCCGTTTTCGCAGTAGCAGTCATTTGGGCCAACTGCTTATGTTTATTTAAAAAAAAAAACTTAAAAAAACTATTATAAACTACTAATTGATCCGTGCAGCTTCGCACACGAGTAGATTAACAGGTCATCTCTGTAAAAAAATCCATATCCTCTGCATTTTATATAACATATTATTCTTACAACCCCTATTTCTGCTCACTAAGGTCGATTTTTGAAAAAGTTACCAATGTTTGATCCTGGGTCTAAATCTATCTCATTGCCAAATTTGACCAAAATTAGTTCAGCGGCTTAACTGTGAAATAACAGACAGACAGACTTTTGCATTTGTAAAATTAATATGAATAATAAAGATTTTCCTAACCATTTAATTCTCACTCTCACTTATTTTTTATATTACGGGATTTAAAAATCCCATACTTTCTTTCACGCAAACCTTTTTCTGACAATAACTAACACAACTAACGAAGAATTATCCCATTTGGTGAATTTAATTCCTAAGTTGTGCGTAATGCACAACTTAGGAATTAAATTCACCAAAAAATGCAAACATTTTAGCGATTGTATTTTATTTATAAAGATATTAGATATCACGGCGTACGGTTCGTGAAACACGTGAAACAAGCTGAAACGACTCACTGATCGTTTGATATGATAAAGCACTCGCCGCCGACTAGAGACTGTCCTTATTTATGGACAACCTGTTTTCATTGCTTTATAGTGATTATACATTATCATGGGTGTGCCGAGGGGGCAGGGAGGGGCAGCTGCTCCCCCCCCCTGGAATTTGTTTACTTCCCTACTATCTACTGTTGTAAATAAAAACATAATAAAATAAAAATATAGTTTTAAAATGTTTTGTTTGCCCCCCCCCCCCTGGCCCAGAACCTAGGTACACCCATGTACATTATACGCGTTAGTCGTTTCTTTCATGGATTCCTTTCATGGATCAATAAATATTTAAGCATTAGAAGGGAAAATTCTACTTTGCTATTTATTTGTTGATTTTAAATGTGATTAAGTCGTCTCATTGAAGTAAAGCTCTCTGTACAGTCGTATATAATATGTCGCTGCGATTAAATTCCAAATTGAAAATGTTCTCGTGACTACTAGTAGATTTCCGTAGCGTCTCGTCCAATTATATGGTACCACCGCATTATATATTCCTGCCGCAATAGCGGTAATGCTATTTGTTCTTGTGTTCCGGTTTAGAGCATTGGCATGTGGCATTGCCATAACGACACACCATTAAGATTTTAGTGTCTAAAGGCGAGGATTTCTCTTTTCATCAGGAGAGCCATCTGCTTGTTTGCTATCTCATATATTTTTGTATAAAAAAAGAAAAGTATTTACCAATAATTTGGTAATTTTAAATGCATCTAAATTCTGCGTATCATACCAATAAAGGCTTTGACCACACGATTATAAAATCAAGTCGTGTTCGAATCTCAAATCGAGCATTTCATTCTTAATGAATTTTTTAGTTTTCCTAAGGATTTAACGTAGTGAGGACTTAACTTGTTCTATTTGTTGATACGTTGGAGAGTCGCTAGACACCGTTATATCCATGACAATAAATTTAACGTAGTAGTTACGTTCTAAGTTATGTATATCCTTGCGTACCGTTCGTGAAACGACTCACCGATGTTTGATATGATAATACGGTTGCCGTCGACTGCAGTCTGACTTTATTTATGGCCAACATGTTTTGCTTTATATATTTGGTTCCATTTCTTTAACAGATCATTGCAAGAGAAAGTTTTAATTTCAATCTTCTTCTATACATCTTCAATAATAAACAAAACTAGAGTGTCTGTTTGTAATATAAAAATAACCGGTTTTTAAGAAATGCGTATGGATTTGTATACTATTCATATACAAAAATAACATTTTTTACCGTTTTTGTCTGTCTGTTTGTCTATTTGTTTCGACTAAGCCCTGTCACGACTGAACCGATTTTGACGGGACTATAACGGACAGGTAGCGGATGTAAAAAGGAGTAACTTTGGCTACCTTTATTTTAGAAAATTTTCCACGCGGATGAAGTCACGGGCACAACAAGTATATTACATGTATTTTCTCTAAACGTGTGTGTAAGTGAAAATGACTCGTTTATTTGGCATAAGTATGTATTTATAAAGGTTAGATAGTTGTCCTCTGTGTTGGTCTGGGCTCCTTTGCCAGGCAGGTCGTACAAAATGACCGATTGCCTATATGTGTCATTACCAACATGACCACTAGGTGGTAGAGTTCTGCTATGTCTCGCTCGGGTATTTGGTGCCACCACCTTACCTATTTCTGTCGCAATAACGTCAATGCTTGTCATTGACGTGTTTCAGTTTTGAGGATAAGGTAGACTTATGCATGTGGCATTGCCATCCCGCTGTAAGGATAGCAACTCACCATTAGCATCTTTGTTGTCTATAGGTGATGGTTTCTCTTTCCATCAGGAGAGCCATTTTCTTGTTTACTATATAATGATATCGAAAAAAAGAGACACGAGTGCTATATTTCATTTTCCTTCTCTTTTTATCGACGAGGCAACTTTTCGCTTTTTGTTTGGCTCACCTACTCTATGTAAACTTTGTCTATGGGTGCTTTCGTCAATATATTGTGATCTCCTTTACTATCTCTTATAAGTAAGATTTTTACTAGGTGGTAGATTTCCGCAACGTCCCGCCCTGGTACCTATTTGATACCACCGGCCTACCTATTCCTGCCGCAATAGCATTATGCTGGTTATTGTTGTGTTCCGAATTGGAGGGTAAGATAGCCGGTAAACTTATGCATGTGGTATTGCCATCCCGCCACACAGATAGCAACGCACCATTAACATATTTGGCGTTATATAAACCATACCATAAACCGTATCCAAGGCGCGTTGTTACTAAATTAAACAAGAACTTATCTGCTTTTAGATTAATATAGATTTACGGTAACGCGGCACGCTTTCATGGCAATATATTTCGTTTACGCACAAATCAGAATATATTATAGGCGGAAAAATGTCGGGAAACTTATAGTAATATACACGACACTAGCTGCTCCGGCGAACGTTGTTTTGCTGCACAAAGTATTTGAAATGAATATTTCGGTGTGTACTAGAGAGAGGGGGGCTTTATGTAAGGTAAAAACTGTCCAATCTTTTAATTTGAACCAAACAATAGATATCTACAAAATTTCATGGAAATCGGTTCAGTAGTTTAGAAATCCATAGCGGACAAACAACATGACACGTAGTTATATATATATATATATATATATATATATATATATATATATATATATATATATATATATATATATATATATATATATATATATATATAACTAAGTACTCTATATATTCATTTTATTCGACACAAAAAACACAATGCATGGATATAACTTCAATTAGATACGCAAAATTCAGCTGATTCGGTAGTATCAGCCATCGAGCATGGGTGATACTAAAGAATCAGTAGTTGGGTATAGTAATGTATTTTTGGGATGATGTGTCCAATTAAGTATATTTTAATTTGTTTTGTATTTTGTTATTTGTATTATGTTATTGTATTGTTTTTTTATTTTGTAATAACTTTTTCTTTTAAGCATAAACTATTAATTACTGACATATTTCAAGTGTAAAAATTTTACCTACAAAATAAAGACTTTTGAGCTACCGAACGCTCTTCAGTTGCCGTCGTATGCGTCGTAGTGTGCAAGTGCTGTACATTCAATAGTTTATTTTCGGTTTCTCTTTTTAGATAAAATGGTGCTTTAATATTTAATTTACAAGCTTTATCATAGTTATGCTATATCTTAAGTGGTGCGGTGATTTCCATATGACGGCGCAAAAAATGTAATGTTTGAATATGACATACCGCAACCGGTAAATAAATCATGAATTTAAGAAAAAATACTGGTGATTCTTAACACTTAAAACCCCTAAAGTTGAAAAACTAAAACTCGACTACATACACGACCCCTCAAGGTGCCTTCAACTAGATTAAAATTATCGGGGAAAATGTACTTAGAGGGACAGATTAATTACATAATAGTTACTACCGTAATTGTTGGTAGATGTAAAAACACACTGCCAGCATTATAGAGTTCGCTCACATGAGTAAGTGCATACAATTCATGACTTCGAGAGATATTTTAAACGAATATTTTTATATAATTTACAATAATAATTAAAACGCACTTTTAACTCAATACTTAGTTCCTAATTTTAAAATTTGACCGGACTTTTAAAAATAACCCTGTATATTAGCACTAGCTAACTCAGCCAACATTGTTCTGCCATAAAAATTTCTAGCTGCAGCATGCAACCCGCTGCATTTAAATTGCACTGCAAATTACCTAATTTTCCCGAGATAAAAAGCCTATGTGCTATTTCACGTCATTATCTACCTGTATGCCAAATTTCATCCAAATCCGACCAATAGTTTTGGCGTGATTGAATAACAAACATCCATCCATCCATACATTCATACATCCATACATCCATACACCCAAGCATCCAAACATTCAAACATCCAAACTTTCGCATTTATAATATTGATAATTAATTAATATAGATTTATAGTAAATAAATTTGTAGAATGAGAATTACAAAGGGGGAAAGAGTTTTTATTTGGAATCATTAAATATGTATTTATTGATTCCAAATAAAATAAAAATACCAAAAACGTCATCGTAAAATTAAATAAAAACGGTAGGGAGTAGGGACACCGCGGTATGAAATATAGGTACTTTACGACCGATTTTCTGTGTTATCATATCAAATATATACAAAAAATCATATTATATACAATCGGACGAGCTGTAAGGGCTATATTTCACTGGGACGCCATGGCGGCGCGAACAGTCGCCACTACCAACAAAATGTACACAGCTGTATAGAGACTCACGTTTGGTAGTGTAACCAATTTGGCGGCGCGACCAGCTCGTCAATGTCAATAACAGAATGTTACTGGTTACGCCGCCACGCTGGTCGCGCCACCACTAATTACGATAGCGCTGTATGGTGTCTTACTCACTCGGCCGCCACTAGCAGCTAACTTATCATAATGTTACAAACAACTTTTCTTTAGGACTGACTGATTTTCTTAATATTGTGTCTTGTTTCAACTAATCATTTTCACACAGTCATCAAAGAACCTCATTGACATCCTCATATAGCTAAAAAACTTTTTTTTATCATAAGATAGCAAACAAGCAGATGGGTCTCCTGATGGAAAGAGTCAACCATCGCCTATAGACACCAAAGATGTTAAGATGCGTTGCTATCTTGTGGCGAGGTCTAACGCCACATGCATAAGTTTACCGGCTATCTTACCCTCCAAACCGAAACACGACAGCGACAAGCACTGATGCTATTGCGGCAGCAATAGGTAAGGCGGTGGTACCAGGCCGGGCGTGACAATGCAGAACTCTACCACCTAGTATCTATGTATGGTAGGACTCGATAGCCAATCGGTCGCCTTTTACGACCTGCCTGGCAGAACGGCAGTTGGCCTATTCATCAAAGGAGGCCGGGACCAACACGGCGTAAAAACTTATCCAGATATCTTCTTAGATCGTCGTATATGTTATTAAATTGTACTTTCTCAAATAAATGAACCACCACTGTTTATTTTTTCTCTTGAACTTTGTTTTTTTTTTTAGTTTAGTTTGCATTAATCTGTTACCAAAATTAATTTTCATCTGAGGTCTAAACTAACATTGAAAAAGAATAAAACTGTTTTTGTATTCATAAAATACTTATTAAAAACATGTTTTTTGTAAACAATGCGCGGCTTTCCGTACTAAACATTTTTATTGGATAATTAGGTCATTTAAGTACCTATTTTTACATATTCAGAATCAGAATCGAGTACAGTACAGAATACTCGCCCTCAGTACGTAAAATCTTTTACCAGTAACCAGTTTCATGATTTTTCCATCACCGTCTTTTAATTGAAAACTTTATGCGTATCACGATATGATTTTCACGACTCATGACACATATTAACGCCTGTATCCAAAATCGTGAAAAAGCTAAGGCAAACCTTAAGTACCTCTAATGTTGCATGACAAACAAGAAATTTCGGTTACAATTTATATTTATAAATTTTTAAATTTCATTTTTCAAATTTTTTCATTTATAAATTTCAATTTCGGAACATAAATTTGAGATTGTAATGGGTTCCATCTCATATTGGATTGCAAGGAAATGAAGAGGCTGACAGATTAGCAAAAATTGCAATTACCCATGGTGTAGAAATTTCAATATTGCCATTATATACTGAAATGTTAAATAAATTTGCAATTCAATGTTTTAAGAAATTCAAAGAATACTTTGATGAAAGAAGCAGAGAGAAAGGCATATGGTATAAAATAATTCAATCTCAAGCACTTTGAACTTCGTGGTTCACAAATGTCAAAGTTAGTAGAAATAATATAACGTTAGTAAATAGATTACGTTCAGGACATTAAACCAACAAAAAATTTGCATTTCGAAAAAAGGTGACTCTCCCAATTGTGACAACTGTAACACTTTAGATGACATAGTACACATGCTTACTGAAGGTCATAAATTTCATTAAAAAAGGAACGAATTGATGCAGAAATATGAAATTAATAAATATGATTTAGGAATTTATCTAAACATACTAGCGCAACCAACTTCCAAAATTGCAAAATCTTTAATTGACATATTTCTGCACCAATAACGATTATGAGTAAATTTATTAGTATAGGATACGATGGGACTAACAATACAAGTCTCTTAAAACAAAAAAGATATTTTTTTTGATACTTATTAAAGTATATTAATTATTATTATTATTATTATTAAACATCCCGTGTGAGTACAGCTCCCCTTTGAATAATTATCATCTGCCAATGCTTGTTATTGTCGCATTCCGGTTCGGAGGAGTAAGATAGATGGTAGACTTCTGCATGTGTCATTGCTGTACCGCCACACGGGAATGCAACGCACTATTAACATATTTGGTGAAAACGTTTTTTGTTATTTTGTTTTTTGTCAGCTTTTGTTGAAAAAATGCATAAAATAAAATATTTTGGCACATTACAATGGTTGTATTTGTCCTAAAAGATAAATTTAACACTTACATATTTTCGTAAAACGCTATGCAGGGATTGTCTTCGTTTTAAAAAACCATTATTCAAAATTCTTGCTCTGTAGTGCACCAAATCAAGACTTAATCTTGCAAAAACTATAACATCCTTCGAATAATCTGCTCACATTATTACGATATTGCTCTTAAAAAAACATGAAAACATAAAGTTTTCGTTGCAAATCAATTACACGCTCTTAATATACATAAATTACGTGTCACGTTGTTTGTCCGCGATGAACTCCGAAACCCTTGAACCGATTTCAATGAAATTTTGTAGATTTCAACTGCTTCTTTCAACTTAAAAGATAGCATAGTTTTGATCTCAATTAACCTTTCCCCCCCCCCCTCTCAAGTACCCCACAATTATCCCACCAAAATATTCACTTATTGCAAAACAACGTTTGCCGGGCCAGCTAGTGTATCTATAGTATAGTACTAGTAGTATAGTACTGCTTCTTTCAACTTAAAAGATAGCATAGTTTTGATCTCAATTAACCTTTCCCCCCCCTCTCAAGTACCCCACAATTATCCCACCAAAATATTCACTTATTGCAAAACAACGTTTGCCGGGTCAGCTAGTGTATCTATACTATAGATACACTAGCTGACCCGGCAAACGTAAATAGTGTATCTATAGTATAGATACACTAGCTGACCCGGCAAACGTTGTTTTGCAATAAGTGAATATTTTAGTGGGATAATTGTGGGGTACTTGAGAGGGGGGAGGGGGGAAAGGTTAATTGAGATCAAAACTATGCTATCTTTTAAGTTGAAAGAAGCAGTACTATACTACTAGTACTATACTATAGATACACTAGCTGGCCCGGCAAACGTTGTTTTGCAATAAGTGAATATTTTGGTGGAATAATTGTGAGGTACTTGAGAGGGGGGGGGGGAGGTTAATTGAGATCAAAACTATGCTATCTTTTAAGTTGAAAGAAGCAGTAGAAATCTACAAAATTTCATTGAAATCGGTTCAAGGGTTTCGGAGTCTATAGTACAAGTATAAATGTTTTTTCGACAAAAGTTTATGTATTCTTCATCAGATGGTCGCCTCTGTGGTCTAGTGGTCCAGCGTTGACGTTGACCACATGAGGTCCCGGGTTCGATTTCCGGGACGGGCACATAAAAAAAAAGTGTTTTTTCAGTTTTCTGTTAAACACAAAGTTGCCCGGGATTGGAACGTGCCCGGTTGGCGATAGACTTGCCATCTATCACATTTGTGGGATCAACTATCTTCGGCTAATTTTGGGTGCACTTGTTGTACCTCTGCCTACCCCTTCGGAGATATGGGCGTGAAGATACTTTTAGAAGGTCGTGAAATTTGGTAAACAAATTAATGAAATGACGGATTTGAATGAAATTTAGCACACAGGTATATGATGACCTGGAATACCACATGGGCTACTTTTTAACCCGGAAAAAAGCTGATCACGCGGGATTCACTAAAAACTTAAATAATGCAGCGGGCTGCACGCTGCAGCTAGTGTTAATATAAATATATAGATACGTTCGCGAGTTCCCACTTCAGGACAAACCACTAGAGTGTATAAAGTATTATAATACCTATTATTTAAGTTGAGCAGTTTACCAAATAGAAATATTATAATTGTACTCCATTTTCAACACAAATGTTAATAACGTGAAATAGAAAGGGCAATCCTATCGCTAAAGCAATTTCCTCCAGTCAACCCTTTGTCACGAAAACAAAATGAGAAAGTAACTAAACTAGTTAGGCACAGTATTTACACAAACACAACAATACGAGTAACTTTCTTAAAGTAAGTTTTAGCCTTACGGCTGTGGAATTTAACAAGTTAACGCCTAAAATAAATATAGGAGCAATGGCATTTTGTAAAACAGTAGTTTCAATATACGTAAAGGCACACAATATAAAAAACAATAGATGAAGGTTTTTATCTGAATATCTCGCAAGTAATTTCGAAAAACGCATCTTCTATATCGCTTTGAAATGTCCGAAAATTCATTTCAGGGATAAGCAATGAGAACAGAGTGACTGTTGACTTGCCTTGTTTTCATACATTTATATCTCTTTTTGAGTAATATACCTATAATATTGTCTTGATGTCTAGGAGAGTCTCTCAGAGATTCTCTTTTAGGGATTGAATCTGCGACATTCGCGAAATTCTTCTTTGCTATATGATCGACTACGTCACGTCAAACCTGTCGACACTAGCTCAGTGGAAGAGCGTCCCGGCTTTAGGAAAATGGTCGCAGGTTCAATACCTGCGTGTCGATATTTTTCTTTGTTGTTTTTAAAGTTTTTCAAAATATTTATTGTCACTCGTTCACAGTGAAAATAAATGACTCTTTATTTTTGTTCCTTCAGGATGATACTAAGAGTAGCATGTTTATACAGGCTTCTGTGTTGTAAGTTTCGACTATACGAGGTTGGATTAAAAAGTACTTGGCCTAACACAGATCCATTCAATTTTAAAAATCAAATCTATCCACATTATTTAGTTCAGTTCAGAGTAGTTAATTGTGTGAAGTTCGAAACGTGTGCAATAATTTGTTGTGATTTTATAAATTTTTAAAAAGCAATCGGACATACTTTCTGCAAATGGAGCAAATCGAGCAGCGTGCCATCATTAAGTACCTCCATAAGAAGAGGCTATCACTGAAAGCCATCCACGATGATATGGTCAGTACATTAAGAGATTTTGCTCTGTCTTATTCATCCGTCAAAAATGGATAGCAGAATTCAAGCGAGGGGGAGAGAGTGTGAAAGATGAACCCCGATCTGGAGGTGTTTCGACGTCCACTACTGACAAAAATATTAAAAAAGTACTTGATTTAATTATGGGAGACCGCAGATTAAAAATTAAAGAGATAGCCGAGATTATAGGCATCTCTTATGAAGGAATTGAAAATATCATAGTCAACGAATTGGGTTTTCACAAAGTGTCTGTGAGGTGGGTTCCGCAACTGCTTTCTTTTGAACAAGAAAGGACGCGATTGAGTATTTCACGTGACTATTTGGAGTTATTTGAAGCTGATGAAGATGATTTTTTGAATCGTTTTGTTACAATGGATGAAACATGGGTTCATCAATGTACGCCAGAAATAAAACAACAATAAAAACAGTGGAGAAGACCTGGTTCACCACCCCCTAGAAAGGCTAAGACGCTTTTGTTGGCAAATAAGGTAACAGCTTCAGTATTCTGGGACTCGAAG
Source organism: Apodemia mormo (assembly GCA_036924255.1). Taxonomy (NCBI): domain Eukaryota; kingdom Metazoa; phylum Arthropoda; class Insecta; order Lepidoptera; family Riodinidae; genus Apodemia; species Apodemia mormo. Next base: position 9,257,295 of record JAUPFN010000010.1, on the reverse strand, counting down.
GGTGTGATTATGATTGATTATCTTGGAAGGAGTCAGACTATAAACTCTGATTACTAATGTGTCTTACTACGTCGTTTACGAGAGGAAATAAAAGAAAAACGTCCAGGAATGCTCAGAATAAAAGTCCAATTTCATCAAGATAACGCCCGTGTTCACACGTCTGTGTAATCAATGGCTGAAATCCACAATTGTGGCTTTGAACTATTACCGCATTCGCCTTATTCACCTGATCTGGCACCGTCAGACTTCTTTCTGTTCCCTAACCTAAAAAAGTATATAGAAGGTCAAAGATTTTTGACCAACGACGAAGTCAAAACAGCAGTAAACACATATTTTGACTCTAAGGAAGAATCATTTTTTTCCACATGATGGTACATGAGACCTATCTCATCAATCTTCCTTACGGTCTTGTTAATACGGTAAGTTTGGTACTTCAATAACTTTTTTTAAGAAATTATTTTTAAGTTTAGAAGGTCATTTGTGTTAACATTTACCTAATGTTCAGTTCCCTTTGTTTTGAGTTAAAACTTATAATAATTTCCATTTCTTTATTTTCTCGATAACAGATCGACGCTCATGTAATTTTGTGTCGTTTACGTTAAAATGTCTCACAAATAATACTGTACTTCATGGACGGGTAGTGATTTGCTACACATAACAATTACTATAGGAGCTATATCGATAAACGAACACGATAATAGATCCGTTTTTTTACAAAATGTAACAAACTAAACTACTGCCGGATACTTTTGTACAAATTTATGAATTATAATATTATATTATATACATATTTGATTACAAGATGTCACACGTATAAATTCTTCATTGACAGTGCCTATTTCTTTAAAATTTTCGGAGCTGTTGTAAAATAAAAAGGTATAGGTACGTACTTGACATAGAAACGAAGTAATTATAACGACAAGTAATCTTTATTTATTTTAATCAAAATCTAATGAATCGTCATTGTAACTCGATGAGCTCTCCCCAACACTTATTATAAGTTCCTGTTCTTGTATATTATCGAATGCCACATGAATTTTCCAATCCGACGCTATAATATTTTGGGTCCTTTTCACAACTTTTTCCCAGTTTTCGAAAGTTTTAGCACAAGCATCTATACATATAATAAAATCGTAGGAAAGTCAAAACTGTACATTGAATATTTTTTTAAAAGAATACATGCTTGGGGCGTGATCTACAATCGATATCGAAGCCAAAAAAGTATAGTTTTTAGAATTTTTGTCTGTCTGTTAATCTATTTGTCTGTTTGTCTGTATGTATGTCCGGGGTAAACTCAAAAAATACTGCATGGATTTATTTCAAATTTTGCAAGAATATTACTTACTGGTCGGATCAACATATTATAGGCTACATATTATCACGCTATTACCTACGGGGGAGGAGCAGTGCGGAATTAACGAAGTCCGCGCGGACGAAGTCACTGGCAACAGCTAGTTGTTAAATAAATTTAACATCTTGTTTGCCATAAATAGCGGATGGGTATTGTTTCGAGCGGCGTGTCCTTTGATTTGTGCCCATATTAGTTCTACAGTATTGTACTGGCATAATTGATAACATATCTTTTAGAGAGGCTTGTTTTCGAATTTAAAAAATTCACTAATTTTACTTTTAATAAAGTTACTATCCACATTTTTGCCATGACGTTGGAGCCAGTCATCTCTTATTGAAGCCCGTTCTCTTGTTTTTTATTGGCCTGCAACGGCATTTTATACATTTGTCTGGAGTGATATGTAGCGTTGTCCATAATAATTATGGACGGTTGTTCCAGAGATTGCACCATTTCTTTAAACCATCCTTCGTAAATCTCCGCGATCATTTCTTTGTCATAGTTCACTGTTTTCTTGGATTTAAAGGCCAGTAAATCATCTGACACGAATCTACATATAGACCTTGCATGGCATATGATAAAGCGTTCACATTTTCTCATTCGCACTGAATTAGTGGAAGCGGTGGTGTTGTCAGTCCAGTTCTTAGATACTGTGTGGTTTGCATTTAACCAAGTCTCGTCAGTAAAAATAACCAATAACCAATCTGATATCTTTTTAGCTTCGTTCAAAAATTCGCAGCGACCTATAGCAACATCGTGACTCTTCATCAATATTTTACGTTTGTCGAACAAACGTAAAATTTTTATAAGAAAATCCAATTTTGTTCAAAATCAAGCTTAATGACGATTTTTGGCCATAAAACAAACCACATTCACGTAAAGAAACAATAAGTTTTTTAAGACGATAGAAGATATGACGGCGAATAGCATCAGTGTCGAAGCTGTCAACCGATGTCACACGACGTGGTTGGCGTTTTTTCATCGGCGTACGAAGCTTATTTTCCTGCATGCCACTTGTACCGTAAGCTTCGGTAGTAATTTTTGAAACAGTAGGTCTACTAATTCCTAATGCGGCCGCAACACGCTCTCGCACTTGCGACAGTGGTAAAAGCGGGCCACGACTTTGATATTCTGCTTCAAAATAATTACGAACCTTAATTACCAGTTCTCTCGCCTGCCTTTTTAGAACAGATCCTTTGGCCTTTCGCCATTTTGATATTTGACAGCTGGGCAGCAATCAACATGGAGGAATACGAAATACACAACGTAAACTATGGATAATGTGAAAAAACTCAGCGAACAGAAATGTAGTGTGTGTAATGCGTGTTGTTGCGAGTGCCAGATTAAAACAAACACAAAATGGCGCTGTGTCATTGAGTGTTCCCACTTCGAAAAATTATATTTGAATGTTTTTGTTATATTTGTCTGTTCAAAATATTATAAAATATGTGATCGATATCATTACTTATACGGTCACAACACTACAACTTTAAAATTAGAACTGTCGTCGAGAAAATAAGTAAATGGAAATAGTATAGCTTAAATTTATTTCCCCTGCGTTCTTCTGTCGATTTGGAACACATAATCATTACGTAAAGCATAGATATGTATCATGTCCCAATACTCTTCATTGAAGTACTGATAACATAACATTGTTATTATTAGTCAAACACTATAACAAAACACTTTTTTTATTATAGATAAGTAAGCGCTTGACCTCGATCTCGCCTGATGGTAAATAAATATTCACGGAACAAATTACACTGACTGATCTAACCCTAAAGTAAGCAAATTATTTTGCTTTGTGTTATGGGTGTTAGTCAACGATACTAATACATAGAAAACATATATAAATACAAGAATATATTTAATAAACACCCAAACCCGGAAAAACAAACATTTATGCTCATCACACAAATGCTTGTCCCCGTCGGGGATCGAAGCCGAGCCCCGTTGATCACGTAGTCAGGGTCGCTAACCACTCGACCAACGGGGCGGTAGGCTAAGATGAAGCCTAAGATGGAACGCGCTTCCCTAGAAGGTACCTGTTCACTCTTCTCTTGAAGATCCCCAGATTGTACTCGCCCGGGAACACAGACTCAGGAAGCATGTTCCAGACCTTTGCGGTTCGAATGAAGAATGTTGAGTCGAACCACTTTGTCTGGGTACGTGGAACGTCCACCATATAACGATGCCTAGAATCTGTGCGCCTCGACGATCGATAGAAAAACGGGGATGGCGGAATTAAGTCGTACAATTCCGCGGCGCACTCTCCAAAGTGTATCCTATAAAAAACCGATAAACTAGCCACTCTGCGGCGATGCCCGAGGCTCTGGAGTTTTTTGCCTACCAGATCATCGTGGTTTATGAGCCTCTTGGCACGCCTCTCTATAGCCTCAAGTGTCTCCAGCTGGTATTTAGCGGATCCATCCCAGAGGTGAGAGCAGTATTCCATGTACAAACGGACTTGTGCTTTATAAAGGTTGAGCAACTGTCCCGGACTGAAATACTGTCTCACCTTCGCCAGAATACCAAGCTTTTTTGAAGCAACTTGCGCACGCAAAGCAGCTTATTGCATTACGCGGAAACACATCCGGATGTCGCGATGCATTAACACAAACTGAAGAATGAAGATTCGTGGGGCTCCGCGCCCAGCCAACGCCGGCTGGCGCATGATAGCAGTAAATATTATGTAATCTTAGCGCTAGCGTAGCATGGTACATAATTGACCTACGGCGCGCGTCATACGTTTCTATAGGCATTTATTTTATGGGATAATTAGTTAAAAGATTAAGGCTATATAGGGTTATTTTTAAAGGCCCGATCAAATTTTAAAATTGGAAACTATATATTAAATTGAAAGTGCGTTTCAATTATTATGTAAACTTGTTACAAGATAATATAAAAATATACTTTTAAAAATATCCCATTAAATTCATGAATTCAATGCACCAAGTCTTGAGAATGAACCCTGTAATACTGGCAGAGTGTCATTTTACATTTACCTATAATTAGTATAGCAACTATTATGTAATCTGCCGCTCTACGTACTTTTTCCCGATTACTTTTAATTTGGTTGAAGACACAAAATATTTTAGTTCGAATTTTGAGTCATTGTAATTATATCCAAGCGTCTCGTTTATTATGTCGGATAAAAATGAAATTTTGAATTTTTTAATTTTTTTTTTTATTACATAAATCAAACCAATTTTTGATTCTAGACAGCCTCTGAAAATTTGGCGAGGCCTTTAAAAGTAATCCTGTATATTTTATTGTATTTGGGCTCAGAATCGAACATTGAGGACACTCCTTCAACAAGTCCCTCTGCTAAAAAAACAGCCTGTATATATATATATATATATATATATATATATATATATATATATATATGTATATATATATATATAAATATATATATATATATATATATATATATATATATATATATATATATATATATATATATATATATATATATATAAAAGGCAAAACTGACTGAATGATGCATCAATGCACAATCCAAACCCTTAGGGCTATCAACTTGAAATTTCGCACACGTATTTCTCTTACGAGGCATGCATCCACTAAGGAAGGAATTTTCAAAATTCAACCCAGAAAGTGGTGAATTAGAGGATAAAAGTTACTCTGAAACTTTTTATTCCCTGGACATATTTGCATGATATTTTGCATGAATTGAGGCCAAAAAAAATAATGAATTAGGTAATTAAGCGTTTTTTAAAAATTGGAATCCTAAAAGGGTAAAATAGGGGATGAAAGTGTTATATGTATAATCGCACAGGCCAAACCATTTCACTTGAAATTTTGCACACCAATTCCACTTATGACGTAGGCATGCACTAAGGAAGGATAATTAAAATAAATTAAAAAAAAGGTGAAATAGGGGATAAAAATTTTAAACATTTTATTTTTTGGTCATATTTGCATAAAATTTCGTACAATTGAGTATGGCAAAAGTAATGATTTATGCATTTCAGCGTTTTTTCCAAATTCAGCCTCTTAGAGGATAAAATAGGGCATGAAAGTTTTATATAAACGTACAGGTCAAACCTTTAGGATTAGAAACTTGAAATTTTGCACACGTATTTCTATTTATTCTACACGATGACGTAAACATCCAATAAGGAATGATTTATCAAAATTCAATTCTGATGGGGATTAAATAGGAAATAAAAATTTTATGAAACTTTTTATTCCTTGGACATATTTGCATGAAATTTCGGACGAATTAAGTAGGGCAAAAATAATGAGTTATGTTAATACTTAACTCATTATTGTTAAGTTAATACTTAACTCAACGCTGTAATCAGCGTTTTTAAAATTCAGCCCATTAGATGGTAAAAAAGGGCATGAAAGTTTTCTATAAATATACAGGCCAAACCCTTAGGGCTAGAAACTTGAATTCGCACACGTATTCCTCTTATGACGTAAGTATCCATTGAGAAATGATTTTTCAAACTTTACCTACCAAGGAGGTGAAATAGAGGAAAAAAGTTTGAAACTTTTTGTTTCTTGGGCATATTTGCATGAAACTTCATATGAGTTGACGAAAAATTAAAAAAGTGTTTACAGACTACAGTTATATTAGTAAATTAGATAGGTGTGTTACATACATATGATCCTGATCGATAGGTATATTTAGTTTGGGGTATAGTTTGGTACATATAATATTATTGCCTTAGGTAGTTTTAGGTTAGATATTTCCTGTTAATTACAAATTTCTTTTATAATTACTTTAGTATGTTCGATAAGTGTGTTGCCAAGGTATTTTTAGTTTGAGGTATAGTTAGTTACGATATTAGGTATAGGAAGTTTAGGTTAGTCTTTTTTATATAATATTAAAGGCCCGCCCGGCTATGTAGAGATTTTTAATAAAGTCGCTTATAAAAAAAAAGATTAAATAAGTTCTAAAGTAAATATGCGCGAGTGAAGCCGCGGGTAACAGCTAGTATATACATAAATATAAATGCTAATGCATCATTTGGACTTTCCAAACTATCTCATTTATATCATCCTTTTTTTGGTCGAAATCTCTTCTATTCGAGAAAGATAACCATCATAGGAGATGATTCATCGTAACCAAAGATGTTACAGAAAGAATATTGTCACATTTTCACAGAGGTTAAGTCACATTTAAGTTTTCTTTTAAGTTATTCAGTAAATCTCGTTTAATTTATTTCACAAAACAAACCACAAATGCTTCGTACAAGTTCAAATATTTACTCGTGCTTAGTAAGCTTTTAGTCCAATTAGTTCTTGTACTCGTATTCACATTTTATGGGAGCATTGCAGACATTTCTTAAGAATTTAATATAAGCTTAAACTTTTAACTAGAACGTAGACAACATGACTGTGTCATAAAAGAAAATGGTAAAGTTCACAAAAATATCAAAAATTTAAGTACCTATTTATTTATTTATATAAATTATATTTATTTATTTAAATTTTGCACACATACATTTGCACAGGTAGACTTAACGCCCTAGAGCATTCTCTGCTAGTCAACCTCCAAAGAGTACAGAGAAGGCGCAAGGCGCAACGCATAGAAAGAAGAAAAATAAAAAAGGAACATAGTTTAGTAGTATTTAAACACATTAATTATGTGAAAATAAAACTCACACAACGAAAGCACATAATTAAAACATACATTTATATATAATAAAATTATATAAATATATACACGTATTGACATGAATACATTGACAATTTACATGAATACAAATATTTCAATAATAAGAATAAAATACGTATACTCATAACTATAGACAAATATATACTATATACTATATATATATGTGAGTGGTTACGCAAAAAGGGACCTCAAGGGAAAATAATTGATTTCGAGTAAATCACGTTTAAAATGTTGAGTCGAAATGAGTTTCGCCACGAGTGCGGGAGAGAGGCGCAGGGTGTTTTATGTTAGTGTCGTTAGTGAGCGACTTCGTCAGTGAGAAATAGCACGTGTTTGCGATAGCTGTATTATTGGTGACTTATTTATTCGTCTTTTACTTGTCTTTATGTGCGCGCTAGAAAAAGAAACTAGTGTGCGCTGTGTATAAGGTGTAATATTTTCAAAACTGCCTCGGTTTACATAAAAAATCATTAAAAAAAAACTACGGCACCTAAAATTATTTTGATTAGAACAAAACAAAGATGAAGGACCATAGAATCAGAATTTATCAAAAAAAAAAAAAACCGTTTCCAATCCCTTCAGGTCCCTTTTTGCGTAACCACTCACATATATATATATATATATATATATATATATATATATATATATATATATATATATATATATATATATATATATATATATATAATATAAATATAAATAAAAATAAAAAATAAAATACTAATATACATAGACACCAATATATATTATATAAATACTTTTTTATGTCTTCATATCACAGCAGCAAATACATAAATAAATTTATATAAGTATATAAGCATTCAGTCAGGAACAATGCCCAAGTAAAGATTTTTGACTTGCCGTTTAAAAGAATACCTTGAATCTGCCCTCCTAACATCAGCAGGGTGTGCATTCCAGAGTTTTATAGCCTGATGGACAAACGAACATAAGAGAAAATCTATACGACAAAAGGGCACATGGAGTGTGAGATCATTGTTAGATCGAAGATTACGATTATGTGAAGTGTGTTGATATTGAAAATATGATTTAAGATACGTACGTGCGGATGGATCGTATAAAACAGAGAACAGCATACATAGTAATCTCATATGACGTCTTTGATGGATGGTCAGCCACTTAAGCTTAGAACGGTAAAAAGAGATGTGGTCATATTTCCTCAAACCAAAGATAAAACGAATACAATTATTTTGGAGACGATCCAATTTATTGAGAAGTAATTGGTTGAGATCAGCGTAACATACATCAGCGTAATCAATCATGGGAAAGATCAAAGATTGTACCAATAGGATTTTAGTGTTTGTCGGTAAAAAAAAATTATGTCTGTAAAGACTTCGTAACGTGTAATTTACCTTACGACAAATTTCATTTACGTGAGGTTTCCACGACAAGGTAATATCAATTAACAAACCAAGATCCTTAACATGCGAACTATAAGCAATCGGCATTTGTTATATAAAATAGATGGCAAGGAATCTACGGGAATGCTTTCAAGACGACGTTTACTGCCAATAATTATGGCTTGGCATTTGGAATGGTTCACATCAATTCCGAATCTATTAGACCAGTCCTTTGCAGATTGGCATTTAGTTTCCCTATAGCATCCTCAATATCCTCTACGCGAGCTTGGGTATATATCTGTAGATCATCCGCATACAAATGGTAAGAGCATTTTAATAAGGACACGATGGAATTAATAAAAATGGAAAATGAAAGTGGAGAGAGTATACCGCCTTGAGGAACACCTGCAAATGTGCTGCACCAGTCCGAAGTGCTACTATCTATGCGAACTGCCTGTTGTCGGTTTCGTAAGTATGACTCAAACCAATTTTGTACTACTAACGAAAACCCAGCATGTTTCAAAATAAGTAATAGCAGGTCATGATCAACAGTAGTAAAAGCATTTGAAATATCAATCAGAACTAAAATAGTGACCTGTGATATTTCCATTGCAGTTCTACAGTCTCTAAAATTTTGGAAAGAAATGGCAATATAGAAATGGGCCTATAATGCATAAGAGAACTGGGATTACAATTTTTAGGAAGAGGAAGGATAAATGCTTACCGCCAAAGAGAAGGAAAAACACCCGAAGCAAGAAAATGGTTATTAATTTGAGTTAACGGCAGAAAAACAAATTCAACAATGGGGATAACCATACCTCCATGGATTTGATCAAAGCCATTTACCCTGGAACTGATAGACGCTACTACCTTTTCAACACCATCACAGGTTACCGCAGAAAAATTAAACTGTTCAAGTTTAGTGTACGCCTCTGACTGGATATATAAAATTGTAGAGGTTTTGACAACAGGATCTAAGATAGGAGCAGCAGAGAAATGCACATTTAAATCTTTCAATGAAACCTGAGGCGATAAACTCCAACTGCTTCTATTGTTATATTCGCAGACGAGGTATTCTTTAAATTTTCATGAATATGATGACGTTTAGCAGCTCTTATCAGTCGATTGCAAAGATTTCTAGCCATTTTGTAGGATGCCCAGGAATCTTCACACCTGTTTCTCTTGAACACCCGAAAGCAGCGTAAAAATAGCTAAACGAATCCCAGACGTGATCCAAGATGCGGGAGCACGCTTTATTTTAACAGTGTGAATAGGAGCATGTATGTTGTAAAGAGAGAGAATATTCCTAATCAGACGTTCCACCATATCGTTAACGTCCAAAGAAACAGCTGTGTCAGTCATATTCCACTCGATCGCCGAGGCGTCTCGCCGTAGATGGTCATAATCAATTCTAGCGAACTTGCGTAATTGAATAAGCTGAGGTACTGGTTTAGGTGGCTTGACTCTATAAGAAACGTGAATCAAATCATGCCTTGAAAACTTGGGAGCAGAAAGTTGTCCGTGATTAACGACATAATCCGGGGAAGAGACAAGAATATGGTCAATCCAAGAATCAGGTCCATTAAAATTAATGTGGGTAGGGTTAAGTGGCAATACAGTAAAATTTACCGAATCCAAGACCGTTTGAAACTCTCGTGACTTTCCGGAGCTCTTCAAAAGATCAATATTAAAATCTCCCATGATGATGTGATGCGCATATACCGAACAGAACGATGAAAATAACGATTTTGAATCATGAAGAAAGTTGATATTACCTATTTAATTCTTTTATTTTTACTTTTTGTTCTTGTAGAAATACATAAAATAATAGTAATTTAAAAAATTAATCCGACTTCAAATATAAACTATACTCATATATCTTAAACTAATTAACCGTTTTTGATGAAACTTAACTGTTACCTAAGTTGCAATATACCTGATTTAATTCAAAGATAATTAACTCGATATGGCTTTTAGTTTTCGGGAAATTCGTCGACAAACATATTAACTTTAGAAAAACAAAACATGCAAACATGCATACACTCACAAAACTTAGTGCACGTGCTTGGACGCCGAAATAGATTATCATACTTATTGTATATATTATCATGGTTGAAATTGGCTAATAGTTAATTAGCCAATTTCAACCATATTACAAACACACATTTCAAACTGGTAACTATATTTTTTTCGTCGATAAAAAATAAAGAATATCTAGGCGCAAAACTCTAGCAGAGAAAATTTTTTTTTTCCTGCACAACCAGAAATAACATAAACTGAATAACAGCAAAATATGCATTGATGTGGAATATCTTTGCTCTCGCTTTCCTGTAATCTATGAGAGTGATTTTTGTGAAAGTTTGCGGAAGGGTCTAATATAATAGGAAGCCGAAGAATCGCGCGTTATTTGAAATGATCAATGAGTGTGTGTTATTTGAATTGATCAATGAGCGAGTGGTATTTGGTATGACCAATGAGCTCGTCCTATTAGAATTGACCAAGAGGGCGCGATTTTTGAATTAACCAATGAGCACGTGCGGTGTCCATCAGATTGTACTTACTTAATCACTTAGATGTAGGGATGAGTGAAACTATAAGATACTTAAAAAGTGTGCTTTTCCACAAAAGTTTGCTTAAAAAGTATAAGCAGATTTCGTTTATTCGTAAAACGTACGCTTTTTTACGCATAATTGAAAAGTGACCTTATTTTAAGGTCAGTAAAACATAATATTATGTTATTAATAAAGAGCTCCCAAATTTAATTGTGTTTATTGGCTACTAGCCGTTGCCAGCGACTTCGTCCGCGCGGACTTCGTTTACTCCGCACAGCTCCTCCCCTGTAGGTGATAGCGTGATAATATGTTGCCTATGTGTTGACCCGACCTGTTAGTAATATTCATGCAAAATTTGAAGTAAATCCATGCAGTACTTTTTGAGTTTACCCCGGACATACATACAGACAAACAGACAAAAATTCAAAAAACTATATTTTTGGCTTCGATATCGATTGTAGATCACGCCCCAAGTATTCTTTTAAAAAAATATTCAATGTACAGTTTTGACTTACCTACGATTTTATTATATGTATATAGATTATAAGTAAGCCTACACTCTAAATCACTATCCAGACTGCTAAATCTGGTCGGTAAAATTTCATTTAATAAAGCAACAAGCAACCACATTTTAGTTCGCATTTCGTTGTCTTCGGCCCAGCGTATGTGTGTCGTATTCGCGCGCTTGTTCTCGTATGGTATGGTTCATTATATAAGCGTTTTCAGTAAAAAAAGCAGTTAAAGTGAACAAGCCGTTTACAAAGCGCGCTTTTTAAAATTTGCAGGTACAACGTTTAAGCGTGTTAACAAAATTAAGCCGTTTGTTACATCTTTACTTAGATGTCTGTAAGGCTCATTTTTTTTTTGCTTTGATCAGGCTTTTGACTTTCCTACAATTTTATTATATTATGTATAGATATTCTTTACGGCCAAAGCCTGTTGTTAAATTTAAAAGAGATTTTATTGTTTAGTATGGTCGAATTTCGACGGGATACGTTTAAAACGCATAATTTTTTTTCCTAATTTACTTTGTCATAATGAATATAGCATAATATGTAGTGTCATTATATAATTTAAGCATTTTAAGAAGCGGGTTAAGGAGCATTACCTGTCATTGTCGTAGTTTTTTTTTTTTTTTTCTGTCCTATTTATTTTATTACTGTGTTAACTTCTCTTTACTATAGTCATCAATTTGCGTTTTAGCCTTTTCTTATCTATGTGTAATCTTATCCTTGCAATGTATGAATAATTAGAATTTCAATATAATTTATATATTTGTGTTTGTCTTTATGCTTGTGCACGATGCCTTCCACTTTCCTTTCCCAGCTTCACTTTCTGGGTTAGCTGGAAGAAATCTCTGTCGTTAGGGATAAGCTCACCTTTTGTGCATTATTTTAAGTATCGTTTAATTTTTTGTCATTATATAAGTGTACAATAAAGTATTAAATAAATAAATAATCTTTTTTTTTTGCGAAATGTGTTTTAAGCATAACAATCTATTGTACTACATTTAATTCGACTATTGATGATACGCATAATAGTCTTAAGACATTTTTTTTATTTTTCCTAATGTTAATCTTACCATAAAAACACATGGCATAAGCCCCCCGCCGCAAAGAAACAAAGCTATCCAATGCTACATTTGAAGTAGGTTAGTTAGGTTCCCTTTAGATCCCACACCCAGAAATAGGAGCCCCGCGTAGCGGGGCTCCGTCGACTTGGTCCAACCATACTTGTTACGGGAATAGTATGCTGCTACAATACAGTCTGCTATGTTTTGGTCTTGCTATTTATGCAATGCTGCTACAGTCTGCTATCCACCTATTTCTTGCATTTTAATTAGAACTTTTAAGTGTATGCCGTTGATCATTATGTTTATGTATTGTTATGCTTTGCTCAATGTGTGCCTTTAAACATTATGCTATGTTATCTTTATGCTACATAGGGTTATGCTAGTAAAAATTATGCGAAAACAGTTATGCGTTTAGTTGTTATGGTAAATTATCATTAGTTGTAAAAACGTGATGCCTACTTAAAATAGTACAAAAATTGTTATGCTACTAAATATAGACCCAATTTCGACCACAGAGCGATGGGTAGTATATATAAATATGCGAATTGAGAACCTCCTCTGGTTGGGGAAATCGATTGATAAATATATTTAATGCGAATAAAGCGTTGGAAAGAAGTCACTTTATATTTTTTGCAAAAACAATAAAATCAAATGCAGTGAGAATTAATTCGAAATAAAATTATTGTTACCATTTCTTGATTTTTTTTTATTTCGTAGGATAGCAAGACACAGATGGCCCTCCTGATGGAACGAGATAACCATTGCCCATAAACGACAAAGATGTTAATAGTACGTTTCTATCCGTCTGGCGGCTACATTATAAGTTTACTGGCTACCTTAATCTCAAAACGAGAATACAACAACGAAATGCACAGATACTCTTGTAGGAATAAGAAAGACGTTAATAAATAGTACCAGGCCTAGTCGAGTTGTTGCAGAACTCTACAACAGAGAAAGTAGTCACGATGTCAGAGACACGTTATCCTTGCTTCACCTTGTAAAATATGCCTGGCAGCAAGGTCTGTTCATCAATACAAATAGGATATCATCGTGTGCACACGAATAAATTTGAAAGAAAATTGTTATTGATGAAATACGATTGAACGCAAACCTATATTATACAATATATTCGTTCTCTTTGTACAGGAGCAATATGCTTTTGGGTCCCTAAACTGAGCGTCTACAAAGGGCCTCTTCGTTTTGTGTGATATTTCTATATCATTTCACATACACCACGTATCTACACGCAAGTACGATTAAAGAGAATTTCTTTAATGTTTTAGAAAGATCCTTATAAAATAAGTATTCTAACGAAATAAAATGTCATTTGTGGAAATATTTTGGTAGCTAAAAAAACTATATTTTATATTACTAAGGTGTGTACACTTAAATAACATTATAAAGGTATTTTTTATCTTAATATCAGACAAGAAGAAGGCTCTCCTGATCCCTGACATGAAAATAAAAAAATCTACAATCGTGCGATCCTCTAGGCACTTTTTACCACGCACTATTCCTCCGAGGAATCAATTACCGGCGGTGTTTTCACACGGATACGACTTAGGGACCTTCAAGAAAAGAGCCTAATCATTCTTAAAAGGCCAGCAAGGCAGCTGTAAGACCTATGGTGCTGTGGCTGTCCATGGCCGGTGGTAAGGTGAGTCTCCTGCTCATTTGCCTCTTTTTCTATAAAAAAAAAAACAGTTATCCCCAATAAGATTTTTTCTATAAAAAAATCAGTTATCCCCAAAGACATTAATAACGCGTTGTTATCCGATAAAAGGATGTTAATGCCACATGCATAAGTTTTTCGGTTATCTTACCCTCTAAACCCAAACACGACAATGACCAGCACTGACACAACGATTGTGATAAGAGGGTTAGCAGCATTGTCCCGTGTGTAGATATTTAGTCTTTTGGCATGTTTCGTTGGCCACAGTCATCAGGTCGTCGGGATCGGTGAGAACGTGGCGGGGCCTAGGTAAGATGGGATCGGGATTAGGATCTGGGATGTAGTCAGCCACGGCTTACACCAGTGGGTTAAGGTGTGAGTTGGTTCGATTGAAATATCTTTTGGAAATATCTTGAAATGCCTAGCTAAGTTTGGGAATTCAAGATTCTTATGAAGGTACCACGGTGCACTCGTGACAATAGGCTGGTATTTGTTCTGTACTACTTGTAACGAATGCAAATCTGTACAGGAGACATGGGCTAACGCTACGCAGGCGTATGATAGAATAGGCCTTACGTAAATCTTGTAAAGTGTCACCTTGTGTCTAAGTGACACGAGTGCGGGACACCTGCTGTGATCGCCCTATGAGTGGAGATTGAGCCCACTACATAGAACTGAAATCGGCGGTTGGTTGGTTAGGTACTCTCGTATGATGAGTACGAGTCTGTCGGGCGCTCCTATTCGGCATAGGAGGACGACAAGTATATTAGACCAATGTGCCAGATCTTATCGAACGCCTTCGTGACGTCGAAAAATAGAGCACCGGTGAGAATTTGCAGTGGGCTGCATTTAAGGAGTTTAAAATGTACTGTGTGAGTCGGTGCACTTAATGAGTGCAAGAGTGAGCTGCTCGGAAACCGAACTGCTCATTTATTATGAGACCTTTTTCATGAACAAATTCTTTAAGGCGAGATAGTATGATTTTTTCGTAGATTTTGCCTAACGTATTGATTGGGCTAGTAAGACAGTAACTACTGTCATTATTTCGGAGTTTTCTCAGCATTTGTATTTCTATGACGGTGGCTTCTTTACACTCTTCCGAAAACGCACAACCGGATAGGAATGCATTAAAGGTGCACACTAGTCGGTATATAAGGGAAGGAGGGAGGTATTTAACTGCCTTATTTGTGATTTTATCAGACCCCGAGCCTTTTTGTGTGTTTGTTTGTGTGGTGTTTCTATTTCAACATTTTTTATATCGTAGGATAGCGAATAAACGGATGGTTCTTCGGATCGAAAGAGGTAACTATCGCCTATAGACACCAAAGATATTACTGAGCTGCAATCCAAACTGGAACACCACATTGACAAACATTAACTCTATTGGGGCATGAAAACATCAAACCGCTTTAGTAGCTTTTATATATCATACCTACGATAGCAAACAAGCAGATGGCTCTCCTCATTAAAAGAGAGACTACCATCGCCTATAGACATCATGATGCATAAGTCTACCACATGCCACATGCATAAGCCTACCGTCTACCTTACCCTTCAAACCGGAACACGTCAATAACAAGCAGTGACGCTATTCGGGCAGGAGGAAGTAAGGCCGTGGTACTAAGGCCGAGGCGAGACGATGCAGAAATCTACCACCTAGTAGTCACGGTGTTGGTTACTGGTATAGCTAAAAGAGAACACTTCTTGAAAATTTTAATTTTTTTTATACCATAAGATAGCAAACAAGCAAATGGGTCTCCTAATGGAAAGAGCCAACAGCCGCCTATAAACACCAAAGTTGTTAATGGTGCGTTGCTATCTTGTGGCGAGGTCTAATGCCACATGCATAAGTTTACCGGTTACCTTACCCTCCAAACCGGAACACGACAGCGACAAGCCGGCCGAGACAATGCAGAAGTCTACCACCTAGTAGCCACGGTGGTAGTGACTCGCATAGCCAATCGGTTGCCTTTTACGACCTACCTGGCAGAACGGCAGTTGGTCTATTCTTCAAAGGAGCCCGGAACCAACACGGGGAACAGTATGTCTTACAGCATATGTAAAAGAAAAATCTGAAAGCCGTAAATACGAAGTTTTATAACTGAAACTCAAATGTATTATTGCAAAGTTATTATTAATTGTAAATTTGCAGTTGGTGCAATAACCGAGTCTAGGGCTCGAGCTGAATATGTTTGTCTAATGACTGTTTTTTTAGTTCTAGGAATAATTTATGCAGAACCCTAGACTCGCACTTGGCTATTTTTTTATGTAATTTAACCATGCCGGGACTTCTACATTTTTATAGCACACAAAAGCACGCTGATTTAAAGTTTTAAATGAGATTTAACAACGAAAAGCTTTAAAAACATACTCTTTATCGTTTTAAAACGTGAATAGAAACCCGTTTTCACAGTTGATTTTACTGGAAGCATTTCCGGACAGAAAATTACCATCTACGTTGTAGGGACTCGTAAATGGAGTTGATTGAGTTATCACCATAGCAATATGGAGTAATTTCACTCACGATGCAAGCGACTAGCAAAAGCGGAAAAAATAACGCAATTTGGTATGATATTTCTGGTGCAATTTTTGCGTGCGACCGCCCTGTTGGTCGAGTGGTTAGCGATCCTGACGACGCAATTCGGGTTCAATCCCCGGCGGGATATATGTTATACATGGGGGACGGATAAATGTTTGTATTTCCGAGGTTTTATCCGTGTGTGTTTTTTAAATATATTCTAGTATTTATATATGTATTTCTATGTATTAGTATCGCTGACTAACACCCAAAACACAAGCAAATAATTTGCTTACATTGGGGTTAGATCAGTAAATTTAATTTGTCTCGTGAATATTTATTTATGAAAAAAATTATCTATACTAAACTGGGCCAAAAAAACCGACTATTTTTTTTCTATCGATACTGTGAAAATATCATTCATGATGATAAAAAAAATTATTGTGAAAGTTTGAGTCCTTAATAATAATATTAAGGGGTGTATCGTTACGACTAATGATTTTTCAACAGTAATCGCATTTTTTACTCAAAACTTGTTAATTATCAATCTGAAAAATTTTAGCGATAATTTATAATAACGGGACCGGATTTATTTTACTATTAGAGTTAGTTAAATTCAGTGAAAATGAATTTATGTCGATAACTAATCGTTAAAAAGCAAAATAATACATTGATAAATTATGATTTTATACAAAAAAATTTAGTCTTCCAACAAAAAAAAATTATTCTCAATATTAAAGTCATAAATTTTTCAATCAAGAGGAAAAAATCACGTGTAACGCGAAAAAAACGATAAATTACTTTTGAATTTAACTTCAACGTCGAATAACTTTGAAAGGAGTGAATTTAATTGAAAATATTAAGAGACCTTTTTTTTAGAGTATTAAATTTCCTTTAAGAATAAGTATTTTAAATTGTAAAAATATTGATATTTATGGTAGCTACAAAAATCCAAAATCGAAACGCAAAATTGAAAAACTAAATCTTTGTTTATGGCATGATTACAAGGAAACGGCTTGTTTTACGGTAATTTACTAAGATAACTTTTTTTTAGGAAATTTAATTTCCTATAAGAATGCATATCGCTAAAATTTTTCAGATTGATAATTAACAAGTTTTGAGTAAAAAAAGGCGATTACTGTTGAAAAATCATTAGTCGTAACGATACACCCCTTAATATTATTATTAAGGACTCAAACTTTCACAATAATTTTTTTTTATCATCATGAATGATATTTTCACAGTATCGATAGAAAAAAAAAATAGTCGGTTTTTTTGGCCCAGTCTAATCTATACATATAAATTAAATTGCAGTGTCTGTCTATGATTTTAAAATAACTAGGTTTTTTCAAGCATAATGTGTTATTTTTAAGATACTAATACTTAAACAACCATTTTTAAAATTTGTCTTTCATTCTGTTTGTACCGGGTAATCTCTGGAACAGCTGGACGGATTTTGATGATACTTTCACTAAAAGATAGAGGCATGAATGGGGCAGGGTATAGGCTACTTGTTACCCAAAATGTACAAAAGGAAGGTTTTTGGATCACGCGACCGAAATTGCGAGTAAAATCTAGTTTTAAATAAACATCAAACTATTTTAAGCAATTCCTTTTAATCGTTTTTCTAATTATGCTGCAGTTGCCCCATTGAAAAATAAATCAACTGCCATTCTGCCAGGCATTTCGTAAAAGGCGAACAATTAGCCAAATATATCACTAATATCCTGACCACTATCTGGTAGCCTTATCAGCTGTTTCTGCCGCAACAGCATCACCGTCGTGTTTCGGTCAAAGGTCTTTACCCACACATCAGTGTCACGCTAAGGATCAGGAACGTGGTCGTGACAAGACCGAACATCCGGATACCGTCAGAGGCTGTCTTAGTATTTCATCTCCGCCAAACGAATGGCAATACACTATTAATATCTTTGGTATCTGCAGCCTAAGGTTACCTCTTCCTTTTAGGAGAGGCATCTGCTTGCTTACTACCGTATGACAAAATAAACTGCCAAAGTGCGTGTCGTGTGTCCATATTTGAGTCTTATACCTGTTATCATTGACATATTATTACTAGATTCTTTGGAATTACGTAGAGATGTGGCTTCGCTCTGAATCTTCTATTGGATCTATCATGTGGAGTGTTCCGAGGAACTTTTTGGATTAATTCTTGCCGTAGAATTTCACCCGCGGTTATCGCGACAAAATTCAAAATTTCATCCTCATCATTTCGATGTCTGGAAATCTACAACTGTGCGATTTTCGAGACACTTTTTTCCTCGCACTATTCCTTTGTGGAAGGAATTACCGGAAGGGGTTTTTCCAAACGGATACGACTTAGGGACCTTCAAGAAAATAGCCTACTGCTTCTTAAAAGGCCGGCAACGCAACTGCAAATCTTCTGTTAGTGTGGTTGTCCATGGACAGCGGTGATCACTTACCATCATGTGAGCCTCCTGTCCGTTTTCCCCCTTTTTCTTAAAAAAAAAACGATAGAGTCGGGTCTGCGCCATAAAATATCCGAGACAAATAAGCTACATAACGCAAAAAGAGCTACAATTTCGCGTTAGTCGAAATTAAACCTTGATATAATGATTTAGTTATTAAATTACCTTGTTAACATATAGGTTTTAGTATGAGACCCGATGTCCATAGCAATCCATATATCATGGGCAGGGCTTGTTTACCGGTTAATTTTCAAAGCTTAATCAGCAAAAGTACATAAAGGAGGTTTTGTACAGGTTTGACTCTACCTTAAACCCAAAAATACCTGTTTCCTTATGGAGCAAAATTATAAGGGTTTTTAATCAATAAACCGGTTTATAGAGGTTTATTAAAAATGTTTCTTTGATATTCGCTGCTCCCAATTTTTGTTCGCACTACGTGTGATGCACAATTCCATTCCAATTGGTTTATTTAGATTTATGAACTACTTTTATTTAAAATATTTTTATTAACTGGTAATTTTAAACCAGTTTCAAGTCCTAATCTTGGGTTAGACAAGTCTTATAAAACGCTGCATAAGTAGAGTCTTTATTAATAACTTTTGGCGGTAGCCAGCACTACCGTCAGCTACCACCATCAAATGTCTTACCACGACGGTTATCTTTTACTAACCACGTGGGTTATCTCTTAGTGACCATGTCGGTCGTCTCAAATGTCTAACCATGGTTATCTCTTAGTATCCACGATGGTTACCCTCTAGCGACCTTGGCAGTCGTCTCAAGTTTCTAACCACGATGGTTATCTCTTTTATCAACAAAAATTCCTAACCTTCATACCATATGTTTCAACCATAACGGTTACTACATTCAATAGTTTCTAACCATGATGGTTAACAACATATAAATTCTCACACCATATATTTCAACCATAATGGTTATTTTTAATAATCTTTAACCATGATTGTTAACAATATATTTCAGTTATACTTCATATTTCTACTGCAAATAAGAACACCGCGTTTTATTTAAACTCAAAGTACACCCGTGCCAGCTGCCGTTGAAACTTCGCCGAGCCTCCAGCCACTCTGCATCGTCTGCAACTGGTGAGACCTTCTGAAAATTACTTACAGGAGTCAATTGCTAGCGGCCGTGCCGTCCTGCCGCTATGAGCGCTTAGTGGTACCGACGGCACCATCACCGCTACAGTGGCCAGATCAGAAGGTTGCGTGTTCAAATCACGTCGGGGTCACCACTGTAGGGGTGATGGTGCCGCTACGACCACTAGTAGCACCTTCCGGCCATCACCGCTACAGACCGCTACAAACTCATTATTCATGGTCACCAACAAAAAGTCAATAAAATGCAAGGGATTCCCCCGTGTTGGTCCAGGCTCCTTTGAAAAATAACCCAATTGTCGTTCTACCAGGCAGGTCGTAAAAGGCGACCGATTGACTAGGCGAGTCACTACCACCATGACTCCTAGGTGGTAGAGTTCTGCATCGTCTCGCCAGGGTCTGGTATCACCGCCTTACCTATTCTGTCGCAATAGCGGCAGTACCCGTCCACTGTAAGGTAGCCGGTAAACTTAGCCACAAGATAGTACGCACCATTAACATTTTTATTGTCTATAGGCGATGATTGACTTTACATCAAGAGACCTACCTGCTTGCTTACTATCTTATGATATAAAAAAGGGAAAAAAATATCAACACGTACATATGTCATGAGATTGGCTTCGGGCTCTGACGCCGAAGATTGTAAGCGACATGGGCATTGATATGTCCGATCAAGTTCATAGACAATGCATTTTTTTCTTACTCCTGACGATACAAGAAGAAGAAAAACTGCGGAAAAAAATCCTCTTTTTAAAATTAAGTTTATATAAAACATTAGAAATACCTGACAATCTTTTTGTATTTAAGAGCTCAAGACGCGAACTCTACGATTTCGAACGGAATGCTATTTGTGGAATGTCTCTGATTAATCCACTTTGTTTATCGTTGGTAACTGTGATAAGGAATTGAAAGTATTCCGAAAGCTATTTAACTTTAGTTGAGCAGGTTTTATTTGTCTTTAATCGTAAACAAATCGCATTACAGTGGAAGAATTAAAGCTTGACTACGAAAAATATCTACTACGCGTTGCGTAGTAAGAGTAAGATATTATTCTGTTTACTGTTTAAAAAAATCAATTATTCACAATCATTTGCAATAAGTATGATGAATTATGTTTTTACTACATTCTCCAGGCAGTTCGTAAACAGCAGAATGATTGTCTATACGAGTCACTACCATTGTGACTACCAGGTGGTGGTTCTGCAATGTCTCACCCGGTCAGATACCACATTTTGACTTCTCCATCACGTACACAAAATGTGTCATATTAGGGCTACTTGGACAGCTTTTGGTGCTTTGCCAATGATGCACATGAAGCAGAAAGTAAGCCTGATGATAAAGTAATGGGCCGGAGTGTGTAATGTGTGGCCGCGTTTCTGATCCGTTTTTAAAATATATGTTGACGTGTTAAAATAACTTGTAAAAAGTTTTATTGAATAAAGTCAATGACGTGTATAATATTGCCACTATTATACACGTCAATGAACAAAGTACCTACTTCTGATTTCTGATTTCTGAGGTTTTAATAAGTTTTAATTTAAAGCTATGCTTATAATAACCTTTAAGTATATGACGTGTGATATATTTATGATAATAACAAAGAAAACACGGACTAAAAAATTAGCTTGAAAGATTCCGTCGTTCTTATATCCTACACATCTCTATTACAAGAGGTCTAGTATAATTAGCGATCGCCCTAGACGAAATTCGACCATAAGCTCACACGCATCACTACATAGTATAAAACAAAGTCGCTTTCTCTGTCTGTCCCTATATCCCTATGTCCCTACGTATGCTTAAATCATTAAAACTACGCAATGGATTTTAATGCGGTTTTTTAGTAGATAGATTGATTCTTGACGAAGGTTTTAGCCTATAAACCTTTCCGATATTCCCATGGGAACAAAAGCTACGCGGGTTAAACCGCGGGCAGATCGCTAGTTCATAATATTTTGTTTACACAAATCAGACTATATTATGGGAAAATGTAGGGAAACTTATAGTAACTAGCGATCGCCCTGGGGTCGAAATTCTACCTTAGCTAAACAATAAAATCTCTTTTACGTTTGACAACAGACTTTAGCCATAAATATAATAGTATACAATATGTGTGTAGGTATATTATCATGTAGGTAAATGAATGTAGTATGTCTAATGATTATTTTTCAGCATTATTTTTGTGTTATAGCACTCACCCCGTGCTTGGGAATCTGGAAAAACCTTAAAAACAGCAAAGAAAAATATCGACACGCGGGATTTGAACCTGCGACCATTTCCCTAAAGCCGGGACGCTCTTCCGCTGAGCTAGTGTCGACAGGCTCGAGGCGGCGAAATTCTTCTTTGCTATATGATCGATTTTTCAGCATTCCTCCGTAATGTAAACTTTAACTTTGCCGAATTTCATACTCCGCCGTTCGCGTGGTTGTCGTAAAAAGAGGAACAAAGGTTTGTTTCACTATTAACATATAGATTCCCTCCCTTCCTTCCCTCTTTAAACCTGTTTAACTCAAACCTTTTCATTTCTCGCGTACTCCATAGTCTGGGGTATCGTTGGAGAGGTTTTTTGTAAAATATTGTAGACTAGCTGTTGCCTGCGACTTCGTCCGCACGGACTTCGTTTACTCCGCACTGTGGAGCTATCACCTACAGGGGAGGAGTCTCCTGTAGGTGATAGCGTGATAATATGTAGCCTATATGTTGACCCGACCTGTTAGTAATATTCATGCAAAATTTGAAGTAAATCCATGCAGTACTTTTTCAGTTTACCATGGACATAAATTCTAAAAACTATATTTTTGGCTTCGATATTGATTGTAGATCAAGCCCCAAGTATTCTTTTAAAAAAATATTCAATGTACAGTTTTGATATTTCCACGATTTTATTATATGTATAGATATAGATTTGCGAAAACTATTTTTCGATTGAGGGATTCGTTTGTGAATGCTAATTTTTGTTAGGTTCAGGAGTCCCCAGCCCCTCCACTAGCTAAAAGATTGGTTCTAAAGTGTAAAAAAGTTCATAGTAGTAGTAAAAGTAATGAATTTAGAAGGAAAATTATTACCGCTGAGTAGTCTTTACAAGATTTTGAGTAATAGTCGACCAACTTATGAAATGTACTTGGAGAAGTTTTTATAGGCGGTGAACATTTGGTGCGGATATATCCGTCATTATCATTACATGGCTTAAATGTTCATACTATCAAACAATAAAAAAGCCCTCTTCTTAGTCCGCATTATTGCAATGGGCAACTACGGCACCGTACGCTGCGCATGTCCCGGCACGCAATTTGCCGGCTTATTTTGTCATAGGATAGCAAACAAGCAAATGTCTTTTCTGATAGGAAGATACAAGTATAACCTTCGGTTGTATACACCAAAGATATTTATTTATAGTGCACAATGCACATGTATTCCTGTTGGAGTAACTATTTGGCACATCTAGTTTTAGCACAACTGGTAATGTTCCCGGAGACACAATTACAGTTATGCACAAAACTGTTTCTTTGATATATTTATTATAATTTGTGACATAGTTGAAGTAGGAAATTATTCGGATGCACTTATACTATTTATATGAATGACATTAAAATCTCTTCTGATGTAATCTTGCTATCACACTGCGGGATGTGCGGGTCCTGTGGGTGTGTTTCTTTGAAAATGAAAATTAAATGAAAAATATATTTATTTCCACCACTACAATATAAATACATCAATAAAAAAATATGGTTTATAATTTGATTTCATTAGTGCAGAGTGGACTGGAGCCTAAACTAGGAAAAATCTGTATTTCAAGACTCCAGGTCTCTCACCTTCGGCACTGTACATGTACAAAAAGTAAAACTGTTTTAACTTACAGTGTGGTGTAGAGTGCGTTGTGCATTTGTGTATAAGTGAGTGCATATGTGTGTTTTTGTGACTGCATTTTGGTCATTGCCATTCGTTTGGCGGAGATGAAATACCATAAGTATTTTTTTCGGATGCTTTACCTCTCGGAACCCGACCGCGACAGTGATAAGCAAAGGCGGTAAATAGATATGGTGGTGGTAGTAAACACCGACGAGGCATTGGAAAACTCTACCACATAGTAGCCACAATGCTAGTAACATGTTTAACGAAACGTTTTCATTTTACAAACTTATCAGTACCGGAGCAGCCGATCTTTTTTTAATATAAGATAGCAAACAAGCAGACGTCTCTCCTGATGGAGAAAGATAACTCACCAAATTGTTAATGGTGCATTGCTATCCTTGTAGCGGGGTCTTAATGCCACATGCATAAGATTACGAGCCTCTTGACTCTCCAAAACGGAGCGTGACAGTAACAAGCACTAACGCTATTGCAGTAGAAATAGGTAAGGTGGTGGTATCAGGCCTGAGCGAAACAATGTAGAACTCTACCACCTAGTAGCCACGACTCGAGCCATTCCTCTTACAAACTGCCTGACAGAATGGCAGATGGTCTATTCTCCAAAGTTGGCCCGGAGCAACATGTGGAAATTCTTTAATAGGGGCCTGTAGTAGTACGGGGTTATGCGGCGATGTCTTGCTGGGTTAAATTGAAATTGCATTGGAAAATCCAATTGTACAAATGATATGAAATATGTCAGATTCCAGGACGCTTACAGGAATAATACTTTTGGAAGTCGTTAAAACTTTTCACCTTTCAACAAGCAGAAAATATATTTAAAGTAGTTTTATTGTGCATTCTTCAATCATCAGAAAAAACATATCCAAATTCGTCATTGTTTTAAAAGTATATTCACGACTGTATCCCCCAAAAAAGAGGTAGAGGTGCAAAAATTGCAACAATGAATAGCCGAAAATGCTTAGTCCACAATATGGTAGGTGGCAAACTGTGGTGGCAAGCCATGGCCACTCGTGTACTCGGGAAACACATTATGAATTGCCCGACCGCGGAATCGAATCCGGGAACTCGTGTAGTCCACACCGACACTGGACCATTCGACACGTCACAGGTGATTGTTTTATATAAATATATTAATGTAATCGCTATAGGTTATCAGTCTTATCTAGTTTAAATAAAGGTAGTCAAGAAAATCTGCAATGTAAGTCACGTTTCCAAAATATACTCCTAAAAGTTTTTAAATAAAAAATAAATTAATAATAAATCATAATTATTTATTTATTTATTTATTTAACCATTTATTGTACACAAATAATAAAAGTAAAACTAAAGACAAAATTAGTACAAAAGGCAAGCTTATCTCTAAAGAAATTTCTTCCAGCAAGCCCAAAATAAGAGAGAAAAAAAAACATAAGGTAGAAAAACACGTGTACAAAACTATAGAACAAAGTAAACAAAATACAACGAAACTTAACTACTAAACTAATACAACTCTTATGACTACTTACTATGTCTACAAACTAAACAAACTATGAAATGGATAAGTAGTGCTGTTTCAGGCGACTCTTAAAGGTATCTTGAGATTCACTTATTCTAATAGAATGAGGCAAAGAATTCCAGAGCCTAACGGAACGAATAGTAAAAGAAGAGGAGAAATAGGTCGTCTTATGTACCGGAACTCGCAAGAGAGCACTTACACAAGGACGACAAGGACGGTCTATTGGGTGAAGAAATTCAAATTTTTCGCGTAGATAAGAAGGACAAGAAGGATTGAATAAAATATTATATAAAAATGACAATAACCGTAAATTCCTACGAAGGCGAATAGGAAGCCAACCAAGTTGGCTCCTAAAGCTAGAAATATGGTCAAATTTTCGTAAACCAAATACATATCTGATGCATAAATTTTGGAGACGTTCTAAACGATTGAGAAGTTCCTCTGTAGCATCAGGATAGCATGAGTCTGCATAATCTAAAATGGGAAGAATTAACGTTTGGACCAAAGATATTTTTGTTTTAAAAGGAAGAAAATTTTGAAGAAGTTTTAAAGAATGGAAAGCTCGATAAACTTTATTGTGAATATGGTTAATATTAGCCCCCCACGAAAAATCAGAACTGAAAACCAAACCCAGATTTCTTCCAGTGCTGCTAAGGTTAATAATAGAATTGTTATATTTAAGCTGTGGAATCCTAGAATTATCAATAGCGTTAAGCAGAAAACGACTTCCTACTAGGAGTGCTTGTGATTTACTAGGGTTGAGAACTAAGCCAAAGGACCTAGCCCAGTTGTAAATTGAGTCAAGGTCTGTGTTAATGGAGTCGAATGCAAAAGCTAAATCCTCGACATTAAAATGGCGATACAGTTGTAGATCATCCGCATAAAGGTGGAAATGAGATGAAATGAGATTAGTTACCGTATTGATAAATAATGAAAACAGAAGAGGAGATAAAACCCCACCCTGAGGCACGCCCGCAGAAAGCTCGTACCAATTTGAAAAACAGTCTTTGATGCGAACTCTCTGCGATCGCCCCACAAGATAAGATCTAAACCAATCTACTACATTAGAAGGGATGTTAAGAGACAGAAGAATACCTAGAAGAATTTCAAAGTCAACGGAGTTGAAAGCGTTACTAAAATCTAAAAGAAGAAGAATTGTTAACTGTCTATCATCCATAGCTCTTCGGATGTCGTCGGTAACTTTGATCAGTGTAGTAGTAGTACTGTGACCCCGACGAAAGCCAGACTGGTAAGGACTTAATAAATTATTATGAAGAAGAAAATCATTCAGTTGTTTATAGACAATATGCTCAAGAACTTTTGACAAAAAAGGTAAAATGGAAATAGGCCGACAATCAGAAGGGGAAGTGGGGTGCGCAGTTTTAGGAAGAGGCACGACATGCGCAGCTTTCCAGGCGGTAGGAAAGGTAGAGGACATCAAGGAAAAATTGAAAATGTGGGATAGAATGGGAAGTAATTCAGGGAGAATGAATGTAATCATTTTTGAGCAAATACCATCATTACCAGAAGCCGAGGAAGAAATAGCGAGGATATGTCTATTGATATCACTTGTAGTGACGGGAACAAACTGAAAAGGAGCACATTGAGGAATAGGAAGAGAAGCTAAATTATTGAGAGTAATCGATTTAGTAACGCTATCAAGTACAAGAGGAGGTTTGGAAAAGTGAGAATTCAAAGCATTTAGATCTATATTAATATCGTCATTCGTAGACTTTTTGCCTATTCCCAGAGTTTTGAGAAATTTCCAGGTTTGTTCCAGATTTGAATTTTTAATAGTGTCATGTATGTAGGCACGCTTAGCTTCCCGACATAAGCGGTTACATTGGTTACGAATAATTTTATATCTCACCCAATTATCATCACAAGGAAACTTAGAATAGTGTCGCCGTGCTCTGTCACCTTTAGAGATAAATTGTTTGATGGTGTTATTAAACCATGGCGCTGGTTGGTGTTTTAATTTAATTTTCCTCAGTGGCGCATGTTTGTCATACACTTCAAGTATCATAGCGTTAAACAATGCAACCTTTTCATCAATATTCTCGCTAGCAATAATATTATTCCAGGAAAGTTCATTGACATCATTTTTCAGAGCTTCGATATCAATACCATTAAAACAACGTCGTAAAAGAAATGTGGGTTTGGGCTTAGGTGTACGGAGTTTGTATGAAACATAGATAAGATCATGATAAGAGAAACAAGAGAGAAGTTGACCATGAATTTCCACTAGGTTACAGTCTGAAACAAGAATTAAGTCCAGAAGAGAAGGCGCAAATGTAGGAGCGTGATGTGTTGCAGAAAGAGGGAGAAGGTGTAGATTGTATGACAAAGAAAGATTACGAAGGGCTTGAGAACGGTTATCGTTTTTTAATAAGCAAGTATTAAAGTCTCCAAGGATCAAGACATGATTATATAAAGGCCGAAGATCAGATAATACTTTTTCAAAGGTTGAAAAATAGTTAATATGTAAAGAAGGAGAGTAGAAAACAGCCAAGAGAATTTTTGAGTGTTTCAGACTAAGTTCTATAAATAAATATTCGGCATTTTCACTGTAGGGGCTAGGAGAGACAGAAATAACATTATAACAGAAATCTGCACGAAGGTAGATAGCTACACCTCCACCGCCCTTCCCAGTTCTATCATTGCGTATTAACTTGTAACCTGGCAGAGAATACTGAGCAGAGGGTAGTGAAGGTTTAAGGAAGGACTCGGAAACTAAAATTGCATCTATATGACTGTTGGTAAAGGTTGTTAACAAATCCGAATAGTGGCCAGGAATGCTTTGCGCATTGATGTGAACGACATTAAGATTCTTAGAAAACGTGGAAAAAGTAGAAGAAATCTTGTCGTGAAGAGACTCAGAATCTGAAGAATCCCCATCACCAGCACTAAGATATTCACTGTCAGAAGAACAAGAAAAGAAACTATTATTAAGTATGCTGCTTGTAGACATTACAATACAATTATAAACTAAAAAAAAATATGTATATATTAAAAAATATGTTGTTAATTATGTTACAAGTTATACTTTTTACTGGTGAACAACTGATAATATTATAATATAATATATTAATATTAATACCTAATATATAATATAGCAATGTATATTATCTATATATTAATTCGTGAAGGAAAAAGTTTATACCCCTTCTTAAGAAAATTGCGCGAACGGTGGATTATGAAATTTGGTACATTTAAAGTTTACATTGCAGAGGATTGCAGAATCCTAATATTTTTAAATGAAATGCATTGCATGCAATGCATTTGAAATATATTAAACATTGATATAAAATACCCAAAATACAGAGTTCCGAACAAAACTGACACTCAAAACTGTCGCTAATTCAGTCAAAAAGTTTATAGTTATGGCACAAACGTGTTTTTGCATATTCAACCTTAAACGCAAGATTTAAAGTCATTTTTAAAAAACAATGTACAAAAAGCAATAAAATTTTTGACTTAAGTTAGCCGGTAGGACAAGGCACGTGTGGAGTCGAATATAAATATTTTTACGCATTGAGGTAGTATTTTAAGGGTTTGTAAAATTTACATTAAAAAAAATCTTGTCGAAAATCTGTTTTTGCGTAGAACATTTATCTATACATATAATAAAATCGTAGAAATATCAAAACTGTACATTGAATATTTTTTTAAAAGAATACTTGGGGCGTGATCAACAATCGATATCGAAGCAAAAAATATAGTTTTTAGAATTTTTGTCTGTTTGTCTGTTTATCTGTTTGTCTGTATGTATGTCCGGGGTAAACTCAAAAAGTACTGCATGGATTTACTTTAAATTTTGCATGCATATTACTAACAGGTCGGGTCAACATATAGGCTACATATTATCACGCTATCACCTACGGAGAAGGAGCAGTGCGGAGTAAACGAAGTCCGCGCGGACGAAGTCGCTGGCAACAGCTAGTATATTATTAAAACAAATAATGACCATTAAAATAATTTATTTATATTTCAAACGTTATAGGTTATTGGTTCTATTACACAGAACCTATACATATAGGCAAACTGTGGGTTTATAGCCATGTAGTATTTGACGCTTGATATTGATACGTTTAGTTTGCATAGTCTAATAGATTTAGAATATACTGAAATAGGAAATTTACTGCAATGGTGACTTTTACGTTATAAAGCTCATAGATTCTTACATGATAACAGACACGATTTTTTTTCAGACTTATTATGTAATGTATCGACAACATAGTAAGGAAACGCATTAATTTCCTAGAAATAAGTTTAGCTTTTCGTAGAATTCTCGTTTTGAATTAGATTTCAGTTTTTCTGTTTTTTTTGCAGTATTATGTAAACGAACATTTGTTTAGTTATAGTATCTGCAGACGTACGAGCGAATACTGCCCATAGACATTTGAAACACAATAGGTTAGTTGCTAATGCGATGTCGGCTTCTGAAAATTTTATTGACCCTCGTATAAAAATCCCAAAAAAACAATTTAGAGCTAAAAAATTGTGTTCAATGTTATTCGGAAGATCAAACTCGTTGATGACTTTGAAAAAATACACATCTTTTCAAATACTGAATAACTAAGTATCATTTAAAAAAAACTTTTTTTTAAGTTCAATAGTCTATGGTTAGGAATAGTTTTTTTCTTTGAGGTTAAAATACTTAAATTTAGCGGGAAGTTTCAGGTGGCCTGTAGGGTCAACCAGTTCACAGATTTTTTTAATATAGTTACATTAGTTGGTTACGTAGGTGTGTTACATACACAGAAATACTAATAGATACGTATATTTAGTTTGGAGTATAGTTTAGTACATATAATATTATTGCCAAAGGTAATTTTAGATTAGATATTTCCTGTTAATTA
Source organism: Apodemia mormo (assembly GCA_036924255.1). NCBI lineage: Eukaryota > Metazoa > Arthropoda > Insecta > Lepidoptera > Riodinidae > Apodemia > Apodemia mormo. The sequence goes on along the minus strand of JAUPFN010000010.1, from coordinate 9,226,841 downwards.
TAAATTTCTTTTATAATTACGTTAGTTTTTTCGATAGGTGTGTTACTAATAGGTATTTTTAGTTTGAGGTATAGTTAGTTATGATATTAGGTATAGAAAATTTAGAAGTTATAGAAAGTTCAGGTCTTACGTTTTTACTTACATTTTAATAACAAAAATGTCATATATAAATAATTAGGATGAAAATGTAAATATTATTTTTAACGTACATGCGGCCCACCCGGCAATGTGGAGATTTTTAATAAAATAAAGAAAGGCTAAATAAGTTCTAAAGTAAATATGCGCGAGCAAAGCCGCGGGCAACAGCTACTATGCAAATAAAACAACTCGTACATATAAACAGTCACTTAAAATTTATACGAGACTAGCTGCAGATTTCTGCATTAGGATAAAAGTATTCTATGTGCTATTCCAGGTCATCTTATATCCGAATTCAAATCCAAATTGGTACAGCCGTTTTTTACGTGATTGATTATCAAACATCCAAACATACAAACTTTAACATTTATAATATGTATAGTATAAGATATCCGCAATCAAAAACAACATTTTATTAAAAATAAATTATTAAATCAAAAAATAAACATTCTTAATGCAACCTGTGCCTTCCACTTAAGAAATCGTTGTCAACAACACGTGTAAACAGAACAAAATTCGATGCTACTTATGATTTCCTGTTGTTATATTAAAAGTTTCGTAATATATCTCCAAAGTTCATCGTAAGAATCACAATTATATATTGTTATTTTATATTCCTACAAATAGAATAAAAAGAATCACCTAACTTGGTCTTCAAAATAAGTAATCAATATAATCAAACATTTTAAAATCGTCAAATTGATGTCCTCTTCTCTTTTGGCAGTTGGTTAACAATTATAAAAGGTATTCAAAATTATTAATGAAAAAAAATTAATCTTATTAAAAAAAATTAACTTATTAATGAAAAAAATCGACTCCACTAATAATAACAGGATCAATTTGTATTATTCGACTAAATTAAAAGGAGGTTGTAATGACAGTGCATATTTACTGAAAAAGTGATTATTGAAATTTTGTCGTATTATATTTGGAGCGTCGAGTAAATTTTTAAGACAAATAAAATGAAAATCATGTATTACACCCTATATTTAGTAATATAAACGACAAAAATAAATCGAAAAACTCTTATACTTACCGAAAATACAATACCTTATATTTTTTTAACGTTCATGATGTTGTATTTTACAATTTATCAGAGAACAATTCTGTATTTTTGACGCGCGGGCAGTGACGTGAGCGACGGGCTTCTATTTGAAGTGAGTGCACAATTTTAAATTGTGCACTCATTCTTAGAGGACGTTTTTGAGACACTGATTGTGTATCTTGGGTTTTTATATATCAATGATATTAAATTATTAACAACAAATATTACACACACTACATTCATGTGGCATACATAACAATATACACACATGGATACTAAACAATTTTTTACAGCTAAAGTTTAACAACTTAAAGGAGATTTTATTGTTTAGTCAATAGTCGAATTTTGGCCACAAGCAATCGCAAGTCATAAATAACTAACTGTCCGCCCTGACATCGCACGGGTGTAGTACCTAATGATTATAATGAGACAAAATATTTTATTTACAGTACGAACATGTAGAAAAAAGTAATTAAAAATTTTAGTTGTTACATATTTTTGTCAATATAGATCCTTCTTCTATTTTCTGTCTTCTCACTCATTCACTTTTAATATTATGATATCTAAAAAAATTCCATATGATTTTAAAACATTTTCACAACAAAACGAATTATCCAATTTTGTACATTTGTTTTAAAGTTATGTGCGAACAAATATCACAGGGATTTGAGTATCATCACACCCAAATCTCTTGCTGTGTAGACAGAGTATGCCGAATGTCTACAGACTTTTCGATTCATCAGTTTATCGGTTGGGGAGATGAGTAGTGATCCCATCGCCGTATTCCACCGCCCTGATGACGATTATTGACTATTCTAGCGATAATCGGGACCGACGGCTTTACGTGCTCATCCAAGCCACGTGAATGGTAACACACCACCCGCCAGACTGCAAACTACTACTGAGATAGAGGATATATTTTATTAATTTAGATAAACTTCAAAACGAAAACTCCTTTTATGTAAATGCTTAAACATTAAAATATTGATCTTTTAGATTTGCGAGATTCCAGTTGAACTCACGTAAAAAGGTTCCGTAAATGATTCGTTACTTTAAATACTTTTTATAGACTTTTCTATAATCTACTAAATTTACTATTATTTCTTTTTATTTTTCACAATTAGGCCCAATAATTTCAAAAATAAATGACAGAAAAAAAAAATATAAACGTTTGCAAAAGATTTTTTGAAATTTTCGTATTTATCCTTTTAAAGTAGGGTTAACACAAATCCCCAAGGACCTGTCGAAACATTTACAATTTGGGGTCCTTTTCATTTATAGCGCACGCATATATATTTATCGCACGCATATATATTCCCGCGCACGGACGCGTGCATTTATAATGCACGCGTCCGTGCGCGGGAGTTTCTTATAAACAAGGGCAACAGCAAAGCCAGCGCATCGCAAATTAAAAAAGGGCTATTTAAAACAAATTTATTCTCTCTAAATTTAAAATTTATAAATTCTCTATTTGGGATTATATATGTTTATTTATTAAGTATCGAGGATAATATAAGAAATAATTAACATCATTCCCTTTTATATTTATTAAATGATTTTACATACACCTTTGACGAAATTATTAAATTCTTTATAATACATGTGAAAATTAATTTTTCATTGACAATAGCTTTCATGGCGTTTTTTAAAAAGTTGTAGCTCTGCGCTCGACGCTCACTAGATGGCGCAATTTGAATTTAGCGTAGCTCTTCACTCAACTATGTTTGTCATGACGTCGTCGGGACACCACTGTTAATGTCAGTGACATGTCGCGCCGTGTCGGGACGAATGGGCAACCCTGTCTTAAAGTGATCCCTATGTTTAATATTGATTTATTAACGTTAGGTACTTACATATCCGTTGTTGGGACACCAATTTACATAGATGACTAGATTTCAATTTTTTTTTTTTATATCGTAAGATAGCAAACAAGCAGATGGGTCTCCTGATGGAAAGAGTCAACCATCGCCTATAGACACCAAAGATGTTAATGGTGCGTTGCTATCTTGTGGCGAGATCTAATGCCACATGCATAAGTTTACCGGCTACCTTACCCTCCAAACCGGAACACGACAGCGACAAGCACTGACGCTATTGCGGCAGGAATAGGTAAGGCGGTGGTACCAGACCCGGGCGAGACAATGCAGAACTCTACCACCTAGTAGCCACGATGGTAGTGACTCGATAGCCAATCGGTCGCCTTTTACGACCTGCCTGGCAGAACGGCAGTTGGCCTATTCTACAAAGGAGGCCGGGACCAACACGGCGGAGCCAGGTCCTTCGATAGGTCCAGTAGTTACTGAGCAAAATGACAGACACACGAGTGATATTATAAGGGTTCCATTATTTTCGAGGTGCGGAACCCGATAAATACGGTAAAAATATTAAATAGTAACAAATGTTTCATATTATCACTTTAACGCATTAAAGATAGCGCGTGGTTAGTTGGTAACACTTATATTAATCTCATTACGTGGCTATTTTGTACAGACCTTTCTGATTACCCAGATATATAGTAATAGGCATACTTTTGATGAAATATTTTTTGTGCTAAATATGCAAATTAGAATATTTTAGTTATTTGAATACATTAGTTCTGTTCTGTACAACCGAGATATTTATTACGAAAGTATGTGATTATAATTATGTACAATCTGTCTCTATGTATCCAAATATTACCATAATGATGAGATTTTGACTGCCTCGCAGGCTGAGAGGTTGACGACCCTGTATATATAATCAATAGGACTCGAGTTCGATACCTGACAGGCATTTATGTGATGGTCATAGATGTTTGTATTTCTGGATTTGGATATTTTATTACATATATTTGAATATTTTATATGTATTTCTGTGTATAAGTATCGTTGACTAACACCCATATCACAAACAAACAATTTGGAGTTAGATCAATTTGTAAAATTTGTCTGTCTGTCTGTCTGTCTGTCTGTCTATCTATCTGTCTGTCTGTCTGTCCGTCCGTCCGTCCGTCCGTCCATCCGTCCGTCCGTCCGTCCGTCCGTCCGTCCGTCCGTCCGTCCGTCCGTCCGTCCGTCCGTCCGTCCGTCCGTCCGTCCGTCCGTCCGTCCGTCCGTCCGTCCGTCCGTCCGTCCATCCATCCGTCCATCTGTTTGTCTGTATGTATATCTAGGGTAAACTCAAAAAGTACTGCATGGATTTACTTCAAATTTTGCATGAATATTACTAACAGGTCAGATCAACATATAGGTTACATATTATGACGCTATCACCTACGGGGGAGAAGCTGTGCGGAGTAAACGAAGTCCGCGCGGACGAAGTCGCTGGCAACAGCTAGTACATAATATGTACTCATTAAATAAATGCCTGTTCATAGTTCACATCACGTCCGGGAATTGAACCCTAGCCAAAATGATTGCAAGTTCGGAGATGCCTGGCAGTAATATTGCCTAGTAAATCGACGCAGCGGTAATAGCGTAACAGACAGACAAACTTTAACATTTTAATATTAGTACGGATTATAACTATGGAATCTTTCAGGTGTTGGTTCAGTTCGCACTTGGCCGGTTCTTTTAATTTCTTAAAATTTATATTCACAGACAGACACATTACTTCATATTTTTTATCCATGCTCTACATATTCCGATATATTTAACAGTTTAGCTTACGAGTTTCGCATCAAATTACTTAAACTTTCTACATTTAATTAAAAATGTTGTTGCAGCAAGCGTAATGTTACAAAAATACTAATTAAGCAGTTAATAACTTTGGAATTAATAATAAAGTTACTTAAAACTTTTCAAGTCTTTCCGGGCCAATATACAAGTAACTCGCTGACAACTGAAAAGTAACTTAGTGATTAAGGAGTTTCTGTCTAAGAGCCATTGAAGAATTTATTGTAGTTTCAAAAATAATTGTTATTAATGTTAGATCACGGATATGTAATGTTGTCCGACTCGTTGGTGGAGTGGGTAGCGAACTTAACTACGAATCGATGGGGCTTGGGTTCGATTACCGACAGGGACAAACATTTGTGCGATGAGCATAGATGTTTGTATTTCTGAGTTTGGATGTTTATTAAATGCTAGCTGTTGCCCACGACTTCGTCCGCGCGGACTTCGTTTATTCCGCACAGCTCCTCCTCCGTGGGTTATAACGTGATAATATGTAGCCTATACGTTGACCCGACCTGTTAGTAATATTCATGCAAAATTTGAAGTAAATCCATTCAGTACTTTTGAGTTTACCCCGGACATACATACAGACAAACAGACAAAAATTCGAAAACTTTCGACACACACGCACACATGCACACACGCACGCACGCACGCACGCGTGCGCTTATTGTAGAAATTCAAAAATGAATTGGTTGAAAAATCTCGAAGTTATTCCAAAAAACATTTTTTTTAATTTTTCGTCAATGAATACTCCCGAAGGGATAAACCGATTTTGATTCAATTTGCGGCATTGAATGCAGTTTTTTAAGGAATAGAGAGATTTTGTAGTCAATCGGTACATTAATTTGGAGGTTATTATAAAAACATTCTCCGAAAAAAAATTGAGGTCTTTTAAAATTTCTTACACTCTCCTGGGCCAAATTGATAAATAATTTTCAGGAAGTCCATGTTTAGCGGAACTTAGTTCAATGCCATCAACTACTTTTTGATTGGTCAAGCCGTTCAAAAGCTATGAGATGTTTACACACACATACATGCACAAACACACATACATACAAAAAACGTAGTCGAAAAAACGTTCCTAGGTCAAAACGTGGAGATCTGGTGAAAATTTGATGTTAGGTAATCGGGAAAAAATCAGCATTTTCCGTATATACTAGCGGAAAGTTAATAAATATATAAATACAAATTGAGAACCTCCTTCTTAACTATTATTTTAATAATTTTTTAACTTCCTTCTTTTTGGGAACACGGTTGAAAACAAGAAATATAAAGCTGTTATTTCTAAAAAATATAATAAATCATTTGTAAACCATAGATTAGTTTTCTTATTTATTGCCTTACATTACCTGGCTTTATGTATGAAAGTTTTCTGTATCATTTATCAAGGATAAAACTTTGTTAAGTCGTTAGGTGATTTATTATTTAGGAAGAAAAGCTCCTATAATGTATACCAATGTAGAAAACCTAAAAACATATCCAGTTTCCAGTTCTTTCCAAAAAGTAAAATTTCACATCTTACCTACTAGATCGAAACGTTTCGTTTCTAGTTTTATATAATGTTTAAATTTATTACCGTACATCATTCTCTCATTCTTACCACATGATAATGATGCGTTGCTCACAACCTATCGAAAGGTGTCAAAGTTAATCGGTAGTTTAAGTTTGATGTAAATTGACTGTAATTAGCGTCAAATTTACAAAGCGATAATAGTTTAATCTGACACGACAGTCATTACTATGTGATACTATTATGTTATTATAGGTTAATAGTTATGGACTAGTCGTGTTACGTAACTCCGAATATCCATTATATTAAAATTCCTTGGGATCATTTTAAAAATAAATAAAACGAAGAAAACTTATCAAGCAATTAAATATTAACAAAAAATTAAAAAGAAATCTATCTAATGGCAAAGTACGTATGGGCCACGAGCAATGTAGAGTTCCTTAGTTACTCATCACAATAAATCGAATTAAGAAGAGGGCTCCTTTATTGTTTCTACTATGAACATTTTACCTGTTGAACGTCAATAATAATAATAATAATAATAATAATAATAATTCTCGTGACAAATTACACTTACTGATCTAACCCCAAAGTAAGCAAATTATTTGCTTGTGTTATGGGTGTTAGTCAACGATACTAATACATAGAAATACATATATAAATACTAGAATATATATAATAAACACCCAAACCCGGAAATACAAACATTTATGCTCATCACACAAATGCTTGTACCCGTCGGGGATCGAACCCGAGCCTCGTTGATTGCGTAGTCAGGGTCTCTAACCACTCGACCAACGAGGCGGTCAAATGACAGATATATCCGCCCCACAGGTACACCGCCTATAAAAACTGCTTGAAGTGTATTTTATAAGTTAATCGAATATTACCCACAAACTTTTAAAGCCTAATTAGGCGTAACCGTTTTCCTTTTAACTTCATTATATTTACTAATACCATATTTTCATCCCATCCCATAACCAACCGTTTAAATGGCAGATGGAGGAGAGACAATGGATTCTAACAAAAATTAGCACTTTAAAGCTTAATATTTCACAACTTAATATTTCAAACACAATCCCTCATCCGAAAAATTGTTTTCTCAGACAGAATATTTCTTAAAAACCTGTCTAAGATACCTCACACCTTGGGTACATGAGTAAATCATAAACATCCCCAATTTACGTATACAAGAGGTACCCTATAAAAACTTTCAACATTTTATGTTACCACTTTGTCGGCATGACTAATAAATAATATAATTAGACCAAAATACAGTTTTCTAACACAAATAATCTCTGAGCTAGGCTGCGGACGAACGAACAGAGGATTATAGTGAAACTATAAGGGTTCCTAGTTAACTTCGGACCCTAAAAATGACTTTTGAGATCATAGAAACTCCATATTAATTCTATGAAATATTTTTAAGCCACTAATTTCCTGTATACTTATCATTTCTCACGTAGAAAAATGATTACATAATCGATCTACCACTCGGTAAAATAGCTCCAATAGTCTTAATTATTGTATGCGACTCAATGCAATGCAATAATCTAGTAGTAACACAATTATACAAGAAAAACCTCAGATAAAAGAAAATAAAGAAGGAGCACTGCCTTAGTGTCGCCACTTATTAGTAACATGTCTGAGTTTACGGTATGACGTCTCGATATGCACTGGCAGGGATCATCTTAATTCGGAGTATAAGAGTATGCTTGAAGGTTAATTTATTTACACAGGTTAGCTTGATTTGAGACTTTAATAAAATTATATTTGTATTTCAGCACTCATCTTGTACTTGACAAAACATAAAAAACTTTAACACGACACTTTTTTTTGAAGTTTAGTAAAATGTTTTCGGCGCTGTGTTTTTTGGTCCCAGTTTCAAACTTTGTAATTTTTAGTGTATAATTGACTACAATTTAAATTAAATACAAGTATCTACAAATATTAGAGAATAAAAACAGATGTTTTGTATCGAGAGTGTTAGATCATAAATAATGTCCCTCATTGTAATTGCTTTAGAAATTAACAAAAATCCAATCTCCAAAAATGGAAGCTTCAACTTGTGGAAACATTATTAAACAACGGTGTATATGGATATAAGTAAACCTGAGTGAGACGTTGCAGAACTCTACCACTTAGTAATCACAATGGTAGTAAAAAAATAATCTGTTACAAACTTTTACAAACTGCCTGACAAAATGCCAGATGGCTTATTTGTCTAAGGGGGCCCGCACCAACATGTTGATTTTTTTTCAGGAAACCTTATTTATAACGAACTGAAGAACCAGGAATCCGAACCAAGACCATATAGCCAAAACCGCGACCAGTAAGGCGAATAAAGAAGCTTAATTATTCACAGAGGAAAGATTATTTATATTACATCTTACAGAAAACCAACAGATTTATAAATTTTCTGAAAATATGAATCTTTATTGGTCCCAATCCACATGATAATCGTTAAATAATTTCTAAATGAGAAAAAAATATATTTAAAACTTAGGTAAAATATAAAGATGAAACGCTACCATATATCATAGTAACGCCACTGTTTGATTGATACAAATGTGAGTTTACTGTGTGATACCTCGATAGCTTTAGACGGCTTAGTTTGGTTTTGTGACTTCAATAAAATGGACGAGGCGCTCTGTCTTTATATTTTTTGGTCTGAGATTTTAAATACGAAGAAATCCCGATATATTTTCCTCTTATTATGGAAGACGAGCTGTGTAAGCGGGAAACTTGTTATGCAATTTTGCGACGACACAGATCACGGCCACTGCTCGCATAATTCTCAAGTGAATGAGTGTCGATATATTTCTCAGTTCTTACGAAGGACGAGCAACATAACCAGTTTGGTGACTGGACAGTTAGATCATTGCCGTTGCCCACGTTATATCTATAAAATTATTTTTAAATGCAGGATATCTTTATAATTAATTCGCAGTTCCTACGTATTACATAAAAAAATAACGAGTTTCGCGACTGCGCAGTTAGATCATGGCCAATGCTCACATTACTTTTAGTAAATTATTTGTAAATGAATAAATGTCTACATATTTCTCAGTTCCTGCGAAGGATATACTACATAACCAGTTTCGCGACTGCACAGTTAGATCACGGTCACTGTCCATATTAAATTTATTAAATAATTTGTAGGTATGTAGTTTCCCGAGGAAAAATTACGATGTATTTCATAGTTCCCATAAAAGACAAGCAAGCAGTACAAGACTGCTTCACATACATAGTTTAGAACGTATCTACACACCCGTGTCCCCGAACAGTTTCAGATATAGGTACATCCAATGCACCTATGATTAGCCGAAGATACTTAGTCATACAATGTGATAGGTGGTAAGCCTATCGCTACCGACCACTTATCCAATCCCGGGCAACTTTTTAAAAACTACTACCGGATCGGAAACGCGGCCACACACTGAGAAGATCCGGCGGAAGAAACTCAGCGGGCTTGTCTTTTTTTTCATATCATTGATTTTTTTTTATATTATACAGGCTTTTTTGTCTTCTAAATACTCTGAGATTTTATAATATCCTTTTTTACACAGTTTTGTTTTAACACAGTATTTAAATTTATTGACTGGTAGATCTCTTATTGTTTCGGGAAGTTTATTGTAAAAGCGTATACATTGCCCCATAAAAGAGTTACTTATTCTGTGGAGACGAGATGCATGCACAAGATTGTTTTTGTTCCTTGTATTAAGTGAGTGTACGTCACCATTTTTTTTAAAAAAGTAAATATTTTTACGAACGTACATCAAGTTCTCTAATATATATTGGGATATAACAGTTAGAATATTGATTTCTTTGAATTTTTCTCTCAGGGAAACCCTCGGGCTAAGATTGTAAATTGCCCTAATAGCGCAAACGGTACGAGAGTATGAAATTTGGCCCAATTTTTTTTATGTCATAAGATCGCAAACAAGCAGATGGGTCTGATGGAACATTAGAAAATGAGCGCATTTTTAGAGGACGTTTTTGAGACACTGATTGTGTATCTTGGATTTTTTATATCAATGGACGTACGTGATAATATATACACACGTGTATAATTACTATTTTCTTTAAGGCTAAAGTTAGTTGACAAACTTAAAAGAGATTTTATTGTAATATAGTCTATGGTCGAATTTCGGCTACAAGAGATCGCTAGTAAATTATTAATAACACTCAAAGTTACATACAATTTAAGATTATATAAATATAATACATAATCATTTAGCTTAACGACTACACAATGAGACCGCTACCGCTAAAAATAATCAGTTATTTTTACTAAATTACTTCTTCGGTACAGTTAGTAACAGTTACATAAAGTGCCTCGCTATAAGAATCTTACATACGAATTTCATAAATGTTTTTAGAACGGACGTAAATTAAACGTAAATGAACAAAAACGAAACAATCAACGAAAATCTACGTCCTACGTCTAATCTACACCTCAATTATTCTTCCGTATTGGTCCGGTCTCCTTTTGAAGAGCAGACAATATGCACTTCTGCCAGGCAGTTTGTAAGGGATGAACAAATGTCTATGCGAGTCACTACCATCATGGCTATAAGATGGTAGAGTTTTGCATTGTCCCGTCCGGGCCTGGTACCATCGCTTAACTTATTCCTGCCTTTTGTCTTTTTATATATCATAAAATAACAAATAAGCAGATGGCTCTCCGTATGAAAAGAGACAATCATCGCCTATAGACCCCAAAGATGTTAATGGTGCGTTACTACACTGTGGCGGGATTTTAATACCACATGCATAAGTTTTCCGGCTACCTTACACTCCGAACCGGAAAACGACTATAACAAGCAGTGACGCTATTATGGCAGATATAGGTAAAGCGGTTCCATATATGAAGCTGTATTATATCGGGAGCCAACACTTCAAATACCTACTTGAAACTAAATTTTAAGTACAGCTGTCATCTTCTGAGGTCTGGCCCTCTCTTTCTAACACAGCCGTATAAAAAGAGATGGCGAGACCTCAAAGACAGAGATATCACGTAAATATTTGTTTCAATTGATATTAATACAAGTGCTAGCTCCACCTATAACTTATATTCAAGGAACTTATATTCGATAACTGGAATTTTTACGAAGCAATATTTGAAAAATAAAAATTAACTTTATTTCGTTATTCATAAAGTTGACATTTGTTTCTTACTTTACAGAGAGGAAAAACGTTCTGAGCAAGACAACGACAAGAGTGGATGTTGTCCCTTTCTTGCAATTGCCAGTGTAAAAAAACTATCTGATGGTAGATTTTTATATATTCGGTATACGTTAAATCCCTTTTATTCATACACGTCGATAAATACATTAGCATAAAATATATTGTAATTAACACAGTGAGTTCTAAAATGTACTTATTTTAATTACTACGTAATTACTTATGCAATGCAAAAACTTCTTTCTCAAATTAGTAGAATTACTTAGTAGTAATTTGAAAACTACGCATGGCCGCACTTATATATGGCGATTGGCGCTTTATTTAGTAGAAAGAGACACACTCCACCCATGTCGTGGTACTCTTCGGAACGATTTTGAAGCGCATGTGGACATTCCGGGTAGGATGTAACTTCCTTGCTTATACTTCATGGTTCCATATATCGTTGCGAGACGTTGCGGAACTCTACCACCTAGTAGTCACTAGTCACGATGATAGTGACACTTATAGTCAGTGCAGCTTTTATAAACCGCCTGACAGTACGTCTGAGTGTTTATTCTTCAAAAAAGGCCCGGACCAGCACAATGAAAATTCTCACATATTTTATGAAATAACAAGCAGTGAAGTAGTTTATTTATTCAATTCGAATCCACACGGGATAAATAACAATATTATCATCATCATATCGTCACATCTTCACGCCAAATCCCTTACGGGGTAGGCAAATGAAAATTGAGTGTCATATATCACGGTCTAGACAGATTTGCCTTGCTTCCTACACGTTCGTAACTGATAATACATACTTCGACACTTCGACACTAATATTATAAATGCGAAATTAACTCTCTAATTAAAATTAAAGGCTGTTTGTTTGTCTGCTGTTTCTTCTTCGCGCCTAAACCAAAACCAATTTGAATGAAATTTGGTACAAAGATAATCTAAGACACGTGAAAGGACATGGGATAGTTTTAAACCCGGAAATCCCACGGGAATGGGAGCTATGCGGATAAAACCCTGGGATCTTTAAACTACGTTATTAAGGACTGGCTTAGGCTAGCTTTATTTTTTAAAAAACTCCACGCGGACGAATGCGCGGGCACCGCTAATATTATAACATATTTATTTTGGTTTTACGTAGTATTATTTGTGTTTTGTTGCCATTCAACGTATATTTTTAATGAATACAAAGTTGCAATGTTCTTGTAAATAAATGTGACCTATTTCTTAAATTTCTCAATCTTTCACGAATTCATCATAGAAATACAGAATTAATTTCATATATTATATGCAACATAGACATGAAATAAATTCTAGAAATATTCTACTGTGCTGTGAATACATGATGCATATTTCTGTATTATGAACCTAGTGAAATATTAAAACACAAGTGAACTGTACGAGTATTTTATTCGAAGCAAATCCATGGTACATTCATTCATCCACTTTATGAATATGTACAAGTTGCAGTTTTTAATTAAAATATAGATTAAATGGATATCCTTGTAATTTGTTATCTACAGATAGCGATCGTATTTTAAGGACCGTTTGCACGAAAGTATTTAAATATTTTTTTAAACCAATTTAACCATTCTATAAATCATTTACATCACAATCACCTCTGTGGTCCAGACTAGTGGTCCGGTGTTGGCGATGACCATATTTGGTCCCGGGTTCAGTTTTCTGATGAAAACAATGTTGCTCAGGATTGGAAAGTGCCCAGCTCGCGATAGGCTTGCCACCTAACACATTTGTGGGACAAGTATCTTCGGTTATTCTTTGGTGCACTTGTTGTGCCTCTGCCTACCATTTCAGGGATACGGAAGTGAAGATACTTTTTTAAATCTATAAGTATTTAAATAATTCGATTCAAATAGTATCAAGTGGTTTTCAATTCCTCGTGGTCTAGGGGATAGCCATTCTGGTTCAGAAAATGAGGTTCCGGATGCGACCTCGGGTCGGGCAAATGTGTTTTTTGAGCACGTAAAGCAGTCGATTCCGACTAGAAATAGTTGATAACCGTTATCAGGTCGGTAAAATGCGGCGATGTGGACATCTCGTCATCCGACAACCGGTGAATCGTGGTAAACAGTAATGTCTTAAAATGTTTGTTTACCTACTCTGCTTATCCCACAAGGCAACTCGGCGTGATGATACTTCTTGTTGATTCAAACGGGCCTAAGTGGTATATACTATAAGTCAGCTGATGGCATTTTTTGAATGAAAAGGAAAAACCATCTATGCAGACGACAAAACTGTCAGCTTTGAGGTGCTATACACGTGATAGGGTTGAAATTCCATACGCATGAGTTTATCAGGTATTTACTTTTTAAACTAGAAGAGAGTAGTGCCTAACAATGACGCTATTGCGATAGGAATAAGCAAAGCGTTTGTACCAAGCCCGCCTAAGATATTACAGAACTCTACCTTGTGGTCTTTTTTTTATATCATAAGATAGCAAACAAGCAGATGGGTCATCTGATGGAAAGAGTCAACCATCGCCTATAGACACCAAATATGTTAATGGTGCGTTGCTATCTTGTGGCGAGGTCTAATGCCACATGCATAAGTTAACCGGCTTTTGGACCTTGCCCTCCAAACGAAACACGCTATTGCGGCAGGAATAGGTAAGGCGGTGGTACCCGGGCGAGACAATGCAGAACTCTACTACCTAGTAGCCACGATGGTAGTGACTCGTATAGCCAATCTGTCGCCTTTTACAACCTGCCTGGCAAAACGGTAGTTGGCCTTTTTTTCAAAAAAGCTCAGGACCAATACGGGGAATAAAAGTCACAATAGTAATGAGAAATTTAGCCAACAGTTTGACTTTACTAACTAGCCTGGTAGGAAGACAACAGTTATAACTCAAATAGTAGCTAAAACCAACACGAAGGAATAGTTCCTCTTATGAAACGTTCTAATTACCGTGTCAAATGTAGTATACGTGGTTCGATTTGCATTTAACCGGAGTTTGATTCTTTTTATCGCCTCTGTGATGTAATGGTCTGGTGTCGATGTTGATCTCTGGACCTCATACCGGGTTTGATTTCTGGATCGGGAAGTTTAAAAATGTCTTTTTCCAGTTTTCTGACAAAATATTCTGACAATACTGGGATTTTAAATTGTTTTTATCGTTACAATTACGGTATATATTGAGACATTTGAGCGTCAAGTAGACTTGTTCCTTTCTCACATTCATCACTCTTTTTTTAAACCAACGCATTGGTTTCGATGACTGTTACATGTCATCCGGGCAAGATAAGACTTTGGAGAGGATATTACGCAGCAGTTATTTTGGAATGTAATCTCCTCCGGCGCCTGCGATCTTAAAGTTCCGCATTATATCTCTATTCTGTCATATTTCCTCCGCTCCGCATGGAAGAATCCATGCATTACACGGATATCTTTTTCATATACAAAAGTAAGTAAATAGTTGAGAATGCTACGCCACATATATTTCTTGAGATCTCAGCTAATACATCTATCCTTTTGGGCAACTTTACTTTTTTCAATAAAAATTCAATAGTAAAAATGACGTGTGGCTCTCGGTTCTTATTGCCTAACCCGTAGGGAATCTGGCGTAAAGTTGTATGTATGTAAAATTTCATCATCTCCAATCTTATACCTACCATTATTTATTACTTAGAATTTCAGTAAGCATTATCATTTAGGCTAATTATAACTAGAAGTACGAAGGTGGTGTCAAGAGTATTCGCAACCGGCGTTGATGAGATGAATGAAGAGAGTCATGAATATAGAAGAAGCATGACAATTCTGCTGGATTGTAAAATATGATACGTAATTACTTCTGCATACCCCGTAAGAGATCTACCGAGAAGATATATATGTATGTAATTTATTTCAGTTATATAAGTAGATCGTTGAGCGTCGTGATTGGTAGAGTTTCGACTTTTGTGAGATCCTATATAGTGAAGGCAGATAGATGTAAGCAAGTGAAATCTTCTTCTTATATATAAAAGTCGCCTCTGTGGTCTGGTGGTCCAGCGTTGTGGTTGACCACATGAGGTCCCGGGTTCGATTCCCAGGTCAGGCAAATAAAAAAAGTGTTTTTTCAGTTTTCTGAGGAACACAAATGTACCCGGGATTGGAAAGTGCCCGGTTGGCGATAGGCTTGCCACCTATCACATTGTGGGACCAAGTATCTTCGGCTAATCGTGGGTGCACTTGTTGTACCTCTGCCTACCCCTTCCGGGATATGGGCGTGAAGATATATAAAAATCCATTGCTGTTTGTTAGTCTCGCTAAAACTCGAGAACGGCTAAACCAATTTGGCTAATTTTGGTTTTGAATTAATTGTTGAAGTCCAGGGAAGGTTTAAAAGGTGAGAAAATATAGAAAAAAATAATAGTAGTTAAAAAGGCAGAACAACGTATGTCGGGTCAGCTAGTATTTAATATTTAAATTACTTAAAGATATGCATATGCAGAAAAAAGCAATTTAAAAATCGAACTATGTACATAGGCCCATCTGTGTTTATATTGACAACTATAGAGTTATGCGACTTTGTAAATTATAATAATTTTCGTACTTTATATTTTATGTCATATTTTACCGCGTACCTTACCCTCCAAACCCGAACACGAAAATGAGAAGCATTAACGCTAAATTGCGACAGGAACAGTTAAGGCAATGGTAACCCATATAGTCGATCGTTCGCCTTTTACAACCTGCCTGGCAGAAAGTTAGATAGTCTATTCTTCAAGGAGGCTCGGATCAACACTGGGATAAATACAAAATAGCATTAAATTGTGTTTTTTGACGATACAAAATATTACCCCGTGTTAGTTCCGGGCTCCTTTGAAGAATAGACCAACTGCCGCTCAGGCAGGCAGGTCGTAAAGGCGACCGATCAACTATGCGAGTCACTACCATCGTGGCTACTAAGTGGTAGAGTTCTACATTGTCTCGCCTGGCTCTGGTACCACAGCCTTGCCTATTCCTGCCGCAATAGCGTCAGTGCTTGTCACTGTCGTGTTCCGGTCTGGAGGGTAAGGTAGCCGGTAAACTTATGCATGTGGCATTAGACCTCGCCACAAGATAGCAACGCACCATTATCACCTTTTGTGTCTATAGGCGATGGTTGACTCTTTCCATCAGGGGTCCCATCCGCTTGTTTACTATCTTATGATATAAAAAAAAACAATCAAATAATTTAATTCTATTTTCAATACGTATCAATACGTATTAGGTATCTATTATATAATACAGTTAATAATTACATAAAAGATAGGTTATAAATTACTTAATAACTTGAGTTAGAGTCATAAAACCCTAGCGGATTCTTAGAAAACATTACGCGGCAAAAGATAATAAGATGCACAAACCATTATTAAAAAGTAATCTGTGCTTACATACATAACGCACGTATTCGTACATGCAATATGGTCAAGAATTCAAGCTTTTAAGGCTTCGATATTCCTATCCCCATCGCACGTCTAAACTTTTATACATCTTTCTCTTTTTATTCGATACAATCGCTCTAGCGGTTTACATTGGAACTATATGACAGTTGATTTTGCTTACACGCATGTCTTTGTATTGTTGATTTGAGCAAGAACAAATTCGTTGTGTCCGAATGTATTTTAAGTGAATATTTAGTAAATATAACAGAAAACAACATCAAATATGATAATGTGTGTGAAATAATTATGAGTTTGTGTTAGTAAATGAATGTACGAGGTGTTACCGATATATCGGGCCTGTTGACTTGGAGTCCAAGGAATAAAATCAGGATAAAACTCAAACGTATGTACAATTTATTTTTTGCTGTATTAATTACGAGCTTTGCTCAAATTTACTTTTAAAATATATCTAACGAGTGTAAATATTAATTAATAATACTTTAATATGTATGTAAATAATATTATATATGTATGTATGTACTGAATTTAGATATTTTTTTTACGTTTTGTAAATTTTAAGGATCTTTTACATACAATTTATATAAGTCTATGTTTCCTAATATTGTAATTTATTTGAAAGGTCATTTTATATTTACCTACTTTGTTAAATTACAAGGCCTTAGCCTTCACTTCAGCTGCGTTCAGAAGATTATATAAAGTGAAGTTTCTTTTTCGGGAATTAAAATCGATTTTTCGGAGAAATTTTTGGTTTATTTTGTCATCATTTGATTTCTGTTTTAAAGTTTAAGCTCTACTATAAATTAAAGCATATTACAATTAATAAAGCTTGAATCCTTTCATGTTAGTTATTTAGTTTGAGACTAACTTGATAGAGATGATATTAATAAATTTTAATCAAATTAAAATCTGTGCCTTATATAGTTTCGCGGGAAGGCTTGAACTGATTTTTTTTTAATATAGGAGAAAATAAACATTCATTCGTTTAGTGTACTTCCATCGTCTACCAAATAAATATATTTTCCACGCAGGAAGAGTATCGTTGCATTTAGGTACCTAGCAAGTATAAAAAAACTTAAAACAAGTTAACTTGAAAAATGTTTTTAACAAAATATTGACAGTTCCATTATTATATTATTTTTTAGACACGTGTATAAAACTGTATGAAACCAAGATTGTTTGATCTAATTGTCAAAGAACCTTTATATTTTGTTACCTGGTTGAGATAAAACTGGTAGAGTCTATTTTTTGTTGCTTAGACCATCTTATTGTACAGTTACTTCTTAAGATATATTTTATTTAACTATTATTATAAAATATTTCTTAAGAAATATTTTATAATAATAGTTATTTCTTAATAAAAGTATAGTCAAACTTTGTCTTGTAAACGAGCTTAGTAACGATCTTTTATATACCTATTTCATATAGAAGAGGGGGCAAATGAACAAGAGGCTTAAAACATGGTAAGTGGTTACCACCACTCATGGACATCCGCAATATCAGAAGTTATATAGTAAAGATGTATTGTTTGGTCTAGTTATCTATAGTAAAAAGTTTCGCAATTACATCGCTGGCCTTTTAAGGAAGGGTAAGCTCTTTTATTGAAAGTCCCTAACTTGGAAAAATTCAAGATTTCGTTCGGAAACACGTCTGCAGATAATAAAGTCGTCTTTTTGTAAATTAGTATTTTTAATTTATTGCTGCATTTTGAAAGTAGATATTACTTTACGCGTTTACCCATTTTCAGATATAATTTTTAGAATTGTTTATAGAAATGAGGTTAAATATTCGAAGGAACCTTTTATAAGTATCTGGCGAATCTTTCATTTTGTACTGTCAAACAGTACCTACAGATGTTTTTTAACCATAGATGTTTATATACTCAAAGAGAGGTTTATACACTCAAAGTTTTTAACTTCCCGCTACGCATGTAGATAAGGAAGTTACTGATTTTGCCCCGATTACCAAAAATCGAGTTTTCAACAGATCTTGTATTTTTTGTAAAAAATGTTTTTTGACATTGCTTCAAAATTTTTCAACATATCGATTATTTAGCTAAAGCAACATTTTAGATATCAAAAATTGCGTTGAATGCCATTCGAAATATCAAAAATATACAGCTTTTCAAAAACTAATATACCTATTGTTATTTTAAACAAAATAGATGTTTAAACTGAAAAAATCTGTGCTTATAATATTAACTTTTTGAGCTTAAAATACTTTAAATGGTCCGAACCTCCTTTTGCAGACCAATTGCCGCTCTACTCCTGCTGAAAATAGATAACCATCACCATAGACATTAAATTTGTTAATTGTGCGTAGCTTCCGATGCATTGTGGCGGGATGTTAATGCTGAATGCGTAAGTTTACCGACTACTGTACTCTCCGAATAAAATCGAGAGTGGCAAGCGTTGACGCTATTGCGGCAATAATAGGTAAGGCGATGGTACCAAAAGCCGGAAAAGACGCAGAACTTTACCACCTAGTAGATTCAAGTAATCATCAAATAATCATCTATACATTTAAATTACATTGAAATATCTGTCTGTGATTACAAAATAACTAAGTTTTTCAAAAGCAGTGTTTTATTTTTTAAGATACTAATAACAAAAGTTTTTTTTTTTAATTTCTGTCTGTCTGCCGTTCTCTTTGTATGGGGTAATCTCTAGAACAACTAAACCTACTATCACTGAAATATTGAGATGTTTATAAAGCAGGCCATAAGCTACATTTTACCCAAGTGGGAAAAAGAAAGTAATGGTTTTGGATCACGCAAACGAAGTCGCGAGAAATAGCTAGTTTATAATAAAATGGCCTAACATTTTCATTCACCTCACTCGCAACTCAAAAGCTTTTCCCAAAGCCTTATCATTTAAAAGCAAGATGCACCGCTTGTGGGTTAGGTCAGCTGTAGCCTGTAGGACGTTGTGGAAACCTCTCGGACCCTTATAAAATATTTATGTATGAAATATACATTAAATATGTGCTCAATGTATCCCTTGCTATTTTACTCATAAATATTCATATATAATGAATCCATATTTAGGTTATTTACGTTTGATAAAGTAATTCGGAATGGATTTTATTCATATCCATGCAAAACGTAATATAGATGTCTGTGTGTCAAATCTAGGATTCAATTGTTATTTTGACTGATACTGACCACCTCGTTGGTTGAGTGGTTAGCGAAGCTAACTACCAATCGATGGGTTTTGGTTCGATTCCCGACAGGGACAAACATTGTGAGATGAGCATAGATGTTTGTATTTCTGGGTTTGGGGGTTAATTATCTATGTAACAGTTTTATATATGTATGTTGACTAACACCTATAACACAGGAAAATAATATGCTTACTTTGGGGTTAGATCGATTTGTGTAAATTGTCCATCAATATTTATTTATTACTAGCTGTTGGCAGCGACTTCGTCCGCGCGGACTTCGTTTACTCCACACTGCGCCTCCCCCGTAGGTGATATCGTGATAATATGTAGCCTATAGTTATGTTGACTCGACCTGTTAGTAATATTCATGCAAAATTTGAAGTAAATCCATCCTTTTTGAGTTTACCCCGGACATACATACAGACAAACAGACGAAAATTCTAAAAACTATATTTTTGGCTTCGATATCGATTGTAGATAACGCCCCAAATATTCTTTTACAAAAATATTTAATGTACAGTTTTGACTTTCCTACGATTTTATTATATGTATAGATTATATTATTTATTTCATTTCATAAGATAGCAAATATGCAAGATGGTTCTTCCAATTATTTTAAATTTAACTTGAATTTAAACCTAGTTAGATTTAACTTAATTATGGTTCTCCTAATGGAAAGAGTCAACCATCGCCTATAGACACTAAAGATGTTAAGAGTGCATTGCTATCTTGTGGCGAGGTCTTATGCCATATGCATAAGTTTACCGGCTACCTTACCCTCCAAACCGGAACATGACAGTGACAGCACTGACGCTATTGCGGCAGGAATAGGTAAGGCGGTTGTACCTGACCCGGGCGAGACAGTGCAGAACTCCACCACCTAGTAGCCACGATGGTAGTGACTCGATAGCCAATCGGTCGACTTTTACGACCTGCCTGGCAGAGCGGCAGTTGGCCTATTCTTTAAAGGAGGCCGGGACCAACACGGCGTAAACAAAATGTGTATGTTTGTTCACGAATTTCTCGGGATAAAAAAAACCATATCGAGATTTTTTTTATTTATAATATGTATAATATGTATATTTCAAAGTATATTTGGTACTGTCAGGTATGCTGCAACTTAGGAAACAGTCTAAGTTTCATCAAAATCGCTTCAGCAATTTTTGAGATATAAGTATAGTTAATATTTATAGTTGGTTTCATTTTTTTAATTACAATTTTATCGCTACTAGGTTTTGCCCCGCGGCTTCGCTCGTGTTTATTTATTTATTTAACAAAATCCACAGCGCTTAACAACAAATTATGTAAAAAAGGTGCTTGTGTTAAAATTACTTTAGGGAAATGGGGCGTTAGAAAGAGACAAAAGTAGCCTATGTCCGTCCCTTCAACTATCTCCACTTAAAAATCACGTCAATACTTCGCTTCGTTTTGCCGTGAAAGACGGTCAAACAAACACATTTTCTCGTTTATAACATTAGTATGAATAATGTCAATGCTAGTATCATAGGCTAGTTCTATTACACTCCAACTTGGCGCCCTAGTAGTAAGTAAGATAGCTGGTGGATATGACCATGAGGCCTCATAGTTCTTAATCAGATTAGCAGCGCATCTCTAAAGTTTCTTCCTATAAAGAAAATTGTATTCTTATGTGCTGCTACGAGTATTAACCAAAAAACTTATTAACAATGCAATGCAGAAAAGAAAATTCATTTCTTGATTATTGCGGCCGCAGTCTTTGTATATATGAATAATAAATTAATTAGTAGATGAAAACGCATTATAAATCGACGTTTCATTGAATGACATAATGTGGCATTGACCTGAACAAGACAGGCTTGCGTTTCTGGTTTTTACGTAGAAAACTTCGAGTTAACTGTTGTAACAAAAACGTTAAAAAACGTAATGATCAGCGGAGATGAAACTAAAGCACTCAGGAGAAGCCTACAATATCTATATATTAACACGTAAAGCAAAAGCTTTGTACCAATTTTTACGACAACTACGCGAACAGAGGAGTTTGTAATTTGGCAAAGTTTATATTGTGGAGGACTGCAGAAAAAAGAAAAGACTCAATAATTCAATTAATATAAATAAACATTACACATAGTACATTCATGTATCTTACATGATAATACACACATATATACTATTTTATTTATGGCTAAATCTGTTGTTAAATTTAAAAAAGATTTTATTTTTGGTCTATGGTCAAATTTCGGTGCGATCGCTAGTAACTATTATTACACACCAATGTTGAGATGAGTTGAAATCATTTGCTTTAGAAAAAGCTCATAACTATTTTTGACACTATACTAGCTGACTATAAATTATTTGTAGTCAATATATTGGTAGGTTGGGGGTGATTGGGGAGATGGGGATAGGAAGGTAAAAATTCTCATTCCAATAAAAAGAAATAAAGAAATTACAAAAAACAGAAAATAAAATTGGGGTAGGGAACCCTAATCATTTTGTGGCATGAAATATACTTTACAACCAATCCACGTACCTTAAATAAAATCATTTCTAAACACAACAGAACTACAGCAACCGAGTTACCTTTTTCTGTATGTCAGAACCCTGCATCTGAAGTAGGAAGTGCACCCTCCCAAACAAAAATCTGTAAACCGGTTGACCCTGCAAGCCATCCTCAAAACTTCCCGCTAAATTTATGTAAAGACTGAAAAAACTATAAGCATAGATTTTTCAGTTCAGGTATCTAGTTTGTTAAAAATGACAGTAGTGTGGTAGTGGTTGTAAAAGTGTGGTGGATGTGGGCGGATAAGTGTGCCGCTGGGGGTCTTCGTTTGATCGGAACCATGGGTGAGTCTTATCCATTTATTAAAGCGACGTCTCTCTTTTCGGTACCATCACGGAGGATACATAGAATAGTTCGCGGATAATAGCAAATTTAATTAATTTCACCGTTTAAAATTGGATTTCCGCAAAGTAACGCCTGAATCAATAAAATAAAAAAATTAAAAAAATGACAGTATTGATTTTTGAAAAGCTGTATATTTTGGAAACTTTAATTGATTTTGATCTTTCTAATGGCATTCAACGCAATTATTGAGATCTAAAATGTTGTTTTGGCCATGAAGCTGTATGATATCTGGAGGCAACACTTCTTCTTAATACCTACTTGAAACACAACTTTAAATACTGCTGTCATCTTCTGAGGTCATACCCTCTCTTTCTAACACAGCTGCATACAAAGAGATGGGGAGACCTCAGAGACAGAGATATAAAGTAAATATTTGTTTCAATTGATTTAGATAGCAATACGAGTGCTAGCTCCACCTATACTTAATACTTCATGGTTTTGGCTACATGATCAATAGGTTGAAAAATGTCGAATTAATGTCAAAAAATGTTTTTTTTTTATTTCTTTTCAATGATTAATCCCAAATAAATTGACCGATTTTAATCTAATCTATTTACGGTATTTTATGAAGTTTTTTATCATTTCATAAAAAAAGCTGATTACATTTTTAAATCAACCGTTTTATTAACCTTTAAATTATTTTAAAATATGAAGTAAGAATGTTGCAAACAACCTAATTTTGATATTTGAAAAGCTGTTGAACTTTTGGAAACTTGTTTCGTTTTGATTTTTGAAGTAAGACGCAGTTTTTAGGTTCTAAAATATTTTAATAGTTCAAAAATTGTTTGCTTGTAGAATCTCAACATTATGTTAATTTTTTAATTTTTCGTCAACGACAACTCCTAAACGAATAAACCGAATTTGATGCAATTCACAGCATTAAACGGAGTGTTTCAACCGACAAAAAACCGGAAGAGGTTTTCAATTCGACGCATATATTTATTTTTTAGTTAAACCACGCATAACTTTTTACACAGTAATCTGATTTTGATAATTCTTTTTTATTTTAGTGGGTATACCCCGAGGGCAGTCATGTTTTTTGTATTCCAACCACAATGTGCATGTAAATACGGGATGGTCGACTATTCATTTACTGATTTCTGTTTTTTTTTATATTTTGATAATTCTTCTAATACCTAGATCTTTTATTAGTTAGAATATACCCCAAAGGTTTATATGATTAAAAAAACACCTATGGTACGAAAACGGAGGATGATTGATTATTCACTAACTTATTTTTTAATTAAACTGGCAACTTAGGCCAACGCATAACTTTTCGTCAGTTTTATTTTTTATTAAAAATATATTATTAACAAATAGAGCTGATGAGGGTTTGTAATCAATAAGTAAATTAATTAGAAAATTATTACAACAAAATTCTCTTTTTTGAATTTATATATTTATATATATTATATAAAATTGAATTTCTCAATATCTCTTGAGCCAAATTAGTTCAGATTTTCAGGAAGTCTAAGTTTGGAGGAACAAAAACGAAGGCTTCCAACCAAGCTTCGATCGGTCAAGCCG
This sequence comes from Apodemia mormo, assembly GCA_036924255.1. Classification (NCBI taxonomy): domain Eukaryota; kingdom Metazoa; phylum Arthropoda; class Insecta; order Lepidoptera; family Riodinidae; genus Apodemia; species Apodemia mormo. The sequence goes on along the minus strand of JAUPFN010000010.1, from coordinate 9,202,360 downwards.
TTAAAAAGTTATGAGATGTTTACATACACACATACAAACACACACACATACATACCGATATACTGACGTCATCATGAAAATAAAAAAGGAAAATCATGGAAAATCAGCAACTCCCTTATCTACGTAGGGGAAAGTTAAAATCATGAAATTCTGAAGCCTAGAAAATTAGTTAAAATTTTTTATCAACCCTCCTAAAGAATTATTCCTTAGTTAAACAAATACCATGTAAGGCTCCTTGGAAATATTGAAAAAGTTTATAAGCATTTACCGTGAAGGATCGTACTTTTTATCCAATAATATAAAAATCTCTACAAAAAGTTACAGTGGTTTACTAAACATATAAAATAGCTTTACATATTTCAATGGTTTGAAAGTTAGTCCAAAAAGAATTTCCAGCTTACAGTTCCAGAATATATCTGGAAATTTGTTGCAACCGCAACGTCCGTATTTTTGCACAATACACCTTCGTCTGTCTGACCGCAGACCGTAATACGCTTCGGCAACTACACCGCTTGCACCGTTGCTCTTAAATTACTATGTCACGTATTTTATTCTGAATGCGACAAAACCATTACAATTCCAGCCTTAATTCACATGAATGAATCAGTTTCTAATAACTTCTCATCATATTTCGAGAGTTTACATACTTTTTAACTTATTTTGCCATATATTACTAGCTCTCGGTCTAGTGGTCCAGCGTTGGCGTTGACCACATGAGGTCTCGGGTTCGATTCCCGGGTCGGGCACATAAAAAAGTGTTTTTTCAGTTTTCTGAGAAACACAAAGTTGCCCGGGATTGGAAAGTGCCCGGTTGGCGATAGGCTTGCCACCTATCACATTTGTGGGACCAAGTATCTTCGGCTAATCGTGGGTGCACTTGTTGTACCTCTGCCTACCACTTCGGGGATATGGGCGTGAAGATACTTTTTTTTTTACTTGCATTCACGGTTAGCCGAACATTGTTAGGTGACAAACCTATCGCCAACCGAGCACTTATCTAATCACGGGTAACGTTGTTTTTATCAGAAAACTGAAAAACGCGTTTTTGATTTGCCTGCCTCAGAAATAGAACCTCATGTGGTCTACACCGACACAGAGGTAATTGTTTTTTTGAAAATATATATTTAAGTATGTAGTCCCGATGGGTCATCAATAGTTTATTACTACTAGATCACATAGGCGATATATATTAATAGGGTTGGGACTTGGGTTAATGAGAGGTACGATAAGAGGTTGTACATTTGAGGATATAAGTATTTTTGATGCTAAACATAAAAAAATATAATAAACAAAAAATTAAAAATTGGAATTTCTTTTCTAGATAGGGACACCCTAGTCACCTAGTGACAAGTTACTAGTAACCTAGTAATTTGCGACCTATTCTCGTATCATCATCACGACTTTTTCCCTTGCGCGGAAGGCAGAGTAAACCGAACGTCTATAGACTTTCCAATTCATACGATTCACCGGGTTATCGGTTGGCGAGATCAGTAGTGAACCCGATCGCCGCATTTTACCGACCTGATAACGATTATCGAATGTTTCTAGCGATAACTGGGACCGACGGGCTTTACGCGCCCATCCGAGGCACGGGAGTGGCAACACACCACCCCCCTAGATTCCGAGCTTTTTTTTATATCATAAGATAGCAAACAAGCAGATGGGTCTCCTGATGTAAAGAGTCAACAACCATCGTCTATAGACACCAAAGACGTTAATGATGCGTTGCTATCTTGTGGCGAGGTCTAATGCCATGTGCATAAGTTTACCGGCTACCTTACCCTCCAAACCGGAACACGGCAGTGACTAGCACTGACGCTATTGCGGCAAGAATAAGTAAAGCGGTGGTACCTGACCCGAGCGAGACAATGCAGAACTCTACCACCTAGTAGTCACGATGGTAGTGACGCGCATAGCCACTTGGTCGCTTTTTACGACCTGCCTGGCAGAACAGCAGTTGACCTATTCTTCAAAGGAGCCCGGGACCAACACGGGGAGCAGCTACTACTGAGATTTTGTATTTTCGAGAAAAACCTCAAAAAAATCTCAATATCACTTTTGCCCAACCCGAAGATTAAACCGGGGACCTTATGATCCAAGCCGAAGAGGATAGATAATTCCTAGACCACGAAACAGTCAATTCAAAAATAAAACTACCATTCTCCTACTTACCAAATATACAAAAAAATCATAATAATCAGTCGATATTAAAATATTATTAATATTTATTCTATACATATAATAAAATCGTCGGAAAGTCAAAACTGTACATTGAATATTTTTTTAAAAGAATACTTGGGGCGTGATTTACAATCGATATCGAAGCCAAAAATATAGTTTTTAGAATTTTTGTCTGTTTGTCTGTATGTATGTCCGGGGTAAACTCAAAAGTACTGCATGGATTTACTTCAAATTTTGCGTGAATATTACTAACAGGTCGGGTCAACATATAGGCTACATATTATCACGCTATCACCTACGGGGGGAGGCTGTGCGGAGTAAACGAAGTCCGCGTGGACGAAGTTGCGGGCAACAGCTAGTTAAAAATAAAAGAGCAATTTAAGGTATAACATATTATGCATCTTCGTAGACTTTTGAAAAAGTCATTTATGAGACGGATCTCTTAGGCGGGTTCACATAGTGTGGCGTCAGCCTTTTTATTGTCACAGAGTGCGTAGTGTGACCACAAACATCGTGACATAAAATCTATATTATCCAAACTAACATTATAAGTACGAAAGTAACTCTGTCTGTCTGTCTGTCTCTTCTTCACGCCTAAACCACAGAACCATTTTGGATGAAATTTGGTAGAAAGATATTTTGAAACCCGAGAAAGGATATAGGATAGTCTTTATCCCGAAAATCCTATGGGAACGGAAATTATGAAGGTTTTTATTTTAGAAGTTTTTCCACGCGGACGAAGTCTCGGACACACCTAGTATTTATATATATTAAACCATTAGACCAAACCGTCGATAATTTAATACGTGCTTGGAATCCAATGTCGGTTACGTAAGATAATGTTACAGTCAAGGAATACTGCCGTACGCTCCTATCTCCTATCCTCTATAAATCTATGGCAAAGCACTTAATTGCATCAATTAATTAACAATAAAACTTTCAAGACTTGCAAGTTTGTTTGAAGCAATCATAATCAGAAACTATTGACATTGTTCATGAATATTGTGGCTTCAAACGCTGATGTCATCTAAATAAAGACCTTTACCGCTGTTTTCCCTAAATAAATACGTCGGGATAAATTTAGAGGGCAGGGAACAGATATTAGGTATTTTAATTTGCCCAACACTGAGCACTTTGCATTTTAAATTAATGACGTATATTCGGAACTAACAAAACATTTCATATGTCACTAAATAAGTATAGTCACAACAAACACATTTAGAGCTCTCTAAATTATTTTACTAAAGTATGTGATAGACATAAGTGTGACCAGCCTCGTTGTCCTCGATTTAATTGGTGAAAAATATTGCAGTCTATAATAATAGTATAAATTATATTTTGTAGTTAAATAAACAAAAAACCTTGTGCGTCTTGCGATTCATTGAATTTATACCTGATCAAGGAATCGCAAGATATCAAAAGATTTGGGTCTTGAATAGAGTTTGGTAAATTAGGCACTAAAAGTGACGGTACCGCTATTTTAAGTAAGGCATGCGGTCAGGCCTCAGGAAGCCTCTTTTGGTGCGAGATTGTAAGCGTGAGGCCGCTTCGCCCACGTCTAGCTATGCCACTGTATTACATGTCCTGGCCAGATCATGAAATTGATTCCTTCATGATTTATTTTCATGCCCGTATCCCCAAAGCGATAGGCAGAGGTAGTGCAAGAAGTGCACCCACGATTATCCGAAGATACTTGGTCCCACAAGGAGATAGGTGGCAAGACTATCGCCAACCAGGCTTTCCCGGGCTTATCCAATCTCGGGCAACGTTGTTTTTATCAAAAAACTGAAAAAACACATTTTTCATTTGCCCGACTCGGCAATCGAACCCGTAATCTTGCGTGGTGAACATCGACAGCGAACCACTAGACCACTTAAAGCGATAGCGATGTCGTGGACCATTTCATGAAATAGTGTAAATTAATTGTCACAAAAACCAAACAACATCAGCGCCTCTAACGATGGATAATGTGACTATTTTGTGATATGATCACTAATGATAAAACTAGGTTTAAACATTAGTGATCATATTATGTTACATTATCCACCGTTAGAGGCGCTGATGTCGTTTGGTTTACTTTACTTTTTACGAAAATTTACTTTACTTTTATTTTCAATAGGCATACAAAAGTAAAGAAAATTTTCGTTACGACACAAAACTCCTTTGAGTTTTTCAAAATTTACAGAAAAATAAGTTTCTTCTTTATTTGTAATTATTATTTAACTTTTGATATAATGGAAATCCTACATAAATGATTTTTTTAATTATCGATAGGGAAGCGCTTGCCACGATCTCGCCTGATGGTAAGCTAAGATGCGGCCTAAAAGGTAGTAGCCCTAGTAGGTACCTGTTCACTCTTCTCTTGAAGATCCCAAGATTATACTCGTCGGGGAACACAGACTCAGGAAGCATGTTCCAGTCCCTTGCAGTTCGAATAAAAAATGTGGAGTCGAACCTCTTTGTCCGGGTACGTGGAATGTCCACCATATGGCGATGCTTAAAATCTGTGCGTCACGACGATCGATAGAAAAACGGCGATAGCGGAATCAAGTCGTGCAGTTCCGCAGCGCACTCTCCAAAGTGTGTCCGATAAAAAACCGATAAACTAGCCACTCTGCGGCGATGAGCGAGGCTCTGGAGTTTTTTGCCTACCAGATCATTGTCGTTTATGAGTTTCTTGACACGCCTCTCTATCGCCTTAAGTGTCTCCAGCTGGTATTTGGCGGATTCATCCCAGAGGTGAGAGCAGTATTCCATGCACGAACGGACTTGTGCTTGATAAAGGTTAAGCAACTGTCCCGGACTGAAATACTGTTTCAGCTTCGCCAGAATACCAAGCTTTTTTGAGGCAACTTGGTCTTTAGATTCAATATACGAACCAAAGTTAAGAGTAGGCGTTAAGGTGATACCAAGGATATCGAGGTGGTCAGTTATCAGCACGGACACACCCTGGAAAAACGGAGATAGGTGGAATGAACTCCATTTAGCGGAGAATAGACACGCCTGGGTCTTAGTCGCATTAAACAGGACCAAATTGGCATCGCCCCAATCGGAGAACAGGTTCAAACGATCGACCATCGCCTCCCTGAGAGACCGGATCTGTGCCGTACTGGCTCGCGCACTGGATGCGTAACTCTCCACAACAGTGCTATCGTCTGCGTACCCATAGATACCGGGCTTCAGCAGGTTGTTAATGTGTAGCAGGAATAGAGCTGCGGAGAGAACTGATCCCTGAGGGACTGCGGCATTTATTGTCGTTTGGTCCGACGAGCAACCGTCGACCACTACTCTAATCGACCGGCCACTCAGAAAATCTGCGATCCAGACGCAGAGACCAATAAGCAGACCATACGATGGAAGCTTGCCAATAAGACTATCGTGCCAGACCCTGTCAAAGGCCTTCGAGATATCAAGGGAGACAGCTAGTGCTTCACTATGATTCTCGATGGCCGCGCTCAAGATGTAGGTGGCATACGCTAGAAGATCCCCAGTGGATTACTTTCGGCGAAACCCGTATTGGCGGTCATTGAGTAGATCGTTCGCTTCTAGGTGTGCCAAGAGCCTGCTGTTCAGTACATGCTTCATAGTCTTGCAGAGTATGGACGTGACTGAAATTGGTCTATAGTTGTAGGGATCGGCATGACTGCTTTTTTTGGGCACAGGGTACACGTTAGCACGCTTTCATGGTTTCGGTACTTTTCCAGTCGTCATCGAAAGGCAAAAGAGGCGTATACAGGAACGAATTCAGGTGCACAGGTAAGATGATAAGATGATAAGATCAAACGTTGATTTACATATCATCAAAGGTTTACTTTTAAATGTTATAGTCAGACCGATAAAAGATCGACATTTTAGTTAATAAAGCAGCATTATCAATGCCATATTCCGACGAAGCTTTACAGTTTCATATTGGCCTAAATGAATGGAATTATAATACACAATACGTGTTGATATTTTGCCAGCACATACGACGCACTGTCTGGGGTGTACCCGTCATGAATGCTAAACAACTCGTCACACACCAGTCATTCAAATAAAATTTCACCATGCACAAAGTTATTTATAAATAACTAGCTTTAGCGCGCAACTTCGCCTGCGAGTTGAGCAACATGTTGTAGCGGATGTCGGTGAAGCAATTTTCAACGCTACAATACATAAAAATAAAAAAAATGATATGGTGTCGCGGGACACCAGGTAGGAACGAACTTCCTTCGGCTAAACGGCACTACTCGCTTGTGTACGCGACTGTCGCGCCTGCGCACGACTCATTTAACGCTTTTATTCCACGCATTTTTCTTACGGTTTTACTATCACATTTTTTTCAGTTCGGTCGCGCAGCAAAATCCCTATTCCCTCCAAGCCTGCCGTAAGGAACTTCGTTTCAATAAACACTAAATATAATTTATACTGACGGCACTTGGTGAAACTGCATCACATTGATTTTGTCAAGAACTTGTACTGTTTCACTACTAACATTTATTTATTTTAATTAATTTAATATTTTAATTATTTTTTTGGCGTACTTGTATTTATTTGTTGTCTTTGCGTCTATATTAGTAATGTTTAAATAATATATAAACTAAAGCCCTGATGATGCTATAACAGGCAAAAACGGTAAGCTTTAAAATAAATAAATGTTAGTTGTGAAATATTTATTTGTGAAATAGTCAATTCAATTGACAAAATCAATAAACTTTTAAATCGTGCTAGAATTTGTTACGAATTATTTTACAATTTTAAAAATTTTATTATAATTTTTTTCAACGAATTACATAAATAGTATTAATTAAATAGCATGATAACTTAAATTATTAACGCAATATATTATTGTTGTAATAGAGTGTTTTGCAAGCGCTGCGTGATTTTTTTTTTTTTCAGAAGTCATCTACACGTTATTTAAAATCAAATGACACCTCTTTCGTATTCTTTAAAAGCGGAGAAACTGTTTGAACTTTAATCCGAAGAGCACTTACTTATTGACTAGGTTACTGGGGGAAGGGGGGAGCCATTATTGCATGAATAGTTTTTGTGACAAATTTCAAGTTTATTTTTAGCCACACTTTTTCAGAAGACGAAATCGCATTAGCATGTGTCTCACGTCCATAAATAGCAGTGACAAGGAAAATTTCATTAATATCGTTATAAATTGGCCACTTTCTCCGTTTATTGCGTTTTTGGGTCACATAACGGTCCTGATTTTATACACGCGAAGGAATGTCTAATTAACGGGTATAAATCATTGATACATAGTGTCCAGTGTAAAATATTGGGATTTATCCAGGTTGTTGCATGATGGCTGCCTTAAGACGCGGTAAACATCGAAAGTGCGCACTCTGTCTATTTCTATCGAAGTAAACGAGAGCCCACTGCCAATGTAACTAGGCGGCCAGATCTTATAATAAATAAATATTGAAATTAAATAAAAGTGTAGATATGATTAAATAAAAGTGTCAAATATGATTCGCTAGCGGTTTAAGTAAGAATATGATGATTTCATGTTTTTAATTGCAGGCCCATACGTCAAAAAATAAAGATATAGAATCGTATAATGATGATTTTAAGACCAACCTTTGCAATTATTTTTATCGACCCAATTTTATTCAACTATCCATCGAGTTCGCCCACGGTTTGATATATGGTGAATACGTCGGGCACACTATAAGTTTTGCGTAACTTAAAAAAACAACATGTTGTAACCAAAATATTATATTTATTGCTTTTCAAAATAATCTCCTTTACATTTTAAACATTTTTTCATGCGATCGAACCATTTTTTAAAACAGGAAGACCACAGATCTGAAGGCATGTTTTCTACGTGCTGATTGAACGCTATCACTGCCTCTTCGGAGTTGGTAAAAGTAAAACCTCTCATCAAATCTTTGATTTTGGGGAAAATACAGAAATCACAGGGTGCTAAGTCGGGGCTATGCGCAGAATGAGTGGCGAGATGTACTTTTTCGGAAGCTAAAAATGACTTTGTTTTGTTGGCCGTGTGTGAAGAAGCGTTATCATGGTGAATGCGGCTTTTGGGTCGTCTTTCGCGAACTTTTTCTAACACCCAGGGTAAACAAATGGTAGAATACTTCTCGGCATTAACACTCTTTTGATCTTCAAGTGGAATTGTACAGATGGGAGCTGTAGCTGAGAAAAAAAACGCGATAATTTTTTACCAACGTTTCTCGCCTGTCTCACTTTTGATTGCCTATTCTCATTTTCAAACACCCATTCACAAGATTGCTGTTTTTTTTTCGGGTTCAAAACAATAAGCCCACATTTCGTCTCCTGTGACAATGTCATAAGCAGCATTAGAATGTCCGTGGTCTTACTTCAGTAGCATCTGTGAGCACCATTCCACGTGAGCCCGCTTCTGCTCCGCTGTCAGTTAATGAGGGATCCAACGACAACAAAGTTTCCGAACTTTCAATTCTTCGTGTAAAATTTTCTGAATTTGGCTCATACCAATCCCCAATAGTCTTCGAATTGTCTTATAGGTAATCCGGGGGTTTTCTTCAATTAACCGCTTAACAGTAGCCACATTATTTTCGTTGACGGCAGTTGTAGGCCGCCCTTCACGAAATTCGTCATGTAAAGAAACTCGACCTCTCTCAAATTTTGCAAACCATCGCCTCACGGTGCGCAAACAAGGTGCTTCTCTCTCAAAAGCATTTTGAAGACGAGCGGCACTTCTTCGGTCTTGCGGAGAAAGAGAACTTTTAAAATCATAAAAAATCATCGCTCTAAAATCTTTTCGACTAAATTCCATTTTCGGGGCGTACGTAGAACTTTGATGTGTGATAAAAAAACAATTGACAAATCATTTCCCGCCAATTGTTTTTTTTATTACTAAGATAGTTGCAACGTTTTTAACCGACTTCAAAAAAAGGAGGAGGTTCTCAATTCGGCCGTATACCGGCCGAATTGAGAACCTCCTAACCTCCGTCCGCTAGCCGGTTCTCACGTTGCTGTGCAGACTCGGTTGCTGTACGGTGTCGTAGCTCTCTGTTCGGCGGATTTCTTAGCTAAATGCTCCTTAATGAGACCAATTCTATGAGCTTTCGGCTCAGCAGATTCGTTCGCTAGACGCTCATTATTGAGACCAAGTCTATTAGCTCTCCGCTCAAAAAACTCATTCGCTATACGCTCTTGGATCTTACTGAGTTTAGAATTATACTGTACAAAAATTTCTTGACGTTAGCGTAATTTCATGTATGCTTTCATGGCTTACAAACGTTTTTCATGATCTTTAATAGCCTCATAAGAACGTGACATTGTGTTTCGAATAGCGTTTTTACGGAGACAACTACTTTTATCCGTTCCGGTTTCTTGAGATCTATATTTTTAAGGCGCGCAGCATCTGTTGTAGGTCTGTATAAATAATTGACAATACAACAATACACTAAAAAGTATTAAATAAAAATAACTACGTTAAAAACAACCGACTTCAAAAACTAAAATGTAAAAAATAATAAAGACTTAATATTAATTAAATACTACCTATTATTTATATGTGCTATTTACTAATAGGTTTGAAGTCGGTGCCAAGCCTTAAACAAATATTAATATTTTAATCACTGAAATGAATACGAGCAAATTAATACAATAAAATGACTACTTTAAATTAAAATGCGTAAATATAACTAATAAAGAGCAACTAAATGTTAATATTATAAGCAGCTTCAATCAATACGAAGAATAATAAAAAAAATAATTACTAAAATTTATTCAACAGAATTCCTAAACTAAATGATCATGTGAATTAATGTAGATTTATCAATTAAGCTAAAATGCATCAAAATTTTTAATTTAAAATTTACACCACATAATGGTAGAATATGTTGGTAGCTTAATTTATTTTTAACAACTTGTAACACCCATATTCTTGCAAATATGTATTTTCTTTCTTTCTTTCAAAAAATTATGTATTCAAGACGTACATCAACGACGTCTGCCCGCGCGTGCGTGCTGAATTGGCTTGGCACCGACTTCAAACCTATTAGTAAATAGCACATATAAATAATAGGTAGTATTTAATTAATATTAAATCTTTATTATTTTTTACATTTTAATTTTTGAAGTCGGTTTTTTTAACGTAGTTATTTTTATAAAAATATAACATTCGAAATTCACATAGTTCCGATTTCACATAGTTCCGGGCTCGGGTTCGATCCCCGACGGGGACAAGCATTCATGTGATGAGCATAAATGTTTGAATTTCCGGGTTTGGGTGTTTATTAAATATATTCTAGTATTTATATATGTATTTCTATGTATTGGTATCGTTGACTAACACCCATAACACAAGAAAATAATTTGCTTATTTTGGGGTTAGATCAGTAAGTGTAATTTGTCCCGTGCATATTTATTTATTTATTTCAAAAAAATTAGGTCTTGACAGCCTCTTAACGTCATACGGATGGCATTGCAGTGGAACATTTTTAGTGTCGAATAAAAAAATAAGTATTATTGGGTGGTTGCGGTGTGTTAGCACCGCCTTGGATAGTAAGCACGTAAAATTGTTGATTTCAATTGTCGTAGTATAAAAGCCATTACAGGCAGCGTCGGCCCTGGGTTAGCGTGACACTGGAGAGCAGGAGTTGCTCTAGGCGTTAGGTGGTTAGGGACGCTAAATTCCTAAATCCACAGAAAAATTTAGTGTAAGAAATAACATTTCGATAGAGCCTTACTTCGTGCGAGCATGTGCGACGGAGTACACTTGTAAGTGACGAAAATGTCGTAGAAATGGCTATGAACAACAACTTTATTCGAACCTAATTAAAGGCTTTGGCCACTGTTGGTTACAAGTTTGTTAAATACAATGATCGGGATCAACATCAATCGCGTCAACCAATAAACCTTTGAATCTTCGTTCATTTATTGACGTTAGGTGAACTCTAGACTCGCCGTTAAAAACCGGCAAAGTAATACGTATTTACGACTATGTACTCCTGTATTTAAATATGTATCATATCATATCATCTCGTATTATATTTATATATTCCTGTATATAAATACGTATATTTATATACATTTTTTTTATATACATTGAGTAAAGCAGTGCTACTAAACTGGTTTAAAAAGTATCTATACAAAAAGTCGATGATACTATCAGTTTAATTTTATAACCAAATTTCACTGGTTTGTATTCGGAATCACTTCGGAATAATTAAGTAAATGTATTTACTTAAGATATATATCTTATCTTTTACGATCATATTGTCGGTTCACGTAGTAAATACCATATTTAAAATGCAAAATGCAAGAATAACATCCTCGTTGATAAACCGGCGTAGTACTAGATTTTTGTTGAAAGAATTACAACGAAAGTGCAGTGGTAAACAGGATATATTATTTAAAAATTTAGAAATAAAAAAAACTATCCTGTGTCTAAACTATTGACTTTCTTAGATTATTTTTTTGGTAAATGATCTAAACAAAATATACCCTAGGTGCTATAATAATTAAGTGGATACTGTTTTAGGCACTTTATATAAATACACACTGAGATAGAATTTTACATGCTGACGATAATCAGTGTTAAAAGTGATAATCATCTGACATGTTAATAAATTGCTAATTCCAAAATGTAATATATGATTGTTTCAGAAAAACGTTTATTTTATGGCCATTAAAATATATAATGGTGTACGAAATAATATTAAGAATCTACCAATTAAGGAATTTAAGAAAGAAATAACGTCATGGCTGTTAGATGTGTTTCTACAGTGTTTCTACAATTTGAACGAGCTTTTCCGTAATAAGATGTGACGTGAACATATTTTTAGCTTAGATCATTTAAGAACTATATTTTTTATTTATGAATAGCAAGTTTCGATTAATAAAAACTATTAGTCAGCTATTAAAAGATTCTTAAATTAATTATTAGATGAATAATTGAAAGGAGTACTTAATAATAAAATTACAATGTAGATAAATATAGTTATTTTCATACAATATGAATTTATTTAATAATTATATTTTATGTATTTGGAAAAATGTAAAATTTCTTGAAGTTGCTTTTACTAGCTACAGTGAAATAGTATTTTATAAAGCTTTGCATAATTTGCTTGCTTTTTTTATAGTTTTATTAAAAGTACATATTAAATAACAAAGAAAAGAAAATTAGCATGCCAATTAATGGTGAAGTAGGAAGGAATGTTATTTTTTAGCTAATTAAGATCTTTTGTAACCCCTGTTTCATGCAAATAAAGAATTATTATTATCATCAGATAGCAAATAAGCAGATGGTTCTCCTGATAGAAAGAGTAACCATCGTCTATATACACCAAAGATGTTAATGATACTTTGTGATCCATGTTGCGGGATATCAATGCCACATGCACAAGTTTACCGGCTACCTTACTCTCCAAACTGGAAAACCACAATGACAAGCATTTACGCTGTCGCAGCAGGAACAGCCTGGCTACGAGAAATTCGCGCCCGCGATTTTTCGCGCAGCGCGAACGACGAAGCATCTGGTGTCTGAAACAAATGTATGGGACAGTACTAAACGTGCCACGCAGCGTGGCGACCGGCGGCGGGGTGACCGACGAATTTTCGCCTCGCCTGCCGCGCAGCCACCGCCAGTTCGCGTGGGCGGGCGGGAATAGGTACGGCAGTGATATTACATGTCTGAGAGGAACGTTGTCGAACTCTACCACCTAACATATATAGTTGACTATATATGTTTTATACTTATTTTTTTTTACTACCTGCCTGCTCCGGCTTTGCACGGGTAAGATTAAGAAAAAGACAATAACGAAAACAACAAAAAATAATTGTCTAATTTAGTTCATTTATTCCAATGTTCACTTTATGCGCGTGCAAACAATTCAAAGATTCATTTTATTTAAATAAATTGAATAGATTTATAACTGCAATACTTGAACAAACTAACCCAAGTTCAGTTCCATAGACATTTTGCTGAAAAGGTCGAATTGACATAAATAGGCCTAAAAATCTGACTTGATTTAGATTGTATAATTAAAAAAGGATATAAATCATTGATAAGAGATGTTCTGACACGTGTGTTAAGGTATTAGGGCTTATCCTAATGGGATCTGCGGCTTCCTCGTTCAATGGATTGGAAGTGTATTTTTTAGCCTACCTACGGAATCGACATGGTTTGGGTTTTGTTCCCACAGAGATAAATATTTACTAGATGAGCATAGATGATTTTTTGTATATCATAAGTTAACAAATATCGGCTCTCCTGATGGAAAGAGACAGCCATCGTCTCTAGACACCAAAGATGTTAATAGTGCGCTAACTGTGTGACGGGATAGCAATTCCAAATGCATAATTATACCGGCTACTTGACTAGCATTGAAGCTATTGCGACAGAAATAGATAAGGTGGTGGTAACCAACCATGAAACGAGTATCATGTTTGGTTACCACCGCCTTATCTATACTCGAGACGTTGTGAAACTCTGGTTTCGGGGTCCTTTGAAAATTAGACCAACTGCCGCTCTGCTAGGCAGATCGTAAAAGGCGACCGGTTGGCTATGCGAGTCACTACCATCGTGGCTACTAGGTGGTAAAGTTCTGCATTGTCTAGCCCGGGTCTGGTACCACCGCCTTGCCTATTCCTGCCGCAATAGCGTCAGTGCTTGTCGCTGTCGTGTTTTGGAGGGTAAGGTAGCCGGTAAACTTATGCATGTGACATTAGACCTCGCCACCAGATAGCAACGCACCATTAACAGCTTTGGTGTCTATAGGCGATGGTTGACTCATTCCATCGGGAGACCCATCTGCTTGTTTGCTATGTTATGATATAAAAAAAATATAGTAGTCATGACGGAAACAGACAACCATCCTGTCTAGTCACCAAAAGATGTTAATGGCGTTGCTACCATTGTGGGGAGGTCTTAATGTGTCCAGGTCCACACACATAAGTGTACCGGCTACTACCCTCCACACCGGATCATGACAGTGACAAGCACTGATGCTATTGCGGTAGGAATAGTTAAGGCGATAGTACCAGACCCGGGCGAGACAATGTAGAACTCTACTATCTAATAGTCCTAATTTTTCAGTTTTCTGATAAACACAACGTTGCCCGGGATTGGAAAGTGCCCGGTTGGCGATAGGCTTGCCACCTATCACATTTATGGGACCAAGTATCTTTGGCAAATCGTGGGTGCTCTGGTTGTACCTCTGCCTACCCCTTCGGGGATACGGGCGTGAAGAAGAAGATACTTTTTTAAATGTTTATATATGTCTTTCTATGTATTAGTGTTGTTGGTTAACCCATATCATTAGTAAATAATTTTCTTAAATAGAATTACATTAATTCATGTTGTCCAGTGATAATTATTATTATTATAATTTCTTTCAGTTTCAGTTCATTTAATATGCTATTAATTTTGTAAAATAACAAGCTGATAGTCTATGCCACTTACTGAAACCATAGACCAAATAGTATAAATTTATTAGTTTTTAATAACGCCTCTGTGGTCTAGTGGTCCAGCTTTGGAGTTGACCACATGAGGTCCCGGGTTCGATTCCCGGGTCGGGCACTTTAAAAAAAAGTGTTTTTTCAGTTTTCTGAGAAACTCAAAGTTGCCCGGGATTGGAAAGTGCCCGGTTGGCGATAGACTTGCCACCTATCACATTTGTGGGACTAAGTATCTTCGGCTAATCGTGGGTGCACTTGTTGTACCTCTGCCTACCCCTTCGGGGATATGGGCGTGAAGATACTTTACTTTAATAACCATAGACCAAATAATATAATTTACTAATCTCTGCTGAAACGTAGCGTAATTACAAAAATAAACTGACTCTCATTAAAAAAATGACCATACCTATAGACACTAAAGATATTAAAGGTGCACGGGATGGCAATGGACATGCTACATGCATAACCTTACAGAATATCGTTGATGGTAAAACGGTAGTACTAAACCCGAGTTAGATGGTACAGAATACAGGTGAATACCATGAGGGCAATGAGATGTTTTACCTTTTCCACCCATTTATGAGATGTCTAGCAGTAAAGCGGTTTATCTACTTTTCAAACGAATCTCGGATCAACAATTCCCTTATTGACGGAGGGACCTTGTTCCAACAGGGGAGCCATTAGTTTGTCTACTCTAAAATATATTTAACCCAAATGTTATAGTCCTATAAATATCCGTAAAATACAGACCTTATTTAATAAATCATGCCTTTGACGTCTATTGATGATACTTGCGTTGCGAACAAGAGGCGGAGTTCTTCGAATACAAGGACGTCATTATAGGGAAAGTTCCTTCAACTTAGTCCGTAAACTTCTCAACCGTTGTACTGTTTCCGACAACTCACTAATATAAACGGTACCTTGTATATTACTGGACATGACATGATTCTATTTTTACGCGATTATGCAACACTAGTGAGGATTCATTTTTTTACACTTGCAGTCGTTATCACTTGGTGAAATTCCATTATTATCTGGTAAATATACTAAATAATGTTTTTGTACTTTTGATTGAAAATGTACCATTTTAGTTCATTAGCCAAACGGTTTCGCATTTTAAATCATCTGCATGACGGAATATACCTTGTACGTAAAGTATGATTTCGCTTTTTAAAGAATTTTCAGGGCGTAATATTGGTACTTTCATGCTAAAGTAAAATCACACCCTGAAGATCTTATAAAAAGCATAACCTGTTGATTAAAGAACAAACTTTTAGTATATATGTGAATATTGATAGTGAAATATAGATACAATTTGAATTATTCATTATATTAACTTTATTACTTAAGGCGCATCCACACTTTTGACAATTTACCGAACATTTTCCCGTGACCGTATCAGACACACGTGTCAGTACCGATTAATGTGGACGTAGTTTGTTAGGCGAACAATTGCCATGAATTGCAGTACGGTTCAATCCATTCCGAACACTGAAAGAAACAACCAAACACAGAATAAACGGCAGGACAATGTACGAAGTTACGATCTACCACCAGGCCCAGTGTGTACGATGGTTTGTGTACTGTTACGCATCTGAGCTACGTATTACGAGCCGATCCATCAAAAGTCGGTTTTTTAAAGTATTTTCGCTATTGTCCGCGGACAAGGAGACATCCACAGTTGCATTTATGACATGCGTTGAAGTACGCCCGATGACACGAGTACAGACACGGGGTACGAGTGGATCAAGTCGTGACGTGTCCCGGTCAGTATGTCCCCCGCCCGTTCCTCGCCGCATCACGTTCATCATTCATGCAGCGCACGCTATAAAAATCGTTGTATACGTTGTTTAGTTTTGTATTGCGTCGATTGATTATTTAGGCATGGAGTGCAGTATACCATGTGGCAATGCGATGCCACGCGATCTAGTTCAATACCATGCACTTGTAGCATTTCATCGTTTATGGCTTGTGACCGTGTCAGTACAACCTATATCGTCCACATTTCGCGTAACATGTCCTGTAGCGATGCCACGTAGTTCGGTCCGTTGTCATATTACAAATATGGACGCACCTTTATATCAATTTCTACATTCTAAATAAAAATTTTCATGTATATTTTATCTGTTTTTAAATCCACAGCTTTTTATTTCCTGTCCGTATCGGTACTGGCGTAACTTGTTTATAAATATCGGTATCGTATCGACTGAAGTGCCTAATATACGAGATGCATCCCTAATATACGAGAAAAGGTTTCAAGAACCAAAAAAATTTTGGCCTAATATTATAATACTTTTTGGTGTCTTCAATAAACTCGCACTACTCTGTTATGGAACCAATTACCGGCAGGGGTATTTCCGAACGGATACGACATAGGGACCTTCAAGAAAAGAGCTTACTCATTCTTAAAAGGCCGGCAACGCAACTGCAAGACCTCTGGTGTTGCAGATGTCCATGGGCGGCGGTGATCACTTACCATCAGGTGCACCTCTTGCTCGTTTGCCCCCTCTTCTATAAAAAAAAAAAAAAAAAAGACGCGAGCTTTTTTAAAAAAATATTTTTTAGATTAATTTCCAAAATGAATAAATTCTTTGAAGTGTTCAAAACACGCCACATTTTTTAATTTGAATTTAATATTTAATACTTTAAAAAAAAAATATTTTGTATGACGTATTCTTTTAAATTCCACGTCTGCAATTTGAAATGGACACGGATACATATTCTTGGCATTCAATTAAAATTATATATTATAGATAAAGTTTTAGTAGTACTATTTTATTGGAAATTTTCTCGTTAAGAGTATTTTCTTTAATCCTATAAAGTGTACGAAATATTTACAAAAACCTGAATACAACCTTTTTCTTTGTGTGTTTATAACTTTTTCAATTTTGCATGTGCTAAAACAGTATTGGATAATAAGCCATCGCACGTATTTTACGAACATTATCTCTATTTTTCAACCCACGAAAACAGAGTTCTCAATTCGACGCGTATATTTTTTTATATGTGTTAGAGCACACGTAACTTTTCACAGAGTAGTCCGATTTTGATAATTCTTCTTTTATTGGAATGGGTATACCCCGAGGATTGTTCTATTTAAGTTAATTTTAGTTTCCCCGTGTTGGTCCCGGGCTCCTTTGAAGAATAGGCCAACTGCCGTTCTGCCAGGCAGGTCGTAAAAGGCGACCGATTGGCTATGCGAGTCACTACTATCGTGGCTACTAGGTGGTAGAATTCTACATTGTCTGACCCGGGTCTGATTGGTACTAAATACTACCTAAAGTGAAGATCCGCCTTATCTATTCTTGGCGCTGTAGCGTCATTACTTGTCGCTGTCGTGTTCTAGGTTGAAGGGTAAGGTAGTTGGTAAACTTATGCATATGGTATTAAGACCTCGCCACATGAAAGTAACGCACCATTAACATATTTGGTGTCTATAGGCGATGGTTGGCTCTTTCCATCCGGAGACCCATCTGCTTGTTTGCTATCTTATGATATATAAAAAAGAATACTCACTCAATCGATTTTAATGTATGGCTACACATAAATTGTCATCGGTTTATTTTTTTGTTAAAGACGTTATATACTATTTTCACTTTGTCTCAATGAATTATGTGCAAAAACGGTCTCAAATACTCGTATAATGGTACCCGCTTGTGACGTCACACCTAAAAAAATCTATAACCAGTTAACTCTGCAGGTTATTCCTGAAACTATTCGCTGAATAAATTTAATTATATATTATAAAAAAAAATACCTCTATATTTTAAACCAGTCAAAAATATATCTAAGTATATATTTTTGAGCTTCAAGAATGGAAATCTCTAAGTTTGTCGAAAATAACGATATTTTAATTTTTTAAAAGTTGTAATCTTTCGAACGGCATTTAACACGTTTTTTAAGATCTAAATTTATATTTTTAATCACTTACAAAATCGATTGGTCAAAAAATCTGGAATGTTTGTCGAAAAATTACTTTTAAAAAAAAATGTTCCCAGCGATACGACTGTTTATCGAAATAATACTTTTTTCAAAAAAACGCCTCCCGAACAATTCAGATGGATCAACCTATTTTGATCACATTTATTGCACTTCACGTAGTTTTTACAAACAGGAGAGTTGATTAAATATTGGAATTAGTACATTAGTTTAAAAATTATTTTGAATATGTATGAAGTAAATTATTCGATAGCATTTTTTAATATATAAGAACCTTTGAACACATAATTCAATTTTGATCTTTCAAACACCATTTGGCGCAGAATCCCAAGTATTTAAATTTTGTCAGAGATTATAAACCAATTAGGTGAAAAATTTATAACTCTCTAATTAAGCAATCGATTTTAATCCTGTTTACGGCATTCGACGCAATTTAAAATACTGTTGATATGGAAACTGGATCATTTTTAACATATCATTTTCTTAAAAACTATTCCTTATATTATTTTGTACCATCTAATTCTTACTTATTGTACCAACATGTAGAGTCGATTGACATTCTTCTTCGAATTTTTATCTCTGTTGGTTCGCAGTCATGTTTTGTAGGAAAAAACATGCATAACATCTGTCACAATGACCCACAACCACATGTTATGCACAATATTTTCACATGGGAATGCTCAAGTGCGCTGAACCCAGAACAGCCCCTATCCGTCGCAGTTCGTTGCTTGACGCGAACCCCTAATTAGATTTCAAATTCTGAAATATGTTTAAAATATCTACTCGTATCTTGATTAAATACTGAATAAATTGTTTAACCAATAAATTTGCATTTAAAAGACGGGTGAAAAAAAAATTTGTATTGAAAGCGAACTATCTGCCATTCTAAAAGGCAGTTCGTAAAAAGTGAACGTTTATTTATACATGTCACTATCTTTGTGACTACTGGGTGATAGAGTTCTTTAACGTCTTACCACCTCCTTACCTGCCGCAATAGCGGCAATGTTTATCAGTGTTGTATTCCGGTTTGGAGAGTGAGGTAGCCGATAAAATGAATGTGGCATTATCATTACGACACAGACACGGATAGCAATACACCATTTAATTTTTCAACCGATTTCCCAAAAGGATTCCTCTTCTATAAGAGATATATATATTAAGTTGAAACAAATAATTTATTGTTATTCAAATATTTATATGTGCTGTTGTTAGTAGTAGTTTTTTTACCCTTTGATATAATAAAATGTCATAATATGTCAGACGTTATATGCCGTGTTATGACTACACTGTGAAGCGTGACACTGCAGCTGGGGTCCCCTAATTTGAGCACGTAAAATGTGTATACGTGTTCCAATTTCGGTCACATATCCACTTCAGAGACCACATGTAACTGATCTCATTGAAAGTCAGATATCACTGTCAGTCCTTGTTTACTGAGTGTCAAGAATTGAAATTTGTTGACTAGATTTATGCCGGGTTGCTATAATGACTGATCCGTCATTCGTAGCAGTAGCAATTAGCAACCAATGTAATAAAGGCGTTCCACAACTTGTTTTGACGTTTGGTAATTTGACATTTATAGGAACGGGGGTTCCTATAATGTTGACCCGAGGCCCTTTGAAGAATAGACCATCTGCCATTCTACTATTACCACCCACCTTTCTATATATGCAAATGATGCGCGTGAAGTAGAAAAGTGGTAATTCCTGCAAATGCAATAATTTGTAAAGCAAAACACGAAAAGAGCTGATGATCTCCGAATAGGAATCCTGCAGCCTCAGTGTAAAGTTCCTTGTCATAGCGATGTTACTAATGTTACAGAATACTAAATTACTTATCAAGCAGGCTTGTACCAGTTGCTTAATTATTTTCATTAAATAGAAAATAACTGGGGCCTACTTCACGTAATCAAGCGACAAGCGAGTCGAAGCATTTAAGACACTTACACGTTTTCTTAATTATTATGCCGCGTCGTAGCACGGCTCGACGTCCTATCGCGTTTATGTGTGTAAGAGTCCTAAGTGCTTTGACTCAATTACGTGAATTGGGGAGCTGATGGCCTTAAAACGGCTGAACCGATTTGTTGAAACGTGTCTAAGATCCATCGCTAGAAAACTAGCTTTTAAATAAAAAACGGCATTTACATCTCTCGATAGGCACACTGACACACACAGCGGTCAAACTTATAACACCTCTTTTTTACGGCGGGCGCTAAAAACTAGGTTCGGACGGGCAGGTAATTAAAACCCCAGCACAGCGCTTATATTTTGTTAAATCACAGCAATGTAATTATTTATTATAGTAAACGACTGTCACGACGCCGTTTTGGTTACACTTCGCATAAATTATTAAAGCCGAAACACGACGCACTTTTCAGAACAATATACTTACATGACGCGTAGCACCAAATTTGCATAAACGTATTAAACATATAAAATTTCACATTGTGTTACCCTCCCGGTGGGCATTTTGCATAATTTTCTTGTTATCACAAATTTCGGGTGCTAAATAAAATACTATGAATCCTTGGCCTTTCACCTTCAAACAAAAGTCAACTCTAGTAACCTTCTGAAATCTTTTAATAACTAAGGGTCTGTATATATGGGGTGCGATCTCATTATTAAGATAACTAACTCTACACAGATGTTTCTGATTGGAAATTAACACTGGCGTTAATAGACTTGTAATATATATATTATACCATCTTTGTTAATATATATTTGTTAATAGTGTGGGATAGTGAAATAAACAGTGCATAGGTATCTTTACATTTAACTGAGGGATGAAAAAAAATTTCAAGAGAGCATAGCCGTGTGGGGTACCATTGGATAGGTCTTTGTAAATGATATGGAGGTTAAGATTAACCAGTTTCTTAGTAGGCGAGAAGGGTGGTGATCCAAAAAATTGGCATTTTACCGACCTTATAATTAAACCCAAATTTCTTACGATATCCAGAACCGATAGCTTTGCATGACCATCTGAGGTACGAGGGTGTAAACACACCATTTCCGTTTCCGAATTTTTAACGAGTTTTCAATTTTCTAGGGAAATACACAATATGTAAGAGCCAGTGTAGGAAAAATTTAAAAAAATGCCATTCTTAAGTTCTAGTCAAGATGGTAATTTCTTTTTTTTTTTTTTGGAAAATGCAAAATTTACGTTTTATGATTTGTTTTTTATTTTCTCGCTCCGCAATGTATACCGTACATTGCACCGACTCGCCGCGACCACGAAAAAAAATAGAACCTTGTAGAGTAGTAGAATATAATTCTAATACTCAAATCAAACAAGAAAATGTACAAAACTTGTCAAAAAAAAATCAAAAATTTTTCACACGAATTTCCAACGGTATCCATCTCAAAGTCATGGTCCAAATCTATGAATTTGTCTTTCGGAGACCGTCCCTTATACGCTGTATATCTCAATAACATTTGGCTGACTCAAGAATTGAACCCTGGACCTTATGATTTTAAACGTATAGATCGATCACTAGACAACGACGCAATTCTAATATATAAAAAGAAATAAACTTACATAAAACGGCGTTATTTCTGTTATTAAGTACATTTCCGCTGTCCACGTCAGTCGGTTTAATTAAAGAGCTCTACGAATATACCGGCCTAAATGTAATAAATTATTTTCTTCGACATCTACTAACAAGTTCCGATTGACCTAAATGCCAATGTATTCATTAAAATATCAAAAACATACTTAGATCACATATACTACGACTTCACCAATAAAATATTCAGCATATTCGGTACATATGGTATATACGGTTTGATTCCAGTTTCCACGGAACAGTACGAGGTTTAT
This sequence comes from Apodemia mormo, assembly GCA_036924255.1. Classification (NCBI taxonomy): domain Eukaryota; kingdom Metazoa; phylum Arthropoda; class Insecta; order Lepidoptera; family Riodinidae; genus Apodemia; species Apodemia mormo. The sequence continues at coordinate 9,180,028 of JAUPFN010000010.1, read as the reverse complement.
TTAGAAGAATAGACAATCTGCCAATCTGCCAGACAGTTCGTAAAAGACGAGTGATTAGCTATACCAGTAACCAACACCGTGACTACTAGGTGGTAGAGTTCTGCATCGTCTCGCCTCGGTCTTAGTACCACGGCCTTACTTCCTCCTGCCCGAATAGCGTCACTGCTTGTCATTGACGTGTTCCGATTTGGAGGGTAAGGTAGCCGGTAGACTTATGCATGTGGCATGTGGTAGACTTATGCATCATAATGTCTATAGGCGATGGTAGTCTCTTTTCACGAGGAGAGCCATCTGCTTGTTTGCTGTCGTAGGTATTGTTACGTACTTGGGTTCGTAATTGTAAGAAAACACCACTTATATTAAATCCGTGTATTTACAATACAAATACACACAACACAACACAACACAATGTAATACTTAAATACTCTGAATAACACTAGTCACTCACTGTACTATCACCAACTACGCAATAAAACACTTCTTGCTTCGCACGGGTCGCTTCAAGTATTGCTCTCGATCGCTTGATAAAAAACTGCGCTGTATTTGTCAACACATCCCTATTTATACCCAGGGTAAAGTTCTACCTGGATCCAGAAAAATCTAAATGTTTCGGGAAACGATGAATCACTTCTTATTGTAATCTACTTATGATAAACAAGTGACTCATCAATGACTCATCAATCCTAGTACACGCTTCTTTCAACCTTGCGCTCTATAGTACAAAGTTCATTATGGTATAGCTTATATTGACTTTTTGTTTGTCAATAGGAGTAGCTATCTCTTTCTTTTATTTCTAGATCTCTCCAGCGTTCCAACTCTGCGTTTCTAGATTATTCGTAACAGTATGATATATAAAAGCTGCTAAAGCGGTTTGATGTTTTCATGCCCCAATAGAGTTAATGTTTGTCAATGTGGTGTTCCAGAGTGCTAAGTGTGAGTTTTTCTGTTCGCATTCGATCATGAGCGCGTTTCGAGTTTAGTATAAATTTGTATGTGATTTGTACAGCGCCACCTAGTGGTAAACTGGTTTCTCACGTTTACCACTAGGTGGCGCTGTACAAATCACATACAAATTCCTAGTAAACTCCAAACGCGCTCACGATCGAATGTGAAAAGAAAAACTCACACTTAGCACTCTGAGTGCGAAGTGTGAGTTTTTGGAGCGCGTTTGGAGTTTACTAGGAATTTGTATGTGATTTGTACAGCGCCACCTAGTGGTAAACGTGAGAAACCAGTTTACCACTGGGTGGCGCTGTACAAATCACCTACAAATTCCTAGTAAACTCAAAACGCGCTCACGATCGAATGCGAAAAGAAAAACTGACACTTAGCACTCAGTTTGGATTGCAGCTCAGTAATATCTTTCGCGTCTATAGGCGATGGTTACCTCTTTAAATCGGAAATACCATCCGTTTATTCGCTATCCTACGATATAAAAAATGTTGAAATAGAAACATACAAGTTATGTCAGAAATCTTTTTTTTCGTCTTTTCTTATAAAATAGAAAAAAGAAAACTAAAGACGATCAAACGTGTGACTCTGGAAAAGATGGAGCGCATATAAATTTAAAAGATATTGAAATATGTCTATACTAATATTATAAAAAGAAAATATATGTAATTTTACATGTTTGTAATGACTAAACTCAAAAACTACTAGACCGATCTTAAAAACTATTTTACCCTTAAAAGCTGCACCATTCAGAATTGAGATAGGCTATTTTTTTACCCGGCTAATAAAAAGGAAGTTATGATTTTGGGTATCAATTTTCAAAATTTCAAGCCAAAACTCGATCATTGCAAATATGCAGTCTGCGGGGCAACACCCTTTTTTTAGACTGGATTTAGCGTCACGCTGACCGCACGCTGACGTTCGGCGCTGATGTATGAAGCGTACGGTCACTACGGCCGTCAGCACTGAGCGGTCAGCGCGACTCAAAAACGCTACCTATGACTACATACATATTGACCCATCAGCGCCGACCGTCAACGTGCGGTCAGTGTGACATTAAAATCAGCCTTAAATGAACAATACATACTTGAAACTTCGTGAGTGGCTTTCTTATAGCGAATCTATCAATTTGTTTTATTTCGAAAGTGCAGTGAAACATAAACTCTATGATTACATCACATTTAACCTATCGATCTGAAAAAAATGCAGCAAGCAATCAGAAATTGTGGCTTCAAGTAGCCACAAGTAACATTAGTGATTATTTAACTTTTCAGCAAATTAAATTTAAAAACAACATGTATGCAGTGATAGGCATTAAGCTCATCGGTACAGTATTTTTGTCGAACATTTCCAATTATTTATCCAATGACTTATTAAATTATATTGTAAATGCATTAAAACTAAGTATGTAGCCATCGAAAAGGAAAACTCATATATTTGACATGAGTCGATCATACTCAGCGAATAAAACTTACCATTTCGCATAAATATGTAGAACGAAAGTATGATTGACTCGCCAAATCAAAACCACTCACAAAGATTCAAGTATGCATTGATCATTTAAAAAAGGGTGCGATCCCATGAACTAACAGGCGGTTTATTACCTATATTAATTTACACCTTAAATAGGCGTTGGCAGTAGCAATACGTAAGGCACTGTACCAAACAACTTGTAATTTACGTAACAAAACTTCAATAGATTCGAAGTGTTTTGTACTAGGAAATTGATTTTCCTATTTACATCATTTTATTTAAAACGATTCCATTGAGATTTGATGGAAGTGTCGAGTGTAATCACGTGAACGAAACGAACTTTACACGTGGTTTGATTGGTATTTAAAGTTTGTTCGAACGTTATTGTCAAAATGTCAAATTTAACCAACGAGTGGCGATAAGTATGGAATTAAAATGTGGGTTCAGTTTTATACGTTTTTTTAATTCCAAAAGTTTCCACTAAATAGCATAAGTATAGGGAGTCAGAAGGGCACTCACATAGCGGAGAGTACGATCTATCGTACGAGCGGAGAGTAATTTCTATCTGAGTGCTAAGTGTGAGTTTTTCTTTTCGCGTTCGATCGTGAGGGCTCAATGAATTTGGCCCCACTTTTTTTGATTTTCAGATTTTTGATATTTTTAATTATTTGTTCGTCGTTCGTTCTTTAATGTTCGATTGTAAAAATTGTTTGTTCGTCTTTTATTTATTTATAATTAATTAAACAAATGATCACCCTTAAGTTGGCCCCCCTTACTAGATATCTTTATTTTTATCACTTAGATTAATTAATTTTGATTAATTATCGTTTGTTCGACGACTATTGGTGATTGTTCGATCATAAAAACAATTAAATTCCCAATTATTATTTATTTTATATCTAATATGCAAACCATTACCTCACGCCTACATTGCGCATGCGCCAGCAGTCTCAGTCTAATGGCGACTGAGCGATGCGTAGTGCATGTCATGTAAAAAAATGACATTATAAATTATAAATAATGCTCCATTTCGAATATCATCAAATTATACGATTTGAATGAAGTATTTATTCAACAGTGTGAGTACCTCGATTAAATATAAAGGTATTTAATTCTTATTAGGAAAAATTGTAGGTAGTTCCGATAGTGGTAAATTTAATAGAGGTAATGGTCCGATATGGTCCGATAGAGGTAATGGTTTGCATATTAGATATAAAATAAATAATAATTGGGAATTTAATTGTTTTTATGATCGAACAATCACCAATAGTCGTCGAACAAACGATAATTAATCAAAATTAATTAATCTAAGTGATAAAAATAAAGATATCTAGTAAGGGGGGCCAAATTAAGGGTGATCATTTGTTTAATTAATTATAAATAAATAAAAGACGAACAAACAATTTTTACAATCGAACATTAAAGAACGAACGACGAACAAATAATAAAAAATATCAAAAATCTGAAAATCAAAAAAAGTGGGGCCAAATTCATTGAGCCGATCGTGAGCGCGTTTCGAGTTTGCTAGGAATTTGTATGTGATTTGTACAGCGCCACCTAGTGGTAAACTGGTTTCTCACGTTTACCACTAGGTGGCGCTGTACAAATCACATACAAATTCCTAGTAAACTCGAAACGCGCTCACGATCGAATGCGAAAAAAAAACTCACACTTAGCACTCTGGTGGTTACGATGTGTGTCGCGAACTGTGTGGCGACAATTCTTTGCGCCATAATATCATTTGTCATTAAACTGCGGCCCGCAGGCAGGGATATTTGGGCGGCTCGCGACTAAGTGAGCAAGAATATTGTAACATTTCTTAAATTTTTCATTCATTAACATTTACTCCTTAAATTCTTTAAATTTATGCTACTACTAACTGCAGCGTGGAGCCCGTCCGCGAATTTTTTCCCACCCTCAAAATCAACCGCTTACCTGGCAGAGGGGGAAGGAAACTTGATTCTAACAAAAATTAACATTTCAAGGTTTACATTTTGCAAATGAGTCCCTTAATCGAAAATTTGTTTTCACAAACTAACTTCACTACCCCACAATCCACACTATTGGGTATACGAAAAATAAAATGAACTTCCCTATTTTAGATGTAGAGGAGCTCCTACCTACCCTAACCTACCCTTAGCTACCCTAAAAAATATTTATCAATATTTTGTTACCGCTTTGTTGCCTTAACTAATATGTATATTCGTGAATATTACAATTTTCTAGTACTAATAGTTTCGCTGGATTGCGGACGGACGGACATAACAAAACTATAAGGGTTTACTTCGGAACCCTAAAAAGGAGGAGATTCTTAATTAGGCTGTATTTTTTACGTTTATTCTCTCATATATGACTTGGAAATTTCATAAAAATAGCTTTCGTAGAGCAATCCGGGGCAGTGCTACGGGGCCCTCAACCTCAGGGGGCCCTCAACCTCTATGCTACGTTCACAATAAATATCAAAATACAATACTTAACATATTTAACGTTATGCCTTGTAGTGAAAAAAGAAGCTAATCATGAAATAGTTTTTCACTTTTAGACTATTTAGTTCAGTTTAAATAGGGCTCGAATTTCATTTTTTTATTATTTTTACACTGTTAATCGTCGGCACTTGGTGAAATTCCGTTATTATTTAAAGACGAAATTATGGTATTTAATTTGCAAAATATCCGCGAAACCTTATGTGGAACTACTGTGATCCCTTTTTGAGGGATCCAAAGTTTTCCCTTCACGTAGTATATTTGCGCGAATGTGGGTGTTACAAATTACCTAATAAAATTAATGAATAGTTTATTATCTTCAAGGATGAGAAAACAATGTTTTATATCTGTTTTAACCAAGGATGATACAGAGTATATGTAATTATTAAGTATACTTTCTTTACAGTTTTAACCAAAAGGAAAAAGTTAACGCTTTACTATTCCCAAGTGATGCCAATAGATGGCGCTACAAGTATCGATCTTCAAATGCTTTTCACGAAGATTTATATAGGTACAAACTAGCTGACCCGGCAAACGTTGTTCTGCCTTTTTAACTACTCTTATTTTTTTTCTATATTTTCTCACCTTTTAAACCTTCCATGTACTTCAACAATTAATTCAAAACCAAAATTAGCCAAATCGATTAGCCGTTTTTGAGTTTTAGCGAGACTAACGAACAGTATTTGATTTTTATATATATAGATTAGAAGAGTAAATTTAATTTTGGGTACCTACGCGGGCTACGACTGATACTATTAGGAATTTATTTATATATGTATTTCTATTATAGAATTGTATATAATGTATATGTAATATATTTCTATCATACTCAAAGAAATATCATCGCGCCGAATCCTTAGATATAAATGCTGAGTAAAACGAACGTCAATGGATGTTCCTGTTTGCCACGATTTACCCGTTTGACGGTGGATAAAAAGAGATGCCCAATTTACTAATTAAAACCGCAATCGAAAAGAAACGGTTACACATATAAACACAATATAACGTCGCGTCGTGCTAAGATTACATTGGAAGTAAGAAAATGGGTAAGAAATGGGTAAGAATTCTAAACGCTTTTACTCGATTTTTTGTCACATGATTCGGACCCATGGTCTCAATCGCCGACCTTTACCAACATAAGAAATAAAATAAATAAATATTCACTGGACAAATTAAATGATTAAATGTACACCACGAGATCTACGGGTTGACCTGTTTGGGGAAAGTGTTATTGGGGCTTTATCGAGGTTTCAATTCAGCACGTAAAGCTCTCGGTTTCGGTTGGTGTCAGAAATCCATATCTCATATCATTCTTCCATTCTAATATTATAAACGCGAAAGTCTGTCTGTTACACTTTCAAAGACTAACCGCTGAACCGATTTTGATAAAATTTGACAACGAGATAGATGAAAATCTGGGGTCAAATATAGGTTAACTTTTCTGTAAAAAATCAACATCTAAGAAGCTGAAACAGAGGATGAAAGTTTGTATGAAAAACCATATTAACGATACGTTCCACTCGCGGTCGAAGTTGCGCAGGTCAGCTACTTATATTAAAAATGCGAAAATAAGTTTGTTTATTACGCTTTCACGACTAAGCCGCTCAAACAATTTTGATGAATTTTGGCATTAAGACAGTTGAAATACTAGTTAAAATTAGTTGAAATATTAGTTAAGTTAATGGGGTGAAAACACTCATGGGAGAAGTCGCGCCGGTCAATTAGTTACATTAATAAAAATTACACACACACACACATTATAGTACACACACGTACATATACATACATATATTCATACATTATAATATATATCCATCCGAACATACTTTCACATTTATAATAAATACTAACTGCACCGTACAGCCCGTAAAGTTTTGGTGAATCCTACGAGAACAACTCATTTTTCCGGGATAAAAAATAGCCTATGTGCTATTCCAGGTTATCATCTACTTGTGTTCCAAGTTTCTACTAAATTGGTTCAGCTATTTTGGCATGATTGAGTAACAAACATCCATCCATCAAAACATCTAAACTTTCGCATTTACAATATAAATTAGTAGGACAATATTAGTATAGATTGGTAGAATATAGGTAGTAGGATAGGATTAGTAGGACTAGTAAGATGGATATATTTTATTTTGTTTATGGTTAAAGTCTGTTGTCAAACTTAGAAGATTTCATTGCAACGTCTCTGATCAAATTTACGAGGGCAAACTGAAAGTTCTTAGAAAATCAAAAACTGAGCAAATTAGCAAGTTATTAGTTTTATTACATATTTTCAAAATAGTGCCTATTTACATCAAATCACTAATAAAAGAACTTTGGGTCTTTTTGACGGCCTTTTACTCGGCGTCCATAAAACGTTTTCCTCGAAGTTTTTCCTTTATTGTCGCGAAAAAATAATAATCGCAAGGTGCGAGGTCGGGACTATCATCCGGTGGTGGTCGGTGGGTGACCCAGTAATTCCACGTCTGTCTTTGCCAAATAGTCGATTGTTCGCCCGGCGGTATGCGACAAGGCGTTATTGTGGTGAAAAGAGTTAGTTTTTCCCGAACTTTTTTAAAGATAAATGGCAAACAATAGTTAGTGTATCACTCTGCAGTAACTGTTTTTTGATCCTCTAAAACAATTGTCTCGTAATGATTTGTCATGCCGGAGAACTAGACCACCATTTTTTGCCTATATTTCGACTTCTTTTCACTTTTCTCGGAAGGATACACCCACTGAGCTGTCTGTTTTTTGGTTTCCGGATTATAACGATAAATCCAGCTTTCATCACTCGTAAGTATGTCGAACATAGCATTTTTTTTTATCATAAGATAGCAAACAAACAGATGGGTCCCCTGATTGAAAGAGTCAACCATCGCCTATAGACACCAAAGATGTTAATGGTGCATTGCTATCTTGTGGCGAGATCTAATGCCATATGCGTAAGTTTACCGACTACCTTACCCTCCAAACCGGAACACGACAGCGACAAGCACTGACGCTTTTGCGAAGGCTGTGATACCAGACCCGGGCGAGACAATGCAGAACTCTACCTAGTAGCCACGATGTTAGTGACTCGCATAACCAAGCGGTTGCCTTTTATAACCTGCCTGGCAGAACAGCAATTGGTCTATTCTTCAAAGGAGCCCGGAACCAACACGGGGAAGAATCTGAGTCATCTCCATTAAATCTTTGAAACATGTGCACTTGACTCGTGCCGTTGCCTAAGCTTGTTCGAATCTGCTGATAGGTCACTCTTTTGTTAATCTCTATCATACGGCACACAACACTGTTGTTATCTTCAGTTGTCGCCGTAGAAGGCCGTCCCGAACGCAAATCTACGATGAGATTAGCGTGATCACGCTAAACTTATTAAACTAGTTGTAAACAGTAGAACGAGATGGGGCTTCATCGTGAAATGCCAATTGAAGTCTATCATAACTTGTTGACTTAAATGACATTGAAAGTCTTAAAAAATAATGTAATGTAAATTTTCTCGCGTTAAATTCATGCTGACGTGACAGAAACAATTTTCAGCTTGCCGCCAAATCTTAAAACAAATGACAAATTAATTATATACTTAATAATATTGACAAAGATTTCCATTTTCAAAAATTTAATTTATTACATTGTTTACAAGTGGCCTATTCTAAAACTTTCAGTTTGACCCTCGTACGGTCGAATTTTGGCAAGTGGGCGATCACTAATATACCACACATATTATCTTATTAATTTATTATATCCCTTTAACATGACATTTTACGGTCTTTTATCTGTGATGTCATGAAATTGACATAGGTATCTGTCTGAAATATCTTAGAGTCAATAGGAAATATTATACTTTGGAAAATGAACAGTTTGTTCTAAAGGTCACAGAATAAACTTTATGAAGTTACTATATACAAGTTAATAAGTAACCCCAAGCGTTCTAGGATTATTCAAAGTTAAAATATGATTCCAGGCTCTTTCTGAAAAAGAGACCTTCCTTCCTGCCAAGGATTTCGTAAAGGGATTTATCTAGACCAAGAATTAAACTGGATACACCTTAATATTTTCATTTTTTTTTTTGTTTTATTTTTAGTATTTGTTGTTATAGCGGCAATGGAAATACATACTTTGTGAAAATTTCAGCTTTCTAGCTATCACGCTTTATGAGATACAGCCTGGTGACAGACAGACAGACGGACAGACAAGTAAGGAACCCTAAAAATAGATATTTTTTTTATCCCGCGGTAACAGTATTTTCTGTTGTGGCAACGTGTATGCAAATTGTACAATATTAGGTTACGTGTACAAACAAACAAACTCACTTTCAGATTTATATAAAAATATTTCTGTTCTGAGATAAATTATATTTAGAAAGCCTCATTAATTGAAATATGAAAACATAATACATTTAGAAAGCATCTCGATGCCCTTTATAAATTATGGCCATTGCTTTCAACTCATTAAAATTTTATTAAATGATTGTGTTTTTCGTAATTAATTGATGACAAATTAATTTCATATTAACGTCTGGTACTTAATATGTTTTTGTTTGTTATGGTCACAGAGTATTTAAATTTATGTCGTCTGCGGTTAACCGTGTTACGATACCAAATAACACCTTTAATTATCCGACAGGGTTAGTATTCTTAATTGTTTTAGGCATAAAATACCTCAAACCTAGCGTTCAATTGGTTTACAGATTCTTTTGTGTGTATTTAAAAACAAAATGAGTTAATCTATACATCTATACAAATAAATAAAATTGGAGTGTCTGTTTGTAATATTAAAATAATCGCTTTTTACCCGACTGCAGGAGGGTATTGTGTTTATCAGTCTATATATGTATGTATGTATGTATGTATATTTGTTCCTATGTGGCATTCTAGAGGCCAAACGCGTACGCTGATTTTGATGTTTCGCATGTCAATCGATTCGTCTTAACTTTGCGAGTGTCACTAAAGACATAAATTAATAAAACCCACCATGGAAACCACCAGGCGCCATATTGTCAAAATTAAAAAAAATATATATTGATGAACAATATCATGTGGGGTATCGTTGAAAAGGTATTTAAAAATAATTTTGGGTTTTATTCATCATTTTTTTAGTTTAAGATATATAACGATTTAAAGTTAATTTTCCTATTTATATTCACGTACTTTATACACACCTATATACCTACCTACTTCAGTATTTCTTATTCGGTATTCATTTCATTAATCAGTATTTATCATCAGTTAGACAATATTTTCAACCGACGAAAAAATGGAGGTTATCAGTTTGACATGTATGTATGTAATATTGTTGGAATTGGATAAAATTTGAGTATGATGATATATTTTGGCGTCCAAGCACATGTACTAAAATTGCGTAAGTGTATGTATATTTGTATGTTTGTCCAGGAATTTTTCGGGAAAAAAAAGATATATCGAGATAATTATTTTTAATTTAAAATAAGTTGTATAACAACTTAGGGAACTGTCTAAGTTTTATCAAAATCGGTTCAGTAGTTCTTACTCCGTGCAGGTCCGGGCTTCTTTGAAGAATAGGCCAATTGTCGTTCTACTAGGCAGGTCGTAAGAGGCGATTGATTGGCTATTTCCGTCACTACCATCGTGACTACTAAGTGTTAGATTTCTGCAACGTCTTGCCGGGATATTTAGTACCACTGCCTTAACTATTCCTGCTACAATATCGTCAATGATTATCATTGTCGTGTTCCGGTTAAGAGGGTAAGGTAGCCGGTACACCTTTGCATGTGGCATTGCCATCCCGTCACACGGATAGCAACACACCATTAACATCTTCGGTGTCTATAGGCGACGTTTTATCTTTCCATCTTTCTATCAGGAGAAGCATCTGCTTACAGCACTCAATCTTCATAAACAAATAATATCTATACCTTGTGATACTATCTACTCCGAACTCGCTAATGTTTTTTTTAGATCATAAGATAGCAAACAAGCAGATGGGTCTCCTGATGGAAAGAGTCAACTATCGCCTATAGACATCAAAGGCGTTAATGGTGCGTTGCTATCTTATTGCGAGGTCTAATAAATCCAAACCGCAACACGACAGTGACAATCACTGACGCTACTGCGGCAGAAATAGATAAGGCGAGGGTACCAGAGTCCAGACCTAGGCGAGACAATGCATAAATCTACCACCTAGTATCCACGATGGTAGTGACTCGTATAGCCAATCGGTCACCTTTTACGACCTGCCTGGCAGAACGGCAGTTTGCCTATTCTTTAAAGTTCTATAATCGATGTAGGTACATACATATAAAACAGTTCATGAATTTTAATTCATCACAGAACGATTAACCGTCGGGGCCCTTTGTGAAAATTTGATAGCTAAAAATTTAATGGGCCCCGACTGTTAATCATTCTGTGATGAATTAAAATTCATGAATTATTATCATGAATTATAAGTCGGTTAAAAATTGTTGGGTTCTTAGGATCACCGCTGTCAGATTTGGGCAGGATAATGTCTGTCAGATATGCTAGACCAGGGCTTGCCAACCAGGGGGCACGCTCCCCTAGGGAGGCGTAAAGAAATATTAAGGGGGAGAGCGTCGTACGTAATATGTAAGATTACATTTCCTAAAAAAAATAACGAGTAGGTAAATAAGTAATATATGGGGGCATGAAAATATTATTTTTGGCTCGGGGAGGGTCGGCGAAATAAAGGTTGGGAAAGCCTGTGCTAGCCTATTATACTCTTGTAAAACTATTCATGGTTTATGTCGGGAAATTACCTTCCAAAATGTAATTTCCCAGCGTAATTCCTGCAAAGTTGAATAATTGGAAACTTGACGAATTGGAATTATGACCGTTTAAGCTGGTAATGAACAAGCGCTTTAGTGCTTAATTGCGAAGAAATTATTAACACAATTCTGTGCGAGAGTTGACAGCCAAGAGAGTTTATTCAATTATGACGTTAGTTATAAAGTGTTGCTTTTAACCCCCGACGCGAAAAGACAAATAAGTTTAATTTGTATATATGTCGCAGTGAAATTGTCAATAGCCGTTAGATTATAATCTACCTAGGGATTTTATAATTTGGTTAGGTTAGGTTAGCAGTTAAATTATAATATCACTTAGGTAAATTATAATCTAACGGTACTGACAATTTCACTGCGACATATATTTGTGCATGTATATCGTGTACATCTGTGTGTATATATTTATATATTTATCTGTGATACTTTAGCTCAGCTCTCAAATGCATGGATTCGCCATGAGTATGCTTTTTTGTTATGTCAGGCTTATCATATAAATAAATTAATAAATGCGTGTTGGACCACGCGCAATGTAGGGTTCCGAAGTTGTCCATCACAATAATGCGGACTTTGCGGAGAATAGGGCTTTTATTGTTTTATAATATGAACATTTAAGCTATTCAACGTCTATGACAAATATGTATCCGCACCACAGGTTCACCGCCTATAAAAACTTCTCTAGTACATTTTATAAGTTGGTAGACTATTACTCAAATACTTGTGAAGCCTTCTAAGCCGTGATAGTTTTCCTTTTATTGTTTTATAGTATGAACATTTAAGCTATTCAACGTCAATGACAAATATATATCCGCACCACAGGTTCACCGCCTATAAAAACTTCTCTAGTACATTTTATAAGTTGGTGGACTATTACTCAAATACTTGTGAAGCCTTCTAAGCCGTGATAGTTTTCCTTTTATTGTTTTATAGTATGAACATTTAAGCTATTCAACGTCAATGACAAATATATATCCGCACCACAGGTTCACCGCCTATAAAAACTTCTCTAGTACATTTTATAAGTTGGTCGACTATTACTCAAAAACTTGTGAAGCCTTCTAAGCCGTGACAGTTTTCCTTTTAAGTTCGTTACATTTACTACTATCGTGATTTTGCCCATCTCCAAAACACACTTGGAGGGGGGGGGGGGGACACTTGACTCTAACAAAAATTAGCACTTTAAAGCTTAATATTTTACAAACGAGTCCCTTAATCTAAACCTCGTTTTCACAAACCTATGTCATCATCATCATCATCATATTTAAGAGCTAGGCACTTGTCTGTGAAGCGATCTCCATTTTTCTCTATCAAGGGCGAGCTCTTTCACCGCTTGATAGGAGGCTGTGTTGGTTTTGTGTCTGACATGGCTTATGAATTCTATCCTTGGTCTTCCTCTACCTCGTCTTCCCTCCAACTATTCCTCCTTCCTCCAACAAACCTATGTACGTGACAAAAAACATTAACATTCCCACTTTATAAGTATAGAAGCTACCCTTAAAAAATATATTTTCAAGATTTTATGTTACCATTTTGTTGCCGTGACTAATATGTATATTCGTGCCAAATTAAATATTTCTAGTACTAAGGATCTTTGAGCTATCGTGCGGACGGACGGACGGACGAACAGACATAGCGAAACTATAAGGGTCCCTAGTTAAATTCGGAACCTTAAAAAGGATATTAAATCAGGATGTTTAGGGTAGGTCCGCTATGATAAAAAGTACTACAAAACCGACCCGAAAACTTAGATAAAATTATTAGTTGTGAAAATATGACAGCTAACTACGGAAACCTACATAGAGCATAGAGTCTGAAAATTGATTTACTAGGTAGTAGAGTTCTGCACTGTCACGCCTTACCTATTCCTGCCGCAATAGCGTCATGCTTGCCGTTGTTGTGTTCCAGTTCGAAGGATAAGGTAGCTGGCAGGCTTACTTAGTGGCATGGCCATCCTGCCGCATGGATAGCATCGCATCATTAACATCTTTGGTGTCTGTAGGCGATGGTTTCTCTTTCCATCAGTAAAGTAATCTGTTTGTTTGCTATCTAATGGTGTAACAAAAAAGTTGTGTTCGGGTTTGGAAGATAAGATAACCAGGTTTTTATTTTGTATCGTTAGATAGCAAACAAGCAAATGGCTCTTTTGGTGGAGACAAGGGCGGATCCAGAGGGGGGTCATTAGGGATCATGAACCCCCCTAGGCAGGAGTCTTAGTATGGATTTATTAGGATTAGAGAAGGATTAGAAGCTATCTTGACTGAACCTCAAATATGTGATCCCCCTGGACCGAAGACTGGATCCGCCCTTGGATGGAGATATATATGGCATTCCAACCTAGCAACACGATTATTTATTTATTTATTTATTCAGAAAACTCACAGTGATATAACACAATAATGTTGTAAATCAGGGAAAAAAATAAGCCAATTAAGAGTTTCCATAATTAGACAACAATGAACTTACAACAGACACAATGTGTACAATATACAAATTTGACTTGAAAGTTAGTTTTCAAAAAAAAAGCAACGCATCCTTAAAATCTTTGGTCGGTGGTTATCTCTTTCCGTCATGGGAATTATCTGCTTCTTTGTCATCCTATGATACAAAACATAAAAATATTACAAAATAAATGTAGCCCAGGTCAACACGGGTGAAACTTATATAAAATCATTAGTTTTCTAAATGTAACTCCTAACTACAGAACCCTACATTAATCATGGCCTGACACGCACTAGGCTGGTTTTATATTTATGTTGATTTTCAAACACACTTCCCACTTTCGCTTTCCTTACAAACAATGGATGAGACGCTCCCACACAATTTATCAGAAAAGTTAAAACAATCAAATATCACTTTCCGTTTGAATTATTGTTTTTTTATAAAGACAGAGTTGCGTAATACAATTACTGCGTAGTACATATGACATTCCGTCAAAATACCTTAACTACCACAGAAATATTTTTAGTGAAACTGAATCCAATTTTGCGGCAAATATGGATGTTACGTTGTAATGCTATTTATAAGCGTGGGAATGATTTATTCCCATTTTCCACTTTACAAAAAAAAGTTTTTCTTTCACCCAAAAATAATTCATACTGGATGTGTTTTCTACCAATCCCCTTACTACAAAAATATTTGTCTCATATTTTTATCACGTCAAGTTTTTGACATATCCACATTAACCTAAGGAAGCTATCTTGTTAGCTGTGTCTTAGTTTATAGTTTGTTTTTATTACATTTACCTAAGTACTATCTCAATATTTTCATTTGTTTTAAAAAATCATCAGGGCAGTGTAAATTAAACCCAAATAACTTTTGCTATATTTGTGGTTAAAAAAAAAAATATAAAAAAGACGAAACCAATCCATCGATGGGAAGCAGGACCAATCACTGAGGCCGTAAATTGAGCCTATTTCTATTACTTTCCAATTTCAGTAACAAACCTTGACAAAAAATGGGTTCCTGGTATAATGTGTGAAAATTGCAGAAGTATATTATGGAACTGCGCTACAGGAAAAAGAAAACATTTGTGGTTCGGCATCTTTATGATATGGAGAGAACCAACAAATCATACTAGTGATTGTTACTTCTGCCTCACTGAAACTACAAGTTTTAACAACAAAAACCGAAAGTACATACAATATCTTGATGTTACATCAGTCACAAAACCAAGTCCAAAAAACATAATTTTACCGCTGCTTCACATCAAACTGGGACTCATGAAAAACTTTGTCAAAGCACTTGACATGCTTTCAAGTATTTAAAAACCATTTTCCGAGTTTGTCTGCAAAACTCAAAGAAGGAATCTTTGTGGTGTGATGGATACTTAATACTTATCCAGTGTCGAAAAAGATGTTTGGTATTTATTTAAAGCGGTAGTGAAAAAATTCTAGGGAAACAATAAATCTGAGAATTATACAGAAACTGTTTCCAATTTATTGAGAAATCACCAAATAAAAGGAGTGAATATGTCATTAAAAATTCATTTTTTATATTTTAATCTGTGTTTTTACCTGAGAACCTGGGAGGCGTGATGATGAGCATGAAGAACGTTTTAACCAGGATTTGAAAGTTTTTGAGGAAAGATACCAAGGATTTTGGGATAAAAATATGTTACCGGATTACAGCTGATATAATAATTTATCAATATAAAAGAAGGACTAACACGAGTCATTTTTGATTTGTTTTTGAGATAATGTATAAAAATTATTTAAAAAAATATCTATTCTATACATATAATAAAATCGTAGGAAAGTCAAAACTGTACATTGAATATTTTTTTAAAAGAATACTTAGGGCGTGATCTACAATCGTATTGAAGCCAAAAATATAGTTTTTAGAATTTTTGTCTGTTTGTCTGTATGTATGTCCGGGGTAAACTCAAAAAGTACTGCATGGATTTACTTCAAATTTTACATGAATATTACTAATAGGTCGGGTCAACATATAGGCTACATATTATCACGCTATCGCCTACGGAGGAGGAGCAGTGCGGAGTAAACGAACTCCGCGCAGACGAAGTCGCTGGCAACAGCTAGTAGTAAATATTTACAGTTTGTTTCAGGGACATTGCAGAAGTCACATATAAGAATTCGCGGAAAGTTTTTTTTTATAATAATTATTATTATTTATTTCGACTGCAGAAACCTTTTTTTTATATCATAAGATAGCAAACAAGCACATGGGTATCCTGATGGAAAGAGTCAACCATCGCCTATAGACACCAAAGATGTTAATGGTTCGTTGCTATCTTGTGGCGAGGTCTAATGCCACATGCATAAGTTTACCGGCTACCTTACCCTCCGAACCGGAACACGACAGCGACAAGCACTGACGCTATTGCTGCAGGAATAGGTAAGGCGGTGGTACCAGACCCGGGCAAGACAATGCAGAACTCTACCACCTAGTACCCACGATGTTAGTGACTCGATAGCCAATCGGTCGCCTTTTACGACCTGCCTGGCAGAACGGCAGTTGGCCTGTTCTTCAAAGGAGGCCGGGACCAACACGGCGAATATCTTTATTAAAAATTTTACAAATGTTTTATTGATGGTAGTTTTATAGTTTAATACACCATAAATGTCCCGTTGTTGTCTCTATGACAAAAAATAGACATTAAATTACCTTAAAAAATTAAACGTTTTAACGCTTTTTAACGTTTGAAAGTAAAGAGCAGGAATAAAATATATATTTTGGATTTATAAGATCTATTATAGCTCAGGATTTTGCCGGCCACCGATAAAATTTTCATATCTCGAAAACGTCTCCGTCTTATAACTTGTAGTTAGCGCTATTTTACTGGAACTCTGAGCTCTTAGCTTGATAATATTTTTACATAATATCATAAATGATAAAATTTTACACAAATTACTTAACGTACAACAATTTTTGCTAATTAGGTTTTGTGGAGTTAAGGTCTAATTTATGCATTACCTACTCCACGAACAAAGGCTATTTATTATATTTTATTCGAAGAGTACATTGTTTACTATTAATGAATTTACTTCGGGAGAGATTAAGCATAAGATTAATTTGTTTGCACGTGTTTATGTTTGAAATATCTTCATTAACTTTTTGATTAAGAAATAAGCTTTTTGTTTGGCTCGAATTTTGAGGTTCCATGCTCAATGTCTGGGTCGGGCGGGCAAAAGGCTATCAAGTTTCTTAATATGCGCGTCCTTTTGAATGAACAAATATTTTTTTTAATTTGTATAATATATTTTAAAAAAATCGTGACACACTGACTGATATATCAACTCCCAGCCTCAACCCTTGTACCAAGATGCTGTTATTTTCACAGGGGTTGTTTTTACGATGTACACGGGGAATAAAAAAAATCATCCCCTATGATGGAGAAATAGAGGGTGAAATATATTATGAGATTTCTTACATTGACGATATTTTAATTTACCCGCGGCTATAGCTTCCTGGTCAGCTGGTACGCCTACAGTCTAAACTTTAAAAACTGAATTAAAATAAAACTTATATATATTCATAGATAACTTTGAAGTATGTAGGTACCGGAGAAGATCATCACTGATATGTTTGTGACTGACATGACTAACGAGATTGTTCTGGTGCTGTCCGGAGGTGGTTTCAAATGTCTTTGTACGCTATTGTTTATACAAAGAGAGTCATAAATGCAGAGAGAGCAAGGCAAATATGCAGAGATCGTGTCGTCGTATCGATGTATGGCTCTCAAGTTTCTCTGCCTATCACTTAAGGGATCCGGCGTGAAGATTTATCGGTCTATAGATAAAAGTTAAAGTAGTTCAATGTTAATCTACGTTTATTAATAAATTGATATATCGTATGTAGTCTAAAATAAAAGAACTTTAATTAATTCAGTCCGCAGGACGTAAGTAAGAGTAAGAGTAAGAGTAAGAGTCATCACTTAAACTCAAATGTAAGATCTCATTCAACACTCAACTCTAATTCGTGTCCGAAGTCATATTATTATCATTATTCAAATCATAATCTATACAAATAATCTATACAAATAAATAAAATTGGAGTGTTTGTTTGTAATATTAAAATAACCGGTTTTAACTAAATACATATGGATGTATACACGGTACATATACAAAAATAACACTCTTTACGATTTTTGTCTGTCTGTATGTCTGTCTATCTGTCTGTCTGTCTGTTTGTTCCGGCTAATCTCTGGAACGGCTGGACCGATTTTGACGGGACTTTCACTGGTAGATAGCTGATGTAATAAGAAGTAACTTAGGCTACTTATAAAAAAATACCTCGCGGACGAAGTTTCGGGCCCAGCTAGTATAGTAATAATAATCTAGGTTAGTTGAGTAAAATGAGACCGATTCGATTTGGTCAATTTGTTAGCTAACCTAAGTACGAATCGAGAAGGTTCGGGTTAATTCCCGACAGGGACAAACGTTTGTATGAAGAGCATTGATTTCTATATTTCTGGTTTTAGGTGTTTATTATGTATATTGCAGTGTTTATATATTATGTATTTCTGATTTCTGTATATAACTCAAGCAAATAATTGCTTTCTTTACGATTTGATCAATTCCTGTAATTTATCTAAAAAAAACTTTATCAATTTCTCCCATCTTACAATTATCTTTACATACGACGGAATATGAGTAAGCGTAAGATTGCTTGGGAAGATTGGAGTCCAAACTAAGTAGTACCCATTTTATAAATCTGCTGGCCTTTACCTCCAAACATTAAGTATTAATAATTATGGAATGGATTTTCATCAAAAATTGTAAGTTACAAAAGAAACATCTTCACTACGTAAGTTTTAAAAGGCTTACAAACGCGTGTAGTGTATATAGGGTCGTTACATAACAGATGAAAATATTTAAACCCAGCATTCGGTACTTCTATCCAAAGATATCCAGTTAATAACAAACCTCATTCAAGGGTTTAAAACTTTTTGATTTGTATTAAATTTTATTCGGATACGAAATTTTGTACGTATTCGCATGATGTTTGTTTTTAGCTGGATATATTGGTTAGACGTACCGAATGCTAGGTTAAAATATTTTCACCTATTATGGAATGACCCTATATATCTATGTATATTTTGTGCGTGTGTGTATAATTCTTAATAACTTTATATGCGTGTAAATTTTATAAGACGCCTGGCCTATAAGGTATAATTTGCTATAACCAAACGTGTCACTTTTAACATGAATTCTTACTAAGTGGTAGAGTTCTGCAAAGTCTCATATTGGTTTGATTGCCTTGTCTATTCTTGTTGGAATAATGCTAGTTTTTCTTTCTGTCATTTTAAATTAGAGAGTAAGGTAGCCGGTGAATTTGTGCATGTAGAATTATCATTTAACCACACTGTAAGGAACTTACCATTAACATCTTTGCTATCTATAGACGGTGGTTGTCTCTTCTCCATTTCATCAGGAGAGCCATAGCCGATAAATTTTAAAGTGTCTAACATCGCGATATTTTTACACTGGTAAGCTGCAATAAATGAAATAATAATAATTGGTGTTAAAGAAACATTTATTTGTGTTGACAAAAGCAAAAAATCATCATTATGTCAAAAATCGATTAGATACCAGTTTGAGACGCCTGTCATTAGTGTTGTGTATCGAAATGCGACCACAAAGGCCGTTGACTGCCCACTTGAACGAGAAAAGAACAAGATCGAGCGGAACGGAACGGATAACGGCTCGCCGCCATATTGGTAGCTCTTACTTTAGTACGGTTGGCAGCATTGTTCATAAGCAAACCCTCTAAAACTTGTATCTAACTTCACGCTAGTAACAGTTGTTTACGAATTGAATTGAACGTTGCTATACTCGTGTTAATAAAATGTTTATTATGTTTTATTACATACGTGCTTTCGTCGTTATTATCGTAAATGAATATACGATTATATAATCATTGTGTAACTTTTAAGTAAAATATGTGTACATTAAGTGAATTATTGTGTTACGATTGTAAAACTAGATGAAAGTGTGGTTATGTTGTCAGTTAAGTTAAAAAAAAATACAATGAATATGAACGAGTGTTAGAAGTAAACAAACGGTTACTTTGGTAAATATTAAAATACTGTACTAATTAATGAAACAAATGTGTTAAATTAATGCTTCATAATTGTAGTAATTTTATTATATTTATTTTTTAATATTATTATTTATCGTTTAGAATATAAATGATTTCATTGGCATAGATACATATACTTTCTCCAAAAATATAATGTTTTATTATATTTTATTGTTTTTAATATAATCAATATAATTTTTAAGCAGTCACAATATTTTTTCTATATTAAAATTAGATCATTTAAATCATCGTTTATTTGTTATTGGTCCATAGAATTTTTTTTAACATCAAGCTTTAATTAAGTACTACCTAGTACTGTCATAAGTCATAACTCATAATCGAGGACTTTCGGTTATTAGGGTCCGTTTTATAAAGTTTGTTTAGTATATACTTAAGTAGTTTGGTTAAAATGGACCATAGTTTATACATTTATTAACACGTTTTTTGTACGATTCTATTGTTTTTTACTATTATAAAAAATATGTATACATGCCATTAAGTACCTAAATTGAAATGATATATATAATATAAATATACATATATGTATGTTACGTTTTAATACATTTTACTCGCTTTTTATATATCTACATATTATAAAAATTACCTAAGTTAGTAAATGAAAGTAAGATAACGATATAATTTTACGTAAATTTTGGAATATTTATGTAATGAGACGTGATACGTGACTTAACCGACCGTGAACAACCAGTTGAGTTGCCTACTAGAGATATGGTTCATGGTCCAATTTGTCGCCTCTAATTTGCCGCGACGACCTTCCATTTCTAAATAGTTCAATTTATATGATAATAAAATACCGATAAGGATCATTGCCTTAATTCAGAGAATTTAAACCAGATGATTCGAAATGCATTGGCCTACAAAGTATAAATTACAAGCTTATTATTTTTTATAAAACTAGGGCTGCCCTCTCTCATTGTTTGAACATAATAATAATAAATATAGGGTACGAATTGATCTAAACCCAATTTGTGATATAGGTGTTAGTCAACGACACTAATGCATAGAAAATAGAAATACCTACGTATTTAGATACTGTCATATACATAACAAACACGTAAACGCATCTATGCTCCTCCCGCAAATGTTTGTCCCTGTCGGGAATTGAACCCGAGCCTCAACGATTCATAGTTAGATTTGATAACAATTAGGCCCACGGGTCGATCTACGGATTTGGTAATGTTTTTACTAGGGATGGGCCGAAATTCGTTTTACATTCGGTTTAACCGAATTTCGGCAGATTGAGCCGAACTTCGACATTCGGCCGAAATTCGGTTTCAATGCCGGACATTCGGTGCTAGAAAAAAGTACCTACTTGTACTATTTTATTGAAATCTACACTAATATCATAAAGAGCAAAGATTTGTATTTTTTTATATGTATCGAATAAAAAACTACTGGACCGATTTGAAAAATTTTTTTACCACTATAAGGTATATCATCCCCGAGTAAAATAGGCTATATTATACTTTCAAAAAATTAGAGATCCCTACCTTACCCATGGTATCAAAATTTTATCTATGTCATTATTTTCCGAAAACCATTAACGACATATAAAATAATTTAAGTAAATGCGTAAACAAGTCACGATGTGTCGCTCTCAAGAAGCGCGCTAAAATTGAACCGAAGTTCGGCCGAAATTCGGCCGAATCTTTTATTTTCACCGAATGTTCGGCCGAAGTTCGAATTCGGTTCAAAGCACATTCGGCCCATCTCTTGTTTTTACAGATTATGGTTTTAAGATATTAATTATCTCTCGGTGTTGATCTCTTAGCTCCTCTTGAAAAAAGAATATCTTTCCTGTCAAACGGTTCATAAAATTTGAATGATTGGCCAAGAATATTACTACTATCGTGACTCCTAGATTTTTTTTATTGCATAAGATAGCAAACAAGCAGATGGGTCTCCTGATGGAATGAGTCAACCATCATTTATAGACACTAAAGATGTTAATAGTACGTTGCTATCTTGTGGTGAGTTCTAATGCCACATGCATAAGTTTACCGGCTACTTTTACCCTCCAAACCGGAACACGATACTGACGCTATTGCAACAGGAAGCAAGGTAAAGCGGTGTTACCAGACCCGGACGAAACAATGCAGAACTCTACCACCTAGTAGCCTCGATGATAGTGTCCGCATAGCCAATCGATCGCCTTTTACGACATGCCTTCAAAGGAGCCCGCGACCAACATGAAGAATCTATACATATAATAAAATTGTAGGAAAGTCAAAACTGTACATTGAATATTTTTTAAAAGAATACTTGGGGCGTGATCTACAATCGATATCCAAGCCAAAAATATAGTTTTTAGAATTTTTGTCTGTAGTATCTTCGGCTAATCTTGGGTGCACTTTGTTGTACCGCTGCTTACTCTTTTAGGGACACGGGCGTGAAGATACTTTATTGGCAGGGTAGTTATAGTAAGTTTACCAGTTGCCGTACTCTCTAATGCCAGGTCCTATTCAACTTTTGACTTTCCTACGACTTTATTTTATGTTATCATTAGTTAACCAACAAACACGGCTCTGCTGAGGGAAGAAAAACCGTCGCCTAGACTCCAAAAACTTTAATGGGGCGTTGTTGCTGTTATGATGGCAATACCGCATGCATTAGTCTACCAGCTATCTTTCCCTTCAAACTGGAACACGACCATGACAAGCATTGCGGCCAGCTGCGGATCTATGATTTGGTTCAGGGGGGTACAATCACCTTAATTCACCTGCTTAATATTCCAATTCTTATAATTTGAAAAATTGGACGTAACTCAAAAGGAGGGGAAACTGCACCCATTATTACCCCCCCCCGTGAGTTACGTCCAATCCAGGTACAAACGGTGATACTATATAGGTACACGGGTGAGACGTTGCGGAACTCTACCACCTAGTAGTCACGCTGGTAGTGACACTTATAGCTAATCGTTCACCTTTTATGAATTGCTCGGTAGAATGTCGATAGTCTATTTTTAAAAGGGGTCCCAACCGACCCGGCAGATAACTTGTGTTGTGTTCATTGGACAAGGGAATATCGGTCACTGACACACACACACACACACACGTCACGAGACAAATTACCATAAGGTAAGCAAATTATTTGTTTGTGTTATGGGTGTTAGTCAACGATACTAATACATAGAAATACATATATAAATACAGGAATATATTTAATAAACACCCAAACCCGGAAATACAAACATTTATGCTCATAAGTTCTCACAAATGCTTGTCCCCGTCGGGGATCGAACCCGAGCCCCGTCGCTAACCGCTCGACCAGCGGGGCGGTACTATTATCCTAATGTACCGTACCGTTTCGACCATACTGCAGTAGATAAGTGGAGATATTATCTCTACGCGCTTTAACGATAAGAAAACAAGTCGACAAATTTTTCTTAGTTGCATATCATTAAAAGCTGGATTCGAACCCGAAACCAAAAGATTTAAGCGAATCGAGAATAACATGCACAAGGTACCTATTTTCAAATGATTTATTTGAAATCGTGTTCCAATGCAATAGTTTTATAACTCCAACTGTCCGAACGTAAGTAATAGGGTGAGAAGGGTAAAAAAGGGTCCCGGGATTTCTGAATGGGGCAGCCAATTGCCTCATACAGGAAGCGCACCTGCTACCTGCTCGAGGCTTAGAAATGCGATCAAAGCGGTGATTATTTAGTATTTTTTACCATTTTTATGCGTTATTTTTTTCTTATATTTATAAAATTACCAACGAATACTCTTAGATTTCTTCATTGACTTGTATAAACTAGCTGACCCGCGCAGCTTCGCTCGCGAATAAATTAATGTGTCAATAAAGATTATATAAAAAACTTTAAGCCCTGTAAGGGTTGATTTAAAAAAGCCTGTTTCATCCTGTATCTTCAATTATCTCCATGCCAAATTATTACGACTCTGAGTTCAGACGCGACGGAATACTTGAGGCGATTGCATTCCCGTTACCTTTCTCGCTCTAACAAACGGTAGTTCTGAGCGACAGAAAATGATAGGGCGAAGGAAAAGGGCGATTTCATCCTGATAGGTACAGTCCAACTCTTAATCTATTCGAAGCTTTGCGGGTCAGCTAGTCTGATATACATCCTACAGTACATATCTATATATTAATATGTGAAGGAAAAACTTTGGACCTCTTTTTAAGACAATTGCGCGAACGGTGGAGTATGAAATTTGGCACAGTTAAAGTTTACAAGTTTACATACAGAAACCTATCTTTTAAGAGAATGCCTTAGAAATGCATTAAATTAATAAAAATAAATATTACACACACTACATTCATTTGACATACGTATATACGATACACACATATATACGATGCTATTTTCTTTACGGCTAAAGTCAGTTGTCAAACTATAAATAGTTTTTATTGTTTAGTCTAGGGTCGAATTTCGACCGCAGGCGAACGCTAGTATAAATAAACACATATATTTTTATGATTAAACATTTACATAAATATGTATACATATATATATACATTTATACATACAAAATTACCCATTGCTCGTCTCTTAAGCCCAGTCTTACACGAGGAAGAAAATAATATTAACAAAATTAAAGAAATGAAAAAAGTATCTTTACGCCCGTATCCCCGAAGAAGTAGGCAGAGGTTTGTGATTAGTGGCAAGCCTATCGCTAACCGGGCACTTATCCAATCCTGGGCAATGGTGTCTTTATCAGAAAACTAAAAAAATATCATTTTTGATTTGCCCGACCTGGGATTCGAAGGAGACTTCCTGTGGTCAACGCAAACGCCGGACCAACTAGACCACATAAGAATAAACATCAAAAGTGGCCAATGCGTTGATGTAGATGGCGAGATAAAAGGTTACCTCTATATCGTTAGGAAACAAACAATTAAACCAAAGTGAATCTAAACATCTATCAACATCCGATTCACCCTACCTTCCCCTCAAGAGAAACCCGGCCATTCTAATTATATTGGTTTTTATTACCATAATGAAGCGTCGAAGACATATTATAATATTATGTAAGTTCTGACGTATTTGTTAAGACTAGTTGCGAAAAAAGAAATTCAAAGTTTTATAATTAATATTTCATTTTTAATTTATTGCACAGAACGACAATTACGTTATTTTAGTCCGAGTTGGTTTGGGCCCCGCTCTAAAGAACAGACTAATTGCCGTTCTGCGAGGCAGGTCGTAAAAGCCAACTGATTGGCTATACGTGTTATTAACATCGTGACTACTTAGGTGGTAGAGTCGCAACCTCTCGCCCGGGTGTACGTTACCACCGCCTTAGCTATTCCTTCCGCAATAGCGTCAACGCTTACCGTTGTCGTGTCGTACCGTTGTCCAATTTGTCTCCGCCTCTGAACATATTGTCATTAAAATTATAAATTGATTTATTAAATTTGTAACGAATACTATTATTTTAATAACTGAACGAAATAAAATGTAACTACTGTATTGGTGACAAAATAATAAATAAAAAGGAGTCACAGTTAGGGATTGATGATCGATTTATTAGGTTTACGTACGTACGTACGTAAACCAAAGTACGTACGTACTTATTTAAGTAATAAAACTAATAATATAAGAACGAAGTTTGTATTGACGTAATGCACTTCAATTTTATTGGTAATCCATCTCTTATTTTACACATATACTAACATTAATTTGATAATTCATACCTGGGAATACTTTTTGTTTATATAAGAACGAAAACATAACGTGGCGATAGATCTATTTATTAGGTGATACAACTTGATGACAAATATAAATTTTGGTGACAAGAAATATAGTCCCCTTATAAATCCCCCATCCGTTGATAAGGATGATATTCTACTCAACAATTTATTTAACTACGTAGTATGTTATTAGTTAACTTCTCGTATTTTGGTTTGTATGTTTTAGCCACGAAATTGTGAACAAAAAATTAACAAAAGATTACCTTGAAAAACTTAAAAAAAAAAGAATAATATCGACACGCAGGGATTGAACCTGCAACCATCTCTCTAAAGCCGGGAGGCTCTCCCACTGAGCTAGTGTCGACAGGCTCAACGTGGCGAAATTCTTCTTAAATCAGTTCATCGTTACAGATGAAATTCACATTTATAATTTTGATCAGTACTTTCGTATTTCTAATTATTTTTGTGTTATAGCACTCACCCCGTGCTGGGAAAACTGGAAAAACTTTAAAAACAACAAAGAAAAATATCGACACGAAGAGATTGAAACTGCGACCATCTCCCTAACGCCGGGACGCTCTCCCACTGAGCTAGTATCGACAGTTTCGATGTGGCAAAAAAAAAATAATTAAAAGATTACCTTGATTGTAAAATCTGTATAATTAATTTATTAAGGCACTTGTTTCTAACGTAAATGTTGATATGTAATACCAATTACATAATTGTTAGGCTTATATCTGTTTGATAATTATCTGTTAATTATGATTATTATCACGATTGTTATCAAGGAACATATTTTTGTTGATACTTTCAAGATAGAATAAAAAAAATTAAACGTGAATGAGAGGCATTCTGATAAAGTTTTAAGACATTTAAAATGATTAATCTTAATTTATCTCGGTTTTGTTTATTTGATAAAACTTGTTTTAGGAATGCTTCACTGACGAGAGGCTCCATTATCCTCAGAACAAGTAATAACTATAGAAATAAAAAACTTGACTGCGAAGCGAACCTAAAATCGGTTAAAAATTCTAGCTGCCTATGCCGTGGGTGTTTTCGCGGGGAACCCTCCGTTTTCACCGTTACCCGATTCGAGATTTTTCGAAAATAGAATAGATGGTTCTCTTGTCATAACGAAGCTGTTCACAAAATCAAAAAAAAAGTTCGTCGGACCCTTCTTCTAGCACATTTGGGTGAAAATTTGATGTAGCCTAATATGTCACCCAAATGAGATAAAGCCTTCAGCATCATAGGTTAAGTGCGTACCAAAGAAATCCATATTCAAAAATATAACCCTTCTTCTAGTAGGGTCAGGTAAAAATTAAAATTAAGGCGAGGTATTTCGGCGCGCGTCAATTCTATAGGAAATGGGTGGCACGGTATGTTCTGAAACCGCTGAGAAACGTGTTAATTTTCGGATAAATAAATATAGGATATCACCTGAAAACCAAAATTTAGCACATTCTTTTATGTATTTACAACTAAATATCACCATATAAAAATCAAGTGGAAGATTAGAAATATGATTAACAAATTATTTGTTTTAGAGATTTTTTTAGCCTGTTTTCGGAATTTTATATGATTGAGTAAAGTACATTCTATCATGAAATAAGTTAGCACATTTCTTAGATAATATCTTCAGGTATATCGTGTAATTTTTGTAAAATTGTTATTTGACAATCAATAAATGTTTAAACAAACTAGTTTTTTTTCCGTTTGTCGCGATGCCTCACCTTAACTTGGTAATGGACAACTAATTAATCCATATTAATATTATAAATACGAAAGCTTGGATGTTTGGATGTTTCTTACTCAATCACACAAAAACTACTGAACGGATTGGAATGAAATTTTGCACACAGGTAGATGATGACCTGAAATAGTACATAGATTCGCCAAAAACTTTTTTAATGCAGCGGGCTGCACGCGGCAGTAAAATTACTGACGTCTGAAGATTTTTTAAAATCATCTTTTTAGTCAGCGTCTTACGTAACTTCAAAATCAAGTATCTATTGCAGTAAAATATGCGAAAATGAGTCTTAATAAGATGTTCATGAATTCGATGTATTATAAATTCCTCTTAGAGTTGATTCTATGTTAAAAGAGTCAACTGCAGTCAAAAGCAGTTAAGATGACTTCTAAAACTCATGAGAAATATAACTGAAGTATGCGCGGTCGTCGAAAACTTAAAATCAGATTCAATTCTCTCGGGAATTCTGGAAGACATGTCAATAACATTGAGAAATTGTGAAATTTTATTAAATTTATCGAATCAGCTGCAAACTTATGTCCAGCCCTTTGAAGAATAAGCAAATTCTGCCAGGCAGGTCTTAAAAGGCGACCGATTGGCTATACGAGTCACTATCATCGTGGTTACTAGGTGGTAGAGTTCTGCATTGGCTCACCCGGGTCTGGTACCACCCCCTTACCCAATCCTGCCGCAATAGCGTCACTGTCGTGTTCCAGTTTGGAAAATAAGGAAGCCGGTAAACTTGGCATTCGATACACGCCACGAGATAGCAACGCACCATTAGCATCTTTGATGCCTATAGGCGAAGGTTGACTCTTTCCATCAAGAGACCCATCTGCTCTTATGCTATCTTATGATATAAAAAAACTTATTACTTAGAGTAGTTGCACCTTGCAACCTATGTATTATAAAAGTCATTCGTGAATCCCACTGAAGCAATGTATTTTTCTAGCACAAAAAGTATCATGTGCTATATTAGGCCATCATCTACATGTGTGCCAAATTTCATCCAAGTAGGTACAACCGTTTTTGCGTAACAAACATCTTAACATGCAAACTCACATCCATACTAATCCATATTAATATTATAAATGTGAAAGTAACTCTTTCTGTCTGTCTGTCTGTCTCTTCTTCACGCCTAAACCACAGAACCGATTTAAATGAAATTTGGTACAAAGATTTTTGAAGTTTGAGACCCGAAAAAAAAACAAAATATAATTTTTTTCCGAAAATCCCACGGGGACAAGAACTATGCGTGTAAAACCTCGGGAATGTCTATCTCTTAAACCACGGTACTTAAGGAGTAACCTTAGGTTTAAAAGTAGCATTAGAATTTTTTCTCGCGGACGAAGTCGCGGGTATAGCTAGTTTTTAATATGTACGGGATAAGATATCATTATCACCATATTTTGACACTAATGGTATGGCTAAATTATCGCCGACAACACCACCACAAAACAAACATGTACAGAAGTCAAACCCATGTGTGTACTTCACTTTTCATACCTACGCCCAGCGTTCGCGCTAGAGTAGTGCGAATTAGGTTTACGCCACTAGTGTGCGCAAATCTATAATTTTTATCCCTTACTAAAAATCGCTCAATGCGGCTTAAAAATTTGTCACTGCAAACATATTTGAATCCAAGCTCACACAGAAAACACGCCTGTTTAACTATTTCAGCTGTATTTGCTTACAATTATCCAATTACTTGGTATGTTGAAAATGTTGGCTTGTTATTCTGCGGCTCTCGTCTAATTACTACCTCCCGCACAGATATTGTCGATACAGTCAGTGTCGTACAACATCGAGTACGCCCACGATTACTGCAACCGCAGATATTCGGGGAAATTCTCCCTAAATGTGTGCGGTCCTAGATAGTTTAGATCTATAAATAGTATTTATCAGCATTAAAGTTACGTTCTAGTAAGTTAAACTGTTATATACCGCACCTCCTATAAGTGTAACGATTCGAAAACTAAAACTCTTTAGGCGTCTTTCCTGTGTTAGTCCGGGCTCCTTTGAATAGACAAACTGTCGTTCTGCCAGGCAGGCTATAAAAGGCGACTGCTTGGCTATAAGTGTTACTTTAGATACGACTAGGGACCTTCAAGAAAAGAGCCTACTCTTTCTTAAAAGGCCGGCAACGCAACTGCAAGTCTTTCGATAGTGTAGTTGTCCATGGGCGGCGGTGATCACTTACCATCAGGTGAGCCTCTGTCCGTTTGACCCCTTTTTCTATAAAAAAACTGCAATCGTGATTACTAGGTGGTAGAGTTCCACAACGTTTTGCCCGGCTATTGGGTACCACCGCTTTACCTATTCCTGTCGCAGTAGCGTCAATGCTTGTCATTGTCGTGTTCAGGTTTGGAGGGTAAGGTAACCGGTAGACTGATGCAGGCATTGCCATCCCACTACCCGGATGTCAACGCACTATTAACATTTTGGTGTCTATAGGCGATGCTTTCTCTTTCTATCAGGAGAGCCATCTGTTTGTTTACTATCTAATGATATAAAAAAGCATACATGTAGATTATAATTTATTCAACCGACGAACAAAACGGAGGTTGTCAGATTGACATGTATGTATGTGCTCGTATGTAACCTTTGTGCACTAAACAAAGGTTAAGGTTAAACTTTGAGTAACATTGTTGGAATTACATAATATTTGAGTATTATAATCTATTTAGGCAGTTAAGCACGTGTACTAAATAATTGTAAGTGTGTATTTGTATGTTTGTCCACGAATTTCTCGAAAACTAAAATCCATATCGAGATGATTCTTTTTGATAATTAGGGAATAGTCCAACTTAGGGAATAGTCTAAATAACATTTAAATCGGTTCATTAGTGATTGAGATATGGTTTTTTTTATATCATAAGATAGCAAACAAGCAGATGGGCCTCCTGATGGAAAGAGTCAACCATCGCCTATAGACACCAAAGGTTAATGGTGCGTTGCTATCTTGTGGCGAGGTCTAATGCCACATGCATAAGTTTACCGGCTACCTTACCCTCCAAACCGGAACACGACAGCGACGAGCACTGGCTCTATTGCGGCAGGAATAGGTAAAGCGGTGGTACCTGACCCGGGCGATACAATGCAGAACTGTACCACCTAGTAGCCACTATGGTAGTGACTCGATAGCCAATCGGTCGCCTTTTACGACCTGCCTGGCAGAACGGCAGTTGGCCTATTCTTCAAAGGAGGCCGGGACCAACACGGGATAAAAAAATTACAAAATAGTTGATAGATATTGAAGATCCGGCGCAAGAAACTCCACATAGCGTGGTTGTTACCATCTGTATTTTTTAAATTAATATAGTGTACAAATTTTAATGAATTACAATAATTTTAGAAATTAGATTAAGATGCAATTATTCCCAAGCTTTTTAGGGTTCTGTTAATCCTTTCCTTGTATGGAACCCATTAGAGATTCGCCATGTCCGTCCTTTCCTAAATCTGCAGCTTAACTCAGCGACTTTTAGTATTAGAAATAATTAGAAAGCTGTAATTTGTATTGAATATACAATATACATATTAGTCACGCTAAAAAGTGATAAAGCAAACCAATAAAAAAATATATTTTTGGGTATTTCATCGGTGAGTTCTATAACTTCGTATTTTTTGGTGCAAATGCAAGCTACACCTAAGACAATTTGACAACCTAAAAAATTGCCTTAAGAGGCGTAGGTATATAGTTTAATCGTGTTTGGAAAGCTTATTGTAAAAGTGTATAAAGGAGAATGATGAGGCTCCATACAAATTTGGCCTAAATCGCAACACTTGATGATAGCTGCTTACCGTATTTTAATACGTTAATCATTTCTTCTGATATGTAAATTGCATTAAGGACACTTTTTTAATACTAGAATTCACGAAACTCCTTCAAAAATTAATATTACTTTTATTTACAATTGTTACATTTCATTTAAGCCCCTCACATTGCAATATTATATCGTCAACATAAACATAACTAATTTTTGTATCGCTCATCGTAAAGATTATTTGATTTTTAACCACTTAAAAGTTAAAAAATGAAAAAAAACTTTTGTTTACATTAAATATTAATTACTCGTTCACAGTGTAAATAGACTGACACTCGTTTTTTTGTTTCTTTAGGATGATATTAAGAGTACTTATTTATACAGCCTTCTATATTGTAACTTTCGACTAAAGTAATAAATATTTTCATTTTTGTTGCATTTATACAACAGTTTGTTTAAAATAATGCATCCTACCGATCCGGCATTTTTATAATTTGTTTAGTTGGTCAGAAATAAAAGAAAGTGTCTAACCACATGGCAGAAAAGAAAAATCTTTGCTTGATTTAGAAATAAGAAAAAGCGTACAAGTTTGTTTAGTTTCATGACTTCCCAATTAAAATTAAGTTGTTATTAAAAAGTGTCCGTTGAAATCTAAAATTGACTTATTGTAAATTAAATTAATTTAGTAATTTCGGCTGACACAATATTCTTGTAGCTTTCAGCAATCTCCTTTTAACTTTTATTCCAAATTGTTGCAGTATTGCTGAAACATTTTAGGATTTGTAGTTGAATATGCTAAGCAATAGAAAAACAACTACAAAAATTCAATCATTAGCTCAAAAAATGGTTAAAACACATAATTTTTTAGATATTGTTCTTTTAGCTGCATTCAAAAATAAAAAATACCTAAAGGGAACTCCTACAGGGCACAGGGAGACAGTAATCAGTTTTACACGTTTTCTGAAAAAAGTGCTTTTTTGAGTTAATACCTGTTTAGATCTAGGTGTGCGATTATGTACCTTGTCCTATAAATGAATTATTTATTTTGCCGCAAAACAACCTGTCCATGGCATCTTCGAATTACATTGAAGAATTACATTACATGCATGAATGCGTCTCTGAGTTTTAGAGGGTGAATAAGCTATTTGGAATTTCTTAAGATATAATCTAACTTTAAAATGACTCTGACACTCCATAGTATTTATCTACTCTTATAGATAACACTGATTCAATGCTAATTGAGTTTTAATTGTATCTCCAGAGACATCAGAAACATATTAGTTTACTTAGCCTGTTTTAATCGTATTCCGGTATCGTACTCACTGTAGTAATGATTCAGAGGGTAAAGTAGCCGGTAGGCTTATGTACTTTGCGTAACGTTCTTGCCAGCCTGATGGCAACGCATAGTTTACATATGTGTGTGTGCCTATAGGCGAAGGTTATCTATTTCCATCAGAAGAGCTGCTTATTTCTTACTGACTTACCGTTAGTCGCGACTTCGTTTGCGTAATCCAAAATCATTACTTTATTTTACATAGTAGGTTAAAAAGTAGCCTATGTTATTTCTGGATAGTGTAACTTTCTATTGGTAAAATAATATTTTTTTTGGTCCAGTAGTTTTTGAGATTATTCCTTACAAACATGCAAAATTACATTTTGTATAATATTAGTTATTTATCGGAATTTATCAATGCTGAACATATTTTTTTTACATTTCTTCGACATTTTTAATCTATCGATTTTGTAGCTAAAGAAATTTAAAACTCAAAAATTGAGTTTAATGCCATTTAAAGGATCAAGGATCATTTTGAAAAATACATTTTTTAAGTACATCTTTTTAAAAATTAAAATACTGTTATTTTTACAAAGTTTAGGATTTTCAACTCGGCTCAAAAATCTATGATAAGATATACTTTTTGCTTCTTTGGGCTGAAAATGCCTCAATATCGTGGGAAGTTTGAGGGATGGTCATAGGGTCAACTGGTTTACAGATTTTTATATTAACAGCAAGCAGATGGCTCTTCTGATCGAAAAATATAACCATCGCCTATAAACACCAAAGATGTTAATGGTGCGCTGCTATTCGTGTAACGCGGTGCACTTGGATAATATCAGCACAATCGACAAATCAGATATAATATATATATATATATATATATATATATATATATATATATATAATCGGATGAATAATTCGATTT
The DNA here is from genome assembly GCA_036924255.1 of Apodemia mormo. NCBI lineage: Eukaryota > Metazoa > Arthropoda > Insecta > Lepidoptera > Riodinidae > Apodemia > Apodemia mormo. The sequence goes on along the minus strand of JAUPFN010000010.1, from coordinate 9,146,432 downwards.
CTTTTTTAAGGAAAATTGAAAAGCGAATTATCTGTATTCACACGTACCAAGATTGGACTCAAGACCTTAACCACTGTATACTGGAGACTAACAGTAGTCAATCTACATACATGTGATATTCGAGCAACGCACACATAGACCTCTCACGGACGCGATGTCTCAGAATGGTTCGGGACAGTTTGTTCCGCACCAGTCCGAGATATTGCGTCCGTGAGAGGTGTCTAAGTGTGCTATGCTCGAATATTACTTTGTATGGAACATTGACTTCTGTTAGTCTCTAAGTTTTCTGTGTCTTATACTCATGCCTCTACGCCGAAGCCGCATACCGCTAGATCTGAAGCGACAATCAACTTTGTTCATAATAATAAAATGTTGTCATTACCCTAAATGGCGAACTAATAAAACTATTAAATGATATCTACCCGATCTGCCTTGCCCTTTGCCTGCCTGTATCAGTGTCAACTTGTCGCTATAAATATAAAATGCAATTTTTCCGCGTAAACTTCTACATCGAAATGTAATCGATTCTCGACAATTTAACAGTTATACCGTATACGGATGACATGCCATTTGTTATTCTTATAACCAATTTCTTAAAAAGAAGGTTTTTCTTATAATAAAGTGCAAATCTGATGGTTTTGTAGGAATAGAGGAATTCGTAATAGGCTTAGAACTTTAAAATGCATGGAAATTTTGGTAGGTATTGTTACAACAGCGTGATAGTAGAAAAATTTACAAGACAGATACACAAAAATGTACAATTCCACAGAATGTAGAAGGATGTAGGCGCCGGGGAAGGCCGAGACTTTTTTTCTATTTATTTGTGAATGAAAATAACAGTATAAAAACATACATTACAATTCCGCCACTGACTGACTTAGAATGACCAGATTCACTGTGTACTATCCGAAGGTGGTCTCAAAAATTTTCGCAACTGCCATGTTTTTATGAAGATAGAAATCGGTTTTCAAGAGTAGCCCTACTGTTTAGGATGGGCAATACGTGTGTAATATTTCCTTTTTGTCATTGAAATATATACATATTTAAATATTTGATTCTTATATGTTATAGAAAATATGTTGCTTTGCTATTATTTCAAAACTCGATGGCCCTCCGTTAAGTATTTACGCCATATTAAGCATTTTCCTTTTTGTTCAGAGGTAACTTTGATTTTTTTTCTATCGAGAAAACTATAAATATCATGTTTCATAGTCATAGAATTTATGGCGCGAATCCTTTAGTATCTTACTTATGAATTGTAGCGCTAAATATTAATATATTGCAACGATATTGCAAGAAATAGCGATATGCGATATTGTAGAGCAAACAAGAAAAATCCGCAAGGATCGTGATTCGTGACATATGGCACTCGGTTCTCTCTGCCTACCCCGTAAGGTATCTAACGTGATGATATATATTTACATTTACTGAAGAAGGTTTAAGCAATCTAGATCTCACTCTCACAAACTCAAAAAGTACTGCATGGATTTACTTCAAATTTTGCATGAATATTACTAACAGGTCGGGTCAACATATAGGCTACATATTATCATGCTATCACTTACAGGGGAGGGGCAGTGCGGAGTAAACGAAGTCCGCGCGGACGAAGTCGCTGGCAACAGCTAGTATTTAATAAACACCCAAACCCGGAAATACAAACATTTATGCTCATCACACAAATGCTTGTCCCCGTCGGGGATCGAACCCGAGCCCCGTTGATTGCGTAGTCAGGGTCGCTAAACACTCGACCAACGGGGCGGTAATTCTACAGATTTTTTGACTACGCACCTCATTTCCCCATTGCGGTGTATTCGCAGAAATCGGATGCGCGGCTCAATTTTTTTTTAATTGATGTATACTTTTACCATACTTAATAAAAATTTAAATTGTATACTGTTCATATAACTATGTAACTATGAGTAACTATGTTTATATAATATCAGAGCACATGTAAACTAGCCTTATTTTCAGTAAATAATTGGTTGATTGATACTTTTATTTTAACTATCTTCATGCCAATTTTTTTCAAACGTGAAAGGTTAACAAACAGACAGACCTAGGTATTTATAATATTAGTTAAACATTTACTCAAATATGCATATGTTTTTGCAAAACATGTATTCAAGTACATATGTACTTGAATAAATGTTTTGCAAAAAACAGGGTTATCTATAGTTACATATAATAAAATCGTAAGAATGTCAAAACTGTACATTGAATAATTTTTTAAAAGAATACTTGGGGCGTGATTTATAATCGATATCGAAGCCAAAAATATATTTTTTAGAATTTTTGTCTGTTTGTCTGTATGTATGTCCGGGGTAAACTCAAAAAGTACTGTGTGGATTTACTTCAAATTTTGCATGAATATTACTAACAGGTCGGGTCAACATATAGGCTACATATTATCACGCTATCACCTACAGGGGAGGGGCAGTGCGGAGTAAACGAAGTCCACGCGGACGAAGTCGCAGGCAACAGCTAGTCATATATAAATGCAGAAAATAATATAAATGACAGCAATATATCTAGAGGTACAATAAATAGATTTAGATATTTTATCTGGCCGCTTTAACCGCAACATAGGCCTGCAGTTCCCATCAATCACATTGTGATTCGCGGGAAATACATTTTAGTTGATAATGGCGTACAACATTCGAAGCTTATTTCTGAATTATGTGATTGATGTATCTTTGTGTGTATTTTTCTTTGAAGGCTAAAAGATTGTACAGTATGTAAGAAAAATCGTATTTGACCCAAAGGAACATATAAGTATTACGTAGGTCATTTTTTTGGAATACTAAACTAATATTATACAGAGAAAAGATTTGCTTTTTCGTTTGTTTGTTACGATTTATCCTAAAAACTACTCGACAGATTTTAAAAACTCCTTTAGAATGCTACATTATCCAGGAGTGACACATGTTGCTTTTTTACCTAACTGAGCGAAGGGAAGTAATGATCCCTTTATTTTCAATTTACTTCCCTTAGCTCAGTCGAACTAAAGTTGTGGCTAAACTATTGCTATCACCGACTCTATTACTATCACAGAAAAATCTAATTTATTATTTAGGTTTCTGTGATTGCTATAGTACGTTACGTCAAAATGTTTCTCCACTAAAATATAACTTTTTTTTTCCGAAATGAACTTAAGCAGTTGGTCCAGTGACCGTTACTGCGAAACCGGGCGTTTCGGGCGAGCAAAGTGCTCAGCCAGAGTTTAAATAAATTGTTAAGAGCCCGCCCTAAGGGTGTCTCCTCCTAAATAATATGTGATGATGTGATAGTATATAGGTATCACGATTTAATTATTCATTACTTTTTATTTGAGTATTTTATTGTTCGATTTTCTCCTTGTAGTTCAATGATACGTTATGAGAAACCGTCAATACCTACCCGTCTTAACTAACTTAAAAAATATAAATAAATTGTTTTTTAAATAATCTAATCAAGCACAGATATCAACATTAAAAATATGCGAGCAAAACTCATGATATTTCACCAACGGGAAGGGGGGAGTTGAAAAATCCCCAAAAATTGTCTCACGTAATTAAATAATGGATGTTTAATAATGTCAATGTTAAGTTGCAAGGCGTGACATCACACACGTTTTGAAGCACGTTCTTTCTCACGTGGTTAAGACGATGTAATCAATATTTTATTGTTAATATTGTTTTAATCATATTTAATATGTACCAACAATATTATCTACTTAAATTACGTCTTTGAAATTCATATTAACAAAATAAAGCATTAAATAATACTTTAACTGAAAATCATCTAGCCTTTTCACTTATAATCTTGACTAGGTACATACACATATTTAACTTTATATCTTTGATAAAACTTATTAGAATCCTTAGGTAGGTATTTGTAATACTTTGACATCCACTTAAAACATTCTTTCAATCCGTTTTCCTTGAACTAAGCCCTCCTTGCTTTTAACCTTTATCCTTTACTTAGGTTCTTATTTCGTCCTCAACAGCTGTTAGCTTAAATATTGATCTTTAGCTCCTTAAGTGCGGACACTTAGGCTGAGTATTATTAAGGAACTTATTTTTATTAGTATCGGTCTGTGGTCAAAATTCGATCATTGACTAAACAATAAATTTACAATCTCTTCCAAGATTGACAACATACTTTAGTCATAAGCATTATAATGTACATATGTGTATATTATAATGTGTTAAAATGAATGTAGTAAGGTATGTGTAATGTACCTAATTTATATTCATTTCATGTATTTCTAATGTAAATATATAAATAACAAATAATAAATGTAGCTGGACAAATTACACAAATTCATCTAACCCCAAAGTAAGCAAATTATTTGCTTGTGTTAGTCAACGATACTAATACGTACAAAATTTATACATAAACACACCCAGACCCAGAAATATATAAATCTATGCTTATTAAACTTATCCCAGTCGGGTATTGAACCCGATGCCCATCAATTCGTAGTTAGATTCGCTAACCACTCGACCAAACGGGGGAAGGGGCATATTATATTAATAATATATTAAAATATTAGATTTCTGCAATCCCAAGCAATATAAACTTTAACTACCAAATTTCATACTTCTCCATTCACGTTATCGTCGTAAAAAGGGGTACAAAGTTTATGCTTCACGTATGTAGTAGATGTGCATGACACACATTTCAGTTATAATATAGGAATAGTAGTCTCAAGGCCAGTGCATTCCGAATCAACATATTTGAAGGTGCGTAAATTATCTCATACGTCACTACAAATAAATCTCTGTCTAACCGACACGCGTATTTCAAATAATCATATCATTATCTTATCAAACGATTGTGCAAATGAGAGCAGTCTAAGACCAGCTCTCATGCCGAGCTCTTACGAGGTCTCGGGTCATATCAAACCCTAACTACAAGTTTACCTTTTAAAGCATTCAACGAAACGACGCCGCTTCGAGTGAACGTCGGAAAGTAAACGGCTCACGTAACTATCAACTGAATAGCGTGCGCGAAGTCGATTGTGACGTGCAATGCACAGGGCCCGCGCCCCTCTCCCCCTCGCAGGGCTATGGCGACCCTCCTCGATAAATTCAAAAGGGAACAAGGAGGATTACGTCGGTCCCGATCCGTCCGCGCTTCCTTGCGACTGATAAGCAACCGTTGGAAACCCGGTAAAGAAGAGGGCACAACGGAAATCGAAAGTGACTTTAAGTCACACATATTTAACACGGAAAAGGAATACACAGTTGCGTATACAGGCATCGAAGGCACGTACAAAGCGAAAACACCGGTCATGGCGAAGAGGAAGCTTGATTGTACGAAGCCGAGGAAGAAAAGTGGAGATATCGATTTGACGTTAAAACCTCAAAGACATAAACGAGTTGAGAAAACAAAATTCAGTGATTTATTTAATAAAAAGCAAAAGAGTGTATCAGCGAAGGAATTGCTGATACCGGAGAAAATACCACCTAAAGCAGCGGCAATCTTGCATATAAACTCTCCCGAATTTAAGGGAAAACCAGACAGTTTAAAGATTGAGTTATCAACACAAAAACGGACTAGACGGGGTTCAGAAAGTGATATGTGTGAAAGTCAAGTTCGAGGGCATGTCAACCCTGCGTTTGTGTACAGCACCCCACCAAAGGATCGAAGGCTGCCTCTATCTCCATCTGCATACTTAAGTACGTATAATCTTTTTTATTACAAAAGTTTTCAGATAAACATGATACTAGATACTGCTTCTGTCTCTATGTTTAAGACTTTATCTTTATGATGGTATAAAAGATTTTTGAATAAATAAAAATGTCTCAGTAGAGATATACCTACTCGTAAAAATCATTTACGTAGAGAATTATCATGTAGAATTTAATTCGCATTAAAGTCTACATGCTACGAATTCTATATGTAAAGGATTCCTAACCTTACTTTTAAATAAATCGAATATCAATCAGATATAACGTAATAATTAGTTGTCCAACTTTATGATGTCCTAGTATACATTCTTTAATATTGCAAAGTCGGACAAAAATGTTATTGAGGTTTTTTCAGAATTTGTCTTGAAAATAGATAGAACAGATATTAATACCAAATGCCTATAGATCAACATCGAAGCAAACAATATGAACATTTCGTATGGTAGTAATACGAAGTAACTATTTAATAATTTGTGGTAATACTAAATTATCGTCTAAAGGTCTATCCACACTTACGTTTTCTATTCTCACGACCTCTATTATTCATGGAGTATAAGTCATAATTACAGGTTGCGTGCAGTACTTGTTATTATTTTTTTGAGAATGTTACAATCTCATAAATGTCTAGAAAATCATTACGCCGGTCGCTTGTGACCACGGTAGGGTACGTAAAGTAAACCGAATATCATAACGTTCATACATCATAGTTCACCACGATTTTTGTAGACGCGAACCTGTGGTGATCCTATTCAAGTCTTGTATTTTTACACACATACGTATACATATCTCCACATCAGATCTTACGGGATAGGCACAGAGAACCATGTGCAATATGTCCAGATTCTTGCAAATATGTGCAAGCTGCACATTTTAGTAAATAATTTAGCTTTATAAGGCGTAAATCCGGCCTCATATGGAGTATTGCTCTCAATTATGGGCGATGCTCCACAGTACTAGCTCCTTCTTCTTGACCGCATTCAACGTAGAGCGGCTTGAATCGTCGTCAACAGGACTATTTTTGATCGACTTTATTCTTTGGCATTATGTAGAGATGTGGCATCGCTGTGCATCTTCTATCGGATCTATCAGGGGGAATGTTGTGAGGAACTGTTTGGATTAATTCCTGCCGCAGAATTTCACCATCGAACATCGCGATAAAATTCAAAATTTTATCCTCGCCATCTCGATGTCTGGAAATCCACAACTGTACAATTCTCGAGGCACATTTTTCCCGCACTACTTTTCTGTGGATCCAATTACCGGTAGGGGTTTGCCGAACGAACACGACTTAGGGACCTTCAAGAAAGGAGCTTACTGGCTGGCAACGCAACTGCAAGTCTTCTGATAGTGTAGTTGTCCATGGGCGGCGGTGATCACTTACCATCAGGTGATCCTCCCGTTTGTTTGCCCCCTTTTCTATATAAAATGTGTCTTGTTTCCTTCACATTCACTATACAATTATGCCGCGCCGGTTGTGAAGACTTTTTAAACACTACCTTCGCACAACACACGGTCAATCTGATCGTAGTATGTCAGTCTAGTATCGTATTAGGTACTTATTGGTATGGCCAATACAATTCCGTGTTTCCCGATAATTTGTTTTATATAAGTTTTACATTATGTACACTTTAAAAAGGGTATGAGATACAGCAAAACGAAGTATTTTTCCGATATTTTTCTCGTAGAATCAGCCTTACAAACCGCAAGTCAATTCAATAGTTTGACCACCAATTAAAGTATTTTAAATGACCTACATTTTAAAAAAAAATACAGTTCCATGGCATTGAAATCATCATCAGTCATTGTTTAAGAATAAGAATAAAAATTGCTTTATTTACCATATAACACTATACAAATGCAGTAAATAACAAAAGCAAACTATAAATGCAACAAAAAAAAACACAACGCCAACAAATACAATAATCAAAACAAAGAAAATCTACAAAAATAATAACAAAATGTGTAATTATTTTGTGATTATAAATATACATTTTTTCCAATAAAAATAATTAATCTTAAATAATATTTTAAATATTACTGTGGCATTACAAAATATCCCGTATCTGTCAAAAAAAAGCCACCAGGCACAGAGACCACTAGGACAATAAGGACGGCCGACGACTGCTGAGTCGGTTGGTGTTTTCATTTTAAAATATTTGCTAACTTTTAGCGTAATTGAAGGGTAACTACGAACATTTCATAATACCATAATATTTCTATTTTTATAAATAGAATAATTTAATTACTTTATTTCATCATCTCATTGACCTACCTATATGCTTCTCTCCAGTGGGAGAAACTATATATTAGCTGCCTCTCAAACCATAAGGAGACACAAAATATAAGAATATATACACAACATTTTCGCATTTACTATTTTCCATTCTGGGATTGGATTGGGATTTTCCAGTTGCTTGATTAAAGCGCTAATGAGTTTATACAAGCGGTTATAACCTCGCAATAATTGCCTCAAAATCATTCAGCTACGTAAGTCATTGTAATGGTCTATAAATTACTAATTCTTTTCCGCTTCATCAAGCCGCAGTGAGAGAATAAGTTACGCTAATTTATAGTGAGGCGGTAATATCTCAAGTAAAAGGTTTGATAACCCACTTGCGTAGTATCTATGCAATGTGGAATACATCGCGCACAAGAGAAGACATATTTGTCGATGTCGACTAATATATCGTTTATATTAATATGAAAGCCACGACTAACGTTTTATCGTTGAAGAGAGAATACTTACGTAGAAAAACTAACGTTGAAAGACAATGTTATATTTTATTTTTTGTGGATTGCAAAGAAAATAAGTTTAATTTGTGTCTCAAAGTGACCATTATTGCTCTTCTCCAACACAAGCCTTTACCACAGTTTATCTACAAATTACGATGTTCGAGTGAGACAATTATAACTATTATCTTAGTGTCAAATACGATTTTATTACAGCGACACGTTATGATCAGTAGGGAAAACATCTACTTACAAATAAAAGTATTATCACTGACGACAATTATTATCTTTACATTTGGCGTATAAAATCTATTTTTGTGTGCTATTAAGTTGACTATTGTAGAAGAGTTACCATTGGCGTATAGACTATTTTTGTGTGCAATTAAGTTAGCCATCGTAGAGAAGTAGAAATAACGTCTATAATAATGAAAAAAGTTTTTAATGACGAGAAAATTAGCTGACAAAATATTCTTATGCCGGATTTTTAATTATCTACCTATGGCGTATAAAGTCTTTTTTGTGTGTAATTAAGTTGGCCGTTACAAATAAAAATAACGTGTTTAATGATGAGAAAAGTTTTCAGTGACGAGAAAATTAGCTGACAACATTTTCTTATGCTGTATATTTACCTTTTTTTTAAGTCAATTTTTTGTTTGTTGCCATTGTACAGAAGTAGAAATAACGTCTTCAATGATGAGAAAAGTTTTCATTGACGAGAAAATTTGCTGACAATCTTATGCTGCATATTTATCTTTGGCGTATAAAGTCTATTTTTTGTTTTTAATTAAATTAACCATTGTAGAATAACGTATTTAATGATAAGAAAAGTTTACAGTGGCGAGAAAATTAGCTGACAAAATTTTCTTATGCTGCATATTTACCTTTGGCGTATAAAGTCTATTTTTGTTTGTAATTAATTTAGCCGTTGTAGATAAGTAGAAATAACGTGTTTAATGATGAGAAAAGTTTTCAGTGACGAGAAAATTAGCTGACAAAATTTTCTTACGCTGCATATTTACCTTTAGCGTATAGTTTATTTTTGATTGCAATTAAGTTGGCTATCGTAGAGAAGTAGAAATAACATCTTTAACGTTGGGAAGTTTTCAATGATGAGAAAATAAGCTGCCAAAATTATCTTATGCTGCATATTTTGTGCTAGCTAGATTCAGTTATCTGTCTTCCTGCCAGGCAACTCGTGAAATACGATTGAAACCTAAAGTATCGTGACGACTATTCTATAACAGATTATTTGTATTATCTGCTTGGAACGCCTTAACTATTTGTGCCGCAATGGCGTTAGTACTTGCATTTGTGTTTCAATTTGTAATTATTATTTTATTTATTTAACACTAGCTATTGCCAGCCACTTCGTCCGCGCGGAGTTCGTTTACCCCGCACAGCCCCTCCCCCGTATGTGATAGCGTGATAATATGTAGCCTATATGTTGACCCGACCTATTAGTAATATTCATACAAAATTTGGAGTAAATCCATGCAGTACTTTTTGAGTTTACTCCGGACAGACAAACAGACAAACAGACAGACAAACAGACGAAAATTCTAATAACTATATTTTTGACTTCGATATCGATTGTAGATTTGTTTTTATTATTTTTATTCTTTTAAAAAAAGTATTTATTCTTTTAAAAAAATATTCAATGTACAGTTTTGACTTTTCTACGATTTTATTATATGTATACATAGATATTCCTTTGGGCCATTCAAATACAACGTAAGCAGCTTTTTTTATTTATTGACTCCCCACTCCCATGTCAGCAATATAAGCAAATCACTTACCCCCTCCCCCCTTGTTTACATAAACTGGTCAAGTGCGAGTTGGATTTGCACACCGAGGGTTTCGTACAAATCGTAAAAATCGTAGGTAATCTTAGCTAAACAGAAAATGATTTTAGGTCAACAGGAAGTACCCTATAGGTTCTGATTCCCATTGGGAAATCGCAAAATATGCGACGCAATTGGTCATATCTTTTATATGACCAATTATGTCGCATATTTTGCGTTCGTAGCGATCGCGTTGACTTACAAGTTTGATTTTTCCACAGCTGAGAGAGACCGTAGACCCGAGTATCATAAATATACACTATTTAAATTTCAACTTGACTCTTGGCGTTTCTGGGGAAAGGGGTTACAGACGGACTGACAGACAACGATGTGATCCTATAGGGGTTCTGTTTTTCCTTTTCAGGTACGGAACCCTAGAAAGAAGAAAGAAAGAAAATATTTATTTGCAAAAACGTCATTGCATAATCAACGGAAAAACATACGAATTGTGGTAGACCAGTCTACTTAGGATAAACAGACCAACCAGCAACCCATGGCCCCATCTTCTCGGATATACGGGCCTAAGCGCGGAAGATGAACAGACTCTGCTCTGAAGTTTTCTTCTCTGTGCATTTTTTGATTCCCTACAAGTTTTTTTATTTCTTAACCTCTGTCCCTTATGACACTCTCCCCTGAAGGGGAAGTCTACAGCTATCCCCAATTGGGGCCAGACGATACACTTAACGGTACTCGTTCGCCAAAAGCCATGCAGAAATAATGTTACTTAGGATAAACCACGTGAGATATGTCGCGCGCGATAAAAGAGAGCTTTGACCAATAAGAACTTTTTTTATACTAGCTGTTGCTCGCGACATCGTCCGCGCGGACTTCGTTTACTCCGCACAGCATCTCCCCCGTAGGTGATAGCGTGATAATATGTAGCCTATATGTTGACCCGACCTGTTAGTAATATTCATGCAATATTTGAAGTAAATCCATGCAATACTTTTTGAGTTTACCCCGGACATACATACAGATAAACAGACAAAAATTCTAAAAACTATATTTTTGGCTTCGATATCGATTGTAGACCACGCCCCAAGTATTCTTTTAAAAAAATATTCAATGTACAGTTTTGACTTTACTACGATTTTATTAGGGCGAGCGCAGCGAGCCCTACACTAGGCCACGATCTGTGCACTTTTGTGGTACATTTTACTGAAAAACCATTGCATTTTTTAGGTTTGAGCTTCGACGTGGTAGCTTATATTCATGCCTAGATTTGTTATCTACCATAAAAATATCATTTTATAAACATTAAAAAATGGAAGTTACAATTTGTATTAGAATTTTATTACTATTAACGCCATCTCTTATTAAAGTAACGAGTTAAAATTGATAGAAGATACATTTTGTATTAGAATTTTTGAACTTATTAAGTTCATGAATTGTTTCTTCATATTTGACTGACGGCGCGCGGTCATCGTGCCCTCGTATAAAGGCGAGGTTCATGTATAAACTGCAATAGCTATAGAGCCATCAGTTTGATCAGCTTGGCATCGAAGGTTTATGATAAAATAATTGAAAGGAGAATGCAAGGGAAGTTCGAAGGAATGTTGTGGAATTTAGGTCTAGAGCAGGGATGTTTGCAGGGAACAGAGTAAATAGAGCGTTAGAGAGTTTTTTTTTATATCATAAGATAGCAAATAAGCTGATGGGTCTCCTGATGGAAAGAGTTAACCATCGCCTATAGACACCAAAGATGTTATGTTCTGAGTTTCACAAAATGCTTATTGTGAAACAGTACAGATGTATTAATTGATTTATATTGTATTGAGATCAATTCCCAATCTTAGCCCAAGTGTAAAAAGCTAAAAAAAGGTATATTCACGCCCGTATCCCGGAAAGTAGGTAGAGGTACAACGTGTGCATCCACGGTTAGCCGAAGATACTTAAGTCCCACAATGTGATAGGTGGCCAGCCTATTGCCAGTAGGGCACTTTTCCAAACCCGGGCAAAGTTGTTTTTATCAGAAAACTGAAAAAACACATTTTTTCATTTGCCTGACTGTGGAATCGAACTCCGGTGGTTTCTCTGAGAGAAAAATTCGAAAAATGTATTCGCTGAGTGTCTACCGTCAATTCTTCGTGCCTGCGTTAAGTCCAAAAATTTTGAAGGTTTATTTAAATAAAACATTTTTTGATTTTGATTTCGTAAATCGACGTAAAACCAGGAACTTCCTGATTTTAGAAAAAAAAACCAATTATTTCAGTAAAATGTTAAAAATGTGTTTTTTTATAAGATCAATCTTCATTTTTAATACCCATTTTTCCTTGAAACTAGAACAAATATTCCTAGTCCAAAGCCTGACGACGCCTTTGATGCAAATGTAATGTTTAGATGAAAATGCGCTGGGTTTTTAGGTTAGATAATTGTAAATAAAGTCCATACATTAAAAGATGTAATTCTCATAAAAATACTTTTCTAACAATATTACTAGATAGTATAACTTTGCGAGCCCTTACAAAGCTCTGCTTTTTGCTAGTTATTATATGTATAGATCATAGGATAGCAAGCAAACAGGTGGCTCTCCTGATGGAAAGAGACAATAATCGCCACTATAGGTTGCTACCTGCGGTAAGTTGTTACAATTGATATATAATTTGGTGCCTATCACCAAATAAGCTAAAGGTGCGTTGCTAGTGCTACCGGTGTGGTGGTGGATGGTAATACCACATGCATAAATTTATATAACTTACCCTCCAAATCAGAACACGACGGTGACATCAGACATGCACCGATACTATTGCGACAGGAATAAGTAAGGCGGTGTAACGGAACCCGGGCAAGACGTAGTAGTCACGATGGTATTAATACGTATAGCCAATCGTTCGCCTTTTACATACTGCCTGGTAAAATTGCGGATGGTCTATTCGTCAAAGGTGGTCTGAACTAACACGGAGAAAAAGTTTTTTTAGAGTTGTTATGGGAAAAAAATTTACAATTGCTATTAATTCCAAAATTGTGTTCGATATGTTTGCATTTTTCTTGTTATTGTTATTTTTTATTATAAAACAAGAGATAACAGAAAATCAGACATAGGTAAGATACAGACATCAATAAGAGAAATCACAAAATATACCTAATAGTATGAAGAGGGTAATTGATAGTTACGGAGATACGTTGGGGTGACGTCCACACTGTAGAGATTGATGACGTCATAGAAGTCTCATAGAAAATCTTCCCAACTAGACAAGATGTATTGCTTGAAGACCGAAGTCCGTTTGAAAATCATTGAAATTTGTATATTATTGGTTTACAATATTTATTATAGCGCGATATGATATTTTTCATAAGGCAGTCAAATAAGCAGGTGGCTGTCCTGATGGAAAGAGACAACTAAAGAGAAAGATGTATAAACATCTTTGTCTATAGGTTGGTCAGGTGCAACATCTTTGGTGTCTATCCTTGCTATCCGTGTGGCGGGGTGTTACTGCCACATGTGTATATGTTTATCGGCTACCTTACCCTCCAATCCGGAACACAACCGCATATTGCGCAGGCATAGGCAAGGCGATGGTATCACATCCGCAGGCGTATCACCTAACACTTGCAATCCGCCAGCGATAAGCGATGAGTCTTAAACGTAAAAAAATATCTAAAACGTCGTCAATTGCTTTCTGGTCGCTGGATGCAATTTTTGCGATGTCACAGCACCAAAAATAATTAAGCGGCAACGACTGCCACTAAAATTTAATTAAGGCTGTTATCTGTCTTACAATAACTAAACAATTGCGATAATTGCGCATTTCGAGATACGTGATATACCCGCCGGGCAAGACGTTGCGGAACTCTACCACTTAGTAGCCACAATGTTAGTGACTTGTTTAGTCAATCATTTGCATAATATTAAAAAAAAACTATTTTATTTATTTGTTTATTATACATGAACAAAAAAAAATCCACAGCTTAATTTACAGAAAATACTTACAATACTATATACATTAAACATTAGCCAATTACGGACTTTTCTCTGTTTTCTGATCATATTATTATGTAGTTAATTAGATAGTAAATAATTATTGATAAAAGCGGAAATTCACAAAGCTGGGAATTTAAAACTTAATAATAATAATAAGAGTGAAAATGATAAAAGAAAATAACATATTTATACAATTAAAGATGATGCAGTAAAATAACAAAAGAAAACAACTCCAGCATCAGAAATACGTTAGCATATGTTTGTGTACGTGCGTGTGTGTGTTGGGTGTGTGCGTGTGTGTGTGAGAGAGAGGGAGAGAAAGAGAGAGTGTGTGAGAGTTACATATATAAAGCATCAATTTAAGGTAGATGGAAAACGATTAGTTGTATGGAAAGTAAGAGGATTCGTATAGATATGGTGCGTGAGATATTTTCAACCAGGAATCTTATAACGATTTATCCAACTGCACAGAACGTGACCTGTTACACTTTTCTTTATCGCCTGATTGAAGAGCGAATTCCGTACATGAATTTCCATTTCCCGGTCTTTTTGAAAAGAAATTTTTTTTATGAAACCCGTATCACAATGGGAGTTGACCTGTCGTGCTCTAAATTCTTCATACAGGTAGTCACACTTGTGAAACCCCTCCTCCCTGGTATGACGTCACGTATTTTTCAATTTTATTATGTTCAGGAGTAATTAAATTACAAAAGTTTATCCAATAAACTAAAGACTAAATAAAGCCTTTAATTATAAGCCTTAAAGGCCCCCTGCGTCTTGCCACAAAATGTCACATCCCCCACTTAAAGTAACACATAATTTATGGATGGCCCCCTATCATCACACGTCCCATTTGCTTATACACCGGACGTGGCGGGTTCTACAGTATTTATGCCTAACTGATTCTGATGATCCAATAACAACCTACACTTCACAATTGAAAAACACCCGTCATCGTTACCGCCGGCCACGACACGATCTACTGTTTCGGCCCCACTAACACTCAGGACCTGATCAAGAGACATTAGCGATTAGCGAGTCGAAATCTTAATGCCACTTTCTCACTCATCCTCCAGATACAGCCTTAAGGCGAGTTTCGGTCTCATAGGAAACACCCCTAGAGCGGGCTCTAAGCTAACTTAATTTAAAAGTTGGCAAAGTCCTCTGCTCGCCCACAAAGCCAGGTTTCGTAGTAACGGTCATACAGACCCATTCCCATAATCCCATAATTTTTCATGTCGAAAAAAAAAACAACGCCTAGTAACAAAAACGTTTAATACGAACTTAATTTTATATTCATAAACTTTTCCCAACAGTCTGTGCGCGTTAATAATTTATTTCTATGGAAACTTTAGTACAATTTGTCGGCTTTGAAAGCTCAAACCTAACTACAGACAAATTCGAATATAATTAAAAACATAAACTCATTTCTAAATATGAAATTTAATTATTTTGCATTTTTAATTTATGATTGACTAGCTAACTCGCGCAGCTTCGCCCGTGAGTACAATAACATATCGTTGATATTATTTTTCATACAAACTTTCATCACCTACTTCAGCCTCTTAGGGGTTGATTTAAAAAAAAATTGTCTTTATTTAACTTAGGCGTGATAGCGTAGTGTATAAACAAACCCACTTTGGCATTTATAATATTATATACTAGCTAACCCGCACAACTTTGCCCGGGAATAAATTAACATGTGGCTACTAGATGGTAGAGTTCTGCATTGTCTCGCCCGGGTCAGGTTCCACCGCCTTACCTATTCCTGCCGCAATAGCCTCAGTGCTTGTCGCTGTCGTTTTTCGGTTTGGAGAGTAAGGTTACCGGTAAACTTATGCATGTGGCATTAGACTTCGCCACAAGATAGCAACGCACCATTAGCACCTTTGGTGTCTATAGGCGATGGATACTCTTTCTATCAGGAGACCAATCTGCTTGTTTCCTTAAAAAAATTGTCATCGGTATAGAAGGTATAGTTTTTCTTTTTTCATCCCCTATTACGGACTGTTAAGGGTTGATTTTTGAAAAAGCAGTTAGCTTGTGTATGACCCCGGCTCTTTAATTATCTCCACGCCAAATTTCATCTAAATCGTTATTGACTAAGGGCCACGCGCCAGTGTATTACAATATGTATAAGCTTTTCTTATTGAACACCATAAAATGAATTAAGTGCCCTTATTATTAGCTGGCTGACTCGCGCAGCACAGTAGAATAAGGCAGTAGAGCAACTCCATTCAAGGCGCCCGAATCGCCGCACGCACACAGACATTTCGTTTACACAGCCGCTAACCTATCTTGGACAAGATTCGCGATTCGTAGGTCCGTACCTAAATGGTAAAAATGGGACTGTCTGTGATACAGACAGACACTACAGATTTAACGGAATCGATTATTAAACACCCTATTTCAATATGTAGTATTTTCCTTCAATATGTACTTTTTTATCAGTATAATATTAATTCCGTCAGTTCTTTTTTTACGATTTGACATGTTAAATACGATACAACTCCCACTTTTTCTGACCATATAATATAAAAGTTGTACGTATGTTTCCCGTAGATTCCAACAATGGTAAGTTCCCTGTAATATTAATTGTCTATACCTAAAGGACCAATCAATAAGGACAGTGTAATTGAACGATCGAACGATGATTTCCTAGTCTGAGTGCTAAATGTGAGTTTTTCTTTTCGCATTCGATCGTGTGCGCGTTTCGAGTTTATAAGGAATTTGTACAGCGCCACCTAGTGGTAAACTGGTTTCTCACGTTTACCACTAGGTGGCGCTGTACAAATCACTTACAAATTCCTAGTAAACTCCAAACGCGGTCACGATCGAACGCGAAAAGAAAAATTCACACTTAGCACGCTGATCTTTGATATATAATGTACATACGAATACTCGTATGTTTGTTCGGGGATTAGTAACTGGAGTATCGTTTATTAGAACAGTGAAATTTGGCAGATAAATTAACTCAAAACATTAGCTAAATCGATCAAGGAGTTACCGAAATATAAGTGTTGTAAAACTTACCATCGCGAGTTTGTGATTCGGGGCAAACCACTGGTATATCTTTATAACACTAGTAAGCACACAACAATTACAATCAAGATTGGCTAATAAATCATAAAACTGGTTATTACGAACTAACACAATTTCTGCTAAATACATTCTGGATTATCATTAATGGCTATTATGTATCCTTTGCTACGTGGAAATTGTATATTTATCGGATTTAGGCCGTAACGGCTACATTACATAATGATTGATAATCATGTACATAAATATGAACATTGTTGATATAATACACGCATAACTTGATTATTATTTGTTACTGTGAACTAGTCTTTATAATAACAAAAATTTTGTGACTAAAAAAATGTTGTAGTCTTAAATAGACGAGTAACAACACTAATACTAAAATACGAAAAGCTTTCTGTCAATCTATCTTTAATGCCTTCTCGGCTAAACCACCGAACTGGTATACTAGGTGGTAGAGTTCTGCATTGTCTCGTCCGGGTCTGGTGCCACCGCCTTACCTATTACTGCCGCAATAGCGTCAGTGCTTGTCACTGTCGTGTTCCGGTTTGAAGGGTAAGGTAGCCGGTAAACTTATGCATGTGGCATTAGACCTCGCCACAAGATAGTAACGCACCATTAACATCTTTGGTGTCTATAGGCGATGGTTGACTCTTTCAATCAGGAGACCCATCTGCTTGTTTGCTATCTTATGGCATAAAAATATAACTTTCAAGGTAATTCACCAAATCCAAATGGGTCAATTTGTTTGGGATTTTATCAATGAAGAAAATTGAAAATAGATTGTTTTCGACATTGCATCGAAATTTTTCAACCTATCGATTATTTAGCTAAAGCAATATTTTAGATCTCAAAAATTGAGTTGAATGCTAGCATCGTTTTCAAAATACAGCTTTTCAAAAATTAATATACTGCCATTTTTAACAAAAAAAATGTTTGAACTGAAAAATCTATGCTTATATTTTTTACTCTTTTGAGCTTAAAATACCTTAATTTAGTGGAAAGTTTCAGGCATGGCCCGTAGGGTCAACCGTTTACACATTTTTTAATGTTTGTTACCTCAGAACTTGGTCATTTATGCACCGATTTTATTTTTTTTTTTTTTTTTTTGAGAGGTTATACTCCCCGTGTCCTCCCATTTTAATTTAGTAAAGATCTGTTACAGGTTTGCGTAGATACGGAAAGTCGTTTGCTGCAGTTTTACTGCGTTAAAAATTATGTAATACTAGCTTCAGCGTGCAGCCCGCTGTATTATAAAAGTTTTTGGCGAACCCCGCGGGATCACCTAATTTTTCCGGGATAAATATGGATAATAATAATATAGATTGAAGATATTGTGCTATATTTGATGATAGCACACGTGCGGAACAGATTAGAAAGCGTCGCAGAAATATAAATATAATCAGAGACCACATTATTATTTATCTGGTGTCTAATTTATTAAAAAAGCCTTGAACAGAAACTATAGTCCTGTCTGAACACCAAATTTAAAAAATGTCTAATACCTCGCCAGTGAGTTTTTTTTTCAACCGATTGTTGATTTATTTGTGTGGTGGTATCTTTCTTCCTGTTGATTTATTTGTGTGGTGGTATCTTTCTTCTTGTTGATTTATTTGTGTGGTCGTTCATAATGTCATATGTTACTATAGACTGATTATATATGTAACCACGGAAACCAGTCTCTTAATTGGTTACTTTAGAATCTGGTGTCTAATTTATTAAAAAAGCCTTGAATAGGAACTATAGTCCTGTCTGAACACCAAATTTAAAAAATGTCTAATACCTCGCCAGTGAGTTTTTTTTTTTTTCAATCGACTGTTGATTTATTTGTGTGGTCGTTCATAATGTCATATTATGTTGCCATAGACTGATGATATATGTAACCACGGAAACCAGCCTCTTAATTGGTTACTTTAGAACCCCTTCATTTAATAGCCGCTTTGGTAACTTTTTTAAAGATCTGATTACAGGTTCCATGTTTATAACTTCAAAACCCCATTATTTGTAAACTGATTTGGAAAGTTTTTTTTTGTTTTTTACCACAGAACTTACTAATTTAATAACCGATATTTTAAATTTACTTGGAGGGTAAACACTGTAGTTTCCGTCTGATCCTATTTAAATTTAGCGAAGATCTAATTACGGCAGGGCTTTAATGATGAAAGAAAAGTTTTTTAATACACTTTTTTAAATATTTTCTTTCATAAGACTTTGCCCTGACAATCCATCATTACATAGTATAAAACAAAGTCGCTTTCCGCTGTCTGTCCCTAATCCGTATATATGCTAAGATCTTTAAAACTATGCAACGGATTTTGATGCGTTTTTTAATAGAGTGATTTAAGAGGAAGGTTTATATGTATGTATAATAACATCCATTATATAGCAGAGAAATACTGTTATAAATATATTTAGCAAAACAACGTTTGCCGAGTCAGTTAGTAATATTATAAATGCGAAAATCTCTTTCTGTTGCGCCTAGCCGTCGAACCAATTTGGATGAAATTTGGCAAGAACATATGTGAAGACCCGGGTGAAGATCATAAAACTATTTTCTTAGATTATTTCCTTATTATGGTTAAATTTTAAAAGTTTAGTTCACGATATGTTTTTGTACACTACTCAAGTTTTTTCTCTCAGTGTCACCAAAGGTAGACTGTGAGGAAATTCTTGATAGCGTTAAGTTACGCTTTTTGTACTGATTTTGTGCAAAAAGTGTTTATAAAAAATCGGTTGTCTGTAAAGTTGGTTTACAGACGATAGTTGAACGTGACAACGTCTTAAGCTCTCGCTTGTACTCGCTCTGAGGCGTTCCGTTTAAGGCTTGCTTAAACGGAACGCCTCAGAGCGAGGTAACGCCGCATGAGTCATGTTTTTTCGTGCGTGCAGCCAGCTCTATTGAATTATAAGACGTTGTCACGTCAAAAATATATAAGGGGTTGGAATAGGGGATGAAGGACAGAATGCAATTTCTTTTGTTGATGATTAGTTACACTCCACGCAGGCGAAGCTGCGCGGAGAAACTAGTTAGTTACAAATACAACAAAAAAGAATTAGCCAAGTTAGTTGAGCCGCTTTGAAGTTATGCGCGGTCATACATTTTGGCAATTTTTTTCGAAAAATATTTAGGTCTGCTTATATGATTTCGTAAACTAGATTGCATCCTGGCTTTTCATTTTTACAGAAATAGTTAATAACTAGGTGTTATTTAATTTAAATAATCTCTACATATAAAAAAAGTCTTGACTCACTGACTTATCAACGCCTTGCCCTTGGTTCAAGATAGCTGAAACGCAACTACGATGCTGTGCCCGCTTACTCGGCGGAGTGTTGTGCAGTTTAAAATATTTGCTAAAATTTAACGAAATTAAAAGTTAAATATAAGGATTTCAAAATACCGCAATATTTTTATTTTCATAAATAGAATGATTTATTTTTTCGATAATTTCATCGATATATTAATATGCCCTTTTGCGGGATGGACAGGTTTTTTTTTGAACGGTGTATAAGGCGGCGGTACCAAACCCGGCCGAAATGTTGCAGAACTTATACCACCTGGTAGTCACAATGTTAGTAACACTTTGATACTACTGGATCTATAAATACAATATTTTTTGGGATAAAACATGAAATATATTATGTTAGATTTGACCAGAGTATTAAATTATTATTCAAATTCATCTCAGTCATTTTTACAATATTTATAAAATTACATGATTTGAAAATATAATGTGTACGGGAAACAATGATTTGTGAATTTCCGATAATCACTAATGATGTTGTACACGTTAATGAAGTAATGTTCATTTCTAATGAATTGACTAGAAAATTATTAGACTAATTTCAAAAAATCACCAGTCACCAGTCACCAGTAGAATAGTATATTAATCATAATAAAAATAATAATAAAAATTATCAACAGTCACCAGTAGAATAGTATATTAATGCGGAGAAACAGAGACTGTTTTTTTATTTTCAAAATGATTTAGGGAAATTAGGTATACCTACTTATTTCTTAGGGATTAACGTAAACCAAGGTGTACAATATATAATCTACAAAACTCAAGGTGGTAGATATCTAAAACATCTCACACGGGTTTGGTGGCAACTACTTATTCATTTCTGTCGTAATAACTAATAGCGCCAGTGCTTGTCACTTTCAAGTTCCGGTTGGGAGAGTAAAGAAGCGAGCAAACTTATGCAGCCGCCCCGTTGGTCGAGTGGCTAGCGACCCTGACTACGCAATCGACGGAGCTTGGGTTCGATCCCCGACGGGGACAAGCATTTGTGTGATGAGAATAAATGTTTCTATTTCCGAGTTTGGGTGTTTATTAAATATATTCCAGTATTTATATATGTATTTCTGTGTATAAGTATCCTTGACTAACACCCATAACACAAGCAAATAATTTGCTTACTTTGGGGTTAGATCAGTCAGTGTAATTTGTCCCGTGAATATTTATTTATTTATTTATACATGTGGTCTTTCAACCGCGTCATACGGATTATAACGCACCATTTACAATCTTTGGTGTCTAAATGCGATGATTATCGCTTTCCATCAGGAGAACCATCTACTTGTTTACTGTCCTATAAAATAAAAATTGGTATATAAATAAAATCTTTGTATCACATATACTGGCAAAGCTACTGCTGGTACAACATACTATTGTACTACAGAAGAATTATAATAATATCGCTGGACAAATTACACAAATTGATCTAGCCCTGAAGTAAGCAAATTATTCGCTTGTGTTATAGGTGTTAGTCAACTATACTAATACATAGAAATACATAGTTCTTCGCAACCGGCGTGTGTGTATAAAAGGACTGATGAATGTGGAGGAAGCGAGACAAGTCTGCAAGGATCGTGATGTATGGCACTCGGTTCTCTGTGCCTACACCGTAAGGGGTCTGACGTGAAGATATGTATGTATGTGTGTGTGGAAATTCACATATAAATACTGTTCCATACGTAATAAATACCCAAACCTAGAAATATATGATATCTATGCTTATCACACAAATGTTTGTCCCTGTCGAGAACCGAACCTGAGCCCCATATATTCGTAGTTACGTTCGCTAACCACTCGACCAACGAGGCGGTCTACAAAACATCAATATTTACTAAAAAGTTAGCAAATTCACATATCTAGCAATTATAGTTATGTCAATATAACTACAATTTAATGTTTAAAAAGTTAATAGATACGCCAGTAGAAAGTAGATTAAAGTTTTCATAACTTGGTAATAATCCTAAATCAAATAAATTACTCAGTAATCAAACTTGTTTTTCGTATATATCTAGAAATTGTTTTTAAATAATTATGTATGATCGCCCCGTCAGTCGAGCGGATATACATATATATATATATATATATATATATATATATATATATATATATATATATATATATATATATATATATATATATATATATATATATATATATATATATATATATATATATATATATTTATATCGACCGCCCCGTTGGTCGAGTGGTTAGAGACCCTGACTACGCAATCAACGGGGACAAGCATTTGTGTGATGAGCATAAATGTTTGTATTTCCGGGTTTGGGTGTTTATTATATATATATTCTAGTATTTATATATGTATTTCTATATATTAGTATCGTTGACTAACACCCATAACACAAGCAAATAATTTGCTTACTTTGGGGTTAGATCAGTAAGTGTAATTTGTCCCGTGAATTATTATTATTTAAATTTATATATATATATATATATATATATATATATATATATATATATATATATATATATATATATATATATATATATATATATATATATATATATATGTGTATTTCTATGTATTAGTATCGTTGACTGACACCCATAACACAAGCAAATAAATTACTAACATTTTGGGTTAGATCAATTCGTGTAACTTGTCCAGCAATATTTATTTATTTATTCTAATTGGAAATAATATTCAAATTATAATATGTAAATCTTAAATGTAAAAAAAAGCATCAAGCCAGTTCTCTTGTTGGGTAGGTTGAGTGAACCGAACATCTATAAATGTTCCGGTTCACCGTGATTTACCAATTTGTCGATGGCGAGGTGTGTAGTGTACTTATCGCCTCATGTTATTGAACTGCCCGCTTAAGATAAACAGCGTGTGAATATCTCGTTTCTATAACGAGAAAACGTTTGTCGCGGCGTACATGATAGAATATTTTGGAAAATCCAAAAGTAATATAGTTTTCCTAATTACCTTTAGATGAGGGTTTCTAATTCAATTTAAACGAAATATATATGGACTAAAGTAAGGCACCATGGAATTCGATCATAGCTTGTATGTGTGATAAAAGATTTAATTCTTACTAGCTGAGCCCGCGACTTCGTTCGCGTGGAAAATTTTCTAAAATAAAAACTCGCATCTTTCCCGTGAGATTTCCGAGGTAAAAACTATCCTATGTCCTTTCTCGGGTCTCAAACTATCTTTGTACCAAATTTCAGCCAAATCGGTTCAGTGGCTTAGGCGTGAAGAAGAGACAGACAGAATTACTTTCGCATTTATAACATTAGTATGGATTCTTATTATTGTGCAAAGCAGATCCTAACAGGCGACTGATTGGCTTTACGTGTCACTACCACCGGCCGGGTGGCCGGGTATATGGCACCACCGCATTGTCGTGCTCCGGTTTCGAAGGAAAGGTAGACTTATGCATTTGGTATTGCCATCTCGCCACACGAATAGCAACGCACCATTAACATCTTTAGTGTTTAAAGGCGATGGTTTCTCTTTCCATCAGGAGAGCCTATTTGCTATCTAATGATATAAAAAAGCTGTTAAAATTTCAAAAAAAAAAATACTAGAAAAATAAGGTGGAAAGCGCTGGTATAAAAATCAGTATAATGTAACTTTCTTTTAAATTGTACTAATTAACATAAGTCAAAAACAAACCATCTCGTAATTTTTCTGGCACTTCTATTGTTACTACCTCAAATTGCAAATGCTACCACAAATTTAGTGAGATGCCGCTATATGGCATATTTAGAAAATCTGAATGAAAATCATAGAGATTTTTTTCCTGAAAAAACACATTTCCTGTTTATCCCTACCCCTTTCGTAGGATCAACCAACTGGCTTACTGCAACGTATCTCAGAAAAGGTGAAAAAAGGCAATAATACGTGTCATTAACATCATGATTACTAACTAAGCGGTAGAGTTCTGCAATTTCTCGCCCGAGTTTTGGTGCCACTGCCTTACCTATTCCTGCAGGAATAGCGTCAGAGCCTGTAACTGTCGTGTAGTTTGAAGGATAGTAATAAACTTATGCATTAGGTATTCCATTCATGTTACACGGATAATAACAGTAACGCACCATTAATATCTCTGGGGCCATTCAAATATTACGTATGCACTAAAAAGGGCGGGGGGTATAGTAGAGGAGATAGTGGGAGATCATGCTTCACCGATCTGATAACCAGATGAGACGTATATTTTATCAAATATTATTTATAAACAAATATGCCTATAATTACTTGCCTATTCAAAAGTGCTCATGGCTATTTTTAATTAAATTAACCTTAATCGATTTTTTTTTTCATCTCTTTCATACTTTTGATAACCAAATGAAATTTATTTCACTGATAATTTTTAACACACAGAATATGTCTAGGTAGGCTTGCCTAATCATTTCTGTGTATGGCTACCTGGCAAGCAGGTGTGAACAGGTAAGTCAATATAGGTGACTCCATCGATCTGCTAACTTATCGAAAGTTATATCAAATTTTATATTATTGGGGCGAGCGAAGCGAGCCCTACACTAGGGAACTTTCTATGCACTTTTGTGGTCCATTTTACTAAAAAAGTATCGCACTTTTAGGTTTGAGCTTTGACGTGGTGGTTTAAATTCATGTCTAGATTTGTTATCTACCATTAAAATGCTATATCATAAACATTAAAAAATAGAAGATACATTTTGTATTAGAATTTTATTACTGCTAACGCGACCTATTATAAAACTAACGAGTTAAAATGCTACAAAACTACACTAGGCGACGATCTGTGCCCTTTAGTGGTACATTTTACTGAAAAAATATCGCACTTTTAGGTTTAAACTTTGGCGTGGTAGTTTTATTTCATTTAAATAATTTTCATTCACTCCATTTTAATACAATATTAATCTATTAAAACACTTGTACTTTTTAACTTCCCACTACGTATATACATAGAGAGGTTATGTGGTCTTAGGAACCATTTTCGACTATTTTCGCGATGACGTCAGTATGTCTGTATGTGTGTGTGTGCGCGTATGTGTGTGTGTGTGTGCGCGTGTGTGTGCGCGTGTGTGTGCGCGTGTGCGCGTGTGGCGTGTGCGCGTGTGGGTGTGTGCGTGTGCGTGTGTGTGTGTACGTGCGCGCGTGTGCGTGTGCGTGTGTGTGTGTGTGTGTCAACAATTCATAAGTTTTGAACGCCTGGACCGATCGCAACGCGGTTGATGGCATTCGTTTGGATTCCACTAAACTTATACTTCCTGAAAATTTGAACCAAATGGGCCCAAGAGACTTTGAGAAACTTTGAAAAAACCAAAAAAAAATTTGGCGAAAGAGATTTTTTTTAATAACTTGCAGATTAATGTACTGATTGAGTACAAAAATTAATCAGCTCTATTCCTCAAAAAATACGTCTAATGCATAAATTGCCTCAAAATCAGTTTATTCATTCGGTCAAGTAATCGTTGACGAAAATTTTGAAAAAAGTGTTTTTCGACGTAACTTCGAAATATTTCAACTGATTATTTTTTGGTATTCTACGATATTTTAATACTAAAAAATTACGTCGAATGCCCTTTTAAAAATCAAAACCGAATCTTAATTTCAAAAGTTACAGCTTTTCAAATATTAAAATTACGTTTTCTTTAGCAAAGTTACTTAATATTTTTGAAATAACTTTCAGGCTAATATACCGATTGACTTCAAAATCTTATCGTCTTTTCACCTTTAAAAACTGTACCACGTACCGTTAATTGGATAAAAATCGGTAAATTTGTTTGGGATCTATCAATAACGAAAATTTTTGAAAAAAATGTTTTTTGAAATTGCTTCGAAATTTTTGAACCTACTGATTTTTTAGCTAAATCAATATTTAAATTGAGTTGAATGCCATTTCAAAGATCAAAATCGATCATCGTTTCCAAAATATACAGCTTTTCAAAAATCAATTAACTGCCATTTTTATCAAAATAGATGTTTATACTGAAAAAACCTATGCTTATAGTTTTTACTATTTTGAGCTTAAAATACGTTAAATATAGCGGGAAGTTTAGGGATGGCTTGCAAGGTCAACCATTTACAGATTATAGAAAGTGATAGGTGACCAGTCTATCACCAACTGGGTACTTTTCCAATCCCGGGCAACGTTGTTTTTATCAGCAAACTGAAAAAACACATTTTTGATTTGCCTGACTCGGGAATCGAACCCCGAGAGTTTCTCTGAGGGAAAAATTGAAAAAATTTATTCGCTAAGTTTCTACCGCCAATTCTTCGTGCCTGCGGTTATTTTTAAAACTCATTTTTCCTAGAAAACTCTTTTACAAGAAAGTTACCATAAATAAAAATTGATTTCTATCAACATTAGACTTCAAGAGCGAAGTGGTGGCGCGAGATAGATCTTGAGTTGCTACATATTATAGGTAGGTACTATATTATAGGTAGACCAGAAAATATGGTGTAAAATATGTAGATAACCTTTATAATTGTTCTGTGTAGATAACGTTGATAATTACAGAAATCGTGTTTTTAATCAATCAAGAAAAATATTTTAAAGAATTTTTCTCATACTTATGTACTAAAAAAATTTATCTTACAAAAATTTTACTTTTTTATTTTGGTTTTATTTTTCTGCGCCTACCCAGATACAAAGCCTGACGACACCTTTAATGCGAATATAATAAATGAAGTCCATGATACATTAAAAGATGTTAAAGTCCATGATACATTGAAAGATGTATTTCGCATAAAAATACTTTCCTAAGAATATTATTATAGGTAATATAACTTAGCGAGCCCTTACAAAGCTCTGCTTTTTGCTAGTTTTATTACAAAATCAGTCACATATACTTGCCTGCAAAAAATCGTACTCAAAGTACTGTTTCCAAGCTAAAAACTTGCCATGAGCACTTTTGGATAGGTAAGTAATTATAGGCATATTTGTTTAGAAATATTATTTGATAAAATATACGTTTCACCTGGTTATCAGATCGGTGAAGGACTATCTCCCACCGGCTCTTAGACCAGTATTTGCTTTGCTTATTTTTGATGACATGGGGGCTTTATTTCTTACTTTTACGGCATTTCTGTTAAATTTAGTCGATTCGGACTTGAACATATATATAGCAACTTTGCTTGTCTATGCCCGATACTGAAGTGCATCTTCCGGGGTTTCCCAAATATGGATATGCTTACTTAAGCAAACACATACACTCAAATTCAATCAATCAATCAAACATCCAATGTCATGGAAGACTTAAACTTACGGATGCATGTGTTATGGGATGAGGACTGTATATTTGAATTTATACACCAATTCACACAAACATGTCAATAATTTGATTGAATTAATATAAATTGCGTTAATTTTCGTTATATTAACACAATTTCTTATTTTTAAACATGATAACTGATGCTCATGTAACAACAACAGTACTGGTGATGCTTTGTACTCCGGTCATAGCGGTATTTCTCGGAACCACGTCAATGAGAATCGGGACAAGCTAGTGTCTGAAATCGAGACTCAGCTCGAAAAAATCTCGGAATGGGGTCGACTCAACTTAGTCCAATTCAACCCCAGGATGACACAGCTGTGTGCGTTCACCGCTAAAAAGTCGGCCTTTGTCGTTTCACCTCGCTTTGAGAACACTCTCCTGACAACCTCAGCCAATATTGGAATTCTTGGCGTTGACATATCAAACAACGTTCAGTTCTGTGATCATTTGGAAAAAAAGGCTAAACTGGCCTCAAAAAAGCTCTGTGTGCTCAGTAGAGCGAGACAGTACTTCCTGCCGGCTCACCGCTTGCAACTTTACAGAGCGCAAATTCGCCCTCACATGGAGTACTGTTTTCATCTCTGGGCAGGAGCTCCGCAGTATCAGCTTCTTCCACTTGATCGCATTCAGCGTAGAGCGGTTCGAATCGTTGACGACCAAGCAGTCTCCAATCGGCTTGACTCCTTGGCTTTACGCAGAGATGTAAGTTCGCTTAGCATCTTTTACCGCATTTATCATGGAGAGTGTTCTGACGAACTATTAGGATTGATCCCTGCTGTTGAATTTCATCATCGGACATCGCGGCAAAACTCAAAGTTCAATCCTCATCACCTCGATGTCTGGAAATCCACAACCATGCGATTTTCTGGGCACTTCTTCCCGCGCACTACTCCTCTGTGAAATCAATTACCGGCGGGGGTGTTTCCGAACGGATACGACTTAGGTACCTTCAAGAAAAGAGCATACTCCTTAAATAGCCGGCAACGCAGCTGCAAGACCTCTGGTGATGTGGCTGTCCATGGGCGGCGGTAATCACTTACCATCAGTGAGCCTCCTGCTCGTTTGCCCCTTTTTTCTATATATAAAAAAAACAAAGAAACCAGGAAAACGATTGAAAATACATTTACCAATGTTATGCATAGTGCGAGGGGTTAAAGGATTTACTTACTCTTTGTTGTTATGGGGAAGAGGGAGTTAAATCTGCTTGCGTAATACTTGAAGGCAATCATTGCCTATAGGCACAACGGGGCCGCCCTTGTGTCTATAGGCAATGATTGCCTCTTTTCATCAGGAGAGCCTTCTTTGCTATCCCATCCTATCATGACAAAAAAATTAACAAAAAACCGGACAAATTTTAGTTGTTCACGTACTTTTATTAAAGTTAGATATATGTACGGACATCTAAAATGTAAATTAGACGGCTTAATTAATTTATGAATGCGAAGCTGTCTTAAAAAGTGCCGTCACCTGCTGGCCGCTGGCGGTAAATCAATTTGAATTACCAATTACGATTTCCCTCTCCGTTCTGTTCCACTTATCTCGAGTGGATGGACCTCTCACTCATGTTACACAATTAGATATGGTTTTTAATGGATTTAAGGGGAGGGAGGTTCTCCACGAGTATGTACGAGTATTTTTTAAACTTATTGTCTGATAGCGTATTGGCCTGTTTTGGTTGGGGCCCCCTTTAAAGAATAGATCATCGACCATTCTGACAGGCAATTCGTAAAAAGTGAATGACTTGCTACATTTGTCACTACCGTCGTGGCAACCTAGATGGTTGAGTTCTACACCATCTCGCTCAAGTATTTGGTGCTACCGCTTTACCTATTCTTGCCGCAATAGCGTCAATGCTCGTCATGGTTGTGTTTTGGTTTAAGAGGATAAGGTAGCCAGTAGACTTATGTATGCGGCATTGTCATCCTGCCACAGGGATAACAACGCACCATTAAAACCTTTGATGTCTATAGCCGATGGTTTCTCTTGACATCATGAAAGTTTTTTGATTGTATTTATTTTTATTTCCGAAACATAATCATCGCCTGTAGAAAACAATTAAGTTAATAGTGCGATGCTATCCGCTGTCGTGGTTATAATGCTTACAAGGCTGAATGCATGTGATACAGATTCACCAGATACTTTACCCTCTAAACAGGAACACAACACGGCACGCATCGACGCTATTTCGGCATGAATAGGTACAGCTGTATGGTATTTTTTAAAAATGGAACTCGTTTTGATACGAACAACCTGTCACGACTGAAATTTGTTTTTGATCTGAGTGCTAAGTGTGAGTTTCTCTTTTCGCATTCGATCGTGAGCGCGTTTGGAGTTTACTAAGAATTTGTATGTGATTTGTACGGCGCCACCTAGTGGCAAACTGGTTTCTCACGTTTACCACTAGGTGGCGCTGTACAAATCACATACAAATTCCTAGTAAACTCGAAACGCGCTCACGATCGAATGCGAAAAGAAAAACTCACACTTAGCACTCTGATACATTTTTCGGTGCGCATTGGCAGTATAATGTTCTCGCACGCCGTTACGCAAAACTGTATATCTGTCGCTTTGTATTTTTTAATAATTTTGAAATATTAATGAATTAATTTTTAATAAAGCAATCACGTATTTAACGCATCTTTTTTATACAAAATAATATCTATGTTTTCTATTCGTCATGCGGCGTTTAAACTTTTTGGCGTAATTTACTGCTTTACGTGTTCACTCGAGGCATGCGGGTTTTAACTGTAACTTATATTGGTAGGCGCCTGACATACGTCGTTACTTTATAGATACCTATAGCGTTTTATCGGTTTTCATTTTATAATTTCCGAGTCGAGCGGAAGTGTTACTGAGCGTTTTCGATATTAACATTGATAATTGAAGTCACAATAACAAATCTAGCCAAAAAGAGTATCATCACGCCTTTTTTCCTTGCGAGATTGGCAGAAATAACAGGTTGCCTATAACCTTTCCGGTTCCCCATATTCACCTGATTTGTCGGTTGGCAAATGAGTGGTGATCCATATCGCCGCATTTTACCGTCCTGATAACGATTACCGCTTATGGGTTCTAACACACGTATCAACTCGGAAAGAGATCGTCACTGTATCACCTCTCGCCTCGCCGCCAACCAAGCGTTGACCTAACCAGGCGTAACCAAAACGGAACAGCATCTCCGGTACGTCGACTCGGCTTTGGCTAGACGACGCACTTAGAAGTTGTCGTATGAAAGCACACTACTGTTGCCGAATGTACCTACTGTCGTAGGTACATTCGGCAACAGTAGTGTGCTCCATAAATGGTTACTTATGAATCCGTAATTATTATAGTGTGAAGAAAATGCTACTGTATCCCGTATTAAAAACTTAGGCATTAATCATTCGCATCCAATTACGGTTAATATCTAACAATTAAACTAATGTCTTAATACACGTTACTTCCTCAACATTTACATATTTACACCGATGTTGCGTAGACGCTGATCGTTCGTCTATCCGGTGCTAATACATCCTTAAGTTTTTTATTCTAATACTAGCTGTTGCCTGCGACTTCGTTCGCGCGGATTTCGTTTACTCCGCATAGCTCCTCCCCCGTAGGAGATAGCGTGATAATATGTAGCCTATATGTTGACCCGACCTGTTAGTAATATTCATGCAAAATTTGAAGTAAATCCGGGTTCGGTTCCCGGGTCGGGCACATAAAAAAAAGTTTTTTCAGTTTTCTGAGAAATACAAAGTTGCCCGGGATTGGAAAGTGCCCGGTTGGCGATAGGCTTGCCACCTATCACATTTGCGGGACCAAGTATCTTCGGCTAATCGTGGGTGCACTTGTACCTCTGCCTACTCCTTCGGGGATACGGGCGTGAAGATACTTTTTTTCATCTATTTATAAATATTATTTCAAAATGCTGTTTTGCCAAGTACCGACGATGGAAAATATCCAATTTATGTATATGAAAAACTTTAGGCGATGGAGATAATACCAGAATGCAGAACGCTACCTCCTATTAGTTACGACGCTGTTGACTCGCATAGCCTATAATTCGCCTTTTACCAACTGCCTGGCAGAACGGGAAATGATTTAATGTTGAAATTGGGCCCGGACCATCACGGAGTAACAAAACTATATTAAATACCATTCCCCCGTGTTGGTTCCGGGCTCCTTTGAAGAATGGACTAACTGCCGTTCTGCCAGGCAGGTCGTAAAAGGCGACGGATTGGTTATGCGAGTCACTGCCATCGTGGCTACTAGGTAGTAGAATTCTGCATTGTCTCGCCCGGGTCAGGTACCACCGCCTTACCTATTCCTGCCGCAATAGCGTTAGTGGTTGTCGCTGGCGTGTTACGGTTTGGAGGGTAAGGTAGCCGGTAAACTTATGCATGTGGCATAAGACCTCGCCACAAGATAGCAACGCACCATTAACATCTTTGGTGTGTATATGCGACGGCTGACGATGCGACGTGCGATGGTTGACTCTTTCCATCAGGAGACCCATCTGCTTGTTTGCTACCTTATTATATAAAAAAATACCAGCGGCGACCGCTTTTAGTGATCACTTCCTAAAACACTAGCTCCTGTTCGTGCCCCTTCCCTTTAAAAAAGCTATTAAATGGTGGTTTAAGAGTTTATTTAGCTCAGATCATGAGGCTCCGAGTTCGATACCCAGTCCGGCAAAAGCGTTATTGAAATTTTATCGAAATTTTTCTCAGGAACTCAGAATCATAGACATAGCAGTTCGAAGGCAAGTGGCATAGGTTACCATCTCTAGCCTTGGAATGAGCTCGTAAGGCTGGTGGTCCCAGTTATCGCTTGAAATAAACGATAATCGTTGCTAGGTACCGAAATAGTAGTGATTATCGCTTATTTCAAGCGAATACGCCGACGGGGATCACCAATGATATCGACAACCAAGAAAACGGTTGTAATGAATCGGAAAGTTGACGTAATATAATTTAGGTATATAGTTAACTAGCTGTTGCCTGCGACTTCATTCGCGCGGACTTCTTTTACTCCGCACAGCCCCTCCCTCGTAGGTGATAGCGTGATAATATGTAGCCTATATGTTGACCCGACCTGTTAGTAATATTCATGCAAAATTTGAAGTAAATTCAGTTGTTTGAGTTTACCCCAGACATACATACAGACAAACAGACAAAAATTCTAAAAATTATATTTTTGGCTTCGATATCGATTTTAGATCACGCCACAATAATTCTTTTAAAAAAATATTCAATGTACAGTTTTGACTTTCCTACGATTTTATATGTATGCATGACTTATGGTGCTGTGGCTGTTCAGGGGCGGTGGTAATCACTTATCATCAGGTGAGCCCCCTGCGCGTTTGCCCCTTTTGTCTATAAAAACAAAGTAAAATAAAATATAAAAAAAACGTCCGGTTTACTCACTCTGCTTACCTCACAAGGGAACTGGCGTAATGGTAATTTTTATGTAGTGGAAAAGTATTGGACGCAATATTGCAAAAGCGATTAACATTACAATAACAAAACAAAAGCGAATTCACTCCTACTAAGGCGAGAAAATCGAATTTCTCACATTATTCGTGGGAAATCCTATTCTTCTGAGCCGAGGAAATTGTATACAAAAACTCTCCCTGCCGCTATTAGATGCCTTTTAGTGTTGGTTAATGTGTGGTTAATGACATGCGTGCTTAATTACCCTCTATTTGTTGTAACTGCAATAAGAAAGCTTGGTGGCCCACTTGCGGAAGGGCAGTTTCCATTGCATTTACCAAGTAGTAGAGTTACGCTCCTCCACGGCTGCCCCAGGTCTGATATCACCGTCTTACCTATTCCTGCCGCAATAGCGTCAATGCTTGTCACTGCCGTGTTCTGGTTTTGGGTAAGGCAGCCGATAAACATGCAAGTGGCATTACCATACGATACGTGAACAACAACGCACTGATAACATCTTTGTTGATACAATAACAATACAACTCTTATTGTACACTAAAAACAAATGACAATATATAAATTACTTAATAATTTACATACGTTCTGGATACACAAAGAACAGGGGCAAGACTTTATACATCTTTTTTTTAGTTATTATCTTAAAGTTTAATATATTCCTTAAGATTCTATAACAACTCCGTAACTTATCCGCATTTAATGAATATTTTTTTAACTTGGGGAATAGTAGCTAAATAAGGTTGGAATTTAGGTAAGGTTAACATAAACAATCAGATTCTCTCCTTAGTAGTCTGTGGTTAGGTATTTATCTTGTCATTGGGTGTCTTCAGTACAACAGCTGCTAATCTCAGAAATCGAAGTTAAATTGACAGAATTCTGAGCTAAGATTTTGCGAAGACACTTTATAGGTACTTAAAAGAACAAAAAATAAATTAGCATTAATCTTTTTTTTTATACAAAAATGATTGTATTATGATAAATACATTTATTGCTGTTTTAATGAAAATGTAAATTAAGTTTTGGTGATGGTAACACTGAAATATGATGATAGAATTCAATCAAATTAAAGTATTAATTTTTTTATATGATCGTTTCTAGCGATATATTTTGTTTCATTGATTTAAAAATCGTAGAAAATTATTCTAGTTTATCTAATATTCGTTACTCCGAAAGACACGCTAAGGATATAACAAAACCAAAATGGCCTGTGTTCTTTGATAATAGGTAATTATCAATTCTTGCATGAATATATCTCCTTCTCCTTTTCCTTATCCATTAGTATATATTGTATCATTTATTAAAGTATAGTTCCCTTGTTGGTCCCGGGATCCCTTGAAGAATAGGCCAACAGCCGTTCTACCAGGCAGGTCGTAACAGGCGACCGATTGGTTATACGAGACACTACTATCGTGGCTACTAGGTGATAGAGTTCTGCACTGTCTCGCCCTGGTCTGGTACCACCGCCTTACCTATTCCTGCCGCAATAGCGTCAGTGTCTGTCACTGTCGTTTTTCGGTTTGGAGGTTAAGGTAGCCGGTAAACTTATGCATGTGGCATTAGATCTCGCCACTAGATAGCAACGCACCATTAACATTTTTGGTGTCTATAGGCGATGGTTAACTCTTTCCATCAGGAGACCCATCTGCTTGTTTGCTATCTTCTATCGGATCTACAAAGGCGAATGTTCCTAAGAACCGTTTTAATTAATTCCTGACGTTGAATTTCACCAACGGACATCGCGAAAACTTCTCTCACTCTCCTCACCTCACCATCTCAATGTCTGGAAATCCACAACCGTGCGATTTTTTGCCCCGCACTACCAATCATCGAGAGGGGTTACCCGAACGGATACGACCTAAGGCAGACCTCTGACATTCGCCTATACCTACCGCGATAAGCACCTACAGTGCGCGACAACGCGGCTTTGCAAATCAGTCGGGGCCGCCTCGTGCTTATGAGTACATGTATATCTACACTATGGCTTGTCGATCGTCGTCGCAACGTAAGGTTTACTACTGTAGGTACCTTCTCTTTAAAATGGGGAATCGTAATACAAATAATTGCTAGATAGATAGCTGCCGTAATAAACAGAGAGATTCAAAGTTTTTGTTTTTTACTTTACCGAAATAATCTGAAAGGTAAGACATATTTATGTTTTGTTTAGTTTGCTCATAAATTTCTTTAAGTAGGTTTTAAGTACTATAAGTTAGAATTCCGTATATATATCTTTCCCTAGTATTACAACTTGAAATGCGCCATAAATTATATTTTAACATTAATTAATTATTAACAAAATTCATTTTTCTCGCGTTTGTTCGTTTCTTTAAAGAATAGAGCAACTGCCGCTATGCCAGGCAAGTTGAAAAAGACGACCGACTGTCTATACGTGTCACTACCACCGTGACTACTAGGTGGTCTCTACCACTATTGTCCGCATTCCGCATCGTCTCGCTCGGATGTATGGTACCACTGCTTTATCTATTCCTGCCGCAATAGCGTCAATGCTTGTCTTTATCGTGTTCCGTTCTGGTTGTAACGTTGGGCGGTAGACTTTTAAATATAGCATTGCCATTCTGCTGCATAAATGGCAACGCATAATTAATCTTCTCTTTCTATCTTTGGTTTCTTTAGGCGATAGAATATCTTCGAGTCAACCCTGCGGGTCTAGCCAAGTGGAATAAACGCTCGGAGAATAGAAAGATAAATGTATGGATTTGACATAAGCATAATCGGACGCTTACGTCAAGTCCGTACATTTATCTTTCTATTCTCCTAGCGTTTATGCCACTTGTCTAGACCCGCAGATTTCATTAGAAAGGATAAGAGTTACGCAATATAAAGAGATGCAACTTCTAAGTAAATATAAACTGTAGGTAATCAAGCGCCGCGCGATCTGAATTCAACTTAATTGTATCGTAGCAAGAGTCCCTATTTCTTGACTTGACTTGCTGGAGTGTCTCTTTTGTAATTGTATTATTATGTATTCTGTGCTAAGGGGCCTTAAAGAAAAGAGCTTAATTATTCTTAAAAGCTAGCAGCACAACTGCAAGACCCCTGCAAGGTAGTGAAGTGTCTATGGGTGGCCGTAATCACTTACCAACAGGTCCGTCCGTCAAGACCTTCCTGCCCGTTTGCCCTCTTTCTCTCATTTTTATTCTATAAAATATCCTCCTATAAAAAATAGTGTCTGTAGGCAAGAACGGTATGTATAAATATATTAAGAAAGCCATTTGCTTGTTTGCTATCTTATGATATAAAAAATATTTTTTAAAAACGCGAACAACATTTAGTTATTTTAATATTTCAGCAGACTAATGTTCACGGCAAGTTACGTTCTAGCAATGACATCACAAGTTATTTTTCGTATTTAAGCAAACAGAGATTTCACCGTAATCATTTCTATTGTTTAACTAGCTTAATTAGTAACGAAGTTTGCTGTTATTCCGCGTCTTTATATTATTTCAAAATTTTTAACTGGCAATACAGGTAACAATAGCAGTGGATTATATAACATGATAAATATTAATTTGGGGACCTACTAAATCTTTTTTACTGTTATTCTGGGCCTCTTTTTCAGTAGATCCTTATGAAAACAAATACATTTTATCATAGTATAGAAAACAAGCAGATGGCCCTCTTGATGAAAAGAGATTACTATCGCCTATAGGCACTGTGGCGCCGTTGGTCCGTACCGCTGAAGGGTCATAGTGATGGGACCAGCAGACCAACTTTTGTCAGGTGACGTCATAACTGTGGAGGTCGATGACGTCATACAAGGACAAGGTTTTTTTTTAATTATCGATAGGGAAGCGCTTGACCACGATCTCGCCTGATGGTAAGCTAAGATGTAGCCTAAGATGGAACGCGCTTCCCTAGAAGGTACCTGTTCACTCTTCTCTTGAAGATTCAGATTGTACTCGTCGGGGAATACAGACTCAGAAAGCATGTTCCAGTGGTCCCTTGCGGTTCGAATGAATAATGTAGTCGAATCTCTTTGTCCGGGTACGTAGAGATTTGTTCCGCATTCGACCTACAAAGTTTCGCCCCACTTCAGAAATCCGTGTTCGTCCTACACTTTATTCCTGTTTCGTCCTAAAAAATGATTTTCTACTTATTATTATAATTTAGTTCTGATTCGCCCCAGATTTTATGCTTGTTTTGCCTCGTTTGTTTTTATTAATAATTTTAAGTAAGATCAGAAACAAAAATGTTACGTACTTATGAGGACGTTGCTTGCAATAGCATTTAGGGTGTAAGGTGAACTGGAGATTATATTACGACATTTAAGAGGGGTAAGTTATAATTTATTCAATAAAATTAAATTGTTGTTTTTCTTACTTTAACTAGTGAACAATTAAAGTTAATATTTATTTCAATTTACATTCGCCCTTGCATCAATGCTTTTATAACAATTTCAAGTACTGATATCATATCAGTATCGTGTCATAACAGTTATATATATATATATATATATATATATATATATATATATATATATATATATATATATATATATATATATTAAACAGAACTTTTACAAAAAAAATGAATATTAAGTTTTTAAAAACTATGAAAAATGATGCTGACCGACCTAAATCAAACTCGTTTCCGACGACAAGCAAATGCAAGGCGACTAGACGACATCCAGATGGATAAAATAATTAACGATTCAATACAGTCCATGCTAAATGGTTCTATTTCTTTAGGCCATTGTTTGGAAAAAATGTGTCCTTTTGTTTTTCAAGTAAAATCCTAATATTGTTTTTTTATTTATTTTACGTTTTTATATTTTTATATTACGCTTTAATTTTTCCATTTGATTTAACAGTTTTGTAACACTTTTATTATGTAATACCAGTTAATTGTTTTGTAAAGATATATTAGATACCTAGATACATTTAGTTAGTTATTAGCTCTTGTAATTAATAAAACCTAATCTGTGATTTTGATTGTAATTTAGAATTGTATATAAGACTTTTATAATAAAACATATTTTTATTTATATATGGTTTAATTAGAAGAACTAAAATATTCAAATAATTTGTAGGTAAAATATTTTAATCTAATAACTCCTTTAGAAATAATACGAGAAACAGCAAATTTGATACATACCTACTTGATAATTTTATTACACGAAGGAAATCTTATGTTTCAGAAGTGACGACGTTCTTGAAAAATTTGTGTATTTGTAAACGGTACTTTTAAGACCTTATACAAGTAGGGCGAAACAGGAAATATTTCATATGTGAGGCGAATACGGAAATTTATGGAATCTGGGACAAAACTTTAGGGCGAATACGGAACAAATCTACGTAGAGCGTCCACCATATGACGATACCTAGAATCTATACGCCTCGACGATCGATAGAAAAACGAGGATGGCGGAATCAAGTAGTGCAATTCCGCAGCGCACTCTTCAAAGTGTATTTGATAAAAAACCTATAAACTAGCCACTCTGCGGCGATGAGCGAGGCTCTGGAGTGGAAGGGGGAAAAGAAGGTCATCTTCAGGCAAGGTGTACTGCCTGGGGACCGAAGTCCTTTTGAGAAGCGTTGAATCTTGTATATAATGTGTACAAGATAAATAATTGTTATATCGCGATTCAGGATTTTATTTTGGATTAATTTTTTTCCATTTTTTATTATTTTAAGCTATTGCATAGCTTCTATCGCGGGCCTTGAGCGTGGAGACCGAATCCAGAAATTCCGTAACGAAAAAAACCTAACATCCTCCACTCCGACCGGCACAGCAGTGATACTTTTTAGTTTTTCCATCTATTGATAAATACCGGAACTTTTAATTACTTTTTGAAATATCAGGCTTGTCTATTAGTTCAGGAACCCGCCTTTAGGTGGCATTGGTTGTATTGGAAAACTACCGTAATCAGCTGTTTGTGAGAAAGTATATAGGTGTATAGGTATTTATCATCTACGTGGCCCATACTCAACCCAAGGACCTAGCCGTCTTCACGGCTAGCGTGTGATACCACGGTCAGGGGGCTCAGCCCCGAAATCGTTTCCCCGCATCCGACAGGAGCGCGAGAAGACCAACGTAGAGATCATCTACGTACAACAGTGAATATCTGTACTCGTATAATTTGTGTACAAAGTGTTTTAAATATGAATAAACAAAGAAAAAACAATAGCTTAAAAAAATACTGCATAAATAAAATAAATATATAATTGTAATTGCATAAGTTGATAAAAAATGCTATGCAATAGCTTTACCGCGGCAGTCTCCGAGTGCCACACGTCTTTTTTTAGTAGCGTTTGTAGATTGCTTGAACCGCTCCCGCTACAACACCAAAGATTCAATTGTTTATGAGCAATGGTCTTCTATTTCCATTTTGAGAGCTATCTGTTTGTTTGCCAATCTGTACTTTAAAGGGGTAAATAAGCTTACTATCCTGCAAGGGATATTTTTTATAAGATAGCAAACAAGCAGATAGAGACATAGATAAAAAGACAGACCAAAGATTTTAATGTGGTGTTGCTATCCGTCTGGCGAGATGGTAGCGACACATGCATTTTACCGGTTACCATACTTTCCAAACCGAAACATGACAATGACAGGCACCAACTCAATTGCGGTAGGAATAGCTCGGGTTTTTTGGTACCACCTGGTGATACCAAAAAACCCGAGCGAGACGTTGCAGAACTCTATCACGTAGTAATCATGACGATAATGGCAGGTATTGCCGAACGTATACCTTTTACAAATTGCCTTGCAGAATGATAGATGGTCTATTCTTCAAAGGTCCTGATCAATACGGGCTGTATACCGTTAAAATACTACTTTTTGTTCATCAAACTTGCTCAGAGTAGGGCACTGCCCTACGGAGCCTTTGATAAATCATGATCTACGAGGATATTGACCACGTTAAGCAGCGATAACTTTATCATTTAGAATGATGTTAGGCACCGTCTACAACCATGACGCTGATAGTCATCCGACTCGTGATATCTAACATGTCAATCTTAACATCGTTTGTGCATTATCTTTACAGGGATTCATATATTACCTTTTACGATAAGGGTATGTTTTTGATATGTGACCTTATCAGTAACAAATAATGACGAACTGCTTGGTATGATATCATCTGTATATTTCTACAAATTTACTCTTGCCGTAGTCAGAAACTTCTTGTGTCCTTAAAAACATAAGGAAAAATTTGGCGGATTTAAATCGGCGGTTTTGCCTTAAAGCATCACCTCGACGTATGGTGCTCATTAACGATGTAGTTTAGACAAAAATACTGTAATGCCACTAAAACAAGAAAAACTGTTTTTTCCGTGTTGATCTGGATTCTGGACCTCCTTTGCAGAATAGACCATCTGCCATTTCGTTAGGCAGTTCGTAAAACTTCAGCAACAGTGACACCGTCAAAAACGGTGAGGAATAACTATACGTATCACTAACATCGTAAATACTAGGTGATAGAGTTCTGTAACAGCTCGTCCGAGTATATCTATACATATAATAAAATCGTAGGAAAGTCAAAACTGTACATTGAATATTTTTTAAAAGAATACTTGGGGCGTAATCTACAATCAATATCGAAGCCAAAAATATAATTTTTAGAATTTTTGTCTGTTTGTCTATATGTATGTCCGGGGTTAACTTAAAAATCACTGCATGAATTTACTTCAAATTTTGCATGAATATTACTAACAGGTCGGGTCAACATATAGCCTACATATTATCACGCTATCACCAGCTTGATAGCGGCCAGGTGCTGTGCGGAGTAAACGAAGTCCGCGCGGGCGAAGTCGCTGGCAACAGAGTGCTAAGTGTGAATTTTTCTTTTCGCATTCGATCGTGAGCGCGTTTCGAGTTTACTAGGAATTTGTATGTGATTTGTACAGCGCCACCTAGTGGTAAACTGATTTCTCACCTTTACCACTAGGTGGCGCTGTACAAATCACATACAAATTCCTAGTAAACTCCAAACGCGCTCACGATCGAATGCGAAAAGAAAAACTCACACTTAGCACTCAGGTAGTAGTTATTAAACTAATTATTGTAATAAGACTTTTTCCGTTAGGATGGCAAGCTCTGTATGATATTAGCGTGCAGCTGCTGCATTATATATATATATGTATATATATATATATATATATATATATATATATATATATATATATATATATATATATATATATTAAAAATTCTGCCAGTTCGTTAAATGTAAACGATTACGTGTATGTGTGATCAGTACCATCTTAACTCCAGGCACTACAGGTGGTAGAGTTCCGCCATCTCGTCCGGGTATTTGGTACCACCGCCTCAGCTATTGCAGTAATAGCGTGGACACTTGTCACTGTCTGTATTTCGGCTTGGAGGTGTAAGTAACCGGTAGACTTAAGTTTGTGGTATTGCCATCCCTCCACATTGACAGCAATGCACCTTTATCGTCTTTTGTGTCTATAGGCGATGGTTTCTCTTTCCATCAGTAAAGCCATTACTTTATTTACCTAATTACACAATCACAGCTTTTTCTTATAAAACATCTAGCTATACAAAAAAAGCTGTGCGATAAAAGCATCCTGGAAAGACGACGACCGTACTATATTTAATAATAGTCATGAAAGAAAAGACCAGTCCGCTACATCATTTATGTTCATGCTATAACTAGACGCTATCCTATTGCGCGCTAGCATATATCATTGCTGTAATGTATAATGAGTAGTGATGGGCCGAATGTGGTTTGAACCGAATTCGAACTTCGGCCGAACATTCGGTGAAAATACAAAATTCGGCCGAATTTCGGCCGAACTTCGGTTTAATTTTGGGGCGCTTTCTTAAAAGCGACACGTCGTGACTTTTTTACGAATTTGCTTAAAATTTAATTATTTTATACTAGCTATTTACCTATTTTACTATTTACTACTAGCTATTATATTGTCCGCGGCTTCGCTCGCGTAAAGTAAGAGAAAAAAGTATCCTATGTCACTCCATCCCTTCAACTATCTCCACTTAAAAAATCACGTTAATTCGTCGCTCCGTTTTGCCGTGAAAGACGGACAAACAAACAGATACACTTTTCCATTTATAATTTTAGTATGGATATATAGGATATCGTTAATGGGTTCCGCAACGCGCGTGAATTAATGATGTAACAGCAAAATTTTGATA
Source organism: Apodemia mormo (assembly GCA_036924255.1). Taxonomy (NCBI): domain Eukaryota; kingdom Metazoa; phylum Arthropoda; class Insecta; order Lepidoptera; family Riodinidae; genus Apodemia; species Apodemia mormo. Next base: position 9,104,132 of record JAUPFN010000010.1, on the reverse strand, counting down.
CATTGAGTTACATTGTTCCAATTCAGGCATGGATTTTTATTTTTAACTTTCTGCTACTTAGGTATATAGATAAGGAAGTTACTGATTTTGCTCCGATTTTTGAAAATCGAGTTGTCAACGAGAATGTAGCTCAAAAACATTTTAGACCTCAAACATTTCGTTGAATGCCATTTGAAGGATGAAAACCGATCATCGTTTTCAAAATATACAGCTTTTTAAAACTGAAATTGCTGTCATTTATAACAATAGTCAGGATTTTGAACCTTGAAAAAAAAATGCTAACAAAAACTATAGCTTTGTTCCTTTGAGCCTAAATACCTCAATTTAGCGGAACGTTTCAAGGATAGCCTGCAGGGTCAACTGACTTACCTATTTTTTTACCTTTTCTTCGACATTTTTTAAACTACCGATTTTGGAGCTGCTTAAACCATTCACAGGTAAAAATTACGTTGAATGCAATTAAAAAGATCTAAATCATCATGTTTTAAAATATATGCATCTTCATTTATATCATACTTTTGATTTTCAACTTCCCGCTACGTATGGAACATTTTCTATTTTCGCGATGACGTCAGTATGTCTGTATATATGTATGTATGTATGTGTGTGAGTGAGAGAGAGTGTATGGTTGTATGTATGTATGTATGTATGTATGTAAATATATCATAACTTTTGAACGGCTTGACCGATCGAAACGCGGTTAATGGCATTGAATTAGATTCTGCTCAATTTGGCTTCCAACAATTAACCAATTCGGACTAGAATATTTTGATAAATTTTGAAAAAGAATGCAAATAAAATTGGTGAAACGTATTTTTTTAATATAATTTACAGATTAATGTATCGATTGAGTATAAAATTTTATCAGCTCTTTTTAAAAACTGCGTCTAATTCATAAATTGTATCATAATCGGTTAATCCGTTCGGAAGTTATCGTTGACGAAAAAATTTGGAAAAAGTGTTTTTTCGACATAAATTCGAAATTTTTTCAAATACAGTTTCACAGATCAAAATTAAATCAAGTTTTCAAAAGTTACGGCTTTTCAAATATTAATATTTTGTTGTTTACAGCAAACTTAGCATGTTTAAAATGACTTTCAGACTAATATACCGATTGACTTAAAAGTCTAATCAGCTTTTCTTTCTATAAATTGCGTCAAATAAGCAAATTGCATCAAAATCGGTTGATTTATTTGGGATTTAGTAATATCGAAAATTCAAAAAAACTTTTTTGATATTGTTTCCACGTTTCTGAGTCTGTAAATTACGTAGCTATGAAAACATTTTAGAGGTCAAAAATTGCGTTGAATGCCATTCGAAAGACCAAAATCAATCATCGTTTTTAAAATATATAGCATTTCAAAAATTTTGAAATTACTGTCATTTACAACGACTTCTATGTACTAACGAATATTTGTAACAAATTTATGATTTCTGAACTCTGAAAAAATCTGTAATGTGCTAAGATATAAATAAAGATCTAGCAGAAAGTTTCAGGGATAACCTGCCGGGTCAACCGTTTCATATTTTTTGAACTCTTCGAACTCAAAAATCTATGCTGAAGTTTTTTCACTTTTGTTTTTATGTTTTTTTATTTAGCGGGATGTTTCAGGGATGGCCTGCTAGGTCGACTGTTTTTTTCGAAAGTATAGTATAGCCTATGTTACTCGTTAAAGAAAGGTGAAAGATTTTTTCAAATCGGTTTAGTAGTTTTTGAGTTTAGATGAGACAATATATAAAAATATAGAATACAAATTTTTCCTCTTTATAACATTAGCATAGATTTCAAGCAAATTAGTGCAAGAAGATACTTTCTTCTAGTGCCGAATGTTCGGCATTTAAACCGAATTTCGGCCGAATGTCGAAGTTCGGTTCAAGCTGCCGAAATTCGGTTAAACCGAATGTAAAACGAATTTCGGCCCATCCCTAATAATGAGTCATATTTGGTTTTTTTTATTTCATTAAACAGTAAACCAACAGGTGGCTCTCCTGATTTAAAGAGTCAACCATCGCCTATAGACACCAATATGTTAATGGTGCGTTGCTACCCTTGTGGCGGGATGACAATGGCACATGCATAAGTCTAACACATACCTCACCCTCCAAACCGGAATACGACAATGACAAGCATTGACGTTATTGCGGCAGGAATAAGTAAGGCGGTGGCACCATATACCCGGGCTAGACGTTGTGGTACTCTACTATCTAGTAATCAAGGCAATAGTGACACGAATAGCTAATCGTTAGCCTCTTACGATCTGTCTAGTGGAACGGCAGTTAGTCTATTATTAAAAAGAACTCGGACCAACACGGGAGATCATGTTTATTCGTTTGACAGTATTCTATTATATAAAATAATAAGTATATAATAAGTTTACAAGTCTTCTTGCCATTCATAAGAAATTCGGACCAAAACTAACTACTGCTCTCTCGATTTCCCCGTGTTTATCCGGACCCCTTTAGACGTCTGACTTCCACATATGTCAACTACCATCGGCATTTTTCCAGCATTGCCAGCGCCGCTAAAATAAGTTTTTACCAGCCATGTCAGCCCAAAGCGCCGCTATGTTACTTGCATGTTTTTAACTTTTATTTAGAAATTCAAAAATTTACTTTGTTCACTGATTAAACTTCATTATACCAATGGGTTTTTTATATTAATGTACCAGTAAGTAATAACGCAACGTTTTACAGAAGTATTTTATCACACTCTTAATAATATCATAGTTACTAGGGATTTGGAGCTACAGTTTATAATTTAATGAATTTTCGGAAGCTAATCACGTTTTAGCTTAACATTATTTTGGTTTCGACATTGGTTATTAGTTTATGTAGGATAATTTATAACATAATTGAATAATTCGTGTTACTGAGAATATATAACGTAAATTATTCTTGTGAAAATGACAAACAACTGAAAACTATGGAATATTATGTCGCCAATTAGTGATACACAGAATTTTGCTCTCCACAATAAAATTTAATATTTGAATTATTGCTTGGTTTGAGTTAGGCTCAATTAACACAGAAAAGGAGAGGGGCCTCAAATCTCATTAAATCTAGCGTGGGAGAGGAGCATTGAATCAATAAATATCACGTAATTATTTTTTGCAAAAAAATAGATAAATTTAGAGAAAATTGGGAAAAAAAGTAAAATAAGTTTCTACACTAAAATACGGCTATGTCCTGTTTAACGATGTATAGTATTTTGTTTTGAAATACCTATTTATTTTACTGATGGTTTCCTCACTATTATCCCAGACCTACCTTATAATTGAAGATTTTTTTATGTTAGTTGGATACGCAAACTGGCAGACATGCCACCTGATGGTAAATGGTCGACGTCGCCAATGAACATAAACTAGTTTACCTGGAACTAGCCCAGGTAACTCATTTATGTGTTGCCTATCTTGAGACATGAGATGTTAAGTCTCGATGCCAGTAATTACACTGCCTGTCTTGCCCTTCTCTCCGAAACATAGCAAAGCTATAAGTCCAAACTAGGTTATAATCACTTGTACTTTAATTTCACTACAAATATAGATAAATAATTTTAAATTAATCGACAGGTTTCGCTTTTTAAAGCATCTTCAGGACGTAATATTCTTTCGCTGTTTCACGGGAAAAACAAGCAAGATGGTAATACTCTTGCAGCCGGGAGCGCGGCAAGGTGCATCCTTCCCACTGATATGAAAAGATTTAAATATTAGTCTCATTTATTCTTAAATAAAATCTTTTTTTCTTTAGATTAACGTTTATAAACTAAAAAACTTACGTGGCATTATAGCGGAGAGGAAGGGGTCGAGTCGAAACTCACGACATTTCATCAACGGGGGAACGGCGGTCGAAATAACCTCAAAATCGCGTCACGTAATTTATGGACGCTTCCTTATTGATGCAGTCTCATGAAGTTGCGAGCAGACGCTTTAATTGTACAACGCAGCAGCGGCCTAAGCTCTTACTGATTAGAGCGAAGTATTCCTTCAGTGCTATTAGGTAAAATTTTTACATCACAATTTGCTCCCTTCGCATCAAACAACTCAAATATGCTACGCCACGACGCCTACTACAGACGCACAGCCATGCGTTTTTCAAAAAGCGCTACGACCATTTTACCTTCCCTCGAAAATATTTTTTTTTGCATTTGGCATTTCGGCGTCATTTACCACCTAGCGTCTAGAGTTACCGTTCCTCTTGCTCAGCATACCTCTGGACCAGCACTCTAAGCGCAAGCCGCAGCTAACCGCTTCTGGTTGTTTCTGGCCACTTTTAGTCGCCTCTAGTCGCTTTTATCTCCTTTTAAACGTTTCCATTTTGTTAACGATTTGAAACATTGTATTCCGTATGCGATCAAAAGAATACAGTATACAATATTAAGAGAAGATACTGTTCCTTTTCCTGGCGCTACAATTTCGATACTTGTCAGTATTGTATTCTAGATTGAAAGAAAAGGAATCCTTTAGGCTTAGATCTTAGATGCCTCTTTGTGAAATTTATTACATTTACCCCGTGTTGGTCCGGGCTCCTTTAAAGAATAGGCCAACTGCCGTTCTGCCAGGCAGGTCGTAAAAGCGACCGATTGGATATGCGAGTCATTACCATCGTGGCTACTAGGTGGTAAAGTTCTGCATTGTTTCGCCCGGGTCTGGTACCGCCGCCTTATAACTATATTCCTGCCGCAATAGCATCAGCGCTTATTACGTTCGTGTTCCGGCTTCGAGGGTAAGATACCGGTAAACTCATGCATGTGGCATAAGACCTCGCCACAAGATAGCAACGCACCATTAACATCTTTGATGTCTATAGGCGAAATTTGACTCTTTCCATCAGGAGACCCATCTGCTTGTTTGCTATCTTGTAATATATAAAAAACTTATCATCAAGAAAACCGTGTACTTGTTTACTATCTTGTGCTAAAAAAGCAGTTACATAGGCACTTTGCGGTTCATACTTGTACTGTTGTTCATATTTCCAACAACATAGTAACAAGCAAACTTTTGTATAAACCATATCGAATCTGTCTGCATAAAGTAAATTTATAGTGACATAATACTACTGTAAATCCAAGAAACATTGCATTGTCTTAACTACATTTCGTAAACTTTTGGCGAATCAATCGGAAGCGAGTTCGATTCGTGATGTAAGTTACGTAAGACACAGCTGCGAGGGTTCAATTGCATCTAAAACGGTTCTAGTTGTTGTGTGCGATTTATGTCTTCTAAGTTCTAACTGCAGCGGATAAATTCAATATCTATGGGTTATTTCTTCTTTTTGCAGCGAGTTATATTTTTATTTCGGTACTAGTTTCAAAAATTGAGGTAAAATTAAATTATGTAATATTTTTCTTAAACTTGTTGTTTTAAAACTTGAACTTTGACTTATTCGTGGACTATTAACTAATAGTCCACGAATCAGTCTAAAGTTCAAGTTTCGTCTTATGGCGCTACAGATTCTACCCGCGTGTCGAGTTTTTAACGCCATTTCGAGAAAAATCCACGGTACTAGTTTGAAATCCAGTGTGTTAACATTCAAGTATCAAAGATTGATCGCCTCGTTGGCTGAGTCACTAACGACCCTGTCTACTCCACCGATATGGCTTTGGTTCGATTTGTGTGATGAGCATAAATGTTTGTATTTCTGGGTTTGGGTGTTTATTAAAACATTTCAGTATTTATGTATGTATTTCCTTGTATTGATTCATATCGTTGATTAGCACAAGCAAATAATTTGCTTACTTTGGGGTTAGGTCAGTTGATGACGCTAAAAAATTACGCAAGTTTGAAAATATACCATTTGCGATTTTGTTTGATAGTACATTAAATGTCAACGATTATTTAAATGAATCACTACCATCGTTTACTTGGTTTAATCTCTTTGTCAATTCCTAACGCATTAAAAGCGTTAATGCTTGCCAACGTCGTGTTCCTGTTTAGAGGGTAAGATGGCTGATGAACTTATGCATGTGGTATTACCATTCCGATACACGGATAGCATTGCATCATTAATGCCTTTCGTGTCTATAGGTGATAGTTCTCTTTCGAATAGGAGAGCCATCTGCTTGTTTATTTTCCTTTGATATAAAAAGTAAAATAAGCTCTTCCACCTAGTAGTCACGATTTGACACATTTGGTGAATTGTTCACCTTTTTTCTTATTTCATTGTTCAAAAGGATTCATGACCAACACAGGAAACTATCATTTGTTACATTCGATGAATAGGACCGGGCACAGGTTTCACATAAAACTCTGAATAACTTCGGGTTGTTACTGCGTTTTTTTAAATATATAGACAAAATATCATTAACGATTAATCCGTACCTGAGTATCAAACCTAGGACGCGTCTATAGCCATACAGAATAATCACTAAACTAACAAGATATACGATTACATTTATACGAGTGAATACCTACTTAGCGTGACTACAGTTGCAACTGCAGAATGAAAGGTTACAATTGCTAATTTTATTTGAAACGGTTGCGTTGATTGTATGAACCTCTGACGTTAATTTGATGCTACATTCATAATTAACAATATGACGTTCTCTATTTCACACGTTCAAAAATATGGCGACATAGACGTTTGAGCTAATGTTGAGAACCTCCTAAACCGTGCGACCACTTCAGTCACAACAATGATACTGGAATGGAGTGACATGGTCGATTTCTTTAAATGCGGTCAGTTTGTGTTCCATCTTTATACAGTGTTCGCTTCTAAAATGTGTTCCAATTTTAAATTGTGATTTATGTTTTAATTGTGCGTCTGTGATCTGTGTTGCTAGTTATTTATTCGGCTCACCAGTGACATTTACTTCCGATTGTATATTCGCATGCCCGATTTTGTCGAGCTCGTGCCGCGTTCCGCTGTATGGCCTCGTTGATTTATTTCCGCTACATGAGTGCGAGTCGATACATCACTGTTACTTTCAATGTGTTTTTACTTAGACATGAAATTGAGTAACGATTACCCACGCAACGTGTCGATACACGGTAACGAAGTCACGAGCGGTTAAAATTTCGAACAGTTATCCATACTTGTCCTACAAAAAGCTGCTCTATTGTCTTAAGTTTAAATATCATATGGATTATTTTACTGTAATTTAGTGGAAAGGAATCGATTACAACATTGGGAATAAGAGATTAATGTGAGGTTCGAGAAATTGCTTTAAGCTGTATTTATTATATTGCTTGAAATATTTAAAATCACTCTAATTTAATTGTGGATTTCTATTTGATGTTTCTAAATTAACATTGTTATGTCATTGCTTTGATGTTGCTTTATTTATTCGGTTCTTTTGGATGCAGACAATTCTTGTTTTTCGGCCGGATGTATTTCATTTTATTCATTAGACGTATTAGAAATGCCCTCTATGTCAAGATTTATATTTTTATTTTGTAATACAAACTTCTGTTGTTATAGCATATTTTACTCGATTTCTAATATTTCTGTGCTATCTGATATTTCTTCAGTACGTTTATAACGTAAATATTTTAAGGAATTTTAAGAAAAGTAGCTGTTGATGCAAGCTTTGCCTGAATCCGAATTTAAATCTTAGAGGATAACTTATTAACAATTATTCTTTCATAGCACATTCCTATTTTATAATAGCTATAATTGTGCCAAATGCCAGCTCAATTTACGCAGTGAATTGAACAAGCAATTTAATATAAACTGCCAAATTCTTCTACATGCCTAATAAATGTCAGTTTTCACACACTAAACAAAGTACTAAAACACGTTTTATAAGACTAGTTCTCCGCAAAGTGTCGTCCAATTAAGCACTTCATTCTTATAAACCTGATACAATCCTTATAATTTTTAGCCTATATGGTGTTATTTTAACATATAATCTATGTATTTATACGTGAAGCGAAAGCTTTGGATCCTTTTGAAAAAAAAAATAAGCACATGAAACTGAAATGCACATTTAACGTTCATAAATATGGAGAAAAAGTGGTAAAATATATATAAAAAATATTTATTATATCATTTCGAACACCATGCGATCACAAAACTCAAATCAGTTTTTTGGTAGTTTTGTCTGAAAGTGTGAATGCATCCATCCATTTTAACAGGTATTCGCGATAATAATAAATAGAGTCTACATTGTAATGAGATTACACTCTTATATAAGATTATGACATAGACTTTTATTTATATTATTTATTTTATTACGTACATTGAATAGCATATTACATATATTACAAAATTTGTAGCTACGCCAAAATGTATGTCGGATTACAACAGAATACAGAGTGCAGAAAATAAAGTAATGAATATAATTTAAGTAGAAATATATTATTATTAATATTAGGTATATAATATAAAATCAAAATTTTTATAATGATAATCTAAAAAATAAACAATATTTTTTCAAAGAAAAAGCACATGATTTCACTTATAATAAGTGTGTTAATTAACACCTAATAACTAAGGATACAATATATATTCTCAAGACTATTATACAATTTGCTTAGAGGTTATACAAAAATTAAATGCAAAAATTAACTATTATAGTCACTAAATAATACTTTTAATGAATATGATACATTTATTTAAATTCTGCTTTTAATTAAAGTTAATTTAAATTTATGAAAGCAATAATTTAAAAACCTTCTTTAAATATCTGTCGACAATATGCACTGATTTTAATGAAACTTGGACTATTCTCTGAGTTGGAATATACCTGATTTAAATCAAAAAGAATAAGCTCGATGTGACTTTTAGATATACGACATTTTATTTGTACATTGGGCCTATTGCGGCCCGTCCCAAATTCCTTCACAATATCAGGTAAAATGAACATACAATCTTCCATCTCCTGTTGCTGTCCTTTCCATTTCCTCTCATATCTTTCACCCCGGGTTTTCATTTATCAAATTTCATTAAAACCGGTTGAGTGGTTTAATATCCATGAAAATATAACAGACAGACATACGGACTTTCACATTTCTAATACTTGTATGGATAACGGAGAAACACCAAACTAAAAGAAATATTTTACCGCTTGTTAATTAAATATTATAACATCTATTGTGTTAACTTCAAACTGACTACGTAACCATTCCCTTGTAACGTAACGGAACTTCAGATGCTGAATATTTTTATTATTTTTAAATGTTTACTTTTGCTGGCTTGTTGTATAGAGCTTAACCAATCCAGCTGAGATAAACTACGCCCAAAGTAAAATATTTACTTTGGTGGAAAGAGATAATAAGGTTTGATTTTCAATAAGGATTGAAATACATGTGTTGTATATCTGAGTTTTTGGGTATTTATTAAATATATTTTAATTTATTTACATATGTATTTCTATATACTTATTAGTATCGTTGATTATCATATTTATCACAAACAAATAATTTATTTACGTTGGAGTTAGATCAATTCGTAGAATTTGCCAAATATATATATAATACTCCTAACTGAATTATAAATATGTGCCTGGTTTGCAGACGAACTGCCTGGCAGAATGACAGATGAATTCTTATACTTCACGTGAAATCAGAATCATTTATTCAATAAAACTTTTTACAAGTTATTTTGACGCGTCAACATTTTTTAAACTATACCGGATCGGAAACGCGGCCACACACTGAGAAGATCCGGCGGAAGAAACTCAGCGGGCTTGTCTTTTTTTCATAACATTTTTTAAATAAAATATTAGATAATATTTAATTAGTAAGTATTTAATTGTTACATTAATAATAAGGATTGCCGATATGAGGAGCAGTTAATCCCATGCTTTCCTGTATAATCTTTTTGAGATTACTGATTATGATGTCGTTTGATGTCAAATATACTTATTGACTTGTTATTAATATCTTATAGAGCTTGCCGTCACAACAGAAAAAAAAATACAATAATCTGCTTTATTAAATATGTCCTCATTAATTGTGAAAATTGTTGCACAGCAAATAATAACAAAAAAACTACTGATTTTCAATGTAAACTAGCGAGTACATGTAAAACTTGTAAACCTTAAGAACTTCAAATTTCAAGCCTATCGCAAAAACCACTTACTTTCTCCCACATATCTCTTTTCTAATATTGCCTGCTAGCTGTTGCCTGTGACTTCGTCCGCGCGGACTTCTGATAATATGTAGCCTATATGTTGACCCGACCTCTTAGTAATATTCATGCAAAATTTGAAGTAAATCCATGTAGTACTTTTTGAGTTTACCCCGGAGATACATACAGACAAACAGACAAAAATTATAAAAACTATATTTTTGGCTTCGGTATCGATTGTAGATAACGTCCCAAGTATTCTTTAAAAAAATATTCAATGTACAGTTTTGACTTTCCTACGATTTTGTTATATGTATAGATAGACGACGCGATGATTGTCTCTTTCTGTTAAGAGAGTGATCTGCTTTTTTGCTATCCTACGTTAGTTCAAAAATATTTAGGTTCGTGATGTGTTTTTATAACATTTAAAAAAGTTAATTATGATTTCTTGACTTGACGTTTATATCCAGAGCTTCATGTGTACAACAAGGCCAACCTCTAAACCAGGGCTATTCAAGTCATTGAGCCATAAAAATGCTCTACAATTTAGGTTGGCGGACCGCAAAATTCTGAAATATAAAAGCTACTTATATTAAACCAAAACCATATCTAATACCTTTAAACGAGCAATTCTTGTAGGTATATATATAATTGGAATCTCGGAATCGGCTCCAACGATTTTCATAAAAGTCACAAATTAGGGGTTTTTCGGGTCAAGGAATCGATTTATCAAGGTTCCAGGTCCAAGAAAAGCTCGGTTCCCAAGATATGGGTATGTGAAAAACCGAGCAATGCTCGGTCAACCAGGTACAGAAAAAAAAATTGTATATTCTATAGGAATCGATTTATCAAGGTTCAAGGTCCAAGAAAAGATCGATTCCAAAAATATGTAAAAAACCGAGCAATGCTCGGTCAACCAGATATTTCTTAATTAAGGCCACTACTACTGCGTTCAATTCACACTGCCACCAAGATTTATTAATACCATTTGTATCAATAAAATACAATATTCGATTGACTGGCGATAGGCTTGCCACCTATCACATTGTGGGACTATCTTCGGCTAAACGTGGGTGCACTAATTGTGCCTCTGCTTACCTCTTTGGAGATACGGGCATGACGATATTGTTTTACAATAGGTCGGTAATTTACCCAGTTATCGCATAATTTTTAAACAGTGAGCTAGTGGGATATATAAATATGATTCACGGACCACATGCAGCCCGCGGTATAGTCAGGACTGCTTTAGACCAATATGTTTTGATCTTGTCATGGCAACCTTGTCACAATGCGTTAGGATGCATTACGTATATAAAAATTGCCTTGTCACGGCCAAACGTAATTGGCATCAAATTTTATGGAGGTCTGTCATGTCAGCCTTGTATTGTTCGTTAATATCCTTATTTTACACAACACTAACCACTACAATGGAAGGTTAGCTGTGTTTTATGCGGAATATTAATTTTTATTCATATATGTATCATTATATTTCCTAACTAGCTGTTGCCCGCGACTTCGTCCGCGCGGGCTTTGTTTACTCCGCTCCTGCTGGTCGTAGCAAGATATTATATAACCTTTAACCTTCCTCGATAAATAGGCCATCCAACTCAAAAAGAATTATTCAAATCGGTTCAGCAGTTTTAGAGATTACCCCGTACAACCAAACAAACAAACAAACACTACAATTTTATAATATTAGTATAGATTACAATTAAGAGGGCGCCGAGCTTTTAGATCGAATCGATATTTTTACCTTCTCTTCTACAGGACAGCGAGGAAGCGTGATGGTTCTGACTAGGATGAACGATAAGAATGCGGATTTTGATATTTTTTTATCATTAAAAATATAAAGTGTATAAGTTATAGAAAATCTGTGGTTTTGCTATTATTTAAAAACTGATGAGTGATGACCTTCCGCTGAGTATTACGCCATACTAAAGGTTTTTCTTGTTGTTCAAAGGTAACTTTGATTTTATTTTCTGTCGAGGAAACTACAAGTTATCATGTTTCGAAGTTGCATAATTTATGGCGTGAATCCTTTAATATTCCACTTATGAATTGCATAGCTAAATCTTGAATAATAACGATATAGCGAGGGATCTACGGCGGAGTGATTACGTAACTCGCAATGCGAAATTATTGTGATTGTCTAGTTATTGCAAGACACATAACAGCCTTTTATATTAGTGGTAGTCGTTGCCGCTTGATTAGTTTTGATGCTGTGACATTGTAAAAAGTGCATCTAGTGACCAGCAAGCTATTGGCCCCTTTTTTGATGATTTTTTCATTACGATGAGTGAGAGAGATGATGAGAGATCATTACGATACGATGAGTTTAAGAGTCATCGCTGATCGCTGGCGAATTGCAAACGTTAGGTAAACGCCTACCGAACGCATTTATTTCGAAATTAGCTCGGTGCCTGCTTAATGTCATAAAGTACCTAGCTTCTTTAGACCCGCCTTCGCATAACTATTAATACTTATATAGAAAATGAGATTACTAATGTTTAAACTATTTTTTTTAATTTTTCCGTACGATTATCCCATACTTTCTCCAGTGTTGATCCGGGCCCCCTGATCTTCATTGAAGCTGATGTTTATTAGCTAAATACAATGTTCATTAGCAAAAAATTCTTGACTTGAAGCTCATATTCCAGCGTACGCAGGAATACTTTGTAAGAGCCAAGATACGGGACACCACAATGAGTGCCTTTACACATTGCAGTATCACTTGGTTACGAACAAAGAGCAGCTCTACACTTTAATTAATGTTAGTACTCGGTAGTTATGTTACATTAGCGTCAGCACTCGTGAAACTCCATTAATTATATATGTATATATATAAAAATATCTTCAGTCGCTTCTGTGGTACAAAAAATATAACAGTCGCCTTTGTGGTCTAGTGGTCCGGTGTCAGAGTTGACTTCATGTGGTCCCAGGTTCGATTCTCAGGTCCGGCATTTCTAAATACTCCTCCGAAACGGTTTGACTGATTTTGATGAAATTTTATACAACCTATTCTCAGACCTACTGAATAGGGGTAATTTAGTAGGTCTGAGAATAGATTGTTATCTACTTTTTATACCCCTAAGTGATAAGGGTGTTCCATCCCAATTTTATTTTTATTTTTTGGTCAAAATTTTTTATTTGTATTTTTTATGGTATGGCATTAAAAAATACATACAACCCTAAATTTTCACCCTTCTACCATTAACCCCTATTTTTAAATAGAGATATTAGTAATTTAATAAGACCGCCTCGTTGGTTGAGTGGTTAGCGACCCTGACTACGCAATTGACGCGGCTCGGGTTCGATCCCCGACGGGGACAAGCATTTATGTGATGAATTTGTATTTCCGGATTTGGGGGTTTATTAAATATATTCTAGTATTTCTATGTATAGGTATCGTTGACTAACACCCGTAACACAAGCAAAGAATTTGCTTACTTTGGGGTTAGATCAGTAAATGTAATTTGTCCCGTGAATATTTATTTATGTATTTAGTAGTTGACCCGGCAAACGTTGTTCTGCCTTTTTAACTAGGTACTCTTATTTTTTTCTATATTTTCTCACATTTTAAACATTCCCTGGACTTCAACAATTAATTCAAAACCAAAATTAGCCAAAACGATTGAGCTGTTCTCGAGTTTTAGCGAGACTAACGAACAGCAATTGATTTTTATCTATATAGATTAAAAACAAAACAAAAAAGTTTGCCAGGTTAGCTAGTTATGTTTAGAAACGAAATAATTAGAAATGTAATGTAGTAAAATGTTTTTAGAATGCCTATTAAATATATTAATACGTGAAGGGAAAACTTTGTACCTCTTATTAAGACAATTGAACGTAGTTACACGAAAAAGATCCAATCCACACAAAATCACTTAAGAAATATTGAAGTTGGAAAAAAGTTGGAATTTTTTAACGTGCCATACATGGGGACTAGTTCTGATGTTGAATAAAGTAATAGAGAGCTATTTGTGCTTAAATGTTTTTTTACTGGTCGATAGTATTGATGTTTAGCATCAGTTTGTTGCACTTAACTCATTTTTGACCATATTGTGGATTGGATCCTTTTCGTTTAACTACGTCCAATTTAGAGAATGGTGGAGTATAAGATTATGCACAGTTAAAGTTTACATTGCGGAGAATTGCGGAAAGCTTTCCAATATAAAGCATTAGATATAAAATAAATTAATAATATAAAATGATGTGATGTCGCGGGACACCAGGTAGGAACGAAGTTCCTTCGGCTAAACGGCACTACTCGCTTGTGTACGCGACTGTCGCGCCTGCGCACGTCTCATTTAACGCTTTTATTCCACGCATTTTTCTTACGGTTTTACTATCACATTTTTTTCAGTTCGGTCGCGCAGCAAAATCCCTATCCCCTCCAAGCCTGCCGTAAGGAACTTCGTTCCAAAAATAAACATTACACATACTATATTCATGTGGCATACTTGATATTATAAGCACACTAGCTGACCCGGCAAACGTTGTTTTGCCATATAAATTATTTAATTAAAAAATAAGGGTTGGTGATAGAAGGCTAAAAATTTAGAGTTGTATGTATTTTTCAATGCTGAATCATAAAAAAATAAAAATAAAAAAAAATTGTCCATAAAATAAAAAAAAATTAGGGGTGGACAACCCTTATCACTAAGGGGTACGAAAAATAGACGTTGGTTGATTCTCAGACCTACTTAATATGCATACGAAATTTTATCAAAATCGGTTCAGCCGTTTCGGAGGTGTACGGGAACGAACATTGTGACACGAGAATTTTATATACATAAGATGTATAAGTATTATTTTTTATGACTGAAATCAGTTGTCAAACATAAAGAGATTTTATTGCTTAGATTATGATAAATTTCAGCCACAGGTATAGATTGGCAATTCAACCACCTGGGTTTAAGCCCAGGTGGGTAAAAAGCCCGGGTGTTTTTGGGTGTACTGGAATTTAACCCGATTTTAACACATTTTTAACTTAAATTCGAATAATTACGAAAAAAATTCGAAATTCAAAACTCAAATATTCTTTACTAGCTGTTGCCCACGACTTCATCCGCGCGGCCATCGTTTACTCCGCACAGCTCCAATTTTATTAATTTGTATAGAGGATGTATTATTTAATTTTTGTTATTCTATTATTTCGACTGCATGTTATTTTTATTTTGCATTATCATTTTTTTTTTATTTTATCCTCTAGAGCTCCAGTACGGTGCATTGCTAGAAGGGTGCGGGGGGGAGTTACCTTCACTAAGCGCATGCGCCCCCCTTCCCCCGCACCTCGACAAAGCGTCGCGGCGACAGCAGAAGGATGCGCGCGCTCAGCAAGACAAAGTCGCACAAGTTAACATTCATTTGCAGGGTATTTTTATTTTTATTTATTTTTTTCCTTGATTTTTTTAGTTATTTCATGTTTTGTTTGAAAAAAATAAGAGACAAAACCTTACACAAAGAGGGATTATAAATTTGACGTGTTTATATATTATGTGTTTGTATATGTTTATATAAGTACGTGTGTCTGTGTGTGTGACATGATCAAACGGATAGACTGTATTATATAAAATTTTCAACTTTTCAGCAATTATTATGTATGTAATATTGTTGGAATTGGATAATATTTGAGTATGATAATCTATTTCTTATTATTCTATTATTAAATTTTGTATCTATGTTTATATGTATGATTGTATGTTTGTCCAAAAAGTTTCTCAGGAACAAAAAGCTATATCGAGATCATTCTTTTTGTATACGATCAGGTTCAGTAGTTTTTGAGATATTCGTATGTTTAATTTTTCAAATTCAATTATTATTTGTTGTTTGAAAGACGACGTCATATAGAAGTTTATATGATTCATAAAATTCTGTTTACTGCTTATAACAGTAACGAATTACACTTTTTTTCTATGGTGACATTATATGTGATCTTACTAAGCGCGGGACTTTGAGCTGCTGCTTTGAGTACCGGCATTCGAATACGACATTTCAAAGCGCTGTATATTAATTAAAAGTTATTCTGAAATAACTGAGTTATATAGAGATATTCTTGTTGTTATAGCTCTCTTTGCTGCAGTCGAACATGGATATCTTGAAAAGGCGAGAAATATTCTCGAGTCAACAGATGTCGATGTCAATAGGTTAGTACTACTTAAGTATTCTTCATGAAGCTGTATTATATCTGGAGGCAACACTTCTAATACCTACTTGAAACACAATTTTAAATACTGCTGTCATCTTCTGAGGTCTCACCCTCTTTTTTTACACAGCTGTATAAAAAGGATGGCGAGACCTCATAGAATGAGATATAACGTAGGTATATGTTTCGAGTGATTAATACGAGTGCTAGCTCCACTTATACCTAATACTTCATAGTATTCTCTATTAATAATTCTGCTTGTGTGAGTTCGGGCTTCGGGTTCCTTAATTAACACGGACATATATCTTCTACAAGAGATATTATCACTTAAATACCTATTATAGATATTATCATATTATCATAGTGATAATATCATTTACATTTCAATATCATTTATTAATGCATTGTGTTTTATCGTCTAAACCGGAACACGACGGTAACAAGCATTGACGCATTCACGACAGAAAAATGTTATGCGGTGAACCCTTGCAAAGAACTCTACCACTTAGCCACAAAGTTGATAGTCTTACAAGTATAAGATTTGATAGACTGTCTAGCAAGAAGACATGGTCATTCATTGAAAAACAAGCCAGCATTAACGGGAAGGATTCTGTAGCCTCTTCAAGATCTCTGCCCTATATGTAACGTTTGCCTCTTAAAATCTAAAGCTCTCTGCTTGTTTGTATTAAATACCATCATGGTTGAATAACAAGATAAGCCTAATTTGGCGGACATAATGGGTGGTTATCTCTGATGAAATTTTCTATACCACTTAACAGATTTCTACCACCAAGCAGTTACGTAAAATTCTCAACAATTAAAACACAGTTTTCCTTATTAAAAGGGATCAAAACTACTAAAAACTTACTAAAAATAAAGATATAAGACAAATTTCGTAAATCCAGATAAAAAATGTAACGGGCAGTAATTGTCAATAAATAAATTTTCAGCCTCAACCCAGACAGCTTGTCTCCGCTGGATGTCGCTGTTTTGTCGAACAACAGGCCACTCGCCAAGATGCTCATGGAGTTTGGTGCGAAAGAAGGATCTCAGTGTAAGTCACATTATTTAATATCATTGAGTAAGCTGCTTAGACAATTTTTATTGTGCAATTAACAATTCACATCATATACGCCGTATAAAAATAGTTTTTGATCCACTTTCTATATAGATAACACCTTTGGTAACACCATAGAATGGTAACACGATCGATGATTTATATAGTATCTGTATGCACATAGAATTCTTTTTTCAAAATTTTTTTTGGCAGCACTTTCGTGCCGCAAGACATAGTCTAGTGATAACATCATATTTAACCTTTCAGTCTGAAATAACGCATCAGGCGACTTGTAACACTAGATAACATTATTATAAACAATTCAGTAAAGTGTCCGGTTATATGTATTTGCGGCGAACTTAAAAGAAATATTTTAAAAACGTTTATTAACCGGTTTATTGATTCAAACTCCTTATAATTTTGCTCCGTAAGAAAACCGGTATTTTTGAGATTAAGGTAGAGCCTTTACAAAACGCTAATTATGTACTTGCGCTGAGTTAGGTTTGAAAATTAACAGGTTAACAAACTAAAACTATCACTTAAGACGAAGGCGTTACCTTATTTTTCTTTTTTCTTAATACTAATTCGCTTGAAATAATATACCTAGTACATATTATCGTTCCATCAAAAACATTTTCATATAAATGAAACGACGACGACGAGAACTTATGGCTCGCATAGTCAAAAACTAAATTAGATCTCATGTAGAACCGAGCTTCAAACTATTCATGCCCTTACTCTTCAACTAACTTCACAAACTCTGCACCTTATCCAAAATATGTGTCTTGGCCGTTTCGTTACTATATATAACTATTGTATAATGAACCGTAAATACATTTTTCACGATAGCTAATTATATTTTTTCAATTTATTCTTCGTGTTGATATGGACCCCTTTTTGAAAAATAGGTACTGCTAGGCATCTCGTAAAATGTGCAAGAACGCTAATAATACGTGACACCAATATCGTGACTATAAATAAGTGCTACATTTCTGCAACTTTGTGAACGGGTTCGGTACCATCAAGTTACTTATTCCTGTCGCAGTAGCGTCGGTGCTTGTCACTGTCGTATTCCGGTTTGAAGGGTAACGTCGGCTACGTTACCATTCAAACCGGAATACGACAGTTCAAACATCAACTTATGCATGTGAAATCCCAACTCGCACGGATTGCAACTCACTATTAACATCTTTGGTTTCCATAGGCGACGATTTTCATTTTTCATTAGGAGAGCCATCTACTTTGCTTTCCTATTGAAATGAAAAAAAAAAATTGATAAAAATATTATTACCCCCACAGTCTACACTCTGTAAAAAGAGACGTTCTACTACCAAGAGCTATTAACTCTCATGTATTTAAAATCTGTTCATTTTTAATTTCAGTCAAAAATCCAGAGGCATTGGGAAACCACTTGCGAAGGTTGGCCAGAGAAGCAGAGGCTAGATTACACGAAGTTACTGGATATGACAGGACGTGCCGAGAGGATGCATGCAGGTATATAAATAATAAAAAAAGACGTGTGGCACGCGGAGACTGCCGCGGCAAAGCTATTGCATAGCATTTTTTATCAACTTATGCAATTACAATTATATATTTATTTTATTTATGCAGTATTTTTTTTCTTTGTTTATTCATATTTAAAACACTTTGTACACAAATTATACGAGTACAGATATTCACTATTGTACGTAGATGCTAAATACCTATACACCTATATATTTTCTCACAAACAGCTGATTGCGGTAGTTTTCCAATACAACCAATGCCACCTAAAGGCGGATTGCTGAACTAAAGAGACAAGCGTGATATTTCAAAAAGTCATTAAAAGTTCTGGTATTTATCGATAGAAGGAAAAACTAAAAAGTATCACCGCTGTGCCGGTCGGAGTGGGGGTGTTAGGTTTTTTCGTTACGGAATTTCTGGATTCGGTCTCCACGCTCAAGGCCCGCGATAGAAGCTATGCAATAGCTTAATAATAATAATAATATATTGCTGGACAAATTACACAAATTGATCTAAGCCCAAAGTAAGCAAATTATTTGCTTGTGTTGTGGGTGTTAGTCAACGACACTAATGGTGCTACCACACTGCTGTTAAAAAATGTTTACTAACGTTAGTAAACATTTGTTTACAAACATTTAATCACAAATATCAAAAAAATTTTTCATGTTAGGCAATGTTAGAAAACATTTTTGAACAAAATTGTAGCTAACATTTAATGACAAAATAAAACATTTGTTATTTTTTGTTTGTAAACATTTTATATTCAGAACTGTTCATTCTTATTAAATCTTTTAAGCAACTATTAATGCCTAAATCCTTGAGACAGTCCGTGGCACTATATTTTTCTCTAACTTATAGCGTTTGGCGCATCGCCGTGTTGGTCCCGGCCTCCTTTGAAGAATAGACCAACTGCCGTTCTGCCAGGCAGGTCGTAAAAGGCGACTGATTGGCTGTTGAGTCACTACCATCGTGGCTACTAGGTGGTAGAGTTCTGCATTGTCTCGCCCGGGTCTGGTACCACCGCCTTACCTATTCCTGCCGCAATAGCGTCAGTGCTTGTCGCTGTCGTGTTCCGGTTTGGAGGGTAAGGTAGCCAGTAAACTTATGCATGTGGCATTAGCCACATGCATAAGATAGCAACGCACCATTAACATCTTTGGTGTCTATAGGCGATGGTTGACTCTTCCCATCAGGAGACCCATCTGCTTGTTTGCTATCTTATGATATAAAAAAAATCCAATAAGAGCGCTTTTTCTTTTTTTAAACAAAAAAATAAAAGCTATTCCAATGACCAAATCTTCTTCCATTTTCGTGTAGACGTTTCTGAACTTCGAGCTAAAAATGTTATAAAGTATTAGTAACCATTTTCCGCCAGTGTGGGAGCATTTATAACATCTTACATTTTCTAACAAAATTTAACAATTTGTAACATTTGTTAGTAATTGTATTAGTGTTACAAAATGTGAGCCAGCGGCTAGGGCGTGTTTGATGCTGTAGCCGCCGTTAAATCTAGCAAAAATGTTAGCTGTCATTTTTTGTTACCGTAGTTTGAAATGTAATTATAAAATAAAATTTATCATTTTGGTCGGAGAAAATTTACCTCTCTATGTTCACAATTATAGTAATTTAATAAAAAAATAAAATTAACTGCAAATATCTGTTAGCTCCCATATCTCAAAAACCATTGAACCTTAAAATTATTAAAATATCCTGAGTCATTGTTAACTATTTATTAAAATCGGCTACACACACGTTTAATCGGCGTAGGTTCCGACTAGTTTCGGACCTACAGTCTGCGCGCGAGCTACGAGGAATTTTGAGGAATGGTGACGTGCAGTGAAGAGAGCGACGTATACATAGCACATTCGAGAGAGAGAGAGACGTACACACCCGCACACCAGCTCCTACTTCAGTCTCCGATTCCTCGGAGCTCGCGCGCGAACTGTATATGAGGTCAGAGGTCCTACCTCAGGATGAGTTAGAAGATCGCTCGGTAGGTCGAATTATCTCAATATGGCTTGTACATAGTTCCCGATAAATTCGTGGACAAATTTACAAACGTACATACACTTACGAAATTTAATACACATCCTTGGACGCCTAAATAGATCATCATACCTCAAATATTATCCAATTTGAACAATATTACATACATATTAAACTGATAACCTTCATTTTTTGTCGGTTAAAAAAGAACTTATACATTTTTTGTGTTGCTTGACTTTTTTGATTGACTAAGCTACTAAACAATGATTGACGATTAGACAGGGTTTTTGTTACACAATAGCTCATTGAAAAGCCTTGATTTGGATTTCATATTTCATTTATATTTACTATACGCAGATCAAATAATTCCTTTCTCCAATATATTTATAAGTCAGTAGCCTCCCATCTGTACACTATATTTCTGTTTTTTTTATATAGAAGAGGGGGCAAACGAGCAGGAGGTGCACCTGATGGTTAGTGATCACCGCCGCCCATGGACATCCGCAATACCAGAGGTCTCAGTTGCGTTGCCGGCCATTTAAGAATGAGTAAGCTTTTCTCTTGAAGGTCCCTAAGTCGTATCCGTTTGAAAATACCCCTAGCGGTAATTGATTCCACAACAGAATAGTCCGAGGCAAAAAGTGTCGTGGGAATCACACAATTGTGAATTCTTTTAAAAATCATTATAAACATTCGGCGACTGATGACAATTTCATGTCAATCTTTGAAAATGTTTGTCTTACTAATATCAATTTTATCATCTCCAATGTTATCCCTGTATATTTAAGTATGACTCTTTCCCGCAACGGTTGTTCCTGTCGTGATTCGAATCCAAGTCCCGTCATATTCGTAGACATTGTCGTTCAACACTGTGTTGAACAACTGGACCCATTACTCCTACCTGCACCCGAGCAGAACGATAGTCTTTAACTCGGGTTAAGCCTTGATCAACATTTTCAATCGATAAATAAATATATTATCTCTGTGGTCTAGTGGTTCGATGTCGGTGTTGACCACATGAGGTCCGAGGTTCGATTTTCGGATCGAGCAAACAAAAAATGTGTTTTTTCAGTTTTCTGATAAAAAAAAACGTTGCCTGGGATTGGATGAATGCCTGGTTGGCGTTAGGCTTGCCAACTATCACTTTGTGGGACTCACGGCCGGTTTCTGAAACGCAGATTAATTTTGTTTTTGTCCGGCTAATGTCTGAAATGGCGGACCGAGTTTGACGGAACTTACGAGCAGATAGCTGACGTAATAAGCAGTAACTTAAGCTACTTTTATTGTAGAAAATTTTCCACGCGGACGAAGTCGCAGGCACAGCTTATATAATAATATTGGTACTTATTAATGTATTATTTTATAAAATAATGTACATGATATATTCAATATCTTCCAGGTCCGCAAGTAATCAGGCCGCTACGATGGGGTGTGCGGGGGGTGCGGGCTCCGAGAAGGACAAGCAAGCCCAGCACTGGGAAAGGAGAGTCCGAACGCTCAAGTACGTTTTGACCATCGACTACCCAGCCCATAGACACCGAATAACAGGCGGATATACCTGTCAACACATCTGACTTATAGTTCCGATATAAATGTCCACGCGGACATACTTCTCAGTATCGACCAATCAGATGCTCTGTACATCACTCTATAACTGTAGCCTTAACGTAGTCAATCACGGCGTTGGAACCCCCGCTTTGTCTTACCTCAGCTAGTTCCCAGAATGCATTCAATACGGAAAATCAAATATTAGGCTTCTATGGGTTGTGTGGTCGGTTCGGGTTTTGACAAACCGTTATATTTTCGGCACCTATTCTGCCTGTTTGTTTTGATTCTGATTCGATTCTTAAATTTTAAGGTTTATTCAGGGTTTTATCCTTCAAAATTGTTATATTCGAAGACGGACTTACATTACATGAATTGACTTAAACCCAAAGTTGTCGACGTGTTATTCTAGGGTTCCTTTAAAGAATAGACTAATGCCACTCTTCCAGGTTGTTCGTAAGAGGTCAACGATATTTTATATGGGTGTTTATACTATCATGGTGAATACTGAATACTGAGTGATAAAGTTCTGTAACGTATTACGTTAATAGGTATATAGTATATACGCCCGAGTATATGGTACCACCACTTTACCGCAGGAACACTGTATAATCGTCATTGCTAGTCATTGTGTTCTGGTTTGGAGGGTAAGGTAGCCGGTAGACTTATGCATGTGAAATTACCATCCTGCCACACGAATTACAAAGCACGATTAATATCTTTGTTTATTTGTACGAGATAACTACCCATTTACATTTGGAGAACTATCTGCTTTGTTATGTAATGATATAAAAAGCAAATTATTTATTTGATTAACGTCAACTATACTAAGATATATATAAAAACTAAAATATATTGATTGCCGCTGCGTGCTGTCGCATTCCTGAAATCTTTCTCGCTCTATCAAATAGCGGTTGTGAGTGGCAGAAAAGGATAGGGTGACGGAAAAAGGACGAATCGAGCTGACATATGTAGGTAACTCTAATAGTAGAGGAGCCCAAAAGGGGATTTTTGCATTTATTCGAGCGCGTCAGATTAACACAGTGAGAGGGTGGAGATTATCTCGCATACTGTTGAGGGTCTCCACCAAACATGTCTTTTATATAGAAGCGGGTAACTAGGGCAGAAAAAAAGCAATAACATCGGCGAGTGGAAATTGTCAGATTATATTTTTTTCGCATCATTTCTTATGTAACAAAAGAAAATTCAGACGTGTCGAGAATGTCAAAACGTTTTCTTTGCAAAATTGTGATTCTTTCACTCCCTTACGCTACACTTAAATCAGTAGGTTTTGTAAATTTCAAATGGCAATTAACCTACCATACCTGAATTTGATGCGATTTAACGTTTCCATGACACGGTTTTTTAAACATTTTTTTATCTGTAGATTTTCTCCCTATCATTGAAATGAAAAACATTACATGAATTTTATTTTTTCTTTTAATTGAAACAAATCCAATAGGTCTCTACGAGGCTCGAGTAACTACCCTCTAAGTATGTTGGGCTGGTTGGGCTCCCTACTATAGGGTGTGTGTTGTGTGTCAGGCGGCTGGTGGCGGGGTGGCAGGCGGCGGCGGCGCCGGGCGCGCCGGCGGCGCCCGAGCTGGAGGTGTGCGGCGCGCACGCCGTGCAGGTGCGCCTGCCCGCCGCGCACCACGCGCCGCTGCACACCAAGTACAGAGGTATGCCTGCCGCCACCCTAGAAATCACACTATCTACAGTAATACCACAGAATACTGGAGACAACAAAAGTCATTGTTCCATACAAGTAATATTCGAGGAACGCACACATAGACACCTCTCATAGACGTGATATTTCGGACTGGAGCGGAACAAACTCTCTCGAACCATTACGAGATATCGCATCCGTGAGAGGTGTCTATGTGTGCGTTGCTAGAATATTGTATGGAACATTGACTTATGTTAGTCTCCAGTATTTTGTGATAATAATTACGCGATAGGTGGGACTGAGCGCAAACCGCGTAAGCCCAATTCGCGTATGTTGGGGTATACTTTCCCATTAAAAAAAACATATAAAATATTTTTGATTGGAGCTTTTAAAAATAAACGTAGACAAAAAGTGTTTATTAAGATCTCAAATTATATAAATAAAAAATCGCCAATCAAAGTGATTTTGATATAAAAGGCTTCGTAAAATCAAACAAAATAGTTTGACGACTTGATTTTTTCTTTCGCAAAAATCCAAAAAAAAACATTTTTTATTCCTTGTTTTGTTAAATAATTACGCTCTTCATTGGAGTCCATATTCTGTACAATTTGTCTTTCAATTGTCTGAGTACGTACATTGGCTAAGCAATAGCGTGGAACTATTAAGTTAAATAAAAAATGAATCAATGAGATTTGAAAATCGCATAAATGCCGATTCGCGTAAGTCGAGGTATTACCGTACTATATTACATACTGGGAACATACATTACATACAGAAAAATGGAACAGGTTTCAGAACGCTTACCCGAGTTAAGATTTTTCGAAGAGAGAAAAGATGGCCGGATGGATGGATGACGAAGCTGTTTACAAAAATTAAGCTTGTTGTTAATCAAAAATAAAAATGTTTCTGGGACCGCGGTCCAAATAAGGTTGTCGCTAATAATGTAAAATGCTCAACTATGCAGGCCTCAATTTTTTTTTTTATAGAAGAAGGGGCAAACGAGCAAGGGGTGCACCTGATAGTAAGTGATCACTGCCGCCCATCACATCTGCAATACCAGAGGTCTTGCAGTTGCGTTGCCGGCCGTGCAGTGGTAAAATGTGTATAAAAAGTGTAAACAAATGAAAATGTTAGTATAGATATTATACGAAAATATATACCTTTAACATTTGGTAAACTAATATAAGGTTAATTTTTTAATTCATGTAGACATCAATCAAGACAGCAATTTGTTTCGCTCGTAATTGTGACGTTATTAAATTATTTATTACTTAATATTAATTAACTTAAATTATATAAATGGTTATTAAAGGTAATTAAAATACTAATAAAATTTGCGTGTATTGAAAGCCCACCTTGAAAAACGCGCCGTTCCTGGACGTCCCAAATCCCAACCACAGACTGCGGTAGTACTGACCGTTTTGCGATATAGAATCGCACCGAACGGTAGGTACTGGACATGGAGTAACCTGGCCCTGCTGCAATGCGCGCCATTGAACTGCAACCTGCACAGTGATCGATGTAGATTATAGGGTCATATTAAACATATCAACTCGAAATTTGTTTAAGTTCAGTATTCTTTGTATGAAGCTCCCTACTGCGACTCACACTGATCGGAAACCTAACGTCGTCGCCTCGTCGCGGTACAAGCTCGATTACAGTAATCGTCCCTTCGCTTATATCTCTTAGTACCTGAGCCTACAACACGCTACTGATAATTATTATATAACTAGCTGACCCCGCAAACATTGTTTTGCCATACAAATTACTTTTATCAAATATTTTGGTGTGGTACTTGAGAGGGAGTCGGGGAGGGGGGGTTTGTTAATTGACATAATAACTATCATATATTTAAGTCGGACACAAACGATATCTACAAAATTTCATTGAAATCGGTTCAGTAGTTTAGGAATCCATAGCGGACAAACAACGTGACACGTTATTTATATATATTAAGATAAAAAAAAGTGTTGTTTTTATTGTCATCGCAATTTTTCCAATTTTTCTTTCCATAAAACCCTTCCTTAAAGCTTCAAAGATATTTAGATAAATAGCCGAATTCGAATAGCCGTTCTCGATTTTTGCGCTTAGGAAAATATTTATGAACTCACAAAAGGTGAAGGGTTTCTATATAAAAACACACAGCAATTTTATTTATTGTTTATTATTTATTTTATTATTATTTATTTTTATTTATTTATTCTATATAAAAACATTTTACATATAAATTGCTTATATCAATTAGTATGAACCAAATTAAACTTAGTTTAAGTGTAAATGCGGCCTAAATTAAAATTAATAAAAGGGTGATTATTATTTTAACTTCCAGTGGAATGGGCGTCTCGTGCGGATTTTTCGAACGTGTGCGGATCTCGCGAAGTGGCATCAACCGGGGCGAACTTCACGCGGATCCAGGTGACAGGACTGACGAGAGGACGCCGGTACTTCTTCCGAGCTTCTGCAGGGAACCTTAAGGGCTGGGGACCTTATTCTGTTTCCGTGCCTAGGAGCGTTGTGCCAAGCAGTACGTATTTACAATTAATATAATGTTTAAGTATAGTGTATTTTAATACACAGTTTGTTCTTGAATACGAGCGAACACATATTTTACAAAATAAGCAAAATACTTAAAATAAACCCACATATTACAAGCATTGACTGTTTCGTGGTCATGTGGTTCCCGGCGGGGACAGGCTCGTGTATGATGAACATATGTGTGTGTGTGTGTATGTATATATATATATATATATATATATATATATATATATATATATATATATATATATATATATGTGTGTGTGTGTGTGTGTGTGTGTATTAATATCGTTGAATTTGTGGCGCCCATTTTTTTTTCTGGTAGCGTTTGTAGATTGCTTGAATCGCTACAAATTACACCCATATCACAAGCAAATAATTTGTTTACTTTGGGGTTAGATCAATTCAAGATAGGATATTTAAGTTTTAGGTCGAATTTCATCACAGGCCCATCGCTAGTATACTATAAAAGGTAAAATGTTTTACGTTTAAACTATATGTACGTTAGGGACTAAGCACCTGAGCTGCGCACTCGACCTGCAGCGCTCGGGACGCACCGGGTTTTTATGCTGCTTTGCATTGACATTTAATATTTATATATCATCTTAGACGCTGCGGATCGAGAGCGCGGTTTGACCGTTTTATGACTAATCCCTTATCGTAGGTGAGCCCAAGATGCTAATTGTGTAGTTAGTCGAGCGTCGTAGGGACTTATTGAATTTTGTAGATTAAATTATAGGTAAAATAAACAGTTATATGTATAATGTTTTTCATTTCAATGGTGGGGAAAAATCTACATATTATGATCTACGATTAAAAAAAGCCCTGTGACATGGGAACATTAAAGTTAGATTAAGATATGGTGGGTCAATTTCCACCTAAAATTTAGAAAATCTGACGATTCAAGTGCACCGTAAGAAGGTGCGAGGGTCACAAAGTTGAAAAGAAAACGTATGTTTTAACATTCTCGAGCGCGTCTGAATTTTCCTTTATTGCATAGGAAATTGTGTAAGAATAACAAAAAAGTATCATCTGACAGATTTTACACGCCGAAGTTATTTGAATTTTGTTTTTTCTGGCCAAGTTACCCGCATCTATATAAAAGGTATATTTGGTGGAGAGCCTCAACAGGGGGGGTACCCTTGTGTTTATCTGACGCGCTCGAGTAAATGTAAAAATCCTCTTTTGGGCTCCCCTACTATTGACATTGCAATAGGCTGGCGCGACGTGTCGTGCGGGCGGTCGCGGAGCGCGCGGGCGGTGGCGGGGGCGGGGGCGGGCGCGGGCGCGGCGGCGGCGCTGGAGGCGCTGGCGGCGGCCGCGGCTTCGGCGCGCGCGCGCCCGCTGCCGCCGCCACGACTGCCGCGCAAGAAAACCGCCACCATCCGACAGCTCTTTACCGCCGCTAGCAAGTTCCAGAAGAATCTACGCAGGTCAGTACGTAATCATCACTCAGCTCTCCATCCCGGAGAGCAAGTTTAGAACTCGTGTAGATCCCGGTGTTGGTTCCGGGCTCATTTGAAGAATAGACCAACTACCGTTCTGCCAGGCTGTTCGTAAAAGACGACTGATTGGCTTTGCATGACACTACCATCGTGACTACTAGGTGGTAGAGTTTTGCATTGTCTCATCCAGGTCTGGTACCACCGTCTTACCTATACCTGCCGCAATAACGTCAGCGCTTGTCACTGTTGTGTTCCGGCTTAGAGGGTAAGGTTGCCGGTAAACTTATGCATGTAGCATTAGACTTCGCCACAAGATAGCAACGCACCATTAACACCTTTGGTGTCTATTTATAAGCGATGGTTGA
Source organism: Apodemia mormo (assembly GCA_036924255.1). Taxonomy (NCBI): domain Eukaryota; kingdom Metazoa; phylum Arthropoda; class Insecta; order Lepidoptera; family Riodinidae; genus Apodemia; species Apodemia mormo. Next base: position 9,075,874 of record JAUPFN010000010.1, on the reverse strand, counting down.
CTCTTTCAATCAGGAGACCCAACTACTTGTTTACTATCTTAAGATTTATAAAAAAAAGTTTTTATGCAATCATCTCTTAGCTTCCTTGTGTTAGTTTTGTCACCCTTTGATTAGAGAATACGATCCCGGGAGGCCGATCCCGGCCGTTTTCTTGCCTCGAAAATTCCAGGTATGTACTTGACTAATCTCGGGATTTTTGGGATTTCCACAAACAACTAGTTTGCATTCCGTAGTCCATTGCGCCTTGGCAATAATCTTGCCTAAATTATATTAAAAGCATTTGTGATACGATACACACTACAAAGGTACAGCCCTAATAATATGTTTGTCGTAGAACTTAGAAGGGACTTTCCCGTTTGGAATACTTCAACACAATACTCTTAAGGTAATTTCCCAACGGGCCAACAGGGGAATCACCCGAGTACCTCGTATCATAATATTTTCGCGGGGTATTTCCCGTAAGGGATTCCCCGTACGAAAGTATAAATACGCCAATAAGGTTTTATTTTTTCATTTATTATTCTGCCAGTGACGAGGTTACGTAGGCGTAGGTTACGTATGTCATTTAAATTCGAAAGTCAATTATCTGAAATTAAGTATTTAAAATGGCGGGAGACTTTGTTAAACATTAAAAAGACAGTGATACGACGTCAATGTGGAGATATTTTATATATATATATATATATATATACGTCAAATTTATATGAGCTTCAACAAGTCAAGATTCTGAAAATCTGAACACAGCTAGGCCGCCAGCCAAGCGAAAATTAGATGATTACTGAAAGTGCCGCCGATAACCTGGATGATGTTTTGGCAAGAATGATTGCCTTAGATGGATTTCCATTCAGTTTATTCATAACTTCAGATGATTTAAGAAAACTGCTCTTAGCAAAATATACGGATTTACCAAAGTCGGCCATCACCATTCTAAAACGTGTTATGAATTACAGTGAAAAAATCAAAAAGCAAGTAACTGCAGAATTGAAACATTTGAAAACTGCTGCTGAAAGATTTAAGTCTTTCTTTCGACTGTGGACTTCAACGTCCAATAAGCGATACATAGCTGTCAACGTGCATTCATATAAAAATTTTTGGAACTTAGAACTTGTTCCTACTTATGGAAGTATGACAGCTGAAAATTGTCTTCGTATATTGAGAGAGCGTCTAAGTAAATTTGATATTTCGCTGGAAACTGACATCGTGGCTATTGTAACCGATGGACCGAAAGTTATGATAAAGGTGAGATGGCTTGTTTGCACTGAACAACAACTGTGTCTCGCACATGGTGTCAATTTGGCCGTGTGTGATGTGCTTATTTAAAACATAATTTTTTGCAAGATAGCTACCTACCCTACCTACCCTACTGTAGATGATACTACAAATCAATCAGCTGTGGCTGTTGAATATATGAACGACAGCAATGGTGATGACCATTTAGAAGACTTCATCAAGAAGAGTGTCCAGAATCATATTTAAACTTAATGTCACAAAATGAACACATACCTGAGTTAACACAAGATGAAAATATTAAAGAGCTGATAAAGAAAATCCGCAAAGTTGTAGTGTGTTACAAAAGGTCAGCATTGAATAATGAAACAGTAATTCAAAATATGTGAAAATTGAACATGAAAAAGAGCTATCACTTCTTTTGAACTGTAAAACCAGGTGGAATAGTCTTTTAACAATGCTGGAGCGATTCAATCTTTTAAAAACCTGCATTAAAAAAGCTCTTATAGATCTCAATCATCTAATTCGTTAAGAAGATCACGATTTTGAATTTGTTAGTAAAATTGTTGATGTGCTGACCGCAATTAAATTGACAGTAGAAGCAATCTGTCGGCGAGATGCTAATTTATGCACAGCTGATGCCGCTTTGAAATTTCTTATAAAACAACTGTCTATCAAAAACTCAGCACTTGCCAAAAAAATGAAAACATCCTAAGTGGAACGTATAAAGCAACGACGAAGTGATGATTTAACTGGTGTGTTGAATTATTATTTACAAAATCCAAGAAAATATGATGAAAATCAGTTACTTTCGGATTTGGAATGGCAAGACTTATTTCCAGTTCTTACACAGGCTTTAGTGAGGACGCAAATAAAGAGTATTATTAAAAGACTTCATAGTCGAGATAACACGGAAGAAGAAATGTCAGGATCAAAAATAGATGATGAGCTAAAGCAAGAAATCCCCGAACCCTAATTGACATTAAAGGAAAAGTTACAGCTGGAAATTGATAAGAATATGAATTCCCCAGATCCCAAAGTACGAATACAAAATGAATCAGGGTTGGCAAATAGTATTAGACGTGAAATGAGGCAGTTCGAAAATGAAGTAGTTCGTGGATATCATTTAAAAACAGCAAATAAGTATCTAATGTCTATTCCTCCAACCAGCATAGAACCTGAACGAGTTTCAGCTGCTACTTATGTTGGCAATAAACTACGAGGCAGGCATTGTATTTTCGAAATTGTAATTAGTTTTGTTGTGTTGTCTTTTAAATTTCTTGCAAAAGTATTTTGTTTGTTTTGTCAATTTTGTTTTCTTACTGTATTGTGTTGTGAACTTGTGAAAATTTATATTGTGCAACGATATTAAAATCATTTTTTTTTTTTAATTAACTCAAGTTCTTTGCATTTGAGCCCAATTAGAAACCATAGAGTCTAATCCTGGGATAGCCCCGGTATCCCGGGATTACGCATTAAAAATCTCATAATCTCGGGATTGTAAACATGCTCGGGATTGTATTCTCTACCTTTGGTTAATAGACCATCTGCCATATTTTTCGTGATTTATTTTACCACTAGTTGCAGCATGCAGTCCGCTGCATTACAACATTTTTTGGTGAATCCCGCGGAATCACCAAATTTTTTCGGGATAAAAAGTCTATGTGCTATTCCAGGTCATTATCTACCTGTATGCCAAATTTCATCCAAATCCGTTCAATAGTTTTTGTGTGATTAAGTAACAAGCATCTATCCAAACATCCAAACTTTCGCATTTATAATATTAATCATTACATAGTATAAAACAAAGTCGCTTTCGCTGTCTGTCCCTATGTATGCTTAAATCTTTAAAATTACGCAACGGATTTTGATGTTGTTTTTTTAATAGATAGATTGATTTTTGAGAAAGGTTTTAGTGTATAAACCTTTCCGATATTCCCACGGGAACAAAAGCTGCGCGGGTGAAACCGCGGGCAGGTCGCTAGTAAGATATATAATATATTTTTTCGGCGTGATTAATATGCATATTTATGTAAAATTACAGCTTTCTAGTACTAAAAATCTCTAAGATAAGCCTAATTGACTTCGGAACTCTAATAAGCCAGTTAGATTTTTTAATTTGTTTTTTTCTATTTTTAGAGGTGTATATTTGGCGTGCATTGTCTACCACGAAGACAAAGTTCTTGTGACCAGCGAGGAATTCCTACCCGTTATTGAAGTTGACGAGACTTACCCAGCGTGTATTTACACCGACTTTCATTGGCTTATGAAGGTAAATAATAGTTATATGTATGAGACACAAGATTAAACTTGTATTAGTAACGCAACATTAAAATAATATTTACATTGTTAAATTCAAAGATGAGATAGATAATGATATTACAATACCTTCTCTTAGATATTCTCTCAAGTATTCTATTGAATAGATAATTGTAAAATGGGAGAAATTAATAAAGATCATTATTAATGATATAGGTAAATAAAATAACTTATATCTCTCGTTCGTTCAACGCGCTACAACGAGTAAACGTTTGCCATGACATTAGATTAGTTCTTCTTATTAGTCAAACGCCTCCGTTGTTAAATTCAAAGATGAGATAGATAATGATATTACAATACCTTCTCTTAGATATTCTCTCAAGTATTCTATTGAATAGATAATTGTAAAATGGGAGAAATTAATAAGGATCATTATTAATGATATAGGTAAATAAAATAACTTATATCTCTCGTTCGTTCAACGCGCTACAACGAGTAAACGTTTGCCATAACATTAGATTAGTTCTTATTAGTCAAAAAACGCCTCTCGCGTGCGATGTATCACACGCTGTTTATCCTAAGATCTTGTTCAATTCGTTCCTAACATATTTTATGATGGCACGGTTACTTTTAATTTTACAGGTATCTTGTTCGTGGGATGAAGTAAAGGCTTTAAGAACCGATATGGAAAAACATACTTCCTCTTCCATACACTTTCGGTTAAAACTTCTCACTGCAGCAGCGCAAATGCAATCAGCACTTGGCATTCAAGATTTAGGTGAGATCTATTTTTGTCTATAGGAACAGTAGCGATATCTGTAGTTAAGGCGTCTTGAAAGGAATATCTAATTTCATTTTTTATGTTGTCTAGTGGTCCGGTGTCGGAGTTCATCACCTGCGGTCCCGGGTTCGATTCTCGGGTCGGGCAATTAAAAAAAAGTGTTTTTTCAGTTTTCTTATAAAACACCATTGCCCGGGACTAGAAGGTGACCGGTTGGCGATAGGCTTGACACATTCGGCTAATCGTGCGTACACTAATTGTACCTCTGCCTACCTTTTTGGGGATACGGACGCGAAGATACTGCAAATACTGTAGGAGTTCTTGTCGTAATTACGCTAGTGCTTGTAGTGTAGTAAAATAACTAAAAAATTTATGCATTTGGTATTACATCTCTGTTTACTTCGTTCTCACGTCCGTGGTGTCTAAGCGATAGTCATTTTTATATAAAGAGAGCCATGAGCGAAAATTATTTAATATAGTTTTCTCCATACCCAATTTGGAACCTTATGATTTGAGACAAATAGGATAACGCGTTGTAAAAGGTTTTAAATAAGTTCAAATGTTAAGTTACGCATTTATTACGTATTTTACACCCAACCGCTTTCAGTAATTCCAGCTTTAGATATGTTACACGTAGTTACAAATCACAGTATCCAGCTATATTTATATAAAGGTTGATACGTAAATGACTGTACATATGAAAGGAGTGCTAAGAGCTCGATTTTGATACCGAATATTATGTAAAAAATAGGTAATTAAATTTTACTCTAATTATCCAATTAAAATGTTTATTTACGGTCAGCCGCGTATAAATACGAAAGTTTGTTGTTCAAAAACAGTGATTTGCCGAACTCGTGACTAGATTCATTAGCGCGTCGCTGTCGCCCATGTGTTGACCAAATTTTTTGAATACATATATACACAATATAGTATGGAACTTAGATATGATACACAATACACAAAATTCTCTGGGTTTACTGTGTAGTAAAACAAAGTTTCTTTAATATATTTGGCTACTTCAACATATTTATTTATATGGTTACTGAAATGTTTTTTTTAAGGGCAATGGGCCCACCTCTCGTTCCCACCACTGTAACTTCTGTAAACCAGAATCATCATGATTCTGGTTTACTGAAATGGTTATTAACTATCATATATTTCAATGTATACGCTTTACACTGTACAGTATTGTTCCCCGTGTTGGTCCCAGGCTCCTTTGAAGAATAGGCCAACTGCCGTTCTGCCAGGCAGGTCATTAGAGGCAAATGATTGGCTATACGAGTCACTACCATCGTGGCTACTAGGTGGTAGAGTTCTGCATTGTCTCGCCCGAATCTGGTACCACCGCCCTACCTATTCCTGGCGCAATAGCGTGCCAGTGCTTGTCGCTGTCGTATTCCGGTTTCGAGCCGGTAAGGTAACCGGTAAACTTATGCATGTGGCATTAGACCCCACCACAAGATAGCAATGCATAATTAACACCTTTGGTGTCTATAGGCGATGGTTGACTCTTTCCATTAGGAGACCCATCTGCTTGTGTGCTACTCGTAGCTTTATATAAAAAAACAGGCTTTTGTCAATCAGTCGGAATCTGAAAACACTTTAGTTAAATAAATTGACGTAACCAATTACGATAAACATACTCGTAAAGTAGTAGTATTAAATGTAACATAATGATGTTTCTGAACGTAAGGATACTAATTCCACTAGTGTATTGATCTATTGATCACCTCTGTGGTCTAGTGGTCCGCTGTCGGTGTTGATCACGTGAGGTCCCTGGTTCGATTCCCAGATCGGGTAATTTAAAACTGTCTTTTTTCAGTTGTCTGATAAATAAAACGTTGCCCGGGATTGGATAAGTGCCCGATTGGCGATAGGCTTGCCACCTATAACATTATGTGACTAAGTATCTTCGACTAATAGTAGGTGCACATGTTGTACCTCTAGCTACCGCTTCAGGGATACAGGCGTAAATATACTTTTAGTAATGTATAATTATATATTATTTCTAGTTTTATTTATGTTCAGGTCAGCTATATCATAAGCCTTTACGAGATTCCCATGGCACAGTGGTATTATCGTGTGTGAACTCTGTAAAGTCAGTGAAGTCGATATCCGTGCTAAACTCAAGATGGGTGCCCGTCTCGAAACTGCGACGAAGAGTTCTGAGTGAGGATAATACAATGGGTGAACTCTTAATGGCGTCTGTGCATGAGCAAATTGCTTATCATCAGGTAACGTGATTTATATTCATAAATAATAAGCGCCTTTTAAGTAACCTTTTTTGTCATAACATAAAAAACAAGTAGATGGTTCTCCTGATGGAAAGAGACAACCATCAGCACTAAAAATGTTAATGCATGCATCAGCATTAATTTGACAGACCCGATGGTCGAGTGGTTAGCTACCCTGACTACGCAATGAACGGGGCTCGGGGCTCGGATTCGATCCCCGACGGGGACAAGCATTTGTGTGATGAGCATAAATGTTTGTATTTCCGAGTTTGGGTGTTTATTAAATATATTCCAGTATTAATATATGTATTTCTATGTATTAGTATCGTTGACTAACACCCATAATACAAGCAAATAATTTGCTTAATTGGGACTAGATCAGTAAGTGTAATTTGTCCCGTAAATATTTATTTATTTATTTATTATTTAATGGTGAGTTGCTATCCGTGTGGCGGGATGGTAATGCTACATCTATATGTTTATCGGCTACTTTACTCTCGAAACTAAACCACGATAGTGACACGAATTAAATAAGAATTGTTTAATTTACCACACAATACATAAACAGTAAATAACAAAAACAAGCTTGCAAATAAGACAAAAAAAACAACAAATACAGTAAACAAAAAAAACACAACACAAAAGTCGTTAATAATTAAGATAACACATATAATAACATGCATGAAAGAAGAACATAAAATTTAATAATATTTAAGTATAGCAGCATGATGGTAAAATGGTAAGCCACTCAGCAAACACAAAAGGTGACAAAGGGCCATCCATAAATTACGTCATACGTTAAGGGGGAGGGAGGGAGTCGACAAAGTGTAACATTGTGAGACAGGAGGCAGGGAGGGGTCCCAAATTTAGATACATCACATTTTTTCAAGTAAATTTATAAAGCCACCTGTATAGTTAAAAAATACTCAAATGAGATCATTATTCCAGTGTAAAATTGTAAAATATGTGATTTCACACTAGATAGGGGGGATCTCACAAATGTGACCAACTGTGACAAGGACGGGGGAGGGGTCAAAAAGTCATGAAATTCGTGTGACGTAATTTATGGATGGCCCCCAAGTATTATCAACCCTACAGCTGATTTTCTGGGCTACCTTTGCCTAATTGTCACTTGAAACGGTTATACAAAAGCTGATAACGATAAAAAATAAAACTGCAATCAATAAAATGATATTTATGAAAAATTACTGGATTTGTATAATATAACAACGTAGTAAAAATAATATATACAAATAATTCTTCTAAAGGTCAAAATGTTTTAACGGGTATAAAAAACATAAATAACGTTGTAACTGAGATAATAGAATGAAACTGCCTCGTTAATAACGTACTCACGTCATAATATACTCGTATAGCAGAGATCGCGATAATTACAAGTATTTAGAATTAAAATATACTTCAAACAAAACATTATACCAAAATAGTTTTGTTTTTGTAGATTTAATAAAATGATTTTAACAACTTAAACAGCGACGATTGTGGATTACGAAAACGGATCATTCCAACATTTGCTAGCATTCAATAATCCAAATAATCTGCGAGCTGCGTGCATACAATTTTCTTTAAAACTTGAAAAACATGGTAAAGTACTAATAGGTCGCAGATCAGATGGAGCAGTGGGGTTACTTTGCTTGGAGATGGGACGAATTAAAGCTTCCCTCCAGACAGCAGGGAAAGTACCCGACAGAATTGACTTGTTGATGATATCAGTATATATGTCGCAGTGAAATTGTCAATAGCCGTTAGATTATAATTTACCTAGGGATTTTATAATTTGGTTAGGTTAGGTTAGCAGTTAAATTATAATATCACTTAGGTAGATTATAATCTAACGGTACTGACAATTTCACTGCGACATATACACCGAAGAAAATTATGGAGTGATAACATCAGCATATAATGGAAAATACCATCACACCCAACATCATTAGACTGTAGTGTCTAAAAACCCTTCATTACTGTTTCCTCGTTTACGAATAGATTATGAAATGTCACGGTCTACGGAACTCTACCAACTATTAGTCATTATGGTAGTGACACGTATAGTTAATCGTTTGCTTTTTACGAACCGCCTGGCAGAATGGGAGATGGTCTATTCTTCAAAGGATCAGCTTCGTTTTGGTCTATCCCCTTTAGAAAGAATATACCGTCTGCCTTCTTATCAGGCAGTATGTAAAACGGGAATGGTTGATCAAACGTGTCATTGCCAACGTAACCAGAAGGTAGGTAGATTCCGCAATTTATTATCATGGTTTTGGTATCGATTTGCGAAAATTCGTCGAGAACAATTCGCCGAAAGCACAATTTATCGAAAATCAATGTTTCTAAGAGCAACATTTATTTGACTCCTTGAGAACCTAATGCATCTCCGCGACAAGAAAAGTTTGTCGTAGCATACTTATTTGAAGAAGCGAAGTATTGGGTCATCTTTTTCAACATATTTCTTTTTCCCACGCGCGATATATTACACGCTATTTATTCCAGACGAAAAAATGTGTGTCGTGACATATATATTTGAATAAACAAAGTATTAGTTATTTTCATTCGTCAAATTCGCTACTTACGATAAGCAGTATATATATATATATATATATATATATATATATATATATATATATATATATATATATATATATATATATATATATATATATATATATATATATATATTTACTTTTCTATATTATGCGCAAAAATATATTTGTCGTGTTATCGGGCAGGTGAGCGGGGCGGTGCTGTCGCGCGGGCTGTACTGCGGATACCTGAAGCTGCAGTCGTCGGTGGAGGCGGTGCGCATCGCGGCGCCCGCGCGCGCGCCCAACGTGCCGCCGCACGTGCGCGTGCGCGCCAACCCGCACGTCTCCGCGTGAGTACACGCCCACGCAGCTTGTTCGGAGCCAGATTAACAGAAGTCAATCTACATACAAGTAATATTCGAGCAACGCACCATAGACACCTCTCACGGACGCAGTATTTCGGAATCTCGATTTCGCACCATTCCGAGATATTGCGTCCGTGAGAGGTGTCTATTTGAGCTGTGCTCGAATATTACGTCAAGGCGCCCCATAGACCTGCAATTATATAGCGTAATACTTTTATTTTGCAATAATATTGAATACTTTTTTGATTCCAAACATTCAATAAATACTCAATAAAATTGACAAACTAGTATAATCAATATTATCGTGCGAACAACATGTCTGACGACGAAGTTTTGGCGGCAACCATGCTGGTGAATTTGTTAAATAATTCTACACCATTTTATACACTCAAGTAAAAACTCCCGTTCTTTATCTTTTAATAATTAATGTTCTTGCTCACCATTTTGCTCAAATTTACGACACGACTATACATTAAACACCGTAACTGACCGAACGCGACCGCTCCAAACTCTGAAGTGAAAAATATTTTGTGTAATATTAAGCCTACACACTACACAGTGCAACAAAAAAATAATGCACAATAAAAATTGAACCCGCCCAAACTTTCGTTCAATCTTTGTGCAATCTTCAATATTAACCCTAAACGATCAATAATATTGCACAATATTATTGTAGGTCTATGGGACGCCTAATGCAATATTGATTTCTGTTAGTCTCTAGTATTCTGTGCCTCGACGCTGTTAGAACCAGACTATACAAGGCATTCGCCACGCCACTTGTGGGCCATTAAAGTGCAATCCATGGACTGTCCCTACTTCATTCTGCTGTGGGTCGCGGAGAGACGAATTGTCTGTTCAAAATCCTAAAAAACTAAAAACGATTTTTTTTATATATATAAGCAAACCTATCTAGAGCATTGGAACGCCTTCAGAGAAAACAGTGGCCGAGTTCTATTTTCAATATAAACAAGCTTATGTGATTAGCTCAATTCATGTAAATTGTTCATTGATATAGGTATTCAATTTATTATATAATTTTACTGTAAAAATCTTTCTTGTATTGAAATAAAACAAATAAATATATTTTACTTGGTAAATAAGGAATTAAAATTATTTTTTTACAGAGAAGAATGGGAGTACCTCAAGTCACATTCCGGAAAGTTTTCTGATGAAATGAACAATTTCACCTCAATTACAAACAACGAAAAGCCATCTGAATCTCAACAAATGTTCCTCGAACAACTCGCTGCAGCTGCTAGACGCCTTTTTAAAGACATGGACATACCCATCGAGAGCGCTAATACCCACCGAATCTATGATCTCGAAGTTATTGAACTCAACGGCGATGTTAGCTTCATAATGATATGTCCTCCGGCAGAGCAAGCATGTTCTGTTCCTGGACAAAAAGAAATTCTACTACAAAAAGGTGATCTTCTCAGCCTACCAATTCAAGCATTCGAAATGATACACCTTCAGACTTACCATACTAATATACTTAATAAATACTCAAAACTAAGCTGTTTACTAGAATTAGATGTCGCGTTAGCCGCCCATTCTCAAAGAGAAGCATTTTCATGTACAGAACTTCAAACGGCGAAAGAAAGGTTAACCAAATTAGAAGATCTCCAAAATAATTTAAATCTAGTGTGGAAAGCCGAACGTTGGCTCATGGATTTGATAGGCTTCGCGAGAGATAAAGACAAAGCGGGAGCCAGCTCAGGAGTTTTGCTCAAATACATACTCAATAAGACACCGTCCGAAACTGTAGATAATAATGATGGGAGCAACTCAATCAAAGATACAAATTTAAAAGTAGACTTATTGCAAATACCTTCACGAGATGGGAAGATTATGAAAACATCTCCTGGAAGAGGTTCTTGGCCTGGACCAGCTGGAAATGGAGGTCACACGAGCTTGCATCCAGAGCTTAGTAAATCTGAACAGCAATTAAGTTTCGCACCACGACAAACTTCTGTGTCTACCCTCAATTTATGTAGTTCTCAATATCTAAACTCAGATATAAAATACGCTCGTAAAGACAGTGCAGATTCCCAATTTACGCAGTCTAGTACTAATTGTATGGGTAGTAATTCTCAATTTGATGTTAAATCATCCGGTTCTAGTTTAAATAGTAATCGTCTTCCCCCATCTCGTAGTGAAGATACTCTTGTATTACAAAATGAAAACGTTGAACCCAAACCACGCCCCCATAGTATTAATACCTCAGTATCCACAACATCAAGTCCTTTATTAACAGTTAAAAATCTATATCCAGGAAGTTTGATAAGTGTTAGGGCACCTAAAGGAGTACCTTCTGAATCCCTCCAAAGTTTATCTAGTGATTCGGAAAGCCAAAGCTATCCAATGTCTAGTTTAAAAATCCGTCCGCAAGTCAACAGGGCTATATGTAATGTGTCGTCTTCTAAAAGTATGACGAATGTTAAAACTTCAGACGTAGATTTTACTGATACGGGTCAGGAATCTTTAAACAAGGGTCATAGTATTAAACGCCAGCCGTTACTGGAGACTCAAGAAGATACAGAGTACAATACCAAGGTTCCTAAGACTGATGAGAAGAGTGACGGTGAAGAAGTTAATGCCAAGTTACCGAGTAACCAACGTGTGCAGGATCAGCCGGGTATTTTGCAGGTAATTATGCCTTATACTATCCCCGTGTTGGTCCCGGGCTCCTTTGGTTGTACGAGTCACTATCATCGTGGCTACTATGTGGTAGAGTGCATTGTCTCAACCGGGTCTGGTACCAACGCCTTACCTATTCCTGCTGCAATAGCGTCAGTGCTTGTCACTGTCGTGTTCCGGTTTGGAGGGTAAGGTAGCCGGTAAACTTATGCATGTGGCATTAGACCTCGCCACAAGATAACAACGCACCATTAACACCTTTGGTGTCTATAGGTGATGGTTGACCCTTTCCATCAGGAGACGCATCTGCTTGTTTGCTATCTTATAAAAAAAACCCGTTGGTCATCTTCAATTTAAAGTTACATCTCACAGCGACTCCTGTGGACAATTATATTTGTGTACCTACTTAAGTACATTTGTTAATGTTTCTCAAAAAATTAAATGTGTTTGCCTCAATAGTATATATATGTGAGTGGTTACGCAAAAAGGGACCTCAAGGGAAAATAATTGATTTCGAGTAAATCACGTTTAAAATGTTGAGTCGAAATGAGAGAGGCGCGGGGTGTTTTATGTTAGTGTCGTTAGTGAGCGACTTCGTCAGTGAGAAATAGCACGTGTTTGCGATAGCTGTATTATTGGTGACTTATTTATTCGTCTTTTACTTGTCTTTATGTGCGCGCTAGAAAAAGAAACTAGTGTGCGCTGTGTATAAGGTGTAATATTTTCAAAACTGCCTCGGCTTACATAAAAAATCATTAAAAAAAAACTACGGCACCTAAAATTATTTTGATTAGAACAAAACAAAGATGAAGGACCATAGAATCAGAATTTATCAAAAAAAAAAAACCGTTTCCAATCCCTTCAGGTCCCTTTTTGCGTAACCACTCACATATATATATATATATATATATATATATATATATATATATATATATATATATATATATATATATATATATATATATATATATATATATATATATATATATATATATATATATAATAATCTAATATACTTAATATTTACCACCTTATTTATTACACAATACACACGTGTGTATGATTTCTGTTAGTTCGTCAAATACGTATATAATTTATCAGCAAATGAAGCAAAATATTTTTTAGTTGCAAGTTTATATTTTTCCTTTTATTTTTTGTCTTTGATCTTTACTTATATATAAATAGTACTAAAACATTCAAACAATTCAGCATCAACATGCCAAAGCAATTTAATGGTGTTTAGATATTTATTATTAATTTATTTTAATCTATCACTATATGTTTTCCGAATACAATAGAATAAAATATATACAGTACAGATACTATTTAGTTTGAGTTAGGCAATATTTTTTAAATTCAAAGTTCAAAACAAGAACGATGGAATTTAATTACAAACTCAGCAATTTTTACATGTACCTAAATCTCACTGCTACAACAAAAACAATGCAACAATACATTTGATTGTTACTCAAACTGGAAATTAAAGAAAACGTCAAGGGCACAATAATTCACAATCCACTTCACAACGCTTAGCACTATCAGCATCATAAACGCAACACGCAATCCACTTAGATACTAAACATGCACTTTACTTTGTAGCCGAAACATCCCCAGGAACTAAAGACAGCACTACACGTGCAGAAAGTTGAGCAAGTAATATTACTGTATTACTGAAGCTTGACATGAGGACTGAAGTCGACAAGCAAAAGCGTCGTGTCACGCAACACAGTCCCACATGTGAATTCCTTTGCTGCTCTTCTTTTTTATTTCATTCACACTACAGTTTCACACATAATATTCCATGTAAAATCACAAATAAATTACAATATTTTTTCTGTTGTGCGTACGGCCTATGGCCTAATGTAGTGCCAAGTTTAAAAAAATGAATTAAATGTACAGACAGACAATACAGATTTATATTGTATAGATTACAATCTCGTCGCCATTAGTTGCAAAGTTCTCATTCTTGACATTTCCTGAATCCCTTTAATGGCGTCAAAAATATTTTAAGTAACAGAATCTTTCATCTTAAATATAATTTAAAACTAAGAAGTAACTATCTAATCGCCTCTGTGGTCTAGTGGTCCAGTGTTTGCGTTGACCACATGAGGTCCCGGGTTCGATTCCCGGGTCGGGCACTTTAAAAAAATGTGTTTTTTCAGTTTTCTGAGAAACACAAAGTTGCCCGGGATTGGAAAGTGCCCGGTTGGCGATAGGCTTGCCACCTATCACATTTGTGGGACCAAGTATCTTCGGCTAATCGTGGGTGCACTTGTTGTACCTCTGCCTACCCCTTCGGGGATATGGGCGTGAAGATACTTTTTTTAAGAAGTATAACTTGAGCTTTTCTTTTCTAGGTATTTGCCGCATATGAAACAGGATTGGCTGCTGGCACGTCGTTAAAACTACATGTTACACCTCGAACTTCAGCACGAGAAGTGATCGACTTAGTTGTCAAACAGCTTAATATGGCTGCCGTTCTCAAGGGCAAATCCGGACCTGTATACGGCCCAGAGAAATTACCAGACTTTTGTTTGGTAGCAGTTATTGGTGCTAGGGAAAGATGTCTCAGGGATGACTTTAGGCCATTACAATTACAAAACCCGTGGAGGAAAGGAAGGCTGTATGTTAGGCTTAAACATGATGTTCTAGCCGCCTTGCAGCATTCTGCTAAGCAACCCGCGTATATTTAATTTTATGTAGCTCAAAAATATTGTTTTAATTTAAAATTCGGTATGTCGAGTATTTTTTAATACTCTTTTTTATTTTTATCTTAAATAAAACTTTGCTAAATCATTTTGTTACATATTACAAAAGACTTCTATGCACTAACGTAGTATGCATCTATGTTAGAGCTCGTTGTATAAAACGCGTAAGCGCCATGAAATTCACGGTGGTTACAAACTCTTGATCGCGAATACAGGCTTATATTTAAACGTCCGGCCAAACTTCAAAATTAGGAACTAAATATTGAACTGAAAGTGCGTTTTAATTATTATTGTAAAATTATTACAAGATAATATAAAAATGTTCGTTTAAAAATATTTCACTAAATTCATGAATTTGATGCACCGAGTCTTGTGAATGAACTTTATAATACTGACAGTGTGTAATTTTACACCTATAATAACTATAGTAACTATTATGTAATGTGTCGCTCTAAGTACATTTTTCTCGATCACTTTTAATTTGGTTGAAGGCATTAAAATATTTTAGTTCGAATTTTGCGTAATTGAAATTATATCCATGCGTTTTGTTTTTTTGTGTCGGATAAAAATGAAATTTTGAATTTTTTGTTTTTTTATTACATAAATAGAATATGTTATCGATTCTGAACAGCCTGTGAAAATTTGGCCGGCCCTTTAAAGTAACCTTGTATATTATAGTATATGCTCCATCGCTGCTTAATTATGACTTTGGTTAGACGATTTTTTTTTCCAGGGCTGTAGCGAGTGTTAGTGAAATGAAACACGAGTTCTACTTAGTCTAGCTTATCTAGTATATGTAGAACATTAAACTCTCTGATCCTAGTCGATGGAGCCCTCTTTTTCTCGGTATGCGACCAAAAGACAACCTAACAAACCTATTTCGTATTTGTGTAACAAGTCGGCAAGAATTCTTCATTCTTTCATTTTTGTAACAAGTCCGATAAGCCTCCCAATTCACGTAATTGAGTCATTGCGCTTAGGACTCTCACACACATAAACACGATAGAACGTCGAGATGTGCTACGATGCGGCATGATATGTAAGAAAATGGGTAGGTAAGTCTTACCGCTTCGACTCGATTACCGTTTAATTACGTTAAATAGGCCCAAGGCCTTATTAATTGACGGAGCCTTTTTTTTTAAGAATGTAATCCAAACACAACCTAACAGATACGTGATCAATGAGATAGTTAATAATCTATTGCGACATTTCGTGGATATTTTTTCTGTACCTGGAAAGAGGCAGCTGGGCATACTTAATCATGTCATCTTTTAAATGTTTGAAAATTTAGCAAAACGTTCAAAATTTAATCCTTAAATAAGTTTATCCTTAAGGTAATATATTTAAATTGTACCTTATAGGTACTTGACATACCGAATTGTTTCATAGACAAAAGTCGCTCAATCAAGTTATGGTGTGTACGATAGTTGAATGACCGAATTTTGTCTAGAGTTAAACAAAGCAACTGCTTCTATACAAGTTGATTGGTAAAATATTGTACATATTGAAGGACATGATTAATTATTGTCATAAGTAAACAATAAAAATATAATTAAAAAGAATATTGCGTAACTATACAGTAAACTTTAACAACCTCAATGAAATTTGTACCTACATATATACATATTGAAAAATTATGGTCGCCTCAATGTACTAACGTGTCTATTCCCGAGTTCGGTAAATCGCTTTTTCATACAATAAACTTCTATGCGTCGCGCGCGGGTGTATGTACTAAACATTTTTATTAGTAAATTGGGTCAAAATTTAAATATCTTCACGCCCGTATCCTCGGAAAGGTAGGCAGAGGTACAACAAATGCACCCACGATTAGCCGAAGAAACCTAGTCCCACGATGTGATAGGTGGCAAGTCCATTGCCAATCAGGAATTTATCCAACCCGGGCAACGTTGTTTTTATCAGAAAACCAAAAAAATATTTTTCGAATCGCAGAATCTCATTTGTTCAACACCGACACCGGACCACTAGACCACGAGGCGATTAAATTCCTATTTTTATATCTTCAGTATCAAAATAGAGTATTGTATTACTAGTACTCCTTCAGGATGGACGGTCCTATTCACCATCCCAACTCGCTCACTATACACTGTTTTAAATAAGTTTATATGTATTACTTTTTTAATCCTGTAAAATAAAGTATTAAATAAATACAGTCTTATACCAGTCAACTTGTACAATTTTATGTAAGTAGCTCAAAAGTACTGCTATTTTAATTGTGAAATGTGTTACAACTAATTTAGAGTCATCATTCAAGTTGTGTTCTCTACTTAGTTAATTTTTTTAGAAAAATTATGTAGCGAAATACAATCTATATTAGAAATAGTCTCAGATATAATCTGTGCGATTAATGTGCAGAATCAAGTAATTAATAGACTTTTGAATAGCATGTAAAAAATAGACAAGACCCGCTAACTACTAGTTGACAGGAGAAATCATAGATTTTAATTATTTTTCATTAATTATTCGGTTTGCATTAAAGTTTAGGTCCAGTCTTCATATAAGATTCGTATTACCTCGGATTTTTGTAAAATAAAGAAATCCTTGAACTTACGTAAAAAATATCGTCCAATCGTATTGATATTCGAAACCAAAAATGGAAATAGTGTCATGCATATAAGCAACTAATAAAATAATAAATGTAGTATTAAACAAGTTTAAGAATTAATGGTGCTTATTGTAAATAGGGAAGCTTCATCGAATCCTTTTGATACAAATTCTAGTATATTTTAGATTCCAGGAAAATAACAATCTCTGATGTTTTTCTCTAGATGTCTATATAGAAATAAAGAAATAATTAATGTATAGCACATTAACTGATATAAATTATTAAAATCCGGCTTACAAAGCAAAAACATTAATAAAGTAACATCAAGATAACCAACCAACCAAGAAAAAAATACCTAACATTAAAATTGTAATAATCCCTTTAACCAATTCTGAATTCCATATACTGACTGTTTTTATCAGCTAGAGCAGGGGTCGGTAACCTGCGGCTCTTTAGTTTAGCTTGTTAGTTTAGTTTTCTGTGTTACACAGACCCTGTTGGCGTCCGCCGTCCACCATTAAAATATAGTTTGTCATTTATAGGGTACCTACTGGACTTCAAAGTTGTTGTTGAAGGATTAGCAGAAAAACTAATTAGGAACCACTGGGCTAGAAAAGCAACCATAGAGGTATTAAAGACGTATACTAAATGTTAGTTTTTCCACAGTCTATCAAAGGGACATTGCTTATGGCTCGCCTACTTTAAGTCTTGCCCTAGAGATAACATTGACACATCCACGATAAACTTACGAATCTGCCATTTCAGTAAAATCTTTGATAAAAAAAATCTAACCTAACCTAAAAACTGTACCTAATTTGGTTTTACACACCTTGGGCAAACTTAGGTATTTTTATCAAGGTATTCTCCAAAATCACTATTGCAAAAAAAACTTTTCTATGCTTTCAAAATGCTCCCCTGTTAAACACATCTTTTGCAGATTCATGAGTTTGTCGTTTCGGAAAACCGGAAGTTTGTCGTGGATGTGACAACTAAATTCTTTGATTGAACTTGGTGGAAAATTGAAAATGTAAACATAAGTATTGCAAAATGAAAAAATATCGTTTAACAAAAATTTTAAATATTCAAACAGGATAAATATTAAATAATTAAAAACGACTACACTCACGTTTAATTAACTTTATTTTTAGGAGTTTAATAAAATTGCAAATATTTAATATATTCGTATTTTCTAAAAAGACGATTTTAATATTTTCATATATATATATATATATATATATATATATATATATATATATATATATATATATATATATATATATATATATATATATATATTATTAATTGTAAAATGGATTATGTAAATATATTGTGGCTGTCTTGAACTCAAATTTGTGACACAAGTTGACTGTCATCATGTTCTGTGTAAATAATAACAAATAATATTTGAAGTGTAATCCCTTTAAAAATCTAAAGCTTTAATCTTTAATCTTTCGAATCTAAAGCCTAAGTTGCCTCAAAAAAAGCTTGGTATTCTGGCGAAGGTGAGACAGTATTTCAGCCCGGGGCAGTTGCTCAACCTTTATAAAGCACAAGTCCGTTCGTGCATGGAATACTGTTCTCACCTCTGGGATGGATCAGCCAAATACCAGTTGGAGACACTTGAGGCAATAGAGACGTGCCAAGAGGCTCATAAACGACAATGATCTGGTTGGCGAAAAACTCCAAAGCCTCGCTCATCGACGCAGAGTGGCTAGTTTATCGGTTTTTTATCGGATACACTTTGGAGAGTGCGCTGCGGAATTGCACGACTTAATTCCGCCATCCCCGTTTTTCTATCGATCGTCGAGGCGCAGAGATTCTAGATATCGCCATGTGGTGGACGTTCCACGTACCCGAACAAAGCCGTTCGACTCAACATTCTTCATTCGAACCGCAAAGGACTGGAACATGCTTCTTGAGTCTGTGTTCCCCGACGAGTACAATCTGGGGATCTTCAAGAGAATAGTGTACAGGTACCTTCTACAGAAGCGCGTTCCATCTTAGGCCTCATCTTAGTTTACCATCAGGCGATATCGAGGTCAAGCGCTTAACCTATCGATAATAAAGAAAAACAAATGTCACTAATGTTTGTCCCCGAACGGTTTCATACAAATTAGGCATGTGTCGTTCGTACGATCAGAAAGAACTGTATCAATACAGAGATATCGTCAGAAAGACCCGGCTCTTATGACCCTTCTTTTTTCTCGTAGACAGCCATTTACCAAAGAACGCGTGACCCGAACCATTACCGGACTTACGATCGCGAATCATCGCGATTGAACGAATCACTTTCAAGTAAGTGACCCTATCAATCATACATATTCTAGGACCCGGTTCTTTTGATTCGATCAATCGCGAACGACACATATCTAATACAAATCCATGCATTGAAACGCGTCGTTCTTTCACTGCTACCACTGGTCGTTCGGGACTGCGGCCTAATAATTAAAACTATCTATATCTCCTGACGTTATTTCAACAAAAAATTCATTTAACAATTTTAAAAAAATCAAATTCAATCTTTTGTCTCGAATTTTCGATCTACATAATGTAAGTAAAACTTAAATTATCTCGATTTTTTAAGCCCCGAGCAAAAATGTTGCAAACGAGATCCATATTTAGCTTCGAATTTCAAATGCAGAATTCCACCATAAAACACTAAGAGTATTCACCAAATCTGTATTCCGAGCCGATCAGTTATATAGCTAATTTGTAAACTTTTTGAACCTTATAGTATATTATTATATGTTACTAGATATCTATTATTTTAATACTCAATTTTTCCTATATAGCATATAGTACTATGAGTACTACTTATATGTATAAGTAATAGGTAATAATTATAAATAATGGTCATCAGTCGAAGTCCTAATCAATTAATAGCTAAGTGTAACGTGTCTAATGAGTTTATTAGAGAAATGATACGCAAAATACAAAGAAATGTGTCGATCTTATGATTAATTAATATTTGTTACATGTTCCTATGTTTAATTATGTTTCCTTTGTTTAAGACCTTATTTTATCACAGAGTTTATTTTGTAATTGCACAATAATAATAATATTAATAATAAATATTCACGGGACAAATTACACTTACTGATCTTGTGTTATTGGTGTTAGTTAACGATACTAATACATAGAAATACATAAATACTGGAATAAATTTAATAAACATCCAAACCCAGAAATACAAACATTTATGCTCATCACACAAATGCTTGTCTCCGTCGGGATCGAACCCGAACCCCGTCGATTGCGTAGTCAGGGTCGCTAGCCACTCCACCAACGGGGCGGTCAATATTCACATATGGCAATACATTCGCTCGGTAAAAGCTTACCTTTTAAATTATTTTGTAATAACATCTTTAGAACGAAGTTTCTCATGGGGCGTTGCGGAGGTACCTTACCCGACAAAAAACCTCTGTAATGCTACACCAAAGTGTAAAGGTGCGTCCACACTTGTGACAATTTACCGAACATTATCCCGTAACCATATCAGACACGTGTCAGTACCGATTAATGTGATCGTATTTTGTTACGCGAACAATTGCCACGAGCTGCAGTACGGTTCAATCCATTCCAAACACTGAAAGAAACTACCGAACACAGAATTAACGACAGGACAATGTACGAAGTTACGATATACTAGCCGGGCCCAGTGTGGACGCTGGTCTGTGTAATGTTACGCATCTAAGCCACATGTTACGAGCCGATCCATAGAAAGTCGGTTTTTTTTTTCAAAGTATTTTCGCTATTGTCCGCGGACCAGGAGACGTCCACACTTGCATTTATGACACGCGTCCAAGTACGCCCGATGACACGGATATAGAGACGAGGTAGGTTTGATCAAGTCGTGACTTGTCCCGGTAAGTATGTCCCCCGCCTGTTCCTCGCCGCTGTTCATTTACGCAGCGCACGCTATAAACAACGTTGTATACGTTGTTTAGTTTTGTATTGCGACGCTTGATTTATTTAGGCATGGAGTGTATGCCATGTAGCGATGCGATGCCACGCGATCTAGTTCGATACCATGCGTCTACACTTGTAACATTTCATCGTACATGGCTTGTGACTGTGTCAGTACAACCTATATCGTCCACATTTAGCTATGTCCTGTAGCGATGCCACGTAGTCCAGTCCGTTGTCATGTTACAAATGTGAACGCACCTTAACATTTTTATGTGTATGCTGTTTGTGATGAGCAAAGCACTGCACTGTATTTTATCAATCGTATATTCAAATATCGATAATTTTATCTTAACTGCTAAGGAGTGTTACACGATACCGCGAGTCAAACGTGAACAGCGCCGTCTATGATCACGATGTGTAAACTTTGTAGTGGCACGTAATTTTGATATCAAACACAAGTATCATAACACATAAAATACTACTTCAACAAACACAACTAAATATACAATGGATATACAGTGTCTAATGTATAGCTAGTCTACGTGGTGACTATTATTATTATGCTAAGGAACTTCGTCCCTATCTGGTGTCCCACGACACCACACGTTTTTTTATGTAAATTCTAATCTTTCTATGTAAACTGTACCGTAATCTATTTATAACCCTCACTTATGCTGAGGCCGCACTTGCGTCTATCGTCACAAAGCCTCGTGCAATGACACGATAAAATATAAATGCAGATGTGACCGGCTATATTCGCATACATTCCGGACTGCGTGTATCTTAGCGCGCATATATCTTCGGGACGATAGACGCGAGTGCGGCCCCAGCATTAGAGATCTATGCAAAAAAAAAACAAAAAAAAATCAAAGCTTGTTTATAGGGCTCAGAACACGTAAGAAAATTTATCTTAAACATTAATATTACCAACCTAAAATTATTTTTGTTACTCTGAGCCTTATTATTTCATATCAAAGGAAAACAGGGAATATTTTCAAGGTTTATTATATATATTTTTTCAAGAAAGAAATCACAATTACGGGTGTTTTGTATCATAAATCATATTTTAATAACTCCGTTTTAAATTTTATTAAAGTAATATAATATTGTAGATACAAATAAGATATTTGAACTAGAGTTACTGTAGAAAAATTTAAATTGTGTAAAAATGCAAAGGTAAGACGTATTTCTTTTTTTAAACTGTACCGTAAAATGCCATAAATTAAAATGAGTGTTATTTTACTATTAGTTAGTTTTAACCGAATTATTTTAAAAAATGTAAATTTTATAATTAGATATGGCATATGTTTTAAGATTTGTAGATAGAATGGTCAAGAGTATATTATGTTATTCGAGCCATACATAGTTTGATTGCAATTGAAGCCTACATGAATGTCTTATGATAATATAATAAAATATTCTAATATTTATACACCCATATTTGAGGTGTTTTACATTAGAATTTAGAAAAGTGAGTGTATAAAATTATGCACAGATATAAATGTATTTTGAAGTCGTATAGTTTTTTATTTACTTACAACTATTATTCCCTTGATGGTTATAGTGGTAGCAGCTTCGGTATATTATACGCATGTTGTTTTGGGTTAAAAACCGGGGTCGGGAGAACCGTTTAAGTCTTTCAGTTTTTCCAAAAACAACTTGTCTGAGACTGCGGATATCAGAAATCAGAAGTACTTTATTCAATAAAACTTTTTACAAGTTATTTTGACACGTCAACATATTTTTTAAAAACTACTACCAGATCGAAAACGCGGCCACACACTAAGAAGATCCGTCGAAAGAAACTCAGCGGGTTTGTCTTTTTTCATATTTATCCCCGTGTTGGTCCCGGGCTTCTTTGAAGAATAGGCCAACTGCCGTTCTGCCAGGCAGGTCGTAAAAGGTGACTGAGTGGCTATTCGCGTCACTACCATCGTGACTACTAGGTGGTATAGTTCTGCATCGGCTCGACCGGGTCTGGTACAACTGCCTTACCTATTCCTGCCGCAATAGCGTCAGTTCTAGTCACTGTCGTGTTCCGGTTTGGAGGATATGGTAGCCGGTAAACTAATGCATGTAGCATTAGACCTCGCCACAAGATAGCAACGCACCATTAAGATCTTTGGTGTCTATAGGCGATGGTTGACTCTTTCCATCAAGAGACCCATCTGCTTGGTTGCTATCTTATGATATAAAAAAAAACTATTTTTTACAATATTACAAAAATATATGTTATGAGATCAGTATGAGAAGCAATTAATCCCAGGCTTCTTTGTCTTCTAAATAATCTGAAATTTTAAAATATCCTTTTTTACACAGTTTTGTTTTAACACATTTTTTGAATTTATTGACTGGTAGACCTCTTATAGTTTCGGGAAGTTTATTGTAAGATCGTATACGTTGCCCCATAAAAGAGTTACTTATTCTGTGGAGACGAGATGCATGTACAAAAATATTGTTTTTGTTCCTTGTATTTAGTGAGTGTATGTAACCATTTTTTTAACAAGCAAATATTTTTACGAACATACATCAAGTTCTCAAATATACCTATATTGGGATATAATAGTTAGAATATTGATTTCTTTGAATTTTTCTCTCAGAGAAACCCTCGAGCTAAGATTGCATAAGATACATCCTGCGAATTCTCCCAGGCTTCATAAACGTTTTTGAGTAATTCGACACCAGCATCTATTGTTGAGCGACCCTTCGTAAAACCGAATTGTTTATTGTGAAATAATCCAAATTTATCAAAATGTGTAAGCATTTGGTCTAGTATAATTTTTAAAATATTTTACTTAGGGTTGGAAAAACCGAGATAGGCCGAAAACTGGAAGAATCATATTTAGAGCCGGATTTGAAAATTGGAATAACTTTGCTGAATTTCATTAAGTCAGGCAAAATACCATGTGTTACAGAACAATTAAATATTACAGCTAAATATGGTGCAATAACATTTATTACTGAAGCAATGATTCTAACAGAATGTCCTAAAAAATCTAAGGTTTTTTCGGTTCCAATGTTTTAAAGGCATTTAATATATATTTGGTATCAATGAATGAAAATTCAAAAGTTTTATCGCACTTGGTTACACATTGCTTCAGCAATGATTCAGCAGTAGTAACTGATGAACTGAGGTTTTGAGTTGTTAAAATTTCAGCATTGGAGAAAAATTTTTCAAACTCTGCTGCAATCTCCAAATCTCCTTCTATGTTGACTCCCATCAGATTTCAGTTGGCAGACATCATTGAAATTTTTGGTTTTACCAATTTCACTATTAATATTCCAAGTAGCTTTAACTTTGTATGTGCATTGTTTAATAATATTTTTTATGTGAAGGGCTTTTGCTGTATTACATGCTCTTTGAAAAATTTTGGAATACTTTATTACATATTCTTGAAATTCCACACTGTGGTTTTAAGACTTTTTAAGTACATTTTTCATAATATACATCAAATAAGTGTTTTCTACTTTTAAAACTTCCCACTGTTATTCTTCAAAAATATGTTCTTGTAATTTCCATGGTATTTTTTAAATCGCTTAATTAAAGTAAATTACACAAACATTTCAAAAGTTTATGCAAATTTAAAGAACATATAAAAATTCGACACATAGTGGATGTATACTTTTCGTAAAAAAGTAGAACATTTGCGGTCCATGAAAATTACATTGTAGACCACAGAAATGACCCATGAGGTAAAATTTTGCTAAATACCGTATCAAATATGAAAATAAGATTAGATAAAAGTAATTTGGGCTACTATGAACGACTGTAATATGCATTAAAACGATATTAACCCAAATTATTCAGCGACTTTTTTTCTGAGTGGCCGGTCGATTAGAGTAGTCTTCGACGGCTGCTCATCCGACCAAATGGCTAAAAATGCCGGAGTCCCTCAGGGATCAGTTGTCTCCGCAACTCTATTCTTGCTACACATTAACAATCTGCCGAAGCCCGGTATCTATTGGTACGTAGATGAAAGAGAGTTGTGGAGAGTTACGTATCCAGTGCGCGGGCCAGTACGGCATAGATCCGGTCTCTCAGAGAGGCAATGGTCGATCGTATGAACCTGACCTTACAGGCAGTCTCCGATTGGGGCGATGCTAAACTGGTCAAGTTTAATGCAACTAAGACCCAGGCGTGTCTATTCTACGGTAAACGGAGTCCGCTCCATCTCTCTATCTTTCCAGGGTGTGGCCGTGCCGATAACTGACCACCTCGAGATCCTTGGTATCACGTTAACGCCTGCTAACAACTTTAGTTCGTACATCGAATCTAAAGCCCAAGTTGCCTCAAAAAAGGTATTCTGGGGAAGGTGAGACAGTACTTTAGTCTGGGACAGTTGCTCAACCTTTATAAAGCACAAGTCCATTCGTGCATGAAATACTGCTCTCACCTCTGGGATCCGCTAAATTCCAGTTGGAGACAATTGAGGCGATAGAGAGGCGTGCCAAAAGGCTCATAAACGACGATGATCTGGTAGGCAAAAAACTCCAGAGCCTCGCTCATCGCCGCATAGTGGCTAGTTTATCGGTTTTTTATCGAATACACTTTGGAGAGTGCGTTGCGGAATTACACGACTTAATTCCGCCATCTCCGTTTTTCTATCGATCATCGAGATGCACAGATTCTAGGCATCGTTACATGGTGAACGTTCCACGTACCCAGACAAAGCGGTTCGACTCAACATTCTTCATTCGAACCGCAAAGGACTGGAACATGCTTCCTGAGTCTGTGTTCCCGGACGAGTACAATCTGGGGATCTTCAAGAGAAGAGTGAACAGGTACCTTCTAGGGAAGCGCGTTCCAGGCCTCATCTTAGTCAAGCGCTTACCTATCGATAATAAAAAAAAAAGTCCTTTTTTTCTGAAATTCTCCTCTCCCCCTAAACTTAGCGCTCAGCATGTTGTTCTGACTGGAAATAACAGTGTATACCTACAATTTCAAATATTACGAGTATTATCAAAAACGTGAAACTTGTGCGTAAGTTAGTAGCGTGCTTAAAAGTCAACAATTTTTGATTAAGGAACTCTAAACTTAAACTAAAAGGAACTTTAAAATGCTAATTTTTGTTACAGTCAAGTATGCCCTCTCTGCCAGCTAAACGGTTTGCTTCGGTTGAAAAAAAAATGACCTCATCGCTGCATTTACCAATATTTAACGATTATCGATTATTCCTAACATTAACCGGAACCTAAACCTTTACGTACTCATCCAAGGCACGGGAATGGTAATACACCAATCTACCATACTCTGAGCTGCTACTGAGGATTAAGACTTTCGAGAAATCTTCGAAAAACCTTAATACCATCTTTGGGATCGAACTTTGGACTACGAGGCAGTTTAAATAATAATGAGCTTTGGTTTAGCAAATTTAAATAAAAAAATAACTGACAAACAATATTCATCACTTAATCTGGGGATCGCATGAATTACAGTATAAACATTGAATATTTCATTTTATTTATTATAAATAAAACGTAATAAAGTAATTTCCATGGGTCACTTTCGTGGTGTTTTATACACCGAAATTACGCCATGGAAATCACCAAAAAGCATATATTTTGAAATTTTTCGCCATTGGAAAGATGTAAGCTGCTAGTTTGTTATTAGCTATTTACATTTGGGAGTTAGGTAAACACCTCAATACCCGTTTACTAAAAATAGTACGATTACATTCTAAAAATGTGACATGGATATTCCTGAAAATTGAGAACCAAAAATTGAAAAATTGGAGAACTGACTCTTGCACTGAAATGGAGGAAATCAAGGCCACGACTACTTAACCCATAAGCAGCAGCATAACTGCAGAATCACAAATACCCATCCCGATACGTCTAGACCTTGCCAATTGCATAGTAGTACACATCGCAAAAAGTGAAGTCAAACTTTTGCCAAGTGTGTTACATACTTATACTCATAAAATAAAAACTTTCACTACAATGTGATGGAAAATTTAACCAGAATATAGCAGATTTGTATTTTTCAATTCTGTGTTTAAATCCGATTAAAAGCATAAGTGAATTAAAAAATATCTGCTATTGACCAGAAGACGGCGCACGTGTTACGCGTGAAAAACGTGTAAACTTAACCAGATGTGAGGTGTTGAGGGTAAATCTCCTATATAAATGGTAATAAAATCTATATGACACGTTGCATATAGAATGTATAAACAATGTTATAGTAGATTTATGCAAACATTATTTGTTTGTATAGGAGATAAAAGTCTATTACCAAAGACCTACAAAAAAATATAGACATAGTCAAGCGCTCGTATCGTGAGCAAGGATTTAAATACCGGTATTATGTGATATCGTTATTGCTCAAGGCCAGACATAACGATATTTTCAAGCATAGCGCTATCCAATAATGATACAGAATTTGTTACTATTTAATAACGTTATTCATTACGTTCTGTTATATCCAAAAATTTTCGTTATGGTATATGGTATTATGATTCACTCATTTGTGCTCCGCTTGTTGTTCTTGTATTTCACATATCGGAAAAGTTAGATTTAAAATTAGAGGTTTTCATCAGAGTTTGAAAGATTTTGTTGAATGTACCAGTTTTTGGTACTATTATTTTTAAAATACTGTTTTTCAAATTTTTAAATAATTAATATTGCATTTATATTTAGTGTGAAGTTTCGTAATTATAAACAGGAAAGTACCTACCTTTCATAGCGAGACTAGCTGTTACCCACGGCTTCGCTCGCGTATATTTACTTTAGAACTTTTTTTATGTCATTAGATAGCAAACAAGCAGATGGGTCTCCTGATGGAAAGAGTCAACTATCACTTATAGACACCAAAGGTGTTAATGGTGCGTTGCTATCTTGTGGCGAGGTCTAATGCCACAAGCATAAGTTTACAGACTACCTTACCCTCCAAACCGGAACACGACAGTGACAAGCACTAACGCTATTGCGGCAGGAATAGGTAAGGCGGTGGCACCAGACCCGGGCGAGACAATGCAGAACTCTACCACCTAGTAGCCACGATGGTAGTGACTCGTAAATCCAATCAGTCACCTCTTACGACCTACCTGGCAGTTGGCCTATTCTTCAAAGGAGCCCGGGACCAACGCGGGGTAGACTTAATTAACCTTTCTTACAAGATAACTTATTTAACCTTTCTTTATAAGCTACTTTATTAAAAATCTCGACAAAGTCGGGTGGGCCGCTAATATTGTATAAAAATAATATTAACATGTTCATATTAGTTATTTATTAAAATATATTTTATTTTCAAAATTTAAGTAAAACACGAAAAATAAAAATAACTATTGTTAACATACCTAACGAACATACTAAAGTAATTTATATAAATATATAAAATTGGAGTGTCTGTTTGTAACATTAAAACAACCGGGTTTAACTAAATGCATATGGATGTATATACACGGTACATATAACAAATAACACTTTTTCTTGTTTTAAACAGACAGACAATTTTACTCAATTCATACGAAATTTTATGCAAGTATGTCCAAGGAATATAAAGTTTCATACAAACTTTTATCCCCTACTTCACCCTGTGTCACTACCATCATAACTACTTGGTGGTAGAGTTCCGCAACGTCTCGCCCGTGTATTTGATACCATCGCATTAGCTATTCCTGCCGCAATAATGTCAATTTTTTTTATATCTTGATAACAAACAAGCAGACGGGTCTTCTGATGGAAAGAGTCAATCATCACCTATAGACACCAAAGATCTTAATGATGCGTTGCTATCTTGTAACGAGGTCTAAGGCCACGTGCATAAGTTTACCGGCTACCTTACCATTCATACCGGAACATGATGGTGACAAGCATTGACTCTATTGCGACACAAATAGGTAAGGCGGTGGTACCAAATACGCCGGCGAGATAAAGCAGAAATCTACCACCTATTTGTCATTGTCTTGTTTCGGTTTGGAGGGTAAGGTAGCCGGTAGACTTGTGAATGTGGCATTGTAAGCCCGCCACACGGATGGCAACGCACCGTTAACATTTTTGATGTCTATAGTCTATATATATAAGTGTGTGTGCCTGATGCAAAGAGAAACCATCGCCTATAGACATCAAAAATGTTAACGGTGCGTTGACACAAATAGGTAAGGCAGTGGTACCAAATACCCGGACGAGACAACGCAGAAATCTACCACTTGTTTGTTATTGAAACGAAGTTCCTTATCGCGCGTTGTGAAAGGGGGCTAGACGGGAAAAATCTTACGAAAAGTTGTCACGACACTTTTTGCAATAGTAAGGTATTGTAAGCTGTGCGGCGTGCGGATGTTTCTCTGTCTCTCTCTCTCTCTCTCTTATAGAAAGCAAGCCAGATATTTTCATTTCTATTTCGCATTGAACAATGTGGTGACGCGACGATTATTTTTGTTGAGTGTACACAGGTTTTTTGTAAATAATAATAAAAGGAACTTCGTTCCATCCGGGTGTCCTTTGACACCTCTCAAGTTTTTTGTCTTGTTCCGGTTTAGAGGGTAAGGTGGCCACACCACCAAACACATCCACACTGAGGGCAACGCACCGTTAACATTTTTGATGTCTAGAGTATAGGCGATGGTTTCTCATACCATCAGGAGAGCCATCAGCCTGTTTGCTATCTTATGATATAAAAAACAAATATTCATTTTGAACACTAATCATCTAGACTAACAACAACTTGTTTTTTCGTTTCACATCTGTAAATTATTTTGTATAGAAACTGGCTGATAAAAACTACATACTAAAAGAGGGTATTCAGTACTCGATTTTAATACCGAATATGTAAAAAAAAATTAGGTACTTAAACGTTGAGTTAATTATCCAATGACATGTTTATACTTATACGGACGCCCGCGCATAGATACAAAACATGTTTATTCAAATTCTCTTTTATAGGCACCATCGAAGTTCATTATTTACAAACAGTGATTTTCAGCAATATTTTATTTATTTACTTATTTTAATTTACTTTCTTTCGTACTAAATCAGGGCGGTCGCAAACTAACATCATAATTTTCGACCAAAGTTGGTTTGCGACCACCTATTTTAGTGAGTGAATTGAAAAAAGTTCTATCAAGAAAACATTTGGTCGTAAACTGATGACATGCATCTTTATGCTTCTACAACATCAGATTTTAAATTATACAATCATAAAAGCATCATTGAGATTATAACAAGCAAAATATTATGTAGCTTTAAGTGTCAGAATGCGACCACCCGGCCACTTTCTAGCGTATTAGATATTTATGTACTTCAGTTTGCGACCACTGGATTTTAAAAAAATATAAGCTAAAAAATGATACGACTACAACTTTCGAACAAACATTGCTCTATAATTGAAGTAATAACGCTTCTTGTTTGAGTGTAACATTAGTGTAAGGTATCCAAAGGTAACTTTGTTCGCCGCCCGGCGTGGTATTTTTGCAGCACTACGTGACACATTAACACACCATTGGGTCATCACCCGACTCAGGCACTATTTTCTAGATTTGGGTTAAGCCCGATAGATTTAAATTTATGATTTCCTTATTACATAAGTATTCAATGAATATTTAATGCTTACAAATCATTGTTTTCTCCTGAAAAAAAACGGGTTGTGGCTGTGTTGAGGACACAGGCGTGCATCTTTTACGTGAATACGACGACGTCACGGGTAATATCTTGCGATGGTCACATTTTTCATTCATCGTTCCAATCACAATGTTCCCCATCAAACCCGCCTACGAACCTAGACCACGTCCGTCCATCATTTGGATAGCGAAGTAGAGCGTAGGGTGGCGCTACCACCGTAAGGTACCACCTATTACTTACGAAAACCGAAGAATACAAAAACCTTCACAATAAAAAGGCCCCGGGGCCGGATAAAATCACAAATATGGTAGTTAAACACCTCCCTCCTCTATATACCTACTAGTGTGCATCTTTAATGCACTCCTAGCCGGTTTTGTTGTTTTTAAGGTTTTTCCAGTTTCCAAGCACGGGGTGAGTGCTATAACACAAAAATATTTAGAAATACGAAAGTACTGATCAAAATTATAAATATGAATTTCATCTGTAACGATGAACTCATTTAACTAGTTATAAGTATGTATACCTAGCGATCAGTACAATCGACGTATTCGATCATATATCAAAGAAGAATTTCGCCGCCTCGAGCCTGTTGACACTAGCTCAGTGGAAGAGCGTCCGGGCTTTAGGAAGATGGTCGCAGGTTCAAACCCTGCTTGTCGATATTTTTCTTTGTTCTTTTTAAGGTTTCTATATATTTTGGATGTTGGTGATAGCTATGTAGCAATAACATCAAACTGTATTCCCCAATTTTTTTATCATCAGTTTTTTGAACTGTCCCTTCTACGAAGGCAAATTCAAAGACGTATTTATGTCAAAATGCTATTATCTTTAATTAGAGAAACCTAGCCCCTCAAGTGGTCGCATATTGGAGGCGGTCGCGTTACCGACGCAGTGACCCTACATCGATATTTTTTAATTAATAAATTTTGTGACTAAGAAAACATTTTACAGTTCAAAAAATTGATCATCGTGCTTAACAGCTTTAATTCAAAAATTATAATAAAAGACAAACAAAAATCTATGCTTAAATAATTTAGCGGAAAATTTCAGGAATTATATTTTACAGATTTTTATATTTTGCTGCTGCTATAAGCCACGCTCTTCAATAAATGCAATAATATGCATACTAACCTTACAGAATGCTCACATTACATAATGAAAATTAAAGTTACGTCTACTTGTCCGTCTATTTGTGTTTCTTTGTAAATGTATGATTCATGGTCATGGTTAATCTGCAAAGCTGTTTGTGATGATATTTCAAATGGATAGGCTTAATTCTGGGGAAGGACATAGGTAGGCTACTTACTACTAATACTACGCGGGCGAAGCCGCGGGCGAAAGCTAGTTAATAATTAACACATTTGTTTGAAAAATATCATTTTTTTATTTTTTTATATCTTAAGATAGCAAACAAGGAGATGAGTCTCCTGATGAAAAGAGTCAACATCGCCTATATACACCAAAGATGTTAATGGTGCGTTGCTATCTTGTGGCGAGGTCTAATGCCACAAACATAAATTTACCGGCTGCCTTACCCTCTAAACGGGAAGACAACAGTGACAAGCACTGACGCTATTGCGGCAGGAATAGGTAAGGCGTTGGTATCAGACCCGGGTGAGACAATCCGGAATTCTACCACGGTAGTAGTGACTCGCATAGCCAATCGCTCGCCTTTTACGACCTGCCTGGGAATACGGCAGTTCGTCTATTCTACAAAGGAGCCCGGAACCAACACGGGGAAATTACGTAAATAATTTTCATTTTAAAGAAAACTTAAGATACCTAGTAACATTTCTTATTACATAAAAACCCACGGGAGAAAAAAACATGTTTCATAAAGATACATTGTCTTATGTAGGTATAATAATATGTATTAAAAGTTAGAATTGTTTTCTAATTATATGTAGGTTGGAATCCTTTAAAAATAATTATTTGAAAACCATGCGTACCGCTTCTAAATATTTTTAATGCGTGTCTCGTAAATCGTAAATCGCGATGTCTCATTACATCAAACTTGTAAATTTGCGTAGGTACCTTGTTGCCAACTCGCAGTCATGGTAGTACGAACGACCAATCACGAAACAGCATGAAACACGGCAACGTCGCATAAATATCAATATTTATAACGTTATTTACCGCTCATAATTTCGTTCTGTTATTTTGGTAGCGATACACATAGTGTTCTAAAATAATTTTGTTACTGAGGTATCGCTATAATAATAACGGTATGTATCGAAAAATTTGTTCTGTTATTTGATAACGTTTTAAATCCCTGCGTTTGCTAGAGAATAGTGTTGCAAGCATTGGCTTTCAAATTACTATTTACTGGTTTAATATTTTACTACTACATTTTATAAATTATAATGCGTTTTACTTATAAATATTAATTATATTTGGCATTTTATTTGTATTACTATTTGCTACGTCAAAAACAAACAAATTTGGAAAGACTTGAAATTTATTTATTTTATTTACTGTACATATGCCATTATGTTAATGCATATTAACACATGTACAGTACCCGGCGATAAATATTGCACATCGACCTTTGGAAAGAGACAATCGGCTAATTTCGGCTTCGTAGAGCGTTATCTCTGTCGCACAAAATACAAACAGTCCGGTACCTATTAGGAGCTGTTAAAGCAAGTATGATTTGCCTCTTTTGATATTTTTATTCTTTGTATAAAATACACTAATTTTTCTATAAGTGATGGCTTTAGGTTGGGGTAAAATAAAATAAAAAAACATTTTTACATTATGTTTACGTATTTAATTATTTTGGAACATTACAGCTTTAGTGTACATAATAAACACCATTATACCTATTGCTAAAATGAGACATTGCAATAAAAATAATAATAATTCTAATTCTCAATTACTTCCATTTCACTATCTGTGCTCTCAAAGAGGTCAATATCACTGTCACTATCAGCCGTATTTATTACTAATCTATCAGTGTAATTGTCTAAACTGTGTTGAATGCTTCTATATTCATTCTCACATTTGATTGCATGATCGCAAACCTTTTTCCACTCTTCAGCGCCGATCATGTTTACTTTTTCAGTCAATAATGTTTTTACTGTAGTTAAGTTCATACCCACATTTCTAGAGGCTACATAGCCTTTCAGTTGAGACCATATATTTTCAATTGGATTAAAATCCGGATGATATGGTGGCAATCGCAACACAGTGTGCCCATGTTCGGCAAGTATTTTGTCCACAGAAAACTCTGTATACCTCTCCTTGTGCTGACATATAATACAAATATACCCAGTGATTCTGTTCTAGTTATCGACAACGCACCCTATCACAACAAGTATGTTGAGAGACCCCCCAACTCAAACACCATTAAACGGGAAATGATCAACTGGTTAAACAGACATGAAATTCCAGTTGATCCAAAATTAACAAAAACCCAGATTTACGCTATTATATGTCAGCACAAGGAGAGGTATACAGAGTTTTCTGTGGACAAAATACTTGCCGAACATGGGCACACTGTGTTGCGATTGCCACCATATCATCCGGATTTTAATCCAATTGAAAATATATGGTCTCAACTGAAAGGCTATGTAGCCTCTAGAAATGTGGGTATGAACTTAACTACAGTAAAAACATTATTGACTGAAAAAGTAAACATGATCGGCGCTGAAGAGTGGAAAAAGGTTTGCGATCATGCAATCAAATGTGAGAATGAATATAGAAGCATTCAACACAGTTTAGACAATTACACTGATAGATTAGTAATAAATACGGCTGATAGTGACAGTGATATTGACCTCTTTGAGAGCACAGATAGTGAAATGGAAGTAATTGAGAATTAGAATTATTATTATTTTTATTGCAATGTCTCATTTTAGCAATAGGTATAATGGTGTTTATTATGTACACTAAAGCTGTAATGTTCCAAAATAATTAAATACGTAAACATAATGTAAAAATGTTTTTTTATTTTATTTTACCCCAACCTAAAGCCATCACTTATAGAAAAATTAGTGTATTTTATACAAAGAATAAAAATATCAAAAGAAGCAAATCATACTTGTTTTAACAGCTCCTAATAGGTACCGGACTGTTTGTATTTTGTGCGACAGAGATAACGCTCTACGAAGCCGAAATTAGCCGATTGTCTCTTTCCAAAGGTCGATGTGCAATATTTATCGCCGGGTACTGTAAATATGCATTAATTACATAATAAAATAATATTTTCACGAACCATTTTCAGCATATTTTACATTTTTACTCTAAGTAATTACAACTAATAAATCAATAGGTTTTAATGTTGTTGTTTTTTTTTTACTTTTAATGCTAACTATTAATTATTCATTCTTAATACTCGTCTTAAATTGGAATATATAACTTCTTTTCTACACTGAAAGTACACGCAAGAATGATAATTCTCAAACTAACAAATAAAATGAAAAATAAAATATGAACTTATTTATTTATTTATTTATTTAATTCTTTATTGCACACAGTAATCACTAACATAACAACAATAATAAAAAGCAAGGACAATGGACGAGCTTATCTCTAGTAATAGAGATTTCTTCCAGCCAACACATAACAAGGAAATATTAAAAACAAAAATAATTTTCGACTTGGTATACAATGAATTAATTGCAATAAAATTAAATCTTTAAGAAAACAAAATACTACTATAAACAAAAAATAAATGGAATAAATACATAGACACTGAACTGAACTGATTTGGCTAATTTTGGTTTTGAATTATTTGTTGAAGTCCAGGGAAGGTTTAAAAGGTAAGAAAATATAGAAAAAATAAGAGTAGTAAAAATGACAGAAAAACGTTTGCCGGGTCAGCTAGTTTATATATACAAAAATCAATTGCTGTTCGTTAGTCTCGTTAAAACTTGAGAACGGCTGAATTTGGCTAATTTTGGTTTTGAATTAATTGTTGAAATCCAGGGAAGGATTAAAAGGTAAGAAAATATAGAAAAAAAATAAAACTAGTGAACTACTCTTATTTTTTTCTTTTGTTCTGCCTTTTTAAAAAGGCAGAACAACGCTTGCTGTTGCGGATCGTTTTGTAATTTGTTGATTATATTTGTTTTTTATGGGTAACCCCCATAAAAAGTGGTTAAATAATGAAAGTCAGAAACTAGCCACGTGTGGTCAATCTCTTTGTGAGACAAATTACATGTATATTATTACAATTATTTTTTTAAATCAATTTAAATGTATATTATTACAATTATTTAATAATTAATGTCCTTTATGTTGTGTTAGTTTTTTGTATTTTTGGCGTTTTGAATCACAATTTTTTAATATGGTTTCTTGTTTGGCTATATGGTGCAATCTTATATTTATGTATTTACTTATTACTAATCTTATTAAGTTAATTTGATGCTCTACGCCGCAAATGCTATGTTCATTTTCCAAATTTGAAAAGACATTTGTATCACCAACAAATCTCTTTAGAATTTGTGATAATAAATAATCGTTCTGATATACTGATGAAATAATAATTCCTTCTTTAACAATTTTTCTTATAACCAATTCACATGTACAACAAATATTATAAATATCTAAGGAAGGAAAACTTAAACCACCTTTGTTTCTTAATTTTATCAATTTGTGAAAGTCATGTCTTTCTGAAGACAACAGTCGTGACACACACGGTTCACATTTAATTTTTTTTATTAGATAATGAGCGACCCCACCCGATATATAACCGATAATATTTCCTAAAATCATTTATGTCCGAAACATCTAAATAGTGTGTGAGATTACCAACGTCATCCTTAATTGCTTTTAAAAAGCTAAGGGAGGTATCGGCATACTCCTCTTCATGACGATAAGATATTGAAGTAGCATTAATAATCTGAATAGCGGAAGCACAATTAAGTATAGCTATATTCTCTAGTGGTACACAGTTACCGGTTGTCAAACATTTTAATTCCAGATGAGTTAGTAATCTTTTATAAATACCCTTGAACTGCCTTACATTGGGATTGTCGTTATGACCACCGTGCATTCTGACTGATCCAAAGAAAATTTCTAAATGATCTTGACTCATCTTATACGTTGGCAAAAAACTAATCGTTTTTCATTTTCGATTAATATCTTAATAATTTGTTTAAGGCTTTCAATGTTTATTAAAATACCCAAAAATCCAGATTTACATTTAGTCTCAATTACTGGTTTGTAATACCGAGTAAATAAGGTAGTCTTTTTACCGTCCTTAAAAATACTTCGTTTTGTGCATGTTTTTAATTTAAGATTGGTAATATATTCACTTAAACTATTTAGATAATTAACTATATCATCTTTATTTCCGCTATTAATTGGTTTTTTGTAACCAAATTCTTTCATAGCTCTTGAATTGCAAATATCAAAAAAGTCATTTATTTGTTGAATAAAATGTTCGGTAGGCTTAGAATTCTTAAATGTATTAAGATAAAGGTGTTCTCTACATATTTTTAAAGCTGTGGCAACACTTCTGCTAAATAATTGTGTCGCTAATTTTACTTTCATTATTTGGTTTTGGTACTCAATGTGTTTGGTCGATAATTTATTGGCTAAATGAAGTCCTTCCATATTTTGAAGGTTATTAAGTTCAGTCAAATAATCCCATTTTATGACTTCGCCATTTATGTCTATAAAATCTTTATTGCACTGCAATTGATTTCTAACTAATTTGATAACATGAGAAGGATCTAAAAAACATGCAACTTCTGTAGCGTTAGCTGGATGTGTAAATGTTGTCTTCATTTGTGATACATTTTTTATGTTACAGCCAAGTAATTCCATGGCTGCAAAATTTGATGCATGGCCATCAAAAGTTATAGATACTACATCTACTCCTACGTCAAAACATTTGCAAAGACACATTTTAATTAAATTTGCTTTTTGTGTTCCAGTGAGGCTATTAACTAGAAAGTAGCCTAACGGAATTTTCCATTGCTGATTAATAGCTACTAATAGGAAAACAAATGCTTGAGAAGCTAACGAAACAGAATCAGATGACGTACCGATCCCCATGTCAACCAGCCCTTGATATCTCTTTCCGTCCCATATCTTTTGCTGCCTCAACGCCATCTCATCAAACACAAGAGCACAGATTAGACGGTACTCTGAAGCTTCAGCCTTTTGTTTTACTGCTGTAAAGGCTTCTTCAGTAAAGCCAGGTTCACCATTAACATGAGCGTACCATTTACATAACGTTTTACAGTGTGGTAGACACGTTTGGAAAGTTTGTCGCACGTAATCATAGGCTTTTGGTGAATAAAAGTTGAGTGTCAGACAAAACTTTTTCATAGCTGAAGAATATTTGAGTTTTTTCTGCCCTGATTTCTTCCTATTTATATTGTTACATATTTCGGCGGCAACAATGTTTTCACCAAGCATATTAAAAACGTCGGTGTCTATATAACTTTTTTCTTTTAAATGTTTTAAAATATTTTTTAGTGATGCATTTCTTTTTTTAAGACGTTTTACCTGTTGATTTAGTATTTTTATTCTACGAATTTGAGTTTTATAACGTAACTTATATTTTCTAGCTTCTTTTCTTAATACACTTTTTCTTGGAGTGTCAAATATTGACTCTAATTCAGAATCACGGATTTCGGGCTCATTGAAAATATTTTCCGCAAGCTTGTCCGACGAACAATCTATATGGTAAGCACCATCAACTTTTTCCTCCAACTTACAGTGCTGTAAAATTAAAACGTATTTAAATCAAAACATAAATAAATATATTATTTAAAGATAAATTATATATACGTTGTAAAAAAATTTGAATTTGATTATTAAACTGGAGAATTTGAGTATTTATTATTAGTAGATATTCAAAACACTCTGCCTACCACACAGAGAAACTGGCGCGATTATATTTAATTTTTATAATTATAGAAACAATGACAATACGTAAAAAATAGAGATGGGTTAATACCGATATTTTTCAAGATTAGGTGATACCAATATATTCACTTTGAACATAGATAAATAATTGGTCTCGCGGCGCTTGACAAGATACCGCACTATCTAAAAAGAACAACTCCGTGAATGCGGCAACTCAATATTATAGTGTGTGTATGTGTGATATGACAGTGTGAAAATGGATAATAGTGAGTAGTGTGCTCTTAGAGCTTGCATTGTGATTGGTGACTGAATCGGGTACGCTTATCGGGTACGTTTCGGCGTAGTATTTGTTGCCGCATTTGACATGTACGTCGGCGGTATCTAGTCAAGCACAGCGAGACCAATTATTTATCTATAACTTTGAAATATTTTAATTATTTTAATATCAGTATTAGTGATATTTCACTCTAATTTGGACCTTAAAGCAATAAAAATAAGATCTCAATTCCCAGCGGTACCATTCTCTCAGGTGCGAACACGATGAGAACAAGACACTGCAGGAAATGCGTCTGTCTCGTTCGTACGTACGGCGCGGCGTATCGTGAAAACACTTGAATATTTTCATGAATCGGCGCCAACCTAGTGAATCCGAACTATTCCGAATGTTTTTATCCGATTAATTTTGGATAGCTATTACAGAGATTAGGCAAATATGAAATTAATTCGCCGGATTACTAATCCACGAATCCTTTTAATAATACTTATATCTTAGCGAATACAAATATATCAGACACACTCTTAGTAAGAAATATATCTATCACATATATGTATGCAAAACTGAGATTATTTTGCAATCAGTTTAAAAATATGCATATAGGGACAAACCATTGTATCAAGTCTCGGTGCAGGATTTATTATTGTAGCCATATCTTGACACCACTCGGAATTAACGAG
Organism: Apodemia mormo; assembly: GCA_036924255.1. NCBI lineage: Eukaryota > Metazoa > Arthropoda > Insecta > Lepidoptera > Riodinidae > Apodemia > Apodemia mormo. The sequence goes on along the minus strand of JAUPFN010000010.1, from coordinate 9,036,318 downwards.
ATGTATCTAAAATAAAAATTAAAAGTTACATCAAACTGCTATACGATGTTTTACAGAAATGTATCTGCAATTTTATTAAGAAACCTTTTTCGGCGTTGCATTTTTTCTAATTCTACGATAACCACCTTTAGTGTTGTATATGTCAGAATCTTCGAAATGTAATGAACAAACAACACTAAATTTCGAAGGGACCCATTGTACATCATCTCTGTTAATACGCACAGCTCTAATCCAGCCTTCTTTCCACGTTACATCAGCAGGAAACCTTAAATATAACATACACATGTTTTATAAGTATGTATATGTGTAGTTTATAAATATATACTTCGTTGAATCCAATTAAAACAATAAGTCTAACATCAACATATATTTTCTAAATAAAAGGGATATTTCCCTGATATTTGGGGAAATTTATTCGTATGTTAACTTACCACACTGTCACAATGCCGCTTCAAAATGTTCTGAGAAATTATATCAAATATTATTTCAGTTTTGTTATAATTTATGGAAATTTGGATACTTACTTGTGAAAAGTGATTCCGGTAGACTTTTTTTCAAAACACGAATTGTTTTTACAATTGTTTATTACGCAGGATGGCATGATTTCTAAATAAATATTGTCACAAAAAGAACGTTTCTCTCTCTTTCTAGCTCGCGGGTGACTAGTAAGCCGCCGGCTTCATATTACCGCATCGTCATCACATTCGTGACTCACGATCAGGGATTTAAAACGTTATCAAATAACAGAACAAATTTTTCGATACATACCGTTATTATTATAGCGATACCTCAGTAACAAAATTATTTTAGAACACTATGTGTATCGCTACCAAAATAACAGAACGAAATTATGAGCGGTAAATAACGTTATAAATATTGATATTTATGCGACGTTGCCGTGTTTCATGCTGTTTCGTGATTGGTCGTTCGTACTACCATGACTGCGAGTTGGCAACAAGGTACCTACGCAAATTTACAAGTTTGATGTAATGAGACATCGCGATTTACGATTTACGAGACACGCATTAAAAATATTTAGAAGCGGTACGCATGGTTTTCAAATAATTATTTTTAAAGGATTCCAACCTACATATAATTAGAAAACAATTCTAACTTTTAATACATATTATTATACCTACATAAGACAATGTATCTTTATGAAACATGTTTTTTTCTCCCGTGGGTTTTTATGTAATAAGAAATGTTACTAGGTATCTTAAGTTTTCTTTAAAATGAAAATTATTTACGTAATTTCCCCGTGTTGGTTCCGGGCTCCTTTGTAGAATAGACGAACTGCCGTATTCCCAGGCAGGTCGTAAAAGGCGAGCGATTGGCTATGCGAGTCACTACTACCGTGGTAGAATTCCGGATTGTCTCACCCGGGTCTGATACCAACGCCTTACCTATTCCTGCCGCAATAGCGTCAGTGCTTGTCACTGTTGTCTTCCCGTTTAGAGGGTAAGGCAGCCGGTAAATTTATGTTTGTGGCATTAGACCTCGCCACAAGATAGCAACGCACCATTAACATCTTTGGTGTATATAGGCGATGTTGACTCTTTTCATCAGGAGACTCATCTCCTTGTTTGCTATCTTAAGATATAAAAAAATAAAAAAATGATATTTTTCAAACAAATGTGTTAATTATTAACTAGCTTTCGCCCGCGGCTTCGCCCGCGTAGTATTAGTAGTAAGTAGCCTACCTATGTCCTTCCCCAGAATTAAGCCTATCCATTTGAAATATCATCACAAACAGCTTTGCAGATTAACCATGACCATGAATCATACATTTACAAAGAAACACAAATAGACGGACAAGTAGACGTAACTTTAATTTTCATTATGTAATGTGAGCATTCTGTAAGGTTAGTATGCATATTATTGCATTTATTGAAGAGCGTGGCTTATAGCAGCAGCAAAATATAAAAATCTGTAAAATATAATTCCTGAAATTTTCCGCTAAATTATTTAAGCATAGATTTTTGTTTGTCTTTTATTATAATTTTTGAATTAAAGCTGTTAAGCACGATGATCAATTTTTTGAACTGTAAAATGTTTTCTTAGTCACAAAATTTATTAATTAAAAAATATCGATGTAGGGTCACTGCGTCGGTAACGCGACCGCCTCCAATATGCGACCACTTGAGGGGCTAGGTTTCTCTAATTAAAGATAATAGCATTTTGACATAAATACGTCTTTGAATTTGCCTTCGTAGAAGGGACAGTTCAAAAAACTGATGATAAAAAAATTGGGGAATACAGTTTGATGTTATTGCTACATAGCTATCACCAACATCCAAAATATATAGAAACCTTAAAAAGAACAAAGAAAAATATCGACAAGCAGGGTTTGAACCTGCGACCATCTTCCTAAAGCCCGGACGCTCTTCCACTGAGCTAGTGTCAACAGGCTCGAGGCGGCGAAATTCTTCTTTGATATATGATCGAATACGTCGATTGTACTGATCGCTAGGTATACATACTTATAACTAGTTAAATGAGTTCATCGTTACAGATGAAATTCATATTTATAATTTTGATCAGTACTTTCGTATTTCTAAATATTTTTGTGTTATAGCACTCACCCCGTGCTTGGAAACTGGAAAAACCTTAAAAACAACAAAACCGGCTAGGAGTGCATTAAAGATGCACACTAGTAGGTATATAGAGGAGGGAGGTGTTTAACTACCATATTTGTGATTTTATCCGGCCCCGGGGCCTTTTTATTGTGAAGGTTTTTGTATTCTTCGGTTTTCGTAAGTAATAGGTGGTACCTTACGGTGGTAGCGCCACCCTACGCTCTACTTCGCTATCCAAATGATGGACGGACGTGGTCTAGGTTCGTAGGCGGGTTTGATGGGGAACATTGTGATTGGAACGATGAATGAAAAATGTGACCATCGCAAGATATTACCCGTGACGTCGTCGTATTCACGTAAAAGATGCACGCCTGTGTCCTCAACACAGCCACAACCCGTTTTTTTTCAGGAGAAAACAATGATTTGTAAGCATTAAATATTCATTGAATACTTATGTAATAAGGAAATCATAAATTTAAATCTATCGGGCTTAACCCAAATCTAGAAAATAGTGCCTGAGTCGGGTGATGACCCAATGGTGTGTTAATGTGTCACGTAGTGCTGCAAAAATACCACGCCGGGCGGCGAACAAAGTTACCTTTGGATACCTTACACTAATGTTACACTCAAACAAGAAGCGTTATTACTTCAATTATAGAGCAATGTTTGTTCGAAAGTTGTAGTCGTATCATTTTTTAGCTTATATTTTTTTAAAATCCAGTGGTCGCAAACTGAAGTACATAAATATCTAATACGCTAGAAAGTGGCCGGGTGGTCGCATTCTGACACTTAAAGCTACATAATATTTTGCTTGTTATAATCTCAATGATGCTTTTATGATTGTATAATTTAAAATCTGATGTTGTAGAAGCATAAAGATGCATGTCATCAGTTTACGACCAAATGTTTTCTTGATAGAACTTTTTTCAATTCACTCACTAAAATAGGTGGTCGCAAACCAACTTTGGTCGAAAATTATGATGTTAGTTTGCGACCGCCCTGATTTAGTACGAAAGAAAGTAAATTAAAATAAGTAAATAAATAAAATATTGCTGAAAATCACTGTTTGTAAATAATGAACTTCGATGGTGCCTATAAAAGAGAATTTGAATAAACATGTTTTGTATCTATGCGCGGGCGTCCGTATAAGTATAAACATGTCATTGGATAATTAACTCAACGTTTAAGTACCTAATTTTTTTTTACATATTCGGTATTAAAATCGAGTACTGAATACCCTCTTTTAGTATGTAGTTTTTATCAGCCAGTTTCTATACAAAATAATTTACAGATGTGAAACGAAAAAACAAGTTGTTGTTAGTCTAGATGATTAGTGTTCAAAATGAATATTTGTTTTTTATATCATAAGATAGCAAACAGGCTGATGGCTCTCCTGATGGTATGAGAAACCATCGCCTATACTCTAGACATCAAAAATGTTAACGGTGCGTTGCCCTCAGTGTGGATGTGTTTGGTGGTGTGGCCACCTTACCCTCTAAACCGGAACAAGACAAAAAACTTGAGAGGTGTCAAAGGACACCCGGATGGAACGAAGTTCCTTTTATTATTATTTACAAAAAACCTGTGTACACTCAACAAAAATAATCGTCGCGTCACCACATTGTTCAATGCGAAATAGAAATGAAAATATCTGGCTTGCTTTCTATAAGAGAGAGAGAGAGAGAGACAGAGAAACATCCGCACGCCGCACAGCTTACAATACCTTACTATTGCAAAAAGTGTCGTGACAACTTTTCGTAAGATTTTTCCCGTCTAGCCCCCTTTCACAACGCGCGATAAGGAACTTCGTTTCAATAACAAACAAGTGGTAGATTTCTGCGTTGTCTCGTCCGGGTATTTGGTACCACTGCCTTACCTATTTGTGTCAACGCACCGTTAACATTTTTGATGTCTATAGGCGATGGTTTCTCTTTGCATCAGGCACACACACTTATATATATAGACTATAGACATCAAAAATGTTAACGGTGCGTTGCCATCCGTGTGGCGGGCTTACAATGCCACATTCACAAGTCTACCGGCTACCTTACCCTCCAAACCGAAACAAGACAATGACAAATAGGTGGTAGATTTCTGCTTTATCTCGCCGGCGTATTTGGTACCACCGCCTTACCTATTTGTGTCGCAATAGAGTCAATGCTTGTCACCATCATGTTCCGGTATGAATGGTAAGGTAGCCGGTAAACTTATGCACGTGGCCTTAGACCTCGTTACAAGATAGCAACGCATCATTAAGATCTTTGGTGTCTATAGGTGATGATTGACTCTTTCCATCAGAAGACCCGTCTGCTTGTTTGTTATCAAGATATAAAAAAAATTGACATTATTGCGGCAGGAATAGCTAATGCGATGGTATCAAATACACGGGCGAGACGTTGCGGAACTCTACCACCAAGTAGTTATGATGGTAGTGACACAGGGTGAAGTAGGGGATAAAAGTTTGTATGAAACTTTATATTCCTTGGACATACTTGCATAAAATTTCGTATGAATTGAGTAAAATTGTCTGTCTGTTTAAAACAAGAAAAAGTGTTATTTGTTATATGTACCGTGTATATACATCCATATGCATTTAGTTAAACCCGGTTGTTTTAATGTTACAAACAGACACTCCAATTTTATATATTTATATAAATTACTTTAGTATGTTCGTTAGGTATGTTAACAATAGTTATTTTTATTTTTCGTGTTTTACTTAAATTTTGAAAATAAAATATATTTTAATAAATAACTAATATGAACATGTTAATATTATTTTTATACAATATTAGCGGCCCACCCGACTTTGTCGAGATTTTTAATAAAGTAGCTTATAAAGAAAGGTTAAATAAGTTATCTTGTAAGAAAGGTTAATTAAGTCTACCCCGCGTTGGTCCCGGGCTCCTTTGAAGAATAGGCCAACTGCCAGGTAGGTCGTAAGAGGTGACTGATTGGATTTACGAGTCACTACCATCGTGGCTACTAGGTGGTAGAGTTCTGCATTGTCTCGCCCGGGTCTGGTGCCACCGCCTTACCTATTCCTGCCGCAATAGCGTTAGTGCTTGTCACTGTCGTGTTCCGGTTTGGAGGGTAAGGTAGTCTGTAAACTTATGCTTGTGGCATTAGACCTCGCCACAAGATAGCAACGCACCATTAACACCTTTGGTGTCTATAAGTGATAGTTGACTCTTTCCATCAGGAGACCCATCTGCTTGTTTGCTATCTAATGACATAAAAAAAGTTCTAAAGTAAATATACGCGAGCGAAGCCGTGGGTAACAGCTAGTCTCGCTATGAAAGGTAGGTACTTTCCTGTTTATAATTACGAAACTTCACACTAAATATAAATGCAATATTAATTATTTAAAAATTTGAAAAACAGTATTTTAAAAATAATAGTACCAAAAACTGGTACATTCAACAAAATCTTTCAAACTCTGATGAAAACCTCTAATTTTAAATCTAACTTTTCCGATATGTGAAATACAAGAACAACAAGCGGAGCACAAATGAGTGAATCATAATACCATATACCATAACGAAAATTTTTGGATATAACAGAACGTAATGAATAACGTTATTAAATAGTAACAAATTCTGTATCATTATTGGATAGCGCTATGCTTGAAAATATCGTTATGTCTGGCCTTGAGCAATAACGATATCACATAATACCGGTATTTAAATCCTTGAGCAAACGTACGTAACGTTTTACGATGCCTGCAAGTGTTGGCGTTGACTTACGCACACATGTACAAAAGTTATCTTCACGGATTTGTTTCTAATTGCTTACAATGGCTAAGTCTATATTTTTTGTAGGTCTTTGTCTATTACGCTCAAAAATTGTACTTTAAAGAATGATTCTGTTGCTCATTCTCTAAAACCTCTTCAGTTACTTAATGATAATATTTTTGGAGTGAGCAGTAGTTTTATTCTACCCGGAAAGCTTAGACGTACTTCAAAATCGTTCCGAAGAATACCACGACATAAGTGGAGTGTGTCTCTTTCTACTAAATAAAGCGCCAATCGCCATATATAAGTGTGGCCATGCGTGGTTTGCAAATTACTACTAAGTAATTCTACTAATTTGAGAAACATTTTTTACATTGCATAAGTAATTACGTAATAATTAAAATAAGCACATTTTAGAACTCACTATGTTAATTACAATACATTTAATGCTAATTTATTTATCGACGTGTATGAATAAAAAGGAATTAACGATTCCCGAATATATAATAATCTACCATTTAGATAGTTTTATTTACACTGGCAATTGCAAGAAAGGGACAACATCCACTCTTGTCGTTGTCTTGCTCAGAACGTTTTTCCTCTCCTCCTTCCTCTGTTAAGTAAGAAACAAATGTCAACTTTATGAGCAACGAAATAAAGAACTTTTTTTTTCAAATATTGCTTCGTAGTAATTCCAGTTATCGTATATAAGTTCCTTGGGAGTGAGTACCCGACTATATTCTGTATCAATTAAATTAAACAAAGAACCATATAAATCATTCGGGTTATCACATTAATCTTTAACCTCTCGAAACTTTGACATGCAAGGGCGATTTTAAGCGCCAGGACTCATCACTCGCTTTTTGGCGGGAATGGCGTCTCAGGCGACTCGATGAAAAAAAAACTTTTTTTTCTACGACTAAGCCATATTTTATCATTCTGTAAACGACTGTGTATCAGTTGATATATTTTCTGTCTATTAGAGATGAAAATGAAGTAATAGACAAAGTAGTTTTTATATTTACAAGCAAATATAACAAAAATCACTTGAAAAATAATGAATTTCTTAATTACTTTATTTTTGGCTATCACGATATATTTCTTACAACAAATTATCCAAATAAAAACAATATACGGCCTTTCTAGTAAGAACAGTACTTACGTGAGAGAAATGCACCGTAAAACAACACGAAATTCAATTTTATACAACTAAAAAACCACAAACACACGCGCGGTCCAGTAGAACGAAGTAAAATGACTGGTACAAAATAAATGACAATAGTAGACTTCAATTTACGAATTTGACATGACAGATATTTTATCATAGGTTAAACGTCAAAGGCTTTTTCATACAACATTAGTCTTTATAAAAAGAAATTTAAAGTTTAAATTCAAATGCCAGCGGGGTAAAATTTTGCTCTAAGAGTGAACGGTCAACCAAATTATCATACATATGACTAATATTTACCTCTGCGAGAGTCGAGTGGTTAAATATAGTTATCATGAAAGGGCAGCTTTAGCAATTTTTCAGTTAAGTTGGCCTTAAAACATGCTATACTCGGCTAGTATTCATTGGAACAAAAACAATTTCTTTTCTTTCAGGTTTGTTTGTCAATTTTGAGAACTTAATTAATTAGCCGCTATGGTCAGAATCTAGTACATTTATTATTGAACTACTAGTAGGAGTTATATTTGTAAATATATTATCTATACAAGCACTAATGGCAGTTATCCTTGTAGGCTCAGAGAAAATGTTGTGCAGATTAAATTATTTAAAAAAATTAAGAAAATTACATGTTAACGAAGATTTGTCTAAAATATTTATATTAAAATCTCCACAGACAATATGTATATTTGATTTGGAGGCTTTGAATGTAACCTGTTCTATCTTGTTTATAAGCTCATCATAAGATAGACAAAGGGGCTCGTATACACTGATAACAATAAATTGCTGAAACTCAATACAAGCAATCTCAATTACTCACTATAATCATCGAGCCACCAATCATATATGTTCTACTGAATGAGCTGGCAACCTGGTGATTATTGAAGCTGAACATGACTTGGTGGCTTCTTAGCCAATGTTCTGTAATGTATAAAATATCAATATTATTACAGGTCATGAACAGCTCCAATTCTTATTCTTTACCATTCAGCCCTTGAATATTGTGCACTACAGCCGGGGGAGCCAGCGGACCGTATATCTGTTCTTCTTCTTCTTCGATGCCCCACCAGCCGTAGTGCTTTTTGGTGAGCCAGATGCCGGGAAGAATAAATCGAGACCACAACTTTTCCTTTACAATGGTGCTTTATTGTAACGAACAGCAGAACAGCAATAAAGCTAGCACTGTTGCAAATTTTCCTATTGTATGAGAGAGAGAGCCACTACTTGCCTTATCACTGCCCTACTCTAAGCCGGTACCCTTTAGGTATACTGAAGCCCAGGAACTTGTTTGGGAAACTTAACTTATTTCTTAAGACGTAACGAAACTGAAACTAGAACGGAACGGAACTGATTGTATGGCCGCGTCCGGCGATATTTATAGCCCGCGGCCCGACACGCGGATATGCCGACAAAGACGGCTGGCGCCATGCGCTGCGCTACAATGTCTGGGATTTGTTAAATCCTACTTTTCGTAATCTAATCACAATAATTTTATGTTAGGTAGCTTATCCTACCTCTAATTAGCTAGTGTGGCCCTCTAGCGAGTGCAACGGTACTTTTTTTTACAAATAATCAAAACAAAGTACATTAACCGCTCACACCACCAGCCATTTTCGCATTTTTTTCTAAAAAAACACGGACCGTTACGCGCACACGTTCCGAGTTCGTTCCGGTGGACCGTGGTCACAAAAATGATTTATGAGTTGTTTGGATTGAATCCGATACTGTAAAGCGTATATTTTTTAAGAGGTCTTGAGCACTGCAATAAACTGCTGTGAGAATTGTTTAATTTAAATGGCTTAAGCTACAAAATAATTCAAGTGTAATACGACACTTTGAGAAAAATAGGACTATTTGTTAGTCGATGATTTATAATTCAAAAAGTAAATCGATGACCTATGCTTTTTATATTTTTTAAGCTATTGCATTCTATCGCAGGCCTTGAGCGTGGAGACCGAATCCAGAAATTCCGTAACGAAAAAAATTTTAACACCCCCCACTCCGACCGGCACAGCGGTGATACTTTTTAGTTTTTCCATCTATCGATAAATACCAGAACTTTTAATGACTTTTTGAAATATCACGCTTGTCTCTTTAGTTCAGCAACCCGCCTTTAGATGGCATTGGTTGTATTGGAAAACTACCGTAATCAGCTGTTTGTGAGAAAGTATATAGGTGTATAGGTATTTATCATCTACGTACAACAGTGAATATCTGTACTCCTATAATTTGTGTACAAAGTGTTTTAAATATGAATAAACAAAGTGCATTTATTAAATATTCCTGAAGAACCGACATGTATTGAAAGATAATAATAATATTTTGAACAATATTAACATCTCATTTATTTAATAAACGAAAAAAAAATGTTGTTTTATCGGTCACCACGCTCAAAGTGTAACTTGAATTAATATCAAAGAAAAAAAAACAAAGAAAAAATAGTGCATAAATAAATAAATATATAATTGTAATTGCATAAGTTGATAAAAAATGCTATGCAATAACTTTACCGCGGCAGTCTCCGAGTGCCACACGTCTTTTTTTTATATAATTGGTAAACATATACATGTACGGAAAAAAATAAACAACATATATTATAATACAAAAATATTTATTTACATAAATATGAATATATATTTTTTTATAGTTAATACGTAGTTTTTTTCGTAATTTTTATATAATTTATTTCTTTTTCAATTTTACACCTATGTTAATTATTTTTTAAATATTGTTTAGGATATTTCACATTCACATCATACGATTTTTTTTGAGATCATAGATATCAACAGTAAAATTTAGGAAAATAAATAAAAATAGGTACCGTCATACCCAAAGCGCTGGTATCATCAAGTTGGTCGTTAACGAAAAATATGTTTTATAAATTGATATTTACGTTTTTTTTTTTTCATTATTATCTAAACTGTTAGATCTTGAACTAATCTTGATTATAATTAAAATTTAATTGTTGATTAATACGCCAAAACACTTTTATATTAACCTGTATCATAAACTGCAACCAACACATAACACACAGCACGAATCAAAATGGTGGACTAAATTCTTTTATTTTTCCCCATAGAAATATATTTATAGGTCAATGTTTTTCCCCAAGAGCGTATTTGAAAAAAGAATGCCAATTTGATGTTATTCTGTACAATGTTTCGTTCGAAAACGACGAAATAAGATAGAGTATTGTATTTTAAACTGGTAAATAGTGAAAATATTGTTTTTTTGGATGAAGTTAGCATTGGTCCTTATAGAGACCATCGTGTATTAACGGTTATATAGAAAACCGTTAATACACGATGGTCTCTATAAGGACCAACGCTAACTTCATCCAAAAAAACAATATTTTCACTATTTACCAATTTAATATATATATATATATATATATATATATATATATATATATATATATATATATATATATAAGTAAGCAGGTCGTAAAAAGCGACTGATTAGCTATGCGAGTCAGTACCATCGTGACTACAAATTTTTTTATTTTTTTTTAGAAGGCTTACATCATACATATGACCTTACCCACTCCTGCCTTAGACTGCCTAGACTTATACATGTGACATTGTCATCTCGCCACACGGATAGCAAAACACCATTAACATCTTTGGTGTCCATAGGTTACGGTTTCTCTTTCCTCCACGAGGCCCATCTGCTTGTTTGCTATCTAATGATATAAAATAACTTATGCATATTGTGGCATTAGACCTCGCCACAAGAGAGCAACGCACCATTCACACCTTTTGTGGAATCTCGTAAATCTCCAAAAATATGTGAAAAACCGAACAAAGCTCGGTCAACCATATATTTTAACTAATAAGGTATACGGTATACGGAGAATGAAATAAAGAATTGCTCGTTTAATGGTATTAGATTATTGCTAGAGGTTAGGGATGAACGTTACGATTCGATTTTTATGAAGATCGATTCAAAAGAATACGATCTAGCGATTTTTTGAATCGATTCACTTCAATACGATCTTCATTCGATCCCATTCATATGTAACGTGAATCATATTCATAGACAAGACATTATATTTGAATGTATTCATTTGTTATAATTTTGATAAGAACATTCTTAATTAAGAAAGATCGATTACAAATGAATGCCGACACTATATTTACATCACTAATCCGCAATGTTTATCTCCATATGTATTCATTTACTTTTTGTTTATGTCACTAAGCGAAGCAAGTTGATAGTCAAAAATAATGAAAATATATTGCAGGTAGTTTTAAAAAGTACTCGTTGATTTTATTTTGCTTTGGTCTTTTGTTTGTGCTGTACTACGTATCAAGATATTTAGCGATTGTGGCTACCTCTAGGCTCTACGCCATTAGAACGGCTTTTCTCTCTCGTTAATATAACATTAGATGAAAGTCGCAATAGACTGCTGCGGAAAAGGCTTTCCAAATTATTATTTTTAAAAAGTTTGGGCGTGGAGGATTGATATTTATAATTTAAATTGTGCAGCACAGACACGTTTTGTTGTAAATATTAATGTAAATAGATAGTAAGGCAGGATAGAATGTATATTTCGTTTAGTTCGTAAGTTTTCTATAATAAAGAATGTTCATTTTCGTCTTTTATTCGCCCTAAGACCTACATACAGCTTTGTTGTATAGAAATAATAAGGCTTTATGTAGCTATGATCTTTGCCTATTAGGCATATTACGAATAAAGCGAGTTCCACGCAGTCGACGACATTACGAGTCGACTCTTGCGAGATAGTATTTATATGCGGGAACTCGCTATTACGAAAATCCGGAAAGTGCAAAATTCTTTATGTAAACAAATGTTTTATGAATGTAAATAGTATGTATAATGTAAGTATAAGCCTTAGGCATATGTATAGACACTTTTCGGTACTATAAAGATAGTGAACAGGATAGTACGACCTGAAAAGGCGTACAACTCTGTAATTGTAAGAGTTTCCGAGGTCCTGTGAGAACGTACAATGTATATAACACTCTTGTTTGTTATTGTATAAGTTTACTTGTGTTAGATCCTTGTATATAAATAAGAAATAACACATTGTAATTAGATTTCGGTAGGTCTTAGGGCATTACGTACTTTGTTTTGTATATATTTGTAAAAAGGTAGTACCGTTGCACTCGCTAGAGGGCCACACTAGTTAATTAGAGGTAGGAGAAACTACCTAAGATAAAATTATTAAGATTAGATTGCGAAAAGTAGGATTTAACAAATCCTAGACATTGTGGCGCCACACCCGGCGCCGGTTTTCTTTGAAGATTGCCGCCGCGCGTCTGGCCGCGCACTATAAATATCGGAGAGCGCGGCCATACAATCAGTTCCGTTCCAGTTCCGTTCAGTTTCGTTACGACTCAATAAGTTTCCCAGACAAGTTCCTGGGCTTTAGTATATATCTATAGGGTACAGGCTTTAGAGTAGGGCAGTGTTAGGGCAAGTAGTGGCTCTCCATAGAAGAGGTTAAATATTTTGCAACGGTGCTAGCTTTATTGCTATTTCGTTACAATAAAGCACCTTTGCAACGAACAAGTTGTGGTCTCAATTATTTCTCCGACACATCCGGCTCAACAGAAAAGCACTACGGCTGGTGGGGCATCGAAGAGAGAAGAACCAGATTTACAGTCCGCTGGCTCCCCCGGCTGTAGTGCACATTTTCTGGTCGCATTCGAGCCGGATTACTGAGCCATGCCGATCGAGACGAGGAGTACGTCGAGTCGCCGAGAGGAAGAGGCCGCTAGTCGCGAGGAGGAAACGAGCGGTACCACCACGTCCGCTACGGAGACTAGCGTTACAACCGAGAACACCGAGGCGACCGAGACCACAACGAGCACCGTTGCAAATAGCGAAAAGCCGGTACCATCCGCAGTCGAGTCGCCGCGTATCGTTTACCTACGCGCCAAATTAGAGGAAGCGCGCTTACGAGCAGAAGAGGCGCGCTTACGGACGGAACTCGCGCGCGCTGTTTACGAAGAAGGGCAAGCAACTGCCATTACGAGGGTCGAAGATTGGATGGACTCCGCTCGGCCAACCCATACGGATCGCCAGCCGGTACCAGAGCCGCTGGCAATCACCAGTTCGGTGGCACTTATGCCACACCCAATACGAGAGGCGGCACCTAGGCCGCAATACGAAGAGGCGGCGCACGCGCCGCACCAGGAAGATTCGGCGGGCCACGAGTCGCCCGCACCACGAGAGGTGGCCCAGGCGCCACAAGCTACGTCGCCCGCGCAGTCGGCGGGCATTCCAGCGCGCGCTGTACGTCCGGCGGAAGATGATGTGTCCGTCGTAGAGAAGGCGAAGATTTCGACGCCTACTGAAAATACGGCACCAAAACAAGAACCAGGTGCATTGAAGGCCGCAGATATCACCGCGCTCGCGTCCGCCCTGGCAGAAGCATCACGAGGGGCGCCGCGCTACAGTATGGAGTTACCAAGTTTCGATGGCGCTGGTGAAGAATGGTTGCAGTTTAAAGCGGCGTATCGAGATACGGAGAAATATTTTAGCAAGGCGGAAAATCGGGCAAGAATTCGAAGATGTTTACGTGGAAACGCCAAAGAAGCCGTCGCCTGCATGTTTTACGGGGAAACCGACCCAAGTGAGATTGTCGACCATTTGGAAATACAGTTTGGTCGGCCCGACGCACTAGTGAACGCAGAATTAGAAAAAATCAAGGCATTGCCACGAGTGAAAGAAAGTGCGCGGGAAACGTGTGTGTTCGCCAGTAAAGTGAACAATATCGTCGCTACGATTCGAGCTCTCAACAGAGAGAGCTATCTACACGATACGGTGGCAGTGAATAGTTTGTTAGCGAAGTTTAATTATACGTTGCAGCACAGTTGGTTCCAGTACGCAAGACGGGAAGATAGAAAACCCGATCTACAAATGATTAGTGAATTTTTAATGAAAGAAGCCGAGATGTGTGCTGCGTTGGTGCCACATGAACCTACGAAAGAAAATCAAGTTTTTAAGAAAACACAGCGAACACACACACAGAAATATGAACAACAAGTGAAGAGAGATAAATGTGCGATATGTCAAGATGCACATACTAGCTCTATATGTGAAAAGTTTACGAAAGCTAGTGTTGACGATAGGTGGGCTATGGCAAAACGTAATAATTTATGTTTCAGGTGTCTGCAAAAAAGAAAGCCAAAACACGAGTGCAAGTTTCGGCAGTGCGGCATCGACGGGTGCAAGAGCTCGCATCATCGGCGGCTACACAATAGCCGCAACAATTATACGAAGAGGACACCTGAAAATCAAGAAGAAGACAGCGACGCCTTGGTGGCGTCAACACAGTCAAGCGCGCCACGCGCCTACCTTAAAGTTGTACCGATTGTCCTGACAGGTTCCAGAGGCAGCGTGAACACATACGCACTATTGGATGAAGGGTCCACAGTCACGCTGGTAGAAGAGAAGGTGGCTGCACGAATAGGAGCTCGCGGGCCGGTAGAGCCGTTCCGCATAGAAACAGTTGGCGGCACGCGTCTCAACGCAGAGAGGTCGCGCCGCATCGCAGTCACCATCAAGGGCCTTCATCACCATCAGCGACATCGGGTTATAGGAAGAACTATAGGTAACCTTAACCTATCGCCACAGTCTGTTAGTAGATCCATCGTCAACAACTGCAGACATCTGGAAGATATAGAAGAAGATGTCATCATGGAGCGCGCCGTGCCAACCGTGCTCATCGGCCAGGACAACTGGCACCTGATCGTGACGAGGGCTGTGAAGAGCGGAAGACGTGGACAACCAGTAGCATCGCTCACGCACCTTGGCTGGGTGCTACATGGTGTGGACTACCGCCACAAGCAGCGAGTCCACCTAGTGCAGAGAGCTGCCTATGCCGAACAAGATGAAGATATAGAAAAGGTAATAAGAAATTATTTCGATTTGGACAGTGTCGGCATCACTCCGCGCCAGCCCATCAACAAGAACGAGCAGCGAGCCCTGCAGATTTTAGAAAGTACGTGTAAGCGCTTACCTGACGGGCGCTACGAGGCAGGGCTATTATGGAAAGAAGATAGCCGCGAGTTTCCTGATAGCCGCGGCCTGGCTATTAAAAGATTGTATAATACAGAGAGACGTCTGGACAAGGACCCCGCGCTAAAGGAGGCATATGAAAAACAGGTACAACATTTATTTGATAGTGGTTACGCCGAACCTGCCTACGAGTCACCTAGCCAAAGCAGCTGGTACCTGCCTCACTTTGCAGTAGTGAATCCTGCAAAACCTAAGCCGCGAATAGTGTACGACGCAGCTGCGCGGGTCAATGGAGTAAGTCTCAACGACATGTTATTAGCTGGTCCAGACCTTCTGCAGAACCTACCCGGAGTGTTAATGAGATTTCGACAGCTGCCTATCGCCGTGACAGCAGACATAAAAGAAATGTTTCTGCAAATACGTATACGAAAACAAGACCGGGACGCATTACGTTTCCTATGGCGAGGAAGCGATAGAAAAGATTCGCCACGTGAGTATCGGATGACCAGCGTCGTATTTGGAGCTGCGTCATCACCAAGCACCGCTATCTTCGTTAAAAATAAGAACGCACAAGAATACGCCCACATCTATCCCGACGCCGCTACAGCCGTGGTAAGAAACCATTACATGGACGATTACCTGCAGAGCTTCGATAGTGAGGAAGATGCCATCAGAATAGCCTCGCAGGTTAGCCTCATTCATCAACAGGCGCATTTCCAGCTGCGCGGATGGAAAACGAACAACTCGGCCGTAGCTAAAACGCTACTAGTAGCGCCATCTCTGGGCGGCGATTGGGAACTAAGCACAGAAAGCGAGAAGGTTTTGGGATTAAAATGGAAACCTCACAACGATAAGCTGAGTTTTAATTTTAAAGCGGTGTACAATGAAGATAAAACACCTACGAAGAGACACGCGTTACGCGTAGCTATGTCTATTTTCGATCCTTTAGGTTTAATTACACCTGTAACTATTCACGCGAAACATTTACTTCAAGAAACGTGGCGAATCGGACTACCATGGGACGAGCCTTTACCTGCGGACTTAGAGAAGACTTGGAGAAGCTGGCTTCAAGATGTGAGAAGAATGGAAAACCTGGAAATACCTCGCGCACATTCTAACCTGGCGCGAGCGCGAGATCGGCAGCTGCATATCTTTACGGATGCCAGTGAGTCTGCCTATGCAGCGGCGGTCTACTGGCGCATAGTCAACGAGGACGGCGAAGTCAGCGTCAGCCTAGCAGCAGCCAAAGGAAGAGTCAGCCCGCTCAAGTTTACCTCCATACCAAGGTTAGAAATTCAAGCAGCTTTACTAGGTGCCCGCCTAGCTCAGCACGTCATGGAGGAGTACGAGTATCAGCCAAGCCGCAGGGTGTACTGGACAGACAGCCGCACCGTTCTATCGTGGCTACGCACAGGCTCGCGAGCATTCAAGCCGTTTGTTGCCCATCGAGTAGCAGAAATTGAAGATATTACGAAGGTCGCAGAGTGGCGATGGGTGCCGTCTCGCGACAATGTAGCTGATGATGCTACTCGCCATATCCCGGAAGAATTTGGAGACCGACATAGATGGTTCGTTGGTCCGGCCTTCCTATACTTAGAAGAGGACAAATGGCCGCAAGATGTCGCTACCAGTAGCGAATTAACAGGCGAAGAAAAACCGTCGGCAGCTGTAAATAGTGTAAATATTGTAAATAACATTAGAAAAATTGTGTGTATTACAGAAGCACTTCCGGATGTAAAAAGATTTTCGTCGTGGCTTCGATTAGTGCGTGCAACAGCGCGCGTGTTGCAGTTCATCGAGCTCTGCAGACTAAATAAGAAATGTGTCGCCGGTGTGCGTAAGCGCACAGCTACGAAAGCCTCCAATGATGAAGATTGGGGAAAAAAGTATACGAAAAGCTCGAAGAAAATAGAGAAAATTAAGAAGCCACGAAGCACGGAAGAAAAACGACGTTACTTGCCGCTAGATGGCGCTGATATCATTAGCGCCGAGAAATTGTTAATAAAATCGTCACAGCAAGAAAGTTTTGCTAGCGAAATAGAAGCTATTACGGGCGGGAGCGCGATAGCAAGAGACAGCCGGTTGAAACAGTTATCATTATTCATCGATGAAGAAGGCATTTTGAAAATAAAGTCACGTATAGCGGCGGCAGAAGATATTAGTGAAGATTTTCGAGAACCGGCCGTGCTAGATGGCCGTCACCCATACACCCGCCTCTACATAGAACATGAACACCGGCGTCTTCACCATAGCGGGGTGGAAGCAACTACGAGTGAAATATTACAGAAATTTTGGGTTTTACGGCTTCGCCCCACCGTGCGTGGCATAATAAAGAGCTGCGCGCTTTGCAGAAGAAGAAGCGCTATCCCGCCACAGCCGCCTACAGGCGACCTACCGAAGTCCCGGGTCGCGCACCATCAGCGAGCCTTCACCTACGTGGGCCTGGACTTTCTTGGGCCATACAGCGTGACCATCGGGCGGCGCCACGAGAAGAGATACGTGGCGCTTTTCACCTGCCTTACTTCAAGGGCGGTTCATCTGGAGATAGCCGCCAACCTGACTACGGACTCCGCAGTAATGGCACTGCGGCGCATGATGTCGCGCCGCGGGTGCCCCACCGAGGTTTGGAGCGACAACGGCACCAACCTGCGCGGCGCTGATGCAGAACTGAGGCGCGCCGCACTAGACGCCACTAAAGAAGCAGCAGCCAACTACGCAATCAAATGGAAGTTCATCCCGCCGAGCGCGCCATTCATGGGAGGCGCATGGGAGCGCATGGTGCGCTCTGTCAAGGCTGCACTGTTCGCCGTGCTGCAACAGCGGCATCCACCAGAAGAGGTACTGCACACACTGCTGGTAGAGGTCGAACACACGCTCAACAGCCGACCTCTCACTCACGTGTCGGTTTCACCAGAAGACCCGGCACCACTGACGCCCAATCACTTCCTGCTGGGCGGACCATCACGCGTGCCTGTCCCGGGCGCGTTCTCCGAAGGCGATACCATCGGCCGCCGCCACTGGCGGCACTCACAACAGCTGGCCAACCACTTCTGGTCACGCTGGGTACGAGAAGCGCTTCCGCTACTCCAAAAGCGGCGGGAGCCTCACGGAAGAGGAGCAGAGCTGCGCGTCGGCGACATCGTGCTCATCGCTGACGGCGCGCTGCCAAGAAATACGTGGCCAACGGGAATCATCGAGGCAGTACACCCTGGAGCAGACGGCGTGGTACGAGTGGCTGACGTACGTACGGCTGCGGGAGTCATGCGAAGACCGGTTAAGAAGTTAGTCTGGCTGCACCATATTTAGTATAACACTGCGTGTTATAGGCGGGAGAATGTGCAGCACAGACACGTTTTGTTGTAAATATTAATGTAAATAGATAGTAAGGCAGGATAGAATGTATATTTCGTTTAGTTCGTAAGTTTTCTATAATAAAGAATGTTCATTTTCGTCTTTTATTCGCCCTAAGACCTACATACAGCTTTGTTGTATAGAAATAATAAGGCTTTATGTAGCTATGATCTTTGCCTATTAGGCATATTACGAATAAAGCGAGTTCCACGCAGTCGACGACATTACGAGTCGACTCTTGCGAGATAGTATTTATATGCGGGAACTCGCTATTACGAAAATCCGGAAAGTGCAAAATTCTTTATGTAAACAAATGTTTTATGAATGTAAATAGTATGTATAATGTAAGTATAAGCCTTAGGCATATGTATAGACACTTTTCGGTACTATAAAGATAGTGAACAGGATAGTACGACCTGAAAAGGCGTACAACTCTGTAATTGTAAGAGTTTCCGAGGTCCTGTGAGAACGTACAATGTATATAACACTCTTGTTTGTTATTGTATAAGTTTACTTGTGTTAGATCCTTGTATATAAATAAGAAATAACACATTGTAATTAGATTTCGGTAGGTCTTAGGGCATTACGTACTTTGTTTTGTATATATTTGTAAAAAGGTAGTACCGTTGCACTCGCTAGAGGGCCACACTAGTTAATTAGAGGTAGGAGAAACTACCTAAGATAAAATTATTAAGATTAGATTGCGAAAAAGAGGATTTAACAAATCCTAGACATTGTGGCGCCACACCCGGCGCCGGTTTTCTTTGAAGATTGCCGCCGCGCGTCTGGCCGCGCACTATAAATATCGGAGAGCGCGGCCATACAATCAGTTCCGTTCCAGTTCCGTTCAGTTTCGTTACGACTCAATAAGTTTCCCAGACAAGTTCCTGGGCTTTAGTATATATCTATAGGGTACAGGCTTTAGAGTAGGGCAGTGTTAGGGCAAGTAGTGGCTCTCCTTAAAATAGGTTAAATATTTGCAACGGTGCTAGCTTTATTGCTATTTCGTTACAATAAAGCACCCTTTGCAAAGAAAAGTTGTGGTCTCGTTTATTTCCCCGGCAGATTCGGCTCGACCAAAGCACTACGGCTGGTGGGGCATCGAAGAGAGAAGAACCAGATATACAGTCCGCTGGCTCCCCCGGCTGTAGTGCACATAAATATTGTTTTATTGTATTGTGTATTGTTTTATTATATATTAAAAAAAGTCAATCGTCTGGCCAATGTCTTTTTTATTATTTTTTCATTCATCATTTTTATTTTTCATTAAAGTTGTTTCTTTATGTAAAAAGAAGTGTTTTATTTGTTAAGATTATTGCAATTATTTATTCGATTTTCGAATCGATTTTTATGGGATCGTTTCAAGAGCATACGATCTGATCCAAGAATCGATTCAGAGGCCTACAATCAAGGAATTTATATACGATAACTAGAATTACTACGAAGCAATATTTGAAAAATAAAAATGTACTTTATTTCGTTCTTAATAAAGTTGACATTTGTTTCTTACATAACACAGGGGGAAAACGTTCTGAGCAAGACAACGACATGAGTGGATGTTGTCCCTTTCTTGCAATTGCCAGTGTAAATAAAACTTTCAAATGGTAGATTTTTATATATTCGATAATCGTTAAATCCCTTTTATTCGTACATGTCGATAGAAACATTAGCATAAAATGTATTGTAATTAACATAGTGAGTTCTAAAATGTGCTTATTTTAATTATTACGTAATTACTTATACAATGCAAAAACTGTTTCTCAAATTAGTAGAATTACTTAGTAGTAATTTGCAAACTACGCATGGCCACACTTATATATAGCGATTGGCGCTTTATTTGGTAGAAAGAGACACACTCCACTCATGTCGTGGTACTCTTCGGAACGATTTTGAAGCGCGTGTAAGCATTCCGGGTAGAATGTAACTTCCTTGCCTACAATCCATTACGATCCAAAAAATCGATTCAAAGTGCACAATCGTGCATACCTACTAGAGGTTGACTCTATTGTCTCAACTCTCTTAAATTATTTAAGTTGTAGGACATCAGGTTCCACAGTTAAAAATATTTTGCTTGAATTACTTGACTGCTAATATATCTATATATTAATATATAATGATAGATATATATTAGATAGAATATATTATATAGATATTAATTTATATCATAGAATAGCAAACAACAGAAACAATATAGGGATCGTGCACGAACTGTAGAGGCAGCACTGTTGGCGTAAGTAGTGCGCTCTGGTGTCAGATAAAGAAACTTTTGTGATGTAAACATTGTAATTTAATAACACCAATATTGGAAAACATGCAAAAAATAATAAAATTTGTTTTTTATCTATAAAAAATGACCGGATTATGGGTCAGAATCATACTCAAGGCAAAAAGTTAATTGAATCAGGTCATGTCTTAAATGTAATTGAAACTGAAGAAGAAGTAAATAATAACTTAACTAAAAGGAACTATTACCCATCTATTACCTGTTCAGTTGTCTCCCAAACCAGTATTTCAAATACTTATAATGTCACAATTATCATGTGTTAAAATAACTTTAATTAAATAAAAAAAAAAAAATTATGATATTGAAAATAGCAAAATCTAGTAACATTTAAGCTTTTTGAAGAATATATTTTAAGACTTTGTGGTATTCAAGAGAAAAAATAGAAAACAAATAACAGAAAAAATTAAAAATATTGAAGTACATTTACTAATTTGTTGTAATTTCTATTTTTTGAGAAAAAACATCTGATTCTTTGTTACTTACAATATTAAAGTTGTTTTTTTTCTTTCGTTCCAATGGGACAGGCTAAGACCAGAGGTCATGCTGCCTTATCAGTCGTTACATATCGTATTTCATGAGTAACAGAGATAACAATTATTAATTTCTTCCAAGGATAAATGTTTTTAGATTTTTTTATAAATTTTTAAAATATAATAGAAACAGATATATTTACTTTACAAATAAATTTGTACAAAGACACATGTACAATTATTAACAAGAAAATTAGTGGTCGATCGCAGAACCAAATCGGGACTACCATTCACCATTATAAATTTCGACTAGCTCATCCAACAATTCAATATGGTATTAACATCAGAATATGGTAGTAGGATATCATCGAAAGTTTTGAAAGAAAGGGATGAAGTGTTGACAATTTTGGCGTAATCTGCTTTTACATTTCCAAAAACACCTTTGTGAGATGGAACCCACATAAAGCTAACTATAATGTTGTCAATATTGTAAAGATTATGCCAAATTTCTTTAATTTGGTAAATTACGTAATTCACACTAGCAGGTAATTTGTTTTTTTAAATTTGACAACACACTAATGCTATCACTAATGATGAGCCATTTTTTAAGTCCCTGACTTTTTTTTTAAATTTTTAAGCAGCTAAAATGGCTTCTACCGTGAAATCACTGGAATTTTTATTTAATCTGTAACCTATACCTTTATTTTTGAACTGTCAAAGGTTGCAAATGATGCTCTTAGCGTCTTTATTTCCACCAGTATAAACATTAAACACAATGATGAGTTGATGACCATTCCAATTGTTCTAGAGTTCATTATGTACTTCCTCTTTGAACGACAATTTATTGTCAATAAGTATATCCATGTGAAATTTGCTTTCAAATAATCTTTCGTAACAGGATAGAATAGAGGACGTTTGAATCTGTAATTTCTTAAGAAGTTCAATAAAGTTGGTTAAATTATTAAAATTCATATCTTGGTTTAGAAAATTTAAATAATTCTTATTTACTAAGACCTTTTACTCTCCAACAACTATTTTCTCTTTTTTTTCTAGAAAGGACACTGCTTTTGGGTTAGATGGTATTTCTTACAAAATTATTAATAACTTAAATGAAAATTGCATTTTATTTTTAAATTTATTGAACAATCTTTGGATAAATAATAAGATTCCTATTTCCTGGAAAACAGACTGTTTGGTGTCAATTTTAGGCACGAAAAATTACTATTAATCAAAGTTACCAATAAAAATATTTCACATAAACGTAATAATATATCACTGCATGTATCCATTTTTTGCGATTGAAGATTATCGACGCAGCGTTTAAAGAACTTTCCGGGAAACGGTAAAATTTAATCACTCTATTATTTTTATATGGCATATGTGAACACTCACGAATACAACAAGTAATTTTTGATGAGGACATGACGAAAATTAATTTTAGTTTTTAAAAAAAGTTAACAATTGATAATACTTTTAATCATTTAAATAATACAAAATATTCAACAAACTGTTTACATCACATTAGTTCAGATTTTTCCCACCAGATGGCAACATAGTCATCTTGCTCAATCCCATAGGTAACTAACGGAACAGGAAAAGCGCGGGAAACATAAAATTTGGCGGACGTCATTTTTGGTTCTGCGACTTTTTAAATTATTATTTAGCGAAACAGAGGATCGATATTAGTTTTATTTGTGTAAATATTTAATTTTATGTAAATATCATTGTAGTTTTACTATCAGTTTAAAGTAGGTAAGTCTCCTTTTCACTTTTTAAAATGAACAAACCCCCTGACGATCCTGGAGGTGGACCTCTCCAGGTAGCGCACTATGTTACTATAGACGATAGTAGTGTCGATACAGATACTTCGCTTTCTTCAACTCAAACTACTAACAGGAAAAGATCTCATACATCTAATAAAATATGCAAACACTGCAATAAACGGCGCAAAAAGCGCAACAATGAATTGAAATCTACTGACTGTCAGTGCTCTCACTCTGTTTCTGAAATCTCAGAGATAAATAATGCTTCGGGTGCCTCATTTATTACTGGTGATAATAATGTAAATGACAATGTTACAATGAAAGATTTGCCAAACCCCCTAACAGATAGTAAGGAACCCCAAAAACCTAAAGATTATATTAACTACCGCACACAGTATGAATGTACAGACCTTGGACCTTACGTTATTCATGTCCAAAGAGTTATTACATCTCCGACTGATAATGTTACTCTACATCCAGTCTCGTTTGGGCGATTCCTTAAAAATAATACTTTTAAAAATATAATTGATGGTAGCCTCAAGAAAATTGGACGCAACCGATTATCTCTATCATTTTCGGACCACAATGACGCAAACCACTTTATTAATGACCCTAATCTCTCAAATAAAAACTTCAAAGCTTTTATCCCATCATTTAACGTTTCACGAGTAGGCGTAATTAGAGGTGTTCCCTCAGACTGGTCACCTGAGGAAATTGCTAATAATGTTAAGGTTCCCATTGGTTGTGGAAAAATAATAAAGGTTAGAAGAATAAACCGTAAAATAACTATTAATGATAACACTACCTGGAAACCAACAGAGACAGTTGTCGTAACTTTTGATGGACAGACTTTACCGAAACGTGTCTACGTTTGTTATAATGCTCTCCCAGTAGATTTATACATTTACCCTACTATACAATGCTATAAATGCTGTAGGTACGGTCATACTAAAATAACTTGCAGATCCAACCCAAGATGCTTTAAATGTGGAAAGGATCATTGTGGAGACTCTTGTACTAGTGAGGCTGATTTCAATGTTAATTGTTGTTTATGTAAGGGATCTCACTTTGCCACTAGCAAATCATGCCCAGAACATTTAAGACAAAAAAACATTAAAATGTTTATGGCTCAAAACTGTGTCTCTTATGCCGAGGCATCAAAAAATTATCCCCCGGTCTCCAAATCATATGCTGATGCCATCTCAACACCTATTAAAACTGCTCTTCATCCACTTTTGAAAAAAAATTTAGATTCGCAAGAACAATCCCATAGGTCATACAAAAAAACAATATTTCAGAAACCTAAACCCCATACAAAAGTCAGTAAGAGTTATGACTATGATTTCCAAAATTCAGTTATTAATGAATATAATTCCACTAATTCTAGAGAAAATGGTACTTTGTTGACAAAAAATAATAACAATAATCAAGAATCAGCCTCAATAGGCATGATTATATCTTTTATTAAATTTTTATCTCAGTCCGAAGTAATAACACCGTCCAACGCTGCTTTAATGACAGAAAGTTTAATTAATTATTCTAAATTTAATGGTGATCATGGACAGTCAAGCCAAAATTCTTCAATGGAACTCGCAGAGCATCACCAACAAGAAAAGTGAATTAATTCACTTATTAAATAAATATGAGCCATTTTTAGTGGCTCTTTCAGAAACTTGGTTAAGACCAAGTTGTACTTTTAAATTCTCTGGATACACTAGTATCCGAGAAGATAGATCTGATGGTTATGGAGGTGTAGCCATCATGATCAAAAAAGGATATAATTTTTCCATTGTTAATCTTCCTGTACATACTGTAAATATGTCTATATTAGCTGTTAATGTAAATAATATTTGTTTTGTGTCACTTTATATTCCACATCCAAATTTGAATATTTTGACAGAACTTAATAACATATTAGCCATACTACCTAAACCCTTTATTGTGTTAGGTGATTTTAATTCTCATCATCAAGCCTGGGGTTGTTCCTCCAGTAATTATTATGGTGAAGAACTTTTGAAAGTCATTGAAGAATTAAATTTATGTATTTTAAACAACGGTTCTCCCACTCGTCGCACAAAACCCTCCGAAGGCAAAAGCGCTATAGACCTGTCCATTTGCAGTCCCAATTTAGCACCTTCTTTGACATGGTACACACTCCCATTTACGTTTGGAAGTGATCACTTCCCCATAATAATAAATTTCCCTTCTGCATATCATAAAACTTCACCTAAATCTACATCATATTTCAAATATAATTTGCATAACCCGGATTGGCACAAGTTTAATAATTTGATGGAAGTTGGTGTTAATGTTTTGCCTAACATTTCCTCATATAATGACTCTTCTTGTGCAGAAGCCTTTACTCAATTAATTATAAAATCAGCTGAAAACACTTTTCCCATTAAAAAACAATTAACTAAGAAAATAAATACGCCACCTTGGTGGGACAAAGAGTGCTCAGACGCTATTAAGGAAAGGAAAGCTGCTGAAAAATTTTATTGTCAGTATACAACTACAGAAAATTTTAATATTCTCACTAATATTATAAAAACTACTCGTCGATTATTAAAAAAGAAAAAAGCTGAAGGTTGGAAGAAATTCTGCTCTTCCTTATCACCCCAAACAAAACCTTCAAGTGTATGGTTAAACATAAGAAAATTTAGATCTGCATATAAGGTTTCTAATAATAATGAAATGTGTCCATTGTTAATAAATCAGCTGATAGATCATCTTGCTCCACCTACAGTACCAGAATGTATCCTTTCTCTTCCTTCTACTTCTTCTTCAGACAATTTTTCCCCTTTTACATTATTTGAGCTTAAAGGTATCCTTCAAAATGTTAAAGACTCTACTCCTGGATGGGATAATATTAACTACTCATTTTTAAATAACATGACTGATAAATCTCTATCATACTTATTAAAGGTTATGAACTCCCTTGTTTCTACAGGTAATATACCTCAGACATGGAAGTCACATTCTGTTATCCCTATCCTTAAACCTGATAAAAACCCTTCTGACCCTTTTTCATACAGACCCATTGTGCTTTCATCAGTTATGTTGAAAATTCTAGAGCACCTTGTCAAACTTCGCTTAGAATGGTTTATTGAAAGCAGAAATTTATTAAGTCAAAGTCAGTATGGTTTTAGGAGAGGAAAGAGCACCATAGATAATATTAGCTTACTTATAACTGATATTAGATTAGCTTTTACTCATAACAAATCTGTTGTAGCAGCTTTTTTAGATATATCCTCAGCATATGATAATGTAATTCTATCAATTCTGAAAAATAAGCTAGTGAAATTAAACATACCATTTTATTTAATTAATGTTATTATGAATATTGTATACAATAGAACTATTAATTTAGCAAATGACCCTAATAATTTAAAAAGACAACAATATAAAGGTCTTCCACAAGGTTCTGTTTTAAGTCCAATCCTGTACAACATATACTCATATGATATAGAAACTGTAGCAACTAGCAATGTAAATGTTCTTCAGTATGCTGATGACCTCCTTTTATACTCAACTGACAAATCTATACAGATGGCTTGTGATAATCTTTCCATGTCTATTCTATCCCTACAGACTTGGCTTAATAACAATGGTCTTGATATTTCTGTTTCTAAAAGTTCCATAGTTTTATTTTCTCGCTCAAAATTTCCACCCCCTATAAATATTACTTACAAAAATAGTTCAATTCCTGTTAAATCGAAAACAAAATTCTTAGGTATAATACTAGATAATAAACTCCAAGGACTAGATCATTGTGAGTATATAGCAGCAAAGTGTGAACGTAATATCAATTTAATGAGATGTGTTTCTGGGGTTTGGTGGGGTGCACACCCATCTACATTAAAACTTATGTATAATGCATTAATAAGAAGTTTATTGGATTATGGAATGTTTTTACTAGAACCATGGAGTAAGATTGGTCTAAAGAAAATTGACTCTGTTCAAATTAAAGCATTACGAATTGTTCTAGGAGCAATGAAATCCAGCCCTGTTTCTGCCCTACAAGTAGAATGTGCTGAACCTCCATTACATTTACGACGTAAATATCTATCTGACAGGTTTTTCCTTCGCACTTTGGAATCACAAAATCACCCTCTGCTTACAAAGCTCTCTAGTCTTAGTGATTTAATGTCAGATAAGTATTGGAAACACAAAACAATCCCAGCCCTTGTATACAGCTATATGAAATATCACAGCCTTAAGCCTTTTACTTTTACATCCCCTATAAATCCCTTATATAAACACAATTATGAATCATTAACTCTGCAGCCTGTTGTAGTAAATTTAGGTATAGATAAACAATCTTTGTATGCCAATCAATATTTTAACAATATTATCAATGAAAAATGGCAAGATTTTCATTTGATTTTTACTGATGCATCCAAAAATAATAGTAATGTTGGAATAGGTGTATACCATAAACAATACAATATTGTTCAAAAAATCAAATTTCCACCGGAAGCATCTGTATTTACAGGTGAATGTTATGGACTTTATAAAGCTGTAGAATACATACACATTATGAAACTACCCAAGTGTATGATTCTGACTGATTCACTGAGTGCTCTACATTGTTTGCAAAAGTTCCCTTTAAAATCCAAATTTATTCCTCCTATTATTTTAGACTTAAGAAATCTTTTATACAAATGTACTTTTAAATATAATCATATTATTTACTTTGCCTGGGTTCCAAGCCATTGTAATATCACTGGAAATGAGCGAGCTGATCGGTGTGCTAAAGAGGCAGTTCAGTGTGGTGATTTATACCCCTACATTAATTATTGCCATGATCTAGCTGCTCTCCCTAAACTCCATCTTAAGCAGTCATGGCAAAGTGTCTGGGATAGTGGTACATTGGTGAAAGGCAAAACCTATTCCCAATTACAACCATTGATACCTTCTAAACCTTGGTTTTCTGTAGTGAAATTAAATAAGTTGTCAACATCTGTTATCACCAGAATGAGGCTTGGTCACACTAATTCTCCTGAACACCTCTTCAAGCTACACATCAAAGATAGCAATGTTTGTGAGTGTGGCACTGATATTGGAGATCTCAATCATATATTTTTTGCTTGTCCTAAATACAATCATTCATCATTATATAACAATCTATATTCTAATGACATTCCTTTACCTACATCCATTCTAACCCTGTTATTAAACCCTTGTATGTATAATATTCTTTCATTATTTATTCAAGAAAATAATATTAATATTTAAGCGTAGTTAGATACATTTAGTATCTAATACCAAATTAATATTAACCCACTTGTAAATATTATACAAATAACTAAGTATTATCTCTGTATATATTTATTTAAATATTATTGTTGTAAATAATTTATAATTTTAGTATCTATGTTATTTTGATTACTTTCTGATCCTCTATTTTCCTGTCAATCCAAATTCCAAATCCTAGTTTATTGTCTAAAATATGTTTCCTCGTTTTACTTGATCATGGCAGTTGCTTAACGCCCATGCCAAAAAGAAAAAAAAAAAAAAAAAAAAAAAAACTAACGGAACATTATACAGGTGTCAAAAATCAAACGTCATTTGCAAAATGCAAATTGCAGCTTCTGCGGCTGTCCAAGTTTCAAGATTTTTATTTTTAATTAGTTTATAAACTTTGTTTGAACAGTCAACATAGTAGACGAAAACCAAAATTATATCTGATCAAATTTATATACTTTAACCTACCTGTTTAATTTTTTATTTGCTAAAGATGAGTTTAGTAGCGAACACTGGGTAAGATAACAACATTAATTTTGTTTAAGCGCTGTGTTCTACTTTTAATAAACACGTACGTTATAGGAAATTAGCTGGCCGTACTTTATTCATTACTGGGGCTTCACGTGGAATTGGAAAAGCTATTGCGCTCAAAGCAGCGAAAGATGGTGCAAATGTTGTTATTGCCGCAAAAACTGGAGAACCGCATCCTAAACTTCCAGGCACTGTATATACCGCCGCTGAAGAGGGTTAGTTACTACTCTGCATACTTTTTTATTATTATATTTATATAATTTCATAGAATAATCAAGTTAAATAAATTATTAGTTATATGGACTTTGGACTCCTGTACTTTGAGCATCAAAGATATAATATAGTACATATACAATTCGTCGGTTCAAAAAAAAGTGACGTTAAAAAAGAATTGTACAGTAATTCCTTAATTAAAAAAAATTAAATTTTATTATAATATGTTACACTACAACTTCTTATTTTTAGCCATATGTACTCACTATAGAGTGTAATACATTATTATAAAGGTGTTTTGGTGCAGATTAAGATGACATATGTTTTAAATAATTATGGCTTAATACAAACATTAAGCCATTTCATGCAAAAAAAACACAACATTTTCTTTTCAAAACTAATTTTTTATGTTAGTAACTGTAGTAATTAATTGTCATTCTTCCCCCTTGTTAATCCAGGCCCACTTTGAAGAATAGACCAACTGAAGGCAATATATGCTCTACTAATCATATTATGTCAACATAATCTGCAAATTGAATTGATTCATCATATACTAAAGTTAAATCCTAATAAATTGTTTCCATATAATAAACAAACTAATAATAACAGTGATTACATTTATTAGGAATTAATTATATACAGGGTTACATTTAAAGGTCTGGCCAAATTGTAAAATTAGGAACTAAATATTGTATTATAATTATAATTTGGCCATTCCTTTAAAAATAACCCAAACCAACTTTACTTGGTTAACTTGGTTAACTTTAAATTCAATGCTTTGAACTTCATAGTCATTTTCTAATAAAGATCTCACAATGTCACATGTCCAATGAGTAAAAATATAAATGTCATATTATGTAGAAATATATCGAATTACTTCAGTAAAACTGTTCTATAATGTGTCCCATATCAAAAAACAACATTATTCCATATTAACTGTAATTTGTATTTTAAACAACAAATTAATTACATTTTAAAACAAAATATTTCAAGATAACCATAGTTGCTTGAAAAGGTACATCATCTGTTAATATAATTTTGTGTAGAATTCTAACACTCACAGTATAAATACTAGAAATGAAAAAATCATAACATGGTTTTCAAGACAGTAAAATTAATAAGTCCTTTCTATGCCAAAGAATAAGTTTTTATAATACATGCCCAGGTGAATTTATATAATTACCATATTGCAGATTTAAAAGATATGAAGGAAAAATTATGCAAAAAGTGCTGTTACCAAATACAGGATTTTGTTAGTGATTAAGGCTCCCGTCAACGGGTGTTGCAGGCAGTAAACGTGGTCAGTTCACGATGCCTGGCAGCGGCCAGATTACTCAATGAATGTTTTATTTCCTTCCACAACACTTTAATTACTCACAGATTTTTATGGTCATAGTGTTTACTATTCCATAATTGTGGCCTACCTCAATCAACAACATTCTAAGGAAAACACAACTATTCAAAGGCAAAATCTTCGCTCGACTATAGCTCAATGCTTGTGTTCCGACCTTGGTATCGCTGTCATTGAGAACAGTTTTATACAAATCTATGTACTTTAATCACGACGCGCATGCCTGCTCTGCCTGTTGGCATCTAGACCGCAGCCAAAGAGTCTTATCGAATCTAGTTTAATTTTAATTAATCTTTTATTTTAAATAACTCTTGTATTTGGTTTATAGCGATTGTGATCATTTTAATTTTTTGTGAGGTTTATTTGAAATTTATTTTGACATCCTTACCATTGTTATACTAGTTTTGTGTTTCAACTTTCTAAATAAATTATGACTTATAATACTGAAAATTTGCAATCAATTACAGGTTATTTTAAATTTTTATTTCATTTTGACATTTTTAATTGAATCTGATTATATTTCTTTATTACTGATTTTGTTTCTAAATTGATAGTAAAATAAAACTGACATTACTGTTTAATTTTAGTCTCGCCGTCGTTCTCGCCATGTTGATCCCTGCCTCCTTTGAAGAATAGGCCAACTGCCATTCTGCCAGGCAAGTCGTAAAAGGCGACCGATTGGCTATCGAGTCACTACCATCGTAGCTACTAGGTGGTAAAGTTCTGCATTGTCTCGCCCGGGTACTGGTACCACCGCCTTACCTATTCCTGCCGCAATAACGTCAGTGCTTGTCGCTGTCGTGTTCCGGTTTGGAGAATAAGGTAGCCGGTAAGCTTATGCATGTGGCATTAGATCTCGCCACAAGATAGCAACGCACCATTAACATCTTTGGTGTCTATAGGCGATGGTTAACTCTTTTCATCAGGAGACCCATCTGCTTGTTTGCTATCTTATTTTATAAAAAAAAAAGTAATTCTGATATTTAATTAATATACATTATAAATTTTATACATTTCCATCTTCATGTTTTTTATATATTTTTTAATAATAAAATATTGGTAATTTCTGTAAACAAAAAAAAAATGTCTGATTGACTTGATTATGTATTGTAATTGTATTTTACAAATATTGTTTTAATTCTCTTTTATATTTTGTTTTAAAACTTTAACATTTGTGTTTGTTGATGTCGACATGCGTTCCTGAGTGTACCTATGTTATTTGATTGATTAAATTGAAATTGTGGATTTCCATACAGTACCGAAGTTACAATTATGACAGCACAGAGACTTCGACATTGAATTTTTTAAAAATTGTAAAAAGTGTATTTATAAAAATGCAAGAGATAAAAATTATTTTAAAGAATAATCATAATTTGCATAAATTTAAAAATATGTCACATGTATTAAGCGACGATTTGTTGGTATAGTTATATAAAGTCAAATGTTATTCAATTAGAGTGAAATTTAATGTTAATTTTTCTTTTTCAGTTGAGGCATTGGGTGGAAAGGCATTACCATGTATTGTAGATGTCAGGGATGAAAAACAAGTTAAAAAAGCTATTGATGATGCTGTTAAGAAGGTTCTTACTTAATTTTAATTAAATATTACAACTCAATGCGTCATCTTTGTGTTTGGCTAGGCAATTATCTATAACTATAATAAAATCGTAGGAAAGTCAAAACTTTACATTAAATATTTTTTTAAAAGAATATTTGGGACGTGATCTACAATCGATACCGAAGCCAAAAATATAGTTTTTAGAATTTTTGTCTGTTTGTCTGTATGTATGTCCAGGGTAAACTCAAAAAGTACTGCATGGATTTACTTCAAATTTTGCATGAATATTACTAATAGGTCGGGTCAACATATAGGCTACATATTATCACGCTATCACCTACAGGGGAGGAGCAGTGCGGACTAAACAACGTCCGCGCGGACGAAGTCGCTGGCAACAGCTAGTAGAGAATAAAATTACCTGCCTTACTGTTAAGCACTTAGAATATGAATTAAAACTATCATTATCTTTGTAGCCACTATGTAGCCTGCTTGCTGGCTGTTAAAGATAAACATAGTAATAATATAATTTTACTACTAGAATTATGTCCTTTTTTGTTATGTCAAAGTAGTGAACTAGACTGCAGTAAAATTTTATTTTCCATCTAATTCTTTGGGTCAATATAAAGTATGATTTTTCGATTCATAATTATTCGATGTAAGTTTAGTTTTTTCCAAATGGAAAGAGAAAATGAATGCCTATAGACACCAGAGTCGTTGATGGTGCATTATATACTTGTAGTGGCATCTTGATGCCACATGCAATTAATCTGAAGTCACATGCATGAGTTTACCTTACCCTCCAAACCAGAATATGACAGACACTTTATTCACAATGGTAGTATCACGCAAAGCCAATCATTCACTCGAACTTTCTGGCAGAACGGCAGATTGTCTTCAAAGGGAGCCCGGACCAACACAAGGTTGGTAGTTTCAGGTCAGTTTTTAAAAAAATATGGCCATGTCTTCCTTATATTGTTAAGCGTTATGTATATATGTAATATATAATAAAAATTAATTAGTAAGTAGTTTAAGCAAAATAACCAAAAAAATCAAAATAAATTTTGCCCTTTCCAAAGGTTATGTGATAAATTTTTTGCGCCAATATGAAAATTTCTCCATCTAAAGGGATCATAAGAGAATCAGAATTGAGCAATGTTGGTAAGTTAAAGAGTATATTGAGCGAAATAAAAATTATTTGCTAAAAAGTGCAAAAATCCCATGTTAATTAAATGGGAAAAGCATCCTTATTTAGGCAAGGTATCTTCAATTTTTTTTGTTTCTGAAATTGTTATTAGGTCATAAAGAAATAATTTTGATGATAACCAAGTCGAAATAGCCAACTTGGTAAATAACGGACACCCTAATATGTATATATACACCGGTGTGTGTGAGTGTTTGGAGTGAGGAAGCCTGCAATGATCGTGAAGTATGGCACTCGGTTCTCTCTGCTTACTCTGGGATCTGGCGTGAAGATATGTATGTATATATATACACACACACATATATATATTGTTACTTAAATATTTTGCTATTGTAGATTAAAATGTTTTAGTTTAACGGTATTGACATATTGGTGAACAATGCTTCAGCTATATCTCTCACTGGAACTGAGCAGACGGATATGAAGAGATATGATCTCATGCATAATATTAACACAAGGGGCACCTTCTTGGCGTAAGTAAATGTATATTTTTTAATGCTCCAGTTTATTTGTATATTTTTTTTTATTTACTTTAAGGACTTTTGTGTCCACAAGGACAATATAATAATAATAAATTTATTTATTTGCATTAACCATAATTTTAAATTACAAAGGTAGACTAGAGTCCACTTTGAGACAACAATATGCCCGTTCCAGAGGATTCCGCTCTTCTGTCTTACAACTTCATTTCAGGCCTATCATACCCTATAGGGCAGAGCCAGAGTTAGGCTCTGCTAGGATGCTCTGCAGCACCCCTACATCTAATTTATTAAGTTTTAAATTAATAAAGACATTTTCTATATTGGTTTCCTATTTTATATGTTCAAGTAAAAAATTTTGGATATCTTCTACTTTTCCGCACAAGTTACAAATCGCGGATTTGTATATTTTACATGTAAATAAGGTACTTGTAAATAAATGAATTCTATCACTAATCCGTATGGAGTACAGAAGCCAGGCATGAAATTTTATGCGGTTTTTTGAAGTTATACTTGGGGTGTTTGAGAAAAAATGAAAGTAAACTTTTTTACGATGTGCGACAGCCAATAAAGAGTTGTGGCTTAACTAAGTATAAATTCTTACGTGCGTACGTAAGTTCACACACACGTTTTTTTTTTAAGTCAAAAATTGACTTCGAAGTTACATTACATATGGAAGTCGGCTAAGGGTATCATCTAAAGTGAGCTGTTTTAAAAGAATTGAAGTTTGTTGTTCTGCTGTCTCAACTATAGTATATATGGCGCTTTCTTTTAAATAGTCTTTTAAATTAGTACAACAACACCATATCACTTTAAGGTTGTTTCAGATATATTTATTTTAAACATAGTGACTCACAAGACTATGGATACCATGCTCACAGACAATGGGAATTGGGATTGTGCTTAATCAGCTTAATTTATTTTATAGCTATAAAGGCACATAACAGTTAGGAGTTTGATTGTAATTAAGTATGCTTTCCTCCTAACAGTTGTAATATATGTATAGTATATTGTCCTGATACTATCCCCAATATAGGAGTTAAAATTCAAGATAAGTGATTTCAACTATATAACAGAGATATAACAACCATGATAATCAAATATAGTAATCTTAATATACATAATAAAATAAAATTGATTGTCCATGTTGGACTGCGAAACTACTGAATTGATTTCAATGAAATTTTCTAGATATCTACTGTATGGTCCAACATAAAACATAGGATAGTTTTTATCTTAATAATCCCCCCCCCCCCAGTACCCCACCACAACTATACATATAATAAAATCGTAGGAAAGTCAAAACTGTACATTGAATATTTTTTTAAAAAATACTTGGGGCGTGATCTACAATCGATATTGAAGCCAAAAATATAGTTTTTAGAATTTTTGTCTGTTTGTCTGTATGTATGTCCAGGGTAAACTCAAAAAGTACTGCATGGATTTACTTCAAATTTTGTATGAATATTACCAATAGGTCGGGTCAACATATAGGCTACATATTATCACACTATCACCTACGGGGGAGGAGCAGTGCGGAGTAAACGAAGTCCGCGCGGACGAAGTCGTGGGCAACAGCTAGTATTCAATACAATGGCAAAACAATGTTTGCCGGGTCAGGTAGTATTTAAATAAAAATAAATAATCTTGATAAAATAAACCCTTCAGCTTGCTAAAGGAAGCTGAAGGGTTTATTTTATCAAGATCAAGAGGTATCAAGATACTACAGAAAAGCCTTTTTTTATATCTGATAGCAAGTGAGGAGATGGCTCTCCTGATAGTAAGAGAAACGGCAGGCTACTTCACCCTCCAAACCGGAACACGATAATGACAATCACTGACATTTTTGCGGCAGGAATAGGTAAGGGTAAGTCCAAATACCTGGACGAGACGTTGCGGAAATATACCACCTACTAGTCACGATGGTAGTGACACTTAAAAATTTGTTGCCTTTTATGACCTGCCTTACAGAATGGCAGTTAGTTTTTTCTTCAAAGGAGCCCGGACCAAAACGGGGAAAACAATATGAGTATTTTTTCTCCATGTAATAGCAAAGTTTAAGATACTTTATTTTGCATTATCGAAGTTTTAGTCTGACAGTGAAATATTATATTTAAAACATTGTATTTCCACGTTAAATTTGGGGGCCATTTGAAAAATTAATTAGTTGTTTCCTTGCCTGGCGGTTTGTAAAGGGGAAAGGCACAATAGTTGCACTTTTTGTCACTCTCGTTCTGGTTTGGAGGGTAGGATAGCTGGCAAACTTTCGTTCCGTTTGGTCTAGTAGTTAGCGATCTAGACTACTCAATCAATGGGTCTCAGGTTTGATTTTCACAGGGACTACCATTTGTGTGCTAAACAGAAAAGTTTAATGTGTTTAAGTATTTACACATGTGTGTCTATATGTTAGTATTGTTAACTAAGACGCAAGCAATATTTTGCTTACTTTGGGGTTAGATCAAATTGACATTGACAAAGTGACATTGTACAGTAAATACTTTTTTTTTAATTATTATTGTGTAATGTATATTGTGTAACGTCATAACATCCCTGTTTCATAAACAGAAGTGCATCATTATCATCCTGTCTGTAGATTGTTTTTTTTTATTAAAATATCCATCTGCTTGTTTGCTATGCTGTTGATATACATAAAATAATGTAATATAATTAAATGCAATTTAACAATTATATATAATATAATAATGTAATATAACAATTTTTTTTAAAAAAAAAGGTTGCTCTATTTTATTAACGTTATGCTATATATATCTACTAGTATATATAGCTACTAGTATATATAGCATAACGTTAAAAAAAATATATATACTAGTATATACCTACTATAACGGCTAACTTCAATTTTTGTTGAGATAATTGCAGCACATATATACAACAGATTTTTTTTCAGGTCCAAATTATGTTTGCCCTTGCTCAAAAATAGTGACCACGCTCATATACTAAACTTGTCACCACCTCTGAATATGAATCCATTTTGGTAAGTTATGAATGCTATTAATCTTATATATTTACACATAAATGACCATTTTGTTTAAAATAACCGAGTACAATGAATCTCAATTTTTTGGTCTTTTGCTCTCCAAATAAATTACACCTTTTGGCAACCTATATTACAGGCAAGTTAGGACATTGGACAATGGTATTAAATGAAATTTATTTATATTATAAGGTGTAGATACGTAATTTATGATACTATCACATATTATTCTTCTACAAAGCTGTATATTAACAAATTAAATTCAAAGAATTTAAATCTATCAATTTGTCATATTAGTTATTTGTGTAATCCATCAAAACTCATTTGGGTGATACAGGCTTTAAACAGTCGTAAATTAAATGTGAAAAATATAATAACAATAAGTGGTTTGAAAATGAAAATTATAAAAGTAATATTAAAGTATACGGGCCTGACCCATATCCCGAAGAGGTAAGTAGACATACAAGGGCACCCACGATTAAGCGAAGATATTTAGTCCTATGTGAATCGTGGCCAGCTGCCTATTGTCAACCGGGCACTTCTTCTAATCCCAGGCAACATCGTTTTCGTCAGAAAACTGAAAAAAACTGTTTTTTTTTGACATATCTTTGGGATTATTCAACCAATCACTATTTGGCCTTCTACAATATTTTAGTACTTAAGAAGCTAAGTCGACTTCCATTTAAAAAAAAAGTCTAATTAAATTTTCAATTCACAGCTTTTCGTATTCATCTTAAAATTATATTGTTTACAAGTAACTTACTACATATTTTTGAAAATAATTTTGAGGCTAATATACTGATTAATTTTAAAACCTAATCAGCTCTTCTTTTTAAAAAATTTCGCTTCGCTTGTGCTTGTCGCTGTCGTGTTCCGGTTTGGAGGGTAAGGTAGCCGGTAAACTTATGCATGTGGCATTAGACCTCGCCACAAGATAGCAACGCACCATTAACATCTTCGGTGTCTATAGGCGATGGTTGACTCTTTCCATCAGGAGACCCATCTGCTTATTTGCTATCTTATGACATTAAAAAAAAAATAAAAAAAAATAATGTTAATAGTGAGGAAAAGTCTGTTCACTCTACTTATAGATAGTAGTTGATTACATTAGATACTGTTTTTATGAAGCAAACGTGGACTATTTTATCAACTGATAATTTAAAGTCGGCTCTGATAATACCTGACTATAATAATTGGATTTTAATATATTTTTTATTTTCGAAATGAACTTAAGCAGTTGGTCCAAATGACTGAAGGTTGAGCAGTATCCTCAGCCAGATTTTAAGTTAAGTGGGCTAAGAACCCGCCCTAAGGGTGTCTTCTATGAGACCGAACCACAGATTAGGACAGTATCTTGACGATTAGCGGGAGTGTAAATGGCATCATATCTTTATTATCAATTGGATTATAAGCTATTTTATAAAATTGGTAACTGACTGATATTTTGCTGACTGTTGTCAGAAGAATTCTCCATATGTATCTATGTATTCATGTACCACAATCTATCAATCATTCAAGCAATTTGCTTCTACCACTCTAGTTAATTACACAAACATGCTAGGATCAGATATTCAAACCGTTCTTGGATAGTTGACTAATTGGATCTAATTGGACCTTGGATAAATTGGATCTGGATAAATTGGACCTGGGATCACCTGCTTTTTCGGGATAAAACGTTGCCTGTGTGCTATTCCAGGTCATCATCTGCTTATGTGCCAAATTATATTCAAATCCGTTCTGTAGTTTTTGCGTGATTGAGTAACCAACATACAAACATCCCAACTTTCGCATTTATCTATATATATAAAAATGAATTGCTGTTCGTTAGTCTCGCTAAAACTAAAAAAAAATGCGTAGAAATATATATTTCGTATCTTAAGATATGAAATATATATTTCTTCGCATGAAATATATATTTCCACGTCGCGACTCGTTCGGTATCTTAAGATACTAAAGGTAAAATATATACTATCTTAATCGTGTGTGATGGTTCATACGATTTGTGTGATAAGCAATTTTTTGAAATTTGCTTTAAGATATATTATATTAAGGCATCTGAAGATCAAATATTGTAGTATCTTAGCCATGTGTGATGAGCTTTAAAACTTAATGAACGAGAACTTAATTGATGTGGTTGCCATGTGCAGAAGTACCAGCAAGGGCAAATATCAAATGTGCAACCTATGAACTGATTCATGAACGCAAAACAACACAGGCGATTTTGAGTTTTAACATCTTTGTGTGTTTTTTGGGATGACAAACAATAGATCAACTCGAATAATCTTGTGCGTTTTTTAAATAAGTTAAATAAAATATATCGCTAGATATAAAAAATATTACGACTTTAATTTGATTAACTTCTGTAATTATATTTAAGTGTTACCAGATAAAACTTTATTTTGTTTACATTAAAACATCAATAAGTTTATAATATATAAACATCTTCATTATAATAGTGTTAAATAAAAAGTCTCCCTGTTTTTGTACTAAAGAATAGTGTCAAGCTAATTCCTTTTTTTATTTTACGCGACATCTTTGCCTAAAAATCTGGCAAAAGTATAGAATGTATATTCATAGTTCTTGGTTGTTATGGTAACTAACTCTAACAAACGTCCTAGTCGTCGCATACAAATGCAAAACATATATAGTATGCAATGTATAAAACTATTTGATATAATTATTGATTAATGGCTTATAGTGACATTGACATTACGGTTTACTATATTCTTTGCATTGACTAGATAAATCCTAACCGTAGACTAATAAGAAGAGAACTAAACGTTTACGTTAACTTAACCTAAATTCCAACTTTATCTTGCTATTATTCCCCAAGCTTAAAATATATATGAAATGCGAATAAGTTTATGTAGAATCCTTACGGAATATATAAAACCGTAAGGTAATAACTAAAGCAAATGATGTATGAAGTGTCCCTGTGTTTTTTGGTAATTACTTACCTTTTATTACTTATTATTTACCATCAGAGGCGGCGTAAGGCGTGGGCGACGTGGGTCACAGCCCACGGCCTCGCGGTTCGAGGGGCCTCGCGTCACGGAGATTTACCTACTCAAAAGCCATGAACGCTCTGAAAAAAATGCTTGCGTCGCTATCGCTCGCGAGGAATCCCCGCTCCGCGTCGCCGCCGCGCCTGGCTAAAATAGAGTATTCCCCGAACTTGCGTTGCGAGTAGCCTCGCAACGCAAGTTCGCAACGCGGCCTCGCAAAATGTATCTTGCCCACATACATTTATGATCTTGCGCTGCCACTCTTTACTATTACGTAATGAACTAAACAATTAATTCTTGGTATTTGCAATGTCTAAAGAAAGTGGCTCGTGTCGTAAATTTTGTCCCGCTAGCCTGTACTAGGCGGATTACTATGCGATTTCTCAAAGCAGATGAAAATAACGTCCAAAGTTTCGGCTACGTAAATACTAGTAAAACCAATAAAAAGAGCATACTATATATATATATATATATATATATATATATATATATATATATATATATATATATATATATATATATATATATATATATAAATGTTTATCTGTATGTTCTTTATAAATTTTCGACAAGGCGTAGCAAAGCTCACAGGGTACAGCTGGTTTAATATATTAGTATCGTTGACAAACACCCATAACATAAGCAAACAATTTGCTTACTTTGGGGTTAGATTAGTAAGTGTAATTTGTCCCGTGAATATTTAGTAAATATAAAAACAATAGCCTTTAGGCGTTGGTGAGACACTAATAAAATGCGTATGTAAAACGAAATTTATTACATTTTGTCAAGGTTTTCTCTTAATTATACGGTGGTAAGACGATTTAAATGCCTACATAAAGCGAAACTTATTGCAGTGTCAATGTTTTTTCTTAATTTAGGTTGTGCTAAAAAACGAATAAAATATCGTTTCACAACGAAGCTATGTTATTTTGTCTAAGCCCCATGACACATTTGTCGTCTATAGACGTAGATAAGGAAAACTTTAGCTTATAAGCTAAAGTTTTTCCTTATCATCAGGATGACTATGAGCTTGCAAACACACATAAAATGGTGACAATAATTTTGTTCGCAGGTTTTCAATTCACGTCGCGTATACCATGGCGAAATATGGGATGTCGATGTGTGTGCTGGGGATGAGCGAGGAGTTTAAGCCCTTCAACATCGGAGTTAACGCACTTTGGCCGAAAACAGGTGGGTAGTGAGGCACTTTACTGAACATATATCGCACCTTGGTAACGAAAGTGGCATTATAAAGAAAACGGTAACTTTTAGTTAAACGAAATCTGTATTTTTCAAAGAAAGCGCTATTAATGCAAAAACCGGCGTTGTAATATTATGCATTTTTTTACGATATTAATTTATTAGATATTAACTTAGTTACGAATCACAATTCTGTGTCAAAAACTTTAAACCGCCGTACTGAAAAATCGCCGTGTTGGTCCCGGCCTCCTTTGAAGAATAGGCCAACTGCCGTTCTGCCAGGCAGGTCGTAAAAGGCGACCGATTGGCTATCGAGTCGCTACCATCGTAGCTACTAGGTGGTAGAGTTCTGCATTGTCTCGCCCGGGTCTGGTACCACTAGTCAGTTCTTGTCGCTGGCGTGTTCCGGTTTGGAGGGTAAGGTAGCCGGTAAACTTATGCATGTGTCATTAGACCTCGACTCTTGTCTTGATAGAGATTCTTTCCATCAGGAGACCCATCTGCTTGTTTGCTTTCTTATGATATAAAAAATATTAAAAAAAAATCGCTATTTTTGAATAATTTTGGATATGGAAGTTATGTCGAATAGAAACTTTTTAAAAAAATTTTCGTCAACGATTTCTCTCAAACGAATAAACCCAGTTTCATGCAATTTATGCATTAGACGTAGTTTTTTGAGGAATAGAGCTGATTATAGTTTTTGTACTCAATCGGTACACTAAAAAAATACTGTTTCGCGAAACATTTTTTTGGAGTTCTTTTAAAATTTCTCAAAATCTCCTGGGCACACACACACACACGCACAGTAACACACGCGCACGCACACTAACACACGCACACTCACACGCACGCACACACACACACGCACACACACACACACGCACGCTCGCACGCACACACGCGCACACGCACGCGCACGCGCT
Organism: Apodemia mormo; assembly: GCA_036924255.1. Lineage (NCBI taxonomy): Eukaryota > Metazoa > Arthropoda > Insecta > Lepidoptera > Riodinidae > Apodemia > Apodemia mormo. The sequence continues at coordinate 8,994,286 of JAUPFN010000010.1, read as the reverse complement.
TAGCACACACGTAAATACTTAGAATACTGAAATGTACGAGATAGCCGTTGTCTAACAGTCGTGTGGTTCATAAAAAGCGAACGATTGGCCATCGTGATTACCAGTTTGTAGAGTCTCGCAAGAGCTTGCCCGGGTATAAGATACCACACGACCACCACAACGCAACAGCGTCAATATTTGTCATTGTCGTGTTCCATTTTGAAGGGTAAAGAACCCAGGAGCAATGCATGTTGTCCCGACGCGGTTGGGCGATGGTTTCTCTTCCCATCAGAGAAATTCAACCAACATCGTAGATGTATACTAGCGCGTTGTAACCTGCGTGTCTGCGTTGTTAAGCAACATCTATCATAGACATAATGCCATTTGCTTTAGTTAACCAGTTATCAAACCCTCCTAATCGGACTACAAGCACTGGCGCTATATCTGGCAGGAAAGCAGATCTAATCTTAACACGCTGAGTCAACTAACATGAAACAAAACAAACCTTGTCTTATTAATGTGCATAATATTTAACACTAATGTTTAATAGCCGTAACAAATTTATTTATTCATAAGTGTTATTTATTATAGAATAATAAATATCGCTTTATGGAGGCACTTATTAACTTGCGACTCGACGACGACGAAATTATCTATTTTTTTATACGATTTTAATCAGCTTTACTTGTATGTATCTATATTTGTATTTTAATAATAGGAATTTTTGAACGTTCATTTAATCCTCTTTGAGATTGCGGTTTTCGTCGACAGACTGATTGATTTAACACAAAGGTTTACATGTATAAAAACATGCATATTACACAAGAAATCTATCTGTTGTCTGTCCGTTTATAGTAGTAGTCTACGATACTATAAACGATCCTGCTAATTTGCCGTAAGCAACGTGTATACGCTTTAAAATTTTTGAACGGTAGTGATGAGTCGTAGTAGCATCATTTAATATTGTAAAACTTGTGTCCACCAAGAATGAATCGGATATATTGTAGTATTGTAATATTTATCTTAGAAGATAAGGATTCATAATAGTAAAGGATATAAATTGGGCAAAAATTGACATTGAGTTCCGTGACAGTAAATGCAAATCTGAAAGCGTTACGTCACACCGTGGTAAAATGTCATTTTCATAGACACCACAGAGTAGGTAATGTAGATATTACCAAGGCGTGATGTCAATACGACGCCATGACAGTTCAGAGTGTTTTTGCGGTAAATTTAAATTAGAGGTATATATTTTAAATTAAATAAAATAAAGTAAATTATGAAACAGTTTTTCAAATTTAGTCAACTAGTCCTTTATATATTTTGCTTTTTTCCACAGCGATCGCAACAGCGGCCATAGAAATGTTGACAGGCGACACGTCAACTAGCCGCAAGCCCGAGATCGTTTCTGATGCCGCTTACGTCATGTTGTGCAAGTATGTTTTTTATAATATAGGCAAGACATAATTATTTCTTAAGGGCTATAATAATCCTGTGACGAATGTAATGCCTAGGCATAAGTTGATTGTTACACTTGTTGACATTACACTTTGAACCGGGACAAGGCAGTGACGCATAAAAGAGAAGAATATTTAAATAAAATCGCATCTGTGGTCTAGTGGTTCGCTGTCGATGTTGACCACATGAGGTTTCGGATTTGATTCCCGGGTCTGGTAATTCAAAATGTGTTTTTTCAGTTTTTTGTTTTCTTTTTTTTTTTATATCATAAGATAGCAAACAAGCAGATGGGTCTCCTGATGGAAAGAGTCAACCATCGCCTATAGACACCAAAGATGTTAATGGTGCGTTGCTATCTTGTGGCGAGGTCTAATGCCACATGCATAAGTTTACCGGCTACCTTACCCTCCAAACCGGAACACGACAGCGACAAGCACTGACGCTATTACGGCAGGAATAGGCAAGGCGGTGGTACCTGACCCGGGCGAGACAATGCAGAACTCTACCACCTAGTAGCCACGATGTTAGTGACTCGATAGCCATTCGGTCGCCTTTTACGACCTGCCTGGCAGAACGGCAGTTGGCCTATTCTACAAAGGAGGCCGGGACCAACACGGCGAAAAGGCAAAAAAAATTGGAATTTGAAAGTGCCCGGTTGGCCATAGGCTTGCAGGACCAAGTATCTTCGACTAATTGTGGATACTTGTTGTACCTCTGCCTACCTCTTCATGGGTACGAGCGTTAAGACACTTTTATGATAACTTCTAAATTAATGTACCGATTGATGACATAATCTTATTAGGTCTGTTCTTAAAAAAACTGTGTTCAATGCTGCAAATTGTAACAAAATCGGTTTATCTGTTCAGGAGTTATCTTTGACAAAAAAATTTGCAAAGTGTTTTTTGACACAATTTCGAGATTTTTCAACCAATCAATTTTCGAAATTATATTATTTTACAACTTGCAAAACTGCCTCTACGTTGTGTTCAATCTGCAAACGGTAGACGTTTCAAATATCAAAATCGAATCAAGTTTCCAAAAGCTATTCAAATATCAAAAGTATGTTGTACCTTTATTTTTTATTTTATTGATTTAAAAATCTTATCAACTTTTCTCCCAAAAAAAACTGCGTCAAATACCGTAAATTGGATCAAAATCATTTTATTTGGGAAGGCAAGATCAAGTTACTTGGAACTTATTAATGACGAAAATTTTTGAAAAAAATATTTTTTGACATTGAAAAATTTCAACCTATCGTTTATGTAGCTAAAATAACACAATATTTGCTAGCTGGTAACACTTGTACTATTTCACAATAAGCTTAAATTTTTTAACTTTAAAGCGCCTTTAAGCTTGAAATACCTCTAGCGGGAAGTTTCAGGATTGGCCTACAGGATCAACCGGCTTACAGATTTTTTAATTTTTTTTTAGAAGGCTTACATCATACATATGTGGTTTTGCTAGGTGGTAGAGTTCTGCATTGTCTCGTCCGGTTCTGGTACCATCGCCTTACCAATTCCTGCCGCAATAGCGTCAATGTTTATCACTGTCGTGTTCCGGTTTGAAGGGTAAGATAGCCGGTAAACTTATGCATGTGGCATTAGACCTCGCCACAAGATAATAACGTACCATTAACACCTTTCGTGTCTATAGGCGATGGTTGACTCTTTCCATCAGTAGATCCATCTGCTTGTTTACTATCTTATAATATAAAAGTCATATAGTTGGCGTAACAATAAATTATTGGAACGAAGTTCCTTACGGCAGGCTTGGAGGGGATAGGGATTTTGCTGCGCGACCGAACTGAAAAAAATGTGATAGTAAAACCGTAAGAAAAAATCCGTGGAAAAAAGTGCGTGGAATAAAACCGTTAAATGAGACGTGCGCAAGCGCGACAGTCGCATACACAAGCGAGTAGTGAGGTTTAGCCGAAGGAACTTCGTTCCTACCTGGTATCCCACGACACCATTCTAAATTTGTTTTGCAATATAAGCTTTTGCTATTATAAAAAATAATCTCATTATGGTGAACTTTTCACTGGTCACCGACGATACGTATGTTATCGACTATCTTACCAAACTGAAGTGCTAAATTATTTCAGAAGAATATTCAAGAAACACACAATTTAAGTATCAAAAATTTGGTCCGGGTAAAATGAATGTTTTTATATACCCACTCTTACCTTTTTAACCGATATCGCGTCAGGAATATACAGAAATGCTAATGATGAATTTAAAATAAAGGGTAAATTTTGCACTCCATATACCATCATATATCTTTGTTCTATGACGATTTTTAGAATATATTTTTTCTATTTTTGAAAGATATATTTTTTTTTTGTAATATTATAAATATTTACACTATTGCATTAGGGCAACTTGTTATAATATTTGTAAATGTGAATGAATAAATAAAAAAATAATGGAATAACATACAACTAAAATGAAACTAAAATGAAAACACAAATAAAATGTAAGGTACCTGGGAAAACGAAGACTGCCATACCAAGATTGATCGGGTACTCTTCGAAGGTGGTGTCAAAAGTCTTCGCAACAGGCGTGTTTGTATGAAAAGCGTAATTAATGCACAGGAAGATAGACAAATCTGCAAGGATAGTTAGATAGAAGGATAGACATATGGCCCTCGGTTCTCTCTGCCTATAATGTATGTATAAAATATTCACTCTTTTATGCTTTTTACAGAGATCCTAAGAAATATACAGGACATTTTGCAATAGACGAAGAAGTATTAAAAGAAGCTGGAATCGGAGATATGACACCTTACGCCTGCGACCCGAGTAAGTATTAATATTTACTATATTCGTTTTTAAGTATATTCTGTTGGAAAATAAATTCTTTGTGAAAAAGTCAGTGTAGGAAACATTTTTTTAAACAAAAATTATATATTATTATACTATACTAGAGTTTTATAATTTGGTAAGTACTTTTTGTAACTATGTTGCAGATAAAACTTTATAAAACAACTTGTTTATATGGGTTTTCTTAGGTATTTTGTTCACAAATTTTTAAACTTTAATTGTCATGACGAAGGCTGTATAGCCTAGACTCTTCACCACGCACAGAAAAAAGAAATACATTAAAAGTCATAATTGATATGTAAGTCATTAGTCCCAAAAGTTATATTTATTTTTAATAATTATTATTTTTAAAGGTCAAAAAAAAATAAGTATTTAATTTTTCTTACCTTTTGTTTTTTGTATCATGATAGCAAACAAGCAGATGGTTTTTCCCATAGTGGCAGTGGTGATCCATGTGGCAAGGATGCTGTGATGCTAAATGTAAAAGATAGTACCAAAATACTTTACGCACCCAAATTCTACATCTTTTTATTCATTTTCGCCGTGTTGGTCCCGGCCTCCTTTGAAGAATAGGCCAACTGCCGTTCTGCCAGGCAGGTCGTAAAAGGCGTCCGATTGGCTATCGAGTCACTACCATCGTGGCTACTAGGTGGTAGATTTCTGCATTGTCTCGCCCGAGTCTGGTACCACCGCCTTACCTATTCCTGCCGCAATAGCGTCAGTGTTTGTCGCTGTCGTGTTCCGGTTTGGAGGGTAAGGTAGCCGGTAAATTTATGCATGTGGCATTAGACCTCACCACAAGACAGCAACGCACTATTAACATCTTTAGTGTCTATAGGCGATGGTTGACTCCATCAGGAGACCCATCTGCTTGTTTGCTATCTTATGATATATAAAAAAAATCTTTTAGTGTAAACTATATGTTAGCTAGGGTAAAATCAAATCTCGCTTTGTGCTGGACCCTTTTTAATTAATTTACCATCTGCCTTTTTGCCAAGCATTTAGTAAAAGCCGAATGGTTGTCCAAAGTAAAGTAAGTAAAAGTAAATTTTTGTTATTCATTAACAAAAATAATAGGTGTGTAAATTTTTGCAACGACTCGCCGCGGTTGTATCACCGCCCCACTTTACACTGTCCCAGTAGTGTCAGTGTTGTTTAAAAAGTAGAGTTTTAAATCGCGATTTGGCGACCAAATGTCTCCTAAAAGTATGAGGCACTCTGTGAGCCATGCCACTAACAAATCGATCTTTGCGACTACTTCTTCTGTATGAATTGATCCTTACTTTATGGTTAGTAATGTCCACCTGTACACAAAGTAATAATCAATTCAGACTTTACATTTCCAACTTTCTCATCCTTGATCTTTCTAGTAAGATCTTAAACTTTATGATTTACATCAAGCTGGCTTATTCCACAAGCTTTTATACCCAACAGATAGAAATGTTTACATATTCCTAAAATACTCAAATAGTTACAATCTATATTTCATACGATTTATGAGCAACTTGCCCTAGCCTCTTCAATCTCTACATGTACAATTTTTTGAGTCAATATCCTCTGCCCGACAAATTTTCACATTAACGACGCCTCAATGCTTTGCACTGTTTAATTAAATTTTTTTATATCATAAGATAGCAAACAAGCAAATGGGTTTCCTGACGGAAAGAGTCAACCATCGCCTATAGACACCAAAGGTGTTAATGGTGCGTTGCTATCTTGTGGCGAGGTTTAATGCAACATGCATGAGTTTACCGGCTACCTTACCCTCCAAACCGGAACACGACATTGAAAAGCACTGACGCTATTGCGGCAGGAATAGGTAAGGCGGTGTTACCAGACCCGGGCGAGACAATGCAGAACTCTACCACCTAGTAGCCACGATGTTAGTGACTTGCATAGCCGATCGGTCGCCTTTTACGACCTGCCTGGCAGAACGGTAGTTGGTCTATTCTGCAAAAGAGCCCGGAACCAACACGGGGAAAAATTATTAATAATAATAGGGTGGGTTATATCTAGTAAACGAATGAAGCCCTAAATTCCACATTATTTCATTATAAAAACCTTAGGGTTTCTTTCCTAGAAGGAACCACCTGATTATTGCGTTCTTGGCGCCAGCATTTAAAAATATCTATATCAGAACTCTTAAACTTTCTAATAAATAAAACAATATTAAAGATATTAAGATTAAAATTCAACATATTATAATTAAAACGTAGGAAGACTATCAACCAAACCTTTATATCTTAATTTTTTAACTATGAATCAGATCTACAGCAAATTTATTTGGTACAAAACGGGTAGTATAACTACCTTAATAACAAAAAAACCTAAAAAACTTAAATAAAATTACTACAGTATTAAGAATCTCTTCCTATTTTGGAAACTTCATTGAAAAGATTTTAGTAGAATTTTAGATAACTCAAACGTGTTGATAAAATAGCAATCTGTTACTCATAGAGAATGCAGACAACCTTATGTTGGATGGGTTCTTGGAACACCCCGAATCAATCAACCAACATAGACATACCGTGAGCTCAGCTACCATCAGACGGTACCATACCTCTGCCGTCAACTACAAGGAAAAGGTACAATTCTTCCTAAGATTGTATTATGCCTTGTTATTTGTTGTTTAGTATACTTTGCAATTAGTAGATGCTTTTTATAACATTTATTTTTTAAAGTGGTCATGGATAAAGTTTTTTTACATTTATATTCTTTGAAATATAAAAAAGGTATAAAAAAGAATAGCCAAAATATAAGATTCGTCTGTAATGCAATCATTTCTACGACGCGTAATATACAATTGTTATATGGAGTTGAAATGTCACATAATGCAAAAATTGCGCAGAGCTCGGACTTATTCTTTTTACATATTTTATTATATATAAAATTCTCGTGTCACAATGTTCGTTCCCGTAATCCTTCGATACGGCTTGACCAATTTTGATGAAATTTCGTATGCGTATTCAGTAGGTCTGAGAATCGGCTACTATCTATTTTTAATACACCTAAGTGATAAGGTTTGTCCACCCCTAAAAATTTTTTTTTATTTTATGGACAATTTTTTTTATTTTTATTTATTTATGATTTAGCATTGAAAAATACATACAACTCTAAATTTTTACCCTTCTATCACCACCCCTTATTTTTGAATTAAATAATTTATACGGCAAAACAAAGTTTGCCGGGTCAGCTAGTATTTTATAATTTTTATCGTCAGCATTTGATGAAATTCCATTTGTTGTTTAATTGAAATGTACCCTACTGTTTCACATAACACTTTTTTTTATTAAATTTCATTTGTCAACCGTTTTCACTTTTAAAGCATCTTCAGTACAGATGCCCTGAATATTCGGTTTCTATTTGGTATATGGCCAATTCGGCCAATTTCGTTAGTATACGGTATTCGGCCGAATACCGAACACCAAATCATGATGAAAAAGTCACACATATCTCCAAAAAAAGTTGCATTACGGTCTGACCGTTGAGCTACGAAGTGGCGAAATCCGCCTATGCTTTGTGATCGATTCCATTGATTGCACTGATTGCTACATACATAATATGTATATGCTAATTTAATGAGTTCATCGTTGATGAAATTGGTAATATTGATCAATACTTTCATGTTTTTAACTGTATATGTATTTTTAATAGGTATACTTGTATGTTTTAGAGCAGTTAACATAAGCTTAGCAATCCATATGACAAAAATTATATATATACACAAAACCAGGTATATTTTACATGTATATACAAAGATATACATTTCTTATAAAAGTACATATACAAGCACCAATAAATTAATACTTTAATTATACTAATATATTGTTAACTTTACGTACTTAAAATTCATTTTGCGATCAAATTTTTTTTAAATTCTTTTATTGAAGAAATGTTCTCATATTATTGTTAACTTGTATGCTAAACTACACCTTTAAATTTTTACGAAACAGTAAACCCTAGCTTCCCACAACACAGGGAATTCTAGTGTAGAAGTTTATTGTATTTATTGGTTTTTTAATAAATCATTTTTCATGTTTTCAATTTTAAACTCAGAATAAATAAGATAGTAATAAAAGGTATGGGATACGACTCATGTGAATACAGGAGTTAACAGGAGTAAATGCTATATATTATATTTAAAATCAACTTAGAATCAAATAGAGAAGTATCTCATGGCTATTAAAATTGAAAGATTTTATTTCCATGATGGTTAAAATTATTAAATTTCCTTCGAAGTTTAAATTTATTGAAACGAATGAATTGTTGAAATTCGGCATACTGTTTTGTTCGCAGGTAATATAAGTAATCTGTTACCGGACTTCTTTTTGGAGGTTCCCGGGCAAGCGAAAGAAAATGTCAAAAAGGTGTGACACCTGTTCTTTATCTATGGCCACTTAATTGAATTATATATGTCGCAGTGAAATTGTCAATAGCCGTTAGATTATAATCTACCTAGGGATTTTATAATTTGGTTAGGTTAAGTTAGCAGTTAAATTATAATATCACTTAGGTAAATTATAATCTAACGGTACTGACAATTTCACTGCGACATATATAACATTTAGGTTTTTGCAATGCTTGTTTATTGATTAAGGAGAAAGTATTGTTGTTATTATTATTAAGACAATCGGAAAACTACTGAAAAGTATGATAAGTATGTTGAACTCTAAAAAAAATTAGCAAAACTTCAACAACCGACTTCCTGAACCTCTGGAACCACCCAGCATTAGATATTTAATAATTAATTGATCAGAACCAAATTTAAATGGGATCACACATAAAGAGTAAGTACCCTATTAAAAGAAAGTATTTTCAAATTCGGTTTATAAATGACAAAGTACTAAAAACATATAAAACAACCGAATTCAGAATCTCCTTGTTTTTAGGAAGTTGTGGTTCAATTTAATAGTTTGTGTAAAATGTTTTATTGAACATAAACTTGTGCTGTGGTAATCTGGAGTCCGTTATTTTTGCACGAAATTTGAAAAGATTTCTATTTATTATTATTCAGCATAAGTGCACGATGCTCTTTACACTTGCATTAAAATACGGAGTAATGTAATACAATGTTTTTTTAAATTGTAATGTGCTAAATAGGTATATATAATATACTTTCATATATACTAATGCGAGAGAGTCGCGCAAAAACTACTGAACGAATTTGAATGAAACTTGGCATACAGGTAACTGATGACCTGAAGTAGCACATGGGCTTGCACTGCAGCGTGCAGCCCACTGCATTATAAAAGTTTTTGTCGAATCCCGCGGGGGGGGGGGGGGGGTCGCCTATGTACTATTTCAGGTCATCATCTACCTGTGTGCCAAATTTCATTCAAAACCGTTTAGTAGTTTTTGTATGATTTATAATATTAATATAGATTGTCAATTTCAGAATAAACTCGCGATTCAAACATTAGTCATTTTATTTATTTTTTTATACATATTGACTGGTAAAAGACTACATACTGAAGTGTTCCTAACCTACTCTGTTCTAATATCAAATATGTAAAAATATGATTATTTAAAATTATTCCTCATTATCTAATAAAAAAAAATTATGTACGGACTTCGGCGCATAGATACCGAAGTTCATTGTTTATAACCAGCGATTTGCCGAACTCGTGACGTGACTCAATAGCGCGCCGCTATCGAACGCGTGGTGATCATATTTTCTGAATATTAGCTACACTAATTTCCTTGAGGTTTACTATGTATTTAAACAATATATTTTATTATATTTTTTATTGGTTATATATGACTGTTAACGATCTTTTTCCCGACAATTTGTATTGTGTATTTAATATCAGAATTAATCTAGTGGTCAAATATCAGCAATTGTAATGAAATGTTTTATATTGTGCTATTGTAAATTTCAGAGTGAATCCGGTGGTCAAATATCAGACCTGTTTACATTGATCGGTAAAACGATTTCACCTGAATTGGTGAAGAAAACTCAAGCTGTTTTTCAATTTAATGTGAAAGGTATGTAAAATTTAAATAAACAGTCCTCTCCGTGTTGGTCCCGGGCTCCTTTGAAGAATAGGCCAAGTGCCGTCCTGCCAGGCAGGTCGTAAAAGGCGACCGATTGGCTTTACGAGTCACTACCATCATGGCTACTAGGTGGTAGAGTTCTGCATTGTCTCGCCCGGGTCTGGTACCACCTCCTTACCTATTCCTGCCGCGTAGCGTCAGTGCTTGTCATTGTCGTGTTCCGGTTTAGAGGGTAAGGTAACCGGCAAACTTATGCATGTGACATTAGACCTCGCCAAAAGATAGCAACGCACCATTAACACCTTTGGTGTCTATAGGCGATGGTTGGCTCTATCCATCAGGAGACCCATCTGCTTGTTTGCTATTTTCTATACATATAATAAAATCGTAGGAAAGTCAAAACTGTACATTGAATATTTTTTGAAAAGAATACTTGGGGCGTGATCTACGATCGATATCGAAGCCAAAAATATAGTTATTAAAATTGTTGTCTGTTTGTCTGTATGTATCTCCGGGGTAAACTCAAAAAGTACTGCATGGATTTACTTCAAATTTTGCATAAATATTACTAATAGTTCGAGTCAACTATAAATATATTATCACGCTAGCACCTACGGAGGAGAGGCTGTGCGAAGTAAACGAAGTCCGCGCGGACAAAGTCGCTGGCAACAGCTAGTATGATATAAAAAAAAAGTCCACAGTAAGGAAATATATTCTTTGATAATATCAGTACGAGACTATGCATCAATGAAGTCAGACATTAAAGGATGGGTGGGTCAACGAAATGTGACAAGTGGCGGGGAGGGTCTAAAGTTTTGTAACGTCACATGTTAAAATTGTCAATGCAAAATTTACATGTAAACCAAAACCTAAAAATAACACTAAGGCTCCGTTTACATTTTGATTAGTGCGAGTGCGAGTGATGCAGGTGCTTAGTATTCATCAAAAAACACGTGTAGACAGCCGTTGATTAGTGCAGTTGATTAGTAATCAGCATCTTCACTTTACTACACTGATTACTAATCACTCGCACTAATCAACGATTGTATGCACGTGTTTTTTACTTAATACTAGTAAGCACTTGCATTAAATACTCGCACTCGCACTAATCAATATGTAAATAGGGTCTAACTCGATCTATATCTACTCTTATAAGGCTTATGTAGGTTTAAGACGTCGGCGAACACAAAATTGGAAATTTTGTGTCAATTGGCAATGGTTGTCTTTCGATCATGGTCGCTATCGCTCGCAGATAATTCAGTGCCCAAGAGGAGTTCGATACGTCTCTCTTTTGGTTGTGTTACTTTATAATATGACTAGCTGTTGCCAGCGACTTCATCCGCGCGGATTTCGCTTACTCCGCACAGCATCTTAGGGGATAGCGTGATAATATGTAGCCTATATGTTGTCCCGACCTGTTAGTAATATTCATGCAAAATTTGAAGTAAATCCATGCAGTACTTTTTGAGTTTATACATATAGACAAACAGACAAAAATTCTAAAAAACCATATTTTTGGCTTTGAAATCGATTGTAGATCACGCCCCAAGTATTCTTTTAAAAAATATTCAATGTACAGTTTTGACTTGCCTACGATTTTATTATATGTATAGATGTGGGGCGGCAAATTAATTGTGCGTGACCAATTATGTAGCGGGGATGACGTGGCCATCTATGTAGTGGGGAGGGCGTTGACATATATGTAGCGGGGTTGGCATCGCCATCTATGTTGCGGGGAGGACGTTGACATCTATGTAGCGGGGCTGGCATGGCCATTTATGTTGCGGGGAGGGCGTTGACATCTATGTAGCGGAGCTGGCATGGCCATCTATGTTGCGGAGGGCGCGTTGACATATATGTAGCGGGGTTGGCATGGCCATCTGTGTTGCGGGGAGGGGCGTTGACATATATATAGCGGGGCTGGCATGGCCATCTATGTTGCGGGGAGGGCGTTGACATATATGTAGCGGGGCTGGCATGGCCATCTATGTTGAGGAGAGGGCGTTGACATCTAAGTAGTGGGGCTGGCATGGCCATTTATGTTGTGGGAGGGCGTTGACATATATGTAGCGGGGCTGGCATGGTCATCTGCGTAGCGGGGCTGGCATGGCCATCTATGCACCGAGAATGGCGTGGCCATTCATGTAACATCTCACGTATTATTTTACTAACTACCTTATTCTTCAAATCGGAACATTTGGACAAAACAAACTATGGACAAAATAAAATATGGAAAATCGGTGGTATATCGAATGCGAGGGAGGCTTTGCAGAACTCTACCACCTAATCTAGTAAACTTTTACAACTACGTGATAATTGATTGCGGAAAAGTTCCCGATAGCCGATATATGGTGGTGGAATGGCGTGACTCCCTAAAACTAAATTTAATCTAATGATAATAGGCAAGGAGGAAGGAGTTTGGCACCTGGACTTGAAAAATGGCGACGGCGCTTGCGGTCAGGGCGAGCCTAAACATGCACCAGACGCAACCCTTACTATGGACAGCAACAATTTCGCCGACATGTTTGCTGGTAAGTTAACACGAGAATATTAGTGACCGCCTGGTTGGTAAAGTGATTAGTGTTTTTGAATATACATTAGAACAGAATTGGATTCGATTCCAGACGGGATTAACCGTTTAAATGGCACACAAATGTTTGTATTTCTGAGTTTGGGTATTTGTTAAATACGTTTCGGTATATGTATTTCTTTGTATTAGCAATCGCCCCCTAAACGATTTCCGACGATGATCTAAATAAAATCTCTTCTAAGTAGACCTTAGCCATAAACAAAATAGTATATATACATGTGTGTGTGACCACCCTGTTGGTCGAGTGGCTAGCGACCCTAACTACGCAATCGACGGGGCTCGGGTTCAATTCCCGACGGGGACAAGAATTTATGTAATAAGCATAGATATTTGTATTTCTTTGGTTGTTTATTATGTATGTAACAGTATTTATATATATATATATATATATATATATATATATATATATATATATATATATATATATATATTGGGATTATATTAGTAAGTGTAATTTGTCCCGTGAATATTTTTTTACTATTTATTGTTAAAAATCTATGTATATTATGTTGTGTCAAATGAATGGTAGTGTGTTATATTTATTTTTATTAATTTACTATGTTTCTAATGCATTATTATATAAAATATTAGTTTTCTGCATTTCTTAGCCACGTAAGCTTTAACTATGCCAAATACTTCTCCGTACGCATGTCGAAAAGCACCTATATAACAAGCTAATAATTCGTAAATCAATTCATGTAAAACTGGTGTAAATTGTGCAGTATTTAAAATAATAGTTGTCGCCTTTTTGTCTGCATTCGGCCATAATTCATGTAAACAATCCCATTAATTATTTTAAATTTAAACCCTTGTACTGTTTCACAATTTACATACTATACATAGGTATATTTGTTAAAATAAGTAGCGAAACGATTTTATATTTTACTGCATCATCAAGGATTAAAAACTCAAATTGTCAATAAATACGTTATTTTTAAGCATTAATGATGGGTCACTAACCGCGAAACTTGTTTACGAAATTAACTGGTTTCCGAGCTCTGCCTGTGAAAAAAAAAACAAGTGCATCTATAGGCAGTGGGTTATAATCACAGATCTCGATCTCTGTGATTCTGTAATTATGCTATTTAAAACCCATAAATGATTTTACTTGTTTATATATTTTATCTCATATTGGATGGTTTTCCTTCCATCTTCTTCCTTCAAAGAAAAATAGTTACTGTTACTTACTGTTACAATAACTTTACTACGGTACAGTAGCAGTTACAGTTTACCCCTAGGTTCGGAAACCTGGCACTAGATCAACGCGCTGCCCTAGGACATCTTAAAAATTCAGAACATAAGTATTGATTCATGTAAAAAAAATCCAGTTTTTCTGGTTATTTAATGGGATATCTTTAAAACTCAAACGAAGTACCTAATTTAAATAACTCATTAGAATATTTTAATGTATTTTTTACCCAGCAATGGTCAACATTGTATATAGCTGTATATGCTCATATTGTTAACACAATAGTAAGACTTGACGTATGAGTATTTAATTTATTAAGATCTATGTTCTTATATGACTTATATGTTCTGAGACGGAGGAGAATGGCAATAGGAATTAAGTCCGCCTTTTGTACAAATTTATTTAAGGTGTACAATAAAGTTAAATAAATAAATAACATTTAGACATTGCACTGAGAATAACTCAAAATATATTTCATTAAAAATGTCTTACTATTGAACTAGGGCAGCGAACAAAGCATTTAAAAGTTATTGTATATTACTTATTATTCTTTTATTTTAGGTAAACTAAAACCAGCTACCGCCTTCATGATGGGTAAACTGAAGATAAAAGGCGACATGCAGAAAGCTATGAAGTTGGAAAAAATGATGTCGTCGCTCAGACAGAAAGCATAACTTTTATCTTAGCCACTCATCTAGATATGTGACGGAAATTTTGTGTGATATCCCAAAATGCATTTTTCATTTTCTTTTTTCTTGGTGCAGCAACATTGATTAAACCCAAGCAAATTGTAGTTTCAGGAAATCGACATAGTCAGTCTCCTATACTATATTTGCGATGAAGTTAATAAACTGTTAAATCTGTCAATTTTTTTATGGCAAGCGTTCAAGGAGTGACTTTCAAGGAGTTTAATCTTTGTTATGTTATCAAATCAAATGATCCTTTATAAGTGCCTACTTTTTCAGTATGTATACACACACACACACACACACTATTGTGTGCGTGTGAAAAAGAACCTGTCTGATCGTCAAAGGTATTGCTTGATAGCTTAAGTAATTATTTTGTTTGATATATTGAGATTAAGATGTTGAAAATTTTACATGATTGAAATAATGAAATTTCAAATATTACTATGGCATCGCAAAATATCAACAAAAATTTTTAGAAGTCGAAGCAGCTACATCAAAGAGCGGTTTTTCTGTTTGATATCTTATCCATACGATGTCTATATGCATAGATTTAAGAGGAAGTTGAAGGGTAAAACGACTATTTAAAAATTCCATAGTGTTTTATTTTTATGATTAGAATCATTTATTTACTTTTTTGATAATTTGGTCAACCTTTCGGTTTAAACAGGAGTACTCACTGTATATACACTGGTCTTTTACCACATCTATACTAATATAATTAAAAGAAAACATCTGTATTTTAGTAAAATTGAACGTAGTTACACGAAAAGGATCCAATCCACACAAAATCAATTTAGAAATATTGAAGTTGGGTATTTTTTAATGTTTTAACGTGTCATACATGGGGACTAGTTCTGAGTGCTAAGTGTGAGTTTTACTAGGAATTTGTATGTGATTTGTACAGCGCCACCTAGTGGTAAACGTGAGAAACCAGTTTACCACTAGGTGGCGCTGTACAAATCACATACAAATTCCTAGTAAACTCGAGACGCGCTCACGATCGAATGCGAAAAGAAAAACTCACACTTAGCACTCTGATGTTGAATGAAGTAAGAGAGAGCTATTTTTGCTTAGATGTTTTTTACTGGCCGATTGTATTGATGTTAAGCATTAGTTTGGTGCACTTAACTCATTGTTGACCATATTGTGGATTGGATCCTTTTCGTTTAACTACGTCCAATTGTAATAAATAAACATAAACTACTGGATCAATCTTAAAAAAATTGTATGTGACACAAAAGCATTACTACTTCAGGTAAAACAATTTCAAATTTTTAAATTATATGTATGACAAAAATTCTTACTAACCTAGCTGTTTTTATGCAAATAAAAATTATACAAAACCAACATCAAATAAATAAAGACACTATATGCTATCATCAGATAGGTACTTGCTCCCTTAATGGAAACTCTCTTTTAAATAATAAAGGTTTGAAAACTCCGTCCAGAAGTTTGCAAAATGACTAATGTTGTGGCAATCTTCCTTGGCAATTGTGGTTTATCCAGGTTACGCGCTGATTGTTTAACTATTAAGGAAAACATGATTTGATTCTGCACTATAGAAAACGTGAAAATGGTTACTTGTTCCTCTACACAGATGCAATACCCCAATGTGTAAGACCCACAATATGTTTAGGTGGCAATGCCCCTTTATGGTGCCTACGATTTTTCTCGAGTCACTTCTGTTAAGTTTCATGATACGTTATGTCAGGTGATTTGAGAGAAAGATTGTACATGTATAAATATTTACATATATATAGAGGCAAGCACATGGGCGTATCCAGGTTCTGGGACAGGGGGGGGGGGCACGCCCCTCGGTACGCCCATGGGCAAGCATGAAAAGAAATCATCTTTTTTAAAAGCATTCCGACATCACATGGAATTTCCCGATTTTTGCAATGTTGTATTTCCTTTGAGTGTTAGAACACATGTTGTTATTTTGTATATTTGTATTAAAATATTTCAGGTTATAAAATCTAGCCATACAAAATCTTGACTTATTGCAAATGTCATGTGTACTTTTTTGCATCCAGCTATATATGCTCATATTGTTAACTTGTTAGACTTGACTTGATGTATGAGAATTATAACAGCCTTGCAGATTATGTTAAAGGGTAGATCGATTTGGTTTTGGATATATGGGTAACCAGAATAATCACTAATAAGGGTACATAATTACACCAATATTTATTTACTCCTACCTAGCCTTACGTAACCCTAATAAGCTTAAACACTGGACAGGGATTAACCTATTTTATACACATCTACAGGCATTATTATGGAGATAGGGATAGAGATAAAGACAAGGGCTTGTTAACTGGTTAATTTTCAAATCTAAATCAATGCGAGAACATAAGGAGCGTTTTGGTTCGCCTCTACCTTGAACTTAAAAATAAACTGGTTTATAGTTTTTTTTTTAATTTCTCTTTGGTTTGGAAAACAACATGGTTTGGAAGTGCACTCATATTATATTAGCTCCAAGCAAAACCTTTTATAAAAACTGCTAAAAGCTCTATTAATAATTATTTTTAAATCTGTTTCAAATCCTGGTAAGTACCATTATCTCATACAATTTACGGCTAAGTGTTCGAATTCAACTATTTTTGATGCTTTCTTTAAAAATGCTTTGTTTAACACAGTAATGTCATATTTTAATGCTATCTTAGAGACACGTGTTTTACATATAATGATTCTTTGTCTACTTTCCATAAGCATTACATAAAATAAAGATTAAATTAATGACATTTGCAAGGGTGCTACAGACAACAAGTTGGATATAGCCCTTGTATCGTCCAAACATAAGATATAAAGAAATGCTCATTGTTTAAGTTACAAATTGACTGATATTAATTACTACTATTATCACAAAGTTAATAAATAGTTCCAATATTATATGATGCACAGATCAATTATAAATGTATATGCTGTTTATATGAATTTTATATGGATTTAGATTTTTGTAAGGTAAATTGTCTGATGCAATAGTGTTAAGAATATATTTTTATGCACTGAGAACTGTATTAAAGTATTGAATTATTTTAAGGTTTTTTATTTAAAAATTGTCGCCTCTGAAGCATTTGTTTTTTTTAACAAACAAGCAGATGGCTGTCCCTGATGGGAAGGAAACCATTGCTTATAGATACCAAAGATATTAATGCTGCTTCACTATCCATGTGGCAGGATGGCAATTCCAGTTGCATAAGTCTACGGGCCAACTTCGAAACTGGAACAGAAAAAATGACAAGCAAGGATGCTATCAGGCCAGAATAGGTAAGAAGGTGGTATGTACCCGTGCGAGATGCTGTGGAAGTTGGAACCCTACCACTTAGTAGTCACACTAGAAGTGGCACATATAGCTAATCGTTTGGCTTTTTCAAACTGCTGGGTAGAAGGGTAGATGATCTATTCTTTAAAGGGGGACTGTACTAACACTGGGAATTTGTAATGAAATTGTTATTTACATCATAATATTTCGACGCTTGAAAGGCAATCTTTACTAAACAACATTGAGTAAACTTTACAGAAGAATGATTTAAAGTTTAAATATAAAATAAAAAAATCAAATCACCTTATTTAATTATAATTAAAATTATTACAATTAGGTGACTTTTCATGCTTTTTATTTTGTATTTGAACTTTAAATCACGCATCTGTAAAGCTTACTCAATGTCGGTTTGTGAAGATTGACTTTCAAACGTAGATTTTATGTATGTGTTGTATGGAACGGAAATATATATATATATATATATATATATATATATATATATATATATATATATATATATATATATATATATATATACATATATATGGTATATAAATATATAACACTTCTAAAATTAGGAATTACAATTCAGCAAAATTGAAGCTTGCAACTGAATCTGTATTGCAGATCTGCAAGCATCGAATTTTGCAAAGGACTGTATTTATCTGTATCTACAGAGGTGGGCCAAGGTATAGTAGCATTATTACTTACTGAGGAGGCATAATTCAACTACATACTTTCAATAAAAGTATAAATTTATTTAAATAAGAAAAGATATACAGTATAAATAAAGTATTTTGAAGTGTGTTGTTCAAGTTTTCATTATTAGATAGATATTTTTGGTTGCTAAATAACAAAATATGTAACATTTTTTGCATTCTTGCTTGAATGTTACAAAGCTGGTCAAAATCACAAAAGTATATTCAAATAAGCTTTATAAGCACTTGACGGTATATCATGAGTAGACTTAATTCATACTGGGTCAAAAACCTTTTTGACCACCCCTTAAAGGATTTGACGTGAAGATAGTATTGCTCAACAATTAATATAAAAAAAATAATCAGTAAGTTGTGCTAAGCATATAATTATTGTTTTTGTTATTAAAAGTACAAGTGAAGGATGAATGAATTTATCAAGTTAATTATAAAATTAATGTACGTTATTTCGTCGATGGAGTGACAATATCTCCTTACTATAAATGTTTTTTTTTTGTTTGTTTTGCTGGTGTAGCAATTTCGCTGTTTGTGTAGGTCATATAACTAAATGTGGATTTCTTCTTAGCGAATTGATACTTAGAAGAGTCCAAAATCCTACGGTAAAAATGTTTTTCGTCTGTAAGTTACAGGTATTCGTTAACTCAAGTTTACCTCATATGCGTAAGGTAATCTTATGTAATAAAATAATAATAATAATAATTTAAAAAAAAGAAGAAAGAAAGTGCCACCGACTTATCTGTTCAGCAGACCAAGAATCAATTGCAGCAGCCGTCAGTGCCAGTTAGAAATGTAATTCGCTGTAGGTTTAACTACGCCTTACGTAGTGGTGCCGTTTGAGCAGAAAAGTTGGTGGTACGACAACTTAATAAAATAGATAGTAAATTTACTTATTTACATGGTAATTAATGTTATGTAAGTAACAAATATATATATATATATATATATATATATATATATATATACATATATATATATAACAATAATGTATTTTTGTATGTTTTTTAAAGTAATATTTTGTATATAAAGGTCTTAGAGTCTATATTAAAATAAATTAATTCACATAACAATTAACCTAAGTTGTAATAAATACAGTATCTACTCATTATTGGTGGTAGAGGCAATTTAACTATATCGAGATTAAAAAGTAATTATTCCTTCCTATTACAATTTTAAGCATGCATTAACTTAGACTCTTTATTCTTTTAAAATTATCATACATTTATATAAGCGTATTTTGTAGTGTTATTGAGTTAGGTAATAATAAATAAATAATTATTAGGTAATAATAATAAATAAATATTAGTAATAATAAATACTATAAATGTTAATTTTACAGGAGGAAAAAACGTTTGACATCTGGTCTTAAATGTGTTGATTTGAATATAAAGCTATTTCCACAAAGCTCTTACCTTTCTTTTGAAAATTGTTAAAACATAAGAAAAAATTCTATAGATGCAAAACTGAATTTTATGTCTATTGCGATAAAAAAGTAAATTTGTTTAAAAATGTTAGTTAGGAGGTATTGTCACTTCAATGACGATATGTGATTTGGTTTCAAGTTATTGTATTTATTATGTGAAAAAACACAAATGAGTTACAATACTTCACTAATTTATATCATACGAGTATCACAGTGCTCTTAGCTTCTACAAGAGAATTTCTTAGTTTTGTAACAGATCATGTCTTATTATTTACATGTATTTAGGTATATGTAAATACTAATTACTGATAATTCTACTGGCAATGTGACCACCACTCATCTCAATCGCCATGAATCGTGGTTAACTGGAAAGTCTTTCAGTTAAGTTTGCCTACACCACAAGAGATACAGGTGATATTTTATTGATTCAGTTGTTACTTTATGGAAATCCATTATTAAAAAGGTGAATTTAATTGAATTTGCTATTATCCGCAAACTGTTCTATGTATCATCCATGATGGTACCGAAAAGAAAGACGTCGGTTTAATAAATGGATAAGACTCACCGATGGTTCGGATAAAAAGAAGACCCCAGCGGCACAATTATGAGCCCACATTTACCACACTTACAACCACGACCACGCCGGCACCAATCACAAAAGCACACAATTCATGTACGCACTCAACGCATGTTTCACTTCCAAACTGAAGCATCTTCAGGAGAAACGAACACTACCTCACTCTACGTGAGTGTAAGTAATACACTACTGAGTAATACACTACTGACTACTACTACTGTTTGTCCCTTTCTACTTTCAAGTGGAGATAGTTGAAAGGATGGAGAGTGACATAGGCTACTTTTTGTCTCATATTATACGCGAGTGAAGCCGCGGACAAAAGCTAGTTAGGTATATAGCCAATCACACTTCTAGTATTCAAATGAATCGATGACACCTGAAAAGCTAAAATCCGTTAACTTATTTGGGCTGCAGCCTGCAGGCACAGAAATATGTATTACGTCTAGGGCTGTAGGGAATGCTAAAGAAATTGAAATACAGATATTCAAAAAACCATTTTTGGAGTAGTCGGGTTTATAAATTCGTTGAGTTGCGGACTGTTATAGTACCATTCAAGAGATATAATAATAAGTTGCGTGACATTGCTAATGCTCTACTTTGTATTTCGTAAGACCGAACCTATTTTCGAGTTTACATCAGATTTCTTTAGATAACCTTGTTATCAGAATTGAATTCTCCCGCGTAGCAATTGACCTTCACCTTGTTTATATCTCATTCGACTTCACTCTTCAGTCTTCGGTATACTGCCAACTGAATACCCGAATAAATTATCTTTTTCTATCTTTTAAAGTGTAAAGTTTCGCGATGTTTTCAATTGACGCTCCCGTGGAATTACAGAATTCAGAATATTGTAACTATCGTTCTCCGCTAAGCACCCGATATGCTTCTAAAGAAATGCAATATAATTTTAGTGACCAGAAAAAGTTTTCGACCTGGCGTAAACTGTGGGTCTACTTGGCTAAAGCTGAAAAAGTAAGTAAATCTTTGGAAAATTTCACATAAAATTTCAATAATATTATTAACTAGAATGAATAAAATTGTTGATTGTTGAGGTTATAAATAATATATAAACATTGTTATTTGAATATTGGCAAATCAAACATTATCTTTGACAGAATACCAAGGAAGTTATATTCTACCCGGAATGCTTACACGCGCTTCAAAATCGTTCCGAAGAGTACCACGACATGAGTGGAGTGTGTCTCTTTCTACTAAATAAAGCGCCAATCGCCATATATAAGTGCGGCCATGCGTAGTTTGCAAATTACTACTAAGTAATTCTACTAATTTCAGAAACAGTTTTTGCGTTGCATAAGTAATTACGTAATAATTAAATTAAGCACATTTTAGACTCACTGTGTTAATTACAATACATTTTATGCTAATTTATTTATCAACGTGTATGAATAAAAAGTATTTAATGATTACTGAATATGTAAAAATCTACCATCTAGATAGTTTTATTTATACTGGCAATTGCAAGAAAGGGACAACATCCACTCATGTCATTGTCTTGCTCAGAACGTTTTCCCCCTCTGTTAAGTAAGAAACAAATGTCAACTTTATGAGTAACAAAATAAAGTACATTTTTATTTTTCAAATATTGCTTTGTAACAATTCCAGTTATAGTATATAAGTTCCTTGCAGAATACTGAATATTATGTTGGCAATATTGACAGGAAGTTATAAATGGAGTATAGAGGTGCCACTATTCTTTATGAAGTAAAGGCTTTAATAGATGATCCGATATAACGGGCTCCTTTAGGAGTAATAATTGCTGGCTAGCCTCTAACCCCTCATTTACACCGAGGAAAATATTGTATAAAGCTTGTCAAATACATGTATTTGACAAGCTTTATACAATATTTTCGTTTCTTGTTCACAATGGAATACATTTACAAAACGTGTATAAAACTTTATAAAACTTGTTGTATACAAAACTCGTAGGAGACTTTTGTACAAAACTTGTATAAAACATGAAGACAAAACTTGTATGAAACTTGTTGCATACAACACTTGTATAAAACATGAAGACAAAACTTGTATGAAACTTGTTGTATACAAAACTTGTATAAAACATCTAGACAAAACTTGTATGAAACTGGCATACAAAAATTGTTGGATAAATTATTCGTGAACTTCTTCTAGTTACCTTTGTACAATAGGCACATGTCAATCGGCTATTCTGTAATTTTATTAAGTTATCTCCTGGGTGCCCAATTAACTGCTGTTTAAGACAACAATCACAATGGAAAGTGAAGATGCTGTGGAACTTTTTTTCATGGGTGCAGTTTATACTGTATTATACGAAACATACATATCTTTATGCCAGATTCCTTACGGGGTAGGCAGAGAGAGCCGAGTGCCATACATCACGATTCTTGCAGGCTTGTCTCGCTTCCTCCACATTCATTACTCTCTTCATACACACACGCTGGTTGCGAAGACTCTTGACACTTTCTGACAGTACTCAAATAATCTGATCATGATATTACGGTAGTCTTGGCCTTCCCTGGTACCTATATCCTTCCACATTCGCTTTGTGTATCTGCTTTGTCAACCTTCCGTCTACCATTATTTCTACATATCCGAACCAATGGAGAATGCCATTTGTCATCTTTACATCGACACTTTCTTTCAAGCCTAACCTCTTTCTCATTTCCACTTTACGAACCTGATCCGCGAGGGTCATGCCACATATTTTTCGTAGCGACCACATCTCGACCGCGTTGATTCTACTTTCATGCTCTTTCTGACATACCCAACTCTCACTTCCACATAATAGTGTTGGGATAAGCACATAATTATGCACTCTGACTTAAAACTGTGCTTTTAAGTGATCTTCCTAACGCGCCATTCGCTTCTTTCCCTACACACACTCTTCTTTCGACAACAGCGATGTACTTTCTATCCCTGCTAAAAAAAGCTCATTTAAGATATAAAAAGTCATCTCCACTTGTTCCAGCACTACTTCATCGACCACAACTCTTACATCCGTTCTGTTTGCTTCACTTTCAAATACTAGAACTTTAGTTTTCTTCACTGTAATTCAAAATAACAAAAATATTAAAATAAAAATGTAACAAAATAATTAACATATTACAAAATGATACAAATTCTAGGAAAAAATGCAATTATATACTAAACGATGAAAAAAGCAGTATGTCTGGTAAAAGTATAAACATAATCCATCAAGCATGGATACAATATAAAACTTGTTTGTAATTAGTTGTATACAATAAAATTAACGATACTTGTATAAAACACGACCGGTCTTCGTAGGTGAGAACGCTGTCAATGTATCCTACAAATCAAAAACATGACGTAGACACAAGTGTAAACGGCAATGTGTCGTATACCTAGCGATCAGTACAATCGACGTAATCGATCATATAGCAAAGAAAAATTTCACCACGTTAAACCTGTCGACACTAGCTCAGTCAAGAGCGTCCCGGCTTTAGGGAGACAGTCGCAGGTTCAATCCCTGCGTGCCGATATTTTTCATTATTGTTTTTAAAGTTTTCCAGTTTTCCCAAGCACGGGGTGAGTGCTATAACACAAAAATAATAAGAAACACGAAAGTACTGATCAAAAAAATTATAAATGTGAATTTCATCTGTAACGATGAACTTATTTAACTAGTTATACGTATGTATACCTAGCTATCAGTACATTAGACGTAATCGATCATATAGCAAAGAAGAATTTCGCCATGTCAAACCTGTCGACACTAGCTCAGTACAAGAGCGTCCTGGCTTTAGGGAGACAGTCGCAGGTTCAATCCCTGCCGTCGATATTTTTCTTTGTTGTTTTTAAAGTTTTTCCAGTTTTCCCAAGCACGGGGTGAGTGCTATAACACAAAAATTATACGATACATATTATAAAATTTTCGCCTTTTAAAATTAAAATTTACTGAGAAAACGCTCTGGGCTGTAATATCGTCTTGAATGACATCATGCCATGATGGAAGAGTATGATGTATATCATTACACTCTTTGGTTTTTATGAAAATGTGAACTAATCATGGCGGACTACTACGGCGTGTCATCAAGCTTCCAGGTTTCGTTCTCTGTCACGTAAATTAATGACAATTTTTGCTGAATTTATGTCCTTAAATTAAAATATTATTAATCCTCATTTTTTATAATAAATATTTTAATCTTCCTACCATAATTATTCATTAAAAACTACAATATATCCGATTCATTCTTAGGCGCCCCAGAACTACAATAATATTGCGCAATATTACGTATTGTGCAATAGTACCGCTTAGGGTTAATATTGAAGATTGCACAATAATTGAACGAAAGTTTGAGCGGGTGTAATTTTTATTTTGCAATATTTGCTCGGTGTAGGCTTAATATTGCACAATATTTTTCACTTCAAACTTCGGAGCGGTTGCGTTTGGTCAGTTACCGTGTTTTATATATGGTCGTGTCGTAAATTTAAGCAAAACGGCGAGCAAGAATGCTATAAAAGATAAAGAACGGGAGTTTTTACTTGAGTGTATAGAATTATATAGATTTATTTATCAAAATCACCAGCATGGTTGCCGCTAAAACTTTGTCGTCAACCATGTTGATCGCACGAAAATATTGTTGAGAGTGGTTTGACAATTTTATTGAGTGAATTTAATGAACGTTTGGTATCAAGAGGATTATTCAATATTATTGCACAATAAAAGTATTGCGCAATATTATTGTAGGTCTATGGGGCACCTTACTGGGCATAAGCCTATTAAGAAACAATGTTAATAAAATGAGAGTGAGATCATACGTGCACTTTTATGTATCAATTGATCAACAATTTTTGAAGTGAAAACATGTTAAGCCGCGTTAGACGGGAAAAATCGTACGGGTTCGCGTCGGCGCACGCCAGCGTCATCACTCATCGACATGCTAATATGAAAAGGTATATCTATAGTGACAGAAATGAAATGAAAAATTTTTATTTGCAAGAATATTAGTGTTATGATTTATTTAAATTAATCAAGATATCAGTATATTCTACCATGACATGGTGTGTAAAAAATTAAAAATTATTCAGTACTAGCTGTTGCCAGCGACTTCGTCCGCGCGGACTTCGTTTACTCCACACTGCTCCTCCCCCGTAGGTGATAGCGTGATAATATGTAGCCTATATGTTGACCCGACCTGTTAGTAATATTAATATAAAATTTGAAGTAAATCCATGCAGTACTTTTTGAGTTTACCCCGGACATACATACAGACAAAATTCTAAAAACTATATTTTTGGCTTCGATATCGATTGTAGATCATGCCCAACTAGTCTTAAAAAAAATATTCAATGTACAGTTTTGACTTTCCTACGATTTTATTA
Source organism: Apodemia mormo (assembly GCA_036924255.1). Classification (NCBI taxonomy): domain Eukaryota; kingdom Metazoa; phylum Arthropoda; class Insecta; order Lepidoptera; family Riodinidae; genus Apodemia; species Apodemia mormo. Next base: position 8,968,251 of record JAUPFN010000010.1, on the reverse strand, counting down.
TATGTATCGATTTTTTTAGAGTGATGACGCTGACGTGACGTATATCTGCTTTTCTGTTAGGCACTTCGTACTTTTTAATCTGACGCGTTTCAGTGTTTCAATGCCATTGTTTTTTTTTAAATATTTTTATCGGTTTTTTATTAATTTGTAGGTATATACACATTAACCCATTCCTCCCTCTGCGTGACGCGTCACAGCCCACACTCCACACTAAGCATAATAAATTGGGGATGTTCCTGACAAATGTCTAAACTTAAACTTCTAACAAAACTGACATATGGCTTAACTAAGGTTTTGCCAGGACATGCTGTAGATAGTAAGACATAGTCAAATGCCGAAACCGGATACATAGATGATACATATTATGTAGAGTAGCTAATAACACCAAACTCTTTTACCGTATATTATAATCATCGGGTTTGAAGTGAAACTTCTTTAGAATCGTGATTTGAAAAACAATGAACCGGAAACGCAAATGTTTTTAGATATAATTTTTATCTGTCTGTTTATTTGTCCTTTTAGAACTAAAAGAGCCTTGAGATACCTCAACACCTCAAGGCTCTTGATGATCACAATGGGTATACATTGTTAGCACGTGATTACGCAAATGACTAGCCACATAGTTTATGTCTGTCTATTTGTATGAACCATTGTAACTCAAGAAAGTCTCGAGCGGTTTCGATGAATATTGGTATTCACTATTCAATGAGAACAGCCCTAGCTTTTTTTACGTTGCAACCGCACACAGCTACGAATGTAATTATAAACATTTTCGCTTGTAGTGGTCGATAACTTGAAAAAGTAGGTAATTATAATAGTAGATATGATATTTTTTCTATGGAGTGATTCATCTATTACGATGTGATTAAAGTACCTATATAAAGTATAAAGTTCTAAAGGAATTAATTGCTTTTCTTTCGTACTACTTACTTACTACATATGTTTAAGCCGAGCTCAATTGTGTACATTGCAATGTACATCAAAACAACTCTTTTGCTAGTAGGAAATATCAGAATTTATAGTGTGACTAGCTTTTGCCCGCGGCATCGCTCGCGTGGGAAGTGGGGGGTTACAAAGAGACAAAAAGTAGCCTATGTCGCGGTCTATTCCTTCAAAAATACAGTACCACTTAAGGCAATTACAGCTGCGAACGACCTTGAGTTTCTAACAGGAGGAGCGCAAATATTATTTAGCGCGTGGCATGGTCCAAAGTCAAAGAGTATTTACATTGGATGCAGATACATACGTTTTAACATTTTTGTTCACCTATATGAACTTTTATCATCATAATCGACTGAATGTTGTCAAACTCAAAACCAATAACCAGTAATCGCTCATTTATCGATTACATATACATTCATTTTAGAAAAACGATAAATATCTAAAGAAAAAAAATATACCGAAAATCGACAAAAAATTATATAATAATTTACGCAATAATAACAGTTACGTATCCTATTTCTTTGAAAGTGTTGTAATATACAATACATTCCGTGTAGCACTTTATTTTAATACATACAATCAACAATTAATATTTAACAAAACCTTTCAAAATTTGATTTTCTAAAATGTAATCTCTTGAATAATATTTTAAAACTAACTAGCTAAGAAGTTTCAAAATCTCGAAATATAAAAGAAGATATATAAATTGATTTAATGTTTATAGGGGAAACTACTAAATAAGTTGTTTTATTTAGACTATTTGTGTGTATAAAATATTTAATATATTTAATTTATTTATTTTTTGTTGCGAAGTCCTTACTACCTTCAAATAGTACCAGTTTTTCTTTTTTTTTCTTTAGAGTTCTGCTTTTTATTCGCTTGCTTGAATTATCTTCGTTGTTTATATGTTTTATTTTTTTATTTTTGTACATTTATACAAAATATTGACAAAATACTTATCTATCTATAGCTATAATAAAAAATTCAAGCGTAAACGTAGGTAAGTACATGAATAGTCTCAAAATATTATTCAGCGTCTACTCGCAAACAAAACTATTTATAAAGTACTAGCTTTCAGCCCCTTTAATACCCTCTTTTACCTCTTTAAGAGATAAAACTCACAGCATCCTTACATGCACGTTTATTTAATAATTGAATTAAAGAACATGGCTAATAAATTTGAAGAGATTTTGATTTAACATATTTTTTTTTTACAAACTTTACCACTTTTTTCATCGTTTGAAGAGATGACATTTGAAAAACTTAAATTCGTATTCATTTAATTGTATTAAAAATCATAAATACTAAGTTTTAAATAATTTCTACAATATACTACAATAAACAATCTATTTTTTATACAAACATCAATGCTTTTTTTACCCTTTAAGGAATGAAATTTAAAAAATCCCCAAATGTATGATTCTTAAATTGTGTTGAAGAACGTAAGTGCCGAATTTCAAGTTATTTTGACCATAAACGTTTGATTTTTCATATAAATTGTAACACACACTTTTACTCCTTTAATGGATGAAACTTCTAACATTACATACATGTTTCCTCAATTTCGATTGAAGAGCATAAGTACTAAAAAATCCGAAAATTCGTACATCTTAATTGTATTAAAAATCATAAATACTAAATTAAAATAATTTAGATTTTATAGTAATGCAATAAATAAACAATTCATTTTTGATACAAACTTTAAAGCCTCTTTTTACCTCTCTATGGGCTAGAATTCAAAAAAATATTAAATTTATATTTAATTTTTTTTTTCAGTTAAAGGATAATTTAATTACAGCATATCATTCATTTCAACTCAAAAATGACAGAAATTCATACAAACTTTCACCCCCTATTTCACCATCTTAGGGGATGAATTTAAAAAAAAAATCCTTTCTTATTCCTTGTCTATATCATAAGAACAATATCTGTAAAAAAACAGCCTTCTCGGTCCAAGCTCATTATCTACTATAAAAAAACATCCAAGCGTAAACGAAATGTTCAATTTCCAAACGGCACAACCTTACTATTGTGCCAAACGTTCTATCTGTACTATTACTCTTTGACTCGAATATGGAGAGCGGAGCTTGCTAACATGCGACACAGCCTCCCCGTATGAACGCTACCGGGAGACTGACTTTCGACGCGAGCGCTGTCCGCGAATTAAATAATAAGGTTTTTATTGATTTAATAGCACACTATAATGATTTTGTAAAATGTTGAACTTAAATTTTATAAAACAATAAATTGTCTGTAATAAAAAGAAAAAATCATCAAAATCGTTACAGTAGTTTGGAAGTTATAGGCAATTTTTTGCGTAAAATTAAGAAAGATATTCGATTTTTTCCCGTCAAAAATAACAATAAAATTTAAAAAAACGAACTTAAAATTTAAACTTAATTATATTATACGTATAATGCATATTTTTTTTTAATTATTGGACCAACCGGTTAGCAGTAGTAGGCTTTCAAAGAGGTGTCTATTTCGTAGTTTGGCATTACCTATCGCCTTAAAAAATCACGTCAATTCGTCGCTCCGTTTTGCCGTGAAAGACGGACAAACAAACACATACACTTTCCCATTTGTAATATAAGTATGGATTAGGTACCAAAATATTTCAATAGAAAAACATAATGAGAGACATAATTTATTTATTGAAAACATTAATTATAACAACCTGTCAGCATTTTATATACAACAACCGAGTTACATGTGTCTATGTCTAAATAATATATATGTATATGTAAATATAATAATAATATTAATAACTAAGTATATTACGCGGGTACCTTTTTATTTTCGAGGTAACATTAGCGCCAAATATTTATATTTACTTACATTATGTAATCAGATGAAAGATGTGTTTATATTTTTAATGATTAAATATTCCATTTCACGTGCATAAATATTTATCTAAATTGTGATTTATAATGAAACAGTCTAACTAAACATTTAAATAGTTTAACTGAAATTAAATTTAATCAAATAAAATATAAAATAATTTAACTTAACTAACACTGGACGGATACTGATTACTGCTTTGGTCTTCCTATTCGAATAATCTTTCTCGATAACTTAAACAAATAATGTGGTGTTACAACAATTCTACACAATGCTATCTCTATAATATATTTTAACCCCTAGAAGTGTTATTACATTAAAAACCAAAAAAAATTAAAGAAATTACATAATTAATCATATAATTATTAAATAATTATAATAGTATTACTTTAGCAAAAATATAATATGGTTAGCACATAAACTTATGTTACCGAGCGGTGGTTTATTTCGTTTAAATACGTGAAATTAAATTTACATTTAAAAAATGGTATTAAATTTTAATGGAATGTCTTAGTACAACAAAATCCAATGAAGACTGACCTAAACTTAAATCTGATTATTTATCATGTGGTACTATTTATTAAAATAAAATATTTAATAATAGGTAGGTATATATTTGTGGCTTCATGATAGGTACTACCTATTTATTTTAAGCAGTTTTATTAGTCAAAATGTAATTATTTTGTGCTCATTTAACGTTAAGCAAAATTACTTTAATTTTGTTTTTATAAACTGAAAAATATTTAATTTCGTTATGTTGTGTTCGGATCTAAATATAAACCTTCATACTTTATTTTCACTATTGTTTATTGCATACAACCAATGCCCTATTTATAAGAAGAAACAGGTTTTACAAAAACTAACACTTCCTGTAAAATAAAAGTAATATACCTACTCGAAATTTCGAATCGCTATTCGAAATCCTATTCGAAATATTAAATAATTGTCTATATAAATTGAAGAAAAGTTATGGTATTCCAACCTTTATAATTTTAAACTTATCAATCACTAATGCTATACATTGATATTAAAATGTAAATACAAAATTAGATAAAAGCGAGAAAATTAAAAGTTGGCTCTTGAACTCTCTGCGTTAGTTTAAATAGAAGTATTTAACTTACAGACTATAGTCGAAAACTAAACTATTTTATTATTAATATTATAGAAAAATTACATATAATAATAACTTGCACTTTTCGGCCAAATATTTTTAAGTAAACAAATAAATTTCAAATCAGCTGCGACTCGGGACAACTATTCAAGTTTTTTACTATTCTTCTAGAGCGACAAAGCTACACTGCAGGACAACATGTATATTATTATTTATTACTATTATAAAATTATAAACTACATTAATTAATAATTATTGATACACTAACACACTTAATAAACTATTACTTTGGAGTAAATAAAAATGATAAACGCTTATTAAATTTAAATACAAGATCTAAATTAATTAAAATTAGGTGTTAGAAATACAGCCTGATGGTTTGGCTCAATAATGTATAGGAAATTAATCGATTTTCAAATATCGATTTGTCACCGGCAATCGAAGTATGCAAGTAAGTTGTTACTTTTGATCATCACGATAATTAGGCAGTCGTCAAGTCGAATGTTTTTTTTTTCAGAAAATCATGTTACTGTTATACAACCCAATTTGCAATAACATCAGACTGTATTTTATCTCATCTTTAACTTAGTAGTCAGCCTCTTTCCTGAAAGTAAGGAAGGCATGTACGAGGAAAACGGCAGCGTTGATGATAGAAAATACTCCGGAGGATATTAGGAGATCATAAGATTGTTTGTTGGGCCGTATGTTTGCGTAGTATGATCCGTGCCAATCTGAAACCAATGCACAGTAAAAATTAAAGTTACTATATTTTATATCATAAAATAGCAAACAAACAGATGGATGTTCTGACGAAATAGACAATCGTCGGGTATTGACAATAAAGATATGAATAATGGATTGCTATCCAAGTAGCGGGATAGTGTTAACGCATGCGTAAGTTTACTGGCTATCGTACTCTCCAACTTGGAACACGACAATGGCGATAGTCTAATAATTGAAAATATTGCGGTAATAATAGGTAAGGCGATGATACCAAAATCTGCCCCACAATTCACGTAACAAAACATCAATCGAGTCGAAGCGTATAGGGCTCTTATACACATAAACACGATACAACGTCGCGTCCTGCTACGACGTAGCATGATGTGTAAGAAAATGTGTAAAAACCTTAAACGCTTCGATTTAATTCACTTTTGTTACGTAAATCGAGCCCCTGGGCGAGATCACAGATTGTCTCTATATTCTGTGGCTAGATGTTGTAGAACTCTACCACCTAGAAGTCATGATGGAAGTGACACGTATAGCCAATTATTATGCTGATACAAACTGCCTGGCAGAATGACAGATTGTCTATACTTCAAAGGGAGCTCGGACCAACACGGGAATTCTATCAGATTCTCTAAAGCACGGTGGTGCATCTTTTCATGTATGCCTTTGAGCATGTTACTCCTTCCCGGATAGCATTACATCATTAATATCTATTGACCGTTTCGTTGGTCGAGCAGTTACCATATACGACTTACAAATTAACAATACTGGCCGCGACGTGGCCTTGGTTCTATTCCATACAGATAAGCAATAGGTCGGTTTGTTTTTTACATAATATATTTTTTTATGTATTCCTACCATTGATAACAATGACAACCTACATCAGATATTAATACTTGATTAATTACAGAGAACAAATTAATTCTGTCAATAATCTGAGACGCGGGAAAAGGAACACAGTGTTTCGATTAACTAATTTAAAATCGGTATTTTACCGCGCGTGTTTACAGCTCACTGGATTGGTCAGTACGATTTTTTTCGGATTATTATAAGATCTATTAGTCTGATGTGTTGACAGAAAATTGGTCTGTTATTCGGTCTCTAATCTGTTTATTCAATGATTTCTGCTTATCATTAACGCCCATGCCATAAGAAAATAATTTCTTTATTTTGAGGCAAATAGCCCACGGGACAACACGCTGTTTGTTTCAATCAGGAATACGTACTTAATATTCAGCGAATGCATTCCTTTTGGCGATTTTACCAAACTTTCTATCTACGATTTCTTTTAAGTTGAAAAACTGCCTGGCAGAACGGCAGATCGCTCCCTCGGAGGAGGCAGATGGTCTATTCTACAAAGGGCGCTCGGATCATACGGGGTATTTATTTGTATACTAGGTGACGTGCGTAGCTTCTCCCGCGAGAGCGCCCGCTATATGGACGACATGCTGGATTAACATATGGCGCATATAGTTTTTCGTATAAACTTTCACGTCCTATTCCAGCCTCTCAGGGGTTGATTTTTTAAAAAGAATTAGCCTATGTTTCACTCTGGATCTTCAATTATTTTTATGCCAAGTTTCATTAAAATCGGTTCAGTGGTTTAGCCATGAAAGCGTAACATACAGACTTTGGCGTTTATAATATTAGTATCGATAATCATCGGTGCCTATAGGCGAACGTTTTTCCTTGCCATCAGCCCCCCAATTCACGTAATTGAGTCAAAGCGCTTAGGGCTTTCACACACATAAACACGATAGAAGGTCGAGACATACTACGACGCGGCATAATATGTAATAAAATATGTAAGTGTCTTAAATGCTTCGACTCGCTTGCCGCTTAATTACGTGAATTAGGCCCCAGATGAAGTCATTTACTATATCTGTTACTATGTCGCCTCAGAGGTCCAATGGTACTGGTTTTGCTGGAAGCCCTAGATTTCGCTTTAGACCAAACATGTTCATAATGCGATATCATCCATGTGGTACCACCCTTAACCGTCAAACTGAAACACAACAGTTACAAGCACTGACGCTACTGCGACAGGAATTGTTACAGTGGTACCAATCTGACCGAGATGTTGCAGATCTCTATCAAATAACATAGCCTTTTCCACATATAACAAGATTTCTGGCAGTAAAACGGCTAATCTATTTGCCAAAAGAGACCTGTACCTATTTACACGGTGCAAATTTACGGAGTATTGACATTGTTTTCTTAGTCTCAGTAAGGGAGAACTGCTGTTTTTTAAATAAAATAACTTCATCATCGTTTTGCATAATCAAACCACCATAAGAATAACAACAGTGGTTATTATTATCTAGATCTGAACACACTATTAATTATCTGTCATAAGTGGTGTCCATGACAGAACGAATAGCCAAGAATGACTCACTAACTACGTTGTTACAAATAGCCTACTATAATTTAAAATGCGGTGGATTCTTTAGTTGTATCTTACTCATTAAGGCTATGTGGTCTAGTGCTCCGCTGTCGGTGTTGACCACATGAAGTCTCGGGTTAAATTCCCAGGTTTGGCACTTCAAATATGGGATTTTTCAGTTTTCTGTTAAAACTATTGCCCGGGATTGGAAAAGTTTCCGGTTGGCGATAGGTTTGCCACTCATCAAATACGGGCGTGAAGATACTTTTTAAGGCCATTTCAGTAAAAATGTGGTGGATTTTTAGAATTATTGGAATTTCTTAGTTAATTAATTATTAGAATTATTGAATTCTATTCTTTACTGTTGTATCTTACACTTACACTTTGTGTGTCGTTCTACCCCAAATGGGGATGGCTGTAGACCACCCCTTCGGAGGAAGGTGTTATTGGGGATAGAGGTATAGATTTATACAACTTGTAGGGAGTCAAGTAGTGCTCAGAAAAGAGAGCCTCAGAGCAGACTATGCATCTCCCGCATTTAGGTCCGTTTAACTGAAATCGGTTGGTAGGGCATGGCTTGGCGGTGGGTCTGTTGTATCTTATTACACATTACAGCTTTAAACTTTAAATTCAGTATTTGTTTTATATCGTAAGATAGCAAACAAGCAGATGGGTCTCCGGATGGAAAGAGGTAACCATCGCCTATAGACACCGAAAATGTTAATAGTGCGTTGCTATCTTGTGGCGAGATCTAATGCCACATGCATAAGTTTTCCGGAGCACTGACGCTATTGCGGCAGGAATAGGTAAGGCGGTGGTACCAGACCCGGGCGAGACAATGCAGAACTCTACCTAGTAGTAGTAGTAGACATTTTTATGTTGTGTTTGACATTTTTACGGTTATATAATTTAAAATATGGTGCATTTATAATGTTGTATCCACGGATTCTTCTCTCTCATGTAACAATATGTGCTCAAACGTGACGCATCCTTAAATTTTACGCTCAATTACCGATCACCGAATCGCTCCCTCGGAGGTTTTATTTCAAAATATTTTCAAAGTGCTTATATCAAAATACTAAGAACTACTACTTTATATTGTCCTGTCTCACACATACCATAGAAAATAACAGCGGCAGCGGCAGTGAACATGATGATACCAATGATGGAGAAGCCCAGGGATGTCCTCCATCCTGCCGATTCTCCAAACAGTCTCGCGATAATCAGGATTCCGGTGATTATGATGTAACCTGTGGCAAACAAGATATAAAAAATATTACGATTTTTTAAGCGATAGCTCGCATATAATGAATGATTCCACTATAGCGTTGTAGGAGACAGGTTAAGGGTCTTCGATTATTTTGGCACCAATCCCTCATCATTCTAACTCCATTTTTTTTTTCGAAATGAACTTAAGCGGTTGGTCCAAATGACCGTTACTGCGAAACCAGGCTTTTGGGGCGAGCAAAGTGCTCAGCCATCTAACTCCATCTTTCGGTGACGGGCTATGCATCAATAAGGGTTAGGCGAACGTTGTCAATGATTGGGCAACAAGAGGTCCGCGAGTGGAATACGCGTCGCCAACTACAGGGATATCTTATATATCAGATATCAACTCTGTGTCGACGCAGTCGGATAGGCGCGGAAGAGTGAGCCGAGAACTTTGCCGATAGTCGCAAGGGCGTTGCTGATGAGTTCAAAGAATAGCAAAGTGCAGATACGTCGTCGTTTTTAGTGTTCCGTACCTAAAAGGTAAAACAGAACCCTATTACTAAGCCTCCGCTGTCTGTCTGTCTATCACCAGGCTGTATCTCATAAACTGTGATAGAAATCTGAAATTTTCATAGATTATGTATTTGAGTTGCCGCTATAACAACATATACTAAAAATAAAAAAATGAAAATATTAAGGGGGGTTCGCATACAATAAACGTATTTTTTTGCTATGATGGTGCGGAACCCTTCGCGCGCGAGTCCGACTCCCACTTGGTCGGTTTTTGTATTTATAATTGTCATGACAAAAGTTTGTATGAAAGAAAATGTAAAAAGATTGAATTCAAATATTGTAAAGGCGAGATGTCGTCCCATTTTTTTAACGGTGTGAAGTCGGGTCGAGAAACTAATTTAATATTAGGTAAGTTGTTATCATTTAATCGCAGTAAGACCGCAAACTACCGACTTTCCTTTTCCTGTATCTGCGATCAGATCTTTACCAAATTAAGATGGCACCACCAGGGAGTTATACCTTTTGAAACAAAAAAAAACAAATCGGTTCAGGCATCTTCGAATAACCGGTGAACATACATAAAAAATCTTTTTTCTCTCGAATTCTTCTCAGAGGAATTGTTAACCTCGTCCTTTTTGGGAAATCGGTTAAAAATATTAAGAAACTACGAATTTTATAAGAACTATGCGTTCATCAATGTGTATTAATATATTAAGAAACGTCGACGAAATCGTTGTTAGATATTATTTAGTGTAATTATAAAAACTCATTGAATTAATTAGCATTCATAAATGAAAATTATTTTACATTTTTAGTTAAATGACATAAATATCACCACTGACCATTCTTTACTTTCACTCGAAGTTCATTGAATCCAATTTTCCAGTTAATGAAGAAGTGAAACTGATTTTAAATTGACTGCTTTTGTGTAATATGCGATCCACTGTTGACATAACATGATGGATTTGTGGAATTTATAATCGCACGAACGAGGCTACATTCTCTTTACAGAATGGTTCGTGTTTTTGTTGATATTCGCGACTTGCCATGCAGCTACGTTTTTTATAGCATACGATAGCAAACAAGTATCTTACTCTCTTGATGAAAACACAGAAGCAGAAAGAAATATATTTTGCACTTATAAACAAGAAATATATTTTGAATTCGTTAGTTCGTGTGTTGAGTGTTCGTAAGTCAGGCGGGCGACGGGACGCACGTACAGTGCGTGTTAAAGTATTTTGTATTTTTCAAAAAAGAATATATTTTAAGTGCTGTTCCTGGCAAGAAAAATCTAGATTTAATAATTAAAGATTTTGTTATTCAATAAAGCCGCTTTAGGTTTCTGCCATAAAAAGTCTAAAACTCGTTTTTTGACGCTGATAATCTTTAAATCAAGAAGTGACAGGTGGTAACCTTAGTCACCCAGTTGAAAATTGATAAGCTTTAATAATAACTTCAGCTATGCCTGACTAATTAAAAGAAGAATTGTAATTATGATAATTAAAAATACGAGAATCTATAAGTAATTGGTAACCCGTTCTACGAATTAAAAAGTTTTCCGTGACAAAATGGTCGGTAAATTACAAATCTATTAATTTACTTAAGCGGAACTAAGAGAATTTACGCTTTAATTAAATGGCTTAACTTAGAAAACTAATTACGGTTACAATCTATTTTAGAACTTGTTTTGTTATTTAATCTAATATTATAAAGAGGTTTACACCGTGTTAGTCCGGGTCCCCTTTTGAAGAATAGACCAACTGCTATTCTGATAGACAGAACGGCAATTTATATGTTGGTCTGTTGGTTGGTCTATCACCATGAAGCTGTATTATATCTGGAGGCAGCACTTCTAATATGTACTTGAAACACAACTTTAGATATGCTGTCATCTTCTGAGGTCTCACTCTTTCTAACACGGCTGTATAAAAAGAGATGGCGAGACCTCATAGAATGAGATATAACATAGGTACTTATTTGTTTCAAGTGATTAATACGAGAGCTAGCTCCACCTATACCTAACACTTCATGGGTATCACCGCCTTACCTATTGTTGTCGCAATTGCGTCAATGCTTGTCACTGTCGTGTTTCGGCTTGGAGGCTAAGGTAATCGGTAGATTTACGGATTCTGCCATACGGATAGCATAACGTACCATTGATATCTTTGGTGTTTATAGGCGATCGTTTCTCTTTCTATAATCGGGAGAGCCATCTAATGAAATAAAAAAATTGTAAGTTATTTTGTAATGGATAAACACAAAAACTACTGGACCGATATTAAAAATTATTTTACCAATATTAATTAACATTATCAATGAATAACATAAGTTACTCTTTACTGGACAGAGTAAAAGGAAATAATGTGTGTAGGTGGTGCCGGATTCAGAATACTTGATGTGTCAAGCAATCAAAGCCTGTATTCATAAGTAAACTAGTATCGGCTTAAAAAAATTGTAAACGGTTGACCCTACAGGCCATCCCTGAAACTTCCCGCTAAATTAAGTTATTCTAAGCTCAAAGGAGTAAAAACTGTAAGCAATATTAGGATTTTTGAAAACCTGTATATTTTGGAAACGCTGATTGAGTTTGATCTTTCGAATGATATTCGACTCAATTTTTCAGATCTAAAATATTGCTTTACTAAATAATCGATAGGTTGAAAGATTTCGAAGCAAACTCAAATAACATTTTTTTCAAAAATTTATAAATATCAAACAAATTGACCGATTTTAATCCAATTAACAGTATTTAATGCAGTTTTTAAAGGAAAAAAAGCTAATAAGAATTTAAGTCAATCCGTGTATTACCCTGAAAGTTATTTCAAAAATATTAAGTAAATTTGTTAAAAACAACGTAATTTTATTATTTGAAAAGCTGTAACTTTTAAAAATTTTAATTTTAGAAAAGGCAATCGACGTAGATTTTTTAGTACTAAAATATCGTAGAATACCAAAAAATGATTGGTTGAAAAACTTCGAAGTTATCTCGAAAAACACTTTTTTCAAAATTTTTCGTAACGTTTTCTCTCAAACGGATAAACCGATTTTGATTTTTTTTTCAATTTTTTCATAAAAACTACGTTACCCAGTGGAAAAAGTGCGCTGGCCACCTATCGCATTGTGGGACTAAGTATCTTCGGCTAATCGTGGGTGTGTTTCTTGTACTTCTGACCACCAGCTAATATCATTTTCCGGTTGACAATTTCAAATGGATATAGTCGTGATTTACAAGTTTAATAAAAACCCGTCCAAGTGCGAGTCGTACTCGCGCACGAAGGGTTCCGTATCTTTAAAAAATACGAAGAAAACACGTTTATTGTATGGGGACTTTCCTTTTTTATTTTTAGTATTTGTTGTTGTAGTGGTAATGGAAATACATAATTTGTGAAAATTTCAACTTTCTAGCTACCACGGTTTATAAGATACAGCCTGTTGACAGACAGACGGACGGACAGACAGACAGCGGAGACTTAGAAACAGGGTCCCGTTTCACCTTTTAGGTATAGAACCCTAAAAAAAGTAAACAATATCACGATTACTTTATGAATACCACCCCTCGAAGATATTAGGCTTAAATCAGTTTAACGAATTTTGATACAGATTTAAAAACAGAAAAGTGTTTACGGCGTAATAATGTCAACGTTGCATTTAAAACACATACCTACCTAATAGAATATATTATATTAACCTATGCTAATTACTTACGGGGCATATTTTGTAATGGACTCGCCATACTATTGGTATTCCCCTGAACAGAGTACTACCCAGAGTACTAAGACGGAAACTCTGATTTAAACCATACTTTGAAATTAAAATTCCGGAAACAATAATATAACAAATCGCAATGACGTTTTTTACGAAAACTTAACGCTATGTGGTTGATCGACCATGAAACGTGCTAGAATCGACTGCTAACAATAAAATCGCTTGTAAATTGAAAGATTAGAACAGGCTTCATTGTATCGAGGTCATGGTTTACTCAATTGTGTAAACGAGAAGCACGGTTGTAAAAATTCGGAAACCGTCTTGTAACCATTTTCTAATCGAAGACAATTTACTGATTGTTATTGAGGGTTTTAATAATCCACTGAACTTAAGATTCTCATAATAGATTGTGGTGTACTTTTTGTATAATAATTAGCCAACAATCAAATAGTGTTCCTAATGGAAAGAGACAATCATTGCCTATATACAACTCAGGATGCCAATTGTGAATACGCCTGCGGGAGAGATATCTGATTGTTTGTTATCGTATGATATAAAAAAAAATACGAAAGTGATTAATGAGTTTTACACCGCGATTTTTTAACTCAACGTAAAGCGTTTTCGCCCCGTTGACATTATAGAATAGAATTATCGAAGATGTTTGAAAGTTCAGTCATGACTTACTTGAGTATGCAGAGTAAATGAGTGCGATGTGTCTATGATCAGACTGTACCACTTGCGGCGCGTACAGAGCACCAACGATCAGCCCGATGGCAATCACCGCGAAAATCTGGAAAGAGACAGCTTGTTAGTTGACATTGTAGACTTTACAGGACAGCATGGAAGTAGATGTTATTCATTTTTCCTCATGGAAATGGATACTCATGTATACATTTCATGTATACGTATTCATGTGTATGTATTTCTTGAATATTCTTATAAAAAATAAATAAGAAAATAAAAAATCCGAGATCAATCATCTTTAGATTCGTGAAAAATGAAAACATGACAGTTTTTTAATTTTGATTTTGATTATTTTTTACTTTGATATCCGGCACCAAAATTTTCAAAAAATAAAAAATTAAGGATATCTAACGATCCGACTAACAAATTTAAAATCAAAAAAATATCACCTTTAGATTTTTCAAAGACGAAAAGGTGACTTTTATTTTTTTTTAATAATAATCATTTTACTCGCAGATATACGTCCCAGAATGACCTAAGCCAAAATTTAAAAAACTAACTAAAATCATCTTTTTTGGATCTAAAAATAAACTAAATTTGAAAATTTCATATTTATGAAACGATAGGAAACACGGTGAGAGTTTCCCAAAATTTAATTTTTAATGTAAAAAATTTTTTATTAGCAAAAAAAAAAATGTTTATTATCATCTGTAGGTAAGTCAACGACAAACCATTTATAATTTGGTAAACTCGAAAAATTTAATTTCGCTTCTAGATATCCCTATCTAAAATTTTATTTTGTCTGCTGTCTGCTAACTTCAGGGTCATAAAACAACAAATGCACCAAGTTCATTTTTTTGTGTTTGTTATTGGCAGGAGAAGGTTTGTGTAAAAGAAAATGTTTAAAAATCACAGGAGTTTTGTATTAAATCTCATTATATGAAATGTGAATCAGTACTAGGCAGGTATTGGGCAGAAACTTTGTCAAAAACAACTATATAACAACAAAAATTTGTTATTTTTTCATTTCATGATCGTACTGTATGTAAATGGAGGATTTAGTCTCGTTATTTTCATTGGGTATTACATCCGTGCGAAGCCAGGGCTAGCAGCAAGTTTCTAATAAATATGCCTCACGTATTTAACAAGCAATTAACATAGTTAATGGCAGTTTAATGTTGTCTCAGTTGGAAAGCGTTTAGACAAGGTACAGATAAGTAAGGAAAGCGACCTGTACTTACTCTATTTGTTTAAAACGCACATTTCTTAACGCATTATGGAAAAATATATTTAGATACTAATAGCGCAATATATGTAGATAACATTTACCCACTATTCGTTGGCAACATTTTTTTTAAATATTTTTATATCATAATATAGCAAACAAGCAGATGGATATCCTGATGGAAAGAGTCAAGCATCGCCTATAAACACCAAAGATGTTAATGGTACGTTGCTATCTTGTGGCGAGGTCTAATGCCACATGCATAAGTTTACCGGCTAACTTATCCTCCAAACTGGAACACGTCAGTGACTATAACTGACGCTATTGCAGAAGGAATAGATGAGGCGGTGGTACCAGACCCGGGCGAGCCAATGCAGAACTCTACCACCTAGTAGCCACGATGGTAGTGACTCGCATAGCCAATCGGTCGCCTTTTACGACCTGCCTAGCAGAACGGCAGTTGGCCTATTCTTCAAAGGAGCCCGGGACCAACACGGGGAAATACAAATCAAATAGAATAAAATAAGCTTTTATTAGGGGTCCTTAATGTCCGATACCTATATTTTCGCAGTGTAGCTGCAGAGACATTATGTCCGTCCGTTCGTTTCTCCACAGCTTAGCTTAGACTCTTAGTAAAAGATAACTGTAATTTGGCATAAATATAAATATTTATGTCGCCGACAAAGTGGTAAAATAAAATATTGAAAAACAATTTTAGGGTCACTCCGCTACAGGCAAAGTGGAGATATCTTTTTATTTTTTATTCATTTAGCGTACCTCATGGTGTGGATATCGTTGGATGGATCTTTAAAAATATTGTGGGTTTGTGAAAACAATCCGTTCGTCAAATAAGCTTTAAAGCGCTAATTATTTGTTATTTGTTGTTAGAGTCAAGAGACCTCGAACTCGACCCCCCCCCCCCCCCCGTCAGCTAAACAGTTGTTTCTGGATGTCCAAAGTTAAAAGAAAAAATATTACAGCGAAGTAGGCGTTATAAGTTTTTTTTTAATAGAAAAGGGGCATCACCTGACGAAAAGTGATGAATACCAGATATTTTGCAATTGCGGTACATAAAACTACATTGTTCTGTGTTGTTTAGTCTTAGATAGCAATATTATACTTCTTTTGATTAGCTGTTTTCGTCTTGTCAACCCATTTTTTCATTTCACTTGCATTTCGGTAAAATTATAGTGTATAGAGGTAAGGAGGAACAATTTTGTGTATAAAAAGCGTCCATCATAGCGCATTAAATGATGGTGGCGCCACCGTAGCAAGTGAGTCAATTCTAAATATAGCGCCAAAATTTCTTAGAGTAGGATAGTGGATTAAACACGTAAAGGAAAGAAAGCGCTAAAAACGCTGTTAGATACTTTTATAGTGATTTTATAAGCGCTAAAAACGCTTAACAGACTTCACTCCTTTTACAATTGCTATATTCAAGGCAAACCATCATGATATACTAGCGCCAATTTTGCTATTTCTGGAAATTGGAACTATTGTTTATTACCACTTAATATAGTCGACCACATTTTCAGTTTTAACCTCATAATAGATGATTCTTTCTATCCTTGCAGTCGATAAGTAAAACATATCAAAGACTCGAGTAGGTACGAGAAGAATAACGTTAAAAATAATCATGACCACAGATAAAAAATAAACAAAGAAGCACCACAGATTATTAAGTGAAAGTACATGAGTTGTCTAACACCGGTTTTCTTATTGTAAAACACCACAAATGCTTTATCGATATTTGTGGTCGATTTTCTATGGTTTTCACTTTCACGTTGGGTGTTTTACTTATCATACAAATCACGATGGCTTGGAATAGGCTATTTGTACTCACTTCACTGGTAAAATAAGTAAATTAAATATGGTAGATTTCTGCAAAGGCTCGCCCGGGTCTGGTACATCCGCCTTACTTATTCCTACCATAATAGCGTCAGTTTTTTGTCACTGTCGTGTCCAATTTGAAGGGTAAGCTAGCTAATAAATTTATGTATGTGCCATTACGAACCTGCCATACGGATAAGAGTGCATCATTAACATCTTTGGTATTTATATGCGATCAGGAGAATCATCTTGTTGTTTGTTATCATATGCTAAAAAAGTTTCTGAGCTTATTGGAACAATCCAGCTTTTGGATGTATGTAATGTATATGAATGTTTGTTTGACTAGAACTCGAGTGTTAATGATTGGAACGCCATGAAATTTGGTGGGCAAATTAATAAGCCAAATCAGTCAACGAATCGTAAGAGAGGGTTCGTTCGATCGCGATCGTTCAAAGTTCGGGGCAAAGCTCTTCATTTTATTTAAAAAAAATAAGTGCGTTCAACTGTCACCTGTATCAGCAATTTAATTTTTACAAATACTTATTCAAATTTTGAACTTCAATAACTAAAATTTTGAAATCACAATACAGAGATGTGTCTAATACCGGTTAACAATTAGCAAACAATTGAGTAACAACGAAGCGTTCCTTAAATTGTTTGGATTGAATCAAATGGTAATTCGACATTTACAGGAACTGTTTTAGCTTACGCCTCGTAGAAAATGTTCCTATATCAGTAAAACGACTTGTTTTACTTAAACCGGACATAATACAGAGACGCATGTATTGTAGTCATTGATTCAAAAAACCCATTTTTTATATAAATGATTGTGGTTTTAAAACCTTTTGAAATAGAATACTCATACAATGTATGGTCATGTACATATTAAGAATGTAACATAGGAGGTCATAGGTAAATAGTGCTGCACTTAATGACCGGGGCGTTATCAACTGTGTTTTCCCATAACTGCAAGGTCGTCTCGCTAGTTAATAATCTGTTTTAATCGATCTTACTTGCACTTAATGTTACAAATATGTACTGCTGTGAATCAATAATATAGATCATATCTATTAAATAACAAAAGGTTTTACGTATTTTTTCCCCAGTGTTCGGCCGTGACCTTTTTGAATCAAAGCAAACAAGCAGATGGCTCTCCTGATGGAAAGAGACAATCTATAATATACATATACAATAGACAAATAATGGTGCGTTGCCATCCTTATGGCGAGGTCATAATACCACTTTCATATGCTTAACGGCTTCTTTATACTCCAAAACAGTTCCAAACACTGTCGCTATTACGGCAGGAATTAAGGTACCAGATTCGGGTGAGACAATGCAGAACTCTACCACCTATTAGCCACGGCGACGACAGACAGAGTTACTTTTGCATTTATAATATTAGTCTGGATTTTATTTTAATTTTCATACAAACAAAATGCTAGAATGTTATTTATCTGATGTGTTTGTTTAATTACTCTTTACCCAAGCTGGCAACGTGGCATTGTCAATTGGTACCTATTAGTTTGAAATTTGAATGTTGTGTTTTCACTTAACGGTTTACGTTAACATTGCATAGATAAAATATAAATACACTTTTAACTGTAATCTATACTAATATTACTGATTATTGTTCTTAATTGTACTGTTGTATATTTGTAACGAATAAACTCAAAAACTACTGGACATAAAATTATTTTACTATTAGAAAGCTAAACTATCTAGAAGTGACATAGGCTACTGTTTTACTCGCATGAGCAAAGGGAAGATAAGTAATGATTTTTTGTCACGCGAACAAAGTCGCCAGCAACTAAATAAAATTTGTTATAACGAAATTGTAAATAATTTAAAAATGAAGATTTTTATTCCTACCTACTCACTTGATTACCTTCTTGCCAGTCTGCTTGCCTACCTGAACGTCTAGTATTACGTTTAGTAAAATGTATAGAAGCATTTTGTAAAGGTAATGCATATTCTCAGAAATACGGTGTACCTATAGATTCTATTTATTGAATTGCTGGAGGTAGGAGTAGACGATCAAGTACGCATGCAAGTAGACAGGCAAGAAGAAAATCGAGTAAACGTTCAGTAGGCGTACAAGTAGTAGTATCGATTCTCAAGAAAAATCAGAAATCAGAATTTATGTATTCAGTTAAACAATGTCTTCGTGGCATAATGATAACTATCTATATCTATATTAATATTATAAATGCGAAAGTTTAGCTCTTTGGATGGATGTTTGTTACTCAATCACGCAAAAACTACTGAACGGATTAGGATGAAATTTGGCACACAGGTAGATAAACTTTCGCATTTATAATATTAAATTATAAATGCGAAAGTTTAGCTCTTTGGATGGATGTTTGTTACTCAATCACGCAAAAACTACTGAACGGATTAGGATGAAATTTGGCACACCGGTAGATAATGACCTGGAATAGTACATAGGTTATTTTTTATCCCGAAAAAGTGATTTGTTCCCGCGGGATTCACCAAAATTTTTATAATGTACCGGGCTGCACGCTGCAGCTAGTCTACTAGATAAAACATTAACTGATGCTACTTGATATTATTGTTGAGGGGGGATATCGTACTTACTCTGACATCACTCACTTCACCTACATTTTAGAAAAATTAAACACGAAATGTACCTACTTATACTAGATTTTTTCATGCGTATTTTTATAACATTAGATAGCAAACAAGCAGATGGTTTTCCTGATGAAAAGAAAGATCATCGTCTATCTAGACATCAAATATATAATGGTACGTTGCTATCCGTATGGCGGTATGGCATTACCACATACATAAGTTTAACGGCTACCTTTATACAGCAGTACAGATCTTTTGTCTATAAAAATTTAACTTCCTATTGTTTGTGTTTACGAGACTCAAAATCTAACTGATTGACGTGATAGGTAAGTACTTTAATGCAGGATTGACTTGGTATGATTTGTTCATAAGTAGCTATGATAGTAGCTAATTAGTTATGGAACAGAAGAGTTTTTCATTTTTTGTTCAGAAGTTCCGAAAAACAGAAAGTTAGCTATAACTGATCTACAACGAAGCGTGACCGGGTTCAACTAGTATAGATATAAAATGTAAATCTGAAATTTAAATTCAAAACTCAAAAATGTTTTATTCAAATAAAACTTGACTTGCACTTTTGACGAGTTGATATTTTTTATATTACCTAACTACCTGATCGGCCACACACAAAAGATCCGGTGGAAGAAACTCAACTAATATTAATCATAACCCTGAAGTAAAAGAACCCGTAAAAATAATTCAAAATGGTTTGCACATTAAATATTTGCAATGAAACATTACGCTATGAGTTATATTATGACGTGTTTATTTCGTGACATACCTACATATCAATAACAGGAACAGGAATTACTGCAAATTGGAATTATTGAAAATATAACAGTTACTTAAATGGATTAGAGGAAGTAAAATCTTTTGTAATTGCCTATTGACATGGTAATTAAATAATCTAAGTTCCAAATTCGGAATTTATAATATCGATTCACATATTTAAATATCTACTAAAATCGCAAGTCTTATTAGTAAGAACTAAGTGTCAATAGCAGTATCCCTAACGGGGAATAACAGTCGGGATCTCGTGATATTAAAAGAACAGCTAACATTAGAAAAGGGAACTAACTTTATGATATATTTTTGGGTAGTTAATGAGCAGATAGCTCTCTTGATGGAAAGAAGTAACGTCTGTATAGACACCAAAGATGTTAGTGGTAGGAATATCTGTTGTGGGAATACAATGCTATATCGATACCTACGTTTTTCAACTTCCTTACCATTAAATTTAGACCTAATTACCACTAAAATAAGTAAAGGGACCAATTAAAATATAAAGTATAACTGTATTAACTATTAACACGCATAAAAATAATTCAAAATATTTTAAAGATTAAAAATGTGCAATTAAGATTATTATTATGACTTAATATGAAGTGTATGTTTCGTGATATACCTACATATTAATACCAGGAACAAGAATTACTGCAAATTGGAATTATTTGAAATATAAGTTACTTAAATGGATTAGGGGAAGTAAAATCTTTTGTTATTGCCTATTGCCATGGTTATTAAATAATCGAATTCTGATATTATAAATTTATTTAAATATTATTACTTATATTAAAACCCAGTGTATCAATAGCATTTTGCGTGGCCGGAAATTGAACTCGGGATCTTGTCATATGAAATGAAAACATAACATTAGGAAAGGGAACTAACGCTTTATTTTAGGGTAATAATATATGGTTGGGATCTTCCTGAGGGTAAGAGATAACGTCTCTATATACACCAAATATGTAAATATTGCGTAGCTATCTGTATGATGGAGATGTAATTCCATATGGATACATTTTCTTACTTCTTTACCCTTCAAATCAGAATACGACTTTAATAAGTAAAGGAACTGGATTAAAATATAACAGATGTTTAACACACATAAAATAATTTTCATAAAGTTTAAACATTAAAAATTTGCAATTGTGTTGTTTCGTTAAGACGTATGTATTTCGTGACATACATATCAATAATTTATAGGAACAGGAAACACTGCAACAGTAGTTAATGGAAATATATCAGTTACTTAAATGGA
Organism: Apodemia mormo; assembly: GCA_036924255.1. Lineage (NCBI taxonomy): Eukaryota > Metazoa > Arthropoda > Insecta > Lepidoptera > Riodinidae > Apodemia > Apodemia mormo. The sequence goes on along the minus strand of JAUPFN010000010.1, from coordinate 8,946,446 downwards.
TTAGAGGAAGTGTAATTTGTATTTTATTATTGCCAATTGATATGGTTATTAAATAATCGAATGTCCAAATTTAAAATGTATAAATGCAATTATACATGTGTTTTTATCGTGCATTGAACCCGTGCTAGGGAAAATATAGATATTAATGTTTATTCAGACATTAAATATGTATTTCTATGTACCATTGATTAAAACCCATGTCACGAGCAAGTAATTTGCTTATTTTGTGGGCTGTCTGGCGATTTTTACTATCTAACAAAAGTCTAGCAAGTGCAATATGATTCTCTACGTACCAGCTCTACGATCCTGAGACCGATGCACCAGTTCTCTTTGAGGGCCGCAGCTGCCCGGCTGTCCCTGTCGTTTGCGGACCCCTCCTCTCCCTTCTTGGCCTGCGCCTCTGCCTCTCTGTCTCCCGCCGACATTGCCCACACCACTCGCGCTCCGCCTCCGTATTCAGAAATCTAAAATCAAAACAAGAAATTGTCATAAAAATAAAAGACCCGACTGCGATTCGATCCGAAAAACATAACCCTCCTAGCGTAGTCGGGTAAAAATGATTACAACAAAAGATAAGCTAACCCATGAAGCCGTTTAGACTACGAAAAAAAAGTAATATTGTAAATATTACAAAAATTATTACAGATTACAAAAAAATATACACATGTAAGAAATTGGTATGAGGAGCAATGCCTGGTTTTATTGTCTTCTAAATAATCTGAGATTTTATAATACTCTTTTTTACACAGTTTTGTTTTAACATACTCTTTCCTGATAGGTAGATAGAGCCCTTGTACGTAGCTTCGGGAAGTTTATTATAAAAGCGTAGGTATACATTCCTTCATAAAGGGGTTTTTATTCGATGGAGATGATTTGTGTCATGAGAAGAGAGCACCAGAGTCAAGAGAGCACCAAAGGTATTCCCATTTGAGTACCAATCAATATAATAGCTTGGTGCTCAATGGGAAACATTAAAAATATTTAACTGTATTGCCTTTTGAGCACCTACGGTGCAGTAGCTTCTAGTGATGGGGTGTAAAATAAAACATATCGAAAAAAATGGCAGTACTTTTATTTTCATATTATTTTGAGAAAACTAAGTTATTATAAATAATATCACAATCAGTCTTAGGTATATTATTTTCTTGGTTCTTCGAATATAATATTTAGTAAGCTTTGCTTATGACAATTTTATTAAGCTTCGCTTCAGTGGCTAACAAACGGGCTGAAATAGCGAAAATGGGGAAACATTTGCGTTGTTTCGGCTATTTTGTTTACTATTCTGAGTGTTAAATGAACAAATTTTTTTAAACAAAATCCACAGCATACACTTCAATAAATACGCCATATAACAAACTAAACAAACCAAACATTAATATTAATAAAAAGAAATACTGTATTTACTAGTTTCATGAATCTTAAACTGGTATGCGAGTTCAAATTTTTCGATTCTAAAACAATAAAAATTTACTTGTATAATATACATAATGTAAGTGTTATTAAGAAATATTATTTAAAAAAACAATAAGAGTAAAGACTACTTGAGCGTAAAGACGATTGCTATGAGAAGTCTGATTTCTTAATATTAATTATATAGAGTTTAATTTTTTTTCTAAAACTACTAAAAAAATTACTTGTATAATATATAATATAGTATAGTTATAAGTACCTATTTAGTAGGAAGTTTTATTGAATTAAAAACAATAAACATAAAGACTCTATTTTCTTGTTACGATTAATGTGATTTCTTTTATTTATTTTAAGTAAGCGAAGAACTTAGAAAAGAATATACCTAAGGCTGATTGTGATATTATTTATAATAACTTAGTTTTCAAAATAATATGAAAATGAAAGTACTGCCATTTTTTTCGATATGTTTTATTTTACACCCCATCACTAGAAGCTACTGCAGCGTAGGTGCTCAAAAGGGAATAAAGTTAAATATTTTTTAATGTTTCCCATTGAGCACCAAGCTATTATATTGATTGGTGCTCAAATGGGAATACCTTTGGTGCTCAATGCAGAGGTGCTTAAAAAATAGTTGCTCAAACGGGAATGCTCCGACAGGAGTACTTAAGATACCAAATCCCGGTGAAAGATTGCTGAACTCTTCCTAATAGCAAATCGTATATTTACTGGCTTCGTTTGTAAATATTGCCGTTACAAAATATCCTTACACTAAAGGTATTCTAGACAATACGTAATTCTACACAATTGTAAACAAAAAACATGCAAATTCCTAAATATTTTCAATCGCATTGTATGTGCAAAAATGTATTTTTAAACAACTAGGTACTTAGTATGTTAATACTAGGGCTGCTACCTCCCTGGATATGTCTCATACCCATCATGTCAATGCCGAACATGTCAATGCTAACTAAACCCGTAGCCTCGGTTTAGCATTGACAATGGCCTGGCCCATTGTACAGGTTGGCCAGAGACATCCTCTATTCTCACCTTTAATCACACTTATCTTATTTATCACTACCTCCTATTCACCCATACTGGTATAGACCAGTGAGGTATCTTCACGCTCGTATCCCCGAAAAGGTAGGCAGAGGTACAAGTCTAGTCGAAGTTACTTAATCCTACAATGTAAAAGGTAAAGGTGGCAAGCCGCCAACTGACTCTTATCCGGTCCCGGGCAACGTTGTTTTTATCAGCAAACTGAAAGAGCACATTTTTGGATTGCTCGACCCGGGAATCGTACCCGGGACCTCATATGGTCAACACTGACATCGGACGACTAGACCACAGAGGCACTAGACCAGTCAGGTGAAAAAAAAAGTGCGTAAACTGGGGACACATACTCCAACCAGGGAGAAATACTCCAACCATTCTTTAATATTCTAGGCCCCTTTTTGAAGAATAGATCAATTGCCTTTCTGGCTAGGCATCCTAGAAATGGCAAGAGAAGGCACGTCGTGGCAACTAAAGTTGTAGAGGGATGCAAAGTCTCGAAAGAGTTTTGACACCGTCGACGCTAGATGACAATTTTTTTTATATCATAAGATAGCAAACAAGCAGATGGGTCTGTCCACATGGAAAGCGTCAACCATCGCCTGTAGACCCCAAAGATATTAATGGTGAGTTGCGGCGAATCTTGTGGCAAGATCTAATGCCACATGCATAAGTTTACCCTCCAAAGCGGAACACAACAGTGACAAGCACTGACGTTATTGCGGCAAGAATAGGTAGGGCGGTGGTAGCAGACTCGGGCGAGACAATGCAGAACTTTAAAGCCGCCATACAGATAGCAACGTATCATTGAATTTTTTGGTGTCTATAGACGATGGTTATCTCTTCCCAATAAGAAAACCACTTGCTTGTTTGATATTCTGTGAAATAAAGAGTTGCTTGAGCTAAAAATAGCTCGCCACATATTTTGCGATTGCATGTCGCTCAGTATAAACAAAATAGCGATCATTGAATCGGAACGCACGCATATCAACTTTCCAATACGCATAGCGCACATAACAGTCGGTGACAGTATCATTTCTGCAATACTTTATTTGGAAGTTGGAACGCATTTATAGCACACTTGCTAACTTTGACCACCCCGCTAGATGAGTGGTTAACGATCTTCACTATGCAATCGTTGGGACTTGGGTTCTATACCCGATGTTAATGTGATAAATATAGATGTTTATATTTTCAGGTTTAGGGCTTTACATAATATGATTCAATTATTGCACAGGTTGACTGGTAGAATACTGTACACACTGAATAGATAAAAAGTAAAATTATCTAATCTATACAAGTAATAAAATCGTAGGAAAGTCAAAACTGGACATTGAATATTTTTTTAAAGAATACTTGGGGGTGACAAACGATATCGAAGCCAAAAATATAGTTTTTAGAATTTTTGTCTGTTTGTCTGTATGTATGTCCGGGGTAAACTCAAAATGTACTGCATGGATTTACTTCAAATTTTGTATGAATATTACTAATAGGTCGGGTCAACATATAGGCTACATATTATCACGCTATCACTTACGGGGGAGGGGCTGTGCGGAGTAAACGAACTCCGCGCGGACGAAGTCGCTGGCAACAGCTAGTTATCTAATAATCTAATAAAAATGTATAAGTACGGATACCCATGCTTAGATATCGAAGTTCATTGATTATTGATTACAAAGAGATTTGCCGAACTCGTGACTAGACTCGTTAACGCGTTGATATTATTCGCGCGGGGGTCATGCTTTTTGAATATTAACACTAATTTCATGGAGGTTTACTATGTGGTTAAACAATAGTCTAGTTTTACTACATTTTTATTACATAATATGAACAGTAATCATCGTGTTCTTTAATATATACGAGTTGTATTTTAGCAGTCAACCTGTATATTAAGTAATTATGTATAATGTAATTAGGTGTGTATTAGTGACTAATTAACGAGTGATTAACAAGCAAATTATTTGTCTTATTCGAGCTTAAATTAATTCGTGGAATTTATTAGAAGATATCGTTATGTGAAAACAATTTTCCTGAATGAAAGAGATAACCGTCGCTTATAGTCAACAAAAATGTCAATGATGCTTGTTATCCGGTTGGCAGATATGTAAAGCAAACAAGCACATAACTCTCCTGAAGGATAGATTTTACCATTGCCTAATTAATATGTCTAGTCTGCAAGAAATCGTGATGATACTAAATCCATAATACTAATAATATAAAAGTCAAAATTTGTGTTTGTCTGGTACGCTTTCATTGCTAAAGAGCTGAACCAATTTTAATGAAATGTAACTACATTTATTATACAATAAATAGTTGAAGATGTAGAGTCAAATATACGAATTTTTTTTCAAAAATCAACCTATTTGTGGTTGAATTTCATATTAAATTTATTTATAAAAAAAATATATATATATTGATGAAGAGGTATTACCTACTCGTGGGTGGAGCTGCGTGGGTCACCTAGTATTTTATATACATACATATCTTCACGACAGATCTCTTATGGGGTAGGCAGAGAGAACCGAGTGCTATTTTATATATTTTATATAGATAGTAGATACTGCGTTTTCATTTTTAGGGTTCTGCACGTAAAGTAAATAATTTGCTTACTTTCAAGTACCTAAATAATTTACTTACTTTGGGGTTAGATCAATTCCTGTAATTTGTCGAGCAATATTATTATTATTAAAGTAAAAACGCAACCCGTTGTCCGCCTGTATGTCGGTCAAGATATTTTTCTTCAAGGAACGAATTTTTAGAACGCGTAGAATATTTGATATGAATTTCAACTTAATGAATTAACGGTCTCTATTAACTATGAAAACAATTAAAAAAAAGTATCTTCACGCCCATATCCCCGAAGGGGTAGGCAGAGGTACAACAAGTGCACCCACGATTAGCCGAAGATACTTGGTCCCACAAATGTGATAGGTGGCAAGCCTATCGCCAACTGGGCACTTTCCAATCCCGGGCAACTTTGTGTTTCTCAGAAAACTGAAAAAACACTTTTTTTAAAGTGCCCGACCCGGGAATTGAACCCGGGACCTCATGTGGTCAACGCCAACACTGGACCACTAGACCACAGAGGCGAAAAACAATTAAACTTGTAATTTAACGTGATCAAAAGATAAGCCCATATACATATGTCGCATATTTTGCATTTTTTTGCGATTTCAAAACGAAAAACGTACATTTTAATTTAGGTCAGAAAAATACAAGTTTGTAGAGAACCTTCAGTAAGCGAGTCTAACTCGTACTTAGCCGTTTTTTTTTTAGTTGCGCTCTACACGGTAGCACCCAATTATTTTATTTAACATAGACAACATAATACAGTTAAGTGACAAGGAAACTTAAATTTGCTACTTGAGTTTCAAAGTTAGTTTAGAAACTTAATGTTTTATTAATGTACATAAATTTAAATAAAACTACCATCAATCAGTAATTAGTTACAATGATAGACATTTAACTTTATTGTTTCCCGTAAGAGTTAAGATTTAGAGCATAGTATATAAAAAAATACCGACATTAAAAAATCTGATTAATTACAGAAATTAGAAATCAGAAGTACTTTATTCAATAAAACTATTTACAAGTTATTTTGACGCGGCAACATTTTTTATAAACTACTACAGGATCGGAAACGCGGCCACATGCTGAGAAGATCCGGCAGAAAAAACTCAGCGGGCTTTTTTTTCATTTCATTTTTTTTTCAGCTAGTAATAAATATAAATATATAAATATTCACGGGACAAATTACACTTACTGATCTAACCCCAAATTAAGCAAATTATTTGTCTGTGTTATGGGTACTAGCCAACGATACTAATACATAGATATACATATATAAATACTAGAATGTATTTAATAAACACCCAAAACCGGAAATACAAATATTTATGCTCATCACACAAATGCTTGTCCCCGTCGTGGATCGAACCCGATCCCCGTCGATTGCGTAGTCAGGGCCGATAACCTCTCGACCAACGGGGCGGTAAATCAAAATAAAAAATCAAAATTCTTATTAATGCTGTATCCGTTTATTATATTAAAATATGGCTTATTTTATTAACGGATAATCTGAGTTTCTAAAGGTGAAAGGATTATTAAAATCCGTCTAGTAGGTTTTGAGTTTATAATCCATTACATACAAATATTTTTTAAACTAAATTTGCAAAATATACATTACTTCAGATTGTTGTTAGGGTTCTGTACCTCAAGAGTAAAAACGTAGCTCTTATAGGATCACTTTGTTATCCGCTTGTCTGCCTGTCTGTCTGTCAAGACAAGATCTACAGTCTCTTGAAGCTGTAAAAAATCAAACTTCTAAGTTAAGATAAAAAGTTACAGCCGCTTATGCCGCAAAATACGTATATTTCGACACTCTCAAGGAATCAAATTTATAGAGTGCTTTGCGTTGATCTAGAACTATGAAATTTGGCTAGTAATATCCCCGTATACTACAAGTACTGGGAAAACACATTTTCCCAGTACTTGTAGTATTGAGAACTATACATTTTCAACTTTTAAACTAACGCGTTCTACTATCATTTTTAAAAATATATAAACGGGTCAAAAACGCGTACATATATAAAACTTACATATACGTTCTGACCACGGTCAATGTAACTTGGTCGAAGCGTCAAGCTTTACAAGTAAATTCTATATATGTATGCGTTTTTGACCCGTTTATATATTTTTAGAAACTATACATTTGTTATGAAATCATAAAAAATATAGTCTGTATTTAAAGTGCGTAGGTTTTGAAATATGATTTCGGGAAAAGTAATACTCGATTTCTGAACTTTTTTATAATATATATCTACAAATTTGTACTGAACCCACGACTCGCCCGGTTTTATCATTATGATTAAAAAATACATATAGCCATTAATTGAGACTACCCCTATTAGTTTCAATAAACAACATGAAAGATAAAAAAGAGGTACCTTTTTTATCACAATTTAATAGCAAGCTAATTTGATTATCAGAGCGTGTTAAGAGATGACGTCTAATAAAATAATTAAAATACATAAGTACTAACATACATAATAACTTAGTTAAAATATGAATATTACTAACTATTAACTAGTAAGTTAAATAGCCTATTTTTAGACAACTTCAAAAAATAAGTAATGTTATTTAATAAGTATTATTAAATAACATTATTAAATGGAAATCCATTCCATAAATATTAATAAAAAAATTATATGATGACTGTAATTAATTTATATTGTAATAAAATAATTATAATCATCCATGATTTACATATTACGTATAAATATTCCTTAATTTGGTTATATTATTACAAAAAAAAATATACACATTTAGGTAAATTTTCACTTAAGCTCACTGAAAACAAAGAGGCAGTTCGTTCTTCTACGGCGTTTCAGAGAATTTTATGTTTTTTTTTATTATTACTTGCTATATTTTTTCACAAGAAATCTTTTCCTTCCTTTTAATTAACCCAGTGAGTATTTTTAAAAGAAAATTTCAACTGTACGTTAATTTTGTAAAACACGAAAATATATGTCACGTATGTAAGTGTGTAAGTAGATTACTAGTAATTCAAATTATTTTACCTATTTTACAAATGTCAGTTTTATATATATTTTATTTTATATAACAATCTTAGTCCTAATATAGATACCCAAAAGTATTATTTTAAATAGCTGTATGTACCTAAGATAATACCTATTTATAATAATACCAATTAAATTATAATTATTAATTTAAAATTTATTTAATAATATTATGTCAACACATTTAATAATTCAGTAAATAAAATGTATTCGATTTACTGATATTTAATGTCACTGATATCTAAACGCACAAAAGTAATATAATCATACAATATTTGGAAAATCTTACCAAAAAGTTTGTATACGAGTTCCACTGCCCAAAAAGTTTGCCAACAGTCACACAATCACTGTCCCAATTGTTTTTAAAAAAAGACACTTGATTTGAAAATGGAACACGTTTGGCGCGTGCCGTCTTTAGCTTAGAACAAGAAAGGCGAGTGAGCTTTACGTTCTTCGCGAGTCGACTACTGCCCTACCCGTTGTCAGTGTACCTCAACACTTCATTAAGTACAAATAGTACTACTGTATTATGATCTGTGTTCATCCCGCATATAAACCTTAACATAAACAAAGTGAAATTCGCGGAGGCTGACCAAAAATTAACTAGTAGAGCGTAGTGCCGGCGGCGTAGTAAGCTATGGTTTTCATTCATGCTAATTCCTTTTATAGGATTATGAAAACATTGAAGTAACCACAATACATTTAGTCATACTATTGTTGAAACAAAAACAGTTACAAAATGATAAACACATTATAAAGCGGCGCTACGTGTTTTAATAGGGCAGCATTATATTTTCTTGCATTTACAATTCAACCTTGTTCTTGTTAGTGACAGATTAGATCAGCTACTACAAGTTTTGTTCCGTCTCTACTCTCGAATCTTTTTGTTTTTTTTTCGTCATTTAAGAGTATTTAAAAGTTGAGCCTTTTGTAAAAAAATTGATAGATTAGTTAACCGGCAATTTTATACTTATTGATATTCTCAACACTTGAATCAAAGGTTTTTTGTCACTCAATAAATTATAATCTCAAGTACTTATGTTTATACTGCCATTTCAATATTTAGGGTTCGCTTGCACCAAGCTATTTAAATATATTTAAAGTTATTATTATAGTTAAATATACTTAGACAAGAGTCGCCTCTGTGGTGTAGTAGTCAGGTGTCGGAGTTGACCACATGAGGTCCCAGATTCGATCCTGGGTCGGCCAATTTAAAAATGTATTTTTTCAGTTTTCTGATAAAAACAACATTGCCCGGGATTGGAAAGTGCCCGATTGGCGATAGGCTTGCCACTTATCACATTGTGGGACCAAGTCGAATAATCGTGGGTGTACTGCCTACTCTTTCGGGGATACAGGTGTGAGGATACTTAAATATACTTAAAAAGTATTTAAATAGTTTGTTGCAAGCGGAGTAGGAGTAAATTATTTTATTGCTAAGTTTATAATATACTCTCTAGTCGTAGTACGAAGATCCTGGAGAATTCTGGGAAATTTTGATAACTTTTAGGTAATTTCATATTGACCGTATGGCTTAGTAGACTGATTCTTGATCTAGATTCTAGTGCATAGCCTTCTTGATTCAGATTATGCTTCGCATCATAGCAATCCAAATTTTTTTTTTCTACGTGCAATAAAAAACAATAACTTTTTTAGTTAGTACATTGGGTAAACCATTCGGCATTCGGCAAGTGGTTCTCTTTATGAAAAAAATACAACCATCACCTATAAACACCAAATATATTGGCGATGTATTGCCATACGTGGGGCGGGGATAAATATACCACTTGCCTATGCAACCTATGGTTTAGCAGCTAGTTTTCCTGCAACCTGGACTGCAACCACAGACCATACGAGTATTAATAAATACGATGTTGGACGGAAGTGTGTAGGCGTTCATATGAGTAATTAATGGTTGCTAATGTCAAAGGCTTGTAAATAAATAAATAATAATAAATATTCACGGATCAAATTACACTAACTGATCTAACACCAAAGTAAGCAAATTATTTGTTTGTGTTATGGATGTTGGTCAACGATACTAATTATACATAGAAATACACTTATAAATACCAGAATATATTTAATAAACACCCAAACCCAGAAATACAAACATTTATGCTCATCACACAAATGCTTGCCCCCGTCGGGAATCGAACCCGAGCCCCGTCAATTGGGTAGTCAAATGCTGTAGATATATTATATCGTAAAAAAATGTGCCTAGTCTCAACTTCCCTCCCACTTCGTCATTTAAAATGTGACTCTCGAATCTTACATCACAGATTTTTCTTAACACTCTTATTTCGACTCTCGTGTTTTTAAATTGTGAAATGAACTTATGCAGTTGATTGACTTATGCAGATGATATATATATATATATATATATATATATATATATATATATATATATATATATATATATATATATAAATCAATTGCTGTTCGTTTGTCTCGCTAAAACTCGAGAATGGCTGAACCTGGCTAATTTTGGTTTTGAATTAATTGTTGAAGTCCAGGGAAGGTTTAAAAGGTGAGAAAATATAGAAAAAAAATGAGAGTATATAGTTTCCTTCGTGTTGGTTCCGCGCTCCTTTGAAGAATAGACCAACTGTCGTTCTGCGAGGCAGGTCGTAAAGGCGACCGATTGGCTATACAAGTCATTATCATTGTGGCTACTAGGTGGTAGAGTTCTGCATTGTCTCGCCCGGGTCTGGTACCACCGCCTTACCTATTCCTGCCGCAATAGCGTCAGTGCTTGTCACTGTCGTGTTCCGGTTTGGAGGGTAAGGTAGCCGGTAAACTTATGCATGTGGCATTAGACCTCGCCACAAGATAGCAACGCACCATTAACACCTTTGGTGCCTATAGGCGATGGTTGACTTTCCATCAGGAGACCCATCTGCTTGTTTGCTATCTTATGATAAAAAAAACAGAGTAGTTAAAAAGGCAGAACAACGTTTGCCGGGTCAGCTAGTTAGGAATATTTTAGTAACACTTGCACATGAATACCACTAACAACTATACCAAATCACAATGAACTAAGAACCTTCTCTTTATTAACATAGTACGGACATTGATATCGTCAAGATAGAGCCCTAAGCCGAAGTTTTTTTCTTACAGGAAATACCGTTAGGGCAGACTATAAGCCCACTCAACCTAAACTCTGGCTGAGAACTTCCGTGTTGGTCCGGGGTCCTTTTGAATGATTGGTTATATACGTGTTACTACCATAGTGACTACTAGGTGGGAGAGTTCCGCAACGTCTTGCCGGGTATATGATACCACCACCTCGCATATTTCTGCCGCAATGGCGTCAATGCACGTCATAGTCGTATTCTGGCTTGGAGGATAAGGAGGTAGCATATAAATTTACGCGAGTGGCATTAAAACCTTGCCACACAGATAGCAACGTACAATTATAAACATCTTTGCTGTCTATAGGCGATGGCTGTCTCGTTCCATTAGAAGAGCCGTCTTCTTGTTTATAATCTTAGATTTAAAATAAAACTATGCTATCCCAGAAATCCCTGTTTCGGAGTAAGAGTTATTCAGATCAACTGCATAAGTTCATTTCACAATTTAAAAACACGAGAGTCGAAATAAGAGTGTTAAGAAAAATCTGTGATGTAAGATTCGAGAGTCACATTTTAAATGACGAAGTGGGAGAGAAGTTGAGACTAGACACATTTTTTTACGATATAATATATCTACAGCATTTGACTACCCAATTGACGGGGCTCGGGTTCGATTCCCGACGGGGGCAAGCATTCGTGTGATGAGCATAAATATTTGTATTTCTGGGTTTAGGTGTTCATTAAATATATTCTGGTATTCATATATGTATTTCTATGTATTAGTATCGTTGACTCACCGTTCAGCCGTTCTCGAGTTTTAGCGAGACTAACGAACAGCAATTGATTTATATATATATATATATATATATATATATATATATATATATATATATATATATATATATATATATATATATATATATATATATATATATATATATATATATATATATATATATATATATATATATATATATATATATATATATATAATATACGATACCACACTTTTAATATGGTATTCATTGAGAGTTCTGAGACTTTATCAAAAATATCAAGAATCAAAATATATCTTCGCGCAAAGTAGGGATACGATAAATTTCTGTCAAATCATAGATTTCAACATTTATTATTTTGGGCAACATTTTTATATTTATTTTAAATACAATTTATATCATAGGTATATAGATATAGTCAAATACATTATATTAGGCTGCAATATTTTGTCATTTAATACATTTACTTAGTAGTAAAAGTACTGTTTCACATAAATGATAAAATATTGCTTAAAATGGAGTTTTACCAAGCCCCGACGATGGGAATTATAGGATATACTTTTTATAATTTAGGATATCTTGCTAATATAGGTAGGTAAATTTTCTCAGTTTAAAATTAAAAAATATTTCTATGGCAACACAAAATGACTGATTAAAAATTGCGACAGCTGCAGACGCGACTATGAGGCCGCGACCGCTTATTCGACGAGTGTTGTAGAGTTTGAAATATTCGCTAAATTTTAGCGAAATTGTAGATTAACTACGAGGATTTCACAATACGACAATATTTTTAGTTTTATAAATAAAATAATTTCATTTTTTTATGTCTCCGACTCGTTAATGTCTATGCCCGGATGGTATTAGTTTTTTTATATGCTGTACAAGAAATTTAATACCATCTTACGTCCCGCATGGGCTGTCCGTACGGGCTGGACTAATTCTAAAAAAATGTAGCCTACACCGATTAAACGTGAGTGTAGCCGTTTTTAATTGTTTAATCAATTATAAAAAAAAGTATCTTCACCCCCATATCTCCAAAAGGGATGGCAGAGGTACAACAAGTGCACCCACGATTAGCCGAAGATACTTGGTCCCACAATGTGATAGGTGGCAAGACTATCGCCAACCGGGCATTTTCAATCCCGGGCAACTTTATGTATCTCAGAAAACTGAAAAAACACTTTTTATGTGCCTGACCCGGGAATCGAACCCGGGACCTCATGTGGTCAACGCCAACGCTGGACCACTAGACCACAGAGGCGATCAATTATATCCTTGCAAAATTTTACCGAAATAGATTCAGCGGGTTATCCGTGAAAATGTAATAAACAGGCTAACAGACTGATATTTGCAGTTATAATGTTAGTACGGATAAATTTCCTAACTTCGATCCTAAGACGTTATGCGACTATACCGAAGCCGGTAACAGAAGGCAGTTGTAGAGTTAATAAAGATAGTTTTAAAGATAATATCTCGGCTGTAAAGATTTAATGACAGATCGCTTATTATGTAGCTATTCGAAAATTGAAAAGTTACTTTCTAGCGTTTTCCGGTCTAGAAGTCACCGCGCGCATAACTGCATATATATGCGCGCACGCATAACTACGATTACTGATCACGAATTAGCTGTTGTTTTTGTAATGTGCTAGTGTTTACTGCGGTTTTGTCTATCACCTCGATGGTAACGACATTTTGGCTCATATCCCATAGTACCAAGTTGTTCAAATAAAAACTGGTTGCGAAAAACCCTCTTCTAAAAATGCTTAGGTATACATCTCAAACTTCTTGAACTCTATTTTGGTACGATAGACCTTTGTCTCAGAAAAAAATAGTATTTTTAATGAACATTTTTTGGCATTAAACTTAGTAAAACTGCAGCAACCGATGTCCCATTTCTTGTATATTTGGAAGGGGAAAATCTGCATCAAATCAGATCTTCACCAAAATAAAATGGGACTATTCGAGAAGTATACACTCTTAATCAAAAGAATAATAATTTTTAAAATTGGTTCATAAATCACCAAGTTCTGAGGTTAAAAAAACATACAGCCGAATTAATAATTTCATCCTTTTGGAAAGTCGATAGATTATTACGAACTTGCTAATTTATTATAACCCTATAAAGTGCACTATAATTTTTAAGATTTTAAATTAAACATATTATCGTAAAAGTTTTTTATGATAAAATTGCACCTTGGCAGTAGCCTCGGTCCGGAATGGCCTATTTAAGAATTATTTATTCATACCTCCCGGTTTTTGTGGTGCAACACAAAAAGTATAATTTTGTGACATTGTACGGTGATTACCTTCGACAAAAACTTGACACCGTCGATTTAAACAAGGCAATTTGTTTTACTATATCAACAATTTGTCGTCATAGAATTTTTGTTAACCTATTTCAAAAGAGGAATACTTTTGCAGTTGTATTTTTTAATAGTCCTCTTTTATTAAAAATACAGTTTAATAGAGTGGGTAAGCGGGAAGGATCATCCGATGGTATGTGAATCACCACCGCCCATGGACATCCCCAATAACAGAGGTCTTACAGTTGCGTAGACGGCCTTTTAAGAAAGATTAAGTAAGCCCTTTTCTTGACGATTCTTAAGTTCTAAGTACTATCCGTTCGGAAACACGCCCGGCAGTGGTTGATTCCACAAAGAAGTAGTGCGAGGCAAACAGTGCCTAGAGAATGACTTGCTGATTTCCAGATATCGAGGTGGTTAGGGTGGAATTTTGAATTTTACGGCAATGTCCGATGGTGAAATTCAACAGCGGAAATTAATTCGAACAATTCTACAGAACCCACATGAGTCACATGACTCAACCTTGACAAAAATAGTTAATACTCTTATGTAGATTGACTAGTGTGTGTATACTTATAGTGGTAGCAATATTGTATTTAAAAAAGATAAAATTGTGTATAAACATGAATATAGCAGACGTTCCCAAAATTTTCTTGTCACGACATTATCGGCGTTTGCGCGGCGCTAAACTAATATTGATAACTGTTAAGATGTACTTATTGATATTAGATTTGATATAATAAGACATATGTATTTAATATATTAGTCTATAATTTTAAGAAAACACAGTACAAATATAGTCACTGTGATGTGTGAGCTTGAATTTCGGTACATCTTCAAAATGAAACTTGACAGTGCCACTTTGATTTAGGCCGTTTTGGTTGGTCCTTAATTCCTGAACTACCGTGGTCCGATAATAATCTTACTGAATCTGATTGTAAAAGCCTCATTTCCTATCATTTTTTATACTTTTTCGCTTTTACTGTTATCTACCTGAAAGGGCGAAAACTGGACGTACATTTCTATATACTTCTAGTTAATTATATAACCGTTAGGTACGGTTTCCAAGACAGCTAAGCTTTCTCCCAGTACACCCTGAGCTCGCAACTCAGTGGTTATCAGAAGGTTGCCGCTGTTGATTCAGGTTTACAGAAGTTACGGAGGTAGGAACGAGAGGAGGACCCTTCACCTCAGAATACTGGAGACTAACAAAAGGCAATCTACATACAAGTAATCTGTGTTACACTTGCCCTTGTCACTTCTTGCTCCACGTTAATTTTGCGACACTTCTGTTAACACTTTGGAAAACCCATGGTATGTACTCCGTGGTATATACCACGTATATGTATACTATACAGCTTAGTAGTTTGCATCGTCTGTGCTTAATTTCAAAATCATTAGTTCAAACAGCTAGTAGACACAGTCAATAATTTTTCTTTTGTTTAAAAATATAGCAGACATCTTGTTAGCTCAATTAGTGGCAAAGTCCACGTATGCGGTATGAGTAATAGGTAATTTGACTAAATTAGTAATTAATTAGTCATTAATGACACATTTTCAGATCTAATGTTTGCATTATTTACATGAGACGTTCTAAGAACTATTGGAATAATACTGAAATTAATACTGCCTTCTCAATAATTGATCAATGATTCGTTTTATTTATTGTTTTCATATTGCTGAAAAGGAAACTCGAACTAGGTCATATGAAGGGATTCCTGAAACGACTTTCCTGTTAATTTATAATATCTATATATTTCCCCTTGTTGGTATAGTCCCCTTTTAAAGAATATGCCACCCCGACAGGCAGTTTGTCAAAGGTGAACAATGGGCCAAACATGTCACTAAAATTGTCTCGCCTGGGTTTGGTACCACCACATTACCTATTCCTACCGCAATAGCGTCTGTATTTGTCATTGTCGTTTTCTGGTTCGTAGTAAGGTAATCTATTTATTTATTTATTTAATACTTTTTTTGTACACAGAACAATTAGAATAAAAATATATAAACATAACATAAATACAATGCTTATCTCTACTTAAAGAGATTTCTTCCAGCCAACCCGATAAAGGAGTTTTTTTTTTATATCATAAGATAGCAGATGGGTATCCTGATGGAAAGAGTCAACCATCGCCTATAGACACCAAAGATTTTAATGGTGCGTTGCTATCTTGTGGCAAGGTCTAATGCCACATGCATAAGTTTACCGGCTACCTTACCCTCCAAACCGGAACACGACAGCAACAAGCACTGACGTTATTGCGGCAGGAATAGGTAAGGCGGTGGTACCAGACCCGGGCGAGACAATGCAGAACTCTACCACCTAGTAGCCACGATGTTAGTGACTCGATAGCCAATCGGTCGCCTTTTACGACCTGCCTGGCAGAACGGCAGTTGGCCTATTCTTATTTTTTTTTTTTATTTTTTTTTATATCATAAGATAGCAAACAAGCAGATGGGTCTCCTGATGGAAAGAGTCAACCATCGCCTATAGACACCAAAGATGTTAATGGTGCGTTGCTATCTTGTGGCGAGGTCTAATACCACATGCATAAGTTTACCGGCTACCTTACCCTCCAAACCGGAACACGACAGCGACAAGCACTGACGCTATTGCGGCAGGAATAGGTAAGGCGGTGGTACCTGACCCGGGCGAGACAATGCAGAACTCTACCACCTAGTAGCCACGATGGTAGTGACTCGATAGCCATTCGGTCGCCTTTTACGACCTGCCTGGCAGAACGGCAGTTGGCCTATTCTACAAAGGAGGCCGGGACCAACACGGCGAAAATTATTATGGTTAGATAACTAAACTAAATATATATATCAATGAAAATACAAAAAAATAATTACATACGGTATAAGGAAAAATTACAATTCTGTTAGAAAGTGTTCTTTGACGCGTTTTTTAAAAGAATCAAAAGTCTGGCAGAGGCGAATCTCACTAGGCAGAGAGTTCCACAAACTTATTGCATGTACCGCAAAGGAGTGCGAGTAGGCAGCAGAGTTACTAGGAGGAAAGCGCAACAAGGTTCTAACGTTAGAGCGACACGGGGTATCAGGAGAGTGCAAAAAACTAAAAGAGTCACGGAGATATTTAGGGGCTATAGGATTGAAAAGGATCTTGTATAGCAAGCAAAGGATATGAGTTTTTCTCCGCTGTCTAATAGGAAGCCACCGAAGTTCAGCTCGGAAATTAGGAACGTGATCATACTTTTTTATGCCATCGATGAAGCGAATACAAAGATTCTGCAATCTTTCAAGCTTATTTAATACGGTATTGTAATAATTACGGTATAATTATTTAATACGGAATAATAATAATCGGTAAACTTACGCATGTGGCTTGTTAACCTACCACATGGACAGAAATACAGCATTAACATCTTTTGTGTTTATCGGCGATCTTTTCATCAGAAGTCATCTGTTTGTTCTTAGATTAAAATAAAAGTGACACTAGTTCAATGTAAACCTGAAACCTACAAAATAAAAACCTGTACAAATTTATTTTAGCTTTGTCTACTTCTTGTTCTTTAACCACATATAAAAATGTGTAAACGGTTAACCCTCTAGGCCATCCCTGAAACTTCCCACTAAATTAAGGTATTTTAAGCGCAAACGAGTAAAATGTTTAAACAGAAAAATATAAGTACTTACTTTTTCTGTTTAAACATCTATGACAGTATATTAATTTTTGAAAGCTGTATATTTTGAAAACGATGATGGCATTCAACTCAACTTTTGAGATCTAAAATATTGCTTTAGCTAAATAATCGATAGGTTGAAAAATTTCGATGCAATGTAAAAAAAAAACATTTTATTTTTAATTTTCTTCATTGATAAATCCCAAACAAAGTGAACGATTTTGATTAAATTAAAGGTATTTGATGTAGTTTTTAAAGGAGAAAAGCTGATAAGATTTTTAAATCAATCGGTGCATTAACTTGAAAGTTATTTAAAAAAATTAAGTAAGTTTGCTAAAAACAACGTAATTTTAATATTTGATAAGCTATAAATTTTGAGAATTATATTCGATTTTGATATTTGAAACGGCATTTGACGTAGTTTTTTTAGTACCAAAATACGTAGAATACCAAAGAAGATTGGTTGAAAAATTTCGAAGCTATGTCGAAAAAACACTTTTTTCAAAATTTTTCTTTAACTATTACTTCCAAACGGATTAACCGATTTTGATGCAATTTATGTATTAGATGTAGTTTTTTTGAGAAATAGAGCTGATTAGTTTTTGTACTCGGTAATCGGTACATAAATCTGGAAGTTATATTAAAAAAATACTGTCTCACTAAAATTTTTTTTGTGTTTTTTCAAAATTTCTCAAAAGTTTCCGGACCGAATCGGTTCAAATTTTGAGGAAGTCTAAGTTGAGCGGAATCCAATCGAATGCCATCAACCGCGTTTCGATCGGTCCAGCCGTACAAAAGTTATAAGATGTTTACATACACACACAAACATACATACATACATACATTGAGAAAATAATCGGAAAAGGTTCCTAGGACCTCAAATCGTGGACATCTGGTGAAAACTCGATTTTCGAAAATCGGCATACGTAGTGGGAAGTAAAAAAAAATGGAAGCTCGTAATTCGTTAGTTTTTTTAATGTATATTCCACTATCATTCGAAGACGCCTGGACTGATATGAAAATGTTTGGTATGCTTTTATTCTCATGATTTAATGAAGTGAAGATTAGATTTCAGAGTTCCATTGATTCAGATTCAACTGCGTTTAAATAATTTGTAGAAAATGAAAACACGGAAATATTACTCTTGATTTTTTGTTGGAGAGTCTCATTTTTTACTTCAGCCTGTCTTTAGACAACCATGAACCTGGGGGCTTAGACAAAGTAACATCGCTTCGTAGTGAAACGATATCACAAATTCGTCATCGTCTCTGAATGTAACGATGCTGATGACAATTGACCACGTGATTTAGCGCAGCTTATGTCAATCCCATACATATTGGAACGAAGTTCCTTATCGCGCGTTGTGAACGGGGGCTAGAGTGAAAAAGTTCTTACGAAAAGTTGTCACGACACTTTTTGCTATAGTAAGCTATTGTAAGCTGTGTGGCGTGCGCATGTTTCTCTCTCTCTCTCTCTCTCTCTCTCTTATAGAAAGCAAACCAGATATTTTCATTTCTATTATTATTACGAAAATTGAGCCTACTGATTAAGTTTATATTACATTATATTTGTTAATAATAAAAAATATATTATTATAACTTAAAAAAAAAAAAAAATTTATTACAATTCCTTCACTAATTAATCGAAAGGAACTTCGTTCCATCCGGGTGTCCCTTAACACCTCTCAAGTTTTTATTATTTTCTAACTTCGTTATAGTTTTTATGTTGTTAACTTGTCGAAGCTCTCTTGTCATAGGCAAAACAGAGATCTTTTTAGCTGCAGCAGTGTTGCATGTTTGGGGAAACATTTTTTTACTCATTATTTAAAAAAAAAGTTTGACTAATTGCATTTTCAATTCTTGAGGTTCATCTATCAGTTTCAGGTTAATCCTACCTTCAGGTAGTCTTAGTGGCAGTTTACTTCCTACCATATATCAACAGTGCGTTTATTATATTACTAGCTGTTGCCAGCGACTTCGTCCGCGCGGACTTCGTTTACTTCGCAGAGCACCTCCCCAGTAGGTGATAGCGTGATAATATGTAGTCTATATGTTGACCCGACCTATTAGTAATATTCATGCAAAATTTGAAGTAAATCTATACAGTACTTTTTGAGTTTATCCTGGACATACATACAGGCAAACAGACAAACAGACAAAAATTCTAAAAACTATATTTTTGGCTTTAATATCGATTGTAGATCACGCCCAAAGTATTCTTTTAAAAAAATATTCAATGTACAGTTTTGACTTTCCTACGATTTTATTATATGTGTATAATATAGATTCCACTGTCGGCAACGTCGGTAGTAAAAGTCCATTATTATGAGGTAAATATAATAAATAATGCATTTCTACTTTTAGTTCACTTCAAACATAATATACATATTTGGTAAATTAATTAACTGATTTCGCTTTTTAAAATATTTTCAGACGATGTATATATTAAATGCTAAAGATTCTTTGAAAAGCGAGACGGTTGGATTAATTTTAAATTTAATCTTTACATATAAAAAGTCCCAACTTACCAACTGACATCAAAGGCCTAAACTTTATATCAGTCAAAACAACTTAGACCAGGAAGGCTAAAAATTTTCACAATGATTGTTATTACGATGAAGGCGAGGAATTAGAAAAGATTTTTCGAAATGCACCCCAAACGAAGTGCAAACAAGATGGTAAAATAGGGGGTGAATATATGATTTTATTTACATTGACATATTTATTTACTCATGGGCGAAGCTGCCCGGACCAGCTAATCTATACACATAATAAAGGCGTAGGAAGGTCAAAACTGTACATTGAATATTTTTTTAAAAGAATACTTGGGACGTGATCTACAATCGATACCGAAGTCAAAAATATAGTTTTTAGAATGTTTGTCTGTTTGTCTGTATGTATGTCCGGGGTAAACTCAAAAAGTGCTGCATGGATTTACTTCAAATGTTGCATGAATATTACTAATAGGTCGGGTCAACATATAGGCTACATATTATCACGCTATCACCTACGGGGGAGGAGCAGTGCGGAGTAAACGAAGTCCGCGCGGACGAAGTCGTGGGCAACAGCTAGTATTCAATACAATGGCAAAATAATGTTTGCCGGGTCAGGTAGTATTTAAATAAAAATAAACCCTTCAGTTTGATACTACAGAAAAGCCTTTTTTATATCTGATAGCAAATGAGCAGATGGCTCTTCTGATAGAAAGAGAAACGGCGGGCTACTTCACCCTCCAAACCGGAACACGATAATTACAATCACTGACACTTTTGCAGCAGGAATAGGTAAGGCGGTGGCACCAAATATCTGGACGAGACGTTGCGGAAATCTACCACCTACTATCACTACATATTATCACGCTATCACCTATAGGGGAGGAGCAGTGCGGAGTAAACGAAGTCCGCGCGGACGAAGTCGCAGGCAACAGCTAATATTAGAATAAGGCTTTGGCTGCGTAACTTATGTACAATGCTTAATAAAGGGTCACGTTTTATCGTTAAGTTCATACACGAACTACAAACAGAACATTATACACGGCTAATGTATTGGCTGTATAGCCTATTGTTCTCTTGCGTTCGTTTGACATTTTGACAATGTTACCATAACATTATAAAATAACGCTGCTCGCCCGACACCCCGCTGCGTAGTTAGGATTTTTTTAATAAATAATTAAAAACACAGTAAGACCACAACAAACCAAAATTAAATGTTTATCAAATTTCTATAGGGCCAAACGGTAGTAAACAAAAAGAAATTTCCTAAATCGGCCCAGGCGTTTGCGGAATCGGGGAACACATATCAAAACTAATCCGTTGAATTGAAAATCTCCTTATTAAATTTAAATTGGTTAAAAATCATTCTGGACAGGTTTTGCGTAGAAACCATTCTTAGCAACACATGCGTTGCGAAACGAGAATGCTAATTGCGAGTGAATTGCACTGTTAGTTTGCTTTATTCTATGGCTTTTAATACATGGCACTACGGCGTCATCCGGGATATCTTACGTAAATCATCCTAAGATTTAAAATAGGCAGACATTTGATAGATTAAGAAGGTCAAGAAGCTTCTCTTCAGAGAGATTAAGAATAAGATACAATTATCTTATTCTTAATCATAAAAAAATATATATAAATTACGTGTCACGTTGTTTGTCCGCAATGGAAGCCTAAACTACTGAATCGATTGCAATGAAATTTTCTATATATCTACTGTTTGGTCCAAATTAAAAGATAGAATAGTTTTTATCTCAATACTCCCTCCGCCTCCCCTAAATTAATCTCTAAATTCTGTGCCTAAATACTGCACCAAAATATTAAACACAACTAATTTGTATTGCAAAATAACGTTTGCCGGGTCAGCAGAGCAGGACCCGTGCTAAATTCTCGTTAATTGACGGAATCGATTACAAAACAAACGGGAATTTCGCCAAGTTGAACTACCGACACGTAGCTTAGTTGGTCAGACCGTTGCTCGGCTGTAAGCAAGGTTGTTGGTTCAAATCCTGCCTTGTCAACATTTTTCTTGGTTAAATTTTTAAAATATATTGCCACAAATATTTGTCCTCACATCAATTCAAATACGGCTGCAAATATTTTTTAAAGAAAATATTTGATCAATCGTACGAAAAAGTGAAAAATTTTAAATTAACATTGCTATTCTTTGATCTCATCTTCTAGAATCAACTCTTCAAAATCCTCTTTTATTCTCTGTCAGTATAACATTATGTTGGCTAGGATAGATTGCCCTTAGGCGTTAAGTTTAACCTTTGTACATTTTTTTTGTGCATTAATTTAAATATAAAAATAATAAAATTGAAATAGCCCTGTGAAGCCAGCTTGGACAGCTAAAAGTGAGACTAAATCTTCCCTGTAATTAAATAATAATAATGTATTAACTCAAATTCTTCCATTTTCTGTTTTCCTCCGTGTTGATTAGAGCCCCCTTTGAACTTCAAAGGGGGCTCTGGCGTCAAAGACCTTCTGCCATTCTGTCAGACAGTTCAACAAAAGCGAAATTGGCTTTACGTGTCTCTACCATCGTGACTATACTAGATGGTAATGTTCTGCAACGTCTCACTCGGGTTTCTTGGTACAATCTTATCTACTCCTGCCGCAATTAGTATCAGCGTTTGTCATTGTTGTGTTCCGGTTTGGAGGGTAAGGTAGCCGGTAAACTTATGCAAGTGGCATTACCATCCCACATGGATAGCAACGCACTGTTATCACCTATTAATTATCTATAGGTGGTGGTTGTCTCTTTCCATCAGGAGTGCCATCTGCTTGTTTGCTATATTTTAAAATAAAAAAACTTAAGAGGTGTCAATGGAATGGAACGAAGTTTCTTTCGATACAAAAAACCTGTGTACACTCAACAAAAATAATCGTCGCGACACCACACTGTTCAATGCGAAATAGAAATGAAAATATCTGGCTTGCTTTCTATAAGAGAGAGAGAGAGAGAGAGAGAGAGAAACATGCGCACGCCGCACAGCTTACAATAGTTTACTATAGCAAAAAGTGTCGTGACAACTTTTCGTAAGAATTTTTTCCGCCTAGCCCCCTTTCACAACGCGCGATAAGGAACTTCGTTCCAAAAAAACTACACTATAATTATACCAAATATACCTACTATGAAAAAGCGGTCGAGTGCATGTCAGACAGGCACATATTATGTACCACCGAGCGATATAACTGAGGTTTCGAATCGTACTATTTTAAATTATCACTTGGGTTTGAAACGTGTTGCCGCTCGGCTAGTTCCAAAAGATCTGAATTTTCTCCAAATCAATCGCAATTCCGATCCAACATTCATAAAACGCATTGATACTGGTGACGAGGCGTGGGTTTATGAATTTGACGTGCAACCTAATCAACAAACTTCGGACTGGCTACTTCCAACTGAACCGAAATTGAAAAAAACCACATCAAAGTCGATTAAAAGTCAAAGTTGACTATTTTCTTTTTCCTTGTATGGAGTCCTTTAGGATCTAATGTTTTTACTGTTTTATTAAGTATTAGGTGTGCCCGCGACTTCGTCCGCTTTTAAAATTTTCTAAAATAAGTCCCGGGGTTTTACCCGCATAGTTCCCGTTCCCGTGGGATTTCCGGGATAAAATATGTCCCTTCTCGGGTCTCAAACTATCTTTGTACCAAATTTGATCCAAATCAGTTCAGTGGTTTAGGCAAGAAGATGAGACAGACAGACAGACAGAGTTACTTTCGCATTTATAATATTAGTATGGATTTGTTGTGGTAGCGACTACAGTAACACGCATACGTACTGTGAATATTTCAGATGTCTACTTATTTCTGTTCAAGGGATAGATCACCACAGATAATCTATAACAGAGGGTAAGCCAAAAATATAGTTTTCTGAATTTTTGTCTGTTTGTCTGTATGTATGTCCGGGGTAAACTCAAAAAGTACTACATGGATTTACTTCAAATTTTGCAAGAATATTACTAATAGGTCGGGTCAACATATAGGCTACATATTATCACGCTATCACCTACGTGGGAGGTGCTGTGCGGAGTAACCGAAGTCCGCGCGGACGAAGTCGTGGGCAACAGCTAGTTTATGTATAAAATATAAATAGATCACTGTGACAGACATACAAACAACGGAGGCATATTAATAGGGATCCTTTTATGACTCTTTGGGGATGAAATATTAATTTTACTAAACTAGACTCGGTTGCCCAGGCCCTTGTAATTAAATTGTTGGACTTAAGCAACAAATAATTTTATTGTAAACAATATTATTATTAGAGAAAACGATACATCGATTTTTTCAAACCTCGATATATCGTTCGTAAATATCGATGTTTTAACATCGATGTTGAAACCCCAAACATCGACGATACATTCTTATCATAAACGATGTTCTATGAACGATGTTTTATCACAGTACCATTTTCCCCCGCTCTCAAGTACCCCAACATAATATTCAAATTTCAATACAAGTAATTTGTATGGCAAAATAGCGATCATAATCGACATCGATGTATCGTTCATAAATTCCGATGTTTTTGACATCGATGTTTTACTCTAGATAACATTGATGTCCTGATATCGATGTTTTTTGTGAACGATGTTGCATCCCTGATTATTATTCATTAAAGTTGCCCGCGATATCGTTCGAGCTTGTGTGATTGGAGTAAATCCCCGCCACGTCGTCGCCGGTTTTGGCGCCAACGTTCTTACGAGGGTTGGGGGTAAGGGTGACACAATAGGGAAAATGCGTAGTTTTTCTTTTACTAACTAAATATATTTTAGATAAGGATAAATAAATAATAGTTTCCTATGATGTTAAAATACATATATTTTCATTTAATAGATTCAGGCGTTACTAGGAGGAAATCCATAATTTAAGGAAGAAATTGTGGTATTTAATTTGCAAAAATTTCCGCGAAACCTTACATGGAACTACTGTGATGCAACTAAAACACCTTTACCTTTTGTGCATTTTTAATTTTTTTGTCATTATATAAGTGTACAATAAAGTATTAAATAAATAAATAAATAAATAAAATAAAATGTAGTGTAAGAAATGGGGCAAACTTAACCAACAGGTGAGAATTTGAGAAGACCACAGCGGCACAATAGTCCACCCACTTTCACCACACTTTCTTACACGTCAGAAGCAAAGGCAGTAATACACAAGTTATGTACTCAACACATGCTTTACTTCGCAACCGAAGCATCTTCAGTAGAGTCGAATAGCACTACACTCTATAAAGGGTGAAGCATTAAATACTTCACTCTATGAAGCGTCAAGTATTAAATGTTTCACCCTTCCATCCAAGTTTCGTCAAGTATTAAATGTTTCCATGAGTTTTATCTATTTATTAAAGCAGCGTGTTTCTTTTCAGTGGTTTTTTTTTTAAATTCAGTGGTATCGCGGAAATCACATAGAGTTCGCGGAAAATAACATATTTGATTGATTTTACACACGGATTATGGATAGTATGGATTAGCTAGCATTATAAAAGTTTTTGGCGAATCCCGCGGGATCAAGAAAACAGCATAATTTTTAATCGAAAATTCATGCGTCAAAATATCTGATGTTTTCAAAAATCGCTATTAGTTTTTTTCTTTAGAATCTCTACTTTCTGATGGTATCAAAAAATATACAATATTATGGAAAATGTTTGCAGAAAATGGAAAATAAAGAAAAACTATTTTTTGAAAACATCAGATATTTTGACGCGTGAATTTTCGATTGAAAATTATGATGTTTTCTTAATATTAAGTCAAAATAAGGAGAAAAAATTAATATTTTAAATGAAAAATTACAGTGTATTCGGGATATAAAAAAGCAACTTTATACCAAGTTTCGTGACAAAAAAAAACTATTTTTGTAGGAGACAAAAATAAAAAACCAAAAAGTCAGTTTTTCAAATTTTTCGCATAATTTTGAGAGATGAAAAAAGTGTAAATACAAAAGTTGTAGATCTTCTTATTGCCGATAACTTTTCCCATTCAACTTTTTTCGATAGGACTCGAAGTTTTGTCGAAAATCGTGATAAACCGTTTTTCCCCCTTAAAATTCCCCCCTTCTCACACACCCGAACTCAAATCGCCCGTAATTTATTTTTCCTCTTATTTTGGCTTTATTTTCTTCCATTTGCAATGGGTTTCATCTTACTGTAATTTTCTTTTGTTTCAAAAATTATCTACCCTAGCCTATACATGCATAACTATGGATATTCAATAATAATGTAGCTTTAAGTGAAATAATTTTATAATAGTTTCCGTGATTTCAGAGTTTTATTTACGAAAATTAAAATACAAACACGAAGCTAATATCATATAAAATATATTATTATACTATAGCATATAAAATATAATTAATTTAGATAACTGACAACCCTGGCCCATGGGGTGAGTTTGACCCGTTTTCAAGAGCACACTGTCCTATTTACCCGCTTTGTAATAGGTTTTATGTCAAAGGAATGTACTTAGTACAATAGTGACATTTAATTTTTAGTCACTTTTCAACTGATAACATTTGTATAAAAAGTATTATAAAACGATGCATAATATAAATATGTTATGGCTAACCAACGGATTAAATGGATACGCCTTTCAAGACAACTTCTTAGTTTGTCAGTATAACTTACAATTTATATTTGCACACAGAAATACAAAGTTATACTACCTACAGTTTACCGATGAAATAATCTCATTTTAGGGGTAATTTTTAAACCTTGTCAGCTCATTCGGTACAAAAAAACAGTACAACATGGTTTTCACAATATAATATACCTACCTAACCTACAAATGTGTGACATTTTTGACAGTGATAGGAGCGTTTGCTCATATGCGCGGCGACGCGTTTCCTTTCCAATGACGTGTCTATTAGTATTTATGTGGTTTATGGGCTAGACAAATAACATGCATTTTTCTAACCCCAAAATGAAAAAAATATTTGATTATGATTTAGGTATTATAATTCAACAATACTTGTCTATGTATTAATCCGTAAAGCAAAACTTTGTACTCCTTTTTAAGATAATTACGCGAACGGTTGCGGAGGACTGCAGAAATCTAATATTTATAAATAATATGCATTAAAAATACAATAAGTTATTAAAAATAAGCATTACACACATCACGTTCATGTAACATGCATGCATACTATTCTTAAAAAAAGATTTTATTGTTTGGTCTATGGTCAAAATTCGACCAAAGTGCGATATAGTGGAATATACTACTTTCAAATTTAAACTTAATACATGCAGCTATTCTTATCACAAAATTGTTCATGTCTCTGTCGGGACATGAATACAAAATTACTAAGGGTCTATTTATCTTCTAAGGAGATTTTTTCCAACAAAACTTTTTTAAGAGTACGTGTGATAAAAATATTGTGGTCAAGCAGGTAAACATATTATAGTGGATTTTATTTCACGCAAAATAATCAGAAATCAGAAATACTTTATTCAGTAAAACTTTTTACAAGTTATTTTGACACGTCAACATATTTTTTTTAAAACTACTACCGGATCGGAAACGCGGCCACACATATAATACATACAATTTAATACAAATACTATGAGGTTTGAAGGATTGGGATTTTCCCCGAGTTGGTTCCGGGTTCCTTTGATGAATAGGCTAACTGCTGTTCTGCCAGGCAGGTCGTAAACGGCGACTGATTGGCTATGCGAGTCACTGCCATCGTGGCTACTAGGTGGTAGAGTTCTGCATTGTCTCGCCCGGGTCTGGTACCAACGTTTTACCTATTCCTGCCGCAATAGCGTCAGTGCTTGTCATTGTTGTGTTCCGCTTTCGAGGGTGAGGTAGCCGGTAAACTTTGGCATATGGCATTAGACCTCGCCACAAGATAGCAACGCACCATAAACATCTTTGGTGTCTATAGGTGATGGTTGACTCCTTCCATCAGGAGACGCATCTACTTGTTTGCTATCTTATAATATAAAAAAATGGAGGGTAAATTAACCAGTACACTTAGGCATGTGGCATTAACACCCCGCCACACGGATAGCAACGCACTATTACATCTTCGTGTCTATAGGTGATAGTTGTCTCTTTACATCAGAAGAATCATCAGTTGCTTTTTTTAATAGGGTAATGGGCCCACCTCTCGTTCCCACCACTGTAACTTCTGTAAACCAGAATCATCAGTTGCTTGTTTATTATCTTATAGTAAATTTGAAAAAAAAAATCCGATGGAAGACGTTAAGCGGCTTGTTCTTGCATTGCAAAAACAATTACAACTTTTAATCACCCAGAATTATAACTTCTGCTGAAAAGTTGAAGATATCCAACATTTATTACTTAAATGTATAAAATATGAAACCAATAGAGCAAATAAATGTCTTAAAAAATTTAAAACTTAATAAATTAGACGTAGGATTGCTGCAGAGCATCCTAGCGGAGCCCAACTCGTGCTCTGCTAGGAGTTTATATAGCATTATATATCTTAATGTTAACAATTACCAATAGGGTATGATGGAGCTGACATGTCCTTGTGAACAAAAGTTCCGAAAGTAAATAAAGATAGAAAAACTTTTTATCAAACAGAATAAATTGATCCCAGGTATATTTTACATTACATTCAGGCTAACGCAGATGCTGACAGGGCACGGCTGTTTTGGGGCCTACCTGAACAGGATCGGGCGCGAGGTAACACCGCAATGCCACCACTGCAGCAGTGATAGAGACGATGCTCAGCATACTCTGGAGGAGTGTCCAGCCTGGTGCAACGAAAGAGTTGCCTTGACTGCGAAAATTGGCACAGATTTGTCCCTCACAAATGTTGTCAACGCCATGTTGCACGACGCGGGGGCCTGGAAGGCGATGGTCTCCTTCTGCGAAAGCGTAATGCGGCAGAAGGAAAGCGCAGAACGGGATCGAGAACGCCTCGACCCCACCAGGAGAAGGAGGCGTGGACCCCGTTACTAGGGTCCGCACCTGGCCCTGTAGTTCCGGGCGACGAATAGGGCTACGGTATCCCCTGCCTGTCGTAAAAGGCGACTAAAAGGGGAAGTGGGGATTGTGAGATGGCTGCAAGGGGAAGCCAACTCAGTGTCAACCCCGGGACGGACGGCGGCGTGGTGTAGCCCCACGCTACCGTACCCAACGGGAGGTATTGTTGTTGGAAGGGCCCGAGGGGGGCAACGTGCAGGGAGGCCGCGGTGTGTTCACTGGAGAGCCCGTGGCCACCCTAATGCACGGCAGATGGCTACCGGAGGGGTTTTAGTCGGTGAGAATCCGACATAACCCCGTCGTTCTTCCATCCCCCTCTAAGAACGGCGGGGTATCCATCAGGATTTCCCCTTCGTCAAAAAAAAAAAAAAAAGGTATATTTTCATGTAAATAATTTGATTTTTTACATGGTTTCATAGTAATTTTTCTTTTAAATTTGTTTACTGACTACAAATACCTTATGGCCTCGGGAAGCTTAGTGTAAAAAAGTATTCGTTGTCCAATAAATTAGTTAATTATTTTGTGGTGACGAGATACATACACATGAAGATTATCGTAGGTAGATACCTATGTGTAGGTATCAGGGAAGACCAAGACGGACGTTCTGTCCAAGGATGATGAGAAGATTGTTTTAAACCGGTGTAGAAGGAGTCATAAATGTAGTGCAGACAGGTAACTCTGTCTGGTCTGTGATGTATCATATTTTTATCCGCCTGCCCTGTTAGTAATCAGGCGTGAAGATATGTATGCATATATTAAAAATCTCCACATAAATATAATTATAAATACAAACATCGGATAGCCGATGTTCCGGCTAACGGAACATTCATTCCAAATAGGTTGCGCACGCGCACCTCAGAGCTATAGGACGGTTAGGGACTAATTAGCATAAAAAGTAGGTTTCACGGCGACAATTCATTTGTCTAGCTAATAGAGAAAGGTTGGTGCGACACAATCTACAAAGTACAAGCAAGCATAATAATTGCAGGAAATTGTGTCAAGTAAATGTCGGAAAAGATTTTTCAAAATCTCGCTGTTGTTTCTGCTCGCGGTCTTGTTTTGTTGATTAAATTTTTAGAGATAGCGGCTTGGGTAGGTATATGGGAAATATTTTAAGATAACTTTCAGAGATTATAAACTAATTCTATTTTGAATAAAAACTTTTGAATATTGACTACAGACGCATGAAGTCCTGAGTTTGAATCTTATAAATTCGTTCTAAAACATTTATAGCGTTTAGTATTTTAGTAAGAAAAACAACCATATAGCTTTCCCGGTGAAAATAGATCCATCGTCTGGATACACCATAAATTACCCCTCTTAAATTCCTCATACAGGGCAAGATACAGTCACAACACATACTTGATTTAGCTAATATATAAACGGCTTCAGTCTTGACCAATTTTTAGACCTGTGCGCAAGTGCGAGTTTATGTCATTTTAGATAGTAAAAAAAATCATTGACACGACATCAATCGTACCAATACCAAACCAATACCAATACCAAAGATGCATTAACACGACAGTGACAACCGTTGAAGCTAATACGGCAGAAATAGGTAAGGCAGTTCTGGTAGAACTGGACGAGACGTTAAAGAACTCTACCACCCAGCAGAGAGACCAAAATTTAATGTGTCCAATTTGTAGATAGGTTGGCCAGTTCTTATGTCATAGGAATTTAAATAACGTTAGCTAATCGTAGATGCACTAATTGAGCCTCTGCCTATGGATGTGAAAGTGTGGCTATCATTATGGTGTATGTACTAACAGTCATCTCAGCATACGGACATCATCTTCGCTCTTTTTGTGTGACAGAATAGCAAACATTCCAGCATAAAAACTGTCACATACACAGGTTCACAAAACTTGACGTGAAGCGGACATGCGGCGATAGCCTAGCCTATGCCAGTTATGGTAAAAATAAATCACACATACAACCCTACTTGTCTTTATTTCTTACAAAACTATTTAAGTAAACGTGTTTTGAAATGAGGACATTTTGCACAAAATAAAACATTAAAAAATATTTTATGTTAATAAAAGTAGCAAGTTTTTCACCATTTGAAATCTATATATTAAATGGGTGTGTGCGTTTATCGAGTTATCGAAATTTTAATGATGTAGTCGTTAGTGTATTACCTCATTTCAATGTAAAATTATTTAAAAAAATTTTGAGTACAGCCATTTTTGAATTGTCCACGAAAAACCAATTTTTCATTCAATTCAATTTTTCAATACAAACAAGCAACAAAAAACAAGTTGAAAATCGAGTCTAGCTGTATAAAGTTTAGCTTAAAAGTTACTTCATGGGTTCAGCAGTTCAGACCTCACATGAATTTGACGGAATTTGGTTCAAAGAGACATTTTTCATAATAACTTGTCCAGGGTAAAACAGTTTTTTAACGGTGAAGTCACAAAGATCATTTCTATAAGTTTTTTGATCTTATATTTTTTTCTTATTTATCCCGTCGCGTCGCACGGATAGCAATGCACCATTGATATCTTTAGTGTGTATAGGCGAAAGTGGTCTCTTTCTGTTAGAAGAGCCATTTACTATCTTATGGTATAAAAATATCAAAACTAACAAACAAGTAAACTGTTGTCTGGTATATATCCATGATACATACAGTATTTCGCTTTAATTTGGAAATAATTCATTACGGCGGCTATAACAATAAAACACCATACACAAACATATTTTGTGTTTTACTAATATTTATAATTTAATCGCAGAAAACTGCAAACCGACTTCCCATTGCATTCAGAACTCTTAATCAAATCGTCGCCATATTAAAATGGGACCACACAGAAGTATTCCTTGTGAAAAAAAAAGAAATTTTCAAATCGGTTCAGGCGTCATCAAGTAATCGGTAAACATACCTACTAAGAAAAATATTCCGAAGACTAGAACCTCCTCTGTTTTGAAAACTCACTTGCACTACATGTTTATTTCTGTATGTTACTACAACAAGCAGTACAAGCGAGTTTTATTGAAATCTTAATGTGACAGTAGTACCATCACGCCCGGTTCCCTTGCGGGTTAGGCAGAGTAAATCGAAAGTCTTTCCGGTTCACCGCGATTCACCGGTTTGTAGGTTGGCGAGATAAATGGTGATTGCAGAAAAGAGCTATTAGGGCAATTTACAATCTTAGCCCGAAGCTTTCCCTGAGAGAAAAATTCAAGGAAATAATATCCTAACTGTTATATCCCAAAATATATTTGAGAACTTGATGTACGTTCGTAAAAATATTTGCTTGTTTAAAAAAAATGGTGACGTACACTCACTAAACACAAGGACAAAACAATATTGTTGTGCATGCATCTCGTTTCCACAGAATAAGTAACTCTTTTATGGGGCAATGTAAACGCTTTTACAATAAACTTACCGAAACTATGAGAGATCTACCAGTCAATAAATTTAAAAAGTGTGTTAAAATAAAATTGTGTAAAAAAGGGTATTATAAAATCTCAGATTATTTGGAAGACAAACAAGCATGGGATTAATTGCTCCGCATATCAATCTCATATATATGTTTTATAATTTTGTAATATTGTGATATTCTGAAAAAAAATTATATGAAAAAAAGACAAGTCCGCTGAGTTTCTTCCGCCGGATTTTCTCAGTGTGTGGCCGCGTTCCGATCCGGTAGTAGTTTTAAAAAATGTTGACGCGTCAAAATAACTTGTAAAAAGTTTTATTGAATAAAGTTCTTCTGATTTCTGATTTCTGACCCTCATCGCCGCATCGCAACATGTTAACAAATATCGATTATTTCTAGCGATAACTGGGACTGATAGCTTTACGTGCTCATCCGAGGCGCGGAAGTGGTAATATACCACTGTTACTATAAAAAAACCTCAACATTTTTCCCCGACCCGGGGTTCGAATCCTGTACCTCATGATCTGAGCCGAATAGGCTGCCCCTAGACCACGAGGCAGTCTAAATGTGACAAGCACAGATATTATTGAGGCAAGTAAGACGGTCCCTATAGTACCAAACATGGATGAGTTTTGCAGAACTCTTCCAGTTAGTAGTCATATAATAGTGACATATTTAGTCAATCATCTGCCTTTTACAAATTGCTTGTTAGAAAGTCAGACGATCCTTAAAAGGGGCTTTGAGGAATCGGACCACGGGGAAAATTTACCTTTGCTAAATATCAACAATATGACGGTAAAATGAGTTTGTTCACAAATATGTAAAAATTTGTAAGTACTTACATTTTCTGTAAGCGGAGCAATCTTGACGTCGTATATGTCAACCTCACACATGAAATCCTTTGATCTCGGGGATATTGTCACCAAACTCCCAGCGTACAGCCACTCCAGCTTCGAACTGCATTAATTATCCAATTAGAATGGCAATTGTCCTCCCACGGCAGCAGTTTTAGATAGCAGTTTAGTGTTAATTAAACTTTTAACAGTATGAATTTTAATTGAATAAATTTAGAAATACTTCACCAAAAAATGATCAGTATTTTATTTCATACTAGCTGACCCGGCAAACGTTGTTTTGCTATAAAATATTATATAAACCTTCTTCTTGAATCACTCTATCTATTAAAGAAACCGCATTAAAATCCGTTGCGTACTTTTAAAGACCTAAGCATACATAGGGATTAGGGACAGACAGCGGAAAGCGACTTTGTTTTATACTATTACTAGCTGACTCGGCAAACGTTGTTCTGCCTTTTTAACTACTCTTATTTTGCTATACTTTCTCACCTTTATAAATCTTCCCTGGACTTCAACAATTAATTCCAAACCAAATTAGCCAAATCGGTTCAGCTATTCTCGAGTTTTAGCGAAACTAACGAACAGCAATTGATTTTTATATATATAGATTTATAGATAGATAGATAAGTACGGCTATAGGTACCATTATGTCCTACCTGAAAGTTTTATAGATAAGCTAAAAGTAAAACCAAAACTTTGGGCTATGTATTATGTAAATTGCATTTACAAACATTACCGTACAATGTTTAAATAATTTAAACCTACGCAAAGACTTTAGAGCTAAAACAAAAATATTGAAGAGATTAGAAAATCGTTTTCAATGATTTTAGCGAAATATTCAACATTATAAAGATAGTTTGACGCAGACCGAATAACATTAATTTAAAATTAAGGTCTTTATAATTTTTTTTTGTTACTATCAAGTACAAAATTTTCTTCGCCTACCATCAACGCCTATCCATCCTAAGCCACGCCTCTCTTTCTATCTATCTCTCTCTCTCTCTCTCTCTCACACACACACACACACACACACAAAATTTATTATGTTAATGGTGGTTTTAATTAAAAAAGTATTTTCACGCCCGTATCCCCGAAAAGGTAGGCACAGATACAACAAGTGCAACCATGATTAGCCGAAGATACTTAGTCCCAAAATACGATAGTTGGCCAGCCTATTGCCAACCGGGTGCTTTTGCCAATTCCGGGCAACTTTGGTTTTGTTCGGACTATCGAGCTTGGGAATCGAACCCGGGACCTCATGTGGTCAACTCCGACACTAGACCACAGAGGCGACTAGGGGGTCTTTTGGTACACAATAAAAAGTCAAAATAATCATAGAAAACTCTTATATTTTACTCTTAATTATTTGCTTAAGCACAATTTTTTTCTTAAAGCCTTTTATAATTATTCTCTTATGGGGTAGCTTAGGTGTGATGATCTGAATGTTAGTTAGTACTAGACATGGTTAGACATAACAGTTTATCATTCATCACAATTTATTGTGAAGTCAACTGGCTGATAAGACTCAGACCGACAGTTTTTCTTTTGGTAGTCAATATTCAATTATTATTTTTTATTTAGTGAACCTGTAATGTGGTTACAATATTTTTAAGACAGTAAAACTGTATTGCAAAAAGTAAGCGACATTCCATTTCCTGTATTTCCGGAACTCTGCACCAGATCTCCCTTAAATTATAATGAGACCACACGGGGACTTCAACTCTCTCAAATAAAAAATAATTTTCAAAATAGGTTAATAAATAAACGGGTTCTGGTAACATAAAAAACATACGGTCAAATTGATAGCTTCCTTCATTTGGGAAGTCGGTTGAAAAATATTTCTCTGAAAGATCTTAATGTAACGTTTTGAAAGTAGAAAATATTTTATAGCAGGAAATTGTCATTTAAAATAAATAAATATGTGAACCGAATATCAACAGATGCCTTAGTGGTGGTTACTAACTAGTAACTATAATTATTATTAGAATTTCTGTTAGAAAACTATAAAAGTCATACAGTATAATATCGTCCCCGTAGTTGGAAAATTAAATAAGTCCGATTTTGACGATATTGACTTGATTTTTAACGTGTTATTTAGTTGTAGTAAAAGATAGAGTTGAGTTTGTAAAAGCATAATGTAAAAGGTAATTAGGTCCACAAAAATAAGTTTTTCGACAGTAAAATTGCCTTACATTTTTTACCAAATAAATTAATAAATAAGAACTCTCGAAACTACAAAATCAGAGTTATTTAATTTTCCCATTACAGAGACGATATGCTTGTATGATATTTCTAAAATTTTAACTAAATATTCAAAAAGCTCTGTAGTAGAGTTAGTTCTAAAGTATTTTTTAATTTGTTTTTCATTTTTGAGTAGCATCTTTGTTGCTTAAGATTTGCTACAAATGGCATGTTAGTGTTGGCTACCGTCCAAACCAACACTATAATAATCGTCCTCTTCCCTCTTGGTGAGATATCGTGAGATTTTGCTCGACCCGCTCACCCTTCTCGAATCTCACAATTTTCTTAAAAAGGGACCAAAACGTTCACTTCACGTATTAATATTTCAATTACAATATTTTATCATATAAAGTCATAAATATTCGTATATGTTCACTTTCAACCCTCGGCACTTAAAAATATTACTTCCTGAAGATGCTTTAAAAACAAAACCGGTCGATTAATTTAAATAATTTTGTCTATACCTATAGTGAAATAAAAGAACAAGTGCATTATTTACTATTTTCAACTAATAAATATTGCTAATATTTCTAATGAACGTTGTTCTAAAACATGTCTAGCTGCTTAGAATAATAAAGGTACCTACAAATATCCATGGATTTAAAACAAAATAAATATGTTTGATGTTATATATAAATCCAAAAGTAAGTAAAATCAAATATTCTTGATATATTTTTACAGTAACATGTACTGGTAGATAGTTCTCCAGATGAAAAAAATGATAATCGGCTTTTGGGTGGAAAGATCATCAGCCTAATAATGGTAAGATGTAGCCATTGCTATCTAAATATAAAACTTTGTTATTATCATTTTACCATAACGAAATATGTTAACAGTGAGTTGAGGTTACAAGTATCTTCACGCTCGTATTTCCGCAGAAGTAAGCAGAGGTACAATCAAGTGCACCCACGATTAGCCGAAAATTCTTAAAGTCTCACAATGTGATAGGTGGCAACTGGCAAGTTTATCGCCAACCGGGAACTTATCCAATCCCGGGAAACGATTTTTTTATCAGAATACTTAAAAAAACACATTTTTGAATTGTCTGCCCGGGAATCGAATCCGGGACCTCATGTGGTCAACACCGACACCACAGAACCTTAGACCACAGAAGCAATAAGAGGCGTTTCTGTTACATAAGAATATTTAACAACTAAACTTTAATTTTAAATAAAATTAGAAAAAAATTACCTATTGCTATATTAGTATGTCTTATTAATTAATATCTTCATATTTTTCACCTCTTTTCTATAACTTCAAACCAAACACTCGCCTGTTTTAAAAGCTAGACCCCGAATGAGTCAAACGTCAGTCTTCGTCATTTCATGTGACCCGCGACCTCTCTAATTTGACACTTGCATTGACCCTAAACATTAATTTCTATTGAGCTCAGTTAATCCAATTCTACTTATGTTAAAGTGCAAATGCTGCAATTATCTATTTGAAATACCAATACAACTCTTAGTTCGATTCACAACTCAAATTATCACCAATCTCACTAAGCAATGAACCCACAAATAGCGTGCGGTGAACAGGATGCTGGATATTCCTTACCACCCACCAACATTGTATCTTATCTATAATTCACTTTTTCTTACTTACTTGGAACCCACGCTGAGTACCAAATTAGACGATATTTGAATGAATGAATGAACAGAGGAATGAATAAATTTCACTATGATTAACCGGTTGGCAGTTCGTGAGATAGGTCCGCGATAGTTATCTTATACCCAATCCAAAAAGGGGGTGTTTTAGGTGGAGGTGCCTCATGCCACGCATATTCAGTTACTATTCTGTATTCAGTCTATTCGGCCATTAATTTCTTTGGTAGTCGGCTGAAAACTACGAACTATTCGACTGAATTCTGAATACCTAATCATAAGTAAAAGTCTTTTTTTATATTATAAGTCTTATAATGCAAACATGCAGATGGGTTTCCTGATGGAAAGTGTCAACCATCACCTACACCAAAGATGTTAATGGTACGTTGCTATCGTGTGGCGAGGTCTAATGCCACATGCATAAGTTTACCGGCTACTTTACCCTCCAAATAGGAACACGAAAGTGACAAACACTGACGCTATTGCGGCAAGACTGGTTAAGGCGATGATACCAGACCCGGGCAAGACAATGCAGAACTCTACCACCTAAAAGCCACGATAGTAGTGACTTGTATAGCCAAGCGGTCGCCTCTTATGACCTGTCTGGCAGAACGGCAGTTGACCTATTCATCAAAGGGCCGGGCCAACACATTGGAAAGCCGCTTATATTATTAAAAAAATATTGTATTTCACCAAGAAACATCACAATCAATATTTAGAATTTATCGAAGGTAAGTTCAAAGACTTGACCAAATTTGAAGTTTCACCCTCACCATCTCGATGTCTAGAAAATACATTTTTTTACTTGATACGTTTTGCCTCGCACTACTCTGTTGTAGAATCCATTACCGGCAGGATGTTTCCGTTTTCGAAAAAAGCTTACTCATTCTTATGGCGAGGCACCGAAAAAAACTGGTTTGCTTAATCACATTTTTATGTATTGATTGTTAAATAACGGTTTTACAAAAAATACACGATATACCTGAAAATATTATCTAAGGAATGAACTAACTCATTACATGATGGAATGTACTTATCGATCATATAAAATTCCGAAAACAGGTTAAAAAAATATCTAAAACAAGTAATTTATTAATATTTCTAATTCTCCATATGATTTTTATATGATGATATTTAGTTTTAAATACAAAAAAGAATGTACTAAATTTTGGTTTTCAGCTCAAGTCCTATATTTATTTATCCGAAAACTAAACCGTTTCCTAGCGCCACCCACTTTCTATAGTATTGGCGCGCTTCAAAATACCTCTCCTTAAAAGGTATTGCGGATGTCCATGCGCGGCGGTGATCAGTTACCATCAGGTACACCTCTTGCTCGTTTGCCCCTCTTCTATAAAAAAACCTGACCAGATATTCGGTATTCGGCAAAATCACGATTCGTGGCATCTCTATATAACTTTGGCTACTATATGTGTCTGTATGTATGTGTGTGTGTGTGTGTGTGGCATGGTAGTTGGCACCATAGCTCTTGAGCGCTTCCGAATCAACGGATTTGGAAGCGTTTTTTCTTTCATTTCATAGCTAATTTTCTAGCGATGCTTCTTAGACATATTTTATCACAATCGCGTCAGCCGTTTCAAGGTCATCATTAGCTCTAAGTAAAGAGCTAATGATGAAAGAAATTAAGCAACTGGTACAGGTTTGATTGATACGAAATCTGTTACTTCAATGTTATTGACCTGAAGCTGTAGGATTCGTATTCAAAGACAACTCTTTTTTCGTATTTTGCTCTGCAATTGACGTGCACGAGGAAGTTGAATCCTCGACATATTCCTTAATCATAACACCACCTTGTCTTATGATATGTTTATCAAGGAATTATCAAGGTTTTTTAAATGTTTAATTTAGATTTATTTATATAGACCTATTAACGACTACCGCTTGTTTCTTTCAATGCCAACTCTAATTGCTTTATGTTTTTATTTACGTGATGTTTAGCTACTATCACCAGACTGCGCTGCTACTACGGTATTTCGGAGTTTTTGTGGAAAATTCAAAAATCTTAATAGAACTTAGCACCAGGCTCTACAATCGAACTCGGAACCTAATAATTTTCGCCGGATACGCTAACCATTAAACTACAACGCAGATGTAATCTTTTGTGTCTTTGCATTTTTTTGATATCGATAGGGAAGCGCTAGACCACGATCTCGCTTAATGGTAAGCTAAGATGCGGTCTAAGATGGAACGCGCTTCCCTAGAATGTTCACTCTTCTCTTAAAGATCTCCAGATTGTATTCGTCGGGGAACACAGAGTCAGGAAGCATGTTCCAGTTCCTTGCGTTTAACACAATACGGCTCTTATAAAAATTATAAAAAAAAAAATTTAAAAAAATATTCATACTACGTAGACATTCGTTTCTGTTGCATAAACTATGACTTTCTTTTATAATTATAACCACATTATATAAGATTAATTATAATGTTATAGCATTAACTGTTACATTAATTAGTTACTTTATTATATCATAGGATAGCAAACAAGCAGATGGATCTGCCGAAGAAAAGAATTTTCCTCGTGTTGGTCCCGAGCTCCTTTGAAGAATAGGCCAACTGCCGTTCTGCCAGGCAGGTCGTAAAAGCCGACCGAGTGGCTACGCGCGTCACTACCATCGTGACTACTAGGTGGTAGAGTTCTGCATCGGCACGACCGTGTCTGGTACCACCGCCTTACCTATTCCTGCCACAAAGCGTCAGTGCTAGTCACTATCGTGTTCCGGTTTGGAGGGTAAGGTAGCCGGTAAACTTATGCATGTGGCATTAGACCTCGCCACAAGTTAGCAACGCACCATTAACATCTTTGGTGTCTATAGGCGATGGTTGACTCTTTCCATCAATATACCCATCTGCTTATGATATAAAAAAAATAAACATCACCTAGAGATACTAAAGATTTTAACGGTACGTTACTATCCGTGTGGAGTGATATAATGCCACGTGCATAAGTTAAAGGTACTGCTGACGGAAAGGGACAATGATCGCTTATATTGCTATGTGTGTGGCGGGATAATAATGCCACATACATACCGAAACACGACAGTGACAAGCATTGACGCAACTGCGCAATTGCAATGCAATTGCAGTAATAGGTACTAATTTTCACTTCGGACTTGTTAAAAAGGTTTGTGGTTAGAACAAACCGCAATAACTCTAGATTTCAACCCGAGAATCAAATTCAAGACAACATTAAATCCTGCTAGGAGGGACCTAAAAGGGTTGCATAATTCTACAAATTATAAAAACTAAAAGAAATGTAATACTGCTTTTAACAGTATGATTGAAAATTTTAGTAGTGCCATGTTTGCCATCATTTAGTTAAAACGACAGATAAAGCTGCAAATTATCTGCATACAAATTGTAAAAACAATGCTGTATGTAAGAAGTGACTACATTTATAAAGACAGGCAAAGAAAAGGAGATAATACACCGCCCTGTGGTGCATCGCTAGCAACATCACACCAGTCCGACTGCATTTCATAAGTCCGGGTCTGCTGTTGTCGCCCACTGAGATACGATGTGAACCAGGCCGTTGCCGATGAGACAAATTTAAGGAACGAAGTATAGCTATTAAAATATCATGATCCACACAGTTGAACACGTTGCTAAATCAAGGAGAGTAAAAATTGTGATTTTTTTTTCATCCATGACCCATCGTATGTCATCGGTAATTTTTATGAGCCAGAGCCGTTGACGTACATGGGCGAAAGCCTAACTGGAAATTATTTAGCAGATTGTGTGTTGAAAGAAAATTAGAAAACATGTATATAATGACGACATTTTACATTTGGAGTAAGGTCTTTTCTACATTTTTTCGTAACATAATATATATATATATACACCAAGGATATTAATGGTGCGTTGCTATCCGTGTGGCGGGATGACAGTACGACATGCATAAGTCTACCGACTACCTTAACCTCCAAACCGGAACACAACGACAAGCATTGACGCTGTTGTGGCAGGAATAGGTAAGACGGTACCAGACCCGAGCGAGTCGTTGCGGAACTCTACCACCAAGTAGTTGTGATGTTAGGACCTCTCTGGCAGAACGGCAGTTGGTCTATATGAGGTGCCCACCGTACACGTGGCATCTTTTTTTTTATAAAATGCTCAACAATGCGTACATACTCGTATATAGATCTTACTTAAAAGAACGACGTTCCGGCCAAGTTACATTGGTCGTCTACCACGATCACTGTCACTTGACCAAAATGTACTATTATAATATGTTCTGTGTCAAAACGTCGAATCTTGCAAAAAACATTTTATAAATGATTGTGGAACGCGCTGGTTTAAGAGTTGGTATGGATAGGTGATAGATATCACCTTTCAATGATACAGCTGCTTGTTTGCTTTAAGTAAGTCAAGGTTTATTTTTTGATCCCTTATTTTCTGTAACTTATCAAAAGTATGTGTTATCAATAGTATACCATCAAAAGCTTCAGACATTGACGAAGCAACGAAGTTTATGTCATTATCTTCCTCGATCAAAAATTGTCGAAAATTATCTTCGCTGGGTGACTGAGCTTCGCTTAGGTGATATTTTTTCATGTAAAAACACTTGATTATATAAATTTTAATTGTTAAAATACAAGATTCTGTCAAAATTGTTTCAGTTGTTTTAGAAAAAAATTAAGACAAACATTTAATAATTTTTTAAGTAAATTTATTCAAATTATAAATTACAGATACATTTTTATATTAAAAACCTCGTATTTTAATAAAAATCCTGTTTCGCAAGGTACTTTAAAAATGAATTTTAAACAATTTTGTAAACTATGTTTAGGTAGGTACACAATTTAAATGCGTGTATGTTATTATATTATGCTATATATGTGCTTTTATATGCTATACATACATATTTGTATGTATAATTACATTATACTGAAATCGTTATAAAATTTGTTTTCGAAATAAAGCAAACTACAAAAATGTCAAATTAGTTTTATTTTATACGCTTTAATTTTACAAATAGTTGTCAATTGTTGTTTATAAATAGTTATAAAACGTAATTAAATTGAATAAGTTATATTTTATAATGGTTAATAGTTTTTACTAATAGATTGATGTCTTATAATAGTTATGTGTCATTGTAAGTTGGTGCTCTGTGCGAGCTTATAGGCAGCGAAGGCGCGTGTAGAGCTTAATAATATTTCAGACACGGTATGTTTTGTTAAAATTTACTTATAAATATTTAAAAATTGTGTAATCAATTCAAATAAAAGAAAATTAAGTGTTGCATTATTTCAAAACATATTACACAATAACATTAACGTATTATGTGTATAATCAGTAACATAATATGGTTACCGAAGTCTTATTAATAAACATGGATTAAAATAAATGTAATTTGGAACTAATTATTAACGT
Organism: Apodemia mormo; assembly: GCA_036924255.1. Classification (NCBI taxonomy): domain Eukaryota; kingdom Metazoa; phylum Arthropoda; class Insecta; order Lepidoptera; family Riodinidae; genus Apodemia; species Apodemia mormo. The sequence goes on along the minus strand of JAUPFN010000010.1, from coordinate 8,903,695 downwards.
TATGTTTTACTACTTGTCTACCTCTCTGTTCTGCCCGTTGCCTTGTTTAATCATATATCAAAAATAACCAATATGTACTATCGGTTATTTTTGATGTATGATTAAAATGAAACTAGTTTTATTTGAAACTACGTTTATTATTATGACCTGAAAGATCTTCCAAAAAATGAAAATTATGTTTCATTTTTTTAGTAAAGTAGGAAAAATTATACATAGATGACCCAGCGAATTTCGTTCCGCCTGACTCTCTATAAATGAGCAGATTTAGGATTTTAAAATTAATATGAAATTATTAAGTTAAATTTTTTATTAGAATAATGAATAATGAATATATATTAAAAACTTCGACAATTTTAATAGCGTACTAGCAAGATATTTTTGTTAACATTTTTTTTATGAATATCATATTTTTATACTTATAATCGTTTTCCCGACGAAGACAAATCCAAATACACAAAATTGGTCCAGCCGTTTTTGAGTAATAAATAGTGAAATTAACATGACTTTGTTTGATATGTATACTAGCTGACTCGGCAAACTTTGTTCTGCCTTTTTAACTACTCTTACCTCTTTCTATATTTTCTCACCTTTTAAACCTTACCTGGACTTCAACAATTAATTCAAAACTAAAATTAGCCAAATCGATTCAGCCGTTCTTGAGTTTTAGCGAGACTAACGAACAGCAATTAATATTTATATATATACTGATAAATTACAATACGATAACATACATAATTTAATTGACAATATTGCTATATTATTAAATAATTAGTAAACACTTTGCGAAACAAGCGCTTTATTTTATCTAACAGGTGGGAATAGTATTAACATCGGAGAGCTAAACACATTTAATTAAATGCGAAAAAAGGCGTGTATTAAGAACATTCAAAATATTATAATATTATTTATTTCGAATTATATATATTAAATCTAAAACCCTAACTAAAAAATTGACTTTCTGATTTTGTAATTCACTTATTGTCTATCAAATTATGGAAAAAATTAAGATTGAATTATAGGCAAGTAAATTGCATGATTTCCAAAATTTTATTGATTTTGCTTTTCTATTGCCTTACAAAGATACAGATAAACTAACCGATTGCAGGCATTTTTAATGATCGTTCTACTATTTCGGTAAAATAACGGATCAAACTTAGTTATATTCTAAATTCGTTGCAAAAGTATCGTTCTGTCCTTTTGTTGATATTTCATTTTAGGCGTATTTTGCATTCGATTCTTTGTCGATATCAATTTTATTATCGATATTCAATATAGATAATAAAAATCACCAGTTAGGAGGGCACACCTGTTATCATTTACGTGGTAAACGTGTAGTAAGTTTCAGAACATACCTACAGTTTATCGGTTTATCGATGTTATAGGATTGTAATAGATAAAACTCGTTTATTGTACCGGGATTTGTTAAAAATCTATTTTATACACCTCAACCTCGCCATCACATTACATTACAAATTCAGAAATGCGTAATCCTTACTTATAGTAATAGTAACCTAATATAAATCTAACATAAATTTACATTTCCTTAGTAAAATGTATGACGGATAACGCTGTGTCTAGAAGGTACACTGCTCCTTGGATGACACACAGTGCTCCAACTGCCAACCCGACCTGTATCAAACAATCTTAATTTAATCTACTATATTATTTTACTAGGAAGTTTAATTCCGGCTCACACCGTCATATATCACGCAGGCTCCCTTAGGTAGGCACACTCCGTTTAACTTTCTAAGAAGGTTTTGGTTCAACAGATTCACTGGTTTGTTAGATGGCCGGATACATGGCGATCCCCATATCCACATTTTCTTTCATGCTAACTTTTGCTTTTTACCAACGAAACGTTTGCCTATTTTAACGTTTATCGCTAATTATAGTTGTTTTCGATAATCGGGACAAATAGCTTTACATGCTTAAACTATTTATTTATTTAAAACTTTATGCATAGTTAAATACATAGGTGGACTTAATGTTATATGGCATTCTCTACCAGTCAACCCAAATTGATTGGATGACTCCACATTTGAAGGGTGCATGAAAAGAATAATTAATAGAGTTTTCATTAAATGAACAACCGCTGACGTTATTTTAATCAAAAATAAAATAAGAAACTAGGCGTAGGAATTCTTATACACTGCCACTAGATTAAGGATTGCTTTTAAGATTAGTTTATATAAAAAATCCTCCATGTAACTTTACCCGACCTGATAATTGAACGAGGAATCATGGAACATTAACTTTATTAATATTACATTATCCCCCTACCACTTGTGTGATTAAAATTGGCGTCTATAGTCGATGGTTGTCTCGTTCCATTAGGAGAACCATCCGTTTATTTGCTATCCTATAATAAAACATGAGTAAATAAAATCGATATCTATATTAATATTATAAATGCGAAACTTTGGATGTTTGGATGAATGTATGTTTGTTACTCAATCACACAAAAACAATTGATCGGATTTGAATGAAATTTGGCACACTGGTAGATGATAATTTGTAATACGTAGGCTACTTTTTATCCCGGAAAAATGAGTTGTTCCCACAGGATTCACGTAAAGCTTTTACATGCATATAATGCATTCTTTTAAACCTCCAGAAATTTCCTTTTCTATGTCTTCTAGTACAACCTACTAGCAAAAAAATCTTACTTGTTTTTCCGCGAAGACAAATTGGAACTGATGCTCGCCCTGGTAGCCGCCCCAGTAGTGCAATGCCACGGCTCCCACCGCGATCCACATAAACACTCCCACGAAGTTCATTACAATTTCAGACATTGCTCTGAAACATATTATCTCTGTTTCAGTAAAAGTAGTTTCTCGGGCTCGTCCGACAATCCGGGACCCTTTTGAAGAATATTCTGTCTGACTTTTCTGCCAGGCTGTACGAAGGGCTGTGTTTTCAAAGGCGAACCATTGACAACACGTGTCACTAAGAGCATGACTGCTAGCTTGTAGAATTCTACAACGTTCCGCCTAAAGTTTATTCTTGTCATAATAAGGCTGGCCGGCACAAGTAAATCGTACATAGCGCCAATATAGCCTTGGTCCTAGAATCCTATCTGATCCTGATGATCCCATCACAACCTACACTTCGCAATTCACACGCATACGCCAAAGTCGCCGCCGGCGGCGACTCGGTCCGCTATTTCGGCCCGCCAACACTCGAGACTCCGGTCGAGAACCATTGAGTCGAAATCCTAATGTGACTTACTTTCCCATTAATCGTCAAGATACTGCCCTAAGCCGAGGTCCGATCTCACTGGAGACACCCTTAACCCACTCTCTTCCCACTTAACTTAAACTCTGGCTGAACACTCCGTTCGCCCAAAACGCCCAGTTTCGCAATAGCGGTCATTTGGACTAACTACTTAAGTTCATTTTGAAAAAAAAAGCTTGATTCCTTTTTCTCTTTCTATCAACGGAACATTTTCACATACATACGCGCTTATGGCTCGCCTACTCTATCTATATATTTTATTATGATAATATGTAGTTTGAAACAGACTGCCTTTTTGTATTCCTGACAAATACATTTCAGAAACCTTTAAGAGTAGAGTGAACAGTTTTTTTTGGTGGGTGTGTACCACTTTCGTCTTCATCGCTTCCGGACATGTTCGGACATTTTGATATCCGTCCGAACTTTGCCGGCTTGTTTCTGGATTTCTGACTTTAATAAAACTGTTTAGTCAGACTAGTTAATTAAATTGATGCCATCTTAGATTAAAATCATGAAACCGTATAGCGGTACGTAAATCTCGTATGATATCTCTGTAAGACAAACGCTGGAAAATAATTTTGAGATCGAAATGGTCGGACTTTTCTTTAAATGTCCATGTTTTGTCCGGACTTTCGAAATTTCTAAATGGTAACCTTACTCGTATTTCAATTTGAAGTTTGAAGACAACTTCATATAAAATGGCTTGTGGATACTAGCTATGCCATAGAACTATTATCTACTGCCGATACTGGCGCCACTTTGACAGTGGCCAAACCCCTCGGCGTCATTTTTTGTCATTGTAATGCCTTATATATTTTGCCTATTATATCGATTTTATAGTTCTATGTTATGTTTTGAACATGTTTCCTTGTAATTGTAAACTCTGAATTGCTAGAACCTTGTGATTTTTATGAAGTATTTCATAAAATAACAGTAAAATAAAGATGACAAAAGTATTAGTATACCTAGGCTATATTTTACTTAAAAAAAATAAGTGATTAACAAATGAAACTCACGCGGGTGAAGTCGTGGGAATCAGCTTATCAATATCGATGTATGAACTAGCAAAAAGCAGAGCTTTATAAGGGCTCGCAAAGTTATACCTAGTACTACCTAGTAATATTGCTAAGAAAGTATTTTTTAAGAGAATTACATCTTTTAATGTATGGACTTCATTTATAATTATCTAACCTAAAAAAAAGCCAGCGTATTTTTACCCAAACATTATATTCCCATCAAAGGCGTCGTCAGGCTTTGGTCTAGAAGGCGCGGGAAAATAAAACCAAAATAAAAAAACATGTTTCTAAGACAATTGTTTTTTAGAACTTACAAGAAAAATTCTTTAAAATTTTGCTATGATAAGATAGATTTTCGAAATATATATTTTTTTATTTAACATTCAAAATTTTTAGGATTAATATTGGACTTACCGCAGGCACGAAGAATTGGCGTTAGAAACTCAGCGAATAAATTTTTCGAGTTTTTCTCTCAGGGAAACCCTCGGGGTTCGATTCCCGAGTCTGACAAATCAAAAATGTGTTTTTTTTCAATTTTCTAATAAAAACAACGATGCCCAGGATTGGAAAAATGCCCGGTTGGTGATAAGCTGGTCACCTATCACGTTGTGGGACTAAGACGTATCTTCGGCTAATCGTGGATGCACACGTTGTATCTCTGCCTACCTCTTCGGGGATACGGTCAGGACCATACCTTTTTGTAGCTCAATGTAGCTTTTTGCCCTGGGGCTAAGATTGAAAATTATTCTCAATACAATATTAATCAATTAATACACTTGTACTGTTTCACAATAATCATATTGTCAAAAACTGTAATCGGTTGACCTTGCAGGCCATCCCTGAAACTTCCCGCTAAATTAAGGTATTTTAAACTCAAAAGAGTAAAAACTATAAGCATAGATTTTTTTTCAGTTCTAAGTAATATTGAAATATCTCAATTGCTAAGTCACAAAAAATAGCAAGAAAATACGAATGAACCAACGAAACAATCATACATCCAGTTTATTTTGATAAAAATGTCAGTACATAGATTTTTGAAAAACTGTATATTTTGGAAACGATGATCAAATTGATCAAATTTCAAATGGCATTCAACTCAATTTAACTATTGCTTTAGCAAAATAATCGGTAGGTTCAAAAATTTCGAAGCAATTTCAAAAAACATTTTTTCAAAAATTTTCGTCATTGATAGATACCAAACAAAGTGACTGATTTTTATCCAGGTAACGGTACTTGACGCAGTTTTTAAAGGAGAAAAACTGATAAGATTTTGAGGTCAATCGGTACATTAGCCTGAAAGTTATTTCAAAACCATTAAGTAAGTTTGCTAAACACAACGTAATTTTAATATTTGAAAAGCTGTAACTTTTGAAAATAAGATTCGATTTTAATTTTTAAAACGGCATTCGACGTTATTTTTTAGTACTAAAATATTGTAGAATAATAAAAAATGATTGGTTGAAATATTTCGAAGTTATGTCGAAAAAAAGACTTTTTTCAAAATGTTCGTCAACGATTACTTCCAAACAGATAAACCGATTTGATGCAATTTATGCATTAAACTTAATTTTTTTGAGAATATAGCTGATTAGTCTTTGTACTCAGTCAGTACATTAATCTGGAAGTTATATTTAAAAAAATCTGTTTCACCAAACTTTCTTTTTGGGTTTTTTCAAAATTTTATCAAAATCCCTTCGGTCCAATTAATTAAAATTTTCAGGAAGTCTAAGTTGAGTACAATTCAATCGAATGCCATCAACCGCATTTCGATCGGTCCAGCCGTTCAAAAGTTATGAGATATTTACATACAGACATACATACACACACACGAACACACACACGTGTGTTTGTGTGTGTTCGTGTGTACACACATACACACACATACACACACATACATATAGATTACAGACACACTGACGTCATCGCGAAAAAAGTCGAAAAAGGTTCCTAGGACCTCAAAACGCGGACATCTGGTGAAAATTCGATTTTTAAAAATCGGAGCAAAATCAGTAACTTCCTTATCCACATACGTAGTAGGATGTTAAAAAGTACAAGTGTATTACTAGATTAATATTGTATTAAAATGGAGTGAATTAAAATGAATTAAATCTACCACGCCAAAGTAACATTTTAACTCGTTAGCGTTTTAACTCGTTAATTTCATAATAGATGGCGTTAGTAGTAATAAAATTCTAATACATATATTTTTTATTTTTTCTTATATCTAGACATGAATTAAAAACTACCACGTCAAAGCTCAAACCTCGAAGTGCGATATTTTTTCAGTAACAGATACCACAAAAGTGCATACAAAGTGGCCTAGTGTAGGGCTCGCTTCGCTCGCCCTGATGAATGATTGAATGAAAACTCTTTATTGTGCACAAACTTACAATTTAAAAATACATGTTCAGTAAAATTAATTTCTATATAATAGTAGTACACAAAGGCGGTCTTATCGCCAAAAGAGCGATCTCTTCCAGACAACCTTTTGTTGGTAAGGATAAAATTTTAAGGTACAGTAGGCTATCCAAACAGATATAAATACTATTATATTACCTGTTAATTTATATAAAAATAATAGGAGTGAAGTACACCTAGCGCCACCTAGTGTTAAGTACGTAAGTGACATATAGTAGTTTTAGTTTCTCTGCTGTTTAAATAAAGTCATTCAGTTCGTTCCGAGTTGAATAAGAAAGCACATCGTTTTATTAGGTTATGGACTCAGATTTACAGCTTCTTAAAATTATATTGCTAATTATCGCGAAAGTTAAAAGTTATCAAGTTTTTAGTGTGATAATAAATCGCAGTAGGATAATTAGATTAGATAGTTTAGGCATTCGGTTTTCATAATAGTCTACAGCAAGCTAACCACGACGACGCCAACATGGCGGCTAACTACATTGTCAATGTACCGAAGTTAAGAGGCAGAGAAAATTACAGTGAATGGCTATTTGCAGCGGAAAACTTCTTAATCCTAGAAGGAATGATGAAATGCATCAAACCAGAGGAAGATGTAAGATTGTTTGCCGAGGATGACGCAAAAACAAAAGCGAAACTGATTCTCACGATTGACGCTTCATTGTATGTGCACATTAGAAATGTATCTACTACCAAGGAATTATGGGAGAAACTAAAAGCCTTATTTGATGATTCCGGATTTACGAGGAGAATAAGCTTACTACGAAATTTAATTTCTATTAGACTCGAAAATTGTGGATCCATGATTGCTTATGTGACACAAATTATAGAAACAGGGCAAAAGTTGTGTAATACAGGATTCGATTTAAACGAAGAATGGATTGGTTCATTATTACTGGCAGGGCTTCCTGAAAAATATGCCCCAATGATAATGGCCATCGAACATTCAGGTATTCAGATAACAACGGACGCCATTAAAGGAAAGTTACTTGATATGGAAACCGGAAACGGAACGAATGGAATGAACGATGAATCGAATGGCGCCAAGGAAGTTACATTCTACCCGGAATGCTTACACGCGCTTCAAAATCGTTCCAAAGAGTACCACGACATGAGTGGAGTGTCTCTCTTTCTACTAAATAAAGCGCCAATCGCCATATATAAGTGTGGCCATGCGTAGTTTGCAAATTACTACTAAGTAATTCTACTAATTTCAGAAACAGTTTTTGCATTGCATAAGTAATTACGTAATAATTAAAATAAGCACATTTTAGGACTCACTATGTTAATTACAATACAATTATTATTTAATTATGCTAATGTATCTATCGACGTGTATGAATAAAAGGGATTTAACGATTAACGAATATATAAAAATAACGATCCGAAAGTATTATTTACACTGGCAATTGCAAGAAAGGGACAACATCCACTCATGTCGTTGTCTTGCTCAGAACGTTTTTCCCCTCTGTTATGTAAGAAACAAAGTCAACTTTATTAGGAACGAAATAAAGTACATTTTTATTTTTCACATATTGCTTCGTAGTAATTCCAGTTATCGTATATAAGTTCCTTGAATGGCGCTTTAGCCAGCGGTTATAAAGGTTGGCAGCACTCATTGACGGCCAGGAAGTCTATGGTTAGCAAAAACAATCATGGCGGCCAAAATAGATCGACAGTGTCAAAAAAGGCGAAGAAAGACATTAAATGTTATCGATGCAAACAAATAGGTCATTTTAAGTCACAATGTACTGCTGAAGTGTCGAATAATAAAGGAAATGAACGTAAACAAACAAATGCGTTCAGTGCAGTCTTTTTAAGTGGAAACTTTAATAATGAAGATTGGTATGTTGATTCCGGAGCCAGTGTACACTTGACGCCGAATAAACAATGGCTCACAAATATATCTTACGAAAAAGAAGGTGAGACTATTACAGTAGCAGACAAAAAGAAAGTGCCAATTGTGTGTTCCGGTGATATCAAGATTTCTACCATAGTTAATGATTGCAGTTTTGATGTGAACGTAAAAGATGTGTTTTGTGTACCAGAATTGACAACTAATTTACTGTCAGTCAGTCAATTAATTCAAAAAGGAAATAATGTCGTATTTACCACAAATTCCTGTGAAATATATAACCAGAAGGGTATATTAGTTGCCTACGCATTATTACAAAATGGAGTTTACAAGTTACAACTTTTAGAGAATATGTCTGCAGCAGCGACCATATCCGGTGAGCTCTGGCATCGAAGGCTGGGACATGTAAACAGTGAGTGTCTCAATAAAATGCAGAATGAGGTTGATGGGTTAACCTTAAAAGAGAAGGTTGACATTACAAAGTCTACTTGTACCGTGTGCTGTGAGGGGAAACAATCTAGATTACCTTTTTATCATATTGGTAAGAGAAGCACAGAAGTGTTGAACATTATTCACACAGACATCTGTGGTCCTATGGAGTGCAATTCTATTGGAGGTTCTAAATACTTTATTTTATTTGTTGATGATTTTAGTAGAATGACAGCTATTTATTTTTTGAAAAATAAAAATGAAGCCTTGAAAAGGTTCAAAGAATACCAATGGTTAGTGGAAAATCAGACAAATAAAAAAATAAAAATTATTAGAAGTGACAATGGAAAAGAATTTTGCAATACCGAGTTTGACAATTACTTAAAGAAAATGGGGATAGTTCATCAAACAACATGTCCATACACGCCTGAACAGAATGGACTATGTGAGCGTATGAACAGAACCTTAGTCGAGAAAGCAAGGTGTATGATTTTTGATGCACAGTTAAGCAAGAAGTTCTGGGCTGAAGCTACAAACACAGCGGTTTATTTGCATAATCGTACAGGTTTATCCATATTGCATGGAAAAACACCTTATGAATTATGGCATAATGTCAAGCCAGATATAAGTAATCTGAGAGTTTTTGGCAGCAAGGTGATGGTACACATAGCTAAAGAAAAGAGACGAAAATGGGATAAAAAAGCTCAAAGAGGTATTTTAGTGGGCTATGCCGACGGAAGTAAAGGCTATAGAGTGTATGATCCAGCTAAGAATGTTATATCAACTAGTCGAGATGTAATAGTTGTGGAGGAAGAGAACACTACCATAGCAGTAACAGAAAAAGAAAATTTAAATAAAACAATTAAGGATACAGACCAGCCATCTTCAGTGGGGGATATGGAAGAAAAACTATCCGATACTCTAACATCACATGAAAAATCTATAAATGACTCTGATTCTGAGTATGCACCCAGTGAGTATGAAGATGTAGAAGAAAGTTTACAGGATACTGTGACAACTACACGGGAAATTCGAACCAGAAGACAACCAAATAGATACGGTTTTAGTAGCCAACAAAATGTCTGTCTTCAAGAAACTGGAGACTTAACGTTGCAGGAGGCGTTGACGGGACATGAAAAAGAGTATTGGCAAAAAGCATTAAAAGAAGAACTTCAATGTTTTGAAGAGAATCAAGCCTGGGAGTTGACCGACGCTCCAAGTAGTGGTTGTGTGGTTCAGTGTAAATGGGTCTTAAAGAAAAAGTGTGATGTGAATGGTAAAGTTCTATATCGCGCACGTTTAGTGGCAAAAGGTTTCACTCAGAGGCATGGTTTGGACTACAATGAGACATTCTCTCCAGTAGTTAGATATTCCACATTAAGATTATTGTTTGCCTTGACTGTAAAATTAGATTTTAAGACAACACACCTAGATGTCAAAACAGCCTTTTTAAATGGACATCTTGAAGAAGATATTTTTATGCAAAAACCAGATTATTTTGATAATTTAAATGATGGTAAGGTTTTAAAATTAAAGAAGGCCATTTATGGGTTAAAACAATCTTCAAGAATGTGGTATAAAAAGGTTGATGACTGTTTGTGTAACATTGGTTATGTAAAATCTAAATATGAACCTTGTTTGTTTATTAAAAGAAACAAAAAGTGTGTAACCATTTATATTTTCTAATGATTGTGATGAAGTCATAAACTTGAAAAAATCTTTAAGAAATAATTTCAATATTAAAGACCTAGGTACTATAAGACAATGCTTGGGTATGCGAGTTGTGTGCAATAAAAATTCTGTAACATTAGACCAAGAGAGTTATATAGACCAGTTGTTAGGTAAATTTAATATGTTAGATTGTCACACGTCAAATACACCAATGGAATGTAAACTAAATCTCAGTATAGGTAGCAAATGTGATATTAACATACCGTATCAGTGCCTGATAGGTAGTTTAATGTATTTGTCCGTTTTAACTCGCCCCGATATATCATATTCAGTTAGTTATATGAGTCAGTTTAATAATTGTTTTACCAAAGAACATTGGCAACATGCTAAAAGAATTTTGAGATATTTAAAGAAGACAAAACATTATGCGTTAAAGTATGACTCAAAACTTAATTCTGAAATAATTGGTTATGTTGACGCCGATTGGGGCAGTGATGTTATTAGTAGAAGGTCATATACAGGTTATGTGTTTAAATTATCTGGTGCTGCAATATCTTGGGAAAGCAGAAAGCAAAAGGTTGTTGCACTTTCTAGTACAGAAGCAGAATATATAGGAATCTCAGAATGTTGTAAAGAGGCTATTTACTTACAAAATTTGCAATGTGAAATTACTGACAGTTTAAATACTATTATTCTGTACAATGACAACCAAAGTGCACAAAAATTGTTATTAAATCCTGTTTTCCATCATAAATCTAAGCATATAGATATAAGATTTCATTTTTGTAAAGAAGTTATTGCTCAAAAGTTAGTAAATGTTCAGTACCTATGTACAGCTGAAATGCCAGCTGATTTGTTTACAAAAGGTTTAAGTTCAATTAAGCATAACACTTTTGTAAATGCTGTTGGTCTAGTTAAAAATTAAATTATGTGTATTATTTTTATATAGTGGGGGTGTTAATTTATATAAAAATAATAGGAGTGAAGTACACCTAGCGCCACCTAGTGTTAAGTACGTAAGTGACATATAGTAGTTTTAGTTTCTCTGCTGTTTAAATAAAGTCATTCAGTTCGTTCCGAGTTGAATAAGAAAGCACATCGTTTTATTATTACCTTAAAACTATTTACCTATTTTATATCTATACATATATATTATACATACTTTTATCTATACATCTATACATATATGTTATACATTTATCTCTATCTTAATTTGATAAAATAAAATAAAATTAGTTACTCAGAATTAACTAAATTAGTTACTCAAAATTCTCAGCTAAGATTTCGACCGGGACACCTTATAGATGCTTAAAAACTGAAAAAAATTATTATAATGCATAGTCGACCCAATATTTGAATCCAGAATCTAATGCCAAAGCCGGTGCTACTAGAGCACTGAGACATATTTATTATATATCAATCATTTATTACCTTTTATGCTCTGTAGTTCCAAAGAGGAAAGTGACAATTTGCACTAGGGTGTAGATGAGGTAGCCCACGATAACTCCTGATGCCACTATCTCAGCGTCCGGATTCTTCTCCTCGTTGAGGTTCCAGGTGCCTCCCACTCCCAGGAACTCGCCATTGTAACCGGTACGGTATAGCACCAAAATTACTATGTTCAGGACCTAAACATACAAGAGATAACTAGTAAAATATATGTATGAATAATTTAAAGTGAGGTCTTTATTTTTTCTCTGTGTAGATTCGGCCCAACCTATGGATTAAATAGAACAGAATAGAGATCATTGCCATACAATTCGTAAAAGGCGAACGATTAGATTACAACTCACTAATATCGTTAGGACTAATTAGGTGGTAAATTTCTACAACGACTTACCCGGATTTTGGTAACACTTATAGTAGTAGTAGCGTAGCGTGCCTTGACGGGGCCCCGTATAAAAATTTATTTGAGGGCCCTTATGAAGGGTAGAGATTTTTTACAAAAGAAAAAAAAATGGGACAGGCATTTGTGTGATTAACCTATTTTTTTATATTATAAGATAGCAAACAAGCTGGTCGGTCTCCTGATGGAAAGAATCAACCATCGCCTTTAGACACCAAAGATGTTAATGGTGCGTTGCTATCTAATGACGAAGTCTAATGCCATATGTATAATTTTATCGGCTATCTTACCCTCCAAACCGGAACACGACAGTGACAAGCATTGACACTATTGCAGCAGGGATAGGTAAGGCGGTGGTACCAGGCCCCCAGGCCCGGGCGAGACAATGCAGAACTCTACCACCTAGTAGCCACGATGATAGTAGCTCGCATAGCCAATCAGTCGCCTCGTATTTCTGGGTTTAGTTGGTTGTTAAATATGTTTCAGTATTTCTATTTCTATGTATTAAAATCGTAAACTTCGTCGCAAATTAAATTAAATTTTTATATATATATATATATATATATATATATATATATATATATATATATATATATATATATATATATATATATATATATATATATTTTTATTTGTTATTCGGGAGAAACCAGCGTAAGGTTATTTATTCATTTCTCGACCTCTATTTGACAATACATTCATATACAGTCAGTCACCATTTCGGTAGGAAAAAATTTATAGGTTAACTTGAACTTCACGCTAGTGATGTCAGCCAAATTCACAGTCGCGAGATGTGTTCACCACATCCATCTCGCGACAGTATGAATTTGGCTTTGTATTTTAGTTCACTAATTTATTTGTGCAGTTTTAGGTAACTGGGATCTGTCGGCAATTCGCATAATTGCGAGTTTCCACCCGATAACAAAGTTTGTAGGTCCTAGTAATATTTTTTACGATAACGTCAGTATATCTGTATGCATGTATGTGCGTATCTATACCTCTCATAATTTTTGAACGATTTGACCGAGCAATAGGTATGTGGTTGACGTCATTCTACTAAACTTAGACTTTTTGAGAAATGAAACCGAATTAAAGAAGCATCAAAAAAGGCACCGAAACAATGTTATTCTGATAACTTCTATTTCCTGGCACAGTCAGTTAAAAAAACAATGCATATTCATATCAATTATTTAAAAATGTACGTTTTCTTTTGAACCGTATTACGTTTAGGATTAGGTATATTTTTGCATATCTTTGGTTATACTATACACCACGAGGACGACAACATAGATAACAAACACATTCCTTTAACTGTCATGCCATTTTAGTGATTTTTAATTGCATGTTGACCAAATTAAAATAAGCGTGGACCTGAGGAGCATTATCTATTACCTCAATACTTAGTCGTAATGACTATTGTCATAGTTTCGAAACAATTTTCGTTGTATTATTTACGTTGACTTTTCGCGTGGCTTTTAATACGCGTAATTCTAACAATAAATCAATTATCTTACTGCTAGGCATCTCGTAAAAGGTAAAACAAGACTAATACATATCATTAACATCGTAACAACTTATTAGGTAGTAGAGTTCTTCAACGTCTCAACTGTTTATATTGACGCCTTTCATATTCCGTCGTCGGTATATTTATATCGTGGCCAGACCTCAAAATTGCCCACATCATGAAATGGTGGCATTTCATGATTTGAATTGTAAACTAACGTTTCACAATTTTATCGTCTACGATTGACCATGTCGTGAAAATTCAATGTCCATACGAGAAGATATTTCTTAAAAATCCTGGATAAATTAGTAACTTGTTTATGGTTTTTGAGTACGACAGTGATTTATAAAAACTAGGAACCCTAGGAAATATTAAAAGTCTTTTCAACGTAGTTTTCAGATCATTACTAAATAACATAAATTACACATGGTAAGGGGAGTAAGTCGCCGTGTTGACACATAAACAAAGCGCTTCCAGCGCCTCTATCGGTAGTAAATTAACTATTTAACGATATTATCAATTATTAAGTTTGACCATTTCATGAAGTAGCCCCGCGTTTAGTCAACCATATCTATAAACGATTTGTTATCATTGATCTGATCAAGGAACATCATGATGTGGCTAATGAACAGTGAAAATTTTCATGAAATGCCACTATTTCATGAAATTCCCGAGCATTTAATGTTGTGGGCAATTTTGCGATCTGGCCACGACATATATATAGTCAGTGCTTGTTGCTGTCGTGTCCAGGGTCTGACGGTGACGTTGCCAGTAAATTATTGCATGTGGCAGATCAAGCACGCCACATGGATAACAACGAACCATTCCTTGTTGTCTATAGGTAGTAATTATCCCTTTGTGGCTATCCTATGACCAAAGTATCACTCACTTATTTTATAAGAAAAGATAATTAAAAGTTACGCCCATGTTTTGAAAAGATCCTAATTCAATGTTCCAGAATCAGAGTTAAAAACAGAATGTTACAATTTTACTGTTGTAATTAGGTATTAATAAATTGTACAGTTGTATGTGTTTATAAGGATCAATGCTTAGGATAACTTCAATCAATTACAGAGAAAATGAATCATGCCGGGTTAGGAGTCAATCTCGATAAGTACTAGAGGACTGAGGAGCGTTAGAATAATGTAATGATCTTTAAACTGAGTATCTGTGGGAGTGACTTCATGAAATGTAACGGAAGTGTTTGTTACACACTTCCATGTTCCAGAGCAAGAAGCCGGAAAATCGCACGCTAATTTAATTGACCAATGTGCGCACGCGGTGGTAGAGTTGGCCATCAGATTAACCAATTGTCAGATTTTACATTTATTCCATTCTAATTATCAAGTAAGTATTTAGCTTTTGCCTATGACTTCGTTCGCGTGACCCAAGAACATTACTTTCTTTTTTTTAATGGGGTAAAAATTAGCCTATGTTGGTCTAAAACCATATTCACATGATTGCCTTTCAAAATAAACCAATCTGGTGTATATCAGTTGGATGGGTTTAAACACTATAACAGACATATTGTTATATAGAAACATTGTGTTTCTACATAATATAAATTGGCGTAAATAACGTGTTTTACATAAATTATAACATTTAAAATACCTAGTGCAGCATATCTTATAGCGGCAAGACGGTAACAGGAAATAAGTTATCAATTATTTTTCCTTTCTTGCAGCTTACACGGTTGATTAAAAATGTTACCCTGACATCGTTACAAAATTTCAATAATTTATTAAGTAATATTAGTTTCACATACTTTAGTACGATCAATTATACGCTAATTTAACAGATTACCAAAATACATGAAATGATTTCATTAAAATTAGGAAATTGCAATTAATCGTTTTAATAGAGTGAGGTTATAAAATTATTTAATAATTATAGAATATTTATTAGATTTAATAACGAATTATTATCGATTAGAAGTGAAACTTAATTTTTAAACGGTGGTCTGATTTTCGACTAAAAAAATCTAGCTAGGAAAGATAAAATGTGTCGCTATCACTACTTTATGTGTTGATTTGGATTTCCCTTAAAGAATATACCGTCTGCCATTCTGTATTCAATATGTATAATAATGGGTAGTACTCACTCCCACGGATTTTTAGGTTTTTCTGTATTATAACAAAAAAACACAATGAAAAGAATACAAATTTCTAAGGAAATTATTAAGAATTTTTCGGTGTAAAATTTATATCCATTTGATAAGCTGTTACAGCGAGAATTTTATATTTTTCTTGTCTTTCCCCCTGTTGGCCAGAGCTCTTTTAGGATAAATTATCTGCCATTCTGCCGGCTAGTTCATAAAAGGTGAACGATTAGCTATACGTATCACTACTATTGTGACTTCTAGGTGACAGGTTTTGCAACGTCTCGCCCGGGTACGGTACTACCGCCTTACTTATTCCTACCACAACAGCGTCAATGTCACTGCTTTGTTCGTTTGGAGGGTAAGATAGCCGATATTTATGCATTACCATCCCGCTACACGGATAACAATGCACCATTACCACTTCGATGTCTATAGGTGATGGCTGTCTCTTTCCATCGAACATTCGGTAAAAATATATAATTCGGCCGAATTTCGGCCGAACTTCGGTTCAATTTTGGCGCGCTTTCTTGAAAGCGACACGTCGTGATTTGTTTACGCATTTACTTAAATTATTTTATATATCGTTAATAGTTTTCGCAGCGCACGCAAAAAATGCCTAAAGCTCATCACACATGGCTAAGATACTATAGTATTTGATCTTAAGATGCCTTAATATAATATATCTTAAAGCAAATTTCAGAAATCGCTTTCCATACAAAATCGTATGAACCATCACACACGACTAAGATTATATATATATTTTACCTTTAGTATCTTAAGATACCCAATAATATGGAAAAATGATGTGGTGTCGCGGGACACCAGGTAGGAACGAACTTCCTTCGGTTAAACGGCACTACTCGCTTGTGTACGCGACTGTCGCGCCTGTGCACGTCTCATTTAACGCTTTTATTCCACGCATTTTTCTTACGGTTTTACTATCACATTTTTTTCAGTTCGGTCGCGCAGCAAAATCCCTGTCCCCTCCAAGCCTGCCGTAAGGAACTTCGTTCCAATATATATTTCATATCTTAAGATATGAAATATATATTTCTTCGCATCTTAATATAAATACAGGATGTTTTTATTTCGGGATATGCGCGATTGCAGTGCCTCATAATCTATAATATTATAATGTTATAAATGCGAAAGTTGGGATGTTTGGATGGATGGATGTTGGATACTCAAAAACTACTGAACGGATTTGAATGTAATATGGCACATAAGTACATGATGACCTGGAATAGCACATAGGCAACGTTTTATCCAGAGAAAGCAGGTGATCCCCCGGGATTCACCAAAACATTTAATAATGTAGCGGGCTGCACGGTGCATCTAGCTTAATATAATAGTTACTATGCGTTCCAACTGAGAATAGGATCGCGATTCGCGCTTGTTATTAACTTCATATCACAAGTGTGAAATTAGTAATTTCAGTAAAAAAACATTTGTTCATAAAATAATGCTCATTTATTAAAGAACATAATATAACGTTTTAATATTTTCATCAATAAAAAAAATTGTAAAAAACATCAATAAAGTCGCGTTAGTTACACCACTCATAAGTGAAGAAGGATATTTCATATTAGTCTATATCAAAATCGTTGTCTGAGGAGCTATCTAACAAATCAAGAAGTAAATCCGCATCATTCATGGTTAGAGGTGTTCGTTATATTATATAGCTGATAAAATAACCTAATATTTATTTACAATCATATAGCCTATTATTTATTACAACGAGGAAGCGTTATTTATGTTGAGCAATTATTTTTTTACATTTAAAACTTATAATCAAAATCAAGTATCGGCCGTATGCCACTACGTCACATGGTGGCCACATGCTTAATGCGGCACATCGGTCGGCAGCCTGCCTTGTATAATAATATTTTTGTCACCTGCTAAATTATGCTCTAAGATGACTACATAAGAACTATATTCAAATAAATGTCCAGTAACTAATAGTAAAAATATTAGGCAAACTAATACATTTTGTTCGGCTATTATGCGTTAGATTATTTTTCGTTTGAATAAAATAAAATCAGTGCGGACAATTCGCTTGACCTTAGAAGACGTAATGTGATTATCGCGAATTTGTTGGTTGATTTTTAAATAAATTAAAGTTAATTTCTTAATAGTTTAGTGTAAATTAGGTTATTTATGAACAAAAGTTAGTTTTATAATAATTAAATAAAAGCAATAAATTTTTAAGTACGCCTGACAATTCACAAATTAAAGTAAACCGGCAGTATATATTTATATTGCTTAATTAATAAATAATTGATATACATTATCACAAAATCATAATTTCAGTCAGACAGTCCTAAGCTTGTTAAAAGTAAGACGAAAAGTTTGATAAATTTAATTAAGTACTTAATTAAAACGTGATCATAGGATTGTTGTATTATCATTATTTTTTCCGAGTTTTTAAATAATTACATGTCATTAAATATTACACTATTTAACGCCGCACGCCGTGCTCTTTAACGATATTATCGAAACGCATTGTTTTATAAAGCGAAGTGATATTTATTAAACTAATATATTATAGCGTAAAAAATAATAGGCGTTTTAAAAATAACGTGTTATCAATATATATTCGTAACGAACACCTCTACTCATGGTTAATCACCTGTATATAGAACTCCAATGACGCAGATTAATATTATCGTATCTTAGCCGTGTGTGATACGTTAAGAAACTGTAATAGTTTATATTTTAGATCTTAAGATCAAATATTATAGTATCTTAACCGTGTGTGATGAGCTTTATAGATAAAATGTTGATACCTTGGGTTAGGTAGGGATCTCTAATTTTTTGAAAGTATAATATAGCCTATGTTACTCGGGGATGATATGATACCTTCTAAGGGTAAAAGAATTTTTCAAATCGGTCCAATAGTTTTTAAGTTAATTCGATACATATAAAAGACAAAAATACAAATCTTTGCTCTTTATAATATTAGTGTAGATTTCAATAAAATAGTGCAAACAGGTAATTTTATTTAGCACCGAATGTACGGCATTTAAACCGAATTTCGGCCGAATGTCGAAGTTCGGCTCAAGTTGCCGAAATTCGGTTAAATCGAATGTAAAACGAATGTCGGCCCATCCCTAATATATATACGTTAGTCTCGCTAAAACTCGAGAACGGTTGAACCGATTTGAATTAATTGTTGAAGTTCAGGGAAAGTTTAAAAGATGAGAAAATATAGAAAAAAATAAGAGTACTTAAAAAGACAGAACAACGTTTGCCGGGTCTGCTCGTAATCTATAATTATTTTATGGACACTATTATATACTCTATACTCTATATCATATACTAATCATTTAATTTTTTCATAAGGAATTCATCGTTACAGTTGAAATTCATATTAATTATAATATTGATCAGTATACCATTATTTCCTGTTTTTAAAATATACATCTGCTATAGTACTTATCCCGTGCTAGGAAATACTTTAGAAGCTAATCAAAAAATTTGACACGAATCCAGTCTTTTCAAATGTTTTTTGTATAGTTTCTGAGGTTGAACCAGCAACCTTGCCTAAAGCTGATCAACTGAGCTACGTGTCGGTGACTTAAAAGTGGCGAAATTCCTCTTTGCTTCGTGATCGATTAGTGCTAAAACACATATAATATGTATAGTTACAATCACTGTTATATATTTCTTGGTATGTTTGTATAAGAAGAAGAATACTGTAGTTCAACCGATAAAAAGAAACATTTGTTTGGCTGACTTACTATAATAAATCTAAAAAATCTTATATTTAAAATTCTTGTGTCACAATGTTCATTTTCGTACTCCTCCGAAACGGCTTGAGCGATTCTCATGAAATTTTGTGAGCATATTGAGTAGGTCTGAGAATCGGCCAACGTCTTTTTCTCATACCCCTAAACGCTAAGGGTAGTCCATCCCTAAATATTTTATTTTGTTTTTTAGATAAATTTTTTGTTTTTTTTTTTATGATACAGCATTAAAAATATATACAACCCTTGATTTTCAACCCTCTAAGATCAACCTCTATTTTTTAATTCAATAATTTATATGGCAAAATAACGTTTGCCGGGTTAGCTAGTATGTATATATCTAAATATATTTTCTTCCAGCAAAACTCAAACAAAACAAATTACTCGTACCTGCCTAATTTGTTTAATTTTTTCTTTTAATTTATTTAATTAAATAATTTTAATAGGATTACGGACCCCTGAAAATAAGAGTCAAATATCCTGTCTTGTAGATGCAGCTGACATGTGCCAATTAACCGGGTTCAATCGTGAGCAAGCAGGAAACAGGTTCAAGTAATAATCAACATTCATTGCTTCCTCGCAAAGCTAACACCATGCTATAGTAATTTAGTACTATAAAATATTTGATAATTGTATTGAAAATAGCGTCATCTAGGACATGGATTGAAAAAGATTTTATTTCTAAAGACTTAAGATCTGGATTCAAGGTTTTTGCCACTACATACGAATGTTAAAAATAACATTTTAATGTCTTAAATATATATTTTTTAATAAGATATTACATTACATTATATTTTTTAACTATTTGAACTATAAACATATATTGTTTTGTGGTAAATACGCTTATTTTTCAAAATAATAAAGTTTGGCCAATCTATCAAACAAAAAACAACACAATTACAAATGGCGTCGTCATGGTGATAAATGTTGATACTCGTGCGCATTTTATTATTGAAATTCAGTTTGTTTTGTGTGTTTTAGTGTTATTTTCGTTGAGTTTGAACTTTTATTCTCCGGATTGCTTAATCGTGACACAAAATTAATATATTGTGCTATTTATTGTGAGTTAATAAAGTCTTAAATTATAATATGAATGTTTTAATTCTGAATATATAACATTATACAGCGTGGCAATCAAACGAAGTTGCAAAAGGACTTGTCAGAGTTACATTTTGTTTGAATGGCACGCTGTATAGTGTTTGATAAATTCCTATTTACTATTAAAATTTCAATAAAAAAGTAGGTACCTATATTAAGCTGCCGAAACAAAATAGTTCTCATACTATAAGATAGATGACGCCAGTAGTACGCCATTATAGATTTAGAAAGTTGGCTATCTATACCTATAGTAATACACATATTTATCTATGGCTAACACGTTGTTTTGATTCACACATCCAACTAGGGTCGCCACTTGCTATTCATACATTATATTATTATAAAAAATCCTTATTATATTATTTAAGACTAGTTTTTACTTGCGACTTCGTTCGCGTGACCCAAAATTATTTCTTACTTTTACTCAGTCGGCTAAAAAAGTATCCTTTGTCACTCCTGGATAGTTTAGCTTTCTAATTGTAAAAGA
This sequence comes from Apodemia mormo, assembly GCA_036924255.1. Taxonomy (NCBI): domain Eukaryota; kingdom Metazoa; phylum Arthropoda; class Insecta; order Lepidoptera; family Riodinidae; genus Apodemia; species Apodemia mormo. Next base: position 8,882,290 of record JAUPFN010000010.1, on the reverse strand, counting down.
ATTTTTAAAATCAGTTTAGTAGTTTTTGAGTTTATATACTTACAAATGTATATAAATGTTTTTATGTAAATATATTTTATACTTTTCATAAAAAATAAAGCATGTAAAAAAACCTTTTCAATATGATTCTAAGGACCTTATAATTAATATCATCAAAAACGATTAATAATAGGTAGATTAATAAAAAATGAACGAAGTGTTGATGCCAAATGTGCAGTTGAGTGTTGAGTGAGAATCTCAGTTTAGATGAAATCTTTGTTGCTTATAACAATTATCAAAACTTATAAAAAAAGTTATCTTGTAAAATATTTTTTTATGTCATAAGATAGCAAACAAGCAGATGGGTCTCCTGATAGAAAGATTCAACCATCGCCTATAGACACCAAAGATGTTAATGGTGCGTTGCTATCTTGTGGCGAGGTCTAATGCCACATGCATAAGTTTACCGGCTACCTTACCTTCCAAGCCGGAACACGACAACGACAAGCACTGACGCTATTGCGGCAGGAATAGGTAAGGCGGTGGTACCAGACCTGGGCGAGACAATGCAGAACTCTGCCACCTAGTAGCCACTAGCCACTGAGTCACAGTGTTAGTGACTCGCATAGCCAATCGGTCGCCTTTTACGACTTGCCTGGCAGAACGGCAGTTGGTTCTTCAAAGGAGCCTAGAACCAACACGGGGAAATATTAAGTGCCTAGCTGATAAGCTGCGATTTTGCACTTTTTTACATCAGCTTAAAGTATGTAACAAAATGCTTTTATTTAACTGGCTTAGAATAAATATTAAAGTCATTTTATTTCAGTCAGTGTAACTGACAGTTAATTTTTAATATAATAATACAAAAGAAAAAATAGTAAAAGCTAAAATGGCGAAAACAAAGTTAATACTGTTTTTCATACTTTAGATTTTACTGAGTAACATTTTTTTTGGTAATTAATCTGAAAAAAATCAGGCGTAAAGACAGTAATAGACCGTTAAATAATTTCAATTGAAAGTAATATTCTATTTATTTATTTATGTAAATAAAAATGTGATTGTTGAACTAGCTTTGAAACATTAAAATATAACAAAAAATGTATATAAAAGCATCTAAAAAAACGTTTTCAGGCAGTACATAGTGGCATGAATTAAAAAAAAAAACTTTTTTAAAATGTTTTATTTTCTTCCTATTTAAACATATGTTTAATTTTTGCTAAAAAATAGTTAACAGCCCTACATTCATAATACATGTGCGACGAATTAAGTACAATCAGATATTTATCATTTTGATTACCCATAAAAAACGTTCATCTCATGTATGGTATGATGTAAGAGGCATAAAAGTACTTGCGGTACAATTTTGACTTTCGAAAAGGAGATATTAATTCTAAAACGAACAATGCTGCTTTTTCCGTCCGGCCCCTTCTTAGAATAGATCCTCTCCCTCACTGTTAGTTATCTCGTAAAAGGCGTGAACAGGCTAACGCATGTGCCTACATCGTGATTATTGACTGGGTGGCAGAGACTAGAGTTCCACAAAGAGTTTGCCTGGATATAGGGTACCACCTCCTTACCTATTCCTGCCATTCTTGACATTGCCGTGTACCGGTTTGTAGAGTAAGGTAGCTGGTGAACTTATGCATGTGGCAGGACCATTCCGCCACAACGATCGGAATTCTCCATTAACATCTTTGTTGTCTCAGGCGACGCGATGGTTTGACCCTTTTCATCAGGAGAGCCGTTTGCTTCTTTGCTATTTTAAAATATAACAAAAAAAAACTTTTTTATTTTTGACAGTTCATGCGTTTAACACTTTTTGCGCCGGCAATTTATTGTATTATAAGCGATTGCCTGTGGCCGAAATACGACCATAGACTAAACAAAAAAAAAATCTTTTAAGTGTGACAACTGACTTTAGCTGTAAAGAAAATGGTACAAAGTGCATATTTTCATGTATTGATAACGTAGTAGGTTTTTATACTCTTTGTATTGATACATGAATCTAGTATATGTAATGTTTATTTTATTAATTCCATGTAATTCTAATGCATATTATTTTAAAAATGTAAGGTTTCTGCATTCCTCCGCAATGTCAATTTTAACAGTGCCCATACTCCACCGTTCGCGAAACTGTCGAAAACGCCGAAAAAAAAAAATTTCACGTATATGTCGTAGCCAGTTCGCAGAATTGCCCACATCATGAAATGGTCGAGAAATTGTGGCATTTCATGATGTGGGCAACTACAATTGACCAAATCGTTCAATCATTAACGTTTCACGATTTTATCGTCCACGATTGGCCATATCGTGAAAATTAGATATAGTATCTTGTTTCTTTTTAAATACGACAGAATATATTAGTATCATGTTTCTTTTTAAATACGACTGACATTTATAAAAACTAGGAACGCTAGGAATAGGAATAGGAATAGGAAAAAATCCTTTCAACAAAGTTTTCAGGTCATTACTAAAAAACAAACGTTAAGGAGGACCGCTATGTGGACACATTAACATTAAAGCGCTTCTAGCGCCTCTATCGGTGATAATGTAACTATTTTACGACATAGAATAATAACGCATAGAAACCGAGTCGACCCGCGCAATATTAAGCCATTTCAAAGAAGCCTGAAAAGGCTTCTTACGTTCGCCGGCCCCTCAGGCATGAGACACGTGCCACGCGGAGTACAGCTCTCGCAATTTCAAAAAATGTGAGTTACTGTGTGGTGAAATACTGTCACCGTGCTTCACAAAAGCGTATTTAGGACTTGAAGATAACATTTCACCGATAAAAACTACTTGGCATCGGATATTTTTGTATAAAATCTAAACAAATAAATCATAAATATCTAAGTAGAACGATATTCAAAATGTTGCCAGCCAAAGGGAAAAATATTCTACCACGTATTTGTTTTTACCTATTATCATTATAATTAATAATATGTGTATTCCTATTTTATGTGCAATATTACATAGCCTGGACTTTGCTTTTGCATAAAAAATAGTTTTTAAGTGTTGAGACTCACCCATTATACTGGCACAAATATTACAAATCCGTTTGTCAGACCAATATTATGAAGCATTTATTCGTATATAATGAGGACTTTTAGAAGACAAAAAAAATGTTCCAACTAGCATTCTAGATGCCACAGTGACCATCAGAAAAAAACTCTGTCACTACCAAAGTCATTTTTTTTTTCTTATTAAATAATATGCCATCGTACTGCATTATTTCGTATTGCTTAGTGTCAAGTAGTTTTATTAGCGATATTTTCGACTTTAATCCACGAAAACATGTAGGGTAACGTGCCCTAAAATCGGTCTGCGCCTAATGTCAACCTCCTAATATGTTTATACTGATAATTAGGCTAATATTCCACATAACTTTTAAGAACGCGGGCAAGACTTCATACATCGTTTTTTAATTATTATCTTAAAGTTTAATGTGTTTCTTAAGATTCTATATCAACTGCTTAATTTATCCGTATTTAATAAATATTTTTTTAACTTGGGGAATAGTAGTTAAATAAAGTTGGAATTTAGGTAAGCAATCAGTTCTCTCCTTAGTAGTCTGTGGTTCTCTAAGTTAGGTTGACAGAATTCTGAGCTAAGTTTTTGCGAAGACACTTTATAGGTACTTAAAAGAACAAAAAATAAATTAGCTTTAACTATTCTTTAATACAAAAACAGGGAGAATTTTTATTTGATACTTATAATGAAAATTATAATATATAAACTTATTGCTGTTTTAATGAAAATGTAAATTAAGTTTTATACAATAATAACACTTAAATTTGATGATAGAATTCAATCAAATTAAAGTCTCAATATTTTTTATATAATTGTTCCTAGCGATATATTTTATTTAATTGATTTAACAATCGTAGAAAATTATTCTAGTTTTATTCTAGTAGTGAAAAATAAAACTTTGAATATCAAGTGCCTTTAAATTGTTTCCTTTCTTTGACTACAACTTAATAAAAATAAGTACCCTAAAATAGTTATATTGAAGATTATTTGATATAGACAAAAAATAATTTATATAAATCGTTTTATTTAAAAAAATATCACAATATTGAATATTTAATGCTCATTTCTCGTAATTTTGAGGACCAGCAAGTAACAATCTAATGTAATTTTTACATATCAAATTTTTTCTGCGTAGTTTTAAAGAGACTAAAATATCAATTTATTTTATGTCTCAAAGAAAGAGACTCAATCATTAAAATTGGTGACCATTTAGATTTTTTCTTTGCAGTTTTTATTAAATTAAAAAGATCATTTAAATATATACCATAAAAAATTGGGGGCATATTATGTTTACAAAAGTTGTTTAATAAAATTAAAGTAATTTTTAATGCAAAGTCAATACCTTATTTCAATTTCAAACATCCTTTACTGGCTAACATTAGAGAAAAATGGGGCTGAAATTAGGGAAACATTGACCGACAATAGAAAAGAAACCAGGATAGAGAGGGTCAATCATTTAAAACTTAACACGTTTACATATTTTTATTTCGTTGTTGAAATCAATTCGAAACATCAATAGTGTAAAATTTAAATATTGATTAACACGAAAAAGAAAATTAATATTTTCTTCCCGATAACGGTTTAAGCCTAATAGGGTCCGAAAGTTACGTATTTGGTTAGGCGGCCGAAATTTGGCTATTTTACCCTATAAATTTCTACATCACTGAGATTAATTTTAATTTTTAAAATTTTAAATAAATAATTTGATTATTAAGTATACATATTTTCGTGTCACAATTTGCACAAAAACGAAAAAAATCCAAGGTGAAATAGCTTTGGAACGTAGAATTATAACACGTAGAAACCGAGTGGGCCGCGATGTTTTAAGCCATTTCAAAGTAGCCTTAAAAGGCTACGCATGCGCTTGTCGTCCGCTCAGAATCGCGATACAGGTCATACGGAGTGCAGGTCTCGCAATTCGAAAAAAATATGACTTACTGTGTTGTTAAAGGCAAAAAAAGACAAATAAAATAAATGCTGAATTATCAAAAAGTACCCTCGAGCTAAATTATTTTCATAAGACTTAGTATAAATAACAGTTAAAGCAAATACAATAATTGATTTTCTTAACATTAAGGTCTAACTAAAAATATTGTGCGCAATTTTTTTTCCACAACTAGCAACTGTATAGTGATAAGTTATGTGTGTCAAATTATCTATTTTTAGTCGATTTACATAACAGAAAAATTATAAATTGTAAGTACTTACCTGTGAAATGTTCACTTTTTTGTTTTTCTAAGGTGTTAGAACACTTCTTTATAATGCAATAAGTCATTTCGAATTATTTTTCGTGAACTGTGTCCGATATAACCTGATATTATTAAGCATTGACAACTCGCAAAACGAATTGAGCCGTTTCTGGCTCAGTTTTATTTACTCGTTTTTTGTGGTTTCTAGGCGTTATTATTCTAAGATCAGAACCAAAATAGTTGCGGACGCTAGGTGGTGCTCAAGTCGTGCACAGAGCCAATAGCCAATATAGTACGTTTAGCTTAAAACATTTTAATTTTTTAAGTTGATTTAAATAAATACTTGATTAATAAGTATCTTATTAATTTTTACCTTAAAACGTTCGTCTATAACGTAAGTATTGTTTCTACTTGCCCACCCATTTGCTAATTTTCAAGCTAGTTTAAGGTTTAGAATCATGGCAAGATTTGTATGAAAGTTAAAATAAAAAAGGTTCCAAGGTAATAGATTTGAACAAACATACATACACATACACGCACACAGACATACACATAATAACACACAAGTATTTGCCAAGCAATGTATTTAAAACATTTGTATGATATAGGATAATATATTAGTAGATACATATCAATAAGGTTTTTTTATTACTTCAATCACTGTTTTTATAACTTAAATAACGTAAATTCGTATTGACCATATTTTTTATTTACGATCGGTGCCGGTTGGTTACCGCTGTTTAATAACTTAATTTAAAAAAAAATCTTGAGAACCTCTAAAACATTTTCCTGTAATTCTACTCATTTTACCTCGCCAGAATAAAAATTGTAAGTTCTAAATTTTCTATATGACTAATAATACTATTGGAAAGACAGACACTCTTTATTTCAGTGAGGTAAAAATATTTTAAATCACAAATAAAGCACAAAAACTAAAAAAATATAAGGTTAAATAGCTTTGGAATCATCTTGAGAACATCTAGAATATTTCCTGGCATTTAACATATTTTACCTAACCGAATAAAAAGTGTAAGTTTCAAGTTTATACTAAATGATTAATAATGTAATAATGAAAGATTATTTGTATACCGGTCAGGTAGATATATTTTAAATACCGTCTTGGGAAAATATTTATTTACTTGCAACACTATTCGAGTCATTGGAGTCTTTGTGTGCGTGACGACGCAAGTGATTACACGAAGCTTACACGGACATTGACACGGTTTTGGCCTAAAATATGAACGAAGCGTTGAATGCAATTATCACTCTAAGCGTTATTACTCTATGTTTTACGATATATTTAATTAATTTTGACCATTTCATGAAGTAGTCGCGCCTTTAATTAACCATATCGATAAACAATAGAAGATAAGTCATTGATCTGATCAACGAACATCATGACGTGGCCAATGGACAGTAAAAAAATTTATGAAATGCTACCATTTCATGAAATTCTCGAGCATTTCGTGATGTGGCCAATTCTGCGATCTGGCCACGACATACATATACCTATCTACGTCTGTTGGGCCAGCTATTACTAAGTAAATGAGCTGTTAATCTTTAATCTGTTCATGCAATCAGATCAATGAGGAACTGCATGATAAGATTATGAATTCAGAATCATAGTCTCATCTGAAGTCGATAAGTGATTCGGTCACGTTCGTATTGTCAATCACAATGGAGTTATTTCAAGGCAAGCGCACACAGACTTATTGTCCAGGGCCCTGAGGACCTATTGTGATTAAGCACACGCATTAAGGCTCAGGGCTGATATAAAATATTATTGGAATGGAAGGGCATAAATGTTACTCTCTTTTCAACCGTTTTCCCAAAATAGAGGAGGTTCTTAGAATTAGGTAATTTATTATTTTACTCCACGTTATTTTGGTCCTCCTTTGAAATATAGGACAGCTTCCATTCTGCCAGGTAGTTCTTAAAAGGTGAACAATTGGCTATGCGAGTCACTACCATCGTGATTACTAAGTAGTAGCGTTTTGCATTATCTCGCCCGGATCTGGTACCTACCATCGCCCTACTTATTCCTGCCGCGATATCGTCAGTGCTTGTCACTGTCGTGTTCAAGTTTGAGGATAATGTAGCCGGTAAATTTATGTATGTGCCATTAAGAAGACCCACAAGATAACACCGCACAAAAAAAACATGGATATAATTTCAATTACGCAAAATTCGAACTAAAATATTTTAGTGGCTTCAACTAAATTAAAAATGATCATGGAAAATGTACTTAGAGCGACAGATTACATAAGTTACTATAGTAATTATAGGTAAATGTAAAATGAGACACTGTCAGCATTATAGAGTTCATTTGGTGCATCCAATTCATGAATTTAATGAGACATTTTGAAATGAATATTTTTATATTATCTTGCAGTAATTTTACAATAATAATTAACACGCACTTTCAATTCAATATTTAATTTCTAATTTTAAAATTTCGCCGGGCCGTTAAAAGTAACCCTGTATAAATAATTCTTTTATCTTAAGTAATACCACAGTATACTGGAGACTAACATTATTTAATCTACATACACGTGATATTCGAGCAACGCACACATAGATACCTCTCACGGATGCGATATCTCGGAATGGTTCGGGACAGTTTGTTCCGCACCAGTCCGAGATATCGCGTCCGTGAGAGATGTCTATGTGTGCTATTCTCGAATATTACTTGTATGGAACATTGACTTCTATTAGTCCCTAAGTATTCTGTGGTAATACTGATTTGAAAACTAAACAAATAAAATATTGCTGGACTAATTCCACGAATGGATCTAACCCTTAAGTAAGTAAATTATTTGCTTCTGATAAAGGTGTTACTTAACGATCTAATATGTACTTACGTAAAAATACGTATATAAACGCTAAAATATATTTAATAAAAATCCAAAACCAGAAATTCAAACTTTTGTGCTCATCAGTCATCACGCAAATTCTTACCCCTGTCGGGAATCGCACCTTAGCCCCGTCGATTGTATACTAAAACAGCGGAGTGTTTTTCAAAATAAGTTTTCAGTTCACTTATAAATATTTATATCGTCATTTCCTAAGTGTTATTGATTTAAAAGCCAAATGCCGGAAATGGTATCATGTGATTAAGTCCTACTCCCTAGTCATTACTCATCAGCCTTAGTCATCCATTACTAAGAGCTAACCGCAGGTACTTCTGAGGTATGCGCTGAATAACCTCATATCTGATAAGGCAGTTTGTTCTACCGTTTTGCAATAGTGCCGTGTGACATTGCAATATGTTGACTTTAGTTTTGTCGTCTTAAATTAATCTTTATAAAGATCGTACATTACATACTAAAGAAGGCTGTTCAGTACTCGATTCTGACACCGAATTTGTAAAAAAGGTATTTAAATTTGACCTAATTATCCTATAAAAATATTAAGTGCAGGCACCCGTACATATATATCGAATTTTTATGTTTATAAACAGTAATTTGCCGCCGCGGCACGTGCGACAAGGCTCGCGATGTCGCCTGCAAGTCGATCATAATTTTTAAACATTGCTACACTAATTTTATTGAGGTTTGAAACTTGAAACTTTGGAAGAGTCTACTGGGAACGTTTGGCCCAAAAAATGCATATATTACTACTATTACCGCTCTACTACCCGTACAAATCGGGGGCGGGTCGCTAGTGAAATCTATACATATAATAAAATCGTAGAAAAGTCAAAACTGTACATTGAATATTTTTTTTAAAAGAATACTTGGGGCGTGATCTACAATCGATATCGAAGCCAAATATATAGTTTTTAGAATTTTTGTCTCTTTGTCTGTATATATGTCCGGAGTAAACTCAAAAAGTACTGCATGGATTTACTTCAAATTTTGCATGAATATTACTAACAGGTCGGGTCAACATATAGACTATTTATTATCACGCTATCACCTACGGGGGAGGAGCTGTGCGGAGTAAACGAAGTCCGCGCGGACGAAGTCGTGGGCAACAGCTAGTTATCATATAAAATTTGAATGAAGATGCTAATACATAGTAATACATATATAATTTGTAAATACTGTAACAGACATAAAAAACGCCCAAACCTAGAAATACAAACATTTATGCTCTTCACACAAATCAATCAATCAATCATATTTCTTTTCACTGTACACCAAAAAGAACACATACAAAATAGAACAAATAATATCAAATTTTCGGTCTTATCGTTTCAAGTGATCTCTACTTGAAACGATAGAGGTACCATATCACCATGTACATACTGTATATACAGTATACCAGCAGGATAAGTATTTTTTGCGTAGAAGCGAAACACCCCTGTTTGTCCCTGTCGCGAATCGAACCAGGTCCCGTCGATTTGAGTTAGATTCGCTAACCACTCAACCAACGGGGCGGTCCTTACTCTCTTTCTCTCTTTCACTTCAATTCACTCTCATCATTTATTTATTAAAACGTAAAAACAAGAATAACCCAAAATTTGTCTCCCTTTCGCGCTTTAGGGCTTTAAAATGTATATAATAAAATATAACATATTATATCTGCTTAAAATGTACCTATATATGATCTATCTTAATCTCAAGTCACGTTGTTTGTCCGCGATGGGCTCCGAAACTACTGAACCGATTTCAATGAAAGGAGAATGATGAGGGCCCATACAAAGTTGGCCTAAAAAGCTACACATGTTAATATATGCTCACCGTATAGTAATACATTATTAATTTCTTCTGAAATATAAATTGTATCATGGACACATTTTATTATGGTAAAATTCACTTAAAACCTTCAAAGATTAATATTACTTGAATTCACAATTATTACATTCTATTTTAAGTTATTCACGTCGCTATACGAGTATATCGTCAAGATAGATACAATACCTTTTGTATCACTCACTTGATTTTAATTTGTAACCACTTATAGGTTAAAAGATATACTAAACAACGTTTTTTGCAGCAAAAATATTTGTTACCAACGAACTCGGATAAGCATTTTTCCCTCGCCGATATGAATGAATTGCTGCTAAAATATTGTTGTGATATGTCAAAATATGAAAAAAAACATGTTAGCACACCCACACAAGAAGTACAGACATTTTTCAGAAAAAAAATATTAAACGTAGTGAAACTCTGAAACGCAGTGAAAACTGACTTCCTATGTCTCGTATTTCTGGAACCCTCGATTAGATCTTCACCAAATTTGATTCACCAAACACCAAATGAAAAGTATGTCCTCTCAAACACAAAAATAATAATTTTCTTAATCGGTTAATAAATGATCGAGTTCTGACGTAGGTAACAAAACAATTAAAATAATACAGTTGAATAGAAAACTTTCTTTTACTTGGGAGTAAATTACGGATAGTACTTAGTTATTGCACAGAATACTTAGAGACTAACAGAAGTCAATGTCACATACAAGTAATATTCGAGCATAGCACACATAGACACCTCTCACGGACGTGATATCTCGGACCGGTGCGGAACAAACTGTCCCGAACCATTCCGAGATATCGTGTCCGTAAGAGGTGTCTATGTGTGCGTTGCTCAAATATCACATGTATGTAGATTGACTACTGTTAGTCTCCACTATACTGTGGTTATTGTCCTATGCTGCGCTATAGCAAATATTTGAATATTTGAAATTCATCATCTATATTAATATTATAATACTTGCGGTTGTCTGTACGTAGTTTTTTTGTTATACTTCTTAGTTCTTGATAAATATATTATGTTTAATGAGTCCCTCAATTATTTTGCCATTTTTTTTTGTCAGTCAGTCAGAATTTAAGAATTGATTGATCGACCTTGACGAAAATTGGTATACAATGAGAGCATGCGATTGCGCAAATAATAGGTCATGTGATTTTTGTCTATCTGTTTTTCTGTCTGTATGCCCCGTAATAATTCAATTAAAGTGAACAAACTTGATAAAAATTGGTATACAGTATACACTGAGAACATGCAATTGCACAAAGCTTAGGCTACGTATATTTTTTATCTGTTTGTCTGTCTATAAGTAAAGTTTTGGTCCAGCGAAACGGACGGGTGTAAGTTAGTGTAATAAATATTGTAAAAATGTAATGTGTATTATAAACTGCAATAATAATTTGTATTTATATATAATACTCGATTTTTCTGTCTATCTCTTGAGGGTTTGGAAATGAAGCAATATGAAGTAACGTTTGGAAAATCGAAAAGTGCATGCCTCACAGCGCTCATTCCATTTTCAAAAATAATTATATAAACGACACTGAATTAGATAGTATTTGTTAATAGGAAACAATCCCGTGACATACTGAAATTGTTTAAAAAAATTGTACCGACATAAAGTAATTTCAGCGTAATCGTAGTACATCCATACATACAGACATTCGAATGTCCACGATTTTTTTCTATATAATTTTATTTATATATTTCATTTGACAAATAATATTTAAAGTATTAAATGTGTTTATATGAGGGTTATTATTTATATATGTGTACATACATTATTTTGACAATTTATTAATACAATAAGTATCAATAAATTATCAAAATAGTAGATACAGTTAAAGTCCAGAAAAATGCTTGACCTTGACATATTGAAAGTAGAGCACTACCACCACGCTCCGCTTATGAGACGTGTAATATACATTAACATTATAAAGTACACTACGTAGTGGATGTTTACCTCATAGAAATATTTTATTACCAGAGCTAAATTACAAGGCGTGGCCTTATCAGTCCGATAGCAAATGAGGACGCGATGTGGTTTGGAATTGTGAATTAATACAAAAACCTTTTTATTATATTATAATTATTTACGGACTCCCTCGATAGTCTAGTAATTGGCCTGTTTAGCTCAGATTATAAGGTCCCTGGTTCAATTTCCGGATATGAAAAAGGATTATTGTTTTTTATCTACATACTTAAATAAATAGCACAGATTGGCACATGTGTGTAAGCTCATTTATGTCTCTGTTGGCCAAAATGGTGAAGATCCCGGTTATTTACACGAACAAAAACTATTTGTTACCTGCGACTTCGTTCGCATAAAACAAAAACATTATTCCTTCTTGCTTAGTCGAGTAAAAATTAACATATTATTGTCTTCTTGAATTTGAGTATCATAAACAAGAAGAATTTTTCAAATCCGACTGCTTCATCCAAAGATAAGTTTAGTTTTTAGGATAAAAAGGCATTGTTAAGTATTAGAATTAATTAAATTAAAATATGTTTTGTTTTGTATACTGTATATTTCCTGTACACTTTTTTCCCTTTTTCTTCTCTTTTGAAGAATAGGCAAACTGCCGTTCTGCCAGGCAGGTCGTAAAAGGCAACCGATTGCCTATGCGAGTTACTACCATCGTGGTTACTAGGTGGTAGAGTTCTGCATTGTCTCTCCCGAGCCTGGTACCACGCCTTACCTATTCCTGCCGCAATAGTGCCATTGCTTGTCACTGCGATGTTCCGGTTTGAAGGGTAAGGTAGCCGGTAAATACATTCTATACTTTTCATCGTCGGCACTTGGTGAAATTCCATTGTTATTAGACACTTTTATAATTGCACTTGTACATAAATTTCACTTTTACACATATATTTTTAATATATGAATCGACACACCTATTTACCTGTTACACAGTTATTGATGTTAAAAATGAGTAAAAATAATTATTTCTAAGTAAATAAAAAAAAGTCAAATTAATAATATAAATTTAAATATTTAAAATAAAATAATAATAAAACAGTAAAATTATCAAAAATTTCAAATTAAAATTGCATTAAATATTGATTAAATTGAATTTTGTTATAATTAATAATTATTTTTACTTTTTGTACATATTAGTGCCTATATAAATATTAAAAAGGGTTTAACAAAGGAGAAGCATTGACTGATAAATGGCCAAACGGGGCTCATCCATCTCTTCCAATCCAACAACATCTTTGATGTCTATAGGCGATGGATGGTTGACTCTTTCCATCAGGAGACCCATCTGCTTGTTTGCTTTCTTATGATTTATATAAGAAATATATATATGAAAAAATAACATATTCTACATTTCTTTCACACGTTCTCACCATTTTGGGTGGGCTGGAAAAAATCTCTTACAGAGATAAACTCGTCTTTTGTTGAATTTTTATAAATTATAATGTAGGTAATTTTACCTCTATGTGTACAACAAAATTTCTAAATAAATAAATAAATTTTCCATTTTTGAAATAGTCTGTCTGTAGATTTGTATGTTCAGTTATAACTCAAAAACGCCTTGAGTAGTCGTGATTAAAATGGTATGGTTTGGTATACAATGGGAATAAATGATTGCTAAAACGATACACTAATTTTTATCGTCAAAATTTCAATGCCAAGCGGACGGGTATAAGCTAGTTTAATCTCGAACATTAATGAATTTTTTTCGCCATGGGAACCTGGGCCTGGACTGGACCTGGGCCCTATTTCAAGAATAGACTTTCTGCCACTCTGACGGGCAGTTCGTAAAAGGCGAACGATTGGCTAGGTACACGTATCTACCATCGTGGCTACTAGGTAATAGAATTCTGCAATGTTATCAGGGTTTGGCACTACCGCCTTACTAATATTCCTGGAGCAATATCGTCAATGCGTGTCAGTGTCGTGTTCCAGTTTGGAGAGTAAGGTAGCTAGTAAACTTATGCATGTAGCATTAGAACAATCCGCCACAATGATGCAGATTACAACGCAACTTTATCTATAGGCGATAGTTCTCTTTACGTCAGGAGGATCTGCATTTTTACTATCCTGTGACATACACATAAAAACCTATTTTATATCATTATGTATATAATGAGTCATTAAATCCAATATGAAATGCAATATTCTTGATTAGTTTTCAAGCTTCGTTTGATACATAAGTAGAACAGACACATGTTTCTTAAGATGGATATTCACGCTCCAATATGTAGTGATGCAAAAAGCCCTTCTCATCGATCTTTTGTACGATGAGAATTGCAACAATGCGATTAGGATTGTATCTAGGTATATAATATTAATACATGAAGTGAAAAGGAATCCCTTTTAAAGTATAAAGTGCTCACGGCTCACCTAGCAGTCTGAGATACTTAAAGTTTATAATATAATGAAGAAACTTAGAAAGCCAAATTTTATATAAAAATGTTTTTTTTGTCATATTTATTCTTTTATATATTAGATAGAAAGTCTTATTAAAATTATTGCTCTAAGGGTTAAAATCGAGCCTAATGCAAGTGAATACGCAATTGGCATTAAACATTATGTGGTTAAAACTTACAATTTTAAATACTTTGACCACTATAGTGGCAATCGTTTGCACGGAAACCATTTTTTCACTTTACACTTGAACTTTTTTCACTTATCCTTTGTTCTATGTCCGTTTTAGTTAACAAGTGACACCTCACTGGTGATATCATTATCAGTACCCATTGGTTTATCAGTTTCTAATCTAATCTTTTCCGTCGAAATACTAGGGCAGGTTTTGTGTGATTAACGCAATATCGAATGAGTCCAACAGCTATAACAATAGAGAATGTTTTAGTTATTTCGATTATTTTGCTATATCTTAGTAAAATAATAGTGATGACTTCATTTTTTATTTATGTGTTTTTTTTCATTCATATACTTTTATTAAATTCTGGTAATTTATATTCCATATGCGTGATTGGACTCGACTGAAGACTTAAGTTGATTGCCGCATGAATATTTTTTCCAAAAACGACCTTGTAACATAAAACTTAAACTTTTTTCCCCAGTGTTGGTCCCGTACTCCTTTGAAGAATAGGCCAAGTGCCGTTCTATCAGGCAGGTCGTAAAGCGACCGATTGTATATGCGAGTCAGTAACATCGTGGCTAGTGGCTAGTCTCGCCCGAGTCTGATACCACCGCCTTACCTATTCCTGCCGCAATAGCGTCAGTGCTTGTCACTGTCGTGTTCCGGTTTGGAGGGTAAGGTAGCCGGTAAACTTTTGCATATGGCATTAGACCTCTCCACAAGATAGCAGCGCACCATTAACACCTTTGGTGTCTATAGGCGATTATTGACTCTTTCCATCAGGAGACCCATCTGCTTATTTGCTACCTTATGACATAAAAAAACATTACGTGTTTTGTTCGAAGTATAAAAGTTAGTAATTTTTTATCCCCTTACAAAAAATAGCCTAATGTCTTTGATTTTCCTAGGATAGTCAGTCTTTATCAGAAAGTTGAATTTATTAGATACGTACAAGATAGGCTATACCTACTAAGTAAAAGTATATTACACAACTGTGCTGAAAAAAGTAAATTCAACCAAAGTCAAAAGTAAGCAGTGCTCAAGCGTATAAATAGAGTATGTATATTGTATAACATATTCGTGAACAAAAGATTGTAACCGATCGATGCTTGGCGCATACGCGTTTCATTCAACGAGCTCTGATGTAGATGCAGTCCATGGACTGCATTCTGCCACGTGCATAACAATACATTTGATGTCTACAGGCAAAGTTTTTCTCTTTCCATCGCGAGAAATTGCTTATTCTGTTCTGGAGAATCGTCTACTTATTTTGCATAATAATAGTACGAAAGTTTACAAAGAATTTTGAATATTCGATTCTTGATCGCATCTCAACGCCTGAACAAATTTAAATGAAATGTTGACCGTATGAGGTCCCAGATTCGATTTCCAGATCGCGCAATTTAAAATTGTTTTTTTCAGTTTTCTGATAAAAAAGGTTTCCCGGGATTGGATAAGTGGCAGGTTTAAAAGGTGAGAAAATATAGAAAAAAATAAGAGTAGTTAAAAAGGCAAACAACGTTTGCCTGGTCAGCTAGTAAACAATAAAACTAACATCATATCTTCTCTCGTCAATTCTACCATTTGACAAACGACAGCAGTCAATTCAATTAAGCCCAATACACTTCCGGGGATGGTCTGGACACGCAGCCTCCTTTGTAGAATAGGCCATCTGCCGTTTTGCCAAATACATAAAGGGTGAACGATGGGCTCAATATGTCACTACCACCTTGACTGCTAGGTGGTACAGTTCGACAACGTCTCGCCCGCCAGGGTATGGTACCACTGCTTGGCTATACCTTCCATAGTAGCATGTCATTGCCGTGCTCCGATTTAGAAGGTAAAATAACCGGTAAACTATGCATATGAGCTTACCATCCTGCCACAGGGTTAACATCTTTGGTGTCTATATACACACCATTAACATCTTTGGTGTCTATTTACGATGGTTGTCTCTTGCCATCAGGAGAACCATCATCTGTTTGTTATATATATATATATATATATATATATATATATATATATATATATATATATATATATATATATAACACCATTGCTATTGGTGATTACACTTACACAAACCACAAACACAAGCAGACAGACTATACCGGAAGTATAACAGTCTGCTATTCAAAATCAAAATCAAAAAATGTTTCAAGTAAATTCAAGTAAATCATTGCAATTACTACCGGATCGGTACGCGGTCACAAATTCATATTATTATCACTGCTACAAGTTTTTCAATACCATAGCTCTTTCACTGCCTACCATATTAGCGAATAAGTGTTATTTATATATTTCTACAATTTCAGGAACTCGGACTTGACATAACAGACGAACAAATCGCGGAACTAGAAGGAGCTATCCACGACATTGACTTCGACTCCGCAGCGACTCACGAGAAATGTTTTCGTCACGACGTCATGGCGCACGTCCACACCTTGGGCGAGCGGTGTCCTCACGCGGCGCCGATCATCCACTTAGGGGCCACGTCCTGCTACGTCGGGGATAACACCGACCTTATCGTCCTGAAACATGGCCTGGATCTACTGCTGCCGCGACTGGTGGGCGTTATCAAGTCATTGTCGGAGTTCGCTGATGAATATAAGTAAGATTTTTTATTTAATAACTAATATTAGCTATTCTCTCTCCCGACTTCGTTATCGTGATCCAATGTCACTTACTCCCTTTTGCTCACTCGGGTAAAAAGTAGCCTATGTCCTACCCTATAAACTCTGTCTTTCAGTGAAAGTTCCATCAATTCATGCAGTCGTTTTTGCGTGATACGCGTACAAACATACATACATACAGACAGGCAAACTATTAAAATGAATCCTACCGAATTTATTTAACGGTAATTTAGTAAAAAATATATTTGTTAATCTTATTCGGTTTTTGTGATTGAAAGTAAAAATACCGTCATGCACGTCCACCATGTTACTGAAAGGCCGTGAATCCGGAATAGTAGGCAGAAGTTCATCTAGTACACCCACGATTAGCAACGATAGATAGCGCATCGGTCTCTTCAAGGGATTGGTTCATTTATCATTAAAGATGTGATGCATAAATTTACCGGCTACCTTACCCTGAAAATCCTGATAACGTTAGTGACAAGTATTGCGGCAATAATAAATATCATAATACCGAACCCAGGCAAGACTATCTGTATCCAAATTTGCTTTGGATATATAGAGGCTTTTAGTGTAGTAACACCGTTATCCTTGAAACTAGTGGTTTGGTTTCACTTATAGAACGTACATTCAATTAAAAAAAAATTAAAGTTTCCATTTTTCTTCAAAATTATTTCACCTTATACAAGTGCAGGGGCAAAGTGGAACGGAACGGAGCGCGAACATATTGTGAATTATTGTGTATGTAGTTAAAACGAACGGCCAGTGCGGCAGGTCAGCGCTCCTTGCGCATAGTATCCATGAATTTATGGATGGTGTCGGACAGAAATTTTCTTATATTTTTGAAAGAAAATAACGTTTTTTTATATTTTTAAATTCACATAAACATTATTATAATTAAGTCAACTACCTATGGTTTTCGTGATAACGCTGTTTATCCTTACAGCCTGTATAAAGAATAACAGGTCAAATATTTATAAATCAGATATACAATCGACTGTAGATGAATGTGAAGGGAGGTCAAGACTGACCTACCATGACCGAACTGTTCATTGCCTAACATCACTTCTTAAGTTACAGCGTTGTTATGCGAATAATAAGCGCTACTGTATTTGATAATATATTGTTCTTTAATGTATTTATTATTATATGTCCTGTTCCAGATCGCTGCCAATTTTGGGCTTCACACATCTTCAACCAGCGCAACTGACAACTGTTGGGAAGCGAGCCTCACTGTGGTTAAGTGATTTACTTATGGATGAACGTGCATTATCCCGTGCTAGGGATGACCTTCGATTCCGAGGCGTCAAAGGTACTACTGGCACGCAAGCTTCCTTTCTACAGCTTTTTAAAGGTGACAGCGCCAAAGTTATGGCTTTGGATAAGAGAGTAGCTGAATTAGCAGGTTTTGACAAGCGTTATATTGTCACTGGGCAAACGTACTCAAGAAAAGTGGATTTAGAAGTTATAGCTGCTCTTTCTGGACTTGGAGCCACAGTGCATAAAATGTGCTCAGACATACGTATTTTAGCATCCAGAAAAGAGCTAGAAGAACCATTTGAAACTTCCCAAATTGGATCAAGTGCTATGCCTTACAAAAGAAATCCAATGAGATCTGAACGATGTTGTGCTTTAGCTCGTCATTTAATAACACTACATGCAAATGCAGCTAATACACATGCAGTTCAATGGATGGAACGTACTTTGGATGATTCTGCTAATCGTCGTATCACTTTAGCTGAAGCATTTTTAACAGCAGATGCTACTTTATTAACTCTCCTAAATATTTGTCAAGGATTAGTTGTCTATCCGAAAGTAATTTCGCGTTATATATCTCAAGAGCTTCCTTTTATGGCAACTGAAAATATAATTATGGCTATGGTTCAGTCAGGCGGGGATCGCCAAGTTTGTCATGAGAAGATTAGAGTTCTCTCACATGAAGCGGGTGCGGTGGTGAAACAAGAAGGAAAAGATAATGATCTTATCGATCGTGTTAAAAAAGACCCCTATTTTTCGCCTATTCTACCTCAACTTGAAAAAATATTAGATGCTACAACGTTTATAGGAAGAGCACCAGAGCAAGTAAAAGAATTTCTGGAGGAGGAAGTCGCTCCGATTCTTTCGAAATATAAAGATATCTTAGCTGCCGTTGAGAAGCCAATCACGTTGAACATTTAATTAATTAATGATTGATTGAAATTACTAAGTAAAACGATTTTCACATGAATAAAAATTATATATTTACATTAATTTTTACAAAAGATAAAACCTTATATTTTATATTGTTTATGCTTAATTAAAATATGGTAACAAGTTTTCAATTGATGGACACATGTAAAAATACATTATATGCACAAGCGTTAAAGTGGATGAATAATAAATTACTAATAATTAACATTAAAACAATTTATTAATAAATAACCCTAAGTAAAGAAAAAAAGACTCAAATGAACTTAATCATTATTGTATAATAACATTGTAGGATATTTTGTGATCACATTTTATCACAACACCGATGGCACATCGAGATTTATTTGTATTTTATAACAGTTGCATTAGATTCCGTTAGTTAAAAGTGTGTCTCCTTGACAAGCTGGTCCTTGACTCGGCCAATTGCAAGCGCCTAAATTGGGATCAAAACTAAGCTGTATCGGACAGTTAAATACATGTAATGTAAATCTTTGTTTAGTACAATCCCATCTACATGAGTAGAATTTATTACATTGTTTAGGATGACGGAATAAACCTGCTCTCTGACAATCAATAGAACCCTGTAAAGTTTCATCCCTACTTCTCCAACCACCTGGACCATATCGATCGAACGATTTCGAATTTATTTCACTTGCAGGAGTAACAGACTCTTTACTAACAGGTCGCGGAGTGACTCTTTGTTTGAGTAAAACTGTTTTCAACGTTGGTGCTAAAGTAGTATACGTTTGAGAGTGAGGGACGATTTCAACTATTCTTTCCGTTGTAGAGGACACCGGTGTATTGTAACTGGTCTGTGGAAGACTTTTATCGTCGGAGGTAACTTCAAAGTTATCACTAGCTAATTCTTGGTAGTCTTGATAGAAAGAATCATCTGGTACAATAATAGGATTTATTGTGGAAGTAATAATGGGCGCTACAGTTGTTACTTTTCGTAACCTAGAGCTTGGTAATATTCCAGTTCTATAAGGTTTACTTTCAAACGTGTCATCAATATCCCCACGGCTTTCTAATTCATACTCTACATTACTTTCAGTTTGTGCATTTGGTCGTCTTCCTTTCAAAACCAGTACAGGAGATTGACAACTGCAAACAGCACCTAACTTTCTAACTAGAAGAGGGTTGAAATCATTTAACTTTGTAACTACTGCTACTTTTGGTTTTAATTTCCGTATAGGAACACGGGTTGGATTAATGCCAACCAATTCGTCATTTGTACTTGCAAAAGTTGAAGTAACTGGAGTAGAAATATATGATTTTGATACTTCAAGAGGTGAAGGTGAACTAGACCCAAAATCAGTAACCAAGCCAGCATTAGATCCTACAGCATCAAAGCCAAGTAATTGTGATTTAGCAGTTTCTATTACAATGTTCTGTTTTCTAGTACTGGTATTGAATTGAACGGGTAATGAAGAAACCTTGTTGTATGGATTAGAACTAACTTCAGGTAAATTTGTAGTACTTTTTAAGCCAAAAGATTCCAAGTTTTCCTTAAAAATTTCTTCTTCTAACGGCGGTAAATATTCAGGTGCTTTATATGCGGTGCTAATTTCTACAGGTATTGGTGTAGTAGACTTTACATAAAACGGTCTTGTTCGGGGTGCAGATGTCACCTTTCCAGTTACATAAGTTGATGTAGCCGTTTGAGGAGCTATGAAATAGTTTTCAGTACTTGTAATAATTGGTCGAGCAGTAGTATAATATGGCGTAGAGACTAAGCCAGCATCAGGGCCAACAGTTCCAAAGCCTAATAAATTAGATTTAGCTGACTGTACTACAATATTTTGTTTTCTGGGAATATTAGTTACTGTAGATTCAGTAGGTGTACTTGTTGAGACTGTGCTAAAAACGTTTGATTTTGGTAGTTCCCCTATAGCATCATAGCTGTTTGTTTGAACACTTATAATAGGTAGTTTCGTTTTACGTATTGGCGGCAGGTATTCTAAAGTGCTTTCCTTGGGTTTTACAGTTGAAGGGGGTAAATAAGTATTTACAATGGGTGGTAAATATTCAGGCGCACTGGTCGACGTTGTTTTATATATTTGTGGTTTATAAATGGTTGTAGTAGATACGACTGGTGGCAAATATTCTTCTGCTTTATATGCTACTTGTATTTCTGGTGACTGATAACCAATATTGTTATACTGATTAGTCAATCTTGTAGAAGGCAAATTAAACGATTGTATTGGTTTAGTTGTGCCAAATTCATACTGATTTGTTTCAAAGTTAGTTGGTCCTATAGACTTTAAATCAACTTGTTGGTAATTATCAACAGGTTTGTAATCAACTTGATCTTGTGTACTAACAAAGTTTTGTCGATATGATGGTTTTTCAGTCGTTGATATAGTGAAAAACTGTGAATTTTTAGATAAAATCTTGGGGCTTTCAGTATCAACGTAATGATCTTCATAAACAAGAGTAGATGGCGTTGTAGAAACAAATACTATATTTTTATCGGCTTCAAATTTACTTTTAGCGTTTTCTTGTCCTAGATTAAACACTTGATGTGATACTAGAGTTGCATCAGAATACCCTCGTGAATAAGGTGTTTCAGTATTTTTAGTTTTTCCCTGCAGATTTTGGTTTAATTCTACACTTTCACTAATTAATGGCGTTCCTGTCGTTTGGTATTGAATTTGTTGAGTAACAAGTTTCAGCTTGTTCTGTTGAACAGTTGGCGTGAATGTTTGTTTGTAAACTGTTGCAGTCGGCTCAACATAAGAAGCAGAAGAAATTTTTTGGGTGTATTTAATTAATGGATTTTCGTAAATAGAGACAGCGGGCTGTTGATACGTTAATTCCACCCGTGGGTGAGATGTAGATAAGATTATTTCCTGCCTGGATAATTGTTTATTGAAAGATGGAGTTACAGTTGATGTGACTGTTGGAGCATATGCTTTACTTGATTGGAAATTGGCAGGCCTAGTATAATCGTATTCCTTAAGAGAATCTTCATAAGTATTAACTCGAGCTCCATCGACCGTATGTAGAGTTTGTTGACTGTACAATGTTGGCCCGGCTGTTGAAGTATCGATACTAACAGTAGGTTTAGCAGTAGTAAATGTGGTTGATTTAGGTTCACTAAATCTTTCATTTGTTTGCAGATTGTATGTATGCGTAAATACTGCTGGAGTAATTTTAGTTTTATAGTTGAGAAGTGGGTTTTCATAAAATGTTAATGGAGTTACTGAAACTGGTGATACTTTTGAAGTAACGGGAATATAATTAGTAGTTTTCGCAATATTTACACTTTGAGAACTGTAACTTTTTGGAATAGTTGAAAAAACTGGAGTTTCTTCTAATTTGAATGTAGGTTGTGTGAATTCAAATCCACTGTCATAGTTACTAATTCTTGTATTCTGTTCTTGTTGTGAATACTTATTAAATTCTGGTTGGCTCAGAGTAGAACTTGAACCGCTAACGCCTGTATGCAAAGTCTGTTGAACAAAAGATTGTGGTTCATACGAAGAAACAATATTTTGTCGAACTTGTGAAACATGTGGGATCTCATGAGTTATAGATGTATGACTTCCTGTATTAATATTGGATACGTAATTACCGTTAGATACAACTGTTGGTGCTGTTGGGTGTTCAAAGGTTACTTGTGTTCCTGTTGTATATGCCACTGCTTTCTTAAACGGTGGTTCATTTACTGGCTGTATATTGGCATAATCAAATCCAACTGATTCTATGGTATGTATGGTTTGGTGACCTTGACTGAATCCCACAGGCGTTTGCTTAGTTACACTGATGATAGGTGTAGGTGTAGTATACGATATGCCTTCTTGAAATTGTAAGCTTGGTTTCGAATATTCATAGCCGTTATCTTTAGTCGAATATTTAATTGTATCTTGCTTAGCCCCGAATTGAACAGCAGGTACAGTTTGTTTCACGGTAATCACAGATGGTTGAACATATGTCACTGCCGGTTGTGTGTAGCCAAATATTTGTTTAATGCTTGTTTTAGGCACTTCTGGCACATACGTTGTTTTAAAAGATGTAATAGCCAATGGAGTTGTTGTGGTAGGAACTCCTAATGATGTTGGAGTCGTAGAAATGGTGTATCCACCTGAATTTTCAATATTTATGCCACCACTACTTATAGAAACAGATGGTTCCGCATCTACATGGGTCTCATGTATAATATTTTGATTATATGATCCTTTCTCATTATCACCTCTATTGCCATAGTCTGCTTCTACTAAAGTTGTTTTACCAACTAATCCCACATTTATTGCACCTGCAGTTAAGGTATGGGAGGCACCTGTATATACTTTATTATCATTAACGTAGCTGCCAACGTCACCGCTACTGTAACTGCTCTCATACGTATTACCACCATCTCCCTCTAAATTAGTTTGTTGTGTGTACAGATTTTGTTGTTCTCTCGGGCCCTCGTTAAATTCAATTGTAGGTTTTGGGTACTGATATCCACTTGAACTATCTCTATTTTGGTCATCAATCAGTATTCCACTATTGTAATCTTTTTGGTCTTTATATTTTATGTCAATGTGCTGATAGGGGACCGGATCAATTGCAATATGTTCATATGGTTTTGCACGATCGCCTATTGGATTATGAATATATTTACCAGAATCATCTTTTACGTATTTACCAGATGCAAAATTATTGCTAACTGCAGAATATATTTCTGGTCTGTATTTTCCATCATTACCTACTCTATATAATCCAGCTTTATTTGGTCTGTATTTTCCAGCATCGCTTGCTACGTATTTACCTGCATTACTAGCCACGTACTTCCCTGAGTTACTTGGTCTGTATTGTCCTGTTTCACTGAGTCTATACTGTGCTGTATAACCACCTACATACTGCCCTGCAGCGTTCGCTCTGTATTTACCCGCGTCACTTGCTATATATTTACCAGCATTGCTTTGGCTATATTTTCCGACATCACTTGCAATGTATTGTCCTGTATTACTAGCCCTATATTTTCCTGAGTCAAAACGCAAACGATCTTGTGAATTAACAGGTGATCTAAATTCATCTAAAATTATAGATCCACTTGAATATTTATCTTCGCCGTTTTTGCTGAAAGAGCTTAATAAACCTTGATTGATATCGCCAGCGGGAACAAAGTTGTAAGAGACACCACTGTACTCCCCTTGACCTCCAATTGCTACATCAGGATACGTACTATCTACTTCGTAAGTTCCTGCTCCCGCTAATCCATTAGCTAGTTCTTGAGATGCGATGAAATTTGCATCTAAAACATCGTCTTTAGTTAATAATCCACCTTGAATTCCTACCAGGTTATTCGTTGAAGCTCCAGATATTAAACTTTGATGAGCTGCTACGTTTATAGATTCTGCTGTTTGGCCACCAAAACCAGCTGCTCCTGTAAAAAATTTACAACATTATTTTTTAAATGTAGATTACGCGACCTTTGATAGTTTTCTTACCATAAAGTAGCAAACAAGCAGATGGCTTGCTTGATAGAAAAAGGCAATCATCGCCTATAGACACTATTATAGATAAATAATGTTGCGTTGCCATACTTGGGGTGAGGTCTTAACCCCTCATGCATAAGAATGACAGCTACCTTACCCTACAGACTAAAACTCGACAGTGACAAGCACTGACGCTATTACTGCAAGAATACAGCAGGAATAGGTAAGGCAGTGGTACCAGATCCGGACGACACAATGCAGAATTCTACCACCTAATAGCCACGATGGTAGGAACTCATATGATAGTATAATTTTTCAAGGTTTTTTGTATATGTTACCCGTGCGAAGCCGGAACGGGTCGCTAATATATTATAAATATATTTTTCTTAGTAAATTTGATTTTAAGTTAAGTCTGCTTTTAAAAATGTATGTACTAACAACATTAAGAAAGTATACTCAAAATTATTAGATGTAAAATATTTTTTCTAATACAGCTTAGCTGGGATTCGGTACGGAACATTCGTACTTTATCGCGTTAGTGTAATATACTCGTGTATAAATTCAATGTTACTAATTTTTTTTTCAATTATCCCTGCTGACTTAAGTATTTTACAAAAGAAACATGTTGGCAACACTGATTTGTATCGTACGACGCGACGGTATGACGTACACAAAAATTTAAAGTACTTTGTGGACTGCACCCGGCAAAGCACCCGGCGTAGACATCGTTTAAAAGGGTTACTTTCATGGGCGTACCCAGGTTCTGGGCCAGGGGGGGGGGGGGGGGGGGGGCAACCGTAACATTTTAAAGCTATTTTTATTTTATCTTAATATCTACAACAGTAGATAGTTAGTAGAGAGGTTCCCTCTCCCCCTCCCTGCCTTCCCTTCGGTACGCCCATGGCAATAATGTCAAAATTAATTACATATACCCTGTTTTTTTAACTAAGTATTGAAGTTGTCATATTGCTTACATATAAGGTAATCTTTGAGACATTTAAAATCAAAACTATTTAAATTCTGGATATCATGGAACAAAACCCTTGTTTATCAATGCTCAGAAGTATATGCTGTATTTTTTTATACATTCCTCATTATAAGACAATACTCAGTTATTGTTATGTATGAGAGAGTTTGCCGACGTTCTTTAATATGCGTCAACTAAATATGACCATCATACTAAATAATAATGTTATAAAATTGAGAGTTTGTATGTTTATTGTATATTCTACGTTTAGTACTATCTAGTTGTCAAAATGAGTAGCCTTTGCTTGGCTCTTACGACCTGCTTGGCAAGAGTGTTCCGACGAGTTATTTGGATTAATTCCTGCCGCCGAATTCCATCATCGGATATCGCGTCAAAATTTGAAATTCCATCCTCACCATCTCGATGCCTGGAAATCCACAACTGTGCGTTTCTCTCGACACTTTTTGCCTCGCACTACTTTGTTGTGGAACCAATTACCGGCAGGGGTGTTTCCAAACGGATACGACTTGGGTGCCTTCAAGAAAAGAGCTTACTCATTATTAAAAGGCCGGCAACGCAACTGCAAGACCTCTGGTATTGTGGATGTCCATGGGCGGTGGTGATCACTTACTATCAGGTGCACCTCCTGCTCGTTTGCCCCCTCTTCTATATAAAAAAAAGAATCAAATTATTTTAATGTCGAAAGGCATTGGGTCACAGAAAACTGTATTAACGAACACAACTCGTTTAAATTAACGATATCTGGTTGACCGAGCTTTGCTCAGTTTTTCACATATTTTTGGAACCGATCTTTTCTTGGACCTTGAATCTTGATAAATCGATTCCTATAGAATACATAAAAAAAAGTCTGTACCTGGTTGATCGAGCTTTGCTCGGTTTTTCACATATCCATATCTTGGGAACCGAGCTTTTCTTGGACCTGGAACCTTGATAAATCGATTCCTTGACCCGGAAAACCCCTAATTTGTGACTTTTATGAAAATCGTTGGAGCCGATTCCGAGATTCCAATTATATGTATACGAGAATTGCTCGTTTAAAGGTATTAGATTTGTGGCAATAACTTACCGCTTAATATTGCTCCAGAGAACCCAAAAGCCTCTGCTTCGTATCTGCCTATGTTTCCACAAGCGGGCACCGCCCATGGCCAGTCACACTTCAGTCTGGCTGCGTCGAACCCTAACCCGAACGGACACCGGAATTCGTAGGCCGATAAGGGACCTTTGCCGTGATCCAAACATGCGAAGAACCATCTGCAGTTTTCGGGATCGGCATAGTATCCTGAAATAATTATGAACACGATAAAAAGAGATCAAAAGTTATGGCAAAGTGTTAAAAATAAATTATTTGTAGATCGTCTGTCGTATCACTTGTTCTGGGCTATTTATTTTCCACTCAAACGTTTATGGATCTAGTAAAGTTCCATTCAAAAGTGAAGTGATTTAATGAAATCCAGATTAGGATTTCATGGCGCTAGTTACATTCAGGTTAGAATTTTATTGGACTAGTCAGGTCCAACTTAAAAATTATGAGCCAAGTTTCACTTAGAAATTCATCTATACTCTAGACAAATAAATACAATTGGAGTGTCTGTTTGTAATATTAAAATAACCGGTTTTTACTAAATGCACATAAATATATACACGCATTACAAAATAGCATTTTTTACAATTTTTGTCTGTCTGTCTGTCTGTTTGTACCGGCTAATCTCTGGAACAGCTGGACTGATTTTGACGGGACTTTCATTGGCAGATATCCGATGTGATAGGGAGTAACTTAAGCTACTTTTTTCGAAATTTTTCCACGCGGATGAAGTCGCGGGCTCAGCTAGTGAGTTATAAATTTCTAAGTGAAACTTGTTCTCGTTTACAAATGGATCGTCCAATTTATGTCCCATTTAGTACTGAGACAGGTCAGATTTTTAAGTCAGGTTACTTAAAAATTTATTGGTCATGTCCCACTTAAAATTCCGCGGACTCACTTAAAAGTTCAAGATCAAGTCAGTAGGTATTTAGAATTTTACAGGGCTTTGCAATTTTTGTACTTTTTTAAATTTAAGATAAATAATTAATTGTTTGGCTCTGGGTCCTGGGACCAAACTACTGGATGCATAAAAACTTTAATAAAAGGTTTTTATTTATTTATCATAAATAAAACAGTCAACATAGCTTTCCTGGTGGAAAAAGATAGTCATCGCCCAAACATGATAAATAAATGGTTGGTAATGCCACATGCATTAGTTTACCAGCTACCTTACCCTCCAAACTGTAATATGATAGTGACGCTACTGTAATAGACAAATGTAAGGCGGTTGTACCAGATCAGTTCGAGACGTTGCAGAACTCATCACCTAGTAGTTACAATGATAGTAATAGTAACGTATAGCTAATTGTACGTTTTTTACAAATTGCTTGGCAGATAAGTAGTAAGACATAGACATAATCCAATGCCGGCATATTACTTTGTATGTCACATGGAACTTTTACTATAATTTATCCGAGGTACGTCAAGACGCCTTTGCATAATTCTGACAGTTATTCTGTAGGTTTTAACAATTAAAGATGTAAAGTGTGTCCGAATGAAACTGTCTAAACTTAGATAAAATTTTATTTACTCTGAGAGGTGTAAGTAAGTTTGGTAGAGAGTCACAAACACTAAAACCAGAAAAGTGAACAAGATCACGCCTATATTATTAAGTAGTGGGGTGCGTCATTTTAGACTAGACAACCTCTGCATACAGTTTAATAAAATATAATTATGTAGATGATTTACCATATTGATTGAAATATAGGGGACACTGGGTACGGTTGAAACAACTCGAACATCTCGAAACTGGTGAGGAATCCAAAGGGAAATTAAGCGGACGACCGATTCAAACATGAATTGCGTCACTTTCCCTGCGCTTAGACTAGTAGAAATAGTGTTAATTAGACATAATATTAAGAAGCGTACCTTCAACTTCGGGACAGACGAATCTGGTTCGTGGTACGGGGGCGATCTCCGAGGAGCCGGGGCAGGCCTGCGAGTGCGGCAGACTGCCGGGCCACACGCACACCTCGTACCGCGCGTCGAACGCCAGCCCCGCCGGGCAGTCAAACTCGAATACCTGACACATGGCCGACGGTCAATTCATGAGGACACAAATGACAAATTAGGGTAATTGCCCTAGGGACAAGATTTTTTAAATGACGACTACATACAAGAAACTTCGTGAGTGACTACGTTTTGACGAGTCTAAAACTTTCCAACAACAGATTTATTCGAAGGTACTCCGAAATAAAAGTTCCAACGCAGCAAGTATTTGGTCAGACACTATGCCCACTCGATAACGTTCATAATTAATTGAATTGATCTTATTTTAATATACGAATTTATTTGTGATATGGGTTTAGTCAACGATGCTAATACATGTAAATACATACGGATATAAATACTGAAACATATTTATTAAATAATGCAGTAAAAATGCAAAAATGCAGTAAAAAAAATCCTGATTAAGTATTGATTCCTTCCAAAACTTCGAAAAAAATGCTGCATTTTCGGGGTTCTATCTTATGGGTGTAGCATTTTTGTAGCAAAAAATATTTTTGAATTATATATTTATTAAATTCTGGTAAATGCATTGAAACTTAGTATGAATCCATCAAGAAGAAATTTGGCAAACTTTGATCATGCTCATGTGAAAAATTTTTAAAGATTTAAACACACAGCGCTTTCGAAAAACGCCGTAAATAAGAAAGTTTGTTAGGCTCGTCAATAAGAAAAAAAAATCCTGATTAAGTATTGATTCCTGCCAAAACTTCGAAAAAAATGCTGCATTTTCGTGGTTCTATCTTAACGGTGCAAAAAAAGAAACTACTCAGAAGTTTTAAGTATGTATTCTCGTCGGTTAAAAATTAGTGTGATGTCGCGCGGACTACCTATAACTTTTCGAGGATATTTATCTATGAATTCTTTAATGCCACTAAAATAAGAAAGTAAAGAATACACCAGCGATATAATGGTCATGTTTCCACTGCATCAGTTGTACAAATATATATAAATCAATTGTGTCACTAAAGTCTTCTTTTCATGTCTTCGTTGAGTTTTTCCTTTTGCTGTGCCGTTTCCCATTTTTCAGTGACCATACAGAATTCACTCATTAAAGTCCACGGAAAGTTAAAAATTAAATTTCTTTAATTTCTTCTTCGAGTCAGAAATTTCAGCAAAGTACTGGCTAAATACAACAATCATGTTTCTGTTTATTTTTTGTGACTTGTCATTTGTTGCCTATGATCGACTGCTATAATTGACTGTGATGATGTCTGATCGACATTGTGATTATTAATGACCTTAATTCCTTAAACATTGTAATAGACAAGTTGATTCTAAACTCAGGCGAGACGTTGTTATGTCAGCAACAAATTCAGTCAACCTTTTGCGTGTTCTAACTGCTCAGCTGAAATTGTGTTTCTTCAAAATCTATCTTTTTTATCTACGATGTATCTTTGTGTGTGTATTGTTTGTTAATTGGATAGGTAGCTCTGCTATAGGAGTTCGTGTAGTCTACCGGATCCAGTAATAAGAATTTAAGATTAATCACTTACGGTATAGTCTGGCGAGAGTTGGTCGAACTTGACACAGCGATAGAACCTGGCGCACGAGCGCGGGTGGACGAAGTAGCCCTGGCGAGAGCAGGAGAACTCGGTTCTGGTGTCCTGGAAGTAGACGATGTTGTTACACTAATTAAGTATTTTGAGACGATTTTTAACATGTAGGTAAGGAAGTTACTGATTTTGCCCCGATTTTTGAAAATCGAGTTTTCTCCAGATTTCCGCGTTTCGAGGTTCTAGAAACTGACTTTCCGACCATTTTCACGATGACGTCAGTATGTTTGTATATATATATATATATATATATATATATATATATATATATATATATATATATATATATGGCTTATACTTATGCTTATATACTTATATACTTTTGAATGGCTTGATCGATCGAAATGCGGTTGAGGACGCGTTTCGAATGCCGTAGTTTCGATTCACGATGCGTGAGTGAGGCACCGAGCGAACCGCAGTAATGTGGTTAAACACTGTTAAAATCCTAAAATCATGTACGCGTACTTGATTTAGTGTCGACTCTCAAGTACGTATTCCAAAAGAGATTTAATAATTATTTTACTCAAAAAAAGTTAGTTCTCTTGCGCGGTAGGCAGAGTGAAACGAACATAAATGGACGTTCTGGTTAACCACGGATCACCGGTTTGTTGGTTTGCGTTTGCGAAAACGATGGAGACCGTTAGATTTACCAACCAAATAATATACAGTGACTAACAAGACTCTGTCGGAACCTAAAGGGTTTTTTTTTATTATTATTCATAATAATAGTATGGATAGATATATTGGAAATATCATTTAAGATTAAAATTGATCGGGAATAACCTACCTATATCTGCAAAATAAAGTCAAGGATAAACTAGGGGACAAATGTCCTGCGACACGACGACGTAGCGTGACGTTGCCGGACTTCGCCCGACATGTCTGTCAACATCGCGCGACACGTGTCGCCACTCGCCAGCAACGCTGGGTGAAGAAGCGCGACGTTGCCGGACTTTGCTCGACATGTCTGGCAGCATCGCGCGACATCACTCGGTTAACCTGTGTTGCAGGGTAGCTTTCAGTTGTGGGATTTACGTCACTGAGTTCGGACACGTGTGCAACTACTTTTTCAATAATGTGGACTAGCGACGTAGTGCTGAAACTAATAGAACTATTCCAGTCGGATCAGTGTTTATGGAATACAAAACTTCGTGATGTCGCCAGATATGCCAAGCGAAGTTTCGCGAAGTCGTACGACTTTGCCAGATGTCGCTACGGACATAAGGCGCGCGATGACGCCAGATATGTCAGGGTAAGTTTCGCGAAGTCGCACGACTTCGTCTGGCGTCCCTGCGGACATAAGTCGCGCGATGTCGCCAGATATTATGTCAGGTGAAATCGGCTGGCTTCGCTTGACATGTCGCCGACACATGTCTTGGGACATTTGTCCCCTAATGTATACTTGGCTTAATAACAAAATATGCATGATTGTATGAAACGACTTAACAATGCCTTTGAAGATCGGACAGGAATACATTGCATAGGTAAGAAATATGTAGTATTTCTTGAGACTAATATAAGCCCGATAACTTTATGTGCTCAACCGACACATGAGATTTTTAAAACACGTAATTTTTTTTATATCGATAGTAAACAAGCAGATGAGTCTCCTGATGAAAAGAGACAACCATCGCCTATAGACACCAAAGATATTATAGTGCGTTGCTATCTTGTAGTGAGGTCTAATGCCACATGCACAAGTTTACAGGTCTTAACCTTTAAACCGAAACACGACAGTGATAAGCGCTGACGCTATTACGGCAGAAATAGGTAAGGCGGTGGTACCAGACCCGGGCGAGGCAATGCACAACTCTACCACATATTTAGCAGCCACGATGGTAGTGACTCGTATAACCAATCAGTCGCTTTTTACGACCTGCCCGACAAAACGATAGCTATTCTTCAAATGAGCCCGGGACAAACACAGGGAGGCCATTGATTGCGTAAATACAGGCCATTAATTTTTGTCTTGTTTTCTATAATAAGTATAGTAAGTTATAATTTACAGAATATTTACTTTTATTAGAATAGAATTTTTGTATAATAAGTATAGTAAGTTATAATTTACAGAATAACAGTTTATAATAAATGAATGAGTTTGTTATGCGTTATGAATTATGACATTAATGATTACATTATGTAACGTTTACCTCTCTGAGAGAATGTATGACACCGTCAGAATCCACCACTTGTGTGATACGGTACGGAGACACTTGGAGAGCGTCTAGAGCCCTGATATTGCTTGGTGCTGAAAGGATTTCGTTTTCCAGAGATCTAGAATATAATTAAGTCAGTCTTTATACAAGATAAATAATTGTGATAACGAGATTTAAGATATTATTTTTAAATTTCATTATTTTCAATTTTTTTCTTGTAGCGTTTGTAGATTGCTTGAACCACATGCTCACAAGAGCATGCTCCGATGGCTCGGGCATGTAGGAAGTATTAAATGAAAGGTTAACAATAATAGATAGATATACAGTGCACTTTTTTGGAACGCATGGCATTTAAGTTTTATTGTGACGTATGGCACTCGGTTCTCTGCCTTCCCCGTAAGGGATCTAATGTAAAGATATATGTGTGTTTGTATATGTAAGAATAAAAGAATTGCTTACTGTATATATTTATATAGATAAACAAGCGTGCGGCTATATCGAATTATCCTTTTAAGATTTTTTTTTAAATAAAAGGTTATGTATAAACGCTTCCTTGTTAATCTGCAGTATTATTAAGAGTAAACTCAAAAACACTGTACTTATTTTAAGAATTCTTTCATCATAAGAAAACTACGTTCCAACTATATCCAGGAGTAAAGAAAAGGAAGTTTGTTGTTGGGAAAGTAATGGTCTTGGATCACACAAACAAAATTGTGGGTAACAGCTGCAAGGGCGGATCCAAGAAGGGTCAAGACCTATGCAGGGGTCCCCCTAGGCAAAGGTCTAGGTATATATTTATTATTGCAAACAAATAAGAATTAGAGCCTATCTTGTTTGGACCTCAAATATGCGACCCTCTGACTCAAACGCTGGATACTCCCTTGGGTAACAGCTAGTGTAGTATGTAACTGACCTCAGCACTGCAGCTCTTGGTGCCCTGCTCTGCTGATTGAGCACCTTGGCGAGCGCACTCCGCAGCGAGGGCCCACAACCAGTTTCCGTATCTCTCTCGGCACTGAACAGTGCCAGTCCGGCGAGACCGCGGACTCTTGCGTATTTACCCTTAACGTCAACTGATGACGAGTCTTCGAATGATATCCACGTCTTGTCTCTGAAACGAATACAATTACACTTGTTACTTTTATAACATCTGCATTCGATTTCATTTGACAACCGATATACAGTTACCAACATAAACCGTAGCTTATTTTTGAACAATACTAGTATCTCCATTTTGAATTTCATCAATCTTTTCATCTTTAAAAAATTCTATGTTTAAAATATGAAAATATCAGAGTATTTTAGAATACTCGTCATTAGCATTCAATTTCCCTAAAATGTGGCAAATATTATACATAAACAGGACCACACTGCGTCATGTCAGTGGCGGCTGTGTTTTTAATTTCGTATCATTTTTACATGTGTTTATAAAAAGTCGATTTTTTTTGTTGCTATAAGTAATATTTAAAAAAAAAAGATTTTAATATTACCTATGGCAATTATTAACAAACGCGATCACTAGCCACACAACTGTATATAAAATATGCCTATCTAGTGTTGCTATCTGCATGACAAGAATGAAAGACCACAGCCTACTATCTATATTTCAAGCCCAAGCACGATTGTAACCAAGAACGAAGTAGGTACTTTTTTCCGAGTTAGTTCAAATCCCTTTTGAGGAATAAAATTAGGGAAATGTGCGCTAACGTCGGAGTCGTGAACACTAGAACACTAGGTAACAGAGTTTTGCATCCTCTTCAACGAGTTTGGTTCAACTACTATCAACTTACACAATACTGTGACAATAACTTCACCGTTTATCACTGTCATGTTTAGTTTTGAAATGTAAGATGACTATATATATATTGACGCTTTTGTGGCACGGATAGGCAAAGCGGCAGTACCATGAACCCTTCTACAAAAATAAGTTTTCATACTTACTTAAAAGCATAAGGTGCCGACAAATCCTGATCTCTTTCCAAGGTCCAACGTCCCTGACGAAGCTGTCTGCATAGCTCTGCCTGGTCAATCTCTTTCGGTTCATCTTCCGTGGTAGGACTACCAGGAGTACTAAGCGTCTCGTTTTGAAGAGTGAACTGACGTGCTGTGGCTGGTAAGCTGATTATAATCTTGGATGCAGGTACTCCTAATCCCACTACTAAATCTACAACTGAGTCCTGTAATAAGAAAATTAACGATTACATCATGGAATGGCTTCATACCACGTATACATCATATGCATGTAAATTGGTTTATTTTACATGGCCGTGATTTGGCATATTACTACCAAAAGTCCACTAATGTAAAATGTTGTAATTTTAATTAATTATATATGTATTATAAATTTTAAATTTACAAAACTGTTCAACAAATTTCGTACATTCCTTATCATTAGTTAACCTTAATGCTTCATGTGTATTATTTACATATAACTTGAAAAGAGCTGATGAGATTTCAAAAAGAAAAGCAATCCTGCAGCATAAGGTCAAGTTTACCATATTATTGACGTAATAGAATACCAAATTTCGTCAAGTTTGTGAAAGTTACCTAATTTCTGAGACACAATGACACCACCATCTAATCTGGGCTGTTAAGCAATTCTAATGTATAATATTATAAAGAGGAAACATTATGTAGTATTTTAGTATGTGTTTAACGAATAAACTCATAAACTATTGGACCATTTTAAAAACTCTTTTACAATTAGAAAGTTACACTATCCAGTGACATAGGCTTTTTTTAGTAGAGGGGGCAAACGTGCAGATGATGCACCTGATGGTAAGTGATTACCGCCGCCCATGGACATCCGCAATACCGGGGGTATTGCAGCTGCGTTGCCGGCCTTTTAAGAATGAATAAGCTCGTTTCTTGAAGGTCTCTAAGTCGTATCCATTCGGAAACACCCCCGAGGGTAATTGATTCCACAAAGGAGTAGTGCGAGGTAAAAAGTGTCGATAAAAGCGCACGGTTGTGGATTTCCAGACATCGAGGTGGTGAGGATGGAACTTTAAATTTTGACGCGATGTTAGATGCTGGAATTTAGCGGCAGGAACAATTCGTCGGATTACTCCCCATGATAAATACGGTAAAAGATGCAGAGCGAACCTATATCTTTGTGTAACGCCAAAGAGTCAAGCCGATTAGAAATAGCCTGGTCGTTGACCTACTACGTTGAATGCGATCAAGAGGAAGAAGCTGGTACTGAGGAGCTCCGGCCCAGAGGTGAGAACAGTACTTCATGTGAGGTCGAATTTGGGCCTTGTAAAGTTGGAGGCGATGGGCTGGCATGAAGTACTGGTTTGCTCTACTGACTACACCAAGCTTTTTGGAGGCTAGTTTAGTCTTCCCTTCCAAATGACCGCGGAACTGAACGATGTTCGATATATCGACTCCCAGAATTCCAATACTGGCTGAGGCTGTCAGGAGATTGTTTTCGAACCGAGGTGATACGACAAAGGATGTTAATTTTGCGGTGAACGCACAAAGCTGCGTTTTTTTGGGGTTAAATGTAATAAGGTTTTGACGACCCCATTCTGAAACATCAGTTAGTTGATTATCGAGGTCAGACACGAGCTTGTTCCGATCCTCTTCAACGTGTTTCCGAGAAATACCGCTATGGCCGGAGTATGTAGCATCACCAGTACTGCCGTTCGCATAGCAATGTGTGTTACTAATTCGCAACATATCATTGATATGCAGAAGAAACAGTGTCGGTGATAGCACGCAGCCTTGGGGAACACCAGCATTGACAGGTTTAAGGTCGGAGCAGGCACCGTCGACTACGACCTTAATGCTCCGATCAGCCAAAAAACTGGTGATCCACTTGCATAATTTCTCGGGAAGCCCATAGGAAGGCAGCTTTGAGATAAGCGCTTTATGCCATACCCGATCGAAGGCCTTCGCTATGTCTAAACTAACTGCCAATCCCCCTTGGACTCAACTGCCTCCGCCCAACGATGTGTCAGGTATACCAGAAGATCACCAGCTGAGCGGCCACGACGGAAACCGTACTGACGGCCACTAATCAGCTGGTGCTCTTCTAAATACTTCAGGAGCTGACAGGTTATAAGTGTCTCCATGACTTTGGAGAACAAGGAGGTTATGGCTATTGGCCGATAATTTGACGGATTAGAGCGATCTCCTTTTTTAGGAATGGGATGCACTAAAGCTGTTTTCCATGAATTCCGTACCACCCCGAGTGAATAGGAGAGCCGGAATAGGTGCATCAATACTGGTGCTAACTCAGGAGCACATACTTTAAGCACAATAGGAGGGATGCAATCAGGCCCACTCGACTTATGGATGTCCAAAGAAAGTAGTGCTTTACGCACAGCTGACTGGCGAAACTGTGGTTCTGGCATGGAACTATCACACTTCGGGATGGTAGGAGGTGTGTTGCCTCGGTCATCCAGAGTCGAGCTGGCCGCAATAAACGAGCCCAGAAGATCGACTTTCTCCTTTGCAGTATGGGCCAGAGAGTCATCGTCTCTGTGCAATGAAGGCCGGGAGAAATTCCCTAAGACAGCCTTGGCGAGAGACCAGAACGCATGAGTGCCCGAAGGAAGGCGAACTAATTTCTCACCAATTCTGCCAATGTGTTCCGCTTTTGCCTTGGCGATAGCTCTTTTGAAAACCCTCAAGGAAGAGTTGTACTCCTTTCGTAATGCGCTAGTTATTGGCGCATATGCTACTTTTTATCCAGCTAGGCTCAGCAAAAAAAAACTAACAATTTTGAGTCACCTTGATGAAGACGCGAGTAAAACTAATTAGGAATAAACTAATAGAATTGTATAACTACCCTGGGTAAGAACATCAAGATCTGAGCACAACAGTTTAACTACTGAACCAACGGATGAGATAAATTTGTCATCGTTTCAGAATATAATGACGCCAATGACGATTGACCATGTGGTTTAACGCAGCTTATGTCAATCCATGCCCCATGGTCAATCCCATATGTTTTATTTTTTTCAAACTTCGTTATAGTTTGTATGTTGTTACTTTGTCTAAGCCCCATGAATTTTTATGAGATTATCTCATTAATATACAAGTCTCAAGTATCAAGAATATCCGAAAACGGGCTTGTACGATCAGAGTTCGGCGTCGGGAAGTGAAGATACCATCGCCCGCCGGAGGAATAATATTCTTTTTTGAAATTATTCCACCGGTGCAGTCAGTCAAAAAAAAGTGGTAGTGCCATGCTTAGCTGAATGGGTCGGCACGACCGGGGCGATACCACTACCTCACTTAAAACCAACGTAAAGTAACAGCTTTGCTGTTGCGTTTCGTTTGGTCTGTGAGGTTCCCGGAGGCCCTTTCCCCCCTCCCCCTAACACTATGGAAGCGCAATTTAAAGGTAGTAGTTTACCCCAGGGGGGTACCACTAGCGTAAGCGGTGGAGAATCCCCCTCTGGACATCCATGTTCAGGGGTTTGTAATCAGCCTAATCATGGATGCCTAGGCTGCCCTGCGTACTCTGGGGGGGGGGGGGGGGCGGCGGCACAATTGCGCTCTCAAACTTCGCTGCTCGGGGCAAATCGAACAGACATCGAAAGGCACCCTCTACCACACTCCACGTGGATTATACTAATATTAGGGGTCTTCACTCAAACCTAAATGCCGTCCACTACCACCTTGAGACGGCTAAGCCGGCTCTGTTCTTTTTAACTGAGACGCAGATATCTTCTCCGGCTGATACCTCATATCTCTCCTAACCGGGGTACAAATTCGAGCAGTCATTTGTATCCCGGGCGGGAGTTTGTGCTTATGTCAGAGAGAATATCTGCTCTCGACGTCTCAGCAGCATTGAATGCTATAGGGACCTATCCATCCTCTGGCTGCGTGTAGACTGCGACGACCATCCCCGCATCTATGCGTGCCTCTACAGGTCCCATAGCGGAAATGCTGAAGTCGACAGGCTCGTTGAGCACCTTCAAATGGCTGTAGATTCCGTGTTGCAACAGACCTCCTCCGCTGAGATCGTGATATTAGGTGATTTTAATGCCCACCACGCCTAATGGCTGTGTTCTCGCACTACCGATCATGCGGGGAGGTCTGTTCACGATTTTGCCTTGGCATATGGTCTAATACAATTGGTAATCACGCCTACGCGAATTCCCGATGTGGACGATCATACGCCTTCACTGCTGGACCTTCTGCTGACCTCCCATCCGGACAATTATCAGGTATCTGTGGACGTCCCTCTTGGTACGTCAGACCACTGCCTGATCCGGAGTAAAGTGTCAGTTACGCGCCTATCACGGCCTCCTTTTGCAGGCTGTCGTCGCGTTTGGCACTATAGGTCAGCAGATTGGGACGGGATGCGGTCTTTTTTTGCGTCCTACCCATGGGGGTGGATGTGCTTCTCGTTGGATGATCCGAGTGTCATCGCTGACTCTATCGCTGATGTGGTGCTGCAGGGCATGGAACTTTTCATTCCATTTTCTGCGGTACCAGTTGGTGGTAAGTCTTAGCCTTGGTTTGGAAATATTGGAAATGCACCGCCTACTATCCCGCAGTGCTATAGTTCTATGACGGAATTAAAATTCTTGCAGTCTTCCGTACGTAAAGCACTTTTTTCCTTGGACGTCCATAAGTCGAGTGGACCGGATGGCATCCCTCCGATTGTACTTAAATCATGTGCTCCAGAGCTGGCGCCGGTACTAACACGCCTATTCCCGCTCTCCTACTCACTCGGCGTAGTACCGATTTCATGGAAGACAGCTTTAGTGCATCCCATCCCTAAAAAAGGAGATCGCTCTAATCCGTCTAACTATCGGCCGATAGCCATAACCTCCTTGTTCTCCAAAATTATGGAGATAATCATCAACTCGCAACTCTTCAAGTATTTAGAAGAGCACCAACTGATTAGCGACCGCCAGTATGGTTTCCGTCGCGGCCGTTCAGCTGGTGATCTTCTTGTATACTTAACACATCGGTGGGCGGAAGCAGTTGAGTCCAAGGGGGAGGCATTGGCAGTTAGTTTGGACATAGCGAAGGCCTTTGATAGGGTATGGCACAAAGCGCTTCTGGCGAAGCTGCCTTCCTATGGGCTTCCCGAGAAATTATGCAAGTGGATCACCAGTTTTTTGGCTGATCGGAGCATCAAGGTCGTAGTTGACGGTGCGTGCTCTGACCTTAAATCTATCAATGCTGGTGTTCCACAAGGCTGCGTGCTATCACCGACACTTTCCTTCTGCATATCAATGACATGATGCGAATTCGCAACATACATTGCTATGCAGATGACAGTACTGGTGATGCTACATACTCCGGCCGAAGCGTTATTTCTCGGGAACACGTTGAAGAGAGCCGAAACAAGCTTGTGTCCGAAGTTGAGAATCGAGTATCCGATGTCTCGGAATGGGGTCGTCAAAACCTGGTCACTTTTAACCCCAAAAAGACACAGCTTTGCGTGTTTTCCGCTAAAAAGACACCCTTTGTCGTGTCACCTCGATTTGGGGATACTCTCCTGACAGCCTCAGCTAGTATCGGGATTCTGGGAGTCGACATATCGAATTACGTTCAGTTTCGCGGTCATTTGGAAGGTAAGGCTAAACTGGCCTCCAAAAAGCTCGGTGTGCTCAGCAGAGCGAGGCAGTACTTCTTGCCGGCCCATCGCCTTCAACTTTATAAGGCTCAAATTCGGCCCCACATGGAGTACTGTTCTCATCTCTGGGCCGGAGCTCCTCAGTACCAGCTCCTTCCTCTTGATCGCATTCAGCGTAGAGCGGTTCGAATCGTTGACGACCTGGCTATTTCAAAACGGCTCGACTCTTTGGCATTGCGCAGAGATGTTGGCTCACTCTGTGTCTTCTATCGTATCTTTCATGGAGAGTGTTCCGACGAGTTATTTGGATTAATTCCTGCCACCGAATTCCATCATCGGACATCGCGTCAAAATTTGAAATTCCATCCTCACCATCTCGATGTCTGGAAATCCACAACTGTGCGTTTCTCTCGACACTTTTTGCCTCGCACTTTTTTGTTGTGGAACCAATTACCGGCAGGGGTGTTTCCAAACGGTTACGACTTGGGGGCCTTCAAGAAAAGAGCTTACTCATTCTTAAAAGGCCGGCAACGCAACTGCAAGACCTCTGGTATTGTGGATGTCCATGGGCGGCGGTGAACACTTACCATCTGGTGCACCTCCTGCTCGTTTGCCCCCTCTTCTATAATAAAAAAAAAGAGTCATGAATTTGGAGAAATTAAAGCAAGTCTGCAGGAATCGTGATATTACATGGTACTTGATTCTCTTTGCCGTTGTCTTCACTTTGTATATATTAATACAAGTGTGTTATTATATCGAGTGTACCTACTCGCTACTCAATCATTTAACAAAACCGCCTCAGTATAGATGCATGATTTTCTGGTTTTGAATTTCGACGGTTCACCGTCGTTTCATAAGTTTTTAACCTCTTGAAACTCTGACATGCAAAGGCGATTTTAAGCGTCAGGACTCATCACTCGCTTTTTGGCGGGAATGGCGTCTCAGGCGACTCGATGGAAAAGAATTTTTTTTCTTTCTACAACTAAGTCATATTTTATCATTCTGTAAACGACTGTGTATCAATTGATATATTTTCTGTCTATTAGAGATCAAAATGAACTAATAGACAAAGTAGTTTTTATATTTACAAGCAAATATAACAAAAATCACTTGAAAAATAATGAATTTCTAAATTACTTTATTTTTGGATATCACGATATATTTCTTACAACAAATTATCCAAATAGAAAAAATATACGGCCTTTGTAATAAAAACAGTACTTACATGAGAGAAATACACCGTAAAACAACATAAGATTGAATTTTATACCACTAAAAAACCGCAAAAACACTCGCGGTCCAGTCGAATGAACTAAAATGACTGGTAAAAATAAATGACAATAATAGACTTCAATTTACGAATTTGATATTTTATCATAGATTAAACGTCAAAGGCCTTTTCATACAACATTAGTCTTTATAAATAGAAATTTAAAGTTTAAATTCAAATGCAAGCGGGGTAAAATTTTGCTCTGAGAGTGAACGCTTGACCGTTTTATCATACATATGTCTAATATTTGCCTCTGCGAGAATCGAGTGGTTAAGGTACCTACATTTTAAATAAGTTTTTATGGTTCGTTTTAGAAATATAACTTGTTAGAGATTGGATATACGACCCCCTGACGGGTTTGGCCACCCCATCCCATCATAGGAGTAAGAGTTGTGTAATGGTGGATGCGTAGCACCTCTATTTAATATATATGTAGATATGGGCAATATTTATTTATAATATGTCACATCGTTCTCAAGACATTACCAACGCATCCGCTCATCAACGGATGGCATTTAAGTTTTATTAAAACAGAACAGGCAATGTTTGTAGTCTAGTTGAGCCATAATTCTTTAAAACAAAGGTCAAATTTCGATATTATGTAATTATTTCATTATACGGATGACATCATATTGGCACAAATAGATCATTAATCATTATATTCAGTAATTATTAAATTCCAATTTATATACGTTGTTGTTTCATAAAACAGAATATTTGACACCTAAATCAATAATATGCAGCCCGTTGCATTATAGGTACCTATATTCGATATATTTTAAAGAGA
The DNA here is from genome assembly GCA_036924255.1 of Apodemia mormo. NCBI lineage: Eukaryota > Metazoa > Arthropoda > Insecta > Lepidoptera > Riodinidae > Apodemia > Apodemia mormo. The sequence continues at coordinate 8,840,202 of JAUPFN010000010.1, read as the reverse complement.
TAAAATTAAGACTATATGAGTTTTTTATATATCTTATGATAACAAACCAGAACATCACCTTTTTGATTAAAAGCGATAGCATCGCTTATCGCTCGCAGCACTAAGATATTACTCTAAAAATTAAGTAACTAATAAATTACAAAGAAAATCTCCGAGATCCGACCCTTATCCGATAAAAATATTATAGCCATTGCATTCTCACAATTAAGATGAACCTTACGCCACCTCTGAAGCTAAAATCCATTGAAAAAAAAAGTTCTTTGAAATGGGCTTTAAAATAGTTCTTTAGAATATTTTACTCTTGGACTGCTGGATTGATTTAGGACATACTATGTTTTAGTTTTGAAAAACTTTACTTCGCAGATCTACTCTCATTATGTCAAAATTTGATAATGATTCTTTGTGACGTCTAGAAAATTCACCAATTATTAAAGGCGAATCGAAGTTTAAAAGTATTAATACACATTTGGAAAATTATCTTCTTTTGCTACAGAATCCTCATTTTAATTTTGAGTTTTTTAATGCCTTTGCTAAGTGTTATCAAAACTTTTCATCTATTAACAATAATGTAGATCATGTGAATTTACCGACATAGGGGAACATGTGCATCAGTGGATCACGGGGAACAGTGAATCGTTTCTTAAAACTGTATATCTATTGCACTCACATATACACGCGTTAGCTTCGCTAACGCTCTCCCGTACCCCGCGCCACCCGACCAGTCGCCGTCACTGAATCACAACGGAAGGACGCTTGACAGCGTATCGGTCAATAGGTAAGTACGAAAAAATTAATTTACGTAATGTTTGAAATTGCTTCGGATCAAAGTTATTTAGATATTTCAAAGTCTTTGTATATTTTACTTTAGCATGTGTGTCTATTTGTATAAAACTGTCTTAAGTTGTGAGGTAAACCCGATTTATATTTAGTTAAAAATATTATTTCTATTATTAGTAAATGGGTTACAGGGAATCATGTGGTGATGGGGTTCGTTGGATCATGATCCACTGTTCCCCAAAAAGTTTCGAGTTTCAAAGTATACTTGTTTACAGGTCAACATGCCACGTGACAGACAGAGGAAGACAGGGATTGGCCTTCATACCGAAGAACAAATGCGCAACGCTTTAAACATGATAGCGGAGGGCCAAACAATAAGAGCCGTTTCAAAAATAACCAAGATCCCATTCACCACACTGCAAAGGTATTACAAAAAACTATCAAGTTCTTTAGCTCAGGATCCAACTAGCTCAGTTGCCCTGACACCAAATTATTCAGTGCGCAAAATATTCTCTACCATTCAAGAGAAAGCAATTGTTGAATACGTTATTAAATGTAGTCAGATGTTCTACGGTTTAACTACAATAGACATTCGTAAACTTGCATATGAGATGGCAATGCTCAATAATATCCAGGTGCCACAAAAGTGGCATGATACTAAACTGGCAGGTATTGAGTGGCTATATGGTCTTAGAAAAAGACACAGCAATTTGAGTCTGAGGACGCCGGAAGGTTGCAGTTTAAGCCGTGCAACATCTTTCAACCGCCATAACGTCAAATTATTTTTTGATAATTTAGAAAATATTATGGCAAGAGAAATTGTGTTTGGTAACGGCACTAGAGTCTTTAATCTTGATGAAACAAACACAATGACTGTACAAAAGTCAGCCAAAGTGCTCGCCGTCAAAGGACAGAAACAGGTTTCCAAAGTAACTAGTGCCGAAAGGGGAACACTAGTAACTACATGTTATATAGTGAGTGCGCTGGGCAATACCCTGCCACCCGTTATGATTTTTCCAAGAGTTCATTTTAAAGAATACATGATAAATGGCGCACCGCCAGGAACGTTAGGTCTGGCAACTCAATCTGGGTGGATAAATGGTGAACTGTTCGTGAAGACATTACAACATTTTATAACTCACACAAATAGCTCCAAAACTAATCCTAGCCTTCTAATACTCGACAATCATGAGTCACATATTTGTATTGAGGCTCTTAATTTAGCAAAAGAGAATGGAGTAACAATTATTACCGTCCCACCGCATTCAACAGGAAAAATGCAACCTCTAGATGTTGGCGTTTTTGGTCCGTTCAAAACGGCTTATAACAAAGCAGTTGATAGTTGGATGATGCGTAACCCAGGCAAAACGTTCTCCATCTATGATGTTGCTGGGTGTGTAAAGGAAGCGCACATGAAATCTATGACGCCCAGTAACATATGTAATGCATTTCGGGCTACGGGAATTTTCCCTTTTAACAGAGATATCTTTAATGACGTTGACTTCGCGCCTAGTGAAGTAACTGACAGGCAATATGAGCAAAACCCAGGCGAAAAACAACAAGAAATTAATTTCTTCGATGATAATGACGAAAACAGAACAAGAAGTCCATCACCATCTATATTGACACCTTTAGAGATACCATCAACAATTGTCGATGACCTAATTCTCATAGCTAATAGTCAAAATACGCCATCTAACAATACACCCTTTGAAGACCTTGTCAAACTCCCGTTAAATAATACTCAATCTATACATAACATCCAACTAGAGCCATCGATATCTTCTTTAGAACAAGTACCTCTAAATCAAGATCTAACTGGATCACCTTTTACACCGGTCAAATCGTCGAATGCTGTCCCAGATTGTCATCTTGATTTATTATCTGAAAAACCATCTTGCTCTTCAAGCTGTGACCAAACGACTATGCCCTCGACATCGACGGCCTTAACTACACAAATTAAAACATTTATTACTCCATTAGAGTTTCGTGGTTTACCAAAAGCTGCTCCTAGGAAAGGTGGCAGAACAGGTAGACGAAAAGGCAAAACCATGATTGCGACAGATACTCCAGAAAAAGACAAAATTGAAAGAAGAGCCAATGAATTAAAGCAGAAAAAGAATAAGAAACAGATGAAAGCTGTTGTGAAAAGAAAGGTTTTAAATAGTGATAGTTCCAGTGAAGAAGACGATCGAATTAGCATTTATTCTGAAGAAGAACCTATGTTTGAAGAGGACAATGAAGTTTTACTTACTATAAATTCCGATAAATTTATCGAACTGAATAATTTACCAAAAGAAGGAGACTTTGTATTAGTGTTGTTTGAAGTAAGGAGCAAACAAATTTATTATATTGCGAAAGTCATCGGGGAAAAAGATGAAGAGACAGAGGTGAGTTTTCTTCGTAAATCTGTCAAAAATTCAAATAAATTTCACCTGCCCGTCATTCCTGATCTTGCCACGGTTCCGTTGTATGATATAAAAATGGTTTTACCTAGACCACAAGTTACAGGAAGCACGAAAAGAGCTCAAGGTTTATATTATTTCAATGTTGATTTTTCAAATATTGATTTACGTTAAGATTTTTACTATGTTGTTACTACGTTTATAAACATTGACAGCTCGTAAGACTGATTTTATAAAATTTATTATTGCACATTTTTTTTATTTTTGTAAGATTTAAGGGCATTTATTGTTCTTTTGTTTGTTCTGTTGTTTATGTTATTATTAAGATTTTTAGAAGATTTACTCATGTTTAAGTTGTAGTAGTTTTCTTTCAACATTTTCTGTATTTTTAATCTTAACAATTATAGTGTGATTTTGCATTAAGACTGATTAAGGCAAAGACTGATAATAATGTTTTTTGAAAAAATAAAGAGTTTAATTAATATAATTTAAATTTTATTGCATTTGAAACGTTTATGATTCATAGAACCCCATTCGATCCACTGTAACTCAAATCTTGATTCACTGTAGCCCATTCATGGGTCACAATGAATCAAATGAGCTGTTAGAGAAAAAATATCTTGTAAAGTAAGCCAAGTTGTAAAACAGGCATTTGAAAAAAAAAACTAAAGATCAGAGATATGCTTTCATATATTGAAATAAAAAACTCAGTAAAAAAAGTAGAAGTTCCACCCAAAATAGCTTTAGAAAAAAAAATGATCCATTGATCCCCATGTTCCCCTACCTAGGTATAAAAATATATTACGTTAATTTCAATCAATACAAAACATGATTGAAAGATCCGCTTCAGTAAATATTAGTACAATTACATATAATTAAAATATAAACTGTGGCTAGCAGCTTCATACATAAAAGTTGATTTTATCTGGTAACCTTGGATTATTTAAAAATAAATTATAAAAACCAACTCCTACACAAATTTTATCGGCAACAAGTTTCACAGTTTAAAATAAGCAGGTAGCATTTTAGTTTAAGGCGTTTTAGTTTATAATGGAAAACTTAAATTCCTTTGATAATTTTCATCATTACTCGGTGTTTCTCTTTGCGATAATCAAAAATTACGAAATTCGCGGAACAAATTCGACATAGTTCAACGAATTATACAGACTATCAATTGCACTGTGCTTGAAATTCGACTATAAACTATACAATAAAATCTCCTTTAAGTTTGACAATAGGCTTTAAACGTTAAGAAAATAATACACATGTGTATATTATCATGTATGCCATATGAATGTAGCGTGTGTAATATTTATCGTCATTTATCTTATATATATAAAAGAAAGTCGTGTTAGTTACTCCACCTATAACTCAAGAACGGCTGAACCGATTTAGCTGAAAATTGGCAGGGAGGTAGTTTAGAGCCAGGAGAAGGACACAGGATATTTTAGAATTTTTTCCACGCAAACGAAGTCGCGGGCACAGCTAGTTTAATATATTTCTAATGCATGTTATTATTATTAAAACTATAAAGTTTCCGCATTTCAAACTCCTCCGTTCGTGTAATTTTCGTAAAAAAGGGTACAAAGTATTTACTTCACGTATCTATTTACATATAATAAAATCGTAGGAAAGTCAACGTATGTCCGGAGTATACTCAAAAAATACTGCATGGATTTACTTCAAATTTTGCATGAATATTACTAACAGGTCGGGTCAACATATAGGCTACATATTATCACGCTATCTACGGGGGAGGAGCTGTGCGGAGTGAACGAAGTTCGCGAGAAGGAAGTTGCGGGCAACAGCTAGTTAATATATAAAATTCTAGTTGATTTGAGCAGCCTAATATACGAGTAGAGTGACAGGTCACCAATAAAAGAAATTTTATACAATCTTTCATTTCCTATTTCAGCTTTTAGCTCGGGTTGGTTTTTATAAAAAAAAGCTTATGTTTGACCTCGAGTCTTCCCTCCTGGCTCAGAATATAGAGCTCCTGGCGTCTTTGAGGTCATCCATAAATTCAACATGTTAAGTGTAGGGGAGAAGGGCACCGAAATGACACATTGCGTGACAAGAGGCAGAGGGGGAGTCAAGCTTTGTGTCATCACATGTTTAAATCTAAAATACATAAACGCTAAATTACGTGAATCAAAAATTTTAAAATGTTACTCGATTTATATTTTTAAGGTTTATTAGTCGTTTCAAACTTGCACTCGCCAACGACTTGGCTTAAGTCCTGCAAGTTTGGAAAAACTGCCCTTTTTTATTTATTGGTTAAAAATATTCATATAAGTTCAATAATCAGCACTTATAAACCCGCAAATTTAACAACCTAGTGCTGGTTTGCGTACTAGGTACATGTACACTTCTTAATATAAAATCGAAATAATGTGACGTCACACTAGAAGGAGAGAATCTCATCAGTGTGACCCCCTGTGACAAGGAACGGGGAGGATGGGAAGTTAAAAAAATAACTTAAATTTGTATGACGTAATTTATGAATGGCCTCTTCTTCTAGGCAAGAAGCATGCCAGGTTATGTACCTATTAGGAGATATTAGACCGGCCTATTTGGTTCGATGATCTCATGTTACATTTAGACAAACGCTACAAACATGACTAATTTAAAGTTATCTTAATGAGATTAGTAAGCAACTGTTTAAATGACTCAAATTCTTAGATGCACATGCCGTGTGGCCTAGATATACTAAATTGTATAACATCATACAAACAATTAAAATATAGCATTATGGTTTTTATGTGGCAATACATAAGAAACAAAATGGCATGATCGAGAGACACCTGTAGAATTTTTCTTAGATTACAAGTTCGCCTTCACACTAGATCTAACTGAGTCTAGGTAAGTCCGTGAGTGTTATATTTTCACCGCTTTGGTCTGGGTTCTTTTTAAAGACTATATTATACACTTTCAGTCACTCAGCTTTGAAAACACAACAGAAAGTCAAAGATTTTACTATCACGTTTTGGCTCAGAGGGTATGGTAGCCGGTAACTTATGCCGGAGGGTACGGCAGCCGTCGGCCCGTCCGGTTTGAAATGACACATCATTTCAACCCGGCAGATGGTAAACACCATAAATATCCTTGCTAACTATAGGCGATGGATCTCTCTTTCCATCAGAAGAGTCATCTGCTTGTTTTCTATGAATGAAATAAATTAAAAGAACTATAAATGTAACTGCTATTTCTAAAACTGGTCATCCGCGTTGCTACCTCCAAGTTACCTATTCCTGCTGCATTAATATTTCGGTGCTTGTCGGTTTCATGTATTGATGGCCGTTAAGTCAGTCACGTGGTATTAAATCTTTGCTTCTCGGATGACAGATGAACATATAATATTCATCAGGAGAAAAACAAACTTTTTTCTCCTCAAGCTATCCTCCTCACTGTACTGGAAATGTGCGTTGCTAGCTTTATTCCATCCAGAAAAACTTTAGGACAAGTTCGAAGTCAGTCTCCCAAATCATGTAACAAAACATTAATCGAATCGCTTAGGTCTCTTCCACACATAAACTTGATACAAAGTCGTGTCGTACCTACTACGACGACGAGGCTATATGTATCAGAAAGGCTCGGATCCCGGATTTGTTATTGGATATTTTGGGGGGGGGGGGGGCAATTCACCTGCTTAACCTTTAAGAAAAATAACAAGCTTTCTGAGACTATTCAATAATTTAAAGAGTTAAATAACGAAATGTGTAAAAGCCAAAAGCGTTTCGGCTTGATTGCGGCTTTATTACTTGAATCAGGCCTCAGACCTCAGGTGATGTTTTAACATCCCATCTGAAAAGTTTTGAAAAGCAAGTAAAGTTGTTGATCCTGCTTAGTAAAATAGGAATAGCTGTTATAATTATTGACAAATACGGAGATGTGCATAACAACCTTTTCGAGAGTCCAGAATCATAGTAAACCTGTCAAATCATTCAATGACGGTCAATCCACTCTACCTACCCTGCAAGAGAACCAACGTGATGTTATTTATTTTTGTAAAATAAGATTTCGAATACTTACAGTGTTCATCATGTCCCACAATCCGCTCAGCCTGCTAGGATGATATGTCATTTTCTTCACCAGCCCCAGAGCGTGAGTCTGCACCGACATCAGATCAGCCTTTTTGACCAGCGCCCTCAGGTCGTAGTACTTCGCGAGCAGTTCAGGGTGTGCTGGCAAGGACAGGAACAGTGGGCCACCACCTGATTTGCTGACGAGTGTTCTGGCTTCCTCAAGGGTTTCCAGAACTTTCGTTTTATTAAAAGATCGATGAGCGTCATGTACTTCGAGCCCTTGTACATTTTTCGTTTTCAAAAGTTCGGTGAGATCCTGCAAAATAGAGCATTATTATGTTATTGGAAGTGTGTAAAAGAAGTAAAAGGTTTTCTTTGTTTTGGTGCGGACACCTTTGAAAAATAGACCAACTGCCGTTCTGCCAGACAGGTCGTAAAAACGACCGATTGGTTATACGTGTCGTCGTGACTCGGTGTTAAAAGTCCGCAACGTCTCGCCCGGGTATTTAGTACCTTTTCTGTCGCAACAACGTCCTGTGGATTCCGGTTAAAATAGTATTCCATTTATATTATATATGTTGCATTACGCTCCTGCCACAGATAGCAACGTATCATATACCTATTTGATGTCAATAGACAAAGACTTTTTTATTTCTACAGAAGAGTTATCTATTTAGCAGTCTGTATTAGACTTATTATCTATCTAGCAGTCTATAGATTTAAATAAGTTAATTGAATTACATAGAATAGCAAATATCTATGCTAATTATACAAAAAATTGTCTGTATCGGAAATCGAACCCGAGCCCCATCGATTGCAAAATCAGCGTCGTTAGTCACTCGACCGTTAGTCAATGTCAATTTGGTGAAAAATGTTATGAAAGAGACAAGTTCTTAATGTAGCTAGTTGTCCTTGATATAAATTTTAAATATAATTACCATAGAACATAACTTAGATATATAGCCTGTGGTAATTGCGCAATAGACAACATTCCTTTGGATGCAATTTTAACCGACATCCTCAAAGAAGGTTATTAATTCTGCTTTATGTTTTTCTTACGTTTGTTACCTCAGAACTCGGTCATTTATGAACCGATTTTAATTTTTTTTTGTTTGAGTGTATAGTCCCCGCGCAGTAAAAACGGAAAACGATAGTAATCGCTTATAGACAGTAAAGGCGTTTTTTGCTATACGTGTGCTATTCGTATGGTGGGACCATCCCACCATTTGAATAGCACACATGTAATGCCAATAGTAAGCATTAACTATTGTGGTAAAAATAGATGAGTCGGAGGTACTAAAGTCCAGCGAGACGTTGCAAACCTTTACCACCTAGTAGCCACAATGGCCAAAGCAAGTACATAAAAAGCGTTTTATTAAGCTTTGATCCCAGATACACTCCGAGCGAAACCGCTAAATATCTCTATTAAATGGTATTTTTTACACCGGTTTAAAGCCGTGGTTTAAATTATTGATTTTCTTGGGTTACTTGTTACGGCTTAAAAAATGTTAACAAAGCAGAGTATCAATCAGGCGAATCCCGTTTTCGGCACTCTGTACATGTATCCGTTTTATGTGTCTACTTGTTAGCTTATTAATACAGATTGTAAATATAGTACTAGCATAGAAAAAATACCTACTAGTACCAAAGATAATTTGTTTATAAATTATCTTTGGTACTAGTACTTAAGCAAGGAACTTATATACAATAAATGGAATTGTTACGAAGCAATATTTGAAAAATAAAAATGTACTTTATTTCGTAAATCATAAAGTTGACATTTGTTTCTTACCTAACAGAGGGGAAAAAACGTTCTGAGCAAGACAACGACAAGAGTGAATGTTGTCCTTTTCTTGCAATTGCCAGTGTAAATAAAACTATCTGATGGTAGATTTTTAAATATTCGGTAATCGTTAAATCCCTTTTATTCATAGACGTCGATAAATACATTAGCATAAAATGTATTGTAATTAACACAGTGAGTTCTAAAATGTGCTCATTTTTAATATTGCGTAATTACTTATGCAATGCAAAAACTGTTTCTCAAATTAGTAGAATTACTTAGTAGTAATTTGCAAACTACGCATGGCCGCGCTTATATATGGCGATTGGCGCTTTATTTAGTAGAAAGAGACACACTCCACCCATGTCGTGGTACTCTTCGGAACGAATATGAAGCGCGTGTGAACATTCCGGGTAGAATGTAACTTCCTTGTACTTAAGTAACAAGCATGCTGTTAAAACGTAGTGATTATATACTCTGCATGCTGTAATTATCTGTTATTATAAGAACAGTTAGATAGTACCCAGTAATTTGTATTACATAAATTAAGTGCTGTATCTTATGTGGGTAATCCAATAAATAAATAAATAACAATGTAACAATTGTGCTATTTTGTAATAACAAATATAATTGCCATACTGAATATAATTTCTAATTAAAAATTGAAAACACCGAAAAAAAAAACTTCAAGAAATCATTAAAATAATGCATCAACCGCTTCTATTTGAATTTTCACGTAGGTATATTAAGCAATAATTATCACAATATGCTAAATATATTATATAAATAAGGCGTTGTGCGGAAACCATCTCGTGAAAGGCAAATAAGTTATGCAAGTGCTAGTTTTTAAGATAATATTATTGAGAATATAAAAATCGGCTATCGTTTTACATATATTTATAGATTTGAAATCCTTTTTCGTTATCGACTATCGTAACATACACAGACAATATGGTCTGTGTTTACATAATATAGCATTATTGGACTTATATGATTCTATTAATAAAGAATATATTAATAAATTTATTACTACGTGATGCAAAAACTTTGTACCCCTTTTTAAGACACTTACGCAAACGTTAGAGTATGACATTTGGCAGTTAACGTTTATATTGCGGAGGATTGCAGAAAACTAATATATTTAAATAATATGCATTATAAATACAATAAAATAATAAAATTGCCTCTGTGGTTCAGTGACCCGGTGTCGGCGTTGACAACTTCAGGTCTTTGGTACGATTCCAGGGTCTGGCAATTAAAATAGGTGTTTTTCCAGTTTTCTAATAAAAACAACACTGCCCGGGATTTGATAAGTACCCGGTTTGCGATAGGCTTGCCACCTACACCAACATTGTGGAGACCTAAGTATATTCGACTAATCGTGTGTGCATTAGTTGTACCTCTGCCTACATCTTCGTGGATACGGCGTGAAGATTCTTCTTTAAAATAATAAAAATAAAAATTATACAGTATACACACTACATTCATGTGACACAATATACAAATATGTATACTACTATCTTTACAAAGTCTGTTGTCAAATTTAATGGTGATTATACTGTTTAGTCTAAGGTCTAATTTCGACTACAGGGCGATTTCGACGACAGGGGAGTAAAGATTAAACGACAACTATAAGAAAAGAAAAAAAAGGAGGAAGATAAAATATAGATCTAGTTTCCTCATGTTGTTTCGATCCTTGCTTTGAATAATAAAATATCTGCCATTCAACCAGGTGGTTCTTAAAAGTCTTACGATTGGCTTTACATGTAACTACGGGGTAGAGAGGTTCGTATTGTCTCGCCAGGGTTTGGTACCATCGCTTTTGGTGTCGTAAAAGCATTAGTCTTTACAACTTAAATGTCTATACACATAACATCTTTGGTGTCTATAGACGATGGCAGTTTCTTTCCTTCAGGAAAGTCATCAGCTTTTTTGGTATTCCATGATGTAATTTTACTCAAATTTTTATATATTCATAACTATTTTATCCTTACACTGAAACATAAATGAAGCTAAAGTTGTTAACTTTCTGTATAAATATAAGTAGAATTAGTAAACTACTATTTATATAAAAAACTAGCTGTGCCCGCGACTTCGTTCGCGTGGAAAAAATCTAAAATAAAAACCCGCATAGTTCCCGTTCCCGTGGGATTTCCGGGATAAAAACTATCCTATGTCCTTTCTTGGGTCTCAAACTATATTTGTACCAAATTTTATCCAAATCGGTTCCGTGGTTTGGCCGTGAAAGCGTAACAGACAGACAGACAGACACACAGAGTTACTTTCGCATTTATAATATAAGTATGGATTGGTAAAGTGCGTGTCGGGACACACGCAATGTAGGGTTCCGAGGTTGCCTATCACAATAATGCGGACTAAGAAGAGTGCTTTTATAGTTTCGTCAATGACACATATAATATATCCGCACCACAGGTTCACCGCCTATGAAAACTTTTCTAAGTACATTTTATAAGTTGATCGACTATTACTCAAAAACTTGTAAAGCCATGATAGTTCTCCTTTAAACTTCATTATATTTACTCCTATCATGATGAACATGAAGACGGGGACACTTGACTCCAACAAAAATTAGCACTTAAAAGGTTATTATTTTACAAACGAGTCCTTTAATCGAAAACTTGTTTTCATAAACCTACAATATTTTACCCCGTGTTGGTCCCGGGCTCCTTTGAAGAATAGACCAATTGCAATTCTGCCAGGTAGAACGTAAAAGGCGACCGATTGGCTCCGCGAATCACTACCATCGTGGCTACTAGGTGGTAGAGTCTGGTACCACCGCCTAACCTATTCCTGCCGTAATAGCGTCATTGCTTCGCTATCGTGTCTTAGCGTCGCTAAGGAGCGTCGCTTAGGGATTGGTATGAGCCAAATTCAGAAAATTTTCCACGAAGAATTGAAAGTTCAAAAACATTGTTGTCGTTGGATCCCTCATGAACTGACAGCGGAGCAGAAGCGGGCTCACGTGGAATGGTGCTCACAGATGCTACTAAAGTATGACCACGGACATTCTAATGCTGTTTATGACATTGTCACAGTAGACGAAACGTGGATTTATTGTTTTGAACCCGAAAAAACAGCAATCTTGTGAATGGGTGTTTGAAAATGAGAACAGGCCAACAAAAGTGAGACAGGCGGGAAACGTTGGTAAAAAAATGATCGCATTTTTTTTCTCAGATAAGGGTCCCATCTGTACAATTCCACTTGAAAATCAAAAGAGTGTTAATGCCGAGTGGTATTCTACCATTTGTTTACCCAGGGTGTTAGAAAAAGTTCGCGAAAGACGACTCAAAAGCCGCATACACCATGATAACACTTCTTCACACACGGCCAACAAAACGAAGTCATTTTTAGCTTCCGAAAAAGTATATCTCGTCACTCATTCTGCGCATAGCCCTGACCAGTCATTTTTAGCTTCCGAAAAAGTATATCTCGTCACTCATTCTGCGCATAGCCCTGACCAGTCATTTTTAGCTTCCGAAAAAGTATATCTCGTCACTCATTTTGCGCATAGCCCTGACCTAGTACCCTGTGATTTCTGTATTTTCCCCAAAATCAAAGATTTGATGAGAGGTTTTACTTTTACCAACTCCGAAGAGGCAGCAATAGCGTTCAATCAGCACGTAGAAAACATGCCTTCAGATCTGTGGTCCTCCTGTTTTAAAAAATAGTTCGATCGAATGAAAAAATGTTTAAAATGTAAAGGAGATTATTTTGAAAAGCAATAAACATAACATTTTAGTTATAACATGTTGTTTTTTTAAGTTAAGCAAAACTTATAGTGTGACCTACGTAATATACAATTGCAGTATTTATATATGTAGATTGTTTCGTTACTACTAAATAGTAATATGTACTTTATACTAAATAAAAATACATATCTGCAATCACAAGCAAATCATTTTTTTAAATTTATTTATTTATATAACTTTATTGTACACCTTAATATAAGTTTGTACAATAGACGAACTTAATTACTATACTAGTACATTTTCCTCCTTAACCTGTGGTGCCTCTGAAATGTAGCCTGCAAATACAAAAATATGCTACATACACTATACATAATAAATAATATATTTAAATTAATATTAAAAATTTTAATACATACATAAATACTTATAACTACATACATTACGTATACATGCACACTCACAAATAAATAAATATGTATATCAAATATTGTTTTAGTCGTATGAAGCGTGACATAATGTAAAAAAATTTGTTTACTTTGGAGTTAGATCAGTTAGTGTGATTTGTCCAGCGAATATTATTAATTTATTATATATTTATTTATCACGTGAAACAGTTGCGTACGAGAAATGAAAATAATATATTAATTGATGTCGACAATATACACGCCACGGCGGCGGGCGTGAGTAAACATTATTATCTCGACTTTACCAGGGCTCGCTTCAATGTCGAAATTTAGAAATTGGAACCCAAAAAATTGATAATTAAAAAAAAATTGTTTTTGTCACGCAAAACATTCTGTAAACTCAAGGGCTTTATTGTTTTCTACTGATAGTGGAGTAGTATCATTTTGAATCAAAACTAAACTAAATTATTTGGGTCTTCATCAACTCAAAACTTTCCTTTGCTTATTTAATATTTAAAATAGCTATGTAATACGGAAAATATATTAATAAATTTATTATATCGAAAACAGCGATAACTTGAATTCAGAGAACGGACCATAAAATGTATTAATAATGCGCAAAATAAATTGGTTTTTTCCTGTTAATTGATAACTAAAGTAGTCAAATAGGGATGGCCGATATACATCGATGTTTTTTCTGGGAAACATCATTTTTTTTGGTCGATTTTTTTTGGAATCGAAACATCGATGGTCGATGTAGAATAATGAACCATCGACATCGAAATAAATTTCTACTAGAAATTTTTATGCGCGCGCTAAAAAATTAAAAAAAAATCTAAAAATACCAAAAAAAAAAATCGGAAAAATTACAGTTATAAATATGGGAAAAAAATCTATTAAACACAATTGTTAATGACTTGCAAGTGCATTTTCATAGCTGGAATATGATCTTAGAATTGAAAAATTGACAAAATTTTTAAAAAATAGCATGTAAAGTGAAGCTACAAAATAACCGTATTTTCGAATTTCAGATTGTCGTTCGATTGTATCGAATTTTTTTAATCTTTAAATGATCTACGCAGTGTTTAATAGATTTTTTTCTCTTATTTATAACTTTAATTTTCCCGATTTTTCAATTTTCCCGAATTTTCAAAGAAAGTATTTTTTAAGTAATTTACAAATTTGATTCTAAAATTGAGATATATAATTTTTACAAACTTTTTATTAGCTTCACCTATATGTATGTTTGTATGTTTGTAAGTTTGTACTTTTGTATGTTTGTATGTTTGATAAAATTATTCCATTTTTTAATTTGCAAAATATGATTTTTGTTATTTTATATAATTTTCATCTATAGTCGATAAGGTAAGAAACTTAATTTTAATTTTTTATAATTATTCCTACAGTCGATAAGACAGGACTTGATGTTAATTTTAATTTCCAATAATTATCTTTAGTCGATTTCTCCAATATTGACAAATTTTTGAATACTAAGGAGAATTTTAATTTTACAAAACAAATAATAGTTTTAAAAAACTAAAAAATCACGCTTTTATGAATAAACCAAACTAAAAAGTTAAAAATAAATAATAGTTTAAAAAAACTAAAACCACGCTTTTTATAGAAAATCAAAGCAAAAAATAGAAAATAAATTTTAATAAATTTAAATTAAGAATAGTGTTGAAAATTTCAATACATATAAATTAATAATAGTGTGAATAAAAAAAAATTATTTTATTTTAAAAAAAGCGTGGGGTGCTTTTTAAGATATTATCAAAATGATAATCACTCTACTCATATCTGTCAATAAAATATTTATAACAAATAATAAAATATTTGTCGCGATTTTCAAGATCGATTTTTTTTTGGAATCGTACATTCCTAGTTTGAGGTTTGTTATCGAATGTTATTGGGTTTTAGGCTAATTAACGGAAGTTATAGGCAAATTATAAAGACCGATATACCTCCTGATAACACTAACTTGACGTCAAACGAAATTTCCTACTTTGAGTTATAATTAAAATACTTGTTAGGTAATTCTGATAATCTCGTTATCGAATTTCTGGGATTTCCGGTGGCTAACAAAGAAAAATAGGACAAGCGATTCAAAAATACTGAAAATATATAGTGTATAAATATGTAATACTGTCAAGATGTTTATGACTAATTTTTGATACGCTGAAAAAATAGTTTTTTTAGATTTGTAGTTATAGGTAACTAATAGGTATAGTGCGCGCGGAACTAGTTGGCCGCGCCATACGTAATACGTAATACGTATGGCGCGGCCAACTAGTTCCGCGCGCACTATAATCGCTCGCTTTGCCAACTCTTTCCGTCAAGTTTGCTTCAAATTGCGGATGTAGATTGACAGTAAGTTATAGGTAAGGTGGCTATCAGCGTACGATGTTATTTATAAACAAACGTGTCCTGACATAAGTCACGTAAGCCAAATTTGAAGAAATCTATTGAAGTATATGTTATTAAATCTAACGAATCTTGTCCGAAAAGAGCATTTGACTGTAATTCGTCAGCCTATAAAGTCTCTACGCATTAAAATATTTCCACAAAATTACGATGAAAAATCTGAACAATAGTGGAATCAATGTACACAATATATAAAGATATGCAGTCTTTTGGGTATTTTATTTTATTAATTGCAATTATTAATCACAAGTGCGCAACTAACTGTTAGTATAGAATTATATATATTTTCATGCTTATGATATATTTGACCAATCACGTTACAAATATTTTATATTTTTCATCTAAATTATACTTATGGATTTTTTTAATTCAAAGAACCAGATTTCTTTTTTAATGTTTATTATTATATTTTTATCTCTTAGCATACAAAATATATTTGTTCAAAATTTAAATTCTAATTTTAAAAAGCTATATACTTCAAAATCTATTCATCAATCCTTCTACAACAATACATTTGTAATAAACCATCTGTTTACTATCTAAATTCACTCTTATCAGAACCACACAACCCCCATGAAAAAAAATATATAAAAAATATATTTTAAAATATAAAAATTATATATTTTAAATATATGAAAAATACATGAAAAATATATAAATTATATATCAAAATATAAAGTCCATAAATTTCCAGATCGCTACTATTACTGTTTAGACTTATTTTTAAATAGGGTAGCAAACAAGCAGATGGTTCTCGCGATGGAAAGAGAAAAATATGATAATATTGACACCAAAGAGATTAATGGTGCGTTGCTATCCGTTGCTAGTCATGTTAGCTGCAGTAGATGATTAGCGTTACTGTCTTTGATGACGAGAAATAGACAAATGTTTCTAACGTTGCTTATCCTAATTGGGCATGATACAAGGCATACTCATCGTAGTTGCTAAGTTACCGATATCGATAACGCAACATAATATAATACAGTGTATGTTTCGTTTCGTAACGCAACTAGTCGCGAAGGTCGGTCGTCTGCACCTTAACTAGTTTCTCGCAAAAGGATAATATTACTTACATCACATTACCTATATTCTTAATCTCTAACATGTTCTTTATTTATTGCAAAAGATACATTTTGTAAAAACTGTAACAAAGGTACAATTTAAAAAAAAATATGATATAACTATACATTCACAAATAATAATTATTTAAGGATTTTATGCATTAATGTTTTTTAATTTGTTGGAAACATGTTTCCAACACGGGTGACCTTGGTAGGAGGCTTGTGGAGTTCAGTGAATTTTTGTTGCAAACAAGTGTTTATACTGTTGTAAGCCGCTGGTGGAGACCCATGTTGTTTCCAACAGTGTGGCTCGGCTTTTAGTCGCTTATGATACAAATCTCTCTGATTTTTTGCTGTTTCTCTTAAAGGCAGAACTATTTGGAGGCTGGATATTATGTGTCTGTTGTGTCGATAAGTTGGTAACTTTTTTCATTGTGGGATTTAAAAGCGTTGTCTGTACGTATGTGCGTTGCACCGTCACCTACCTCTTTGGGCATATGAGTGTGACAGTATTTATTTATTTTATAATTTTCGTTTAGCAAATATGACCTTATGCGTTAAGCTAAATGGTTTTATCATAACCTGAAATTCGTCCTTTATATACTATATGCTATTATTTTGTTGATATAGATATAGTTTTACCGGTGGGAGGGATGCGCTGTGCCGCGCTCCCGGCTGCATGAGTACCACCATCTTGCCTATTTCTCCCGTGAAACAGCTTTGCTGTTTCGGAGAGAAGGGCAAGACAGGCAGTGTAATTACTGACATCGAGACTTAACATCTCATGTCACAAGATGGGCAACACATAAATGAGTTACCTGGGCTAGTTCCAGGTAAACAAGTTTATGTTCATTGGCGACGTCGACCACTTACCATCAGGTAGCACGTCTGCCAGTTTACCTATCCAACTAACATAAAAAAAGATAGATACATTTACTCAATCAAAATAATTAATCTTGAATGTATTTTTTTTTAAATATGTGCTGTTTCTGGCAATAAGAAAAATCCGCAGACACATAGTCGACTATGATTTCAAACACACCGCGGCATGCTTTCATTCATTATTGGGGTTTTCCATCCGTGTGTTAGGAATGTAATGCTACATGCCGGATGACTGCAGTGACAATCATTTAAGCTACTCCAGCAGGAAAAAGTAAGGTGGTTTAGAATTAGCAATTTAGTAACTAGCAGCTTCGATTAGTTACCGCCTATCGTTTTCTCAACTGGCTAATTCACAATAAACATAATGGGACCGCAATTAATAAATTTTACAACTGCCACTTATTATTAACGATATATTTTTTTTATGTCATAAGATAGCAAATTACAATGTAGTTCTCCCGATAGAAATAGGCAACCATCGCCTACCAAAGATCTTAATTATGCGTTGCTATCCGTATGGCGGGGTATTATCACCAGATGCATAATTTTCCCTCATACCTTATTACCAATTCTTCAAATTACTGGGATCGTCTGAACCACATCACTAATTCTTCGTAAGCGATACTAAAAGAAAGTCTATAGACAATTCACTGAAAATTATTTGGAAATCTGAATAAATTTCTTGTTGCATATTACAATACAACCCCCGTGTTGGTTCCGGGCTCCTTTGAAGAATAGACCAACTGCCGTTCTGCCAGGCAGGTCGTAAAAGGCGACCGATTAGCTATGCGAGTCACTACCATCGTGGCTACTAGGTGTTAGAGTTCTTCAATGTCGCGCCCGGGTCTGGTACCACCGCCTTGCCTATTCCTGCCGCAATAGCGTCAGTGCTTGTCGCTGTCGTGTTCCGGTTTGTAGGCTAAGGTAGCCGTTAAACTTATGCATGTGGCATTAGACCTCGCTACAAGATAGCAACGCACCATTAACACCATTGGTGGTTATAGGCGATGGTTGACTCTTTCCATCAGGAGACCATTGCTATCTTATGACATAAAAAAATTTTATTTAAATATTTGAAAGCTGTAAACATCAAATTGGCATTATTTTTTCATATACGCTCTTGGGGAAAAATAAAAGAACTTAGTCCGCCATTTTTATACGTGCTGTGTGTTATGTGTTGGTTGCAGTTTATGATGTAACAGGTTAATTTAAAAGGGTTTTGGCGTATTAATCAACAAGTAAACTTTATTTATAATCAAGATTAGTTCAAGGTCTAACAGTTTAGATAATAATTTTGTCAAAAACTGTAAATATCAATTAATAAAACATATCTCGTTAACGACCAACTTGATGCGACCAGCGCTTTGGGTATGAAGGTACCTATTTTATTTTTGTGTTGATATTTTTGTGTTGATATCTATGATCTCAAAAAAATCATATGATGTGAATGTGAAATATCCTATAACAATATTTTTAAAAAAATTAACATAGCTGTAAAATTGAAAAAGAAATAAATTATTTAAAAATTACGAAAAAAGTCGCCTCTGTGGTCTAGTGGTCCAGCGTTGGCGTTGACCACATGAGGTCCTGGGTTCGATTCCCGGGTCGGGCACGAAAGAAAAGTGTTTTTTCAGTTTTCTGAGAAACACAAAGTTGCCCGGGATTGAAAAGTGCCCGGTTGGCGATAGGCTTGCCACCTATCACATTTGTGGGACCAAGTAGTTTCGGCTAATCGTGGGTGCACTTGTTCTACCTCTACCTACCCCTTCGGGGATATGGGCGTGAAGATACTATACGAAAAACTACTTATTAATTATGAAAAAAATATATATTAATATTTATGTAAATAAATATTTTTGTACTATAATATATGTTGTTTATTTTTTTCCGTATGTATATGTTTACCAATTATATAAAAAAATATAAAAAGCATAGGTCATCGATTTACTTTTTGAATTAAAAATTATCGACTAACAAGTAGTCATATTTTTCTCAAAGTGTCGTGTTACACCTGAATTATTTTGTAGCTTTAGCCATTTAAATTAAACAATTCTCACACCAGTGTATTGCAGTGATCAAGACCTCTTAAACAACCCATAATCAATTTTCATTAGTCAATTCGTAAGTCAATTCAAACAACTCATAAATCATTTTTGTGACTACGGTCCACCGGAACAAACTCGGAACGTGTGCGCGTAACGGTGCGTGTTTTTTTGCGAAAAAATGCGAAAATGGCTGGTGGTATGAGCGGTTAAGTGGTAGAGTTCTGCATTGTCTCGCCCGGGTCTGGTACGACCGCCTTACCTATTGCGGCAGAAATAGGTAAGGCGGTGGTAGCAGACCTGGGCGAGACGTATTCCTGCCGCAATAGCGTCAGTGCTTATCACTGTCATGTTCCAGTTTCGAAGGTAAGGTAGCCAGTAAATTTATGCGTGTGGCATTGGACCTCGCCACAAGATACAGACAGCAACGCACCATTAATATATTTGGCGTCTATAGGCGATAGTAGACTCTTTCCATCAGGAGACCCATCTGCTTGTTTACTACCTTATGATATAAAATAAATTAAATTAAATATTAAAAAAACTGCATCGAACGCCGTTCAAAAGATCAAAATCGATCATCTCTTTCAAAAAAGTTTCAGCTTCTCAGAAATTAAAAGAGTGTCGCCTTCAACTAACTTTACACTTTGAACTCTTTGAGCTCAAATAACCTCTGCTTGAGTAAATTTTTGACTGCTTTGGCCTTAAAATACCTGAACCTAACAGAAAAAATCAGGAATGGTACGCGGGGTCGACTTATTTACAGCTTTTTTATTTGTCATTTTTATCTGATCAACCAGGTGATATGAGCTTAGATTGATACTGTTGCCTGAACCAAATCCTAGGTCCGCGCCTGATCCCATTCTAAAAAGTTGTGCGAGGCATGATAATCGTAAGTCATGGACCTAGACATAGAGATTGTCGAAGTATATAACTTAAATCGTAGTGACGTTATTTATAGTATTACGAAGGCTTATTTTATAGTTTTTTTTATGAAATGGCAATGAACAAAGAATTATAACCGAACTTATTAAAGAAACTCCTTTTAAATGTTTTGCGCCTATTAGCTATCTGTGATCAGACGCAGTAATTGCGATTTCCATGAATGGAGCGTTGTAAAATTATAAATTAAATTAATGACTCGGCCTACGCGTACATAGTAAACTAGATACTCTTACAATAAGTTATCGAATGTACCTACGAGCTTTGATTTTGTGTTGATTTATATCATTACATATCACATTTTCCTCCGCCGTGTTGGTCCCGGCCTCCTTTGAAGAATAGACCAACTGCCGTTCTGCCAGGCAGGTCGTAAAAGGCGACCGATTGGATATCGAGTCACTACCATCGTGGCTACTAGGTGGTAGAGTTCTGCATTGTCTCGCCCGGGTCTGGTACCACCGCCTTACCTATTCCTGCCGCAATAGCGTCAGTGCTTGTCGCTGTCGTGTTCGGATTTGGAGGGTAAGGTAGCCGGTAAACTTAAGCATGTGGCATTAGACCTCGCCACGAGATAGCAACGCACCATTAACATCTTTGGTGTCTATAGGCGATGGTTGACTCTTTCCATCAGGAGACACATCTGCTTGTTTGCTATCTTATGATATCAAAAAAAAAACATCATCCCACAAAAATAACACTGCAGTATCTAATGACAAACGTCATTTAAGTTTAATTTTCAACTCCACACGAAATTTCCGAGATGATGTTTATCTCCGTGGTGCTTCGGGCTATAAGTATTAGATAAAGGTGGAGCTAGCACTCGGATTAATCACTTGAAACATATAACTTATAACCTTATATCTCTGTCTATGAGGTCTCGCCATCTCTTTTTATACAGCTGTATTAAAAGTGGTATTTTATGTAGGTATTAAAAGTGTTGTCTCCAGATATAATACAGGTTCATGGTCTGGGCCCCTTTAAAAGAATATACCATCTGTCATGATCTATCATCATGTCAGGAAGTTCGTAAATGGCGAACGATGCGCTATGCTCGTCACTATCATCGTGATTACTACTAGTACTATTAGAGTTCCGCAAGGTTTCGCCCAAGTTTTTGATACCACTACCTTATAGGTATATTCCTTTCGCAACAGCGTCAATACTTGTCACTGTCGTGAGACACCGTTTTGGAGGGTAAGATAACCCGTGAACCTTTGCATGTGATGTCTATAAGCGATGGTTGTACCTTACCATCAGGAAGCCATCTGCTTATGATATAAAAAATTATAAATATTTTTATCACCGAACCGAACGATAATGTTAAAATCGTCGTTTATTAGCGGGCTATAAAAAACAGATTTTTAGAAAACTACAACAAAAGATCTTGGCGTCTGTCTTTATGAACATTTTCTTGATAAACTTCGTCATCAATATTCGTTTCTTGATTTTGGTACTAACATAAATTTTACCATTTTGAAAATTTTTATCTATCTAGGTCTCTCTCAACGACTTCTGTGTACTAATGAATGTAGTACATTTATCTCTTTGGTCTTTCTTCAGCTTTTGTATCTATACTTCTATATAAATCTTTAGTGTCCGTCTTTATGTCTATTGAATATGTAGTATGCTCATGCCATGACTTAGCCAATCTATATAAAAATTTGAATACAGTGAGAACATTTACTTACGCAAATGATAGACTATATGACTAGTATCGTATTAGAGAATATTTGATAGTCTAAGCATTTGAACATACAGCGTATAAGGGACGGTGTAATAAAAACATGCCATTTTTTTGTTCTAGTTATGATGGCTATTTCTTTTTTTTTTTGCGAAATGCAAAGTATCTTCACTTACACACATTTTTACCTTCAGTCATAATGGCTATTAATTATTTTGTGGCAAATAAGTAATAGCCAAAGTAGCTAAGTGAAGCTACTTTGGCTATTACTTATTTGCCACAAAATAATTAATAGCCATTATGACTGAAGGTAAAAATGTGTGTAAGTGAAGATACTTTGCATTTCGCAAAAAAAAAAAAGAAATAGCCATCATAAATATTTTTACGTTCTAGTCATGATGGTTATTTCTTATTTTGTGGGAAATGTAATGTATCTTCACTTACACATATTTACGTTCTAGTTATTGATGACTATTCCTTATTTTGTGGAGAATGCAAAGTATTTTACTTACACACATTTTACGTTCTAGTCATGATGACTATTTTTTATTTTGTGAGAAATGCAAAGTATCTTCACTTACACACATTTTAGCGTAAAAATGTCATGATGGCTATTTCTTATTTTGTGGGAAATGCAAAGTATCTTTACTTATACACATTTTGACCTTTTTGTCACGATGGCTATTTCTTATTTTATGGGAAATGCAAAGTATCTTCACTTAAACATATTTTTACGTTCTCGTCATGATGGCTATTTCTTATTTTGTAGGAATTTCAATTTGTGCGTTTTATGTTTTTTTATTATTTTTACACCATGCAATGTAAAGCGTGTATTGCTCCGGCGCGAAAATCTTGAACCACCCGTGTATTTTGCACCGTATGTGCCGCCATAATTCATTGTTTATTTTGTGTAATTCCTCAAATTTTACTATTTTTTAGATTGATATACAAAGTTAAGGTAAAAAATAGTCAAAAAAAAAAATCAAACTTTACACGCTTTACAAATAAGGCCCTTTAAATCTTTATGACGAGAAGAGTCTATTATGGCATTCACCTAGAATGTAGGGCGGTGGATGTATTGTAGTCACTGTACAATTTGAGTCTACTTAAAGACATTTTTTAAATAAAAATAACTATATGTAAAAAATATCCTTATAAATTTGATTCATTAAAGTGCGCGTTTAATAATTTTATAAAAATATTATTTAACATTATAATTGTTATACACTGGTTTAAATTTCAAGTGACAAAATAGAGTACTAAGATGTACCTATATATATAATATGTGTGTCTTTAACGCGAGGGGATACGCAAAAAACCGAACCGAATTTTCATAACAACCGTATTTATTGCATATTAAAATATAAGCAGATTATAATAACTTTATTTCCAAATAGCAAGTAAACTATTAAAGTAACATTTTTAAACACAATTGTGTTTGACTGTACATCTTGAATATATTGCATAACAGTGACACAGATTGTAATGGTCAAAAAGCTTTCGATTACCTTAATCAAGTTACAATGACCGAACGATAGCAATAATTATACAATACTTACTTTTGTTTTATGCGTCACTCTTTGAATTTTTAAGGAATTTAGGTTATCGTCATTACATCAATAATGCAACTTGCAGCATTCTTATTATCTAAATATCTTAGTCCTTTAGGGAATCAATTACCGGCGGGGGTGTTTCTAAGCGGATACGACTTAGTAACGTCAAGAAAAAATCAAAAAGGTCACCAACGTAATTGCAAGACCTCTGGTATTGCGGATGTCTATAGGCGGCGGTGATTACTTACCACCAGATGCACTTGAAGCTCGTTTGCTCCGTTCTATAAAAAAAACGAGTAGAAATTTGTCATCATAAGCCCGAATACAGTACAATTCCTGGCACCATAATGTCAATGCTTGTCAGTTATCACTATTGGGTTCCAGTTTAGAAGGTATAGTCTTCGAAAATATTCCCCGAGTTTGGCCCTTTTCAATATTAGACCATTTACCTTCTCGCTAGCAGCTAGCAATTCATGAAACGCAAGGCACTGGCCAAAATGTCACTAACATTGTAACTATTAGGTGCTCGAGTAATCCCCATCGCTACCTAGACTAGCTAAGCTATCATTGCGCGAGATTTATTTATCTCATATAAATTAACGTGGCGATTATTTCTAGCATAATTAAGATTCGATATCATTTTGTGTGTAAAGCCGCGTTTTCACAGGGTCAGTGCACAAGTCAGTATCGGCGCCGACACTGCCGCCATCAATGACTGCGCCAACTGACCTCAAAATATTCGTCTGCGAATATTGAAGTCAGCGCTGACTTTCTGCCGCTGTACTGACTTCAAATCAATTTAGATTGGGTATTTTTCGGGTCAGCGCTGACTTGTCTCGAAATCGAAGTCAGTTACTGACCCTGTGAAAACGCGGCTTTACTTTAATTTTGCACTATTCTTTCAAATCAACTGACAGATTAAATAAGATTTGCCGATTCTTTTAATTAATTATTCCATGCATTTATTAACATACAGGATGTTTCAATCACTCAATAAATCCAAGTAAGGAAACGCGTGTAGATAAGTAATGTACGCTTTAAATATGTTAACAGTATGTATTTCTGAATTTTCAATTTCAACTTCAATGCCTTGTGAATTTCAAAAAATGTACAAGGCATTCGGCGAGATTATTAAAAGAATTATGTTGTGAAATAACGAGTACTAATAATATTATTGGACTCTGGTTTCTCTGTCACCCGCCCTTGACGCGGGGCACAATGCCCCTACTCCGCCCACCACGTTTAGTCCGAACGCCGCACTAAAGCCCCGTTTTCACTTTGATTAGTGCGAGTGCGAGTGTTTAATGCAGGTGATTAGTATTAAAGACAAAATACGTGAAGACAGCCGTTGATCAGTGCGAGTGATTAGTATTCAGCATAGTAAAAGTGAATAGACGCTGATTACTAATCACTCGCACTGATCAACGACTGTCTTCACGTATTTTTTGCTTAATACTCAGCACCTGCATTAAACACTCGCACTTGCACTAATCAAAGTGAAAACGGGGCTTAAGACCCCGTTTACACATTGTTTAATGCGAATGGTTAGTAATCAGCATAATGAAGTGAATAGGCTTAGTAAAGTGAATAAACATTGATTACTAATCATTTGCACTAATCAACGGCTATCTACACGTGTTTTTTGCTTAATACGAAGCACCTGCATTAAACACTCGAACTAACGTTAATCAAAGTATAACCATTGCCAAGCCATAATCCGGTCTCGCAAGAGATAGCCATTAGCGTGGGCATCAATAACCCTTTAAATTTAAGCAGAAAACTCTGTTGTACTCAAAAATCCGGTGCCACAGTAACCATACGTCGTAGAGTCAACATTTTTAAAAAAAATTACTGTTTTCTACCTATTTTTTCGACTCTCAAAACGAATCAAATTCATCCGAATGAAAAGATAATTTACGCTTTTATCCCCGAAGTAGAAGTCGGAGGTACAGGTACACCCATACTCAACCCGTATGTTTGATATGTTTATGTTTGTCCTCGGCTCTGGGTCCCCTTTGTAGAATTGAGTATATGCAATTCTACCAGGCAGTTCGTAAAAGACGAACGATTTGCTGTACGTGTCACTACCTTCGTGACTACTAGGTGGTAGATATCGACAACGTCTCGCCCAAGTATTTTGGTACCACCGCCTTACCTGTTCCTGCGTCAAAGGTTATCATTGTCGTGTTCCGGTTTGTAGAGTAAGGTATTATTATATACCAAGTATATAATAGATAGTATAGTAATAGTAATAGTAGAGTATATAATAAGGTATATTGCCGCCCCATGGATAACAACGCAATATTAACATCTTTGGTGTCTATAGGCAATAGTTTTTCTTTCTATCAGGAGAGTCATCTGCTTGTTTGCTATCCTATGATATAAAAATAAGGAAAAAGTCACTCAACACAATTATGTATTTAGGCAGAAACCGTGACCACCGTTCCCCGTGTTAGTCCAGGCTTTGACGAATATACCATCTGCCATTCTGCCAGGCAGGTCATAAAAGGCGACAGATTGGCTATAAGTGTCACTACCATCGTGGCTACTAGGTGGTCGAGTTCTGCATTGTCTCACCTGGGTCTGGTACCACTGCCTTACCTGTTTCTGCTGCAATAGCGTTAGTGCTTGTCAATTTCGTATTCCAGTTTGGAGGGTTAGGTAGCCATACCGGCTACCTAACCCTCCTCCTCTATTTATGCATGTAATATTGCCAAACCGCCACATGGATAGCAACGCACCATTAGCGTGTTTGGTGTCTATAGTTTTATCTACCCTTTAGGAGAGCCATTGGCTTGTTTGCTATCTAATGATATAAAATATATGTTGTAACACAGGTTTGACAGTACGCGATGGATCCCGCCTCAGGTTTATCTGACGTGTTAGAGTAAATACCAAAATCCCTCTTAGCTATTATAATAATCTTTTCTACGTATTGGTGCCGGGCTCCTTTGAAGAATAGGACAACTGCTGTTCTGCCAGGCAGGTCGTAAAAGGCAACCTATTGTCACTATCATCGTGACTTCTAGGTGGTAGAGTTCTGCATTGTCTCGCCTGGGTCAGGTACCACCACCTTACCTATTCCTGCCGCAATAGCGTCAGCATGTCACTGTCGTGTTCCGGTTTGGAGGGTAAGCTAACCGGTAAACTTATGCATGTGGCTTTAGACCTAGCCTCGAGATAGCAACGCACCATTAACCTATTTGGTGTCTATAGGCGATGGTTGACTCTTCCCATCAGCAGACACATCTGCTTGTTTGCTATCTTATAATATAAAAAATAATATAAAAAAAAATATATTTAACGACATCATCACGGCTAAATAATCTTTCATTAATATTTTTTTATTTGTGATCTACTTTACTATGAATACAGTTAATAGGAAATACCGCAATTTATGTAAATCTTTAAAATTAAAATAAATCGTCGCATGGCCTTTATGAATCCTATTATGATATCCGTATATGGCATGGCTTAGATCGTTTGATCCGTCTGACCGTGTTAATTATGGCTTATTTTTGGTTACGATCGACCTACATATGCCAAGCTTTAAATGTTAAGGCCTTGTTTGATAAAGTGCACTGCATTTTATTTTTATTATTACGTCACATAGTAGTCGAGCAATTCTTTAATAAACTTTTAATAGTGAGTTAATGTTATTTTTTATATACGGGTTGTCCCAAAAAATAGTGTCAATCAGAATTGCAAAGATAGGGCACCCCTTGGGGTATCCGAATCACCCCTATGTATGTTCCGTAGTTTTGCGCAGTTTTCGAGTTATGATTTTTTTTAATGTGTTTTTGAGAGTTTTCCACCTTGATGTCTTTGAAGATAAATTTTAGCGAGAGTAGCCCCATTAAGTACAATTTTTTTATGATTATGAAAGCTGAGACTCTGGAAAAGTTTTGAGTAGGGCTTTAGTAGTAGAATTCATAAAATTGCCTGTTTAGATTTTTAATTTTAAGTTGAAAATCGAAGTCATAATTCTAAGAACGTAAAATTTTAATTTCACACTTAGATTTTCATAATTTCAATCTAAGTTAAGAAGCTAAATCTTTTTTTAATGACTATTCATTGATGACTGAATGACTATTCAGATACAAAAACAAAAATTCTAAAAGTCTTCTTATTTTTTTTAGAAATTTTTAAAGTTATTTAAGTGAAAAATTCTCAAAAACACATTAAAATATTCGTAACTGTGCAAAATCGCGGAATTCTGATACTCCAAGGGATGCCCTATCTTTGGGATTCCGCTTGACACAACTTATTGGGACAACATGTATAATAAGATTTTTATGTTTTTTTTTATTATTTTACCGGTGGTATCTTGCTTATTTCTGCCGTAAAACAGCTTTGCTGTGTTTCGGAGAGAAGGGCAAGACAGGCAGTGTAATTAATTACTGGCACCGAGACTTAACATCTCATGTCTCAGGGTAGGCAACACGTAGACTAGTTTACCTGGGCTAGTTCCAGGTAAACTAGTTGATGTTCACTGGCGAAGTCGACCACTTACCATCTGCAGGTGGCACGTCTGCCAGTTTGCCTATCCAACTAACATAAAAAAGCATATAAGATAGCAAAAAAGCAGATCAAATAAACACCAAGGATTGTAATGATGCGTGCGTGTGCCTGGATTAGAATGCCACACGCCTAAGTTTATCGGCTACCTTACACTCCTAGTCTGATAACAGGACATTGTCAAATGTCTATTTGACAATGTCCTGAGCGTTTTGGTTCTACGTAAACTCAGAAATACTGGTTTCCTTATGGAGCAACATTATAAGAGGTTTGAATCAATAAACCGGTTTATAGAAGTTTAAAAAAATATTTCTTTGATGTTCGCCGCTCCCAATTTTTGTTTGCACCGTGAATGGCGAATAATTCCACGACTTTGCCGGTTTATTTAGGTTAACGAAACGCTCTCATCTCAGTTACGCTCTAAGCGAAACCTTTTATCAAAATTGCTAAATAGCTCTATTAACTGGATTTTTTAAATCGATTTCAAGCCTTTGTCCCTTGTGTTAAGCGTTCTTAACACAAGGGACTAGGGCTTGGAGCCGGTTCCAGTTCCAGTACGGAAATACTACGCCACGTACCACCGAGAGTGCGTTGAGCTAAACTATCTAAGGGCTCAGTTTCTCAGAGGCGGGACTACATATGTGGAGATGTTTGAGCACCCACATACTGTCCTGAACTTTCAGAAGGAACTGGCTCTGCAGAATTAGCCACTACACCAAAATGCGGTAGGTGGTAGAGTTCTGCATTGTCTCGCTTGGGTCTGGTATCACCGCTTTACATATTCCTGCCACAATAGCGTCAGTGTTTGTCATAGTCGAGTTCCGGTTTGGAAGGTGAGGTAGCTGGTAAATTTATGCATTAATGAGCAACACACCATTAACATATTTGGTGTCTATAGGCGATGGTTGACTCATTCTATCAGGAGACCAATCTGCTTGTTTGCTTGTTAAGGCGGTAATACCAAAAAAGACATTTTAGAAGTAATTACGATGGTAGTGAGACGTATAATCGTTCGCTTGGCAGAAAGACAGACGGTCTATTTCCAAAAGTCGCGTTTTATTTAATACTAGCTGATCCGGCGAACTTCGCGTCGTGATAAAAATTACCCACACATCGTCCAAACTGTATCTATCTGAACTCACCACTATACTTAAAATTATTAATTAATTCCCAGTGTTGGTCCCGGGCTCCTTTAGAATAGGCCAACTGCCTTTCTGCCACGCAGGTTGTAAAAGGCGACCGATTGGCTACGCAAGTCATTATCATCTATTAATAAAATATTTAATATTTCAGAAGACAAGGACACGTTCAACCTAATTTAGTGCGATATAATATTGATTCATATCGATTACATGATATTATTAAAAAATCTCGATGCATATCGATTTTTCCAAATCAATTCTTAAGCTGGTAAGCATTAGTACCACAATTCACATCGATTTTTTGAAATCAAGACAGTTTGTAATCAGCATTTCAGTCTAGTAACTATACTCTCAAACAGCCCATCACTCCATTTTACATATTAGACAGTCATCACAGAGTTTGGTTCGTGAGTTCGAATCCTGTGTCGAGGCAACTGTTCTAATTTTTTTCTGGTAAACATAAATTACACGTGAGTAATAATATGTGCCTGGTACATCACTGTCACATCACAGGACTTAATACTTAGCTATTGCATCTCTGCCTACATATTCGGGGATATGAACTTGATGGTAGATATATAATTATATCTATATAAATAGAAATCAGTTGCCAGAAATGTTTTTTCGCGCATTTTTCAAAGCGGCTGCACCTATTTAGCTATTTATTTTTTGTTGTATTAATAATTGTTTAGACAAGTTTGCACGAATGAAAATATTTGAAAAATGGTATGAAAAAGTGAACAATTTGAGTTATAATGTTCTGTAAAGGGAGTATTTAATCTCAATTCCTTTAATAGTTTAGCCGTGTGAAATAGAACAATGCAGCTTATTATTGATACTTTTTATTACAAAAATTCGATCGATCGATAGCCAAAAATTAAGAAAAAACTAACACCCCATGCAATAAATAAACAAATTTATAGTTATTATTAAACGTATCTCCATTTAAGGGTTGATATTCAATGCTTATTCCGGAAGTATGGTGAAGGTTACTCGACACGGTCGCCTGGCACAAGAGTGATTCATTAATATTACTGTAATGTCCAGTCTGCATCACGATCTAAAATAAATGATGACAAATACACAATTTTGAGAAACAAAAGCCTTTTTAAATCACATTACAATTAACAAGTTAAAATATTTCGTCTATACCGAATCCATCACCGCTAGACCATTGAGATGACAAATACATAATAAAAAACCTTTAACAACTTTTTAATTCTTACTTTCTTGAAAACAAAAATATTTATTCATTCGTTCACTTTCTTTAACTGGATTTAAATTTTATTTAGGCCAGTTAGGTGGTCTGTGAATCTAAATTGTGTTGTTCGCTTGTGGCTCTATTGATGGAAAGTAATAACCATCGTCTACAAACACCAACGATGTTAATGGTGCGTTGCTATCTGCGTCGGGTATAATGCAACATCTATACGTATGACTATTGACTTATGCTTCCAACCGGAACACAATAGTGAAAAACAATGACTCTTTAGGAATAGGTAAGGTAATAGTATCAAACCCAAGCGAGATGTTGCTGAACTCCACCACCTTGTAGTCACGATGCGACGGAAGTAACGCGTCTTTTGACCGCCTCTTTATGACAATGCAATTAATTGGACTCTAATTTGATTCCCGACAGAAACAAGTATTTATGTGATGTGCAACAATATTTGTGTATTTTGTTTTGTGTATTTATTAAAAAAATATATCATAAGATAGCAAATAAGCAGCTATCTGCTCCTGGTGGAAAGAGTCAACCATCGCCTATAGACACCAAAGATTTTAATGGTACGTTGCTATCTTGTGGCAAGATCTAATGCCACATGCATAAGTTTACCGGCTACCTTACCCTCCAAACCGGAACACGACAGTGACAAGCACTGACGCTATTGCGACAGGAATAGGTAAGGCGGTGGTACCAACGCAGAACTCTACCACCTAGTAGTCACGATAGTAGTGACTCGTATAACCAATCGATTGCCTTTTACGACCTGCCTGGTAGAACGGTAGTTGGCATATTCTTCAACGGAGCCCGGGACCAACACGGGGAAGATTTGAATATGAATATATATGTATTTGTATCGATACGTTTGGCTTAGATTAATTCGAGTAATTTGTACAGCGTATATATTTAAATAACCAATATTTGTAATATTTTATTTATATATTCATTCTGCCTCATAAGGGTACGAACCAGTGCGATGATATTAACTTAAGACTCTAAAATTTATGTATTGATTATTCTTTTTCATTTTACAGCATCTACTTCAAAATGTTATAATTAGTTGTACTATAAAATGACTATAAGAATTTCAGAGAGTTCTAGAAAAAACTTATAATTGAAATTTGGACACTAAATGCCAAATACTAATGACAGTACTATATAAATAATACCGAGAAGGTAGTTAGAGTGATAGCCAATATAACTCAATTGTGAAATATAATGTCCAACACACAATATAATGTTTAAGACTCAAATTTAAGACTTCAACACTCAATATAATGTCCAATCTAATGCTCAATTTTAAGACTTGATAAATTAAAGCGGAGCCACTATATAATACGAGCCCAAAACTCGATGTTATTTTAAGTTTTAGTACCAGTAAACTTATAGATGTGGCATTATTTGTTATTATAGGTTATTGTGAATATGCCACAAAGTAAATTCGTCACACTTTTGTATATACTATCGGTACATTGAAAGTAAAATAGTCACAAGAATTTGAATTATGTGTAAATTCGCCAACATTAGGGTAGATGATAAAATTATGCATGTGGTAATACGATGCTCTTACATGGATAGTGTCATTATTATCCTTGGTGTCTATTAGTCGATGGTTATCACTTTACATAAGGAGAGACATCTGCTTGTTTTCAATACTATGATATGAAAAAATATGTCCACTTTTCTCATTAATTCTGCTTAACAATTAAAGCAGGTCATATCGACTAAATCTCAATAGGCACTCGCAAAATGTCTTGTTAGGCAGATTGAAATGCAGCTGTCACTAAATTAAAATGTCAAGTGTCACGGTTTATTGATTACGGCGACTTAAATCTAGATCATAATAACTATTGCAATAGTTAATCCGTTCTACTTACTAAACGTTAGTACAAAATCTCAGTCATATATTACGAGCTAAATAAACACATTTAGTGTTGGGTATATTTATTTGTAATATGAATAATATTGTAAATCATGCTTGAATGTAATATTAATATTCGTTTATCTTGCATAATAGATATTACAATTTGTTGTTATCAAAATGCTGCACTACAGTGGCGCCACTTCCACAACATCGTGGAATCCTATTAAACAATTTTATATCAAATTATTAACTTGGAAGTGGTGCCATCTGAACTGATCTGGTTGAAGTTGACATTTTTCAATCTACCCTACTTTTAATTAGTGTAAAACTGTGATACTATAAAATACCTTGTACCGGTCTACTCGGGTCTTCTTCTTGAAAGAATAAACATCTATGTACGTCGAACTGTCTATTATTAAAAACGAACCTAACACTAGTTAATATTTCAATTATAGATAAATAATTATCTGTAGGTACAAATAAATAAAATTGTGTCTGTAATATTAAAATAACCTTTTTACTAAATGCATATGGATTTATCACGGAGTATTCATGTGGTCTGTGGGATTTGTATACGGTACATATACCAAAATAATATTTTTTACATTTTTTATCTGTCTGTCCGTCTGTCTGTCTGTTTATTCCGGCTAATCTCTGAAACAGCTGGACCGATTTTGACGGGACTTTTACTAGCAAATTGCTGATGTAATAGAGAGTAATTTAGGCTACTTTTATTTTAGATTTTTTTCGACGCAGACGAAGTCGCGGGTACAGCTAGTAAATAAATAAATACAAACCTACTGAGCCTACTGTTATGTTCATACTATCGGGGATGTACTCACTAATGCAACTATAAATTACTAATTTTTTTGTGTTATAATACTCACCCGTGTTTGAGAAATTTGGAAAAACTTTAAAAACAACAAATAAAAATATCGACACGCAGGAATTGAACCCACGACCGTCTCCATAAAGCCGGGATGCTCTACCACTGAACTAGTGTCGACAGGCTTGACGTGGCAAAATTCTTCTTTGCTATGTGATCGATTACGTCGATTGTACTGATCGCTAGGTACATCATAGTACGTCATACGCATAATTTGTTAAATGAGTTCATCGTTACAGATGAAATTATAAAATAATATAATAAATTATTAGTCAAAAATATTTAATCTCGTAACCACCCCGTTGGTCGAGTGGTTAGCGACCTAACTAACTAACTACACAATCGACGGGGCTCGGATTCGATCCCCGACGGAGACACGCGTTTGTGTGATGAGCATAAATGTTTGTATTTCCGGGTTTGGGTGTTTATTAAACATATTTCAATATTTATATATTATGTATTTATATGTATTAGTATCGTCGACTAACACCCACAACACAAGCAAATAATTTGCTTACTTTGGAGTTAGTTGGTCACATTTAATTGCCCGTGCATTTTGTGCACGCTTGCATCCATTATATATATATATATATTTTTAATACTGAAATTTTCCCCATACTTTGCCATCAGAACAACTGAAAAACTATTTAAATCAAATTGTTCGACCCGGGATGCAAGCCTCGCCGAGCCTAATGAGTTTATACCAAAGCTGCTACCGCTAGGCCACTGAAGCGATTAAAATACAAATACGACAATACCAATATGTACAGACATATTACAAACTAGCTGTTGACAGCGACTTCGTCCGCGCGGACTTCGTTTACTCCGCGCAGCACCTCCCGCGTAGGTGATAGCGTGATAAAACGTAGCCTATATGTTGACCCGACCTGTTAGTAATATTCATGCAAAATTTGAATTAAATCCATGCAATACTTTTTGAGTTTACCCCGGACATACATACAAACAGACAAACAGATAAACAGACAAACAGACAAACAAACAAAAATTCTAAAAAATAATTTTTTGGCTTCGATATCGATTGTAGATCACGCCCCAAGTATTTTTAAAAAAAAATATTCAATGTACAGTTTTGATTTTCCTACGATTTTATTATATGTATAGATATTCTCATATGTATACTACGTGGTCTTAAAGTAAAGGTATAGCGACATATTTATCACCGGATGGTACTGCAATGGTCTGTACCGGATGATCTGTACTATATAATGTAGCTCTCAAATGTATAAACAAATACAACCACAGGAGGTTCGGTGCAAAAAATTTGGCCATATTTTTAATTCATTTTAAAAAAAAAATTATGTAATAAATAAATAATCACTTTTCTTATACAAAATGCGGAACGGATGACCCTAGAGCCCATTTCTAAAACTTCCTACCATTTTCTGGAAAATTTAGAAAAATATCTTTGATAGGCGTCTTTCGATTAAAAATGTTTGGTGCATCTTGATGCGTTGGTTGGTGATTGGTTGGTACGTTGTTCAAGACCCCACCACATAGATAACAACGCACCGTTAACATCTTTGGTATACATAGGCGATGGTTTCTCTTTCCATCAGGAGAGCCATTTGTTTGCTATCTAATGACATAAAAAAGTACATCACATCTCTGGCGGTAAATAATGTCATCGGCTTGTTCAGTGACAAGGTTTTCTTTTGTCTGTAACGACCATGTTGTATAATGGTCATTAAACATCAATTAGTATTTCCCACGGCTACTCATATGTCACAAAATAAATTAACACCATTTTTCAGAGTCAAACTCCCAATACAAACAAGCCATCAATTAACTGCTGTGATTATTTTTTATTTAACACATAACTATAGTTAGCGCATGGAGCGTTGCTACTAGCAATGCGTGATTGCGAGATGTTTGAACAGTGGAGACAATCGCGAATATCCGAAATTTACAATCGAGATGACCGCGACTCGTTTACCGACTAAACAATTGAGATGTTTTTCGATAGACTCGATTGTTCCGATAAGTTGCATTTTTGCTTTATAGTCTATGCTTGCTCCTCCACCTGCCCGAGTCATCAAGCTCTTGTCTCTCACCTTTGGCCATCTCGCATCGTGCTGATCGACATAAACATCGCGGTCACAGAGAAGAACATCTCGAGATGGCTCGACAATCGAAAAAACATATCGTTATCGCTCATCGCTATTGCGAAAATGCATTTTAGAATTTTTAACGATGTAAAATTGCAGCAACGAACTTTCCATTTCCTGTATCTCAGGAACCCTACATCAGATCTTCATTAAATTAAAATTAGTGTTTAACTTCCATTTTCATAAACATACAAAAAAGACGCGTGGTAAAGCTATTGCATAGCATTTTTTTTCAACTTATGCAATTACAATTATATATTTATTTTATTTATGCAGTATTTTTTTTCTTTGTTTTTTTTTCTTTCATATTAATTCAAGTTACACTTTGAGCGTGGTGACCGATAAAAAACATTTTTTTTTTCTTTTATTAAATAAATGAGATGTTAATATTGTTCAAAATATTTTTATTATCTTTCAATACATGTCTGTTCTTCAGGAATATTTAATAAATGCACTTTGTTTATTCATATTTAAAACACTTTGTCCACAAATTATACGAGTACAAATATTCACTGTTGTACGTAGATGATAAATACCTATACACCTATATACTTTCTCACAAACAGCTGATTACGGTAGTTTTCCAATACAACCAATGCCATCTAAAGGCGAGTTGCTGAACTAAAGAGACAAGTGTGATATTTCAAAAAGTCATTAAAAGTTCTGGTATTTAGCGATAGATGGAAAAACTGAAAAGTATTACCGCTGTGACGGTCGGAGTGGGGGGTGTTAGGTTTTTTCGTTATGGAATTTCTGGATTCGGTCTCCGCGCTCAAGGCTCGCGATAGAAGCTATGCAATAGCTTAAAAGAATTTTTAAAATCGATTCATCATTGACCGCCTTCTACGAGAACAAACCTTTAAAAAAATAAAAGTCAATTAATATATCCTCTTTTTGGGAAATCGGTTGAAATTGTTGAAAATACATTAGGGTTGGTCCGGGCCTCCTTTGAAGTTTAGACCATCAGTTAATCTGCTGATGATCTATTCTTCAAAGGAGGCGAACGATTGGCTGCATAGTGTGCGTGTACCATCGTGACAAATATTCGTGTCATGAGCATAGATATTTGCATTTCTGGGTTTGGGTGTTTCTTATTATGTAAGGGACATATATGAATTTCTATTTTTTTTTAATTATTTTATACCAGTAAATGTACATAGTCTTTGTTTTATCTTAATATAGCAAACAAGTAGATAAATGGGTCGCCTGTTGGAAAGAGTCAACCATCGCCTATTGACACTAAAGATGTTAATGGTGCTTCGCTATCTTGTGGCAAGGTCTAATGCCACATGCCGATTCACCGTCTATCGTACCCTCCAAACCGGAACACGACAATGACAAGCAGTGACGCAATTGCGACAGGAATAGGTAAGACACGGGCGAGACAATGCAGAACTCTACCCCCTAGTAGCCACAATGCCATCGCATAGCATAGCCTATCGGCCTTTTACGACCTGCCTGGCAGAACGGTTAGCCTATTTTACAAAAAAGGGCCCGAATCAACACTTTTCTTAAACTTTATGTGTGCCAAACTGAATGCCAGTTTGTCCGCATCTTCTATGTATTAGTATCATTGAATAACACACATAATACAAGCAAACAATTTACTTACTTTGGTGTTAGATCATTTCTTGTAGCTAATTTGTCTACCGATATTTATTTATTTCCATCACGAGAACTAGCTGTTTGCTACTCTTATCAACCGATGAAAAAACGGAGGACTTTCTAAATCCAACGCGTATATTTTTTTAACGTTAGACCACTCATAAAAGTCTGTGCTCATAACCTTTTTTCAGAGAAGTCCGATTTTGATAGTTCTTCTTTTATTTGAAAGGGTATACTCCGAGAATGGTCCTTATTAATGTTTTTAAAAAAATTCCAGCCTTAAGGGTATGTCATCAATAAGGGATGATTTCTTGTTCACACACAAATTTTTTAATATATGACATCGCATAACTTTTTACAGCATGATTCGATTTTGATAATTCTTATTTTATTGGAAATAATATATTTTTATTTTTTATTTTTATTCATTTTTCAAAAAAATTTTCAAAAAAATTATTTAAAAAAAAACAACCAAAGGGTACGAAAATAAAGGATGATAGTTATTTCACTCAATTATTTTAATGTATGACCGCGCATAACTTTTCGTCGGTTTAGTTTTTTGTTAAAAAAATATTATTTACTAGTTGACCTGACAAACGTTGTTTTGCCTTTTTAACGACTCTTATTTTTTTCTATATTTTCTCTGCTTTTAAACCTTCCCTGGACTTCAACAATTAATTCGAAACCAAAATTAGCCAAACCGGTTCAGCCGTTCTCGAGTTTTAGCGAGAGTAACGAACAGCAAATGATTTTTATATATATAGATAAAATGAATAAATAAAATACACTGATGGAAATAACTACTGTCTGTCTACTGTCTACTGACTTTACGATGCATGTTGGTCATAAAGTGATATCGTCTAGTTTCTTTATTTTAGCCGTATAACTACAGTACATATTGCCGCCGATTCGCACTGACATGCTCATTACCATATCAAAAACACCGATCAGTCGTTGACCTAGTAAGGTGTCCAACAGCCGTGCAGCCTTATCAATCATGCGTGTACTGCACTTAACCTGAGTTATTTTTTAACTAATGACGTGATTAAAGTTTTTGTGCAATTTTTTTCATTAACAGACCTTTGAACTTCTGAACTGACTAAAGCTTTGATAGCACGTCGGTAAAGCTCGCGCGTGTATTATTGCCATATCCACATGAACACAAGAATCTAATTTGCTTACTTTGGGTTAAGGTTTGGTCGATTTGTGTAATTTGTCCAGGGATATACATATATTATTGTTATTATTATACTATTAACTGTTATCTCCGAAATGGCTTAAATAATTTGACGAAATTTCGCATTTACATAGTCTTTTACTATTAAAATTGATGTAGGTAAGTTTTATCTTAGTGACAATTCGTTTTCACATGGAAAAAACATCTGCTCGGTCGCCCGGCTAGTTATGTTAATATAGGCAATTATGTAATCACATAGTGTGTTAATATTGATTTGAGTTACACATCTCCTTCCAATCAACCTCTGATAAACCAACCTATCTAATCCAAATACATATTAATATCAGATAAAACAACAATTTTGAATATTTCATTATGTTTGCAAATTGTATTTCAATATAATTTATATGTTTAATATAGTAATATGATAAGAGGTCATTTAATAAATAATGCGGTAAAAATTATTGCTGTTGTGTGTTACAAATTTGTATAATTTATGCATTTTGATAGTTATTGATGATTAATTAATTAGAAGAAGAATAGAAATTAATGAGAAGAAATATTTTCGATATCATCCATTTTTATAGCATTACAAATGTCTATGCAAATAAAATATGCGTGTGAATGCATCTCATTAAATTTACTCTGCATATTTAAATTAATCATATTTAGCAATTAATGAAATTCAAAAACATTAATTTGTAATTGTCAAGCTGCTAAGTAGGGGAGAGTTTAATATAGGTATTGTAACACTAAACTGAACGACCACAACATTTTTTACTAAACATCACTATTTTTTAACAACATTAAACCAGCGCTTGAAACTATGCCCGGTTTACATTTTGATTAGCGAGAGTGTGAGTGTGTAGCAGTTTCGAGGTTAGTTTGCTGGGAGAAATTTCTTACAGAGACAATCTAGCCTATTGTACATATAATCATAAAATCTATTGTACATAAAATCTATTGTACATATAACCTTTATATGTACACATATAATAAACATAATAAATTAATTAACATCTACACTTATTAGCGTAGATGTTATATTTTTATTCTAAGTCGTGAAACAATAATTAGGTCAATACATAAATTTGTACGACGTGGGCGTTGAATACTACTATACTCATATTACCATTCAAAACTAAGATATCTCATTAAGATATGCTCAGATTCTAAGCCCGATGTGTGATTGCAGATCAGGTTTTCGCGTAGGTATTTGAAATAAGCCAATCTAGGTAGTAATGTTTTTATAACAACGTTAATTAATTTAAAGTATTGAATTTCGTAGGCGTAAACTACGAAGTCCAATACTTTGAAATAATTAACTTATCAAGTTTAATAAGTAAAATTAAGATAATTAATCTGTAGTTAGAGGCCAGCTCCGCAAAGGCCTAATAAAATGTAATATACGGTGTGTAACAGAAATCCTATCCAATCGTCAAGATCGTTATTTGGTAGCTTGGGACGACCATATACATGCTGTTATTTTGAGGATATAGATAGATAAATTTTACTTGATTAAAATAATGAAACTTACATGATATTTCAAATATTAGTATGACATAGCAAAATATCAATCAAAACAGCGCAGGGCTACGACATTAAAGAGCGGTCCCTTTAATGTCGTAGCCACGTGTCGCTTGTTGTCTACGCGCAGACGCAAACTCGATGTAGTGTTCTCAGTTTAAAATATTCCCATAATATTAGGGAAATTGAAGACAAAAATTAGTATTTTAAAATTCCATAATAATTTTTATTTTATAAATAGAATAAATTCGTTTCCTGTTTTTAAATGTCATCAGCCTATACAGTGTGTAAAGGAAACCCTGTCGGACAATTAATGGTGTTATTTGGTACCGGTGGTATTTTATGTATATTAATTAATTAGTTTTCTCAATAAAAAAAATAATAATCTTAAATGGTATTTTCATACATTAAGCATGACAACACCTACAAATACGTAAATTTTATTATCAAAGAATGCCGCGCAAGTCAGATGCTACCAAAGGACATGCGGCGCGTTTGAGGCGCGTTTAAAGATTCTTTGTGTAAAGCCGAAAAACAAATAGCGCGTCTTCGCGTGGTGTTTGTGCGAAAGCCGCCAAAGCGAAACAACGAAACAAACAGCGACAAGGTGTTGTCATTTTTAAAATATTTGTTTTTTTTAAATATTTGTTTCCGCCGTGTTGGTCCCGGCCTCCTTTGTAGAATAGGCCAACTGCCGTTCTGCCAGGCAGGTCGTAAAAGGCGACCGATTGGCTATCGAGTCACTACCATCGTGGCTACTAGGTGGTAGAGTTCTGCATTGTCTCGCCCGGGTCTGGTACCACCGCCTTACCTATTCCTGCCGCAATAGCGTCAGTGCTTGTCGCTGTCGTGTTCCGATTTGGAGGGTAAGGTAGCCGGTAAACTTATGCATGTGGCATTAGATCTCGCCAC
The DNA here is from genome assembly GCA_036924255.1 of Apodemia mormo. Classification (NCBI taxonomy): domain Eukaryota; kingdom Metazoa; phylum Arthropoda; class Insecta; order Lepidoptera; family Riodinidae; genus Apodemia; species Apodemia mormo. The sequence goes on along the minus strand of JAUPFN010000010.1, from coordinate 8,799,531 downwards.
AAGATAGCAACGCACCATTAACATCTTTGGTGTCTATAGGCGATGGTTGACTTTTTCCATCAGGAGACCCATCTGCTTGTTTGCTATCTTATGACATAAAAAAAAACTCTAAGGAAATATAAGTAAAAATACGAATATTAAACAAACGATAACTTTTTTATTTTCAGATATAGTCATTTTAATTTTTTTTTCAGTAATGCCTTTAGGCAACCTATATGCCTCTTTCGGATCGGACGGGGTTTTCTTTACACACTGTATGTCTCTTTCGGGTCGGACAGAGTGCGGGTTACTCTCTATATAGCTACTAAATAATTGCAGGTGTTTCGTCTCCATTCATTAAGTAGGTAACTCATTTATCGAGCAATATATGAGCTTTAACAAAAAGATTCCCGAAGATAAAAGATATTAATACAATTACATAAATTTTAAAAATATAAAATAAAATTGTTTAACAAAAAAAGCTATGTATAAAATTTTATATTATTTGGAAAACTAAAAACTTGGGACTAATTGTTCCTCATACTAATAATAATTTATAAGCATATAATTTATTATTATCTAATAATAATTTATAATTGATTAAAAATTGTAAATGAAAAAAGACAAGCCTGTTGAGTTTCTTACGCTAGGTCTACTCAGTGTGAGGCCGCGTTCCGATTTGATAATAGCTATAAAATTGTCAACCGGTCTTAGAAACTGTAAAGTTTATATTAAATTTAAAAAATTGACTTTGAAACGATGGGGAATCACCACTCATTTCACCAACCGACAGACCAGTGAGACAGAGAGAGAGAGAGAGCGATTGATCGAAAATTTCCTTTATTGATACAAGAAGGAAAGAACGAAAGAGAGAGTAAGAGAAAAATAAATTGAAGAGTAGAGGTAAAAACCTATTCGTATTTTAGTAGTAAAAAGTTGCAGTAAATTCTTTTTGGTTGTAACTGCTGTTTGCATTTGGTTGCTTTTTGAACCATTTAATAGATATTTTTTTAAACATAAAATATTGTGTAGTGTAATCTTAATCTCCGCTGATTTAATTCTATATATTTATGTGTATATTCCTTATCGTAACGTATTTTCGTTTCAATGTTCAATTCAATTCAATCACAACAGTTCCTAAGAAGTTTCTACATAAACCTAACATATTACAGATATCATCATCGTCATCATATACGCTAAGGTTAAGATATTTGCCTGACTTTTTAGAAAAAACCTCACAATCGCAACTATACTGCCATAAATACAACAATGCTGCAATTTTATTAGTTACCCGATTCGAGAATTTTCGAAGATAGAAAAGATGAACATCTCGTCAAAACGAAGCTCTTCAAAAAAATTCAGCTTGTTATTAATAAAAAAAAAGTTTGTTCCTGGGACCACTGTCTATATTTATCGCATCTATAGTGGCGCTCTAGCTGAACGTTTTTGATACTTGCAAAGTTTTTCAATGAAGTATAAATAAAATAAAAAATATTGTAATTTTGCAAAGTGATAATTATTATACTTATGTATCTATTGCAAATTATTTGCACGGGTATTGCTAGTGTTATTTAAAGTTATTCCAGAATGCGAGCCTTGATCACAGAGTAGATAATAAATAGTACAAGTACCTTGATGTCCTATATAAAATATTTCAAACATTTTAAAAGCCTTGACGGGCATCTATATCTAAATCAGCTACAAATGAAACAGTTGGAATTCATATGGTCTATTAGCATAAATTATTATAATATTAAATAGTTGCATGTCGTTACGGTGGTACTGGACGCGGATTTTCACAACGCAATGAATGCAAATTGTATTTAATATTACACTCGCTTCAAAAACAGACATTATAATTATTAACAAGTCGTCGCCCGCATCTTCCTTCATCCGCGTGGAATAGACTAGTTGACTAAATATGAAAAACTGTTTAATAATTTACATTATTAGGTAAATTACCCAAAAATTATTTATTTTTCTTAAGTAAAGTACATTTACAAGAAGATCGCGTTTTAAAATTAAATTAATATTAACCGCGAAAGCACTCTGGACTATCATGGTGTCCTAATGACATCACGCCGTGGTAATGTCTACATTACATACTCGGTGGTTTTTATGAAAATAATAAGATCAAGATGACGTTTTAACACGGTGTGACGTAACACTCCCAGATTTGCGTTTATTGTCACGTGAATTACTGTCTATTTGTGCAGAATTTATATATTAAACCTTATCTTTTGAAACAAATATTTTAGTTTTTAGGGTTCCGTACCTAACAGGTAAAACGGGCATAACATCACGCCGTGGTAATGTCTACATTACATACTCGATGGTTTTTATGAAAATAATAAGATCAAGATGACGTTTTAACACGGTGTGACGTAACACTCCCAGATTTGCGTTTATTGTCACGTGAATTACTGTCTATTTGTGCAGAATTTATATATTAAACCTTATCTTTTGAAACAAATATTTTAGTTTTTAGGGTTCCGTACCTAACAGGTAAAACGGGCATAACATCACGCCGTGGTAATGTCTACATTACATACTCGATGGTTTTTATGAAAATAATAAGATCAAGATGACGTTTTAACACGGTGTGACGTAATACTCCCAGATTTGCGTTTATTGTCACGTGAATTACTGTCTATTTGTGCAGAATTTATATATTAAACCTTATCTTTTGAAACAAATATTTTAGTTTTTAGGGTTCCGCATCTAACAGGTAAAACGGGCCCTATTACTAAGCCTTCGCTGTCCGTCTGTCCGTCTGTCTGTCTGTCACCACCAGGATTCTTGCTATCCACCAGGATAGCAAGAAAACTGAAATTTTCACAAATTATGTATTTCCTTTGCCGCTATAACAACAAATACTAAAAATAAAAAAATATTAATTTAAATATTAAGCAAAAAATATGAAAAAACACGTCTATTGTATGTGGATCCTCCACATTCAATAGACGTGTTTTTTCGTATTTTTTTGCTATGATGGTACGGAAGCCTTCGTACGCATGTCCGACTCGCATTTGGACGGTTTTATTTGTTATTTCCGCATCATAATTGATCATAAAAAAATATACCTATTATATATATTTCATTCTTAGTGGGGACAAGTCTATTATTTCTGCCCCTATTTTAATTTAAATTATTGATGCTATATAAAATTATATACTACTATGTTAATCAAGTGGCCTGATCAGATCAGATCATGAAATCGCGGTTTTGATTTTTTTACATATATCATTAGATAGCAAAAAAGCAGATGGCTCTTCTGATAGAAAGAGATAACCGTCGCCGATATAGTCAAAAATAGCAAATACTAATTACCACCGACCACACAGCCTATAGACGGCTAATGTTTGATTTTCCGTATTGAATGCATTCTGGCAACTAGCTGAGGTAAGACGAAGTGGGGTTGCAACGCCGTAATTGGCTAACTGAAGGCCATAGTGAAAGATAGTAATGTATAGCATCTGATTGGTCGACACTGATTACTCAATCACTACTCATTGGCCCGTGGACATTTACATCGGAACTATAAGTCAGATGTGTTGACACAAGTCATTCGTCTATTATTAGGTGTCTATGGGCTGTGTGGTCGGTGCTAATTACAGACAGCGGAGGCTTAGTAATAGGGTCCCGTTTTACCTTTAAGGCACGGAACCCTAAAAATGAGATTAACTCATGTGGTGTTTACGTGTAAATGTTTGCTACAATTAGCATGGTTGTGAGACAAGTGTAATAATTATAATAATAATTAATTATTGTATTTGAACGTTGGTAAATCAATAAAATAAAATAATATAAAGAAACTCACTTAAAAGTTTATTAAAGAACTGCTAGACTACTATGTGACGTAACAATAAAAATAAAATGCAATTCTGTGAACATTTTAAGCGTCTACTTGTTACCGTTATTAACATTGAGCATAATAAGAAAAAAACACGTTTATTGTATGTACCCCCTTAATATTTTAATTTTTTTAAGTTATTAGTGTTTGTTGTTTTGTCGGCAACGGAAATACAAAATTTGTGAAATTTTCAGCTATCACGGTTTATGAGATACAGTCTGGTGATAGACAGACAGAAAGACAAACAGCGCAGGGATACAATAGAATAGAATAGAATACATTTTTATTCAAAATAAGCATTGACATACATTTTCTGAAGGTCTGATTCACAAAATTTGATACATATATGATATTTTGATAGTAATAGGGTTCCGTTTTACCTTTTAGTTACGGAACCCTAATAAAAATCCCACAAAGTCACAAGTGTTATTAATAAGTAGTCGCGCATCACGTTTAATACTACAGAAAAATAGTATTCCTCCTTCCAACAACACTACAACGACAGCTAAAAACTTGGGATTCATCATAAGTGATGATTTTTCCTGGACTGCTCATATACCTGAAGTGTGTAGAAAAGTTCACCATAGCTTCCATTTGCTGAAATGCTTGCAAAGACTTCTCCCACTTAAGACTAAAATTTCCTTAGTTCAGTCTCTCATTTTCCCCATATTTGACTACGCAGATGTATGCTATCCGGATATAACTAAAGAGGGTCGTTTTCGTACGCTTCGTTTTCGGTCTCAGGAAATATGATCACGTTTCTGATTTCAGAACTCTACTCAAGTGGCTTCCCATTCGTGCACGCAGGAATTTACACTCGCTTAGAGATCTGTACAATATTTTGTTTAGTGACGTTTCCCCTCAATATCTCCGCGAGCGATTTAATTTTCTACATTCCTTTGACTCTGACCGCAGATCCCAAGTTCGAGGTATTATAAAGTTCCCTCCTGAAATTTCTAATTTCTACAAACATTTATTCTCTTTTAACACTGTTAAACTTTGAAACACTTTCCCCTCTAATATTCGTAATAGTGAATCTCTGAAAGCGCTTAAAGACTATTACCTTTCCTCTTAATTTAGAAAGCATTGATAACTTAACTTATAACAGCTTAACTAAGGCATAGATTTACTTTCGTCTTTCTTTTTGTTTTTTTTATGTATATATCAGTTTTAAGATATAACGTACTTGTACACTGTGTTCTACTTATATTTGTGAATTCTCGCTTCTCGGGTCTGCTGGTAGGCATCTCTCTCAGAGATAAGCTCGCACTTTGTACACGTTTTATATAATCTGTTTATTTTTAGAATTTTACTTTATGTATAATAAAGTGTTAAATAAATAAAATAAAAAAGGTAAACGTAAGGCGGTTGTACCAAGCATGGACGAGGCGTTGCAGAAGTCTGCTTAAACAAAAGATCACCCTTTTACACCCTTTTAAAGCAACTACTTATACAGAGACAAGAATGTAACCTACATTTGCATGTAACATGTTACATAAAGAGCAGTTGCACTCATTATGGGTGCGCCAGCTATTATCGACTTAACTTCATATATTTTATGACACGTAGATTAAATTATATGTCTGTGTGTCATTCTGACGTAATTAGATCACTGTTCGATTAGTTACAGCCCTATAATGGCACTTGACATTTACTTTGATAATTAAAGCCTTAATATAACAACTTGTGTCACACCCTTAGGCCCATTACTCAGTGTGCTTATGTATAAATAAATGAAGATAGGGAAAATAACTAGAACTGATTGAAACCGAAAATAAGTTAATTTGCGATAAAAAAAAATCTGCAATAAAATTTTAGCATTGTTTGTGATTGAGCACCAAACTTAAACAACAACAGTACAAGTATTTTATTGTCGTTATTGGGCCAATAAAGTAAACTGTTACGTATCATAATTTCATACATATTTTTTAAATTAGATCTCAGTTCGATTAGTTAAAGCCTCGACATTCACTCTTGTAATAATGGTCTTAAAATAACAGTGTACCTCACGCCCTTAGGTGCGCTATTATTAATAACTTAATAAGTTTTTTTTATGGCATAAGATAGCAAACAAGCAGATGGGTCTCCTGATGGAAAGAGTCAACCATCGCCTATAGACACCAAAGATATTAATGGTGCGTTGCTATCTTGTGGCGGGGTCTAATGCCACATGCATAAGTTTACCGGCTACCTTACCCTTCAAACCGGAACACGACAGCGACAAGCACTGACGCTATTGCGGCAGGAATAGGTAAGGCGGTGGTACTTGACCCGGGCGAGACAATGCAGAACTCTACCACCTAGTAGCCACGATGGTAGTGACTCGATAGCCAATCGGTCGTCTTTTACGACCTGCTTGGCAGAATGGCAGTTGGCCTGTTCTACAAAGGAGGCCGGGACCAACACGGCGAAAAAGTAAATAAATAATTATAATAAAAAGCACTTATGCTTTAATGCATGCATTTTGATACTCAAGCAGAAGCAATAAATGCACTGCTTCTGCTTGAGTATCAGAGTTTTATATTTATATATATATATATATATATATATATATATATATATATATATATATATATATATATATATATATATATATATATATATATATATATATATATATTGAATAATATAATCTAACAGTCAGTTCAATTATTAATATATTGTTATGTCCATTTTATATTCCTTATTTTTTCCTTTCTTGGCAATATGTTTATTTGTTTACTTAGAAATTAATTTCATTTTACCTCATTTTCAGGGGAAAAATCTCACTTTGGTTAAATTAACATATGTTAAGATACTTGCCTAATAATTACCTATTGTTTGTATAGCTAGTTTTCTTATTTGTAAATCAAGCGAAGATTTTTCTTTACTGTCATAAAATTCCTTATATTTTATTTATGACTAACCAAACCAATAATTAAATAAACTATTGTAGTATAATGCAACGAAAATGTAAGTATTTATTACTATAGTCGAATCTTACAACACAGACGGCAGTATAAACAAGCTACTCTTAATATCATCCTAAAGATTGGTCATACTGGGTGGTAGAGTTCAGCAACATCTCGCCCGAGTATTTGATATCACCGACTTAGCTATTCCTGCCGCAAATACTTGACACTGTCGTATTCCAGTTTGGAGGGTAAGGTAGCCGGTAGACTAATGCATGTGGGATTGTCATCTCGCAAAAGTGTAACAGACAGACAGACAGAATTTTGCATTTATATAATACTAGTTGCAACATGCAGCCCGCTGCAATCTGCATTAAAAAAAATTGGCGAATCCTAGCGGGATCACCTAATATTTACGGGATAAAAAGCAGCCTATGTGCTATTACATGTCATCATCTACCTGTGTGCCAAATTTCATCTAAATCCGTTCTGTAGTTTTGTCTGATTGAGTAACAAACATCTATCCATCCGTCCATCCAAACTTTCGCAATTTAATATAGATTAATAACGCATACATCTAAATATTCATTCATCTGTTTACATATTCATTCATCTGCCTATAAATTTTCTTATGCTACATGAGAAATATATTAGTCAAAAATGTATTTTTGTGATCCAGTTGTATATATAATGTGACATGACATTGAACGATACAACGATCCGCCTCAGTTCGGTCGAGTTGACAAGGTAGACCCGCGTACAGCCTCTGTACATTTTTGATCTACACACTCTCAGCTCGTTTGTACTATGCGTTCCAACTAAGAACAGGGTCGCGTTTGTTATCAATTTCATACCACAAGTGTGAAATTAGTAATGTCAGCAAAAAAACATTTGTTCAAAAAATATTGCTGTTTTATTGAAGAACAAATAACGTTTTAATAATGTTATTTTCATCAATAAAAATTATTAAAAAACATCAGTCTAGCTGTTCGTCTATATAAATGTAAAAAAAGTCGTGTTAGTTACACCACCTATAAGTCAAAAACGACGGGGCCAATTTTGTTGCGATTTTGGTGGGTTTGGGCTGTCTTTGTCCAGAATTGTCTAAAAAGTATTAAAATATAATATTCATCAATAAAAAAACAGTAAAATACATCAGTCTAGCCGTTCATCTAAATATACGTATATATATATATATATATATATATATATATATATATATATATATATATATATATATATATATATATATATATATATATATATATATATATATATATATATATATATATAAGTCATGTTAGTTATTTTACACCTTATTTTAATACATGGTTACATAATCTGATGGGAATCTAAATAAAAAATATACCAAATATAATAAAATTAATTTTTTAAAGTATTTCTTTGTTAGAATTTTTTTGCACACCTTACTAATCACTTACGAAGTTTTTACAAAATGCGGAGCAATATGTCATTCTGACAGTCCTATTGTTATTTGGAACGCATAGTACCACTAATAATACAGGTAATAGAGGAGCCCGTTACTCTTGTCTATAATGCACTAAATTGTAGAAATTACTTTTCAGGGTTCCGAAGTAAACTAGGAATGCTTATAGTTTTGCTATGTCCGTCCGTCCGTCCGCACGTTCACTCAGAAATCCTTATGGCTAGAAAGCTGTAATTTTGCACGAACATACATATTAATCACGTCAACTGGTAACATAAAATCTTGAAAAATATTTTTTTCTCAGGGTAGCTCCCGCTACAACGTAAAGTAGCGTAGTGTGGGGTATCGTTGGATAGGTTTTTAAAAATTATTACAGGTTTGTGAAAACAAGTTTTACATTAAGGGATTCGTTAATTCGATTTCGTCGTTCATGCGATTAATTTCGTTGCGAGATCCAAGACAGCTTACCTTTTCCCCCGGGCACCCTGAGCTCGCAACTCAGAGGTTATCAGGACGGTTGCCGCTGTTGATTCTGGTTTACAGAAGTTACAGTGGTGGGAACGAGAGGTGGGCCCATTGCTCTTTTAACAGGCCTGTGAAGTTATCCCCCCATTGTCACAATAAAAATAAATAAAGTGCGTTCTAGTCGCCTCCCTCCCTCCCCCCCCCCCCCCCCCACATAGTTTCGGAGTTCTTTATACTTTTTAGCAATAGTTTTGTTGCTTAAGTAGCCCAAAAATGACTTTGAAAATGATGGGAGCATGTAGCACACATTATAAAATTTGCGGCCTTGTAGCGAGAAAAATATCGATTTGATAAAAAAATGGCATAAGGATAATGTGTAACTCTTTAGGGACCAATAGAATTCCGACAAAAAAAAATGACGTTCAGAAATTGAATAGCTGTAAGTATTATATATTTCTCGTTTCAAGGCGCTAGTCAACTATTAATGTGAAGTATGTGAGTTTGCCGATAGTCTTTATACCCTAGCCCAATTAGAATAATTTTTATCCGTCGTGAAATCAGTCCATACGTCTCTAAGCAATCGAGGAACATACTTAAAAAGAGATTCTAACGAACCCAGATCCTCCCCCTTTTTTTAGGGTTTTGTACCTTATAAAGAATAAACGAAACGGGGCCCGGACCCTCACGGGATCCAGTCTTGCAATGTACCGTGGAAAATGGCTGATAATATATATTATATACAAATATTTAAAAAAACAACATTTAGGATAGAAAAAGTACTTTAAATCGGGTCCTGATGATATCAGCCGACACAATTAGGGTTGCCAACCGTACTTTATAAGTATTGTACTTTATTTTGAATAAACGTACTTTATACTTTTTGAAGGCAATAAAGTACGTGAAAATACTTTATCATTTCACTTAAAATTGTCAACTTAAAGGAACAAAAACTTAATTAATTTTTGTTTGTAACAAAAATGACACTGACCACTTTTAAACATCATCTAAAACGTATTTTTTGTATCATTTCACTTTACTTGAGTTTTTGTGGTATGAAAATCTAGATTAATATTATAAATGTGAAAGTTTGGATGTTTGGATAGATGTTTAGATGGATGTTTAGATGGATGTTTGGATGGATGTTTGGATGGATGTTTGTTACTCAATCACGCAAAAACTACTGAACGGATTTGAATGAAACTTGGCACACAGGTAGATGATGATCTGGAATAGCACATAGGCTGTATTTTATTCCGGAAAAATTAGGTAATCCCGCGGGATTCACCAAAAACTGTTATAATGCAGCGGGCTGCACGCTGCAGCTAGTATTGAATATATATAAAACTCTCATTTATAGTTTTTTCTTTAAGGTGCATCCAGTGACGGGACGAAACTAATTGGTGAAAAGCATTGTTAGATATTGCTAGAAGCAACAAAAAATATGTATGGTAAACGAATAGCACAGCTAATAAATAATACTTTATTTTTCAATCTTGTACTTTATCATTTAATCTTAAAAAGAAAATATACTCTATTTTTTCATTTAAAAGTTGGCAATCCTAGATACAATGTAACCACTAGAACATCATGGCGGTAAAAATATGATTATGAAAACGGATCTCCAAGATAAATTTGCATTCTGAGAACGGCACACGTCTACGTCTGTAAGGCCACATATGACATGTTGTATATCAAATAACATAAAAACCTTAATTCATGTTGCGTAAAAGTGGTAGGAAATGTGGTCTGCCTCGCGCTTGTTAAAATATTTTTAATCATTTTCTTAGTATAAGAAGTTATACGCAGGTTAGCTGGTAAAAGATTGTACTTGTTGAAGGACACGGTAGTTAGTGGTCATAACTCATAAGTGACAGTAAAAATATAATAAAATTTCGCCACGTGGAACCAGTCAACAGTAGCTCATTGGTAGTAGCACCAGACAGAGGTAAGGTCGCAGGTTGAAATCCTGTCGTGTCGTAATTTTTCTTTGCAAGTTTAAAGTTTTCCCAAGCACAGGATAAGTGCTAAAAACATATACAATGTAAAAAAAAACCCTGTCTTATCCGAAAGAGGTCAAAACTCTAATTGAGTCTTCTGTTCACCCCAAAAGCCCGGTCACTCAGTAACGACCCATAAGGTCAGCTGTTATTATAAAAAAAACTTTTTATTCAAATAAAAATAATATGGTATTTGAAATTGCCTTATTTTAGTACTAAACTTGAGGAACTTCCCCTTAAATCAAGCAAATATTTTGAAAATTTATCTATCAAAATTCATAAAATAATTACACAAAGGTACTTAAATAATTGTATCAAACTACGAAATAATGCCTTTGACGATCGGACAGTGGTCTTACACACTGTATACAGTAATACTCAACAAAATAGTGTAGTATCCATAAAGCATGGTCACCGCACGTTGTACTAACGAGTCCAGTCGTAAGTGTGGTAAATCGCTGTTATAAACAATGAACTTCTATATGCCGTGCGCGGGTGTCCGTACAATATATTTTTATCGGATAATTAGGTAGAAATAAGTGCCTATTTTGATATTCGGCATCAGAATCAAGTACTAGACATCCTCTTTCAGTATGTGTAATCTTTTACTAGTCAACCTATATATTTTATATTATAGGGCTAGCTTATCCGGAAAACATTGTTTTGCCATACAAATTACTTGTCTTCTATACTAATAAAGAGTAAAGATTTGATTGTTTGTTTGTAACGATTTAACTCAAATACTACTTGACTGATTTTCACTTTTAGAAAGCTATATTACCCCGGAGTGACATAGGCTACTTTTTTACCCACTGAGCCAACGGAAGTAATGTTTTTGATCACACGGACGAAGTCGCGAGTGACTGCTAGTATTAAATATTTTGGTTGGGTACTTGAAAGAGGGGGAGGACCTTAATTGAGATAAAAACTACCCTATCTTTTAAGTTAGACCAAACAGTAGATATTGTGGCGCCACTGGTTCGTACCGCTGATGGGTCATAGTGATGGGACCAGGGGGCCAGCTTCTTGTCAGGTGACGTCATAACTGTGGAGGTCGATGACGTCACACAAGGACAAGTAAGGGGAAAAGGAAGATCTTTCCAGCCAGGCAAGGTGTACTGCCTGGGGACCGAAGTTCATTTGAGAAACGCTGAAACTTGTATATAGTGTTGCAAGATAAATAATTGTGATATCGCGATTCAGGACTTTAATTTGAATTTCATTTTTCTCATTTGTTATTGATTTTTGTCCATTTTTTACTATTTTTTCTTGTAGCATTTGTGATTGTTTTGAGCCGCTACGATATACACAAAATTTCATTGAAAATGGTTCAGTAGTATCGGAATCCATCGCGGACAAACAACGTGACACGTAATTTATATATATTTTTATACGAAGATTATGGTGGTAGAGTTCTACAAAGTCTCGTCCGGGTTCGGTACCAACGCCTTACGTATTCCTGCCGCAATAACGTCAATGCTGTTACTGTCATGTTCCGTTTTGAGAGTAAATGTAGCTGGTAGACTTATCATGTGGCATTACCATCCCGTTAACGGCACATAAGTAAAGAATGACCTGGATTAACACATAGGTTATTTTTTATCCAGGATAAATATGCTTTCCTGTGGGAATTCATAAAAACTTTATAATGTAGCGGGCCGCAGAGTGCAGTTTTTTTTTATATCATAAGATAGCAAACAAGCAGATGGGTCTCCTGATGGAAAGAGTCAACCATCGCCTATAGACACCAAAGATGTTAATGGTGCGTTGCTATCTTGTGGCGAGGTCTAATGCCACATGCATAAGTTTACCGGCTACCTTACCCTCCAAACCGGAACACGACAGCGACAAGCACTGACGCTATTGCGGCAGGAATAGGTAAGGCAGTGCTACCAGACCCGGGCGAGACAATGCAAACTCTACCACCTAGTAGCCACGATGGTAGTGACTCGATAGCCAATCGGTTGCCTTTTACGACCTGCCTGGCAGAACGGCAGTTGGCCTATTCTTCAAAGGAAGCCGGGACCAACACGGCGAAAAAAAAAGTTCGTGTTTTAATATTTTCCTCGGTGTATTTTTATAGTGGACGGACGGACGTACGGACCTTACAATCCTGGACGTCCAACTCGGTTTAAATCCACTTTAGTATGCCGAAGGTGTATATAAGCAGCATTTATATATTTTTTAATAATAATTAATACTATGTTTTGCTTTTTAAGAAAAAAACTGATTATTTTGAAGTCTATAGTTTTATTTCATTGAAGGTTTTTTAGAGAACTATTCGCCAAAGACAATAATATTCGATAGTCGATGAATAACAAAAAATACGACGAGTAATGCCGAAAATCAAATAATAGCGAGTATTCGCGACATCGCTAAGAGTTATCCAGGATTATTTTCCATTTAGGATTTAAACCCAGCACTTTTTATAGGTAGATTTATTACGCAAATGAATTTAATAAGATAATGGTTTACATACATTAGAGTAAAAAAAAAAAAAAAAAAAATACATTAGAGTATTCTAACATTCCTTATCTTTTTATAATGTAATTCATCATGGCGTAACTTTGTTATTGAGATTTAAAAATTTACTCTAATTTTATTGTATAATGAGTGTCTCAATATCAAGATCAGTGTGGCAACTACTACGCAATACCATGATATTAAGATAAGTTTGTAGTGTTGCTTGGCGCCTCGTTGGAGTAGGGGTATAGTCTTCGACCCATGAGATGCCAGGCCAGCCGTAGCAGCCAGAATTCGTAAGAGTAGATCAGTACATCAGATATACTGTACAACTCATCCCACATTTATAAACTTTTGATCAAAATCTTCAATAAAACGATCCGTTTGACTTGAAATTATGATGCAACAGGTATGTAGTTACACAGGTACACAAACTACCATCTTAAACTTATAACACTCTACTTTTTGCATCTAAAATAATTACGAGGTGTTATAGTATATAGTATACCCTACACATTTAAGGCGAGGCATCGTGACAAACGGGAAAAAACTGGTTTGTTAAACCACGTTTTTTTGTATTGATTGTTAAATAACAATTTTACAGAAATACCTTACACAACATACCTGAAGATATTATCTAAAGAATGTGCTAACTCATTACATGATAGAATGTACTTTACTCGATCATATATGATTCCAAAAACAGGCTAAAACATCTCTTAAACAAATAATTTGTTAATAATATTTCTAATCTTCCACATGATTTTTATATGGTGATATTTAGTTGTAAATACAAAAAAGAATGTGCTAAATTTTAGTTTTCAGCTGATGTCCTATATTTATTTATCCGAAAATTAACCCGTTTCCCAGCGGTTTTAGAACATACCGCGCCACCCATTTTATATAGAATTCACGCGCGTCGAAATACCTCGCCTTAACGTAAGAAAAGAAATCGGATCGTACTTATGTCAATGTCAATATTTGGTAATGATATATCAGTTACCGGTAAACCGAGTCACGATTTTAATTCGTTCGGCCTTTAATATTCGCATCGCGCAAGCTGTATTATATAAGCCATCAGAAGAACTTTAATCTGAACCTCTTATTAAGTTACAAATTTTGACATTGACACATAGAGACTTTTAAAATCCAAGGTCTGTTATTAAATTATTAGATAGAAAAAAAAAACAGCTCTCTTGATAGAATAGAACAGCTGTTTTCTATAAACACGAAACATTAATGTTCATGGTGCGTATCCCGTCTACTATAAGTTTACCTTACCTTCCAAATCAAATACAACAAAAACAAGCATTGACGCCAAATTGACGCTATTACGATAGAAATAGGTAAGGCGGTAGTACCAGAAACGGCAAAAAGTTGCAAAACTCTTCAAATAAAATCTCGTCATCACACTCCTAGGTTTTAATTTTTAATGTTATTAAGAAAACGTCATCTCCATATATAGATAGATAACGTAACATCAGTCCATCCATACAAGCGTATGGATGGAATGATGGAAAGAGAAACCATGGCATATAGGCACCAAAGATATTAACCTAATGGTTCGTTGCTCTCCGTGTGGTGGGATGCAATACCACGTGCATAAATTTGCTAACTTAGCTTCCAAACCAAAACACAACCATGACAAGCATTGACGTTATTGCGGCAGAAAAGGTAAGGCGGTGGTACCACATACCCGGGCGAGACGATCCACAACTCTACCACCTAGTAGTTATGATTGTAGTGACTCGCATAGCTAATCGGTCGCGTCTTACGACCTGCCTGGCAGAACGGCAGATGGTATATTCTTCAAGGGGGGCCCGGACTAACACGAGGGTTTACCTCGTTGTTTTATGATTTTCTATTGTGTTCAATAAAGGATTAAAATAATCTATATATTATTTAATATCAATTTGGTTGAATGTATGTTTACTGTTTACTTTATCACGCAAAAACTACTGAACGGATTTGAATGAAATTTGGTACACAGGTAGATGGTGATATGGAATAGCACATAGGCTATTTTTTATCCAGAAAAACTGAGTTGTTCCCGCGGGATTCACCAACGACTTTTATAATGCAGCGAGCTGCAGGCTGCAGCTAGGGTTGCCAGATGGCCGGAATTTCCGAGATTGTTCCGGAATTTAAGGTGATGTCCCGTGTCCAGTAATTTTACTTTGCTATCCCGGAATGAAAAAATACTATTTTTTTTTACAAAGTTACTATATATATACTACTGCAAAAGTCAAACCAAACATAGCGTGTTTGCGCTGCGTTAAGTGAGCGAGGGGAGGGGTGAGCGGCTTTATCTATCAGTTTAAGAAAGTAATTAAAAAGATTTTTCCAAAAAAAGTTTTTTTTTTCATCAACCAATAGTTCTAGGTAATTCTTACTTATTTTAGTCTCGAACCGGAGACCAAAACTCTGATTCCGTTTGTAGCCTCAGAAATATCCAGGAAATGATTAGCCTGGATCTGGCAACCTTAACTGCAGCTATAGTAAATAAATAAATTACATAAATACAAATATAAATATGTGTTTTAATTGCTTTGTAGTGATGCGCGGAAAAACAAATGACAATTTGTATTTATAAAGATACATAAAACACGAATGAGCTATTTCCGTTGATTCCCTACACCAAAAAGTCATTAATATTTCTACTTTCACATATGAGTCACGAATTTCGAAAGTGTCAGTCAAACTGGTCATGACAGGTCGGACGACCTTGACCCAATCAGTCATAAGCAAGGTTATGTTTGCTATTTTTTAAACCAGATTAATTTTGTGTCGACTTGCACTCGGATTATGTAATGTAGGTTATATTATATCGTTTATGGTGGATTAGTTGGACTAGTGATTAAACTTAGTGATTAGTGATAAGAATCAGCTTAGATTATAATTTATAAGGTCCCGGGTTCATTTATCGGATGAGGTAAATTGTTATTGGATAGCTAACAAGTTAGTTCTACTGTTGGTTGGATTCAGGTAGCCATTGCTTATAGACACCAAATTTGTGAGTTTTGTCTCCAAACCGGAAAACGACAGTACTGCTACATTTGGCCAATTGTTCGCATTTTATGAACTGTCTGGCAAGAAGACAGGTCTATTATACCCAAGTCAAAAATGCCATGGGTCGAATCAAACCAAAAAAATGTATTCAAATAAACATTTACAGGCAATTTTTGTTATAACCTACTACCGATTCGGACGCGGTCACACACTGATACGATTCGACGATAAAAACACAGCGGGCTTATCTTTTTAGGCTTCCGTACCCAAAAGGTAAAATGGGATCTTATTACTAAGCCTTCGCTGTCTGTCTGTCTGTCTGTCTGTCACCAGCCTGTATCTCATAAACCGTGATAGACACTTGCAATTTTCACAGATGATATATTTCTGTTGGTGCTATAACAAAAAATACTAAAAATATAATAAAATAAATATTTAAAGGGGCTCTCATACAACAAACGCGATTTTTTGACTATTTTTTTCTCGGACTTAATTACTACAACTTTAAGACACTTAAAAATTCATAGAATATTTTGTTATATGTTCACTTCAAAAATAAATAATTAAATATAATTATTTAAAGGGGGCTCCGATACAACAAATGTGATTTTTTGCCCTTTTTTATAGATGGTATGTAACCCCTTGTGCACGTGCGAGTTCTCACATTTGGCCCGCTTTTTTTGGTTTTGCTAACAACACCTATCAAAACTATACCTAAAAGAGTGCCAGTATTTATTTTTTCCCGATTGCGACACAAAAGTAATGCCAAGAATAGATTTTTAACAGAAAACCACAACCAGACATGGTAAAATATGCCGCTTAGTTAGCAGCCGATCTAAAATATACCGTTTGCTTTATATGGCACATTGTATTGGTCAAACGTTTATTAAGGACATTACATGAACATTAAGTAAGAATGACTCAGTTTTAATAATATTTTCTAAGTAATTGGTAGCTTTTAAACATTAACTAATATTAGACCGATTTTTTTATATCATAAGATAGCAAGCAGATGGGTCTCCTGATGGAAAAAGTCAACCATCGCCTATAGACACCAAAGATGTTAATGGTGCATTATCAACTTGTGGCGAAGTCTAATGCCACATGCATAGGTTTACTGGCTACCTTACCCTCCAAACCGGAAGACGACAGCAACAAGTATTGATGCTATTGCGGCAGAAAAACGTAAGGCGGTGGTACCAGACCGGGCGAGACAATACGGAACTCTACAACCTAGTAGAAACAATGTGGGTGGCTCGGTAACCAATCGGTCGCCTTTTACGATCTGCCTGGCAGAACGGCATTTGGCCTCTTCTTCAAAGGAGCCCGGGACCAACACAAAGGAAATTCACGTACTACTTCTCTCGCCTTTTCTGAATTGCCTAGCAGTTTGACAGTTGGTCCACTCTACATAAAGCCCAGATCAACACGGGAAGATAGTAAAGTACGAGTATTAAAAATGTGAAAGTACAACAAACGAACTTACTTTTACATTTATAATATAGAAATTATTCATTTCATACAATTCAATGGAAGCACCAACATTGATCACTTATCGATATCTTTTTTACATCAGTATTGTTCTCAAACTTTACTTGACTGCAACGATGTTGTAACCATTATATAAGTGCTTATCACTCAACACCTGTTTCCAGGCGGCAAACCCGAGTGCCGACGAAAATGGACCCACTTTCACTAAAGAATAACAAGAACATTAGCTTTTGTAACTTAAACATGCCTTTAGAACTAATTTTAAGACGTGACCCAGCCCATAAAAATGTTAAAGACAATGAGTCAGGTCTCATTTAAATATGTTTGGTGAGATTTCGCTTACTCTTTTGTGATTGTTTTAAACTTTTAAGGGATAATTAGTTATCTCGCGCAGCCAACAATGCGGTTTAAGTTATTACTTATTTGTAGTTATAACGGAAAATATCGGCGCTTGAAAGACAATCCTCACTAAGCTACATTAAGTAAACTTTACAGGAGAGTGATTTAAAGTTCAAACATCAAATAAAAGAATCATAAAAAATCACCTAGTTTAATTTACAATTAGGTGATTTTTTATGACTTTTTATTTTATATTTGAACTTTAAATCATTCTACTGTAAAGTTTACTCACTGTCTCTTAGTGAGGATTGCGTTTCAAGCGTCGATATCTATTTTTTAATAGCTGTGCCTGCGACTTTGTCCACGTGGAAAAAAATCTAAATTAAAAGTAACCTAAGTTACTCTTTATTACATCAGCAGGTTTAAAAGATAGACAATCCGGGGCTTCATCCACATAGTTTCCGTTTCTGTGGGATTTCCGGGATAAAAACTATCCTAAGTCCTTTCTCGGGTCTCTTACTCTCTTTATACCATATTTCATCCAAATCAGTTCAGCGGTTTAGGCATGAAGAAGAGACAGACAGACAGACAGAGTTACTTTCGGATTTATAATATTAGTGTGGATAGGTTGATTTGTGAAAGGCTGTACATATTGGACGACACAATCAATGGCCATATGTAACCAATAAAAATATAACAACAAGAGAGTATTGCTAAACTACATAGTTAAACTTACCGATATTAGTGTAGCAATATACTAAAAGTATGGTCACCACGAAAGCGATAGCAATTTTCTATCGAGTCTAGACGTGAGTTCCACGTTGTTCGTACTAAACATGTTTATAGGATAATTTGGTCAAAATTTAGGTACTTCTTTTTTTAGATGTATATATTCGGTATTAGAATCGAGTACTGAACACCATTCTTCAGAATGTGGCCCCCCTTCCAGGCTTCCACCCCCATATGTCATGACTACTAGGTAATTAAATTTCCGTAAATCTCGGCCTGGTCTAGTAACACCATCGACTCGAGCAAGTGAACACCTATTACTGCCGCAATAGCGTCTCGTCACTGTCGTATACTATAGTAGTTTGCAGGGTTAGGTAGCTTGTAAACTTATACAATTGGTATTACCATCCCGCCATACAACTTTGGTATCTATAGAGATTTATAGATCTTTCTATCTATAGATCTATAGATATCTATAGATCTTTCCACTAGGGGAGCCATCTGCTATGTTGCTATTTTATAATATACAAAACAGGCTCTTCCGACAATTGCATCACTCTTTCACCTTTAAGAAGTGGGTCAAAGAGGACCCTTGTTAAAAATCACTAAAATCAGTGACCCTCACATCTCACGCTTTACAAGATTGGTCCAAGCAATTTCACTAGCAATTAGCACGTGAACCATAACATCATGTTCATTCGTGATAATTACCTTAATTGAACTTCTGTCTGACCTTCTTTACTTCAACGAAATTTGCTGATTTCATTGTTTTGTTAAATTAAATATTTTACATTTTAAAGTCAGACAATTACTTTTATTCAAATTGTTCTTTACAGGCATCTTTGACGAGCCTACAAATTTTAAATTACTATCGGATCGGAAACGAAACGGTATCAATAATTACCTCAGATTAAAGAAACTACGAAGATAATTACATATATATACTGAGAAAATCCAGCAGAAAATTCTTACGTTATATGTTATATGTCTACACATCTATAGTCTATACATTCATACATACATACATTCATTCATACATACATACAATAACATAAATTTGGAATTTCTGATTGTTGTACTAAAATTTTACTAAATGCATATGGAACAAGGTACATATACCAAAATATTGCTTTTTCATTTTTTTCTGTCTGTTTTTTATTCCGGCTAGTTTTTGAAACGGCTGCACTGATTTTGACAGGACTTTCACTGGTAGCTGATAACAAGGGATAACTTAAGGTACTTTTATTTTATTGATAATAAGGGATAACTTAAGGTACTTTTATTTTAGATTTTTTTCACGCGGAAGAAGTCGCCGGCACAGGAAGTTATACAATAATTTTTAAGATAGGAGTTTAGCCACACAGTTTCTCCCACGAGTAGAGTAACAGATCACTAATAAATAAATTTCATCTAATCTTTCATTCCCTATTTAAGTCGCAAAGGGTTGATTATTGAAAAAATACCCTATTTTTGACACCGGCCTTCAACTATATCCTTCCTAAATCTCAACAAAAACGGTTTAATCATGAAAGCGTAACAGACTTTCATAATATTCATAGGCTAACTAAGTATGGATTGACATGATAAATAATTAATTAAAAACCTTTTGCCTACTAAATTTTTAGATGTTTACCAATAACCTAGGCATCATCTCGCCCGAGTCCAGAATCCAGGAGACCCATCTGCCTGTTTGCTATCTTATGATATAAAAAAAAATGTTGAGTCGAACCGCTTTGTCCGGGTACGTTGAACGTCCACCATATGGCGATATCTAGAATCTGTGCGCCACGACGATCAATACAAAAACGGGGATGGCGGAATTAAGTCGTGCAATTCCGCAGCACACTTTCCAAAGTGTATCCGATAAAAAACCGATAAACTAGCCACTCTGCGTCGATGAGCAAGGCACTGGAGTTTCTTGCCTACTAAATCATCGTCGTTTATGAGCCTCTTAGCTGGTATTCGGCGGATCCATCCCAGAGGTAAGAACAGTATTTCATGCACGAACGGACTTGTGCTTTTAAAGGTTGAGAAATTGTCCCGGGCTGAAATACTGTCTCACCTTCGCTAGAATAGCAAGCTTTTTTGAGGCAACTTGGGCTTTCGATTCGATGTACGAACCAAAGTTAAGAGTAGGCGTTAAGGTGATACCAAGGAGCTTGAGGTGGTCAGTTATCGGCACGGACACACCCTGAAAAGACGGAGATAGGTGAAATGGACTCCGTTTAGCGGAGAATAGACACGCCTGGGTCTTAGCCGCATTAAACTTGACCAGATTGGAATCGCCCCAATCGAAGACTGCATGTAAGGACAGGTTAATACGATCAACCATCGCCTATCTGAGAGACCGGCGGGGTGATCACGTAACTCGCAATGCGAAATTATCGTGATTGTTTAGTTATTGCAAGACACATAACAGCCTTGTACGTTAGTGGTAGCCGTTGTCGCTTGATTAGTTTTGATGCTGTGACATTGCAAAAAGTGCATCTAGTAACCAGCAAGCAATTAGCGACGTTTTTGATGATTTTTTCATTACGTTTAAGAGTCATCTCTGATCGCTGGCGAATTGCAAACGTTAGATGATACGCCTACGGATCTGTGCCGTACTGCTCGCACGCTAGATACGTAACTCTCCACAACAGTGCTATCGTCTACTTACCCATAGATATCGGGCTTCAGCAGACCGTTGATATGTAGCAGGATATGTTACGGAGAGAACTGATCCCTGAGGGACTCCGGCATTTATATCCATTTGATCGGACGAGCAGCTGTCGACGACTACCCTAATTAACCAGAGACTCAGAAAATCTGAGATCCAGGCGCAGAGAACAGTAGGCATACCTTACGAAGAAAGCTTGCTAATAAGACTGTCATGCCAGACGCTGTCAAAGGCCTTCGAGATATCAAGGGAGACAGCTAGTGCCTCACCAATATTCCCGATGGCCGAACTCAAGATGTAGGTGGCATACGCTAGAAGATCGCCAGTGGACCGATTTCGGCGAAACCCGTATTGGCGGTCACTGAGTAGATCGTTCGCTTCTAGGTGTACCATTAGCCTGCGTTTCAATATGTACGTTCCATAGTCTTGCAGAGTATGGATGTGACTGAAATTGGCCTATAGGAGTCGGCACGACTGCCTTTTTTGGACATAGGCTGCACGTTGGCAAGCTTCCGTGATTTCGGTACTTTTCCAGTCGTCATTGAAAGGCGAAAAAAGCGTGTCAACACAGGAGCGAGTTCAGGCGCACAGATTTTCGGTACTATGGCTGGAATCCCATCAGGACCACTGGATTTGTTCACGTCCAGATTCCGCAGCGTTTTAAGAACCTCAGTCTGATGGATGCGAATTTCTGACATATTCACCTCGCATCCAGGTAGACTGGGTGGTTTCGCGTTGGTGGGATCCAGACGCGATTTTTCGGCGAAAAGAGTAGCGAACAGGTTTGCTTTCTCTACGCCGGTGTGAGCCTGCGTCCCATCCGGTTCCAGAACTGGAGGAAGTATGGGGCGGCAGAAATTCGATTTAACCGACTTTGCCAAGGACCAAAAGGCTTTATTACCTGAGAGGTATAAAGCCAGTTTGTTTATTGGGAACAACGGCTGACGTGGTCAAATCAAGCTTTCAGTAGAGCATTTTTGTATGACTTGGCGGCCTGGCTGAAGGCTTTCTTCTTCTCCGATACGTCCTTGGCCTTGCGGTGTCGAGCATCTACACAAGCCAGATATGCTCAGCGCGTCTACAATCGGCTCTGAACCAGGGTTGAGCTTTACTGGACATGGCTACGTCGGAGAAAGGAATAAAGTACTCCATTCCTTGTCGTGGCATATCTGTCACTGCATCCGCACAGGTCGAGGAGTCTTCAGAAGAAAAGCAGACAGACCGCCAGGGATAAGACACAAAGAAGGAACGCATCTCGTCCCAATCTGCTAACTTGTATCGCCACACACGCCGAGAGCCCTGGGACTGGGATCGGGCGGCGAGTAGACAGATACAAATTTCACCAGACAATAAGCGGCGAGTAAATCGCCACCGAGTAGCAGTCCGGATCTGTAGTCAACAGAAGGACCAAACAATTGGCTGTATGGCTCTCAACATCAGGAACCCGCGTCGCTCCTTGAACCAGCTTCTCTACGCATCTCTCTCCCAGCGAGGTCAGTGCACTGGTATGGGTATAGCCACTCCTGGTGGTGGGCATTGAAATGCCCCAGAAGCACTAGCTGAAGGGAAAAGTATTTGTGTTGAGCAGCATCCGCTGCCTTATTAAGGTACTCTGTGAGTCTGATCGTCTCCTGGTCTCCGCTATGCGCACGGTCAACACAGGCATAGAGAAGCTTCTCTAGACCTGTTGCCTTCTCTGACCTAATTCCCTAGACCAGTGTCCATAGTACGGAAAAGCGGGGGTCTTCTAGATATCGGATACGCCGCAGCAGATGTCATCACGGACGTACGCGCACACTCCTGACCGAGCTTTAAAATTATGCTCTAGGGTGTAGCCGGGATAGGTTAAGTACGCCAGATCAGACGGACATCTTATGTGTGTCTCCGTGAGGAGCAAGATACAAGGCTTATGAGTCTCCAGGTGGAAATGGACTGCAGCGAGATTTGAATGTAAACCTCTGATGTTACTCGCGATCTCGTTTACGAGACCCAAAATCATTACTTCCTTTTACACACTCCGGTAAAAAAGTAGCCTAGTAGCAGTAGTAGATACTCCTAATTGGTGTAGCTTTCTGATAGTGAAAGAATTTTTAAGATCGGTCCAGTACTTACTGAATTTATTCGTTACAAACATAACAATATAAAAATAACAAAATAAAATATTTTCGCTCCGTAGTATTAATATAGATTGATGATTTATTCTTATATTATGCTCATTCACATTAACCCTGTTAGAATGAAGTGTATCGTAAAAAGTAATTAAAATTACATCACTTCGTGATACATCACATAATATTATGTATGCAATAAAAATTGCATCCATTCGTCATGTGCTGTTTAAATAATATATATTCGCGAGTTGTAACCAAAACCGGCTACAAAATATCGATGAAGTGCGAATCAAACACAGTTACCGATGATTCCGTACCTGGTTAATCTATATTAATATTATAAATGCGAAAGTTTGAATGTTCGGATGGATAGATGTTTAATAGGTACTCAATTACGTTAAAACTTCTGAACGGATTTAGATGAAATTTGGCACACGGATAGATTATAGCTTGGAATAGTAAGTTCATAGGCTAATGTCTATCCCGAAAAAATGAGTTATTCCCGCAGGATTCACCAAAAAAAAATTAACGTTACGTTTAACGTAGCAACCCGCGATAAAAGACTTACTAGGTACTACGCGTATATACAATGTTTACCACAAACCCCGTTCATACACGCAATACCATAACGCGAAAAGTGTCTTAGGGTATTGCCCGATATTAATAACATCTGCGTTAAGCAGTATGACGTATGGGCAGTGATGCAGCAATGCAAGCAAGGGTCATAGGGTAAAAATGAAATTTGGGCATATTTAAACTAAACTAAATAATTTGAAGCGGCAAAACTATTTTATTATTAGCTTCTTATTTCATAACTGCAAGGAAAAATTAAGAAAAAAAAATAAAAGTTAAATATAAGAAAAAAGTGTGATTGATATTTACAGAGACTAGAGCTACTATAGGATTTTAGTTGAGAATCTAACATCAGGGTATCTCCCCGGATAAAAATTTTACGTTTGCCTACCTCTTCGATGATATTTACGTGATTGTATTTATTTCATTTACATAATGCGGAACCCTAATATGTTATAATCACGTCGAAAAGCGCTGATAAGTCATAACAATTAATTTAATCGTTTTCGTTATAAAACGCGGTCTTCAATTAATGACTAATTGTCAGCCCCGATTATTTGAGAGCTTCCATTTTAATAAAGTACTAGGTCATACGGATTCTTTACTCCTTAGCCCGTTGAGCTGTAGATTATGAGCTTTTATTGTGTGTGTAGTGCCCGGGATTGGATAAAAGTCCGGTTGGCGAAAGGCTTGTCATCTATCATATTGTGGGATTAAGTACCTTCGGCTAATCGTGGGTGCAATAGTTGTACCACTGCCTACCTATACAGGGATACGTGCGTGAAGATACTTTTTCATATATACTTACATTTTTCTTATAAATCAACCCCTAGGGTGCTTAAATAGGTGATGAAATTTATATGAAATATTATATTGATGACGTGTTCTACTTTGATGAATGATATTCTACACGTAGCAGCGTAGCATGGGTAGCAGTGCGAGTCAGCTCGTAGTTACTAAGTTATTCAGATAATCATAAACATGGCTTGCCTGAGACTGGCCATTTGCCCGGCTGTCGACAGGTTTTTTTTTATATTATAAGATAGGAAACAAGCAAATGAGTCTCCTGATGGAAAGAGTCAACCATCGCCTATAGACACCACATGCATAAGTTTACCGGCTGCCTTACCCTCCAAACCGGAACACGACAGTGACAAGCACTGACACTATTGCGGCAGGAATAGGTAAAGCGGTGGTACCAGACCCGGGCGAGACAATGCAGAACTCTACCACCTAGTAGCCACGATAATAGTGACTCGTACCACCACCACCACCTTTTCGGTTATGAGACTTAATAATCGTGATTTTTTATATCATAAGATAGAAAACAAACAGATGACTCTCCTAATGGAAAGAGGCAACCAGAGCCTATAAAAACCAAAGATGTTAATGATGAGTTGCTATCCACCTAGGTCTTAATTCTACATGCATAAGTTTACCGACTACTTTACCCTTCAAGCCAGAATATGACATTGACAAGCATTGATGCTGCTGCGACAGAATAGGTAAGGCGGCGGTATCTGATCCGGCCAAAGCCCGAGCAGAACTCTACCACCTAGTAGCCACGATGGTATAGTGACACGTATAGCCAACTGTTTGCCTTTTACGAACTACTAGGCAGTGCGGAAGATAGTCTATTCTTTAAAGAGAGCTGGGACCTGGAGAAAAAGGTGTTGTAACTCTGCCTACCTCCCAAGATACGTACGTACGTCCAGTACAGTTTCAAAAATCAAAATCAAATCAAGTTTTTAAAAGTTGCAGCTTTTTAAATATTGAGATTTTGTTATTTACAGATAACTTACTTAATATTTTTAAAATAACGTTTAGGATAATATATAGTTTGATTTAAAAATCTAATCCCGTTTTCTTTCTAAAAAACTGTGCCAAATACCGTAAATTGCATCAAAAATCGGTTGATTAATTTGTGATTTATTATTAACGAAGATTAAAAAAATGTTTTTTGATATTACTTCGATATTTTTCAGACTATATATTATGTAGCTAAAAAACATAATTGCCATTCGAAATATCAAAATCGATTATCGTTTCCAAAATATGCAGTATTTCAAAAATGCAATTCCTTTATTTATAACAAAATTTAGATTTTTTTCTAAATAGAAATGCACAAAAAATTCAAGCTGCTATTTAGCAGATTTCATGTAAAAACGATGTATGTCCATTGCTTTAAATTTTAAACCTATCCCATGGGGGCATAAAAATTTAAAAACAAATAACTTACGCGCAATTTTAACGCATTATTTTATTCGTGGTCGAAATATTCTCTACATTCTGTTATTCCACGAATTGTCTGAACTCTTTATGTTAACAGGCAGCTCCTAAGGGAAGCGGCTAAGTGTGTTCATGGTGTATTCCATTGTTAGGTGGTAGAATTCTGCGACGATTCGCACAAGAATATTAACATTCCTAACGTATTTTTTCTATAAGTTTTGATGTACGCCATATTAACACACAAAGAGACAATGCAGGTAGAGATTCAGAATCTAATTCGCTAATTACAGGCTTAGTAACTTGCAAGATTTTGTCATATGCATGTGATTATTAAACTGGACACATTTATGTCAAAGCGCGCCGCCTACAATCTTTGTTACTTATGATATGTGATGTTTGCTAGCTTAACCTAAACAACCCACGAAAAAAACATCTTATACTTTAAATAAGCGGAAGTTGTATTTTCATCTAAATGCATCTTTATGTAACTTGTTAAAACTTATGTAACAATATTAATATCGGTATTTGGTTAGTTTTATTTTTATCGTTATATGTTTATATTAATTATTATTGATATCGACATAATAATTAATACCAAAAATATACATACTTTATTCAATTGAAATTTTCACAAGTTAAATTAAGCAATAACAAATTTTATAGCTTTTATCTGATCGGAGTGATCGGAAACGCAGCCACTGACCGGATACGATTATATTTTTATTATCTTTATCTTATCGATATCGATAGGTATATATTATATAAATTACGTGTAAGGTTGTTTGTCCGCGATAGATTCTGAAACTACTGAACCGATAAAAATTTTGAATATATGTACTGTTAAAGGTAGGATAGATTTTATCTCAATTAACTCCCTCTCAAATACCCCACCAAAATATTCAATACAAGTGATTTGTATGGCAAAACAACGTCTGCCGGATCAGCTAGTTATAATAGTAAAATGCATTTGTCATCGTATGTGCTTTTATTATTTGTAATAAATTGTAGTACTATTTTCTTAGAAATAAACGGCCTTTTTATATTTCCTTGTATGCTTACTAATATTGACCTAACTACTGACACATTTTAAAATCTTTTCAGTTGAAGAATATGTTTAAGTAGTTATTTAAAAAAATACACAGATAAAATAATATAAATAGACTTGTTCAGGAACAAGTGTTGTAGAAAAATTATCATAGAACCATTTACCTATAGGTATGTGAACTACATTAGAGTTACAAAAATATATATTACTAGCTGACCGGCAAACGTTGTTCTGCCTTTTTAACTACTCTTTTTTTCTGTATTTTCTCACCTTTTAAACCTTCCTTGAAATTTAACAATAAATTTAAAACCAAAATTAGCCAAATCGGTACAGCCGTTCTCGAGTTTAAAAGGGACTAACGAACTGCAATTTAATTTTTATATATATATATATATATATATACTAGCTGACCCGGCAAACGTTATTCTGCCTTTTTAACTACACTTATTTTTTTCTATATTTTCTCACCTTTTAAACCTTCCCTGGACTTCAACAATTAATTAATATATATATATATATATATATATATATATATATATATATATATATATATATATATATATATATATATATATATATATATATATATATATTAATTTATGCACAATAACAGTACTATGGATGACTTCTCTTTCTTCTCAACCAGCTAACCCCAAGTGATAGCGAAAAAATTAAGGTGCAATCTGATAATTAAAATGCATAATACAGATAATATACTATAATATATAATGAAAAAAATATATAAATATATAGATAAGCACAAAATTATTGTGTTTAATAAACAGTATTATTACGAAAATCAATTAAACAGGAACATCTGACTGCCACTTTTATTTCTAAAACCATAAACATTTTCTAAATTTATGATACCAGACGAAAAGTTTAACCTTTCAAACAAAATAAGAATTTTCCAAATCGGTTTAGGCGTCTGAGTGATCGAGGAACACACATACATACATGTCTTCACGCCAGAACACTGACTGGGTAGGCACAAGAAACCTGGTACCACTTGCCACTTCATTTTCATTATTCTCTCCCTACAAACAAATCGGCTACGAAGACTTTTGTCACTACCTTCGAATAGTACCCGATCACTATGAGCATGTATGCCAATCTTGGTATTGACCGGTACATACATACTTCCACATTTGCTTTATATATTTTTTATATCACAAGGTAGCAAACAAGCCCGTTTTGTTCCCGGGCTCCTTTGAAGAAAAGGCCCATTGCCGCTCTGCCAGGCAGGTCGTAAAAGGCGACCGATTGGCTACACGTGTCACTACCATCGTGGCTACTAGGTAGTAGAGTTCTCCATTGTCTCGCCCGGGTCTGGTACCACCTCCTTACCTATTCCTGCCGCAATAGCGTCTGTGCTTGTCACTGTCGTGTTCCAGTTTGGAGGGTAAGGTAGCCGGTAAACTTATGCATGTGGCATTAGACCTCGCCACAAGATAGCAATGCACCATTAACATCTTTGATGTCTATAGGCGATGGCTGACTCTTTCCATCAGGAGACCCATCTGCTTGCTTGCTATCTTATAAAAAAAAAGCAAATGCGTCTTCTAATGGAAAGAGCCAGCCATCGCCTATAGACATCAAAGATGTTAATTGTGCGTTGCTATTTTGTGGCCAGGTCCATTGCCACATTCATAAGTTTACCGACTACCTTACGAAACGATAATGACAAGCACTGACGCTATTGCGGCAGAAATAAGTAAGGCGGTGGTACTAGACACGGGCGGGACAATGCAAAACTCTACCACCCAGTAGCCACGAAGGTAGTGACTCGCATAGCCAATCGGTCGCCCTTTGCGGCCTGCCTGGCAGAACGGCGGTAACCGAATGGGGATATATGCCCGTTCTATCTGTTAATATCTGTTTTGTTAACCTTTCACCTATTATTTTTTAAATTACTACTATTTTATATTAAATTATATGAAAAAATTCAAAAAAATGATAGCTTCCTGTTTAGAAGTTGAACAAAAACGAGCAAGTAAAAAAATAAATGTTGGTGTTGTTTAATTTTTATCTGCAAAAAAACATACATTCAATATCCTGGATAGTGTCACATAAGTCAACTTCTCCCTATAACCCCCTGGAGTAAAATTCAAACAATTATGCAGATCCAAGGGAGAAGCTTCATAGCTGATATGTATATATATACACATTACGTTTATTATGAGGATTCCTGTTGCGACAGACAGCCATTTTAACTCTGTATGAAATGAAGAAACGTTTGCAAATTCATAAATAATCCTGGCATACGTGTAAAAAAACTGTTCCTGAAGTGGTACTAAGTTAAGATCGAATAATTGAAGAATATTACTTTTTTTAAATAAGTGTATTGTAACGTCATCTTACACAAATTTCGACGATTGACTATCACAATATTATGTATATTTTAGTAAAGATTTATTTCAGAGCTGCAAAATTATACAGTAGTTAAAACGAAACATACCTTATCTAGCTCTGTGACTCGTAGAATAATTTTCAGCCGCGGATTGTTCTTTCTGTAGTCTTTCAGTAAAGAATTTAGTTTATCTCCTCTCAAATTTCCTGCGTAAACGAGATGGGTACACTCTGTAAAATCAGAAGCGCGCGCGCTTTCCACATAACAAAGGAGTCGAGCGGCCCCGGCACCCGCACCTTCGGCTGAATATACCGCGGCCGTAGCCACGCAAAGGAACCAAAACCACATGATTAAAAAATCAATCTGTCATTCCGAACGCGAATTCGTTTTTCGAAAATTGGAAGCGCGTTGGTCGTCTGGTTACTGCAGTACGAGTGGCAAAGTCGCCTCAGCCGGCCGCAGTCTTAGGCACCCCCGCCCTGACGGTGGTTGCAGCAAGGTCGCGCGCTCACCGTAACTCGTAAGCTTGAAGCAGTGTCAAGAATGCTTTTACATGTCACTCACATTACGTATTTGGTGCTATTTCGCAATATCGCGTAGCACTTAAAAATATAACGTGTTTTTTATTACTAACCGACTTTTGCATGTGACTTTACTCACGATGAAAAGTTATTTACGACATAAACTTCGAAACTGATTCGCTGAGAAAAAACCGTGTTAGTTCTGACGCATGAGGTACAGGATTCAAGTCCTAGGAACAGGCAAATTATTCTGAATGAGTTTTTTTGCTGAATGAGTTAAAAAAGAACTTGTCATCCGTCGTTGGGCACTGGTCACGTTATAGATTCTGCTACCTTAATGTTTCAGCTACTAGCTAGATATACTCGTAGTTTTACCCTCTAAGGCAGAGTTTCTCAACCTCTCTTATATTTAGCCCCATCTTGATTGTAAATAATATTATCACCTCCTCCTTTAATTTTTTAATTAGGTACTATAAGCCGGCCGGTAAGCAAGTATTATCGAGTGAATTGGCTTGTTTATGTAGTGATGTTGAATTTTCGTACAAGACGTTCAGTTACGCCGCCCGAGAGGGGCGCTCTTCTCTAGTGAGGAAGCCCTGCTCTAAGGGATACGAGAGTAGCAGTATTTATCTATTTTAGCTTAAGATATACTATTAGCTTACCGAAGTAGTAGCACATCTGTCTAGTCCTGCAAACATGCAAGCATGGTAAGGCGTCGGTATGCGGGGTTGGGCGGTGTAGTTTCAAAGTTGAATCAATATATCATAAAAATAACTACGTTAAAAAAACCGACTTCAAATACTAAAAAGTAAAAAATAATGAAGATTTAATATTAATTAAATACTACCTATTATTTATATGTGCTATTTACTAATAGGTTTGAAGTCGGTGCCAAGCCAATTCGGCACACACGCGCAAGCAGACGTCGTTGACGGACGTCTTGAATACTTACACAAAATTTTTGAAAGAAAGAAAATATTTATTTGCAAGAATATGGGTGTTACAAGTTGTTAAAAATTAATCAAGCTAGCTACATATTCTACCATTATGTGGTGTGAATTTTAAATTAAAATTTTTGATGCGTTTCAGCTTAATTGATAATTCTACATTAATTCACATGACCATTTAGTTTAGGAATTCTGTTGAATACATTTTCGTAATTTTTTTTTTCATTATTCTTCGTATTGATTGAAGCTGATTATAATATTAACATTTAATTGCTCTTTATTAGGTATATTTACGCATCTTAATCTTTAAGGTAGGCATTTTATTGTATTAATTTGCTCTTATTCAATTTTTTATGGGACCAATTCGAAACTATTCCGTATCAAACAAAAAAGAATCACGTAAATCGGTTCAGAAATCTCGGCGTAATCGGTGTACATACATAAAAAAAATATACCGGCCGAATTGAGAACCTCCTCCTTTTTTGAAGTCGGTTAAAAATGCTTGTACATAATATTATAAACTCCCGCCTAGACGCAAAAGGTTTAAGGTTTGATATAGTAGTTGTTAGGTGAAACTCCGTTTTAACTATGTATTTATAACTAGCTAACCCGCGCAACTTCGCCCGCACATTAATAAAAACGTCATCGTTATAGTTATACAAATTTTCAACTCATTTCATCTTCATCATCATTTCAATCCCTATCGGACTGATTGATATGATCGGTTTGATTTTATTAAACCTTTGTTTGGTCCCAAATTTTCAATACTCCTCACGCAAAATTTCATCCAAATCAGTTCAGAGGCTTACGTCCGCGTCGTCAAAGCATTATGGACAGACAAACAGACTAGTATTTGCATGGATACATTTACTGTTTTATTATAAAAGTGCTATTGCAAACAGTACAAGTGTTACAAACAAATACATAGTGACAAGGCTTAACGCAAAATGCAAAATAAAGTAGCTTCCAAAGTAGGCATGGAACATTTCACAAGCAGCATGTGAAATTTCATATGGAATGCATCTCTCCCTTCATTTGATCTGTGAAATGTCGCACTAAATGAAATCTTATAATTTTTGTTTAATTGAGTTGAAAATATCTCAATTTAGCGGGAAGTTTCAGGGATAGCCTGCAGGGTCAACCGGTTTACAGATTTTTTGTTTTGTTTTATGCAATGAAAATGAACAAACGATAGCAATAATTACCATGGCTATTCCAAACTATTATTTACGGTTTCTTACCCGCATGATGCTAACGGTACTCTACTACTAAAACTCAGCTGTCTGACTGTAATACTTATACTATGGCTTTTTTTATATCATAAGATAGCAAACAATGAGATGATAAGATGGGTCTCCTGATGGAAAGAGTCAATCATCGCCTATAGACACCAAATATGTTGATGGTGCGTTGCTATCTTGTGGCGAAGTCTAATGCCACATGCATAAGTTTACCGGCTATCACCTTACCCTCCAAACCGGAACACGACAGCGACAAGCTCTGACGCTGTTGCCGCAGGAAAAGGTAAGGCCGTGGTACCTGACCCGGGCGAGACAATGCAGAACTCTACCACCTAGTAGCCACGATGGCAGTGACTCGTAAAGCCTTTTACGACCTGCCTGGCAGAACGGCAGTTGGCCTATTCTTCTGGCCCGGGGCCAACACGGGGAATACTTTACACGGGGGCTACTTTAGCA
Source organism: Apodemia mormo (assembly GCA_036924255.1). Classification (NCBI taxonomy): domain Eukaryota; kingdom Metazoa; phylum Arthropoda; class Insecta; order Lepidoptera; family Riodinidae; genus Apodemia; species Apodemia mormo. The sequence goes on along the minus strand of JAUPFN010000010.1, from coordinate 8,766,736 downwards.
GAGCTTTTTATAATTTAAATAAAAAACCCTTAAGTTAAAAATTTACAATATGAGCTCTTCTTCTGCTCATGTCATCAGATCTTGAACAATACCTTGTAATATTTACCTTTATTGAATTTTCATTAAATAGAAAGGGCGTTTCTTCAAAACTTGACGTTTCTAACATGACAATGAGGAAAAGTACGCTTTTATATTTTTCATAAAATTCTGTGTGACAATACCGGCAGCATACAACAGTACCAACGTGTGATATGAGGCAAGTTGGCTAACTTTTTACTTTGTCATGGTGTCATGTTTGCCTTCGCTGTCCGTTTCATTTGCTGCTACTCCAAATGGAAGGGCGGATCCAGCCTTCGGTTCTGGGGAGGTCACAGATAGAACAGCCGATCCAACCTTAAGTTCAGGGCGGTCACATATTTCAGATTCAGTCATGATAGGTTCTAATACTTACCTAATCCAAATAAATCCAAACCTAGACCCCTATCCAGGGGGGTTATGACCCCCATGACCCCCACCCCTGGATTCACTCTTATCCATATGTGGGTTCAATCTCACCTTGGGATTCTAAATAACGCCATATATATACTTAATGGTTGATAATAAATATCGAAACCGCGGGTAATCACCTGATTGATGCACATGGATGTAAAGAAGTTACCATTGCCTATAGGTAATTTTTTTAATATCATAGGCAGCAACCCTATGGCTCTCCTACGTGCGTTGCCATACGAGTGGTGGATGTTATGCCACATACATAGGTTTACCATCTACTCTAGATCCTCTCTGTGGTCTAGTAGTCCGGTGTCGGAGTTAACCACATGAGGTGTCGGGTTAGATTCCTAGGTCGGGCAATTCAAAAATATGTTTTTTCAGTTTTCTGATAAAAACAACGTTGCCTGGGATTGGAAAGTGCCCGGTTGGCTTGCCACCTATCACATTGTGGGACCAAGTATCTTCGGCTAATCGTAAGTGCACTTGTTGTACCTCTGCCTACCTCTTCGGGGATACGGGCGAGAAGATACTTTTTTTACCATCTACTCTACATTTCAAGCCGAAACGAAAGTCTTGCCGCTATTGTGGCAAGAAAAATAAGGCAATGGGTACTGGGTACTACACCCGAGCGAGAAATTGCTGAAATTTACCACCTAGTTGTCACGATGGCAGTGACAGGTTTGAATTAAAAACCGGCCAAGTACAAGTTGGACTCGCGCATGAATGGTTCCGTACCATCATAGCAAAAAAAAAAAACGAAAAATACATTTACAGTATTTTTCCCTCCCTTAATATGTTATTTTTTTATTTTTAGTATTTGTTGTTATAGCGGCAACGGAAATACATAATTTGTGAAAATTTCAGCTTTCTAGCTATCACGGTTTATGAAATACAGCCTGGTGAGAGACAGACAGTGGAGGCTTAATAACAAGGTTCCGTTTTACCTTTTTAGTACGGAACCCTAAAAATGACATGTAAGTGGCTTAATACTGCTACTTAACGCATACTATTTAACGCTTAGCTGTTGCCACTGTAGTCGCCGTGAATTCTCCTAAAATAAATAAGAAACGAAACAAAATAAAAAAAATGTGTAAAAATAAAATAAATAAATAGTTGTAAAAGGAATCAAACGGGCTCATTCTTTTGCCTGACAGAAAGGCAGAGTATGAATCAACATGAGCAAAAAATGACCGCCCCGTCGCTTGAGTGGTAAGCAACCCTGAATACGTAATTCATGGAGTTTTGGTGTGATTCCAGACATGGACAAAATTTATGTGATGAGCATAGATGTTTGTATTTCTGGGTTTGGGTGTTTATTTAATATATTTTTAGTATTTAGAGGCCATCCATAAATTATATCACATGTTAAGAGGGTCGAAGAAGTGTGACATTGTGTGACAAGGGGTAGGGAGGGGTCCCAAATTTTGTGACATCACATTTTTTTCCAAATATAATACCTTTATAGATAAAAAATAATCAAGCGATCATTTTTGTAATGTAAAATTGTAAAATATGTGACATCACACTAGGTAGCAAGGGGGTCTAACAAATGTGACCAGCCTTGATAAGGACGGGGGAGGGGTCAAAAAATTATGAAATTCATGTAACGTAATTTATGGATCCCCCCCTTATGTATCTATTTCTGTTATTAGTATTACTGACTAAAACACCCATATTTACAAGCAAATATTTTGTTTGTAAATATGGCTGTGATTAATGCATGTACCTATGTTTCCTAGCGATATTTATTATTATTTTTTTTAATTAAATGAACAAACAAATTCTTCAGCTGGATCTCCTCAATATATAGACACGTTCCAGATCAGGTAGTAGCCATAAAATGATTAACTCGTCAAAAGATCCTTTATAGAAAATTTGTATAAAATTTTCTCATTTAATTTCTCATAACAATCAAAGCTATAACTAATCAACTAGTAATAATTAACAATATTGTTTCCGTATTTTGATATGTTTACATTATTGTTCAGTGAGCATTTTGCTCTATAAGTTACAATCAATTTACTTGATAACTTCGCCTCTTTAATCACAATAATAATTAATGTCCACTTCGTGGAGTATCAGAAGTAATCACCATATTTAACACTAAGTTACCTCGGACAATATCTTTGGCTATGTATTTAAAAAGTGACTGAGTTTTAAAAGTGTTAAATTTAATTTGATTGTCTCTTGGTCTATTTGAAATATGTCTTAAGTTTTTTAAATTTTTTTTTATATCATAAGATAGCAAACAAGCAGATGGGTTTCCTGATGGAAAGAGTCAACAATCGCCTATAGACACCAAAGATATTAATGGTGCGTTGTTATCTTGTGGCGAGGTCTAATGCCACATGCATAAGTTTACCGGCTACCTTACCCTCCAAATCGGAACACGACAGTGACGGCACTGACGGCAGGAGTAGGTAAGGCGGTGGTACCAGACCCGGGCGAGACGATGCAGAACTCTACCACCTAGTAGTCACGATGGTAGTGACACGCATAGCCACTCGGTCGCCTTTTACGACCTGCCTGGCAGAACGGCAGTTGGCTTATTCTTCAAAGGACCAACCCGGACCCGGGACCAACATGGGGAAAATATTTATTATTTACTTATGATTAACAATATGTACAACTTTATACCAGTTAATCTGTGTAGGTATTCGATCTTTCAAGCTGTTTGACAGGAAAGAAGGTTTATCAGGCAAGGTTCCTGGACTAATACAAGTAAGCCTGTTGTTTTACTCCCTCACCCGCAGTATGTTAGTTATAAGAACAGACGTCATGCTGGTAGGAATACTGAATACGAATGAGTCATAAAACAAACAAATATAAAAACGTTTCGTTATATCGTCATTAACATCCTACTCGCATTAACGAAATCAATGTAGTACAAGCAATAATGACTCAGGAAAACAACTGATATATCAGAGGGCTAAGTGTGAGTTTTTTTTTTTCGCATTCGATCGTGAGCGCGTTTCGAGTTTACTAGAAATTTGTATGTGATATGTACAGCGCCACCTAGTGGTAAACTGGTTTCTCAAGTTTACCACTAGGTGGCGCTGTACAAATCACATACAAATTCCTAGTAAACTCCAAACGCGCTCACGATCGAATGCGAAAAGAAAAACTCACACTTAGCACTCAGATTAAATTACCGACCACACAGCCTATAGACGGCTAATGTTTGATTTTCCGTATTGAATGCATTCTGGCAACTATCGTGTTCCGATTTGGAGGATAAGGTAGCCGTTAAACTTATGCAAGTGGCATTACTATCCCGCCACATGGATAACAATGCAGCGTTAAGACATTTGGTCTACAGGCGATGGTAGCCTCTTCCCATCAGGAGAGCCGTCAGCCTGTTTGCTATCTTATGATATAAAAAAAGTTATATAGGGCATCTATCTTTGTAGATTTGTCTATTGTCTGTAGAGTGAGGCAAAAAGTGCCTATACAATCATACGGATGTGCATTTTCAGACATCCAGGCAGTAAAGGTAATTTTTTTTTTACGTTTTTTGGCGAAATTACTGGACTAAATAATACTCTTGGTCCTAGGCGTACTTGACAATTTATATAAAAATAAAATTATAATATCACGCTATGTTATCGGGTACCTTACATTCCTATTGAACCCACAAATCTTTAATTATTTTACGAATATAGAACCTTAAATCTGTTAAAACTGAATAGGAAATTTCAGTGGGATGACCGATATATTTCGCTCACTTGAATATAATATTATTCGCCTGCTATTTTAATGTGAAGGATAATTTTGAGGGGTGTTAAATAGACCATATTTTGAATTACATTTGATTTATAGTAGAATTTGATACAGAAATGTTATTTTATTATTATTTTTGTCATCTTTTTCCATTCTGTGACTGATTCCATATAAATACATGTATATAGCACTGCGCGTGATACATGACACGACGCGTGATTTCGCCAAGATAGAGCCCTAATCCGACCTTCGTTCTTATAAGAGACACCCTTATGGCGGACTCTAAGCCCACTCAACTTTGTCCCAACACTCCACATTTGCCTCGGGCTCCTTTAAAAGAATAAACCATCTGCCGTTTCGCCAGGCAATTTGTAATAGACGAAAGATTGGCTATACGTCTCACTACCATCGTAACTACTAGGTAGTTGGTAGATGAATTTGGTACACCATTTTACCTATTCCTGCTGGAACAGTGCCAAATTTTTTTATTGTCCTGTTCTAGCTTGGAAGATAAAGTAGATACTTATACGTATCGCATTACCATTCGCCGCACGGATAACAACGCACTATTAACATCTTTGAGACGCCAAAGATGTTAATAGTGCGTTATTTATGTAATAGAGGCAGTGGTTATCTCTTTCTGTCAGGAGAGCCATCTGCTAAATTTGCAGCGTGAAGGTAGGTGATAAGGTGTATTTGAAAAATCTTATCACCTACCTTCACGCTGCACGTGACGCTGTACTCGCTCATAGATATCGCGTCACACTAAAGGAACATCTTTGACTAATTTCATGTTTAACTAGCTGTTGCCAGCGACTTCGTCCGCGCGGACTTCGTTCGTATATATAGCGGGGTAATATGTAGCCTATATGTTGACCCGGCCTGTTAGTAATATTCATTCAAAATTTGAAGTAAATCTATACAGTACTTTTTGAGTTTACCCCGGACATACAGACAAACAGATAAACAGACAAACAGACAAAAATTCTAAAAACTACATTTTTGGCTTCGATATCGATTGTAAATCGCGCCCCAAGTATTCTTTTAAAAAAATATTCAATGTACAGTTTTGACTTTCCTACGATTTTATTATATGTATAGATTACTTCACTGTTAGTTTACTGAAAAGTAATAATTGAGTTTGCAAAAGTCAGAGCACGCGATTTTATTTTTTGTATGTCAAGAGAGAGTTAACGTTAAGTTTTAATTCCATTTTGTGGAATTGCAACCTATGTCCCACGGCCATCATCTTATAAAAATAGCGTAAACGCTATATCGGGCAAACTAATTATTGCACAGCCACAGGATATTTGTATGAATTGGAAAGTTTGGTTCTATAGTGCGCGCGGAACTAGTTGGCCGCGCCATACGTAATACGTAATACGTAAGGCGCGGCCAACTAGTTCCGTGCGCACTATAGTACTATAACATAAATAACAAAGCTATTTACGAAAATACATTAAAAACTGTTGCACGTTAATATGATTACATTTGGGGCTGTACAAGTCCGAGCATGCAATTTTATTTTGTGGGTGTCAAAAAGAGGTTGGGGTAAAGTTAAATCCATATTTTTGGGATCGCAATTCTTGAGATGCGACCGCCAAGGTACCGCGGTCATACATTTACCGCGAGACAAGGGTTGCGACCTCACCAACCCCTCTTGACAATCAAAAAAACAGTAGCAGTCGTGGGACTGCCGATAGAAGTGAAAACGGAACTATTAAGTTGAGAGTAATTAAAACTATATGCAAAACATAGCTATAGATATACTATTATCATTAGCATGTCGGTGACGCGAACCGAGGATTTTACCCTCTACCAAAACGCTCAACGCGCCTAAAGAAGTTTTCACTTCAAAAATGAAATTGCTTGTTTTGATTTTCATGCTAAGCCCAAAAAATGTTACATTCCTCATCAATGTTATCATATTTTCCCTAATCCGTCAAAAGGAATAAAACTCCAAATATTTATTATGTATCTGAGGAAACTTGCGAGACTCAGTAGTTGTAAAAATGTATGTCTATTTGTGCGTTGAACCATTGAACTGATCAATGTTCATCCGGCTATATGAGCTTCAGATAACCTTCGCAATGCAATTTACCGTTAATTATTATTAATTATTAATTTCAACATAATATTATTGTTTAATACAACACATAATATGAATTATATGTTTTTTACAGTAGAATGTGTCACCTCACTGGTCTAGCGGTACCGTTTTGTTATTGACACATGAGGGAACGTGTTCGAATCTAGGGTCAGACAATTATTCTATTCGTTCTGAATTAATTTTTCAGTTTTTCTATAATGACGATTAGACAGTGGGTCCCACGAACATACTTTTTTTAACTTCCCGCTACGTGTGTAGATAAGGAAGTTACTAATTTTGCCCCGATTTAGGAAGGTCCTAGGACTATTAGCCCTTTCCGACTATTTTTACGATGACGTCAGTATGTCTGTATGTATGTGTGTGTGTTTTTTACGAAACAGTATTTTTTTAATATATCTTCCAGATTTATGTACTGATTGAGTACAAAAACTAATCAGCTCTATTCCTCAAAAAACTACGTCTAATGCATATACTGCATCAAAATCGGTTTTTCAATTTGGGATTAATCGTTGACGAAAAATTTAAAAAAAAATGTATTTTCGACACAACTTCGAAAATTTTCCACCAATCATTTCTGGTGTTCTACGATATTTTAGTATTAAAAAAACTACGACGAATCAAAAATAAAAATCGCATCTAATTTTCAAAAGCTATCTTTTCAAATAGTAAAATTACGTTGTGTATAACAAACTTACTTAATATTTTCAAAGTCAGTTAATTTGTTTGGGATTTATCAATGACGAAAATTTTTGTAAAACATATTTGACACTGCATCGAAATTTTTCAACCTACTTATTTAGCTAAAGCAATATTTTAGATCTCAAAAATTGAATTGAAAGATTGCCGTTTGGAAGATCAAAATCGATCATCGTTTTCAAAATATACATTTCAAAAATTAATATACTTACTGCCATTTTCGCAAAATAGATGTTTAAACTGAAAAAATCTATGCTTATAGTTTTTACTCTTTTAAGCTTAAAGTACCTTAATATAGCGGAAAGTTTCAGGGATGGCCTGCAGGATCAACCGTTTACAGATTTTCTGATTAATGACAAGCTGAATTTTTGTTAACAGCTTCGTTTTGACGAGACGCCCTTCTTTTCTATCTTCGAAAAAGCTCGAATCGGGTAACTAGTAAGGATAGATAAAAAGAAAACTTTAATGTGTCGGACTAAGAAAAGTTTCCACTTTATGCATAGGAGAAAGTAACCCTTGAATTATAATAATAATTAACAAGCTGTTGTGAGAAAATTGTTTTTAAATTGATTGTTTTCCCCGTGTTGGTCCCGGGCTCCTTTGAAGAGAAAACCAACTGCAGTTCAGCCAGGCAGGTTATAAAAGGCGACCGATTGGCTTTACGACTCACTAACATCGTGGCTACTAGGTGGTAGAGTTCTGCATTGAGTCGCCCAGGTCTGGTACCACCACCTTACCTATTCCTGCTGCAATAGCGTCAGTGCTTGTCACTGTTGTGTTCCGGTTTGAAGGGTAAGGTAGCCGGTGGACTTATGCATGTGGCATAAGACCTCGGCACAAGATAGCAATGCACCATTAACATCTTTGGTGTCTATGGGCGATGGTTGACTCTTTCCATCAGGAGACCCATCTGCTTGTTTGCTATCTTATACTATAAAAAATAATAATAATCAATATTAATCAGATATTATTAGGGGATGTTAGGTGTTAGTGTTACTGTTATTAATCAAATATTTTTCCTTCAACGAATTAAAATGTTCGAAGCCCCCTTTACTAGTTTACTAGTTTTACTAGAACTTTACTAGTTACCCGATTCGAGAATTTTCGAAGATAAAAAAGATAGACGTCTCGTCAATTCACAAAAAATCAGCTTGTAATTAATCAATAAAAAAGTTTGTTCCTGGCACCACTGTCTAGATAACATGTGCTCGTTTATTTGAGCCGCTTTTCGGAAGAATAAGCCATCCGCTTAGCAATGTATCAGTCAAGCAGTTGGCTAGAATCGAACGATCGATCAAATATACATTGTGCCTAGTAGGTGATAGAGTTCTGTAATGTTTTGACCGGACCCCTTATCACGTAACTCGCAGTGTGAAATTATCGTAATTTAGTTATTGCAGGACGTATATATATAAGTGGCAACTGGCAACTGACAGTCGATGACGTTTCCTTAGTTTTGGTGCAAAAAGTGTATAGCTAGTAACCAGCAAGCAATTGGTGACGTTTTTGATGAGTTTTTCGTTACATTTAAAAATCATCGCTGATCGCTGGCGGATTGCAAATGTTAGGTGATACGCCTGTGGGTTTGACATCGTCGCGTCGCAACGAATTTCTTTAGCATAATGCTACCGTAAACAAACAGATGTTTCTCTTAATGGAAAGTGATCACCATCGTATATAGACAACAAAAATATTAATGGTATTTTCTTATCCGTATGGGGAATGCCACATTCATAATTTTACCTGCCACCCTATCCTTCAAATTGGAACAGAACAGTGACAAACACTAACGTTCTTGCAGCATTAAAAAAGTAAGGTGGTAGTACCAAACCTGGGAGAGACTTTGTGAAGCCACCTAGTAGTCACGATGATATGAACTCGTTTAGCCAATTTTTGACTCTAAAGAACTGTCATTCAATATCACATTACTTGATGCCATCACCGAAACTCTTAATAGAAGAGTATGAAATAATTATGCAACTTCGAACTGCTTATGTGCTGATAAAACTGATGCAAGTTAGCCATTTTTGTTGTAAGCAGTTGTTAAGTCACCTTTAAAACTTCTACAAATATACATATAATAAAAAGATCTGCATTGCGAGCATTCATGACCGGAAATCGGATAATAGGCAATTGACTATAGATTTTGGGTGATTTAATCAACTCGGCCCTTTTATATAATATGTGTACGTCTTATGAAGAATAGTTCGTCTGCTCATCAGTGATTAGGAAGCCGCATAAGACAAGGTTATACTGGTGAGTTACCTTAAGTATTTAAGGACGTGATAGTTGGCGATCATATATGATGAGAAAAACTAATATTAAAAATAAAAATTAAAATACTTCTTAGTAAACTTAGTAAACAGTACACCAGGCATCCTATATTTACCTGCGTCATGCTTGGACACCGCGCGGACGCACGTGTCGCGCAGGTAGGGAGGTTGAGGACGGGGGGTGACAGCGGCGTGTCCTTGATTTCGACTAGCGTGGCGTGCTTAGGAGAGTATAATATCCATATTTGATAGCAAACAAGCAGATGAGCTCCTGATGGTAAGAGTCAAACATCGCCTATAGACACCAAAGATGTTAATGGTGCGCTGTTATTTTGTGGCGAGGTCTTATGCCACATGCATAAGTTTACCGGCGATCTTACCCTCCAAACCGGAACACAACAGAGACAAGCACTGACGCTATTGCGGCAGGAATAGGTAAGGCGGTGGTACCAGACCCGGGCGAGACAATGCAGAACTCTACCACCTAGTAGTCATGATGTAGTGACTTGCATAGCCAATCGGTCGCCTTTTACCTGGCAGAACGGCAGTTGGTCTATTCTTCAAAGGAGCCCGGAACCAACACGGGGAGTATCGAAGGTATCTCACCAGTTATTCTGTATACGTCTGCAAATTTGGTATAATCTATATGTATAAAAATCAATTGCTGTTCGTTAGTCTCGCTAAAACTCGAGAACGGCTGAACCGATTTGGCTAATTTTGGTTTTGAATTAATTGCTGAAGTCCAGGGAAGGTTTGAAAGGTGAGAAAATATAGAAAAAAAATTAGAATAATTAAAAAGGCAGAACAACGTTTGCCGGGTCAGCTAGTGTTATACAAAAATAGTTGGTTACGACTCGTATCATCATATTTTCACTTCTCACAGTGAATATGTTTCATCGAGTATTTCACCAAATTGTTGTCATGTTTTCATACTTATTGAGACGGCTAATTAGGGCGAGCGAAGCGAGCCCTAGACTAGGCCACTTTCTATGCACTTTTGTGGTATCTTTTAATGAAAAAGTATCGCAATTTGAGGCTTTAGCTTTGACGTGGTAGTTTAAATTCATGTGAAGATATGATCTACCATTAAAATACCATTTTAAAAAACACGAAAAAAATAGAAGATACATGTTGTATTAAAATTTTATTACTACTAACGCCATCTATTATACAAGTAACGAGTTAAAATGCTAACGAGTTAAAATGCTGTTTTGGCGTGGTAAATTTAGTTAATTTAATTCATTTTCCTTCACTCCATTTTAATACAATATTAATCTGTTAATACACTTGTACTTTTTAACTTCCCGCTACGTATGTAGAAAAGGAAGTTACTGCTTTTGCTCCGATTTTCAAAAATCGAGTTTTCTTCAGATGTCCACGTTTTATGGCCTAGGAACCTTTTTCGACTATTTTCGCGATGACGTCAGTGTGTCTGTCTGTATGTGTGTGTGTGTGTGTCTGTAATCTGTATGTAAACATCTCATTACTTTTTAACGGCTGCACCGATTGAAACGCGGTTGATGGCATTCGATTGGATTCCACTCAACTTAGACTTCCTTAAAATTTGAACCAAATGGGCCCAAGGGATTTTGATAAAATTTTGAAAAATCCCACAAAAAAAATTAACGAAACAGATTTTTTTAATATTACTTCCAGATTCGTACAGATCGAGTACAACTAATCAGCTCTATTCTTAAAAACATTACGTCTAATGCATAAATCATCAAATCGGTTTATCTGTTTGGAAGTAATCGTTGACGAAAACTTCGAAATATTTCAGCAAATCATTTTTTAGTATTCTACAATATTTTAATAGTAAAAAAATTCCGTCGAATGCCGTTTTAAAAATCAAAATCGAATCTTATGTTCAAGTTAAGAGCTTTTCAAATATTAAAATTACGTTGTTTTTAGCAAACTTACTTAGTCAATCTTAAAGAACTGAAATTTTAAAGAATTTTTCTTGTAAGTACTAAAAAAATTAGTCTTAGAAACATGTTTTTTTTATTTTGGTTTTATTTTCCTGCGCCCTCCTAGACCAAAGCCTGACGACGCCTTTGATGCGAATATAATCTTAGGGTAAAAATACGCTGGATTTTTTAGGTTAGATAATTAATAGATTATAAATAAAGTCCATACATTAAAACAGGGCTGTCCAAGACAGATACCATCCTGGGAATACTATGAATTACTGAAGAGATTGGAGGGCCTCAAAGATAATTCACAAATTTCCAAATAAAAAACGAATTAAAAACAAAAAATAACAATTTCAAGGAAAATTACAGAAAATTAAACACAGGTAAGGATAATGCAAATACAGTTAAGGGTTTTATGAAATAAAGTACAAAAGACTAGCTTATCTCGTAGTGAGATTTCTTACAGCCATCCCGCACGAAAAAGACATTAAATTTTGTGTATGTAATTTATGGAATTTGGGACAAAACGTTTGGGCGAATACGAAACAAATCGTTGCGAAAGATTAAAAACACTTCGCGGGCCGCACAATCACAAGCTGAGGGCCGCATGCGGCCCGCGGGCCTTGCGTTGGACAGCTCCGCATTAAAAGATGTAGGTAATTCTCATAAAAGTACTTTCCTAACAATACTACAAGGTAGTTAACTTTGCGAGCCCTTACAAAGCTCTGCTTTTTGCTAGTACTTTTAATTTAGCACAATGAAGCGTAATCAGCTTCCATAGATTAGATATAACACTTTCTCGTTCACGATTACATTCCATATATTTTTATAGATACATTGTCATTTCGATAATAATTTACATATAAGTACAATTTTAAAGCAACGAAGTTTCTTATAGCGCCTTGCAAAGGGGTACCTTAGCAGGCCGTTACGTTAAAAAAAACGTAAGATTTTTATGTATAAGTCTATGTATGATGGCTATACAGTATACAGTGTCTAATGTATAGTCTACGTGATGACTGTTATTATTATTTCAATCCGCTAATAATATTATTATTATAAATTTTTATAAATCATCTATATAAATACATACAAATACAAATAAATAAAATTGGTGTGTCTGTAACATTAAAAAACCGCTTTTAACTAAATGTATATAGATGTATACACGATACACATACAAAAATAAAAAAAATTACAATTTTTGTCTGTCTGTCTGTATGTCCGTCTGTCTGTCTGCCTGTTCCGGCTAATTTCTGGAACGGCTGGACTGATTTGGAGGGGACTTTCAATGGCAGATAACTGATGTAATAAGGAGTAACTTAGGCTACTTTTATTTAGAGTTTTTCTCACGCGAACGAAGTCGCGGGCACAGCTAGTTGTAAATAAAATAAAAATGTTAAAATAATTTTGTAAAGTAGTGGTTTTGATTTATATTCATAAAAAAATCATAAAAAACAATAAAAATGTATACCTGAGTAACTATTTTCTTTATACCTCGAATAGACAGACTTGAAATTAATATTTTTATAACAAAAACTTCGTTTTTTTTTTATTAAGCTAAATGACACAGTACATTGCCTATTAAGTTAGGTATATACATTGATATAAAAAAGGAAGATATGTTATGCTCTAATATCTCAATTGCTAAACCTAAGCTCAGTCGAACGCAAAGTAATGCGACGAACGTAGGAAACTACGTTTCTCTCGCTTACTGTTGTATTGTACTATCTCACTCTCGCAAACATGGCGTACTAAACAATAATTTAATCTTATTTTCAAACAAATTGTTTTAACCGTACTTACGAATGGAAAGTAATCCCGTGTGTCTTGTTTTTTTTTCCTTGAGTGATTATAACACTGGCTGAATATACAAGAAGGTATTTTGATGCGTATTTAATGGTAAAAACAGTCGGAAAATATAAGTGTATGATATGAGGTCCCGCGCGTGATTGATTGTCACCAAATGTCACTGTGTCTACGGACCTAGTTTTGTAGGACCAGGCGCTGTGACTAGGTAACGTATCTTCCCTTTTTATATCAATGGGTATATATCATAAAATAATGTTCAATGAAAATACTCTAATGACTTTACCAATACGTTGCCTACATTGATAAATTTGAACAAATCATCATGACAACGCAATATACAGTTTAATCTTATCGTTCGTGATGACATCATAAAAATAAAAGATATGGACTACACTGCCAATATATTGCATAGATTGTATTGGAAAATAATGTCGTTTTACGGCAAAAAGTTTAAGAGAACCCACTGTGAGAATATTGACAAATTACTGGCATCTAGTAGTGAGTGATTCAGTTTTTTCGTGAGTGTTAATTTTTCCTGTGTACGTTACAAATCTTGGATTATGATAACGTTAATGTTAGAGTTCAAGAATCTACTAAAAAAATAAATACCACCATATTTATCATCACTGTAATGTAGATAAATATATGATATAGTGTAACATTCGATGTTATGATTGGTCAATACCTGTCAAATTAAGGACACCAGTCCTAGGAAAGTTGTGTTTTTTCAAAGTGATTTTAGTGAATATTGATTGATGGAGTTTCGGAAATGCAGGAAATTAAAAATCATGGTTATAGTTTTTCCGCGTTTGATGTTTTTTATTAGATTTAAATATAAAGTCTTAGGGGTTAACCTATTCAACTCAGATTATGAGGTCCCGGGTTCGATCCCCGGAAGGGAAAATGTGATATTAAGATTTTTTTGAGATTATTCTTGAAAATCCAAATCTCAGTAGCAACTTAGAGTCTGACGATACAGTGGTATGTTAACACACTCAGATGAGCACATACATATCTATTCCGGTTATCGCTAGTAAATAAACGATAATCACTATCAGTTCAGTAAGCTGCTGCGATGAAACGATGAGGATAAATTTCGGTTGCCTACCCCGCAAGCGATTCAGCATAATTATACTTTATTTTTAAATAAAATTTTTAATGTTAAAATTAAATAGGTAACATGTTTGTTGCCTTGTTGATCTTCACGCTGGCCCGGCTCGTCGGCGGACGCTTGGGTGCCGGGTTTAAATCTTTGAATCCAATGTTAGGTAATTTTGCATTCTATGTTATAATATTTTTTATAATTTTTACAAAATACAACTTGCCTGAGGTATTCCCATAGATATAAGCGTATTCCTCTTATTTTTAGGTAAGTTGGCCTTCTGTCACATTATGAAACTTAATACTGGAAACCAATTTTGGCTATTCTATTTTTGCTTCTGCCTATCCCTTCATGAATATGGGTATGAAGGTATTTACTTGTTTGCTCGTCGTAATTTCTACTGGTTCATTGAACTGCATTTTTGACTCGAAAAAAGTTAATCTAATTTGTATATTAATGCGTGAAATTTCCTTCACGCATTAATATACAAATTAGATTAACTTTTTAAACCCCATTTAAAGAGAATTGCGCGAACGGTAGAGTATGAATTTTAGCACAATTAAAGTTTACATTGCGTACGACTTCAAAAACATATTTTATATAAAATGGACAATGAATACCTTAAATTAATAAAAATAAACTTTACACATACCTACTAAATTCATGTCACATACATGACAATACATGTATACTAACTATTTTCTTTACGGTTAGAAATTTTATTGTTAAGTCTATGGTCGAATTTTGGCCAGAGGCGATCGTTAGTTTCGATAAATAGTAGACTATTAACTTAGCATCGAGTTGTTAATAATACAAAAGAGAATGCAACTGAAGTTTGGAAGACGCAACGGAGTTTTAAATCTGGAAGAGGGTATACTGATCAAGATTTTTCACTATAGTTTTAATTTTGATTACTTTTCTATTTTCTTGCTTTTGCAAATATCATGTGTTGGCTAGGTGTTCTGCAGCTATGTTGATTCACTAGCAGATACTTTCCATATATTGGGATGCAAAGCAGCACCTCCAGCAAGCCTATCGCCAACCGGTCACTTATCCGATCCCTGGCAAAGTTGCTTTTATCAGAAAACTGAAAAAACACATTTTAAATAGCCGAATCGAAACCTAGTACCTCACGCGGTCTACTCCGACACTGGACCACTAGACCACAGAGTCGAGAAAAGATGATATAATATATTTTATAAAATAATTTATTATATTTAAAGTTTCTGCCTGCAGTTTATATATTTTAAGATATTATTGTATGTAAGGTCATTCCAAAATAGGTGAACAAATTTTAACTCAGCGTTCGGTACGTCTAACCAAAGTTTTCCACCCATTATTTTTTATAATGCAATTTAAGGGACTAAAACATTTTGATTTTTACTAATAAAATATTTTTGTCTTAAAATACTTTACGCCTTTCTACATAAAATAATCTGCAAAGTTATTTACCTTACTACTCACAACGTTCTTACGTTGTGAGTAGTAAAGTAAATAACCTCACGCCATTTTTGTGGGTGTGCGTTAGAGCCAGGCGCCATATGCTTATACGTCACATAAATACGTACGCGCTTATCAGCTAGCAGAACTGGGTTGTGTAATCTACAGGCCATAACAGTTATTATTTACTCATGGCTATTATAGCGATATATATATATTATAGAGAATTGACAAATAGATATTTGTAAAACCTAGCGATCTATCGGCTTGCAGTTTTCTCTATCGCATCCTACAAGTATACCGTAAAGTGCGATAAAAAGAATTGCAGCTTGGACCGAGTGTATCTGTTATAATATAAATGGTTTCTCACGAGGGCAACGGGAATTATTTTACTTCAAATTTTATTACTATTAAGCAGATTTGTAGCTTTTTTGGAGTTTTTTGGAGTTTTCAGTTATAAACATTATATTGAAATTTATTTTACAAGTTTAAGACGTGTTGTCAATCACTGATATAAGTTATGACTACGTACAACAATAATAAGTGTAAATAAACATAGCGCGGATTAAAAGACCTTGACCGCCTGTCGGCCGCTATCAACTTTCAAATTTCAAAGTCTCTTTCGGGCGAGTAATATTAAATAACGTAGCCCAGTCAACGCACTGGCTCTGACGCAAAGCTTTTATAGCTTATGTAAACGAAATGTTGAATGAAATTATCACTACACGGATATTTGGCAAGGTTGTTTACCTTACTATTCCCTTTTACGTTAGAAGTGGATTATTTTATGCAGTAAAATGAGAAGCGTTATGAGGCAAAATTATTTTATTCGTAAATGTTATAGTGTCTTGAATCGCATTATTTTTTGGGTAGATATGTTTGGTTAGACGTTTCGAACGCTGTGTTAAAATATGTTCACCTATTTTGGAAAGACCTTATATACTTTATTCATTAGTCTTCCGTAAACCACAGAAATGTATGTTTTCTCGCTAACGTTGCTAAGGGTGTATATTTTAATGTTTGTAGTATCTTCGCTTCTTAATAGCGTTAACTTTATCTAGCTGCTTTATCTATATTCCAAATTGCTTATTCAAATGACTATTCTTTATTCCAAGCAATATTTTTGTGCCATGACTTTGGAAGATAATTTTACCTTGTGGTGGTAAATGTTTTGATTAATCCAGGTTGCTCGTAAACGTACACAATCAGGCGCAGTGCGAGCTTTGCTGGTCATATTCTTACACACTTCTTACAAAAATTTCTTAATGTGCAAATTGTTCATGGTAAATCTTGATATCCTGGGATGTCGTCTTATTCTTAGAACTTTCCAGACTGCTCGATGTTTGTTGATACTTGATATGTTTATATGAGATTTCTTAGAAGGCCAGAGGGTTTTCTGCGGTGCTGCATAATAAGAATTTTACTTTTGCAGTTGTCCCTTCACAGGTTAAAGCTTAATAAAAATGATTTATTTTATTACTTTTGTAAAGAAAGTCAAAGTCTTTAATTCAAAATAGGATTCATAGTAATCACTTTTTGAAAGTCAGTTTTTACATATTATTAAGAGTATATTATAAATATATGAAGATTTATCTACGTTTATTTTACACTATACATTATTGATTATGGACATACATCATCATATAGACATACATCTATTGTGTAACAATTTTAAATAAAAGCAATAAATTAAAAAAATATATTCTTATATACTATTAAAGCAGCTTCAGTGCGTTTTTCTTATTACTTAACCAGCGATCTCAGAGCCGAGTATGACCTAGATGCTATAAATATAATCAGCTTTAACTTAATTTCCTCCAATGGGTCTTTAAATTATAATATTTCTAAGAAAAGACCATCTGTTGAATGGCCAAAATTAACTAACATTGTTACTACTGGTGGTAATGTCTTGCAACATCTTGCCGGGATTTGGTAATACCACTTTACCCATTCCTGTCGTAATAGCGTCAATACTTGTTATTGTCGTGTTCCGGTTTGGATCGTTAGATATCCGTAATTTTATGAAATTGGCATTATGACCCCGTTATATGGATAGCAACGCACCATCAACATCTTTAATGCGTGTGATAAAAAAAACAGTAGCAGTCGTGGGACTGCCGATAGAAGTGAAAATGGAACTATTAAGTTGAGAGTAATTAAAACTATATGCAAAACATAGCTATAAATATACTATTATCATTAGCATGTCGGTGACGCGAACCGAGGATTTTACCCTCTACCAAAACGCTCAACGCGCCTAAAGAAGTTTTCACTTCAAAAAATGTTGTAGGTTGAAGCAAAATGTTAATATAATAAACTTGTTACAATATTATGTAAATGGCATGTTTACATTTTTTTTAACATTATTACTATTTTCAGATGTAAATGAAAAAGTAGCTCACGCACTGAAGAGTAATGCACCAACAATATTGTTCACAAAAATAGACGAAGAAAACATCCACATAGACTTAACAACAGAGAAGAAACACTACTCCATTGCATTTAAACTAGGGGAAGAAAAAGATATAGAAAAATTAGATGGCGAAAAGGTTATTTGAATTTCGAAAAATTAATTATCTTTATATTATTACGTGAAGTAAAAACGTTGTGCTCTTTTTTGACAAATACCCGAATGCTGGAGAATTTAAGAACACGGGCAATTTTGATTTTAACATCTTTTGTGTGACTTAGAGCGACAAATACTAGATAACTGGAATAATCTTCTACGTTTTTTAAATTAATCAAATAAAATATATCCCTAGGATTAATTATAATAAAAAATATTGAAACTTTTATTTGATTGACCTTTTTTATTATATTTGTGTTACCATCTAACAAAAGTTTAATTTTTATTACATTACTAAGTTTATATATCACCAACTTCAATAAAATAGTTGAAATAAAAATTCTTGCTGGTTTTGTACTGAAGAATAGTGTAAACTTTTGTTATTTTACACGACATACTTGTAAGGTCCTCTAGTAACTTTTGCTAATAGAATATATAATCTATGGCTGTGGTTCCTACAAAATATGAAATACATGAACGTTCTAAAATACTATTGTACAATATTTTTAATTTAATTAAAAATATTATGCAATGCATAAAAATATGTAATTGATAGAATTAATTAATAATTCACTGTAACATTGACATATTACAATTTACTATATTCTTTGCATTGACAAGATAACCCCTAACCACAGACTACCAAAAAGAGACCTAAACGTTTATTTTAACTTAACCTAAATTCCATTTAGTTATTATTCCCCAATCTTATATATATATATATATATATATATATATATATATATATATATATATATATATATATATATATATATATATATATATATATATATATATATATATATATATATATATATATACATATATATTTGTGAGTGCGATAGTCAAAGTGTCTAATAAGCAATAACAATAGAATTTCAACAAGTGCTGACGTTGGAAGGTATAGAATATATATTTCAGTTTTACATTTTCTATTACAATTCTTCGAGCCTCGTCTCTTCTCTTTTTCTCTATATACGAAATGATAAAACTATTTTTATGACTTACATAATGATTATAATTACCTACAGATAAAAGTGACATATCTAATGGAAGCACCAAACATATTGAAGCAAATTATAAGGCTACCTCAAGGAAGAACCACTTACTTCAGGCGTATATTTGAAGACAACAAAATGAAAATGGTAATAATTTCCTTAATACTAGCTGTCCGACGCGGCTTCGCCTGCGAGTAGTAACATGTCATCGATATGATCTTTCATACAAACTTTCATCCCCTATTTCAGCCCCATAGGAATACGATTTTAGAAAAAATAAAAGTAAACTGGTTTAGCGGTTGAGCCGTGAAAGCGTAACAGATAGACAGAAAGACAGACAGGCGTACTGAGGCATTTAAGTATTAAAAGTATGGACTATCTTATCATTGTATTTTGGCTACTAAGTGGTAGAGTTCTGCATTGTCTCGCCCGGGTGTGGAACCACCGTCTTACCTATTCCTAACTCAATAGCGTATGTTCTTGTCACTGTCGTGTTCCGGTTTTGAAAGGTAAGGTAGCCAATAAACTTATGCATGTGACATTAGATCTCGCCACAAGATAGCAATGCACCGTTAACATCTTTGGTATCTATAGGCGATGGTTTTTCTTTCCATCAGGAGACCCATCTGCTTGTTTGCTATCTTATGATATAAAAAATGTTGCATTACCATCCAGCCACACGGATAGCAACACACCATTAACGTATTAGGTGTCTTAGGGCGACGGTTTCTCTTTCCGTCAGCAGAGCTATCAGCTTGTTTGCTAATAATTTTTTAACGCAGTAAAACTGCAGCAAGCGACTTCACATTTCCTGTATCTACCCTGCAACAGATCTTCACCAAATTGAAATGAGACCACTCGGAGAGTATACCTAATGTGACCATTTTTTCATTGAGTCATCATTATGACTCAAGGACGCTTACGAAATTTTGTATATTTAGCTTTTAACCAGGACTTCGAGGGGGGTTTGGTATATTTAAATGCATAATGTCATTGTTTCTTCCATCAGCAGAGCTCTCAGCTTCTTTGGTAATATTTTTTTAACGTAGTAAAACTGCAGCAAGCGACTTCTCTTTGCCTGTATCTCCGTAACCCTGCAACAGATCTTAACCAAATTAAAATGGGACTACACGGGGAGTATACCTAATGTGACAATTTTTTCTTTGAATTATAGTGGGACGCTTACGAAATTTTGTATATAAATATTAAGCATTTGATCGGGACTTCGAGGGGGATTAAATATAAATAAATAAATATTCACGGGACAAATTACACTTATTGATCTAACCCCAAAGTAAGCAAATTATTTGCTTGTGTTATGGGTGTTAGTCAACGATACTAATACATAGAAAATATACATACATATATAAATACTTTTACATACATAATAAACACCCACCAGGGCTCGCTTCAATGTCGAAATTTAGAAATTGGAACCCAAAAAATTGATAATTAAAAAAAATTGTTTTTGTCACGCAAAACATTCTGTAAACTCAAGGGCTTTATTGTTTTCTACTGATAGTAGAGTAGTATCATTTTGAATCAAAACTAAACTAAATTATTTGGGTTTTCATCAACTCAAAACTTTCCTTTCCTTTGAATTAACTTTCATGGAATATTTTGAAGGATGTTTTACTAATTAAAAGTCTAAAATGTTGCGAATTTTTATTTTATTATCCAAAAAAAACATCATTATGCTTGGTTAATATTTAAAAGAGCTACATAATACGGGAAATGTATTAATAAACTAATTAGTAACAAAAACAGCGATAACCATAATTCAGAGAACGGACGATAAAATGTATTTATAATGCGCAAAATAAATTGGTTTTTTCCTGTTAATCATTAACTAACGCAGTCGAGTCGACCATAATTTACATCAGTTATATATCTACAATTGAACAGTTTTAGGAATTATAATTAGGTTTTCTGTTTGTTATTTCATAATTTTGTACAATAATACCATTTACCCTAACTAAGAATCGAACCCGAGCCGCGCGCTTGCCAGACTGATACCTAACGTCCTACGCCGTACGACCGATAGATGATTCAACATCTTATTATTCTTATAAGCTATTCCTATGGGGTGATTGAGCATAATAGCTTATTATTTATAATTTACATTATTTGTATTATTTTATGCTGTTTATTGATGAAAAGTCTAACATATACTCATTCAAATATATTGATTTCGAAATGATCGTTTGAGCATAATATTAAAATTTATAAAAGATAAATTATGCCTCTAATTTATTATTACAAATAAATAACCATAGACTAAAAATAAGTAAAAATACTCCATGGAGTAGTTTGAGGTAGGGATGCACGATTCAAAATCGATTCTTACTAGAATCGATCTTTTCCTGTTGTCGATTCGATTATTTAGATCGATTCTTCAGAGCAAGTTGAATCGACAGATCGATTCTTCAGAGTACAAAGTATAAGTTTCCTTACGACTAATTATACAATATTTTGCTATCTAATATAGTATCTTAATTTATAATTCAATAGATCTAATCCACTTCCCAAAATTCTTGCTTAATAAGTTCTTTTTGCATTCAAGAGCTTTTAGATTATTGGGAATTAGATTGAAATATTTTATTGCCACAAAAAACGCATTTTTGGTACTTAAAGTTTTACTAATTTTTGGTAAAGTTATCTGTCTATTACGTGTATTTATAAACCTCTCAGAGTGCATTAATTTACAATCTGTAAAATAATAAGTAAGCGCATTCACAACAAAATACTGGTTAATTTTTAAAGGTACTAACATTTCATTTTCTATTTTCATTTTACTTATCAATTTATTCTGCAAATTTATAATAGGTTTAATCGTATTATCATATGCACCACCCCAAGCAATGATTCCATAGTTTATAACACTTTCGAATAGACCATGATATATTGTTTTCAGTATAGATGGGTGTAGCCAATTACTTAATTTATAGAATAAAAAAGTGAAATACTTGACTTTTTTAATCAGCTCAGTTACATGCTTGTTCCTAGTTATATGTTATTAAATCTAACGAATCTTGTCCGAAAAGAGCATTTGACTGTAATTCGTCAGCCTATAAAGTATCTACGCATTAAAATATTTCCACAAAATTACGATGAAAAATCTGAACAATAGTGGAATCAATGTACACAATATATAAAGATATGCAGTCTTTTGGGTTTTTTATTTTATTAATTGCAATTATTAATCGCAAGCGCGCAACTAACTGTTAGTATAGAATTATATATATTTTCATGCTTATGATATATTTGACCAATCACGTTACAAATATTTTATATTTTTCATCTAAATTATACTTATGGATTTTTTTAATTCAAAGAACCAGATTTCTTTTTAATGTTTATTATTATATTTTTATCTCTTAGCATACAAAATATATTTGTTCAAAATTTTAATTCTAATTTTAAAAAGCTATATACTTCAAAATCTATTCATCAATCCTTCTACAACAATACATTTGTAATAAACCATCTGTTTACTATCTAAATTCACTCTTATCAGAACCACACAACCCCCATGAAAAAAAAATATATAAAAAATATATTTTAAAATATAAAAATTATATATTTTAAATATATGAAAAATACATGAAAAATATATAAATTATATATCAAAATATAAAGTCCATAAATTTCCAGATCGCTACTATTACTGTCCAAACCCGGAAATGCAAAAATTTATGCTCATCACACAAATGCTTGTCCCCGTCGGGGATCGAACCCGAGCCCCTGTTGATTGCGTAGTCAGGGTCGCAGGCCGCGCTCGACCAATGGGGCGGTCGATATTAATATATATTTAAATGAATAAGTAATGTCGTTCTTTAATTAGATTTAGATATATCAGCAATTGAGAATTCAGATATACTATAGCTAGTGAGAATTTAGATATACTTTGAAATAAATACAAATCCAGTAGCTTAATAAATAAATAAGTTAGATAGTGATTAAAAAAAGCATTTATTCAAAAAAGTATGTAATTATCGTTCATCATCTACGTTAGTCGGTCACTAACTTTCGTTAATTCCTGTCTTAATGTGATGCCGTCCTACGTTCATTTCGAATGCAATGAGTTTGATGTAAATATAAGAATAAGTATATAAATTGGGTTTGTTTGAAAAAACGGGAATTTTTTGTTTTCATTGTGGACAGCAGGAAAGACAGATTGAAAGTGGGAGTATCCCGCCCAAAGTGGGACGTATGGTCACCTTGAGTATACCCTCTCAAACAAAAAAAAAAGAATTTTCAACATCTGATCATAAATGACCGGGGTCTGAGGTAACAGAGTAAAAAAAAACATAAAGACGAATTAATAATCTCCTCCTTTTGAGCGTCGGCTGAAAATAAGAAAGTGTTTCTATCTATTTCCACAAAATAATAACATATTATAATAAGAGTATATTACGATTGTATTCAGCTACCAAACATTTCCTTTGACGATTGGATTATTTTTGCAACACACTGTGCATGTGTACATAATAAGTCAACCTGACTGGAAAAGACTGTACCTGCTGAAGGAGGGTATTCAGATTTCAGAGAGTACTCCATTCTGATACCGAATATGTAAAAAATAGATACTTACATTTTTAGCTACATAACTATCCAATAAAATGTTTAGTACGGAAATTCATGCACGGCGTATAGAAGTTCATTGTTTACAAACAGTAATTTACCGAAATCGCGACTAGATTCGTTTCTAAAACGTGCGGTAACTATATACTTTTTGAATATTATTACAATAATCTTGTTGAGGTTTAATATTTTTTTAAATATATTTTCAATTTTGATTGCTTACTTATGACCATTAACTATCGTGTCCTTCAATAATCAATATTTACAATCTTTTGCTAGTCAACCTACATATTGCACCATATCTATATATTTACATATTGGGTACATAAATCTGTACTATCTGTATATTAAACTTTTTCTCCAATTTCGTAATAAATACCTGCGAGTTATATATCGATGCCTTAGTTCACAATTGCACTAACTTCAAAATTGGTAATTACGAGAAGAGCGTTTTAAACTTTTCTAAAGTTTAGAGGTGATTAGTACGATAACAAAGTAAAATAATAAAAAAATATGCATCTATTCACAAGACTATTATTGATATTTCGATACGCGCAAACGAAAGAGCACATTTAGTGTACTTGTCACTAAAAAAGTGAAAATTGAAAATTTTGCAGTTAGTACAATTGTGGACTAAGGCATCGATATGTCAGTTTGCTCATTGGCATTAATTTTGTGATTTTGAAAATATCTTTCTGTTTTCATGTCCTACTATAACTCAAAAATGGCTTGATCGATCTCTGATGTGCAATTAGATTTTTGTATTAGAACACTTTTAATCAAAAAATATTGTTTAAGTATCTGTAAAATCGGTTTTTATTTTTATTACGAGCAATAACAGTGATATCGTCATAAGAAAGCACGGTCTTGCCTCTCATTCATTTGTTCCGCGCTCTTGCGTGCATGCTCGGCAGTCCTATATATAATGTACTTTGTGTGCTCGGCTCAGGCGGAACGTGATAATGAGTCATGCTTTTTTTAGTGTGAAGCCTATTTCGCACGGGTACCGGGCGGGCGGAAGCAGGTGGGTGTTATAGCAGGGGACTCCAAGATGCTAAATGGGGATTTACTCGAGCGTCGTGGGGACCTATGGGTTTTCTTAAATTAGATGATATGATGGTCACAAAATAGCAAAGAATACATTGTCTAGTCATTCTTGAGCGCGATTTTAGTTTCTTTTATTTTGAAAGACATTATGTAAGAATAACGAAAAAAGGCAGAAGTGTATATTCTATAGAAATAATACACTGCATCAACTTAGATCTGTTATTGATATTTCTTCTTTATTATATTCTTTAATTTCAAAAAGTTTCTAAAGTTAATGCGTAGTATACCTACGCAAGTTCGTATTTATTCTCATCGTATATTCTAGTTTTGCATATTGTATGTGCATGCATAGATGTACATATTATATCGTGTATGTGCATATTCATCTACGCATACCCATTTATATTATTATGTAACAACTAGCTGACCCGACAAACGTTATTCTGCCTTTTTAACTACTCATATTTTTTTCTATATTTTCTTACCTTTTAAACCTTCCCTGGACTTCAGCAATTAATTCAAAACCAAAATTAGCCAAATCGGCTCAACCGTTATCGAGTTTTAGCGAGACTAACGAACAGCAATTGATTTTTATATATATAGAATACTAGTAGGATGTTCTTTTTTATAAATGAATTTGATAAGAGTTTTGAAATGTAATTAGGTTTTCCTAAGTTTAGTGATCTAAGTTAAGATTTCATTAAAAGTTTGTTTGTTTTACAGGAAGTTACAATTGAAGGCTCAGACGTGACGGCGTATGTGTATTTCGCAGTTATGGAATAAGATTCGGTGATACCTGTTGATATTTAAATATATTAAGTTTAACAATAAATATGCATTTTTAACGTTGTATGAGTATTCTTTCACCTTCTTACGAATTCAGCATGTCTATTATTATATACAATCATATTCCTGATAGTCTTAAATCATTGCCTATAAATAAATTTCGCAAAAAGTTGTTTGATTTGCTGTTAGATAAAACTTATTATGATATTAAAGAATTTTTAGCCAATATAATTAAATGTTAATGGGTAGAAAATTTCAATGTAGTAAAATTTTGTAAATGGTGAACATTTTGTAAACTATAAAAAAAGTACTCAAAATATGAAACTTGTAATTATAAAAATAACTTTGTAATATGAAATCATCCTTGTATATTTATAACAAGAACATAAAATAGAGAAAAAAAGACCAGCCCGCTGAGTTTCTTCCGCCGGATCTTCTCAGTGTGTGGCCGCGTTCTGATCCGGTAGTAATTCTAAAAAATCGATACAATATAAAGTTTTAAATGTAATATTATATAATGATATTTTTTTAAATATTTGCACACCATGTTGGTAACTTAATTTATTTTTAACATCTTATAACACCCATATTCTTGCAAATAACTAAACTATCTAAATAACACTTTAAAGATAATTTATAACGCAACGTATTTAGGTTGTATCTGTTATGCTTGTTCAGCGCGGGCTGATAAAGTTACGAGTGGTGCGATCCGGCGCAAACTACTTCAAAATCAGCGTCTAGCACTAATATTTCTATGCAAAGCATATCGCACTGTAAGCTCCGAAGCTTTACCCGTTTTATCAGGCGTCTTACCATTAGATTTAGAAATTCAGCGTCGGGCTTCAATGTATTACAATTCTAGGAATTTTACTAACCCAGAATTTATCAACTCACAAGCCCAAACAAAAATACGTCGCCTTTTTAATCCCGTAATCGACGTTACTAATGAATTAATTGATGAATGGCAGTCGCGCTGGTCTTGTTCAACTAAAGGACGGCATTTATATAACTTTTTCCCGTGCATCCGGGATCGCTTAAGTAAAACCTAGATAGAAATAGATCATTGTATTGCACAGTTTCTCACTAGCCACGGTTATTTTAAAGCTAAATTATTCTCGTTTAAATTAGTTCCTTCTCCTTTTTGCGAGTGCTCTAAATTCTTTTGCCTCGCATTACTCCTTTGTGGAATCTAACACCCTCGGGGGTGTTTCCGAATGGATACGACTTAGGGACCTTCAAGAAACGAGCTTATTCATTCTTAAAAGGCCGGCAACGCAGCTGCAATACCCCCGGTATTGCGGATGTCCATGGGCGACGGTGATCACTTACCATCAGGTGCACCATCTGCTCGTTTGCCCCCTCTACTATAAAAAAAAATAATTAAACTGTAAATATGAACAGACTGCACATCACATTCTTTGGGAGTGTAATCTTTGGCAAAACGAACGTCGCCAAATGCTTGATAGTATCCAATGTATATGCGGTGTAATTTATTACTCCGACCTTGTGGGTACACGTGGGAACTTCCGTGCCTTCAAACGATTTTGTCACACTTACTACTGGAAGCAAAATTAAGTTGACCATTCTGGTAGGTCCCTAATTTCCAAACTTCCGTGGTGCAATAGCAATCAGGCTTAACCTGATTGTAACAGTCTCATTTCGTAGCATTTTTATGCTTCTAACATTTTGCTGTATCCTGCTAAAAAGGGAGGGAAACAGGATGTATTTTCCTACTCCTCCTATATACTTCTGATTAATTTCGTTGCGGGATCCAAGATAGCTTAGCTTTTCTCCAGGGCACCCTGAGCTCGCAAGTCAGAGGTTATCAGGACGGTTGCCGTTGTTGATTCTGGTTTACAGAAGTTACAGCGGTGGGAACGAGAGGTGGGCCCATTGCCCTTTAAAATATATATATATATATATATATATATATATATATATATATATATATATATATATATATATATATATATATATATATATATATATATATATATATAGAAGGCGATTATAAAAACCTTTAGAAAAAAAAAAATCGAATATTTTCTATGATTAAGTTGTTAGGCTCACCAAAACCCCCACTAAACCCACCACCCCCACGTGTAGTATCTATACATATAATAAAATCGTAGGAAAGTCAAAACTGTACATTGAATAACTTTGTAAAAGAATACTTGGGGCATGATCTACACTCGATATCAAAGCCAAAAATATAGTTTTTAGAATTTTTGTCTGTTTGTCTGTTTGTCTGTTTGCCTGTTTGTCTGTTTGTCTGTTTGTCTGTATGTATTTCCGGGGTAAACTCAAAAAGTACTGCATGGATTTACTTCAAATTTTGCATGAATATTACTAATAGGTCGGATCAACAAATACGCTACATATTATCACGCTATACATGGGGCACACAAAAGTTTTGCACTTCTAGATAATCGGAACTATTTGATTTCAAATGTTATATTTTTAAAACGTTGCAACCTTCTTAGTAATTAAAAAAAACAATTGGCGGGAAATGATTCATCAATTGTTTTTTTACCACACATCAAAGTTCTACGTACGCAACGAAAATGGAATTAAGTCGAAAAGATTTTAGAGCAACGATTTTTATGATTTTAAAAGTTCTCTTTCTCCGCAAGACTGTGCCGCTCGTCTTCAAAATGTTTTGGGAGAGAAGCACCTTGTCTGAGCACATTTCTTGAAGGGTGGCCTTCAACTGCCGTCAACGAAAATAATGTGGCTACTGTTAAGCGAATAATTGAAAAAAACCCCGGATTAACTATGAGACAATTCGAGGACTATTGGGGATTGGTATGAGCCAAATTCAGAAAATTTTACACGAAGAATTGAAAGTTCAGAAATTTTGTTGTCGTTGGATCCCTCATGAACTGACAGCGGAGCAGAAGCGGGCTCGCGTGGAATGGTGCTCACAGATGCTACTGAAGTACGACGACGGACATTCTAATGCTGTTTATGACATTGTCACAGCTGGAGACGAAACGTGGAATTTACAGGCGAGAAACGTTGGTAAAAAAATTATCGCGTTTTTTTTCTCAGCTACGGGTCCCATCTGTAGAATTAATTCCACTTGAAGATAAAAAGAGTGTTCTACCATTTGTTTACCAAGGGTGTTAGAAAAAGTTTGCGAAAGAAAACCCAAAAGCCGCATTCTCCTACACCATGATAACGCTTCTTCACACACGGCCAACAAAAAAGTCATTTTTAGCTTCCGAAAAAGTACAGCTCGTCACTCATCCTGCGCATAGCCCCGACCTAGTACCCTGAGATTTCTGTATTTTCCCCAAAATCAAAGATTTGATGAGAGGTTTTACTTTTACCAACTCCGAAGAGACAGTGATAGCATTCAATCAGCACGTAGAAAACATGCCTTCAGATCTGTGGTCCTCCTGTTTTAAAAAATGGTTCAATCGCATGAAAAATATTTAAAATGTAAAGGAGATTATTTTTAAAAGCAATAAACATAATATTTTGGTTATAACATGTTGTTTTTTTAAGCTACGCAAAACTTATAGTGTGACCTACGTATACGGGGGAGGTACTGTGCGGAGTTCCGCGCGGACGAAGTCGTGCGCAACAGCTAGTTAGCAATATTAACAAAATTATTTTAGTGGCTTCTTAAGAATTGAACATATTGAGGCAAGCCTTAACCGGCTGGCCTATAGAGTACTTTGTAATAAATAGTGGCTTATTTTAAAGCTCTACAAAGCTTATTCTCAAAAAATAGTTAAACCTAAGGAAATACACAAAATAAGCAATGTGTTATGCGCCACGTAACGCACAAAATAAACAGCTGGTTAGAGTTTTGCGGGTGCGAAAAGTCGGAGCAATGTACATTTTACTTTGCGTGGTGTGAAAACAAAAGAAAAATCATAAAATGCAAATTTTGCACTTCCTACAAAAAAAGGAATTGTCAACATGACTAAATCTTCAAAATTCGCACGTTTTCTTATTTTTTCGGTACACCATCCCTCATACGCTCTATATAAAAATATTCTTACTAGACTGACAGTCGTAATCTTGTTACTTAACCTATTTCTATTCTGACGTTAAATTTCAAGTTAAATTTAATTTACGTTAAGTAATATAATGATAAATTTTAGTTCCAAATGACCCCGATAAGAGTAATAACCATAAATAAAGGTGCACACATGCACGAACGTAGGTATAACACCGAAATTATATCAATAATTATATTACCATAATAACCGCGTGTGCGCATATTTAGTACCTGCCAGTTTGCATAAAGCCCTCCCACCATTGTCTTTGATTATTTGTCATTATCTCTGCTCTAATCTCTAACTGACAAAGAGGTCAAACCAACAACTGTATTACACATGATCACGAAATGCCCGTTTAGACTTAGTCGGTCGCATATTTTAAGCAGCCGGTATATGCAATTTTTATTTCGCAGTCCTATGGCTTAATATAAAAATCGAAATAGAACAATGTACAAATTCTAATGTTTATGGATGTCGTTCCTATTTACCTGTTTTATTATGCAACTACAAGTGCACCCACGATTAACCGAAGATACGTAGTACCACACGATGTGAAAGGTAGCAAACCTATCGCCAACAGGGCATTTATCCAATCTTGGACAACGTTGTTTTATCAGAAGACTGAAAAAACTCATTTTTTAATTTGCCTGACCCGGGAATCGAATCCGGGACCTCATGTGGTCAACGCCGACACCGAATCATTAGACCACAGAGGCGATCCTATGCATATATAGACAAAATATTAGATATATAATAAAAATATTGATTATAGGTAAATCGAATATCTAGAGGTATCCTTTAATTTTTTTAAATATTTTTTTTAAATAAATCATACGAGTATTTTAAACGCTTAAAATATAATCTGTAATAAATGTAAACAAATTCCTATCAATAAATCAGTCAATATTTACACTCTAACGTATTTATTTTAAAATGAATACACCTTCATTAATAGTAAAATTATGAATGATTTCGCCCCTTACCAGGTTTGTTATACGGATCAGTATTACGACAGCTTTATGTGGGTCACCAACGTTTTGCCTTTTTGAAAACAAGTTTGGGTTGCGTCTAGATTTGAACGCTTTGCTCAGTGGTTACAATCGTATCTGACTTTGGGTTCAACGTCTACCAAGGGTAGAGTTTTAAATAGATATCGTAACACATTTTTAAACAAATAAAAATGTTAACAGTGACTGAATTTCAAACTTGACTTTGACAAACGATGTCATATTATTACTAGTGGTAGTAATATGACATCGTTATATTACTACCACTAGTATAAAGTTGACTGGGCTACGACCCATCTAACTATTACATTATTATATTTAATAACTAATAAATAGAGAACATTGCTCTTTCTCAACGGAATTATTGTAGTAATAATCAAAAAGTATGGTCACCGCGCATCACGCTATCGAGTCTAGTGTCTAGTCACAAGTACTGTAAATCGCCATCTGTAAAAATATATGCATACGTAGACGTGCATAAATATTTTACTGGATGATTACAACAAAATTAAAGTACCAATTTTGTTTACATGTACGATATCAGAATCGAGTACTGAATACCCAAATCGATTCTGTAGCTGTTAATCTGTATTTAAAATAAGAAAATATTAGGTAGATTTATGTAAATTCGCATGAATATTTGAGTGAAAACATAAGTTCGAGTGACTCAACTAAGTTATATTTAAAGTTGGTACTTAATACATAACTTTACCACCTGCAATTATACCTATTTAATTCATCCAATTCTGAATAACCATAAATTATATCATTTAATGTGTTAAAAATGGCAAATAGTATATGAGATCAGCATATTTCTTTAAGTTCAGTTGAGTCATTAATAATGTAACTATGCGCCCCGTTTTGAACGGGACTGTCCCGTTATAATCACTACATAGTATAAAACAAAGTCGCTTTCTCTGCTGTCCCTATGTCCCTATGTCCCTATGTATGCTTAAATCTTTAAAACTACGCAACGGATTATGATGCAGTTTTGTAATAGATAGAGTGATTAAAGAGGAAGGTTTGTATGCATAATAACATTCAATATATTGTAGAGAAAAACCTTAAAAACAACAAAGAAAAATATTGACACGCGGGATTTGAACCTGCGACCATTTCCCTAAAGCCGGGATGGTCGCAGGTTCA
The DNA here is from genome assembly GCA_036924255.1 of Apodemia mormo. NCBI lineage: Eukaryota > Metazoa > Arthropoda > Insecta > Lepidoptera > Riodinidae > Apodemia > Apodemia mormo. The sequence continues at coordinate 8,735,031 of JAUPFN010000010.1, read as the reverse complement.
AATCCCGCGTGTCGATATTTTTCTTTGTTGTTTTTAAGGTTTTTCCAGATTCCCAAGCACGGGGTGAGTGCTATAACACCAAAATAATATTGTAGAGAAATACTGCAATTTTTGAGTTTTCTGATGTCATGTCGTAAATAATTATATTTTTTTCCGCTTACATTGCAAACGCTGGCTAAACCCTACGAGATTTATCAAAATAATGTACTAAGTATTTGTACACCTTAAAAAGGTCTACAAAAAACTCCGCGATGGTATATGTCTATCTCTTATGGATAACCCACAATAGCATTTTTTGTCATTTACTTGTTACGAGAAATAATGGCTTTTTTTCGAAGCAATTTTAAGCAATACAGTACAAATCCTTATCCAATTAAATGCCTTAAATATATTGTTAATTTAATATAGATTAATATGGCCGTTTACAGCATGTAATTTAAATGAATATTTTCGAAGATATTACAGATTTAAAATGCAGGGGCATAGCGGTTGCGGGGTTACCGGCCGGTTGGCGGCGCGCGTGCAGTATTTTCTGAAACCGCTGGGAAACGTGTTAATTTTTTTTTTATATATATCATAAGATAGCAAACAAGCAGATGGGTCTCCTGATGGAAAGAGTCAACCATCGCCTATAGACACCAAAGATGTTAATGGTGCGTTGCTATCTTGTGGCGAGGTCTAATGCCACATGCATAAGTTTACCGGCTACCTTACCCTCCAAACCGGAACACGACAGCGACAAGCACTGGCGCTATTGCGGCAGGAATAGGTAAGGCGGTGGTACCAGACCCGGGCGAGACAATGCAGAACTCTACCACCTAGTAGCCACGATGGTAGTGACTCGATAGCCAATCGGTCGCCTTTTACGACCTGCCTGGCAGAATGGCAGTTGGCCTATTCTACAAAGGAGGCCGGGCCCAACACGGCGGAAATTTAATTTAATTTTCGGATAAGTAAATAAATATAGGACTTCAGCTGAAAAACAAAATTTAGTAAATTTTTTTAACCAAATATCACCATATAAAAATCATGCGGATGATTAGAAATAGTAATAACAAATTATTTGTTTTAGAGATTTTTTAGCCTGTTTTCAGAATTTTATGTGATCAAGTAAAGTATATTCTAACATGTAACTAGCGGCCCGCCCCGGCATCGCACGGGTAAAAAAATGATTAAAATCGATCCAGTAGTTTTGATTTATTCATTACTGACCGTGGCCCGCACGCATTAAATTTGGAGTAAAACAATTATATACTCTTTCCCTATACCATGAAGATTTCTTGCTGTCTTTGGAATATCTAAATTCATATAGGTACTACATTTTTAGTTTTTACATTTTTACCTATTTCTTTTATTTTTACAATTAATATATTACAGAATGTCTTTATATACAACGTTCACAGCTTTCTTGCCATTAGACAATATAAACATGTTTTCTTTAGAGGTTACTCCTGAAAGAGCGACTTATAGTTGGCCATGTGAAAAACAGTCAACGCTCAAATCTAAGTCTGCAACGATGAAGGTTTGACCCTGCGATTTATTAAGGCGAGGCATCGGAGCAAACGGGAAAAAATGTGCAAATAGTTGACCTTGTGGGCCATCCCTGACACTTCTCACTAAAGTAAGGTATTTTAAGCTCAAAAGAGTAAAAAATATAAGCATAGATTTTTCAGTTCAAACATCTATTTTATTAAAAATGGCAGTATTATTAATTTTTGAAAAGCTGTATATTTGAAAACGATGATGGCATTTAACTCAATTTTAAATATTGTTTTAGCTAAATAATCGATAGGTTAAAAAATTTCGGTGCTATGTCAAAAAAAAAATATTTTTAATTTTTTTCATTGATAAATCTCTAAACAAATTGACCGATTTTGATTAAATTAACGGTGTTTGACGCAGTTTTTAAAGAACAACAGCTGATAATATTTTTAAGTCAATCGGTAAATTAACTTGAAAGTTATTTAAAAAAAATTAAGTAAGTTTGCTAAAAACAACGTAATTTTAATATTTAACAAGCTATAAGTTTTGAATAAGTTAGCACGTTCCTTGGCTTCTCTGTGGTCTAGTGGTCCAGCGTTGGCGTTGACCACATGAGGTCCCGGGTTCGATTCCCGGGTCGGGCACTTTAAAAAAAAGTGTTTTTTCAGTTTTCTGAGAAACACAAAGTTGCCCGGGATTGGAAAGTGTCCGGTTGGCGATAGGCTTGCCACCTATCACATTTGTGGGACCAAGTATCTTCGGCTAATCGTGGGTGCACTTGTTGTATACCTCTGCCTACCCCTTCAGGGATATGGGTGTGAAGATACTTTTTTTTCCTTGGCTAATATCTTCAGGTATATCGTATAATTATTATTTTTTTTTGATTTTTTTGATCTAATGGAAGAAACTTACCGGGCTTTGTCTTTTTCTGTATCTTTTTAACTTCCCGCTAAGTACGTATAAGGAAGTTATTAATTTTGCCCCGATTTTCGAAAATCGAGTTTTTACCAGATGTCCACGTTTTGAAGTCCTAGGAAACTTTTCCGACTATTTGTCGGAAGTTGTGTATGACGTCAGTATGTCTGTATGTATGTATGTGTGTGTGTGCGTATGTGTGTATGTAAACATCTCATAACTTTTGAACGGCTGGACCGATCGAAACGCGTTTGATGGCATTCGATTGGATTCCGCTCCATTTGACTTCCTTAAAATTTGAACCGATTTGGTTCAGGAGATTTTCAAAATTTTTTAAAAAACACTAAAAAAAATTTTTAGCGAAACAGTATTTTTTTAATATAACTACCAGATTTATCTACCGATTCAGTACAATAACTAATCAGCTCTATTCCTTAAAAAACTACGTCTAATACATAAATTGCATGAAAATTTATCTGTTTGGGAATAATCGTTGACGAAAATTTTGAAAAAGTGTTTTTTCGACATAGTTTCGAAATTTTTCGACCAATCATTTTTTGGTATTCTACGATATTTTAATAGTAAAAAACTACGTCAAATGCAGTTTCAAAAATCAAAATCGAATCTTATTCTTAAAACTTATAGCTTTTCAAATATTATAATTACGTTGTTTTTAGCAAACTTACTTAATTTTTTTTTAATAAATTTCAAGTTAATTCACCAATTGACCAAACCAAAACCAAATCTTATTAGCTTTTCTCCTTTAAAACTGCGTCAAATACCGTTAATTTAATCAAAATCGGTCAATTTGTTTGGGATTTATCAATGAAGAAAATTAAAAATAAAATGTTTTTTGACATTGCATCGAAATTTTTCAACCTATCAATTATTTAGCAAAAACAATATTTTAGATCTCAAAAACTGAGTTGAATGCCATCATCGTTTTCAAAATATACAGCTTTCCAAAAATTTATATACTGCCATTTTTAAAAAAATAGGTGTTTGAAATGAAAAATCTATGCTTATTTTTTACTCTTTAAGCTTAAATACCTTAATTTAGTGGTAAATTTCAGGGATGGCCCGTAGGGTTAACCGCTTACACATTTTTTCCCCTGAGTGACATAGGCTATATATTTTACACCCGTGCGAAGCCGGGGCGGGCCGCTAGTATTCTACATAATTGTATAATTACTAGTATCAACAATTATTTTTCAGATATGTGACGATGTCCTGTTTTCGGAAAAATATAAACATTCCAGCAGTAGCTAAAAATTTAAACATTTTTGGCTTGACTCCAAAAATATTTACACTTTTCTAGATACATAATACAAAAAAGTCATTTGCGTAAGAATGTTCAAATGTTTTAACATATTATATAATAAATAATATATTTATGGTTAATATAATATATAAAATAATTAATAATAAATAAATAGGTATTTAGTATATAGTAAATGCCTAATTGACCTTGTATAATATTACTAATGCTTCGCATTTTATTGTTTGTCATCATCGTAATATCCCGTTTTAAGATAAACACAAAACGGCCACATTAGTTATTAAATACTTAAACTGTGGCAATACAACATTGTATCTGGTAAAGTGATTTATATGCAAGGAAATCCGTCATCTGTTTATTAGTAGATCTGACGTCTCATGGCAATGGAATTAGTTAAACAATTTAATTTGCTTGTCCTTGTAATTCGGAGCTAATATTTTATATAAAAAAATAGGACACAAGTACTCTATCTTCCAAGTGGTAGGAGATAACCTTAGGTTATAGACATCAAAGATGTTAAAATCTTAGGATGGTTATGTAAATATTGCTTTTAAAAAAATGATTAGTGAGGCGGGTACACCTACCGCCGCTTTTCAACAACCCGATGAAGACTATCGTTGATTTTTAGGACAATGAGGATCCACAGGTACATATCCAAGACATACGTTAACATACCACCACAGATTCCAACAATTTTATTCTTTTTACGATAACCTAGAATTTATTTTAATTTTTTATGTTTTTACTAAAAATACGCTGAAAAATCTATATTAATATTATAAATGCGAATTTTTGGATGTTTGGATGGATGTATGTTTGGATGAATAGATATTTGTTACTCAATCACGACTACTGAACGGATTTGAATGAAATTTCGCACACAGATAAATGATGACCTGGAATAGCACATAGACTTTTTATCTATAAAAATAGGTTATCCGCCAAAAACTTTTGCAGCTGGCTGCTCACTACAGCTAGTCATCAATGACACTTAAAATCAATAGTTAATTCAAACGTACCCCTAGTGAGAATGAGTGAAAGGTAGAGTATCTTCCCACCCTGATCCATGATTCGATATTGAAAATTTAAATTACTGATCAAGAAAACTTTTTATTTTTATTTATACTAATATTTTCTTTTATATCATTAATTCTATATCGCCTATGATAATAATACATTGCTATCCAAGTGGCGGGATGGAAATTCCACAGGCATAAGTCTACCAGCTACCTCACCCACCAAACTGTAACACGACAATGACAAGCATTAACGCTATTGCGGCAGTAATTGGTAAGGCGGTGGTACCAAATACCCGGGTGAAAAGTTTGCTCTCTTGAACTCTGCCACCTAGTCAATACCTAGTCAATAGTCAAATCACAAAGCCAATCGGTTGCATTTTACAACCTGCCTGGCAGAACGACAGTTAATAACATATTCTTCAGAGGAGCTCGGATCAACACGGAAACAATCTTAGTATATAATGTATATTGACCGCCTCATTGGTCGAGTGCCTAGCAAACCATACTACGAATCGATGATGCTTGGTCTCGACACAACAGCGACAAACATTTGTGTGATGAACATAGATGTTTATATTTCTGGGTTTGGGGGTGTATTATGTATATAACAATATTTATATATGTATTACTAACACAAGCAAATAATTTGATTACTTTGGGTTTTTATGGGTTTGGTTGATATCAATTTGTGTAATTTGTCCAGCGATAATATATTTTAGAAAAAACAGTTTGTTTTATATAATAAATACTAATAGTATATATATATATATATATATATATATATATATATATATATATATATATATATATATATATATATATATATATGTGTATATGTGTGTATATATATATATATATATATTATTTAGTGTCACGTGGAACGAGTCAACCACCGCCTATAGACACCAAAGGTGTTAATGGTGCGTTGCTATCTTGTGGCGAGGTCTAATGCCACATGCATGCATAAGTTTAACGACTACCATTTCCTATTGCGGCAGGAATAATTAATGAAAGTTTACGTTAAGTTAGCATCATAAATAGCAAACATTTGAATATCTTAGTTATTCCACACTATACTATGGTAGAATACTCTTGTACCTGTGACTTATTTGTAACTAGCGACCTGCCCGCGGTTTCACCTGCGTAACTTTTGTTTCCGTACGAATATCGAAAAGGTTTATATACTTAAACCTTCCTCAAGAATCAATCTATCTATTAAAAAAACCGCATCAAAATCCGCTGCGTAGTTTTAAAGATTTAAGCATACATAGGGACATAGGGACAGACAGAGAAAGCGACTTTGTTTTATACTATGTAGTGATATCCTGTTACATCTATATTTTTGCCTTTTTCTTTTTTCTGATGTAATGGAAGAAAGTTTGTATGAAATTTAAATTAATGGCCTGTTACTCTACTCGCGGGAGAAGCTGGGCGGTTCAGTTAGTATATTAATCTATTACATACCTATTAATATTAAAATCTCTCGATAAAAACCAGACTGATATATTTTTTACGCCGGATGCTACATACAGTTAAGGCCTTCAAGCTATTCCATAATGAGTAATATTTAATTGTTCATTCAGCTCCTTTTTAGGGTTCTGTACCTAAAAGTTAAAACGGAACCCTATCACTAAGCCTGCGCTGTCTGTCTGTCTGTCTATCACCAGGCTGTATCTCAAAAACCGTGATAGCTAGAAAACTGAACTTTTAATTTCCGTTGTCACTATAACAACAAATACTAAAAATCGTCCGTCCGTCCGTCCGTTCGTCCATCCGCAAGATAGCTCAGAGATCCATAGTAATAGAAAGCTGTAATTTGGCACGAATATACATATTAGTCACGTCAACAAAGTGGTAACATAAAATATTGAAAAATATTTTTTTTTTCAGAGTAGCTCCCCTACATGTAAAACGGGATGTTAATTTTTTTTTCACGTACCCCATTGTGTGGGGTATCGTTGAATAGGTTTTTAAAAAATATTGTAAGTTTGTGAAAACAAGTTTTCGATTAAGAGAGTCGTTTGGAAAATATAAAGCTTTTAAGTGCTAATTTTTGTTAGAGTCAATCGTCCCCCTCCTTTGCAGGCTAAACGGTTGGTTTCAGGGGTGGAAAAAAAGTCGTGGTAGTAATAAATATAATGAAAATAAAAGGAAAACTATCACGGCTTAGAAGGCTTTACAAGTTTTTGAGTAATAGCCGACACACTTATAAGATGTACTTAGAAAAGTTTTTATAGGCGGTGAACCCGTGGTGCGGATATACCGATATCTGTCATTGACGTTGAATAGCTTAAATGGTCATAGTATGAAACTTTCCTTCTTAGTCCGCATTATTGTGATGTGCACCTTCGGCACCCTACATTGCTCGTGGTCCGATACGCACTTTACCAATTTTTTTTTGCTATGATGGTACGGAACCCTTTGTGCGCGAGTCCAACTCGCATTTAGTCGATTTTTAAAGAATAGACCATCGGCTAGCAATTCTGCCAAATTCTGCCAAGTAGTTCATAAAAGGCGAATGATTGGCTATACGAACTACTATCATCGTGAATACTAGATGCTAGATTCTTGGAACGTCTCGCCAGGATTGCAATTACGTCAGTACTTGTCACTATCATACTTTTGGTATGACTTTGGCGAAAAGCTGAAGAACCCCCACTTAGTTAGCAATCAGAATGATAATGACATGTATTAGAGTGTCCTTGCATTTTTCGAGATGCCTAAAAATATTCTTCGAAAGAGATAGCGATCAAAATATATCTTACATTTCATTTTATTTTTAAAGTTAGTTTTTTTATATCATAAGATAGCAAATGGGTCCCCTGATGGAAAAGGTCAACCATATATAGACACTTAAGTTTTTTCTATATCATAAGATAGCAAACAAGCAGATGGGTCTCCTGATGGAAAGAGTCAACCATCTCCTATTAACAACAAAGGTGTTAATGGTCCGTTGCTATCTTGTGGCGAGGTCTAATGCCACATACATAAGTTTACTGGCTACCTTACCCCCCAAACCGAAACACGACAGTGACAAGCACTGACGCTATTGCGGCAGGAATAGGTAAGGTGATGGTACCAGACCCGGGCGAGACAATGCAGAACTCTACCACCTAGTAGACACGATGGTAGTAACCCGTAAAGCCAATCGGTTGCCTTTTACGACCTGCCTGGCAGAACGGCAGTTGGCCTATTCTTCAAAGGAGCCCGGGACCAACATGGGGAAAATGGTGTTAATGGTGCGTTGCTATCTTATGGCGAGGTCTAATGCCACATACATAAGTTCACCGGCTACCCTACCCTTCAAACCGGAACACAGCAGTGACAAGCACTGACGCTATTGCGGCAGGAATAGTAAGACGGTGGTATCAGACACAGTACCAGTACAGACCCGGGGGAGACAATGCAGAACTCTACAACTTGGTAGCCACGATGGTAATGACTCGCATAACGGTCACCTTTTACGACCTGCCTGGCAGAACGGCAGTTGGTCTGTTCTTCAAATGAGAACGGGACCCACACGGAGAAAATAGTTGTACGTATTACGATTGATTTATTTACTGATTTTTTGGTTGGTTGGAATAGTCGAGTTCCTCAACGCATGTTCATTTTCGGGCTTAGTGGCTAGCCTGAAAAAGTAGCACCAGAAACCAAATCTTGTAGTTATTCTCGAGGCACTAAGAAACCTAGTAAAAAACAAATGAAAAAAAATGCTATTTTGGTATATGTACCTAATATGTACCGTGTATATATATATACGCATTTAGTAAAAAGCGTTTATTATAATCTTACAACAGATACTCCAATTTTATTTATTTATATAGATTTGTTAATTCGTATACACTACCAAATGTTGTCAGCCTTTGGATTACCATAATCTTGTGACATGTTGATAACTTATTCAGAGCGATCGGTAAAAACAACATTTACAAAATACACTCGCTTTTAACAGTTAATAAAATCTGTCTGCTAGTTCATTCTAAAACGATATTTTTCGTTTTAAGAATTTCAATAACTTTTTAAAATATATGTAAATTTATCACAATGAGATTGGTATTTAGATAAGTTGCTATGATAAAAATGTTAATGTGAACGCAATAAAACTGTACCAACCGACTTTCAACATCTTTAATCTCTGGAATCCTGAATCTGATTTTCGTTAACCAAGACCAAAGGGAAAGTACACTTTGAGAGTTTTCACAGAAAAAAAGGTATTTATACAATCTATCAACAAACGATAAAGATCTGAAGTAACAAAGAAAATCTGTAAATCGGTTGACCCTGCAGGCCATCTCTGAAACTTTCGGCTAAGTTGAGGTATTTTAGCTCAAAGTAGTCATAGATAATTAAGTTTAAATATCTTCAAACTTAAAGATATACCTATCAATGATATTTGTTTTCTTGATTATCCGAAGTTTGTTAAAAACAATCCTTCGTTACATTTTTTAAACGGTAGGTATTCGACCTTGTTTTTTAAGCTCTAAAAATTTTGTCTTTGTTACGAAATTTACTTGTAAAAAATTACGAATAAAATGTTGACAAATACTTTCATCCAGGAGAACAGCTACTTAGATTTTGGAAAAAATCTAAAGTAAGTTTGTTGAAAGTAACACAATCTTAATATTTAAAAAACTGTAACTTTTGAACACTTATTTCGATTTTGATCGAATTATTCGTATTTTTGTAAAACTAAAACATTTATTTATTTATTTAAACTTTATTGTACATCAAAAATATACATTTTCGTACAAAAGGCGAACTTAATGCAACAGGCATTATCCAACAATCAACCTTTGGGCCAACAGAATGTAGCTGTGAAGGGGCCACGGAGCAACTTAGATTACATGAAATTAATATATACTATAGGTAGCAAACTTTATTGATTGGTTAAAAAATCTCCAAGTTATGTGGAAAAAACACTATCTTGAAAATTTTTCGTCAAAAATGATTGTGGAACTCCAACTAAACTAAAAACCAAAGTCCAGATTATTTTAGTTCCAATTTTAACCTTCACATTGAATTTGGCAACACTAGGCATAGGTATATTGTTTAACCTAGGAATCGAACGCAGGATTTCTATAAATCTTATAATATTGAATTATATACAAAAACAATTTATGTAATAAATATATATATTTTTTAATATAATAGCAAATGTAAATCTTATAAAAAAGCTTATCTTGCCCAAAAGGTAATATTATGTCAGAGATCTAGTAAGATTGGATTTACACCAAGCTGTGTCGCTTTTGATTTAACAACAAAATAATTGTATTTTAAATCGTAACTAGGGCTACCAATTTCCTTATTCCATTGAAATTTTGACTGTGAATACCAATTGTTTCCGAAAACTGCACTTAATTAAAGTAGGATTTTAATACATTTGATTTGCAATTTTATATTTGATTAATTATTTAATTACATATTTGATTGACTTTTCAATATTTTTATCTAAAAAACGCTTATTTAAGTTTTGAAAACTGTTGTTCTGCAATGACGTGAAATCAGAAATCAGAAATCAGAAATCAGAAATCAGAAATCAGAAATCAGAAATCAGAAATCAGAAATCAGAAATCAGAAATCAGAAATCAGAAATCAGAAATCAGAAATCAGAAATCAGAAATCAGAAATCAGAAATCAGAAATCAGAAATCAGAAATCAGAAATCAGAAATCAGAAATCAGAAATCAGAAATCAGAAATCAGAAATCAGAAATCAGAAATCAGAAATCAGAAATCAGAAATCAGAAATCAGAAATCAGAAATCAGAAATCAGAAATCAGAGATCAGAGATCAGAGATCAGAGATCAGAGATCAGAGATCAGAGATCAGAGATCAGAGATCAGAGATCAGAGATCAGAGATCAGAGATCAGAGATCAGAGATCAGAGATCAGAGATCAGAGATCAGAGATCAGAGATCAGAGATCAGAGATCAGAGATCAGAGATCAGAGATCAGAGATCAGAGATCAGAGATCAGAGATCAGAGATCAGAGATCAGAGATCAGAAATCAGAAATCAGAAATCAGAAATCAGAAATCAGAAATCAGAAATCAGAAATCAGAAATCAGAAATCAGAAACCAGAAATCAGAAATCAGAAATCAGAAATCAGAAATCAGAAATCAGAAATCAGAAATCAGAAATCAGAAATCAGAAATCAGAAGTACTTTATTCAATAAAACTTTTTACAAGTTATTTTGATGCGTCAACATTTTTTTAAACTACTACCGGATCGGAAACGCGGCTACACACTTGTTGTCTTGTAATAATCCCATAGTCTGCTTTCTAAAGCCTTGTCACTCTGGAGGAAAAAGTATTATCTAGGTACATACAAATTGTTGAATGAACAGAATGACCCGTAAGTTATGTTAAGTCCATCACGATTTGTCGATACCAACCAGATTTGTAACTGCAACTCAATAACAAGCTCGATTCGAGGATCGAACCTGCGAGTAATAGAAGCGCTGCGTAATAATGACAGCTTGGTATAGAGCATAATATTTTTAAAAGCAAGCAAGCAGATGTTTCGTGTAATAAAAAGAGGTAACCATTGCCTATAATAGATACTAAACACGATCATAACATTTTCTCACAAAAGTGAGGCTCATAATATGCATGCAACATAATATTTTCCTTGTCGATTTGACCTCCTTCTAATGAACAGATCCTCTGCCTTTCTTTTAGGCAAATTCGTCAACCTGCCAGTGCTTGTCACTAATGCCTTTTAGTTTAGAGGATAAAGAAGCCGGTACACTTATGCATGTGGCATTACATTCTATCCACATGGATGGTAATCATGGGTTTACCGGGGGGGGGGGGGCAGGGAGGAGCAGCTGCCCCTCCCCCCTGGAAATTGTTTACCTCCCTACTAACTATCTACTGTTGTATAAATATAATAAGTTTTAAAATGTTACGGTTACCAGAACCTGGGTACGCCCATGATGGTAATGTACTATTTTTGCTGTCTATAATTATTGTCCGTAAGTAATAATTATCTATTTAATCCTTTACTGTACACAACAGAACAATAACAAAAAAAATATAGTAATGGTGCAGCTACACATGTCAGGCTACGGCGAAGGTTCGCGCTAGCCCGAACTACATCGCGACACCTGCTTACGTCATAATGACGTCGCATTATCACTGGTCACCAAACCGCGTCCCGCAGGTTATATTTGTGAGCTCCGCGACAAAGCAAACAAATTACAAGAGGCCGTTCATTAAACTCTTTAATTTTATGTAACTACTAGGTGACTCGCGCAGCTTCGCCCGCGAGTAGATAAATATGTCGTCGAAATAGCTTTTAATACAAATTTCATCCCCTACTTCAGCTCTTCAGGGGTTGATTTTTGAAAAAAAATTAGCCTATTTTGACCCCGGATTTTCAACTATTTCCATGCCAAATTGCATGAACAGCTGGACCGATTTTGTCGGGACTTTCACTGGCAGATAGATAATGTGATAGGGAGTAACTTAGGCTACTTTTTTTAGAAATTTTTCCACGCGGACGAAGTCACGGGCTCAGCGCGGGCTGGCAGAACGACAGGGGTGCTTTGGTCAATTGGTAATCGTAATGCAAGCAAACGGGTTACAAGATGAAATTTATATAGGTATATCTAAGTATTTATTTTTAGTTAACTTCGTGTGCAAATTACAATTTGATATTATTATTATTGTTTATCATAATTATATTATCTATTGTGTTGGCCGCTCTAAATATATCACCCGCGGACCGAAGTTTGACGCCCACTGCAGTGACGCGTCAAGGCCCTTCGCGAAGCAGTTCAGGATATCGCGATAGCACGAACCTTCGCCGTAGCCCGATATATGTAGCTGCACCCTAAGTGATATTTTTAAAGAAAGTTACAAAAGGCGAGCTTATCTCTAAAAAAAGAGATTTCTTACTGCCAACCCGGTAAAGTGAAATACTTGGCCATAAATATAAAGTTGAAGTGTAATATACCAAAAGTTACTAAAAAACCATTATATAGTTTCACCATGTACTTCCTTCCGTCCGCGGCCGTCCGTAGCCCAGCTCGAAAATCCTTAGTACTAGAAAGCTGTAATTTGTCATGAATATACATAACTAGCGACCTGCCCACGGTTTCACCCGCGCAGCTTTTGTTTCCGTGGGAATATCGGAAAGGTTTATACACTTAAACCTTCCTCAAGAATCAATCTATCTATTAAAAAAAACCGCATCAAAATCCGTTGCGTGTTTTAAAGATTTAAGCATACATAGGGACATAGGGACAGACAGAGAAAGCGACTTTGTTTTATACTATGTAATGATTAGTCACGGGAACAAAGTGGTAAAATAAAATCTTAAAAAATATTTTTTTCACGGTAGCTCCTCTACATGTAAAGTACAGTTTATTCTGTGGTGTAGTACCTACGTTTATAGAGAAAACCGGATTGATAGTCGGTTTTATGTAATACATATAAATCCTTACCTACTAATAATATTATAAAGAGAAACATTTATATATTTTTTTCTTTGTAACGAATAAACTTAACTATTAGACCGATTTTAAAAACTCTTTCAACGTGAGAAAGTGACATTATCCAGGAGTGACATAGGCTACTTTTTTATCCGAATGAGTCAAGCTGGTTTTTTAATTGGTCCATTGATATGTTTTATTAAAATTAGCTAAGCCATTTTAACAGTAACGGAATTTCACCAAGTGCCGACGATGGAAAGTACAGAATATACAATGACATAACAATGTTATCACTTTGTTGCAGTGACTAATATTTATGTTTATGCCAAATTACAGCTTTCTAATACTATGGATCTCTGAGCGACAACGGACTGAGCGGCGGACGGACGGACGGACCGACATAGAAAAACTATAAGGGTTCCTAGTTTACTTCGGAGCCCTAAAAATACATCAAAATAATGGTACAACAATGCTGCTAGAGTTAACCTCTTACCGTGATACCAGATACTGGAATGAGCCAAGTGAGTGGATATTTACGCGGACCACAAAAAATTATAATTTCATTTATTGCACATATGCTATCCACAATTATTTGAAATAGACATCCGCGTGTTAATCAGGTCTCTTTTACAGAATATACCAACTGTCGTTCTGCTAGGCAGGTTGTATAAGAAACCGATTGGATGCGTCACTACATTCGTCTCTGGTCTAGTGGTCCACCGTTGGTGTTTACTAGATGAGGTCCCGGGTTCGATTCCCGAGTCGGGCATATAAAAAAAAAGTGTTTTTTCAGTTTTCAGAGAAACACAATTTGCCCGGGATTGAAAAGTGCGATTGGCTTGCCATCTATCACATTTGTGGGACTAAGTATCTTCGGCTGCTCATGGGTGCACTTGTTGTACCTCTGTCTACCCCTTCGGGGATATGGGCGTGAAGATACTTACTTACTTACTACATTCGTGGCTAATAAATAGGTGGTAGAGTCCCACAACGTCTCGCCCGGGTATATGGTAACATTGCCTTACTCCTTCCGCAACAGCGTCAATGCTTGTCTTTTTCTACCTTACCTTCCAGTTTGGAGGGTAAGGTAGCCGGTAGCTTTATGCATGTGGCGTTGCCACCCCGCCACGGATAAAGACGCACCATTAATATCTTTGATGTCTATAGGCGATAATTTGTCTTTCTATCAGGAAAGCCATCTGCTTGTTTACTATCTAATCACTACATAGTATAAAACAAAGTCGCTTTCTCTGCTGTCCCTATATCCCTATGCCCCTATGTATGCTTACATCTTTAAAACTACGCAGCAGATTTTGATGCGGTTTTTTTCAATAGATAGATTGATTCTTGAGAAAGGTTTTAGTATATAAACCTTTCCGATATTCCCACGGGAACAAAAGCTACACGAGTAAAACCATAAGCATGTCACTAGTGATATATAAATAAAACAGGAAATCATTTTTCAAGTCCCGAGCCAGGAGAATGGCAGAGTTCTGATGTGATAAACCTTGACTAAAAATATCAATGAATGTGTATAAATATTACTAAAACGTATTTGCGAATCTCCGGTTTTTTTCGATTCAATAAAATTACCCCCGTGCTAGTTCCGGGCTCCTTTGAAGAATAGACCAACTGTCGTTCTGCCAGGCAGGTCGTAAAAGGCAACCAATTGGCTATGCGAGTCACTACCATCGTGGCTACTAGGTGATAGATTGTCTCGCCCGGGTCTGGTTCCACCGCCTTACCTATTCCTGCCGCAATAGTGTCATTGCTTGTCATTGCCGTGTTCCGGTTTGGAGGGTAAGGTGCCGGTAAATTCATGCATGTGGCATTAGACCTCGTCACAAGATAGAAACGCATCATTAACGTCTTTGGTGTCTATAGGCGATGGTTGACTCTTCCCATCAGGAGACCTATCTGCTTGTTTGCTATCTGTATGATATAAAAAAATTAAAAAGGTTGAATATGAAGCAACGTTTTTGTCATATAAATTATTAAATTATAATATCGCTGTTAAAAATAGGGGTTGATGATAGATGGGTGAAAATTTAGGGTTGTACCTATGTATTTTTAGTGCCACATAATAAAAAAAAAAACAAAAAATAAAATAATAAAATTTGGGATGGACAACATTTACCATTTAGGGGTATAAAAAACAGAGAACAATCTACTCTCAGGCCTACTGAATATACATATTATGAAATTTTATCAAAATCGGTCAAGTTGTTTCAGGTAAGTATGGTAACTGAAAAAACTGTGACTTGAGGATTTTATATATTGATACTTAGTTTAAAGCACAAATTAATGTGAAATATAAAAATATATTCACTGGTAGGGTTTTAACTATAGTTCCCTAAAATACAACTGCTCTCATTTTGCTGGTTTACCTTGACCCATTTTGTTTTACGCTTGGAAAACAATTAAGTAATAAAAACCAAATTGCGACCGATACATAGTGCTGAAATCAATGCTGCGTAAAGTAGAACGGCAGAAAACATATCTGGGTTCTGTATGTAGAAATTGTGAACCCAGCATGGGATGATTTTGTTTTGCCTTTTTCTAAGCGTTGCCTTTATTTATTTTAAGAGTTTGTCCTCCTTTTTTATGAAGTCAGTTAGGTAAAAAACATCTTAAAAAAGAAAAAGGAATATATCATATTCCTGTGTTGGCCTGGGCTCCCTTTAAAGTATAGACAACCCTGACTCTGACAGGCAGTTCGTAAAATACGATCAACTGGATAAACATATCTCTACCATCATGACTACTAGGTTGTAGAGTTTTACAACGACCTACTCGGGTTTAGTACCCCCATCTCAACTATTTTTGCCGCAATAGCGTCAAAAACGAAAGTTGTAACCATCGGTTATGGACACAAACAATTTAAATGGTGCGTTGCGATACGTGGGGGGCGGGGCTTGAAATGCAATAGGCATGAGCCATGTACTAGCTAACTTACCATCCAAACTAGAACACGACAGCGACAAGCATCGACGCTACTGCGGCAGTAATACAGCGGTGGTACCGAACCCAGACGACACGTTAACCCTACCACCAAGTTATTAGTCTCGATGTTAGTGACACGCCTTTTCTCGCCATTTATGAGATATCTCATAAATGGCGAGAAAAGGCGTGTCACTAACATCGAGACTAATAACTAACATAACATAGGCATATGCCTAGCTAACTGCTCAGATGATATTTTCTTAAAAAGGGGCCTAGATATTAACATGGGCATATAATAATTATTATAAAAAAGATTTGTGAAATAAAGTCCTGAGGAATCCTAATTCAAACACATCTGGATCCTCGTAATATAGCGTGCACGCAGCCACAAAAGAAAAACGCAGCTTAATAGGTGAAGAGCCGGCGACTAAGATTTTTATTTAACTTCTTTTGATAACTTTTATTTATTAATTTATTTAACACATTATAGTACACAGAAAATAGGACAAATTGGACATAATATCCGTAACATAAGTTGGATGGGCGATCTTATATATACCTAAAGATATTTCTTCCAACCAAAAGGAGAATGAAAAAAATTAAATGTGTAGACTTGATGTATAAAAAATAAATACTATAGATACGTAACTAAACTACATGTATCTATTTATCATAAATTTTCTAATACAAGAATTACATACGATATTAGGAAAACTTACAATTTAGCTAGAAAATATCCTTTGATGCGTTGTTTACAGAAACCAAATGTCTGGCAGAAGTAAATCTCAACAAACTTATTGTATGTACCGAAAGAAGTACAAGGAGGCAGCAGAGTTACTAGAAGATAAACGCAACAAGATTCTAATGTTAATAGAACGACACGGGGAATCAGAAGAGTGCAAAAAATTAAAAAATTCACGGAGATGTTTACAAGCTACAGGACCTAAAAAATCTTATATAGCAAGCAAAGCATGTGAGTTTTTCTCCGCCAAATAAAAAGAAGCCATCAAAGTAATATATTTGATTTAAGTAATACTTTTATTTATTCAATCAAATTATAAACAAGCATCAAAGAAGAAGGCACAACATGAACTCGCATGTATTAATAGTGCACACTTTTTGTGTATACTATTAAATCATATACAGTTTGCAATAACTATAAACAATAATAAGCCACCAATGAGCATGTAATTATATGGGTGATTCTTCAAAAATGTGTTCTCCGTGTAATTTCCATGGTATTTTTGAAATCGCTTAATTAAAGTAAATTACAAAAACATTTTAAAAGTTTATGCAAATTTAAAGAACATATGAAAATTCGACACGTAGTGGATCTATAGTTTACCTAAAAAAAATATTGAATATTTGCGGGCCATGGAAATTACATTAGAGACCACGGAAATGACTCAGCAAGTAAAATTTTGCTAAATACCGTACCAGATATAAAATAATAAGATTCTATAAAAGTGATTTGGGGAACTATGAACGGCTGTAATATATGTTAAAACGATATTAGGCAAATTTTTTTCAGCAACTCTTTTTTTCTGAATTTCTCCTCTCCGCTAAACTTAGATACAGCAAAACAAATTAGTGATAAAGTGCGTGTGCTACACATTTCTTATTACCTTTTGCTTTTCTAAGCCATGTAATTGGAAGTGTGTGAAAAACTTAGTGTTCGCATTTTCATAAAAATCATATTAATTGTAGCGACAATGTAATCATATCGGTACATTAGTAAGTAGTCGAGTAACGACGAATTGCAGGATTTGCGAAAAATATGAATGTATGCTCAACCGAGTAGTTACCTAGCCTAACTTATGCGTAGTACTACACTTTACATTGAATACATTCCTTAACATTAAAACATTAATAGTAGACTCATTTTTGGGCACTTTGAGCATGATAATTAGACGCTTTAAATGATAATAAGCTTCGGTTTAACAAATTTAAATAAAAAAGGCAGATGAAACTGAACATCTATAGACTTTCTGGTTCACCGTGATTCACCGATTTGTCGGTTGGCGAGGTAAGTGGTGATCCTAATCGCCGCATTTTTCGACATGTTAACGATTATCGACTATTCCTAGTGATAACTGGGACCGACAGTTTTACGTGCTCATCCTAGGCACGGGAGTGGTAATACGCCACTCCGCCAGACTCTGAGCAGGTACTGAGGTTTAAGATTTTTGAGGAAACCTCGAAAAAATTTGAATAACACCTTTGCCTGACCTGGGGATCGAACCTAGCACAATAAGGCAGTCTAAATTATAAGCTTTGGATTGACAGATTTAAATTAAAAAAAATATCTGACTAACAATATTTATCACTTAATCTGATAATTGCATGAATTACAGTATAAACATTGAATATTTCATTTTAATTATTGCAAGTAAAATGAAATAGAGTAATTTCCATGAGTTTTATGTAACTTCCATGGTGTTTTATACATGGAAATTACTCCATGGAAATCACAAAAAAGCATATATTTTGAAATTTTTCGCCATTGGAAAGATATAGGCTACTAGTTTGTTACTGTCTATCTACATTTGGGAGTTAGGTATAGGACTGTAATACCCTTGTACTAAAAATAGTACGATTATATTCCAAGTATGTGACATGGAAATTCCTAAAAACTGAGAACCAAAAATTTAAAAATTGAAGAACTTAATCTTGCACCGAAATAAAGTGATTTAGGGCTACGAATACTTGACCCACAAGCTGCAGCATAAAAGCAGAATCAGAAAAACCAATCCCGATACCTCTAGACCTCACCAGTTCAGAGTAGTACCCGTCGCAATAAGCGAAGCTAAAATTTTGCCAACTGTGTGACATACTTACTTACACTCATAAAATAAAAACTTTCAGTACAATTGGATTAGACATTTAATTAGGATATAAAATGATTTGTATTTTTGAATTTTGTGTATAAATCTGATTAAAAGCGTTTGTGAATTAAAAAATATCTGCGATTGATCAGAAGACGGCGCACGTGTTACGCGTGTAAAACGTGCAAAATTAACCGGATTTGAGGTGTTGAGGGCAAATAACTTCTATATAAATGATTATTACATAATAAAATCTATATGACATGATGCATATAGAATGTATAAACAATGTTATAGTAGATTTATGTAAACATTATTTGTTTATATAGGAGATAAGAATCTGTTACGCTCAAAAAATGTACTCCGAAGAATGACCCATATTCTCTAGTTACAATTTACGCTAATATTAGAAAAAAATTTTTTTAGGACTTATCACTTACCCGGTCAAAGATCTTATGATTTTGCCTTGCAAAAAGACAAGAAAATCATTTTGGGTTGCATGAAATCACGGGCTAGTGTACAAATATATGTCTTATAGCATCTAATACTTAATGCATTCATTTGCATCGCCTTTGTATGACTGTGCATTGTCACCTTTGCTGAAACTAACAATATGAGATTTATGAATACAAAAAATAATGTTACCAAATGTACAATACTGTCAATATAATATTATATAAATATTGAAAGTAAATTCATAAATCTTTTGCAGTAGGAGGAAGTACTGATTGTCACCTCAATAATCTGAGCTTTGCTTAGGTATAGGCGCGTAAGATACCAGTTTCAAAAACTGAGTTGTGTAATTTGTTCTAAATAAGTGTTTGTCAGAAATAGCAAGCCCGAGACTGATTACGTGCTTTATTTGTTTACCCAACTTGTCTTACCACGGGATTTTATACCGTTGGCTAATCGTGGGTGCATTGATCAAACCACACGTTTCTTGTCATGACAGCATTTATTTTATGAAATAATGATACTTAGGAATACATAACGTAGCTCCTTCACTGACATAATGAGTACAAGAAAATACGAAATGTTCTAACAGTGCATGTTTGAAAATCTACCTACTGTGTAACTCTAAGATCAATGAACCACATTAGTTCATCAGGACGCAAATTCTACATACTTACGAATTATAAAACAACACCTTTCATACCATGAAATTGTCCAGATCACGAATCAGATTTTCGTAAGATTTATTCCGAATAACTAATACAATACCCATCACAGTAACAACATATTTGTCAATATTTTTGTGATTTGAATATCCAATTATCTTTGAATTTCTAAACTGTGTTTGTAAATTGTGCATTAACAACGATGATTTCAATGTTTCTCAAAATTCTTATATTTTTTTAATGTATATTTTTGAGCTTTTAAGATGTATTTACAAAATATTTATAGACTGCCAATTTTTTCATTCTATCGACAACACTGATTCCTTTTGTAATATAATTTTACTAGATTATAGAGTTCCGCAACGTCTCACCCAGTTTTAGTACCACCGCCTCTTTTCTTTTGCCACAAAAGCGTCAATACAAACCGTAACCACGATAGTGCCAACTATCGTGGTTCCGGTTTGGAGGGTAAGATTAAGCATTTGGTATTACCATGTTGATAAAAGGGTAGCAATTCACAATTAACATCTTCGGTATCTATACGCTAAGTAGTATTATTTCAATCAGGAGAGCCATCTGTTTGTTCGTTTTTATATAATTATAACAAAACATCAAGTCTCTGGCTTGTTTAATTTTAAAGAAAAGCTGGAAATCTTATTTATAATAAATTGATTGACCTGGAATTTATAGTCTGGATCTCTACTAAAGCATTTAGGCAATTGATGTAATTTAACATGAAGTATAATACAAATTAAAAATTATCGTAAGTTTCATGGTCGCCAGCTCTTAATCTACTGCACGATGTCAGGTTTAAAAATAATGGCCTTTTAGTTCTTTTTTTCGACAAGGAATCTGGAGGGACTACTTTCAAAAGCATAAGGTGTACATGTTTATCTCACGTTATTCTTACGCAAAATCACATAATAGGTATACTTGGAAACAGCTGTTTTAATTTAATACAAAGTAAATATATTATCAAAGTTACTTAGTGATCTAGTAGATAGCGTATTTAGAATAATTATGTCCCATTTTCAATCCCCATGTCAAGCAAATCTGTTATTGCGATTTTTTTGGGATTATCCCAATTCGATCTAGTCAAGTTACGAATATCTTCCTCTTGTCTCAATGTTCACAGATTCATACACAAAGTTGCTAACTTAACTTTTTTATAATAAATTAAGTTAGCAAAAAAGCAGATAGATCTAATTATGGAAAAAGATCGCCTACAGACACCAAAACTTTTAATGGTTCTTTTTGAGGCGGGATTTCATGCGTAAGTTTACCGGCTACCTTACCTTCCAAACTAGAACAAGCACCGAGGTTATTGCGGCAAGAATAGGTAATGGTGGTATCAGACCCTATCACCTAGTAGCCACTATATCAGTGACTCGCATAGCCAATCGTTCGCCTTTAAACATTCCATGTGCGTACGGTCGTCTTTTTACGGCCGTCATATTGCGTACGTTTAATGACGCCACCGCTTTTTTGGAGGAAACCAGAGCTTTACCAACTACCTGGCAGAACGGCAGATGATATATTCTTTAAAGAGAATCCATATCAACACAGGGGAAGTTTATTTATTGTAAAATAAATTTAATAAGGTTATAATTTGAAAAAAACAACATTATTTTTGTTAAATCTGTGTATAATACGTGAAGATAAAACTTCGAAATTGCGCGCACGGAGAGGAGACCGATATTTGGCTTAGATACAGATATATAGAATTATATATATAAAAATCAATTGCTGTGCGTTAGTCTCGCTAAAACGCGAGAACGGCTGAACCGATTTGGCTAATTTTAGTTTTGAATTAATTGTTAAAGTCCAGGGAAGTTATAAAAGGTGAAAAAAAAAACGGAAAAGTTGGCAGAACAACGTTTGCCGGGTCAGCTAGTATAGAGATAAAAGAAGAAATGCACAAAGTTTAAAATATATAAACTAGCTAATCCGCAGACTTTATTTTGCCATATAAATTACTTACTAGATTATACTACTACTTATAAAGTATTGAATATTTTGGTGGGGTACTGGAGAAGGGGGCGGAGGTTAATTGAGAAAAACTATCCTACTTTTTAATTTGAACCAAACAGTAGTTATTTACAAAATTTCATTGAAATCGGTTCAGTAGGTTAGGAATCTTTAGCGGACAAACAACATGACAGGTAATTTATATACAGGTACTAGCTGACCCGGCAAACGTTGTTTTGCCATACAAATTACTTGTATTGAATAATTTGATGGGATACTTGGGATGGGAAGGGTTTTTTTACATCATAAGATAGCAAACAAGCAGACGGGCCTCCTGATGGAAAAATCAACCATCACCTATAGACACCAAAGATTTTAATGGTGCGCTGCTATCTTATGACGGGTCTAATGCCACATGCATGAATTTATCGGCTACCTTACCCTCCAAACAGGAACACGGCAATGACAAGCACTGACGCTATTGCGGCAGGAATAGGTAAGGCGGTGGTATCAGACCCAGGCGAGACAATGCAGAACTCTACCACCTGAGATAATTGAGATAAGAACTATCCTATATTTTAAGTTGGACCAAACAGTAGTTATCCACAAAATTTCGTTAAAATCGGTTCAGTAGTTTCGGAGTCCATAGCGGACAAACAACGTGACACATGAAACAAGATAAGATTAACTGACAAACAACGTGACACATGAAACAAGATAAGAATAACTGACAAACAACGTGACACATGAAACAAAATAAGATTAACTGACAAACAACGTGACATGAAACAAGATAAGATTAACTGACAAACAACGTGACACATGAAACAAGATAAGATTAACTGACAAACAACGTGACACATGAAACAAGATAAGATTAACTGACAAACAACGTGACACATGAAACAAGATAAGATTAACTGACAAACAACGTGACACATGAAACAAGATAAGATTAACTGACAAACAACGTGACACATGAAACACGATAAGATTAACTGATCCGCGCAGCTTCGCCCGCGAGTAGATTAACATATCGTCGATATATTTTATGATACGAATTTTCGTCCCCTATTTCTGCCCTTAGGGGTTGCTTTTCGAAAAAAAATTAGCTTTTGTTTCACTACGAATCTTCAACTATCTCCATGCCAAATTTCAAACTCGCTTGAACGGTTTAGCCGTGAAAACGTAACAAACAAACAAGTCACTTTTACATTCATAACATTAAGTTAGGATTGTATGGATATATTTATTACTAGCTGTTGCCCGCGACTTCGTCCGCGAGGACTTCGTTTACTCCGCACAGCTCCTCCTCCGTAGGTGATAGCATGATAATATGTAGCCTATATGTTGACCCGACCTGTTTAAGTAATATTCATGCAAAATTTGAAGTAAATCCATGCAGTACTTTTTGAGTTTACCCCGGACATACATACAGACAAACAGACAAAAATTCTAAAAACTATATTTTTGGCTTCGATATCGATTGTAGTACATGCCCCAAGTATTCTTTTAAAAAAATATTCAATGTACACTTTTGACTTTCCTACGATTTTATTATATGTATAGATAAGCTAAAATATGGTCACATAAATATCTGCAAAAAGTGTTAAAAATTGATATTCGCATTAAATTTTAATATAAATTGATAAATAACTTTTTCGCTTTGCCTTGCTTAAATATTAAACACCATATATGGCCAGCAGTGTCTCAATCAAATTTATTTAGATGTGGTAACAATACACTTATCACATCATTTGAATAAATTTTTGAAATAATAACTATGTATATCCATAATATCTGTGAGATATAAATTCTAGCCTTATACGGATTTATTAGCTCACAAATGATTGCATTTGAATAAATATTTAAAATCTGCCATTAATTGTATCATTTATTCATTTGACGCCACTGTGCAATTTATATCAATGCTATGATAAAAGCAATAAATTTAATATCTTGCCACTAAAATAGGCTAAAACCAAAAACGGATCTTAATTGTCGTCAAACGGTTTCGTGACCTTTTTATAGCCTAACCCAACTAATTTTCTTTAAAACATAACATTAAACTTTAGTCAATAGGATAATAATACACTTTTTGCTTTCTTCAAAAAAAAAATTAAGCTGTAATAATGATTTCAGTAAGTATTTTTTATGTTTCAAAGCAAACTAATCAAACACGTGGGTTTCCTGATGGAAACTCGGAAATCTACCCAGTGGCGTAGCGTGCCTCGGAGGGGCCCTATATCAAAATTAGTTGGGGGGCCAAACGAAGGGTAAAGAAGAAATAAAAATACGTATATTAAATTAAAATAAACATTTATTGATTATAAGTTATCACTTCCTCCTATCAAATAATTTAAATTAAATAAACACTTTTCTTGTCTTTTTTCGGCAAATTCATTTATTAAATCATCTACAGCTGAAGACGATTTCAGTTTAGAAGAAAGTTCAGTTCAGAATTTCTGCCTCTATAGAAAAGAGTGACAAATCTCATCGCCGTTTCTGTCTTATCAAAGTCCTTAGGTAATTTTTTATCAGTTTTAATTTTGAAAACTCTATTATACAATATATTAACAACGAGATTAAGTGACATTGTGGATAACATTCTCCTAATTTTTATTTTTTGCTTTTAAAGTTCTGTGCCGATAAATTATATGGACCACTTAGTCATATTATAAACTTATCGAGCAGGACGTATTTCTAGAACAATTAAACAATCGATAATTAAGCCATTACTTAAGAAAGGAAATTGAACAGATATAAATAATTATAGACCGGTAACAATTATACCTATAATAGCAAAAATATTTGAGAAATCAATGTACACTAGAGCTTATAAGTTCTTAACAGATCAAAATATATTTTCACCAAGTCAGTTTGGTTTTAGGAATACTTTAGTATGTTTTAGTTTAGTTAAAGATATTACAGAAAACTTAGATAATAATTTAACTTAATAATATTAATAAAGCCTTAATACATTTGCCATCTTTCTAGACACGAGTAAAGCATTTGATTATGTAAGTCATGGTGGTATTTTGTTTAAACTAGAAAAATATGGAGTAAGTGAAATATGGAGTACCTGGAAAATCGTCAACAAAGTGTTCAAATTGATAGAATAGATAGTAACAAAGTAAAAATTGTTCTTCACTTTAAATATTTGTGGTAGTAGTAGTAGGTAGTAGTTAATATTTGTGGAGTACCACAAGGAAATATTATCCCTTAGCTTTTATAACTAGTATTAATGACCTACCAAAGAGTATCGAAGAAAAATGCTTTTTATTTGCCGATGATACGTTAATAATAACAGATAAAAAGATTGTAGAAAGTGCGATTTAAAAGAAAAAATTAATAATAATTTAGAAGCAGTAATTAAATGTATATGTGCCACCGTGTCGGTTGGAAATGTTTGTTAATAATGTGTATTATATGTGTATTAGAATATTTAATAAACTACCAATCACAATTAAATCGTTAACTTTAAATAAATTTAAAAAACGACTACACCAGTGGCTTATGATAAAATGTTATTATTATTCGATGCAAGAATATTTTACTGATAATGATAATTTAATGCATGAATAGGAAAGAAGAAATAATTTTATATATCAAAATAATTTAATTGAATTTGAACTTATCTCAATTAAATGGTTGCTATTTAAGTGTAATGAAATTAATTTTAATTATTAAATTGTAGACATTTATTAACATTTACTGACATTTATTTATTGACATTAATATTTTGTAATTTTAATGTATTAACTACAGATATTTTTATTACTATGATTATTACAATTTTCGTTAATATTTGAAATACTCTATTGACATTCTTAATCTTTAATTTTAGCTAGGTTAAATATAATAATTGTTAACGTAAATTTTAGATTTACATATTACATTAACAATTTAACATGTATTTGCACACTCAATGAGTAGAATAAGTTTTGATCCTGTTAAAATTATATTTTACCAACTGTATAATTTGTACATTACTCTGGTAAATAAACAATATGATGTTATCTTGTCTTGCTTACACGTATGGCCCGCCCTGGCTTCGCTCGGGTGCAATATAAGCGCACATAAATATATTTTTATAGCAAATCTTTGAAATTCTCGGCTTTTTACGATATTATGCATGTATTATATTTGCATATAAACCTCTTGAATCACTCTGTCTATTGATGAAAATTGCATTAAAATCCGTTGCGTAATTTGAAAAATATAAACGAACACACAACGTAAGCGACTTTGTTTTATACTATGTAAAGATATTTTAGTATTTATATATATATATATATATATATATATATATATATATATATATATATATATATATATATATATATATATATATATATATATATATATATATATATATATATATATATATATATATATATATATATATATATACACATACGTACGTATATAGTATTTCCATGTTTTCATAACACCGTCGAGTAACACCTATGTCATTGTCACAGCAAATAATTTGCTTATTTTCGGTCAGATCATTTCGTGTAATTTGTCCAGTGATTTTTTTCTATACTAATAGAAGAATAAGAAGAAAGATTTGATTGTTTGTTTGTAACGATTTAACTCAAAAACTACTAGACCGATTTTAAAAATTCTTTCACCTATAGAAAGCTACATTATCCAGGAGTGACATAGGCTACTTTTTACCTGACTGAGCAAACGAAAGTAATGATTGTTGGTCACGCGAACGAAGTCGCGAGTGACTACTAGTATATTATAAGATAACAAACTAGCAGATGGGTCTCCTGATAGAAAGAGTCAACCATTGCCTATAGACACCAAAGATGTTAATGGTGCGACGCTATCTCGTTGCGAGGTCTAATGCCACATGCATATGTTTACCTGCTACCTTACCCTCCAACCAGAATACGACAGTGATAAGCACTGACGCTATTGCGGCAGGAATAGGTAAAGCGGTGGTATCAGACCCGGACGAGACAATGCAGAACTTTACCACCTAGTAACTCACATAGCCTCGTAGTGACTCGCATAGCCAATCGATCGCCTTTTACGACCTACCTGGTTCAACGGCCCATTCTTCAAACGAGCCTGGACCAACGCGAGGGAATATTTATTATTATTTATTAATTATTTTAAATACAATATCGGATATTCTCAATGGGACAAATTTACGAGCAGCTCTAGTTTTTTTAAAATGGAATGAAGACGATATTAAAAAACTTGTTACATAATAATTTAAGAAAAATTGAATAGTCCTTAAAAGGACCATCTGTTTGAGAGTGAGTGAGAGTAAAAGGTGAGAAAGAGGGACAAGAGAAAAGGGGAGGTGTGTAGAGTAGGAGGGCTGAGGAAAGTGGGTAGAGGAGGGTGAAAAAATGTGAGGGGATAAGGAAGGAAGAGATAGGATGAGGGAAAAAGAGACAGAAACTGACGGAAACAAGCGGACATAGCCGAAAACAGGCGAAGGGGTGGGGAGAAAGAAGAAGAGAGCGGAAAGAAGGGGAGAAAAATAGGGAAAATAAAAAACTTCTTTCCAACCGAATGTTTTAGACGCTCACGTATTTCTTTTATACAATACTAGCTGTTGCCAGCGACTTCGTCCGCACGGACTTCGTTTACTCTACACAGCTCCTCCTCCGTAGGTGATAGCATGATAATATGTGGCCTATATGTTGACCCGACCTGTCAGTAATATTCATGCAAAATTTGAATTAAATTTGAGTTTACCCCGGACACACATACAGACAAACAGACAAAAATTCTTAAAACTATATTTTTGGCTTCGATATCGATTGTAGATCACGTCCCAAGTATTCTTTTAAAAAAATATTTAATGTACAGTTTTGACTTTCCTACGATTTTATTATATGTATAGATTATACTGGACAAATATATTTAAAAGGGTTGTTCTTTATATCTGTACTTATATAATTGTATTAGGAATATGAATGCAAGAGACATAGTTTATATACAGAAAAAATAGAAAAAGCACTAATTCAACACTCTGTTTAGGCGTGCAATATTACAGTGAAATTAAGGAAATTTTATGTAGAGATAACAAGACAAACCTTCAAGGATTCGTGGCATATGGCACTCGGTTCTCTCTGCTTACCCTGCAAGAGGGCTTGTGTGAAGATATGTATGTATTTGTATATTTACTAGCTACATAACATTCATGACCTGTCAAATGTGCCTGTAAAGGTAATTAAAATTTAAAAAAATCGATTTGATTTGACATATCCAAACTGGTCCAGCTACAACCACTGAACTACTGAGTTTACTATTTGTCGTTAACGAACTGGTCTAAGCAGCCATAGTAGGACTAACACATAATAATACGTCTGTAGATCATATTATCTCGTAGTTGTATCACTGGGATTGACATATTGTAACAATATGTCCATGTATCAATGTTGAGAAATATCGAGTTTGTGAAATGTTAAACTGCTCTCAATGCATGTCGACATATAAATTTAATATGTAATTTTAATTTATATTTTATATCATTATAAATGCAAAAGTTTGGATGTTTAGATGGATGGATGTTTGGACGGATGGATGTTTGGACGGATGGATGTTTGTTACGAAATATACGCACTTAAGGCGAGGCATCGGGACAAACGGGAAAAAACTGGTTTGCTAAATCACGGTTTTATATTATATTGATTGTTAAATAACAATTTTACAAAAATTACACGATATACCTGAAGATATTATCTAAGGAATGTGCTCACTAATTACATGATAGAATGTACTTTATTTGATCATATAAAATTCCGAGAATAGGCTAAAAAATCTCTAAAACAAGTAATTTGTTAATAATATTTCTAATCTTCCACATGATTTTTATATGGTGATATTTAGTTGTACATCCAGAAAAGAATGTGCTAAATGTTGGTTTTCGGCTGAAGTCCTATATTTATTTATCCGAAAATTAACACGATTCCCAGCGGTACCGCGCCGCCGCGCCCATTTCCTATATAATTGACGCGCGTCAAAATACCTCGCCTTTATATAAATACATGATGTTTTTATTTCGGGTCTCGGGATATGCGCGATCGCAGTGCCTCATGATCTATATTATAATATTATAAATGCGAAAGTTGAGATGTCTGGATGGATGAATGTTTGAATGGATGGATGTTTGTTACACAATCATGTCAAAACTATTGAACGGATTTGGATGAAATTTGGCAATTAGTTAGATAATGACCTGGATTAGCACATAAGCTATTTTTATCCCTAAAAATGATTTATTTCCCCGGGATTCATCACAAACTTTTATAATGCAGCGGACTACACACTGCAGCTCTACTCAGTTCACGGAATCGAACTAGTGGAGCGCTCTTTCTATCACACAATCGCTTATAAAATACAGGGATGCGAAATCCCCCGTGTTGATCCCGAGCTCCTTTGAAGAATAGGCCAACTGCCGTTCTGCCAGGCAGGTCGTAGAAGCGGTCGCCTTTATTGGCTATACGAGTCACTACCATCGTGGCTACTAGGTGGTAGAGCTCTGCATTGTCTCGCCCGGGTCTGGTACCACCGCCTTAACTATTCCTGCCGCAATAGCCTTCCTACATCGAATTGCAGGCTGCGCTGCTCATCGCGTCTACGCGGACGAGAGGAAATGCATTGTCCATCGTTGTTTTTCTTTGCTGACTATAGAAAGTTAACAAATTAAAAATTTGTTAACTTTCTATAGTCATATAATTAAAAATTTACAATAATGTTTGCTGTCTTTCTTTATACTTTTCCCCGTGTTGGTTCCGGGATCCTTTGAGGACTATGCCAACTGCCGTTCTGCCAGGCAGGTCGTAAAAGGCGACCAATTGGCTATGCGAGTCACTACAATCGTGGCTACAGGGTGGTAGAGTTCTGCATTGTCTCGCCCGGATCTGATACCAACGTCTCACCTTTTCCTGCAGTAATAGAGTCAGTGCTTGTCGCCGTCGTGTTCCGGTTAGGAGGGTAAAGTAGCCGGTAAACTTATGCATGTGGCATTAGACCTCGCCGCAAGATAGCAACGCACCATTAACATCTTAAGTGTCTATAGGCGATGGTTGACTCTTTCCATCAGGAGACTAATCTGCTTGTTTGCTATCTTATGACGTAAAAAAAACTGCGTCACACGAGGGGATGTCATTTTCTGTTTAGAAGTTAAAGATAGTATTACAGTATAAGTATAGAATTATAGATTATATTATAATCACAAAATAACAAAAAGCAGCTGGTTCTTCTGATGGAAATAGAAAACCTTAGTGTATTGACAATAATGAAGTTGATAGTGCGTTGCTATACATTTGGCGGGATGATATTGCCATATGGATAAGTTTACCGGCTACCTTACCCTCCAAACAGGAACATTGACAAGCATTGACGTTATTGCGGCAGGAATAGGTAAGGTAGTGATTCCAAGCCCGAGCGACACCTTGCGGAACTTAGAGCTCCGAACTCTACCACCTAGTCATCTCATTCGGAATGATAAAACAGTACAACATGACTTATTTCTATTTCTTCACAATATAATACATTTACAAATGTATGAATTTTTGACATTGATTGGGGCGTTTGCTCATATGCGCGGCGACACGTTTCCTTCCCAATGGCCTGTCTATTAGTATTCGTGTGGTCATTACTTCCAACCAAGAAAGCTGTGTGTTTTTTGTTATCTTATTCTAGAAACACTGCCACGTTAGTCGAAATGGTTAGCGAACCTATCCACAAATTGGAGGGGCTCGGGTTCAATTCCCAACAAGGACAAACATTTGTGTGATCGCTTGTCAATTCAATGTCGCTTGTCAAGGTCAAACGTCATTGCTTGTCAAAGTCGTGTTCCGGTTTGGAATGTAAAGTAGCCGATAAATTTATGCATGTGGCATTAAGACCCCGCCACAAGAATAGCAACGCACCATTAACATCTTTGGTGTCTATAGACGGTTTTCACTTTCCATTAGGGCAGCCATCTGTTTATTTGTTATCTTATGATATAAAAAAATATTATGATTCATTTATTTAAAAAAATCGGCCAAGTGGGACTCGCGCACGAAAGGTTCCGTACCATCATCTATTCAAAATACGAAATAAACACGTTTATTGTACGGGGACCCCCTTTACATTTTCTGTTTTTTTTTTATTTTTAGTATTTGTTCAGTATTGGAACATAAAATGAAAGATGTTGGATAATTTGCTGTTTAATTATAAAGGTACTAGCTGACCCGGCAAACGTTGTTTTGCCATTCATATTAGGAATCCATAGCGGACAAACAACGTGACACGTAATTTATATAAGTCTAAGGGATTGTCCTTCTACGCAGCGAAAATGACATTAAACTTTATATGGTGGTTAAGTATTCTTAAATTTTCTAATTTTCCGCCCAATTTACTTAATATTTTCTTTTATAATAACCTTCTCCTTACAATTAAAAACACAACAAAAAAAATTACCGAAATTGGTCCAGTCATTCAGGCGTGATGTTGTGACCAAGGAAAATAGGGATTGATTTTTATATATATAGATTACATTTATGTAGATTTCTGGGAGGCTAATAATTGTGTCGTCTTTTTAAACTTGTAACGAGCGTTGATATGACGCGTAGGCTGTGAGCGAATGGGCTGTGAGCAAAGACTGAAAAACGAAAAACTGAAAAAAAAACAGAAAAACGTGCGCCCGTACGCACGCTGCTCCTCGTTTTTCAGTCTTCTTACATTTGAATTATTGGCGCGAACAGTATTCGTTGTTATAGCGGCAACGGAAATACATAATTTGTGAAAATTTCAGCTTTCTAGCTATCATGGTTTATGAGATACAGCCTGGTGACAGACAGACAGACGGACAGACAAATAGGGCCCCATTTTTACCTTTAGTTACGGAACGCTAAAAAGACCCTTAAGGGTCTTAGGTATCTTTTTATTGGGTACAAGTACACGTCTAATCAACCTTAAGTAGAAATGTCAAATGGCACAGAACATATAATTGTATCACTCTGGCTGAGCCATGGAACTATTGAGCACTCTACTCACTCTCTAGTCTGGTGTCGCTGTTCCATCCCGTAAAGCTATCAGTTAATTTTTTTTTATATCATAAGATAGCAAACAAGCAGATGGTTCTAGCGTGGCGAGGTCTAATGCCACATGCATAAGTTTACCGGCTTCCTTACCCTCCAAACCGGAACACGACAGCGACAAGCACTGACGCTATTGCGGCAGGAATAGGTAAGGCGGTGGTACCAGACCCGGGCGAGACAATGCAGAACTCTACCATGTATGTATGCGTGTGTGTGTATGTGTGTATGTAAACATCTCATAACTTTTAAACGGCTGGACCGATCGAAACGCGGTTGATAGCATTCAATTGGATTCTACTCAACTTAGACTTCCTAAAAATTTGAATCAAGTCAGCTTAGGAGATTTTGAGAAATTTTTAGAAAACCCCAAAAATACTTTTGGCGAAACAGTATTTTTTAAGATAACTTCCAGATTAATGTACCGATTGAGTACTAAAACTAATCATCTCTATTCCTCAAAAAACTACATCTAATGTATAGATTGCATCAAAATCGGTTTATCCGTTTGGGAGCAATAGTTGACGAAAAAATTAAAAAAAGTGATTTTCGACATAGCTTCGAAATTTTTCAACCAATCATTTTTTGGTATTCTACAATATTTTACTACTAAAAAAATACCTCAGATGGCATTTCAAGAATCGAAATCGAATCTAATTTTCAAAAGTTACAGCTTTTCAAATATTAAAATTACGTCATTTTTAGGATATTTACTTTATATTTTTAAAATAATTGTCAGGCTAATACACCGATGGACTTAAAAATCTTACCAGCTTTTTTCCTTTAAAAACTGCGTCAAATTAATTGGATCAAAATCAGTCAAATTGTTAAGGATCTAATAATGATAAAAATATTTGAAAAAAATGTTTTTTGACATTGCTACGAAATTTTTCAACCTATCGATTATTTAACTAAAGCAATATTTCAGGTCTCAAAAATTGAGTTGAATGTCATTCGAAGGATCAAATTCAATCAGCGTTACCATAATATACAACTTTTCAAAAATCAATATACTGCCATTTTAACAAAATAGATGTTTGAACTGAAAAAATCTATGTTTGTAGTTTTTACTCTTTTGAGCTTAAAATACCTTAATTTAGCGGGAAGTTTCAGGGATGGCATGTAGAGTCAACCGCCTACACATTTTTTTTTTTGTTGTACCGTAACAATATTACGTCTATGTATCATTGTATATTGTATATGTAGAAATATCAAGTTTATGAAATGATAAACTGCACTCTGTTCTTGTCGTCATATAAATATTACATTTTAAAATTTGAATAATTTAAACATAAATAAACATTTAGTTTCGAAAATGTATGGATTCAGACAATAAAATTAACAAAATAAATAATTTTAAGTAGTAACCGGACGAATTCACCCACCGTTTCTGTACAAATTTTAATGTACATATTACAAATATATATATATATATATATATATATATATATATATATATATATATAAAAGGCAAAAGTGACTGACTGATGTGATTATGATGATGCACAGGCCAAACCTTAGGGCTAGAAACTTGAAATTTCGCACACGCATATCTCTTATGATGTAGGCATCCACTAAAGAAGGATATTTCAAAATTCAACCCCGATAGGGATGAAATAGGGGATAAAAGTTTGTATGAAACTTTTTAATCCCTGGACATATTTGCGTGAAATTTCTTGAAAATGGATTGAGTACAAAAAATGAATTATGTGGTTAAGCGTTTTTCAAAATTCGATCCCTAAAGGGGTAAAATGTGGGAAGTAGCTTATAAAGAAAGGTTAAATAAATTCTAAGGTATATATGCGCGATCGAAGCCGCGAGTAACAAACAGCTAGTATGTTATATGTCAGGAATCGAGTTTCACAGATTTTTCAGAGCTTTTCCAGAAATTCAGTTTCCAAACCCTATGTACTTTAAATTAAGACTATATTTTTATGACTTAATCACAAATATAGCAAAAACAACAACATATCTTCACGCCAAATCCCTTACGAGGTAGGCAGGGAGAATTGAGTGCAATTTTATGTCCCAGTCCAGACAGGCTTGCCTTGCTTCCTGCACATTCATAACTCTCTTAATACACACGAAGACTCTTGACACCACCTCCGGATGGCACCCAACCGATTTGATCATTAAATATAGTTATCTATTTTTCCCTGTATTTGTAGTGTAAGACGATACTACTTTCAAATTTCAAAATTTTAATACTCAATACTTTATTGCGTCATATGTTATACATTTATAGGTGTAAATTACATATTCTAGGAACAACATATGTACCCTGATAGGGTGTAGCAATGCAGAGGCGGACTGATTCACTTTTCTGAATAAAATATGTTTCTTATTAAAATTTATCATTCAAAAATTCGCTTAAAGTGTAGTAACATTTATTTATCAATAGGTTCTTAACATCGCGAAGAAATATTTTACAATTTTCTTCCGATTTAAGTTTTTCGGCTAATTTATTAAATATTTTTACAGCCATAACGTTTGGCCCCGCCCTTTTTGTGTGCATTTTAAGGTTTGAGATTGGTAATTCTAGATTGTATTTGAATCATGTTGTAAATTTTCGTGGGTATTCAGTTTGTTTTTTTTAAAGAACTGGGGATATTTAACAAATTTTAATATTTCGAATTAAATTAAAAATAATAATTAATAAATATAAATTGAAGGAAATGTTAATATTTTTAGTTTTTTGAAATACGGCTTACAGCTTTCTGGTTGTTAACAAGAATGCGGATGCACTTTTTTGGGATATAAAAAGATCCGTTGCGTTTACACTATTATGTAGCCTATTAATTTTTTCCTTTGAGAATGCCGAAATATACACGTTTTTTTGCGGCATAAACAGCCATATTTTTCTTACGTTAACTTAGAAGTTTGATTTTTTTTTCATAGCTTCAAAAAAACTGTAGACCTAAGCATGATTTTATTTTAACTCGATATTACCACGCGTTGTAGAGATGACAGATATACGGGCAACAAATTGATTCTAAATGGGTTCCGCTTTTTCTTTTGAATGAATGAAGAAAACTATTGTGCACAAACTTACAATTTAAAAATTACATGTGTAGTATAATTAATTACTATAGGTACTCGTAGTACACAAAATTTAATTAATATCTATTATATATTCTGTAAATCACAAATTCAAGTGCATTTTCAGTTAACCTACATTTTTGAAAGAATTTAATGATTTCGCAGTTCGCACGTCTAATGTTAGTAGGTAGCTTGTTCCACAGCTTAAAATGTTCATAAAACATGAATTATGTGCAGGCATAAGCAAGGAAAGATTTTCACTTGAACGCAGTTTCATAACCTCACTTAAAGAATTCAAATCTTTCCTTTAAGTAACCTGGAGTAATTGGATTAAACAGCACACAATATAAAAAAAAGAGAATATGAGCATCACGGCGAAGTTTAATAGGAATCCACTTGTATTGAGAACGAAACTTGGATACATGATCATATTTACATAAGCCAAATATGAATCTAATACATATATTCTGGAAACGCTCAAGTTTATTTAGCTGCTCTTTGTTAAGGTTAACAAAGCATACGTCTGCATAATCTAGTATTTATTGGAAGTAGTAGAGATTCAGCAAGTGCAACTTTGGTAGGTATATGTAGTTTTATTCTTTAAACGCCTTAAGGAACTTAACTATAAGGACGCAAATAATTTTTTGCTAAGTTCTTTAATGTGAAAGGTCCATGAAAAGGTGCTATCAAAATATACTCCTAAATTTTTAAAGTGCAGAATCAAAAAAATTAAGGCATAAATGAGAATATTTATTGCAATATTTATGTATAGATCACGTGCTCTAGGGTGTACCTTCTGAATATAAGACACAGCCCACCCGCACTCCCTCTCATCCTCCATATAGGTACACCTATGCGAACTATTAACATATTTGCTGCTGTATATAGGCCGCCTCTTTTTATCAGGATACTGTTGTTTTTGGTATCTTAAGTTATAAAAAAACACTTGTTTTGTTATCCTATGATGTAAAAAACAGAAAACCATAACAAGGACATAAAACCATTGCTAAAAAACAAAGATCGATACATCACCAAACGCTACAAGATTTCTCATGTAACGACACACGTACAATCAGACGGTAAATACCGTTCCCACGAATGTAGGCGGATGTGCCTTGAGCTATCCATAAGGGAATATAATCTCTTGATTCTATATATCGAGCACCTACTAATTAGGAAGTAGCATTGTTTTATGAATTTAACCTATATTTTTCTTGCGTAACTTGATAATTTATGCTATTGTACTGGTTTCATGAGATTTGGTATATTTTTTATCGCCTCTATGGTCTAGGTGTTCAATCGATTCCCGATTCAGGCAATTCAAATGTGTTTTATAAGTTTTCTGTTAGAAACAACCACGAAATAAAAAACGTTGCCCGGGATCGGATAAGAGCCCGGTTATTGGCTTGTCACCTATCACACTGTGAGACCGTATCTTCGGGTAATCGTGGGTGCACTGGTTGTACCTCTGCCTACCTCTTCGGGGATATGGGCGTACTCTGGTATAGGCGTAGTGAACCAAACCGCGATTCACCGGATTGTCCCTTGTCAAAATTGGAGGTGATCCCTGTCATCTCATTGTACCTGATTACGAATATCACTCGCTTCTTATGATAACCGGAACAGCTTAGTGAGCTTATTCGAGGCACGAGGGTGATATTTGATAACACGAGATAGTGCTGCTTCTGAGTTTTCGAGGACCTTCGAGCTGCTTCGAGGACCCAAAAAGAATAACACTTGACACGGAAATCAAAACTATTCATGATCATAGCCGACTAGGCTAACCTCCAGACCACAAGGCTAGGTATTATAAGTCTATTCAGCAAAATAGGATAACCTAATATTAAGTATCTTCACGTTCGTATCCCTGAAGAGTTAGGCAGAGGTATATATGCGCCCACGATTAACCGAAGATACTTAAGTCCCACCATGTGATAGGTAAGCAGCCTATGGGCAACCGGGCACTTTTCCAATTTCGTCTTTTGCATCCAATCCCGGACAACTTGTTTTTATCACAAAACTGAAAAAACAAAATTTTTGATATACCCGACCCAGGAATCGAGCCCGGGACTTCATGTGGGCTACGTCGGTCACCAGACCACTAGAACACAGAAGCGATTAATATAATAACCTAATACAGCAAATAGATTAATTACATCTTTCTAAAATAAGTTTGCAATTCAATTCATCGGTCCTCAAATTCGTTAGTCTGATACTAGGTCACATACCCACGTTAATTTTGACAAATGGAGGCGCCGCGTTATCTGATAGGGTGACCTCGGAGCGCCGTGACTCGCCCACATCCGATATTAAACTGATCTGATATTGTATGGTCTAATTGTTACTTGTGACTTTTAACATTCATAAATAAATCATATAAAATAGTATCTCGTACGCTCAACAATTGTTTTTTCCGATCAGGGTTCCTTTAAAACAGATCAACAGCCGTTTTGCCGGGGGGGTAGTAAACGGCGACGTATAGCACGTATTACTACCATCGTGACTACTATAGGCGGTAGAGTGCCGCAACGTCTCGCCTGGGTATTTGATACCACCGCTTTACCTATTTCTGCCGCATCAATACTTGTCATTGTCATGTGTCGGTTGGAGGGTAGGGTAGGCAGTACACTTATGCATGTGGTATTGCCACACGGATAGCAAGACACCATTAACAACTTTAGTGGTTTTCATTACATCAGGGAGCCATTTTCTTTTTTGCTGTCCGATTATATATAAAAATTTATTATTCACTACTTTATTTATTTACTACTTTGCGAGCGTCAGAGACAGACATGAAGAGCTAAATGTCTGTATTTCGCATTTATAATATGTATGGGATGATATGCATTAGAAATACATTAAATTAATAAAAATAAACATTACACACGCTACATCTACATACCACACGTTATAAAATACACAAAAATATACTACTTATTACAGGCCATCCATAAATTATGTCACACGTTAAAGGGGAGGGAGGGGGTCGACGAAGTGTGATATTGTGTGACAAGGGGTAGGGAGGGGTCTCAAATTTTGTGACATCCCATTTGTTTTGTTTTTAAGATGTTATTGGAATAGGCGTTTATCTTCCATCGCACGTGGCGCAAAGTGTCGATGAAGACAAAGATGGTACACGCCTATCCAAAAGAAACCTATTCACTCTAATCTTAAAAGTTCCAGGACTATGTTTGTCAGGAAAAATAGACGCAGGCAGTTTGTTCCAAGCCTTGGCGACTCGAGCCAAGAAAGAGTTGTCATAACGTTTTGGTCGATTTTTTGGTATATCAACAACGTACGGATGGAACTTCTGCCTGCGTCTAATAGTCCGATAAAAGAATGGGGAGGGTCCAACTAGTTCGAAGAGAGCTTTCGCACACTCACCTAAGTGCATCCTGTAAAAAACTGATAGGCTAGCGACCTTACGACGATGCTCAAGTGTTTGTGATTTTCTATTTGTGAGCTTATCGTCGTTTATTAGTCTACAGAGTCTAAAGCTTCTAGTTGATATTTGGATGAACCCTCTAAAAGGTGACTGCAGTAGGTACACCATGTATGATCGAATTTGGGCCGTGTACAGGTTTAGGAACTGTTCACAGCTGAAGTATTCCCTGCAAGGGGGTGCAATTGCAACCCCCTGTCAGGAAAGAAAGTACATAAAAAATGTGTAGGCAGTTGACCCTACAGGCCATCCCTGAAACTTCCCGCTAAATTAAGGTATTTTAAGCTCAAAAGAGTAAAAACTATAAAGATAGATTTTTTCAGTTCAAACATCTATTTTGTTAAAATGGCAGTGTATTGATTTTTGAAAACTTGTATATTTTGGAAACACTGATTGAATTTGATCTTTCGAATGACATTCAACTAAATTTATGAGATGTGAAATATTGCTTTAGCTAAATAATTGATATGTTGAAAAATTTCGTAGTAATGTCAAAAAACATTTTTTTTCAAATATTTTCATCATTAATAAATTCTAAACAAATTGACTGATTTTGATCCAATTAACGGTAT
This sequence comes from Apodemia mormo, assembly GCA_036924255.1. Lineage (NCBI taxonomy): Eukaryota > Metazoa > Arthropoda > Insecta > Lepidoptera > Riodinidae > Apodemia > Apodemia mormo. Next base: position 8,695,932 of record JAUPFN010000010.1, on the reverse strand, counting down.
TTGACGCAGTTTTTAAAGGAGAAAAGCTGGTAAGATTTTTAAGTCCATCGGTGTATTAGCCTGAAAATTATTTTAAAAATATAAAGTAAATATGCTAAAATGACGTAATTTTAATATTTGAAAAGCTGTACCTTCTGAAAATTAGATTCAATTTTGATTCTTGAAATGCCATCTGACGTTTTTTTAGACTAAAATATTGTAGAATACCAAAAAATGATTGGTTGAAAAATTTCGAAGTAATGTCGCAAAAACATTTTTTCTTTAAATTTTTCGTCAGCGATACCCCAAACGTTTCCCCCAAACGGATAAATCGATTGTGATGCAATTTATACATTAGATGTAGTTTTTTGAGGAATAGAGCAGATTAGTTTTTATACTCAATCGGTACATTTATCTGGAAGTTGTTAAAAAAATACTGTTTCGCGAAAATTAATTTGGGGTTTTTTCAAAATTTCTCAAAATCTCCTAAGCCAACTTGGTTCGAATTTTCAGGAAGTCTAAGTTGAGCAGAATCCAATCGAATGCTATCAACCGCGTTTCAATCGGTCCAGTCGTTCAAAAATTACGAGATGTTTACATACACACATACACACACATACATACATACAGACATACTGACGTCATCACGAATATAGTCGGAAAAGATTCCTAGGACCTTAAAACGTGGAGATCCGGTGAAAACTCGATTTTCTTCTCGATTTGTCACATAATATAGATAAATGTAGAATTTTAAATTTTATATTAGTTGATAGTTTACCTAACGTGTAGATGCTGATGCACCAACATGAAGGTATTCCTGGCGATACTTATGATACCCACTAGAAATTAGTATTTTTTATATCATAAGATAGCAAACAAGCAGATGGATCTCCTGATGTAAAGAGTCAATCACCACCTGTAAACACCAAACCTTTTTTAAACATGCAGTATATAAAAACCTATTAAAATAAATATATATTAAACTCAGTTACTTAATAACATGTCGAACTGATGCATGTACCTGTTTACCTACGAACATGTTACGGTTTCGCAGAGGTCAAATGATATATGAAATGGAAAGGTACTTAAAATTTATCGCCAATATGTAAATACAAGGTTCTGTGACTGGTTTCGTTAGAACTTTAGTTACTCTAAAAGCAAAATCTAGCAAATGTTACGGTCAATATTTAAAAAATGAAAATCTGAAATGTGGAGAAATATATTAGTTCGTATATGTACAATAATAGTTGTATTATGACTCGCCTGAATTTAATTTTTTATATTATAAGATAGCAAACAAGCAAATGGCTCTCCTGATGGAAATAGACAAGCATCGCCTATAGACACCAAAGAAGTTAATGATGCGTAGCTATTATTATGATGCAGTCTTAATGCTACATGCATAAACTTGCCGGCTACTTTACTCTCCAAACAGGAAAGCACTACACGTTCAACAATAATAATTAATATACCTAGCAGATAAAATCGACAGTGACAAGCACTATTGTGACAGAATGTGGTGGTATCTGACCCGGGTGAGACAATGTAGAACTCTACCACCTAGTAGCCACTATAAAAGTGATACCAGTCACTTTTATAGTGGCTACTAGGTGGTAGAGTTCTATTTATAATAGTACCAATATTTGGTATTATAGTATGCCAATCTGGAGTAAAAAGTAGCCGATATACTTATATACACGGGCGAACCGTTACTTTTAGGTGCTGTAAGCTAATACAACTTGGATCACTCGAATTCTGTCTTAGTAGTGAAACTGATCTGTATTTTGTTACCATGACCATGTATTTTAATAATTAACAACATTATGTATAATTTTATGAAGGGGCCTTTGATATTCCTGTATATACTTATATGGCTGCAGTGCAGGACGCACTGCAGCCCAAAAAGATCATTAAGTGATCCGCCCGTGCTTGGCATTACGGCCACGAATAATTAACATTTTTTGTAAACGTGTAGGCAACAATTATCTCGTTCTATTTCAAGAGCGATTTAAGTTTGTGCTATACTGTAACGTTTGAAATAGCTTTCGGTGCAAATAATTAACTATCGTCTTCATAATAGTCTCTTTATTACTCGTGACTTCGTTTGCGTGACCTCGTAGGTCATTACCTTCTCTTCTGGGTTGGGTTAAAATGTAGCCTATGCTACTTTTTAATTTTCTTATTATAAAAGAATTGAGTCCAATCGATTGCTTAGATGAAGTTACTAGTCACACGGTACGAACTTGGCGGATTGGTGCTAGGTGAAAAAACTGTAAGAATTTTTTGGGGTATAGACGATAAAAAAACTCGTAAAAGACTCGTAAAAAATCTTGTAACAAAAAATTAAAGAAAAATTAAATAGTCGTTAAAAAGGGCCATCCGTCTTTGATAAAGGATAGATGAGAGACGACGGGAAGGGGGAAAGGGCAGGAAAATTGTAGGGAAGAAGGAGAGAACAGAAGTGGGATAAGGGGGGAAGAGGGGGAAATGAAAGGAAAGGAGGAAAGGTGACAGAAGAGGGAAAAGAGGGAAAGGAAGGAGAGGGGAGGGGGAGAGAGTCAAATAAGGAAGAGTGGACGAAAGAAAATAAAAAATGGGAAAATAAAAATCTTCGTTCCAACCGAGTGTTCCACGACACTCATCAACTTTTTTTATATTACATGATAGCAAACAAGTAGATGACACTCCAGATGGAAAGAGGTTACACTAGCCTATAGATTCCAAATATAATGATGCTACGTTAATACTCGTGTGGCGCGGATAGTAATACGACATTCATACATTTATTCGTTATTAACGGGTGAATTGCAAGAGATCACTGTCGCGTCCCGTCTTCCGTCAGTAGAAGAAAGGGACTGAGAAGTGCTGGAACGTAAAGGTGCTGATCGACCGGCGAGCCTATACCGCGGTCTTAATGGTCTAAGAGCCTTCGACACGAAACTTATGGCCAATTGCACTACATAAAACCGCAGTATTGTGGTGATGTGGTGACGGACGAGCTATACCGACGAGCCATAAGACTGTGGTATAGGGTCGCTCGTCGATCAGGATCTTAAAGGTCCTGATCTACCATCCATAAAATATGTATCAAGGGCTCTTAGACCATAAAGGCCGCGGTATAGGCACGCCTGTCGACCAGCGACTTTATAGTAGGTATATAATATTATGACGTTGTCTTTTAGCGCTAGTTGGTAAACCAATCACGAAACAGCATGAAACGCGCAAACATAATAACGTTTTAAATCCTTGATCCAAACATCCAAACTTTCGCATTTATCATAATAGAGATGAAGATTGTATAATTAGTATGGATTTAACACGTTATTGTACACAGAAAACAGAACACTAAGTATATAAACGTAACATAAGTACAATAAGCGAGCTTATAAGATTTTTTTCCGGCCAACCAAATAAATAAAGAAAACGAAAGTAGATCTGGTGTACAAATTTTATTAATTTAACATACAGTACCCGGCGATAAATATTGCACATCGAACTTTGGAAAGAGACAATCGGATAATTTCGGCTTCGTAAAGCGTTATCTCTGTCCCACACTACCTATGTGACGTTTAGTCAGTCCCAGTCGTTGTTCAAGTACGATAGAGTGCAGTCGCGTCCCGAAAAAAAAATATATTTAGAGTTGATAACACCCACAAATTTAAATAATTTAAAGTTGTAATATGGCATCTTTCGGAAAAAGAGGGAAACCTTTACGAGGTCAGTCACGTGAAATTATCTACAATGTTTATAAATACTTTGTAAGCGAAGCTGATAGATTTAAAAAAAAAGTAGATGAAAATGTAAGTTGTTATTTTAAGAAGATTCAAGAGCGAGTTGCAAATGCCACTGGAATTTCAAGAAGAACTTTGAACAATATATTAAACGAAGTCAGTACTGAAACACATTCGACTGAAATTAAGTTCAGCACTCCAAAAAAAGGAAGACCAAAAAAGCAATTTCGTTTGGATATGGACGATTTTGATTACGATGTTGTTCGAAGAATGGTGTATGATTTTCACTTACGATTTAATGAACTGCCAACAATAAAATCATTAAAAGCTAAGTTATCTGAAGCTATTAATTACAATGGGTCTGAAAAAACGTTGAGAAAAATACTTCATGACATGGGATTTCAGTTCACTAAAATGGAAGATAATCGAAAAATTCTAATGGAAAAGCACGACGTTAGTCTCAAACGAATGGAATACCTTGATAAAATACGCAAATTTCGCGAAACAGGAAAAAATATCGTCTACATGGATGAGTCATATATACATGCATCCCACACTAAAGGGAAATCTTGGAGTGACGATAAGAAAAAAGGAGTAAAAAAGCCAATTTCAAAAGGTCAACGTTTGATAATAGTTCATGCGGGAAATGAAAAAGGCTTTGTACCCGGTGCTTTTTTAACGTATAAATCCACGGACACTACAGGTGACTATCACAATGAAATGAATAACGATAACTATGAGAAATGGCTGGTTAACCAATTAATCCCAAATATACCCAGTGATTCTGTTCTAGTTATCGACAACGCACCCTATCACAACAAGTATGTTGAGAGACCCCCCAACTCAAACACCATTAAACGGGAAATGATCAACTGGTTAAACAGACATGAAATTCCAGTTGATCCAAAATTAACAAAAACCCAGATTTACGCTATTATATGTCAGCACAAGGAGAGGTATACAGAGTTTTCTGTGGACAAAATACTTGCCGAACATGGGCACACTGTGTTGCGATTGCCACCATATCATCCGGATTTTAATCCAATTGAAAATATATGGTCAACTGAAAGGCTATGTAGCCTCTAGAAATGTGGGTATGAACTTAACTACAGTAAAAACATTATTGACTGAAAAAGTAAACATGATCGGCGCTGAAGAGTGGAAAAAGGTTTGCGATCATTCAATCAAATGTGAGAATGAATATAGAAGCATTCAACACAGTTTAGACAATTACACTGATAGATTAGTAATAAATACGGCTGATAGTGACAGTGATATTGACCTCTTTGAGAGCATAGATAGTGAAATGGAAGTAATTGAGATTAGAATTATTATTATTTTTATTGCAATGTCTCATTTTAGCAATAGGTATAATGGTGTTTATTATGTACACTAAAGCTGTAATGTTCCAAAATAATTAAATACGTAAACATAATGTAAAAATGTTTTTTTATTTTATTTTACCCCAACCTAAAGCCATCACTTATAGAAAAATTAGTGTATTTTATACAAAGAATAAAAATATTAAAAGAAGCAAATCATACTTGTTTTAACAGCTCCTAATAGGTACCGGACTGTTTGTATTTTGTGCGACAGAGATAACGCTCTACGAAGCCGAAATTAGCCGATTGTCTCTTTCCAAAGGTCGATGTGCAATATTTATCGCCGGGTACTGTAATAGGTTTGCTAATTCTTTATTCCATATAGTCAAGTTATATGTTTTAACCGTAACATAGGCAGACATAGGTGCCATAGGTGCAGCCCATGTGTGGCGAAATGGCGTGCTGTCGGGCAAGTTGTAAACGCTAATCCAGATTGAAATTACACAAGCCTTAATAAATGGGACACGTATTCAACAAAACATAATGAAATAACATTGTCGTAATATTTACTATATCTAAAATCTTTGTACCCCTCGTTACGAAATTGCGCGAACGAACGAGATTGTTCAAGAGTTTTTCAAAAATTAAAATATTGTCGTTTTGACAAACTTTAGATTCTTGAATTCTTCGAGATTAAAAGTGTATGCCTATGTATAGTTTTTACTTCTTTAAGCTCAATATACCTCAATTTAATGAAAAGTTTCCAGGATGGCTTGCAGGGTCGATCGGTTTACCTACAGACTTTTTAAACTAGTTTTCTATGGGGTACGGACATTCACCGAGAAGAAATCATATTCATAAATTAATCCCTATTTAATATAAATTTTATTAAATTTTATGTCTGGGTATTTTATTACCAACAAAATAAAATACAAACAAAATCGTAATTTCTGTTACGATGTTATCTGTTTAATTCGTAATTAAAACGTTTGTTGAACGATTACAATTAGCAGTTCTCTTACAATACACATTATTTATCATCCGCAGTAAAATTTATTGATATTAAAATATTAATCGCTTAATGCGATTTGCATACTTTATTACGACGATAAGCGATGCTTATATAGTTGACTAGCTGATTTGCGCAGCTTCTCCCGCGAGTAGCGTAACATTTTGTAAATATAAAAAATATTGTACAAACTTCCGTCCCTTATTTTAGACGCTTTTTTAGACCTCGTGGTCTAGGGCAGGCTTTCCCAACCTTTATTACGCCGAAGCTTCCCGAGCCAAAAATAATATTTTCATGCCCCCCCTTATACTCTTTATTTACCTACTCGTTAATTTTTTTGGAAATGTAATCTTATCTACATATTACGTACGACGCCCCCCTAACATTACTCTGCGCCTCCCCAGGGGGGGTGCCCCCCTGGTTGGGAAGTTCTGGTCTAGGGGCTATTCATAAATAATCTGTGGGGCTTTTATACATAAATAATCTGTGAGACTATTCGACTCAGACCATGAGGTCTCGAGTTTGATCCCCTGGTCGGGCAAAGTGTTATTGAGGCTTTCTCGAGGTTTTCTCGAAAATCTAATCCTCAGTAGCAGCTCGAAATCTGGCGGAGTGGTGTATTACCATTCCCGCGCCTCGGGTGAGCACGTTAAACTTTCAGCCTCGGTTATCCCTAGAAATAGACGATAATTGTTAACATATCGGTAAATGCGGCGATGAGGATCACCACTTATTTCGCCAACCAACAAACCGGTGAATCGCGCCGAACTGGAAAGTCTATAGACGTTCGGTTTATTCTGCCTACCCCGCAAGGGAACTAGGCGTGATGATACTGACTGACTTTTTTATACCTTTAGATAGCAAAGAAGCAGATGGCTCTCCTGATGTAAAAAGAAACCGTCTCCTAAATACACTAAAGATGTTAATGGTGCAGTGCTATCCGTGTGGGAGGTGGCAATACCATGTGCCATAAGTCTACCGTCTACTACTATTTCGGCAGGAATAGGTAAGGTCGTAGCCCGTAGAAATCAGAAATCAGAAGTACTTTATTAAATAAAACTTTTTACAAGTTATTTTGACGCGTCGAAATTTTTTTAAACTACTACCGGATCGGAAACGCGGCCATACACTAACATCCGTAGTAGTACTAAACAACCGGGCGAGTCATTGCGGAACTCTACCACCTAGTTGTGACGATGGTAGTGACACGTACCTATAGCCAAACGTTCGCCTTTTACGAACGAAAATTGCCTGGTAGAATGGCGGATTGCCAAATTTCATCAAAATTGGTTCAGCGGTTTAGCTGTAAAAGCGTAACAGACTGTAAGACTTTTGTATTTATAGCAGAGTTTTGTACTAAAATTGAACGTTATATGTAACAGGTATGTAGTTAAAAGATATTCATAATTTAATTAGAAATTAGATAAAAATTGTATTAATTATATATTATTGCATGACTTTGTGTACCCATGTACCTACTTAGTATAATTGTAAAATATTTGTTATTCTTGTATTTATTGTAATGTGCGCAATAAAGTGTATTCATTCATTCATTCATTCATTTCTTCATTCATTCATTCATTCACTCATTCATACATTCATTGCATGCCAAATGGTCAAATATGCGAACTACCTATTAATAATCCTAAGAACTTCATGTACCTACCATATTTGATATAGTAAATTATGATTGATTGATAATATTAGTATCAATTAATAAATAAATCAATATTTTTATTGGCTAAGGTTTGAAATAGTTTTTTTTTTATATTCGCTAAGTTACATAGGTTTTTAGGTAAGGACACATTTCTTATGTTGCTTAACTTACGTGCTAATTTTGTTCTATTTTATTTAACGGCTGACATGCAAATGTCAAATTTAAATGAATTTTATAAAATATTTCTAAGCGAATTGTCTAAAAATATTGCATATTAATTACTACACTAACAAATTACCGACCATCATTATTACAATTTATACATCATTTCAAATAACAATATTTGCGTAACTAATAATAATATTATACATGTCAAATAATCAAATGTTAAATAGCAAATGTCAAAATAAATTATATAATCGTTACAATATCGATCAATGAATTTGGAAATTTCAGTAAGGGATTAAATGTCAAATTTTTTTATGTGTAAACATCAATATAAATAACTCTATTTTTTTTTTAAATATAATTAATAATATAAATTATAATAATAATAAATATCACTGGACAAATTACACGAATTGATCTGACCCCAAAGTAAGCAAATCATATGCTTGTATAAATGAATAATAATATTAATATTAATACTACCTTTTACCCAACTGAGCGAAAGAAAGTATTACATGTAGATCACTTGAACGGACGAAATGACGAGACCACCTTGTAATTTATGAAAGCTCTACGTGTAACAATTTATTAATTTCACCTTGAAAAGAAGTTTAATAAAAACATTTTCGTAACGAGAAATGGTAATAAAACAAAACATTTAATCAGGATTAATTCAAGTTTATGGGTGCAATAAATAAATATTAATGCAACAAATGCAGTTTTTATTTGTGTCAAAGCCAAACGGACTGACTCACGGGCAGTTTTTGCATAATAGTTAAGCCCTTAATAAAAATACAGAAGGTGTGGCCAACTAGTTATTGATTCAATGTGCAAGAAAAGTTGTACATTGAACTTCGTGCGGAACTAATAGGACAGATTATAAATATAATAATAATGGTCTAATATGAATGAATTAATTTATTTATTTATTTCAGGTAGGCATCACGTCCTATAGATTTACACATCATTATAGATTATTATACATCATTATAGATTAAAACGGAATAACTTAAATTTAGTTACAACGACAGACTTATATAAAAATATGTATTACCGCCTCGTGTCGGTTGAGTGGTTAGTGGTATCACTGATCACAAATCGTTGGAGCTCGGGTTCGATTCCCGACAGAGACAAGCATTTGTGTGATGAGCATAGATATTTGTATTTTTTTGGTTTGGGTGCTTATTATGTATGTAACAGTATTTATATATGTATTTCTATGTATTAGTATCGTTGGCTAATACCCAAACCATAAGCAAATAATTTTCTTACTTTGGGGTTAGATCAATGCGTGTAATTTGTCCTCTGATATTATGATTATTATTTTAGTATAATAATAGATCCTATACGAACTTTTTAATCATCATAAGATAGCGATCAAGCATATAACTCTTATGATGAAAAGAGACAACTTTCGTCTACAGATATTAAAGATAGCAATGGTGTGTTCAGTACTCTAATCCGTTGGATGGGTACGTAAAGCCACAAATATAAGAATACTGGCTACCTTACTCTCTAAATAGGGGCTCGACAAGAAACAAGCACTGTCGTTATTGAGCTAGAAATATTTAAGATAAAGGGTTGAATACGAAGCTGTAAAGTTCTATAATCCAAATAGCAATGCACCATTAGCACTTTCGGTGTCTATAGGATAGCCTCGCTTCATCAGAAGATCTGCTTGTTTGGTACCTTATGATAAAATCTATCACCTTGTCGGCACGATAATTCACAATGCATCATTAACAATTTTGATGTCTATACTATAGGCGATACTTGCTTTTTTATATTATTAAATAGCAGCCTATCTGCTTGTTTGATATCTAATATTCTCCTGACGGAAAAAGTCAGCCATCGTCTATAGACACTAAAGATGTTAATGTTGCATTGCTATTTTGTGGCGAATGCCACGTGTATAAGTTGACAAGCTACCTTACCCTCCAAACTGGAACATGACAGTGACTAGCACTGACGTTATTGCGGCAGGAATATGTAAGGCGGTGGTACCAGACCCAGGCGAGAATGTGCAGGTCTCTAACACCTTGTAGCCACGATGGTAGTGACTTGCATAGCCAATCGGTCGCCTTTACGACCTGCCTGGCAGAACGACAATTGGTCTATTCTTCAAAGTAGCCCGTACCAACACGGGGGATTACGCGGGTGTTTCTTTCCTTCAGGAAAGTCAACAGATTATTTCCTCTCCCATGGTATAAAAAAAACTTATTGGTTTAACCTATTTATATAAATACGTAAAATAATCATCTATAATCTATATCATACAAATACGACAGTGACAAGCACTGACGCTATTCTGTACCTTAATGTGTAATGCAGTGCCTGAACAAAAAACTATTTCTATTTTCTGATGACTCTCTTTCTTGTCACCCAAAAAATATTACGCCCTAAACAAGTAATCATAATTTGTAATATTATAATCTGTGCAATAAATTTTAGATAAGTTTAAGGTCACAAACATGTGACCTTGCTTTGAAATCTCTTATATCGGTAATACGATTAGTCGTGATTTAACTTGTCATATCTGACTATAATCTATTTCGCTTGCGTAACTGTGCAATATAAGTTTGCCAAAGTATAATTAGTATCTTATCATGATACCTGTACGTGCGTGGTATGATACGTGAACCGAAAACTTTGGATCATTTTTTAAGAAAAGTGCGCGCACGGATTTGTCTGAGATTTGGCATAGGAACTTCAATTTATATAAGAAATTATATTTTTTATTTAAAACTAGCTGCTTCCCGCGACATCGTCCGCGCGGACTTCGTTTACTCCGCACAGCTCCTCCCCCGTATGTGATAGCATGATAATATGTAGCCTATAGGTTGACCCGACCTGTCAGTAATATTCATGCAAAATTTAAAGTAAATCCATGCAGTACTTTTTGAGTTTACCCCGGACATACATACAGACAAACAGACAAAAATTCTAAAAACTATATTTTTGGCTTCGATAACGATTGTAGATCACGCCCCAAGTATTCTTTTTAAAAAATATTTAATGTACAGTTTTGACTTTCCTACGATTTTATTACATGTATAGATAGATAAAACTCTATACAAATATTGTTTATATCGCAAGTAGAATAACAAACGAGCAGATGATGGAACAAGAATCCATCGCCTATAGACACCAAATATGTTAACGGTGCGTTGTTACATGTGGCGGGATAGTAATGCCAGATGCATAAATTTACTGGCCACTTAACCCTCCAAACCAGGACACGACAGCGACAATAACTGACTATATTGCAGCTTAAATAGATAAGGCGCAGGTACCAGACGTCCCGTCTCGTTCGGACGGGTCGTTGCAGAACTCTACCACCCAGTAGTCACGATGGTACAGACATATGAAGTTACACTTGATGCCACCCTAGGTCCTCACAAGTATGCTGTGTTTTTTCTATGTGAAGGATTTATTATTGAAATTAAGCATTGAATTTACAAATTTTGGCGCCCCTAAAATAATGCTGCCCTAGACCCAAGCCTCACGGGCGTATGGGTAAATCCGCCACTGGACGGATTGCCTTTTACACCTTTTACCGATTGCCTGGCAGAATGGCAGATTGTCTATTCTTCAAAGGGAGCTCGAGTTAACATGGGGTGACCTATCTACCAATTTATTGGAAAATTTACCTATTTCGCTACAGACTGGTAGCGAAATAGGTAAATTTACCAACATATTGGTAAATTAATCTATTTAGCTAACTACCAACATGATCTTTAAATCGTCATGATCTATAAATATTACGACTGATCAGGAATGCACGTATTAATTAGTTCATAATCGATATATTATGAACTAGTTAATACGCCGACCCGCACTAGGCCGAATTTCGAGTGGCTGTGCCCAAAATCTTTTTTGGACGCTGGGTCCGCGCCTGATTATGACAGTTATCTTTAAAGCCGGTCATAGTCATGCATTTAAGTAGCGATGTTCACTGTTCAGGCGTGCGAGGTGGCAAATAACACTTGCTTTTTGGTGAACAGTGCGAGTTTCATCTGCAGTACGTTTCAATAGATCGAGGACGGTGATACAGCGCGAGTAAAACACAGTGGCAGATTCAAATGGAAAAAGGTCCCCTGGTGCTGCTGTAACCATGGGTGTCCCACAGGGCTCCATACTTGGCCAATTTCTGTTTCTGATATACATAAATGACTTGCCTTACTACGTAGGGGATAAGCATGGAATCATACAGTTTACGGATGACACACTTTTATTCAAAGTGAAAAGACGAATTGGTAAATATGACGAAGTAAATAATGCGATTTCAAAAGTTGTACACTGGTTCAGTACGAACAATCTTTAATTAAATGGTAACAAAACTAAGTGTGTTAAATTTTCATTGCCTAATGTAAGGCATGTCGATACCAGCGTACAACTGGATGGAAACAACCTGGATCTGGTGGGTTCCACTGTGTTTTTAGGTATTACTTTAGATAAGAAATTACAATGGGAACCGCACATTAATAATTTACCAAATAGACTTAGTTCGACAGCTTATGCAGTTAAAAAAAGGAGTCAGTTAACTGATGACGACACAGCAAGAATTGTATACTTTAGTTACTTCCACAGCATTATGTCATACGGAATTTTTCTCTGGGGAAATTCTGCTGAAATAAATACTATATTTGTATTGCAGAAAAGAGCTATTAGGGCAATTTACAATCTTAGCCCGAGGGTTTCCCTGAGAGAAAAATTCAAAGAAATCAATATTCTAACTGTTATATCCCAATATATATTTGAGAACCTGATGTACGTTCGCAAAAATATTTGCTTTTTTAAAAAAAAATAGTGATGTACACTCACTTAATACAAGGAACAAAAACAATCTTATTTTGCATGCATCTCGTCTCCACAGGATAAGTAACTCTTTTATGGGGCAATGTATACGCTTTTACAATAAACTTCTCGAAACTATAAGAGACCTACCAGTCAATAAATTTAAAAAATGTGTTAAAACTGTGTAAAAAAGGATATTATAAAATCTCAGATTATTTAGAAGACAAAAAAGCCTGGGATTAATTAATTGCTCCTCATACCGATCTCATATATATTTTTTGTAATATTGTGATATTCCAAAAAAGTAGATGATATGAAAAAAAACGACATGCCCGCTGAGATTCTTCCGCCGGATCTTCTCAGTGTGTGGCCGCGTTACCGATCCGGTAGGAGTTTTAAAAAAAAATTGTTGACATGTGAAAATAATTTGTAAAAAATTTTATTGAATAAAGTATTTCTGATTTCTGAACCTTCGGGCACAGAATACTGGAGACTAATAGAAGTCAATCTACATGCATCTAATATTCGAGCAACGCACACATAGACACCTCTCATGGACGCGATATCTCGGAATGGTTCGGGACAGTTTGAGGTTCAGTCTAGATCGAGATCAAGATCAAGATAGGCTGTAATACTTGTTTGCAATAATAAATCCATAACTAGACCCCGAACTAGGAGAGGGTCATGACCCCCCCCCCCGCGCCTTGGATCCGCCTTTGGTAACACACGTTTTCAATACTATATTTTTTAGAAACCTATACAACGATACCCCACACGAAAAGAAAATTAAAATCCCTACTTTACCTGTAGAGGAGCTAAATATATATTTTCAAGATTTTGTATTACTACTTTGCTACATACATATACATATCTTCACGCCAGATCCCTTACGGGGTAGGCAGAGAGAACAGAGTGCCATACATCACGATTCTTGCAGGCTTGTCTCGCTTCCTCCACATTCATCACTCTCTTAATACACACACGCCGGTTGCGAAGACTCTTGACACCACCTTCGGACAGTACTAGATCAATCTGATCATGGTATGTCAGTCTTGGTCTTCCCCGGTACCTACATCCTTCCACATTCGCATTGTATATCTGTTTTGTTAATCTTTCACCTACTATGCCCTTTCTCATCTTTATTATCACTTTGTTCCCGTGACTATTATGTATTTTTTTTTTAAAGGGCAATGGGCCCACCTCTCGTTCCCACCACTGTAACTTCTGTAAACCAGAATCAACAGCGGCAACCGTCCTGATAACCTCTGAGTTGCGAGCTCAGGGTGCCCTGGGGAAAAGCTAAGCTGTCTTGGATCCCGCAACGAAATTAATCAGAAGTATATAGGAGGAGTAGGAAAATACATCCTGTTTAATTCCTGTTACTATTATGTATACTCACGTCGACGAGCTATATATATATATATATATATATATATATATATATATATATATATATATATATATCTTCACGCCCATATCCCCGAAGAGGTAGGCAGAGGTACAACAAGTGCACCCACGATAGCCAAAGATACTTAGCCCCACAAATGTGATAGGTGGCAAGCCTATCGCCAACCGGGTACTTTCCAGAAAACTGAAAAAACCCTTTTTTTTTAATGTGCCCGACCCGGGAATCGAACCCGGGACCGCATGTGGTCAACGTCAACGTGTATATATGGTGTGTGTAATTCAATAAAAACAAAATATGTTTAAAATAATTTAATCTTACAATATACTTATCCTCATAATCATAGTTATAAATAATATTGTAAAAATAAGTTACGATTTCATATATAAATGCTTTAACTATGTCTACTTCTATATCATCTGTAATAATTAGTATTTAAGTATACAGTTTGACTGATAAAAGACAGTCCATTTATAGGGCACGATAGTTAGTGGTCATATATAATCAATAAGAAATTAATAAAAGAATAATATTGCTTAACTTCATAGTAGACCGCAACAAAATTAGTGTAGTGATATTCAAAAAACATGGTCACCGTGTGGTCAAGTACGCACCTTGATTTACACGTGCCGTAGCGGCAAATCGCTGTTTGTAAATAATAAATTTCTATATCTACGCACGTTCTTGAATAGGTACCGAAATTTATACGCGTACTTAATATTTTATTAGATAATTAGGTACAATATTTAAGTATCTATTTTTTATATATATTCGACATCAGAATCGAATACTGAACGCCCTCCTTGAGTATGTACAGTATTTTACCAGTCAACCTGTATAATATAATGTTAACATCTAACAACATTATCTTTAGGACCACCAAATTATTTATTTAATATATTTTCGTGAATTTTTCTTTTCAACTGCTATTCAACAGCCGTGCTGATCACTACCTTGTTCCTTTTAGTTAGGTAATGAGTAAAGGAATGCCGATGAAATGACAGACGAAAAATACAACACGTAATAGGGCAATTAATAGCATATTACGACGATACAATAATCTCGTTTTTGAAACATTATTATAACTGAGTGCCGTTCATGTTGATTCAGGTAGACGTGGAATGCTTTCTTAATATTAATTAATACCAAACTTTGATAGTATGATTGTGTGTCACGCTGACAGTCGGCCCTGATGGATCAATATGTATGTAGTCATAAGTAGCGTTTTTGAGTCGCGCTGACCGCTCACCGCTGACGGCCGCCAAAACCCGGTTTTGCAGTAGCAGTCATTTGGACCAACTGCTTAAGTTCATTTCGAAAAAAACAAAAAAAAGCTGACGGCCGTAGGCTACATAATACATACATCAGCGCCGACCGTCAGCGTGTGGTCAGCGTGACAGTAAAATCAGCCTTACACCTGAGCAATTTGATCACTCTTAGACAATAACATTCCCGTACCTATTAAACCCTTTCACGTTAGCGTTGTGCACATCGGATAGCTGTCATTTCACATTTTAAACGCTTCTTTACAAGCTTTAAAAACTTAAATAAATTTCTTCGATTTGTGATCGATTCTGCCGATTGTACTGATCGCTAGACTGACAAGCTCCTAACTAAAAAGCTATTTTATGAAATGAATTATTAATGTAGTTAAGTGATTAATAATAAAGTATTGTGGACTAGAATGACAATTTTCTATAGGGATCTTTATAAAAAAAGCCACATAAGCAACTAAAATTTTATTAATCTTGGTTTTCCAATTCTTTCAACTGCTTCAAAACTGTATTCAACAACTTTCTTCTGTCTCTCTCCTTCTTTTACACAGAGAAGACGAAACGGTTCTACTCGACTTCTTTAATAATGTATTGTGGGCCAGAAAGACAATTTATACAGAGATCTAAAAAAAATACCGATCAAATTAACATTTTATTAGTCTTGATTTTACAATGGTTTCAATTGCTTCAAAACTGTAGCCAAATTTCTTGTCTCCCTTCTTCCTCAACAAAGAGAAGTCAGAAGAGTTCTGCTCGGCTTCACAGTATTGTTGGTCATAAAGATAATATTACAAAGGGATATCTATAAAACATATCCTGTAAATTTTAATATTTTATTAGTCTTGATTTTGCAATTGTTTCAACTGCTTCAAAACTGTATCCAACAACTTCCTTCTATCTCTCTCATTCTTCTTTAAAACAGAGAAGAC
This sequence comes from Apodemia mormo, assembly GCA_036924255.1. Classification (NCBI taxonomy): domain Eukaryota; kingdom Metazoa; phylum Arthropoda; class Insecta; order Lepidoptera; family Riodinidae; genus Apodemia; species Apodemia mormo. Next base: position 8,679,661 of record JAUPFN010000010.1, on the reverse strand, counting down.
GGAAGACTTCTGCTCGGCTTCTTTGAGTTTCTCCAATAGAGTAGCAGCGTCACGCGGGGACACCAGGGCGTATTTTCCTCCTTCGATGCCAATGTCGTGCAAATAAGAGGACCAGTCCCAACCAGTAATTAAATCTAATAGTTGCCTGTAAAAAAAATTATGATATAATTTGAACTAGATTTTTTTTATTTTATCTTTTTTTTATATATCATAAGATAGCAAACAAGCAGATGGGTCTCCTGATGGAAAGAGTCAACCATCGCCTATAGACACCAAAGATTTTAATGGTGCGTTGCTATCTTGTGGCGAAGTCTAATGCCACATGCATAAGTTTACCGGCTACCTTACCCTCCAAACCGGAACACGACAGCGACAAGCACCGACGCTATTGCGGCAGGAATAGGTAAGGCGATGGTACCAGACATGCCTGGCATAATGGCAGTTGATCTATTCTTCAAAGGAGCCCGGAACCAACACGGGGAATCACACACAATATACAATCACACAAAATAGTTTGGTTCGGGCTCTTGTTGCCATTCTGCTAGGCAGTTCGTAAAAGACAAAAGATAGGACAAAAGATAGGCCAAAGGCGTCACTACCATCGTGAGTTGATTGAGTTTCGCAATGTCTTGTCCAGGTATACGGTAATACCTCTTACTGTTTACCTGCTGCTATAGCGTCAATGCTTGTCATTGTCGTGTTCCGGTTTGGAGGGTAAGGTATCCGGTAGACTTATGCATGCGGCATTAACATCCCGCCACACGGATAGCAACGCACCATTAACATTTTTGGTGTCTATAGGCAATGATTTTTCATTCCATCAGGAAAGACATCCTTTATGACTTATTTTACTAACATGAAACGATCACGACAGGTTATTAGTTATATAAAAGCCCAAGTTTTTTTACAAATATAAGATAAGGAAAACTTGTACTATTGGCTCACTGGAGGAATAGTCTCTAGATCAACTTGTGGTATGGATCTATGTCATCCAATCAACATCCATTGCATCTTATCGGGATTTAACATAACTCCATAGTTTTCTGCCCAAGTATAGATTGTAATTATTAAATCAGCGTACATGTAAGTTATGCCATTTATTGTCTATAGAGTTACAAATCGTCTGCATACAGTTAGTAAGAACAAAATTGTATGTATTAGAGGACTGCATTTACAAATGTAGAAAAGAGTAAAGGAGATCACACACCTCCCTGTGGTACACCACTTAAATCATCACCCGTATATGTGTGCGCGTGTGTATATTGTGTGTGTATGTGTGTGTGTGTGTGTGTTCGTTTAGAGTAACATTGTAGTTTCACCAAGTGGCGGGTATAACGTGTGTTGTATTTACCGGAGGCTGGCAAAGTGCTCCAGCAGCTCGCCCTCTCTCAGTCCAGGCACAGGCTCAGCGGCGGCAAACTGCTCGCACTGGATGACGTCCAGGTCCAGCTGGTACAGCGCACCGGACGACACCTGCCTCACGGCCGGGTCCAGCAGCAGGTTGCGGAGACGAGTCGCGATGCGGTTTGTCGCCGCACGAACTGCTGCCACACTGGACGACAACAATATTGCATCTTAAGGTGAGCGTAATTTTGAACTAGCTGCGGCCCGCTACTTCGTCTACGGAAAATTTAGTTTTATCTTTAATCTTTACTAGCTGACCCACGCAGCTTCACACGCGAGTAGATTAATATATTGTCGATAGAGTTTTTCGGGTTCATTTCACTCTCCCGTGTTGGTTCAGGCTCCTTTAAAGAATAAGCAAACTGCCGTTTTGCCAGAAGGTCGTAAAAGGCGACCGATTGGCAATGCGAGTCACTAACATCGTGACTACTAGGTGGTAGAGTTCTGAATTGCCTCGCCCGAGTTTTGGTACCACCACCTTACCTATTCCTGCCGCAATAGCGTCAGTGCTTATCACTGTCGTGTTTCGGTTTGAAGGATAAGGTAGTGGGTAAAGCATATGTACTAGTCTATGGTAGTGGGTAAACTTATGCATGTGGCATTAGACCTCGCCACAAGATAGAAACGCACCATTACCATCTTTGGTGTCTATAGGCGATGGTTGACTCTTTCCATCAGGGAACCCACCTGCTTGTTTGCTATCTTATGATATAAAAAAATGTGTAAACGGTTGACCCTACGGACCATCCCTGATACTTCCCAGTAATTTAAGATATTTCAAGCTCAAAAGAGTAAAAAAATATAAGCATAGATTTTTCAGTTCAAACATCTATTTTGTGAAAATGGCAGTATATTAATTTTTGAAAAGCTGTCTATTTTGGAAATGATGATGGCATTCAACTCAATTTTTGAGATGTAAAATATTGCTTAAGCTTTAATAATCGATAGGATGAAAAATTTCGATGCAATGTCAAAAAACATTTTATTTTAAATTTTGGTTAAATTAACGGTATTTGACGAAATTATTAAAGGAGAAAAGCTGATAAGATTTTTAAATCAATCGATGAATTGACAGTTATTTAAAGAAAATTAAGTAAGTTTGTTAAAAACAACGTAATTTTAATATTTGAAAAGCCATAAATTTTGAGAATTAGATTCGATTATGATTTTTGAAAAGGCATTTGACGTAGTTTTTTAGTACTAAAATATCATAAAATACGAAAAAATGATTGGTTGAAAAATTTCGAAGCTATATTGAAAAATCACACTTTTTTCAAAATTTTTCGTCAACGATTACTCCCAAACGGATAAACCGATTTTGATGCAATTTATGTACTAGACGTAGTTTTTTGAAGATTAGAGCTAATAGTTTTTGTACTCAATCAGTATATAAATCTAGAAGTTATATTAAAAAAATACTGTTTCGCCAAAATTTTTTTTTTGGTGTTTTTTCAAAATTTCTCCAGGAAGTCTAAATGAACACAATCCAATTGAATGCCATCAACCACGTTTCGATCGGTCAAGCCGTTCAAAACTTATGATATGTTTACATACACACATACGTGCATACTGACGTCATCTGAAAGTAGTCGGAAAAGATTCCTAAGACCTCAAAACGTAGACACCTGGTGAAAGCTCGATTTTTGAAAATCGGGGTAAAATCAGTAACTTATCTACTTACGTAGTGGGAAGTTAAAAAAGGCTAAAAGGTTGGTTTTGGGGGTGAGAAAGAAATCATATAATAAGTCTAATAAATTATAACAAACCGAGCTCTTTCTGGTAGTTGCTCCAGTGATGTCAGCACTCCCGAGAGATAACTCAACATGTCCGTCACGAATGAGGACGCTTGACCGCTTGGTTCCACTGTACACAAAATTAACTATTGTCGGTACCACAGACCACACGAATGTTAATAGACACGCCATTAGTAAGAAAACGTGTCGCCGCGCATATGAACAAACTCTCCTATCACTGTCAAAAAAGTCATACATTTATAGTGAAAAAAATAGAAATAAACCAAGTTGTACGGTTTTATCGTACAGAATGAATACCGGTTAAAAAATTACGGTATGTAGTATAACTCAGTATTTCTGCGTGTAATTACAAAATACACTGACAAACATAAAATTGTCTTGAAAGACGTATCCATTTAATTATTAATATAATTATTAATATAATTATTAATATAATTAATAATTATTAATTTCAATAAATTTAAATTTTTATTTTTTGTAATTAAAAAACGCACTTAAAATTTTGACATAAATTCTCGATTTCCTGCCTATTTCAAAAATATTTCCCACAACTCATTTAAAATCAGTGATAAATTGAGTTGCCAAGCTTAAATACATGGGGGCACACTAAAAGTTTTGCACTTCTAGCTAATCGGAACTATTTGAATTTCGAATGTTACATTTTTAAAACGTTGCAACTTTCTTAGTAATAAAAAAAACAATTGGCGAGAAATGATTTGTCAATTGTTTTTTATCACACATCAAAGTTCTACGTACGCAACGAAAATGGAATTAAGTCGAGAAGATTTTAGAGCGATGATTTTAAAAGTTCTCTTTCTCCGCAAGACTGTGCCGCTCGTCTTCAAAATGCTTTTGGGTGAGAAACACCTTGTTTGAGCACCGTGAGGCGATGTTTTGCTGAATTTGAGAGAGGTCGAGTTTCTTTAATGACGAATTTCGTGAAGGTTGGCCTTCAAATGCCGTCAACGTAAATAATGTGACTACTGTTAAGCGGTTAATTGAAGAAAACCCCCGGGTTACCTATGAGACAATTCGAGGACAATTGAGGATTGGTATGAGCCAAATTCAGAAAATTTTTCACGAAGAATTGAAAGTTCGGAAACTTTGTTGTCGTTGGATCCCTCATGAACTGACAGCGGAGCAGAAGCGGGCTCGCGTGGAATGGTGCTCACAGATGCTACTGAAGTACGACCACGGACATTCTAATGCTGTTTATGACATTGTCACAGGAGACGAAACGTGGATTTATTGTTTTAAACCCGAAAAAAACAGCAATCTTGTGAATGGGTGTTTGAAAATGAGAACAGGCCAACAAAAATGAGACAGGCGAGAAACGTTGGTAAAAAAATGTTCGCGTTTTTTTTCTCAGCTACGGGTCCCATCTGTACAATTCCACTTGAAGACCAAAAGAGTGTTAATGCCGAGTGGTATTCTACCATTTGTTTGCCCAGGGTGTTAGAAAAAGTTCGCGAAAGACGACCCAAAAGCCGCATTCTCCTACACCATGATAACACTTCTTCACACACGGCCAACAAAACAAAGTCATTTTTAGCTTTCGAAAAAGTACATCTCGCACTCATTCTGCGCATAGCCCCGACCTAGCACCCTGTGATTTCTGTATTTTCCCCAAAATCAAAGATTTGATGAGAGGTTTTACTTTTACCAACTCCGAAGAGGCAGCGATAGCGTTCAATCAGCACGTAGAAAACATGCCTTCAGATCTGTGGTCCTCCTATTTTAAAAAACGGTTCGATCGCATGAAAAAATGTTTAAAATGTACAGGAGATTATTTTAAAAAGCAATAAACATAATATTTTGATTATAACGTTTTATTTTTTTAAGTTACGCAAAACTTGTAGTGTGACTTACGTATAAAATAAAATGAACATTTTTATCTTAAATGCAAATTCTAACAAAGTAACTACTTGATCTGATTAAACAGAGTTTTATCTGTTTATTTAAGTAGAGTTACTAGACCAAAGCAAAAATATAAATACAAAAGATTTTTTCTAAAGTCGGATTTCTGCTAAATCCCGTTCTCCTCGAAAAGAGTTCTACACTGCATGACTATTTTTCAGTGCAAGCTGATTAATATACGGCGTGGAATTATTTGAAACAAACGGATTTAGTATTTTATTAATATGCAGCAGTTAGCTAAATCTTTATGTATGACGTCATCAAGTAGGCTGAAAAGCACTCTCTTTGCCAGGTACAAAACAGAAAATTTAGTTATTTTATGACATTTGAAACAATGCATCTGGCATTGTTTTAGACAACAAAATATTAAATACGTAAATTTTAAACGTCCAAAATTAATAATTTTAGTGTTTCACTATAGATGTACAAAAGCAAGATAGAAGTAGATGACCGAGGCGTTTGCCTAACTAGTAGTAGTACTTACTTAAGTCCTTGGCAAACTACTCAGAGTACTGAAAAAAATTTTTGGCCAAGACATTTGAACTGCGCTTAGACGCTAAAAACAACGTTACATTTATTCGACTACTATGTTTACTAAAGACATAGTTCGGTCGAACATGCCCACTGTCCATGTTTCTACAATTATGTATGTTAAGAAAAGCGACTTACCCAACAACCAGTCATAGTTTTCGAGGTCAAGGAACTCGTCGACTTTCTTCTCCAAGTTTTCGCATATTTGTTGTTCCGCGTCATCTCGCGCCGCTTGGAACATGCTGCCTGCGTTCTGTTGGGGCGACAACAGTAATAAATTTTAAATAAATGTCATCATGCTAGGTCTCTTCCGGATTAATTATAGTGAATCGAAAGCTGTTAGACATACCTGTTCATCTCGACTCACTCCTACAGTTTGTGGCCTAGCCTAGTGTTATTTTTAATGATCTGCCATGCTGTTTTAAGCAATTACTAGAGGTTATTCTACAGGAAAAATCCCAATATTATTTTTCTGTTAAAAAATTAAATAGCAGTGCCTTTCTGATATCTACTGGAAGGGAGTTCCGAAGCGTAAAAGTTTGTGAGGTGAAGGAACAGCTGTAATAAATATTGTTCTGCGTTGGCACTAACAGGAAACAATTATCAGAGGATCTAAGATATCTGAGCTAGTTGTCACGAAAAATGAATCTTTCTTTCAAATAAGATGGAGAATTCAGATCATAAAGATTGGAGTACAGTTGTGTGAGAATATGAGTATTCCGACGAAGATGAATAGGCAACCACTTAAGCTTGGCACGAAATTCGGAAACATGGTCATATTTACGCAGACCAAATGTAAACCTTATACATTGAGTTTGAAGTCGCTCAAGTTTATTGATCTGGTCTAAAGAGAGATTTACATAACTAGCGTCAGCATACTCTAAAAAAGAAAGAAGTAAGGAATCTAAATCTAAGACGTTTTAATGAACTCCAGGCACAGAAAACTTTTTTACTGAGCTCTTAGATCTGCTTAGTCCACGACAGTGTATTATCTATGTAAACGCCAAGATTTTTGACGTAATCGCTGTAGGGAATAGTGACACCATTAACCGTTTGATACCCGGGACATTTTCGTATTTTTTTCGTTAAAGCACGGACCGTTAGGCACGCGCACTTACCAGGTTAGTTCCGGTGGACCGCGGTCAGAAAAAGGTGATTTATAAGTTGTTTGGTATGAGTTCAATACTGTAAAGCGTATATTTTTGAAGAGGTCTTGGATACTGAAATACACTGGTGTGAAAATTCTTTAAGTGGTCTAATATGCAAAATAAATCGGGTGTGACAAAGTATCATTTGAAAAAAATATGACTACTTGTTAGTCAAGGATTTTTAATTCAAAAAGTAAATCGATGACCTATTCTTTTTATATACTTGATAAACATATACATACGAAAAATACAGAAAATAATGTTTTTTTAGCTGTGTATCCTGTAAGTCGGCATAGCTCCTGTAGTAGCCATGTTATCCTTTACGCAATATCCTGATGGCTACTCTAGAAGCCATACTGGCATTGAGCGGTTAAGCTTTACTGTTGGCAAATTAATCCAGTCAATTTTTTTAATTATCTCGGGACTACCGATTATAATAGCCTGAGTTTTAATTGGATTAAGACCAATTGATAACCAAATGATTTACACAATGCATCGATGTTCGCCAGGCTTTTATTAATTGCTAGAACAGCATTTGGCAGTTCAGAAAGGGTTGCTAGAGGATAAATTTGTAAACCATCAGCATAAATATGGTAAGATGTGGACAAAATGGCAATAATAAAATTAATAAAAATCGTGAATAATAAAGGCCATCCTGTGGCACATCGACTGTTTAATCAGACCAAGCCTATGCATTATCTGAAGTTTGAATATACTGTCTAAGCCCTTGAAGATAACTGCTAAACCAATCCAAGACGGGTGGGGATACCTTAAGATACTTCAAGAGGCCTAACAGTACTTAATAATCAACAGTATTAAATTGCTGAAATCCAACAACGCTAATACTGTAAGTTTTTTGCATCCATACCTGAACGAACGTCATCTATGATTTTTATTAAGCCAGTTGTGGTGCTATGACCGGCCGGAAAACCAGATTGGAAAACACTTAAAACCTTGTTAGCGTTTAAGAAATTGGAGAGTTGATGTTTTTTTTTTTTTTTTTTTTATGTCATAAGATAGCAAACAAGCAGATGGGTCTCCTGATGGAAAGAGTCAACCATCGCCTATAGACACCAAAGATGTTAACGGTGCGTTGCTATCTTGTGGCGAGGTCTAATGCCACATGCATAAGTTTACCGGCTACCTTACCCTCCAAACCGGAACACGACAGCGACAAGCACTGACGCTATTGCGGCAGGAATAGGTTAGGCGGTGGTACCAGACCCGGGCGAGACAATGCAGAACTCTACCACCTAGTAAACCAAACGTGTTTAACCAAACGTTATAATACATTAGACAGGAGAGGCAAAATTGAAATTAGACATTAGTCAGAAAAAGCAGCTGGATTTGTCTTTTTTGGTAGGATAATAATGTTAGCATCCTTCCAGATTTAAGGGAAAACTTTCGATGTTATGGAATGGTTAAACATATGAGTGAGGATAGGAGAAACAATATAAAGTAAGGGAATGATCGTATTACGACCTATCTCATTACAACCGACAGCTTCCGAAGAAATGGACAAGATGTTCTTCTTAACGTCAGCCTCAGTCAACTCGTTTATACATACAAACATACAGAGTACAGACATAGTGATGTCGTCGTGAAAATAGTTGAAAAAGGTTCCTAGATCCTCAAAACATGGAGATTTGGTGGAGTTTTGAGGTTTGGCTGGTTTGTTTTTAATTTTCGAAAATCAGTAACTTCCTTATCTACATACGTAGCGAAAAGCTAAAAAAATCAGATCTTTTGCATTCTATATGCGACGTTTACTTCTTTCCAGCAGGAGAATTGCGTGCTTGTTACAACAAGAACTCACCTGAGTAGATACTAATTCCGAGCCAGTGATGTTGCTGATGAATTCATACAGGAATGAAGTAGCATCCTCCAAGTATTTTGTGTCTACGATGATCTGCAACATATTATTTTCTGTTATAAAAGCACAAGTAGTATTTTTCAAAATTAATTTCGAAATGGTATATATTACCTTTTTGTTATATCAAAATTACAAATTCTCTTGCTCTTGAAGACTATTTGAATACGTTTTTGTAAGCGTCCTTCCAAATCGAAATTACTGTTATTAATAGTTAGTAACATTCTGATTCAAAACTATGTATAGTAGGTGAGCCCAAGATGCTAAATGGGTAGTTACTCGAGCGTCGTAGGGACCTATTGGATTTTGTAGATTAAATTATAGGAAAAGCAAAAGGTTTTTCATTTCTATGGTGGGGAAAATATCAACAAAAATGACATGGAAACACTAAATTGCGTCAGATTAAAGTATGGTGAGTTGTTTGCCAGCTGAAATTTAGAAAATTCGCAGATTCAAGTGTAACATAAGGGAGTGGGAGGGTCATAGTTTCAAAGACAACGTTGTTTGGAGATTCTCGAGCGCGTCTGAATTTTATTTTATTACATAGGAAATGGTGTAAGAATAACGAAAACATATAATCTAACAATTTCCACAAGCCGAAGTTATTAGAATTTTGTTTTTTTTCTGCCCTACTTACTCGGCTCTATATAAAAGGATAATATTTGGTACAGAGCTTCAACAGTATGCGGGGTACCGCCCTTATGTTAATCTGGTGCGCTCGAGTAAATGCAAAAATGTCCTCTTGGGCTCTTGGGTCTACTATTAGCAGAGGCACCTGCACGAGCTGCACGAGCGGCAGCGGGCGACGAAACAGTGCGGAGAGGCAGCCGGCGAAGGAGCGGCTCAGCAGCAGCGCGGCCGAGTGGCGCGCGCCCGCCGCGCGCCGCCCGCCGCCCAGCCCCAGCCCCGCGCTGTACTTCAGCCACGCGTAGATGAACTCCTTCACCTGCACGTACACGCTCGGCACCACCGACGAGAACGGAAACCTGACGCAGTACAACACACCACGCCTTCACACCGGTTACAAAATACCCACTAATACAGGTATTTAGCCAGTATTTGTAAAAGGTTTTGCTCGGAGCGTATCTGAGGTGAGAGCGCTTCATAAACATACCTTTAAAAAATACATCAGTACTCACTTTCTCGGGAAGGGTTGCGTTTCCAATTCATCGCCATCGTCGTACGGAAAGGTATCCATTACACCATCGAACTGCTCTTGATTTTCTACCTGTGTCAGAATTGTTATATTTCAAATAGCTGTTGAAATTTTTTTATGAATCGCTGAAAGTATTCATGTGATGAGCATAGCTGGTTTAACGTCTGGGTCTACGTATCTATTAAATATGTCCCAGTATTTTATATATGTACTAGCTGACCCGGCAAACGTTGTTTTGCCATATAAATTATTGAATTAAAACATAGGAGTTGATCGTAGAGGGTTGAAAATTAGGGGTTGTATATATTTTTAATGCTGTATCATAAAAAAATAAAACAAAAAATATATCTAAAAAATAAAATAAAAAATTTAGGGGTGGACTAAGTTAGCATTTAGGGGTATGAAAAATAGATGTTGGCCGATTCTCAGACCTACTCAATATGCTTACAAAATTTCATGAGTATCGGTCAAGCCGTTTCGGAGGAGTACGGGAACGAACATTGTGACACGAGAATTTTATATATAAGATTCCTGTGTATCAGTATCGTTGACTAACACCTTTATCACTAGCAAATAATGTACTTATTGTAAGGATAAGATCAATTCGTGATATTTGTATTGTAATATGTATTTAATGGTGGCTACTGTGTGATAGAGTTCTTCAACGTATTGCTCGGATCTACACTAGATTTAGACGCGCTTCCAGCCAAGCAACATTAACAGCAAACAAATATTTTTATTTCAATTCATCTTTGTTGTTTACTTGGTCTGCAAGGTTTTAAAACGTTATAATATCAATATGTTTGCGCATTTCATGCTGTTTCATGATTGGTTATCCGCGTTTCACGCTGTTTCGTGATTGGTTCGCCAACTAGCGCTAGAAGACAACGTCATAATATCATACACCATAACGCTAATTCACTACGAATTAACCAATCACGAAACAGCATGAAACGCGCAAACATATCGAAATTATAACGTTTTAAATCCTTGTTGGTCTGGTTCTCTCTTCCCATCATGAGAGTCGTCTACTTGCTTCCTATATTATAAAATAAAATAAATAGAGGACAAGATGATTCCTCTGATGGAAAGAAATAACCATTACTTATAGAAATAGTTATTTTAATTGTGTGTTGCTATCCGAATAACTTGGGTGTTATGCTACACGAATTATTTAGACCACCTCAACCTCTACACCAACGGGACGATTACATTTATTCTAATTTGAAACTTGAGTCCATTTCTTCCCCCGGAATCTCTAAACAGACTTCATACTAGCAAACAGACTCACGATCTCACGATTCCACTAACGCGTCAGCAACATATATCAATTTTTATTTGAAATTTTATTTCCATTTGCTATAAAATGTTAAATAGCTACAAAAATATTAGCCGCAGATCATGAGATCCCGAGTCTCGAAGTTTCCCGAGGACGGAAAAGCATTGTTGAGTTTGTGGCAGTTTCAATCACGATAACGGTGTGTCCGGTTTACCCTACTTAACCCAAGGGAAACTTGATTGAACTAATTGAACTAACTTGAACTAACATGATTATATTTATTTTAATATTAAATTTTGTTATAAATATTTACATATACTTTTAAAAAAATTATAGAAGAGGAGGCAAGCGAGCAGGAGGTGCAACTGATGGTAAGTGATCACCGCCGCCTATAAACATCCACAATACCAGATGTCTTACAGTTGCTTTGCCGTCCTTTAAACTATTACTAAATACTGTTAAAATAAACTAAATACTGGTAAAAATATTAAGTATCCGGACCATTAATGTAAGAAATGTTGTTTGAAAATTTATTCATTAGCAAAGACTTCCATGATCTAACGTACTAGACAAGGCATGCCCCGCGCCACTTGTGTTTTACTAAAGTGCTATCCATGGACTGCACCTACCTCAGAGCTCATTGAATGCAGCGCGGAAGAGCCATAAAATTCAAGGCCGTTACGACCTATTGGTCTTCAATATAAGTTATACTCTGTTTTACGCTGTAACGCTGCTTAATTTTGACTCGGTTGGTCATTTTATTATTATTTCAGTGCTGCAGCAAGTGTTCATGAAATGGACCACAACTTCTACTTAGCATAACTTCTATAGTACGTAGTACATTAAACTCCCCGTTCGTTAGTCACAGCATTTTATGTTAAGTAACGGAATCTTACCTCGATCGGTAAAAAGGAAGCATTGTCTAGTATATCTCTAAACACGACAACCCATCTCTGCATCAATACCTCCGTATAATGCTCAGCCATTTCTTGCAGCAGCAATGGGAGAGGGTCTGTCGGAAGACCATAGCATCTGTAAAAATAATAATAATATCGCTGGACTAATTACACGAACTGATCTAACACCGTAGCAAGCAAAATAAAATAAATATAAGTTGCCTTACACCGGTTGCCTTGGTCTGATGCAACATAGTGTGTAACAAACATCAATGATACTCTAAATTACCACGACATAGTGAATGTTCCATACAAGTAATATTCGAGCATAGCACACATAGACACCTCTCACGGACGCGATATTTCGGAATGCCGAGATATCGCGTCCGTGAGAGGTGTATATGTGTGCGTTACTCGGATATTACTTGTATGGAACATTGACTACTGTAATTAACCTCCAGTATTCTGTGACCACAATTCGTTGACTACATGGGTAACCTTGCAACAAGTAATATTGACATGTGTGTCTAACATTACACGAACTGGTTATCTCACACACACGGCAATGCAACATTACCATCTTTGGTGTTCATAGGGGATTTCTTTTGATCAAGAGAATCATCTGCTAGTTTAATATCCTAAAATATTAAAAAATCCATGCAGTGAAGTTTTGGATGCACTTGCTTAATTCTAAAAACAAAATAAGCTTATATGGTAGCTTAGGTAGTCTCATACGATGTGTAACATCTGACAACTAAGTGATTAAGTTGATACAATCAAATGGCCAACTCTACTAACGCACGCGATCATTGATCAATTCAATAACACGCGCCTCTCGGGCTTCCAGTTAGCTACTTCCGTTGTATTTCACGAAATCAGTTCCACGGATTGCAAGAAAGGGGGAGGAAAAATGTTACACATCAACAATAACATATACTCTGCCCAAAAAATAAAAAATCTTTAAATTAACTTACTTTAAAGCATTGATGAACAAAACAATCTGATGCTTAATGCTGAGCATCAGTGTAGGATCCGTGATAAGTGAGGTATTGGTCCTCAAAGTTGACGCGACCTTCGTGACCGACATACTCCAAGTATCCAACAACCAGTCTTTGGAAACCAGCCCTGCACCCGTGGACAAGAGGTGCTCCTCTAGGATAAAGAAACCTAGCACCGCATTGAGATACGACTTCATATTTTGTATCGAGTCATGGAGATTTCCAGAAGGAATCAAGACTAGTCGAGCTTGTTGTTTCCGCTGTGCTCTGAAAATAAAATGATTAGTAAGTTACTGTAAGTAGTTCTCAAATGCCGGGTTACTATAATCAATCCGTCCATTCAATATCCGTCTATATCCGTATCGTCCGTCCTATAACAAATCCGTCATTCGTAGCAGTAACCATTAAAAACAAATTTAATAATAACGGGCCATTCTACAAACTTTTTGGACCATTAGGTAATTTGATGTTTATAGAAACAGATTTAGCGAGGGCCTCGTAGAAGAAGTAACTACTCGTAACTAAAACAAGTCGTTTTATTGATATAGGAACATGGCATATTGCTGGGCAAATTACATAAACTGATCTAACCCAAAGTAAGCAAATTATTTCCTTGTGTTGTGGGTATTAATCAATGATACTAATACATAGAAATACACCAACAGTCTACCAACAGTTTTAAATCTCATGACAGGACAGATATGGCCAGTAATAGAAAACCGCCCATGCTTATCCATATGGCATTATATCCCTATCTCACTTATGGCAACAAAGCATTAACATTTTTGGTTGAACGTGTTAGTCTATTTAAAGAATATATATAGGGCCCCATTTAAAAAATATATCATCTGCCATTCTGCCAGGCAGTTCGTAAAAGGCGAAAGATATACTATACAAGTCCCCACCAGCATGACTAATAGGTAATAGAGTTCCCTAACTTCTCCGGGTACTTCTTCGGGTATCCTTGTTATTGTCGTGTTTTTACGATTTGATAGTTTTACGATTTGATAGTTAGACAACAAATGTCTAAAAGAAAGCCACCTAAATTTTACCACCTGATACCAACTAGCGACAAGGATAATGAGAGGTTTTTAACCATCACTGGCCTTTTAGTAGCCATCAACAAGATGCCAATTGGTTGAATATTCAAAAGAATGCATAAATAGAACGGCTATCTTACAACTTAACATACTGAAATAAGACAACAAAAAGCATGGATGCTATTGTAGCCTACATCAACTCTGCCACCTGGTAGCCACAATGAAAGTAAGAGATTAAGCCATCGCTCGCTTTTTACTGGATACCAGTCTATTAATTAAAATCATCCAAACGTTTCTGCAGTCCTCCGCAACGTAAACTTTAACTGTGCCAAATTCACGTAAAAAAGGGGTACAAAATTTTTATTTCAGGTATTTTTTTTAATTTATATTATTATTAATATATTATTCATAGGTGTAAGTTTCACCGAGTTATAAACATTTCTAGTAAAGTGTGAATGCATACCTGTAATACTGTATGAAATCATTCTTAGCCCCAAGGACACTGTGTATATGCAAACACCGATGCAACGGACTGAAGTCTACCAACTCATGGGGGCAGTGTGGGCCACTACTTTCTTTGCCCACTATCTTTTCTGTAGAGTAAATAAATATCAAGCAGGCTTCCTTGTGAACAAGGTAGAATGAACGTATTACTAAACGTCATTACACATGCACAAACATGTTAAGTGATAAATTCGAAAAAAGAAATCGTCGCCCATGTTACCAGTCAAAGTAAGGACAAATCAGTGTTCCATTAAAATTATTATTGTCCTACCAAACGTTCAGTTCCGTATCGGACATGTTTCCAGTCCAGAAAACTGATGATGATTATCGGTTTCGGTTTCGAAAGAACTTTGTTTTGGTTTGGCACTATAATTCGGTGTCAAACTAAAACAAGTTTTTCTTTCGAAACCGATAATCATATACCTTATAGCAACGCACTCGAAATCAGCCAAGTAAGTATAGAGATATATAGGCATGGAAATTATTGTTAAATTAGGTTAACTGGTATGTTGTTCAATTAATTCATATTTAACAGTTATTTATTTATGTTATAAATATATCAGTAGTAGCCTATATACTATAATAAGTATTAGAAGCAGCAAAAACGGAAAGCCGTCGAGTTAGCGACCAAAAAAAAGGTCCGCCGTCGAGTCAACAACCAAAAAAAAGTCCTCTGAAGTAGTTTTATAATTTTTAACAGTTATTATTTTCATAAATCAAGGTAGCTCAAATATTTTTAATAACATTATTATCCTATATGAAGTTATTGGTAATTTTAGTGATACATAAAATTTTAACAGTATTTGCTAATATAAATAACAGATGTTAATTGTTAAAAAAATGTAGTACGAAATTTAATATGTTAACTGTTAAATGATCCATGCCTAGAGTCTAGTGATGTAACACAAAATGGTCAGTCTATTAACAAATCAGACAACAGATGTCTGATTTATTGATAGACTAGGGCAAGTTATGTTTTAGAGAAAAAAAGTTATTTTCAATTAATTGTCTAACTCAGGATATTAACCCAAGAACCTCACGCGTCTTTACCGAGTACCTCAAGACTACTATCGAGGTAAAATTAAGATACAGAAAAAACCAACAAAAAACAATAATACCAATATAATCAACTATTTTTTAACTTAATAAAATATAAACGAACCTTTTTTATTTTTTACAATATTTGCTAAACTCCTGCCCAACATGTCTTGAGTCTGTTTCAAAGCCATTGCCCCAACCTGCAAGTGTTTGGTTATTTTAAAACTGTAGTTGACATTACTGGAAAATATCATAACAACCACTTTACTATAGTGCGCGCGGAACTAGTTGGCCGCGCCATACGTAATACGTAATACGTAAGGCGCGGCCAACTAGTTCCGTGCGCACTATAGACGATAGAGTTCTGCAATATGTATCCTGAGCAGTGTCAGTGACAGATAGTCGAATATAACATGATACAGCTCAAAAAGTAACATTATCACGAGAAAAGTAACATTTCTTTATTTTATGTGGAAAATAACACTAATACTAGAAATAGTATGACACTTTATTACACAAAAACTGAAGTTTTCTGTTCCATTAATTAAGCTTCGAAAGAATCGTAATAATTTTTCATCAAATAATTGACTGGTAATCCATATATATAATTAAAGATTATTAATAAGCTTATAAAAAAAACTTCATCTTCGATCTCACCAATTTTATTTGCTAGAAAATATTTAAATATTTTTAATAATTCCTAAAAGTAACGTAAAAGTAACATTTTGAGTTATGTAACATGGAAGTAACATGAGAGGGTCAAAAGTAACGCAAAATGTTACAAAAGTAACATTCTGGCAACGCTGATCCTGAGTTTCATAACACCGACTTAACTTTTCCTGTCACAATAGCATCATCACTTGTCGCTGATATCTTCCGGGTTAGAGGGTAAGGTTTGTCGCTGAGATCTTCCGGGTTAGAGGGTAAGGTTAGTTATGGTGTATTAGACAGGGTTAGTTATATATTTGGCGTCACATCCCTGTTACGTGAATGATAGCACACCAGTAACATCTTTATTATGATTATTACTTTCCGCCGGGACAGCAATCTAGTTTTTTGTTATCTAAAGATATAAAACCATCTATGCTATTATTCTTTTGTCCATGTTTAGAATAAAAATTAAAAACTTAAAAGATCGCAGCAAATTATAAGAAAAAAAATTTTTAATGTAAGGGAAGTTTACCTATATCAATTAGGTATACTTAGTTATTAACCTCAGGACTAAGCTTTCGAATATTTTCAAGGAAGTCACGTAAATCTGCCATAGATGCATCTTGTATGGACTGCCTTAGACGAGGTATGTCGGCAGATATCTGGACACACCACTTAAAAGGCCCAACTCGAGGCAACAAGACGTGTTCCAATTGCTCCAAAGTTTTTAATGCTGGGTAATACCTGAAATAAATAAAGCATTTCACGTCGGTAAAATAAATAAACACCTTAATGCCTATTCTCTTGTGAATTAGGTAGGGTGAGCTGAACGTCTGCAAACAGACTAACCACGATTTACCATATGTCAGCTAACAAATGGGTTCGTGCTTCTCTTTGTAGCAAATTTAGAAAGCTCTCCTCATTCTTTTGAAAACCGGCATAGATAGTTTTAGCTGTTCATCCATCGCACGGTGTATTAACAGACCAACGCGGGAGTCCATGGGAGTCCAGGGGAGTCCATGTTATTACTGTGATTTTGGCTTTGTTCAGACAGTGCGAATTACGCGCGTGTGCATACGTGGGAGTCAATTCTTGATTAACAATATATATGTCGCAGTGAAATTGTCAGTACCGTTAGATTATAATCTACCTAAGTGATATTATAATTTAACTGCTAACCTAACCTAACCAAATTATAAAATCCCTAGGTAGATTATAATTTAACGGCTATTGACAATTTCACTGCGACATATATAACAATCTCTTCCCACGCACTCCGTTTTTTATTTGTATTAGAGTAGTCGGCTGATATTCCATTCTGCTTGTAATTTTTCCAATTAATGAAAAACTCTGCGTCGAATCAATTTTTTTACATGTTTGAGGTTATAATTTCAATGATGAATCCGTCCACTTGCGCTTAGTAACGCGCGTATACTTTCGCGCGTATCATGTGAACAAAATCATTATATTCTATGGAACTCGTCTACGCGCGTATATGTACGCGCGTATGCTCTCGCGCGTAATTCACCCTATCTGAACAAGGTCTTTAGGTAAACCCTGTCGGACTGTTTTTAGTCAGACTCATAGACCTAATCCCAGACCCCATGATTTGAGCCAAGCAGACAATCACTATATCACATCGACATTACTTACTAGACACCAAACATTCTTATTTCTAAACAGAAACCATTCTTTCAACGCACTGAGGTGCGCGGCGAGGGTGAATATTTTTAGTGTACGCTGGTTTCGCATTTTCGACCCTTTGACGTTTTTGTACAATTTTAACATAATTTAAACGGAGTAAAACTGCAACATCCGACAGATACAGGGAATGAGACACTATATCTCTGGAACCCTGCATCAGATCTTTACCAAAACAAACGGAAAGTACGGAAAAAAGAAACATACGGAAAAAAGAAACATACGGAAAGTATATCCTCCCTAAACATTTTTTTAATTGGTTTATAAATAACCAAGTTCTGAGGTAACAAACTTAAAAAAATACAGCTGCCTTGATAACCTTTTCCTTTTCGGAAGTCAGTTGAAAGTACATACCTCTTTGCATCAACTTGAGTTTTCAACTTTGAATAAGTTGTAAGCAGAGGAAGGCACAGTTCCATTTTTTCAATGGTAGCTGCTATATTCAGTTCCACGCGACGAGCTCTTATTAACTCTTCAGCTTTAGTGCATAAACCTTAAAACATAACCATTATATAGATTTAATTGTTTCTTGTTAAAAACCTACAATTCAATGGAATATAAAGATATTTCAGTTTGCAACTTTAAAGAGATTTTTATATGTGAATATGTAATAGAGTAGGCAGAGTAAATCGAACATCTAAAGACTTTCTGGTTCACCACGATTTACAGGTTTATCGGGTAGCGAGATGACTGGTGATCCCTTTCGCCGCCGCATTTTTTGGATCTGGTAATGAATATCGACTACTTCTAATGACTGACAGCTTTAAGTGCTCATCAGAGGCACGGGAGTTGTAACACACCTTTCCGTCAGACTCCGAGCTGCTACTGAGATTTTGGGTTTTCGAGAAAAAAACACTAATAACCTTAACACTTTTGCCCGACCCGGGGATTGGACCCAGGACCTTATCATTTGAGCCAAATAGGCTAACCTAGACCACGAGGCAGTCTAATACTGTGTACATTAAAAGCAAATTAAAGAAGTCTCTAGTACAGGCACTTTTAACTTAAAAAAGTTTTACTGGCACACAAAGTTTCATGGCACACCAGTAAAAGTTTGTGAAATAACCAAATATATCGGGAATCAAGCGATGGTTAACGTTGGTTATACGTTTGGTTTCAGGGTGATTTACAATTTGTGACATACTTGAAAATATATGTGGAACACTTGTTGAAAATCGGTGCTCTAATAGCACAATGGTCTTTTTTTATAATACTTATACATGCATACATACAATCTTATGTAATCATATTTTGAATGTGTTTATTTTGTTTTTTTATATGCTATTATTATGTTGCATTGTTAAGGAAAATGTGTGGCCTTATCCATCATTATATTATTTGGGGTCTTTTTTTACTGTCGATAGGGAAGCGCTTGACCACGATCTCGCCTGATGGAAAGCTAAGATGCGGCCTAAGAGCGCCTTCACACTAGCGTTTGTGTAGCGTAGGCGTTCGATGAACGTATGCGCAACGCGACGTTGTCGCGGCGTCTTTGCTACAGCACATGAGAACGAGGCGAATGCGCCGCGCGTGCGTGACGCATGCGCCGCGTTACTGTGGTGTCATATATAATCCTGTTCATATTCGCTCCTCCACACGCGCCCCTGTGCAAAAATGCTATGTAATAAAAAAAATGCTATGCAATAGCTTTACCGCGGCAGTACCCGAGTGCCGCACGGGTTGCCGCAGTTGCCGCAGTTTTTTTAAATTACATATACCTACTCACCCCAAGATAATAACAAGTCTTTCTTCAGCCGATACACAAAGCCTCAAATGTGTATCTTGATACTGTATATCACTGTGTATTTTTTGTAACAATTTATCAAATATGGGTTTCGCCATTCGAAAGTAACTCTTAAAAAAAGTTTAGAAAAAAGCACAAAATAATCACTTTCACTTGACCGCACACTCCATGATGGATTCTTCCATATCCTTTTATTTTCATTTTTTCGTTTTTGCACTAATTTTCTTTTTAAAAGCAAAGCCATCAATAGTATTTCCTCGTCGGAATCCATTTTGTTAATGATAGTACCGAAACGACAACGAAATTGTGTGACGTCTGCGCCGCGCTAACGCAGTGTTCAATTAACTGTAGAGGAAAAGTTGCGACGACGCGACGCACGCGTCGCGTTGTCACAGCGTCTGCGCTGCGCATACGTTCATCGAACGCCTACACTGAACAAACGCTAGTGGGAAGGCGCTCTAAGATGGAACGCACTTCCCTAGAAGGTACCTGTTCACTCTTCTCTTGAAGATCCCAGGTTGTACCCGTCGGAGAACACAGACTCAGGAAGCACATTCCAGTCCCTTGCGGTTCGGATCAAGAATGTCGAGTCAAATCGCTATGTTCGGGTACGTGGAACGTCTACCATATGCCTAGTATCTGTGCGTCTCGACGATCGATAGAGAAACGGGGATGGCGGAATTTAGTCGTGCAATTTCGCAGCGCACTCTCCAAAATGTATCCAATAAAAGATCGATAAATTTGATTTCTTGAGCATCTGTCCAATATGCTACAAGACTTTCCTTGACTTTGCAGTCACACATAAAATCTTAAGAAAATTTTGTATAAAATTACGTCAAATTTTTTCTTCCTAAACAAAATTGACAATATCATAACAGCAATGATAATAAATGTTAGCAAAAAGGATTGCTTACAGTAGAATTGTATAAATTTTAATTTCAAATTTAATCATTTTATGAGGCATTTTTTTAAATTTTTCAATTTTTGGTACATTTGCCTAGTGATTTTTTTTTTACTTTTATGCTGACTGTCACATGTCCAGATTTAAAAATAATCTATACATATAATAAAATCGTAGGAAAGTCAAAACTGTACATTAAATATTTTTTTAAAAGAATACTTGGGGCATGATCTACAATCAATATTGAAGCCAAAAATATAGTTTTTTGAATTTTTGTCTGTTTGTCTGTATGTATGTCCGGAGTAAACTCAAAAAGTACTGCATGGATTTACTTCAAATTTTGTATGAATATTACTACTAATAGGTCGGGTTAACATATAGGCTACATATTATCACGCTATCACCTACGGGGGAGGGGCAGTGCGGAGTAAACGAACTCCGCATGGACAAAGTCGCTGGCAACAGCTAGTTTACAATAAGAATAAAAAAAGGACATACTCTCTGCAGTCTCTTTAACATTGGCATCAACATTTGATATCTCAGCATGTAATTCCTCCGCATGAGATCTCACTTGCAGCAATTCTCTGATAGAGTCAATGAACCCCTGTAACAATTGTATGGCAATTTTACATTACTAATATCTGAAAAAATATAAAGATATAAAAATAATTTGGCAGTCTTTGTGAGTAGCTGTGCCTCTGATGAGATAGTAACCAAATGATATATATCCTTCAGAAGATTGGTAGACAAACAATATATCTGAATTAAAAAATAAACTTATTCATCTACACTCATACCAATACATACTATTATTTCAAAAAACTAAGATTTGATTGTTTATTTGTAATAGATAAACTTAAAAACTTCTGAACTGATTTAAAAAAATATTTTACCTGTTGAAGGCAACATTATTCCAGAGTAACATAGGCTACTTTATTACCCGACTGGGCAAATGGCAGTAATGTCACACACACAAAGTCGCCGACAACAGCTAGTTAAATCATATATATGCCAATTGATTTAACCGTTTAATTTGATCCACTTTAGGGGTATAGTATGAACCCAGAATAAAGCAATTTTTTGCTGGTAATATGAGTGTTCGTTGATAGTAAAATATGCAGAAATCTATATTGATATTATAAATGTGAAAGTTCGGATGTTTGGATAAATGGCTGGATGGATGTTTGGAACTCAATCATACCAAAAGTACTGAACGGGTTTGGATGAAATTTGGCGCACAGGTAGATGATGATTTGGAATAGCACATAGGCTACTTTTTATCCCAGAAAAATGAGCTGTCCCCGTGGGATTCACCAAAAACTTTTATAATGCAGCAGGCTGCATGCTGCAGCTAGTTTGTAACTATATTGAAATATCTAGGTAATCTATATCTATACATATAATAAAATCGTAGGAAAGTCAAAACTGTACATTGAATAGTTTTTTGAGGCATGATCTACAATCGATATTGAAGCCAAAAATATAGTTTTTAGAATTTATTTCTGTTTGTCTGTACATATGTCCGGGGTAAACTCAAAAAGTACTGCATGGTTCTATTTCAAATTTTGCATGAATATTACTAACAGGTCGGGTCAACATATAGGCTACATATTATCACATTATCAACTATGGGGGAGGAGCTGTGCAGAGTAAATGAAATCCATGTGGACGAAGTCACGGACAACAGCTAGTAAAATACTAATGCTGACTAACGGGCTGACAGACAATCATAAGCCAAAACCATTGGACCTAGAAGCATAAAACTTTATACACGGGTTCAATATATATATAATATAAAATATATAATGGAAGGTAAGTTTAATGTTATTTGAATATTAATCTTTTAAAGGGTGTAAATAGGGATGGGAAGTTTCTTTAATAAAAAAATCTATTTAAGGTTGAAGTTTATTTTAAAATAGAACTATAATTTATAATAGATAAAATTACTAAACTATAAAAATAGTTTTGAAATACATCCCCTGAAGAGCTGAATGGAGCTGGAAATATAAGTACCAATTACCTAAAGATCCTAAATACAAAAGACAGAATGTTTATGTTAATACAATTTTAGGGAAATATTCACATATTTGCACAACATTTACTTTTTTTGCTTTAAACCAGCTTTCTACAAAGTCAATTCCCTTAAAAGACTATACAGAAAAAAAATTGCAAGCATGGCCAATATTGGAGTGTAGAGATGAAAATTTAGCGACTGCAGGTAGATCTTTTACAAGAATTACTAAGAAAAAGAATTACTAAGAAAAAACTTCCTTTGATTTCCTACAAAAGGAAGATTAATACTGAAGGCCATACTTTATTAGAAGAGACATAAAAACTTTACATACCTATTTTATTTTAAATACATTATTAGTATCGTTGACTAACATATATCACAAACAAATAATTTGCTTACTTTGGGGTTAGTTAAGTAGTTAGTTTTTTTAATAACATCCTTGGGTTGCCTTTTACATGTTACTGTATATATTTCTAGTTTTAACCTAACTTAACCTACACAGGTAGTTTACTTCCTAGTTCAGAAAAAAGTTTATTAAAAAATAACAAGGCAATTTTGAGCGACAGAAATATCATTATTAGAAAAGGGATACCATATCCAATCCAAGCCAATACATAGAAACCCAAAGATCTTGTGGCCCATTTCTAGTGCCAATCCAATAATCCAAGCAAATTACTTTTTGTTTTATTTAATAATTTAAAAAAAATAAATTACTTTGGGGTTAGGTAAGTAGTTAGTTATTTTGTGTAATTTTTCTAGTGATATTTATTAATTACTAAAATGTTCAATAGGGGTTGGGTTTAGAAACGTGCCGCATAGATAGAGGAAACCTGAAGCCGTAGGGGGCTTCTAGGTCTTCTGATAACCCCCGGAAATTTTCTTTTGCCGGAGATGCGAATATTTAAAAAAAAACTTTCGTGTATATTTAAGTTAGGCGCGTAAATATTTATGATAAACTGAACCCTGCCCGTGAGTTATGCGTTCGTATTTTTCTTATACAAAGATCTTTATTTATTAAATCATTAAGCAAAATTTTAATTTGCCAAAATACATATTTTTTTAGAAACAAAATTATGAAAATTTTGTTTTTATGAAAATTACGAAACATATTCAAATAGCTTTGGTTTTTGTTTTCGGAAC
The DNA here is from genome assembly GCA_036924255.1 of Apodemia mormo. Taxonomy (NCBI): domain Eukaryota; kingdom Metazoa; phylum Arthropoda; class Insecta; order Lepidoptera; family Riodinidae; genus Apodemia; species Apodemia mormo. The sequence goes on along the minus strand of JAUPFN010000010.1, from coordinate 8,655,975 downwards.
TAGTAATCTTCTTAAATTGGTGACAGATCTGAATCAGAGCACCCCAATTTGCACGTGGTCTTGTTTGCCCTACCCCTAGATTGTTTTTAGAAATCGTGTAGGCATGGAGGGAGGCAGCCCCGCCTGCTGTAACAAAGCATAGGCACCTTGCAAGCCGCAGCTGCGGAAGCTGGTCACCGCAGGCGACCAAAATGCCAAAGCTGCGAAGGAGAGCAATGGTGCCTGTGCTTTGTTACGCAAGGACAGAGGGGCTGCACTTACCGCAGCACTGTAGAACACGTAATCCGACTAGTATTTATAATAAGAAGCTGAACGTTATAGAACCTTAAGCCATATTTTTAAGTAGCAAAGCGCAACCAAACTTTAACAAAAAAAAATAATGTAATAAAAATGTCTTTTTCGGCGACGGGGTTAGGGGGAGGGTGACTGCGATTATTTCTCTCTTCTCTCTTTTTGTCCAATCTAGTGGCAGAATTTAAAATTTTGGGGACATTTTTTGTGGTAGTTTTACGATAGAAAAAATTCAATAAAAAAAATTATGTGTTTCTGGTGGGGGGTTTAAGGGGGTTGAACACCTCTCTCCTCCCCTCACCGCTCCCCCTGCCCCCTATCGATGCGGCACTTTTCTAAACTGTTACCTTCAATTGATTAGTGACATGTCAATAATACCTGGTAGTAGAAATTGCAAAGCTTCTCAATTTCTTTGTCATGTTGTTGAATCCTTTCATCCAACTGCTGTACAAATGCTTCATGACCACCTTCCCCCTCATATACTGATCTAAATGCTGGTCCCCAATAATCATCTATACCTTCGATTTCCTAGGAATTGGAAAGAATTATGTTAATCGAAGTTATTTTAATATTTTCTTTGAATTTTTTTCTTTCGATTTAAGAAAAGTAACATGAATAAATATTTCCTTGATTGCTGAAAATAAAAGATTTATTTTGTAACTTAAACACTTAGATTCTTAGGAAATAGGCGTATTATACCTGTATTGTTGCATTAGTCATAATTGATAATGTTGGATAAATTACACATTGATATATGTAGCCTTTACAAAATTGATTTGATTATAATGTGTTGTTCACGAGAAAATTTTAAGCCTAATATTAAATATACGAAAAGATAACAAACACACACTAAAATTTTAAATTAATACAAACAGCGTAAATATTTCAAGTTTTATCACCAAACACTATTTTATTATATTTATCATCTGGCATCTGCCAAATACCAAGCAAGTGTCAACTGTCAAAGCAAATTCCTCAAAAGTGTTGCCGCCTTTTTTGTAGATCTACCTATTTCTCTCCTCGTCTACAGATTTACCAACATGATCTACAAATCTATCTATTTGTAAAGACTGTCAACACTGAATATTCATTTAGCTGAGTAGCAGCTCAAAATGTTTTTGTAGAAAAATTAGACACTATTCTACCTCTAATGTGTACTAACTATTATACAGTACTCCCATTCATAAATCATAATTTCAGACTCTCTAGAGTAAAAAAGCCAGTAAACTCATTCATGTAGCATTTCAACACCACAGGGGTACCAATGCACCATTGACATCTTTAATGTCTGTAAGGGAAAGCGTTCTCTTCACACCTTGAGAACCACCCACTCAAATATATATATATATATATATATATATATATATATATATATAATGGTGCGTTGCTATACGTGTGGCGGGATGTCACATTCGTAAATTCTGCCGGCTTCATTACTCTCCAAAGTGGAATAGGACAGTGAAAAGCATTGACGCTATTGCGACAGAAATAGGCAAGGCGGTGGTACCAAATACCTGGGTGAGATATTGCGGAACTCTATCACCTAATAGTCACGATAGTAGTCAGAGTCTGATTATCCTTTAGGCTAATAAGGCTGCAACCTAGGTTGTGAAGATCAGGGGGCACTGAATCGTGTCTACGAATACACTATTAATCAAACATAATTGCATCTACCCTACAGGTGATAGAGATCTGCATTGGCTCTCCCGGTTCTGATACGGTGGTATCAGAATCGGCAACCGGCAGCCTTGCCTGTTCCTGCCGCAATAGCGGCAATGCTAGTCACTGACGTGTTCCAGTTTGGAGGGTTAGGTAGTGGGTAAAGCATATTGTTATATACTAGTTTATGGTAGTGGGTAAACTTATGTATGTGGCATTAGACCTCGCCACAAGGTACCAACGCACCATTAATACTTTGGTGTCTATAGGCGATAGTTGATGCTTTCCATCAGAAGACCTATCTGCTTGTTGTCTATCTTATGACGTAAAAAAATACATATTTCAAATAGACCGAAATAAAACAGTTAATCCGCGAACTAAAAAATTTGGATGTCCCTGATTTTTACCAAAATATTTTGAAAATTATCGTTAAAATTAGGGACTGTAAAATTTCTAAGTTAATAACTGATCTTGAAAGTTCTCTGGATCATCGTAAATGTTAGGTTGCATCTTAGCTTACCATCAGGTGAGATTGTGGTCAAGCGCTTCTCTAACGATATTAAAAAAAAAGAATAAACGGCAACGTTAGTTACGCATGTAAATCGATTTCAGAAATCAGAAATACTTTATTCAATAAAACTTTTTACAAGTTATTTTGACACGTCAACATATTTTTTTAAAAACTACTACCGGATCGAAAACGTGGCCACACACTAAAAAGATCCGGTGGAAGAAACTCAGTGGGCTTGTCTTTTTTTTGATATCATTGATTTTTTTACATTATCACAAAGTTACAAGAAATATATATGAGATGGCTATGAGGAGCAATTAATCCCAGGCTTTTTTGTCTTCTAAATAATCGGAGATTTTATAATATCCTTTTTTTACACAGTTTTGTTTTAACACATTTTTTAAACTTATTGACTGGTAAATCTCTTATAGTTTCGGGAAGTTTATTGTAAAAGCGTATACATTGCCCCATAAAAGAGCTACTTATTCTGTGGAGACGAGATGCATGCACAACAAGATTGTTTTTGTTCCTTGTATTAAGTGAGTGTACTTCACCATTTTTTAAAAAAAGTAAGTAAGTAATTTGAAAACTTTTACAGGTGGTATGGACCATGTTAAAATTTTCACACTCGTAAACAATATCAAAATTTGCTAGGCCGACCGTAACACCTGGTGGGGGTGCGTCCTCTTAATTAGCCTAAGGTAGTCAGAACTCTTGATCAGATAGATATGACACGTACAGCCAATCGGTCGCCTTTTACGACTAAATCCATTGTTCAGACGAAGAAAATTAGTTATTTTGCAATTTGCCTCGAATTTTTAAGTGTACCTTTGTGATGTTACTGAAAAGGAAAACAGATAAAGTGGTGTAGAAATGGAACAAACTTACCGTAGATCTGAAAATAATGAAAACCCCAGCGGTACAGTTATCCACCCTCGTCCACCACACTTTATACCACGACAGCACCAAACACAAAAGCACACAACTGACGCACTCAATGCACGTTTTACTTCGCAACCGAAGCATCTTCAGAAGACACGAGCACTACTACTCTCAACGAGAGCCGCGCTAGTACTGACTCGCGCGCCGTTGCGATACTCCTTTTATAGGCTGGGCTCGCATGACTAAGCGCACGCTACATTGTGTAATAAAGCCGATTTTGTAACGTTTATTTGTTCGTTCAACAGTACAATTGAATCGGTATTATGTTTTATCCGCTCACACCACCAGCCATTTTCGTATTTTTTACTAAAAACACACGGACTGTTACGCGCACGCGTTTCGAGTCCGTTCCGGTGGACCGTGGTCACAAAAATGGTTTATGAGATGTTTGGATTGAATCCGATACTGTAAAGCGTATATTTTTTAAGAGGTCTTGAGCACTGCAATACACTGGAGTGAGAATTGTTTAATTTAAATGGCTTAAGCTACAAAATAATTCAGGTGTAACACGACACCTTGAGAAAAATATGACTACTTGTTAGTCGAGGATTTTTAATTCAAAAAGTAAATCGATGACCTATGCTTTTTATATTTTTTTTATATAATTGGTAAACATATATATACGGAAAAAAAATAAACAACATACACAATAGTACAAAAATATTTATTTTAATATTTATTTATTTATATATTTACATAAATATTAATATCTTTATTTTTTTATAATTAATATGTAATTTTTTTCGTAATTTTTAAATAATTTATTTCTTTTTTAATTTTACAGCTATGTTAATTTTTTTTTTTAATATTGTTTAGGATATTTCACATTCACATCATATGATTTTTTTGAGATCATAGATATCAACACTAAAATTTACGAAAATAAATAAAAATAGGTACCGTCATACCCAAAGCGCTGATATTATTAAGTTGGTCATTAACGAAATATATGTTCTATTAATTGATATTTACGGTTTTTTGACAAAATTATTATCTAAACTGTTAGGTCTTGAACTAATCTTGATTATAAATAAAGTTTACTTGTTGATTAATACGCCAAAACACTTTTAAATTACCTGTATCATAAAGTGCAACCAACACATAACACACAGCACGAATCAAAATGGCGAACTAAGTTCTTTTATTTTTCTCCAAGAGCGTATTTGAAAAAAAAATGCCAATTGGATGTTATTCTATACAATGTTTCGTTCGAAAACGATAAAATACCATAGAGTTTCGTATTAAAACTGGTAAATAGTGAAAATGTTGTTCTTTTGTATGAAGTTAGCGTTGGTCACTATAGATACCATAGTGTATTAACGAATTTTCTCTAAGGTCTCATTAGTTACCAAAGTGATGTGAGCGGTTATGATTTCAAGTTGTTTCAATATATTTAATTTTAATCCCTTGTCACAGGTATGAATTATATCAAAAGAACGATTTGTGGATAAAGTATGTCCAGTTTCTATTAGGTGTTTTGCAAAGTGAGATTTGTCAGCGTGTTTATTTTTAAAAACGGATATGTGTTCTTTGTAACGGGACTCGAAACTTCGACCTGTTTGATCAATATATATGCTGCAACATTCTGAGCAACGTAATTTGTATATTCCAGATTTGTATTTATTATTGGTTTTGTCTTTTCCATTACATAATATGTCTCGCAAGGATTTGTGTGTTTTAAATGCTACATTGACATTATTACTCCGCAAACAGCTCTCTATTTTTTCCGAATTTCGTCCGAAATACGTTAAACTGGATTTACACCTGATTTCTTTTCGGTGTGGTCCTGCATACAGTAATCGTGATAGTGTTTGTTTTTCTTTCTTTTTTAATAAACTTGTTACTAAAGCACAGTTATACCCATTTGACACTGCCAACTGAAAAATTATATTTAACTCTTCCATATAGCGTTCTTTACTCAGTGGCAAAGATGTTAGTCTGTGCATGTAATTGTTAAAAGCGGCTATTTTGTGTTGCCAAGGATGGAAAGATGACGCGGGAATAGTTTAATAAAAAAGAAAGAAAAACAAACACTTTCACGTTTACTCTATGCAGTACCACACCGAAAAAAAATCAGGTTTAAATCCAGTTTAACGTATTTCGGACGAAATTCGGAAAAAATAGAGAGATGTTTGCGCAAAAATGTTTGCTGATAGGTGCACCAAATGCTAAATATTACAATTTACAATCCATAATTAATAGCGTTGCATCGTCGACATTTGAAACAATAATACATTTTTAAATCTTGTCATATTTTTAACATAAATACAAAAAGGGGTGTTTTAAGTCAATCATTACGTGTCTTTAGGTTTGTCTGGTTTATTAAATTAAATAAAAAAATCATAGTTCTTAAAGTGGTAAACAATCAACATCCCGTTTTTGAAGAGGAATTTATTTAGGCATTAACATTAACTTACGACTTTACAGTGAAGTGAATCAGATTTTTTCAAACCAAAATAATACTAGTCTGTTGATGGAGTTGCCGCTATTTAAAAATAGAATGTTATGATTATATTTAATACATTAAGTAAATTCGGGTCCACAGAACACTTATACTGTTCGGGTTGGATTTTAAATTGTCCGACTCGAGTTCGTTTCCCGGGTCGGGCTATTAAAAAAATGTGTTTTTTCAGATTTCTGATAAAAACAACGTTGCCCGGGATTGGAAAATGCCCGGTTGGCAATAGGTTTGCCACCTATCACATTTGTGGGACCAAGTATCTTCGGCTAATCGTGGGTGCACTTGTTGTACCTCTGCCAACCCCTTCGGAGGTAAGGGCGTGAAGATACTTTAAATTTTATAACAAGCTTGTATTGACATGAGCTGATTTAACCTAAAATTTCACTTACAAAAATATAATTTATTTAATGGTTTCAAAATCAGCCAGATGAAAACAATACAACTAAAAAAGATTTTATTGCAAATTTTTACTTATAAAGTACGAAAATCATTTTCCCCGAATATTATTAATTGTATTTACAATTGATAAAAATATTAACAATTAATGACATAATAACGATTTTATCAATTAAAAGGGTAAATTATTTATAAAGTGATGAAAGTAATGATGAATTTTATTTATATGAAAAATCTTTCTTCAATGGCGAGTAAGGAATACATGCACACACTTTTTTTTATTTAAAAGCTGATTTCCTAACGGTGATTCTTAGTCATGTGTTATCAAAATCAGTTTAGTTGTTTCAAAGTTATCAGCTTTTTTGTTAACCGGTATCAGGATCTTAAATGCACAGTTGTTGGTATTTACTGCACAATTAAAAAATTGTACACTATAAAAAAATACTTTAAAAACAACAAAGAAAAATATCGACACGCGGGATTTGAACCTGCGACCATTTCCCTAAAGCCGGGACGCTCTTCCGCTGAGCTAGTGTCGACAGGCTCGAGGCGGCGAAATTCTTCTTTGCTATATGATCGATTACGTCGATTGTACTGATCGCTAGCTATACATACGTATAACTAGTTAAATGAGTTCATCGTTACAGATAAAATTCACATTTAAAATTTTGATCAGTACTTTCGTATTTTCTAATTATTTTTTTATTATAGCACTCACCCCGTGCTTGGGAATCTGGAAAAACCTTAAAAACAACAAAGAAAAATATCGACACGCGGGATTTGAACCTGCGACCATTTCCCTAAAGCCGGGACGCTCTTCCGCTGAGCTAGTGTCGACAGGCTCGAGGCGGCGAAATTTTTCTTTCCCAAGCACGGGGTGAGTGCTATAATAAAAAAAATAATTAGAAAATACGAAAGTACTGATCAAACTTTTAAATGTGAATTTTATCTGTAACGATGAACTCATTTAACTAGTTATACGTATGTATAGCTAGCGATCAGTACAATCGACGTAATCGATCATATAGCAAAGAAGAATTTCGCCGCCTCGAGCCTGTCGACACTAGCTCAGCGGAAGAGCGTCCCGGCTTTAGGGAAATGGTCGCAGGTTCAAATCCCGCGTGTCGATATTTTTCTTTGTTGTTTTTAAGGTTTTTCCAGATTCCCAAGCACGGGGTGAGTGCTATAATAAAAAAATAATTAGAAAATACGAAAGTACTGATCAAAATTTTAAATGTGAATTTTATCTGTAACGATGAACTCATTTAACTAGTTATACGTATGTTTAGCTAGCGATCAGTACAATCGACGTAATCGATCATATAGCAAAGAAGAATTTCGCCGCCTCGAGCCTGTCGACACTAGTTCAGCGGAAGAGCGTCCCGGCTTTAGGGAAATGGTCGCAGTTTCAAATCCCGCGTGTCGATATTTTTCTTTGTTGTTTTTAAGGTTTTTCCAGATTCCCAAGCACGGGGTGAGTGCTATAATAAAAAAATAATTAGAAAATACGAAAGTACTGATCAAAATTTTAAATGTGAATTTTATCTGTAACGATGAACTCATTTAACTAGTTATACGTATGTATAGCTAGCGATCAGTACAATCGACGTAATCGATCATATAGCAAAGAAGAATTTCGCCGCCTCAAGCCTGTCGACACTAGCTCAGCGGAAGAGCGTCCCGGCTTTAGGGAAATGGTCGCAGGTTCAAATCCCGCGTGTCGATATTTTTCTTTGTTGTTTTTAAGGTTTTCCAGATTCCCAAGCACGGGGTGAGTGCTATAATAAAAAAATAATTTAAAAAAATACTATCAAATATGACGTAATTGAATTCGCTTTAATCAATACTATGCAATAGGAAGGTGTCTGATTTTCCAAGGATTTGCTAAAATTTTTATTCAGAGTTATCGCTTTATTAATACGTTATAAAAATTATCTACTCCAGAATATTTACAATCTCACCACTTTATAATAATAATAATAATAATAAGTATACCTCCTTGGACTTTGACGCGTATTGTCATGTTTTTTATTGTCAAAAAAATCTTAAACAAAATTATTTTTTTATAGTGTAAATACAATAGAAACAAATATAAAAAGTGATTAAAAATACAGTGAAACAACTAACAAAAATAATATACATAGCTATAATGTAATTTCCGCAAAATTATTAACAATAAATAGTACAATCAATGGATTTGACATTACGTATTTAACAAAATGTGCAGTATTAAAGCAACAAATTCTTGTTGCTTACCAATATTAAACATGAGATGATCACACGTTCGAGAAGGACAGAGCACGCACGCCCACCATCGGAGCCCGTCGCACCCAGTGGCTCCGCGTCGTCTGAGGAGGAGTATGCAACCCCTCCAGAACACGATGCGTTGAGCAGTGACCCCCGTGAGTGAGCAGTGATCCGGGCCCCGCCATCGGTGGTGCAGTGCGCCGAATGAGATGGATGCGAATAATAAACGAAAATGTCATGCGAGCGTACTATGGGGCGACAAAGGGAGGAACTAATCTCACTGCATGGCGATCCCGTTTGCTGCCTCTGTTTCAGGTCCTTGAACCAGAAATAACAGTTTCGACGCAACGGCTATCGGATCAAGTGCGGTTCATTCAACGCAACCGTGCGTTGGATGCAGCTACACTTGACCGGCTTCGCTCCGAAGTAGTTGTCTCCGCGCCCACCACCGAAATAGTTCAACCGCAAATCCATTTAACTAGTGATCTTTTAGATACAGGATTAGCGGATACTAACTGCAATGTGGTGGACGCTGAGACTACAAACGTGAGTACCCATGAATTTGAGCAATTGAGGAGGGCTTTGGAAGATGCGATTCTTGAGTTTAAAACCATACCAACTTGTGAGAGGCCGCGATTGCCCCGTTTTCCCACACTCAAACGCAATATGGCACTAATGATTTCTTTAGATGGCATGCTAGATTCTTATTTGCAGTCTAGCCAAGATCTAGCTGACACACATTTGATTCTTTACTGTACGGGTGTCGCAGCGTGCCGTATCGCACATGTCAAATTTCCAAAATCTGACAAGGTTACACGGTACGTTGATGAAGCACCTGCATGGCAAAAACTAATCGAACGGTGTGTCAGTGCCACTAGATCTATCATTGGCAAGCTCATCTGATTTAGATCGGGTAACATCCGTCCGAGAATCATGCGTTATGTCACACAAGCTTTTGCCGGCACAGGCGTAACTCCACAGGATTATATGACTTGTGTCACAGAACGTATAGACTATCTAAAGCAGAAAGTTTGTGCGTGGGCAAACCGTATCCGCAGATATAAGCAGCGTTTAAATAGGTTTAACCAGAATCGAATTTTCCGAAGCGATCAAAGAAAGGTTTATAGAAGCTGGGAGAAACCCAGCACTAATGTGATTGATGGGCAACACATTAGTGCTAAAAATATTCACGAAATGTCTTCACTTTGGAGAAATATCTGGTCAGTGTCGATAAACCACATCAATGGTGAATGGGTGGGAGTAGTTGAGCGTTCGTGTGAAGGTTTGCAACCCATAGTGTCTGTTAAAATAACACCCCAAGACGTAAGGGAAGCAATTTCTGCTACCCGAAATTGGAAATCTCCAGGACCAGACGGACTGTATAATTTCTGGTTAAAATGGTTGCAGTCTTCACACGAGCTCCTGGCTGAACAATTCCAGGAAGCCATTGAATCTGGGTCTCTCCCACCTTTTATGACTACAGGGCTCACCTTTCTGCTCTACAAATCTGGCAGTACCACAGATCCTAAGAACTTTAGACCTATCACGTGCTTACCTACAATTTACAAGCTCCTTACTTCCATTTTGAGATCAAAATTAAACACACATTTATATACAAATAACATTCTAGATTCTGCTCAAAATGGATGTAGGGCTGGGTCACGTGGTACTAAAGAGCGACTCCTCATTGACATGGCCATTAATCATCAGGTTCGTAGAAATAGAAAATATCTCTCCGCCGCTTGGATTGATTACAAGAAAGCCTCATTCATGGTTGTTACGAGTGATGGAACTGTACAAAATTTATACAGTTCTATGCAATTTCTTACACACATGTATGAGGCAATGGACCATGACTCTCTGCTTTCCTAGGGGTGGTGAGAGGTTTTGTATTTCTGAACCTATAAGAATAGAGCGTGGAATTGTCCAGGGTGACAGTTTGAGTCCTTTATGGTTTTGCTTGGCTTTGAATGCCTTAAGTGCTATAATAAGAGATTCAAAGCTAGGCTATCGGTATCGTAGAGAGGGTGAAATCATTTCTCATCTCTTGTATATGGATGACCTTAAACTATTTGCGTCCAACAAACCAGATTTGATGTCATTGCTCAACCTTACGCAGAAGTTTAGTAATGATATCAGAATGGAATTTGGCGTAGATAAATGTGGGGTCATACATATACAGAGAGGCAGAGTTGTAAACAGCGAAAATTTACGACTCTCGGAGACAGTGTCTTTCAGATCTCTTTCTGAAACCGAAACCTATAAATACCTTGGTATGTCAGAGTGTTTAGGTATACAGGATGGGGAAATGAAGCAGTTGCTGACTGAACGTTTCTTCGACCGCTCGACAAAAGTTCTTTTAGAGTCTTTTGTCCGGTAGTAATAGGGTGCGCGCATTCAACAGCTGGGTGGTGCCCCTGCTTGTATACACCTTTGGCATATTAAAGTGGACTGAAACCGAGTTGGACGCCCTGGACTGTAATGTCCGTAAACTACTGACAGTGTATCGCATGCACCATCCACGTTCGTCTGTAATCAGACTGTACATCCCACGAAAATATGGAGGTCGTGGCTTTCTAAATGCCAAAAACCTGCATAATCGTGAGGTGTATAATCTTAGGGAATACTTCCTCCATGTTGAATGTGGAATGCATCGGGATGCCGTTGCGGTTGATTATGGTCTGACACCGCTCTCCTTAGCTAACGAGAACTGGCACAAAGCAGTGGTACTCAGCATTCAGGACCGCTTGAACGTATGGAAGAGCAAGGAGTTACATGGACAGTTCTATCGGGTTCTATTTGGGCCTGATATTAATTTACTGGCGTCCACTGCCTGGCTACGATTTGGTGACCTCTTTGGGGAGACTGAAGATTTTGTCTGTGCAATTGCTGATGAAGTTTTCAAGACGAATAATTACCGGAAATACTTCATGAAGGATGGCACGGTCGACATATGTAGGGCGTGTCACCATCCTGGTGAGTCCATCAGGCATATTATTTCCGGTTGTTCTCATCTTGCCAATTTTAGAGTATTTACACAGACACAATCAAGTAGCCAGGATTGTTCATCAACAACTTGCTCTTCGATATGGTCTTGTAAGTTTTGAAATGCCGTATTATAAGTATGCACCGGAGTCTGTTCTAGAAAATGGCCGTGCTACGCTCTATTGGGATCGATCTATCATCACGGACAGGACTATTATCACAAATAGGCCTGATATCGTGTTGGTAGATCGAATGGAGCGCCGGGCATTTATTGTTGATATCACAATCCCGCATGACGATAACCTCGTGAAAGTAGAAAAAGAAAAACTATCTAAGTATTTGGACTTAGCTCACGAGATTACGACATGTGGGGTGTAGACTCAACAATAATTGTCCCGATAGTCGTTTCTGTAAACGGTATTGTAGCGAAGAGTCTCGACCAACATCTACGGAGGCTCTCCCTACAATTCTGGATCAAGGGCTAGATACAGAAGGCGGCAGTGTTAGGAACGGCACGTATTGTGAGGAGGTTTCTTTCTCTGTCGCCCTGACCACCGATGGCTTAGCTGCAAGGTACCCCATCGGCGGAAAAGCTATTTTTATATATTTATTTTTATAATATTGTGATTTTTTGATAATGTTATAATTATAAATGTATATAAAATTAGAAAAAAATGTAAATAAATAAATAATAATAATAATTTATTTATTTAACAGATATAGCATCCAGAGAAATTTTATAGTTACTTTTGTTCGGTTATTTCATTAATTTATATTGGGCGTGGCCAAGACTTTAATGAGACTATTTCATTTAAGAATTCGCTGATCTAATATTTTAATGGCGTATAGCATGTTTTAAATGACCTTATTTAAGCCGCAAGTATGATAGGTCATTAAAATTGCATTTTAAGTTTTTCTTAGAAGTGTATGAAAATCAATAATTTTATAGTTTTTAAATGGTTGTATTTAAAATTTATTTTCCAATCTCATATATTTTGTGTAAATATAAACTTTATCTTGATTTTACAATACTTAAGGTAAAATAAAATTGTGGTCAATAGCAACATATTCATATGTCAAATTAATCTGCCAATCACAGCTGCCAATCAACAAAAAATGCCAAAATCCAACCAAGTGACAACTGTCAAATTATTCCGTATTTGCGGTGGAGTGAGTGTGACATAATTTTTTGGGTTTAGAAAAAAAGGAACTGCTTTGCACACTGGGTGGCTGCGATTTAGTTAAATCCATGTCCACTAAATTTATATAATTTTCAATTGTGATTTTTACTAAATTTTATTGGTATACTAAAGTCCCGCAACCATGGCTCACTGTATGAGAGTTTTGCATGGCCAGGTAAGAATCTGATATTATAAATTATGCACGTGTAATTAAATAAACGTAAGCATTTTTATATATTTTCTAAAAAATAGTGTTGTGCTTTTTTTACTTATAATCACAAGTGAAGTTCAAGATAGCGAGTATCAGTGACTAACCCGATATAAAACTACTATAAATATTTAGGGTCAAATAAGTCGACTCTTTTTATCATAGAATGAAACAGAGTTTAGTATTTACTATTATATTAACGTAGTAGTCATGTGAAATAATCTATTCATATTAAAAATATTCACAAAAACTTGTTTCTTGTTCAGGGTAGCAGGACCAGGATAGCCCTTCTGGAAATTCAGCAAAGATGTTTCAGCGTGTCACCGCTTACCGCTGCTGCGGCTCAGGTACTCAGGATATCGCAAAATCGGAAAATTTTCAGTGTTTTCAGTGATAATTTTATTGTGTTATGTAATCAATGAAAGTTTTTAAAGCTTACTTTAGGATAATTTTACCATATTTTAACAAGTGTTTTATAATGTATTTTAGGTCGCTATGTCGAAATTTGATAAAGTCCCATTGCCTTATGAGAAACTATCTAAAACAATTGAAGTAGTCAAAAAGAGGTTAGGCCGTGATTTAACATTATCTGAAAAAGTTCTGTATTCACACTTGGATGATCCTAAAGGACAGGTAAGTGGTGTTGTATTTTTATGTATGTTCTTTTCAAAAGACTGATTATTGGTCATACCTTATAAAAAATGCCCTAAAAAGCTTTAAGATGTTATTAGTTTAAGCTTTTAACACAATTCTGTAAAAGGAAATTGCCATATAACATCTATAAAAAGTTTTTAAAACTATGTTTTTGTATACTTGATTATTATAATTTTGCTTTAATTTGTCTTCAAAATACATTTGCTGCAGTGCTCAAGAGACAATAAAAAATTAACATAATGATAAAAAGTAGTATCAGTTTCTAAATATAAATATAAAAATCATATTGTAAATCTGCATAATGAACATAATTGAAACATTCAACAATTAGATAATGGCCTATTACTATTGTCAAAGCAATATTTACACCTTATTATATGAATATAATTTAAACTGTGGATATAAATAAGGTTTTTATAATGAGACATAATTACAATAATAAATACATTAAAATTATTTGCAGCATACTGTTCTTTACACTAAAACTTTTATACAGTGAGTAACAAAACCTTCTCTAACCTGATAGCATAAAGGTAAGTTGATGACATTATCAATAAAATATATGCATACGCAGTTGGTCGAGTGATTAGTGATTCTAACTACGAATTGATGGGGCTTTGGTTCAATTCCCGACAGGGACAAACATTTGTGTGAAGAGCATACAGTAAAAAATGCAAGGAAAAAATACAAGGAGAATATTAAAAACAACACTTATTTTTCTATAGAAACAGTTCCTAGCTGTAAAACATTTAACAATTTTTAATCTGTTCTAAGGTGGTACTATAAAATAAAAATTGCTTAGAATTTTAAAATTCTTGTATTTAACCTACATTCTTGCTAAAATTCATTTTTGCTAAATTTAGCCAATAATTGGACCTAGACAACACAACTTTGATTCAGCTGCTATAGTGTCCTTAATGTCATAGCTGTCTCTGTGCCTGTTCACATTTTTTGGTTAATATTTTGTTTTGCCATAGCAATATTTGAAACATCACTTAAGATTAATTATTTTGATTTTCTATCTATAGTCACAAAATAATAACATACTGTTACGAATAATCTAGAAGCGTGTGGAGTTGGAGCACGCGCGTGGTAATTATCTAGAAATAAAAGAAAGAGATAGCTACTCCTATTGACAAACAAATAGTTGACGTGGGCTATGCCATAATGGACTTTGTGGGATATGGCATAAGGTTGAAAGTAGCGTGTACTAGGATTTATGACTCATAACATGTTTACGATAAGAAGTGATTCATTGTTTCCCGATACATTTAGATTTTTCTGGATCCAGCTAGGACTTTCCCCTGCCTATAAATACAGAGATGTTGACAAACACAAGGCAGTTTTTATCAAGCGATCGAGAGCGATACTCAAAGTGAACAGTGCGAAGTGAGAAGTGTTTTATTGTGTAGTTCAGTGATAGTATAGTGAGTGACTAGCAAGTAGAGTGTATTTTAGTATTACGTTGTGTTCTGTTGTGTAAATACACGGATTTAGTATAAGTGGTGTTTTTTTACAAGTACGAACCTGAGTACGTAACAATACTTATATGATTGTATAAACAATGCCTTTAACAATTGGACAGGGAACAATTGGACATACTGTATATGCAAAATTTCAATGTGGGTTGTCAGTATACCAAATTTCACTATCTATCCAATATGTTGCGGTAAAGTAAAAAACAACCAAAATATTAAAATACTCAATTGTTTTCACTAACATATTAATGGAAATTGAATACACACATTCATGTGACATACATGATCATGTATATAATAATAAGCCTTCTGTCAGATATTTCACAGTTGGTTAAGTTCTTCAGTTCAATTGTTTTTTTTGGCAGAGACACGTGCTGCCCGCGTTAGCTATATAGTTTCGATTTCTTTATATTAAATAATTTGCGGAGTCGTAGTTAGGTGTGATTTGTGTTGTTTTTGTGTTGTTTCTGGCTCTGGTTTATGTAAGTATTATTTTCTAACTAACATATAAGTGTTGTGAGCAAGTACAATGAGAGAGGATGACGATCCCCCTGATGAGGGAGGCGTCTTACCATCTGATCCTGTAGACGATAACCAGGTATTTGACGCCCAAGAAGCCCCCATAAGAACTCATGCTGCTAAAAGACATTTAGAGTCTGATTATTCCGAAACCTTTAAACGTAACAAAATTGTTGCAAACGAAAATGTTTACATTTCTCCGGAATTCGATAATTTAAATCTACGCCTGCAGTACTCCGCCGATGATATGGGACCCTTCATAGTCCACATTCGCAAATCTGAAAATGACCCCTCGAGCGGCTTTAGTCTAAACGTTTTAAAGGTTGCCCAAATATTATTTAAATCAAAAGTCAGTGGCATTAAAGAAGGTTTAAGTCAGCGGGTAGTAACTGTATCGCGGTTGAATTTAAGTCTGCAGATGCGGCCAACTCTTTTGTTAGTTCGCAAATAACTTCTCCCCACAATCTTGTAGCATCCATCCCCCAGTTCCAAGTGTCTCGAATGGGCGTCGTAAAAGATATCCCCACAGAATGGTCTTTAGAAGATATGGTCCAAGGCATTTTACTTCCCTCTAATTCTCTGTGTGGCCCAATCATTAAAGCCAGACGCATCTGCCAAAAGGTTATTAGCCAAGACAAAACAGAATGGATTCCCACCAAAACGGTTGTTATCACTTTCAAAGGTCAAATCCTTCCAGATAGGATTTTTTGTTTTAACTCTTCCCTACCAGTAACAACTTATCTTCTCCCTACAATCCAATGCAAAAAATGCTGCCGATTTGGTCATATTGCCTCACAGTGCAGGTCAAAGCCTCGCTGCTTTGCTTGCGCTCAGCAGCATTGTGGTGAATTGTGCGTCATCCCAGATAATGAAATATCATGTTTGTTTTGTTCTGGCAAGCATAAAGCCATTGATAGCAAATGCCCAGAACACTCCCGGCAAAAATCAATTAAACTGGTAATATCAGAAGAAAACATTAGTTATCAGAAAGCAGCATCACGCTTCCGCCCCACCCGCCTCTCTTTTGCAAACGCCTCTCAATCTAATACAAACTTTAATAGACCCCCCTCTATTTCTTCTCCCACTCTGCCCTCTCAACTGCCCCCCCTTTCCTCACCAACATCTACCTCATATAGGAAAACTGTTACACCTTCTCCTAGAACTCACGCCCCTTTAAACAAATCATTCGACAAGCAAGCTCACGCTGAGATTACTCAAACCCCTAGCACATCTCAACCTAATGGATGTGCCCTTTCAATAGGCCAATTACTCAATGCAGCTGGTGAAGACAACTTCATTAATACTAAAAACCCTGATTAATATTGTTCTAAAATTTAATGACTCACTAGCGAACAATGTCCGCACTTTACTACAAACTTTTAATTCCATTGTTAATAATAATGGCAGTGAATCTCCTTCAGTGGAATACTAAAAGCATTAGACACAAAAACATGAAATCACACACCTAATCAACAAATACAACCCTGTCATTTTTGCCATTGCGGAGACTTGGTTGAGGCCGGACCACTCATTTCAGATGCCTGGCTATGCCTGTTTCCACAATGACAGAAATGATGGATACGCAGGCTGTGCACTTCTCGTAGACACCTGTGTTGTCTATAGTTATATCCCCATCCCACAGCATGACCCTGGGATTAATATTGTTGCTATATATGTCCTAAATATCACTTTTGTTTCAGTATAAATTCCTCACCCTTCGATAGCTTTAATCTCTGAACTAAATAGTATTTTATCTAACCTATCTCCCCCATTAATAATTCTAGGCGATTTCAATTGTAAACACACCATGTGGGGCTCACATACATGCGATGTGCCCTCTACTGCCCTTTTGTCCCTTATAGATGATATAAATATTTGTGTATTAAATGATGGATCTCAAACTCGGAGAGTATCTCCTAATCAAAATGTTAGTGCGGTCGACCTTACATTAGCCTCCCCTAATATTATGACAACAGCTTCATGGAGAGTTCTGCCACTATCACTAGGTAGCGACCATTTCCCTATTCTTACCTCTATCCCTAAACAATACTCCCCTCCACCTACAACACCTCCTATTTTAAAGTTCAGATTATCAGATGCAGACTGGAACTTTTTCAGTAATATTCTTGATGAAAAGATAATTCTCCTACCTGAAACTGACTCATCCAATGTGTTAGAGACATATTCAACCTTTGTAGACTGCATGCTATCTGCAGCGGATGAGTGCATCCCCCTCAAAAATGCTGCATTAGTAAGCGGCCTTCTCCGCCTTGGTGGGACTCAGAGTGCACTAGATGTGTTCGTGATCGAAACCTATTAGAAAATACCTTCTCCCTTAATCCTACCCTGTCTAACTACTTAAATTTTAAGAAGTCTTCAGCATACTGCAAACGGATTTTAGCCAAGAAAAAAGTTTTGGGATGGCATAAATTCTGTGAGTCCCTGTCACCTCGCTCTCCTTCTCGTCTAGTCTGGAAAAAAATCAAAATCTTTAGGCGCAGTTGTAATAATACCTCTCCTCTTTCAAACGATCCCACTGCATGGCTGTCAATATTTATAGATAAACTTGCTCCCCCATTTGTTCCATCCGTAGCTTGTCTTCCAACACCTACAACACCTTCTCTTCTTAATTCCAATGACAGGTTTAATGCTCCCTTCTCCTTTGCCGAGTTAGGATGCGTCCTGAGCCACCTTCATGATTCAACTCCTAGTATTGATGGTATTCCATACTCCTTCATAACAAAGTCCTCAAATCTAACAAAATCTCGTCTTCTGGAAATAATTAACAAAATCTTCTTGACTGGGGAGGTTCCTCCTTCATGGAAAACACAAATTATTATCCCTGTACTAAAAACTGGTAAGGACCCAGAAGAATGTACTTCTTATAGACCTATCGCTCTATCATCTGTTATGTGTAAAATAACTGAGCACCTACTTAAAAATAGACTTGAGTGGATTTTAGAGAACCGTAACATCTTCTCCAGCTCTCAATTCGGTTTCCGTAAAGGAATGGGAACTAATGATAACTTAAGTATTTTTACAACAGATGTTCGTACTGGTCTTGCCAAAAATGAATATACAATAGGCGCCTTCCTTGACATAAACTCTGCATACGATAATGTAGACCTCTTCCTACTCAGGCAGAAAATGCTCAATCTGAGTATTCCAGAGAGAATAATTAGTATGGTTTGCAATATGTTTATGGACCGCCTAATACATATTCGTTTCAACGGCTCCCTCTCCCCTTCTAAAATGGTATGGAAAGGATTACCTCAAGGCTCAGTACTCAGTCCTCTCCTTTATAACTTGTACACTTTTGATATGGATCGCTCTGTTAACTGCTTTTGTAATATCTTGCAATATGCTGTTGATATTGTTTTGTATGCCACATCCCCCTCGCTCCCAGATGCAACAAACAGGCTTAATTCTGCTCTCAGCTACCTGTCAGACTGGCTAGATGAGCACAATCTCTCTTTCCATTGTAAAATCCAATGCTGTTATATTCACTCGCAAGAGATCTACCCCTAATGTAAATTTATTTATAAATGGCCAAAGACTTGCTATCTTGAATGAAGTTAAATTCTTAGGTGTCCTCCTGGACTCAAAAATGTCAGGCATCCCCCATCTCAACTATATAGCGGCCAAGTGTAAAAAAAAATATAAATATCCCTCGATCAGTATCTGGAGTCAGATGGGGTTTCCACCCATACAGCCAAAAGCTACTTTATAACTCCATAATCCGCAGTCATTTTGATTATGGCTGTTTCTAGAGCCATGCAGCACTCTAGCCCTCAAAAAGATAGATAGAATCCAGCACAAATGTCTTCGCATTATAACCGGGGCTATGAGATCCTCTCCAGTAAATGCCTTACAGGTGGAGTGCTTAGAGCCCCCTTTATGTTTACGAAGACAGTTCCTAGCTGATCGGTTCGGCTTACCTTAACATAGTCCCTTAATATATCACCCTTTAAATAAAAAACTTGAACTCCTATCAGGAACAATGACATCAAATTACTGGAACCATAAAAAACATCCTCCCCTCCTAACATCTTACAACAAATTTTCCTCTTTAAATATCTATAGGTATCATAGAAACCCTTTATTCAATACAGATTTTGAAACCCTCTTATTCCGTCATTCGGTCATTCTTAACCTTGGCATTCAAAAGCAGGCCCCTGAGGCTAACTCTCTATTTAATAAATTACTTCAAGAAAATTGGAAAGATTGGTTGACTATATACACAGATGCTTCTAAATTAAATCCAGATGGGGACGTCGGGGCAGCTGTCTGGATTCCCAAATACAAGGTCATTTTAATCTTCAAATGCCCTCAGCAATGCTCGGTCTTTACTGGGGAGGCCATAGCCTTGTTGGAAGCTGTAAGTTATGTACACTCACCAACTAAACAAATCCCTAATCTTAACTGACTCCCTCAGCGTCTTGCAAGACCTACTCAAACACCCTCTTCGCTCCAAAAATAATTTCCCTTTAACCTTGAAAATTAAAGACAAACTCTATGAATGCCATAAATCAGGTATTAACGTCACTCTAGCTTGGATCCCAAGCCACAGTGGGATCTCTGGTAATGAGGCTGTGGACTCATGCGCCAGACAGGCTGTCTTTAATGGTTGCCTGACATATAACAAGTGTTTTTCCCGAGACCTTCACTCTTTAACTAAACCCCAGCTAATTAACTCATGGAACCAACTATGGCAACAGTCTAGAAAGGTTAAAGGAATTAATTATGGTAATCTACAACCCTATATTCCTTCATCTCCATGGTTTTTCAAGCACCAAAATCTCTCTAAAATAAATACATCTACAATAATTAGGATGCGACTGGGACATGTTTGTACCCCTATATTTTTAGCTAAATTGAGAATCAGAGATCACTCAATTTGCGAATGTGGCCTGGGAGAGGGTTCTACGGATCATATTTTCTTTGATTGCCCCAAAATACTAGTCCCCCTATATGACATTCTACCAAAAGAAATAAGCTGTCCAATTAACATTAATTTCTTGCTCACTTTAGTCCATTCCCCCTTTGTTGTAATTCTTGATAAATTTATAACCATTAATAACATCCACTTATGAATTCACTATGTTTGTCCTACAATATAATAAAAACTTAACAGTTCATACAGATAAATCTCAACCATTACTAATGTTGTAGCATTATTAACTGCTGCATGTCTTTCTTATTCAATGTGAGAATATATATACATATATAAGTATTTAACTAATATTTTGTGTTGTGAATTGTCCCCTAACCCTGTACTTGTCCTTTATTTCAGACTCTGCAAAAGTCTCACTGCACCACCTCTATATTACTGGAACCTATAAGCCGTGTCAAAGCCATTTAATCCACTAGTCATTGGCAAAATCATCACCATTCTGATGGAGCCATACAACAAAAAAGATTGATTGAAGTTCTTCAGTTGTTTTATGATCATGTACACACATGAATAATATTTTCTTTAGGGCTAAAGTCGGCTGTCAAACCTAAAAGAAGTTCCTTGTTTAGTTGAGGTGTTTAGTCCAGACTTTCCCAACCTTTATTTCACTGAGCCTCCCCGAGCCAAAAATAATATTTTCATGCCCCCCTTATATTACTTATTTACCTACTAATTAATTTTTTTTTTGGAAATGTAATCTTACATATTACGTATGACACCCCCCTAACATTTCTCTACTCCTCCCTAGGGGGCGTGCCCCCCTGGTCGGGAAGTCCTGGTTTAGTCTATGGTCGATATTCAGCCACAGGCGAGCGCTAGTATAGATATTTTTTTGTTACTTTGTATCTTAAAACTTTTTTTAAATCTATTCTTCGCCGTCTCTTTTATATCTGTCACTATACAAATATAATATGTTCAATCGGACATAATCTTTAAGGAGATCAAGAAAAATATATACTAAGAAAAGAACAGAAACTCTAATGTCATACATCATTATCAAATTGTATGCCTGGGTCTTGGTGTATTACACTCAGCTTTCTCTGTCTACACTGTACGGAATCTGTTGTGAAACTATTTCTTTTTTAATTATAAGGTACCAAACAAGCAGATGATTCTTCTGATGTAAAGAGAAACCATCACCTATAGGCACGAAAAATGTTAATGGTGTGTTGCTATTGATGTGGTGGGATGGTAATGCCACATGCAAAAGTTTATAGCTTTCCTCTCCCTCCAACCCAGAATACAACAATAACAAACACTGACTCTTTAGCCACAGGAATAGGTATGGTGGTGGTACCAGATCGGGGCGGGATACTGCAGAACTCTAGATACAACAGTCATATATACAAGGGTGGATTGAAAAGTACTCGACCTAACACAGATCTATTCAATTCTAAAAATCAAATCTACCTAACATTATTTAGTTCAGTTCAGAGTAGTTAATTGTGTGAAGTTCGAAACATGTGAAATAATTTGTTGTGATTTTATAATTTTTTTAACAAAGCAATTGGACATACCTTCTGCAAATGGAGCAAATCGAGCAGCATACTATCATTAAATACCTCAATAAGAAGGGGGTATCACCGAAAGCCATCACTGATGACATGGTCAGAATATTAGGGGATTCTGCTCTGTCTTATTCATCTGTCAAAAAATGGGTAGCAGAATTCAAGCATGGCAGAAAGAGTGTGAAAGATGAATCCCAATCTGGGAAGCCCATCAAGGTCCACTACTGGCAAGAATATTAAAAAAGTACTTGATTTAATTATGAGAGACCGCAGATTAAAAATTAGAGAGATAGCTCAGATTATAGGCATCTCTTATGAACAAACTCAAAATATCATAGTCAACGAATTGGGTTTTCACAGTGTCTGGTAGGTGGCTTCCGCAACTACTTTCAGTTGAACAAAAAAGGATGTGATTGACTATTTCACGTGACTGTTTGGAGTTATTTGAAGCCGATACAGATGATTTTTTGAATCGTTTTGTTCCAATGGACGAAACATGGGTTCATTACTCTATGCCAGAAACAAAACAACAATGAAAATAGTGAAGTTCCGGCGTAGGGTGTGACAACCCCATCGCCCACTGTTGGGATAATTTTTGTACAACAATTATTTAACACCGGTGCAGTCAGTCAACCAAATTAGTGGTAGTGCCATACTGCATTTGCAACTGATTAGGCCGGCACGACCGGGGTCCCGGAGGCCTACCGGCTTCTCCAGCTGATACTTCCTACCTCTCCCACCCAGGGTACAAACTGGAACATTCCTTTTGTCGTAGAAGATATCTGTTACCGGCGCCTCGGCAGACTTGAAGGTCAGGACTTATCCATCGTTTGGTTACGCGTAGCTTGCGACGACCATCCACGCAGCTATGCGTGCCAATACAGGTCCCATGGCGGGAATACTGAAGTTGACCAGCTCCTTGAACATTTACAAACGGCTGTAGATTCCGTGTTAGAGCAGACCCCATCCGCTTGGGCGACTTTAATGCCCACCACGCCGAATGGCTTTTTTCGCGCACTACTGATCATGCGGGGAGGTCGGTTCACGATTTTGCCTTGGCGTATGATCTTACACAACTGGTAACTTGGTCTGCAGATTGGGACGGGATGCGGTCTTTTTCTGCGTCCTACCCATGGGGGCGGTTGTGCTTCCCGCTGGATAATCCGAGTGACGTCGCTGACTATTGCCGATGTGGTGCTGCAGGGCATGGAACTTTTCATTCCATTTTCTGTTTCTGTACCAATTGGTGGTAAGTCTCAGCCTTAGTTTGGTCGCTCCTGTAAAACAGCTTCACGCCGAAAGCAGGAGTGCTACCGGGCTTGGGCTGCAGCGTCCGCATCTTGTGATGAAAAAACCAGCGCATTACGTAAGGAGTAAATTTCGCCTCGAGGTACTTCAAAAAAGCTATCGCCAAGGCAAAATCTGAACACATAGGCAGAATTGGCGAGAAATTAGTTCGCCTTCCTTCAGGAACCCGTGCGTTCTGGTCTCTCGCCAAGACTGGAATTTCTCACAGCCGTCTCTTCCATCTTTGCACGGAGATGATGACTCTTTGGCCCATACCGCAAAGGAGAAGGCCGATCTCCTGGGCTCCTTCTTTACCGCCAACTCGACTCTGGATGACCAAGGGAACGCGCCGCCTACCATCCCGCAGTGTGATAGTTCCATGCCAGAACCATAATTTCGGCAGTCATCTGTGCGTAAAGCACTACTTTCCTTGGACATCCACAAGTCGAGTGAGCCGGATAGCATCCCTCCGATTCTGCTAAAAGTGTGTGCTCCAGAGTTTTAACACGCCAGTTCCGGCTGTCCTACTCACTCGGCGTGGTACCGAATTCATGGAAGACAGCTTTGGTGTATCCTACCCCTAAAAAAGGAGATCGCTTTAAACCGTCTAACTATCGGCCCATAACCATAACCTTGTTCTCCAAAATTATGGAGACAATCATCAAGTCTTAGCTCCTCAAGTATTTAAAGGAGCCCCAGTTAATTAGCGACCGTCAGTACGGTTTCCGTTGTGGCCGTTCAGCTGGTGACCTAATAGACCTATTTAATCGGTGGGCGGAAGCAGTTAGTCCAAGGGGGAGGCGTTGGCAGTTAGTTTGGACATAGCGAAGGCCTTTGATCGGGTATGGCACAAAGCGCTTCTCGCGAAGCTGCCTTCCTATGGGCTTCCCGAGAAATTATGTAAGTGGATCACCAGTTTTTTGGCTGACCGGAGCATCAAGATCGTTGTCGACGGTGCGTGCTCCGATCTTAAATTTGTCAATGCTGGTGTTCCCCAAGGCTGCGTGCTATCACCGACACTGTTCCTTCTGCATATCAATGATATGATACGAATTCGCAACATACATTGCTATGCGGATGACAGTACTGGTGATGCTACATACTCCGGCCGAAGCGTATTTCTCGGGAACACGTCGAAGAGTGCCTGAAGTCGAGAATTGACTTACCGATGTCTCTGAATGGGGTCGTCAAAACTAGTCACTTTTAACCATAAGAAGACACAGCTTTGGGTGTTCACCGCAAAAAAGGCACCCTTTCCAGAAAGAATTCCACCATCGGACATCGCGTCAAAATTTAAAGTCCTCACCATCTCGATGTCTGGAAATCCACAACTGTGCGTTTCTCACGACACTTTTTGCCTCGCACTACTCTGTTGTGGAATCAATTACCGGCAGGGGTATTTCCGAACGGATACGACATAGGGACCTTCAAGAAAAGAGCTTACTCATTCTTAAAAGGCCGGCAACGCCACTGCAAGACTTCTGGTATTGCAGATGTCCATGAGCGGCGGTGATCACTTACCATCAGGTGCGCCTCTTGCTCGTTTGCCCCCTCTTCTATAAAAAAAGAAGACCTGGTTCGCCACCCCCCAAAAAGGCTCAGGCACTTTTGTTGGTAAATAAGGTAATGGTTTCAGTATTCTGGGACTCGAAGGGTGTGATTTGATTATTTTGAAAGGGGTCAGACTATAAACTCTGATTACTACTGTGTCTTTCTACGTCGTTTACGAGAGGAAATAAAAGAAAAACGTCCAAGAATGCTCAGGAGAAAAGTCCTGTTTCATCAAGATAACGCCTGTGTTCACACATCTGTATTGCACAGACGTAGAATCATTTTTTTTTCAAAGGTCTAAATGCTTTGAATGGGAGATGGCAAAAGTGCATGGCACTTTATGGTTATTGTGTAGAAACATAAAAATATAACTGATTTAGTATGTGTTTATTTTCTTGGGTGGGCTGAATACTTTTCAATCCACCGTCGTATTTCAATCACTCTCTATTTATTAACTGCCTGACAGAATGGCAGATAGTGTATTCTTCAAAGAGGGCCTGGTCCAATGTGGGAAAAATATCAATATTATGTCATATATTTAAAAATGTAAGATCTAACAATAAATTTAATGTTTTGGATTATAAAACAATATTGTTCATAAATAAATGGTTATTGCAATTTTAGGAAATTGAAAGAGGTGTCAGCTATTTACGTCTGAGACCTGACCGTGTGGCTATGCAAGATGCCACTGCACAGATGGCCATGTTGCAATTTATTTCCTCTGGCTTACCTAGAGTTGCAGTTCCTTCCACCATCCATTGTGATCATTTAATTGAAGCCCAAATCGGCGGGGAACAGGATCTTGCAAGAGCAAAGGTTTGTTATTTTTTATATCTGTAAATTTAATTTTTTTTTAATATCAAGTTGGTTGTTTATTCAATTATTTAACTTTATACTAAAATTGTTAATCAGTGAAGATTAATTAGGATACTACCTATGAATATTTGATTTACTCTGCTTTTGTGGTAAGGGAACTGGTGTGATGATATACATTTATTTGTTTTATATTAATATACTAAAACAGGATTACATTTATAAATTTGATTGAGTTTAGACTACATAAATAATGACAAAAGTATTTTTTTATAATACAGTAATTTAAAAACAGTACAAGGATCTTCAGCCCGTATCCCCGAAGAGATAGGCAGAGGTACAACTAGTCCACCCACAAGTAGCCAAATATACTTTGTCTCACAATGTGATAGGTAGAAAGGCAGGCAACATTATTTTTATTAGGAAATTAAAAAAAAATTAAATTGCCTGACCTGGGAATAAAACCAGAGACTTCATGTGATCAACACCGACACCAAACCACTAGATCACAGAGACGATTATAAATAAAAAAGACAATAAGCAACACTACTAACACTTTTAATTTCCAAACTCCAAACTTCAGTACAATTTCCAAACTTCCATGGTGCAATAGCAATCAGGCCTAACCTGATTGTAAAAGTCTCATTTCTTAGCATTTTTATGCTTTTAACATTTTGCTGTCTCCTGCTAAAAAGGGAGGGAAACGGGATATATTTTCCTACTCCTCCTATATATTTCTGATTAATTTCGTTGCGGGTTCCAAGACAGCTTAGCTTTCCCTGAGCTGCATCCTGAGCGCGCAACTCAGTGATTATCAGGACGGTTGCCGCTGTTGAAACAAAGTGTCAACATTGAATTTAAATTTAGAATTTTCCAAACCATTGACCTGAAATATGTCATATTTTTTAATAGAATATCAACAGCGAAGTATACAAATTCCTTGAGACTGCAGGAGCCAAATATGGAGTCGGCTTCTGGAAACCAGGTTCTGGTATTATCCATCAAATCATTCTGGAAAATTACGCCTTTCCCGGTCTTCTGATGATTGGAACTGACTCTCACACGCCAAATGGAGGTGGTCTTGGTGGACTTTGCATTGGTGAGAATAATTATCTTTTTAGTGCTGCAATATTATTTTTATTCAATAAAAATAAATGAAGCAATGTAAAAATTGTAATAACTGCTAGAATAAAGTAATGATATCTTTAATAGAAAATTTAGTAAAGTAGAACCTCTGGTATAGAAGGATGTGTGTGGGCAAGGAATAGTGTGAATGGAACATTGAGAAAAAAAAAGTAAAATCTGCCAAGCTCTGCATAATTCTATGCTTATCCGCAAATTAATTATGTAAAAACAGTATTGGAATAATGAGGAACAAATGGATTATGAAACACACACTAATGCAATCGAGATAAGTATTATAAAAATAGTAATTATAGATATGAGATAATTTCGTAAAATTTAAGTGAGATAGAATTATAGCTTCGATAAAAACTAACAATATTCAGTGTTACCTTGTAAATACAGTGTAAGAAACTAGCTTGGGAATGATATATCATACAAATCATGAAATCACAATCACGATGTCATAAAATTAACTTAATAACAATCAACCTTACTTCTGTATGTTTAATTTTTTTTTTATATAGCATAATAAGCAGATGGCTTTTCTGATGGAAAGACAAACAGTTGCCTGTAGACATCACATGATGATTACTAAAACTATGGCTTTATAAATATAAAGCCATAATTTTTGTAATCATTATTCAGAGAAAGAATCGTATACTTAGGCTATATTATATTTTTTTAAAGTGGACATTTTGGTTTACTTACGGTATTTAGACTTAAGTTCATGATTGTATTATTGTTGATTTCCTTAAAATAAAGTAAATAAATGAAAATATATTAATGGTGAATTTCTATCTCTGTAATGGGATAGTAATGCAACATACATAATAAGCCTATGGATTACCTTACTATCTTAATTGAAACACAACATTCACAAGCATTGACACTATTGTGATAGGTAACACCTAGAAGTAACAATGGTAGTGACACATATAGTCAATCGTCCGCCATTTACGAACTATCTGGCAGAATGGCAGATGGTCTATTCTAAATCAGAGCTCGTAAAATTTTATTACGCCATTAAAAAATGTTATAGTTTTAATCTAAAAATTGCAAGTCACATGTTACTCATTAGACGTTTTCATGATGTAACGCGTCCACACGCTACTGTGGTTGGACGATACTAAACTCAAATAAGACCACACATTTATTTGTGCTCTTATTTCATTAGCAACATTTAAATTCGTAATCTTAAATCTGGTTATTTTGGATTGAAGGATTACAGTGCTAAAATGAGAATGGGTATGCTGTATTAATTAAAAAATATAAAAAAATGGCAGATAAAGATATACAAAACAGATATTCAATGTTATTTTTAAGAGGATGTAAGGAAAGCATGAAGTCTGATACATCGTGTTCTAATTAGTTGTCATCTGAGGATGATATCAAATATCTAGGGATAGGGATAAATATCCCTTGCTAGGGATAAGTGCTAAATCCCATATTATATAGATGTTGATATTTTTTTTATTCAGGTGTGGGTGGTGCTGACGCTGTGGATGTGATGGCCGATATACCGTGGGAATTGAAATGTCCGAAGGTTATTGGTGTCAAACTTACTGGTAAGTTAGACTAGTACATTTTATGTTACAACTTATTAATTGATTACCTCATTTGTCGAGAGCTTAGTGACTGAGGCTAGCAATCAATAGGGCTTGGTTTCAATTCCCGATAGGAACAAACATTTGTGTGAAATATACATACATGTTTTTTGTTTCTGGGTTTGGATGTTTATTAAATATATTTGAGTGTTTATATATGTATTTCTATGTATTAATATCGTTGACTTACACCTAGATCACAAGAAAATAAATTATCTTTATAGGGGCTATATCTATATATCAATTTATTTATATATCAATAAATTATCCCCCTTCCCTACCCTATGTAAGAAAGGGTACATAAAATTCTATCACTAAAACTCACAGTTTGACGTAGATCAAAGATGTTTATATTTTATTAGATAATTTTTTTATAAATTTTAAATAAAAGTTTATAATCATAATGCTCTATATATTCTGTGTGTATATAATATATATTCTATAAATACTCAAATATATTTAATAAAAATCCAAACCTAGCTACCTGTGGACTTTGGTTATATCACTGCCAACCAATTGAGCCACCATCTAAATGTACTTGTTAAATTATTCTAACCAAGCTCATAACAAAGAAATAGGCAGTGATCTAGTGATATACTATAGTCCAATTAACCATATGAACTTTTCTCATAGGTCAGTATGTCTTGATAATCCTCGTGCTAATTAATCAATAAATGATTAGAAATCATTACTTTATTCAGCAAATTTTCATATTTTCTATACAAATATTACCTATCTAAATAAAAATGAATCGCTAGATATGTTCCTAAACGCTAAATTCGCATTTTTTAAATATTCGTTTAAAATTCATATTTTCTATACAAATATTACCCATCTAAATAAAAATGAATCGCTAGATGTGTTCCTAACCGCTAAATTCGCATTTTTTAATTATTCGTTTAAAATTCATATTTTCTATACAAATATTACCCATCTAAATAAAAATGAATCGCTAGATATGTTCCTAAACGCTAAATTCGCATTTTTTAAATATTCGTTTAAAATTCATATTTTCTATACAAATATTACCCATCTAAATAAAAATGAATCGCTAGATGTGTTCCTAACCGCTAAATTCGCATTTTTTAAATATTCGTTTAAAATTCATATTTTCTATACAAATATTACCTATCTAAATAAAAATGAATCGCTAGATATGTTTCTAACCGCTAAATTCGCATTTTTTAAATATTCGTTTAAAATTCATATTTTCTATACAAATATTACCTATCTAAATAAAAATGAATCGCTAGATATGTTCCTAAACGCTAAATTCGCATTTTTTAAATATTCGTTTAAAATTCATATTTTCTATACAAATATTACCCATCTAAATAAAAATGAATCGCTAGATATGTTCCTAACCGCTAAATTCGCATTTTTTAAATATTCGTTTAAAATTCATATTTTCTATACAAATATTACCTATCTAAATAAAAATGAATCGCTAGCTGATATGTTCCTAACCGCTAAATTCGCATTTTTTAAATATTCGTTTAAAATTAGGGAAGAGTTTAATGGAAAAAATCGAATACATAAAAGGAAGTAATGTGTGTGGGGTCACGCGAACGTAATCGCGGGGAACAGCTGATCTTAAATATTTGTACTAAGTACAATGAATCTTGCTGAAGATACACAACTTTGAAGGCTTTTAGACCCAGCGCTACTTACAAAAAACTTATTTTTCGCCGCGTTGGTCCCGGCCTCCTTTGAAGAATAGGCCAACTGCCGTTCTGCCAGGCAGGTCGTAAAAGGTGACCGATTGGCTATCGAGTCACTACCATCGTGACTACTAGGTGGTAGTTAAAATATGTTTGATAACGCTCCTCAAAAATCTAAATACATATAATAAAATCGTAGGAAAGTCAAAACTGTATATTGAATATTTTTTTTAAAGAATACTTGGGGCGTGATCTACAATCGATGTCGAAGCCAAAATTATAGTTTTTAGAATTTTTGTCTGTTTGTCTGTATATATGTCCGGGGTAAACTCAAAAAGTACTGCATGGATTTACTTCAAATTTTGCATGAATATTACTAACAGGTCGGGTCAACATATAGGCTACATATTATCACGCTATCACTTACGGGGGAGGTGTTGTGCGGAGTAAACGAAGTCCGCGCGGACATAGTCGCTGGCAACAGCTAGTAAATATATATATATATATATATATATATATATATATATATATATATATATATATATATATATATATATATATATATATATGTAGTAACCACTATAATTTACACTTGTTATTCGACGTACCTATTCATGCAAGTGAAGTCGCGGACGGGACTAGTTCTTAATAAAATTGGATAAACAAATGTATCTTAATATTGCAGCATATAAAAGTAAAAACTGTTATTGCTCTTGATTGTTTGTATTTATTGGATATAAATAGAAAGTTATTTTTGCGTGGAACACTGCCAATGGCATACCACTTAATCTAGAAAAACGTAGTGGGTAATCATATCATTAGCATGTAGAAATACTTTAAGAATATTTTAGATCAGGGGTGGTCAACAGGTCGATCATGATCGATTTGACCTTCCACATGACTTTCGTTTCTACGATTTCAGTCATTACTATGATTATGATAAATTAAGCACTGTTACAACACACTATTTATAAAGTAATACTTAACATAGAAAATTATACCCACAAATTTTCACATTAAATTACTATTGTGGTAAGCTTAGAGGTATACATAACGGTGCTGAAAAAATGCCTTGCTTCTTCGATATTTACAAATCTGGTAACGAAAACATACAGGTTTCCGAAACTTGGCATCTATCTCGGATAACATCATTTCGAATTTCGAACATCGTAACATCCGAATTCCGATAACAACCAATTTGGGTTTAGTAGGCTCTAGTCTCTCCACACATATTTCCGTCCGAATTCTATTGTATATCAATTTTTTTTTTAATTTGCATTCTTTCTATATGTTCAACCCTTAGAACACAAACAATATTTTTTTTAGTTGAGTTAGTGTCAGTTAGACATGAAAGCTAATCTCTTCTCTAAGTTTCTAACGTACTCCTCCGTAACGTAACGTACGGCTCCGTACGGTTCGGAACGGACTCTGACGCATGCCGACGGAGCCGGATATCTGTCGCGGCGTCTGTTCAGTCGTCATGGAACGTGAATGTGACGGAAAAATGAACTGTAATTCATGTTGACACATTCCAATTTCCTTTATCACGAAGTAAAAGTAAAATGCCGTCTGTGACGGCCCGTTGCGAGCCGGTTGGTCTCAATTTGTAGTTTACTTATGGTGTTTTTTTTTAATTTTGTGTCAGCTAAAAGAATCCTAAAAAAGTTCTTTAAACGGAATCTAAAACCCCGTAAATAGTTCATATAATTGATTTAAACTAACTCGATGTTTGCCTAGGTGTGAACAAAAATATAAATATATGATGTTTGCTCAGAAACTTAATGATTTATTTCTCCTCTTCTTATCACTTTCAGTATTTGTTTCGCTAGTTTACACAATGTGTGTTGATGTTACGTATTTGTTTCAGGTCAATTAATTTAAGACTAGTTAGGGGGCGTCTATAAATTACGTGAGGTGTTTTTTCAAACTTTCTGTCCTCCCTCCCCCACTGGTGAAATGTCGTGAGATTTTATTCAACCCCCTCCCACATCCCCCAATCTTACGTGAGATTTTTCAAAATTTGGGTTTATTAAATATGTAAACGCGTTGGATTGTTATTGTAAAAAGAAAAAAAATTGCTTCGTGCTAGTTAAAACTAGTAATCAATATTGTTGTGAGTTATAAGTGTAATAAAATTTTAACAATAGAATACTTAAATCGTAACTAGTGCGATTAAAAAATAATATCTACTCTAATTCAGTCCATGGAGAATCATGCGCGGTCTCTCAAGAGAGACTATTGGGACCAACATGTCCATATGATTTTCAGTAAAATCATCTGCTCCTCCAAATTCGTTCTGATCTAGTCACTCTAAGCCGTTGGCGCTTGCGCACTCATTACTCGTTAGCTCGTCTTGTGGCAATCCGTGAGGGTCGCACTTTGTGGAACAAACGCGCATGCTTAGCTGGTGCAATGTTAAGTTGATTAAATTGAGCTATTTGGTATAAAACAAATATGGTGGTTTGACAGTCAGTAGTAATGTATAATGTCAAAATGAATGATATTATTTTCTTTCGAATGAACTGTTGAATGATCTTAATCGTATTACGATTACGCTTAAGATTAAATCTTGTAACATTAAGATTAAAACACGGCAGTAATACGCACTGCACGGCAGTGTACGTATATTCCGCGAGCGAGCTCCGAGGAATTTTGCGGAATGTTGACGTGCAGTGAATTAGTCGATATTACACAGAGCACATCTGCCCCTACCTCGGTCCGCGCGCTTAGTTAATGTACAATATGAATAATGGATTAAATAAGTATATATATTTTTTTGTTTTAATCAGAAAAAAATGCGTGATATTTGCCGAGCCCAATTTTATCCAACGTAAGATTAGATGAGATTTGACTCGACCCCCTGTCCACCTTAAACATCTCGCGTAACTTGTGGACGCCCCTTATTGTAAAGAATCATATTATTTCCCTGTGTTGGTCTGGGGCCCAGACCAACTTTGAAAAATATACCACCTGACATTCTGCCAGGCAGTTAGTACAAGGCAAAAGGTTGGCTAGAAATGTCACTACTACACATCATGGCTACTAGGTGGTAGAGTTTTGCATTGTCTTTCTTAGGTCTAGAACCGCCTTACCTATTCCTGCTGCAATAGGGTCAGTTCTTATCACTATCGTGATAAGAACTGACCTGGAAACTGGAAAAAATTCTAAAATTTTCGGGGTTTTACCCGCATAGTTCCCGTTCCCGTGAGATTTCCGGGATAAAAGTCGAGGATTTAAATAACGGTATTTTATGGCAACGTTATTTATTGCTCGCGGCATGATATAACGGTATTTTCAAGCATAACATTATGAATAAAATTATACATAATTTGTTACTGTTTAATAACGTTATTCATTACGTTCTGTTATAAACTACGAAATACGAATTAACGTTATGGTATATGGTATTTGACGTCGTCTTCTAGCGCTAGTTGGCAAACAAGTCATGAAAGAGCATGAAACGCGCAAACATGTCGATATTGTAACGTTATTTAGCGTTAACAATTTCGTTCTGTTATTTGAGTAGCGATACATATAGTGTTTGAAAATAATTTTGTTACTGAGGTATCGCTACAGTAATAACAATAAGTATCGTAAAATATGTTCTGTTATCTGACAACGTTTTAAATCCTTGATAAAAACTATCCTATGACCT
The DNA here is from genome assembly GCA_036924255.1 of Apodemia mormo. Taxonomy (NCBI): domain Eukaryota; kingdom Metazoa; phylum Arthropoda; class Insecta; order Lepidoptera; family Riodinidae; genus Apodemia; species Apodemia mormo. Next base: position 8,622,285 of record JAUPFN010000010.1, on the reverse strand, counting down.
TTCTCGAGTCTCAAACTATCTTTGTACAAATTTCATCCAAATCAGTTTAGTACTTTGAACTAGTTTAGTACTTGAAGAAAAGACGGACAGACAGACAATTACTTTCGCATTTATAATATTGGTATGGATATACACCCGACACAGTATTAACACCTATGCTCATCCTACAAAGGTTTGTCCTGGAGGAAACTTAATTCGAACCTTATATCTCTATAATTGACAGCCTCAGAACTTTAGTATAATATATTAGAATAGCAATTTTTTATATCTTATCATATTATTTCTACAAAAAATATCTTCACGCCCACATTCCCGAAGATGTAGTCAGCTGTGCAACGCAACCCATTTACGTTAAGCCAAATAAATCCCGTGATGTGACAAATGGCCAACCTATCGATAAATAAAATCAGGTGGCAGATTTCTGCGACGTTACGTCCAGTTCTGCTACCACTACCTAACCTACGTGCACTGCCGTGCAGTGCGTGCGTGCGTGCGTTCGTGCGTACGTGCATGCGTGCGTGCGTGCGTGCGTGCGTGCGTGCGTGCGTGCGTGCGTGCGTGAATGAATACTGCCGTGTTCCAGTTTTAAGGGTGGGTTAGCCGGTAAACTTCTCCATGCAACATAAAGACCTCGCGACACGGTCACACGTGTACGCATCATTAACATATTTGGTGTCTATATGTTAATTTGTACTTCAGGAGATCCATCTTATTTGTTATGTTATAAATTATGATATAAAAAGCCAAAAAACTTGTTAAAACAATTTGAGCGAGCCAGGTTTCGAACCCAAAACCTCATCCTTGTATAACGAAGCTGGTATATCTAGAGCAGAGTCTAATATTACTCCTTCGAGTGTTTATTGGCTACTGCGCAATATGGTAAATTAGATGGCATTTGAAATTAACACTCATTTGCTATCACATCCGATACGATGAATTGACGACGCGACGAGTAATTTAAGATGTAAATTAACTCATTTTGTCATTGAGAAGCCATATAAAGATATTTTTACGAGAAATTTTCAAGACAATAGGTTCAACTAATATAAATAGTAATCAGTCAATAGTCAAAATAAGACAACTAACATAAGTCTGTAGTTTTCTATACATTCGATTTTTTATTTAATTTTCATGATAAATATTCGTTTAGTGACTCATTGATTTTTAAAAAGAAAAAAAAAATTATCGACTTGGCCGATCTTGATGAAAATTGGTATGTGGCAAGAACACGCGACAGCGTATAATTATGATGAGCCTTATATTTTTACCGACTTCCCTAAAAGAAGGAGTTTTTTTTTCGAAACGTCAAATTACAGTTGACCGTCGCTACTGCGTCAGCGGAATTGTGAATTCGGCTTTCTAATAGGGCAATGGGCCTTCCTCTAGTTGCCACCACTGTAGCTTCTGCAAACCAGAAATAACTGCTCAAAATTGTAAATTCGTGCGTGCGTGCGTGTGTGCGTGCGTGTGTGTGTGTATGTGTGTGTGTGTGTGTGTGTGTGTGTGTGTGTGTGTGTGTGTGTGTGTTATTTCTGGTTTGCAGAAGCTACAGAGGTGGCAACGAGAGGAAGGCCCATTGCTCTATTAGAAAGCCGAATTCACAATTCCGCTGACGCAGTAGCGACGATATATATATTAGAGATGCCGTGAATACTCGCTATTATTCGATGTTCGGCATTACAAAATAATAACTATTTTTCTTAATAAACATAACACACTGATTATTAACTGTGATCACCAAAAATCAGTAATGTTGAAGTTAATTATAAATTAACTAGTTAGGCTTTTTTTTATTAATATTTAAAATTCAAAAGGCGCAGATTTTGGTTCAACAAAAATAGTTTTTCTGCACGATTGGGATCAAGTCAGAGACGCTTTTTTCATGTACATATGAAATCTGCCTTGTTATATTACTTAAAGCCCACGATTCGTATGGGTTTATACTTCTGTCAGCCTTTGCTAACACGATGTACGTGGCGATTTCTAAAGCAGTGGCGTTCTTGGGTTGCTCTTCAGAACGCTAAAATGAGTATATTACAATACAAGAAAAGGATTACCTGCCGGCATTTAAAATTTGAAATCAGTATAGATTACAGCTGTAGGTGACAAATAAATGATGCTAAAAGCCTAAAATTATTTGATAACAAATAAATTATTTTCATATTCTTTTTTTTTATGTCGAATAATAATAGCGAGTTATTCGACTATTCTCTAAAGAACTATTTGCGGCATATCTAAAATATATATGTATACTAAAATAAAATGTATACTAAAATAAGTTAAACTTGCATACAACTAATGTGTGCACAAGTTTACCTCGCCACACGGATTCACGCAAAAATACACGCATCGTTAACATCTTTTGTTCCTATAAGTGATGTTTATCTCGTTTTTGCTATGTAAGATAAGAAAAACAGAAATGTTTTAAAAATATCTTGCATATCCTGTGTGACATATAAATATATAAACTCATACCATTTGCTTCACAAATATATATAATATTTGTATTTGATTGATATTTTTATCATTGAAATTACCTTATGATTCAGATTATATAATAAAGGAAAGAAACAGGAAAACATTGATAAGATTATGCTGTGTTTTTGTCAAAAACAAACAACTAAAAAAGCTGTTCGTTTAATTTTTCTGTTATTTAATCAAATATCATTAACGACTATTATTTTGATAAAACTTTATAATACATGGTTTAATATATGATTTGTCACGTGGTTAATCAAGGATATTGTGTTAAAATATCTGGTATTTGATTTGTATTGTTATCAGCCTTGTAAATCAGACTGCAGGTTTTTATTGCGTTTTAATAGACGCATTTACTTGCGATATTGTTTGCGTTTTGTTTTTATTAACACAGAGTTGATAAGCCACTATCTATTCTTAGCGCGTAAAGGCGGATACAGACATTGTGAGGCATGTACCGCATTCGCCCCCGGCGATGAGCAGCGTGCACACTGCACTGCACAGCGTCGCAATGTCTGTATTAGTGATGAAAATTGCCGGCAATATTCCCAAAGTTGCCAAAATTGACAAGAATGTTTCCAAACTTGCCGGTAACACAAGAAAAGTATAAATAGTAAACGATATTTTTTGTAACCCTGTTTATTCTGATAAAAAAGTTTAGAAACATTTGTGGCAGTTTTGGCAACTTTGGGAATATTGCCGGCAATTTTGATCACTAGTCTGTATCCGCCTAATGATTTCTCCGCCTAGCTAACTTAGGCGCGGGTACCAATAATAAAGATTTATTTAAAAACAATATTTCATAAATTACGCAAAAATACCTTAATTTTAATAAATCTTGAATCATTTGGTAGAAATAAGCTTAAAATCATTGATATAAATCAATGCTCAAAATATATAATTTTATTTTAAAACATAAATTAACATTACAAATAATTTATTCATTGTAGGAATATAACAGAGATTTTCAAACTAGGCGTTACCTGTATTTTGAGATATCCATTTGGAATAAAACATATATCCCCGTTCCCTTTATGTTTATCCGGGCACCTTTGAAGAATATACCATCTGACGTTATGCCAGGCAGTTCGTAATAGGCGAACAATTGGCTATGCGATTCACTACCATTGTGGCTACTAGGTGGTAGAGTTTTGAATTGTCTCGCCTGGGTCTGGTACCACCGCCTTACCAATTGCTGCCGCAATAGCGCCAGAAAACTTAATGTAACATACATTTACACTCCCTAAATACAAGGAACAAAAATAATCTTGTTGTGCATGCATCTCGTCTCCCTTGAAAAAGTTCTTTTTTATGGAGCAATGTATACGATGCTATTAGCAACCAATAACAAATATAACAAAACAATGTAACAAAATAAACCAAGTACCAATAAGCAAATTTAAAAAATGTGTTAAAACTGTAAAAAAGGGTGTTAAAACAAAAATTTAACAATTATAAAATCTCACTATGTAAAAAAGGGTATTATAAAATCTTAGATTATTTAGAAGACAAAAAAGCCTGGGATAGCTCCTCATACCTATCCTTATAAGTCCCATATTTTTGTAATGTATATACATATAATAAAATCGTAGGAAAGTCAAAACTGTACATTGAATATATTTTTAAATTAAAATAATGCTTGGGGCGTGATCTACAATCGATATCGAAGCCAAAAATATAGTTTTTAAGAATTTTTGTCTGTTTGTCTTTATGTATGTCTGGGCTAAACTCAAAAAGTACTGCATTGATTTACTTCAAATTTTGCATGAATATTACTAACAAATCGGGTCAACATATAGGCTACATATTATTACGCTATCACCTACGGGGGAGGAGCTGTGCGGAGTAACCGAAGTTCGCAGGGACGAAGTCGCGGGCAACAGCTAGTATTAAATAATTCTTGTGATATTGTAATGCTTTTACTATATAAAAAAATAATAGGCAAATAAGACAAGCCCGTTGAGTTTCTTCCGCCAGATCTTTTCAGTGTGTGGACGCGTTCCGATCCTGTATTCATTTTTAAAATGTCGACTCGTCAAAAGTGCCTGTAAAGGTTATTTCAATAAAACATTTATTTATTTATTATCGTATTAAATAAGAAATATTATTTTATCCACAGGTAAGCTCAAAGGATGGACCAGTCCAAAAGATGTTATCCTAAAGGTAGCCGGTATTCTCACTGTAAAGGGTGGTACTGGAGCTATCGTAGAGTACCATGGCCCCGGTGTCGACTCTATTTCCTGTACCGGCATGGCTACTATCTGCAACATGGGTGCTGAAATCGGTGCTACTACCAGTGTGAGTCGATGAAGTAAAACCTTATACTACGAATGTATATGAGAAAAAGAACATAGTTCTTCAGAATTGTACCTGGGAGCGTCCATAAATTTCGCAAGGGGTTTAAGAGGGGCGTTTAGCTAAATTCCGCCAATTCTCACGTAGAAGAGGGGAAGGGGGGTGAATGGGCATATCACGTAATTTTTTCCGCAAAAAAACAGATTATAAAATTGAAGGAAATCTTTGTTTAATTTTCTTCACTAAAATTTTAATAGCTCCTTTTGACATAATATATGTGTTCGATTCTCTCACATGATTTAATTAACTTCACTTCTAATTGAAGATTTAAATACTAGTCTCAATTTGTTTAAGGACAGAAAATCTTGTAAACAATATACTTTTTTTTTCAAATTAACGTATAAACACTAAAAAATTTTGAAAAATCTCACGTAAAATTAGAGAAAGGTTAAAAATCAAATCTCAGAATATGTCATGGGGGGGGGGGTCAAAAGGAACGCCAAAATGGCCTCACCTAATTCATGGACGCCCACTTGCCGATTTAGTGTCGATTGCAAGCTTTTTATATCAATAGATCAAACAAGCAGATAGCTGTTCTGATGGAAAGAGAAAACCATCGTCTATAGACGCCAAAGACGGCGCATTGCTTTGGTAATGCCACATGTAAAAGTTTACCGACCATCTTACCCTCCATATTGGAAAGGACAATGACAAGCATTAACGCCATTGTGACTGGAAAAGTATCCCCTCACCAGGAGCATTCGCGTGTAATATAACATTATAGATTTGTCTTTGAGCATTACATTATAATAATACCTTCCTGACTGACAAGCATTCGCGTGTAATGTAACATTATAGATTCGTCTTTTGAGCATTACATTACAATAATAACTCACTGACTGACGAGCATTCGCGTATAATGTAATAACGAATATTCGCGTGTAATGAGTGCATCAGTTAATTCCATAATGTCAGACGAAGCGGTCGTTGTGCTGAGTGTGGCAATAATAATTCGACTTTGTTAATTACGTAAAAAAAACGCAGAAGAAACGATATTAGTGTCATGAATTATTTCAAACTGAACGGGCGGGGATAAGTGGAGCACATTGATGTTACAAGTTGTATCAAGATATTACACATTGTATTATTACAAGGTGCGCATTGTAATGCTCGGTTTTCCTCCTTCACTGATGTAAGCCGGTTTTGTATCACTACAAGGTGCGCATTGTAATACTCGGTTCTCCTCCTTCAATTATGTAATGCTCAAATCTGTAACGTTACATTACACGCGTATGCTCCCGGTGAAGGAGCACCTGAATACGTAAGGCGATGGTACCAAAATCCCAGCTAGACGTCTCAGAACTATCTAGTAGTCACACGTATCCCTGATAGTTTGCCTTTTACGAACTGCCTATCAAAATGGCAAATGGATTCAAAAGGGGCCTAGACCAACACTAAAAATATGGCAGCGTTTTGAAAATATTCTTAAAATTTGTCCGATTTATGGTTCCGCAATATCTATAAAATTATTTACTCATCAAAACAACCTGGTGATGATTTTTTCTTTCCATCACGAGAGCCATCAATTTATTGCTAACTAATTGTATAAAAAAATTGGCTTATTTTTCCATCAATATAATATACGGGGTGTAAAGAAAACCCTGTCTGATCGTCAAAGGCATTATTTGGTAGCTTAATACAAACATGTTTGTGTCATTATTTTATGGATTATTATTATACATAAATTTTCAAAATATTTGCTTGATTTAAGGGGAAGTTGCTCAATTTTAGTACTAAAATGAGTCACTTTAAACTACAATATTTTTCTTATTTTAATAAAAATAAGTTTTTTTGATAATATCATTGACCAACCTATATACCTCTTTCGGATCGGACAGGGGTTTCTTCACAACCTGTACACCATTTATAATGTTTTAATATTAAAAAGAAAACTTGTCACAGGTGTTCCCATTCAATTCACGTATGGAGGCATATTTGAAATCAACCGGTCGTCACGACATCGCCGTTGCTGCCAACAAGTATAAGAACTTGCTCACTCCCGATCCAAAGGCGCCTTACGATCAGGTAAGAAACTTTTTTCGCAAACTTATAAATTTAAATACCTATAAATGCGAAAGTAACATTGTCTGTCTCTTCTTCACACCTAAACCCTACTTTTATTTTAGAATTTTTTCCACGCGACCGGCTTCATGGGCACAGTTAGTGTGTGTTCTTAATAAACTGCCGTCTTCACAATTTTTGACTTCCCGCTACGTATATAAGAAAGTTACTGATTTTGCACCAATTTTCGAAAATCGAGTTTTCACCAGATCTCCACGTTTTGAGGTTCTAGGAACCTTAGAACCTAAAAAAAGTTTTTAACATTGCTACGAAATTTTTCAACTTATCGATTATGTAGCTAAAGCAATATTTTAAATCTCAAAAGTTAAGTTAAATGCCGTTCGAAAGATCGAAAATATACAGCTTTTTAAGAATCAGTAAACTGCCATTTTTAACAAAATAAATGTTTGAACTGAAAAAATCTATACTTTTTTCTCCATTGAGCTTAAAATACCCTTATTTAGCGGGAAGTTTCAGGAATGACTTGCAGGGTCAACCGTTAACATATTTTATTTTCCAATTTGTTATTAGCTTGGAATTAAATGGATTAAAATATTATGGTTCACACATATTTTCTATACATCTATACAAATAAAAAAAATTGAGTGTCTGTTTGAAATATTAAAATATCCGCTTTCTATTAAATGCATATGGATTTATACACGGTAAATATACCGAAATAACATTTTTTTCTACAATTTTTGTCTGTTTGTTTGTCCCAGCTAATCTCTGAAACGGCTGGATCGATTTTGACGTGACTATCATTGTAAAAAAAAACAGTCTAAATTTTTAATGAATCTACGAAACTATACGTATCTAATCGTAATATCATCGATACATCTGATATATATGGTGATTTTTCGGACTTATCCATATTAAATAGTTTATCCTATATATTTTCATTTTTCTTTATGATCATTACTTATAAACATGAACAGCACTAAGGGCGGCTTGCACAAAAATGTTTAAATGCATTTAGTCCCTTAAACATGTTTAGCAAATGTCAAAACGCCTTAAATGCTGTCACTTTAAACGTATTTAGTGACTTAAAATGATTTAAGCATTTTCGTGCAAGCCGCCCTAAAGCATTCAAAACATTATAATCAACAATACTAAAACATTCAACCAATTCAGCTTCACCATGCGAAAGCAATTTAATGGTGTTATATATATTCTTTATTAGTCATTTATTATAATCTATCACGGTCTGCTTTCCGAATACCTACAATAAAATAAAATTTTTGAAACTCTGAGAGAGATAGGATTTGATTTTGATTAAATACATTTATTTATATTATACTAGCCGACCCGGCAAACGTTGTTTTTCCATAAAAATTACTTGTATTGAATATTTTGGTGGGGTACTTGATAGGCTGGGGTAGGGAGGTAATTGAAATAAAATCTATGCTATCTTTTATTCCATAATATTTCCAAAATTTCATTGAAATCGGTTCAGTACACAATGTGATACGTATTTATATAATATACTAGCTGTGCCCGCGACTTGTCCTTGTGGAATTTTTTAAAAACAAAAGTATCCTATGTTACTTATTATTACATCAGCTATCTGCCAGTGGTAGTCCCGTCAAAATCGGTCCAGCCGTTTTGGAGATTACCTGGAACAAACAGACAGACAGACAAAAATGGTAAAAAATGTTATATTGGTATGTGTACCGTGTATATGTATATGTACTTAGTAAGAAGCGGTTATTTTTAATATTACAAACAGACACTCCAATTTTATTTATTTGTATAGATTAAGGTAAATAAATCATTTAATTAACCGTGTGCCCATACATCACAATCTATGTGAACTTTTCTTAGTTTTTTTTATATGAATGGCTCTTCATAACGGAGAAATTTCAAACAACACCTGAACAATTTGTCATTAGTCTTTTTCTACCTCAGTACTGTTCACATCAGACCGACCACATTCACATTATATACCTATTTATTAAGTCAATCTTTCTATGTGTCCAAAGGAGCGTGCTTTCATATTAACTATCCCGTTGGACCGTCCCGTTGGTTGAGTGGTTAGCGACCCTAACTACACAATCGACGGGGCTCTGGTTCGATCCCCAACGAGGACAAGCATTTGTGTGATGAGCATAAATGTTTGTATTTCCGGGTTTGGGTGTTTATTAAATATATTCTAGTAATTATATATGTATTTCTATGTATTAGTATCGTTGACTACCACCCAAAATGAAGCAAATAATTTGCTTACTTTGGGGTTAGATCAGTAAGTGTAATTTGTCCCGTGAATATTTATTATTTAGTATATTAGTCATCGAATATTTATCGTTAGGTGGTCGAAATCGATTTATCTACTTTGGAACCTCACGTCAACGGACCATTCACTCCGGATCTCGCGAATCCCATCTCGAAACTCGGCGAGGCGGCTAAGAAGAACGGATGGCCCGTGGACATTCGAGTGGGTCTCATCGGATCATGCACCAACTCGTCTTATGAAGATATGGGCAGATGCGCTAGCATTGTCAAAGAGGTATGATAAATTAAATTTCGGACAGATCGAACGTAATCTAATTCAAAACTCATGGACATAAAAGCTAGTTAATATATTTTTATATCATAACTAGCGACCTACCCGCGGTTTCACCCGCGTAGCTTTTGTTCCCGTGAGAATATCGGAAAGGTTTATATACCAAAACCTTCCCCAAGAATCAATCTATCTATCAAAAAAACCGCATCAAAATCCGTTGCGTAGTTTTAAAGATTTAAGCATACATAGGGACATAAGGACATAGGGACAGACAGAGAAAGCGACTTTGTTTTATACTATGTAATGAAATAGCAAACAAGCAGATGGGTCTACTGATGGAAAGAGTTACCCATCGCCTAAAGACACCAAAGGTGTTAATGGTGCGTTGCTATCTTGTGGCAAGGTCTAATACCACATGCATAAGTTTACCGGCTACCTTACTCTCCAAACCGGAACACGACAGTGAAAAGCACTGACGCTATTGCGGAAGGAACAGGTAAGGCGGTGGTACCAGATCCGGGCGAGACAATGCAGAACTCTACCACCTAGTAGCCACGATGGTAATGACTCGAATAGCCAATCTGCCCCCCTTTACGACCTGACTGGTAGCACGGCAGTTGGCCTTTCTTCAAAGGAGCCCTGGACCAATACGGGGAATAGATTTTTAAAGAGATACAAATTGCACTGTTAATATTCTAAAAAGGCAACTTTAATTTTTTACCGAATTATTATTTGTGAATATTGAAGGCTTATTCGAAATGCGACCATAGACTAAATAATAAAATCGCTTTTAAGTGTAACGAGAGACTTTAGCCGTAAACAAAATGATATATGGTATACGCGCGTGTATATTACCATTACCATATATGGCACATGAATGTAGGGTGTATAAGGTTTATTTTTATTAATCTAATGTATTTCTATTGCGTATCATTTAAAACTATTAGGTTGCTGCAACCCTCCACATAGCTACTTTAATTGTGTCAGATATCATTCTCCACTTTTCGCGTAATTATCTTAAAAAGGGATAGAACATTTTTGCTTCAAGTATTACTACCACTCTACTCTTGTATGTTTTCTGTTAGAGAGGCTGGATTTAGTTTTGCTTGTCAAGGTCTCATAGATGCGAGGGTGGATTGTAATATGGTGGATTTTAAGTCATTCACGTCGGAATATATCGTCAACATAGCTATAATACTTTTTTGTATCATTATCATGAGGATTATTTGATTTTAACCATTTAAAGTTAGAACAGTAACAACGTTTGTTTACGTTCTTGCCACGTTCTTGTATAGTAACGTACAATTAACATCCTTCTTATCAGTAGCAAAAAGGCGAAGGCAAAGCAGGCGACGGGTCTCACACCATCATGAGAGCCGTATGCATTAAAATATATTTATAAAATGCATTGTATGATACTGACACGTTGACATCGCGATCGGTTCAAATATTATCAGCACAATTTGTCGTCAATTGTAAACAAAATGTATATTTACAGTAATTATTACTCACGGTTTGGCTCGTGACTGATGACACCTACGACCTTTATTATTTTGGCTGTTAATAATTATATGATGTCTTCCGATCGAGCAGTTCTTTAATTATTGATAACATAACTTTTATTTAAATCCTTTATAATCTTAATTATTTAGATTATATTTACTAGTATACGAGTAGGTGCCCTGATTGATACCACGACTTAATCAATTTTTGCCGCAATAACGTTTTTGGTTTTGACTGTCCCACTTGAGTTTCGTGGGTAAACTTGCTAAAGTATCTCTGCCACGCGGATAGCAATGCGCGATTACCATCTGGTGTTTATAAGCAACGGTCGTTTCGCTCCATCAGGAGAGTCGTCGCCTTATTTGCTCTCTCATTTTATAAACAATTTTGAAAATAGGAGAACTACAGCAACCGATTTCCCATTTTCAGTAAATCCGGATCTATTAGATTTTTACAAAATTAAAACGTGTAAAAAACACGGAGAGTACACCCTCCATAACATAAAAAGAATTTTCCTTATCAATTCATAAATAGTCGAGTGGTTGAGGTAACAAACAAAAAAACGTACAGCTGAATTGATAGCCTACTTTTGCGAAGCCAGTTGAAAAATTAAATAATATTATGGCAAATTTAAAAATAAGTTTATTATTGTCACTCATACAGATAATCATCATCGCAAATTTTACTGTGTAAGTACTTTTTTTTCAGGCATTAGGTCACGGAATCAAGTCGAAGATCCCGTTCAACGTGACTCCCGGCTCTGAACAAGTTCGCGCCACTATCGAGCGAGATGGCATCGCTCAAACTCTTCGCGACTTTGGCGGCACTGTGAGTATAATAAAACTTTATTTCGGAAATGTGTCCATATGTGTTAGTAAATTCTTATATAACTATGTTAGTAACGACAATTCAAACTCTATGTATTATAAAACATACTAGATGAAAACCCGGCAGCGCTCGGAAGTCTCATAATACGCAATCTTATATAGTGACGTCTTCTTTCAAGTTTCAACTATTACATTGGGTTAATAAAAACAACACTATAGTGTTGTATTTTTTAATTTCTACTCTGATTTATGAACGAAGAGAAATTAGTTTCACGATAATCTGCGCTCCGTTCTATTATCATTTAATAAATGCTCACGCCATCTACACCACACATTTGTAACCTTTAAAGAAATATGGCCGATTTGTCTGTCAGCACGATTAGAATTTTTAATCACTATTTTAAAAAATACTCGACAATCCGAATTTTGCGGATATATGTTGTGGACTCAAAATTATAATTTTTTTACGCTTTATAATTTAGGTGGGGTTTCGATTGAGTCTACCGTAACCCTTGACGGAATTATTAATATAGAAGAGCTCTGGAGTGCATGTGATACGCATTCCAGTGCCGTACCACCGAGCAGTCCATTCTGTTCAGTATGGTATTAAGGAGGCTGTTGGTGCTATTCCGTAGTAGCATAGCATCATCGAGACCACGCGTTTGCGCAAAATCGATCGCAACTGTCAACGCCGGCCTCTGCAAACATTCTTGATGCACTGCAGTACCGAGGTAGCCCCAGCAGCATCCTTAAACCATTATTATACTAAACTGTAGAGGATTTGAGTATAGTATAAATACGCCAAACGCGTTATAAAGCAAGTGGTAAAACATTAAAATATTTCTAAGTCTACATGCTATATGCCTCGTGGTCTAGGGAATAGCATATACGGCTCAGTCGGGCAAAAGTGTTGAGGTTTATTTGATGATTTTTCGAAACTTCAAATCTCAGTAACAACTCGAAGTCCGACGAGTGATGTGTTATCATCTTGTGTCTCAAATGAGCACGTAAAGTCATCCGTCCCGGTTATCACTACAAATAGTCGATAATCATCGACTATTTTTAATCGTTATCAGGTCGGTAAAATGCGGCGATGGGGACCTAAACTCATCTCGACAACCGACAAACCGAATCAAGTGTGTTTTATCACTTATCCCGTGCTTGGAAAAGTTTTAAAAACTAACAAAGAATAATTGCGACACGGCAGGATTTGTAACTGCGCCCTGGCCTCTGCTCGCACAGAAGCCAGGGCGCAATTACACAGTAGCTTAGTTGGTAAAGCGTTTTTCAGATTCTGTCGTGTCTAAATTGATCTTTGCTAAGTTTTTAATCCTACATTTATATTAATATTAATATGCTAAGGTTAAGATGTTTGCTTCCCTATTTAGAGAAAACCTCACAATTATTCCAAATAAATTCTATATCATTTTATAGATAATTGCATGTTGTACCGGCTACATCAACAACTAAAAAAATATTACTGCTTTTGTTTTTATAAATTATTAAAATTATATACATATATTATGACATAATACAGCAATGCTGCCATCTGACAGCTTTAATTTTGAAACAATGTCAACATGATTGACGGCCGGTGACTTTTTTTATTCAATTTCAAATCAACATAAAAAGAAGTATTTAATAAAATTACTTAGTGCGAATTATTCGCACGGGTATTGCTAGTATATTATTATTTCAAAATATATTCATGGGGTAAATTACTCGCGGAATCGACATAACTCAAAGACTTAGTAAGCTGATGTGGAACACCTCTTAAATATTTGATCACCATGTAATAGTCTACCATACCATGCTGGTGATATTAAATAGTAACCTTAATAATAGTCGCAATATCGTCACTTTCGTATTCCGTGGAGGGTAAGGTAGACGGCTAACTTATGCATATGGCATTAAAAACCCACCACAAGGATATTAATCATAATAATATTATCCTTTATTTTTTCTATGCATTCGAATTTTACATAAATATTTTGTCTATATTCTAGAAAGGCATGTTTTAGTACGATATTTTACTAAAGTTAAAAAGATATATAAAATAGCAACGCACCATTAACATCTTTGGTGTCTATAGGCGATGGTTGTGTCTTTCCATCGAGAGAGCTGTCTGCTTGTTTTCTATCTTATGATATAAAAAAAAATGTGGACAAATTGCATGAATTGATCTGACCTTAAAGTAAGCAAATTATTTGCATGTGAAATGGGTGTATGCTGACGATACGTAGAAACGAAATACATGTACTGAAATATATGTAATAAACGCTATAACCACAGTATACTGGAGACTAATAGTAGTCAATCTACATACATGTGATATTCGTATTTCGTATATTCATAGACACCTCTCACGGACGCGATATCTCGGAATGGTTCGGGACAGTTTGTTCCGCACCAGTAGTCCGAGATATCGCGTCCGTGAAAGGTGTCTGTGTGTGCTATGCTCGAATATTACTTGTATGTAACATTGACTTCTGTTAGTTTCTAAGTATTCTGTGCTATAACTCAGGAATAAAAACATATATGCTCATCACACAAATTCCGAATCGAACCCTCTCGATGATTGCGTAGTCAAATAAAATCATTATTCTAAACATAAAATAATTATACAATCGAATTGAAAAACTGGTAGCGTAAAAAATTTATTGTTTTTTTATTATAAGATAGCAAACGAGCAGATGGGTCTCCTGATAGAAAGAGTCAACCATCGCCTATAGACACCAAAGGTGTTAATGGTGCGTTGCTATCTTGTAGTGAGGTCTAATGCCACATGCATAAGTTTACCGGCTACCTTACCCTCCAAACCGGAACGCGACAAGCACTGACGCTATTGCGGCAGGAATAGGTAAGGCGGTGATACCAGACCCGGGCGAGACAATGTAGTAGCCACGATGATAGTGACTCACATTGCAAATCGGTCACCTTTTACGACCTGCCTGGCAGAACGGCAGTTGGTATATTCTTATTTATTTATTTATTTAAAATTTATGCACAACATGTACAGAGGTGGACTTAATGCTACATGACATTCTCTACCAGTCAAGCTTAAACAAATATAAACAGTGTTTACGATGGGGTGCACAGAGAAACTTATTACAATCGTTTACTACTGACATACCTTCTTGATTATTATTAAGATAAATTAAAATGAAAGAAAACAATAAGATAATACGATATTACAATATACTTAGATACAAGTAATATATTACATATATAATACATTATACATATACCTACATAAATACCTATATATATACAAGTACATATTTATATATAGTTATATAAATACATATATACATACATATTATACTACCATAGCGCGTAACACCATTATTCTGCCAACTGCTTACAGAGAGAACGTTTAAAAGACAATTTGGAGGGACTATTCCTAATATCAATGGGAAGAGTATTCCAAAGCCTCACAGCTTCAGAAGAGAAAGATTTGGATAAGAAATCGGTACGACAAAAAGGTACTTGAAGAGTCGGGATATTTTCTGAACGAAGTTGGCGTGAATGTGTGGCATGCTGAAATATGAATTTTGACTTAAGATATTGAGGTGCATTAGGATTATAAAGAATTGTGAATAATGTACAAAGCAATCTCAACTGTCTTCGTTGGCGGATCGGAAGCCATTTCAGTTTAGAGCGATATAATGAGACGTGATCAAACTTACGCAGACCAAAGATGAACCGTATACAATTGTTGAGCATGCGTTCTAATCTGTCTAAAAGGGCTTGACTTAAATCTACGAAACACACGTCGGCATAATCAAGTATTGGTATAACTAGGGTCTGCACAAGTAGGAGTTTTGATTGGGGTGGCAAAAAGTTTTTGTACCGATAAAGGGATCGTAAAGCCATATTAACCTTACGACAAAGTTCAGTAGTATGTGGTAACTAAGATAGAGTTTGGTCTATTATGAGTCCTAGATCTTTGACGTAAGGGAGAAAGGGGATAGTAATGTTATCAAAAACTACCGCTGAAATAGAGCTCCAATCTAAACTCTGAACCCGACGCGAGCTGCCAATAATGATAGCTTGACATTTATTAGG
Source organism: Apodemia mormo (assembly GCA_036924255.1). Lineage (NCBI taxonomy): Eukaryota > Metazoa > Arthropoda > Insecta > Lepidoptera > Riodinidae > Apodemia > Apodemia mormo. The sequence continues at coordinate 8,606,490 of JAUPFN010000010.1, read as the reverse complement.
ATTGACTGTTATACCAAACTTTTTCGTTCAGTCAAGAACGTTGTGTAAATCCTGATTGATACGACTTACAGCTTCGTTGATGCCTCCTAAGCTTGATTGGGCATAAATTTGCAAATCATCTGCATACAAATGGTGAGAACAGCTTAAACAGCTTATATTCTTCAAAGGAGCCCGAAACCAACAAGGGGAATTAAACAACAAACTAGTAAATTGTGATTAAGCAGAGCGTATATATGTAAGGTATACTCTGCCTGTTCCGTAAGTGCACACCAAGAGCACAACAGAGAAGTTTTCTGAGTACACTGAAATATTTACCTAGTTCTATTTATATACAGTGCAATATTAAATGCACATCAAAACGGGACTATGCGATTATTTAGTCGAGCATAACGTTTGAAGGTAATTCAATTATGTCCTATATGGTAATAGTCATAATGTTAATATTTCAATGTTCTCAGAAAATGCTCTGCTCTACTATGCTCTTATGCTCTTTGTATGTGCTGACCCTATGGAAACCAATGGGATAAAAAATAACATTAATAAATAAATAATATCTGTTTGTAATAGGTGCTAGCAAATGCGTGCGGACCTTGCATCGGCCAATGGGACCGTAAAGATGTTAAGAAGGGCGAAAAGAACACGATTGTGACGTCATACAACCGAAACTTCACCGGCCGTAACGACGCTAACCCCGCCACACATTGCTTCGTCACCAGCCCTGAGCTCGTCACAGCCCTGTCTCTAGCAGGTAATGTATTAAAACTCACACCCACATTATTTATAAAGAACTTGAAGACGACGTCACAACACGTGCCACTTCACTAACATTCATCAAAATCTTAGTATAATAGTTCAGAAAGAACAAAATCTTAATAGTATAGAAAACCTGCAGACAGTTCTTTTGATGACATGGAATAACCGTCAGAGTAATACGTAACACTGTTCTCTTAGTCGTAATACCATTATTGCGAATATTGTGTGCCGTATAATCCATCGAAATAGGTTGAGTTGTGTACTGTTCCTGGACAAGTCGTCATAGTCTAGAAATGTTAATACAATGGTAATGACATATTTATTCTTGCTTGTCTTTACGAGCTAATTGGCAGAAAGACCTTGAAGGGTCATCTTTATAAAAGTCCTAAATCAGCATGGCGACAATTATACATTTAAAAAAAAAAGATTAGAATAGAAATAACGTAAAGCTTGTGTCGCTGGAGTCCTTGCCCAATCTTTGTGTGATTTTAAAGTCACTTTACTTGTCTTACACAAGGGTCAACTTTCGGACCATTTCTTATCTAAATTTATAGGCTTAACGAACCAAATATCATCATTAATTTTTTATTACATATTAGATTTAGTACAGAAGTATAGTAATATCTTTAGTATTATTAATTATTATTACTTCGTCAGGTCGCTTGGACTTCAACCCCGTAACCGACGAGCTGACAGGCAAGGACGGCAAGAAATTCAAGCTGTCGGATCCATTCGCTGACGAGCTGCCCGCCAAAGGCTTCGACCCTGGCCAGGACACATACGAACATCCACCAGCTGATGGAAGCAGTTAGTACACTTACTATTGTATATTCTTCGTACAATAGGCCTGTGTCCACTAAGAATGAATCGGATATATCGTAGTTTTTAATGATTAATTATGATAGGGAGTTATCAAAAAGCTAAAATATAAAAATAAGGATCAATATTTTTGAGATATAAATTCTGTGAAAATGAACATTAAATCACATGAATAAACGCAAGCCTGAAAGCATTTCATTACGTCATGGTAACCCGCCATTTTGTTGTTGAGATTTTCATAGAAACCAAAGAGTATTTAATGTAAGACGCCATGACAGTCTAGTGCCTTTTTACGGTAAATTATAATTTTAAGACGCGAAATTTTTATTATAAATGAACGACATTTAAAAATTAGTTTTTTGGTTAATATACCTAATAAGGTACAGTATTAAACAGTTCCTTAAATTAGTCAACCAGCCTATTGCAAGGGTATTATACATGGGCAAGCCAAGAAAAAGTCGTTCATAGAGGGGGAAAGAAAATGAATTTGGTACCCGTTTCTCGTATGCATTTTATTATGACAGCATAGCACGCCAATTAAAGAAGAAGCCAATCGGATACCTTTAAATAACGCGTATGCGCCGTTAAAGAGAAACACAAATGAATGCCATTTATTTCCCTATCAACTGGACGTTTTCCCTTACATATGGGCTTATGTTTCGCTTGTTCTATCTATATATTATCTCTTTGCGTACAATACGATTTAATTATCAGCCGCTGTAATAGTAATAGCACTTTATTTTGTACAAAATAACTACCAAGAAACATTAAAAATAAAGAAATCAGCTCAAATGCCGAGAGCAAATACATAATTTACATAAGTACAAAGTAGAATTGGAATATGTTGTCAAAATTATTGGTGTTCCCTAATCAGCATAATGACAGTCTTTAAGGAAAGAATAAATAAATTTCTTTTTTATGGAAGAGAAGGGGCAAATGGATAGGAAGCTCATTTGATGGTAAGTGATCATCACTGCCCATGAACAACTACAAAGGTTTGGGCGACCGGCGTTGCGGGCCTTTAAAGTAAGTGCGGGAGTAAGTGAGTAAGCTCCTTTCTTGAAGGACCCTAAGTCGTCTTTTCGGAACAAACCCTGTTGACAATTTGTTCACACAGAGAAGAAAAAAATCCTCGAGAATCGTAGAGTTATAGATTTTCAGATATTAAGATAGTTTAAGATTTAATTTTGAGTTTTGTCACAATGTTCAATGGTGAATTAATTAACTGTGGTCCAGTGGTCCAGCGTTGGCGTTGACCACATGAGGTCCGGGTTCGATTCCCGGGTCGGGCACATAAAAAAAGTGTTTTTTCAGTTTTCTGATAAATACAAAGTTACCCGGGGTAGGAAAGTGTCCGGTTGGCGATAGGCTTGCCACCTATCACATTGTGGGACCAAGTATCTTCGGCTTATCGTGGGTGCACTTGTTGTATCTCTGCCTACCCCTTCGAGGATACGGACGTGAAGATACTTTTTTAAACATAAAATTTCTTCTGCATATTTTCCATTCTAAAATACTGCGTAGGAAAGTGTGCATTCAAACAAGGCCTCATCAGAGTGCTAAGTGTGAGTTTTTCTTTTCGCATTCGATCGTGAGCGCGTTTCGAGTTTACTAGGAATTTGTATGTGATTTGTACAGCGCCACCTAGTGGTAAACTGGTTTCTCACGTTTACCACTAGGTGGCGCTGTACAAATCACATACAAATTCCTAGTAAACTCCAAACGCGCTCACGATCGAATACTAAAAGAAAAACTTACACTTAGCACTCAGTACAGTTTCTATGACTCGATTGTGTTACGGAAAGAAAATAGTAAGGTGATGTTTTAGCCAACACCGGTTCCAGAAGTGTCTTAAGCCATGACATGACATCATCCTTTCATGCACTGTACTCACGCTATTGCTGCAGGAGAAAAGTAAGGCGGGGGTCCAAACCTGGGTTACCCTAATACAATTCCAAATCAGTAGTTCAAAATATTAACTCTCAGTAGTTTAAACCTAATAAAATTCTACAAGTCCATAATTAAAATGGTGGAATATAAACTACCAGCCTAGTAAAGTTCTAGAGATTTTTATAGTCAGATAAATATTCCCACAAAAATACTGCAAACAAAACTGTTTGCATCAATTAAAATATTTAGCAATTACTAATTTTATATTCGTGAGAAATTCTACCAAGATATTGTCATACTGTTAATCTGAGAAATATAGTTATGGTCAACAATGCTAATAACGCCGTCTTCATTTTAATTAGTTTTATGAGAATATTTGTTCTTAGTAAAGATAAATTTTGTGCACTGCAAAGGTGTGGTTTGTTTCGTTTGTTTTTACACAACAAAATATTGTTCTGAAATGGCTTTTAAAACAAAATTGTTATATGATAAACGGTCAAAAGGTATGTTATTAAATTTTTTAAAAAGTGTACTAAATTGAAGTCAAAAATATTATGATGCTGATTTGGATATTTAGTAATTTGGGGTATCCAGAATAATGTACTAAAGTTATAGAGTTCTGCAATATTCTCGGAGAATCTCGGGTTCGATCCCCGACGGGGACAAGCATTTATGTGATGAGTATAAATGTTTGTATTTCTGGGTTTGGGTGTTTATTAAATATATTCTAGGATTTATTATATAAGAATAGGCCAACTGCCGTTCTGCCAGGCAGGTCGTAAAAGGTGACCGATTGGTTATGCGAGTCACTACCATCCATACCATCGTGGCTACTAGGTGGTAGAGTCCTGTATTGGCTCGCCCGAGTCTGGTACGACCGCCTTACCTATTCCTGTCGCAATAGCGTCAGTGATAGTCACTGTCGGGTTCCGGTTTGGAAGGTAAGGTAGCCGGTAAACTTATGCATGTGGCATTAGACCTCGCCACAACATAGCAACGCAGCATTAACGTCTTTGGTGTCTATAGGCGACGTTTGACTCTTTCTATCAGGAGACCCATCAGCTTGTTTGCTATCTTATGATATAAAAAAAATACATATCATATGACCAAATGTCCAAACAACTTGTGAAACGTCTCGTTATTTTTAAATGTTTGTAATGGTTACTGCTACAAATGATGGATCATTAAGTATAGGAACCTGGTATAAATTCTAAACCCTACTAGTGAATAAGTATCTCGTCAAGTGACTGAATTTTTAAAATTTCGCAGAGGTAAAAGTCGACGTATCACCAACATCTGACCGTTTACAACTCTTGGAGCCTTTCGATAAGTGGAACGGTAAAGACCTGACCGACCTGACCATCCTCATCAAAGTCAAAGGAAAATGCACCACCGACCACATCTCAGCTGCAGGACCATGGCTGAAGTACAGAGGACATCTTGACAACATCTCCAACAATATGTTCATTACGTAAGTTTTAATTATACCTTTTTTTTAGTAGAATGTAAGAATTTATATTTAAAATTAGCTGGCCTGGCAAACATTGTTTTGCCATACAAAATACTTGTATTGAATATTTTTGTGGGGAGTGCCACACCAAAATACCCAAGTATGTGAGGGGGGGTTAATTGAGATAAAAACTATCCTATCTTTTAAGTTAGACGAAACAGTAGATATCTACAAAATTTCATTGAAATCAGTTCAGTAATTTCAGGAAATGCACATAGGAGGATTCAGTAGGATGGATCCTAGACAAACAATGTGACACGTAATTTATATATATTAAGATTAAATACATACTATAATATTTTAAATGCGAAAGTATGTCTACTTGTCGTCTGTCTGTTACGATTTCATCAAAGCTGCTGAACCGATTTTGATGAAATTTGGTATGGAGATAGTTGAAATTGCGGGGTCAAATATAGGCTATGAGGTTGAAATGGAGAGTGAAAATCTACTCACGGTTAAGTTGCGTGGGTTAGCTAGTATTATAATAAACTAGCTGATCCGACAAAAGTTATTTTACCATATGAATTATTTGAATATTTTGGTGGGGTAGGTTAGAAGGGTGAAAATATGGGATTACAGGTATTTTTTGATGCCAAATCAAAAAACAAAAAACCGTTAACCATAGCTTACATACACCAAAGATGTTAATGGTGCGTCGCCATCCATATATGCAGCGGCGTGCACAGGATTATGATACTGAGTATGCGACGGAGTACTCGGCCACAAAAACTTTTTCTTTTATAGATTTCAGCGGCGTGCACATGATTATGACACATTTTATTCATTTACTTACTATTAAATTAAATCATCTAAAACGTGCGAACCTTTTATTAAAATATCTGTGAATGGCAAGTAAAGCACTGCTTTTCTGCCTACAAGGAGCGCACGCGCCTGCATATATGCATCCCCATTAATAAATGCCACGTGCATAATATACCAGCTTGCTTTTCCTCCAAAACAGAATAGCTAAGTATGTGGATGCTATGCTCATAGTGCTATTTTTGTAATTTCTCAAGAGTGGTTTTCCCGAAATATGAAGTACATATTATCTGATGTATTTTATATCGCCTTTGGTCCTGTGTCGCTAGAATGTGGTCAACACATGAAGTCTCGGGTTCGATTCCCTGGGTTGTAACATCCAAAATTGGTTTTTTCGGGTTTCTGATAAAAACAACATCGTCCGGGATTAGATAAGTGCCCGGTTAGCGATCCACCACTCATCACATTGTGGGACTAAGCATCTTCGGCAATTCGTGGGTGCACTTGTACCTTTGCCTGTTCGGGGACACGGGCGTGAAGATACATGTATTTCATAATATTCCGGAAAGGTGAAGATCTACACTTGAGCCGAGATTCATTCAATCCCGTCGTTGTGGCACGATTAGGTATTGAAGAATTCCTCACATTAATATTACAAATGGGCTATAAGATTGTGTGTGTTGTTTCAGCGCGACTAACGCTGAGAACGGCGAACTGAACAAGGTCCGCAACCAGGTGACCGGCGAGTGGGGGCCCGTGCCCGCCACCGCGCGCGCATACAAGGCCGCGGGGGTCAGGTCAGTACACACACACACACACACACACACACACACACACACACATATACACACGCACACATACCACACACAACACACACACACACACACACACACACGCGCGCGCGCGCGCACGCACATATATACACATACATATACATGAGCGCATGCTCACGCACGCACACACTCGCACACGCATACATAATATACTTAAGCATCAATAATTTCAACAGTGGCTGAATTTGATTTAGCGACCTTCTTTGAAAGTCTGGACATAATACTATAACAGTACATACTACGGTGTTAGTAGTCAACTTGAAAAAAATTTATTTTGGTACTAATTTCGTTCAGTTTTACACGTTTATTGAAAACTAAAACATGTAATTTTAACGTTTTGGTCGTGATGACAATTCCTGTTTATGTGGGAAATGCAAAAATTTGATTTTTTTGATTTTTTCTTATTTTCACGTCACGCATTGTAAAGCGTACGTTACTTGGACTCGTCGCGCCCGCGGAACTCTAACCAGCTGTATTCTTTTTGCACAGCATGTGGTGTACAATATTTGTTATTTTGTGCATTTCCTTAAATTTTACTATGTATAAAAAAAAGAAAAAAACTGCAGAGTATTAAAATAAATGAAATTATACAAAGTTAAGGTAAAAATATTTGTCAAAAAAATCAGAAATTTCTCACACAAATTCCTAACATCATCATTAAATCATGATCCAGATGATTTCGATTTTCGGTGGACCATCACTTACATCCTGTATAAACTCTAAATCAGGACGGACTAGGGTACAAAACAAATCCGTCTAAATACGATTTGCTAAAATTGTTCAAAGAAAGGGCACTAGAAATTTGAAAAGTAATATATTTTATACTCTCCATTGTTAGTCTTACTTGGTGAAACTCCGTCATAATTATTATTTTATTTTAAACACTTGTACTGTTACAGATCACAAAGTATATAATACTTATGTTTTTTTTAATTAAATAGCCAACCGATTACACATTTTACTGCATCTTCAGAGCTAAAACTTAAAAACGTGATTTTAGGCATTGTTTTATCATGAATTCATTTATCCTAAGTGTTGGCCCAAAGTGTGTTTTTCTTAGATATATTTTTGATTAAATATTTATAAATGTGAAGATTTAAATATTTTAGGCCTTATTACCTTATTTTAAGTTTATTTTTTCTTTATGACAACTCTTTATGAAAGTTGTTTATTATTTTCCTTTTAAATTAATTATTTATAAGAAAATATAACATATTGTTAACCGACTCCATCATTTTTAACTTAAAACAAAATCTTAAAAGTAAATTAGCGATTAGAATAGAAATATATACTTATATCCTAATATTATAAATGCGAAAGTATGTCTGTCTGTTACGCTTTCACGGCTAAACCGCTGGACCGATTTTCATGAAATTTGGCATGGATATAGTTGATGATCCGAGGTCAAACATTGGCTTTTCAAAAATCACTCCCTGGAGGGCTGAAATAGGGGATGAAATTTTTATTAAAAGCTATTTGGACGACTTATTAATATACTCGCGGGCGAAGCTGCGCAGGTCAGCTTATAGAAATATAAATCAATTAGATACTTTGCAAGTGAACTGAATTATTATTGTGCACGTGTGGGTGCCTCGAGCACTAATTTCAAAGTAAGCGCGCCACAGGTGCAACGCCTTTTATAGATGCGATGGCGTTTGTTTTTTTTTTTGTCTAGCGGAAAGTGATACTAGCAATATGTTAAAAATAGTTGCAATAGATTCTGTAGCTGTTTCCCAACCAACTACTTTTCGCTCTTACATATAATTATGTGGAATATATATTGCAAATGGTTTGACTAAAAAATGTTAGTCCAGAATACTGCCTACCAAAAAATGTGAAAGCCGAAGCTCGTGTCTGAGCCTAGATGTTTGTCCGCAGTTGGTGCGTAGTCGGAGATGAGAACTACGGAGAGGGCTCGTCTCGCGAGCACGCCGCGCTCGAGCCAAGGCACTTGGGAGGACGCGCCATCATCGTCAAGTCATTCGCGCGGTAATCACTCATTGTTGATTTTTTTTTTATATCATAAGATAGCAAACAAGCAGATGGGTCTCCCGATGGAAAGAGTCAACCATCGCCTATAGACACCAAAGATGTTAATGGTGCGTTGCTATCTCGTGGCGAGGTCTAATGCCACATGCATAAGTTTACCGGCTACCTTACCCTCCAAACCGGAACACGACAGCGACAAGCACTGACGCTATTGCGGCAGGAATAGGTAAGGCGGTGGTACCAGACCCGGGCGAGACAATGCAGAACTCTACCACCTAGTTGCCACGATGGTAGTGACTCGATAGGCAATCGGTCGCCTTTTACGACCTGCCTGGCAGAACAGCAGTTGGCCTATTCTTCAAAGGAGGCCGGGATCAAAGATGCTAAATGGATAGTTACTCTAGCGTCGTATGGACCTATAGGATTTTGTAGATTAAATTATAGGAAAAATAAAAGGTTGTATATTGTTATTCATATCAATGGTGGGGAAAATCTACAGAAAAAAAATGTTTAAAAAAAAACACGTGAAAACATGGAAGCGCGTCAGATTAGAGGTATGGTGGATTAACTGTCAGCTAACATTTAGAAAATCCGCCGATTCAAGTGTAGTGTAAGGGGGTGGGAGGGTCAAGAAGATGCAAATAAAACGTTGTTTTGACATTCTCGAGCTGAATTTTCTTTTATTATAGAGGAAATGATGTAAGAATAACAAAAAAATATCTGATAATTTCCCAAGGAAGTTACATTCTACTCGGAATGTTCACACGCGCTTCAAAATCGTTCCGAAGAGTACCACGACATGGGTGGAGTGTGTCTCTTTCTACTAAATAAAGCGTCAATCGCCATATATAAGTGCGGCCATGCTCAGTTTGCAAATTACTACTAAGTAATTCTACTAATTTACATAAGTAATTACGTAATAATTAAAATAAGCACATTTTAGGACTCACTATGTTAGTTACAATACATTTCATGCTAATGTATTTATCGACGTGTATGAATAAAAGAGATTTAACGATTACCGAATATATAAAAATCTACTATCAGATAGTTTTATTTACACTGGCAATTGCAAGAAAGGGACAACATCCACTCTTGTCGTTGTCTTGCTCAGAACGTTTTTCTCCTCTGTTAAGTAAGAAACAAATGTCAACTTTATGAATAACGAAATAAAGTACATTTTTATTTTTCAAATATTGCTTTGTAATAATTCCAGTTATCATATATAAGTTCCTTGTAATTTCCACAAGTCGAAGTTATTGGAATTATGTTTTTTTTTTTTCTGCGCTAATTGCCCGCTACTATATAAAACGTCTTATATTTGGTGGAGAGCCTCAACACTGTGCGGGGTATATTTACTAAAGAAATAATTAAGACTGGTATATTAATGTATATTATTACCCTGTGTTGCTTCGAGCTCCCTTTGAAGAATAGACTATGCGCCGTTCTGCCAGGCAATTCGTAAGAGGTGAACGATTGGCTACGCGAGTCACTACGATCGTAGCTACATTCTCTCCCAGGTCTTTTAAAACCGCCTTATCTATTCCTGCCGCTAAAGCTATTGTTTGTTATGATGACAGTATTCACGAGACTAACTTGAAGAAGCAGGGTCTATTGCCCATGACGTTCGCGAACCCGGCCGACTACGACAAGATTAAACCCGACGACAAGATCTCCCTGCTCGGACTGAAGGATCTCGCGCCTGGCAAGGTAATTATAATCTTTAATGTCAAATTGCAGATTTTAGAATATAATTTTAGCAATATCCACATGGTCTAGGGGATAGCCTATTCGACTCAGATTATGAGGTCCCAGGTCCGATCTTCGGCCCAGGCAAAAGTAATATGTATTGAAGTTTTTTCGAAAACCCAAAATCTCAGTAGCATCTTATAATCGTTATCATTTCCTTAAAATGCGGCGATGATGATCACCACTCATCTCCCTAACCAACAAACGGTGAATTGTGCTGAACTGGAAAGTCTATAGACGTTCGGCTTACTCTGCTTACCCTGTAACCGGGCGTGATTTAGCAATAAAACACGATGGATCTAATTAGCCATTTTCAATACAGCTCATTCCCGCGTAATTATGGGCCTGTAAAAAAGAATGGGACCGATTAATAATATTTGTCGAAGGATATCGTGCTGCCACGGTTTATTTTATATTAAAGATAGCCAATAAGCAGACGGCTCTTGATGTCTATTTGATGATTTGATATTTGATGTCAATAGGCGATGGTTGGCTTTTGCCTATAGACATCAAAGATGTTAATGGTGCATAACTACATTTTTAATACATTTAATTTTATTGTACATTTACATTACATCTTTCACCAATATAACCACTAAATATCATCCAAATACATTTTCATTTTATCATAAAAACACGTGCACACACTTTTTGGATGAATAATTTAGATGGGGATTTCTTTTCACAGCAAGTGGACTGTGAGATCAAACACAAAGATGGCACGACAGAACGCATCAAGTTGAACCACTCGCTTAACGAACAACAGATATCTTGGTTCAAGGCTGGCTCCGCACTCAACAGGATGAAGGAAATCGCCGCTGGCAAATGAACTTACTAACATTATCCCTTTACCCCATTGCACTGGCAGAACAACAGGTGTGATAATTAAGTAGTTCAAAAAACAATGTTACCAGTAAAAATACTATTTCACAGTGTTAACCGTAAAAACTATTGTAACACTTAATTGTAAAAACTGTTTAACAGCATTATTTGTAAAAACTTTTAAACAGTATTATTTGTTAAAACTGTTTAACAGTAATATTTGTGAAAACTTTTATCCGCACCTGTGATAGGTTTTGTAATAAGTGTCGCTGATCTGTATAATTTAAATCTGATTTTACTTTTTTCATTTTAATGATTTTCTCTGTTATTCAGACTTTTCTTATAAAAACTGTTTTTTATTAAAAATTGTTTTTTTAAATTCTTATTCTCTTTTAATTTTTTGGTTTTTAAGTCAATTTTAATGATTTATCGATCAAAATGTATAATTACATTGTTAAGTATTATTTAAAGTGATGTATATGGCGATAGTTAATATACCAACAAAGAAAAGTATTAAGAGCCAGTGCAAACTCCATTTAGTCAAAGTTAGTGCATTTTACAGCTCTTCGGACAATACTTAGCAGCAGCGATAATGGATCTTTACTTAGTGTAGTAGTACAAAATTTAGTAAATAAGTTCAATTCAATTTTTGTTATCGTATATCTATTATTTAAATGTATTATTATATGTACATAAAGTTTAACAATAAAATTACATATGTAATTACAATTTTTTTGTTTTAATTTCACATTTGACTGCCTCTTACATTGATCTAGTCCTGTTCAGAACAGACTGAGAAGTCTTAAGTTCGATTTCGGGGTCGAGGAACATTATTGGTTTTTTTGGTACTGACTTTTGCATATATAAATGGTCATTTTGACTCAATATAAAGTACTGTTTCGGTGTTATGTAAGCAATTTTTTGTAATTACTAACTCCCCCTCCCTCTTCAGCGAAAGTAATAAAAGCCCCCCCCCCTCATATTATAAACATTGGTATGTCTATTTCTTTTGTCTGGTTCCTTTCTAGTAAAGAAATAAGAAATATAAAGCCTACATATAGATAGATAAAATTTATACTTGTTTAAGTAATATATATTGTTTACATACTCACCCTCTAGGGCCTGAGGACTACGGCCCCATGTAACCGAAAATAAAGCAAAGACCCCCCCCCACTCTCTTTAGAGTTTAATGTTTACCCAATACATACTGGAATAGCCCCTTATCAGTACATTCAGAATACCTGATTGTTGACTGGCGGGTGTTTCACCATCACCGCATTTGCTAAATTTTATCAAGTCGATTCTTAACTTCTGCTAATTGATGTCCGCGTTTATCAATACACAGGTAGTGCTATAAAGCAGGCTATACATGCTAGGGTTTTGATTTATTGTTGAGAATGAAACGAAGAACGGAAATATAAACCAATATTAAGTATAATATTTTAATGTTATTGTTATACCTTTTACAATTTTTTTGCACAAAAAGTTCTCTGACACGTGTCTCAAGCGGGTGGCACTCGCGCTTGCAGTTTGAGCTATTACCAAAAACCCAACTATTCCGAGATATCGTGTCCGTGAGAGCCTTTATTTAGGCCTCGAAAGCCCTTTATATCTAGATTGAATTCTATACCTATTTTGTGATTTAGGCTTCCAAGCACGTGTACTAAATTTTGTAAGTGTATGTATGTTTGTATATTTGTCCACGAATTTCGGGAAATAAAAGCCATATTTCTTTTAGCTATAGTCCTTTTAGAGGTATATTCCAAGTTTGGGAACAATTTAAATTTCATCATAAATTTAAATTTGACCGCCCCGTTGGTCGAGTGGTTAGCGACCCTGACTACGCGATCAACGGGGCTCGGGTTCGATCCCCGACGGGGACAAGCATTTGTGTGATGAACATAAATGTTTGTATTTCCGGGTTTGGGTGTTTATTAAATATATTTTTGTATTTATATATGTATTTCTATGTGTAAGTATCGTTGACTAACAGCCATAACACAAGCAAAATAATTTGCTTACTTTGGGGTTAGATGAGTCAGTGAAATTTGTCCCGTGAATATTATTTATCAAAATAGGTTCAGTACTTTTTGAGGTACGAGTACCCATAGTTAAGTCGGTTTAAAGTAAAAACCGATTAGACTTACACAAGTACCTACTCAAAAATTGGTCGTTATCAAGTAGTGTTGGCGTGATGTGAAGTCGGTTTAAAGTAAAAACCGATTAGACTTACACAAGTACCTACTCAAAAATTGGTCGTTATCAAGTAGTGTTGGCGTGATGTGCATCTTCGTCGTCAGACTTCTACCATTTATAATTTACATATAGATTATCTAAACAGGATGTGCTTCCACGGAAAGAGCTAACACTGCTTTACCAGACTTAGGGCTGCCACTCAGATTTTTCTAGATAGACACACACATATGTTTAAGCTGTATATGCTAAGCAGTAAGTACAGCTAAGCAAACGAAGCATATATACTCCCGTAAACAATATCCTCATTTATGCAAAAGTTTGACATTTAGATAGGCTTCGCAAAATAGGCGAGTAACTGTGCGGCTTTTCCAACATGCGAGTGTTTGAGAGCACACTGCCGCGCATTCTTGGCTGATTATTGGCGAGCTATAGAACGCATCTGATTGCACAGCTGTTTATTGGTTGCATTAAGCAAGTGTAGGCAAAATGTTTGGCTTTCGATTTCGCGCTGGTTAAGTCGGCTACTAGGAACACCACTTCCCCCATGGTAGTCTGGGTACCCTTTGAACAAGAAACCATCTGCCAGGCAGTTCGTAAAAAAACGAAATATGGCTATACATGCCACTACCATCGTAACTACTAGGTGGTAGAATTCGCAACGTCTCACCCGGGTACTTGGTACCATCGGCATACGTATTTCTACTGCAATATGATAAATGCTTATCATTGTCGTATTCCAATTTGGAAAATAGGTTAGCCAGTGGATGCATGTGACATTGTAAAATCTATAGACCAGTGTTTCCCAACCTTTTTTGTGCCATGCCCCACTGTAACATTTGTAAAAAAAAACAACAGCGTTGTTTAAAACGTCCGGATTCCCCCGGCAAGCGGCAAACTCGAGTCCATTTTTAGAAAACAGCTAATCATAAGAGCGATTTACTAGTTTGCTGTATATTAAAAAAAACTACCGACAGGGTTTTCACCAGTTTCAATTTTCGTAACATAAATAGCAACTTTCGTAACATAAATACATTGTCACCAGCAGTCTGCATCGGTTGTGTGCATTTTGCCCACCCGGACAACACCCATGTTAGTTCTGGCTGCCTTTGAAGAATAGACCATATGCCGTGCAGTTTGTAAGAGACAAACAATAGCCTATGCAAGTCACTACCATTGTAGCTACTATGTAGTAGGGTTTGGCATTGACTTGCCTGGGTCTGGTAGCATCGCCTTACCTATTCTTGCCATAATAGCGTCAGTGCTTCGTGATCCGGTTTGAAGAGTAAGGTAGCCACTAAATTGTTGCATGACATTAAGACCGCACCACAAGAATAGCAATTAATGCACCATCAACATTTTTGTTGTCTACAGGCAATAGTTTTCCACGAGAGCCTTGTTATGATATAAAAAAAAAGTTTATTTGTATGTGCTTGTACATATCATTTTGCAAAATTTCTAATCATGGTAAATTAAGCTTTTTTTTTATATATTATAAGATAGCAAACAAGCAGATGGGTCTCCTGATGGAAAGAGTCAACCATCGCCTATAGACACCAAAGATGTTAATGGTGCGTTGCTATCTTCTGGCGAGGTCTAATGCCACACGCATAAGTTTACCAGCTACCTTATCCTCCAAACCGGAACACGACAGTGACTAGCACTGACGCTATGCGGCAGGAATAGGTAAGGCGGTGGTACCAGACCCGGTCGAGCCGATGCAGAACTTTACCACCTAGTAGTCACGATGGTAGTGACGCGCATAGCCACTCGGTCGCCTTTTACGACCTGCCTGGCAGAAGGCCTATTCTTCAAAGGAGCCTGGAACCAACACGGGGACATAAAATTGAAATAAACTAAGTAGGTAATCCTATAAAACAGAAAATAAGCAACAAAATTAGTGTAAAACTATTTTATTTTAGCAACAGGTTAATCTTCATTATCTTCATTGTCGCTGTCAGCATTGATGTTGAAGTAACGAAGCTCATATGAGTCGTGAGCTGATGCAACTACTCGCAGCCAGTCACGGAGGTTGTTCTTTTTGAGATATCTTTTTGTCAAGTACTTAAGATACCTCTTGGAGAAAGGAATGTCTGAAACAAAGAACATAATTATTATATAAAATATGCAAAAATGTACACACATATATAAAAATGTAAAAAAATATACATATTAATTAGCTTACAGAGTGGTAACACAAATGAATCAATGTTCATAAATTTCGATTTTGTGTGGTAATTTAGGCTGTATCCACTCACCAGCCATCAAAAATCAGAAGTACTTCCATTCAATAAATTTTACAAGTTATTTTGACGGGTCAAGATGAAAATTCAATTTTATATATCATTGAGCAGTGGACTACAATACTCATACTCTAGTGTAATATTGCATGTATTGTCTAGTTGTAAATTATATTAATTTTTCTAATGAATTATTGAATGAGTTTTAGTGTAATATTGCATGTACTGTCTAGTTGTAAATTATATTAATTTTTCTAATGAATTATTGAATGAGATTTATCACAATCTATTATTAGGTTTCAGGCGCGTGCGCTCCTTGTAGGTAGAAAAGCAGTGCTTTACTTGCCATTCACAGATATTTTAATAAAAGGTTTGTACGTTTTAAATGATTTTAATTAATAGTAAGTAAATGAATAAAATGTGTCATAATTATGTGCACACCGCTGAAATCTATAAAAGAAAAAGTTTTTGTGGCCGAGTACCTCGTCGCATACTCAGTATCATAATCCTGTGCACGCCGCTGTTAGGTTTAGTATTATTTTCACCTGACTTGCTAAAAGGAGGAGATTATCAATTCGCCTGTACTTTTTTTCATGTTTGTTACCTCATAACTCAGTCATTAATTCAAGTGAAAACCTGAAATAGGGTTCCAGAAATAGAGGAAATAGGAAGTCAGTTGTTTCAGTTTTAATGCATTAAATTATTGTGTATAATTTTTTAGATATTAGCACTCCCTCGCATTGGTCTGGAAACATTTTGTAAAGGGATGTCTTCTTGCCACACTGTTTGTAAAAGACAAAATTTGTAACTACTCAAAGAGTTCTACAACAACTTACTGGGGTTTGGTACCACTGCTTTGGATATTGCAGTCACAATAACATTAGTGCGTATCACTGTCATGTTATGGTCTGTAGTAGACATGCGCATAGGTATCAATGAAAAAAAATGAATGAAGTATATCTTTTCGCCCAATGAAGTACTTCATTGACTTAGTTCAGCACTTCATTTACTTCAGTGAATTTTATCTAGTCCATGTAATGTATGAATAACAGTCAGTGTAAAGAATTGCACAGAATGTGTTATAATACTTCACTTCGTCAAAGTAAAGTATATCCTTCATCTAGGTACTTCAGTAGTCCATTTAGTTCAGTTGATCATAATGTGGCCTTTGAATTCGTTCAGTGTTTTGAACTAGTTCATATTCCACTACAGAATAGTTTCTACAGTATTTATTGACAATATTTTTCAAAACTCAGTAAGGTTAATAATGTACCAAATAGAGTGGAAATGGGATTATAAATATTATTATTGTCACTTAGTTTATAAACAAAGCCAGTAGTAAAATCGAAATGTCTCTTAACCTAATGTAATAAAGGTCGTAAATAAACTTTTCGCCTTAAATCAGAGGATATGGAAGGTATCAGTACAAAATATATGTGATAGCAAATTGCACGCGTGTGTGTAGGTGCTCGGTTAAATTCCTTTTAATACGATCGGCCATTCACCAGTGTTCAGGTCTGCCAAAGTACTTCAATTCATATTTTGTTTGCTTGTTTAACATTTGGCGTTCCACATTGAAATAGATAAAGTAGTGAATTAAAAGAAACTAATGAAGTAAGGGAGTATTTGAACTAAAGTAGTTAGTTCATTTGAAGGATTCATTCGTGAACTACACACGGCTAGTCTGTAGGACAAAGAAGCTAGTAAACTATGAGCATGTGGCATAAAATCTCAGCCACATAGAAATTAGTACCATTAAAATCAGAGATGCCATGAATATTGCTATTGTTTATTATTCAGTATATCGCCAGTTCATTTGCGTGATTGAATAACCAACATCCATCCATCCAAACATCCCAACTTTCGCATTTATAATATCAATATAGATAGATAATATTGATTGAGGCATTGTGACCGCGCATATCCCAAAATAAAAACATCATATATATTTTATATTAAGATACGAAGAAATATATATTTCGTATCTTAAGATCATATCTTAAGATACGAAATATATATTTCTTCTCATGAAATATATATTTCTACGTATTTCCGTATCTTAAGATACTAAAGGTAAAATATATAAATATAATATTATCTTAGTCATGTGTGATGGTTCATACGATTAGTATGGTGAGCGATTTCTGAAATTTGTTTTAAGATATATTATATTAAGGCATCTTAAGATCAAATATTACAGTATCTTAGCCATGTGTGAGAGCTTAGTCAGTTTAATAAAATTGGAAATATCCAAATGATCGATAGTACAGTACACATTTTAAAATAAACACAATTTGCGACAAAATGAATGATGTACCTCTACAATTTAAAAATATATTTGTACTAACTTCAATGTATTTAAAAATTTAGGTTATATTATCAGTAAAATGATCAATTCTTCGTACACATCTCTAAATTCACATGATAGATTCTTTCACCATGTTTATAGGAGTGATTACGTTTAGTTGTAAATGTTTACCTAAAAGCTAATGCCTTAAATGTGACTGATACCAGAATACTCTCATATACAAGAATAATACTCACACCGTTTTACAACGTATATTTATTGTAAGAATGAATAAAACTTACCTGCACTAAGAGCTATTTTGGTCTTATCCCTTGCTACGACAACGTGATTGCCTAGGTTATTTGTTTTTCCCTCAACCTTTACACGCTCTTTTAAGTATTTTTCGAAGTTTCCTACATCCAAAATGTTGTCTTCCGCTGGGTGTGTGCAATCAATTGTAAATTTGAGATTAATTTTTCTTCTCTGGCCTTTACCGCGAATCTTACCACCCTTGATTCCTTTTTTACCAGTTTTCTGGTGCAATTGCGCTTTTTTAGCTACTGGTTTCTTGGTAACTGCCATTGCGGCAACCTGAAGTAAACAGACAGTTGTTTTACTTAGGATATATACAAACTAATAAGAAAATACAATTAAAACAAGATAAATTATATGGTAACCTACAGAACACGTGTTACAGTCACCGAAAAACCTGCAAAATGGCCGACGTTGACAAGACAACCAATAGCAATGACAACTAATATTATTTTTAAGCTGGCAATCACCCCGAATCGTTGTTCGTTTAGCAGGCTGTAAACGGTAAAACGTGTTTGTCAAACATTACGATTTGTTTGTGGGTTTGAGCTAGTGGTGAGCGTTTAATGAACGAACAGTTTTTTTAGACTGTTTCTTTAGCGTGAACGAATAAACAGTCTAACGTTATTTGATAAACTAGTTTATGAATGAACTATGCAACGCGTCTTTATAACGTTCGCGCAACCAAAATAGGTATCATATTCACGACGCCGACGAGTGGAGTGGAACTCGAAAGTGGCCGTGGGATTATATGTACATAAAATGAAATGAACTTCTAAATACGCCATGTTTATGTATATCTATTATCTAATATTTAATTTTATAAATGATACAAAACTTTTACGAAGATAAATTTTAAATTTTAAACCTGCCAGTCCTTAGCCTGGAAAAAGTGTGAAGGGGAGTTCAGTTCATTTCTTTAAACAGCTAACTTAGGTAAATAATAATCTTTGTAGAACGATAACTACAACGTAATAATCACATTCAGTCTAGGAAGTAAACTAGTCGAAAATTAAACCGTTTTTTCAACTAGTTTATCATTTACGATAAACAGTCTCGTTGCGTCGACGAAAAATACGTTAACGACCCACCACTAGTTTGAGCCAAAATAAATGTACATTAGTAAAAACATTCGTGTCCACCGCCTTCAACCCATAATTGTGGCTATGTTTATTGCAATAAACATGTTTATTTTTTTTCTTAAATACACTGGAGCATGTATTTAAAAAAAATGTTTGTCATATTTACACCAACATTCATAGTTTTTTTTACACAGCAATATTTTCTTGTTATTTTTTTTATCCATACAAATTTCTTAGGAAGCTTAGAATCAGAATTTTATCAAAGGCTCTTGTACCTACCTGGCCTTCACTTTTTTTGATATTTTATCCCCTAGCTTGTCAAATAATAAAAATAAAAATTGTTAATGAGAGCATCCCTGATTTCGCCCTGTGAGAAACAATTTGTGAGAAACGCTATTTAAACCCCCGTTGAATTATAGAAACTGCCACCCAAGGAACTTATATACGATAACTGGAATAGTTACGAAGCAATATTTGAAAAATAAAAATGTACTTTATTTCGTTACTTAACAGAGGGGAAAAACGTTCTGAGCAAGACAATGACGAGAGTGTATGTTGTCCCTTTCTTGCAATGGCCAGTGTAAATAAAACTACATGATGGCAGATTTATATATATTTGGTAATCGCTAAATCTCTTTTATTTATACTCTAGTGCTAATTGTGAACGACCATTCAGCGAAGTTAATTTAATAAAAACCAAACTTAAAAACAGTTTATCCAATGAAACTCTGAATGGATGTTCCATTCAGTGTTTCATTAGATAAACTGGTATTGGCCAAGTAATTAATACGAAGCACATACGAAAAAACGAAAATTGTACGAAATTTAAGCCAACAAAAGAAATGTTAAATAATATGACTGCAGAAAATTTGTATAAGGATAATAAGTAGTTTTATTGCATTTCTTTTTAAAATTTAACAAATTTTAGTGATTTTTAATAAAAACTACTTCTAGGTTGTACAATCTTTTTATTTCAAAATGTCCTTGAAATACGATTATTTTGTAGTTGGCATACGATCACAGCTATTTTTAATCTGACAGCCCTGCGCGGATCTGCCAACACTGCGTGTGGCAGAATCCGTACCAACGGGATAGCCACATAACCAAAATAATAACACTGCGTGTGTCAGCAGTGATGCCAAGTCAGGGTAATTTACCCTAGATTTAGAGTAAAACTAAGATGACAGGGTAATTTTTAGGGTAAAGAATTGTTTAGGGTAATCTTTAGGGTAACTTACACTATGCGTAAATCTGAACACATGTTGTTCATTCATTTAATAAAAATTAAATCAAATGGAATGGCCTGCAAGATAAGACTTGGCAAAATAATACAACCAGTGTGAGTTTCTTGGCTGAAGTAGGGATGGACGTTGACGCGGGTAGAAACCCCAGTTTTGGAAATATTTCTAAGCTTGTGAATGGGAACTATATAATACTGGTAAAACTCCGGGACTCTTAAAATTCCACACGGACGAAGACGCGGGCAGGGGCGCATGACGGGCATTTCACGTAAGTGAAATAAAAGCATTAATTATAAAAGAACTTTTCACCGTCTTGTTCGCGGGCTCTTTTGAAGATTAGTTCAACTGCCTTTTTGCTAGGTAGTCGTAAAAGGTGACCGATTGGCTATGCGAGTCACTACCATCGTGGCCACTAAGTGGTAAAGTTCTGAATTATTAAACCCGGGTCTGGTAGTACAGCCTCACCTATTCCCGCCGCAATGGCGAAAATGCTAGTCATTGTCATGTTACGGTTTGAAGGGTAAGGTCATCGTTAAACACATGCATTTGGCATTAGACCTTGCCACAAGATAGCAACGTACCATTAACATTATTGGTGTCTATAAACGATGGTTGACTCTTTCCATCGGGAGACCCATCTGCTTGTTTGCTATCTTATAATATAAAAAATTAACTTATTTTATTATTTATTTAAAAAAACTAGGGTATTTCTAAAGTTAAAGTTATGAATCTAGGGTAAAATTAATCAGGCTTTGGGGTAAAATGAAAATCTTGGTTGGCAACACTGTGTGTCAGTCTCCCTCTGGTTTGGTGTGTTATTTTTTGTTGTCTATATTTTTGTGAAAAAATCCTGTGAGAAACGCAATTAATAGTAAGAAAAGTTAGTAATATTTTGTTTAATATTAGTGTAAACCATTTTGAAAGTAAAGTGATCCTGATGCAACAGTATCACGCTTAGTATCAAATTTTTAGGTTATTTAGCAAATAAAGTGTTTTCAAAGTTGCATGTTGGTATGCCTGTGAGAAACGGTCGAACAAAAATGATAAACTATTTAGTAGAGATGGGTTAATACCGATATTTCTCAAGATTAGGTGATACTAATATATTCACTTTGAAATATAATGTCTTAACTAATATGTCAGTATTAACTAATATTTCACTGTAATTTGGACCTTAAAGTAGCAGTAACAAGATCTGATACTGATACGGCAGGAAAATATCTTAACTAATATAGATTTCGGGTAGTTGTAGAATACAGAGGTAATAATAAGTGCTCTCACAATTTAATTTATTTTTATTTAATTATAGTACATTAAATGTAATGTACTAAGTCTCGAAAGCAATAATAACACCCAGTTTAAAATTTCTCTATATAAAAATTAACCTAGCCTACCTGCAAAATCAGTTTGAAGAATGGACCTCTCACTGAAATTATCAACAACTATGGACGACATAGTCAAAATAATTTCTACTCGCATGGCATCAATAGAGGAGAGATTGGATAAGGCAACATCTTCTTCAGAACCGGTACACACTGATATATCAAATTTGTCACGTGAGTTTACAGATTTTAAGACATTTGTTTGGAAGACACTAGCACTTTTCAAATCACAGCTTGAATTCTTATCATTGGGTCATGAACGGCATGAAATATACTTAAGGAAGAAGGTCCTCCTTTTTCATGGTATCTCAGATTCCAAAAGTGAGAAGATTCATGATGTCATAAAAAAGGTAATTGTTGATCAAGTGGGGATATCCGGGTTCACTAGTGAAAGTATTCAATCCTGCTTCAGGCTGGGTAACAACAGCAATAAACCAAGGCCTGTACTAGTTAGATTCAAGGATTTGGAGCATCGTCAACTGGTTTGGGACAGGAAAACAGAGTTAAAGGGATCTGGTATAACAATTTCCGAGTTTCTCACTAAGTCCAGACATAACACCTTCATGGAAGCTAGAAGGCATTTCGGTATGCATAACTGCTGGTCCTCTGAAGGCAAAATTGTAATCTTGCTACCAGATAAAAGTCGCCGGAAGGTAGAACTTAACTCGGAGTTGCAAAGTCTAATAACTCAGTTTCCACAACAAAAAACCCAAGAATCCACGCAATCTAGTTCTTTTACAAAGGATCCTGCAAATAACAACATCTCTAAAAGATCTAAGCGTAGGCAGTAACTGTGAGGCGAATGGTCTTGAATCTTGATTGCGATGTGATATACGTCGTACTTACTCGTTACTCATGCTCTTTACGTATAGCTACATGTATGTACGTTATTTTTACTACATGAAACTGCCTTCTTGCACATTTTATTTTTTTCTTAATTTTAAGGTATTCCTAAGAATTTTGTTTAAAAGGTGTTTTGTTTAGCAATTTTTCATAATATGAAATTGTCATTTTGAAAGTTGAATGACGTCTAATGTCATAAATAAATTGTACTGCTCAGTTGACGTTTGTCTATGCGCTTAGGGTTGCCAATCTGTCATTTGGCAGTTTTATTATTTACGTCCACTTATTACATACGAATACTTTGCTAGTATGCGCATGGCTGTTTTTATTCTTTCTAAAATATTTGGAAATAGAGTTGTTTTTAAAAGATTCCTTTCTTGAAAGGTTGCATACTACTGTATTTTTTTTTTTTTTTTAATTTATAGTTATAGGCTTCTTTTGTAAGTTAATAGGTAGACTTGACATTTTCTTTGGTTGTTTTATTGCTGTTTTGTAATTACACATATTTAGTTTAGATTTAATTTGTAAACATAGATTTAAATTATAAAAATAATTATTGTTTTACGTTTTATTAGTGATAAGTTTTAAGCTCATATTTTAAAATACTTAATGTTTAATGCCTTTTAGTGCAGTAGATGATATTTTCTCTGACTATTTATCATGCCCTTCATCCCCTGACAGTTTTCATAGTGCAGATGGAGAGGATTCCCATAATTATAGTCTAAATAATCAGTTATCATCAATCTTTGGTAATTTTCCTAAGAACTTTAATATTGTGCACATAAACGCTCAAAGTGTTCCTGCGCATTATGTAGATCTATTAACCTCTTTTGACAATAATCATGTTGATGCAATTTTAATTTCAGAGTCATTTCTTAAGCCTTCTCTCCCTTCTACCCAATTTTGTCTTCCTGGCTTTAAACTTGTTCGGAATGACAGAATTGGTAAAGGAGGTGGCGGTGTGGCAATATATCTACGCTCCGAAATCACATATACCATAGTTTCTGCTTCTTCTTCGCTATATACCGGGACTGCTGAGTATCTGATTCTTGAAGTCGTTCTGCATTTTCGTAAAATACTTTTAGCTGTCTTTTATAGTCCATCCCTGCATGTTGATTACTTTTCCGTGTTAGAAAACCTCCTCCATGAATTTTGCCCTATTTATAGCCACTCTTTAATTCTTGGTGACTTTAATACTTGCTTGATTAAGAAAAACTCTCGTTCGCAAAAATTGCTGTCACTTTTATCTTCATATAACTTGCATGCGTTACCTCTTAATGCCACACATCATTCTCCTAATAATGTTGCTTCCTTACTTGATCTAATTATAGTATCTTCCCCTGACTTAATTGAAACACATGGCCAGCTTGCTTCTTGTTTTTCTTACCACGATCTCTTATACCTTTCTGCCAAAATTCGTCCTCCTAAGCCCAAGCCCATATTTTCTTCGCGTCGTAGTTTTAAAAATATTAACATTGACAATCTGAAATATGACCTTTCTTTAATTAACTGGTCTCCTTTATTTGACTCCACTAACATTGATTCCAAAATAGATATTTTTAATTTCGAAATAATTAGGCTTTTTGATAAGCACGCACCTTTGACCCGAATCAAAATAAAACGTAATCCTGCTCCTTGGCTTTCGAGTGAAATTAAGACCGTCATGACAAAACGCAATAGAGCAAAATCATGGTATAAGAAACACCCAACCAATGCAAATCTGATTAAATATAAATCTCTACGCAACCTTTGCTCACGTTTGTGCCGGGATGCTCGTCGTCAGTATATAAATGATAAAATTGAGTCTACTAGTCCTAACAATATGTGGCAATTTCTGAAAACTCTTGGAGTCGGTAAATCAGCGACTGAGTGTGAATCCAGTGTCGATGTGAACTCGCTTAATACTCATTTTTCCTCTCCCCCTGTCGCTCTGGACCCGCAGACTAAATCTAAAACGTTGTCATTTTTATCACAAAAACCCGCTCCTCATTGTTCGACCTTTCACTTTACACCAGTGACGGAGTCTGAGGTCGCCAAACACGTACAAAGTATCACGTCCTCGGCGGTGGGTAATGACAACATTAGTTCTAGAATGGTCAGTCTTCTCGTCCCTGATTTACTCCCAATCCTAACTCATATATTTAATTTTTCTCTTTCATCCTGCACTTTTCCATCAGCGTGGAAGTCTGCTCTCGTTTTACCTCTGCCTAAACATAAATCACCAACTGATTTTTCTCATTTTCGTCCCATATCTATTTTACCCTTTTTATCTAAAGTTTTGGAACATATTGCCCACAAACAACTGTCTAAATTTCTATTGAGTTTTAACCTGTTAAGTCCTTTTCAATCTGGTTTCCGGCCAGGACACAGCACGGTTACTGCGTTGGTGAAAGTAACTGATGACATACGTCTTGCCATGGGCAATAAACTTGTTACTTTACTGGTTCTTTTAGATTTTAGCAATGCTTTCAACTCTGTGGACTTTGATGTTCTGCTCGGTGTCCTTGCTTCATTGAATCTGTCATCAGATACCATTTTATGGTTTGAAAGTTATCTCAAAGACCGATCGCAGTGTGTTCGCCTTAACAATGTTTCATCTGAGTACCGGAAGTTGATTTCTGGCGTCCCTCAGGGTGGAGTTCTGTCTCCTCTCCTATTTTCCGCTTTTATCAATGTCGTCACTGGAGTAATTTCCTCACATTATCATTTATATGCTGACGATTTACAACTCTATTCTCATTTTTCAGCTTCTAACGTCACTGATGCCATAGCCGCTATGAATCATGATCTCACCCGTATTCAAGAGTGGGCAAAGTGCTTTGGCTTATTAGTTAATCCTGGTAAATCACAATCGATACTTATAGGTAGTCGTGCATCACTGTCAATCTTAAGAAATATGAATATCCATCCATTACTTTATAATAACAGTATCATTCCTTTTAGCAAGACAGTTAAAAATCTGGGACTCATCATTAGTGATGACTTTTCCTGGTCAGCTCATATATCCGAGGTGTGCAAAAAAGTTCACCACAGCTTTCATTCACTTAAATGTTTACAAAGATTTCTCCCTCTAAAAACCAAAATATCATTAGTCCAATCTCTCATTTTCCCCATAATTGATTATGCGGATGTATGCTACCCGGATATAACTGAAGAGGGCCTCAATAAACTAGAACGTTTGCAAAATGTTTGCATACGCTTCATATTCGGTCTTAAGAAGTATGACCATGTCTCTGTTTTCAGAACTCAACTTAAGTGGCTTTCGATTCGAGCGCGCAGGAACTTACATTCACTTAGTCTCCTCTATAATATTTTGTTTAATAATATTTCACCCGAATATCTACGAGAGCGCTTCAGTTTTCTATATCCCTTTGACTCTGATCGTAGATCTCAAGTCAGGGGTATATTAAAATTCCCTTCGGAAACTTCGAATTGCTACAGTCATTCCTTCTCTTTCAACACAGTCAAACTGTGGAATACCCTTCCTTTAAATATACGCAGTAGCAATTCGCTTCATACATTTAAGAAAGCAGTAAGAGAGCATTACTTTTCACGATAATTTGAAAGGCATTAGGTATAAGGTATAGATTAATATAATTTATTTTTATTTATTTTTGTTTTTTGTATTATATAATTTTAACTGTAAGTTATGCACTTGTACACTGTGCTCTACTTTTATTTGTGCATTCTCGCTTCTCGGGTCTGCTGGTAGACATCTCTTTCAGAGATAAGCACGCCCTTTGTACATGTTCTATATTAATTTTTCAAAAGATGTATTTTGTGTACAATAAAGTGTAAAATAAAAATAAATAATAAAATAATAATATTTCACTGTAATTTGGACCTTAAAGGCAGGCAGACCTTAGACGGCAGGGAAATATCTTAACTAATATATCAGTATTAACTAATATTTCACTGTAATTTGGACCTTAAAACAACAGTATACTGCAGGAATTACGTCTGTCCACGAAATAAAGAAAAGAACGGAATTGGCAAGTACAAACATTTGTATCAGGACCGCGATCGCCACACTCACACATAGAATAAGCATTATTGCATATAAACTACTAATGCAAACATTATTTCATTGGTCGTTTTCATTTTAAGCAACAATAATCCGAAACACACAAACAGAACATTTAAAAATATACCAAACTGCGTTACAATAAATTTTATTTTGCTACAAAAAAAAAGAGTATTTACGTCCTTTTGTAGTCTATTTAAAATAGACTCATCTATTTGTACAATAGTGAAACTTAAGATCGTAATAGTTTCGCTATTCTACAATAGATGGCAGCATTGATTTTTCCGTAGTTTTCAGTTGATCATATTTGAGTAGAGAACTTTCTAGAACGATATACGTAATGACTGTCATTACGTATATCTTTCTAGAAAAATTAGGGCAACCTAAAATGAACTTTATATGTAAGGTGTACGGCTGATTTTAGCTTGACTTTCTATTATATCATTAGAGATTATATTAAATCAGGAATTTAATTAAAATAAAATGAAAATTGTACTTTCGAATGATATGAAATATCTCCATTTTTAATCATCTGTATTCTACTATCATTTCTGCATTCAAGGATGGCACAATACGGCATAATTCAGTGTATAATAGATTTTCGCACGACGACTATCTCCTAATGATATGGTAAGTATCACTAAGGCAATTTAGAGTAAAAGCGCATAATAGTGACGCACGCGGCACGCCCACTCTTCACTTCCCCTTGTTTTCTTTATTTCGTGCGTCTGTCTCATTCGTATGTACGACGCGGCGTATCGTGAAAATATTTTAATATTTTCACGAATCCGACGGGCGCCATCCTAGTAAATCCGAACTATTCCGAAGACCGAATGATATTATCCGATTCATTTTGGATAGCCGTTACAGATATTAGGCGAATACGAAATATTAGTATATTACAGTTCGCCAGATTATTAATCCACGAATCCTTTCAATATTACTAATATCTTAGCGAATACTTATCAGCGAAATCAATGTATAGAAACATAACTAGCGCTCAAAATTGACTTAATTTTTGATTGTGCCGTGTTAATATAATTGTGCCTCTAAAGGAATGGTATTATGCTCAATGAAATAAGTTAATTATTGTTGATTTTTTCCAGTTTGAAGTACAAGATGTTTGTGACTTGTGTGTTCTCTTTGCTACATTAAAAACGAATTGGTCTTTTAAAGCTCAAAGGAGCTAAAAGTATACTTAAAGATAGATTTTTGAAACTCAAAGATTTCATAACTCTAGAATTTATTAAAAATATAACTAGCAAAAAGCAGAGCTTTGTAAAGGCTCGCTAAGTTATATTACCTAGAAATATTCTTAGGAAAGTATTTTTATGCGAATTACATCTTTTAATGTATCATGGACTTTAACATCTTTTAATGTACTTTATTTATTATATTCGCATTAAAGGCGTCGTCAGGCTTTGTATCTGGGTAGGCGCAGAAAAATAAAAACAAAATAAAAAATAAAATTTTTCTAAGATAACTTTTTTAGTACTTATGTATAAGAAAATTCTTTAAAATATTTATATATTATTTTGTAATAGGTGGCGTTAGCAGTAACAAAATTCTAATACAAAAAGTATCTTCCATTTTTTCAATGTTTATGAAATAGCATTTTAATGGTAGATAACATATCTAAACATGAATTTAAACCACCACGTCAACGCTCAAACCTAAAAGTGCGATACTTTTTTAGTAAAATATACCACAAAAGTGCATAGAAAGTCCTCTAGTGTAGGGCGAGCGAAGCGAACCCTAACTATTTTCGTTTTTGAACATTTGTCACCTCTGTGGTCTAGTATCGATGTTGACCGCATTAGGTACTAGGTTTAATTCTCGTTTCGAGCAATTCGAAAAATGTGTTTTTTCAATTTTCTGATAAAAAAACACTGCCCGGGATTGGATAAGTGCTCGGTTGGCGATAGGCTTGCCACCTGTCACATTATGGGGCTAAATATCTTCGGCAAATCGTGGGTGTACTTGTACATCAACCTACCTCTTCGGGGATACGGGTGTGAAGGAAATTTTCTTCTTTTTTTTGAACCCTTGTGTATTTTCAAAATGATGATCGATTTCGGTCCTGTGACTCAAAATTTGAGTTCTTAAATTTTGTCTTTGCTTCAAAATCGATTAGTTGAAAAATAACAAAATAATGTCAAAAAGATTTTTTTTTAAATATTCAAGTAAATTAAATTTATGTTATTTAACCAGTTTCTTAACATCAGATTTGAAAAACGTCAAGTCTTAAAGTTATTTTAAAAATATGAAAAAGATTTATGGGGCCGTTCATAAAATACGTCACACTAAAATCAGCTTTTTTCGACCCCCTCCCACCCCATTGTCACGCTGTGTCACACTTTTTGTGACCCCCCTAGAAATATTTCGTCACAAAAACTAAGACCCCCCCCCTGCTGAGTATGATAAATTCTAAATGATAGTACACAAATTCTGAAAATTAAAAATATTTATTTAGTTATTATAATAACATTACGCGCAGGGTACGTGGAAACGTTACTGTCTCAAGTATTGGAAAAACAAAGAAACCCGTTGTGACGG
Source organism: Apodemia mormo (assembly GCA_036924255.1). Classification (NCBI taxonomy): domain Eukaryota; kingdom Metazoa; phylum Arthropoda; class Insecta; order Lepidoptera; family Riodinidae; genus Apodemia; species Apodemia mormo. The sequence goes on along the minus strand of JAUPFN010000010.1, from coordinate 8,577,206 downwards.
ATCGCAACGCCGCTAGAGTCGCGCCACAGAGCTAGCGCTCATGTCAATAAATAATAAACGGCGAACGTCACGTTGCCGTATACCCCCCGTCCCCCCTTGTCACATCTTGTCACACTCAGCCAGACCCCCCCCCTCCCCTTGTATGCGAACGTATTTTATGAACGGCCCCTATTAGGTTTTGATCACGTAAGTCAGTTTCGATCTCAATTAAAATGGTTGGACTTGCGTAACCGTATGTTGAAGGTATGATCATATTATATTGCTTTTTTAAATATGCATGATCCTTTCTCTCCATCATATTTACGTGAACGCTTTCATTACTTTTATACCCAGGGTCATATTCAGCGCTCTATATACACTAATGCCCTTTTGGTCTCAGTCCACAACACAGTAAGTTATTTGGAATATTTTACGCTTACATCAATACGTCTCTGGAATTATCTCCCAAATTATATTCAAGAGGTTCCATCAATAAATATATTTCAATTTAGAATATATAATTACAACTTTAAGGTTAACTGGTAGAAAATGTCTTCAGACCTTCACCTTTTGTACATTTTGTGTAATAAATATTTTAAATAAATAAAATTTGTTGCAAATGGCAAATTTTTTATAATTAAAAAGCTGTATGTCACAAAACTTAATTCGATTTTTATTTAGCAGTTTTAAGTGTATATTAAAAAAATGTAAAATATTGAAAATCGACTAGTTTAAAAATTAAGTCAAATCTTTCATTGCTACCTTTCATATAGCACCCTCCCTAACTACTTTTTCAGGCCGGAGTTTACCCCGGACATACATTGACTTTCTACGATTTTATTATATGTATAGATTTCACGCACCACTGATTTGAATATAACAATGCGATGTTTCCCTTATCAGGGACGAGCATTGATCATACCACCAATCATTATTACTTGATGATAATAAAAAACAAACTAGCTGTTTAAAGAAAACAAACGTCGTGGGGCCGTTTATGAAAGACATTTTGTTTGAAGTTACGAGTCTAGAGGTATTCTATGTCGATGATACTAATATATCAGTCACACCATTACTAATTAGTATTGGAACGAAGTTCCAATTGGAACGAAGTTCCTTACGGCAGGCTTGAAGGGGATAGGGATTTTGCTGCGCGACCGAACTGAAAAAAATGTGATAGTAAAACCGTAAGAAAAAATCCGTGGAAAAAAGTGCGTGGAATAAAACCCTTAAATGAGACGTGTGCAGGCGCGATAGTCGCATACACAAGCGAGTAGTGCCGTTTAGCCGGAGGAACTTCGTTCCTACCTGGTGTCCCACGACACCACATCATTTTTTTATAATTATTTGGTATCCCGACCTTACGTACTTACTCATATAATTGCGTAGATATTTGTGTGTCTTTCATAAAAATGTCCCGGTATGTGATATATTTTTAACTGACTTCAAAAAAGGATTCAATTTTTTGTATGCGTGTGTATTCCACACAAACCTACAACGAGGTTTAAGGATGTTGAAAAAATTTGTAAGTTTATGTTGATTTTTTTTGATGAAATAAAAATGAAATAAAAAAATAAAATAAAATGTTATGTAAGTATCTAGGTTTGTATGTTTAGCTGTGATTATCTCGCGTTTAGGCCGAACTGATTTTAATGTGGTTTTAAAAAAGTATTTGTTACATAATTTAGAAGAAGGTTTAAGTTTAACCCCTTTCAAAAAGTCAGTCAAATGGTTGATTGTGTATTTTAAAGGTGGTTCTGTTATTTACTTACAAAAAATAAACTGCACATTAAAATGGTTACGGTTTTTGGAGCTTAATTCTTTTTACAAGTTTCTTGCAAAATCGGCCCTGCTATTCTGTAAAGAGTAAAAAGTAAAATTATAATGGTATCTAGGATTTACACGCTTTCTATACATTAATAAAACTATTTTTAACGGGTTTAAATCACAGTTAATTAACTTTTTCCATTGTTAATCTCGACGTTTTGACCGCTCTCCAACGATTGTGATCGTGAAATAGTTTTATTTAGTAAAATTGTATTGGAATTTCGGTGCTTGCGCAGAAAACAAATTACCTTTCGATTAGCGTTAACTAATTTGGAAAAGTAGGTAGGTACCCAATTATATGGGATTTGACATGCGCCTTGAACATGTTACATGTTAATATCACGTGACTTGTTAGTTTTCATCATCGTAATAGAATTGCGCTGTATCTAATGCCTCTTAGTAAATTAGAAATAAATATACCTGAATAATAATAATTTAAAAAACTATATTTTTTCTCTCATTTAGATGCCGAAGTCAAATGCGGAACGTCTTAGAGATTACAGAAAACGATTAAAAGATAACCCTGAAAAGTATGAGGAAGTGAAAAGAAAACATCGTGAGTATATGCGGTCAGTTAGACCTTCTGCAAAAGATTTACCAGAACAAGAAAAAAATAAACTAAGGGAACAATGGAATAGAGCTAGCGAAAAAAAACGTCAGAAGCAGAAGGGTAAACAGTGCCAAAAATGTAAGGATTTACGGCAAAAAGTGAAATACTTGAAAGAACAAATAAATAATTTAACACGTGGAAATAAAAGTGTAAAAAAACGGGCATATCGACGAAAGCCTAAACTAAATAATATTGAAAAAAATATAGAATGTGTTTTTATAACATCATCTAATATAGGCTAGCTACTGACCGTAGTAGCCTCAGATTCATTTGATAGGCCCAATTATTCATACGATGAGTTAACCCCAATGATCCAAACAAATACTTTTATCTTTAATACTATTCCTCATGTACCTGAAACGGAAAAGGAACGTGTCAAGAAAAAAAATCTACTACTCAATGTGCTAAACAAATCTTTAGGTGAAGAATATAACAATTCAATTAACAACATAACCCGATGGGTTCTGAAAAATTTGGTATCGAATGAGATTACAAAAAAATTGAAACTTAAAAATGAACTTTCAAAAGGCCTTGGACTTAAAGGACAGTCCGTAAACTTACTAAAACAGAGGCCATTTATAAAGAAGCTAAGGAATCCGAGATTTTTTTAATTGTGATGATAATCCCCGTATGACAGCAGGCAAAAAGGAAACTAAAACTTACAAAAAAATAAAATACCAAAAATGATTTTTCTTGCAAAGCTTGAAAAGATTGTTTACCAAATACATTGCAGAAGGCGGTAAATCATCATTTTCTACTTTTCGTCGTAATAAACAATTTATGTGACACGTCCAAATCTAAGCGACCGGGATACCTGTGTTTGCATTAAACATAATAACTTATCACAAAAGGCAATCAAATTTCATAAATTAAAGATTATTGATATACACAGTTTAGATATATTAGTAGGTCTGTTGTGTGTGATATAAACTCATACGAGTGTATGTACACTTAATGTGCCTCTTGTAAAGCTAAAAAGCCATTGTTTAATGTAAAAATTACCGATAAAACTGAATGTTCATGGTTGGAATGGCAATGTAAACAACATGAATACGTCAAGCAAAACGTCGATGGTACAACAAATTCTCAACTACAAAAAAAATTGTAAATGTAGCGACAATAGGCACAGTGCAGGAATTGATTTCGTTGTTTACAAAAGAACTGATTTTGTTCAAAACCCATTTTTTTTAACATAAATCATCAGTACTCAAAATACCGAGAAGCTGTAGATAATCTTAATGAATATGAATTATGCATATTGGTAGATTTTTCGGAAAACTACTCATGTAAACTATCCAGCGAGATTCAAGCAATGCATTTTGCTGCCTCCCGAGCACAAATCACAATTCACACTGGAGTGATTTATTCGAAAGACCACAAATCAAAGTCTTTCGTTTCGATATCTCCGAGCAATATGGGCGCATTTACAGCCAGTTATCGATCACATAAAAACAACGTTCCCCAAAGTGAATGTCCTTCATTTTTTTCCGATGGGCCCACAACCCAATATCGCCAGAAGAAGAATTTTTTCAAGTAGGTCAATTGCTACAGCAAATTCTTTGAAGCAGCACACGGAAAAGGTGCTGCTGATGGTGTTGGTGGTGCAATCAAACGCCTGCTGGACCAGGAAGTCTGTCATGGAAATAGCGTTATTGATGCGATAGATATTTTAAAAGATAGAACTAACGTTCAACTTTTTTATGTGTCAGATTCGAATATAAAAGAAAAACAAGGTCAGATCCCAGAAAATCTGGTACCTACACCAGGAACAATGCGGATTCACCAAATAATCTGTCAAAATAATAAATTGCAGTATCGTGACCTTAGTTGTTTTGGCGGAGTTAAAAGAGGCATTTGTTCCTGTATCGATGTTAAAACGCACAATTTGATTAAAATTTCGTAGGAACCTAATTTAAACGAAATTTCAGTAGGAATAAAAACATTAAAAAAAAATATATCTAGACACGCAACGCACGTAAAGTAAGAAATGAATCAGAAACAGACAGTGATATAACCTATGCCGAATCTAATGACAGTCTATATAAACCAGATACTCGCAGTGATGGAAGTAATGATGCTTGGGTGAACCAAAAAACCGATAATACTGAAATGAGTATTCCTGGACCTTCTTCAGGTAATGTCCTTATTTCACCTATAATATTCTCCAATTACACTGCGTACTGTTTTGTTTAATCAGTTTTTTATATTGCAGGGAAATGAAGTGACGACGTTCATAAGTTAGATGAAATGGACACTCCTGTTGGATTATTTGAAGACGAGTTTAGTAAGTATAACATATTGTGTGTAGTGTAACATAGGTTTTAAAAACATAGTATTAAAACTAAGTGTGTCATGGTGTCCAAAAGTTTGACTTATGTTGATAGAGTTTCGTTGGTAAAGTACAGACGAATAGCCCAGATTGAAACAATGTATGCCATTAAAATGAAACGATTCATACCACTGTTTCATTTTAATCGGTCCAGTAAAATTGGGGCTATTCGTCTTTAAAAAACCCTCTCAACGTCATTTAGTTATTCTAACATGCACATGCAATATCAGAAAATTAAATTTAAAAAAATACTTGATTACTTGTAGAAAGTTTTTTGAGGGTGTTAGTAGACGCAAAAAGTCTTAAAAAGTTTTACAAAGTGTGCAGATATGTACCTATTTATAATAGACAATGTCATTGTTGCAGACAAAATAAAAAGAAATATAGTTCCAGAAACAATCACAAACAATGCTCACTATAATTTTGATGAAAAACTACCTGAAATTACAGACAATATTAATTTTGATATAAAAAAATATACAAGGAAAATTACACTTAAGCCTGTTTATTTTAAAACTAAACTGAACATACCTAGATTAAATAAATCTGTAAGTAACACAGATATTTGCGATGACGAAGAAAACTATAATTTGAACAAATTCCACGAAGAGAGCTGGGTTGTAGTAAAGCATGGAATTTATTATTTTGTTGCTAAAATAATTACAATTCAATCGAACATGTACAAGGTATTGGGCTTAAAAAAGTAAAGAAGAGGCTTTTTGACTGGTGCGATATTACAGAAGATACCTTAGCAGAAAAGCATATAATTTGTGAATTAGAAGAGCCCAAAGTTCATGATACAGGCGCACTAATCTATACATATAATAAAATCGTAGGAAAGTCAAAACTGTACATTAAATATTTTTTTAAAAGAATACTTGTGGCGTGATCTACAATCGATATCGAAGCCAAAAATATAGTTATTAGAATTTTTGTCTGTTTGTCTGTATGTATGTCCAGGGTAAACTCAAAAAGTACTGTACAGAATATTACTAATAGGTCGGGTCAACATATAGGCTACATATTATCACCTACGGGGGAGAGGCTGTGCGGAGTAAACGAAGTCCGCCCGGACAGTCGCTGGCAACAGCCAGTGTTTAATAATTTACCTGATTTTAATTATATTTAAAGTGTACATACCTGCTTAATATTGTATCGTTCAGTATTTCGCATTGGATACACTCGTTTTTTTCTTTTCAGTTTTTTACGCAGTTGGTTTTTTTTTCGTTTTTTTCAATTACTTACGTTATATTTACACGTTTTAGTTAGAATATAATATAAATTGGTACGAAATTTTGTCATTTCATTATTATTTACCTTGCAAGCGCTCATTTAGCGACGAAAAGCGCTCTGTCCTCGCTAGTCTACTAACCTACTTCAACCCTTCCTAGATCCGAAATGGTCGTACAAAAATGAAAAATGGTATAATAAATCTGAAAAATATTTTTAAATACTTTTTAAATGATAACCCACTTCATAACTTAGGATATAAAAAAATATGACAAAATATTGCCGCGAAAATCCATTTGATTTCATATTAATTTTATAGCCTATGACATATGTATATGAGAGATATATGTGTGATAAGTTATAAAATTAATATGAAAAACAAATGGATTTTGCGTCAAAATTTTGTTATATTTTTTTAACCTAACTTATGAAGTGGGTTATCATTTAAAAAGTATTTAAAATATTTTTCAGATTTATTATACCATTTTTAAATATATTTATGCTAATAAAATGTATATAGGCTAGCCTATATATATTTTAACCTTCATATTCATCATTTTGATGGAATCGGTTGAAAATCTCTATTAATATTATAAATGCGTAAGTAACTCTGTCTTTCTGTCTGTTACGCTTTCACGCCTAAACCACTGAACTGATTTTGATGAAATTTGGTATGAAGATAGAACAACTTGGGAAAGGATATAGGCTACCTTTATCCAGATCGCTCAACGGGTCCTGTGCAAAACGCGGGCAACAGCTAGTATAACATAAATTCATCAATCCAACATATACATAATTATATTATGAGCAAGTATATGTATATATATTATATTGGCTTAAGTATATTCCTAGCCCAACCATTACCACCTTTGGTGTCTATAGGCGACGGCATTTCTTACCATCAGAAAACCCCTCTGCTTGTTTGCCTTCCGTTACCATACATAAGTAAAATAAATAAATAGACTAAATAAAAAAAATATTTTATATTATTTTATATATTTAATAATATTATATTGCATATATTATTATTAAATAAATACCAGTAAAAAGTTAAATGTGAGGAACGTTTTTGATTTTTGTGAAAAACGTGAGAAATGTTCTCACAGGAGTCCTGTGAGAAATGTACATTTATTTTGGCTCAAATCCTTGTACGTTTTCATCAAACATCAGCGCACACGTACCATTGATATAAAAAACCCAAGATACACAATCAGTGTGTCAAAAACGTCCTCCAAAAATGAGTGCACAATTTTAAATTGTGCACTCATTTCAAATAGAATCGCGTCGGCCGCGTCATTGTCAATTTTATTTATTTTCGTACATTGCTTTGTAAAAACAACTATAAGTCTTGCACTTAAGGTTGGATATGCAAAGACATATGTTTTTGCCATATCTATAACTACTTAAAAGAAATTAGGGACACTTTTGAGTGTCAGTTTTGTTCGGGACTGTGCATCTAGTGTTTTTTATATCAATGACACGTACCAACAAATTTGTCAAACAAGACTTCACTTTCAAAGCAGTTTTCGCCGTGAAGTGACGCTCCGACACTCAGATGAGTAACGTTGACAAAGCATTTCTTGCATTGACATTGGCAATGTGTATAAAAAAGAGTAAAAGAAGACGTTGGACACGAGAATGGTTAAAACTAAGCGATAGATTTATTGAATGAAATATTGCGCACAGACCCGATGACTCGTAATTTTCTTAGAATGAATAGTAAAACATTCAACGACTTGCTAGTATTAGTTGACCCTCTAATAGGAAAAAAAGATACAATCATCTCTATTTATACCCAGGATAAAGTTCTACCTGGATCCAGAAAAATCTAAATGTATCGGGAAACAACGAATCACTTCTTATTGTAAACAACTTATGATAGTACACGTTATTTTTACCCTTATGCCCTACACCACAAAGTCCATTATGGCATAGCTATTCTGATAACGGCCAACTATTTGTTTATTAATAGGAGTAGCTATCTCTTTCTTTTATTTCTAGATCCCTCCAGCGTTCCAACTCTTCACGTTTCTAGATTATTCGTAACAATATGTAATCGTAATTCAATTATTCTCTAAATTGTAATGTTATGATATTAAATGAAACCAGATATATTAATTACTAGTTATAATTTATTTTACTTTATATTTATCGTGTCATTGCACGAAGCTTTGTAACGATAGACACAAGTGCAGCTCCAGCATAAGAAAGACAAAGGACTCGTTATCTTTATAACATGAAAGCCCCAAAGCAAATTTAGGAATATGTTCCCACTTTACCCTTACCAGATAATTTTGTTGAGAACTAAAGATTGTTTTCGGATGGGTGCGTCAATTAAATATACTGCCCCGTTGGTCGAGTGGTTAGCGACCCTGACTCAATGAGCGCAATCAATGGGGCTCGGGTTCGATCCCCGACGGGGACAAGCATTTGTGTGATGAGCATAAATGTTTGTATTTCCGGGTTTGGGTGTTTATTATGTATGTAAAAGTATTTATATGTGTATTTCTATGTATTAGTATCGTTGACTAACACCCATAACATAATTCGGCGGCTTTTTGGTAAGCTAGCACCGTCATATACTGAACTGAGTCCAATCGTATTATTGTTAAGCTATTAATTTAGGGCTCCTTATGATGAGCTAGTTAGTTGCTAACATTAATATTTTATTGCTCCCATAAGTACCAAAACATATAAAACAATGCTAGCTTTTTTTGTAAGCTAGCACCGTCATATACTGAACTGAGTCCAATCATATTATTATTAAGCTATTAATTTAGGGTTCTTTATGAGATAATTAGTTGCTAATATTAATATTTTATTTCTCCCATAGGTACCAAAACATATAAGACAATGCTAGCTTTTTTTGTAAGCTAACACCGTCATACACTGAACTGAGTCCAATCGTATTATTGTTAAGCTATCAATTTACGGCTCTTTATAAGCTAGTTGCTAACATCAATACTTTTTTGCTCCCATAGGTACCAAAACATATAAGACAATGCTAGCTTTATTTGAAAGCTAGCACTGTCATATACTGAACTAACTCTAATTGTATTGTAAAACTATCAATTTTTGGTTTTTTAAGGGCTAATAAGTTGTTAAATTTGCATTTTTGCTCTCATATGGAACCCAAAAGTTTGAGACTAACTTTTTTGGAAGATAACATTGTCATATTCTAAAACGTGATGAAAATTCGTAAGAATGGGTTAGTGAACTATCTTCCCGTCCCTATCCCCGAAAAGGTGGGCAGAGGTGCAACCAGTGCACCCACGATTAGCGGAACATACTCTGACCCACAATGTGATAGGTGGTAAGCGTATCGCCAACCGGCACTTATCCAATCCCTGGCAATGTTGTTTTTATCAGAAAGCTGTAAAAACCTATTTTGATGTGGGGAATCGAATTCGAGACCTAATTTTGTGAATAACGACACCAGGCCCACTAGACCACACGGACAGACCATATGAGTATCTCGCAGAAAAACGAAATGAAGTTCTGTAAACTTGAAAAACTTGTTAACCGAGTTCAATAGAGGTTATATTGTACTGCCGAACTACTAGGCAATGATAATAATTTACTAATTAAAGTAGGTACCTAGTTTAGTTCTAGAAACAAAAAAAAAACTGGAGGCAGTCAGACTGCCGACAGAAGTGAAAACTTGAAACGGTATTTACAAGCACAGATTTATTATACTTTACCTACAAACATTTATATCTTCTTTCTACGTTCCAGCTACCTCACCCCTACCTTCCCGCTACCTTCCCACAACCTTTTACCTATGTATTCCCGCTGCATTCCCGCTACCTTCCCGCTACCTCCTTTTCACTTCCTATTACCTTCCCACGGAAAGGTAAGTGGACTTTCCACTTACCTTTCCGCTACCTTCTCGCTATCTTCTCCCTACCTACCCCTACCTTTCCACCACCTTCGTTCTAATTTCCCCCTACCTATCCCGTCCCTACCTTCTCCTACCTTTTCTCTACATTCCCCTACCTTATCGCTACTTTCTTACTACCTTCCCATTATTTTTTTCAAAAATATATTAAGGTAGCAAACCACCAGGTGGCTTTCCTGGTGGAAAGAGACCATCGCCTATAGACACCAAAGATGTTAATGGTGTGTTGCTACCCGTGTGGCGGGATGGCAATGTCACATACAAAAGTTTTCCGGTTACCTCTCCCTCTAAATCAGAACACGACATAAGCATTGACCTTATTGCGGCAGGAATAAGTTAGGCGCCAGGCGGTGGTAACAAGTACCCGGGCGAGATGAATTATCTTACCCTAACCTTCCCGCTACCTTCCCCTTCATTCTCCCTACTTTCCCCTTCATTCCCCACATTTTTTCTACCTTCCCCCTGTTTTTTCCCTACCTCAGAAATCAGAAGTACTTTATTCAATAAAACTTTTTACAAGTTATTTTGACGCGTCGACATTTTTTTAAACTACTACCGGATCGGAAACGCGGCCACACACTGAGAAGATCCGGCGGAAGAAACTCAGCGGGCTTGTCTTTTTTTCATAACATTTTTTAAATAAAATATTACATAATATTTAATTAGTATCTAATTGTTATATTAATAATAAGGATTGCCGATATGAGGAGCAGTTAATCCCATGCTTTCCTGTCATCAAGGTATTCAGATATTTTATAGTAACCTTTTTTACACAGTTTTGTTTTAACACATTTTTTGAATTTGTTAACTGGTAAATCTCTAATGGCATCAGGCAGCTTATTGTAGAAGCGTATACTTTGCCCCATAAAAGAGTTGCTTATTCTGTGGAGACGAGACAGCGAGCAAGATTGTTTTTGTTCCTTGTATTTAGGGAGTGAATATCACTATTCTTTTTAAATAAGCAAATATTTTTACGAAAGTACATCAAGATTTCGAATATATACTGAGAAATTACAGTTAAGATATTGATTTCTTTGAATTTTTCTCTCAGGGAGGTCCTTGGACTAAGATTGTAAATTGCCCTTATAGCCCTTTTTTGTAATACAAATATAGTATTTATTTCAGCGGAATTCCCCCAGAGAAGAATTCCACATGACATAACACTATGAATGTAACTAAAGTAAACAAGGCGTGCAGTATCAACATCAGTAAGCTGCCTCATTTTTTTACTGCGAATGCTGCTGAACTTAGTCTACTGGCCAATTTCTCGATATGTGGTCCCCAATGCAATTTTTTATCTACAGTAACCCCTAAAAATGTAGTAGAGTCCACAAGGTCTATTATTTTACCATTAAGTTGTACATTGGTATCTACATGCCTTACATTAGGCGTTGAAAATTTAATACACTTAGTTTTGTTGCCATTTAGTAGCAAATTATTAACACTGGACCAGTGAACAACTTTTGAAATCATGTTGTTTACTTCGTCATACTTACCTATTTGTCTTTTCATTTTAAATAAAAGTGAAGTGTCATCCGCAAACAATACAATTCCATGTTTATTACCCACATAGTAAGGTAAGTCATTTATGTATATAAGAAACAGAAATGGACCAAGTATGGACGCTTGTGGGACACCCATTGTGACAACAGCGCCAGAGGATCTTATTCCGTTAAATTCAACCTTTGAATTCTTCCATTTAAATAAGAAATCAAAAGGTCGAGAGCCTTATTTCTAATTCCATAATAGTGTAATTTCCTGATTAATATGCTATGATGAACACAGTCAAAAGCCTTAGATAAATCACAGAACATCCCAATCGCATCCCGTGACTCTTCCCAGGCTTCATAAATGTTCTTTAATAATTCTACACCAGCATCTGTAGTTGAGCGACCCTTTGTAAAACCAAACTGTTTATCATGAAATAATTTAAATTTATTAAAATGACAACATTTGATCGAGAATGATTTTTTCAAATATTTTACTCAGGGTAGGCAAAACCGAAATAGGTCGATAGTTGGTTGGTTCAGATTTAGAACCAGATTTAAAAATGGGATTAACTTTACTGAGTTTCATCAAATCAGGAAAAACACCATATGTTATACAGCTATTAAATATTTCAGCTAGGTATGGTGCGATTACATTTATTACCGAAGCAATGATTTTTAGGGAGTGACCCCATATGTCGGAAGTTTTTTTTAATTTCTAATTTTTTAAAAGCTTTAAGTATATCCTTAACATCCACAAAAGAAAATTCAAAAGATTTTTCACATATCGGTACACATTGCTTGAGTAGTGATTCTGCAGAGCTGGCCGATAAGCTTGAGTTGTTGAAGTAGCTACATTGGTAAAGAATTTTTCAAACTCCATTGCTACATCCAAATCTTCCTTTACAATTAATCCATCTACTTCCAAGTGATATTCGTCATTAAAAACCCTGGACTTGCCGGTTTCACAGTTAATAATGTTCCATGTAGTTTTAATTTTGTTTGAAGATTGCCTTATAATATTTTTCTCCTCGTCTCTACCTTCCCCATATATTCCCGCTTTCGTCCTGCTATCTTCCCTCTAAGTTGCCCCTACCTCGCTTCTACCTTTTCCTACGTTGTCTCTTACTTCTCCCTAGCTTCTCGCTGCTATTCTATAATAAAATTTGAAATAGTGAAATAATTTTGTGAATAATAAAAAATTTGATTATACAAAAAATGAAACTTGTAATTATAAAAATACTTTTTTGATATTTGCACAACATATTATGTTGTGCAAATATTTAAAAATTATTATTTACAAAATTTTATTACATTGAATTTTTTAAGGCAAATTCAATATACTTATATTTCAATTTATTAACATTTAATTCTATTCGCTAAAAATTCTTTAATATCATAATAACTTTTACCTAACAGCAAATCAAACAACTTTTTGCGAGAAATATTTATAGGCAATGATTTAAGACTATCAGGAAAATGATTGTACAAAAAAATAATAATAGACATACAATACACATTTTTTCTAAAAATATTTAATTTCTTACTATTCTTAAAATATGAGTTCCAGTGACTTCAGCATTTGTTTTAAATAGCTTTTGGTGCTTTTTTACAAATACGCATACCTCTAAAATATACAAACATGGTAAGGGAAGTAGGTACCTTAAGAGACTTGAAAAGTGACAAATAGCGGATCCAGGGGAGGGGGGACCCCCACCCCTCTAAAACGAAAAATTTAAGGATTACCTTGATAAAGACTACCCTCAGCAGAATCAACCTTCCAAACAATAAATAATAGTTTAAAAAAACTAAAAAACACGCTTTTTATAGAAAACCGAACTAAAAAATAGAAAATAAATTTTAATAAATTTAAATTAAGAATAGTGTTAAAAATTTCAAAATGTGAATAAAATAAATTTTAATAAATTTAAATTAAGAATAGTGTTAAAAATTTCAATAATTAAAAATTTATAATAGTGTGAATAAAAAATAATAATTTTATTTAAAAAAAAGCGTGGGGTGCTTTTTAAGATATTACCGAAATGATAATCATTCTACTCATATGTGTCAATAAAATATTTATAACTATTGACACCATGCACCCCACGCTTTTTTTTAAATAAAATTATTATTTTTTATTCACACTATTATTAATTTATAATTATTGAAATTTTTAACACTATTCTTAATTTAAATTTATTAAAATTTATTTTATTCACATTTTGAAATTTTTAACACTATTCTTAATTTAAATTTATTAAAATTTATTTTCTATTTTTTAGTTCGGTTTTCTATAAAAAGCGTGTTATTTAGTTTTTTAAACTATTATTTATTTTCTACTTTTTAGTTTGGTTTATTTATAATAGCTTGTTTTTTTAATTTAAACTATTGCACGACTCATGATGCGAAGCATCAGAGAGTGCTTAACGATCGAAAATTTTTTTCATATATACATATCTTCACGCCAGATCCCTTACGGGGTAGGCAGAGAGAACCGAGTGCCTTACATTACGATCCTTGCAGGCTTGTCTCGCTTCCTCCACATTCATCACTCTTTTCATACACACACGCCGGTTGCGAAGACTCTTGATACCACCTTCGGAAATTTTTTTCGCCTTATTTTGGCAACTATTTTTAGTATACTTGTTAGTTAACGGAATCAAGATATTTTGCATACTATTGTCGAGATAATTTAATGGAGATTAATTCTATACTTGCTAAAAATTAATTTAGTGCAATAGAAACGGAAAAAAATATGAAAATTTTCATGTCCGTCATGTATGAAACTCCGGAAACACTGTAACTTATGAAAAAATCAATTATTTGAGTTATTTTTGACGTGACAACGTCTTTTTTTGACGTGACAACGTCTTATAATTCGATAGAGCTGGCTGCACGCACGAAAAAACATGACTCATGCGGCGTTACCTCGCTCTAAGGCGTTCCGTTTAAGGCTTGGAGTACAAGCGAGAGCTTAAGACGTTGTCACGTTCAACTATCGTCTGTAAACCAACTTTACAGACAACCGATTTTTTTTAATTCTAATCGGCAATTGTAGATAATCGAATGCGAAAGGCTAATAAATTCAGTGTCGTTTAATTACAATTAATAAAAAACGAAAACTACAAGACTGTATATCTATATATATCCATGTAAAATTAACATGGATGGTGATATATCTATATCTATAAATATTATGTACATTTAATTTGTTTTTTTTTGTTTTTTTACTCAGTCAATTAAACTCAGTCACAGAGACGGTGGCGGACTCTTCGTGGCTCGTGAAATCTAAGTTATATGCGCAGAGACTGTTGCAAACTCTAATGCGCATACCTAGTCGAGTGCCGCGGTAGAAGCACGGAACTACTTACAAGCTTATAGACATATGTGTGTGTGTGTGTGTGTGTGTGTGTGTAAGTGTGCAAGGCGTTCCTGTCTTACTCCCATACAGGACAATACGACGGGGCCAGATATGGGCCATGCTTGGCGCAATGCTGTCTATCTCTGGCCCATGCTTGTAAACCCGCTTTGGCCCAGCCTTGGTAGAAGTAGACTCGGTAAGATCCAAGAGCGTCTAGCGAATGAGTCTTTTGAGCAGAGAGCTATTAGAGTTGTTCTCATTATTGAGCGAACTAGCGACTAGCGAGAGAACTACTAGCGAACGAGTCTGCCGAGCAGAAGGCTAATAGAATTGGTCTCATTGAGGAGCGTTTAGCTAAGGAGTCCGCCGAGCAGAGAGCTCGTGGATTAGTAGTGATACGAAACCGTACAGCAATTGAGTCTGCTCAGCCACGTGAGAACCGCCTAGCGGTAGCGCGTCAGACGTCACAAAGACTTCGTTCAATTACTGAGCGTAATTTTATAAGCACCATAAATCAATTTGCTGAATTACCATGTACAATCTGTAAGAAATTATTATATCCAAAACAACAGACGTCATTAGTTAAAGCACGTCTTGATTTTTTTTTGCTCGACTACCATAAAAAAAAGACAAGTTCCTTCTCAGGCCTACTGGAACAACATGGAAGTTATATCTTTACCTCTTGAACTGACCGACTTTACAGACGTACAACAAATACTTTTGTTAAGAGTAGTTCCTTTTACAACTAGTTTCCACCCGCACCAAAGTGCTCGTCAACACTTTTTTTTTTTTTATGTCATAAGATAGCAAACAAGCAGATGGGTCTCCTGATGGAAAGAGTCAACCATCGCCTATAGACACCAAAGATGTTAATGGTGCGTTGCTATCTTGTGGTGAGGTATAATGCCACATGCATAAGTTTACCGGCTACCTTACCCTCCAAACCGGAACACGACAGCAACAAGCACTGACGCTATTGCGGCAGGAATAGGTAAGGCGGTGGTACCAGACCCGGGCGAGACAATGCAGTACTCTACCACCTAGTAGCCACGATGGTAGTGACTCGATAGCCAATCGGTCGCCTTTTACGACCAGCCTGGCAGAACGGCAGTTTGCCTATTCTACAAAGCGGCCTCCTTTGTAGAATAGGCCAACTGCCGTTCTGAACCAACACGGCGAAAACGAATCAAACGAGCCCAAACTCGATAGAGTTGTGTTATTTAATTGCTGAGCTCCTATGGTCACCTTCTGGCTTCATCATCGAACCCTGCAGGATCCTAGTTAGCACCAAGCACCAAAGTTCTCGTCAACACTAATCAAATGAGCCCAAATTCGATAGAGTTGTGTCACTTAATTGCTGAGCTCCTATGACCATCTTCTAGCTACATCATCGGACCCTGCAGGATCCTAGTCACCACCAAGCACCAAAGTGCTCGTCAACATGAATCAAATGAGGCCAAACTCAATAGTCTTGTTATTAACCGATTTTTAACCATTTAATTATTAAGTTCCTGTGGTCACCTTCCGATTCAGATTCATCAGATCAGCTCCATGTCATAATAAGGTTTCATTGTCATTCAATTAACATACGTATACAAAATTTCAGCTCAATCGGTAACCGGGAAGTGGATCAAATTTACTAGCTAGATTTGATTTCAGACATCGAGATAGGTACAATAAATAAAAAATGCTCATAAAACAAAAACTACTGGGCCTACCTGAATCAAATTTTTATGGGACCAATTCGAAACTATTCCGCATCAAACAAAAAAGAATCACGTAATTCGGTTCAGAAACCTCGGAGAAATCGGTGTACATACATAAAAAAAATATACCAGCCGAATTGAGAACCTCCTCCTTTTTTTTGAAGTCGGTTAAAAATGGAATAATTTTATCAAATTAGTGTATTGTCATCGGTCCTCGATAAATCTACAAAGTTTGAACGAAATCTGGCCGTTTAAAGTTGGTCAAAATCGCGCCCAAAGAAGTCGGTTACAAACAAACATACAAACATACAGGTGAAGTTAATAAAAAGCGTGTAAAAAAGCGCTGAAACAAGCCCCTTCCCAAACAAAATTCAGGATCTGCCACTGGCGGTTTGTATATAGGTACATAGGTATGTAGTGAAATACATATTATAAAATGGTATTAGCGTATGGGCAATCTAAAGCTATTTAAGCAATAATAAAAATTGCCATTTAAGCAACAAGACATATTGCCATTTAAGCAGTAATAAAAATTGGCATTTAAGCAATAAAAAAAAATTGCCATTTTTGAAATGTCCTTAACAAACGGACCTTAGAAATATTATGCTGGTTCTCTTCCAGATACTCAGAGTGAACTGAACGGTAATAGACGTTTCGGTTAACCAGGATTCACCAATTTGTCGGTTAGTGAGATGGATGGCGGTCCCCATCACCGCATTTCACTGACCAGATAGTTTCACGTTTTTCTTGAAATAACTGGGACCAAAAGCTTGACACGCTACTTCGGGGGCCATGTTGATCTGGCCTCCTTTTCAACTGATTCCCAAAAGGAAGAGGTATTAATAATGTTAGAATATGTTGGCAACTTAATTAATTTTTAACAACTTGTAACACTCATATTCATGCAAACATATATTTTCTTTCTTCTTCTATTACAAGCCACATGAGAGAAAAGGTGTAATAATTACAAATACGTAATTTATATCGCAGATGCGGATATCGACCGCCCCGTTGCGTTGGTCGAATAGTTAGCTAACCTAACTATGAAACGATGGAGCTCGGATTCGATTCCCGACAGGGACCAATATTTATGTGATGGGTTAGATCGATTCTTGTAATTTGTCCAGAGATATTAATATTATCTACGCGTATACACGTAAACGTATAGGACGCATTCTGGATAGTGTTTTAAAATAAAAACCACATGTAAAGAAATATGTCTTTATCAATGTATTTTTAATATTTATGGGTGGCGCATCTTAGAATGTTGAAGAATTCCCTTGAAACTAGCGTAGATATATAAATCTGTATTAATATTATAAATGTGAAAGTTTGGATGTTTGGATGGATGGATATTGGATGTTTGTTACTCAAGCACGCAAAAACTATTAAACGGATTTGATTGAAATTTGAAACACTGGTAGATGATGACCTGGAATAGCACATAGGCTACTTTTAACCTGGAAAAATTAGGTGATCCCGCGGGATTTACCAAAAACTTTATAGTTCAGCGTGCTGCACGTTGCAGCTAGTGTTTTCATAAAACGTTTACTTTAAAAATAGAATTTACCTAGCAAACAAGTAGATGATTCTGATGATAGAAAGAGATGTCCATCGCCTAGGTACTTATAGAAGATGTTAATTAATGATGTTTGCACTGCTGTCCATGTAGCAGAGTTGAAATGCTACATGCATCTAGGTTTACCAATTACCAACATCTTTACCCTTCCAACAGAACACGACAACAAGCAATGTCGCTGTCCACGAGGTATTCACCAGTCTAAAGATAAGAAAAAAAGTAGATAACTTTCCTGGTATTGATTTAAATAACTAAAAAGGGGCAGAAAACAAATATGAAGCTTGTACAGTGTACACTCATCTATTGTTTTCAATCCCCACTTGCGATATTTAGTTCCCATGAATTAGTAGCACGACTCGAGGTCACGACGTTTTTTCACCTGGCACAAACACACCTTTACGTTACTCGAGTTTCGCCTTATAAAACAAGTCACATCTTTGATTCTTTGCGCTTGCGTACGTATAGCTACCAAGGTTACATTTAAAATCGTTATTACGTAACTTCAGATTGATTAAAAACTTTCATACGAAGTCAAATTTTCTTAATAATAAAATAATAATGTCTCAAATCGCGGCTCGTGAACTGGAATGAAATGCGTCAACAAACACACAGTGCAAGACCCTTGTGTAGTTTATTTACGCCCGGAATCGATTCAGTCGCGAGTAGTGAATGATGTAAGCCTATTTTTAAGCTAACCTCACTTCATTTCCTTGTTTTAAGGTGATTCATAGTGACATTAGTTTTTATTATGGTGGCTAAATTAAAACTATTAAAACAGTTGGATTTTTATATTAATACACAGTGCATAATAAAACAGATTATCGTGAAATGTAACGCGTAATTATGAGGTCATGTCAAAATCGATAAGAAGAATGGATGTGCTATAAGTGTTTTGCAAATGATAATAAAATGGATTCATGTTTTGCCGCTTGCGGCTGTGATGACTTGGAAGGTGTAACAAAGTCAGATTTAGACCGATTTACGGATAAAATCGAAAATGTACTCGGTGATGAAAAGGGAAGAAAACTTTTTAGAAATTTTATGTTTACAAGCAAAATGAGATACGGTCGGAAAGTACTAGATTTTTGGGAAAATGTAGACCGGTTATTGAATTACAAAGAAGACTCTGAGGGGATTTCACATAGAAGTTATTTTAGAGATTGTGATCGTTTGATAGATGCAGCAGACGGAATCGAAGAGTTGGATTTTGCTACGATGGAAAAACTAGTCACAGCTCGGGATTCTGAAAATAGGGAAGAAATAAACGAAGTCCTTAAAGTCTTAAAAGTAGAATGTTCCAAAGCTCTTAGAAAAGAATATAGTGCGTTCAGAATGCGTTTTATTCCGTCCAAGCACAAATGACAAAATAAATTTTACATTATTCCTAAGAAGTGCACAGTGGGATTTTAGTTGTGTTTGTATTTCGCGCCATAATAACAGGATAGGACGATATTGATTTGTAGTACAGTTACAAAGATATATCAGTACACGAATATTATTAGGTACAGTTTACAAGAAAAACATATAATTATAAAAAAATATTTTTTGTAGCAGCTTACATCTGGTGGAATCAGTGCCTAAAGACTAAATGTTTTCTACTCGAGATTTTAAATCGAGCAAATCTGAATAAGCTTAAAAAGATACACATTAAAGTTGTATTTATTGGTGATGATTTTTTATTTAAATATTTGTGTAGGTATATTTATAACACAGCAATTATAGACTATTGACCACCTATTTAGGTGGGCTATGTGTACTTTTATAAAGTTCCCGGCACGGTTCTTGAGCACTCGGCTCCAAGTGGAGATTGCTTTGCGCATGGCGAAATAAACCGTATTATGGGCTTTATAAGTTATTATTCACTTCTGCACAAGTCAAGGTCGTCACTCAATAAACGTGCCGGGAACTATACTTATTTATTGGTAGGTACCTATAATCTACCTAACTTATTAGGTAAATACTACATACTATACTTTTTACACGAAAAGGAGTTCGGTAACATGATCGATTTATCAAGGGCGGATCCAGTCTTCGGTTCAGGGGGGTCACATATACAAGGGCCGATCCAGTCTTCGGTTCAGGGGGGGTTCACATATTTGAGGTTCAGTCATGATATGCTTTAATCCTTATCTAATACTAATAAATCCATACCAAAAGCGCTAGGGCGGATCCAGGGGGTCATTAACCCCCCCCCCTACTCCCCCTGGATCCGCCCTAGCACTTTATTCAGTGTCACTGAAAAAATAACGTTATTGCGAAAAAAATTAAATTCTTATTTTGATGGTCGAACTAGGTAATACCTATTACAAAGAAATGATTTTAAATTAGGTATCTTGAATATTAACATCCGGTTACCTTGCCTACAAGTTACAACCAACACCAAAGTTTTTGAA
This sequence comes from Apodemia mormo, assembly GCA_036924255.1. Taxonomy (NCBI): domain Eukaryota; kingdom Metazoa; phylum Arthropoda; class Insecta; order Lepidoptera; family Riodinidae; genus Apodemia; species Apodemia mormo. The sequence goes on along the minus strand of JAUPFN010000010.1, from coordinate 8,556,807 downwards.
GGGAGATGTAGCAGTGGTGGATTTACTCATAGGCCCGTAAGACCTGGGCCTAGAGCGGCATAATTCTAAGAACGGCACCATTTTCGAAATAACAAAATTTTAAAGGCGAAAGAAGTCAAGGGCATTACGAATTCAAAAATCATGTATGATAAATTGTTAGAATAAATTGATTTTAAAAATCCCTTCACCTAATTGAAAACTACATTAATTCGGGTTATCATAGCCTACTTTTTTAAATTAAATTTAAAGAAGTGTTGTTTTTGAGCCACGCGAGAGACATCTAGCTATTATTTAGTAAATAATAAATCAACTAATAATAACATTTTTTGATATTTTAGCTATAAAATCTTCGTCAACGTCACATTATAAATTTTGCGTAACTTAAAAAAAACATATTATAACCAAAATATTATGTTTATTGCTTTTCAAAATAATCTTCTTTACATTTTAAACATTTTTTCATGCGAACGAACCATTTTTTAAAACAGGAGGACCACAGATCCGAAGGCATATTTTCTACGTGCTGATTGAACGCTATCACTGCCTCTTCGGAGTTGGTAAAAGTAAAACCTCTCATCAAGCCTCCGCCGTGTTGGTCCCGGCCTCCTTTGAAGAATAGGCCAACTGCCGTTCTGCCAGGCAGGTCGTAAAAGGCGACCAATTGGCTATCGAGTCACTAACATCGTGGCTACTAGGTGGTAGAGTTCTGCATTGTCTCGCCCGGGTCTGGTACCACCACCTTACCTATTCCTGCCGTAATAACGTCAGTGCTTGTCGCTGTCGTGTTCCGGTTTGGAGGGTAAGGTAGTCGGTAAACTTATGCATGTGGCATTAGACCTCGCCACAAGATAGCAACGCACCATTAACATCTTTGGTGTCTATAGGCGATGGTTGACTCTTTCCATCAGGAGACCCATCTGCTTGTTTGCTATCTTATGATATAAAAAAAATATATTAAACAAAATCAAATCTTTGATTTTGGGGAAAATACAGTAATCACAAGGTGCTAGGTGCTATGCGCAGGATGAGCGACGAGATGTACTTTTTCGGAAGCTTAAAATGACTTTGTTTTGTTGGCCGTGTGTGAAGAAGCGTCATCATGGTGTAGGCGAATGCGGCTTTTGGGTCGTCTTTTGCGAACTTTTTTGTAACATTCTGGGTAAACAAATGGTAGAATACCACTCGGCATTAACACTCTTTTGATCTTCAAGTGGAATTGTACAGATGGGACCCGTAGCTGAGAAAAAAAACGCGATCATTTTTTTACCAACGTTTCTCGCCTGTCTCACTTTTTTTGTCCTGTTCTCATTTTCAAACACTCATTCACAAGATTGCTGTCTTTTTTCTGGTTCAAAACAATAAATCCACGTTTCCTCTTCTGTGACAATTTCATAAACAGCATTAGAATGTCCGTGGTCGTACTTCAGTAGCATCTGTGAGCACCCTGTGTGGGATCCAACGACAACAAAGTTTCCAAACTTTCAATTCTTCGTGTAAAATTTTTTGAATTTGGCTCATACCAATCCCCAATAGTCCTCGAATTGTCTCATAGATAATCCGGGGGTTTTCTTCAATTAACCGCTTAAGCTTGAATAAAAGTATCGGTATAAGGGACAAGGGTGAGAAAGGGCATGCTGCGTTGGTTCGGACGTGTAGAAAGAATGGTAGATGAATGGTTAACAAAACAGATATATAATACGAATGCGGAAGGATGTAAGTACCGGGGAAGACCAAGACTGACGTACCATGATCAGATTGATCGACTACTGTCCGAAGGTGGTGTCAAGAGTCTTCTCAACCAGCGTGTTTGTATGAAGAGAGTAATATCTAAATGCAGAGGAAGCGAGACAAGCCTGCAAGGATCGTGATGTATGACACTTGGTTCTTTTTGCCTACCTCGTAAGGGTTTGGCGTGAAGATATGTACGATATCCTATTAATTATATCGTTAAGAGAACACAAAAATATATTTACCGTCTATTACGTAAAGGTTTTTTAATGGAAAGGTACATTATATCGATAATAATGTATATAACAATCATAAAGTGCTCTATCTGGGAATTAGGTTAATTGTTATTTGTTGATAACGTTTGAATTAGTTTTATAACATAATTATAAAAATTTAACGTTTGTTTGTTCAAAATCACAAATCTCCTAAATTCCTTTCCGATTGCTTTAAATGTTAGTCATCTTTTTGATTGCACTTGTGGGGTTTTCATAGCTGACACTGACTTTCATTACTTGACTTTGTTCTCGCAAAGTCAAAAAGCCTGTTATTTATTTTTCTAGGATTTTTTATATCTATCTACTTAATGAAAGCAAACAAGCAGATGGTCCTCCTGATAGAAAGAGAAACCATCGCTTATAGACACCAAAGATGTAAAAAGAAAACAATGACGTGTATAATATACACGTCATTGAAAGAAAAAGGTGCATTGTTATCAAGTAATATAAATGTAATCTGTGGTTGTTATCCGTTTGCCGGTATGGCAATGCCATATGCATAATTACATACAGGTAATAGACTGCCTTGGAAGTCAGACAGGACAAGCATTGAATTAAATAGAATTATTGCGATAGGAATAGATAAGGCGATGGTAGGTACCAATTACCCGACGAGACGTTGCGGAACTCTACCACATAATAGTTACGATGGTAGTGACTCGTTTGGCTAAGCGTTCGCCTTTTACGAACTGCCGGGCATAATGTCTGTTTTTCAAAGTGTCTCGGGCTAGCAGTGGAAAAGCCTGCCATTTTACCCCTTAAATATATCCTATGACAGTAATTTGCTAGGTAGTTTAATTTTGTAGACGTGAAATTTAAATTAAGATGGAATACAATTTCGATAGCGTCAAGCTAATATCTTCGAAGAGTTAGATAGAGGTGCAACTAGTGCACAATATGAATAGCCAACGCTCCATAATGTGCCAGATGGCTCTAACACATCACCAAATCAGGCACGTATTTAGTTTCGACCAAGTTAAAAATGTAATTAGAACAAATTGTCAAAAAAATGTCCAATCTGCTATTCATGATTATGATATTGTTCATGATGAACCAGCACAAGCAAGCAGCATGCTTCAGCGACCACTAGACAACATTACGGAATGGCTAACCACATGGCGAATAAAAGTCAACGAAACAAAGTCGGTACAAGTGACCTTTACTATGCGACGCGGAACATGTCCCCCTGTATCCTGTGGATAACAGATACCACAAGAAAATGACCTTGGATTTTACTTATACCGTTGTCTTACCTGGAAAAAATACATATTCACAAAACGTAAAGCACTATGCATACAAAATTTATTCACAGATTTTTAGTTACCTATTAATGTAGTACAACTATGCTTAATTTCTATATTTAATAGCCTAATCTACATTAGTCGATAATATATATATATATATATATATATATATATATATATATATATATATATATATATATATATATATATATATTTTTTTTTTTTTTATAGCATAAGATAGCAAACAAGCAGATGGGTCTCCTGATGGAGAGTCAAACATCGCCTATAGACACCAAAGGTGTTAATGGTGCATTGCTATCCTGTGGCGAGGTTCAATGCCACATGCATGTTTACCGGCTACCTTACCCTCCAAACCGGAACACGACAGTGACAAGCACTGACGCTATTGCGGCAGGAATAGGTAAGGCGGTGGTACCAGACCCGGGCGAGACAATGCAGGACTCTACCACCTAGTAGTCACGATGGTAGCGACTCGCATAGCCAATCGGTCGCCTTTTACGACCTGCCTGGCAGAATGGCAGTTGGTTTATTCTTCAAAGGAGCCCGGGACCAACACGGGGAAAAATGTAAACATAAAATATGTACATCTTCCCTTCAAACGGTTGAAGAGATGATGAAATTTTCTAGCAATCTTCTGATCACTATAGCTGGTGATCCTATGAAGTTAGATATTTTTTTTATTTTTAGTCTTAGTCTTAAATGGTATTAAATGATTAGTGGTACCCGTGGGAAGCCGGTCACTAATTATCTATTGGTATAATGGCTGGAGAAATGTTGATAAAATTTTAAAGCAATCTTCAGATTATTATAGCGGATGTTCGTATGAAATTTGATGTTTTTTTTATTTCTGGATTTTGTGTTATGTGTAGGTATAGATAATTAGTGCTACTCATGCGAAGGCAGGTTGGCTCACTAGTATTTTTTATTAATATACATTCCCCGTTTAGATCCGAGTCCTTATTTTTAATAATAGACCATCTGCCATACTTCCAGTCATTTCGTAAAAGGCGAATGATTGGCTACATTTGTCTCTACCATCATGACTACTAGGTGGTAGAATTTCACAAATGTCCGTCTGGGTATGGTACCACCGCCTTACTTTTTCCTGCCAGCATTATCGACTAGGGAGAGGTAGGGCTGAACATCAGAGTGCTAAGTGTGAGTTTTTCTTTTCGCATTCGATCGTGAGCGCGTTTCGAGTTTACTAGGAATTTGTATGTGATTTGTACAGCGCCACCTAGTAGTAAACTGATTTCTCACGTTTACCACTAGGTGGCGCTGTACAAATCACATACAAATTCCTAGTAAACTCCAAACGCGCTCACGATCGAATGCGAAAAAAAAACTCGCACTTAGCACTCTGCTCTTTACTCCTCATACTTTGTCTTCTTATATTTTTTCCCCGAGTCAGTGGTTACTGCGAGTTTGTGAGTTTTGTTTATGTAGAAAAAGTAAATTTTACCAGTTTGATTTTTTGAGAGAAATAGGGTTATGAGACTATTGTTTCTAAAATGACATTTCTTGTAGATTCTGATTCAATATTCAGCTAACATTTGACACACATTTCTATTTACGTACCAAAAACCGATTGCTCAGTCGATATTCTTTTAGCGAGAAAAGTTCTGTTTAAAATTATTGTTTTTAGTAAAATTTAGAATTTAAGAGAAAAGCTAAATGCTCATTTATGTATTTTTTTCATTGATATAAAAAACCCAAGATACACAATCAGTGTGTCAAAAACATCCTCCAAAAATGAGCGCACAATTTTAAATTGTGCGCTCATTTCAAATAGAATCGCGTCGGCCGCGTCTCTGTCAATTTTATTTATTTTCGTACATTGCTTTGTAAAAACAACACATATGATATGCAAAGACATATGTTTTTGCTATATCTATAACTACTTAAAAGAAATTAGGGACGCTTTTGAGTGTCAGTTTTGTTCGAGACTGTGCATCTAGGGTTTTTTATATCAATGATTTTTTTACAACCGCAGTTCGATATTTTGTCTGAATTATCAAGTTTGAGCCGTACCTACCATCCCAATGATACTAACTGCTTGTTTCTTACACATTCACGTTCGAAATACTAACTAGTCATCATAAAATTTTACATTAATACATTAATGCGTGAAGCGAAAACTTAGTATCCCTTTTTACGAAAATGGCGCGAAACGGAGTATGAAATATCGCAAAATAATGGGGAAAGTTAGTATTTTAATTTTATTCTTCGCGGATTTTCATCTCCTATTGCAACAACTTACAGGTTGATTTTAGAAAAAATAGTAGCCTATGTCTGAAACCGGGTTTTCAATTGAATCGGTCATTTCGAAAAGGGCATTTGTTACATATTTCACAAAATATGTTTTTTGACGTAATTTTGCTTGAAATACTTGAACACATCATTCCGAGTGAAATGGACACATTTTATACTACCAGTGCTTAAATAAAAATTATTCTTCATATTTATTCGGTACGAAAAGGGCATTTGGGTCTGTACATATTACATTTTTGAACAGAACGTTTGTAGTTTACTTTTCTTATTGGATACATATAAGAAGACATTCTTTTAATGCGTGTGATATATATTTCGGTACAACAAAACGACTTATTCGTAGAAACACAGAATTTATGTTCCCTCAAAATATGAAGATCTAATTTTTAAGTCATTCAATACAGAAAAAATTGAAATAAAAAAGTTAGTACCAAGGACATCATAGATTTTAAAAAATGGTGGTCCACTAGATTTAAAAAATCTGTATAGTCAGTCGTCCCATGGAAAGAAAGTAAATAAAGAAAAGATTAGTTTTCAAGGTTCAAAATACTTTTTGAATGTTCTTTTGACAAGCCAGGAACTAACATCGGAATTCATTGATGGTTTGAAAAAAGAAAGCTTTGTGTTAACAAAGGTCGCAGGATTACGACCTCTACTACTGGTGAAAGAAGATTATCAAGCCTATAGGGATGTGGTACCTATAAATATTTAAAAAAATGGAGGACTTGAAAAAACCCAATATGCATATTCCTGATGAGCATAAACTGTTTTACGAAGCCTTATTATATGTTTAGCCAACAACTGAAAGACAAACAGAATTTTATGAATATACTTATATGAATCCTTTGTCATTATAACACAAATTTTACATGAATAAACATTGATAAACATGATTATCTATGTTACTTTTCATTAATTCATTTCGAAAAGGGCACATGTACAAATATTTTCTAAGCATATATATATCAAAATATATGACATATAGGTTATATGATGAAACGTCATTTTGTTGCCACTACTATTATAAACATATAACTCATAATGATTAGGTGAATAAAACTCATCGCAAAAAAGATATTCAGTTTTTTTTTTCTTCCTGGAAACTTTTGTTTTTGTAACAGGTGTCTTTTTCAAAATGACCGATTCAATTATTATCCCGTCAAATTTCATAAAAATTGGTTGTCGTTTAGCTGATAGACAAACAAACGGACAGACTGACAGACTTTCGCATTTAAATATTATGTATGGATATGGATGCATTAAAAATAAATTAAAATAATAGAAAAACATCTTGAGACACACACATATGTATATTGTCTTTTCGAAATGACATACACATATGTATATTTTTTTATGTAATAAGATAGCAAACAAGCACATTGCTCTCCTGATGGAAAGAGACATCCATCCATTATAGTCTATGACTTTACTCTCCAAACCGGAAGAAGACAGTGAAAAGCAATAACGCTATTGCGAGAGCAATATGTAGGTAAACCCGTGGTACCAGACCCGGATGAGACAATGCAGAACTCTACCACCTTGTAGGCACGATGGAAGTAACTTGGGCAGTTTGTAAGAGAGAAACGATTAGGTAGCTATATCGCTTCTTACGGACTAACACGCAGAACGGCAGCTGATCTATTCTTCAAAAGGGACCAACATGGGGGAAAACTATATGTACTATTTTCTTTACGGTTAAAGTCAAAGGATGGGAGCCATAGCTACTTTTATTTCACTATCACGTCGTGAAGTTATTTTTTCTTTGTCACTGTTACATCACGCGTGATAGATCACGACCGTTATATTTCATTAGTGACGTTATATTTTATTATTGTCACAGTGGGTGCATTTTATTCCATCTGTTATATGTCGCAGAGATTGTGACTTGATAAAGAGTTATTAATACGATTACAATTTATACCTAAGTGATTAGTAAAGTGAAATAACATAAGCCTAAAGACCCACGGTCTCACAATGTCATTTTAGCATTATAAACAATTCAAGTACCTAGTTAAAACAAAACCTTGCCCTGTATAAAATAAGATTTATTTTCATTTGAATTTTCTGTATCGCAGCGTTATTTACTTAATCAAGCTAAAAAACAGAAGTCTACTGAACAGAAAAACAACAAACTAAAGCCTAATAACGTTGAAAATAGATGCAATTTCACTTAAACAAATTCTCTCCTCTAGCTGATGGCACGGTGTCGTTCAAATGTAGTTGCTTTTTCTTTTTCGCTGTTCGCACGATGGAGTTCTGCTGTACTTAGCCTACCTCAAATTAAATCGGTATACGTCAAATTAAGACGGTTTTGATGCATATAACCGTGTGTGCCCCGTGAATTATATCATAACGAGTGATATAACCAGTGATGCGTGACATTTCACGTAACGTGCCATGCCTAAATAGTCTGTTGTCAAAGTTTAATTCTAAAATAATGTAAAAATAAAAATTTTTGCTTGTAAAAATAGAAAAATAAGAAATTATTTTTGAATAATTTTTATGTACTCTAGTCTCTCTTCCGTCCGTCAACTTTGCCGCTATCTCTCTCTAACAACTAACATAATACCACCGTACTCTGTAACTTTAAATCGATCAGATAGTTGACTAAACAACCGAATTAATGTCTGGCAAATTAATTTTGTATTTATTTACTTCTTATTAAAATAATAATAAAATGACAGACATTCTAAAATGGTTTAAAATTTATTTATTTTTATTCATATAAAATAGCGTCTGGCACATAGTTATCAACCACAAAAATGTCTGTTAATTAGAATTAATATTCCTAATAGTGTCTTAAAATTGATGGTAAGGAAAAAATCATTCTAAAATAATGCAAAATTTCAAATTTTTACCTATCAAGATATGCTGCGCAGTAATGAATGCAACGTTTACCAACAGCCAGACACCCCGCACTCTACTCAAGGGAGCATTGCAAATGACATATTAAAGAATCAGCTTTTCTAAAATTGTTTTTTTTCAACGTTGCTAGCTCCCGTACTATGTAGGATTAATAGAATTATGGTCTTCGACCATAGGGAGGTCACTGGTACATTTGGTCATTACAACACAAACATTTTTTTAGGAAAAAGAATGATCAGGGCAAGGACATAGTGTAACAGACATACTGTTTTTTCAGGATATACGTTTATTATTGTTATAGAACAATAATAAACGAACAATAATAAACGCAAGTAAAAGTGCTGGCAAAAATAGTATAAAACACCTCTGTAAAATTTCCTATTTTAATTAAAATACAGTTCATAATTGTCTATAATATTAATAATTACATTAATAATATTTCATTAAAAATCACTTATTCTTATCACATTCTAAAGAGTCCATTGCTCAAATATTGAAATGGTATACAATTTAAATAATTCCATTTTGTAAAATATCTCAATTTTGTCCCCCTTCGCCATTTTAGTTATGATCTACATAACTAAAATGTAATTTACTTCTAGGTTTTCTTCCAAGAGTAGAACATCTCTAATGGTTTGTTGACCTGTAATAAATATATTTAGTATAGTACTTATCTACTATCTTCGGCTAATTGCGGGTTGGTTGTACCCCAGCCTACCTCTTCGGGGGAACGGGCGTTAAGATACTACTAGTATCTAAAGTAAATTTGTATGATGACTTAAGATCATGAGATAGACAACTACACTACCAGGGGTCTTGTAGTTGCGTTGTCCGCCTTTCAAGAATGAGTAGGCTCTTTTCTTGAAGGTCCCTAATTCATATCCGTTCAAAGTACAGCTCACTGAAGAAAGTAAGGAGGGATTCAACACTAGAGACCTCAGGATCTTCACGGATGGCTCCAAGACAGGTTCAGGCTCAGGCTCGGGCGTCTTCTTCGAAGACCTGAACATCAAAATATCTTGGCCATTTGGCCATATACAATTCAATTTTCCAGGCCGAAAGTACTGAAATAATTTTAGCTTCACAGGCGATCGCAGCTAGACAGGTAACTAATGAATCAATTAGGCTCCTAACGGATAGCAAGGCGGTTTTACTGGCTCTTCAAAGCAACAAAATCACTTCAAGCATTATTGACGAATGCCATAATTCCCTAAACAACATAGGTAAGTATAACAATGTCACATTACAGTGGATTAAAGGACATAGTGACTTCCGCGAGAATGATGCGGCTGATGAGCCAGCTCAGTGGGCTTCTGATATGGCCCTGCTGGGACCGGAACCCGCTGCCACCTTGCTGGGTGGTTGGCTGCATACGAGATTACGTCACCGCAGGACCGACATGCACAACGAATACTGGGCTGAGCAAGTTGATTGCGGGCTAACAAAACAGGTATTAGATAAAATGAACCTGCAGCTATCGCACAGGTTACTGAAACTAAACAAAAAACAGCTACGTGTAATAACTGGTGCTATAACAGGACATGGTCCCTTTAATAAACACATGTTTAGCATGGGTGTCACAGACAGTCCTCAGTGCAGAGCCTGCATGCAGACAGAAGAAACGGCCGTCCACGTCATCTTAGATTGCGAAGGTGCGGCGAACTACCGGGTCAAGTACCTCGGATCACCGAGGTCGCTCCCCGAAGCTTTCTCACACATCAAGGGGTTGCTGGGCTTCTTGGAGGAGTTGGGGTGGCAAGAATAGGTCCATCCTAACCATAAGCAAAAAAGGCGCTAGTCATCGAGTTGCGGAAACCCGCCTATAGAAGAAGAAGAAGAAGAAACCGAATTTTTGTAAACAGATTGGTTTTGACGAGACACCCATCTTTTCTCTTTTCTAAAAATCTCGAATCGTGTAATCAACAAAGTTAGGGGGCTTCAAATATGTTAATATGGTGAAGGAAAAATATTAAATAATAACAATAGTTAGTTTTTCACTTTAATCGCTTGATTATTTTATGAAAAACATGAAAAAACTTTTATCCTAGACATTCAATGATTTTCTGATGAGTCCTCCACTCTTTCATAATCTCATAATTCCAACACATTACTGGTGGTATATGGCAAGACTGGTATTTTATAAAGTGATCCATCATCACTACAAGGTGAACTACTGACCTAAATGACAGTACTGTATATGCCTGTATTTAATAAATAAATAAATATTCATGGGACAACGTTATATTATATAACGGTAACGTTAACTTGTGTTTTGGGAGTTAGTCAACGAAACCTATACATAGAAATACATATATAAACACTAGAATATATATTTAATAAACACCCAAATCCGGAAATACAAACATATATGCTCATCACATAAATGCTTGGTACCGTCGGGGATCGAACCCGAGCCCCGTCGATTGCGTAGTCACGGTCGCTAACCACTCGACCAATGAGGCGGTCTAACGTATTTACATAAATTAATAAAAAAATCATATCATACCTTCCAAAACTTATCATTTATCTGCCTAAGTGTCTGTGAGCCCGCTAAAGGTACAAATTGTCCGGGTGTAGGAGCGACGTAAATACAAAAGTTTAAAAGGCGATATGTTTCTGGGAGCTCCGTATCCAGATCTAAGGTAAGACGCATTGCCAAATATTTACTAAGATGATCCACTGAAACCGAAGAAAACTCTATTAAAATTATTATAATTAAACTTTTACATCTTGTATGTTTGTTTAATGAATATTAAAGTAGAATTATGTAAGTATCCAGTAAGATCTATGAGTGTTGTCAAGAATTTTATAAATCAGTGTGATTGTATCAAGAGAGTTATGAATGCGGAGGAAGCAAATCTGCATGTGTCTTCCTATATGCTGCTTGATTTAATCTTTTTGCCTCATAAGGGATTTTTGTGATTTATATTTTAATAAACATCATATAACTAGCGGTCAAACCTGGCTTTGTGCAGGTGCAATGTAAGTACACAAAAATATGTTTTTAGAACAAATTTTAGAAATTCTTGGCTTTTTTTCTAACATGCATGTATTATTCATATAAACCTTAAGCTTGAATCACTGTGATAAAAACTGCATTAACATTCATTGTGTAATTTAAAAGATATAAGTAAACATACAGCGGAAGTCAATTTTTTATACAATGTAAAGATGATCATGCAGCTTTTTTTTTATATCATAAGATAGCAAACAAGCAGATGAGTCTCATGATGGAAAGAGTCAACCATCACCTATAGATACCAAAGATGTTAATGGTGTGTTGCTATTTCCTGGCGAGGTCTAATGCCACATGCATAAGTTTACCGGCTACCTTACCCTCCAAACCGGAACACGACAGTGACAAGCACTGACGCTATTGCGGCAGGAATAGGTAAGGCGGTGGTACCAGACCCGGGCGAGACAATGCAGAACTCTACCACCTAGTAGCCACAATGGTAGTGACTTGATAGCCAATCGGTCGCCTTTTACGACCTGTCTGGTAGAACGGCAGTTGGTCTATTCTTCAAAGGAGGCCGGGACCAACATGGCGGAAGCAGATTTTTCTTATGGTTAGAGATTATTAGACCTATTCTGCCATCATAATCATCATCATAAATGAGTTATAAGATAATGAGCTAATTTCCAAACCTTCTTGTTTAGTTGTGTTGTAATTATAATGATCTCTTTTTTTGTCATATAAATAGCAAACAAGCAGATGGATCTGTGTAAAAAGACAAACATCGTTGCTATCCATGTGGTAGGATGAGAGAGTGCCTCTACTCCAGAAAATGACAATGACCAGCAATGATACTATTGAGGCAGGAATATGTAAGGCAATGGTACCAAACCAAGGCGAGACATTGCGGAATTCCACCTATTAGTCACAATAGTGGTAATAAATAAAGCCAAACATTCACCTTTTACTAGCTGCCTGGCAGAATAGCAGATAGTCTATTCATTCAAGGTGGACTCGGACGGACATGGAGAAAGTTTTGAAGCAAATTGGATTGGATTTTGATTATTTTTACTTATGAAATAAAAAATGGGCCCAATAAATTGAATCTTTCATTTTTTTTGTCTATCCGGGGTTACTTTTAAAGATTTGGTCTAATTTTCAGAAGCTGTTTATTATTGATAATTAATATGTTCGATTTATGTAATAAAAAAATTAATTTAAAAAATTCAAAATTCCATTTTTATCCGATCCAAAAACAAAACGCATATCATATCCATGGTTTAAATGATATTTAAATTATGCAAAATTTTGAACTAAATTATTTTAGTGCCATATAGCGACAGATTACATAGTTACTATCGTAATTATAGGCACATATAAAATGACTCTCTGCCAGCATTATGGTGTTCATTCACAAGACTTCGTACATCAAATTTATGAATTTAGTGGGATATTTTTGAATGAATATTTTAATATTATCTTGTGATAATTTTACAATAATAATTAAAACTTATTTGGAATTCAATATTTAGTTCCTAATTTAAAATTTGGCCAGACCTTTAGTAATTTGAATAGATGCCGCATCTAGGCTAATACATTTACTTCATGATCAGATTGAATTTATTGATTTATTGTAATTAATGCTAAAATATCAATGTTAATACTTTTAAACTATTGTACTGTAATTTTAAACTAAGTAATAATAATAAATCTTATCTTTTTATAAAACATAGATGCATATACCTGATGCATTAGCAGTGGTTTTAAGATATCTCACAGAGCTATCTCTTAAGGCTCTCATTAACTGATTATCTCCTGTCATTTCTGTTGGGTGTGGCTTAAAGACTAATTCAATTTCATTGGGATTCAAAGGCTCCCCTCCTTCACCTTCTGTGTCCATAGAGTTTTCTCCTTCAGTCCTGAAATTCATAAATTGATTTTGAATGTTATATCCTACAGAATAATTTATAACAACTTATTTTAAAATCACTTGTTACCGCCTATGTGGTCTAGTGGTTGGGTGTCTGTATTGACCACATGAGGTCCGGGATTTGATTCCCATGTTGGACATTACCAAAACGTGTTTTTTTCAGTTTTCTGTGTGTGTAATTCTTCCCAATGTAGCCTGGGATTGAATTAGTGCTTAGTTTGCGATAGGCTTGCCACCTATCACATTTGTGTGACTAAATATCCTCAGCTAATCGTGGGTGCACTAGTTATATCTGTGCCTGTGTACAAAGAGGTATCTTTGTGGATACGGGCGTGAAAATACTTTATTTTCACAGGTTATTATGTGATACTCTGGGCTCTATCTCACGCACTCAGGAATAAATAATGATAACAGTACTTTACATATTCCTATCTGATACATTTTGGTGATCATATGGCAGCTTGGATGGTGGGATGTAGCTGGTAAGCTCACATGTATTGCAACTGTGCAACACAAGCAGCAATGGATCAATAGATTCTTTGCCATCTAAAAGCAATACTGATATCTGTTGCCGTTTACAGCTAGATGTACTATAAAAATAAGTAAAGTTGAAAGTTGATTCAATCTATCTATAAGGAATTTAGTGTAAAGTTATTATTTAATGTAGTTAGGATATGAGCAAGTAGATCCAAATTAAACAGGTAAAGTACATAAAAGTACTTTGTGTGAGCATAGACAAAATGTATCCAAAATTACACCTAAATCATTAACAGATTTGGCAAAAAGAGTTAACAAACATATACACACACTTTTACATTATTAGTAGGATATTGGGACCACCATTTAATAATATATTATGTAAAACAACAAAATGTTTGTACCTACATATGTTAATTGTAGATTATAAAACCATCAAACCGATGTGCCCCAAACCCGTTTTATTTGCAACAATGGTTTAAGACCATCACAGACTACTATTTTCACCTGACTAAGCAAAAGAAAGTAATATTTTTAAGTCACATGTACAATGTTAGGAGCTACAGCAAGGTTACAATAATGTTTGTGAAAATACTAACTGTACTGTTTTTCCCCCGTGTTGGCTCCGGGCTCATATGAAGAATAGACCAACTGCTGTTCTGCCAGGCAGGTCGTAAATGGCGACCGATTGGCTATGTGAGTCACTACCATCGTAGCTACTAGGTGGTAGAGTTCTGCATTGTCTCGCCTGGGTCTGGTACCACCGCCTTACCTGCCGCAATAGCGTCAGTGCTTTTCACTGTCGTGTTCCGGTTTGGAGGGTAAGGTAGCCGGTAAACTTATGCATATGGCATTAGACCTCACCACAAGATAACAACGCACCAGCGCACCTTTGGTGTCTATAGGCGATGGTTGACTCTTTCCATCATAAGACCCATCTGCTTGTTTGCTATCTTATGATATAAAAAATAAAACATTGAGTAGTCACTAATCTTCCATTTAAGTTGTCTTAGCATTTTTTGTATGGATTAAAAACTCATTTATTAAGAGGATAAGAGGCATTTCAAGATATCTGTATAACATACTTACAACACCTATGTAAACTTTTTTTATATCATAAGATAGCAAACAAACAGACAGCTCTCCTAATGGAAAGAGAAAACATTGTCTATAAACACGAAACATGTTAATGATGCATTGCTTGGTGCTTATGGTAGGATCTTACTGCCACATTCATAACTTTATCGGCTACCTTACTGTAAAAAAACGGAACACGACAGACAGTAGGGATGGGTAAGGCAGTGGTATTAAACCCCGGTGAGATAATGCAGAACTCTACCACCTAACTATGCTAGTAGACTATACATTGAACAATTGCAATTTTTACAGAGAATAAGCATAATATATCGAAAAAATGCAATTTTTATTAAAATTTTCACATAAAAATGCAGAGGCTTAAAAAGGACACGTTTTATGTCATAAAGCATTTGAAAGTGAAAAATGAACAAACCAAGTGAGTTTAATTTACATAGATGATGTTGCTTTGTTCTTATTAGTATTATTTTGGGACTAGCTTTACAGTAAGGCTTGTTTACTACAAGATGATTGAGAGCTTATTATTAAAATTTAAACTACAAGTAATATAGAACTATACCAACCTTCCATCACTTGATTCACTTTCTTCACTGCGTTCAGATGTTAGTACAGACTTAGCTCTCTTAGTAGTATTTGTGGTTTTTGAGACAGAACTTACATTAGAAGGAACTGGGGATGGAGTGCTACGCACTGATGCAGGATTAGATGTAGATTGGCCAGAGGGAGTAGGATTGCCAGTGGACGATGAACCATCTTTAGGAACTGATGTGCTACTTCCGTTTTGTGTAGGTTCAGTGGTCCCATTGGAGTTGGGGGCATTACTGTTTTCCTCCTGATTTTTTCGTGCTCTCAGTGGCCTGTTTTGTGACTGGAGTTTTATACCTTCAGTTATAGAACTTACTAAGGAAGCCTGAGAATGAGTCATATTTATTTTAGCCAGTACTCGTTCCTGGTGAGCCTCGTATTCATCTCTGCTTGGATAAATCTTAGATATAAGTAGATCGAAGTTTGGGTCAGGCCTTAGAGACCTTTTAGACACAAGTTTCTTCCGACACGTAGGACATTCTTTGTTACCTGAACGTAATGCAGTTATAATACAGTCTGAACAGAACCTATGAAGACATTCTTTTGTCGTCATTGTTTTCTTTAGCATATCCAAACAAATTGGACACATTAATTCACTATGCAAACTTCGAGGGGACACAGCAATTTCTGTGGCATCTGTTATAACTTCTTGCGGAGTTCGATGCAATTCATATAGGGATAACTCCCATGTTTTGTTCTGGGAAGGTTCTGTTGAAGACATTTTTAAGCGTACTTTATTTTTTGTTGTCCTATTCCTTGCAAGTAAACATTTTTTTCTATGTGTCAACTGGTGCCGCTGTCGCCATGTTAAATTGCACAGATAATGTCAATTGTCAAATAAAGTGCTAGGGATCAAAGAGCATAAAATACTATGCTAGGGATGCTTACAAATGAAAAATTGGTTATGTTCGCTTAGGAAATCGACTTTCATCAATCCAATTATTGGTATAATAGGTCGGGCAAAAGTATTTTCGAATTTTTAATGTATTATTTAGTAATCAAACCTTTTTGGCTGTACTGAATGTAACTGACTGGTTTTAATACCATTAAATTGTGACATTCTGAAGATGCAATAAATAAAAACAAACAGCTCCCGCCATTTTCCAATTGTTTTTCAAGCAAGCAAAATGAATGTATGTGGCGAAGAAATTCTGTATATTTTAAAGTTTTATTACAAAAAAAGGTATAAAATACGACGAACGCCGCGAAAAAAATTTGTGCGGTTTAAGGACCTAATGCGGCATCAATAAAAGTAACACAAATGTGGTTCAAGCGTATCAAGTTTGATAGTATGTTAGATGAGGTTCGCTCTGGATGCCCTGTCACAGATAAAATGAGTGCCATCTTTGAGAAAGTGGAGCAAGATTGACATATTAGTAGCTTCTTTGAAATACATTGAAAATTCCTCTAATAAATGTAAAGCTTCATGGAATCTGATTAAAAGTACATTTCAGAACAAAATAAATAGTAGAGAAATAGAAAAAATCAAAATAAACAATTTAAAGTACACAAATACTCAAACAATCTGTAATCTATTTAATAATTTCTTTATAAACCAGACAAAATCAAGTAGTGTAAAAGTCAAATCTACAAATACTTCAAAATCATGTTTTTTACCAAATTGTAGTAAAACCATGTATTTGACACCAAGTAGATGAGCATGATGTGAAAAAAGTTAGTGTAATATCAAGACCTCTTAGCCATATAATTAATTTGTCATTTTTAGAAGGTAAATTTCCAGAACGATTAAAAAAGTGTATTGTCAAACCATTATTTAAAAAAGGAGATATGTGCGATATGAACAATTATAGACCTATTACTTTAATTCCAGTTATTTCAAAAATCTTTGAAAAAATTATGTATGAAAAGCTCTATAATTATTTACTTGATTTTGGCCTACTAAAAAATAATCAATATGGATTTAGGAAAGGTAGGTCTACTACATTAGCATGTTTTGATTTAGTGAAGAGCATAACTGAATGTCTCAATAAGAAAATGTATCCACTTTGTGTATTTTTGGATATGAGTAAGGCATTTGATTTTGTTTCACACGATATTTTACTATCAAAACTTGAAAAATATGGTATTAGAGGGAAGGCTTTAGATTGGATAAAGAGTTACTTAGAAAATAGGAAACAATGCGTCGAAATATCTAAAATATACGGAAACCGTAAAAAAATATTTACTTCAAACTACCGTGTTAACAACTGTGGTGTACCACAAGGCGGTGTTTTAGGACCCTTGCTATTTTTAATTTATATCAATGATCTTCCTGATAGTTTACAACATGATTGCTTTTTATTTGCTGATGACACTACCCTACTTATTAAATGTAAAAATAAAAAAGACTTGGTAAACGAAACAACTGAAATCTTACTTCAAGTTTCATACTGGTTAATTAATAATAATTTAAAAGTTAATGTAACTAAAACAAAATTAGTTGAATTTCAGAACTACCACAGTAATATTACTAAAAACACAAATGTATTTTTAAATAAAGTAAATATAGATGATGTAGATTATACAAACTTTTTAGGAATAATTATTGACAAATATTGTAATTGGAAAGCACACATTGAATGTCTATGTAATAAGATTGATAGATTTGTCTATGTCTTAAGAAGACTAAGAGAAGTAGGAAACGTAAAAGCCTCCCTATTAGCATATCATGGATATGTCTCTTCTAATTTACAATATGGAATTCCTATTTGGGGAAATTCTGTTGAATTGATACGAATTTTTAGAGTCCAAAAGAAATGTATTCGAGCAATATGTGGTGTTAATCAGTTACATTCCTGTAAACCACTTTTCAAGTCTCTTAAGGTACTTCCCTTACCATGTTTGTATATTTTAGAGGTATGCGTATTTGTAAAAAAGCATCAAAAGTTATTTAAAACAAATGCTAAAAAAAGCAAAAAAGTCACTGGTAACTCATATTTTAGGAATAGTAAAAAATTATATGTGCCTAATCAAAAATTAAATATTTTTAGAAAAAATGTGTATTGTATGTCTATTATTATATACAATCATATTCCTGATAGTCTTAAATCATTACCTATAAATAAAATAACTTGTAAAAGTTTTATTGAATAAAGTACTTCTGATTTCTCTTTTCCGAAAACTGCGAAAGTTTGGATGTTTGAATGTTTGGTTAGATGGATGTATGTTACTCAATCACGCAAAAATGGCTGAACCGATTTGGATGATATATAGCACATATGTAGAAGATGGCCTGGAAAAGCACATAGGATACTTTTTATCCCGGAAAAATAAGTCGTTATCATGGGATTCAACAAAAACTTTTATAACACTGCAACTAGTATTATAAATTTCATATTTATGTCTGCCTGTATGCTTTCATGGCAAAACCACCGAACCGATTTTGATGAAATTTGGCATGGCGATACATGAAGATCCGGGAACTAACATGGGTTAATCTTTTTTTCAAAAATCAGCCCTTAAGGGGTTGAAATAGGGGATGAAAGTTTATATGTAACAGTATATCGGCGACATATTAATATACTCGCGGGCGAAGCAGCGCGGGGCAGCTAGTGATATACGGGGTAACTTTTAAAGGTCCGGACTAAACATTAAATTGAAAGTGCGTTTTAATTATTATTGTACAATTATTACAATACAATATAAAAATATTCCTTTAAAAATATCCCAATAAATTCATGATTCGATGCATCGAGTCTTGTGAATGAATTCTATAATGAGGGCAGTTACTTATAATTACGATGTTAACTATTATGTAATCTGTCGCTGTAAGTACATTTTTCCCGATCACTTTTAATTTGGTTGAAGGCACTAAAATATTTTTGTTCGAATTTTGCGTAATTTAATCTGTGCGTTTATTTGTTAGTGTCGGATACATTGACGTGTATTAATATTATACACGTCAACGGTCGGATAAAAATGAAATTTTGAATATCTTAAATTAATTTTTTTTTTGTTAGATAAATCGAACATATTATCGATTTTGAACAGCTTCTGAAAATTTGGCTGGACCTTTAAAACTAACCTTGTATAATTATAAAATATCTGGCTTTTGCCAGTACGCCACTTTCATAAGAAATTTAAATCGAATTTTGGCCTTTAAAAGTAGACCCAGTTTTTGAAACTTCTTATTCGTAGACATAAAGCCTAATAAAACATTACGAGCCTTGTAGAATGTAGGCTTGTCTCGCTTGCTCTACATTCATCACTTTCTTCATACGCATACGCCGGATGCAAAGATTCTTGACACCTTCCGACAGTAAGAACTCGATCAATCTAGTAGTAACATTTACGGAAAATAAGCAATGTATTATGCGCCACATACCGCGTCAAATAAACGGCTGGTTTGAGAGTTCCACAGGCGCGACGAGTCCGAGTGTTGTACGCATTATATTGCGTGGCGTGAAAATAACAAAAAATCATAAAACACAAACTTTGCATTTCCCACAAAAAAGGACATGCCATCATGACTAGAACGTAAAAATACATCGTTTATAATTTTTAAGTACACTGTCCTTACCTTACCTATAAAAATTTAATAAATGTCTCTGCGTGACCACGCTAGGAGATAGTTAATAAAAATATCGTATTAGGAGAATTCCTAATACAATATTTTTATCATCTGGGTAGGTATCTCCTTGCTAAATTCCTTTTTTTTCTTTAACTGAGGATATGAGGATTTTATTATTGAGCAAATACCTATTCTTGTTCTGAAAACCACACGAACAGCAGACTAATCACAATATAAAATAACCATGGATGTAGTAATACCGTGAATGGATTTCCGACGAACTGCTTGAATTATTCCTTGCAGTTTCTGCATTGAACACGCCTCAGAATTCAAAATCTCATCATCCTCACCATCTACATGATAGCTGCATCTCTAACGTAAAAGTAACGTTTATTTCGTGATATAGGTATATGAGTACGTAGTTACGAGTATAATTATTATCAATCAGACAATAACTATAGTGTTAGTTTTGGGCAATTTCTTCTTAATTATATGTTTCCAAACATTCATTAATATGTCTCGTAGATATATACAGTCATGACCTTAGATATGAGGAAGCTGACCTACTCTAAGGTACTCCATTTTGCCCAATTAAGACCACGCAATCAGTCGTCTCATAAGCTTGTGCACCTAATGGCTGGAAATCAATTTGTTCATACGGCTTGTTAACGAAGCCTCTTTGCATATTGGAGTAATCTTGTCTAAGCGGATAGTTTATTGTCGTGATTTTATTGAAGCAAGTATTTGGCATATAATATATTATCGCCATCTCACGGTAGCTACGGTTTTGTGGTTTATATGATAAAAATCATTGCAGCTTGCAAGTAGAGTTTACATTTGTTTGTCCAGTCATGATTTATAATAATTCCAGTCTGATATCTACGATTTAGGAGATAACTCTTGATATGCACGGGTGAGTTGCGGTTACGAATAAGTGTCGATATAATATATTCCATATTTACAAAATGATTGAATTCAAACCTCAGTATGGTCTATAAACAAGTCAGATTAGTACATCGAGGTTTCATGACTGCGTACTAGTTTAGACGTTTTATGTAATGTCATTTAATACCTATCTAAAAACAAAACATCGTTTGTTACATTGAATTTTTCATATTGAACTTTGAAATTAATGTAGATACTTATGTTACATCTTGTGTAAATTTAAAATGTGAAATGTGTATGGATATATATTATATCGTATCGTTTCGCATGTGTACAAATATAAATTTATAATGTGTAAGTATATATCGTTTTAAAAATGCAGCCTTTTTGTGGACGGACCACAGGACGGACAGACTCTGAGCCTCAAGTATACAGTAACAGTGGATATTTGAATTGAAAATGCAAACCACACAAATTAATCCAATCTTAAAGTAAGCAAATTATTAGCTTACGATACCTATATCGTTTGTTAACTGAAACCTATTTCAATCAATGATACCATATGATACTAATACATTTATAAAAATACTGGCATGACGTGTAAGTAAGTAAGTAGGAAGTATTTAATACAACCCATAGTCATAAATATGAACATTTATACAATACTTGTCTGTGTTAGGGTTAGAACTCGTATCTTACTTCAATCGGCGCTATTAGGTACATTCGGTAACCACTCGACCGAGGAGGTGGTCAAATGGGCAGCGCGGCGGTAGAAATCAAAGACTTATGCAATCCAGGCCTTTGTTAACTTGTGTGACTACAGCTACTGTACCTTTTTCGTCGCGTACTTTCAGGATAGACTATTTAGCTGACTTGCACAGCTTCGCATGCGAGTCATCTTTCATACAAACCTTCATCCTATTTAAACCCTTTATGGCGTTGATTTTTGGAAAAAGTACCAAATTTTATCAAAATCGGTGGTTAAGCTGAGAAAACTTAACAGAAGGCAGACAGACACACGTTCACATTTATAACATTAGTACCTGTGGATGTTAAAAAAATCTCTCCCTGGTTTTTACATCACTGCACATAATATCTGGCTGCACTATCTCACGAAGCGTTGGAATATGCATTTGTAGCTACGGGAAAGTTTAAATTGGTTTCCAAATGGGAACGTAATTAAAGGTTTGGTGGGCTTTTCTACATATTTAATATCTACATGTTTTGACGGACTTAATGTATTAGTTAACGCACTGATGGCTATAATTATTATGATTGATTATTAAAAAATGAGAATCAATAACTTTCTTGTGACCTTGTACATGGCATTGATGATAGTGTTAGAAATCGAAAAATTGCGTAGGATTATAATTACAATGTGTTTTAATAGTCGACCTCCTAAGCTAATTTCCTATAGTCTGTATATACAATGTGTTTTGGATCGGACTTTCGATATTTTATCCACGTATTTTACTTCTAAATTTATCGACAAAAAACCAAACAATGGGGGGTCGCACCCATAACCCCTCTGAATGAGAGCCATTTTAAAATTTCATATCTCGCATTTTTACGAGTTTCTTTTTTTATGATCTTATGTTATCCACATATTTGAAAGTTACCTTATTTTAAAGATGATAAAATTTGTAACCATTTAAAACAAAATTTGACAAAAATTAAAAAAATTAGTCATTATTTTTCAATTTCGACTCTTATTGTTAGACCCGTTTTTAAATTATTAGCGAGAATACCAGTAATAATTTGACGTTTATTCGTATTCGCCAAAGAAACACAGTACAACACAGCGATGAAGAGATAGGCAATTATCGCTTTGTCTCCCCGTTTGCAGATTTTCGTCCTTCGCCGCTGCGGGGATATATATCGTTTCAAACAATAAAAGTGTTAGTTTTTCATTCGAAAAAGCAAGATTTTGCCCGACATTGCTATAAATGTGCAAACTAATTCTTTTGCATTGGCATCCCGAATTTTAAAATTAATAACGGTTGTTCACTTTGGAAAGGATGCTCCAAAAAGTAAATTAATACCTAGGGCAAGATGCTTGAAAAGAGCAAGACGTAGGTACCCAACAGTTAGCCTTCGTTGAAATCATTCTTGAACGTGCATATCTACTATGCGTTCCAAATAAGAATAGGACTGTCAAGACGACATATTGCTCCGCATTTTGCCAAAACTTCGTAAGTGATGAGTAAGGTGTGCAAAAAAATTCTAACAAAGAAATACTTAAGAAAAATTAATTTCATTCTAATTGGTAATTTTTTATTTAGATTCCCATCAGATTATGTAACCATGTATTAAAATAAGGTGTAAAATAACTAACACGACTTTTATATATACGTATATTTAGATGAACGTCTAGACTGTTATATTTTACTGATTTCTAATGATGAATATTATATTTTAATACTTTTTAGCCTATTCTGGACAAAGACAACCTCGCAGTCGGGGCAAGTGCCCAGGGCGGCAAATGTTTTAGGGCGGCAAAATTTTGAAAGTGAAAAATTTTTTTTTAGTCTTATCGAGATTCCCAAATATAATTAATTAATTCTATTAATTTATAATTTTTTGTTTAATTGATCATTCAAGAAATTCAATTCATTCATTATTTATGAATTATAATTTTGGCACTTTTTTAGTAAAAATTAATGATCAAAATGATTTAATCAAAAAGATTAAATCATTTTGATCATTGAGAAAAATTGAAAAAAATTCGGAATTATTTTTTGCATTTCTTAAAACATCAACTTTAACAATCAATCAATTAAAAAAAATGTTATAATTTATCGATTTCACCAATTAATTTTAATTTAAACGAAAAGTCGTATATTTTTTTTACACGCTTTTTATTAGGTTCACTTGTATGTATGTTTGTATGTTTGTAACCGACTTCTTTGGGCGCGATTTTGACCCTCTTTAAACGGCCAGATTTGGTTCAAACTTTGTAGATTTATCGAGGACCGATGACAATACACATAATTTGATAAAATTATTCCATTTTTCAATTTGCAAAATATGATTTTTGTTAATTTATATAATTTTCATCTATAGTCGATAAGGTAAGAAACTTAATTTTAATTTTTTATAATTTTTCTCTACAGTCGATAAGACAGGACTTGATGTTAATTTTAATTTCCAATAATTATATTTAGCCGATTTCTCTAATATTGAATACTTTAACGTTTAGATTGCGAAGATTCAATCGACCAATTCGCAATTCAAAAAGACGTGTCTGCCTGTGAAAAAATTGATATATTATAATTCTGAGTCACCCTTAGTGCCAAATTTACAATAGTTAGAAAAAAAAAACAAATATTTATTTATGTTTTTAGAATATATAATATAATAAAGATTCTGCAATAAATTAGTTATTTTAAGTTTTAAAAATGAAATACATAAACTATAAGTTTAAGGGGGGAAATACGTGTAGAAGGCCGTTTTCATGCTGATTTTTACTAATTTTTTTAAGGTATAAAAAATTAATATTATTGATTGAAAATATCAGGTTATTTCATACATATATTTATGAGTATTTATTCGTATTAAACAACAATATCAACAACTTATCAATAGCACAGAAAAATTGTTTAAATAAAAATGTCGCTTATGATGGAGGTCCATATTCAGCGTAATTGTAATTGTAAAAGAAAATTAATTTTCCTGTGCCATTGATTTCAGACAAAAATTATAGCTTCTATAGTGCACACCAACTGTTAAGTCGGAAGACAACCTACGATGTGTATCAGCCGAAATCTCCGCTACTTTTCATGTTATATTGTCGTAAAATATGGAAAAATATAAATATATGTATGAAATAACCTGATAGTTTCAATATATAACATTAGTTTTCATACCTTAAAAAAAGTAATAAAAATCAGCATAAAAACCTCTTTCTACACGTATTTCCCCCCTTAAGTAAAATTCTAGTAATAGGGCGGATTTTTTTCCGGTGCCCAGGAGCGGCATTGAGTTTAAATCCCGCCCTGCACTTGTGGTATGAAGTTGATAACAAGCGCGATCCTATTCTTAGTTGGAACGCATAGTAATTTTAGATAATATATCTATATGTTGAGTTACATTTCACTAGCTTTTGCCCGCAACTTCTTCCGCGCGGACTTTATTTACTCCGCACAGCTCCTCCCCTGTAGGTGATAGCGTGATAATATGTAGCCTATATGTTGACCCGACCTGTTAGTAATATTCATGCAAAATTTGAAGTAAATCCATGCAGTACTTTTTGAGCTTACCCCAGATATACATACAGACAAACAGACATACAGACAAACAGACAAAAATTCTAAAAACTATATTTTTGGCTTCAATATCAATTGTAGATCACGCCCCAAGTATTATTTAAAAAATATTCAATGTACAGTTTTGACTTTCCTACGATTTTATTATATGTATAGATTATGAAAATTAATAAAATGTAGAATATTATAAAGAATAAAATAAAGTTGTTAGAATAATCGTTTTAGTCATATTGAGCAATGTGAATAAAGTATACTAATGTAATATAAATTGATTACGTAGTTTTAATTAATAAAGGCAATTCCTAATAATATTTAAGACAAGGGCCGTTGTCCACATTATGTAATAATACATCGTGTTCTCTCATGAGTGGGAGAGCATATTTAATTGCTAAATGTAGGGTATCTCCAACAAAATATTTTTCAAAACAAAATAATCCGACGAAATTACACTTTTTTTTCTTTAAAAATTTGGCAAACGTGTAAATATCATTATAAAGTCGAGCCACGATAAAGCCGGCACTTCCTTTAATTAAGCTTATAACCATTAAAACTCGGCGTAATGCCAGTGAGTCTAAATAGCGGCCCAAATAGCTGTTGTTGAACCTGTGGCTATTCCCTGCGGTTTCACCCACATTTAATCCGCTTCTAATAGTTGCAGTGTCATGGTATGTATTTTATAACTTTCAATAATTAATAGGTTATTAAATTCACAAAGAAATAAAAAAATCGTTTCGCTAATTTAGCGTGTCTAAACAATAAGGGACATTAGTATAATGTTTCTTTTATTCATAAGATGGCAAAAAAATAGGTAGTTCTTTTGAAGATACAGTGACACCATCGCCTGTACACTAATGTTATATATAGTGCGTTACTATCCATGTGTCGGTATCTAATATCATAGAAATAAGCTTAGGTACACTTCAAACCGGAAGACGACAGCGACAGTTATTCCGGGCCCCTTTGAAGAATATACTACATGCCGTTCTGCCAGGCAGATTGTAAAAGGCGACCGATTGGGTATACGAGTCACTACCATCGTGGGTAATGGTAGTAGAATTTTGCATTGTCTCGCCCGTGTCTGGTACCACCGGCTTACCTATTCCTGCCGCAATAGCGTCAGTGCTTGTCACTGTCGTGTTCCAGTTTGGAGGATAAGGTAGCCGGTAAACTTATGCATGTGGCATTAGACCTCGCCACAAGATCACGCACCGTTAACATCTTTGATGTCTATAGGCAATGGTTGACTCTTTCCATCAGGAAACCCATCTGCTTGTTAGCTGTCTTATGATATAAAAAAACACTTAAGTCCGGAGAAGGGTTCAGCAGAACTCAACCATATATTAAACAGAATCGTAGTGACACGTGACGATCGTTCGTTTTTTACGAACTGCCTGTCAATAAGTAAGTGCTGAAGACGGCTAAGAGTCACTCATGAGTTCAGCAAGTCGCTGTTTCTATATAATAAAATTCGATACTTATGCGCGGGTGTCTATACTAAACATTTTTTTGGATAATAATTAGATCAAAATTTAAGTACCTATTTTTTATAAATTCGGTGGTACCTATGTGCAATCTCTTACCAGTCAGCCTGTGTATGTATACAACCTCAATATATAAATAATTTAAGTGTCAAGTTGTTTGAATGGACTCGGAAAATTAAACTCAGGCACTCATTAATGTATTCCGAAGTTGATTCCGCTAGACGATTGATGAAAATAAGCTTTCTGTGATAATAAATGATTTAATGAATATAGATAGGGCTATCCAGAATTGAATTACAAACAGATAGATAAACGTACTCGTATTAATTAATGATAATGCAGAGTTATGTTGCAAGCAAACGTTAACTTTACCTGTATTTTATAACATTCATCTGACTTAACACTGTGGATATCCGAACTTAGCTTATGTCATAATATGTATATTATCTAGGTTTTTATATGCTTTGAACATAGGTATATTACACGTCCAGATATGATAATTTGGCACTAAAAAGTGTCCCCATTAAAAGTCTACTAAATTTGGTAGACTTGGTGATACATCAGATAGTGTCATTTTAACAATCATAGAAGAACGAGCTGAAGGAAAATTATTAGTGATGGGCCGAATGTGGTTTGAACCGAATTCGAACTTCGGCCGAACATTCGGTGCAAATAAGAAATTCGGCCGAAATTCGGCCGAACTTCGGTTTAATTTTGGGGCGCTTTCTTAAAAGCACGTCGTGACTTTTACTAATTTGCTTAAAATTTAGTTTACTATTTACTACTAGCTATTATATTGTCCGCGGCTTCGCTCGCGTAAAGTAAGAGAAAAATGTAACCTATGTCACTCCATCCCTTCAACTATCTCCACTGAAAAAATCACGTCAATTCGTCGCTCTGTTTTGCCGTGAAAGACGGACAAACAAACAGATACACTTTCCCATTTATAATTTTAGTATGGATATATAGGATATCGTTAATGGGTTTCGCAACGCACTTGAATTAGTGACGTAACAGGAAAATTTTGATACATTGAGTTACATTGTTTCAATTTAGGCATGGATTTTTATTTTTAACTTTCTGCTACGTAGGTATATATACGTAGATAAGGAAGTTACTGATTTTGCCCCGTTTTTTGAAAATCGAGTTTCACCAGATCTCCACGTTTTGAGGTCCTAGAAATCTTTTCCGACTATTTTCACAATGAGGTCAGCATGCCTGTATATATGTGTATGTGTATATGTAAACATCTCGTAACTTTGTACATAAATAACATACATAAATAAATAACTTTGTGCATAAATAACATACATAAATAAATAACTTTGTATAATCTAAGTACATAAATGTATAGATTAGGTACAGAATGTAATCAGCTCTATTCCTACAAAAACTGCGTTCAATGCATTAACTGCATCAAAATCGGTTTTTCCGCTCAAGAGCTATCGTTGACGAAAAACTTCAGAAAATTGTTTTTTGATATAACTTGGTAATTTGTCTAACTAATTTTTTTTGACCTTCCACAATAGTTAAGTGCTTAAAAAACTACGTCAAATTTAGTTTCAAGAAACGAAATGGAATCGAATTTTCAAAAGTTACAACTTTTTTAATATTAATATTTTGTTGTTTACAGAAAACTTCTTAATATTTTTAAAATAACTTTCCGGCTAATACACTGCTTGATTTAAAAATCTAACCAGCATTTCTTTCTAAAAATCTGCGTCAAATATTGTAAATTATATCAAAACCGGTTTATCCGTTTGGGAGTTATCGTTGACGAAAATTTAGGAAAAAGTGTTTTATTTATATAAAATATATTTATATAAAATAAGAGACTTTTTGACCAAAACTTGTTTGAAGATCAAACCTTTTACAATATTGTCGTACTCTAAACAATTACGTCAAATATAGTTTCAAGAATCAAAATCGAATCAAGTTTTCAAAAGTTATAACTTTTGAATAATAAAATTTTGCTGATTACATACAACTTACTTAATATTTTTAAAATAACTCTTAGGCTTATACATCGATTCACTTAAAAAATCTAATCAACTGTTCTCTTTATAAATAGCGTCAAATACCGTCAATTGGATGAAAATCGTTTTATTAGGATTTATTATAACGAAAATTTTTGATAACAAATTTTGATATTACTTCAACATATTTTAGCCTATATAGCTCAAAAACATTTAAGAGCTCAAAAATTTCGTTGCATGCCATTTGAAGGATGAAAATCGATTATCGTTTTCAAAATATACAGCTTTTTAAAAATGAAATTGCTGTCATTTATAACAAAAGTCAGAATTTTGAACCTTGAATAAAAATGCTTAGGTATGGTTTTTGTTCCTTTGAGCCTAAAATACCTCAATTTAGCGGGAAGTTTCAAGGATAGCCTGCAGGGTCAACTGACTTACCTATTTTTTTACCTTTTCTTCGACATTTTTTAACCTACCGATTTTCGAGCTAATAAAACCACTTAAAGGTAAAAATTACGTTGAAAGCGATTAAAAAGATCTAAATCATCATGTTTTAGAATATATGCATCTTCATCTATATCAAACTTTTGATTTTTATCTTCCCGCTAAGTATGGAACATTTTCTGACTATTTTCGCGATGACGTCAGTGTGTCTGTATGTAGGCATGTGTGTGTGAGAGAGAGTGTGTAGTTGTATGTATGTGTGTATGTAAACATTTTATAGCTTTTGAACGGCTTGACCGATCGAAACGCAGTTAATGGCATTGAATTAGATTCTGCTCAACTTAGACTTCCCAACAATTTTAACCAATTCGGACTAGAATATTTTGAGAAATTTTGAAAAAATCGCAAAAATATTGACGAAACCTATTTTTTTAATATAACTTCAAGATTAATGTATCGATTGACTATAACATTTTATCAGCTCTTTTTTTTAAAAACTGCGTCTAATTCATAAATTTTATCATGATCGGTTAATCCGTTCGGAAGTTATTGTTGACGAAAAAATTTGGAAAAGTGTTTTTTCGACATAAATTCGAAATTTTTTCAAATACAGTTTCAAAAATCAAAATTAAATCAACTTTTCAAAAGTTACGGCTGTTCAAAAATTAATATTTTGTTGTTTACAGCAAACTTAGCATTTTTAAAATGACTTTCAGACTAATATACCGATTGACTTAAAAGTCTAATCAGCTTTGCTTTCTATAAATTGTGTCAAATAAGCAAATTGCATCAAAATTGGTCGATTTATCTGGTATTTAGTAATATCGAAAATTAAAAAATAATAATTTATATTGCTTCGACATTTCTGAGTTTGTAGATTATGTAGCTATGAAAACATTTTATAGGTCAAAAATTGCGTTAAATGCCATACGAAAGACAAAAATCAATCATCGTTTTTAAAATATATAGCATTTCAAAAATTTTGAAATTACTGTCATTTACGACTTCTATGTACTAACGAATATTTGTAATAAATTTAAGATTTTTTAAATCTGAAAAAATCTGTGATATGCTAAGATATAGATAAAGATCTAGCGGGAAGTTTCAGGAATGAGCTGCCGGGTCACTCGATTTACATTTTTTTTTGAACTCTTCGAACTCAAAAATCTATGCTGAAGTTTTTCATTTTTGTTTTTATGTTTTTTTATTTAGGGGGATGTTTTAGGGATGGCCTGCTAGTTCAACTGTTTTACGGATTTTTTTCGAAAGTATAGTATAGCCTATGTGACTCGGGAATGACTTTAATATCTTTCTAATGGTGAAAGATTTTTTCAAATCGGTTTAGTAGTTTTTGAGTTTAGATGATACAATATATAAAAATATAGAATACAAATCTTTCCTCTTTGTAGCTCATTAGCGTAGATTTCAAGCAAAATAGTGCAAGAAGATACTTTTTTCTAGTGCCGAATGTTCGGCATTTAAACCGAATTTCGGCCGAATGTCGAAGTTCGGTTCAAGCTGCCGAAATTCGGTTAAACCGAATGTAAAACGAATTTCGGCCCATCCCTAAAAATTATAAAATATGCCGGTTTGTAATGACAAAATGTTGTCGCAATTATACTCAACGGCTTTGAATAAATGATTAAATATTACTGGACAAACTAAATAGAGATACCACGAAAAGTGATTGCGCTGAATACAAAAAGTTCCCATTGGATTGGATTGGTCTAGTGCGACGGTGTCGGCGTTGACCACATGAAGTTCCGGGTTCCCAGTTTCCGGGTCGGGCAATTCAAACAATGCGTTTGTACGGTTTTCTGATAAAAGCACCGTTGCCCAGGATTGAAAAAGAGCCCGGTTGGCAATAGGCTTGCCACCTATCAATCACATAATGAGACTAAGTATCTTCGGCTAATCGTGGGTGCAGTGGTTGTGCCTCTGCCTTCCTTTTCGGAGACATGGGCGTGAAAATGCTTTTTCAGTATACTGAATATCAGATCAGGCCCTTAGCCGAATACCGAATTTTCATGCTCCGAATATTCGGTGGCGTATTTGTTTCATTAGCAAGTTTATTGTGTCACACCCTTGGTCACACCACATTTATTTAATGACATATTGAAAAATTAAAAACTACAAATGTGATTTAGCGCTTAATCTGAGCCTGGGAAATCTAAAAAAAATTTAAAAAAAACAGATGAAAATTTGAACATGGATTAGAACATGAACGTGAGACTTTCCTTCTGACCTGAAAAGAATAGATATAGTAGAAAAGGTGCATGAAAAGATTAATTAGTAGAGTTTTCATTAAATGAACAACCGCTGACGTTATTTTAATCAAAAATAAAATATAGTTATACTATACATATAAATAAATAATATTATATATTTAATGTAAAATAAAGTTACATACATAAGTATACGCATATATACATAATATATTACTTTCAGTAATTAAATAAACATAAATATAAGGCAATAAATCTTATATATAAAAATCAATTGTTGTTCGTTAGTCTCGCTAAAACTCGAGAACGGCTGGACCGATTTGGCTAATTTTGGTTTTGAATTAATTGTTGAAGTCCAGGGAAGGCACAAAAGGTGAGAAAATATAGAAAAAAAAATAAGAGTAGCTAAAAAGGCAGAACAACGTTCGCCGGGTCAGCTAGTATATACATAAAATAAAGTCAGTGTTAATCCAATAGGAACTTTTTGACTGAGCGCTTAAAAGTGAATGTGGAGGGACTATTCCTAATATCATTCGGGAGAGCATTCCAAAGTCTCACTGCTTGGGATACAAATGACTGAGAGACGAAATCGGTACGACAGAAAGGGACTTGAAGGGATCTTAATGTATAAATAATTTACGTGTCACGCGTTGTCCGCGATGGACTCCGAATAGGGGCATAGATACTACCGTATTTGCCGTATCAATTATACGGGGCCCCTGGGCCACTGGACCAACTAGCGTAAGCAAAAGACGAAGAGTGGCAAGACTAAGGAGAGCCGGAAGGTCACAAACAGTAAGGTGGAGTCTTGTCGACCTGGCAAGGACGAGAGCAGGAGGTGCGATGAGGAGGGCTTCACACTGGTGGAGAGAAGAAGAAAGAAGCCCACCGCCCGCAACAATCGCGGCACCGCGCCATATGTACCCGAGCTGCGTCTGCGGAGCGAAGTCCCCGCAACGCCCTTGTACATATCTCGTCTGCACTGGTCCATGAATGTCGAGGACGTCGTGGACTACATCAGTAAGAAGACGTCTCTCCACTTGAGGGTCGAGCGTCTGCAGTCTCGCCACAAGGTCAACTTTAGTTCTTTTATGGTGAGAGTACCGATGCATCTCCTGTCGACCTTTGAGGTGGGGGAATTCTGGCCTACTGGTGTAGTCTACCGAAGGTTCCGGGGGAGACTCCGGAATGAAGTGCGTGTTACGTCGCCGTCAATACGTGACAAAGTGTAGTTTTTAAGTATATTATATTAATATGTATGTTAGTCTATAAGGTATTTATAATATGGGCCATGTTGCCTGAATTAAATGATTATTATTATTATTATTATTATTATTATACTTTACTGTTTCTCAGGTTTGGCCTGGTAATATAAGTTAACACGGGTTTTAGCCAAGTGCTAACCCAAATTTGGGTCATTTACATTTAAACTGTTTTGATGAGGAACAATTTCATTACCCGAACTAAGCTGCAAGAATTTTCGGACGGTACGGCATGTGTTGAGTATGGCGGCTTTCTGTAGAGTGATGTAGGTATTTTTGGGTAGGTTTAAAATTTTTAAAGCATTGTGCAAAAGTGTGGGTATAACGCCAGTGTTCGATACTACTATTGGTACTATTGTAACTCTATCCATTTTCCAGACATTTCTTATTTCCTCTTGTAATTCTGTGTATTTTCTAATCTTTTCTGTAATAGTTGCTTGTATATTGTTTGTGTTAGGTACGGCTACGTCGATGATGTATGTATGTCTGTTCTGTTTGTCTACTAGCGTAATGTCTGGGCGGTTATTGTATATAGTATGGTCGGTAATAATAGTGCGGTCAAAGTACAATTTGTGTGTGGAGCTGTCGAGAACATGTTGAGGGATGTAGTTATAGTATGGAGCGGGTGGACCTTGGATGAGCGAGTATTTATATGCAAGTTTTTGATGCAGTATGTTAGCAAGTTGGTTGTGACGGTGGGTGTAATCATTTTGAGTAAGTGTTATACAACCTCCTATGATGTGTTGAATGGTGTGTTGTTTAATAATAATAATAATAATAATAATAATGTGTTATTATTATTATTATTATTTTATTTGTTTCTTTTTTTTTCTCAGATGTACTCTGGTAATATACATAATAAAACACGGGTTTTCACCAAGTGTTAAATTAATGATGACATGTTAATGTGATTATTATGGTTACTTATAACCTATTTATTTTATGTAAACATCTCACTATTGGCTAGTTCCTGCTTGAAAAAACTTACGAACAATTCGGCATGTATTTAAAATAACCGCTTTTTGTAAATTTACATATGTGTGCTTAGGAAGGTCAAGTAAGTTTAAGCTGTAAAATAACTGTTTGGGAATTACTCCAGTCGTAGATAACACTATAGGTACTATAACAACCTCAGTCATATTCCAGATTTTTTTTATTTCTTCACGGAGTTCCACATATTTTCTGAGCTTTTCGTTAATAGTTTTCTGTAAATTGTTTGTATTTGGAATGGCAATATCTATTAAATATGATTTTTTGTTAATTTTATCAACCAACACTATGTTTGGTCGATTGTGGTGTATAGTTCGGTCGGTGAGAATCGATCTATCAAAGTATAACTTGTATTTTGAGTTCTCTACAACCGCAGGTGGTGAATATTTGTAATAGGGTACATAATTACTTTTAGATAGTTTAAAAATTCCGTCAGATGACTGAAGTACATTTGTTAATAAGTTATATTTGTGTGATAGTTTCTGATGTATAATGTTTGCGGCTTGGTCATGTCGGTGTTTGTAATCATTTTGAGCTAAGGCACTGCATGCACCAGTGATGTGTTGGATAGTTTCACTTGGACCTTTACATTGTCTGCATTGATCTGTAGCTATGTTACTGAGTTTTATGATATACTTCTGATAATTTTTTGTTTCTATAACCTGGTCTTGAATCGCAATCATAAAACCCTCAGTCTCAGGAAAAAGATAACCTTGTTTGAGCCACGTGTTTGAAGCATTCTTGTCAACATTTTCCTGAGACAAGTCATGACGGTGTCTTCCGTGGAGTGTTTTACTTTCCCATACCTGGATGAGTTGTTGATTACTTTGAGTATTTTCATTGTGTTGATTTTCAGGATTTGATAAATTAAGCGGTGTATAGTGGTGATCTGCATTGATTACTGCTCGATGAATAACTGATGAGTTGCATTTTGTCCTGAAGTAAGTCCTCAAGTTTGTTATTTGTTTATTGTATAAATTTAGAATGTCAATTACACCTCTTCCTCCTTCTATGCGTGGTAGTGTTAGTCGCTGTACACAAGACTTGGGATGATGTTTTCTGTGTTTAGTTAACAGCACACGAATCATTCGTTGCAATTGAATAAGTTCAGTTCGAGACCATTTTATTACTCCAAAGGAATATGTGAGTATTGGGATGGCATAGGTGTTAATTGCCTTTGTCATGTTTCTTGAATTTAACTGTGTTTTTAGTATTGTGTTTACTCTGTCCTTAAATTGCTGCTTCAGTTTTTGTTTTATGTCTTTGTGGTGTATGTTTCTTGACTGATTATATCCTAGATATTTGTATGGATTATCATAATTTAATGACGTTATTTGGTCCCCTGATTCAAGTTCGTAGGAATATTGATGGTGTTTTCCACTTTTAATACAATTAATTTTGCATTTTTCAATCCCGAACTCCATACAAATATCTTGTGAGAAATGGGAAGTTTTATTTATCAGACAGTCAAGATCGTTTTCTGAGTTAGCATAAAGTTTTATGTCATCCATATATAAAAGATGATTAATAGTAGTGAGGTTGCTGTGTATAGTTGATTTAAAAAGATATCCTTCATTAATAGAGTTTAAATGACTTGATAGAGGGTTAAGTGCGAGGCAGAACCACAATGGACTTAGAGTATCGCCTTGAAATATTCCTCGTTTTATTTGAATTGATTCTGTTTCGATTGTTGTGTTGGGAGTATACAGGTATAATTTAGTTGTCCAATGGCACATTATGGTTTTTAAAAATGTTACGATGTTGGGGTGTACTTTATATAATTCTAAACTCTTTATTAACCATGAGTGTGGAACAGAATCATATGCTTTTTTATATTCTATATAAACACTGTAAAGTTTGGAATTGCTTTTTTTGGACCTCTCCTAGAATAGTTGAATCTATAACAAGTTGTTCTTTACAACCTTGGCTAGATTTTCTGCAGCCCTTTTGCTGTTCAGTAAGTATATTGTTCTGTTCAGTGTGCTGATATACGTATTGAGTTAGACAAGATGTAATTATTTTGTATATACTTTGTAAGCAAGTGATAGGTCTGTATTTAGCAGGGTTACCTGAGTCAGTTTGATCTTTTGATATCATATAAGTGATGCCTCTCATTACGAAACTAGGTATTTTGTGTGGTTCTAAAATAAACTCATTTATGTGGCTAAGTAGTAAATCGTGAGTATTTGTGAATTTCTTATACCAGAAGTTGTGGATATTATCAGTTCCAGGTGCTTTCCAGTTGTGGAGTTTACGCATCACATTATGAAAAACATCACTGGTAATGTATGCGAAGTCCATCTCCTTTAGATGTCTGTATCTTACTCGTTCTTCTTTAATAAATTCATTTTCATCGTTGTGTATAACTGATTCTTGCCATATACTTCCCCAAAATTGATACATTTCTTGATCTGTAGGCGTCAGTGAGTGACTAGCTTCATTACTTTGAGATGTCCTTAAAGAGCGATAAAATTGCTTTTCATTTTGATAGAATTTAAGGTTTTGTTCTTTACGGAGGGTGCAATTACAATATCTTTTAAGTCTGCTGCTGGCAACACTGAGTTTTTGTTTAAGTGTGTCTAGGACCTGTTCTGGTTGAAAATTAGGTTGATCATAAGATGAATGCGTCTGATATTGTGTTGAAATGCTTTGGACGTATGTTGTAATCTTCTGATTACGGTTTCCTTTGACAAACGCAGTTACTCTTCCTATCATCCTTCTTAGATTTAATATTTTCTTTTCTAATCTTATTTGCCATTTTGGATTTAGTTTTTTCGTAAATCTGTAGGTATTTTCTGTAGGTGGGATAGAAATTCTTGCACCATTGGCTTTTGCAGCTGTCCATGCGGCGCAATAAATGATATAATGTAAATCAAGGAAAGTATGGTTTTTATTTAAATTTTCCGGTATTAAAATGTTGTTAATATAATAAATAATATTGTAAAACTGTTTTGAGGGTTTTTGCTTTGGAATGAAAGGTCTGGAACCAGGATCTGTATCTTTAAAATAATTAATGGCCATTAAGAAAAACTGGTCCAACTTTCCGTTTCTATCTCTATATTGTATGTTTACTGCTTGGGGTTGAGATGTCTCCGGTTCGTTATACTCATGAATATCGTGTGTGGTCCAGCTGCCCTCTGACGGTGTTTCGTATAATGACTCTGTTTCTTGCGTCTCTACTTGCGTACTATTAATATTTCCAGCTAGTTCCATAGCAACCTCTTCTTTTATTTTTTTTAATCTGTTTAAAGGGATGTATTTTTTTACAATAATGGCTCGTCGTTGATCAGCGATTCGCTGTTCTGTCACATGTGACAATTCCGGAAATACTTGTATAAAAGTCTGGTGCAGTTCCTTTCTGTACGCGGTTTTATTGGTTTCTAATTGAGTTATTCTATAATAAAGGCGCATGATTGTAATATTATGCTCTTCTTTCCATTTTATTCGTTTCTGGTGTAAGTTTACGGTTTTTTCTGATGCAGGCTCTACATGTATACTTTTGTTTTGCAATTCTTTTTGTACTTCTTGGTAAATGGTATCAATAGTATTTTGGGGCAAGAGTTTTTTCTGAATAATAGCTCTACGTTGATCACCAATTCTTTGCCGAGTGACTTTCATGTCAGGGAATTTCTCAGTAAATTTTTGATGTAGTAACGGTAAGTATCCCCGTTTGTCTTTTTCTAATGAAGTTATATGTAAATAAGTGCGCCAAATGAATTTATTCATTTCAGGTGTCCATTTTTTACGCGCGGCTTTTCTGTCAGTAATGGGTGCAATATTTTCAGCAATTGCTTCTTGCACAACATCATCTGACGTAAACGATGTGGAAAATGATCTCTGAAGTGTATATGAATTTGAAGATGAAACAGGTGATTCGAATGAATTGTAGGGTGACAAAGATGAAGGCGATAATGTATGCAGCTCATTTGGCGTAATGCTGATTGCTCTCTTGCAAGTTTTGCTAGTGGTGGGCACTGGGTTAGTGTAAGATGACGACTCCTGCAGCACATCCTCTAGCGTTGGGACAAGTCTATGTGATGATGTTATTATTATTATTATTATTATTATTATTATTATTATTATTATTATTATTATTATTATTATTATTATTAAAAGTTAATAAAAACTTCCCAAATGGCAAAAGTCAAAAAAACTATTTTTTTTTTCAAACAAAGGCAAGGAGAGTGTGTTTGAAAAAATTTGGAAATAGTGACAGATGGATAATTATGATGAATAAATCTACAGTTTGGTCCAATTTAACCTGTGAATTTAACAGTAGGATAGTTTTTATCTCAATTAACCTCCGTCTCAAGTACCCCACCAAAATATTCAGTACAAGTAATTTGTATGGCAAAATAATTATGGGGTCAGCTAGTGTCATTCTAAATTTGATTCAGTGCATAAGTTTGAAAATGTAATAAAGTATTATTTAAGGTTATATTTTTTGTAAATTTATTCAAATTACAAGAAGCCAAAACGGTACTTAGATTGCCAAAACCGGTACTTCTACCATACTAATTATGTTCGTAAAAATATTTGCTTTCCTTCCCACGCATTAAATTTTTTGATTTTATTTGATCTGGATTTAAAATCAGGCACTCATTAATTTATACTGAAGTCGATTCCGCTAGACGATTGATGAAAATAAGCTTTCTATGATAATAAATGATTTAATGAATACAGATATCCAGAATTGAATTACAAACAGATAGATAAACGTACTCGTATTAATTAATGGTAATGCAGAGTTATCGTGCAAGCAAACGTTAATTTTAACTGTATTTTAGAACATTTATCTGACTACTGTGGATATCCGAACTTAGGTATCTAGGTTTTTATATGCTTTAAATATTGGGTCGGTCTAGTGCGCCGGTGTCGGCGTTGACTACATCAGGTCCAGGGCTCGATTTCCGGGTCGGGCAATTCACAAAATGTGTTTTTACTGTATTTTGATAATAACAACGTTGCCCAGGATTGGAAAAGTGTCCGGTTGGCGATAGCCTTGCCACCACCACTACATCACATTATGAGACTAAATATCTTCGACTAATCCTGGGTGCTCTGGTTGTGCCTTTGGCTACCCTTTCGGGAATATGGGCGTGAAAATACTTTTTCAGAATACCGAATATTCAGCCTCCGAATATGCGACGGCGTATTTTCTTCATTAGAAAGTTTATTGTGTCACAACATAATAATTTATGACATATTGAAAAACTAAAAACTACAAATGTCTTTTAGCGCTTAACTCGAGCTTGGAAAACCTAAAAAAACAACGAAGAATATATTCAACATGGATTAGAACTTGAACCTGAGACTTTCCCTCTGACTGGTCAGAGGGAAAGTCGCAGGTTCAAGTCCTATCATGTCAATTTTTTCGAGTAACTATAGTCTTGCTGTACAGTACTGCTGAAAATATTGCCTGAGCGACCAAAGAATATATTCCGTATCAAGAAATGCTGAAAAAATATTTTCATTCTCAACAAATTACGTCTGATTAAGTATTAACTGTGATCTTTGTGTAAAATATATTAAATTTTTGAGTAATATGGTGTAATTTTTGACGTGAATACGTCTTTAAATTTGCTTTCATATTGAGAGAGAGTTCAAGAAAACTAATAATAACAAAATTTGGGGATAAAATTTGGTATTATAGCTACATAACTATCATCAACGTCCCGAATCTAACTATACCGTTGGATGGAAGTATGGACTACGATGCTACGCGGAGGATGGAGGAGGAAGTGCCGCCTTTTTTAGGTAATTTCGTTGCGTTACAGAATTTGCATATAAGTAGTACATCTTTTTACTAGGGCTTATGAAATTTAATTAAGTTTTGTTCGACAGCTCTTTTAAAGATTTATCGACTGTGTAAGAAAAAAATATAATTTTAAACGCTTATAGCAGATATATATTATGGCATTTTAGATATATACCTAGATATATATTAAGTAAAAAATGTTTTTTTTATCGGTCAACAAGCACTTCCAAACGTCAAATCAAGATAGAAGGGACGTATACCATCTAAACGAGATTTTAAATAGCAATCTAGTTATACCCATGAACCCCTGCGAAAGATTGAAGAAGTCCCTAGAACGAAAAAGATGAGGGCGCCCGAACCGATCAACGACGACAACTGCACAACCAATGATTAATCGGTAAAGTGCGTGTTGGGCCACGCGCTATGTAGGTTTCAGAAGTTGCCCATTATAATAAGACGGACTAAAAAGAGGGCTTTTGTAATAATATTTTGTACAATAGCGTTGGGCTAGGAACATAATTATGCAGCACAAGACAGGCACCCTGACTTAAAACTGTGTTTTTAAGCAATCTCCCTAACGCTCGATTAACTAACTTTGCCCTGCACACTCTCTTCTTTCGACATCGGCGGTGTAACTTCTATCCCTGCTAAAATCACATCAGCACCTCATCCACCTTATCCAGTACTATATCATCGACCACATCGCTTTCATCCGTTCTGGTGGCTTCTCTTTCAAATACTAGAACTTTAGTTTTCTTCTCATTCAGTTGTAAGCCCATATTCTTATAAACATCATTCATAACTGTGACTAGTGCTTAAAGCTCAGATGTAGTTGAGTCTAAAAGTACAGCGTTATCTGCATAAATTAGGCAGTTTACCACGAGATCACTCATGCGCATTCCCCCATTTAATGAATCTTTGTAGATACTTATGTAGGATAAATAGGCGAGCTGACAACACACAATCCTGCCTGACGCTAATATTGACATCGAACCAGGGCAATATGTTGTCTTCTACCCAAAGCCTATCCACGCCATACTCAACCATACCATAATATTTCATACCAGGAACTAATGGTGACGATAAAAAATACTTACTCCGGTGCCTACATGATCGTGGGCACACCAGAGCACAGAGCAATATTGTCACCGGGGAGATTAGTAGTTTCTCTACCTTACGCTTAGTTTCTATTACACATAAAACATCCAGCATCTCTAATTCGTTGCATCTATAAATTCGTGCATCTTATCTTACAAGTAAACTTTTGTACTATGGTTTCATTCTATGAACATTCAACCTATTTAACGTCCATGACGATTATATCCATACCACAAGTTCGTCGCCCACAAATCTTTTTCCAAGTTCAATTTATTGGTCAAATATTACTCAAACACTTGTAAAGCCTGCCTAGCCGTAATAGTTTTCCTTTTAATTTTATTATATTTACTACTAGCGGCCCGCCCCGGCTTCGCACGGGATAAAAATGATTAAAATCGATCCAGTCATAGAATAATAACGCGTTATTACTCTAAGGATCCAGTAGTTTTGATTTATTTATTACTGTCCGTGGACGGCACGCGTTAAATTTGGAGTAAAACAATTCCCCTTTCCCTATACCATGAAGATTTCTTGCTATCTTTGGAATATCTAAATTCATATAGGCACTACATTTTTAGTTTTTACATTTTTACCTATTTCTTTTATTTTTACAATTAATATATTACAGAATGTCTTTATATACAACGTTCACAGCTTTTTTGCCATTAGACAAACATGTTTCCCTATACCACGAAGATTTCCTGCTATCTTTGGAATATCTAAATTCGTATAGGTTTTTTATTTTTTACTATTTTAGTTTTTACATTTTACCTAATTCTTTAATTTTTACAATTAATATATTACAGAATGTCTTTATATACAACGTTCACAGCTTCGTTGCCATTAGACAATACAAACATGTTTCCCTATACCACGAAGATTTCCTGCTATCTTTGGAATATCTGAATTCATATAGGTACTACATTTTTAGTTTTTACATTTTACCTATTTCTTTTATTTTTACAATTAATATATTACAGAATGTCTTTATATACAACGTTCACAGCTTTCTTGCCATTAGACAATACAAACATGTTTCCCTATACCATGAAGATTTCCTGCTATCTTTGGAATATCTAAATTCATATAGGTACTACATTTTTAGTTTTTATATTTTACCTATTTCTTTTATTTTTACAATTGATATATTACAGAATGTCTTTATATACAACGTTCACAGCTTTCTTGCCATTAGACAATACAAACATGTTTTCTTTAGAGGTTACTCTTGGAAGAGCGATATATAGTTGGCCATGTGAAAAACAGTCAACGCTCAAATCTAAGCCTGCAACGTTGAAGGTTTGACCCTGCGATATATTAAGGCGGGGCATCGGAGCAAACGAGAAAAAATGTGTAAACGGCTACGGGCCTACGGGCTATCCCTGAAACTTCTCACTAAATTAAGGTATTTTAAGCTCAAAAGAGTAAAAACATAAGCATAGATTTTTCAGCTCAAACATTTATTTTGTTAAAAATGGCAGTATTATTAATTTTTGAAAAGCTGTATATTTGAAAACGATGATGGCAGTCAACTCAATTTTTGAGATCTATAATTTTATTTTGGTGTTTTTTCAAAATTTCTCAATATCTCCTGGACCGAATCGCTTCAAATTTTCAGGAAGTCTAAGTTGAGCGGAATCCAATCGAATGCCATCAACCGCGTTGCGATCGGTCAAACCGTTCAAAAGTTATGAGATATTTACATACACACTTACACACACACACACACACACACACACACACACATAAACAAACACACACACACACATACAAACATACATACTGACGTCATCGTGAAAATAGTCGGAAAAGATTCCTAGGACCTCAAAACATGGACATCTGCTGACAACTCGATTTTCGAAAATCGGAGTAAAATCAGTAACTTCCTTATCTACATATGTAGTGGGAAGTAAAAAACTGGTTTGCTAAATCACGTTTTTTTACATTAATTGTCAAATAACAATCTTACAAAAAGTATACGATATACCTGAAGATATTATCTAAGGAATGTGCTAACTTATTACATGATAGAATGTACTTTACTTGATCATATAAAATTCAGAAAACAGGCTAAAAAAATCTCTAAAACAAATAATTTGTTAATACTATTTCTAATCTTCGACATGATTTTTATATGGTGATATTTAGTTTAAAAAAAAGAATGTACTAAATTTTGGTTTTCAACTGCAGTCCTATATTTATTTATCCGAAAATTAACACGGTTCACAGCGCGGCGGCGGTTTAACTGAACATACCGCGCGCGCGTCGCCACAGGCCCGTAAACTCGGAACCGCTATGCCCCTGCATTTTAAATCTGTAATATCTTCGAAAATATTCATTTAAATTACATGCTGTAAACGGCCATATTGATCTATATTAAATCAACAATATATTTAAGGTATTTAATTGGATAAGAATTAGTGCTATATTGCTTAAAATTGCTTCGAAAAAAGCTATTATTTCTCGTAAAAAGTAAATGACAAAAAATGCTATTGTGGGTTATCCAAAAGACATAGACATATACCATCGCGGAGTTTTCTGTAGACCTTTTCAAGATGTACAAATACTTAGTACATTATTTTGATAAATCTCGTAGGGTTTAGCCTGCGTTTGCAATGTAAGCGGAAAGAAATATAATTATTTACGACATGACATCAGAAAACTTTAATTGCAGTATTTCTCTACAATATATTGAATCTTATTATACATATAAACCTTCCTCTTTAATCACTCTATCTATTAAAATAAACCGCATCATAATCCGTTGCGTAGTTTTAAAGATTTAAGCATACATAGGGACATAGGGACAGACAGAGAAAGCGACTTTGTTTTATAATATGTAGTGACTACAGAGAACTTTCTCCCATTCCCAAAACCAACCGTTAGGTGGCAGAGGGGGGAAGACTCTTGGCCCTAGTAAAAATTAGCACCTTAAAGCCCAATCGAGAAATTGTTTTTACAAACCAACAACATTTTTAAACACCTATTTAACGATGTCCATCACGAAACTTAACGATACCATGGTGTACAGAAGAAAAAAAATTAACATCGTCACTTTACATTAAAGGAGCTTATCTAAAAAAATGTTGTCGTGACTAATATGTATATTCATGCCAAAATTACACCTAGTACTAAGGATCTCTGAACTAGACTGCGGGCGGACGGACGGACAAACAGACGGACAGAAGGACAGAGGGACATAGCGAACGAATTTACTTCGGAACCCAAAAAAATGATACCGAAAAATATGACCTGACATGTATTCACGTAAAACACACGGCTGTGTCCACGACACAGCCACAGCCCGTTTTTCTCAAGATTACGCATTCGGAATTCATCTGAACAGTTTGAAATATTTGCGCGAATACCGAATCCCAAAGAAAGTCGCAGAATAAGCCGAATATCTAATAGCAACCGAATATTCATGGCATCTCTAAAATTAAATCAAAGGAAGTTTTTTTATAATGCAGCAAAACGTATGATGGGCAACAGATGACTCCTAAAATTTAAAAGGGACAATATCTATACATATAATAAAATCGTAGGAAAGTCAAAATTGTACATTGAATATTTTTTTAAAAGAATACTTTGGGCGTGATCTACAATCGATATCGAAGCCAAAAATATAGTTTTTAGAATTTTTATCTGTTTGTCTGTTTATCTGTTAGTCTGTTTGTCTGTATGTATGTCCGGGGTAAACTCAAAAAGTACTGCATAAATTTACTTCAAATTTTGCAAGAATATAACTAACAGGTCGGGTCAACATAATACCTACATATTATCACGCTATCACCTACGGGGGAGGAGCAGTGCGGAGTAAACGAAGTCCGCGCGGACGAAGTCGCTGGCAACAGCTAGTAGTCTATAATAACAAATTAATTTAATGATGCGTCGCC
This sequence comes from Apodemia mormo, assembly GCA_036924255.1. Classification (NCBI taxonomy): domain Eukaryota; kingdom Metazoa; phylum Arthropoda; class Insecta; order Lepidoptera; family Riodinidae; genus Apodemia; species Apodemia mormo. The sequence continues at coordinate 8,512,570 of JAUPFN010000010.1, read as the reverse complement.
ATTGGTAAGGTAGGGACGTACTTCCATCCAAATATGTTCCTCACTAATCGAGGGATATATTTTCCTAAATTTGGAAGTCGTTGAAAGCCGCCAAGATTACTTTCATGGAGGCACATCTGCATCTATACAACTATTAACTAATTAACTAATATAAAATATATGTGGCGCGCTACGGAATATATGTGGCGTAACGCTCACTGACTGGGCTTTTAATATTAAAGTGGGAGAGGTTAAGTCTGAACGGGTTTGAAAGAAAGTTTGATGTAAAAATGAGAAAGGACACGCTCTGTGGATTCGGTTATGAAGGAAAAATGGCAGATGAAAGGTTAATAAAACAGCAAACAGTTAGCTCTCGATGGTAAGAGAAACCATCTCATGTAGACACCAAAGACGTTAATGGTGGGTTGCTATTCGTGTGGCGGGATGGTAATGCCACATGCATAAGTTTAACGACTACTTTACCCTCCAGACTGAGACACGACATTAAATAATTACTATAATTTTCTATACATTTTATTTCCTGGGTTCTCCCCAGAGTTCAAGTGAATTCCCCCTTGCAATCTGTTGCCGGCGCCCATGACCATTTAGTTTTTAATAAAAGCAACTGTTAGACCCATGGATTAAATGGATACGCCTTTATAGGCTTTCAAGAATTTCTTAGTTTATGAGCGTAGCTTACAATTACATACAGATTACAGAAATATAAAGTTATACTACCTACTAATAAAATAAAATTTCAAGGGTAATTTTTAAACGATACAGTAAAACCGTACAACATGGTTTATTTCTATTTTTTCACAATATAATATATCTACAAATGTAGTACAATTTTGACAGTGATAGGAGCGTTAGCTCATATGTGCGGCGATACGTTTTCTTCCCCATGCCGTGTCTATTAGTATTCATGTGGTCTGTGGTTACACCTCATAGGCGGTTGCATTATAAAAAATTTTGGTTAATCCGAAGGAAACAATATACAGCTTGTAAGGGACGGTCTATTGAAAATCGAAACCATGGATTTGAATCATGATTCTAAGATGAAAACCGTCACAAATTTTTGTAGGAAAATTTGATTTTTTCTAATTTTTTTTACTTTAACATTGTGTGATTCGATTTATTATAATACCCTACAGTACTTATTCTAAAAAATAGTGAAATTTACGGAAATACACAAAATAAGCAATATATTACGCGCCACACACCGCGCAGTATAAACGGTTGATTCAACCGCGGCCGGGTGCGACTAGTCGGTGCATTTTACGCTTTACATTGATGGCGTGAAAATTAGAAAATATCATAAAATGCAAATTTTGCATTTGCCATCATTGACTTACTAATATATATGTTAATAATTGCCATAAAAGGGGAATTGCCATTTTAACTACAACGTATAAATGGATTGTTTTTTTTTTAATTTTTCGATACATCGTCTCTACCACGCTGTATTTTCCCGAGATAAAAAATATTCTACGTCCTATTCCAGGTCTCAACTCCTAAAATACCTGTGTGCCAAATTTTATTCAAATCAATCTAATATTTATCGCGTAAATAAGTATCAAACACACAAACTTTCATATAGCTATATTTCATATAGCTTTCATATAGCAATAAGCTGTTGCCCTCAACTTCGTTCGCGCGGACTTCGTTTACTCCGTACAGCTCCTCCCCCGTGGGTGATAGCGTGATAATATGTAACATATATGTTGTCCCGACATGTTAGTAATATTCATGTAAAATTTGAAGTAAATCCATGCAGTAGCAGATGTCTTTTTGAGTTTACCCCGGACATACATACAGAAAAACAGACAAAAATTCTAATTACTATATTTATAGCTTAGATATCGATTGTAGATCACGCCCCAAGTATTCTTTCAAAAATGTATTCAATGTACAGTTTTGACTTTCCTGCGATTTTATTACATGTATAGATGTTAATGGGATTAAATAAGATATCCATACTAATTCATGTTACATACTAACATTATAAATGCGCAAGTCTGTCTATCTGACTGTTATGCTTTCACGGCTAAACCGATGAACCGATTTTAATAAAATTTGACATGAAGATAGTTGAAGATCCGGGGTCAAATACAGACAAACATTAAAAAAAAACAACCCTAATAGGCTGAAATAGGGGATGAAAGTTTGTACGAAAAGCTATATGTACATGTTAATCAAGCATGACGTCCATAAGCAGGCGCTCTCGCAGGTAAAGCTGCCTGGGTCAGTTAGTCCATGCCAATATTATAAATGCGAAAGTAACTGTCTGTCTGTCTGTCTCTTCTTCACGCCTAAACCACCGAGCCGGTTTGGATGAAATTTGGTACTAGATAATCTGAGATCCGAGGAAGGACATAGAATAGTTTTTATCCCGGAAATCCCACGGGAACGGGAACTATGTGGGTAAAACCCCGGGACTTTTATTTTAGAAATTTTACTACGCGTACGATGTCGCTGGCACAGCTAGTATAGAATAAAACAAAGTTGTGGGTTGTTTTTTGTTCGGGAATTGGCTTAGTCTCGACTCTTGTTAATTGCCTCTCACGCTTGGATTGCTCTGTAAATAGCCACGAGTTTCGTAATATACTGCATTGCTGCAAAAATACAGACACCAGCTAAAATACTTAAATAACCTACACATAGGTAATTTTTCGACAGTCTTAAGTAATATATTAATTAACTAGCTGACCCGGCAAACGTTGTTTTGACTTAAATATTAGGAATCCATAGCGGACAAACAACGTGACACGTAATTTATATTGGTTGGCGATAGACTTGCCACCTATCACATTTGTGGGAAGATACTTTTATATAATATATATATATATATATATATATATATATATATATATATATATATATATATATATATATATATATATATTGATTTTAATCTTCATTCATGATCATCATCATCATCCGAGTCATGGTTATTATCGTTGAACTCGTCTTCATCATCCATTGAATCGGATTCTGCAAAATGAAACGTAAATTTTAAAATATAAATAATTTGTAAATTGATTCGAACATATTCGATAAAGAATTGATTTTTAAGTCACTCACAAAAGATGGAAGTTGATCTCCTTCGAACCATTTGAAGACTAATTTGCTGTCCTGCTCAATCCAACCATACTCCAATGGGATTAAAGCAGTAGGTTGCTTTTTGTAAGCATTTTTCCAAATCATAGAAATATAATGAGCTCTCAAAAATTGTTGGTAAAGTTCACTCTTACACGGTGGAATTGAGGTTGCGTCCAAATTTTGCACTTTTTTGCTGAAATTGTCATTAATGTCTGAAGTTTTGTAATTGCAGACAAATAGTTGGAATCTTCCATCATCGAAGTCCTAAGATTTTTTGACATTGTAGAGTAGGCAAACAAATTGTTGAACAACATTAAATAGGTCTTGTATTTGGTCCTTTGTTAAATTTTCTTCACCAAGAGCAGCAAATGCTTCTTGGAATTCTGTATTTTTTTTGCAATGTAAAAGGTTTTTTCTACCTAACCTTTATATATATATATATATATATATATATATATATATATATATATATATATATATATATATATATATATGTATAATAATAACTATATTTTAATATTACAATTATTTTAATATTTTAATTACTCAGGCTTAGAGTAATAACGCTATTACGCTATTATTCTATGTATTCAGGTATAGGATAAGCTTCATTTTTTTATAATAAAATAGCAAACATGAGAATGGCTCTCCTGATGGATAAGTGCCCGGTTGGCGATAGGTTTGCCACTTATAACACTGTGGGACTACTAAGTATCTAAATACTAGCTAATCGTGCACTGGTTGTACATATATATATATATATATATATATATATATATATATATATATATATATATATATATATATATATATGTATATATATATATATATATATATATATATATATATATATATATTAATTAACTAACAATAAGAAAACACAAATCAAACATTTATATATTATTCTTCGACTAAAGACGACAAATCGCGAGTCAACCATGAATATAATTATATTTATTTGCGACATAAATGTAAATCGCACTTAAAAACGGTACCTTTTTTTATATCATAAGATACCAAATAAGCAGACGGGTCTCCTGATGGAAAGAGTCAACCATCGCCTATAGACACCAAAGATGTTAATGGTGCGTTGCTATCTCGTGGCGAGGTCTAATGCCTTCAAAGTCTATTCTTCAAAGGAGCCCGGAACCAACACGGGGAAAAATAAATAATAAATAAAAATAATCAAAATTAAGTAATTTTACATTTTGTTAGGCAAATATTTAAAACAAGCTGTGCCCGCGACTACATCCGCGTGGAAAAATTCTAAAATAAAAGTTCCGGTGTTTTACCCGTATAGTTCCCGTTTCCTTCGGATTCCCGGGATAAAAATTAACCTATGACCTTTCTCGGATTTCAAACTATACTTGTACCAAATCGGTTCCATCTTTTAGACGTGAAGAAGAGACAGACATACAGAGTTACTTTCACATGTATAACATTAGTTTGGATTTTTAAGGGATTTAGCTGTAGTTGGTACCTCATTATAAAATCAGGAGATCATTGTCGCTATAGAGCTTAAGGCCATATATACATATCAAAAATATTATGCAATTTTATGATTATGAAACATAAAAGATATTACAACACAATAAAAGAAACAATTCAAGCTTCTAGAGAACAGTAATCAAATACGATTGGCCACGCGTTCATCGGTGCCTTTAAACTCAAATTCAAATAAAATATAGTTATTCGTTACGTATATTGAAAAGCAATTTTTAACCGTTCGTCGTTTTAAATGTAGTATTCGGGTTAGATACCGTTCTGCCATTCTAGATCCAGCTAGAAGCAACAATCGTTAAGTACCAAGAAAACACAAATCAAACATTTTCAAGTAAAATTTATCCTTCTGAAGAATTAACCGTCTGTCTTTTTGCCAGGCATTTCGTGAAAGGCAAGCAATTACTCAAACATGTTACTATCATTTTTGAGTAATTGCTTCTTCAAAGTTCTTTTTTTATATCATAAGATAGCAAACAAGCAGATGGGTCTCCTGATGGAAAGAGTCAACCACCGCCTATAGACACCAAAGGTGTTAACGGTGCGTTGATATCTTGTAGCGAGGTCTAATGCCACATGCATAAGTTTACCGACTACCTTACCCTCCAAACCGAAACACGACAGTGACAAGCACTGACGCTATTGCGGCAGAAATAGGTAAGGTGGTGGTACCAGACCCGGGCGAGACAATGCAGAACTCTACCATCTGGTAGCCACGATGGTAGTGACTCGTATAACCAATCGGTTGCCTTTTACGACCTGCCTGGCAAAACGGCAGTTGGTTTATTCTTCAAAGGAGCCCGGGAACAACACGGGGAAAAGGGGTGTAAAGTCTAGATTGGTGGTGGAGTCTAAATGGGTGGATTGGTATCAAACAAAGCCTGGGAGAGACGATCTAGACTGTAGATAGCCTATTCCAGCCGCAATAGTCAGTATTATCTCTCTATTGCGTTTACGTTAACAACATATATGAAATTATTATTTGTAATATGTATGTTCCGCCGTGTTGGTCCCGGCCTCCTTTGTAGAATAGGCCAACTGCCGTTCTGCCAGGCAGGTCGTAAAAGGCGACCGATTGGCTATCGAGTCACTACCATCGTGGCTACTAGGTGGTAGAGTTCTGCATTGTCTCGCCCGGGTCTGGTACCACCGCCTTACCTATTCCTGCCGCAATAGCGTCAGTGCTTGTCGCTGTCGTGTTCCGGTTTGGAGGGTAAGGTAGCCGGTAAACTTATGCATGTGGCATTACACCTCGCCACAAGATAGCAACGCACCATTAACATCTTTGGTGTCTATAGGCGATGGTTGACTCTTTCCATCAGGAGACCCATCTGCTTGTTTGCTATCTTATGAAATAAAAAAAAAAAAAAAAAAAATGTTGAGTACTAAGCGTATACTGTTTCTAAAACAAAGTTTGAGAGACCTAAATCTATTTTAAACGACTGTATATCTAGAAACACGATGTCATTTAAAAGATGAAAGTTCGCTTGAATTACGATGTTCTGTTAATGGAAAAAACTGAAATCTAAGGCTTTCTACCTTTATAAGTTGTCAGCAATTCGATATTAATAATATACTTCTCTAATAGGAAATCATTAACAGAGACACTAGTTACGATTGATCGACTTCAGGCTTTCCCGTAGATATTATGACATTTTAAAAGTGAAACCATATTTCAATAACCTCGTTTTGTTATTTGTATGCAGTATGACGTTATTTATTTAGGGTTCTAAAGTAAACTAAGATCGCTTATAGTTTCGCTATGTCTGTCCGTCCGTCCGTCCGTGTGTCCGCACGATGATAGTTCAGAGATCCTTAGTATTAGAAAGCTGTAATTTGGCATGAATATACATATTAGTCACATCAATAATATATCAATAAAGGTAATACAAAACCTTGTTAAATATATTTTTTTCAGGGTAGCTCCCTAGATGTAAAGTGGGGATGTTATTTTTTTTCTCACGTACCCCATTGCGTGGGGTATCGTTGGATAGGCTTTTTAAAAATATTTTAAGTTTGTGAAAACAAGTTTTTCATTAAGGCATTTGTTTGTCCAATATTAAGCTTTTAAGTGCTAATTTTTGTTAGACTCAAGTGTCTCCCCCCTCTGCAGGCTGAATGGTTGGTTTTGGGGGTGGGAAAAAATCATGGTAGTAGTAATTATAATAAAATTAAAAGAAAAACTCTCACGGCTTAGCAGGCTTTACAAGTTTCTGAGTAAGTCGACCAATTTTTAAAATGTACTTAAAGAAGTTTCCATAGACGGTGAACCTGTGGTGCAGATATTTTCCGCCGTGTTGGTCCCGGCCTCCTTTGTAGAATAGGCCAACTGTCGTTCTGCCAGGCACGTCGTAAAAGGCGACCGATTGGCTATCGAGTCACTACCATCGTGGCTACTAGGTGATAGAGTTCTGCATTGTCTCGCCCGGGTCTGGTACCACCGCCTTACCTATTCCTGCCGCAATAGCGTCAGTGCTTGTCGTTGTCGCGTTCCGGTTTGGAGGGTAAGGTAGCCGGTAAACTTATGCATGTGGCATTAGACCTCGCCACAAGATAGCAACGCACCATTAACATCTTTGGTGTCTATAGGCGATGGTTGACTCTTTCCATCAGGAGACCCATCGGCTTGTTTGCTATCTTATGATATAAATATATATATATATATATATATATATATATATATATATATATATATATATATATATATATATATATATATATACATATATATATATACATATATATATGTATATATATATGTATATATCATTGACGTTGAATAGCTTAAATGTTCATAGTATGAAATTATAAAAGCCCTCTTCTTAGTCCGCGTTATTGTGATAGGCAATTTCAGAATCCTACATTGCGCTTGGCCCGACACGCACTTTACCAATTTATTTATATCATAAGATAAGAAGCAAACAAGCAGATGGCTGTCTTAATGGAAAGAGACAACCATCGCCTTATGGCAGGGTCTTAATGGCACGTGCATAATTTTACAATCTACCTTGCACTCCAAACCGGAAAACGACAGGGACAAGAACAGACACTATTGAAGCAGGAATAGAAAAGGCGGTGGTACCAGACCCGGGGAGACTATGCAGAACTTTATAATCTAGAAGCAACAATGTTAGTGAATCGCATAGCCAATTGTTTGCCTCTTACGAACTGCGTGGCATAGTGGCAGATGATCTATACTTCAAAGCAAGCCTGGACCAACACAGGACAAATTATGGTATTTTAAAAGTAAAAACCTTATTTCAATAACCTCATTTTATTATTTTTCTGTTATCTGTGAGTTCACACACATCCTAATGCTCACGCGTATCTATTTTAACTGAACACGCAAAAACGGGGCGTTTTTGCGTGTTCAGTTAAAATTGTAAAAAAAAACTGTACAAGCGGCGAGGGAAATTAGTGGAATCGTCCACCTCCTCTACCCGTGCTGGTCTCGGGCTCTTTTATAGAAAGGCCAGTTGGCCTTTCTATAAAAGAGCCCATTCTATAAAAGGCCAACTGCCGTTCTGCCAAGTAGGTCGTAAAAGGCGACCGATTGGATACGCGAGACACTAACATCGTGGCTACTGGGTGGTAGAGTTCTGTATTGTCTCGCCTGGGTCTGGTACCACCGCCTTACCTATTCCTGCCGCAATAACGTCAGTGCTTGTCACTGTCGTGTTCCGGTTTGGAGGGTAAGATTAACTTATGCATGTGGCATTAGACATCAACTGAAATCTTTTTTGATTCTTTTGATCTTTTTTGAATCTTTTTTGTTTTAACTGAAATCTACGCTAATATTATTAAAAGGAAAGATTTGTATTTTATATTTTTGTATATATCTATTAAACAAATTAAATCGGTCCACGATTTAAAAATTATTTCACCATTAGAAAGTCATCCCCGTAACTAAGCGAGATAATTAATAATTTGTAACTAACTTTATATTATATTTTCAAAAAGTTAGAGATCCCCACCTAAATTGGAACAGCGTAACCCAAGGTATAAAAATTTTGCCACTGTTATTATTTTGCGTGCGCTGCGAAAATCATTAATGATATAAAATACTTAACTAAATTTGTGAACAAGTCACAACGACGTATCGCTCTCGAGAGGGGGCGCCAAAATTGAACCGAGCGTTCAATTTTGCCGAAAATCGGCCGAATTTTTCATTTTCACCGAATGTTCGGCCGAAGTTTGAATTCGATTCAAACCAAATTCGGCCTATCTCTAGTCCGGACACGTTTGGATAAATCCGGATGGATGGTAACCCTAATAGTGATGTGCCCCTTTCAAAGAATAGACCATCAGCCGTTCTGCCAGAGGGAACAATTGGCTATGCGAGTCACTACCAACGTGGCTAGTAGGTGATAGATTTCTACATTGCCTTCCCCGTGTCTGGTACCACCGCCTCCTCCATTTATAATAGCGTCACTGATTGTCGCTGTCATATTCTAGTTTAGTGGATAAGATAGCCGGTAAACTTACGGCATTAAGATCCCACCACAAGGATAGCAACGCACCATTAACATCTTTGGTGTCTGTGCACTACAGCCGGGGGAGCCAGCAGACTGTATATCTGGTTCTTCTTCGACGCCCCACCAGCCGCAGTGCTTTGGTCGTGAGCCGGGTGTCGCCGGGGGAAGAAATAGAGACCACAACTGTTCGTTGCAAAGGTGCTTTATTGTAACGAAATAGAATTTATCAATAAAGCTAGCACCGTTGCAAATGTTCCTATTCTATGGGAGAGCCAGTACTTGCTCTAACACTGCCCTACTCTAAAGCCGGTACCCTATGGATATACTAAAGCCCAGGAACTTGTCTGGGAAACTTATTGAGTCGTAACGAAACTGTAACTTGATCGGAACGGAACTGATTGTATGGCCGCGCTCTCCGATATTTATAGTGCGCGGCCAGACGGGCGGCGGAAATCGACAAAGACAAATGGCGCCAGGTGTGGCGCCACAATGTCTGGGATTTGTTAAAATCCTACTTTTTGTAATCTAATCTTAATAATTTTATCTTAGGTAGCTTCTCCTACCTCTAATTACCTAGTGTGGCCCTCTAGCGAGTGCAACGGTACTACCTTTTTACAAATATATGCAAAACAAAGTACATAATGCCCTAAGACCTACCGAAAACTAATTACAACGTGTTATTTCTTATTTATATACAAGGATTTAACACAAATAAACTTATACAATACCAAACAAGAGTGTTATATACATTATACGTTCTTATAGGACCTCGAAAACTCTTACAATTACAGAGTTGTACGCCTTTTCAGGTCGTACTATCCTTTTAACTATCTTTATATTACCGAAAAGTGTCTAAACATATGCCTAAGGCTTATACTTACATTATACATACTATTTACAATCGATAAACATTCGTTTTGACAAAGAACTTTGCACTTTTCGGGGTTTTCGTGATTGCGAGTTCCCGCATATAAATATTATCTCGCAAGAGTCGACTCGTAATGTCGTCAACTGCGTGGAACTCGCTTTATTCGTAATATGCCTAATAGGCAACGATCATAGTTACATAAAGCTTTATTATTTCTACACAACAAAGCTGTATGTAGGTCTTAGGGCGAATAAAAGACGAAAACGAACATTATTTATTATAGAAAACTTACGAACTAAACGAAATATACATTCTATCCTGCCTTACTATCTATTTACATTAATATTTACAATAAAACATGTCTGTGCTGCACAGTGTCTATATTTGGTGGTTGTTTACATCAGGAGAGCCATCTGCTTGTTTGCTATTTTATTATATAAAAATAGACGTGTCAAGATGACTTTAAAAGTAACTCATAGTCAATAAATTAGGAAATATGTCAATCCATACTAATATTATAAATGCGAAAGTCTGTCTGTCTCTTAAGCTTTCACGGCTAAACCCCTTGATCGATTTTCATGCAATTTGGCAAGGAAATCGTTGAAGATCTCGGGTCAAACATAGGTTAATTTTATTTTCAAATATTGACCCCTAAGGAGCTGAAATATAGTATCACATTTGTATGAAAAACTATATCGATGACATGTTAATCTAATCGCGGGCGAAGCTGCGCGGGTCAGCTAGTATTTATTATAAATACAAAAAATACGACTGTATAAAAATAATTAACCGAAAAAGGTAAAAAAACAAAAAAGGTGTTTACCCACAGACTACATGAATACTAATATTTACCTTTTGTTTTTTAATATGTTTGTAATGTATTTTTGTGTGTAAAAATAAACTAAAAAAGTACTGAACCGATTTTAAAAACTTCTTAGAAAGCTACAATATCCAGATGTGACCTTTTTATCCGACTGGGTTAAAGGAAGTAATAATGTTTGATTTCGCGAGCGCAAAGTCGCGAGTTACAGTTAGTACTGAATCATTTTGATAAACTCAGGGTCACTATAATAATTATACTAATCTTATGAAGCGTTTTAAGCTTAAATTTATCAAGCAGTGTAAGGTACAGAACATACCAAAGAAGTACACATATGTACCTACATTTTTTTATATTATAAGATAGCATTTGGTGTTAATGGTGCGTTGCTATCTTGTGACGAGGTCAAACAAGCATATGGGTGTCCCGATGGAAAGAGTCAACCATCGTCTTTAGATATCAAAGGTGTTAATGGTGCGTTGCTATCATGTGGCGAGGTCTAATGCCACATGCATAAGTTTACCTGCAACCTTAACATCCAAACCTGAATACGACAGTGACAAGCACTGATGCTATTGTGGCAGGAATATGTACCTACATACATACACACGAAAAATATAACCCTCTTCTGATGCTGCTGGGTAAAAAATAATGAAATTGGAAGATCTTTTAAAAAACGCGGTTTATTTACATCACTCGAGTCACGAGTCACGACAGATCAAATTAATAAAATATAAATATAAAACGAACGAGTGTGTATCGGTTCACGCCAATGTAGAGTTCCGTAGGTAATACAATATGTTCTAGTAAAGTACATTTTGGTCCCCTTGTTTATGTTAGTAGGAAAAAACTATTCTCAACAACCTGTTTAAATACCTTTTTTTATATTAGCCTATCAGAAAGCATTTGTGATTTATTTGAAAGTCTTACGTGATGGCATGGGTGAAAAGTGAATAGGCCTGTCTCTTTGTCTGGTACATAAAAAGAAATAAATACTACAGTGCCTCCAACCGTGTTCAGTAAACTGCGACGTTAGGGAAGCGTTTAGAATTTTCATTTAAAAATTTTACTAAGAAAAACTGACAATGAAATGATATTTCTTAAGATGGCGGCTGCAGTTCCAGTTTTGTCTATTGAATAGATAAAGTTGGTGGCACTATAAATTGCTCACTAATTGCCAGGTATAGGAAAAACTGAACTATTTTTCTGTACCTGCATTAGTATTATAAGCATTAGACACACTGACAGCCGAATGGATATGACTCAATGTTTCTTGTGAGACTACGGAACCATAAAAAAGTTGCATAACCGCAGGGTGTTGTTTCTATGTAAGTAGTAGCCGCAACCCTAGCCGGGTATTTTCATTACAGACTGCGCTTGTGGTTCCGCGTAATCTCTCTGACCGCGTCACTTACTCATGAACGTTTACTTGAATTTTCCATTGTCAGTTATTTTTAGCACTTATAATTTACTAGCGACCCCAACCTATACACAATTATTATTACTATAACATTACAGCGTGCCAGAAACTTAATTACCGTAAAGTGGAGTGAATAGGCACAATTCGAAACTTCAGACTTGTATTTCTTTATAAGTTTCAAGGACTGCATACCATTATCCCTGTTTCTTTTGATGAGTCTACCAGTCTATTTTTCTATCGAAAATTTTATTTACTAGTTTTTCCATGCATTAAGAAGAAAATTGACAAAATATAGGCTGGTTCTATTTACCCAGTATACGGGGTGAATAGAAACGCTATTCACCCCACATTTCGTGTCTATTCATCCCGTATTGTGCCTATTAACTTCGCAAAAACACAGTCAACTTTGAGACGTTAATTTCTTTTTGTCTTTTATTCCATAGACAATCAGGTGTTGCCAATTCACAGAGTAAATAATGGTGTGCAGATAAAAAAAACACATGGCATTTTTACGCTAATGCGACTTGGATCTGTGGACTTGAAAAACTTTTTGGTTTTGTTCCTATTCAGCCCGTGATTCGTAACACAACATTTGATTGGAACAGTGATTTTGAAACGTATGTAAAACCGGTCAAGTGCGAGCTGGACTCGCATACCGAGTTTGGGCTTTGTATGAACTTGTAAGTAACCTTAACTATACATGGTCTATGATGTACATGATGGATGTTTGTTACTCAATCACGCAAATCCTACTAAACGGCTTTAAATGAAATTGGGTATACAGGTAGATGATGACTTGAAATAGCATATAGGCTACATTTTATTTCAATAAAATATGGTCATCCCGTGGGATTCACAATATTTTTTTATAATGCAACGGAGTGTACGCTGCAGCTAGTAAACTAATATATATTATTCGGAAAGTCACGATGGTAGTGTAGGTAAAAACGTATGGATGCTAACTCAACATAAGCTCTGACATCCATAGATGATCGATCTATATTTCCATCAGAAAAGCCATTTGCCCGTTTCTTATCCTATTATATAAAAAAATACAAGGAATGCAGCATGATGATTCTAAATTCTTCTTTGGCACTTTTAATTAGTAACGTCCGGTAATCGTGGACGATGACTTAATTGAACCACGACTAAAGTTCAGCCAGCGCTAAAGCTTCGAACGTGACAACTTGTACGCTTTCCCTGTACTTGACCAATTAACGAGAGACCTCTCCCCTCTCGCGTTTTTACGGGCACTGGGCGATAGAGGGGCTATTACACTTGATTACAAAGGTAATGTTACTATTCATGGAGTATTTTATATTATAGATCTCGTGATTTCCGATTATACGTAGTTTTTACGACAAAAAATCTTTTTCCAATTTATTATATACTAGCTGGTGCCCGCGACTTCGTTCGCGCGTACTTCGTTTACTCCGCACAGCTCCTCCCCCCTAAGTGATAGCGTGATAATATGTAATATATATATATATATATATATATATATATATATATATATATATATATATATATATATATATATATATATATATATATATATATATATATATATATCAACTATAGTCTATAATATAACATATTATGTTGACCCGACCTGTTAGTAATATTCATGCAAAATTTGAAGTAAATCCATGCAGTACTTTTTGAGTTTACCCCGGACATACATTGACTTTCCTACGATTTTATTATATGTATAGATTAGATTATATATAATAGTTTCATTTATTCTATATAATAGTTTCATTTATTCTGTACTCAAAATAATTTATTTTCTGTGTATGTTAAATTAGGTAAACAATGTAAAATATTATTCCAGTATAGCCAATAGGTAGGTCACAATAAGAGATATCTTAAAAACTCAATTCTAATGTGTTAAAATATAAAGTAATTTTTATTATGATTCGATTCCTTGACATTTAGTCCCATCACTTCCTACGTTATAAACATAATGATATTGAAGGCAAAGTTGAAGTAATATTGTAGTATTGTGTTGACTCTACGGCAAATCTTCTGCCTATCTTTTTAAGCCAACGGTTATAAATGATAAACATGAACAAAATAAAAGCAGGTAATGTTGATATCCTCTTTAGCCTCGCGTTTGACACAAGAGTTTGAACTTATAAAGACAGTATGAGAGAGATCATTTTAAACTTTTCCCACTATCCCAAGAATGTGCCTGTAAAACAAACAGTAGTAGATGACCTGCTTCCTACATAATAGTATATAATATGGAAGGATTATTTCAATACACCGTGTAGGCAGAATGCCAATGTTAACACAAAATCAATAAAATAAGCACACTCCTCGTGGCACTTTAATGAAGAATGTTAACTAATTTTGATTATTAGCACTCCATATTCTCTGTGATAAATAAAAAATACTAGTGAAAGAATTACTTCGATACGTCAATTAGTTTCCGATTTAGAAGTAAAATAAGTTGAACCGCACGACGCTGGCTGCCGTTGACGCTGTGACGTCATCTCACAACACGCTCAGTCTAGTTCGCTCGGCGGCCGGCGCTCGCGGTCGCGCGCCCGTGCCGTCGATATTACACCTCAATACTTTTCCAAAAAAAATGTCCAATCCAAATACTAGGAAATCATGAGTTGTGCCTACTGAACGGATCTGGACGAAGTCTGGAATAACTCACGGCTCCTTTTAATTCTGGGAAAATGTACAGTTCCCGACGTTTTTTTTTTTTTTCGGAATGTCTCAATTGCTGTTAGCCTTATGGGCTGTTACAGCTTCACCGGTTGCGGGGGCGAGCAGAGTGCTCAGCCAGAATTTAAAGGTGTAGGGCTGTACGCCCTCCGCCCTAAGGGTGTCTCCTGTGAGACCGAACATCGGCTTAGGGTGGGGTCGTGATTTGCGATGAGAGGGCTAGTGGCATTGTTTTGTCCGTCCGCCGAACCTTGCCCTTGGGCTCGGTTCGCCGAAGGGCGAAACAGGGGTCCTCGTCGCCGCCGGCGGCGACGGTGTCGCGAATGTAGGTGTGTAGTGTTATCGTGTAAACCATTGGCCAGAGTTATCGGTTCATCGGGATCGGTAAGAACGTGGCTGGGCCTACGTAGTTTGGGATCGGGATTAGGGTCTGGGATGTAGTCAGCCGCGGCTACCACCAGTGGGTTCGGATGCGAGATGGCACGATCGAAGTATATTTCGGAGATGTCTTTGAAATGCTTTGCTAAGCTCAGCAATTCAAGATCGTTATGGAGGTCTACGTTGCGCATATACCACGGTGCTCCCGTGGCAATACGCAGGAATTTATTTTGTACCACTTGCAACGGATGCAAGTCCGTACGGGGGAGATGGGCAAACGCTACGCAAGCGTATGAAAGGATGGAGTTCCCGAGGTATTTATTTAAATTAAAAAGAACGGTAGGTACCTATACACGTACATATACCTACGTCCTACGTACCTACCTATAGCTACAAAACTAATACATATTTGTTGTCTTTAACGTAAAAATTTAATGGTAGGTAGGTCCTTCTATTATTTAAGTTGCATTCTTTCATTACATTAGTTGGGTATTTTGTTTTGATAAAATAATTTAGAACAGATAAACTATTAAGCATAAGTAGTAGCAAGGAAAGTTTTTTTACCTTTGCATTTTTCTTCCTCGCATTTCGGCGCCAACGAAATGACCGCCCCGTTGGTCGAGTGGTTAGCGACCCTGACTACGCAATCAACGGGGTTCGGGTTCGATCCCCGACGGGGACAAGCATTTGTGTGATGAGCATAAATGTTTGTATTTCCGGGTTTGGGTGTTTATTATATATATTCTGCTATTTATATATGTATTTCTATGTATTAGTATCGTTGACTAACACCCATAACACAAACAAATATTTGCTTACTTTGGGGTTAGATCAGTAAGTGTAATTTGTCCCGTGAATATTTATTTATTTATTTAATCACTATGTGTTGATAAATAATGCGCAACCATTAATCCATCTATTTTAGGTGAAATATCCGATTGCCCTTTTTCGAATCCTTCATTCATTTTATTAATCGAATAATATTTACTATTAATAGACTATTAAAGTTATTACTTTAATAGTATATTAATAGACTATTAAAGTAATAACTAACTAACTAACTAACTAACTATTAATTGTTTTCGTCAGCGTATTCGCTGACGAAAACAACAAAATACTGCGCAAGCTATTACACCTTACTATACTATAACCGCTGGAGACTTGATTTGATACTAAGCGAGGCGCGGCGCGTTGTGTCATGACGTCACAAGCGGTCACGTGGCTGTTAGCGAGACTTGATATTTTTCGAAACTTTGAATGCCTATAAAATCAAAACTACTAGGTATTTTTTACTACAACAAAAACTAGTGTATTTGTATACATACAGGCTTTACTGAGACAAAATTGCAAGCGATTTGGCATACCTAGTAACATTCTTCATTAATACGTATTGCGCTCTATACAAAATGATACTCTTTATCGTGTCTTCTGACGAAACTGCAGCGTTGTGCAGGCCAATGCAACCTGTCAAGTCGCAAGTCCCAAGTTCAAGAGCGGCCGTGTTCATCGCTAGACGCAGAAACCACGCAGCTTTCGCGTAGAACACACGCGCTACCGCGATCGCGCCTAGTGCTATCGTAACGTTCAGTGTTTTTTTTAATTGTCTACTACAAGGTCATCTTTGAGGCAACGATGCAGAACTTTATAAGGTAAAGTTTAATATATGTAGTTGTAGATTTTTTCTGAAATTCCTGTAATTTCGCATTTGTATTTTTTATAATTTAATTTTAAACAACACTCGTAAATATTTTAATTTTTACGAGGTGTATTCTATTTTTTTTAAAACCACAAGTACAGATATCATAAAATAATTTCCTTTTTTGAATTAAAAAAATCAATTTTTTATGGAAAAATATGTACCTAGAGTAAATTTTTTTCCAAAATTTATTAATCTGTCAAAATTTTTATAATGTGTAGTAGTGATATCTCCAGACCATATTTTAATGTTTAACGATTAATAGTTTTGTAGTGCAAGGGGTGTTTTTCCCACAGGATAATTTTTTAAACACAGTAACACTACAGCCAACTTACCATTTTCTCTATTTCCGACTTACCATGTCCTGTATTTCCGAAAACTTGCATCAGATTCACACCAAATTAAAATGAGACCACACGGGTATTTTTTTTATATCATAAGATAGCAAACAAGCAGATGGGTCTCCTGATGGAAAGAGTCAACCATCGCCTATAGACACCAAAGATGTTAATGGTGCGTTGCTATCTTGTGGCGAGGTCTAATGCCACATGCATAAGTTTACCAGCTATCTTACCCTCCAAACTTGAACAAGATAGTGACAAGCACTGACGCTATTTCAGCAGGAATAGATAAGGCGGTGGTACCAGACCCGGGCGAGACAATGCAGAACTCTACCACCTTATAGTCATGATGTTAGTGACTCGCAAAGCCAATCGGTCTACTTTTACGACCTGCCTGGCAGAACGGCAGTTGGTCTATTTTTCAAAGGAGCCCGGAACCAACACAGGGGTTTAATAAATGACCAAGTTGTGAGATAAAAAACCTTCAAAAATACATATCGGCGAAGTGATAACCTCTTCCTTTTGGAAAGTCGGTTGAAAATTGTGTATAAATTTGTTTGTATTTGTTATATAATTTATTTACTCTAAATTTATGACAACTATGGTGACCATGGTGTGTGGTGTCACCTTTATGGTCTAGTGGTTCATTTTCGGTTTTGACTGCATGATGTCCAGGGTACGATTCCCGGCTCGGGCAATTCAAAATGTGTTGTTTCAGTTTTCTGATAAAAGCATCGTGGCCCGGGATGGGATAAGTGCCCGGTTGGCGATAGGCTTGCCACCTATTACATAATGGGACTAAGCCGATTACCGAAACGAAAATTAATTTTAACTATCTGTGTTTAACATAATTTTCACAAGCAAATGATGTGTTAAACGCAGATTAATTACTTGTTAAAATTAACTTGCGTTTTGGAAACCGGCCGTAAGTATCTTCGGCTAATTGTGCACTTGTCGTAGGTCTGCCTACCTCTTTAGGGATACGGACGTGAAGATAATTTGTTTTTAAATTTATGACAATAATTATGACGATTTTTGACGGTAGCATTGACAGTCTCGTTGGTTGAGTGGTTAGTGACCCTGACTACGTAATCAATGGAGCTTGGGTTCGATTCCCGGACACGGGCAGGCATTTATGTGAAGAGCCATAGATTTTTTCTGTATTTCTGGGTTTGGGTATTTATATAAAATAAATAATAAATAAATATTCAGGGGACAAATTACACTTACTGATCTAACCCCAAAGTAAGCAAATTATTTGCTTGTGTTATGGGTGTTAGTCAACGATACTAATACATAGAAATACATATATAAATACCAGAATATATTTAATAAACACCCAAACCCGGAAATACAAACATTTATGCTCATCACACAAATGCTTGTCCCCGCCGGGGATCGAACCCGAGCCCCGTTGATTGCGTAGTCAGGATCGCTAACCACTCGACCAACGGGGCGGTAATATATTTGACTATTTATATATGTATTTCTATGTATTAATATCGTTGACTAACCATATCACAAGCAAATAATTTGCTTACTTTGCAGTTAGATCAATTTTTGTAAAATTGCCCAGAGATATTTATTTATTATTATTATTTACATTTATTAGTGTCTACCATTTATCCCGTGTTTGTACGGGCACCTTTATGATGAAGATTAGAAGAAGATACTGCTAGGCATCTTATAAAAGGCTAGGAAAGGCTTACACACTTGTCTTTGTGACAAGTGTAAGAGTCTCCTTTGAAGAATAGGCCAACTGCCGTACTGCCAGGCAGGTCGTAAAAGGCGACCGATTCGAATATACGAGTCACTACCATCGTGTCTACAAGGTGGTAGAGTTCGGCATTGTCTCGCCCCGGCCTGGTATCACCGCCTTATATGTTCCTGCCGCAATAGTGTTAGTGCTTGTCACTGTCGTATTCCGGTTTGGAGAGTAAGGTAGCCGGTAAACTTATGCATGTGGCATTGTGGCATTAGACCTCGCCACAGGATAGCAACGCACCGTTAACCTTTGGTGTATATAGGCGATGGTTGACTCTTTCCATCAGGAGACCCATCTGCTTGTTTGCTATCTTATATATAATATAAAAAATCTAATTTAAAAAATATCAATATTGAAAGTTTACAAGTGGTCACCACTTCTTAGTTGTAATATCAAGGAAGTGTTACAGTATTATCTTCCCGTTTACTCTATGTGGTCTTTACCGGGTCTGGTACCACCGCCTTACCTATTCCTGCCGTAATAGCGTCAGTGCTTGTCGCTGTCGTGTTCCGGTTTGGAGGGTAAGGTAGCCGGTAAACTTATGCATGTGGCATTAGACCTCGCCACAAGATAGCAACGCACCATTAAGATCTTTGGTGTCTATAGGCGATCGTTGACTCTTTCCATCAGGAGACCCATCTGCTTGTTTGCTATCTTATGATATATAAAAAAAGTGGCTTCAGGCTTTTATAGAATGGATCAGCTGCCATTCTCTCAGTTCGTAAAAGGCAAACGATGGGTCAAACGAGTCTCAAACATCGTGGCTAGGTGGTAGAGTTTAGCAACGTCTCACCCGGGTCGGGTTTCGCCGCTTTGCCTACTTCTACCGCAAAGCAGTCTATAAAGTTATGCACGTGGCATTACCATCCTGCTACACGGATAGCAACGCACCACTAATATCTTTGGTATCTGTAGGCAATGGTAATGGTTTTCTTTCAAGTGATCCATTCGTTTTTTACTCTCATATACGTAAAAAACAAAGAAAAAGACTTCTAAATCAGTAGTGTTTCTAGATTGTCGAATAAAAACTTCATAAGTTATTATTCGACAATCTATTACCACTTTTTAGAAGTAAATATAGATAAATAAATCCTTTTAAGCTTTTTTATATCATAAGATAGCAAACAAGTAGATGGGATTCCTGATGGAAAGAATCAACCATCACCTATTATAGACCCCAAAATTGTAAATAGTGCATTGCTGTCTTGTGGGGAGGTCTAATGCCACATGCATAAGTTTACCGGCTACCTTACCCTCCAAACCGGGAAACTACAATGACAAGCAATGACGCTATTGCGGCAGGAGTAGGTAAGGCGATGGTATCAGACTAGGGCGAGACAATGCAAAACTCTACCACCAAGTTGCCACGATGGTAGTGTCTCGCATAGCCAATCGGGCGCCTTTTGCGACATACCTGGCAGAACAGCAGTGGTCTATCCTTAAAAGGAGCCTGGGACCAACACGGGGTATAAAATACTTTTTTATATCTGACTTAGATGACTCTCCTGATGGAAAGAGAAATTTTAGCCTATAGACAGCAAAGATATTAATCGCATGTCGCTATGTGTGTGGCGGAATATGAAGGTCACATGCATAAATCTACCGGCTACCTTACCCTTCAAACCAGTACATGACAATGACAAGCATTGTCACTATTGTGGCAAGAATAGATAAGGCAGTGGTATCAAATATCCGGGCGAGATGATGGGGAACTCTACCACCTAGTAAAAATGTTTTTTTTTCACAATTATGAATATAAATTAATTTGATGATTAAGTATTCTAGATATACAGAGGATCGAATCGTCGTCGGTTTTTGTAGTTTTACTGTTTTTAATATATAAGAAAGTATACGGCATTTAGTGTCGCGAATTGCAACAAAACAAAGCAAATGGATGCGCATTCCTCATATCAATGAACCTCATGAGCTTCACGTCAGAACTCGTTTGACAAAAATACATACATAGACATACGCATACACATACATATCTTTACGCACAATCCCTTACGAGATAGACAGAGATAATTGCCAAACATCTAGGGTTATCGTCTGACGGAGGTTTGCCGCATTTAGACTGGCGTGCTACGCTGATCAGAGACTTTTAAAATTTCTCTGATCAGCGTAGGATGTCTGGATTTTCCATATCGGTTCATAAATGACCGAGTTCTGAACTGACAAACATAAAAAACAGCTGAATTGAGAACCTCCTCCTTTTGGAAAATCGGTTGAAGAAGAAGAATTAAAGACGATAATTTACGGATTTTTTGTTTGTTTTCTGACCACATTATGATGTAGTTAACAAATAAAGGAAATAGAAATGAAAAACAGTGAGCCAGGAATTTAAATAATAATATTAAAATAATTTTAATGTTCTACATTACATCGTTTACGTACAGTTGTCATGTCTAAAAGTAATAAAAATATCTGTTTTATTGTTGATGAGTGATGACAGAGAGAAATCAGATATCGTAGGAAATTCCATTTCTTTTGTTGTCTAATTCGATAAAACCGAGTTTCAAGTTCCAAGTTTGTTTAGATAAAACTAAAAACTCAATGAGGAAATTTTGTTACTCGGACTCCGAGACAAGAAATTTATTTACAACTAGCTGAGCCCGCGACTTCATCCGCGTGGGAAAATTTCGAAAAAAAGTAGCCTAAGTTACTCCCTATCACACCAGCTACCTTCCAGTGAAAGTCCCATCAAAATCGGCGGGCCGTTCCAGAGATTAGCCGGAACAAACAGACAGACAAAAATTGTAAAAAATGTTATTTTGGTATATCATGTACCGTGTATCCCTATGCATCCCTATGCATGTAGTAAAAAGCGGTTACTTTAATATTACAAACAGACACTCCAATTTTATTTATTTATATAGATGTATAGATGGCATAACTCCGTCATCTCCGTATCTATCCGGGCTCCTTTTGAGGAATAGAACAACTGCTTTTTTGTTAGGCATCTCGTAAAAGGGGAGAGAAGGCTATTGTGTCACTAACATCGTGACTATGAACTAGGTGGTATAGTTCAGAAATTGGCACCGGGATTGGTACATCCCCTTACCTATTCCTGCCGCAATAACGTTGGTGCTTGTCGCTGTTTTGTTCCGAGCTGGAGTGTAAGGTAGCCGGTAAACTTTTGAATGTGGTATTTTTTTTATATATAATAAGATAGCAAACAAGCAGATGAGTCTTCTGATGGGAAGAGTCAATTATTGCCGATAGACACCAAAGATGTTAATGGTGCGTTGTCATCTTGTAATGAGCTCTAATGCCACATGCATAAGTTTACCGTACCCTCCAAATCGGAACACGACAGTGACAAGCAATGACGCTTTTGCGGCAGGGATAGGTAAGGCGGTGGGATCAGACTCGGGCGAGGTAATGCAAAACTCTATCACCTAGTAGCCACGATAGTAGTGACTCGCATAGTCAATCGGTCGCCTCTTACGATCTTCTTGGCAGAACGGTAGTTGGCCTATTCTTCAACGGAGTCGGGACCAACACGAGTATTCCAACCCCCACACGGATAGCACAAATCATATATGTATTTGGTGTCTATAGACGACGATTTTCTGTTTCCATCAAGAGATATAAATCACCGAATAAAAAGATTTTTGTTATTTTCAATACCTTTGCTGCACGTCCGTCATATTTCTCTCCAACAAAAAACTGTAAGCCGGTTGACTTTCCACGTCACCCCGCTAAATTAAGATATCTATATATCTTTAATCAATCAGAAATATATGTAAGCATAGACCTATCTCTTCAAATTTAAAAATATATGATGAAGAATATTCGGCTGAGAGCTAAACTTTTACTTTTGCAAAGCTATATCTTTTGTACTCATTGATAGACTTTGACGGCATTAAACGCAGTTTTAAAGATTAAAAAATGATTACTTAACTACAAAATATTTTAAAAATCGGCAGTATTGTCAGAAAAACACTGCTAAAAAAAGTTTTATCTATGATAACTCCCAAACAAAACAATAAAAAGTCTTTACGTACGAAAAATTAGCACGATATTGTCATAAAAATATAACTTAATTATCAATATAATTTACTCTTAGTAAATTATATTTATAATGTTTTTTGCAAAGTGTGACTGATGCTTAAATAATTAAGTGAAAATGAAAAAATGCAAAATTATACATATAAATCTTTGCAATTTATATTTATTGTTTATACAGCGTTTATAAAGTCTACCAAAAATTGAAACCGTAGCTTTAGACCATGATTCTGAGATGAATACCGTTGTAGATTTTTTTTATTTTTTTTTACCAATTTGTTTGCCTTAATTTTTTCATAATTTGATTTAAGTACTATAATACTCTACAGCACTTTCTTTACGAAAAAGTAAAATGTAAGGAAATCACTGATATATATATATATATATATATATATATATATATATATATATATATATATATATATCAATGAAGGAAATAATACACAAATTAAGCATATATTTTGCGCCACATACCGTGCATAATAAACGGCTGGTTCAAGTGTTCCGCGGGGGCGACGAGTCAAAGTAATATACTTTTTTTTATATCATAAGATAGCAAACAAGCAGATCAAGCAGATGGGTCTCCTGATGGCAAGATTCAACCATCGCCTATAGACACCAAAGGTGTTAATGGTACGTTGCTATCTTGTGGCGAGGTTTAATGCCACATGCATAAGTCTACCGGTTACCTTATTTTATATATATGTATATATATATATATATATATATATATATATATATATATATATATATATATATATGTGTATATACGCTTTACATTGCTTGGCATGAAAATAGAAAAAAAAACAAAACGCAATTTTTGCATTTCGCACAAAAAAAAGCAATTGTCATCATGATTAAGCACGTAAAAATGGCATGTTATGCCTTACACGCTGTATATAAAAGTTTTTCCTGATTTATATAAATGAATTTTTAGAAACAATCAAACATAAATCAATATTATTTGCTGATGATGTAATCCTCCTAATTAAATCTAAAAATAAAGATGATTGGGTAAAGGAAACAACTCAGACTTTACAAAAAGTCTCCAAATTAACATTAATTTATAAATTTGGAACCGAGGATACCAACTTTATAAATCCTAATCCAGCTAAATCCGCCAGTCTGAACAACTCCTACAGAATGTCACAAGACGTAGAAACTCTCCTCATTGAAATTAAGAGGCTGTCCGCAGCAGTCGCCGAACTAAAGGCACAAAAAGCTCGTTCGGCACTTCTCCACACACCTCAGCAATGTCACAGCGCATACAGATCGCCATACCACCAAAGCGCAGAGAGCTCACCGTACTACTCCAGATACCGCTACGGCAACTACGGCAGCACCTACCGATCCCGCTGTAACAGCACCTACCACACAAGCACGGAGAGAACACGGTCACATGAATGCCGCTATCACCGTCGCTTCGGCGCCAGAGCCTACAGGTGCACAGAACCCTGCACGTTCAGCAGCAGCAACACTAGGCAACCACAGAAACAGCTCCACGCAGCACAATCAAGAGCAGAAGGTCAGTCACACCGCTTATTCGTTAAAGACAGAAAGACCGCACTACAATTCCTAGTCGATACAGGTGCGAACATATCAGTTTTACCACCACCAAAAGGGACAAAACTGGAACCTACAAAATTCAATTTATACGCAGCAAACAACACCGTAATTCCCACATACGGCGAACGAACAGTAACTCTGGATCTAAACCTGCGAAGACCATACACCTGGAAATTCATCTTTGCAAAGGTCAGCAAGCCTATAATCGGGGCAGATTTCCTCAACCACCACAACCTTATAGTCGACATAAAAAACAGGAAGCTCATCGATCAAACAACGAAACTCGCAACAAGTTCTTACGTCACACAATCAAATTTACCTACAATTTCAACTATTAACAATGATAACGAATATCACAAAATACTAGCAGAATTTCCCGGCATCACCAGACTGACAGCAATGAAGCTATCGCCGAACACAAACGTCGAGCACTACATTGAAACATCAGGCCCACCACTGCATTGCCGCGCAAGACCTATTCCACCTCACCTATACAAAGAAGTCAAAGCTGAACTCGAAAACATGATGGATCAAGGCCTATGCCGACCAAGCAAGAGCCCATGGTCATCACCGTTGCACATAGTGAAAAAGAAGACAGGAGGAATAAGATTAGTCGGTGACTATCGCAGACTCAATGCCATCACAACGCCTGACCGTTACCCAATCCCCAGGTTGAAAGACTTCACTAACCAGCTTCACGGCAAGACCATATTCACCACTTTAGACCTAAATAGAGCATACCAACAGGTCATGGTGCGCAAAAGTGATATACAGAAGACAGCGATCATCACACCCATGGGATTATACGAATTTCCACGAATATGCCCCGGCCTGAAGAATGGGGGCATGACTTTTCAAAGATTCATGCACCAGGTACTCCAGGGGCTACCCTTCACCTTCTGTTTTGTTGATGATGTTTTAATTGCTAGCGCTGATGAAGACCAGCACCGTCAACATCTCCGCACCCTACTAAAAAGATTCGAAGAAAATGGCATAACTATCAACCCATCAAAATGTGTGTTTGGACAAGAAAAGGTCAAATTTCTAGGCCATATAGTAAGTAAGGATGGAATCCTACCCTTACCAGAAAAGGTCATCGCCATCACGAAGTTCCCGAAGCCCACAAACGTGCAAGAACTACGCAGATTTCTAGGTATGATCAATTTCTACCGTGATCACATACCGAATGCAGCAATGATACAAGCACCTCTGCACGCATTTCTACACAACTGCAAGAAAAAAGACAAAACAAAGATCACCTGGAACGAAGAGGCAACCAACGCTTTCGAAGAAAGCAAAAAAGCTATACAAAACGCCGCACTATTAGCTCACCCATCGCACGAAGCACCATTAGCTATTTTTACAGACGCTTCCGACCTAGCAGCAGGATCCGTACTGCAACAAAAAACAAAGCAAGGATGGCAACCACTAGCTTATTTTTCAAAAAAATTTTCACCAACACAACGCAGGTACAGCACATTCGACAGAGAATTGCTAGCTATCTATATGTCTATCAAGCACTTCCGCAAGCTATTCGAAGGAAAACACGTAACAATTTATACGGACCACAAACCACTTACATACGCACTGATGAAGAAATCATCACCGTCGGAAACGCCAAGACGTGCAAGACAGCTAATGTTCATAAGCGAATTCACAACAGATATCCGACACATCAACGGAACCCTAAACGTTGTCGCAGACTCGCTTAGCCGATCCCTAATCGACGAAATTAACACCACACCTACAATCGATTACGAGAAAATCGCAGACGCACAAAACAACGAATTAACCACAATTCAACAATTAGCAGCACAAGAAAACCTAAAAATAAAAAAACTTAACATTCCCAACACGCAAAGACAGCTATTTTGCGAGATGTCTACGTCAAACATACGACCTTACATCCCGCAACAATTCAGGGAAGAAATATTTTTCCAAGTACACAACTTAAGCCATCCGGGTATAAGAACAACGAGGAAACTAATAACTCAACGCTATTTCTGGCCAAATATGAACACAGACATCAACCTATGGGCAAAGCAATGTATTAAGTGTCAACAATGCAAAGTACAGCGACACACACGTTCTCCCACCGGAACCTTTCCACCGACGGACAGATTTCAACACCTTCATGTAGACATCGTCGGACCTCTGCCTACCACGCAAGAAGGATACAGATACCTCGTCACAATGATAGACCGTGTGACCAGATGGACTGAAGCCATACCTACAGACAACATCACAGCCGAGTCGGTAGCAAAAATAGTTTATGAAAACTGGATATGCAGATTCGGATGCACCTCAACCATCACGACAGACCAAGGCAGACAGTTTGAAGCACAGCTATTTAACAAACTATTACAAACAATGGGAATAAAACGAATTCACACAACACCAAGACACCCACAGAGTAACGGCATCCTAGAAAGATGGCACCGAACACTAAAAAACGCACTGAAAGCACGCCTATCACAATCTACATCGTGGATAGATCAATTATCAACAGTTATGTTCGGCTTACGCGCAGCGCCACGCACTGACACAGGTGTAAGCGCTGCCGAATTAACTTACGGTATGAACCTATGGCTACCCAGCGATTATTTCAACACAAAACCTAAGACAGGGCTAGAAACGGATATCGACTACGTAAACAGACTACGCGAAATAATTAATGCAGTCAAACCACAAGAAGCAAGTTCACACTCAAACTGTCTCTCAACATTCATTCACAAAGAGTTGCAATCAAGCGATTATGTATTTATCCGAAATGACGGTGTCAAGAAACCCCTACTACCGTCATACGAAGGGCCGTACAAGGTATTAGAGCGAGACGACAAATGCTACAGAATATTATTGCCTGAAAGACGCTCGCAATGCATTTCAATTGATCGCTTAAAACCAGCCTTCGTATTAAACGAAGCAACTGATAGCTTGCAAACGACTTGCACAAACAATAACACTCCGATGACGTCTAGCGAACCACCATCACCACCAGCTCTGGTACCACCTGAGAAGCGGACCAGGTCTGGAAGATTGGTCAAGCCACCAGTACGCTTCACTGGGCCGGCAGTACTTTGGCGGTAGCCAGCACTACCGTCAGCTACCACCATCAAATGTCTAACCACGACGGTTATCTCTCTCTAACCGCGTGGGTTATCTCTTTATGACCATGTCGGTCATCCTAAATGTCTAACCACGACGGTTATCTCTCTCTAACCGCGTGGGTTATCTCTTTATGACCATGTCGGTCATTCTAAGTGTCTACCTACGATGGTTATCTCTTTCTACCTACGATGGTTACCCTCTAGCGACTTTGGAAGCCGTCTCAAAGCCTAAACACGATAATTATCTCTTTGTCCATTTAAATCCCTAACCTTCCTTACTTCCCTTTCATACGTTTTAACCATAACGGCTATTGCATCCAATAGCTTCTAACCATGATGGTTAATAACACATAGAACCTCACACTTAGATTTCAACCATAATGGTTATTTTATTAATCTCTAACCATGATGGCTAAATAAGTTATATTTTTTGCATACTTACGATACTTACGATTTTCCGATTCTCCTGGTACCTTACCTCCTTGCAAAACCATTTACAATTGTAGCGGCTCAAAACAATCACAAACGCTACAAGAAAAGATAATAAAAAATGGACAAAAATCAATAACAAATGGAAAAAATGAAATTCAAAATAAAATCCTGAATCGCGATATCACAATTATTTATCTTGTAACACTGTATACAAGTTTCCACGTTTCTCAAATGGACTTCGGTCCCCAGGCAGTACACCTTGCCTGGCTGGGAAGATCTTCCTTTTCCCTTCCTTGTCTTTGTGTGACGTCATCAACCTCCACAGTAATGACGTCACCTGACAAGTAGCTGGCCCGCTGGTTTCATCACGTCGACCCTTCAGCGGTACGGACCAGCGGCGCCACAGTGGTTATCCCGACGTGATCATCACCACTAACAGCTATCAACATGCCACAGTGGTGACCCTCGGCAAAACAACACGCATCAGCCTTCTGACCATTAGCGTCTAATATACTCCCCTCTGCTTCCAAACAGCATCAGCCAGCTTCACAAGCTACGCCTCAACTACGCTTTCCGGAATCCACTTCGAACTGCCTACGTTCACTGGATCTTCAAGCAGCAACTCTGTCCCGCTCGTTCCGACTCATTGCGAACCACAGCGGAGGCGCACTCGTCCCGACTCACCGAGGACCGCGCTTATTCGGCTCGTCTCGATGCACCGCAGACTCGAGCACTCAAGGCACATACGCTTCACTGGCTCAACTAGATCGACCTTCGGTCTTGGGGGAGAGTATTGTAGCGGCTCAAAACAATCACAAACGCTACAAGAAAAGATAATAAAAAATGGACAAAAATCAATAACAAATGGAAAAAATGAAATTCAAAATAAAATCCTGAATCGCGATATCACAATTATTTATCTTGTAACACTATATACAAGTTTCCACGTTTCTCAAATGGACTTCGGTCCCCAGGCAGTACACCTTGCCTGGCTGGGAAGATCTTCCTTTTCCCTTCCTTGTCTTTGTGTGACGTCATCAACCTCCACAGTAATGACGTCACCTGACAAGCAGCTGGCCCGCTGGTTCCATCACTATGACCCTTCAGCGGTACGAACCAGCGGAGCCACATATAATAAAAGTAGTTGAATTTCAAACTTGTTACTTTGATAAAATTTAAAAGTCTAATGTAACATTAAATAACAATAATATAGAAAATGATAGATTTTACTAATTTTCTGGGAATAAAGCTCGTCAAACAATGAAAACTCATATTGAGGATAATTAATTTGATAGGTTTGTTTATGTGCTCAGGAGAATTGCAAGCATGAAAACTTTATCACATCACCGTTACGTTTCTTCTTTTTCACAATATAAAACAAAAGAAACGTAATAGTGATATAATACGATATACCATATTTAGTATCCCTATCTAGGGTAACTCCGTAAACCTAATCAGAATATTTAAAATCCAAAAAAGGTGTATACGAGCAATATGTTATGACAATATCAGCAGCATTCCTGTAAATCATTATTCAAATCACTAAAGATAATATTACCTTTACCATGTTTATATTATCTTTGCTGTATGTGTATATCTTGTTAAAAAACATCGAAGTTTGTTTACTAATGGAGCGCCGTAAGATTTATACCTCGGAATCCAGGGTTAGTTAATGAATCTGTATAACGTGTGTTTGTCAGCATTATAAAAGTCTCAAATAAAAAAGTAAAAAAAAAATTGACCGATCTCGATTACATTTTTTTTTTAACAGTTTGCTGGAAATGAGAGAAACAAGGGGGAACAAGGTGTTTATAATAAATGTTTCAATTTTATATTTAATAAATGATATTTGGATAGTAACTTTAATGTTAATTAATTAGATTTTTTAATTGGCTAAATGTTTTTTTTAACTTCCCGCATGTAAATAAGGAAGCTACTGATTTTGCCCCGATTTTTGAAATTCAAGTTTTCACCAGATCCTCACGTTTTGAGGTCCCAGGAACTTTTTTTTTGAAATTTTGAAAACACCTAAAAACATTTTGGCGAAACAGTTTTTTTTTAATATAACTTTAAAATTATTATACCAATTGAGTACAAAATCTAATCAGCTCTATTCCTCAAAAAGCCGCGCTCAGTACATAAATTGCATCAAAATCGGTTTATACGTTCGGGAGTTATCGTTCAAAGTCATAAAGAGTATCGTTCAAAAAGAACATAAGGTATTAGAAGTAACATAGGAAACATGAAATAGGTTATTAAATATTTTCCCCGTATTATTCCAAATCCGCTTTGAAGTGTAAATAGACCATTTGTGATTCTGCTAGGCAGTTCGTAAAAGATGAACGGTTGGCTATCCATGTCACTACTATCGTAACTACTAGGTAGAGTTCAACGTCTCGCCCAGGTTCAGTCGTGTCTTATTATTCCTGTCACAATAGCCTCAAAGCTTGTTACTTACGTGTTCCGATATGAAGGGGAGAGTAGCCAGTAAACTTATGCATGAGATATAACCATCTCGTCACACGCATAGCAACGCACCATAACATCTTTGGTGTTAAAAGGTTTATTTCTTATAATCAGGAGAGACATCAGCTTGTTTGGTATGTTGTGATATAAAAAAAATTGATAAACTACTATTTTTCAAGCACTACGCGTTCAACGATGTGTGTTAACTTAATAAACAAGGCAGGTGTCAGCTAATCGTAACTGATTGTGGTGCTCTTACGTGTTGTAGGCCAGTTGCTAGTCTCGCCGTATGATGTGACTGCAGTTTCGCTTTCTTACTACTTGACCCGTAACAGTAGCAAGTTCATAAGCCGTGTGAATTGTATGGGTAACGTGGAATCAAAATAATTTTATAATGCGATTGCCGTTAGGTCAAAACACCGCCATAATTCTAAAAATATCATAGCATAAATATCTATTAGACAAAATACTATAAACAAACTATGACTTGACCGTAAATGAAAGTTAAGAGAGCTTTGATATACACGTACACATACATACATACACGTACGTACATACAAATATGTACAGGTACCCTCTAGGGAAGCGCGTTCCATCTTGCCACAAGTTAGCTTACCATCAGGCGAGATCGTGGTCAAGCGCTTCCCTATCGATACTAAAAGAAATTATACACTGATGTCATCTTGAAAATAGTCGTTAAAGGTTTCTAGAACCGCGAAACGGAAAACTCGATTTTCGAATTCTTTTCCGAGAAGTTAAAAAAAGTTGGATAAAAATAATGATTTATTTTTGCTATCCGTCGTGTAGGAAAATATAAATGAGTTAAATACGTAAAGGGCAGATACTCGTACAATGTAATTGTACGTCAAGTTGATTTATTAGTGGCAAGACATTTCTTGGCGCCGACTCTCCAAGCTGTAAGTGGTTGGTTCATTCGTGCATGACTTTTTTTAACGACGTTGAGATTAATTGAATTAGTATATATAGTCTTGAAAATTAATACGTAAACGACAACGACAGCTTAATTATAATATTTTTATATTGTAAGATAGTAAACAAACGGATGGATTTTTAATATAAAGCGATAATACCATAGCCTACATACACCGACAATGTTATTGGTGTTGCCATACTTGTGACATATTTCATACCATATGGGTTAGTATACCGGTTCCTTTACCTTCAAACCAAAACTAGAATAAAAATAATATACGACGTGTATGTTACGGGTTACCGAAAATCGAAACCACGGATCGTGATATTGAGATGAAAACCGTTGGAAATTTGTGTTTTTTTTAATTTTTTTGATGAAATTTTTACATTAACTTTGTATAATTTGAAATATTCTGATACACTACTGCACTTATTCTAAAAAATAGTAAATTTTCAGGAAAAACACAGAATAAGCAATATATTATGCGCCATATACCGCGCAAAATACCTAAACGGTTGGTAATGGTATTAAAGTTCCACGGGCGCGACAAGTCGCAATGCAAGGATTTAAAACGTTATAATATCGATATTTTTACTGTTTCGTGATTGGTTCGCCAACTAGCGCTAGAAGACAACGTCATATAATATCGATATTTTTACTGTTTCGTTATTGGTTCGCCGCGCTTCATGCTGTTTCGTGATTGGTTCGCCAACTAGCGCTAGAAGACAACGTCGTAATATCATATACCATAACCAATCACGACGACGTAAACATATCAATATTATAACGTTATAAATCCTTGGGCCAATGTACACTTTTAATTGCGTGGTGCGAAAATAAAAAAAAATAACATAATAATGCTATCGCTGAACAAATTACACAAATCGACCTGACCCAAGGACTTGTAGTATTATGTATTCTGTGCCAAAAGTAAATTATATGTTTGTGTTATGTGTTAGTCAACGATACTTATGTATAAGTATCGTTGACTTTAACTTGACTTGAAATACATATATAAATACCGTTAAATAAATAATAATCACCCAAACCCAGAAACACAAACTGTCGGGAATCGAACCCGAGCCCCATCGATTCGTAGTTAGATTCACTAACCATTGCCATCGTGATTGCCAAAAAAATTGCCATCGTGACTAGAAAAATTGCATGTTTTCTTAATTTTTCCCTTACACGCGCAAAAAGAATAGGTGTTTAATTAGTAACTACTAGCTGTTGCCAGCGACTTCGTCCGCGCGAACTTAGTTTACTCCGCACAGCACCTCCCCCGTGGGTGATAGCGTGATAATATGTAGCCTATATGTTGACCCGACCTGTTAGTAATATTCATGCAAAATTTTTAGTAAATCATACTATTATATACATTTATTTTAGTAAATACATACAGACAAACAGACAAAAATTCTAAATACTATATTTTTGGCTTCGATATCGATTGCAGATCACGCCCCAAGTATTCTTTTAAAAAAATATTCAATGTACAGTTTTGACTTTCCTACGATTTTATTATATGTATAGATTGTAAAAACAAAAACCGAATGCGACCCTATTCGAATAATTATGACCCTACTTCTAGCGTAGTCGGGTATGACATCTCTCAAGCTTAAATCCATCAACCGTTTAGGCTACAGAGTGCTAAGTGTGAGTTTTTCTTTTCGCATTCGATCGTGAGCGCGTTTGGAGTTAACTAGGAATTTGTATGTGATTTGTACAGCGCCACCTAGTGGTAAACGTGAGAAACAGTTTACCACTAGGTGGCGCTGTACAAATCACATACAAATTCCTAGTAAACTCGAAACGCGCTCACGATCGAATGCGAAAAGAAAAACTCACACTTAACATTCAGAGTGCTAAGTGTGAGTTTTTCTTTTCGCATTCGATCGTGAGCGCGTTTGGAGTTTACTAGGAATTTGTATGTGATTTGTACAGCGCCACCTAGTGGTAAAGTGATTTCTCACGTTTACCACTAGGTGGCGCTGTACAAATCACATACAAATTCCTAGTAAACTCCAAACGCGCTCACGATCGAATGCGAAAAGAAAAACTCACACTTAGCACTCAGATCGTGCCAGAAATATACGTATACACTACTTACACAATACACAAAATAAAATAAAAAAACTGGTAAAGTGCGTGTCGGGCCACGCGCAATATAGGGTTCCGAAGATGCCCATCACAATAATGCGGACTAAGAAGAGGCCTTTTATAAATAAATATTCACGGGACAAATTACACTTACTGATGTAACCTCAAAGTAACAAATTATTTGCTTGTGTTATGGGTGTTAGTCAACGATACTAATACATAGAAATACATATATAAATACAAGAATATATTTAATAAACACCCAAATCCGGAAATACAAACATATATGCTCATCACATAAATACTTGTCCCGTTGGGGATTGAACCCGAGCCCCGTCGATTGCGTAGTCAGGGTCGCTAACCACTCGACCAACGAGGGGGTCATTTATAGTTTCATGCTATGAACATTTTAGCTATTTAACGTCAATGACAAATATATATCCGCACCAAAGATTCACCACCTATAAAAAACTTCTCCAAGTACATTTTATAAGTTGGTCGACTATTACTCAAAAAATTGTAAAGTCTTCTAAGCCGTGATAGTTTTCCTATTAACTTCATTAAATTTACTACTGTTATGATTTTTATCCACACCTAAAACCAACCGTTTAGCGCCTGCAGAGGGGGAGGGGGAGGGGGGGACACTTGACTCTAATAAAAATTAGCATTTAAAAGCTTAATATTTTACAAACGAGTTCCTTACTCGAAAACTTTTTTACAGATCTACAATCTATACATATAATAAAATCGTAGGAAAGTCAATGTATGTATGGGGTAAACTCAAAAAGTACTGCATGGATTTACTTCAAATTTTGCATGAATATTACTAATAAGTCGGGTCAACATATAGGCTACATATTATCACGCTATTACCTAGGGAGGAGAAGCTGTGCGGAGTAAACGAAGTCCGCACGAACGAAGTCGTGGGCAACAGCTAGTATTTTATAAAAACTTATCCAACGATACCCCACACAATGGGGAACGCGAGAAAAGAAATTAAAATCCCCACTTTACATGTAGGGGAGCTACCCTGAAAAAAGTATTTTTCAATATTTTATGTTACCACTTTGTTGATGTGACTAATTCGTAAATAAATAATTATATTCGTGCCAAATCACAGCTTTTTAGTTATAAGGATCTCTTGAGCTATAGTGCGGACGGATGGACGGACGGACGGACGGATAGACATAGCGAAACTATAAAGGGTTCCTAGTTTACTTTGGTACCCTAAAAACATAACTCTCTCTACATCTTTCGACAAACTTTCAACAAAAACTTTTCTCTCTACAACATAAGTGAAGATGAACGATGATGAATTGATTCATGATGAATAAATGAAAATTTCATGGTTCATATAAATTTGAAACACCAAAAACAAAAAAGCAAAAAATATTTTCTCACACTTCATCAGATAAATGGTAATGGTAACAATTTGTTAGGTCGCCACTGGCCATGCAAATCGTTCATGCCCCTAATGTGCTTGCTTAAATTGCTGTCGCGTGTGGACACAATAACAGATTATGGGAGATTCTTGCTCTTAATTTGATTTGAAGCCCCGGCAATATAAGTAAATTTACCTTAAATTCTATTGCCTCAATAGTATTCTTTTTATATATTATAGAACAGCGAACAAACAGATGGGTCCTTGCAGAAAGAGAACCATAAATATAAATATTCACGGGACAAATTACGCTTACTGATCTAATCCCAAAGTAAGCAAATTATTTGCTTATGTTATGGGTGTTAATCAACGATAGAATTTCGTATATAAATACTTTTACGTATTATACGTACTTATACGTACATAATAAACACCCAAACCCGGAAATACAAACATTTTATGCTCATCACACAAATGCTTGTCCCCGTCGGGGATCGAACCCGAGCCCCGTTGATTTCGTAGTCAGGGTTGCTAACCACTCGACCAACCATCAAACGGTCCGGTCAAACCATCTCCTAAAATACCAAAAATGTTAATAAAAAGTGCGTAGCGAGATTGGAAAGCCACATGCATAGTTTGCTGGCCACCTTACCCTCCAAATCAGAATAGCAATGCATCCATGACATGTAGTGAATAGTAAGCTGGAGCACGGCAGTTACAAGCATTGACGCTATTTTGGCAGGAATAGGTGAGGCAGTAATACCAAAAACTCGGGCGAGACAATGCGGAACACTACTATATAGTTTCTACGATGGTAGTGACACGTATTGCCAATCGGTGACTTTTACAACCTACCTGGCAGAACGGCATTTGGTTACTTCCTCAAAAGAGCCCGGACCAACACAGGGAAAAATTCATCATTACAATGTGAAAGTCGTGATAAACAATTAAATTGATAGTGCTAATTGCACTCTGTATATCACACAATATTACCAAAAAGCCGTGGTGATACTCACTTACTGGTCAGACTGCTCGGTTAAATCGAAAGCTTCCCATTCGATTCCAGTTTCAAAAAATATTTTCATAGGATTTTTTCTGTCAAAGCCCAAATCTGATGGTAGTGTGTTAGCATCCCATAGGATGCGGTGATGGGAATCCCAACCAATTTAATCTTTCAGCAATTGTAAAAATTTGGGTTGAGCAAGAGATGATAATATTTAAACTAATTTTTTGTTGTGAAATAATTCTCGTAAATACATAAAATAATTGTATCACATGAAAAAGAAAAAAAATAAGCCCCCTGAGTTTCTTCCGCCGGATCTTCTCAGTGCGTGGCCGCGTTCCAATCCGGTAGTAATTATAAGGAAATCGACCGAAATTTAAATGTTTGCACGCCATATCATGCTAGGATATGTTGGTAATTTAATTAATTTTTAATAACTTGTGGCATCCATATTCTTCCAAATAAATATTTATCATTTCAGTTCATTTCAAATGAATCATGGTGAAACAGAGTTACGTCTTTTGACGTATATATCACTTTTATTATTTGCTAATGAATCGCAAATCATAATGTGCATTTTTAATGTCATAAATATGAAGGGAGTTAGATTTAGATTACTTCTTTGAGCTTAAAATACTTTAATTAAGCGGAAAGTTTCAGGGATGGCCTGCAGGGTCAACCGGTTTACAGATTTTTTTTGCATGAATTATCATATTGACTAATTTTATCATTTTTACATATACTTACTTTTAAATTATTTCATTATTGATACAATTTGTAAAATAATAAATTACATCATATAAAAAAATGAAACCTATTGTAACTTGTAGTTTCTTCTACACATACTAAAAAAATGTAAAATAATCAAAAAAATCGGTTCTTAAAGCCGGTAATACAATCACGTCTCACAAGTAGACATGGCACATTTCACGCATCACTGGTTAAATCACCTGATAGTTATAACGTAATTCACGTGCCACAACAGTTATATGCATTAATACCGTCTGTTACAAATATCGCGAGCGTAATTTAATTTCACGCGAGAGTAATTTAATGTCAAGCTACTACCTACTTAAGCTTATAATTCGCAGAATTCCATCATGTGAAAGAGACAAAGCAAAAACATTTAAGCGACACCGTGTCACCAGCTAGAGGAAAGTTTTTTTTTAGTCTTATGTTATTTCACTTGACTTGTCACTTATAAATTGTAATCGTATAAATAACTCTACATCACTTCGATCACAGTATATTTGATCGAAGTTATATTAAGTATTATCACTACGACATGGTTACATGTCCGTCCGTCTGTTAAGACGGAATAAAATGCACCTACTGACAATAATCGTCACTAATAAAATATAACGGTCGTGATTTATCACGCGTGATGTAACAGTGACAAAAAACAAATAACTTCACAACGTGATAGTGAGATAAAAGTAGCTATAACTCCCACGTTTACTTGCAAGCGATGCGACTGAATGTCGGGTGAAATCCGTCGAAGCGCCAAGCCTTATAAGTAGTAAGCTTTGCCCAAGCACTTAATTTCGTTGTTCGCGTCTCTAATTAAAGAGCTTACGAATTCAACACAACTTTAATGTTTTACGCCTTCACACATTAGCACTCCACTTGTATCGAGTAATATATTAAGCTAGTTGACTAAATTTTAAAACTGTTTAATACTTTACCTTATTAGGTATATTAAGCAAAAACCCCTATTTTCAATACCGTAGGTACATTTATAAAATTAAAACTTCCCACGAAAACGCTCTGGACTGTCATAGCGTCTACATGACACCACGGCCTGGTCATACATACATTACATACTCTGTGGTTTACATTAAAATGTAATAAATAAATGTCGTTTTACCACAATGTGACGTAACACTTCCAGATTTGCGTCTACTGTCATGGGAATCAACGTCTATTTTTGCCGAAATTATGGATAAAAATATAACTAATCCTAGTCTTTTAAAATAAATATTTTATTTTTTATTATATCCGATACATTCTTAGTAGAAACTAAGCTATTATTTGCCAAATTTAATTATTTTCAGAATCTCAATAAAGCATTAATAAGTTAAAGGCAGTAAGTCCGCAGGTTGCAACAACTGACTTCTCGTAGTGACGATGGTTGTGACATTCGAACTGAAAACTTTCTCCTTTTTGGGAAATTGGTTCAAAAGCAGAATTTTCACCTTAAATAGATTGAACCATCGTTACTTGGATGATCACGTAATGCTGTCGGTTCCAGTTATTGTAAGAAACAAACAATAATCATTCTCATAACATGCAAGAAGCAACGATGAGAATAACCACCCATCTCGCTAATACAAACCGGTGAATGTAGTAAAACGGATTTTTATTAACTCTGCCTACCCCGCAAGGGAATCAGCATTATTATATATTTTTTATAAACTAAATGGAGTAGAGCTACATCCAAATTTAATAAATTAAATAACTTCAAAGTTCTGATAGATACCAAAACAATGCAGTTAAATGCTAAAGAAGCGTATCGTGTTAATATCACATTTCAATTTATTTATTCATACGCGAATTTCTTCATTACATCCTTTATATAAAGGTGATTTTACACTGCACTAATATTAATATATCTTTAGTAAATTACCCTTGGGTGTAAGATTGTTATCAGCGTACCCTTTCAACGTATTAAATTCCGTTTTGATGTAATATTAAATTGCAGACGTGTTTCCGAATTGAAATATAATTTTATAATAGAGTTTACATCCCTTTTTGAATATCAAATAATGGCTGATATAATCCAATAGTGATACACTACGTATCCTGCTGTGTGATTAATTAAAGTATTTAAAGAATCCCACGACAACAATTCTTTTGTCTAGTAGTCAAAGTAAGTAGTCAAAGATCTGAAGTAGATCGTCCTTCGCAGATCTGATTACTCATAAACAATTACATTTTATCGATAAAATGCGATTTTGAACGTACACCGAGATGGTTGCTAAAATATTATAATACTTTCGTGCCGTGCCTATAATTAATTAGCTGATTTGCCTACTACGTAAAAGTATTATAAGAAACTCTATATTAAAAAGTTAACCCTCCCTCCGACACATTTATTTATCATAAGACCATCTTCCCTGTGGTGATCCAGGCACCATTTTAATGAATCGATCAACTGCTTTACTCCTAGGCAGGTTAGAATTGAGAGAAGACTAACTCTTATCATTAGCACCATCAATACTAACTAAATGATAGAATTCTGCAACGTCTGGATGGGGTTTTGGTCACACTGCTTTACGTATTCCAGCATTGCGGCTGGAATAGGTAAAGATTCGGTGATTTTCACCATCGTGTTCCGGTTTGGAGGGTAAGTACCTAACCGGTAATCTTATGCATGTGGCAATTCAACCCCGCCACATGAATAGCAAGGTATCTTTCATAAGTATTATAATACTTCTTTTAATATTTGTATGTCGTAACCAAAACCAGCTAATCAATTTTAGTCATAAGCAGTTTTTCAATCAACCTCTCGATAGGTATATGTTCAAAAACACATTTTTTCCATAAAAATAATTTTAATCTAGTCCAGTGAAAATCAACGTTATTTGGGATTCTCCACTATAAGGTAAAAATTAGCTTGCTTACGAGCCGATATAGCCGTAGTATAAGATTACTTTGATATTTTTACGTCGTGTTTCGGTTTAAAAGGTACGGTAACTGTCGTGTTCTTATTGGAAACATAAGATAGCTGGTGAACATATTGCATTACATCTCCCCCTCATATCATTGACTGGGACCCCAGACCTCTTTTTTAAGAATAGATCAACTGCCTTCCTGTTAGGTATGTCGTAAAAGGCCAGAGAAGGTTGATACATTCATGTATCAAATATTTTATTAAAATCGTGACTACAGACCAGGTGGTAGAATTCTGCAAAAGGATTTGGTATCACAGCCTTACAAATTCCTGCCGCAAAAGCGTCAGAGATTGTCACTGTCATGTTCCGGTTTCTGGAGTGTAAAATGGTTGGTAAACTTATGCATATAACATTCAAACTCCGCCAAAGCAATAAAGATAGCAATGCAACATTAACATTTTTGGAGTGTATAGGTGATGGTTAGGTATCTCTTTTCATTACGAGCGAACTATCTGATTGTTTGCTGTCAAATGAAATTTAAAAAAAAACATGGTATTGCACATTTATTGCACGACATTTAATGACATTGTTTATTCAAACTATCGTCCCCCATTAAAAATAGGCCAAGAAACGGCAAAAAGCTTTAGCCACACAGCCATTCGATTAATTATTCTTAAATTATTCAACTCATTAATTAGCATCGTTGACAAATAACTGTTAACTAAGTATAGTTGTTTCTTTTGACATAATAACGGTATTGTGATCCTGTTTAGAGCTTTTAGCACTACGAGCACATAACTCGCTCGTAGTTTTAGCATTTGTAATGTGAGAAGTAGTTAATATATGCATGTGACATAGAATTCTGGAATGTTCTACGATACGACCCAAAACTTAAAATATTTTTCAAAAATTAATAAAAAAAATAGTGCTTAGCTACAATATAAAATTAATAATTCCAAAAACCCCCGACACATTTTCTTATCCTCAGACCGCCATTCCGCTATATATGATATATATGAAGAGCTGATGATCTTTGAAAAGGAATCCTGCAGCATCAGGTTATGGTTACCATGGTTCCTTAATCAACAAGTTTTATTGCAAGCTCCCAGGCCTTTATTTCATCTCCACCATGTGAGTCTGAAAATATTCTGATTTATAGTACCATTTGCCAAAATATAACAAATTAGACCACACTCAAGGGGCTTATTTTATATTTAGTTTAGGAGTTTCATGGCTACCTTCTTGTTCTATTATCAACCCCAGCGAATCTTCTAGCAATAAGTCCAACTATATCAGCCCAGGTTCAGATGGCCACCTTCCAGTTCTCTCATCAGATCCTAAGAAACATATGGCATCTAAGAGTTTGCCAAAATAAACTGAATTTTCCCATACTCTATGGGTTTATTTGGTTTAGTATAGGAGTTCCTCTGGACTTCTTTCAGCTGTATCATCAAACACTGAAAACCATTCGGCTGCAAAGCCCTTAAAAGAACGAATCGAATAAGTCCAAAATGTATGATGCTACTTAATTGTAATTAAAAGTTCCAATGACCTCCTTCCCGCTTCTTCATAAGACCCTGGAAGTCATCTATCACCAAAATATTTGTCAAAACACAACAAACGAATCCAAACTCGATAGGTTTATCTTGTTAGTTTAGAAATTCCCCTAGCCATCTTCCAGTTTCGTCGTCGGATTCTAAAAGTCATCCAGCACCAAAGTCAAAATCAACCCAATGAGCCCATACTCGATGAGTTTATCTACATTAGCTTAAGAGTTCTCATAAACTTCTTTCAGTTTTAAAATTAGGCTTTGTAAGAACTGAAAGAAGCCATCCTGCTCAAAAGTCTTTGATAAAACGGATCAAACGACCCGAAAGTTGATGGTATTGCTCAATTTTAGTCTATGGTTCTCATGATCTCCTTCCAACTCAATCATGAGACCCTGAGAATTATCTAGCACTAGAGTGTGCGTAAAAACAGAACGAATGAGACCAAATTAGATAGTTTTATCTTGTATAGTTAGGGAGTTCCTATGGTGACCTTCCAGTTGCATCATCAGATCCTAGCAGCCTAGATCCAACACTAAAATATTAGCCAATACAAGACAATTGAGTGCTAACTCAATTAATTAACCTTGTTGAGTTTAGCAGTCCACTGTTCCTTTCTTATCGCATTTTGCTTCTGGATTCTGGAACTTCATAATAATTGCTTATGTTTAATTAGGTAGAGAGCTAGTGAATCAAAAAGTAATTTAAATATGGTGAACTTTTCGACCAAGCCGTTTCGCACAAAGTTAGATTTTTTTTAACAGTTTTAAGAAAGTGCCGTTTACGAAGCTATCGTTTTAATATTTTTAATTATAATAATATGATATTCAAGTTTGCAATACTCCGCAGTTCATCTCTGAAATTTCTAGTTGGGTTGAGGTATCTCGAAGAGAAAAAAAAAATAGATTTTGCAATTAATCAGTGTATTAGTTCAGATGCTGTTATAAAAAATATCATTAAAGTTTTATTTTCATTTTAATTTTTTTATAATATTTAGCGTTTACTACTTCAATTTTCAAGAAGTCTAGGTTTAGTGGATCCAAACCGAATGTAATGCATTTTTATCGATCAAGTATTTATAAAAT
The DNA here is from genome assembly GCA_036924255.1 of Apodemia mormo. NCBI lineage: Eukaryota > Metazoa > Arthropoda > Insecta > Lepidoptera > Riodinidae > Apodemia > Apodemia mormo. The sequence goes on along the minus strand of JAUPFN010000010.1, from coordinate 8,470,304 downwards.
ACTCATGAAAAATTCCTGAGATCTCAAACTCAAAATACAAACTTAAAACGTATGAATTTAATAAACACTCGACTTTTGAAAAAGTTAAATCAGTGTCTACTTTTAGCAAGAAGTAAAAATTTAAAAAACTACATACAGGTACATATAAGCCAGAAGATATCACACTTGTATTCGGAATAATTATTCATAACCTACTTCCACAAAATTTAGGGCATATTCGTTTAGTAGTCCAAAAATAGTTGTAGTAGTAATGTAAGCAGATGGCTTATTTAGCGGTTGTCTATTATATAATAGCCATGACGCTCGTTGAGAGTGCGACCGTAACGGACTTGTGAGAGTTTCAGTATCAGACAAACAGTGGAGTAGTACAAATAATATACCATAGCATAAATATAAATGTGATATTAATATTGTTCCGTGCTTCGGTTTCTTAATTTGCAAGATAACGCCACTTATATTTCCAGTTCAGAAATTTCTATCTTCAGAACCTCGGCATTATGAGAAAGAAATTATTGCAACGAAATAAACTCTTCCAAACTCCACTGTCTTAGCACTTTTTATCTGTGACTTTCAGTGGAACTCTTTCAGCTCCATCTTCAGAGCCTCTTCATCGTGAGTGTTAATTAAATTAGTATGTACTATGTACTGATAGCAACAAATCCACTGAACAAAAACTCGGCTGTCTCGTTAAAATTCTGCACTTGAGAGTTCCCAGTCTCTACATCCAGGATACATCACGAGATCGGCTGCATGGTACCATAAGATTGTATTACCACTGAATTTACAGAAGTTTGCCAAATTTTAGTGCAAACGGGCGTTAGAAAGTCGGTGAAAAATGGTTTGCAATATTTAGAAAATCTGTTATTTACATACGAACATTGCCAGTTAAATAGAAGCTGATGATATTTAAATGACGATCTAGCAGCTTCAGGTCAAGGTCACCATGTCATTGCAATTTCGTTGAATTAACAGAATACCACATTTCATCAATTTGAAAAGAGCTGATGATCTTGAAATGGCTGAACAGATTCTATTGAATCATAGCTAAGAACCATCTTGCAAAATAGGGCTTTCATTTTTTAAAAAAAACCGCATCCAAATCGGATCATCCGCCTGGTCGCTACGATGCCACGGACAGACATACAGATACACAGATATACAGATACACACCTGATACTTATAACACCCGTCGTTTTTGCGTCGGGGGTTTAAAAATCTGTGAATCTGTAAAATAAAGTTTTCAGTTGATTAACGAGTGAGATGTCATGTGCATAAATTTATCGGCTCGCAACGGAATATTATGATAATAACAAATATTGGGGTTATAGCATACAGCCAGGTACAACAATCAAAGCGTAGAACTCTACCCCCTAGTAGTCACACTGGTGATGTTCAGGTCAATTTCATTTCTATGTCAATTTCATTGAAATCAGTTCTGCAGCTTAGTCGTGAAAGCGTAACAGACGACACACAGACAAAATTTCGCATTTATAATATTACAAACTGGCCCACGGGGCTTCGCTCCAAACAAAAAAAATACGTCAACAATATGATTTTCTTACAAACTATCATACGCTATTTCCGCCCCTAAGGATTGATTTTTGAAAAAGTAGTATATTTGACTCCGAAATAGTTTATCTCCATACCAAATTTCATCAAAATCCGTTCAGCAGTTTAGCGGTGACAGAGTAACAGACTGATATACAAGCAGACAGACTTCCGCATTTATAATATTAGTATGGATATGGTAAGTTAGGGTTGTATTTTTTGCGAAATATCTGGTACTGATTAAAATTTCATAAAAATACGAGAAAATGCGTAGTCATTTTAGTACTTTAGTAGCAAATTTCGACGAATGTTTTTAAATTGTACATATTTGGACAATAGACTAAAGTAGGTATATTAATAACAATATTGCTATCCCTAGTTTTATTTCTTTGAAGAATAGAGCGTATACCTGAAATAGAGCTTATAACTGAAAGAAAGCCGTGTTGATTCCGGGCTTATTTGAAGAATAGGCCAACTGCCGTTCTGCCAGGCAGGTCGTAAAAGGCGACCGATTGGCTATCGAGTCACTACCATCGTAGCTGTAGGTGGTAGAGTTCTGCATTGTCTCGCCCGGGTCTGGTACCACCGCCTTACATATTCCTGCCGCAATAGCGTCAGTGCTTGTCGCTGTCGTGTTCCGGTTTGGAGGGTAAGGTAGCCGGTAAACTTATGCATGTGGCATTAGACCTCGTCACAAGATAGCAACGCACCATTAACATCTTTGGTGTCTATAGGCGATGGTTGACTCTTTCCATCAGGACCTTATGATATTAAAAAAAATAGCTTGTTTATTATCTTATGATATAAAAAAATGTTTGAGAGCTTTTACTAAATAGCTGCCATAATTATAATTTAATTTAGTAGGTGCTTACTCAATTCACACTCACGCAAAGTGAGACGTAATATGTGAAGCCAATTTTTCTTCGTATTTTTGGTATTACGTACGTACGTACAGTGTACATTTGTACGTAACTAATTTTATATTAAAGCGCACGATTGCTCGGCCGAGTTTACCGCCACCGCGCGCTTATTGGTCAAATCAAATAGCGCGCGGTGGCGGCGCTTCCTCGGTTTCCTGTATCATATTTCCGTCCCTTTTCCGAAATCACTCCCACAAAAAATATCCAGCAACCGAGAGGAATCATGTTAAACGTCAAAAATGACTTGTCTATTAATTTAAATGATACGTGTTTGGGATAGAAGACAGAATGTACAGTATAACTGTATAATTCTTTATAATTCAGTAAACTCTGTAAATTAAAGTCCCTGCGTGTCGATATTTTTCTTTGTTATTTTTAAGTTTTTCCAACTTTGTATAACTTTGAACGTTAAATACCTATGAGAAAGATAGTGAGAGCAAAATAACTAAGTGCCAACAAGAGGCCAACTCGAATCCTCTGCGTTAGTAATATTTTATGAGCCCAGTTACCAGTTGGCTGGACGCCAGCTGCTGCTGCAAATTGTAGACATTAACTGTTCGGGCCATTGAATAATAGATTGTGTCGGTAATTCTCTACCATTTCGAGTTTTATGAGTATTTGTTGCAGCACTAAAGACTATTTCAAGATTGGTCATCGATTTTGGGACACAAATCGATTGCTCGCTAAAATATGTCTGTTTGCTTGTACGACACTAATATCTAAGCAATCATTTTTTAAATTCCTGTCTGTCTGTCTGTCATTCTGTCTTGTACGGGGTAATCTCTAGAACGGCTGGACCAATTTTGATGGAATTTTCAATGGAAGATAGGGAATTTATACGGCTTTACATAGGCTACTTTTTACACGAGTTAGCGAAATTTTGGATTATGCGAACAAAGTCGCGTGTAATATATAGTCCTATAATATAACCAAACTGATGTATATCCGTCCGTTCTTGAACGGAACCGTCTCCCTCTTAGGAGACGGAGAAAAAGAGGAAATACAATTTTATCTATTTATGGTTCGTACAGCAAATGAACTCGACAAAGTCACACACCAACGAAATTTTTCGACACTGAGGTCCTGGTTTGAGAAGCTGGTTCCTAAGTCTGAGGTTATCATAATTAAAAAACTATTAATAATTATGAAGAAACACTAAAATCTAGGAATATAAGCGTCTATTAACATTCGTGGAGCCGGTGATACATATCTATTCATCACGCAAACCTAATTGTATCTTATTTAAAATGAAATGAAATGAAATTTGTTGTAAGAATAAAGCTGTACTATATATATATATATATATATATATATATATATATATATATATATATATATATATATATATATATATATATATATATATATATATATATATATATATATATATATATATATATATTAAGATAGTCGTAGCTCTATCTACAAATAGACAGAGCTACGACTGCATCGGCATCATAATTATAAATAAGTTAACCGTCAAATAACTAGACGGTCAGAACAAATATTGCTATTTAATCTTTGTTTAATTGATTGATTGAAGTAATTTTTTTACTTTTCTTTGCCAAGTCAGAATAAGACAAACAAATAGTAGGTGCCTACTTTAAATTCAATCAGCACTTAATATACACGAGATCTTAATGTAACTGACAACGGTACTTACAATCTTTATTCACTGTAAGCACATTAAGGACTAAATTATTCCTTATTATCCGGACGCCTTGTCATAGCGGCGCCTGTTTTTACAACAAGGGTATTCATATGCGTGTGGCCCTGGATTCTGCGAATCCGGGGAATCGAATCACATATCCGGGATGTGAGAATTAACACTCGTACGTCATTAGTGGCTAATACCAAATGTTCTTGATTGTTTGATTATAGCGTTGGATAATGGTTGCTAATTTAAACTTTATCTGTTCGTCCTTATCTGTAAGAGCACTATAACAATATAATTAATTAACTAGCTGCAAATAAAAATTAAAATCCGACAGAATTTTTGATTTAGTGTTTCACTAGCGTCCTCCTTCGTCCTCCAGTAGATTAACATGTCGTTGACAAAGTTTTTCATGCCAACTTTCATCCCCTATTTTAGCCTCCTAAGGGTTACTTAATGAAAAAATAGCCTATATTTGACCCTAGATTTTCAGTTATATGCCAAATTTAATCGAAATCGGTTCAGCATTCTAGCCGTGAAAGCGTTATAGACAGACAGACTTTCGAATTCATAATAATACTAGCTATGCCCGCGATTTCGTTCACGTGGAAAAATTTCTAAAATAAAAACCCGCATAGTTCCCGTTCCCGTGGGATTTCCGGGATAAGAACTATCCTATGTCCTTTCTTGGGTTTCAAACTATATTTGTACCAAATTTTATCCAAATCGGTTCAGCGGTTTAGCCGTGAAAGCGTAACAGACAGACAGACAGAGTTACTTTCGCATTTATAATATTAATATGGTTTGTATTACAGTATGAATTTTTCTCTTTGTTAATTCCGGATTCCTTTAGAGTAGAGGTCACGTTTCTTCCTAGATAGCTAGATCCCTGATAGAGAACCAATTACCATAAACCGCAATTTACATTCATAACTATTTTCTTATATACGCAGGGTTATGGAGACTCTAGACCCTAAAGACTACCATCGGACGGCACTTACTCAATATGATCATCTTATATCTGGCTTGTTATTGTATATACATACTCGTATAGTGACTTGTGGGATTGTGATATTTTTTTATGTTTTTAGTTTTAACTTTCCTAGTTAGTATAAAAAAAAACAAACACGAGTTCCTTTAAAACATCATTTACTTTTGTGAAATAGATGTTCATAATATTTAAACATTAAATCAGATTTTTTTTTTTTTTTTAATAAAACAAAACATTACAATCTGTTTTTTTTCGTATCTTACGTATCATATTATTTTTTTTAAAAGCTTTTAATTTCTTTCTAATTACATTACCTAGCTTTCTAATTACATTACCTAGCTATTTTTAATATTGGTCATTCATTGCGGGACATTAATATTTGTTCAAACGATATTTTCTTGTCAATACATTATTTTTAACAGCTTTTTCTACTGAACCGGTTATATCTTTATTTGTGTTTACTGTATAATGTATACACAGTAAAAATAATTTACGATTGTTTACATACATGAACAAATATTTTGAATCTAGATGTTTTATTGTGACAATGATGAATTTCTGTGTAATTGAAAGTGTAGATAGTATCGTATTCTACTGTAACGTGGACTTTGTATATATTTCTCCTTATTGAAGTTACACTTCTTTTGGCGCGTTTGGAAAAATGATGAGATTAAATTTTTACGATGCGCGCGCGCCGCGCACGCCGTTACGAAAAACTGACAGCATGACATTAGTTATTCAAAATTATAGTTTTACAAAAAAAGTTTTTCCATTGTTTTAATTATCTACAAATAATAATTCTTTTATGATATTTAAATAACGTCTATTTGACTAGATAGTGCGTTATAATAAAACTTTTTTTCAATGTTTTTCTGTTATTACACTAATAACTACATTTTCTCTACAAACATAGGATAACGCGAAGGATAACATTTTTAGAAAGATTTTTATCTTATTACGCCAAGAAGTATAACATCTTACTTGCGTACATAAATACACATAGGGGAAGCCCGGGCAAGACACATATGTTGGGATAGTATAAATAAAACAACAGTCTGATAATCAAAAAAAAAAAACTCTTTGTGCTTTTTATTTGTACTTTGGTTAATCATCTTTGGATAATAACATTGGAAAACAACAAAAATTAAGAAATTCAAACATTTTTCCAAAAATAATAACCATTTTGAAAAAGCTATCATTTATTCGTTTTGTCCAGGGGGGTAGGGCAAAACGAATAAGCCTTAAAGGCAAAAATAATATACTAATAAAATAAACATTAATCTTGGCATTAATCGTAAAAATAGCAACCAGTTCTTACATAGGAGGTACAGTCATCATGAGATCAAATTTCACATTGATGACTCTGAAACCAATCTTCTGTCGGAAGATTAGTGTACCACTCACTGCACACCAAACAGAAGAAATCATGTTTTGACCTTTTACTAAGCAGTTTGTCAAGGCATCGTTTTTTCTTTGCTTGCTGGAGCCAGCTACTTCAGAGATTATATTATTCGCCTTTTTAAATTTTATAGCTTGATCAGCTATGACGATGAATACCCTAACCGTTTTGCCTTTATTTGTTTTGCCCAAGCTACCAATACCTACAATAAGCTATGATGAACTATTGAAAGTAGGTAAAAGAAAAACAATAATCGCAAATTACACTCCTATATTCTAGTAATAGAATAACTAAATACTAAATATTATTTATAAGTAGCTGATTGGTAATAGATATATAAACTAAGTGTATAAACCCTTGCAAAAATCGTAAGAAAACAACCCTTTTTAGGAGTCCGTACCTAAAAGTTAAAAACGGAACCCTATTTCTAAGCCTCCGCTGTCTATCTGTCCGTCTGTCTGTCTGTCACCAGACTGTATTTCATAAACCGTGATAGCTATAAAGTTGAAATTTTCACAAATTATGTATTTCCATTGCCGCTATAACAACAAATACTAAAAATAAAAAATAAATATATTAAGGGGGTCCCCATACAACAAACATATTTTTTGCCGTTTTTTATAGATGATGGCACGGTACCCTTCGTGCGCGAGTCCGACTCGCACTTGGTCGGTTTTTTTATCTTTAACACATAATCGGGCTTATCATTTTGGTTAATTTGTCATGCCGTCCACCAGTCGCACGCGCAAAATGTGATATCGCCATCTTGTAAAAAAACATTATTCCTTTTACCCGGCTTATGCTTCTTGCCAGGGCTTCCCTTATTATTATTATATTATATATATATTAGTATTTTTTGTATATCTATAAATTTGGTTAATTTTTTTGTGGCAAAATCGCGATATCACTTACACTCGCAAAAACAATCGCATTTCCGTACAATTATGTATTTCATGGGAAAATATCTACTTTGTTCTTAGTGTATTTTATTCATGACAATGGCCACAATTATTGTATTGTACGTCATCTAAACTAATTTTAAATTATACTGTCTTGCTTTCAACAAAATAAAAAATACGGTAAATATTTAAATCAATCAGTCAAATAAAATTGGTGAGTACTTCACTTCTTGTAATTTAATATGTTAAGTATTTTTGGTCTTTTATATTTTACTAGCTTTTGCCCGCGGCTTAGCTCGCGTTAAATTCATTTTAGGGAAGTGGGGGGTTAGAAAGAGACAAAAAGTAGCCTATGGCACTCTGCATCCCTTCAACTATCTCCACTTAAAAATCACGTCTATTCTTTGCTCCGTTTTGCCGTCAAAGGCTGACAAACAAACACACACACTTGCCCGTTTATAATATTAGAATGGATCTTAACAATACAATTATTTCATACAACCTGTTTATAGTTTTTATTTATAAGCATAATTGTTTTATAGGTACCATGGTACCTGACAAAGCGAAGAGAATATACATCTTTGAGTCGATATTACGAAAATAAAATCAAACCGTTAAAAGTTAGAAATTCATAAATAAATAAATTGGTAAAGTGCTCGTCAGGCCACGCGCAACGTAGGGTTCCTAAGTAGCTCATCACAATAATACCGACTAAGAAGAGGGCTTTTATTGTTTTATGCTATGAACATTATTAATCTATTTTACGTCAACAACGCACCACAAGTTCACCGCCTATAAGAACTTCTCCAATTAGGTACTTTTTATAAGTTGGTCCGCTATTACCCAAAATATTGTACAGCCTTCTTAGCCGTAATATTTTTCCTTTTAACTTTATTATATTTGCTAGTATCATTGATATAAAAAACCCAAGACGCGCACAGTCCCGAACAAAACTGACACTCAAAACTGTCCCTAATTTCATTTAAATAGTTATAGATATGGCAAAAACATATGTCTTTGCATATCCAACCTTAAGCGCAAGATTTATAGTTGTTTTTACAAAGCAATGTACAAAAAGTAATAAAATAGACAGTGTCGCGACTGACGCAATTCTATTTGAAATAAGCGCACAATTTAAAGTTGTGCGTTCATTTGCGGAGGACGTTTTTGAGACACTAATTGTGAATCTTGGGTTTTTTATATCAATGGCTAGTATCGTAAATTTTTTAAATGGGTACTTACTTCTCGTGTTAGTCTTCATATTGGGTGCGTTTTCAAGAATAATTCACCATTTGTCTTCCTATGAGGCCGTTCATAAAAGGCGAATGACTGGTCAAACATATTACCGCCGTTCGTTGTGACATTTGTGAATAATATTGGTGATCCATTTCTTCTGTCTCGCCTTGATTTGGTACCACCTTCTTACCTTTTCCTACCGCAATTGCATCAGTCTTTGTTACTGTCGTGTTCCAGTTCAAATGGGAAGGCTTTTTTCCGGTTTGGAGGGTAATACATATATTCCGTAAACTTATGTATCTGGTACTTCAACCCCGTTACACGGATGGCAACGCACCATTAACATCTTTGCTTTCTATAGACAATGAAGATTGAAAAAGATAATCTAAATAAATTATCTCTTTATTTTTGTGCTATAGCACTCACGCCGTGCTTGGGAAAACTTGAAAAACTTTAAAAACAACAAAGAAAAATGTCGACACGCGGGATTTGAACTTGCGACCTCCCCTGAAGCCGGGATGCTCTCTCACTGAGCTAGAGCTAGTCGACAGGCTCGACGTGGCAAAATTTTTCTTTGCTATATGATCGATTCCATCGATATTTTTCTTTTTGATTTTTTAAGTTTTTCAAATTATCTCTTTCAATCTAGAGAGCCCTCCCTCCCTTCGCTCGGTGCATCACTTGTTCTCCGTGCGCTCGGTGTTATTAATTAAGTTTAATTGTTTATGTGCGTAGTTTTGGTGTTGTGTGTGCTTAAAAAATTTAATAAAGGTATAGGCCATCTAAACCGTAAGTGCTAATCGTATAAATTGCGCAGTAAATAGTTAAATTGATAGATATTTATTCGTCGTGTTCGGTAAGTACATTTTTATTTGTTTCAATCTAGAGAACCATATACTAGCATGCCATCTTATTTTATGAAAAAAAAAATGTGACGTCCAAAGATGTATCTTTGTAATAGGTACTATGTTCGTGGTCGTCGCCTCTGTTGTCTAGTGGTCCGGTGTCAGTGTTGACCACATGTCCCGGGTTCGATTCTGGGGTCGGGCAATTCAAAAATGTGTTTTGTGATATAAACAACGTTGCCTGGGATTGGATAAGTGCCCAGTTGGCGATAGGCTTGCCGTCCATCATATTGTGGGGCTAAGTATCTTTGGCTAATCGGCCTCTGCCTGCCTATTCGGAATATGGGCGTGAAGATACTTTTTTACTTTGAATAAAAAACTTGCGTAAAGATATAGGTAAAAGATAAATTGTTACTAAATTATCTCTGTCACTATAATGAAAGCCTGCCATTCTTTTTATCGATTTATTAACACCAGGCTAAACAAATGACGACTATTAATAGTGATTATCTTGATGCAAAAAGCAGCTAACAAGTTGATGCTATGAATAGATAAATATATTTATTCAATCATTTTTCTGTCGCAGATATTATCTATGCTCCATTTTGCTTATCTTTGTGAGCAAAATCTCATAAATTATTACACGGCGGAAGCTTAAGAAGTGATTTAAGTTATAGTTTATCTATAAGTTAGCCATCTATAATTTATATGGAAATAATTTATAATTTTATTTACATGTTAATACGGAAGTGGAAACTTTGGACCCATTTTTAAGCCAATTCCACGAATGGTGGATTATAAAGGCACAATTAAAGTTTACATTACGGAGGACTGCAGAAACCTAATATTTTTACATAATATGCATTATAAATACATTTTATTAATAAAAATAAACATTACACATAGTACACACTACATTTATGTGACGTACATGATAATATACACACATGTATACTTATTTTCTTTACGGCTAAAGTCAGTTGTCAAACTTAAAAAAGATTTTATTGTTTAGTCTATGGTCGAATTTCGGCCACAGGCGATCGCTAGTTAAAATCTAAATGATAGCAAGAAAAATGCCGTAAAGCACAATCGATTGTCTTTCCGATTTCATGTGGCGATCTCATACAGTCGAATAAAGTACTCCTTTTTGAAATCGGTTAAAAAGATAGATAAAATTAAAATGGAAAGTTTATTTCCAGCTGTCATCGTGTATACAGGTTTAGACATTTCCGAGTGATAAGTGTTTACAGGTTTTACGAGAATGCTTATTGATAACAAGAATGCTTTTTACTTGCAACCGGAAAATACCACCTTGGAAAATGTAGTTTTATGTTAAGCGTTTAATTAACAGATATACATTAAGACCAGCTCACATTAAACTATTTAAATTTTATTTTTATTTTTGTAACCTAATAAAACATTTAACCATACTAAAAGTCAAATAAAAATCTTGTAAAACTGCAGCAACCTACTTACCATTTCCTATATCTGCATCAAATCTTCACCAAATAAAATGGGACCACACGAGAAGCGAAGTGATAGAAAATCGGTTCATAAACTCTAAAAAGGAGTTCTGAGGTAACAAGCATAAAAATATAGCCGAATCGAAAGTAGCCCCAATTATAATTTAAACTCTGGCTGAGCACTCTGCTCGCCCCAAAAGTCCGGTGACGCAGTAACCACTCATGAGATCAACTGTGATAGCCATTTCAAAAAAAAAACATCCATTTTTTGGGAAGTCGATTGAAAAGTATTTAAATAATCTGGCGCAGGCAAGCCCAAGTTAAGGAGTTATTATGATATTGGGGTCTGTTGTAAAAAAAGAGTTTGTTTATGTGTGTTTAAAAGTTTGTCGGTTATGATGATGTCGGGATCGTCGGAGTAGCTGAATAAAGTTTTTTTCTGGAATATTCTATTTACACATAAAAACTTTCCTATGCCATTTTCATGTCACACTATAATAAGTAGCAAAAGACAGTGAGTGTAGTCAAAACTGGTAGGGCTCAAATGTTCATAAATTTAACTTATTTCTTCTAACTTAATGTATATTAAGGATTTTCTAAGCTTTCTAATCTTTTGTATAAACATGCCTGTTTAGAACTCTTGACAATATCTTCAAGAGATTAATTGTACTTGACTACCTTTTACTTTAAATTCGAAATTGCTTTGCCTATTTATCCTAATGGTTATTATTATTATACCATAATAATAATAACCATTAGGAAAATGTCGCCTTTGTGGTCTAGTAGTCCAGCGTTGGCGTTGACCACATGAGGTCTCGGGTTCGATTCCCGAGTCGGACACATAAAAAAGTATTTTTTCATTTTTCTGAGAAACAAAAAGTTGCCCGGGATTGGAAAGTGCCCGGTTGGCGATAGGCTTACCTTACCACCTATCACATTTGTGGGACCAAGTATCTTCGGCTAACCGTGGGTGCACTTGTTGTACTTCTGCCTACCCCTTCGGGGATATGGGCGTGAAGATACCATAATAATAATATAATAATAATAATAATAGTAAATAATCTTAGAAGCCTAAGCTTGAAGTTTAGGTTCAAGGTTCAATAAATTCAAGCAACTAGCGTCTGATTGCACCAATCCCAATTCCTAACACGGAAACAGGCGCACGTATAAACTTAAAATGGTCGAAGCAATAAATAAAATAACAAAATCATTAATAGTCTCCATAAACCGCCAATTACGTTACCACTGCAATTAGATTAGTTGTAAATTTGAAGCTGTAACTATCATTATGTTCAAATTTTAAAAATTTATTGACTAGAATATATGGATTTTATAATTTTACTAGCGATACGATCCGGGTTTTTACGACAAAATTTATTATATCGAGTGCATGTTAACTTCACCAGTAAAAGTTGTTTTTGCTGCAATAGTGCCATCATTTATAGACATACTGGTGGCGAGATGGCAATTCCACATCCATAAGTTTACTGGCAACCTAACAATCTAAAACGGAATATGACAATGACAAGCATTGATGATATAATGGCAGGAACCTAGTCCTACAAGGCGGTGGTGCGAGGTGAGAGAGAGATACCCGGGCGAGATGTTGCGGAACTCTACCGCTTAGTAGTCACGATGGTAGTGACACGTATAGTCAATCATTCGTCTTTTACGAACTGCCTGTCAGAATGGTAAATGGTCCGTTCTTCAAAGAGAATGGGGGGGGGGGGGGTTACATTCTTCATATTTAGTCGCGGGCAAGTTAAGTTTATCGGAAATTTCCGTATTTCTCTTACATTTATTTATAACGAATACCGAAGCCAATACCACTAGGCAGTAGATAGACAACACAATATTTAAATAACATATAAAATGAGAAAATATTTATTTACTAGCTGACTCGCGCAGCTTCGCCCGCGAGTATATTAGTAAGTCGTCCAAATAGCTTTTAATAAAAATTTCATCCCCTATTTCAGCCCTCCAAGGACTGATTTTTGAAAAAAATAGCCTATGTTTGACCCCGGATCTTCAACTATATCCATGCCAAATTTCATGAAAATTGGTCCGTGTTAGCCGTGAAAGCGTAACAGACAGACAGACTTTCGCATTTATAATATTAAGTATGGATTTGAAATGGACACATTTTCGCCGTGTTGGTCCCGGCCTCCTTTGAAGAATAGGCCAACTGCCGTTCTGCCAGGCAGGTCGTAAAATGCGACCGATTGGCTATCGAGTCACTACCATCGTGGCTACTAGGTGGTAGAGTTCGGCATTGTCTCGCCCAGGTCTGGTACCACCGCCTTACCTATTCCTGCCGCAATAGCGTCAGTGCTTGTCGCTGTCGTGTTCCGGTTTGGAGGGTAAGGTAGCCGGTAAACTTATGCATGTGGCATTAGACCTCGCCACAAGATAGCAACGCACCATTAACACCTTTGGTGTCTATAGGCGATGGTTGACTCTTTCCATCAGGAGACCCATCTGCTTGTTTGCTATCTTATGATATAAAAAAAAATAAAAAAAACCACCGATACACATAAAAGACATAGATACTAAACATTCTTTTTCCCTTTTTTCCTTTTTTACAAAAAAAATCCTATTTTGCATGGTGACTCGAGTATGTTTTCACTGAATGACTCATTTAATTAGTGTTATTTTATTACAGGTAAGAATCCAAACGAGAGCAAGAAATCGGTTAAAGCAACAGATAGGCCATTTACTTTCTTAAAGCGTATTGTTCAAGGTAAACGTAGACCAAACACATTACTAACTTCGTGATTGCCAAATGGTTAGAACTCTGCTAGGTCTCAATCGAGTTTGGTGCCACCGCCCTTCAGCGATATTGCTTTTTTATATCATTAGATAGCAATCAGATGGCTCCTCTGATAGAAAGAGAAACCATTCCTATAAAAAAAAAGATCAAACTTTATCACCAAAGATGTTAATTGTGCGTTGTTATCCGTGTGGCGGGATAGATTAGTCTACCAGCTATCTTACCCTTCAAACTGGAATACGAAAATGACAAACATTGACGCTATTGCGGCTGGAATAAGTAAAGCGGTGGTACCAAATATCCAGGCAACACTATACGGAACTTTACCACCTAGTGGTCACGATGGTAGTGACTCGTATAGCCAATCGGTCGCCTTGTACGACCTGCTAAACAGAACGATAGTTGGTTCATTATTCAAAGGAGCCCGGACCTTTGAATAATAGACCAACTGTCTTTCGGCTTGGCCTGCCAATATGAGCGCATTCGAAAAATCTACTACATAGGTACATCTTAGATCAAAAATGACAATTCTTCAATCAAAAACCTTTAATCAAAAATTCGTTTAAAAAAGGCATACGTCATACTCGTAAATTTCGATCAAGTTTTTTCCAGTTTTACTTACTGGAATATTAGGTCCGTATCTGAAAAGTAGCTCTATATTTTTATATTCATAAGTATAAAGTTATTTAAGTTTTTTAAAAAACGATTACTTTAAGCACTACGATAACTGTTAATAGAATAAACAACGCAGACGAAATCGCTGATATCAGCTAGTTAATAATAATATAGGTGCGATCATGCCAGAACATTCAATATAGAAACCCATTATTTTATGTTTCAAACATTTCTTAGAAGCTCGTTTGCTGTATCAAGTGCATATTTTGATGAAATTAGTTGTAAATTACTATCGTTTGCCAACAAAAGTGTGAGTGGACGAACGTAATCCAGTTAATTACGTGAACACAGGCGTCCAGACCGCAAAACACTGTGGTTAGTGTTTTAAACTACTATCACATAGTCCAGGGAATTGATCTAGTTTGTCATCTTAATAGTTTTAATTGTGGGATTGTGTAAATTCCAAGCTTTATTATGAGTGTAATCTCATAAAGACGAGGGAACTGATACTGTGATATGTTTCTCATCTAAGTTGTTGAAAGACTGTGGCTGCATGATTCAAATTTATAATATGTAGAAGCGTTATGCTTGTCGCGTGGAATAGCGTTAATTATTGTCGCTGTCGTGTTTCGGTTTGGAGGGTAAGGTAGCCGATAAACTTATGAATTTTGCATTAATAACCTGCCTCAAGAATAGCAATTTTTAACATATTGGTGTTTATAGGCGATAGTTCTCTATTTTTGTCAGGGTTCAGGAGAGAGGAGAAACAGATGTTCATCTCATTTGTTCTAAGTATGGAATTGGGTGAATTTAATCTTGTATTAATCTACCGTTGTATAATCTAGGGAATTGATCTATCTGGGATATGTTTACCATATAAGTTATTTTAAGTGTGGGGCTGTATAAATTCAAAGTTTATAACGGAAGGATTCTACCGTTACATAATTCGAGAAACTGATCATGTGGTATGTCTGTCATCTTAGTTGTTCTAAGTTTGTAGCTATTCAATGATTACTATCATAATGATTTATGATAAGCTATCTACCATTACATAGTTCACTCAATAAATATAGTAGTATGTATTTCTTAATTCTTAATTGCTAAAAAATCTTAATTGCTTTAAGTGTAGGCTTAAGTAAATTCTAAGCTTATAATGAAAGTAATCTACCGACACGTAATCTACGTAATAATTACCTTTTAACCTAAAGCGGGTAGGTGTCTGAATTCTGATCTAGGGATATGTCTGTCTTCTTAGTTGTTCTAAGTTTGTGGTTTGCACTTTGCGTATTCAATGATTATCATGAAAAGCTATCTACACATTACGTAGAGCAGACAATTATTGATCTAGTGATATGTTTGTCATCTTTGTTGTTTTAAGTGTGGGGTTACATGAATACAATTTTAATACGATGAATTAATCTAGCGTTACGTAGGCTAGGATGTTAATAAAATTATATGTTTATCATCTTAATTGTTTAAAGGTTGGGTTGTGTGAATTCAACACTTATGGTGAAAGAAATCAACCGTTACATAATTTAGGGAATTAATCTTGTGACATGTTTTTAATTTTAGCCTTATAATTTGAGTAATGTATCGTCACCCCAGGGAAGTAAGGGCAAAACAGAAATGTACGTCCTCAAAGCATGTACTATTCGCAATGATCCTTAGGAGATTCAGAGAGCACAGCACTTAAAAGTCGTTCAACTACTGACTAGTCGTTCATACATATAAAATCCAGAAAAATTTGCAATTTCGATAACTTTCGCTAGAATGCACTGTTCTGCAAAGTCTCGTCCATGTTTGTTTCCATCGTTTTATTTTTACCTTCCCCCTACGTTTGCACATAAGGAAGTTACTAATTTTGCCCCGATTTTTGAAAGTCGAGTTTTCACTACATCTCCACGCGATGTAATGTAACGCAATGTAATAATAATAATAATAATAATAATTCACGGGACAAATTACACTGACTGATCTAACCCCAAAGTAAGCAAATTATTTGCTTGTGTTATGGGTGTTAGTCAACGATACTAATACATAGAAATACATATATAAATACAAGAATATATATAATAAACACCCAAACCCAGAAATACAAACATTTATGCTCATCACACAAATGCTTGTCCCCGTCTCGTAGTCAGGGTCTCTAACTCAACCAACGGGGCGGTCAAATGCATTCTGAAGTTGTCTATCATAATAATGTGGACTAAGAAGAGAGCTTTTATTGTTTCATACTATAAACATTCAACCTATTTAACGTCAATAACCCATATATTTATTATCCGCACCACAGGTTCGCCGCCTATAAAAATGTTTTCAAGTACATTTTATAAGTCGTCGACTATTACTCAAAAACTTGTAAAGTCTTCTGAGCCGTTATAGTACTCCTATTAATTTCATTACATTTACTACTACCGTGAATTTTTTGCTACCCCCAAAACCAACCATTTAGCTAGGCGAGGGGGGACGGGACACTTGACTCTAAAAAAAATTAGCACTTTAAAGCTTAATTTTTCACAAACGAGTATCTTAATTGAAAAACTGTTTTCACAAACCTAAATTGTTTTTTTAAAAACCTATCCAACAATACGGGGTATTTCACAATATGGGGTACACGAGATAAAAAAATTAACACCCACATATTATAGATGTAGAGAAGATACCATAAAAAAATATTTTTCAAGATTTTATGTCACCACTTTGTTGCCGTGACTAATGTTTATTCATGCCAAATTACAGCTTCCTAGTACTGAGGATCTCTGAGATAGACTGCGAACGGACGAACGGACATAGTCAAACTATATGGGTTCCTAGTTAAATTCGAAACCCTTAAAACTAGTAGTAATTTATATGGGAATATGAACCATGTAATGGCGTAATACACTTGGACACTGACTTCATAGTTAAATTTAGAATTATTTTATTTTTTGTGGTTATCTCTTTTCATCGGGAGAATCACTTGCTTGACTAGTATCGTATGATATTTAAAAACACGTGCCCGCGACAACGTCCGCGTGGAATTTTTTTAAAAATAAAAGTAGCCTAAATTACTCCTTATTACCGTGGTTTAAAAATAGACAGCCCGGGGTTTTACCAACACAGTTCCCGTTTCCGTGGGATATCCGGGCTAAAACTATCCTATATTCTTTCTCGGGTCTCAAACTATTTTTGTACCAAGTTTCATAGACATAAATTCAGCGGTTTAGATGTGAAGATGAGACAGACAGACATACAGAGTTACTTTCGCATTTATAATATTAGAATGGATTAGGTAGGTACTATGTTTGTTTCTCTATATTAAAAATCTCTCTTGTTAATCTTTATGAATTTTGCAAATTTCATGTTAGTATTGTGGGTCTAAACTTGTATCATATGGCCAACACTAATTTTTGCGTAGGTATTGAGGTAATGGTCCGTGCAATTGATACAACTCTTGAAGTCAGCTCAATCGTGACGGAGAACCATGTGAAAAATATTTACTTTGCCGTAGCAGTTTCGATTAACAATGAGTTTCAAATTGGTGTTTGACGTCGATTTGTTGAAACTGAACGGTATTTTATATGTGAAGAGCTTAGAGAATTCTAAATTAGTCGTGAAGTGATTCCTAACTTTTTTAATAAAATATGACTGTTTTTTTTTGCTTTTTAACTTCAAATTTATTAGTTTGCATTAATCTTTTTTTAGGGTTCCGCACCTAAAAGGTGAAACGGGTTCCTATCACTAAGCCTCCGCTGTCTGTCTTTCCGTCTGTCTATCAGTCACCAGACTGTATCTCATAAACCGTGATAGCTAGAAAGCTGAAATTTTCACAAATTATGTATTTCCGTTGCCGCTATAACAACAAATACTAAAAATAAAAAAATGAAATTTTTCTAAGTTTCCCCACACAAAAAACGTGTTTTTTTCGTTTTTTTGTTCAATATTAATAACGGTAACATGTAAACGTTTAAAATATTTACTTGTACAGTACCCGGCGATAAATATTGCACATCGAACTTTGGAAAGAGACAATCGGATAATTTCGGCTTCGTAAAGCGTTATCTCTGTCCCACACTACCTATGTGACGTTTAGTCAGTCGTTGTTCAAGTACGATAGAGTGCAGTCGCGTCCCGAAAAAAAATATATATTTAGAGTTGATAACACCCACAAATTTAAATAATTTAAAGTTGTAATATGGCATCTTTCGGAAAAAGAGGGAAACCTTTACGAGGTCAGTCACGTGAAATTATCTACAATGTTTATAAATACTTTGTAAGCGAAGCTGATAGATTTAAAAAAAAAGTAGATGAAAATGTAAGTTGTTATTTTAAGAAGATTCAAGAGCGAGTTGCAAATGCCACTGGAATTTCAAGAAGAACTTTGAACAATATATTAAACGAAGTCAGTACTGAAACACATTCGACTGAAATTAAGTTCAGCACTCCAAAAAAAGGGAGACCAAAAAAGCAATTTCGTTTGGATATGGACGATTTTGATTACGATGTTGTTCGAAGAATGGTGTATGATTTTCACTTACGATTTAATGAACTGCCAACAATAAAATCATTAAAAGCTAAGTTATCTGAAGCTATTAATTACAATGGGTCTGAAAAAACGTTGAGAAAAATACTTCATGACATGGGATTTCAGTTCACTAAAATGGAAGATAATCGAAAAATTCTAATGGAAAAGCACGACGTTAGTCTCAAACGAATGGAATACCTTGATAAAATACGCAAATTTCGCGAAACAGGAAAAAATATCGTCTACATGGATGAGTCATATATACATGCATCCCACACTAAAGGGAAATCTTGGAGTGACGATAAGAAAAAAGGAGTAAAAAAGCCAATTTCAAAAGGTCAACGTTTGATAATAGTTCATGCGGGAAATGAAAAAGGCTTTGTACCCGGTGCTTTTTTAACGTATAAATCCACGGACACTACAGGTGACTATCACAATGAAATGAATAACGATAACTATGAGAAATGGCTGGTTAACCAATTAATCCCAAATATACCCAGTGATTCTGTTCTAGTTATCGACAACGCACCCTATCACAACAAGTATGTTGAGAGACCCCCCAACTCAAACACCATTAAACGGGAAATGATCAACTGGTTAAACAGACATGAAATTCCAGTTGATCCAAAATTAACAAAAACCCAGATTTACGCTATTATATGTCAGCACAAGGAGAGGTATACAGAGTTTTCTGTGGACAAAATACTTGCCGAACATGGGCACACTGTGTTGCGATTGCCACCATATCATCCGGATTTTAATCCAATTGAAAATATATGGTCTCAACTGAAAGGCTATGTAGCCTCTAGAAATGTGGGTATGAACTTAACTACAGTAAAAACATTATTGACTGAAAAAGTAAACATGATCGGCGCTGAAGAGTGGAAAAAGGTTTGCGATCATGCAATCAAATGTGAGAATGAATATAGAAGCATTCAACACAGTTTAGACAATTACACTGATAGATTAGTAATAAATACGGCTGATAGTGACAGTGATATTGACCTCTTTGAGAGCACAAATAGTGAAATGGAAGTAATTGAGAATTAGAATTATTATTATTTTTATTGCAATGTCTCATTTTAGCAATAGGTATAATGGTGTTTATTATGTACACTAAAGCTGTAATGTTCCAAAATAATTAAATACGTAAACATAATGTAAAAATGTTTTTTTATTTTATTTTACCCCAACCTAAAGCCATCACTTATAGAAAAATTAGTGTATTTTATACAAAGAATAAAAATATCAAAAGAAGCAAATCATACTTGTTTTAACAGCTCCTAATAGGTACCGGACTGTTTGTATTTTGTGCGACAGAGATAACGCTCTACGAAGCCGAAATTAGCCGATTGTCTCTTTCCAAAGGTCGATGTGCAATATTTATCGCCGGGTACTGTATATTACCTTTCAAAATAAATAATTAAATAAAAATAAAGTAAATATTAAAGGGGGGCTCCCATACAACAAACGTAATTTTTAAGCAATTTTTTTAATCGATTAGTAAACAGGTAGAAACTTGAATATTTTCCAAAAAAGTAGGAAGTATATTATCCTCTTATAAAATAAATACCCTAATATATAAAATAAATATTTAAGTAGGTATGCACACAACAAACGTGATTTTCTTTTTAGATGATGGTACGGGACCCTTCGTGCGCGAGACCGACTCGCACTTGGCTGGTTATATTATATATATATATATATATATATATATATATATATATATATATATATATATATATATATATATATATATATATATCATAAGGTAACAAACAAGCAGACGCGTCTCCTGATGAAAAGAAACCATCGCCTATAGACACCAAAGATGCTAATGGTGCATTGCTATACGCGTGGCGGGATGACAATACATAAGTTGTAAATATTTACATAAGATGTTATTTCTAAGTACAGTACTTTTAGATTGTTTTGCCAAATAAATGGCTTGCAAAAAAACATAGACGTACACGCCGGACGTATATTATATTTCTGCTAAATTACAGATTACAGATTGTAAAATTAAATAAATAGAAAATCAGTGATATGTAAAAATGTCATTGGAAAAGTCAAGTAAGATTGAAAAAACACATACTTGTATTTTTCTACAAAATTAAAAATTATGTTTCAAAACTCATAAAATAAAATAGCAGTCCTTTTTACTGCAATTACGCGAACCGTGGAGTATAAAATTTGACACAGGTGAAGTTAACATTGCGGAATATTGCAGAAAAGTAAGGTGTTTTCGAATAATATGCAAAAATGCATCAAATTAATAAAAATCAAAGAGAAATATACTACGTACGTACAGATAAGTCGTGGATAAAAATAAACATTATACACGCTACATTCATATGATATACATGATGATATAGGTACGTACATGTACTTATATTCTTGTGATAAAGCTAAGGTCTGTCGTGAAACTTAGAATTTTTTTTTATTGTGTAATCCATGGTTGCATTTCGACTAGAGGGCGATCGCTAGTTTTTTTATATCACAAGATAGCAAATCATTAAATAGCTCTCCTGATGAAAAGATACAAACATCGCCTGTAGACACCAAAAATGTTAATAGTGCGTTGCTCTCTTTATGGCTGGGTCTTAATGCCATAATGCCGCTATGGCAGCAGGTATAGGTAAGGCGGTGTTACCAGAACGAGCGAGACAATGCAGAACTCTACCACTTAGTAACCACGACGGTAGTGAATTATATAGCCAATCGTTCGCATTTAACAAACTGCCTGGCAGAACCGCAGTTGAGGGCCAGGTACAACACAGGGGACAATATAGTTTGTTTAATTGACTGTGTTTTGTATGCACAGCATTCGCTGGTTTAATAGCAAGAGCTCCGATAATTTATATTAACATTATAAATACGAAAGTTTGGATGTTTGGATGGATGGATGTTTGTTACTCAATCACGCGAAAACTACTAAACGGATTTGGATGAAATTTGGCACACAGGTGAAGTTACTTTTATTCTGAATAAATGAGTTGTTGCCGCAGATTTACCAACAACTTTCATAATGCAACTGATTCCACGCTGTGTTAAACCGATCCAGTATAAAATTTTATTGTATAACAGTACAAAAGTTTTTAAAGAAATTAAAACATTGCAGCTTAATAAGTAATGTAATTACTAAGTAATAAATAAATATAATTACTAAATACAATGGAGAAGTACTGCAAATGTAAAACTTAAATAAGAACAAAGTGTAAATAAAATAAGTGACGGCTCTTACTGCTGTCCATATTTATACAGCGTTGATAAATAAATATTACGACCTACATCAAACTGTGACATCTTTAACGGTCGAAGATCGTGAGAATCGTGAGTCATTGATGATTATTTTGGAATAACAATAGCGATTAGCCTACAAGCCAATATCGGGTACTAACAATACCGGGTTTGCAGTCGAGCAATGCTGTATATATATATATATATATATATATATATATATATATATATATATATATACCGGGTTTGCAGTCGAGCAATGCTAAAATTGTAATGGCTCCGTCTGCCTAGGATAACCAGCATTTAATATGACACGTACGAGAAGAGATATTTGTCGACACTGAGTAATGTAGAAACGCTTTCACTTCTCAAAATACATTTTGTAAGTTAGGCGACTATTACTCGAAAAATTGTAACTAATATATATATATATACATATATATATATATATATATATATATATATATATATATATATATATATATATATATATATATATATATATATATATATATATATATATATATATATATATATATATATATATATATATATATAACTGCCGCGAATTTTTCTCACTTCCAGAAACAATCATTTACAGGCGGGGGGAGATTTAAAGCTTATTCTTCACAAATGAATCCCTTAATCTTATATTATGTTTTCACAAAGGCCTATTCAACGACACCCTACATCATAGGGTGCGCGAGTAAAAACTACATCCCCAATTAACCTATAGAGGAGGTACACAAAAAAATCTGACGGAAATGACAAAACTTTTAGGTACTGGTAGACTACGGAACCCTTAAAACCCTTTTTTTACCCATTAATACACAATGTTACTCACTAATATTAGGTGAACTAATTTTTAATTCAACTCTAATTTATTTTGGCTCTATTTTGACACATTCATTTTTATTCTATTTTAATGTATTTAATTTTATTTTTAAAGATAATTTTTAATTTTGTAGACAGATATAGGTATATGTTTTTTTTTCTTTACTTATTTTTTTATTTATTTTATTTTAGAAGGTTTAAAACGTAATATTTAATTTTGTAAACTATGTTTTTTTGCATGCCATTCATTTGGCGTAACAAGCTAAAAGCACTGTACTTAAAAAAACAACATCTCACGTAACCCTGACTTATCCAAAATAAATAAGTTTGTAGTTAAAAAGAAAAAAACAGCCGTATTTTAGGAATCTAGGAACCTAAGAAATAGAGGTTTGACAAAAAAAAGTTTTTTTTTAATACGACGTGACACGACAAGGTAAAGTTTGTCGTGGCATTAAACGGGATATAAGTTCTTCTTATTGGTCAACCCCTTCTTTTAGCAAGCGCAACATATCACATGCTGTTAATCCTAAGCGGGCTAATAGAAAGTGTTGTTGAGGATGAAAATAAAAGTACACTATGCTAGTAAGTACCTTTACACTCTTACTATAAAAATGTTAAGCTATATTCTTCCGGAAATACCGCTTTGGGAAGTTAATTCCAATCTTTAGCAAGAGTAGTACGAATAGTGCTTTTAAATTAGATTTGTCCACAAAAATCCTCGTATCGTAAATCATACGGCGGGGTGATCACGTAACTCGCAATGCTAAATTATCGTGATTATTTAGTTATTGCAAGACACATAACAGCCTTGTACATTAGTGGTAGTCGTTACCGCTTGATTAGATGCTGTGACATTGCAAAAAGTGCATCTAGTGACCAGCAAGCAATTGGCGACATTTTCGATGATTTTTTCATTACGTTTAAGAGTCATCGCTGATCGCTGGCGAACTGCAAACGTTAGATGATACGCCTACGGGGAGTTTTTTATTTACTCCATTTGTTGTTCTAGTTCTTCTTCTGTCTTATTTGTATGTTTGTTTATTAGTTATTAAGCTATTGCATACCTTCTATAGCGGGCCTTGAGCGTGGAGACCGAATGCAGAAATTCCGTAACGAAAAAACCTAACACCCCCCACTCCGACCGGCACAGCAGTGATACTTTTTAGTTTTTCCATCTATCGATAAATACCAGAACTTTTAATGACTTTTTGAAATATCGCGCTTGTCTCTTTAGTTCAGCAACCCGCCTTAGGTGGCATTGGTTGTATTGGAAAACTACCGTAATCAGCTGTTTGTGAGAAAGTATATAAGGTGTATAGGTATTTATCATCTACGTACAACAGTGAATATCTGTACTCGTATAATTTGTGTACAAAGTGTTTTAAATATGAATATTTTTTATCGGTCACCACCCTCAAAGTGTAACTTGAATTAATATCAAAGAAAAAAAAATACTCCATAAATAAAATAAATATATAATTGCAATTGCATAATTTGATAAAAAAATGCTAAGCAATAGCTTTACCGCGGCAGTCTCCGAGTGCCACACGTCTTTTTTTACTGTATATTATAAATATTGATGGTAAATAAAACCGTACTAAGGTATATCTATTATTCAATTTTCAACAATCTGCACTCCTAATAAAAAAATATAACTTTCTTGATTCTTTCTACAACCCAATACGTAGGTAATCTATATACATATAATAAAAAAAATCGTAGTAAGTCAAAACTGTACATTAAATATATTTTTTAAAAGAATACTTGGTGCGTGATCTACAATCGATATCGAAGCCAAAAATATAGTTTTTAGAATTTTTGTCTGTTTGTCTGTATGTATGTCCGGGGTAAACTCAAAAAGTGGATTTACTTCAAATTTTGCATGAATATTACTGACAGGTCGGGTCAACATATAGGCTATATATTATCACACTATCATCTACAGGGGAGGAGCAGTGCGGAGTAAACGAAGTCCACGCGGACGAAGTCGCTGGCAACAGCTAGTCATCTATAAAATAAACATTATGGTCCGCTTGCAACAAACTATTTAAACTAGCGATCACCCTGTGGTCGAAATTTGACCATAGACTAAACAATAAAAAATCTTTTAAGCTTGACAACAGATTTTATCAGTATTTATATGTGCGTATTGTCATGTATGCCACTAGAATGTAGTGTGTGTAATTTTTTTTTATGTTTAATATGCTGCTGCTGCTGGCAACAGCTAGTCATCTATAAAATAAACATTATGGTCCGCTTGCAACAAACTATTTAAACTAGCGATCACCCTGTGGTCGAAATTTGACCATAGACTAAACAATAAAAAATCTTTTAAGCTTGACAACAGATTTTTTATCAGTATTTATATGTGCGTATTGTCATGTATGCCACTAGAATGTAGTGTGTGTAATTTTTTTATGTTTAATATACTGCAACTTTATACTCCACTGTGCCAAAGTTTATACTCTACCATTCGCGTGATAGTCTTAACAAGGGGTACAACATTTTTCCTTCACGTATTAATATATAGATACTTATTAAGTGACTTTAACTATGCTAAATACATTTAAAATTATTTAAATAGTTTGGTGCAAGCAGATTCAAAGAACCACAGACCCTTTGATTCCCGCAATGGACTATTTACATATATCTTATTTTCGTATTTTTCTTTTATATTCCGCTTTTCAAAAGACGAGGCACGGCCCGAGCGGCCGCAGGCTATTGGCTGCATACATTACACAATATACATGAAAAGTTCGTTCTGTTTACAAAGTCCGATCCTCCTCTCACAAACGTATGCTGGGATTTCGTTTACTTCATGTGCATGCATAAACATAGTAATGTAAACTATCATCTCCCCTGTATAAAACGAACTGTACACCTAAAATACAAGCACCGAGATTCGTGTTTTTATATAGAACATACACATACAGGCTATCTTCACGCCAGATCCCTTATGCGGTAGGCAGAGAGAACCGAGTGCCATATGTCACGATTGTTGCAGACTTGTCTTGTTCCCTCTACATTAATTACTCTCTTTAAAATAAACACGCCTGTATAGCATAAGAAAACAAATAAGTAGATGGTTCTTCTTATGGAAAAAGACTACCATCGCCTATAGACACCAAAGATGATAATGGTGCATTGTTATCCTCGTGGCGGGGCATTAATGCCTCATGCTTACTCTTCAAACCGAACATGACTAGCGCAGGGTGAGAAAATGCAGAACTCTACCACCTAGTAGCCACGACGGTTGTGACTCACAAAGCCTATCATTCGCCTCTAACGAACTGCCTGGCAGAACGGCAGCTGGTTTATTTTTCCAAGGGAGTCCGGTCCAACACGGGGTATTCATAATTATGATAAATGGTAGATGAAAAGTTAATAAGATACCGACAAAGACCAAGAGAGACATATCATGATCAGATTGATCGGGTACTGTCCGAAAGAGGTTCCAGGAGTGTTCGCAACTTCGTTTTTGTATGACGAGGGTAATGAATGTGCCAAGTCTTACATAAAATTTCTGTGATGCAACTGAAAAAATATTGTAAGGAACAGGGAAAACTTACCCAAGTTATGAATATCAAAGGAGATCCCAGCGGCACATAGTCCACACACATACACCACTATTGTGCCACCAATGGAGGGTGAATTGTTGTGCGCTGGAGTCTCCTGTGATTTTCCCACCTTAGATAAGTTTGCCCAATCTCTTACACTACCTTTTGTTTCTAGTAAGTCTAGATAAGTTTGCCCACTTTCTTACACTGCCTTTTGTTTCTAGTAAGTTTAGATAAGTTTGCCCACTTTCTTACACCGCTTTTTGTTTCTAGTAAGTCTAGATAAGTTTGCCCAATTTCTTACACTACCTTTTGTTTCTAGATTTTGCTAATTAAATACCTTATTTTCATGTTTGAGTTGATTTATTCTTCAAAAAGGGGCCCGGACCAACACGGAGAAAGCCATTACGGGATTATCATTCTATCACAACATGTTGGTCTGGCTCCCTCCAGGGACGAAAAAGAGGGAAGGGAGAGATTGACAATCTGCCGTTTTGTCAAGCAGTTCGTAAAAGGCGAACGATTGGCTACGCGAGTTACTGCCATCGTGGCTAGTAAGTAGTAGAGTACTGCATTGTCTCGCTTAGATTTGGTACCACCACCTTACCTATTCCTGTCGCAATACCGTCAGTGCTTGTCGCTGTCGTGTTCTGGTTTAGAGTCGATAAATTAAATATGTGGCATTGTCCTCCGGCCACACGAATAGCAACGCACCATTAACATCTTTGGTGTCCATAGGCGACGGTTTTCTCTTTCCATCAGGAGAGCCATCTGCTCGTTTGCTATTTATTAAAAAATAATTGTGCTTGTAATTTAAAAATAGGAACTTGGTAGGATATAAGTAGTCTCACAACATGTATCTTCTTTTTTTATGAATGAGAACTATATTCTTATGAAAAGGTACAAAATGAATATCTGTTGTAGAGACGTGAACGCCACGTGTGCCTTGCCTTGCCTTTCATTATTAACGAGTTTTATCGACTTTCCTTCGTCGTATTTACAGACAACACGAACGTAGGCTTTTTTGTCCTTTAAAAGATTTAAAATGTTATAATTTTTATACTTAATTTAAATATTGCATTTTAGTTTATAGGTCCGATTTTAAATGTATTAATTGAGGCGTGTTTGGGATTGATATCGTACTTGTATGTGTGTGTGTGTGTATGAATCTATATTATATTATTACTAGCTATTGCCCGCGACTTCGTCCGCGCGGACTTGTTTACTCCGCACAGCTCCTCCCCCGTAGGTGATAGTGTGATAATATGTAGCCTATATGTTGACCCGACCTGTTAGTAATATTCATCAAAATTTGAAGTAAATCCATGCAGTATTTTTTGAGTTTACCCCGGACATACATGACTTTCGTACGATTTTATTATATGATATTATTTAATATTATAAATGCGAAAGTTTGGATGTTTGGATGGACGTTTGTTTCTCAATCACGCAAAAACTGTTTAACGGATTTGAATGAAATTTGGCACACTGGTAGATGATGGCCTAGAACAGTACATAGGCTACTTTTTATCCCGGAAAAATTAGATAATTCTGCGGGATTCACCAAAAACTTTTATAATGCATCGGGCTGCACGCGGCAGCTAGTAATAATATAGATATTAAAATTCAAATTTTGGATATTTCTTACTTAAGAATGAAAAAGAAAAAATTGGTTCCACGGATATAAAAGTAATCTTAATATATTTAAATTGCGGGTCACATTTTATTGTTGGTCCGCCATGGATTCCTAAGCTACAAAACCGCTTTCAATGAAATTTTCTACATGTCTAATGTTTGGTCCAACTTAAAATATAGGATAGTTTTTATCTCAATTAACCCCTCCCTCCTCTGAAGTATCCCACCAAAATATTCAATAAAAGTAATTTGTATGACAACAAAAAACAACGTTTGCAGAATCAGCTAGTTTGCTTTATATGTAGAATATATTCAGGTTTAAAACTGGGTACTTTTACCCCCCCCCCCCCCCAAACAACATGTTTCCTATTTGAAGAATGGATCAATTGCCTTCATGGCAAAGATCAATCTCCTACGTTTGTCTGAGATTTTACAGATGGAAAAAAAAATAATAACACTTTACCCGGCCTTCGTTGGTTCGATTCCGGTAATCCTCCTCAAGTATCCCATGATCTGAGCTGAACAGACTAACCACTAGACTAAAGCGGCAGTTGAAACAACAAATGTATTTCTACATAAAAATGTTTTATTTTCTTGATGTGACTTACTTGCAAAACTCAACTGTAAAACACGTTCAAGTAAGCTATAAACGGAACTAGTTCTTTTCTAGGCTAGCATCTTTATCATCATATGAAGTTACATTGCCTTTTAAAAATTGAGGAATCTTAGCTATGTTTAAACGTCTCATATCAATACAATATTGGCAGCTGTGATCAGTGTAATGACTTAAGAAATTTTTGTAAGTCTTTAATTTTTTTGTGCAGAATATCAAAATAGTCACAAGTAACTATTATAAAAACAAAAATAAAACTACTATCCTATCTGACCAAATAAGTTAAAAATTATGTAGACTATATCACTCTAACATATAGGATGAATCTAATGACTCCTCTTAATCTTAAATCTATCAAGCTGTTTAGGCCAGAAAGCGTGCCAAAAATATACATTTGCATACATACACTCAAAAACCCGACCGATTGGCTACCATCGTTACTGCTAATGGTAGAGTTCCGCAACGTCTCACCGGGGTATTTGGTACCACCGCCTTACCTATTCTTGCTGCAGTAGCGTCAATGCTTGTCGTTGTCGTATTCCAATTTAGAGGGTAAGGTAGCTGATAGACTTACATACGTGGCATTATATTCCCGCTACAGGCGGTTATAAGACAAAAATCTTTCTAAAAATTTTGTTCTTCGCGCTATCCTATGTTTGTAGAGAAAACGGCACCAATAATAGAAAAAAGGCATTTAAAACATAGAAATAAAGTTTTATTATAACGCATTATCTAGTTAAATACTTTTTATTTATCAGGAAATTATTTGTATATACAATACAATACAATAACTCTTTATTGTGCACCAAAATATATGACAACATTATAAGTTACAACATAAAAATAATACAAGTAAGATACACAAAGGCGGTCTTATCACTAATAAAGTGATCTCTTCCAGACAACCTTTATAATAAGGATAACAATATACTAGAAAAAGTGGTGCTAACCACAAGATAATTTATAGTTTTTACGCTCTTAAAAAATAATAATAATAAAAGTAACATCCGGTTATAGTTATACAGAAAAGCAAAACAAAACAAAACAAATAAAACAGTGGTAATACATAAACCTAAATAAGGAAAATTAAACAAAGTTACTAGGTACATAGAAAGTGACGTTTGACCATACTTTTGAAAGAGTTTAAACTTGGCGCCTTTCTGATATCTACTGGAAGAGAGTTCAAAAGCGTAACAGCTTGTGAGGTAAAGGAACGACTGTAATAAATAGTGTTCTGCGTTGGCACTAACAGGGAACGATTATCAGCCGATCTAAGATATTTGTGCTGGTTGTCACGGAAAATGAATCTTTCTTTCAAATAAGATGGAGATTTCAGGTCATAGAGAGTGGAGTATAGCTGTGCGAGAATATGAGTATTCCGACGAAGATGAATAGGCAACCACTTGAGCTTGGCACGAAATTTGGAAACGTGGTCATATTTGCGCAGACCAAATATGAATCTTATACAAAGATTTTGAAGTCGCTCAAGTTTATTGATCTGGACTAAGGAGAGATTTACATAACTAGCGTCAGCATAATCTAAAATAGAAAGTAGTAAGGAATCTGCCAACAAAATTTTGGTAGGAATGGGAAGCAAATACCTAAGACGTTTTAATGAACTCCAGGCACAGAAAACTTTTTTACTAAGCTCCTGGATCTGCTTATTCCACGATAAAGTATTATCAATGTAAATGCCAAGATTTTTGACAAAATCGCTGTAGGGAATAGTGACGCCATCAAGCTCTACTGCGGGCAAATTACTCCAGTTAACTTTTTTAATTAGCCCGGGACTACCAATTATAATAGCCTGCGTTTTAATTGGATTTAGCTTAAGACCAAATGATTTGCACCATGCATCGATATTCGCCAGGTTACTATTAATTGCTAGGACAGCATTTGGCAGTTCTGAAAGCGTTGCTTGAGAATCAATTTGCAAATCATCAGCATAAAGATGGTACGATGTGGACAGAATGGCAGTAATAAAATTAATAAAAATCGTGAATAATAAAGGAGATAAAACGCCACCCTGTGGCACGCCAACTATTAAATCTGACCAAGCCGATGCGTTTGCTGCAGTTTGAATATACTGTCGACGCCCTCGAAGATAACTGCTAAGCCAGTCCAAAACGGATTGGGATACCTTGAGAGACTTCAAGAGGGCCAACAGTACGTCATGGTCAACAGTATTAAACGCATTACTAAAATCTAACAACGCTAATACTGTAAGTTTTTTGCTGTCCATACCAGAACGAACGTCATCTGTGATCTTTATTAAGGCAGTGGTGGTGCTATGACCGGCACGGAAACCAGATTGAAAGTCACTTCAAATCTTGTTAGCGTTTAAGAAATTGGAGAGTTGATGTTTGACTAAGCGTTCTAATACTTTAGACAGGAAAGGTAAAATTGAAATTGGACGATAGTCAGAAAGAGAAGCTGGATTTGTCTTTTTGGGTAAGGGAATAATTTTAGCATCCTTCCAGATTTTAGGAAAAACTCTTGATGTGATGGAGTGGTTAAGAATATGAGTGAGGATAGGAGAAACAATATCAAGTATGGGAACGATCATATTACGACCTACCTCATCACAACCAACAGCATTCGATGAAACGGACAAGATGTTCTTTTTAACGTCAGCCTCAGTAAACTCGTTAAAAGTGAAAGGAGTGTAGTCATTTAAAGGAAGAGAAGCAAGATGTTGCAGTGTTTGTATTTTGGTATTAATGTCATAGTCAAGAGAAGGTTTGGAAAAATACTGATTTAAAGTATCTACGTCAATACCTGAACCAGGGGTACCTGGCGCTGGCTTACCTACTCCTAAAGATTTTAAAAATTTCCAAACTTTAGTGGCGTCACCATTCTCTACAGATTTGTGAATATAACGTCGTTGAGCGTCCCTGCATAGCAAATTACAACGATTTCTAATTTTTACATACTGTTCACGAGACTCTGGAGATCTATTTTTTTTATATTTTGCCAGTAGTTGGTGTTTTTTATTTATAATACTCCGTATGTCGTCTGTAAGCCAGGGAGCAGGCAGGTGCTTTATTTTGACGGGTCTAATGGGAGCATATTTATTGTACGGGCAACAGCTTGTCGACAGTGCCGTACATCACGTTTGGCATTGTCAGCGTATATGTCGCCACGCGTTATTATAATTTACATATTTTAACCAGTTCGCGTCAAGCCGCCAATCGGTTCGCGTGCTCACCTAACCATACCATTCAACCATTTTTACCATTAAACCATTTTAGTATAAGTTAAGCTTTCAATAAACATAATATTGAACTTAACTTGTATTTTACTCTGTACGGAACCAAACCACCGTACATTGTGGTCCTTCAGCCTTTTATCAAACCAGTGACCAATAAATTTAACCATTTAAAATATTCATAACCATTGTAACCATCAGCCTTTTCAAACCAGTGACCAAATATATATAAGATATAAAACCATTGAGATCCTTAGGATTCCTAAACATTACCTAACCATTATAGTCCCACGTGTGAGCAACGTGGTCTTTCGTTCCTTGACGTAAGGAGAGACCGGCGCGCTGTGAAACCGTACACGTGTTAGTTGCGTTTTAACCACTTTAACCAATTAAGTCGCGTGTGTCGTGTAATCAATTGACCAGAACCGAACCAGAGTTTTAATTTTGACCAAAGTGTTTGTGTGTGGAGTATAACCTGTTCACCAGACCAGCGACGCTACCAGCGACTACCACCAGGGACGACTTCTGAGGACAAACCAGGTCACCACGTGCCAGTCTTCAAGTAAGATCTTTCCTTTTTACCACTTTTTACCACTCTATTGACCATTAAAATGCCCGCAACCATGGAGGCTCTATTAACCACCCAGAACCAAATCATGTCTGCGATTAACACGCTGTGTGTTAATTTCAAGAAGGACGGGCCCGAACGTAAGACGCCCGCCTATATCGAAAAACGCCTCAATACTTTGGACTCGTACTGGAATGAATTCCAAACCAACCATACCAGGCTCTGCGCCGAGTTCGAAGATTTTAACCACCGCTATTTTACGGAAAACCATTACCAGCGGACAAAAGATTTTTACCATGATGTTAGGAACATGATTTCTAATTACGTAATAAGCGAACCCAGCAAACCATTACTGAGACCAGCCACACCATTATCGCAGGGCTCAGATAGGCGCGATATTTCTTCTCCCGCCCAGGAGGGTACCTCTTCTAGTTTTTCTGCGCCAAAACTGTCGCACCAAAGTAACTCTAGTAGGGTAGAAGAAATGCTCCGTAAACAGAAGAGCAACTTCAAGGCGCTTTCTCGAACCATAGAGGCCGTCGACCTTGCGAGCTGCTCCGAACGCTGGGAGTTGGAAGATATTTTAAAGACTATCCAATCCAGATGGTCGGTCATCGATTCTCTTCACTGGGACATCGACAGCGAAGGGCTGATAGACAATGAGGAATATGAGACAGCCTTCGCTGAGATGGAGAACAAGTACAACACCATGAAGAAGGCAGTGAACAGACAGATGTGGTCATCATCATATAGGGAACGTTCAACACCACAAATGGAAATACCCACGTTCAGCGGAAATTACCAGGATTGGATATGTTTTAAAGATTTGTTCTCCGAAACCATACATCATAATAAGTCTCTACCAAATGCCCAAAAAATGCAGTTTTTGAAAAGCAAGCTCCGTGGAGAGGCTGAAAAATTAGTTCACCATTTACGTATTAATTCCGAAAATTACGAAGTATGTTGGGACATCTTAAACCAACGTTACAATAATACCAGGTTAATATTTAATTCCCACATACAGTTATTATTAGCTATGCCTACCATTCAGCAACAATCTGCAGCAGTCATCAAAAGATTACATGACACCACCAACGAGTGTCTTAACTCTATAAAAGCAATGGGTATCGATATTTCCAACTGGGACCCATTAATTGTTTACATTTTGTGCCAAAAGTTAGATACCGAAACTCATCACGATTACATAGAGTCGCTTAAGAACCCAAAAGAATTGCCCAATTTGTCCGAATTTTTGAAGTTTTTAGAAATTAAATTTATATCGTTAGAAAGCTCTCGTCGTAAGCAAGATTTTAATAAGCCATGTTCATTTCCAGTTCACCAAAACCAATACCAGAAACCATGGGTTGAAAAGCATTCAAATAACCATTTGCATAATTTTATGAACAGAAACTTCAAACCAAGGCCAGCTGTAATAAACCATTTTAATACGAAACCAATGCATATTGCAACACAACGGAAATGCATGCTCTGTAAAAACTGTTGCCATGAATTGTTTAAATGCAAACAATTTCTAGAATCGTCGCCGCTGAATAGACTAAAAATTATTGAAACAAATAAGTTATGTAAAAATTGCTTAATTAACCATTACGACAATCAATGTTTTTCGGAAAAAACATGCCGTTTTTGTAACCAGCCACATAACACTTTATTGCACAATGCCCTCGTTACTTTTGCTCCCTCAACTTCTAGTAACACCAACATCGAGCAGCCTACCAGAAAATCGAAGATATGTGTTACGAATGCACCACAAGAAACAATGCCCAAATTATTAGCGACAGCTAAAATTAATATTAGGTCTGTGGATGGCTGTCACCGTACCATGCGAGCCCTTATAGACCCGTGTGCAGAGTCGTCTCTTATTACGGAAAATGCTGCTCAGCTTTTAGGCCTACCAAGAATTAAGCGCCACTGTGTGGTGGTCGGAGTTGGCGCGAAAACCAACAACAGTAGGGGAGTCGTACAAATAAACGTATCTTCTCTTCACAATAATTTTACATTTAAAACCGAAGCCTACGTCATGAAGCATGTCGTCGGAAATTTACCAAACGAATCCCTTGAAAAGCCATCATGGCCGTGCTTGGATAAATTACCACTTGCCGATCCGGAATTTTATAAAAGTAAACCTATAGATTTAATTTTAAGTGTAGATGTGTACGAGTTAATTATTTTACCAGGTTTAATTCGTAATGGCACGTCACTACCAATTGCGCAGAATACCAAACTCGGTTGGATTTTAAGTGGTACCATAAAACCAAACCAAAAATATTGCAACGTCGTCACGGTCAACTTGCAAGACATTCAGCGCTTTTGGGAGATTGAGGACATCTCAGATAACGCTGTTAATATTTCTGATGAAGATAACCATTGCCTTCATCATTATCAGCAGCATACGACGCGTCAACCAAATGGACGTTACATAGTTAGATTACCACTGAAACCAGAGATTGCTGAAAAATTGGGTGACTCAAAAACCAAAGCTGTGGCTCAATTTCGGCAGTTGGAAAAAAGATTTTCAAAAAATAAAATTATCGAACAGAACTACAAACAATTTATACATGAATATATTAATTTAAAACATATGAAGAAATGCAATAGTAATACGATACTCCAATGCTACTTGCCTCACCATTGTGTAATCCGAACGGATTCCACGACAACGGCCACGCGAGTTGTTTTTAATGCCTCTGCGAAAACATCAACAGGATTTTCGTTAAATGACCTTATGTACTCTGGACCAAATTTGCAAGAAGATTTATTTACTCTCATCCTTAAGTGGAGGCAATACCAAATAGCCTTTACAGCAGATATAGAGAAAATGTTTCGTTTTATAAATATCCATGAAGATGACCAGCAGCTCCAGAAGATCATGTGGAGGGATTCAGAACAGCAACCATTGGAAGAATATCAACTTACCACTGTCACATACGGCACCAAGGCCGCACCATTCCTAGCCATGATGACATTGAAACGTCTGGCTAAGGATGAAGGTCACCACTATCCGGAAGCAGCAGAAGCTCTAGCTACCAGGTTCTATATGGATGACCTTCTCCATGGACAGCATGACCTGGAATCCGCAAAAAAGCTAATTTCTGATCTCATTAATCTTCTAAAGTCAGGTGGATTTAATTTAAGGAAGTGGTCATCTAACAAACCGGAAGTATTACCGGATAATCAGTCACCATGTGAAGACCAAGCGTATGTTTTTAAATACCAGGAATCAACCAAGACATTAGGACTTAAGTGGCATTCAGACCAAGATTATTTTACATTTCAATTGAAATCTGAACCAGTCCTTAAGCTTACCAAAAGAAGTTTACTCTCGAATATATCAAAAATATTCGATCCGCTTGGATGGCTTTCACCAGTGACCACCAAGTTGAAATTACTTTTCCAAGAAGTTTGGCTCATAAACCTTCATTGGGACGATGAGTTGCCAGCTGACATCAACACAAGATGGAAAAACATAGAAGCTGACATCACCAAAATTAACCAAATTTCCATACCAAGGTGGTTACAGTCTTCAAAGAACGATACTATCGAATTACATGGGTTTTGTGATTCGTCACAAAATGCCTACGCTTGTGTTGTATATTGCAGAGTGAACAATATCACTAACAACCACTCTTCTGTAATACTAGTGGCAGCGAAGTCTCGTCTCGTACCTGTAAAGAAAATTGTATCATTACCAAGATTAGAATTATGTGCAGCTGTTCTACTTACCAAGGTCATAAAGATCACCTGTAATTGCCTATCGGATTACAACATCAAAATCTACGGTTGGTCCGACTCGACGGCGGTGTTAGGTTGGCTCAACGGCGACCCAAGTAAATGGAAACCGTTCGTGGCGAATAGGGTGAAGCAGGTGACGAACATCATGCCACCAAGCAGCTGGCATTATGTCTCAACCAAGAACAACCCAGCTGACTGCGCAAGTAGAGGCATCACCACGGAACAGCTGATTAACCATTCCATGTGGTGGACGGGACCCCACTGGCTAAAATCTTTCGAGGAGTCAAAATTAACCAATTCATTTTATACAACCAACGAAGAGTTAAAAAAACCATTATTAAATATAAATGTTGCAATTACATATGGAAACAAAGTTATTGAAAATATAATTAGCAAATACAGCGATTTTACGCGAGCTTCAAGAGTGCTTGCGTGGGTGTTGCGATTTACATCTAAGTCTAAAAATAATAAACAAAAATACTTAAGTATTTTAGAAATAAGAAAAGCTAAAAACTTAATCATAAAATATGTACAGCAAATTGAATTTTTAGAAGATATACAATGTATTAAAAATCATAACCAACCTAACCCTAAGAGTAGTTTATTAAAATTAAAACCATTTATTGATGACCAAGGAATTTTAAGGGTTGGTGGGCGATTGACCAACGCCAAAATAGAAGATAGGATGAAGCATCCGTGTATATTACCACATGACCATCTACTTACCAGTATGATTATTGACCAGGCACATAAAATGACCTTCCATGGGGGTGCACGATTAACCCTCGCGTGGTTGCGTCAAGAATATTGGATTATAGGAGGAAATAGCGCTGTCAAGAAGAGACTTCGAAGATGTGTGCTGTGCAGAAGGCACGCCCCCCTGAAACACGACCAGTTGATGGGAGATTTACCACCAGCCAGAGTCAACAGGACCCGCCCCTTCTACCACACAGGGGTTGATTTCACAGGTTTTGTTGATGTTAAGGCGGCAAAGGGTAGAGGGGTGAGATGTACCAAAGGATACATCGCCGTCTTCGTGTGTATGGTGACCAAGGCCGTACACTTGGAGTTGGTCTCCGATCTCACCGCATCAGCATTTTTAGCAGCCCTTAAAAGACTTTCTGCCAGGAGAGGATCGCCCGGTCACATTTACAGCGACAACGGGACGAATTTCATAAAGGCAAATAGAGTTTTGCAGGAAGAGTTCGTTAATTTAAAATCTATTCTAAACGACCAGTTTTATTCGGAAATAGCTGACATGTCGATAGAGTGGCATTTCAACGCACCATCTTGGCCTAGTGCAGGTGGTCTGTGGGAGGCGGCAGTAAAGAGTTTGAAATACCATCTGAAGCGAGTCATAGGAGAACAAAAACTCACGTACGAGGAGTTCTCCACTCTGTTAGCTCAACTAGAAGGCTGCCTTAACTCCAGACCTCTGTGCCCACTAAGCGAAGACGTAGAAGATCTGGATTTCCTTACTCCATCCCATTTTCTAGGCAGTGGACCAACATTGACCATTGTTGAGTCTGAACACGATCTGAGAACCAGATGGCAGTTAGTACAGAAAATTTACCAAGACGTGTGGAAGAGATGGAGAACTGAGTACCTTACACAGCTGAACACTAGGTCTAAGTGGCAACGTTCACAACCAAATTTAAATGAAGGAGATATTGTTATTATACACGACGCTAATCTGCCACCGGGTAAGTGGGCTCTCGGTCGAGTTGTGCAGCTACATCCGGGGCAAGATGGGCTAACTAGAGTAGTCTCTGTAAAAACTAAGAATGGCGTTATGAAACGACCAATAGTTAAGTTATCCCTTTTACCAATTAAAAATACCAGTGAAGAAGGAGACAGTAACCAAATACTTCAAAATGCTGAGCATAACCAGCCGAATAACCAGTCTAATGACAATAATTTACCAAAACCAAAACGGCGAGCTAAAAAAGGCATTTTTCATTTATTTACCATGACACTTATGTTGTTTACGTTTTTATTCTCACCAGCCACGTGTGCATACAACGCAATAAACTTTAACGATAGTCAAAGTTTATATTTTGATAAAATATCTACCATGCGATTAGTTCAGGACGAGTGGAAGCTGGTAGTATATTATGATTTACGACCATATTGGCAGGGCAGTAAACTGTTATCCAAATATATAGATCATATGGAATATCTCTGCAAACAATCACCAGTTAAAATCCATTGCGAATCCATTTTAATACAATTACGGCACAGCTATACAGAGTTAATGCATTATAATAGCATTTTGTCGACGCAGCAGTTCCCACACGGGCACGCGCGGCGCAGACGCGGCCTTATCAATGTTGTGGGTAATGTCGCACACGCTCTATTCGGTGTACTCGATGACCAATTCGCTGAACAGTATATTAAGGACATTGGTTTAATTAGAGAAAACCAAAACCATCTTGCTGCTCTATGGCAAAACCAGACATCTGTAGTAGAGGCAGAATATTATGTATTGAAGAGGATGAAAGTCTCTATTGATAAACAACATAAGATATTTACACACTACATTAACCAATTAGAAAATACCACCTACGATGTTAAAGGTCAACTGAAAGACGTGGAAGCGACCAATGAGTTTTTGTTATGCTCCATGGCAGCTAACAGCTTGCAGTCTAATTTGAAGAATATGCAGGATGTTTTACTAGATACAGTTTCGGAAGTGTATTTTGGGAAATTCAACATTCATCTTTTGAAACCGGACCAGCTTTTAGAGGAGTTAAATCTTATTTCAGGGAAATTGTCTAATGAATTAAGGTTACCAATTGAAAATCCTCACACAGAATTTACCAAAATTTACCATTTGCTTAAGGTTAGAGCCAAGATGATGAAAGATTATTTTATTTTTGAAATTAGAATACCATTAGTGAGTAGAGATAATTTCCAAGTATATAAAATTTATCCTATCCCAAGACGGATTGACAAAACCATGGTCACCCTAGTTCCAGTTTCAGATTACATAGCGATCAACTTACGAAGAGACTCATTCATGACCATATCGCAATTAGAATTGCATAAGTGTATTCAATTAGATTTAGAAATACAACTTTGTCTTCTAAAGAAACCAATCTCACATATGAGTCATGATGACATCTTGTGCTCCAAAGACCAGGAGACGAAGCGGTGCAGAACCAAAACTGCAAGGTGTCAAGACTGGTGGTCTCAGTTAAATGATGTGAACACTTACTTTTTCTTTTGCTGCGACTCTTGTCCAGTGCGCATCATCTGTGATGAACAAATATTTTCCAAAAATCTAAATAGTAGCGGTATCACGAAGCTGGGTCCAGACTGTGTACTGAAAGGAAACGACATAACCATTTATGCTCAGAGACAGCATAATAATACTTTAACCATCAATACAGATATACCAGCAATAGACATTCTCCCCATCAACCACATCTTTAACCAGAACAGAAAGTCCGTGTCGCTGAATTCGGAGCCAGTATCAGTAGCGGGTGGTTACGATCATGATCTAGACGATATAGGCGTTAAGATAAAACAAATGCGTTCAGAGAGTGGTCTAAAGAGTGGTATATCTTATCACGACGTTCACCATTACGTTGCGATATACGTGGTGGTGGGTGTGCTGGTGGCCGGGGCAGCCGCGTACGCCACGCGGCGGTGGTGCCCACGCCTCAGCCACCGCCGAGACTCCAACGCGCCGGCATCAGCTGGCGCAGCGCCAGCGCCTGCCAGGCCGGACCCACCGCGCCCTGAGCCGCGGAGTCTGGCGAACGCAGCGTTTGTGTACAGTGTTAGTGACCAGTGTGTAAGTGTAGTTGACCATGGGCAATCTAGTGTTAAGTGTAGTGGTAAAGTGAAAGACCAGTCCACTTCTCCCTTAGTGCATAAGCATAATTTTAGTGATTATTGTGATAGAGACGCTAGAGTGCCATTAGAATAAACAAATATTGTTTATCACCTTGTCTCACGTCACTCACTAAATATTCAACCATTTTTTTTGTACCATTTTCACCATCATTCTTCTTCTCTCGCGGTGGCAGCATGTACGGGCAACAGCTTGTCGACAGTGCCGTACATCACGTTTGGCATTGTCAGCGTATATGTCGCCACGCGTTATTATAATTTACATATTTTAACCAGTTCGCGTCAAGCCGCCAATCGGTTCGCGTGCTCACCTAACCATACCATTCAACCATTTTTACCATTAAACCATTTTAGTATAAGTTAAGCTTTCAATAAACATAATATTGAACTTAACTTGTATTTTACTCTGTACGGAACCAAACCACCGTACATTTATCATACAGGTTAATAAGAACATTATTGAACCGACTTATTTTGGCATCCACCGTAGCTTCAGCAGCCACAGAAGACCAATCGAAATTACAAGCGTCGTTCCGCAAAGACTCGATGTCCATTCCACCAAAATTGCGGCGAAAAAGAACTTGCGGCTTCAACTTGGAAGGTCGAAGTTTGGCAGAAAGGTAAATCAAATCATGATTTGAAAAGGGTGTTGATCCGCACTGACCGTAATTGGCAACAAGATCTGGAGACGATACAATAATAAGGTCTAAAAGAGAGGGTATACAATTAGGTGCACAGTGGGTAGCTTTGAGGGGTAACAAGTGTAGGTTATGTCCTTCTATCACGGATAGAAGTTTATGGGTTCTACTATCCCTCTTTAGGATACACGTATTGAAATCCCCCATTAATATGACGTGATTATAAGTGGGAAGGTTCGTAAAGATAAACTCATCGAAAGTATCAAAATAGTTTACTAATAAAGAAGGACTATAAAAAACTCCCAATAGCACCTTGGTGTGTGATAACGTGACTTCCACTACCAAGTGCTCAGCAGCATCGGCAGGGGGAGGTTGTGGTGAGGAGCTAATTTTGGAGAACGGAATTTCAGATCGTAAATAAATAGCCACACCACCCCCAACTCTACCAATGCGGTCATTCCTTATAGGGTGTAGCCAGGGAGAGAGTAACTGGTAGAAGGAAGACAAGGTTTAAGCCAAGTATATAATTAAGTATATAATTAAAAAATGGACAAACTTTTTTTGAAAAACTAATATGTTGGCTAGATAATTTCATAGTTTCGGTTTACCGTGATCGTGATGACATACGCATCGTAAAAAATAGTCTCATTATTTTTCCTTAATTGTTTTTTTGAGAAATAGAGCTGATTAGTTTTTGTACTCAATCGGTACATTTAATTTACATTGAATGTACCGATTACAATTAGAATCAAATCTAGAAGTTATATTAAAAAAATACTGTTTCGCCAAAATTTATTTTAGAGTTTTTTACACACACACACCCACACATACATACATACTGACGTCATCGTGAAAATAGTAGGAAAAAGTTCTTAAGACCTCGAATAGTGGAAATTCAGTGAAAATTCGATTTTCGAAAATCGGGGCAAAATCAGTGACTTCCTTATCTACATACGCGTAGCGGGAAGTTAAAAATATACGCGTTGAATTAAAAACCTCCGTTTTTTGTCAGCTAAAAATGCGAATGTAATTTAAATTACTATCACTTGTCTTGTACTCTTAAATAATAAAAAAATATTTATTATTCAATAACAGTTAAATCTTAGGTTAATGGTCTAATATGATAATTAGACTTCCACGAGGTGACATGTTTTCGCCACATTTGTTCTTGCTTTATATTTGCATGACATGCTAACATTGAATCACTAATGTATATTTATTGATAAATACTGTGCTTTTATTAGTGTAATCAATCAAATTAATTGCTTCATAAAATCTGCACATGTTAGACATAATCAATTAGGTTTCAAAAGGCATTGACTTTAGCTACGAATATGGCTGAACTTCTAAATATATCGGGTGGTGTAAATATTACTGGATGGAGTATTAATAACGTTGTCATTACTTTAGTTACCAATAACATCAATCAATATTGAGCGATGAAAGTAATGAAAAGCTGCAATGTGGTTTGCTGTTTGAACTGTGGTAAGACGGTGTAGGGAAGAAATATTGGTTGAGGCCACTGCCATTTGTTGCCATTTAATGTAATTTTTTTATAAAAATTATTCTATATTTATGCATTATCACTATAAATCTTAAATCATTCAATTGTGAAAGTGTAATAAAAATATTACTTAATTAAGTAAAACATTATATTTTTTTGTACATTGATTATAAGTTAATGAGGCCAGAAATAGTAAGAAGATGGTCAAAACTGGTACTTCTACTATATGTATATCATATAAAATACTTGTTCCTCTTTATTTTAACAGGGTGACATATACTTGATCATGTAATTTCACGAGCTTTATACTAAAAGCGTTATTTTACTTGCTTGAAACAAAATTTATTGAATTCATTTTTAACCAGTAGGTATGTTGTCAGTGTCATAATTTTGATACATGGTAAAGATATAATGTAGTGCATTGTTTCGTATCAAAACGCATCACATCGTATTGTATATTATATCATAAATATTTTAGTTATATAGTTTGATATCAAAAGAACCTGCTTTAAATTTAATAACGTACGCCTTAAAAACAGGTGAATATTAACGCGTACCAGGCTATAACAAACCAAGGATTCTTTCATAATGTGTATGAAAGAATCCTTGGTTTGTTATAGCCTGGTACAAAGAGAAAGAAAATATATCTGTATTTAAAGAACTATTTGTACAATTATTTTTACTATTGTTACTGCTTTTTTAAATCTTTTAAATTATGACGTCGCGTAGTAGGCAGAATGCCCAACCTCTTTGCCAGATACATACAAAATAAGAATTAAATGTCTTCATAAACAATTGGCAACATAAATACTTTTTGATCATACAATTATGATATACATGCATTTACTTATATAATATCATATTCATAGGCAATGTATACATCATAGAATTATCATGCAATTATCAAATACTAGCTGACCCGGCAAACGTTGTTTTGCCTTACATATTAGGAATCCATAGCGGACAAACAACGTGAACCTATATAAGTCTACGGGATTAAACTTTATATGGTGGTTAAGTATTCTTAAATTTTCTAATTTTCCGCGCAATTTTCTTAATATTTTCTTTTATAAGAACCTTATCCTTACAATTACAAACACAACAAAAAAAAAATACCGAAATTGGTCCAACCGTTCAGGCGTGATGCCGTGACCAAGGAAAATAGGGATTGATTTTTATATATATAGATTTGTCTTTCACGTCAACGACGTGTCCTTACCTACTTAAATATTTAAAAATTTATAAATCACTAGCAAAATTATTCAAACAGGATTAATGTAACTTTCTGATTAAGGTAATTATACAAAAAAGCTCAGAAAATATTTTATTTGCCGAATTTCACAGAGTCTACGTCTGAAAATTCGATCTAGGACGATCCTTATAACGTGTATTTTATATGATATATGAGACCTTCGGGTCATGACGTCTGTTCGT
This sequence comes from Apodemia mormo, assembly GCA_036924255.1. Taxonomy (NCBI): domain Eukaryota; kingdom Metazoa; phylum Arthropoda; class Insecta; order Lepidoptera; family Riodinidae; genus Apodemia; species Apodemia mormo. The sequence goes on along the minus strand of JAUPFN010000010.1, from coordinate 8,426,618 downwards.
TCGTTCGTTCGTTCGTTCGTTCAAATTAATCTTAGAAATACTCGTATTATAGACGTTAGGTTAACTTTGTCCATACCGCAATCAAACCGGCGTGACTTTAATACTTTTCTTTTTTCAATATAGTTTTTAGGCTAAATACCACACACGTCCAACGCTTTTTTAAATAATAGATAAAATAGACATCCGAAGTATATTCTGTTTGTCCTGGTTTCCTCATTAGGATTCCCTGCACGGAGAGAGCCAGTGATTCGGTAAAGCCAAACGCAAGGCAGAAATAATTGAACGTATTCACTTCACCTCCTGTGCAGTAGAAACGTACTTCGTTTTATGTGGATGCTAGTGGTTGTCGTCGTTTTCGTTTGTGTTATTTTATCCGTAATCATTACCATCGAATACATAAGCCATCAAGCACCTTTTTTCGAGTACATGTTAAGTTTAGCCTTCTTAATTATTAACAATCTATGCATGTGGCATAAAATGTCAGTCAGACGGACGGCCATGGACCATTATTTTTTTTTTGTATCTATTAAATATCCATAAAGAAAACTTTACATAATGCTAATATTGTACAGTTTGCGAGTTTATTTGAAGAGGTAATATCCGCAACTACAGAATTGATTTTGGAAATCCACCAGCAGACACCTTAATTATTCCTGAGTGGTATGGGCTATATTTTATTCCAATTTTCTCGCATTGGACTCTCGTATTGGACTGTACGCGGGCTAGTAAATAAACATGATCATTTCATACAATTTTTATAACAACTTTTCATAAAATTTATCGAATTTTTGTATTTGTTGAAATATTGATTTCACACAAACGAATTTAGGAAGAAAATGAATAAATTATCACAAAATGAATGACAAATATCTTCTTTTGTGATATTTGAATATTTACCACCGCCTTATTTATTCCTGCCGCAATAACATAGTGCTTGTTAATGTCATTTATCCGGTTTAAAAGGTAACGTAGCCGGTAACTTCATACATATGGTATCCGCAAAAGCAACTCATCATTGGCATTTCTGATATCTATAGGCAATGGTTGTCTTTTTCTATCACAACAGTCATGTGCTTTCTTGTTATAGTATAATATTAAAGCGATCTTATGATAATTATATTTCCTTAACCGGCCACATGAATGTTCACGCAACATTAACATTTTCGGTGTCTAAAGAAAATGGTTGTATTATTCCATCAGGAAATTCATGTGCTCGCTATACTATAATATTTAAAAAATCTTGTTATGATTAAGTATTATATTTCCTTAACTCGCTACACATATTATGTCAACGCCCCATTAACATATTTGTCTAAATGCGAAAGATACTCTACATGAAGAGAGCTGCTATCTGCTTGTTCGCTATCTAATGATATAAAAACCTAAAGTATTAATGCTCCTAAAGTTTATCATCCTATTCAGAGAATCAATAGAATTTAAATAAGTTAAAAATGTCATGATTAAATAACAGTAATTCAAATATTAATCGCTATAATTTGCAAAAAAATCTTGTACAGCATAATAAATACCTTGTATTAATTAATCCTGTAGAGTAGTCCTAATAAAAAATATGTATAAAAAGTTGTTTGTGATTTAATTGAGAACGGACATAAATCCTGTACCGTTAAGATTTATATAAAATATGTATGTTAGGAATGTTATCGCATTGATCTACATATCATCGCCTGTCAAGCAACAATTCATTTGTCATTCACCTCACGATCACCCATCTATATATACTAATATTATAAAAAGATTAAGTTTGTGAGTGTGTTTATTAGAAGTGAATCTGTGGAACTACTGAACCGATTTAAAAAATTCTTTCACCAGAAGAAAGCTACATTATTAATGAGTGACATAGGCTACATTTGACCCAATTTTCCCGCGAGATCGGTACCTACGCGGGTTACGTATAGTGATAGTGTACATGTATACCGCTGGACACTAGTCCTCAATAATTTTTTAAATTGATTTTAAATAAGTAGGTATCCGATTTTGGTTTTTAATGTTCGTTACCTCAAAAATCTTCATTCTAAAACCGATTTGTATTTTTTACGTGAAATATATTTTTTTATTATCGTGGGTGTTTTCTAAATCAAATGCGGTAATTCAAGTATGTATTAAAATTTGCAATTAAAATACAGTTGTAAAGGTTATGAAAATTATAATAGCAAATTAAAAAAATGAACTAACGTCAAATACTAACTATATTCCTATCTTAAAAACTACTGAACCGATTTCGATATAACTTAGACTGTTCTTTAAGTTGGAATATACCTGATTTGTATCAAGAAGAATGATCCCGATATGGCTTTGATTTCCTGTGAAATTCGTGGACCAACATACAAACATTATATTACTTACTTAAAACACATGCTTGGACGCCTCTGTTTAGACGTGTCTGTGTAGAGCTGTGTCAAATCACACACAGATCAAATATCATTCCAACAATATTAAAAACTTATATTTCAAACAGATAACCTCCGTTTTTTCGTCGGTTGATAAAAGTTACTAATAAAATACAGTTGTAATTCAAATTATAAAACTTAGGTACAATTATAAAACAGTTATAAAGGCTATAAAAATATGCTATTAGGTTTTTTTTTTATTTGGGTCTTTCGAAGTGCTATGTTACAAAAGGTAACGTAGCTTAGATTGCTACTATACTATACCAGCAGGAACTCTCAGGATTTCAACAATTAAATCAAAGGACTATTAAGTTCATTTTCGAAAACAAGTTTACACACAATCTTCAAAGATGTATTTTTTAATACATAAATGCCAAGTTTTCTGATAATTCAAACTACGGAGTGGTTAGCACTTTAGACTCTGAATCCAACGATCCGAGTTCGCCGTGTTGGTCTCGGTCTCCTTTGTAGAATAGGCCAACTGCCGTTCTGCCAGGCAGGTCGTAAAAGGCGACCGATTGGTTATCGAGTCACTACCATCGTGACTACTAGGTGGTAGAGTTCTGCATTGTCTCGCCCGGATCTGGTACCACCGCCTAACCTATTCCTACCGCAATAGCGTCAGTACTTATCGCTGTCGTGTTCCGGTTTGGAGGGTAAGGTAGCCGGTAAACTTACGGATGCGGCGACGTCGACCGAAGTTGTATTCATATTCCTTTAAATTTTAATTTGTGGCTTCAAAGGCATTGATTATTTTTAAAGTTATCAAAAAACAGAAGCGTATTTTGATCTCAATTTGAACATTATTATTTTACTGCGTTCGTCTGCTACAGAACTCAAGACAAAATGACCCAATGCGAGTGAATGTTCTCTTTTAGGTTCAGACTGTCCATTTTTCATTAATTCGGGATGAAAGTGAATGATACAATGATTTTACTAGGTGGTAGAGAGTTCCGCATTGTCTCGTCCGAATCTGGTACCACCGCCATCCTATTCCTGCCGCAATAGCATCAGTGCTAGTCGCTGTCGTGTTTCGGGTTCGAGGGTAAGGTAGCCGGTAAACTTATGCATGTGGCATTAGACCTCGCCACAAGATAGCAACGCACCATTAACATCTTTGGTGTCTATAGGCGATGGTTGACTCTTTCCAGCAGGAGACCCATCTGCTTGTTTGCTATCTTATGATATAAAAAAAAATACGGAGTTCTGAATTCAGCAAACTAGGCTTTATAAGTTTTAATAAACTTTGTAACATATTATGCCGTTCATGAAAAACATAGAGGCAAAATTAGACAAACGTGTCACCACCATCGTGGCTACTAGATGGTAGAGTTTTATAACGTCTCGTCTGGTTTTTTTTTGACGTGACGTCTTATAATTCGATAGAGCTGGCTGCACGCACGAAAAAACATGACTCATGCGGCGTTACCTCGCTCTGAGGCGTTCCGTTTAAGGCTTGGAGTACAAGCGAGAGCTTAAGACGTTGTCACGTTCAACTATCGTCTGTAAACCAACTTTACAGACAACCGATTTTTTTTTTATGGAAGAGGGGGCAAACGAGCAGGAGGTGCACCTGATGTTAAGTGATCACCGCCGCCTATGGACATCCGCAATACCAAGGGTCCTGCAGTTGCGTTGCCGACCTTTTAAAAATGAGCAAGCTCTCTTCTTGTAGGTCCCGAAATTGTATCTGTTCGGAAAAACTGCAGGCGATAATCGATTTGGTACCAACTTGGTGCTGCAATAACGTCAGTTTGTCACGGTCGTGCGTCAGTTTGGAGGATAAAGTAGTTGGTAAACTTATGCTTTTGGTGTTTCAACTTGCCACGCAAATCGCAATGCATCGCAATAAACATAGTGTGTATAGGCGATATTTCTCTTTCTATTAGAAAAGCTATCTTAAGTCATCTTAACTAGCCATAAGTAAAGTATCCTATAATATGAAAACATTTTTTTTATATCCTTATGATATAAAAAAAAATATTTTTTTTTATATCATAAGATAGCAAACAAGCAGATGGGTCTCCTGATGGAAAGAGTCAACCATCGCCTATAGACACCAAAGATGTTAATGTTGCGTTGCTATTTTGTGGCGAGGTCTAATGCCGGCTACCGTACCCTCCAAACCGGAACACGACAGCGACAAGCACTGACGCTATTACGGCAGGAATAGGTAAGGCGGTGGAACCAGACCCGGGCGAGACAATGCAGAACTCTACCACCTAGTAGCCACGATGGTAGTGACTCGATAGCAAATCGGTCGCCTTTTACGACCTGCCTGGCAGTACGGCAGTTGGCCTATTCTTCAAAGGAGGCTGGGACCAACACGGTGTTATTAATGAGTGACATATACTTATTATAATAAGATAGAGGTCTGCCTTTAGGATTTTTTGTAAAAAAATAAAACTATATAAATTTTCGTCTCTGTGGTCTAGTGGTCTGGTGTCGGTGTTGACCACATGAGCTTCCAGGTTCGATTCCTGGGTCGGGCAATTCAAAAATGTGTTTTTTCAGTTTTCTGATAAAAACAATATTGCCTGGGATTGGAAAGTGGCCGGTTGATGTCAGGTTTGCCCACTATCACTTTGTGGGATCGAACACTTTCAGCTAATCGTGGGAGCACTTGTTCTACCTCTTCGGAGATACGGGCATGAAGATCATAAATAAAATTTCTCGAGCATATTTTGGAAAAAATATAAAATAATGGATTATTTTTTTTAAACACGGAAAAATTTTGACATGAATTGATTTTATATATTCAGTCATGTCAAAAAAGTGTTTTTTTTTTTTTAAAAAACGGTTTTTAAATTTTGATATAGCATACTTATAATGTTATATTGTATTCCTATATTATATATAATAATATGATAGTTACTATTATAGTTATATTGTAGTTTTTGATTTGATTCTTTACCAACGATCATACAAAGATACAAATCTCTACAAAATTAGTGTAGACAAAACAAAGTCGCGGGTAACAAATAATTGACTAATATAACGCCAGTCACTAAGAAATTAGACTTTAGGACGTAAATTGCTCAAAAATTACGTGGGTGTCAATTATCACCACAAATATTGCTTGAAATGCACCGTTCGACCGAAATTTGACGTACATTAGCCTATGCCCCGGATAATTCTAGTTTATTTTACGACCCACGCGATAGAGGTTTTAAAATCTCGACAGTTTTACGACATTAAATGTAAAATTAAATTAAATTTTGTTGAACTGAGTAACGTTAAACATCTAGAAGCTGTCGGGATATACCGTAGAATTACTATTTATTGGCCGTTCATTAACTTGTGTAATATTTAAAACGGTATTCGTTTCTTTTTACTTATTAATTATTATGATTACTATTTTTATTACTATAACAGCTAAGTTATCATTTATTATGATAACTTAGGTTATTAATAATTATAAATACTGTTTTTATCCATATTTTTTTAAAAATTTAAAACTTCCGCCATTTTTGAAGACGCTAAAAAATATAGATTTTCTAAGAAACTACTTAACTACATAGTTTTGTTTAATATCATTAGATTGCAAACAAGCAGATGGCTCTCCTGAGGAAAAGAGAAACTATCGCCTGTAGACACCAAAGATGTTAATGGTGCGTTGCTACCCGTGGAACGGGATGGTAATGCCACATGCATTAATTTACCAACTATCTTACACTCCAAAACTAACCATGACGGTGACAAGCATTGGCGCTATTGCGACAGGAATAGGTAAGGCGGTAGTACAAAACACCGGGTCGAGACGTTGCAGAACTCTACCACCTAATAGTCACGATAGTAAAGACACGTATTTCAGAAACAAATATAACAGGGTTTCAACCAACGAAAAAATGGAGGGTATTTGTATGACATGTATGTATGGATGTATGTAATATTTTTGGAATTGGATAATATTTGAGTATGATGATCTATTTAGGCGTCCAAGTAGGTACGTGTACTAAATTTAATAAGTGTACATATGTATGTACGTTTGTATTTTCGTGTGTATATATGTTTGTCTACGAATTTCTCGGGAACTAAAAGCCATATCGAGATAATTCTGTTTGATTTTAATTAGGTATATTTCAACTTAGGGAACAGTCCGAGGTTCATCAAAATCGGTTGTGTAGTTTTTGAGATATGACTATAGTTAATATTTAAAGTCGGTTTAAATTTATAAATTACTATATTTTTTCTTTTTTGAATAAATAAATAAAATATCTAAATATCTCTGGACAATTTTACATAAATTGATCTAACCCCAAAGTAAACAAATTATTTGCTTGTTTTATGGGTGTTAGTCAACGATACTAATACATAGAAATAAATATAAATATAATTAAATATTCACGGGACAAATTACACTTACTGATCTAACCCCAAAGTAAGCAAATTATTTGCTTGTGTTATGGGTGTCAGTCAGCGATACTAATACATAGAAATACATATATAAATAATTTTACATACATAATAAACACCCAAACCCGGAAATACAAACATTTATGTTCATCACACAAATGCTTGTTACTGACTGTATAGCGAATATCAAATAGCGGCGATGGATATATCTTTTCATCAGAAGGATGAAAAGATATATCCATCGCCGCTATTTGAGAAGTGCATGATGAGAGTATAGCTAGCTATGCAGTATGCGGCCACAGCACATACCGTGGCAGAAATTTGCAACCATTCGAGATATCTATCAAACTAGAAATAGAATTACGTTGAGATTTTCTACAATTTTTGAAATTTTTGAAATGGGTCATAGATGTTGTTATGTGTGAGTAAAACATTATAATGACACATTTGTACTATTATAAACTATTCTACGACTATTTAATCAATGTAATGAATGGGCAAAAAATGGATAGTTGCTGCTAAATTGAAAGTAAACTACATATTATATACTGGTAGTGTCAAAAAATTATAAATTTTTATATTTTATTTTAGAACGTTTGTGTTGGAATTTTTAGAATTTTTATTTAAATTTTAGAATGTTGGAGGTCCGTGTAACTCAAATTTTAGGAGTTTCTTAACAAACTTCGCATCCCAGTAAATCTCAATTTTTTGTCTGCGAAGTCGACAGAAACACATGCTCTTATATTGAACTTGACTTTCATTTCACATTTGATGAGATACAATAGTTTTTGTAGTAACAAAACGACTGCGCCACATATTTTGACGAAGGTTTGTGAAGTTTGTGAAGACAGGCTTCGTAGAGTAAGGATACATAGAGTTAGAAGCTTGGCTCTATATGCGATCTGATAACTTTTTAACAGTGCGAGTCATATGGTCTTGTTTTACATAAAAATATTTTTAGTGGGATTTATATTGGTAGATGAGTCTCAAACTACACTTAAAAAGATTTCTTTCTATCATTAGATAGCAAACAAGCAGATGGCACTCCTGATGAATAGAGAAGCCATCGCTTATAGACACCAAAGATGTTAATGTTGTGTTGCTATCCATGTGGCGGGATGGCATTGCCACATGCATAAGTCTACCGATTACCTTACCCTCCAAACCGGAACACGACAATGAAAACCACTAATGCTATTGCCGTAGGAATTATCAGATAGCAGCACCAGATAACAACGCACAGAAATACAGAAAAAATCTATGGCTCTTCACATAAATGCCTGCCCGTGTCCGGGAATCGAACCCAAGCTCCATTGATTGCGTAGTCAGGGTCACTAACCACTCAACCAACGAGACTGTCAATGCTACCGTCAAAAATCTTCATAATTATTGTCATAAATTTAAAAACAAAGTATCTTCACGTCCGTATCCCTAAAGAGGTAGGCAGACCTACGACAAGTGCACAATTAGCCGAAGATACTTACGGCCGGTTTCCAAAACGCAAGTTAATTTTAACAAGCAATTAATCTGCGTTTAACACATCATTTGCTAGTGAAAATTATGTTAAACACAGATAGTTAAAATTAATTTTCGTTTCGGTAATCGGCTTAGTCCCATTATGTAATAGGTGGCAAGCGAGTTCTGCATTGTCTCGCCCGGGTCTGGTACCACCGCCTTATCTATTCCTGTTGAAATAGCGTCAGTGCTTGTCACTATCTTGTTCAAGTTTGGAGGGTAAGACAGCTGGTAAATTTATGCATGTGGCATTAGACCTCGCCACAAGATAGCAACGCACCATTAACATCTTTGTTGTTTATAGGCGATGGTTGAGTCTTTCCATCAGGAGAGTTTGCTATCTTATGATATAGAAAAGATTAAAATAACATTCTCATAGGCTTTTGTCCTCTATAAATATTAGTAATTATTTTTTTTTTATCAAAGATGATAAATGTCACCCTGCATTAGCTCTTAAAAACGAACCCAATTCCCAAATAACAAGGTCTATTTGCTCAAATCACGCAATAGGAATATAAGTTTATACAAGTGACTAAGCTAGATTCGTGAAATTTGCGGCAAAAGAATTTACTCAATTACCAGAAAAAACAATTATCACTTGTACAGTGAATGTCAGCGAACTTTGCCCTGGGTCATGTCATGACTCAGTACTGACCATTCTTAGAAATAGCTCCTAATAATTTTATAGCTGTAAATATCAAGTCTTATATCAGTAAAACCCGTTCATTAAAGTTGGGTGTTCATGTTCATTGGGACTTGGATTCAAAGGGGGTGTTCTTTGCTCCTTGACCTTAATAGAAAAAAAAATTTGTATTAGTTCTCTTATTTCTATATTAATTTGTTCTTTCACATTTCCTATAGATTATTACATGAATTTTAATGCGATTTTAACAGGTAGATAGAATTAGTTTGGAAACAGATTACAGGCTTTTAGGGCGGCTTGCACCAAAATGCTTAAATACATTTAGTCCCTTAAACATGTTTAGCAAATATCAAAACGCATTTATCTTGATATTAAAATCAAACTACCACGCCGAATAAATTGCGATTTTTTTAAAGAAAAAGGTTTTATTTTTTAGAAAATCATCCGCTACGGTTAAAGTTAAATATACAGAGTTAAGTTTTATAAAAGTTCGTTAAAGGATTCCACACACAGAAATTAAGTATCTAATACTAAAATACCGTCATACAGAGTCACTTACTGGAAATCAATTTTGAACATATATAGGTCCACTCGCAACAAACTATTTAAATACTTATATTCAATTTAACTATAATCAAATTCACTTTTATTCACATTTTGAAATGTATTTAAATGGTTGAGTGCAAAAGAGGCTTCAGAGCGTCAACAAATTTACTAGTCAAATGATGTTTTCGCTTAGGGTACACATAACTAAGGTTGCCACCCGTACTATGGTATCGTACTATATAATCGTAATCGTACTATAAATCGTAATAGTAGAGTACTATATTTTAGTCAACTGCACTATTTATTATAGAAAAATAGATTACTTCGAAAAATAGAATATTTTTATAGCTTAGCAGCTGTACCCGCGACTTCGTTCGCGGGGAAATAAATTTAAAATAAAACCCGCATAGTTGCCGTCCCCGTGGGATTTTTGGGATAAAAACTATTTATTCTATGTCCTTTTTTGGGTCTCAAACTATATCTGTACCAAATTTTATCTGAATCGATTCAGTGATTTAGGCGTGAAGAAGATACAGACAGACAGACAAAGTTCGCATTTTCAATATTAGTATGGATTCGATGGTCCCACTGTGACTGGGATGTATCCGCAGCGCAGCACCACAAAACAAACAGGCATCGAAGTCAATGCATGTACTTCACTTTTCATACCCTACGCTCGGCGGTCGCGCTAGGGCTATCAACTTTGGCTTATGCACAAAAAATTGGTAGTGGCACTCGTATCTAGGTATTAATTTTTTGCTATTAAAATTTTAAAATCCACCCCTGCAAATTATTCTATTACTTTCATTAAAAATAAATTGTTAAATATTATTATTTGTTTATATCATAGGATAGCAAAAAGCAGATAGCTCTCCTGATGGTAAGAGAAACCAAGGCGGTGGTACCCAGTACCCGGACGAGACGTTAAGGAACTCTTCCACATAGTAGTCACGATGGTAGTGATACGTATAGCCAATCGGTCGCCTTCTACGACCTGTCTGGCAGAACGGCAGTTGATCTATTCTTCAAAGGAGCCCGGACTAATACGGGGGAAATATGCATTTAAATGCCTCAGACGCCTGTAATTATTTTAAAATAATAAAACCTTAATATTAGAGCAATTAGTAATATCAAATACACGAGGAAAAAATAAATAATTATTAAAAATAAATGTGTATTATTTTTTACTTAAATTTCCTAAAATTCACACAGAAAAACGTTTTTTTTTAATACTATATTTTTTCCAATGTCGTCACCACACTTCATTGTGATCTGTGGTTGACACAGATAATTTGCCTAGTTTGTGGCTAGCTCAATTCGTATGATTTGGCTATTGATAGGATACAGTATGTGACAAAAACCTTATCCGATCGGAAAAGGGCATGCAGGCAGGCTGGGTGGCATAAGAGATTATCATAAAGTAATTAAGTGATTTAATTTCTGAAAATAAAAATACTAACTAATTTTTACCCTTCGATTTCCCTAAACTTTAGGTAATATTTTTAACACAGAACACTACGTCGAGTCAAGTCGCGTAGACTACGAATGGCTACGACATCAAACGGACCGACCGCTCTTTGATCTAGCACGTCGTCTTTCAATATTTTTTGTTCGACATTTTGTGATACTATCGTAATATTTTAAATAACATTGAAGATTAATTATTTTAATCGGGGAAAAAATATAATAACATATACATATAATATTATTATTTGTCAATAAATATTTCGTGTTTGCTAACATTAATATATAATTTAGGTATTTACAGATGTAAACTGTAACTAATGATGCCAACAAAATTTTTCCATAAAAGTAGGCAGCTAATAACTAGGGTGTTATTTTAGTCGTACAAGACTATACAGTAATCAATCATAAATTAAAAATGAAAACGAAGATTGGTTATTTAGTTACTACCAAATATAATGTGTGAATTACGAAACAGTCTACAATCTACATTAACAATAATCATTTAATAGATGTTCACCAAGTGCCGACGATGGAAAGAAAAAATTAAGCAAAACTTATGTAAAAATAATCCATATAATTTGTGTAACATTTTTTAATGTAATAATTAATAGTTTCAATGTATTCATGTTTCACGTGAATCTTTACACAAACTTTTGTGTATTGTATCAGGTTATATCACATCACTGAACTCCGAGCTGCTATTTTCAACGGACTTCTCAAAATTGAGGAGGTTATCAATTCTACTGTACTAATGTTTTTTTAATGTTTGTTACCTCAGAACTCGGTTGTTTATGAACCGAATGAAAAAATATTTTGTTTGTCTGGGAGGGGTACTTCCTGTGTAGTTCCACTTTAATTTGGTGAAAATCTGGTGCAAGGTTCCGGAGATTTAGGAAATGGAAAGTTGGTTGTTGCAATTTAACTGTGTATAAATTTTATCAGATCAGTTTTAGTTTCTTATCAAAAATAGCGGTCTCTTAAAGTACAACAGTAACCCAAATATGTATATTTTACATTGTCTTTGTGGTTACCACGAAAACCGTTCTCACGGGCACAGCCTGTTTTCGTCTCCACAATTGTAATTGCATTTAATATTCTAATCGAAAGTATAAATACTTTTTGGTGTGGGAAAGTTATAATTACACCGTTGTATATTAAAGTAATGATTCCAGTAAACGGTTTTCATCCAATTAGATCTAGTTGCATGTTTAAAGGACGCCCGGATTTTAAAAAAACCGGCTAAGTGCGACTTGGACTCGCGCACAGAGTCCGCGCACAAATCTGTAAAAATTGTGCAAAAATCACGTTTGTTGTATGGGGATTCTGTTTGTATTCTTTACGGAATCACCTAATAAATCTTTACGAGTGATTTAAGTAAAACTTTTTCTTTTAAATAAAATTTGTTATTACTACTCTAAATTTTAAAATAATTTTCACTTAATCTTTTTATCAATTGTAAATAATTTTAACCCGAGCTGCTATCAATATATTTCCTCGTAAATTTAAGAAACAACTTTTTGGAAAAAATAAAAGCAGTAGTTTTCTAAAGAGCTAAATAATTACGATTAGTATTTAGCTCTTTGGAAATTTCATCGATGTGAATCAACAAAAATTCTTATACATATAAATAAAAAAATCTTATACATAAAAATGACGTCAATGACCGAACCAGTTAAATATTTTCGCTTCGAAGGCTCCTTTACTTATGAGTAATTAAATTCGGTTATTTTTAACGGAAGTTATTTATAACAGTTATTATTTAAAAAAAGACGAAAAGTGTCGTGGGACACTCGGTAAAAATAAAGTTTCTTTTGCTTTATACATATTATGTAGGTACCTTCTAGGGAAGCCCGTTCCATCTTAGGCCGCATCTTAGCTTACCACCAGGCGAGATTGTGGTCAAACGCTTCCCTATCGATAATAATAAAAAATGTTTTATTTTACTCATTTAAAATACTAGCCTAGCTTTTAAATGGCTTGACCGATTGACACGCGGTGAACGGCATCTGATTGGATTTCATCAAACTTAAATTTCGTGAAAATTTAAACTAATTTGGCCAAGGAGATTCTGAGAAATTAAAAAAAAAGTCGGCGAAGCAATGTTTTTTTTAAATAATTTTTAGAAAAATGTACCGATTGATTTCAAAAAAATATAGTGTCCATTACTGCCAATTGCATCAAAATCGATTTACATATTTGAGAGTTATCATTGACGAAAAAAAGTGTTTTTTCGACAAATATTCCAGATTTTTCAATCCATCGAATTTTTACCTCCTACAATACTTTAGTATTACATAAAACTGCGTCGAATGCAATTCAGATGTTCAAAACCGGATGAAGTGAACACGTTACAGTTTTTCAAATATCAAAATTATGTTGTTTTTAACAAACTTACTTCAGATTTTTAAAATAACTTTCAGACTAATACACCGGTTGATTTCAAAATCATATTAGCTCTTCTTTTTGAAAAACTGTGACAAATCGAATCAAAATTGGTTGATTCGTTCGAAATTTAGCAGCGAAAAAATCTTTTTAAAAGTGTTTTTTCGACATTTTCAATTGTCCTGGGTATGAATCGTAGGAAGAGCAAATCTTTCTATGCGAGTTTTGCTAGAAATCATAACTTGCGAGACTGGATACGTCCCTAATTTATCGAAAAGTTGGCCACGTAATATCATATTATGCGACTTTATACTATTGGTTTTAATGACTAATTAAGTATGCCTTACACCTCAGGATGCTTTTCTCACGCAGATGTCCTCAAAGAAGTGTACAGAATACTTTTTTGGAGACATCGACGTGAGAGTATTTATTTATAATATTTTATACACATCGCTTGTAGTTTGCTTTACCAGGATCATTAAAAAGTATGTCTATTCGAGCATACTATCTTAGTATAAAAGCAAAGTTGAATGACCACACATGACGTGGCGTGGGTGACCCTACTCTGATTTATATTTTCCCATCGCGTGTGTAACTCAGTGGGTAAACATTTAATTACCCTGCGAATAAACAGGTTTTTAATTAAAACATATGTGTTTAGAGTACTTACGTGAAGTATAAAACCTATGCAATATGCATAAGATTTACGCACTAAGACTATAAGAATGTTTTATTTCATAACAAAAAGTAAATTACTGTTCTGGTGGAAGGAGATAATAATTGGTTATAAAATATAAATTAGTATAAAACATTTGCATATGATTTAAACTTTTTTTGAAGTAACAAACTACAATTGACCTTTCGGTCGTTACTGTGACACCATACTTATGGGGCGAGCAGAGCACTCAGCCAGAGTTTAAGTTTTTTGGGCTACTAACGCTCGCGCTAAGGGGTGTCCCCTATGTACCCGGCCCTCGGTTTAGTACTTCGTTCGGACTAAATGTGAGGGGCAGGGTCGTGGCATTGCGCCTACGCGGGCGATAGAGAAGTCTTCGTCGTCAAGACCGGTGACGACTCACGACGGTGTCGTGTTGTGTCTGTCGGGTATGTTTTGAGATCGTCATCGAGATAGGAAAGTACGTGGTGGGGTCTCTTAAGTCTGTTTATCGCTGCCGCGCTGGCTCCGGATTCGTAGTCCGCAGCGGCCGTTATTAATGGGTTTGAATGATGTGTTATTTTCTCAAAATAACATATTAATAGTTCCTTCATTGATGCATGATGATTTGGAGCTCGAGGTCGTAGCACATGTACCATGGGCAACCGGTAGCCATGCAGATAAACTTATTTTGTACAACCTGTATATTGTGAATGTTTCTAGTGCTGGGGCCGCATTTGCGCCTATCGCCCCGAAGTAGTATGCGCCTAAACTTTGTACGATGTGATGTGATACTAATAAATTATCGCGATAAAAGTCGTAGTCATATTAGCGGCAATGATATTTTGCAAGAACTATCTTGGATTATCCAAGATGGCTGAAATCATTTTACAATTTTGTCACTTTGTACTTAAGTGACATTTTACTACGACTGTTTAGTAAGTAATATGGGTTTTTTAACATTAGCATGGCTTTGTTTTTGATCTTTTCATTGCGAGGGATTTAAGCGTTGTAAGACTACAATAAACATGCATGGATTCCTTAATGAAAGGAAATAACAATCGCTTTTAAAAAATGGAAAGTACAAAATCTATGCTTTGATTTAAGCGTTAAAAAACTACAAGACTTTTTTGTATCATAGAACAAGAAACGAGCACAGCTATCTGTTGTTTCTTATCCTATGAGCTTTTCCTGATAGGAGTTACAAGCTTCTAAAAATACCAAAAGTGCATATAACGTATGCATCTGATTTAAGCGTAGTATGACAACAAGACATTTTTATATCATAATATGTAAAATGTAATATCATATTTTTAACAAACAAGCAGATCGATCTAGAATATTTCATCAAGAAAATCATCTGTTAGTTTGCGATCCTAAGACATAGAAAATGATGACATAACAAATTATCGTCAAATCTGACAAATACCTATTCTTATGTTGTTTAAAAAATATATAGAGTTACCCGACCCAGGAAATAATACAAAAACCAAATAACTAACACGTAGTAAGAGGATAACAGCAAGAATTAATTTATTTCCTTGAATCTTCTGAACACGCTTTTTCTGAGTAGGTACAATTTTTTGCGCACGCGATGCATGTGTTTGTAAGATGAGATCGATTCAGCATTCAGCATTTCAATTTCTAAATCATTTCACTTTCAGTTCGATGTTTTGTTAGGTCCCAAATTAGGTTTAAAAATACTTCAGACTTTTTATAGGGTAACCATGATTTACAATTTAGGGTTTTCTTAAATACAATAATACAAATAAAAACTGACGCATATGATATAATGAATTTTATCCCTGTATTAGTCCGGCCTTCTCTTAATGAAAAGATTCTTCTTCTTGCCAGTTTGTAAAAGGCAAACTATTGACCAAATCTGGCGCAATTATGGTATGGTTTACTGGGTAATAGAGTTTAACCATGTCTTGTTTTTGTACTACTTCTTTCCTCTTTCTGCCGCAATATCAGTGCTTATAACTGTTCTCGTTCAAAGGATAAGGTAGCCTGTAAACTTAGGCAAGTGACATCATATCACCTCCAGGCGGTTGGCAACGCAACTTTAACATCTTGATGTCTATAGATGATAATTATCTGTTATTATCAGAAGAGCCATCAGATTGTTTGCTATCCTGTTAGATTTATATTAAGAAAAACTTACACATATGCTGCGCTGAACCATGTTCTGATTTTATACTGTCTTTCAAAGTTGAATTATCATTATAATAAGAGTAACAGGATAAGCCGACAAATGAAATTATAGTACTTATAGCTGACCTAATATTACATGCGATTTTGTAAATAAATAAAAAAACTATCAAATTCAAACAGACCAGCTTCACAGAAAATTTACAATCAATGACGTGTTAAAGACCAGCAAAATGGTCACCCTACGATTTATCTAAATTTAATTAGTCAATTTCACGGTCGCGATGGCACGTGCACAAACATTTGCACTCTTGAAATCACGTACACTACTAACAAACTCGTTATAACAATCGACTGTTGATCTGGTTATCAGTTTTCTCCACCTATATGACCATTTTTGCTTCTTGCAACACCTACTTTCTCATTGCAAAAAATGTTAACCATTTCTTATTTGTTTTTAAAGACTTTAGTATGCATCTATGGTACTAATATGTTTACTAAAGAGCTCAAGGTAGTTTTTTTGAACGCGCTATTTAACGAATTTCTAGACCTATCGGTTTGATTTGAGTTTTTTCGTAAAGTAACCTATTTACTGAGAAAATAAATATTCACGGGACAAATTACACTGACTGATTTAACCCCAAAGTAAGCAAATATTTGCTTGTGTTATGGGTGTTAGTCAACGATACTAATACATAGAAATACATATATAAATACCAGAATATATATAATCAACACCCAAACCCTGAAATACAAACATTTATGCTCATCACACAAATGCTTGTCCCCGTCGGGGATCGAACCCGAGCCCCGTTGATTACTGAGAAAATTATAGCCTGTAATCGATTACGCAATGACGAAGTAAAACCAGTAGCTTATAAAGCAAGCACTGACGCTATTGTGGAAGGAATGAGTAGTCCGTAGTACTAATCTAGTAAAAAACTAATACACCACCGTTCGTTCAACTGTCTAAAAAATGAGTACAAAATTGTTTCTTCACGTATTAATATCTTTACTAATTTAAATAAGTGTCTTAATTAATAATAATAATAAACATACATCTATAGTGACTCATTAACTAATTTAGTTTTATTTTTTGCAGGTAAGAATCAATGAAGAACAAAAACTGGAGGAAGCCGGCAGACAATACAGCGTCTACCTCCCGGCAAGTTGCAACTTCATGTAAATTAAGCCAAAAGTATTTGAAAGAAGTAAAGTATCATCACGCTTGTTCTTTTGCGAGGTAGGCAGAGTGAACCGAACGTGTATAGGCTTTCTGGTACACCACATTTCATCGGTTTCATCCATCATTCAGATCACCATTCATCTGAATTCCAAATGAGTGTTGACCATCATTGCTTATCTCATTTTCATAGGCTCTGAAAAGTTTCAGCCATTGCCGATAAAATACACAGAAAAAACCGATAGCCCATCAGTAGTCACAACGATCGTTTTATGACTCACATACATTAATTTTACTAATTAAAAAAAAATTGGTTGTCTGTCTGTTGTTGTCTGTATGTTTTGCTATAACTCAAGAACGGCTTGCCCTAACTTGATGAAAATTGGTATATGGTGAGGACACATGATTGCGTAAATGACAAACAATGTTAATTTTTGACTGTTTATGCAAATTCCCCGCTGTAAGTCATCAGGTTATTTTATAAAGAAACTATCTTCTGCCCTGCGGTTTCACTCGCGTTAAATTCATTTTAGGGAAGTGGGGATTAGAAAGATACAAAAAGTAGCCTATGTCCCTTCATCCCTTCGACTAAAAATTTTAGAGAAAAAAATAGATTAAATATTTAATTATGTAAAAATGAAATCAATGTTTGCAAATATTTGTCCATTTATATTAATAATTAATAATATTTATAAATGCAAAAGTTTGGATGTTTTGATGAATGTTTGTTGCTCAATCACGCAGAAACTACTAAACGGATTTGAATGTTTGGCACACGGGTAGATGATGACCTGGGATAGCACATAGGCTACTTTTCATCCCGGAAAATTGAGCGGTTTTTTATATTATAGGATAGCAAACAAGCAGATGGGTCTCCTGGTGGAAAGAGTTAACCATCGCATATAGACACCAAAGATGTTAATGGTGCATTGCTATTTTGTGGCGAGATCTACTGCCACATGCATAAGTTTACCAGCTACCTTACCCTCCAAACCGGAACACGACAACGACAAGCGCTGATGCTATTGCGGCAGGAATAGGTAAGGCGTTGGTACCAGACCCGGGCGAGACCATGCAGAACTCTACCACCTAGTAGCCACAATCCCGCATAGCCAATCGATCACCTTTTAAGACCTGTCTGGCAGAACGTCAGTTGGCCTATTCTTCAAAGTAGCCCGGGACTAACACGGTGAGAACGCGGGTTCACCCGGGATTTACCAAAAACTTTTAGAATGCAGCGGTCTACATGCTGCAGCTAATGTATCACGGAGTAACTACTGGAAGCAGAATTAAGTAAGCCATTTTCGTAGGTCCTCAAATAACTAAATTACCGTGGTGCAACAGCAATCAGGCTTAACCTGATTGTAAACGTCTCATTTCTTAGCAGTTTTTGCTTTATCTTTACGCTGTCTCCTGCTGTAAAGAGAGGGAAACTGGATGTATTTTCCTACTCCTCCTAACTCTTCTGATTAAATTCGATGCGGGTTCCAAGACAGCTTAACTTTTCCCCCAGGACACCCTGAGCTCGCAACTCAGAGGTCATCAGGAAGGTTGCCGCTGTTGATTCTGGTTTACAGAAGTTACAGTGGTGGGAACGAGAGGTGGGCCCATTGCCCTGAATATCACGGAGTAAATTTATAAAGGACAGATATTAGGATATATAAATTTTTCTCATTTCTCATTACATAAAGATTTGAAAACTACGACTTGCAGCTTAGTAATCCTTTAAGTTGTAACATAATTTTTCTTTAAATCTGTGTGTGAAATGTATCTGTTAATAAAACCGCAAAATTTATGATACCATGACTCATAAGTAACATGTAAGTATAACTAAAGAAATAACAGGTCTAACACTGAACTCTATCTAGACAGACATCGGTAGACAATGCTAGTGCAGCTAGACTTCATAAAACAAAGTTATCTAAGATCAAATGACATAGACAATACGCCCTAACCATAGATTATATTGCGTTTCCGTTTAATGGAAATACGAAATGGATACTTTGTTGTCTGAAAATAAAAGTATTTCCCTCGCTTTGTCGGACTTTCTTAGTTGTTTTGCTAATCTATATTCCTAAATATATTAATATTATGAAAAGAGTTCTCTTATTCGATTTGTATAAGTAGAGAAATACATAAAATGAAAAAAATCTTGTATAGATATGAGCGTTTGGACAATTTCTAGTCATATATGTAATAAAAAAATGTGACATTTTGACATCTCCTTATATACGTAGGGACCGTCGAGATATAGATAATATAGATTAGTAGGATTAGTAGGACTAGTAGAATAATATTAGCATTTATGAACTTTGACGAAAATTGACCTTTTCCTTTGTTAGCGTCGGTTTAAAAGGAATTTTAATAGACAAAAGTAATTAACTTTAAAATATCAGCTAATAATTCTAAACATCCTAAATTTATAATAGACAGCCATATAAACTAGTAAGCCGTATAAACTCACCGACAGGTGCGAAATAATAATTTTTATTGCAGCTACGTTTATTAAAAATTCCTTCAATGTTTCTCAGACCTGAGGTTGTAGTTCAACGACCACTAATGCTGAGAACTTACGTATTTATTATTCTATAAAATGAACCATCCAAATTATTCTTTACAAAAGATAAGGTATCGCAAATAGCCCATTAGAATCCTAATTTGCGAAAAAGTAATTGTCTTTGTATGTCCGTGACACTATGAATTGCTTCTTTTGTTGAGTTAAATGATTAAGACCTAGCGGTCCATTTTGATTTAACAATAGTAAACGACATCAGTTTCGAGATACTTTTAATAGCGTGGCATTCAACTCCCATGAGGTGCATGGAGAGTGAAAACTATTAGCCCACTATATATAAATCCCAAGATTGAAGACAAATGTTGAAGTGACAAGTCACACGTATCGTAATGACAGAATCGATATGTAATAATTACCACGGTCTTATAATGCGCAGGTCTTGCAACGAAGCCCAACTTCAATAGTGGAGATTAATTCGGTTATGTAGTAATTATTGTTTCGCGTCAAAGCCGCAGTAGGAGTAAGAGTTTCGCATTCCGCAACGTCTCGCTCGGGTATTTGGTAACACTGCCTTACTTATTCCTGCCGCAACAGCGTCGATGCTTGTTATTGTCGTGTTTTAATTTGGAGGGTAAGGTAGCCAATAGACTTATGCATATGCCATTGCCATCCTGCCAACGGATAGCAACGCACTATTAACATCTTTGATGTCTATAGGCGATGGTTTCTCTTTCCATCAGGTGAGCCATCTCTTAATTTGCTATCTAATGTTATAAAATCGCACGTTTTTACTATTGACACGTGCCGGTGGCGCAAGTGTTGACATCTGACATATTATGGATTTTACGGATGCGTCACGTACGACAGTTCTCTCGTGTTGGTCCGGTCTCCTATTGAAAAACAGATTATCTGTCATTCTAACAGACAGGCAGCTCCTAAGAGACGAACTATTATATGCTATTGCGAGCCACTAACATCGTGGCCACTAGGTGATACAGTTTTGCATTGCTGGTACCACCGCCTTACCTATTCCTGCCGCAATAGCGTCAATGCTTGTCACTGTAGTGTTCCGGTTTGGAGGGTAAGGTAGCTGGTAAACTTAGGATAGCAACGCAACATTAACATCTTTAGTTATTATCATTAACATCTTTAGTTATTATAGGCGAGGTTTCTCTTTCCATCAAGAGAGCTATCTGCTTGTTTGCTTTCTTATGATATAAAAAATAGAAGATTAACGGGTCGGTAACTTTACAGGTTTTACCAAATCAGTGCATGTTTCACAACCACTCATAGCAGTATTAGTTTGTTTTGAGTGGTTTTGACACAGTTATTTCAAGACGATAAAAATATCGTAATACCTAAAACTATTATTATGATAAAATTGCTGTTATTTCTCATGGACAACCCGCAAACTGATCACAATACCACACAGAGAGAGCACCAAAATATAAACAAATTAATGAGCAATTAAATGTCCCTTATACATTTTAGACCACTTAAGGATGGCAGTTTAATGGAGCAGATAGATATACGACCTAAATATAAATGGATGTACAAAATATCTTAAAAATATATACCATGATCAAATTGGTCCGGTATTATTCGAGAGTGATGTCAAAACTGTTATATAAAAAAAAATGTTATTTGTATGAAGAGAGTTACAACTGAGAAAAATACTGTGCAAGTTTGTATGTTTTGCCATCTTTGATACTCGATTTTTTGCTTATCCAAATGGTATTGACATGAATTTGACATGAAACTTTGTAGTATTTGGTCCGGGCCTCTAATAATGAATGTACCACCTGCCTACATTCTGCCTGGCAGTTCTTAAAAGATGAGCGATTGGCACATGTCCGTTATTATTCTAAGCCGGTCACTATCATAGTGACTACTAAGTGGTAGACTTACGCTATGTCTCCCCGGGTATATGATACTATCGCCTTAGCTATTACTATCGCAATATAGCGTCAATGCTTATCATAGTCGTGTTCCGGTTAGGAGGCTAAGGTAACCGGTTGATTAATGCCTGTGGCATATGGCATTGTCATCTCTCCATTTGAATAGCAACGCATCATTAGCACTTTTGGTAAAATTATTAAAACTTTCGTGAGACATTATAAACTAAATAATTAAAAACGGCTGCCCTCACATTTTTTATCGAAGTAGGTTCCGACTAGTTTCGGACCTATATGAGGTCCTTCTTCAGGGTGAGTTTGTCGTTCGCTCGGTAGCGACCCGTCTCGGTAGCGAACAGTGAGGTCGAGGTGGTTGGCGTGTTCACCACCTCGACCTCACTGTTCACACACCCAATGTCATCAAGAGATGCACTTCGAGCGTCGATCCGCAGTTCGAGACGGGTCGCTACCGAACGAACGTCAAACTCACCCTGAAGAAGGACCTAGCATTATAAATACCACATTCAACATGATAATCGTAGCTCTATCTACATTAACTACTTTTTAACATCTCTTCTGATGGAAAGAGGTAACCAATGACCATAGACACTTGAGATGCCAATAATGCGTTGATATTCCTGTAGCAGGGATGTAATGCAATAAGCATAAGTTTCCCACTTTTATAAATTAAAATAAAAACGGGTTATATTTGCTCAAGTTCACACAGTTCATAGGCAAATACGCATGGCAATACACGGCGGGCACGCGCTAAATGGCCTAAAGCCTAGGTGTGTCCCGCTAGCTACAGGTCAATAACCCTACCTTTGTGTGTTTGTTTGTCACCAAATACTTGTTATTATGTTCCTAGAAAGCCGTTACTGACCCATTCGAAATGTTCCTCTTCGAGTTTATCGGATTGTTAATGGTTATCCATATTTCTCACTAATACTCTTAAATTATTAATTCTAGTTATCGCCTGTGGTCGAAATTCTACCATAGACTAAACAACAAAACCTCTTTTAAATTTGACAATTGAGTTTAGCCGTAAAGAAAATGTTAGACATGTGTGTATAATATTATGTATGTCACATGAATTTGGTGTGTGTAATGTTTATTTTTATGAACATCATCTATTTCTAGTACATATTATTTAAAAATATTATGTTTCTGCAGTCCTTCACAATCTAAATTTTGACTGTACCAAATTTCATACTCCACTGTTCGCGTAATTGTCTTAAAAAGGGGTTCAAAGTTTTTTCTTTACGTATTAACATATGTGAGTGGTTACGCAAAAAGGGACCTCAAGGGAAAATAATTGATTTCGAGTAAATCACGTTTAAAATGTTGAGTCGAAATGAGAGAGGCGCGGGGTGTTTTATGTTAGTGTCGTTAGTGAGCGACTTCGTCAGTGAGAAATAGCACGTGTTTGCGATAGCTGTATTATTGGTGACTTATTTATTCGTCTTTTACTTGTCTTTATGTGCGCGCTAGAAAAAGAAACTAGTGTGCGCTGTGTATAAGGTGTAATATTTTCAAAACTGCCTCGGCTTACATAAAAAATCATTAAAAAAAAACTACGGCACCTAAAATTATTTTGATTAGAACAAAACAAAGATGAAGGACCATAGAATCAGAATTTATCAAAAAAAAAAAAACCGTTTCCAATCCCTTCAGGTCCCTTTTTGCGTAACCACTCACATATAGATTTACTGAAATATTGCCACATCGAACGGACTGCCTACTTATCAGTAAAATTAAAATTTCAATGAAATCAATATTCTCACAAAGTCAGAGTATAGATTTCTTTATTATACGATCATTAATTCATTTGAGAACTTGTCCATAAAAATACTTGCTCGTTAAAGAAAAATGTTAATTACAAGAATCAAAAACATACCTATTATATATGCATCTCGTCTCGTCTCTCGTCTCGTCTCTCGTCTCGTCTCTCGTCTCGTCTCTCGTCTCGTCTCTCGTCTCGTCTCTCGTCTCGTCTCTCGTCTCGTCTCTCGTCTCATCTCTCGTCTCGTTGTAACACATCTATTTATACGCTTTTACAATAACCTTCTCGAAGTTATATAAAGTTTACTAGTTTTTTAAAATAAGATAGCAAACGAATAAACTGTTGATGAAAAGGGACTACCATGGTACATATATACCAAAAATATATAGGCATGTGTAGTTACAGATACCACTACGTTAGTTTTTTCACTGTCGTGTTCCGGTTTGGAGAGTAAGGTAGCCGGTAAATCTATGCATGTGGCATTACCATTCCGCCACACAGATGACTACGCTCCATTACAATCTTTGGTGTTTATAGGCAATGATTTCTCTTTTTATCAGCAGAGCCGTGTATATTTTGCTTGTTATTTTAAGATACGAAAAATAAATAAAAAAAGATGAAAGCGTTTCCATACATGTGGCGGGTAGAAACGCCAAATACATAAATTCAATAACTCTACACCGAAACACGATAATGACAAGCATTAAAAGTATTGCGGCAGGAATATGGAGGCGGTATTACCAAATTCAAACAAGTAGATGCAGGACTTTACTACCCAGTATTCACGATGATAGTGACTGTTTGGGTCAATCATTCACCTTTTACATACTACTTGACAGGAAGGCAGTTGGCCTATTCTTTAATAGAGCCCGGACCACGGATTAAATGGATACGTCTTTGAAGGTGATTTCTTAGTTTGTCAGTGTAGCTTGCATTAACTTACAGAAATACAGAGTGCTAGTATTGACTGATGAAGTAAAATCACTCTCACAGGTAATTTCTAAACCTTATCATTTCATTCGGTACAATAAAACAATAAAACATGGTTTATTTCTATTTTTCACTATATAAGTATTTATCTACAAATGTATGACATTTTTGACAGTGTCAGGAGCGTTTGCTCATAAGTGCGGCGACACGTTTCCTTCCCAATGGCGTGTCTATTAGTATTCATGTGGTCTGTGGCCCGGACCGACACAGGAGAAACGATTAGGTACAGCTTGTTTCTACCAAAAACAGAGGCCAATACATTTTTGGGATGAATTGTAATCGGCAGTGGTATTTTTACTAGGTCTTTTAAATTAGACCAACACTATCAGTACGTATCTTAGGTTGTATTTTATTTTTCTGCACCTGGGAGAATTTTGTACGTAACAAATTTTCAGTAAAATGTCCTAGCTCCCGAAACTATTTCTATTATTTACTAGCTGTTGCCTGCGACTTCGTCCGCGCGGACTTTGTTTACTCCGCACAGCACCTGCCCCGTAGGTGATAGCGTGATAATATGTAGCCTATATGTTGACCCGACCTGTTAGTAATATTCATGCAAAATTTGAAGTAAATCCATGCAGTACTTTTTGAGTTTACCCCGGACATACATGCAGACAAACAGACAAAAATTCTAAAAACTATATTTTTGGCTTCAATATCGATTGTAGATCACGCCCCAAGTATTCTTTTAAAAAAATATTCAATGTACAGTTTTGACCTTCCTACGATTTTATTATATGTATAGATAATTTTAATTGAATGCCGAAAATATGCCTCAACGGAGCAATTTCGATATCTCCTACGAAGAAATATTCTAAATATTCATAGCTAGTAAGCCAGTGTCAGTAACATAGCCTGAAATTTATTTTTGTATGAACCGTGTATCAACTTGTATTCTATAATGTAATAAACAAACACAGTAGTTGAGGGACCACTGGAATTTTCTCCTACGTAATAATTACACTCGCATTTCCTATACCTACATATTTAATTTTATCATAGCATACGACGGAGCACCTTTGATACTATATTTAAACCTCGGGAATTATAAAACAACTCAGACGAGCCAGGATCTCGAGATAATTGTAAGGTATTCCCGTCCTTAAGTTGAAATAATTTTTTCCTTTACCGGAAATATGCGGTTTCTCAAGATTCTTCTTTAACTATTCTCGATATTTCATTTTAAATATAGGCATAGTAACTAATGATAGGTAAAGAAAAATGATATTAACTATTATATAATCTGTGTTAAAACTTAATTGTATATACTAGCAAAAAGCAGAGCTTTGTAAGGGCTCGCAAAGTTATACTATCTAGCAATATTGTTAGAAAAGCATTTTTACGAGAATTACATATTTTAATGTATGGACTTTATTTATAATTATCTAACCTAAAAAACCCAGCGTATTTTCACCTAAACATTACATTCGCATCAAAGGCCTGCGTCGTCAGGCTTTGGACTAGGAATATTTGGTCCATTTTCAAGGAAAAATGGGTATTAAAAATGAAGGTTGATCTTATAAATAACACATTTTTAGCATTTTGCTGAAATAATTGATTTTTTTTTCTAAAATCAGGAAGTTCCTGATTTTACGTCGATTTACGAAATCAAAATCAAAAAATGTTTTATTTAAATAAACCTTCAAAATTTTTGGACTTAACGCAGGCACGAAGAATTGACGCTAGACACTCAGCGAATACATTTTTCGAATTTTTCTCTCAGAGAAACCCTCGAAGTTCAATTCCAGAGTTAGGCAAATGAAAAAAATGTGTTTTTTCAGTTTTCTGATAAAAACAATTTTGCCCGGGATTGGAAAAGTGCCCTACTGGCGATAGGCTGGCCACCTATCACATTGTGGGACTTAAGTATCTTCGGCTAACTTTGGATGCACACGTTGTACCTCTGCCAACCTTTTCGGGGATACGGGCGTGAATATACTTTTTTTTAGCTTTTTACCCTCGGGCTAAGATTGGGAATTCATCTCAATACAATATAAATCAATTAATACATCTGTATTGTTTCTCAATAAGCATATTGTAAAACTCTCTAACGCTCTATTTTTACTCTGTTCCCCGCAAATATCCCTATTCTAGACCTAAATTCCCCTTGCGCCTCCCACAACATTCCTTCGAACTTCCCTTGAATTCTCCTTTCAATGATTTTATCATACACCTTGGATGCCAAGCTGATCAAACTGATGGCCCTATAGCTATCGCAGTTTATACTTGAACCTCGCCTTTATACGAGGGCACGATGACCACACGCCGCCAGTCAAATATGAAGAAACAATTCATGAAGAAGGTAGTCTCTTAATAACTTGAACAATTCTAATACAAAATGTATCTTCTATCAATTTTAACTCGTTAATTTAATAAGAGATGGCGATAGTAGTAATAAGATTCTAATACAAATTGTACCTTCTATTTTTTTTATTTTTATAAAATGGTATTTTTATGTTAGATAACAAATCTAGACATGGATATAAACTACCACGTCGAACCTCAAACCTAAAAAATGCAATGCTTTTTCAGTAAAATGTACCACAAAAGTGCATAGATTGTCGCCTAGTGTAAAAAAAATAAAGACTAAAATATTGAATATTGAAAATAAATATTGAATATTTAAGGACGTGATAGTTGGCTATCATATATAATGATAAAAATAACAAACAGTACATCGAGAATCCTATATTTACCATTGCACCATACTTGGACACCGCGCATACGCACGTGTCGCGTAGCGCGCTATCAACCCAGAATAGCAGGGAAGGCAGCGGCGTGTCCTTGATGTCGACTAGCGCGTACTAGAGAGTATAAATTTTAACGATAATCGAGTACCGAATACTCTCCAGAAGTATCGAAGGTAACTCACCAGTCAGCCTGTACATACATATATATATATATATATATATATATATATATATATATATATATATATATATATATATATATATATATATATATATATATATATATATATATATATATATATATATATATATATAATGTCGGTTAAAAACACAACTTGACTGCATCAAATTTAAACTACTTAAGAATTATAATCCAAAAATAGATTTATCCAGAACAACATATTTTATCACACCTCATTAAAATTGTCCGGACTTGTCGCCAGGCGCCAGACCACATATTTTCTTTTTTAAATGCATAATAGTAGCCATTTAAAATATCAGGTGTATTATGATGATTAAAGAGGCGCAGCGGGCGATAATTTACAGCCTCAACAAAAATATCCACATAAGTACTATGATCTAGACGGCTATGTAAGCTATCTTAAGCCTTTGAGTGATTATCGTCGTTTATCAAATTAAATCAAGCTTAAAGACAAGATAAATAGAGATGAGAATTTTAATGCGATTAGTGTCATTTTTTTTTAACTTTCTATGAATTATTTGTAGCTTACTGATTTTGAAGAAGATATGTTTAATAATTCTTACTATTTACATACAAGTTATAGGCTAATTTAAAGACCTTCTTTTATGAACCTTCTTATTTTCCGAAGTCATGGTCTAGCAGGTCGCCTTTAGTTAGTATTTGAATCAGATAATGAGGTATCTAGTTCTATTATTGTGTCAGTCAAATGAATTATTAAGTTTTTTGAAGTTATACTTCGTTAGGCGCGATATGAAAAAATGAGCGTATGCGCGCGCATCACCGTAAATCAAAAGTTACAGGTTGCAGTTGTCGCTAAATCGCTCATTACGTCTCGAAATCCTTGATTATGCTTTTCCAGTCCTTTTATTATTTTATTGTAATTAGTTATTTGTCAGGCAGTTAAAATCTATTTTTAATGACGCTAAAGAAGTATAACTTCTGACGCGAACATGAAGTACACGCAACCCTTTTTAACTTCCCGCTACGTATGTAGATAAGTTACTGATTTTGCCCCGATTTTAGAAAATCGATTTTTCACCAGATTTCCACGTTTTAAGGTTAAGGCGACCGATTGGTTTTACGAGTCACTACCATCGTGACTACTAGGTGGTAGAGTTCTGCGTTGTCTCGCTCGGGTCTGGTGCCACCGCCTTACCTATTCCTGCCGCAGTAGCGTCAGGACTTGTCGTGTCGTGCACCGGTCGCTGTGTTCCGGTTTGAAGGGTAAGGTAGCCGGTAAACTTATGCATATGTGGCTTTAGATCTCGCCTCAAGATAGCAACGCACCATTAATACCATTGGTGTCTATAGGCGATGGTTGACACTTTCCATCAGGAGACACATCTGTTTCTTTGCTATCTTATAATATAAAAAAATAGAAATACATAATAAAAATAAACATTACACACACTACCATTTATTTGACATATTTTTAACAATAAATAAATAAATATTGCTGGACTAATTACCTACCCGAATTGATCTAATCCCAAAGTAAGCATATTATTTGCTTGTGTTATGGGTGTTAGTCAACGATACTAATACATAGAATACATATATAAATACTGTTACATACATAATAAACACCCAAACCCAGAAATACAAACATCTATGCTCATCACACAAATGCTTGTTCCTGTCGGGAATTGAACCCGAGCCTCCCCGATTCGTAGTCAGATTCGCTATCGCTTCGAGGCGGTCATATACACAAATGTATGCTATTTTATTTAGGGCTAAACTTTGTCTTCAAACTTTAACGAGTTTTTTGTTTAGTCTGTGTTCGAAATTCTAACACAGGGCGATCGCTAGTATTAATAATAGGATTAAAATTGAGTCTGGCGTGTCTATTGAGTAGAGAGCAATAACTCTATTTCAAAATGTCTAACATTGCAGTACACTTTCCTTGCTACAATCATGCTATTTATTAATTATTATTCATAATCATTATAATTCGCCATCTTGTTCATGCAGCATGCTGCAGACGCTCCACGAAAAAACAAATCGTTATGATTTACGTGATTTTTACTTTTTCGGCGACATCACGCGAAAAGAGCGACATGCACGCGCGTGGTTGCAATTTTTTAAAAAGCATTCTATCAAACAAGTGAGCCATTTAATTTTTAATTAGGAAGTGTATAGAGTACTACTAGTAACTAGCGGCACTTTATCCCCATCAGTAAATTTATGTATGGCCCTCTGAAGAATTTGAACATAGACCATCTGCCTTTCTGGCAAGCAGTTCGTAAAAGGCTAACGATTGTCTATACGTGGTATTACCATCCCACCACACGAATAACAACGCACTATTAACATCTTTGATGTTTATAAGCAATAATTGTCTCTTTCTGTCAGGAGAGCAATCGGCTTGTTTGCTATCTTATAAAAAAGTCTAAAAATTGCGCTATTAGTCTCGAAATAGTAACAAGTTAAACGCTGCCCAACTTGCAACATAAATATGAAGTAGGTGTTTGCCTTTAGTTTAAAGAGCCTTGAGACTCTAGGTGGGACCCTAGATGTATTTTGGGACCCTGTGTGGTTGACTAGTAGGTACCTTATTTAAAATTGTAAGTAATACTGCAACATGACTGCAATGTATTTTGTAAATCATATGTTATAAAGAGATTTGTATCATATTATATCATTCCTATCTTCACACGTCGATTACACTCTTCACATCACCTTGAGTATGCTTTTAAACTGTGTAGGTAATGTCTTTATTCGATTCTACTTAATTAAAGAAGTGTCTTCGTAAAAATTGCCATTCATTTGATATCACATTAATCAAGTTTTTCCAAGTCTGTAACGCTTGTTAATCTTGCGTTATTCTTAATTGTCTGTTAATTATTGTAATTTGCTCTCCACTTGAATAGCCAATGATATTTTATAATAAGTTCCTGAAACTATGTGAGGATGTAAACAAAATTCTAAGAAACAAACTTTCACAGTATGTTTTACAAGCTGAGGATTATTCTTACACTGGTGTGTTTGAAATATATTATTCTGATTAAATTTAAATAATCCACTACTTAACCAAACGATAAATCTACTGACTTTCGCTTATTCAGTCTGTCTGATGAAAAAGAGATTTATAATAAAAAATCCTTTACGCAAATATATCCTTCTAGAGCAATTCGATAAAAATCTATAATTATTTTTTAACGAATTGTGCTACCTAAGCCACTCCTACATAAACGAATGTAATGACTAAATGAATGAATAAGTTAACCTTATTATTAATATGAACGTTATTTTTTTTTGGTATACTAATAAAAGGTAAACTAGTGGATGATTAGGTTATCTTTTATGGATAATGATCTAATAACAATATTTTTTCTGTGAGTCTAAATATCGGTATAAACAATGAAAAATATTTATTTGAAATTATAGGATAGCATACTAAAAGATGGATTTTTCCTTTTGTAAATATGTTAGTAAAGGGTTCCGAAATATCTTTTATAGATAATGATCTAGTAACAATATTTTTTCTGTGAGTCAAAATATCGGTATAAACAATGAAAAATATTTATTTGAAATTATAGGATAGCATACTAAAAGATGGATTTTTCCTTTTGTAAATATATTAGTAAAGGGTTCCGAAATGGTCCATCATAATAAGAAGTCTTCTATAGTTCAATACCATGAACATTCAAGCTATTCAACGTTAATGACAAATATATATAAAAATTCTCTAAGTATTATATATAAGCCTATAAAAATTCTATAAGTATACATTTTATAAGTTGGTCAACTATTACTCAAAAACTTGTAAAGTCTTCTAAACCATGATAGTTTTCCTTTAAACTCCATTATGTTTACTACTAACGTGATTTTTTTCCCACCTTCAAAACCAACTGTTTAGCCTGTAGAGGGAGGGAGGACACTTGACTCTAACAAAAATTACCACTTAAAACCTGAATATTTTACAAACGAGTCCCTTACACAAAAACTAATTTTCACAAATCTGCAATATTTTTTAAAAATCTATCCAACAACATTCCTTCCCACACAATCAAAGCCTTACCCTTCAAATCAGAGCACGACTCTGACAAAACTAACGTTATTGCAGCTGACATTTGCAGCTTAAATACTGACATAATGCGATGTTATAAAACCCTGGCGAGACATTACGGAACTCTATCACTTCCTAGTCACGATGGTAGTAAAACGCTTGGCCAATCTTTCGCCTTTTACAAACTGCCTGGCAGAATGGCGGCCAGACTATTCTTCAAAGCGAGCCCGAATTAACGTTGAGAAAGTTACATGCACAAGTTTACTAAACCTTGATGAGACTTTGCAGAACTCTAGCTTAGTAGTTTAAAAGAAAAGAAGATATGTGACTCCGCATGCATACGCTTTCCGGCTACCTTACCTTTAAAGCCAGAACACGATAGTGACAAGGACTGGCGCAAGCGAGCAGGAAAAGTTAAGGCGGTTGGGCGTAACCCGGACGAGTTGTTGCGATACTCTACCTCCGTATAATCATGATAAAAATGATCACTTTGGCCACTAGTTTACCTTTTATTAGTTGCCTAGCAGAAAGGCAGATGGTTTATTTTTTAAACTGGCACTTATCAGTATGGGAGAAAATTCAAGAGAAAACATACGAATAGTTATAATAGAGCCTTTACCAATATGGGACTTACCAGTGTGGAAAAATTAAGAAGAAAACATACGAGTAGGTATAATAGAGCCTTTACCAATATGGGACTTACCAGTGTGGGAAAATCAAAAAGAAAACATACGAATAGGTATAATGGAGCCTTTACTAATATGGGACTTACCAGTGTGGGAAAATTAAAAAGAAAACATACGAGTAGGTATAATAGAGTCTTTACCAATATGGGACTTACCAGTATGGAAAAATTGAAAAGAAAACATACGAGTAGGTATAATAGAGACTTTACCAATATGGGACTTACCAGTGTGGGAAAATTAAAAAGAAAACATACGAGTAGGTATAATAGAGCCTTTACCGATATGGGACTTACCAGTATGAGAAAATTAAAAAGAAAACATACGAGTAGGTATAATAGAGCCTTTACCGATATGGGACTTACCAGTATGGTAAAATTAAAAAGAAAACATACGAGTAGGTATACTAGAGCCTTTACCGATATGGGACTTACCAGTATGAGAAAATTAAAAAGAAAACATACGAGTAGGTATAATAGAGCCTTTACCGATATGGGACTTACCAGTATGGGAAAATTAAACTTATTCATATGACATTAAGACCCTAACTCAAGAATAGGAACGCACCATTATTATATTTTGGTGTCTATAGGCGATGGTAGCTCTTTCCATCAGGAGACCCATCTGCTTGTTTAATATTTTATGATATATAAAATAGTACAATAATTAGACGCACTAAAACTGCAACAACCGGCTTCTAATCTATATTCTAATCTCCTATAACTCTGTAATTCTGGATCTGATTTTCATCAAATATATACGGGACCAAATGGGTAGTATATCCTACCACACAAAACCTACCAGGTTTCTTTGAGTAGTCAGGTAAAATACAGAAAAAAACCGACGAATTGAAAACCTCCATCTTTTTGAAGATGATTAAAAATACTGAATTTCAAAGGAACCAATTACATAGTTTTTTTATATTATTACGTCGCAAACAAGCAGATGGCTCTCCTGATGTTAAGAGAAGCCATCGCTTATAGACACCAAATATTTTAATGGTTCAGGATGGAAATGGTGGCATTTTCATCTCGTAATTTTACGCATAAGTTTACCGGCTACCTTCCCTTAAAAACGTAACAGGACAATGACAAGCATTGATGCTAATGCAGCTAGAATAGGTAAGGCGGTGTTACCGTATTATACCAGGGCAAGATGTTGCGGAACTCTACCACCTAGTATTCACAACAGCAGTGACGGTTACAACCCTCTTGGCAGAACAGCAGTTGGTCTATTCTTCAAAAGGAGCCCGGACCAATACGTGAGAATAGTCATAAATTTTGTTGGTGAAAAATCTGCAGCATTTAAATTCACTTATACACATTTTAACACGTCAGATAACAAACCTTGCCAGTCGCCACGTATAATGCACTAGGTGGTAGAGTTCTGCAACATCTAGCTCAGCCTTGGTAAAACCTTTATCTATTCCGAAACCTCGTAAAAGCTTTGCTGCTTGTCATTGTCGTGTTCCGGTTTGAAAGGTAATGTAGCCAGTAAACCTACGCATTAGGTATTTCCTTCCATTCCCGTCAGAAGAACCATCCTCGTTTGCTATCCTATGATATAAAAACTAGCTTTTGCCTGCGGCTTCGCTCGCGTAAAATAAAAGATAAAAAGTAGCCGATGTGTCTATCCCTTCAACTATCTCCACTTAAAAGATCACGTCAATTCGTCGCTCCGTTTCCGTGAAACACGGACAAACAAATACACACACTTTCCCATTTATAATACTTGTGTGGATTAAAAGTCATTTTTAGCACCACAGATAACAAACCTCGCAACACATAAAACCTTTTTGAAATAATAAGTCTATGAGAACCAAGACTATTTTTAGAGGGCAGGTCTGAATAGCATCGAAGCGTGAAGCTCTCGAATGTGCATGCGACATTGCAATGGGCAGTGCGTTGACCGCGCTTCTGACCCGGGAGTCGAGGTCATGCGGTCAGCGATGCTTGGGCCCACCTACACGGTCGCGGAGTCTACCGGTGACTTATGGTGGGACTATTTTATTTGACACGTCATTTATGCATTGGTATAACGGCTAATGTTCGGTGGTGCTTAAGCCACACAACTTATAAAGAAGTACCAAAAATACTTTAGACGCGGAAATTCGATATATTATTTACCTAAATATAAGTTCACGTTGAGGCGAGTTCAATATTTACGTAAAGAAACAAAAAACTTTTTTGCGTGCAACATACATGTATTATATTATGGAAGTGACCACTTTTAAACATTTTTTATATAGTTTCAGTCGATTTGATTTTTCGTTGTGTCAAAATAATAATGACATTGAATATATACAAAACTGTTGTGTATAACGTTTTTTCTTTGATATATATCTCGTGGCGGACAGGACGAACAAAACACATGTTGCGTCGCGCGCGTCAATTAGTGAAAAATATTGTTAGATATTGCAATACGCAACAAAAAGTGTTATATAAATAATACTTAATTTTTCCATCTTGTAAAGTACTGGATTGAAAAATTAAGTAATATTTTACAATTATTATGGAACAAAAAAATAGGTACTGTATTTAAAAAAAACAATGCCAACCCCAGTTTCGCTGCGATGGCATAATTAGCGTAAAATGTAGCCTATTAAACTCAGAAATAATGTAGCTTTCCACTGGTAAAAGAATTTTGAGTTGTAAAAAATTGGTTTAATAATTCCAGAGGGCTACTTGCCACAAACAAACTTACAAATTTAATCTCATTATAATATTATCAGAGATATAAATAATTCGGAGTCAATTCAGAATTATTACTTGTAACAAGATATACTCGTGTTGGTCCTGGGCTGCTTTGAAGAATAGACAACTGCCGTTCTGCCAGGCAGGTCATAAAATGCGACCGATTGGCTATGCGAGTCACTACAATCGTGGCGTGGCGTGGGTGGTGGTAGAGTTCTGCATTATCTCGCCTGGGTTTGGTACCACCGCCTTACCTATTCCTGCCTTAATAGCATCAGAACTTGTCACTGTCGTGTTTCAGTTTGGAGAGTAAGGTAGCCGGGATACTTATGCATGTGGCGTTACACCTCGCCACAAGGTAGCAACGCATCATTAACATCTCTGGTGTCTATAGGCAATGGTTGACTCTTTCCATCACGAGACCCATCTGCTTGTTTGCTATCTTATAATATAAAAAAAACTTAAATCATGCATTTATCAATACTATATAGCGATTGCCGTCTGGTCGAAATTCGACCAGCATTCTGTTTAACCATAGACTAAGCCAGTCTTTCCCAAACTTTATGTCGCCGAGTCTCCCCAAGCCAAAAATAATATTTTCATGCCCTTATATTCCTTATTTACCTACTCGTTAATTTTTTTTTTGTTGGAAATGTAATCTTACATATTATGTACGACGCACCCCTAACATTTCTCTACGCCTCCTGAGGGGGGCGTGCCCTCCTGGTTGGGAAGTCCTGGACTAAGCAAACAAATCTTTTTTAGTTTCACAACAGACTTTAGCCGTAATGAAAAAAATAATAAATAAATATTGCTGGACAAATTATACGAATTAATCTAATCCCGTGGTAGTCAATGATACTAATACACAGGGGTCATTCTTCGGAGTACAATTTTTGAGCGTAACAGACTTTTATCTCCTATATAAACAAACAATGTTTCCATAAATCTATTATAACATTGTTTATACATTCTATATGCATCGTGTCATATAGATTTTATTATGTAATAACCATTTACATAGGAGTTATTTACCCTCAACACCTCAAATCCGGTTAATTTTGCACGTTTTGCACGCGTAACACATGCGCCGTCTTCTGATCAATCGCAGATATTTTTTAATTCACGTACGCATTTAATCAAATTTATACACAAAATTGAAAAATACAAATCATTTTATATTCTCGTCAAATTTTTCATCCTATTGTAGTGAAAAATTTTATTTTATGAGTATAAGTAAGTATGTAACACACTTGGCAAAATTTTAGCTTCGCTTTTTGCGATGGGTACTACTACGAACTGGCGAGGTCTAGACGTATCGGGATTGGTTTTTGTGATTCTGTAGTTACGCTGCTGCTTATGGGTCAAGTGGGCGTGACCTTGATTCCCTCCATTTCGGTACAAGAGTCAGTTCTCCAATGTTTAAATGGTTCTCAATTTTTAGGAATTTCCATGTCACATTTTTAGAAAGTAATCGTACTATTTTAGTAAACGGGTATTTAGTTGTTATACCTAACTCCCAAATGTAAATAGCTAATAACAAACTAGCAGCTTATATCTTTCCAATGGCGAAAATTTTCAAAATTATTGCTTTTTAGTAATTTCCATGGTGTAATTTCTGTGTATAAAACACCATGAAAGTTACTTATAACCCATGGAAATTACTTTATTTCATTTTATTTGCAATAAATAAAATGAAATATTCAATGTTTATACTGTAATTGATGCGATCACCTGATTAAGTGATAAATATTGTTTATCACTTAAT
This sequence comes from Apodemia mormo, assembly GCA_036924255.1. NCBI lineage: Eukaryota > Metazoa > Arthropoda > Insecta > Lepidoptera > Riodinidae > Apodemia > Apodemia mormo. The sequence goes on along the minus strand of JAUPFN010000010.1, from coordinate 8,390,084 downwards.
TATATTTATATTTTTATTTAAATCTGCTAAACCAAAGTTCATTATCATTTAGACTGCCTCGTGGTCCAGATTTCGATCTCAACGGTGGTTTTAAGGTTTTCGACTTTACTCTGAGCTGCTACTGAAGTAGTGAACTTCAGTAGTAGCTCAGAGTATGGTAGATCGGTGTATTACCCATCCCGTGCCTCGTATGAGCACGTAAAGCTTTCGGGGTAAATGCGTCGATGAGGACCATTTTTTTTAAGGAAACCAACCATTCAGCTGGCAGAAGGGGAGGATACTTGACTCTAACAAAAATTAGCATTTTAAAGCTTAATATTTCGCAAAGGAGTTCCTTAATCGAAAAATTGTTATCACAATCTTACAATATTTTTTAAAAATCTATGGTATCCCACATTCTGGGGTGCAAGAGAAAAAAATTAACTTCCCTACATTACACGAATAGAAACTACCTAATCCGAAAAATATTTTTCAATATAATAATAATATGTTACCACTTAGTTGCCGTAACTAATATGTATATTCATATTAAAATATAGCTTTCTAGTACTAAGGATTTCTGAGTTAGACTGCGGATGGATGGACGGACGGACATAGCAAAACTATAAGGGTTCCTAGATTACTTCGTCACCCTAAAAAAGAATGTGTCCAATCGATAAAATTGAAATTAAAAAAAAACCAATTTTTAATGAAACATTTTGAAAAATTTTGAAGCGTGCTTAAAAGTAAACTTAAAAGTTGACTTTTATGCACGCTACTAACCTAAGCACAAGTTTCACGTCATTTTCACGCTTAATGTTTTGATAATACTCGTAATATGGAAATTGTAGGTATATACTGTTATTTTTCAGTAAGAGAGGAGAAATTCGGAAAAAAGGAGTAGCTGAAAAATTTGGGCTAATATCGTTTTATTGTATATTACAGTCGTTCATAGTAGCACAAATAACTTTTATCTAATCTTATTTTCATATCTGATACGGTATTTAGCAAAATTTTACCTGCTGAGTCATTTCCGTGGTCTATAATGTAATTTCCATGGACCAAAAATGTTCTATATTTTTTTTAGAAAAAGTATACATCCACTGCGTGTCGAATTTTTATATGTTCTTTTTAATTTACATTAACTTTTGAAATGCTTGTGTATAATATTTACTTTAAATAAGCGATTTCAAAAATACCATGGAAATTACACGGAGAACACATTTTTGAAGAATCACCCACAGAAATACATATGTAAATTCTGTAACTTACGTAATAAAAACCCAAATCCAGAAATACAAACATTTATGCTCGTCACATAAATAAATAAATAAATAAATATTTACGGGACAAATTACACTGACTGATCTAACCCCAAATTAAGCAAATTATTTGCTTGTGTTATGGGTGTTAGTCAACGATACTAATACATAGAAATACATATATAAATACTAGAATATATATAATAAACACCCAAACACGGAAATACATTTATGCTCATCACACAAATGCTTGTCCCCATCGGGTATCGAACCCGAGCCCCGTCGATTGCGTAGTCAGGGTCGCTAACCACTCGACCAACGGGGCGGTCAAAAGAAAACAATATATATGTAAGAATAGTATGATGTGTGTCAAATCAATAGTAATATGTGTAAGTTTATTTTGATTAAATTTAATTATTTCTAACTAGCTGTTGCCCACGACTTCGTCCACGCGGACTTCGTTTACTCCTCACAGCTCCTCCCCCTTAGGTGATAGCGTGATAATATATAGCCTATATGTTGACCCGACCTATTAGTAATATTCATGCAAAATTTGAAGTAAATCCATGCAGTACTTCTTGAGTTTACCCCGGACATACATACAGACAAACAGACAAACTGACTAACAGACAAAAATTCTAGAAAGTGTAAAAAATAAATGTTTGTCCATGCATCACTTAGTGGCTGGCTATTGGATTACTTTATTTCGTAGTTTTTGTTATTATTGTCAACATACCTTTAAAAAATATTTGTATCATACAGCAAAGTGTAAAAAAAATGTTTGTCCGTGCATCACTTAGTGGCTGAGTATTAGGCTAATTCTATTTCGTTGTTTTTGTTATTTGTCAACATAAATTTAAAAAAAAATATGCTCTCATTTTCTTCATTAGCACAACTGTGCGAAGCCTGTCGGGCTAATTTTATGATGAAAGAAACATTTAAGATACATACTGATTTTTAAAATACAATTGTTACATGACATGTACATTATAATATGTATATATACTAGTGAGCATTATATTGGTATTAAAGTAAAAATGTATATGAAATTGACACTGCTGATTGACGTTTTTTTTTGTCGTGTCTTTTTATCAGAGCACGCTATTTAGACATACAGTTGTAATGTATTCAATATAAAGTAATTTATATTAGCGTTGGTCTGAATTCTGACACCATTTACCATACATTTTTTTATTGTTTTTTTCTTTTATTGGAGCACGCTATTTAGGCGACGGCTGTAAAAGTATTAATTACGAAGCATTTAATTTTATTTGCCCACTGTACAGTAAAAAAGCAGTAATCTGTACGTCGGTAATCACACCGTCAATCACGGACGACATTAATGCTATTCGCGTGAGTGCAGAAAATCGATTATTCTTCAACGGCCTCAAGTCAAGACGTTTAAACGGAATTCATACCAGCTTTACCTGGATTGCAGACTTTATTGACATTAGTTTATTTCCTTGACTACTAGAATGTCTCAGACCATATCAGGACACTATTGCGTATTTGACACAAGTATATACGAATAGTAGCTTTGATATTGGGATTTTTAAAAGAAAGATCCACAAATTTCTTAGAAGTCGGCATCGCATTGGCAACTAGGCCTTTGTTTTCATGGGCAGTGGTGACTGTTTTCCATTAGGTGACCCACTCGCTCTTATGCCTGCAAATTCAATATAAAAAACATGTGTAAACCGATTGGCCCCGCAGGCCATCAGTGAAATTCTGTATCATAAAAGACTTTTTTTTCAATTTTTTGGATAAATCGACTTTAATGCAATGTATGCATTAGACGCAGTTTTTTTAAGACAAAGAGCTTTTCAAATCTTCAGAAAGTGTAAGTTGAGCGGATTCCAATCGAATGCCATCAACCGTATTTCGATCGGTTAAGCCGTTCAAAAGTTTTTAGATGTTTACATACACACACTCATACACACGCACACATACAGACAACCTGACGTCATCGTTAAAAAAGTCGGAAAATGTTCCTAGGACCTCAAAAACGTGGAGATCTGGCGAAAACTCGATTTTCGAAAATCGGGACCAAATCAGCAACTTCCTTATCTACATTACATACGTAAAAAAATAGTTAGTAGAGTTAATACTGCTGTCGGGTCAATAGTCTAGCAATATCAACTTCAGTATAGACGCATGAGGGCTTATCTCAGTCTTGATTGCAAATATTGCGTTCACAAATTGATGTGTTATATTAGGTATTTAAAGTATTTTTTTTTTAATTTATTAGTGTCGTAATTTTTAAGTATTTAACAAGATCTAATTGGTACTTCACTTTTTGAAAGCTATAGGAACTGAAATTTATACCAACTGAAGTTCAATTTATCTAGGATCATAGGATCTTACTTTTTAGGTTTTTATTTTTATTATTACAATAAAAACATCAGTACTAGTTTCATTGTATGTTTAATAGTATAAAGTCTACCGGTTTCACGTATTAACGCATTATTATTACTTCTTGGATACTTGGATACTATAATATGGAATCATCCTTGTATATTTATAACAAGAATATAAAATAGAGAAAAAATACCAGCCCGCTGAGTTTCTTCCGCCGGATCTTCTCAGCGTGTGGCCGCGTTCCTATCCGGTAGTAATTCTAAAAAACCGATACAATTTATAGTTTTAAATGCAATACTATATAATGATATTTTTTTAAATATTTGCACACCATATATTGGTAGAATATGTTGGTACCTTAATTTATTTTTAACAACTTGTAACACCCATATTCTTGCAAATAAATATTTTCTTTCTTTCTTTCTTCTTTCTTTCTTTCTTTCTTTGTAAGCATAATAAAAATCAAAATGCAGTCTTACTTAATACAGTGAGTATTATATGTACTATCTGTGATTTTACCAAACGCAGATAATTGCGTGCGTATGAAACTTTTAGTTTACTTAAACTAGTTGACTTCTCTCTTTAATTCATCAACTGCGCGTTTGTGCTTAGCTGCCCCCAGATACAGCTCTGACAAGAGGAACGCAGCTTTAGCAATATGATTAAGTTCAGACCATGCTTTTTATGTAACAACAAAAAGGATATATATTTTTTTATATCATAAGATAACAAGCAGATGGGTCTCCTGATGGAAAGAGTCAACCATCGCCTATAGACACCAAAGATGTTAATGATGCGTTGCTATCTTGTGGCGAGGTCTAATGCCACATGAATAAGTTTACCGGCTACCTTACCCTCCAAACCGGAACACGACAGCGACAAGCACTGATGCTATTGCGGCAGGAATAGGTAAGGCGGTGGTACCAGACCCGGGCGAGACAATGCAGAACTCTACCACCTAGTAGCCACGATGGTAGTGGCTCGATAGCCAATCGGTCGCCTTTTACGGCCTGCCTGGCAGAACGACAGTTGGCCTATTCTTCAAAGGAGGCCGGGACCAACACGGCGAATATATTTATTATACGGATATTTTAATAATTCTTTAAATCAATGTTAAATTCATTCATTCAAAGAATTATAACAATAAAGCCTGTGACATACAAATTAAAATTTTATATTTGGCACATATATGTACTGTACCTAGTTACTTAATATTTTGTTTTATCAAAACAATAAGTATTAAAAACAAACATTTATAAAACTTACAAAAATCACTACACGGTTAAATTATAAAACGACAGCCATTTTACTTAATTACGTAGTAAAACAATAACAAACCAAACATTCTAAATTTAAATATGACAAATTACCTACGTACATCCGCTCATAATAACAGCTTTCTTTTTTATAGCGCTAAATGAGTGTTAATATTTCGTAACAACACTTCGCGCCATTGGCATGGTATTTTGTACGCCTCAGGTTAATAACTAATGATTATGATCATTCCAAATGATACGATCTCTGAACGGCTAACCCATATCATTGGCCATGCGTTTAGCTCACGCAATTTACTCAACAACTTCTACATACATTCAGATAGATATGCCTTTTACATTAAACCTTTAACATAAAAATTGTTGTTTGATTTAGGACTATTGTTATTAGTGCACTATTGTAAAACGTTTATAGTAAGTATGTTCTATATAACATTTTTTCTCTTTGACAAAATCTTGAGGTCCAGCATGTCCCTTGCTAGCGGTATAATATTGTTTTGGCATTAAAAATAAAAAATCAGTACTTAATATTTATACAATATTGAATAAAGATGTTATATTATGCACAGAAAATACATGATACTGAGAAACCGACTGGCTTCTAAACCTAAATCAAAGTTTGAAATGTATTAGAAGTATTTAGCACCGCGCTCTTAAAACAGATCTCGACGAGTACCAACAGTTAAAAAGTATGGAATACAAGTTTAATCCGTTGTTATGACCAATATATTAAGTTCACTCGATTAGTTTATATAAAGTTCACTCGATTTTGTAATATATGTACTATATAGTATGGGTTGGAACTCAAATATTACATTTACTTCAAATACTCACCCATCAGTATTTATGGAAATTATATTAGTGATACAAGCACGATTGAATGAATTCACTTGATCAGTCATTTTCTATATGCTACGGAGAGGTTGCCTAGACGCATAAATCTTTCACTTAAACAAAGTCTTAGAACCAAGTAAAGCAACGTTTAAAAGCCCATCTTATTTTACTACATTCCCGTATTCTTTTGATAAATGCTTAAACAATAGTAGTTTTCAATATTTATATATTCATAAATATTATTGGAAAGTCTTGTCTACTTTTATATAAATAAAAGTCTCTTATTTTACAAAGAGGTAATCGAGTTTTATTATAGCAAAGCTTGTGAAATCCCATTTAGATTCTTTGATGCTTTGGAGTATGTCAAACTGTGACAAGAAAATGGATCTTTTTAAGACGGATATACACAATTTTCTTGAAGTTTTTGTATATGAAATTATATAATATATTAATAATATTACACCCTCTTTATGCTCGTGCCATGCTTAAGCGTAGACGTAAACCATTGACAACTTACAGTGGACGAATAATGCTTGATTTCTTTTACCATATTAATTTTGTCAATAATCTGAGGGATGCAATGTGTTCCGATTGGTAAATTCAAATTCGGTATTTTGTAGCGCGTGTCTAAAGCTTATTTGATTGGTCCGTACTTATTCTCGCGTTTCGGTTATTAATAAGATTGTAATTTATTAGAAGTAGTGATGAGCAAAATTGGTCCAAGTCTTGCAGTTTTGGTAAGTCTCAATCAGCCCATAAGTAATAGATCTTATAACAAACTTATAAGATTTATGAGTATATGCAGTGGCGTAGCTAGGATGGATGACAACCGGTGCGGTCTATTATCATCCCTAAACATAAAGCTCGCGTTGAAAAAGAGACAGTGGCTGAGTGTTAAAACCTCCAAGGTTCAAATTCGTATTTTCTCATGCGATCAGTGTTAATCAATATAACTAATCACCGCTCGCAGGCGTGCTTTGGAAAGCACATTTGTGCTGGGCACTAATATTATATATTTAAGTTGGAATATTGCGTAATATCCATGAGTTTGTTTTAGTGTCGAATAAGAAATTATGAATTTTTTAAATTTTATTTTTTATAAATCGTCACATGTTATCGATTCTGAACAGTCTCTGAAAATTTAGCCGTACTTTTAAAAGTAACCCTGTATATTCGGCAGACTTATCACACAACTCTTTTAAACATATCATATAAACGTAATTACAATAAGAAATAATATACTACTGTATCTTAACTGTATACTGTATCTTTCTGACGTTATCTCTTACGTCTGGCTGCACATTCAATTTTTTTCAAATTTCAGGATATATTTATTTTATAGGTCCCATCAATTTTACCATTTTGAAAATTCGTTTTTCTTTATGTCTATGTTCGTTTTAGCTCAAGAATTTATTGACTGATCTAAATGAACGTTGGTAGAGACCGTGATTTTTGTAAAATAGTAAAAGAGCTACTGAACCGCCTGACTAACACGTTTTCCACAAAGCTAGAACTTTTTGAAAGTTACATTATTGGCCAATAAGAAAATTCTATTCTGGTAAGCATTGCGCGGTTGCGTCACGAACCTTTAAAATTTTAAAAATGTAAAAGAAAATATTTTCATATCCTGGTCACGTAAGGCCCCGTATTAGTCCGGACTCCTTTAAAGCATAGATAAACTGCGGTTCTGCCAGACAGGTCGTAAAAGGCGATCGATTGGCTATACTCTACTAGGTGGTAGAGTTCTGCATTGTCACGGTCGGGTCTGGTACCACCGATCTACCTACTCCAGCTGCAATAGCATCGGTGCTTGTCACTGTCGTGTTCCGGTTTGTAGTGTAAGGTAACCGATAAACTTATGCATGTGGCATTAACACCTTGCCACAAAGTTAGCAACGTACCATTAACATCTTTTGTGTCTATAGGCAATTGCTTTCTCTTTCTATCAGGAGAGCTGTCTGTTTGCTATCTTATGATATAAAACAAGGCTATAATTATTGTATTAATTATGTTGTAATTTACTTATATTTAAGTCTTAAAAAAACTACAGCCTATTTTGATGGTTGCAAGATTGTGCCTCTTGATAGTAATGAATTACGTCCGCACCTTGAAATTTTATTAAAATAGGTGCTGTTGCCTGATCGTCGAATAAAAGTCATAAAGTTAGCAATAAACTTAACCAAAGATTTAATTATTAACTTCTATCTTATTTACAAACTGGTTCTGTAGGCTTAAAATAATTAACGTCGCAAGGTTGTGTACCAATCAGCAATAACGTAGTAAAAGATAAGCTGTTGGAATAAAAAACATGTTGTTGACTTTTATTCAGTTTTATATATACATAAAATAAAGTAAAAACTTACTGTCTTTGTTATTTACACTGTTTTTTATATAGAAGAGGGGGCAAATTGACAGGAAGCTCACCTGATGGTAAGTGATTACCGCCGCCCATAGACAATTACACTACAAGGGTCTTGAGTTGCATTGCCGGCCTTATAAAAATGAATATAAGCTCTTTTCTTGAAGGTCCCTAACTCTTCGGTCGCACCTGTGCGTATCGTCCCGAAGATATTAGCGCGCTAAGGCACAGGATTGTTTCTGACGATAGCCGATAATAGCCGGCATCGCATCTGCATGTATCGCATCGTTGCGCGAAGCTTTGTGACGATAGACGCAAGATGACGATAGGCGGCTTCAGCATTAGTGACATCCGTTTGGAAAAATCCCTGCCTATAAAAAAGCATTTGCGTGATACTGATGATAAGTTGTTGGTTTGTTTGTTTATTATTTGAATACCTATACTTATATATACAAAATGCAATTGGCAATATCAACTACTATATAAAATTCCTTAAAGTTGGCCCTTCGACCAACTTTGGATAGTTTCTTCGAAATGAAAGTGTTGAATTCTTGTTTAGTTTATATTCGTGTCGATTATTTGTACAACTTTTAGTTTTAGATGATAGTAGTGTAAAAATATAATGTTCGCCGCGTGGTTCGTCGTAGTGAATCTCAATTATTTCTAGTCATCGTCCGTTCTGCCTCCGGTCCGACGAAAACGTCATCAACACGTCTCTTCAATTGATTGGGCGATAGCACATGACGTGTTATGTGACGACCGCCATTGGTTGTAGCGCGTGAGTCGCGAACAAGTGACTGTACTATATAATATTGTGTCTGATTGTACATAACATTTTTGTCCAATTTCGTGATAAATAATCGTTTATACGTTACTAATATCACATTTATCATTTTAATTTTTTATCTGTCTGCATATTCCACTATAACTCAAGTACGTCTTAATCGATCTTGATAAAATTGGTATATGATGAGAACACGTAATAGTGCAAATGATAATAATAAGGATAAGGATATATTTTTTTATATCGGCATTGAATTTATAGCTGGCGAAGCGTGTTTGTTTACTCATCTTAAGTGCATTGACGTCGCTCAAGATGCGGTATCATATTTAACAATCTTATTGCTTGAGCCAGCGTAGTGCTAGATTGTCGGTGAAACAACGAAATGGAAATGACCATATATAGCATATTCTGTTTTTTTTTTTTATAGTAAAAAGGGCAAACGAGCAGGTGGTGCACCTGATGGTAATACCGAGGATAATAATGCAATACCGGGGGTCTTGTAGATGCGTTGCTTTTTCCACACACACACACAATTGATTCCACAAAGGAGTAGTGCGAGGCAAAATGTGCCGACAAAAGTTTACTAAACTGTGGTGAACTGTAAGTCCTAACAAATTCGGTTCACTCTGCCTACCACACATAAAAAATGGAGTGATGATTCTTTTTCTTCGTGAGGAAAAAATATTTAAACCGGTATCTTAGAAATCCTAGGTCATTATTCAAACTGTTTTAGACTTATGGGTAGAATGCGTTGTTTTTAATTAAATAATCACACAAAGAGGCTTTATTTTGTGAACTTTACACAACAAACGCTATTCAAATAGAAATAGTCATTTTCAAAGGCAGCCGCGTTAACTGTAGACAACAGCTTTACAAATATTTTTATACTTTAAACAGTATGTCTGAAGAGCTATAGTTGTGTAAAGATGGACCCTTCACAAGGCCATCCGTTTTCTAGCTATTTACAGAGTTCTTTGGGAAAGGCACTCGAAACGACAAATAGTGGTTTATTTTATGTGTCCTGTTTCGTAGAAACTATGAAACTATAAACATGTTACTCTAAAACATAATTAGAAATGTAAAATAAAGTTAGAATTCTAACCTTTCATGCAATAAATATTATGAACGCTGTACGTAAGAGCGAAAACGTTGGTTCCATTTTTAAGAAAATTGCGCGTCTGAATGAGATGTGATTTCGCATTAACATTTACATGGAGAAGTGCAAAACCATGCTTCAGCTTGGCTCCCTTTGAAGAATAAACTATCTGTCATTCTATCAGGCAGTTTGGAAAAGGCGACTGATGTCCGATTGGCTACACGTGTCACTATCGACATGACTGCTAGGTGGTAGAGTTCTGCATTGTCGCTGTCGTGTTCCGGTTTGAAGGGTAAGATAGTCAGTAAACTTATGCAAGCGGCATTATCACGTCGCCACAAGGATAACATCTTTGGTGTCTATAGACGACCCACAATAAATGACTAATCACTTTGTACTACATCATCAGTGTTAGGAATTTACCAAGATAAAAACTATCAACACGTGCCGATAATTCAGAGTATTAAATATAATTACACGTTATTATATCTTAAAATCTCATGCGAAGCTATCTTTAATTTTTCAATACAAAACAGATAACTTTTCTTAAATTCTAATTCTAAAATACGAAGCCACAAATAAACAAAATTTTAGAAAAACGTCGACACAACGACGTTCGTTTCAGTCACGCAAATTATAAAGTTTATTCATGTGGTCTTACCTACAGTAATATTGTAGAGTTAAAGTTTTTGTTTTTATATCATAAGATAGCAAACAAGCAAATGGCTATTCTGATGGAAAGAGAAACCATTGCCTATAGACACTAAAGAGTTAGTGTGCGTTTCCATCTGTGTGGCGGAATGGCAGTGTCACATATATCAATCTATCGGCTGCATTACCCTCCAATCCTTACCCTCCACGATAATGACAAGCACTGACGCTACTGCGACAGGAATAGGTAAGGCGGTGGTACCAAATACCCGGGTGAGACGTTGCGGAACTCTACCATCTAGTAGTCACGATGATAGAGACACGAATAGCCAATCGATCGTCTTTTACGATCTGCCTGGCAGAATGGCAGTTTATCTATTTTTCAAAGGAGCCCGGACCAATACGGGGGAAATATTTATAGGTTTGTGAGTTTGTTTGTAGCAAGTAATTTCTGAAACCACCAAAGCGATTTTAAAAATTCGTTCACCAACCGATATTATTCCTGAAAGCTGAGCCACACTGTTGGAAACAAACCCTCCAAATGGGTCTCCACCGGCGGCTTACAACAGTGTAAACACTTGTTTGCAACAAAAATTCGTCTGAACTCCACAAGCCTCCCACCAAGGTCACCCGTGTTGGAAGCTTATTTCCAACAGTGTGGCTCGGCTGTGAGTGACATTGGGGAAATTTTAAGCCGAATTTCCTGTGAGATCAGGACCTATGCAAGTTATACCGCGGAAATGATCAGTGTTTTAAGCTAATTGTTCAAAGTTCAAGCCATCGTTTTATTGTAAGGAAGATACTTCACATACGTTTACGAAGTTCGAAGTAGACGTCTTAAAGCGTTTATAAACACCGCTATTATTTACAACTTATTCCTAGAACTTACTAAGACTCCATTTAATGGCTTGCTGTAAACCCTACTATAAGACTTTAATATATTTTGTAATCAATTACTGAGAGGAACTTTGATTATATTGTAATACTAGCTTTTGTTCACGGCTTCGCTTTTCATACCTCAAGAACAGCAAGTATTTTTTGTGGATGACAGGTACCTTACATTAGGTTCTCTACTTCTGTAAAGATTTTTGCAAAATTTATAGACGCAGTTAAGACGTTACTTACTTTCGTGTTTATTATATATGGATAAGAATTTTGACATTTTTTTTATAAAATAAAATAGCAAACAAGCAAATGACTCTCCTGATGGAAAGAGAGAACCATCGCCTGTAACCACCAAATATGTTAATGGTGCGTTGCTATTCTCAATGGCACATGCAAAGGTTAACCGGCTACCTTACCTTCCAAACTGGAACACGACAGAGACGCTATTACGGCAGAAATAGGTAAGGCGGTGGTATTAGACATGGGCGAGACAATGCAAAACTATATATATATATATATATATATATATATATATATATATATATATATATATATATATATATATATATATATATATATATATATAGTATTACTGGTGGAAATAATACCCATCGGCTGTAGACACAAATGGAAATAAAGGTGCATTCCAAATTGGAACACGACAGTGACAAGCACTGACGCTATTGCTGCAAAAAAAATCATGGCGGTTGTATCAAACACAGGCGAGACGTTGTAGTACTCTACAGCCTAATTGAATTTTATCTGGATCAGTTGAGCCAAATCAGCGTGAAGAGGGCAAAAAGCACTTGTCAGTTTGTACAAACTTTACCATTTATTAAAGTAGTGAAATTAAGTATTTAATGTTCATTTTTATATAACTTTATTTACTTTTAAACATTAAGTTACATGGAAGGGTAAAAAGCAAAATAAAGATTTTTCTGGACTCCCAGAACAACACAAATTAATAAAGTAAAAAAACCATGAAAGATTTCTCTAACATCTGATTTTAAAATGTAAAATGCGTGCATCCTTTGCTTACTATATAAGATTCTCTTCAATCCTGTAGCTTTTAAATATCTCCGTAACTCTTTTAGTTTTTTGCACTCTCCTGAGTGCTAAGTATGAGTTTTTCTTTTCGCATTCGATCGTGAGCGCGTTTGGAGTTTACTAGGAATTTGTATGTGATTTGTACAGCGCCACCAGTTTACCACTAGGTGGTGCTGTACAAATCACATACAAATTCCTAGTAAACTCGAAACGCGCTCCCGATCGAATGCGAAAAGAAAAACTCACACTTAGCACTCAGATACCCTGTGTCGCTCTAACGTTAGAATCTTGTTGCGTTTTCCTCCTAGTGCTGCCTTCTCGTACTCTTTTGCAGTAAATTTGTGGAACTCTCTGCCTAGTGAGATTCGCCTTTTCCAGACTTTTGATTCCTTTAAAAAAACGCGTTAAAGAACATTTACTAGCTGAATTGTAAGATTCCCTTACATCGTATGTGTTTTTTATTTTTCATTATTACCAAAATATATTTAGTTAGGGCGAGCGAAGCGAGCCCTACACTAGGCCACTTTCTATGGACTTTTGTGGTATCTATTACTGAAAAATTATCGCACTTTAAGGTTTGAGCTTTGACGTGGTGGTTTAAATTCATGTCTAGATATGACCTACCATTAAAATACTAGTTTATAAACACTAAAAAATAGAAGATACATGTTGTATTAAAATTTTATTACTACTACCGCCACCTATTATAAAAGTAACGAGTTAAAATGCTAAAATTGAACGGGTAAAAATGCTGAGTTAAAATGCTGCTTTGGCGTGGTAGATATATTTCATTTAATTTATTTTCATTCACTCCATTTTAATACAATATTAATCTATTAATACACTTGTACTTTTTAACTTCCCGCGACGTATGTAGATAAAGAAGTTACTGATTTTGCTCCGATTTTCAAAAATCGAGTTTTCACCAGATGTCCACGTTTAGAGGTCCTAGGAACCTTTTTCGACTATTTTCGCAATGAAGTCAGTGTGTCTGTGTGTGTGTGTCCGTGTGCGTGTGTGTGTGTCTGTGTGTATCTGTGTGTGTCCGTGTGCGTATGTGTATGTGTGTGTGTGTGTATGTGCGTGCGTGCGTGCGTGCGTGCGTGCGAGCTTGCGTGCATACGTGCGTACGTGCAAGCGTGCGTGCGTCCTTGCGTGCTTGCGTGCGAACGTGCGTGCGTGCCTGGGTGCGTGCGTCCGTGCGTGCGTGTGTGTGTGTGTGTGTGTGTGTGTGTGTGTGTGTGTGCCCAAGGGATTTTGATAAAATTTTGAAAATACCCAAAAAAAATTTTGGCGAAACAGATTTTTTTAATATAGCTTCCAGATTAATGTACCGATTGAGTATAAAAACTAATCAGCTCTATTCTTAAAAATACGTCTAATGCATCATATCTGTTTGGAAGTAATCGTTGACGAAAATTTTGAAAAAGTGTTTTTTCGACATAACTTCGAAATATTTCAACCAATCATTTTTTAGTATTCTACAATATTTCAGTACTAAAAAAATTACGCCGAATGCCGTTATAAAAATCAAAACCGAATCTTAGTTTCAAATTTACAGCTTTCCAAATTTTAAAATTACCTACGTTGTTTTAGCAAACTTACTTAGTCAATCGGTATATTAGCTTGAAAGTTATTTTAAAAAGAACTAATATACCGATTGACTTCAAAATCTTACCAGCTCTTCTCCTTTAAAAACTGCGTCAAGTACCGTTAGCTGTATAAAAATAGGTCAATTTGTTTGGGACCTATCAATGACAAACATTTTTGAAAAAAATAATTTTTGACATTGCTTCGAAATTTTTGAACCTACCAATTATGTAGCTAAAGCAATAGTTAAATTGAGTTGAATGCCATTTGAATTTGACCATGTGAAATTTGATCAATTTGATCATCGTTTTCAAAATATACAGTTTTTCAAAAATCAATATACTGCCGTTATTATCAAAATAGACTGCATGTATGATGTTTCGTTGGTTCATTCGTAAGTATTTTCTTGCTGTTTTTTGTGACTTAGCAGTTGAGACATTTCAATATTTCTTAGAACTGAAAAAATCTATGCTTTAGTTTTTGCTCTTTTGAGCTTAAAATACCTTAATTTAGCGGGAGGTTTCAGGGATGGCCTGCAAGGTCAACCGTTTAAAAATTTTTATAGTATGATTACTGTGAAACAGTACAAGTGTATTAATTGATTAATTTTGTTTGGAGATCAATTTTCAATCTTAGCCCGAGGGTAAAAAGCTAAAAAAGGTATATTCATGCCCGTATCCCCGATACCCGAAGAGGTAGGCAGAGGTACAACGTATGCATCCACGATTAGCCGAAGTTACATCCTACATAAAAAAAGAAAGCTACCATATATAAAAATGATTTCTATTAATATTACTTTAAGAGCGAAGTGGTGGCGCGAGGTGGATCTTGAGTTGCTACATATTATAGGTAGACCGTACTATATTATAGGCAGACCAGAAAATATGGTGTAAAATTTTAGTAGATAACCTTTCTATTATATACATTAAAAGATGAAATTCTCATAAAAATACTTTATAATACCAACAGACAAACAGTACTACAAATTGGCTCCTTGACAAAAACTTTTATACTCTTGAGGAATTCTTTGAAAGTAAATAACTTTCTATTTTATATATACGCCTGTTGTTATTTTAGTTAAGGATTTTATTTTATGTTTAATTATTACTGTCTGTTAGATTATTTACATCATAAATTTTCATAATAAATTATAATTAATTGAATTTGACATTATTTGCAACGCAACAAAAAATGAATTTGACAATTTATGACATGGATTTGAGTTTTAATATATTTATTTAATAATTTTATTTGACAAAGTATCTATTTAATAAAAAAATTGTAAATAAACTATCAATGTAATAATGAATATTATATTGTAATGATTTTTGGTTATATTATTTAATTGAATAATCTATTTCATTATTTAAAACAGTATTTTATCATATTGTACAACTTAGTTTTTAAAATTTACGTTATGACATTAAATTTATTCAATTACATAATAAGAAGCAACATTTCAATCTGTAGTCACACGCAGTAATAAATAAATTGGTATAGATAAATGGCATCACATAATCAAAATAAGTTTACAAATAAAATAAGTTTAGTTTGAATACTAGTAACTGAAATATTCTAAATGTAATATAAAATTGTACCTATAATAATGAATTTGCATGCTAATATGTAGCGGAATAGGTAGGAAACTAAATTAGACATAACAACTTTGTAACCCTATTTCTTGCAAATAAATATTATTATTATTATTATAATTCCTAACAATACTGCTAGGTAGTATAACTTTGCGAGCCCTTATAAAGCTCTGCTTTTTGCTAGTTTATTAATGTAACTATAGTATTCTTTTGTATACCAAGTCTACTCATTTGATTTTTTTCTTTATCTCCTTTTACGGGTTGGCTAGAAGAAATCCCTTTAAGTAGAGATAAGCTCGCCCATTGTACTTACGTTACGTTTATTTTTTCCCCTAATTATGCTGTTCTCTGTGTAGACTGTACAGTAAGGTATTTAATAAATAAATAATACAATATCCATTTACAATTTCTAGAGAAAATGGTAAAACGAAGTGACCTATGGATGCGGATCAATATAATATAATCAATCGGATGCGTCTATCAGTCGTCTGCGTTGCATGGTCACGTTCAGAAAAACCTGGTAACCCAGTGTCCTATTTGGCGTATTTGTCTTGGCTACTAGCCCAGTGAATGTCACAAGAATTTTCTTTTATTGACTATAAATTTTCTCGGAAACGCGCGTGTTATATTTTACGCAGTAAACACATGTGACTTCCTAGTGTTTCTTCCGATATCTAGGTTGAATCCGATATCTAGGTTGAATCCGATATCTAGGTAAGCTACGTACCTACTAAATAAGTAAGATATGTAAAACGTAGGGAAGCCAAAGAGGGGATTTTTTTATTTACTCGAGCGCGTCAGATTAACACATAGGGGTTAAGACTTTCCACCAAATATAAGCTCTTTATAAAGCTCCTAGGCACCAAAGGCACCTAGGACAGTAAAAAAATCAATAACTTCGGCTTGTAGAATTGGTCGGATCATAGTTTTTACGTTATTCTTACACCATTTCCCTGCATATTGTTAAGGCTCTCCACCAAATATAAGCCCTTTATAAAGGGTAATTCCATAATAATTGAAAATATTTTCGGTACGTCTAACCAAAGATATCCAGCTCAATACAAAATTTATTCATAAAAATCAAAAAGTTTTACACCCTTGAATAACGTTTGTTTTTATTTGAATATCTTTAATTAGACGTACCGATTGCTGGGTTAAAATATTTTCATCTATTATGGAATGACCCTATATAGAGCCAGGCATCTAGGGCAGCAAAACAAAATCAATAACTTCGGCTTGTAAAAAATGTCAGATTATAGTTTTTCCGTTATATTTACTTTATTTCCCTTCACATTGTTAGGGTTCTCCATCAAATATAAGCCCTTTATATAGAGCCAGGCATCTAGGGCAACAAAAAAATTCAATAAGTTCGGCTTGTAGAAATATTTAAATTACAGTTTTTTCCGTTATTCTTACATAATTTCCTTCAAATTAAAATAAAATTCAGATGCGCTCGAGACAGTAAGAGAGGGAAGAGAACGTTTTCTTTGCAACTTTGTGACCCTTCTACTCCCTTACGCTACACTCAAAATGGCAGATTTTTTAAATTTAATCACAATACATCTCGCCCAACAACAAGTCGACATTGCCGATATGTTTCCCGTTTTTCCTAACTTTCATGCCATTGACAACAGCTGTTAATCTCACCACGAAGACGAAGTCTATTCATTCGATTAAAATGTCTCTGTTTTAATAGAGACGCCATGAATAGTAATGATTTGGCCGAATACCGCATACTCGGCCAGGCCCTAGGCCAAAAACCGAATATTTGGCGGCGTATTTGTTTCATTAGCGAACTGATTGTGTCACGAACGTATTATTTGTTTACTATTGTTCGAGTAACTTGTCTTGTTATATTGTGTTGCTAAAAATATTGCCTATCCGTTTGTCCAAAGAACAATACTCGTCGAGAAACAATGTTTTCATTCATATTAACTCTCTGATGAATGTTTAAATGCTAGTTGTTATGTTTTTTGGTAAAATATATTAATAATTTTCCTTGAGTAATGTGTCCGTTTTTTTTATCATGATTAGGTATTCAGCCGAATAGGTACCAAATAAAAGCGGCCAAATAGGAGAATTGTAACCGAATATTCGTGGCATCTCTAGTTTTAGTCATAAAATTTTATAAAAGTTGGAAATTAGAATAAACATTGAATAAATGTTTACTTTACTAATAAAATGAAAGTTAGCTTGTAGTCCAAGCAGGGACAATCAAAGAGGGTGGGGATCCACATATGCGTATACAGAATGGGCCGGGTGAAAAGCCTAGACACGCCAATGGGTTTCCAGAATTATAAAAAATGAACTTTATCGTGTTTTGAACATTGGAATAATCGAACTGTCTGGCGAACTGTAACTTGTCCAATTTGCAATTAATGTGCCAGACTAATTCCATTCAATAAAAGAAAAACATAAGTTTTGACGTTTAATTTTTTATGCCTCATTTAGAAAATTTGGAATTGCAATAAATATATATTTTTACGCTTACTGTCCATTAAGAAATGTGACCTTTTTTTTTATAGAAGAGGGGGCAAACGAGCAAGAGGTGCACCTGATGGTAAGTGATCACCGCCGCCCATGGACATCTGCAATACCAGAGGTCTTGCAGTTGCGTTGCCGGCCTTTTAAGAATGAGTAAGCTCTTTTCTTGAAGGTCCCTATGTCGTATCCGTTCGGAAATACCCCTGCCGGTAATTGGTTCTACAACAGAGTAGTGCGAGGTAAAAAGTGTCGGGAGAAACGCACAGTTGTGGATTTCCAGACATCGAGATGGTGAGGATGGAACTTCAAGTTTTGACGCGATGTCCGATGGTGGAATTCGGCGGCAGGAATTAATCCAAACAACTCGTCGGAACACTCTCCATGATATATACGATAAAAGACACAGAGAGAAACTACATCTCTGCGCAATGCCAAAGAGTCAAGCTGTTTCGAAATGGCCTGGTCGTCAACGATTCGAACCGCTCTACGCTGAATGCGATCAAGAGGAAGAAGCTGGTACTGAGGAGCTCCGGCCCAGAGATGCGAACAGTACTCTATGTGAGGCCGAACATGTGCCTTATAAAGTTGAAGGCGATGGACCGGCAAAAAGTACTGTTTCGCTCTGCTAAGCACACCGAGCTTTTTGGAGGCTAGTTTAGCCTTGCCTTCCAAATGACCGCGAAACTGAACGTAATTCGATATGTCAACTCCCAGGATTCCGACACTAGCTGAGGCTGTCAGGAGAGTATCCTCAAATCGAGGTGATACGACAAAGGGCGTCTTTTTTGCGGTGAACACGCAAAGCCTACCTAACCAAAGATCAGCTAAATGAACTTGAGCGTCTCCAAAATATTTGTATTAGATTCATATTTGGTTTACGCAAATATGATCATGTGTCCAAGTTTCGTTCTCAACTCAAGTGGCTTCCTATTAAACTTCGCCGTGATGCTCATATACTCTTCTTGTTATACAGTGTGCTTTTTGATCCAATGACTCCAGGTTACTTAAAGGAAAGATTTCAATTTTTCGAAAGTGATGGTATGAAACTGCGTTCAAGTGAAAATCTTTCCTTGCGTATGCCTATGCATAATTCACGTCTTTATGGACACTCTTTCACTGTTTCAGCTGTTAAGCTATGGAATAAACTCCCTGCTAACATTAGACTTGCAAAATCGTTAAATATTTTTAAAAAAATAGTTAAAATGCATTATTTAAATTCTTGTTCTACAGATTAGATTATTATATTTCTCTCAAGGTCATTTTTTTGTGCGTTTCTTTATATATATATTTTAATTTTAATGTGTTTGTATTATTATGTTATTTGTTTTGTTTATGTGTGAGAGCAGAATTGTTTTATATAGATATAGCATATATGTACAGTCTTAAGTTATTGTAAGTGTAATAGTACATATTTTACGGATATCCTACTCTACCTTAAAATGTTGTTCTTATTAACAAAGGTTGTCTGGTAGAGATCGCTCTTTGGCGATAAGACCGCCTTTGTGTACTTTCTTTAAATTGTCTTTAAATTATTCGTACTAAGCATGTATTTTTACTGTAATTATGTGCACAATAAAGAGTTATCATTCATTCATTCATTATATATCTCAGTTAACATACCAGTCCACTGTGAAGTAAATATTATAGGCCTACATCTACGTCTATTACTAAATTTTCATTATATTATACCTTTTTTATCAAAAGATAAACAAGCAGATGGCTCTTCAGATGGAAAGAGACATCGCCTATAGACACCAAAAATGTTAATGGTAGGTTGCTATCCCTGTGGCGGAACGGTAACGGCCGGCCACGTGCATAAGTGTACCGGCTAACTTATCCTTCAATCCGGAATGAGACAGTGATAAGCAATGACGCTATTGTGGCAGGAACAGGTAAGGCGATGGCACCAAAAACCCGGCGAGACGTTCCAGAACTCTACCACCTTGTAGTCACGATGTTAGTGACACGTACAGTCAATCGTTCACCTTTTACGAATTGCCTGGAAGAATGGCAGATGGTCTATTCTTCAAACATGATCCGGACCAACTTATTTTTACTCTTAACTCTTAGATAAAATCTATATTCTTATACTAATCAATGATTGGTCAGCGGAACAAATGGATAATTAACCTCCATCACAGCTTTTGTCGCCGTGTCGTAAAGATTATCATTTTGAATGTATATTTGTAATACAGATTTATGTCTCTCCCTTTCAGATTGACCATCCTGCTACTCGTAGTAGCGGCGACGTGCGCCATGCCTGCATCATCAGCGGCAGAAGATAACTTAACATTAGACAAAAAGGAACCCACCACACACGAACTTCTAAGTTCACTTGGCTTAAAGAAGTTGAGGATACCAGCAGCTCACCATAGAAAACGCTTAGCAGAACAAGGACGTCGGCATACCACTGGCGATTCAAGAATGTTCGTGATCAAATTGCCCCCAAACACGAATTACTATAGCCACATTGACCCCGCTCCAGCTGCAGCAAGAACCTTACCACTACAGATGACCAGCAACGGTAAACCAGCTAAAGTGTACCACTGGAATTTGCCAACCTTGCAAAAGCTAGCGAAAAATCGCCCCCAGGCCAGATTTGATGATGATGTCGTAAACGTAGAAAGCACTCCAACCTGGCCAAAAGGCTTACACCCAAACTCACTTGACGCGTTAGCTTATTATGTTCCAGCACGGAAACCTTCATTCAGGAAGTATTTCTCTGGAAATGGCAAACCGAAATCGTTCTACGTAATTGAAAAAAACAAACATTCCGCTGAATACCATCGGTTGTTGCCATAATTTGAATTCTGAAATTCAATAGATAAGTAGGAAGGGTGGTTTTCATGAAAAGAGTTTATGGACTCCTACACACTATCGTTTTTCCAGCATAGTCGTTTGTACGAGTCCTTAATGCATACATTGCTGACTTTATATGATATTTATTTCATTACAATTTATGTCCTTCCTCCTTTTCTCCTTAATATACATTGCATATATATGCAAAAAGTCCAAATTAAATTCTTAAACTGATAAATAATTATAGTTTACAAACATTATTTTGCCTAATGTGCGTATAGATATCCTCGCAGGATCCCCATTATTTATATGTTTGGTCCTTCGAGCCGAATAATAAAAGTATCTGCAACGCAGACGCCGCGGTACTGCTTATGCTTATATTGTTAGATTAATCAAATGCTTACGCTAAAACGCTTATTTATACTCTCCTAAAAGATTTGATAGTAAAATGTGATAGAAAGAAATGAACACATATATGTATAAACATTACATAAATTATTTATTAAGATGGGTTGTTATTTTGAAAAGTTGTTGCAACACTGCTGGCCACGAAGTAGCATAAAATGTAAACACGCAAACCCATCTAGTTCCAGGGCTATAATATAAATTGTAATATAAAAAATAGTATGAAATCATAGAGTAATTAATGCTCAAAACAAACACAAATTATAGTAATGGTTAAAAGTGAAATATTATTAAATATTCCTCAATCATAGCGTTGTCATATGTCCCGATTGTTTTACTATGGTTGCCATATGGCTGGTGATACTTCCCAATTTATCGTAAATCGGGACGCCGTATGTCTTGATTTTCAGTAATCCAATTTGGATTGAAATTTCAAATTGTTTTTAATGGACTTTATAATATACGGTAATATTCAAGAGAACGTGTTTTGTAAATGTCCCGATTTAAAAATCAAAGTCCCGATTAGTTTAACTTTTTGTCCCGAAAATTGATATTCTGGACCAACACTACTCGACCATATTGAGCTTTTGTTTAGAGCTATACGCCCCTCTCTTCCCGTAAATAATTTCCGTTATTATGTTGTATCGTTCTATTCACAGAACAGATAGAGATTTATTTGTTAATTTGACGTTTGTTTTATTTCAAAACCTGTTACGGTTATGGAAGGTAGTATAAAATGTTTATGAATAAGGCAATTTAAACTTTTCAAGTCACTGCTTTGACGACATGCTTGAGGGAACTCTTTCATGAAAACCACGCCAAAAAATTACATAATATTCATAATTAACACTAAAAAGACTTACTCGACTCATAACATAAGGACTAGAAATTAAATTAAATTAATTTTATTTTAAACTTCTAATGCTATTTTTATTTGACCAAGCGGTAACTAGTTCACTAATCTCTGCTTTAGAAAAACAAGAAAACAGAATCCTGTCTTCACGTACTCTTCTAAGTCCAAGCAGGGCCTGTCAATAAGGGCGGTGATTAATCATGGATCCATGACTTTATTACTTTTTTGGCATTAGGCACAAATAATCCATTTTTTTCAGAAACAATTTTCTCAATTGTTTCCTTCCCCTATTAATATGCCGGACCAGTACCATTTAAAACAGAAAAAAAACATAAATTTTGACGATTCAATTTTTCTTATATCTTATTAGAAAATTTTGAATCGCAATGAATACTTTGAGGATTTTTTTATAACAGTTGTGTCAAAAATGGCGATGCTAGACTTAAATTTTCCTGTTTAACTTATCAAAACGCCTTTAAATGGTGAAACGTTTTACACATCATTTTGACAAAAAAAATTTATAACATAAATTGAGCAATTTATTTTTTTTCTATTATTCGTGTCGTTTTCGCTAACTAAATAGGATCTGGATAACGCGAAGGATAAAATTTTTAGATAGATTTTTATCTTATTCGTCAAATCGTTAAAGAAGTATAATTACTTACGAGCGTACACACACTTGTTTTTCTTATTCTGGATCACTGCCCTTGTTTGCGGTCCCCGCTTAGACTATCGCCGGGTTCCTATAATCAACGATTCGTTATTCGTAGTAGTACCAACCAATATAAAATAACGAGGCCGAAGAATTCAGCATCCCACAAGTTGTTTAGTTATTTGGTAATTGGACATTTATAGAAACAGGTTTTGGCTTACGCCTCGGAGAAAATGTTACTACTCGAAACTAAAACGAATAGTTTTACAGATATCGGAATCCGACATTAATCGATATTTCGAAGTAAAACGAACTAACCTTTGGATTCGCAATTGTTTATACCTAATTGATAATTTATAATTGCAAATATTCACTGTTATGATACCGTGGTCAACCTTTTTAAACGCAACTCATTTTTATAATGGTTTATGTCACATTTTTAATAAATTTTATATGTTAATTTAAATGGTTAATTTATTAAAAATGTACCTACATTACTTACATTGTTAAGTAAAGAGGCTAGGTAAGATCTTTCTGTATCAAAAGTTGTATGTAAATATTAGGTTATCTAGATTTAAGTTTATAGGTGCTTGAATATTTTATTAAGACTGCATTACGAATTTAAATAGTGACCTTGACAGCTAGGCTACAAAGGCTAGGCTAGACTTAAGTATACGATGCATTTATGTAACTTTAATTACTTCTTAATTTTATACACGTATGACGTAATTGGTAGTTAGATATTTAAAATCAATAATATTCCAACTATAATAATGAACCATTAAATTAATAAAATAACAATAATTAACATAAAAGCAATTATTAGACTTGATTTTTTAGTTTTTCTGTCTTGTATATCAATGTGATATTTATATGTTGATTTTGCTGCTTTTACAATTATCAGACATATAATATCTCCATGTCAGATTTTATGACGTAACACTTGATACAGGTTTTATTTATCACTAGCTGAGCCGAGCCTTCGTCCGCGTGGAATAATTTCTAAAATAAAAGTCCCAGGGTATTTTATCCACATACCGTTCCCGTAGGATTTCCGGGATGAAAACTATTCTATGTCCTTTCTCAGGTCTCGAACTATCCTTGCACCAAATTTCGTTCAAATCGGTTCGATGGTTAAGGCGTGAAGAAGAGACAGACAGACAGACATTTTCTTTTTGACAGAGTTACTTTCCCATTTATAATATTAGTTTGGATTTACTGCAAATGAGTAATTTCCCCACATTATTATACTGAGTCCATCTTCAATATTAACACCAGGTTTTTTCCACGTACCTAGTCGAAATCTTTGCTTATGTTTTGTTATAATTTGTCAAAAATAAAATGAAACTTTTTATAAACTATACATAACAGTTATATGACAATCAACGACAATTTCAACAAAATTTACTACCAGTTATAACTGATAGCAAATTTTATTGAAATCATGAACTAATTGTAGTAAATTAGATTTGAATCTTAAGACACCTTTCAGTTTATTTAATTATGTTTATTTTTTGTTTGATACAATTATAATAATTATGAATTTTTGAAACTGTAACTATGAAAAGCAATGTCGTAACTTTTATAGAAAAAATATTCGTACGGACCTTCGAGCACCTAACCCTATAGGTGCTCGTAGGTACAAACTCAAACTTATATTTGACGGACATTACACAACTGCATTTTCATTTGTAATTAGTATTTATGCTCATTAATCACATTTTATTTCGTTAAAGAGAAAAACCTGTTAACATTGGTATTGAAAGATCAAAATATAAAATTCAAAGAAAACTTCACACAAACGAGTATGTTGAGTCATAATCGTAAAATTAAAATTAATTACGTAAGTATCTCTAGTAACATTTCTAATTTGTTTAATCTACATATTAGACTAGGCTATAGTTGTACATTATATTTAATAAATTATTTTATAAAACATTGTGTTGTTTTTTTTAACGTGAATCCTCTGTTGAGTCCAAGGAACTTATATACTATAACTGGAATTGTTACAAAGCAATATTTGAAAAATAAAAATGTACTTTATTTCGTTACTCATAAAGTTGACATTTGTTTCTTACTTAACAGAGGGGAAAAACGTTCTGAGCAAGACAACGACATGAGTGGATGTTGTCCCTTTCTTGCAATTACCAGTATAAATAAAACTATCTAGATGGTAGATTTTTACATATTCAGTAATCATTAAATACTTTTTATTCATACACGTTGATAAATAAATTAGCATAAAATGTATTGTAATTAACACAGTGAGTCTAAAATGTGCTTATTTTAATTATTACGTAATTACTTATGCAATGCAAAAACTGTTTCTCAAATTAGTAGAATTACTTAGTAGTAATTTGCAAACTACGCATGGCCGCACTTATATATGGCGATTGGCGCTTTATTTAGTAGAAAGAGACACACTCCACTCATGTCGTGGTACTCTTCGGAACGATTTTGAAGCGCGTGTAAGCATTCCGGGTAGAATATAACTTCCTTGGTTGAGTCTGAATGAACTGTTCCTCGCTATGAAAACAAATTTAGCGACATCTAAATTTGTTTTCATAGCGAGGAACAGTTCAAAAAAAATGATAACAAAATTAGGGGATACAGTTTGGTGTTATATGTGTATTTAAGAAGTACATAATTATCATTAACACACATTTTTTTAAATATATTATAAGACACCAAAGGTATTAATGGTGCGTTGCTGTCTTGTGGCGAAGTCTAATGCTACATGCATAAGATACCGGTTACTTTACCCTCCAGACCGGAACACGACAGTGACAAGTACTGACGCTATTGGGGCAGAAATAGGTAAGGCGGTACGACCAGACTCAGTCGAAACAATGCAGAACTCTATCACTTAGTAGCCACGATGGTAGTGCCACGCAGAGCCAATCGGTCGCATTTTACAACCTGCCTAGTAGAACGGCAGTTGGCCTATACTTCAAAGGGGCTCGGGACTAACACGGGGAAAATCTAATTATACAGCTGGATACCTAACTACTTTAACTAAACTTATGCTTCGCGAGGGATGCTACGATTTTGAGGTAATTTCGGTGCGTTACATAATTTGCATATCGTCGCTTTAATTCTAATACAACATATCTCAAAATTGACAACTTTTCAGGAACAACAAAAAACGATTTTTCTCCTATAAATTGTTAAAAAACAATAAAAGACATGTTTTAAACAAGTTATTAAAAAAACATAATATATCTTATTGTTTTGTCATAAACCTGTTTATTTGTACAATTAGTGTAATATATGAGTTACGTTTTATTAGCATGATTAATTCAATGAGATATGGTTTATTACCATTGAAATTGAAATAATGTTAGTAATATCAATCTTTATTTAAAATCACAAAAACAATAACATCTTAGTGATTATCAAATAAAGGCACTTTTTATGTAAAGTAGGAACCACATAAACGTCTCTAGAAGCTCTTATAGATAAATAAACTTCTATCAAAATAAACAAAATCTCAATCAAAAATAAACTTCTAACATAATTATCAAACAATCGCATCGGATGCACTTTTCACTTTAACTTAAATATAATAGTAAGTCTTTATAGTTGTGTGTGCGTAGATATATTTCTGTACATAATAAGAACCTTATATTAGTCATAATAATTAGTATTTATTAATTTTACCATCAGTCAGTCATAAAAAGAGTGGCAGTCTCAAAGCAGAATTCATTTCAGATCTTAAAGATCTTTAAGTATTTTTGCTTTCAGTGGAATTCTATCAGATTACATGTGTACAGAATGTACAGATGTTGTAGTCTCCTGGCTTCCATCTGAAAATATGCTCCTGTAATTCATTGGGAAAATTAAATTTAAATTTTATTTTGCCTACAGAATAATATTGCAACAGCCGGATATTAGTAACAGTTGGCTCACCAGGTTTTCTTCCAGGTAGTGTGAATAGAGTTTTTGAAAAACTCGTGGGTAAGGTATTTTCCGTTAATGTGATACCCGATTTTACTTGGGAAATTAAGGTCAAAACCATGCGTTTTATTATACCTAAAACATTTTCTTACAGACATGGTATATCTGCTCATTAAACTTTAGATAGTATATCAAGCTGTCTTGTCTTTTATGTTAGTCACTAGCTGTCTTTTGTTTAGTAGGAATGCTATTTATCATCAAACATTTAATCATCTGCGTCACGCAGAGATGTAGGTTTCCTCTGCATCTTTTGCCCTATTTATCATGGAAGTGTTCCGATGAGTTGTTCGGATTAATTCGTGCCGCTAAATTCCATCATTGGACATCGCGACAAAATTTAAAGTTCCATCCTCAGCACCTCGATGTCTGGAAATCCACAACCGTGTGCTTTTGTCGGCACTTTTTGCCTCGCACTACTCGTTTGTATAATCAATTAACCGGGGGGAGGGGTTTCCGAACAGATACGACTTGGGTACCTTCAAGAAACGAGGTTATTCATTCTTAAAAGGCGCGCAACGCAGCTGCAAGACCCCCGGTATTACAGATATTCATGGGCGGCGGTGCTCACTTATCATCTGGTGCACTCCCTGCTCATTTGCCCCCTCTACAACAATGATAAAAAAAAAATTACTCAAAAATGCTCGTTCTAGCATTCTCTCTAAACTTGGAACAGAAACGCTTAGAGCTTCTCATGCAAAACGTAGGATTACATATTGGACCGATCTGTTTTTCAGTTCTTTACAAAGAACCAAAAGTTAACACAACTGGTAAAGAAAAAAAAGTTCTTTACCAGTTGTACCTTTATATTTTTTTTAAAAACCGACACGAAAATATGACTAACATCCTCCCATCTTCTCCTTTGTGACATTCCTTTTTCATTATTTAGGTGCAGTACGTTTTTTTTCGATTTGGTTCATTAGTCGTTTTTTCATTGTCGATTGTTGTAGGTTCTAACACGGAAACAATCGTTCCTGTCTCTATAACAGGTTTAGTCGTAGCATTATTCAATTCTGCAATTTTAATTGTTAGTCTGTGATCGACATCAACAGCAATGGGTGTAATTATGGATTCATCTAAATCTATTGTGGCTTCATGAATTTCAGTTATAGGTCCAGATTCAGTAGCAATAAAATACGTCTCTGGGATTGGTACAGCTTGTTTGAACCTTGTTCCAAATGTGCCTCCAATTTCATTGCCAGGACTATTTTCAGTAGCGACGCAAAATAATAGCTCTAAGTTCGATGCAAGCAAATCAAACCCTGTTAGAGTTTCTCGGGATTCAATATCTGCTGAGTTGGAACATTTAGCTGTAACATTAATTAAATAAAGGAGTTGATTGTCAAAGAGTTCATGATCAAAATGTCATATAAAACTTTTATCGTGGCCTGCCGTTTTTTTCTTATGAACTTTTAATCCATATTTTACTAAAATATTAAAAAACTCCTGATCTTCTTTATCTGATTGTTCCATTTCCAACTCCATCCTGATGGTGTCTAAAAACAGAGGTAAACAATGTATGTTGATAAGTCGTATCTCAAATGCATACTATGAAACAATCATTTGAATAGGCAGTGTCTCAGCAGACACAGTTAAACTTATAATTTTAATAGTTTTTGTCATTTTATACCTACCAAAATCTCTCAAGACAAAAATTAAATATTAAATAACAAAATAAAAACGATAACATACCTTAAGGGCTAATAAATCCAATCAAATATCACCTAAATCACAAAGCAACAAGTGAAACGTAAACAAACTATGGAGAATAATGAGTTGATGCCCATTCGCAAGAAAAATCGAGTGTTCTGAGATGCGACGTGTTACGTCAAGTGATTTATCTCGCTTTTTTAAATACAAAGTTTACAAAGTAATGAAAGGGAAAGATGTATTTTCAACAGCTTTATTCGAATCACACAAAAAGCCGTTTGGGTTAAAAAATGAGTAACGACATATTAGAATTAGTGCGACGATATAGCATATCAGGATTATGTAAGCCGGTGGTACTGAGTGAGACATTGCAAAACTCTACTATCGAGTAAAAAGAGATATATCGAGATATATCTGTGTCCACTGTCTATTAATCACGATGGTAGTGACTTAACAGCTAATCATTCGCTTTTTACGAACTGCCCGGTAAAATGGCAGATGCTCTATTCTCCAAAGGAGTCCAGAACAACATTGGGAATTCGCAGAATCTCTGCCTTCCTACAACACATTAGTAAATGGAGAATAGACAAACGTGTCACAATAATTATGACCATTAACAGGTGGCAGAGATCTGGTTTGGTACCAGTAATGTATATTTCACTGACGCAATAGTGTTACTGTTAGTCCTTATCATGGATGGTACGGACTTTACCATCCATGATAAGGACTGCATAGTAAAATATATGCAAGTGATATTACATCCTCGACATACGAATGTCTAAGTGGTAGAGTCCTGCAATATCTCGACCTCGACCTCGACCTAAACATAGCCTTACCTATTCCTTGTGCAATAACGTCCGTGCTTGTCATTGCCGTGTTCCGGTTGGGAGGGTAAGGTAGCGGATAAAATATGTATTACGAATAAACTCACTATTACACCCCATTCACTTATATTTCACTAGCTGTGCCCGAGACTTTATCCGCGTGGAAAATTTTCTAAAATAAAAGTCCCGGGGTTTAACCCGCATAGCATTCTCATTTCTTTTTTTTGAATAGAATTTTCACAAAATACTTAGCCTATGTTTGACCCCGGATCTTTTAATATCTCTGAGCCAAATTTCACCAAAATTGGTTCAGTAGTTTAGCTGTGAACGTGCAATAGACACAAAGACTTGCATTTTAAATGGTATGGATAGTATAGACGGTTATCTGTTTCATTAGTAGACTGGAGAATCATTTGCTTGTTTGCTATCATATATTTTAAACGTAATTCTGGTGACCCCAAAGCGTGATGCCCTAAGCCCTAGAGCCCTGTAGAAGGGTCACAGGACCTTGGCGTTCAATGCTAACAATATAAATTTTTCATGTATACTTTTATTCCTCTTTTTCAAATCTCACATTATTAAAAATAATAAAATCGTAGGAAGGTAAATGTATGTCCGGGGTAAAATCAAAAAGTACTGCATGGATTTACTTCAAATTTTGCATAAATATTACTAACGGGCCGGGTCAACATATAGTCTACATATTATCACGCTATCACCTACGGGGGAGGAGCTGTGCGGAGTAAACGAAATCCGCGCGAACGAAGTCGCGGACAACAGCTAGTCTCACATTAAAAATATTCAAAATACAAGCATTGATATAAAAAACCCTAGATGCACAGTCCCGAACAAAACTGACACTCAAAAGTGTCCCTAATTTCATTTAAGTAGTTATAGATATGGCAAAAACATATGTCTTTGCATATCCAACCTTAAGTGCACGACTTATAGTTATTTTTACAAAGCAGTGTACGAAAAGAAATAAAATTGACAGGTTTGCGACCGACGCGATTTTATTTGAAACTAGCTGTGCCCGCGACTTCATTCGCGTGGAAAAAATTCTAAAATATCCTATGTCCTTCTCCTGGCTCTAAATGGCCTCCCTGCCAATTTTCAGCTAAATCGGTTCAGCCGTTCTTGAGTTATAAGTGGAGTAACTAACACGACTTTCTTTTATATATATATATATATATATATATATATATATATATATATATATATATATATATATATATATATATATATATATATATATATATATATATATATATATATATATATATATATATATATATATATATATATATATATATATATATATATATAGATGAGTGCAATTTAAAATTGTGCACTCATTTTTGGAGGACGTTTTTGACACACTGATTGTGTATCTTGGGTTTTTTATATCAATGACTACAAGGTAATTTCTTTAGTTATCAAAATAGGGTTCCGCCGAAACAATATGATCAATTAGGGTTCCGAGACCAAAAAAAATTAGGAACCTCTAAGCAATTGCTCAATTTGCTTATGGGTTTATTCAGTACTGATTATAAGCAAATTGAGCTAAACGCCAATATACCTTCCGGTTTAGATTTATCAGATACGTCAGTACGATTAGTTGTGATCCCCAGTGTCGTCATTTACTGGCCCGCATATGTATCACCTAAAATTTGCAATCCACAGCGATCAGCGATGACTCTTAAACATAACAAAAAAAACATCAAACGTCGCCAATTGCAGGCTGGCCGCTGGATGTACTTTTTGCCATGTCACAATACCAAAAATAATCAAGCGGCAATGACTGGCATTATTATACATGGCTATTACATGTAGTGAAATAACTGAGCAATTGCGATAATGTCACATTGCGAGATACGTGATAGCCTCGTTGATAGCAACTACCGCATGTTTTTTGCAGTAACTTAACTAAGGCACATGAGTGTTAACACAATATCATCAAAGTTTTGAAGCAAGAAATTCATTGAAAAACATATTTTTTTAATCATAATTATAAGGTTAAAAGTAGCACAAAAATGTTGGAACGCACCATCGGCCACTCTCTTACATATGGAATACTAATGGTGAATCTCACGGGAACAATTTATTTTTTCAGAAAAGTATCCTATGTGCTAGTCCATATCATTTACATGTATGCCCAATTTCATCCAAATTGGTTCGGCTGTTTCTTTTTTTTATCGCAAACAAGCAGATGGGTCTCTTGATGGAAAGAGTCAACCATCGCCTTTAGACGTGCTGTCTTGTGGCGAGGTCTAATTTCACATGCATAAGCTTACCGGCTACCTTAAACTCCAAACCGGAACACGTCAGTGACTAGCATTGACGCTACTGCGGCAGGAATAGGTAAGGCGGTGGTACCAGACCCGGGCGAGACAATTCAGAACTCTACCACCAGTAGCCACGATGATAGTGACTGGAATAGCCAATCGGTCGCAATTGGCAATTGGCCTATTCTTCAAAGGAGCCCGGAACCTACACCGGGAATAGAGTGACAATAATCCATCTATCCATCAAAACATAGTTCACATTTATAATAATAGTAGAAAATAGGACATAGAGATATCTTCTATGTATAAATTACGTATCACCTTGTTTGTCCGCGATGGACTCCCAAACTACTTAACCGATTTCAATAATATTTGGAGATATCTACTGTTTTATCCAACCTAAAAGATAATAGTTTTTATTTCATTATTTCTCTATGCCTTGAACTATTCTTACATCTTAAAACTCGTTTGCATTTTCCATCACATGAGATAGGCATTATAGCACTAATGAGTGTGCTATGAATTATCAAAAAAGTTAGTGAGTGGAAGTTGGAACCATTTGGACAATTGGACGAAAAATCCTTCAACCATTTTAGGACACCTTTCAACATTACATATTTTATATTTATTATCGCGCCATCTATGCTTTGTTAGAATAACTAGAGCTTTATGAACTCTACAAAATTCAACACTAATCTAACGAAATATTTTACAACTGTGACAACAGATGTCACTATTATAATTTTATACTGCTTTACCGTCCAATCAGATAAAACATGCGCGCCAGTCTGCGCGATTTATAAAAATCGTAACAAATGTTCTCCAACACAAATCTATAATCGGCTCCCGTAAAAATATGTCAGCAGAGTCTGAAAGTAACGTGGAAAAAATGGTAGTAAATACAGAACTGATAAAAGACGTTGTTTATAAGGACAAACAAAGTGATAAAAAAGATACTTTAAGTGATGAAAATAAATCTAGATTAGTAAACGCGAATGGTTACGAGACTGCGATAAAAGTTAAAAGTGTTATTCCTAGACGACGGTATGTGAAATAAGCTTTTATTTTACTATTATTTATTTGCAAGTACATTTTTTTACAATATAAATAATAATACTCCGTGAATATTGTGTCCTAGTGCCCCTAATATGCAGCGCGCGCTATTTCTCTAGCCTCTATATTTAATTAGTATCAGCCAGATGTTGTACTTCTCCTATAAATATTAGATGTTTATGAAATATTTGCCTCAATAAACGTTAAACTTTTAGTTTTTTAGCGACTGTATACAGGGGAGGTTCCCATTTCGTCAACAGCTGTAGTTCAGCGATCATACATTACAACTTGGATTGATTTCAATAAATTCTACATTTATCTTCATTTTATTTATTTATTTTATATATAATTGTACACAGAAAATAACACAATTAGGAAAAAATAAACATAAGTACAATGGACGCGCTCATCTCTATATATAATATAGATAGATATTAGGTACAGGGAATTTGAGGACGACTCTACATTTTTTCTAAAGTTTTTCTCATTTTTAATCAGTATTTCCACTGTTCAGAAATTATCTCTCTTTTTCTTCCAATTGATCCTATCGTGAGCTTTTTCAAGATGAACATAAATAATTTATCCTAATATAGAAATTTATCCAGAAAATATCCTTTTACTGATTTTATGGCATAGAATTGCAAATAAGCAAAAGGTTTTTAAACGGGTGGTTTTAAAGACGTAAAATGTATTCAGAATACCATTTGCAGATGTCACTAAAGACCTAAAGGATACGATACGAGTAAGGAGCCTATAGTCTATGCCGCGGTTATAAAGAACGCCGGTTGTACCCTCGGCTCGATGAAGCTGATCGACTAGCGAGTAAAATTTGCAGTGGTACACCGGGGAGCTTTACCAACAAGCTATAATAATCGGTTTTACTCGCCCGTCGATCAGGACCTTAAGATTACGAAAAGCATAATATACTGCTACCTCTCGGATAATGATAGCTATGGTTAGTCTCAGTGGCATAACAATAGGGTGGCAGGGCCTAATACGCGTCACTAACATCATGACTACTAACTAGGCATTTGGTAAAAAGGCGAGAGAAGACTGATACGTGTCACTAACATCGTGACTACTAACTAGGCATTTCGTAAAAAGGCGAAAGAAGGCTGATACGTCTCACTAACATCGTGACTACTCATACGGATCACTAACATCGTGACTACTAACTAGGCATTTCGTAAAAAGGCGAAAGAAGGCTGATACGTCTCACTAACATCGTGACTACTCATACGGATCACAAACATCGTGACTACTAACTAGGCATTTCGTAAAAAGGCGAGAGAAGGCTGATACTTGTAACTAACATTGTGACTACTCATAAGTGTTACTAACATCGTGACTACTAAGGGGTAGAGTTCGGACTTCTGTAACGTCTCGACCGGGCTTGGGACTACCGCCTTGCCTATCCCTGTCGCAATAGCGTCGGGAATTGTCGCTGTCGTGTTTTTTTTTTAATATCATAAGATACCAAACAAGCAGATGGCTCTCCTGATGGAAATAGAAACCATCGCCTATAGACACCAAAGATGTTAATGCCATATTATTATTCGTGTGGCGGGATAGCAACGCCACATGCATAAGTCTACCAGCTACCTTACCTTATAAACCGGGACACGGTAATAAAAAGCGTTAACGGTATTGTAACAGGAATACGTAAGGTGTTGGTACCATATACCCGGACGAACGTTGCGGAACTCACCTAGTAGGCACGATGGTAGCGACACGTATAGCCAGTCGGTCGCATCTTACGACCTGCCTTGCAGAATGAACGAAAGTTTGTCTGTTTTTTGTAGAGGGGGCCGGATCAAAATGGGGGTTTCTGGTTTAGAGTGTAAGATAGCTTGTAATCTCATGCGTGTGGCATTCCATCTACGTCACATGGACAGCAACGCCCCATATCATTATTGGTGTATATAGTTTCTATAGACGATAGATGTATTTTTCAGTGGCGTAGTGTGCCTTGGCGGGGCCCCGTAAAGAAATTTCTTTCGGGGCCCTTATGAAGGGTAGATTTCTGACAAAAGAAAAAAATGTTTGCATAAAACTAAAAGAACTATTTATTTATTCATCACAATCACGGATTAAATGGATATACCTTTCAAGACAGTTTCTCAGTTTGTCAGTGTAGCTTGTAATTAATTTCTCAGTTTGTCAGTGTCGCTTGCAATTACATAGTGAAATACAGACTTACCAATGAAATAAACCATTTCATCAAGGTTAATTTTTAGACCTTGTCATCTCATTCTATATGATAAAAAGTACAACATGGTTTATTTCTATTTTTTACAATATAATATAACCTACAAATTTATGAAATTTTTGAGAGTAAAGGAGCGTTTGCTCGTATGCGTGGCGACACGTTTTCTTCCCAAAGGCGTATCTATTAGTATTCATTTGGTATGTGATCGTAATTATCCAACTGTCACTTTTCCAAATTTTTTACAAATAATTCAAATTAAATATACACTCTCCTTACGTTTTTTTTTTTAAAAAAAAAGAAATTGCTTTTTTAAATTTTGCCATTTGCGATGTTTTTTTTTTTCATTTTTGCGTAATATTAGTTTATATATTAAGCAAAAATAAATGTAAACTTTAATATTAATTTTCATAAAATTAAATATTTTGGCCACGGGGGCCCGTATAATTGATACGGCAAATACGGTTGTAGCTGCGCCCCTGGTATTTTTTCATCAGGGGAACGATCTGCTCCCCAATTCTCGTAAAAAATATCAATCGAGTCGAAACGCTTAGGGTTCTTACACATATAAACACGATATAACGTCGCGTAGTGCTACGAGTGAAATTATCAAAAATCAGAAATACTTTATTCAATAAAACTTTTTACAAGTTATTTTGACACGTCAACATATTTTTTTAAAAACTACTACCGGATCGGAAACGCGGCCATAATGTGTCATAAACTGAGTAAGAGCCTTAAAGGTTTCGACTTGATTAACGTTTTTTTACGTGAATCGGACCCTAGCTTCTTTGCTATCCTAGGAAATAATCTCGTAACAAACGATTAAAAGCCCATACTTTATCGACGAGGGAATCTCGCCAAACGACTGATAAATGATGATAAATAAATAAATCCTACTAATCCTTCTATGTAATATTATAAACGCAAAAGTATGTATGTATGGATGAATGGATGTTTGTAACTCTTTCACGCTAAACCGATTTGGATAAAATTTGTTACCTACAATAGCACATAAGGTAGTTTTTAATCCGGAAAAATAAGTTGTTCCCGTGGGATTGACCAAAAACTGCAGGACATGTGAAACTATGTTCAGATGGTTGAATGTTTGTTGCTCTTTCACACAAAAACGGTTGAACCGAATTGGATAAAATTTGGCACATGTATATATATATATATAACCTGTTTTTTATATTATAAGATAGCAAACAAGCAGATTGGTCTCCTGATGGGAAGAGTCAACCATCGCCTATAGACACCAAAGATCTTAATCGTGCGTTGCTATCTTGTGGCGAGGTCTAATGCCACATGCATAAGTTTACCGGCTACCTTACTTTGTAAACCGGAGCATGACAGTGACAAGCATTGACGCTATTGCGGCAGGAATAGGTAAGGCGGTGGTACCAGACCCGGGCGAGACAATGCAGAACTCTACCACCTAGTAGCCACAATGCATGTGGCATTAGACCTTGCCACAAGATAGCAACGCACCATTAACATCTTTGGTGTCTATAGGCGATGGTTGATTCTTTCTATCAGGAGACCCATCTGCTTGTTTGCTATTTTATGACATAAAAAAAACTATGTTAGAGACTCGCATAACCAATTATTCGCCTTTTACGACCTGCCTTGCAGAACGACAGTTAGCTTATTTTTCAAAGTGAGAAGGTGAAGGCTCACCTGATGGTAAATGCCCGTTTGTCCCCTATTCCATAAAAATACAGGGGATTGGAAGACGGTTGTTGCATTTTTACTGCTTTTAAGTTATTTAAGTTCGGTTCAAAAAATAATGCTGAAATTTTAAAGCTGGTTTTAGCGTCACCCTGACGGTCGGCGCTGATGTATGTAGCCTACAGCCACAGAATACTTAGAGACTCACAGAAGTCAATGTTACATACAATTAATATTCGAGCATAGCACACATACACGGACGGACGCGATATCTCGGACTGGTGCGGAACAAACTGTCCCGAACCATTCCGAGACATCGCGTCCTTGAGAGGTGCGTTGCTTGAATATCACATGTATGTAGATTGACTACTGTTTAGTCTCCAGTATACTGTGCTACAGCTGTCAGCACTCAGCGCTGAGCGGTCAGCGCAACTCAAAAACGCTACCTGTGACTACATACGTATTGACCCATCAGCGCCGACCGTCAACGTGCGGTCAGTGCGACACTAAAACCAGCCTTATGCTGGAGTCGCACTTGTGTCTATCGTCACAAATCTTCGTGCAATGACACGATAAATGCAGATGTGACCGGCTATTATCGGCTATGTTCGCAAACATTCCGGACTGAGTGTGCCTTAGCGTGTATATAACTTCGGGACGATAGACGCTAGTGCGGCCCCAGAATTAGAGTGGAATGAAGGTTTAAGAAAAAATCCGTATCCACCAGTGCATTTAGATTTCGTATTATTATATATTGCTCGCACAAATATTACGTTTATCAGTCAACGGCTATATCTTATCTGATAATGTTTTAACCCACTTTTAAAAAAAATACGCGTCATTTAAAGATATGTCCCCTAGCTGTTTGATTTGGCAATAGTTTACATGAACCCCGTGGGCCGTGTTAACGAAAAGACGTCTTCCGTTCGTTTGAAAAAGGCGAACGATTGACCATCCATGTCACTACCATCTTGACTGCAAGGTGGTAGAGATCCGCAGCGTATCGCCTGCAGATTCGGTATAACTGCGTTACCTTCTTCTGCTGCAATAGCGTCAGTAAGTAAATAGAACAGGCTAACTGCCGTTCTGCCAGGCAGGTCGTAAAAGGCGACCGATTGGCTATCGAGTCATTACCATAGTGGCTACTAGGTGGTAGAGTTCTGCACTGTCTCGCCCCGGTCTGGTACCACCGCCTTACCTATTCCTGCCGCAATAGCGTCAGTGCTTGTCGCTGTCGTGTTCCGGTGTGGAGGGTAAGTAGCCGGTAAACTTATGCATGTGGCATTAGACCTCGCCACGAGAGAGCAACGCACCATTAACATCTTTGGTGTTTATAGACGATGGTTGACTCTTTCCATCAGGAACCAGAAAGACCCATCTGCTTGTTTGCTATCTTATGATATAAATATATATATATATATATATATATATATATATATATATATATATATATATATATATAATATATATATATATATATATATATATATATATATATATATATATATATATATATATATATATATATATATATATATATATATAATATATATATATATAAGTAAATGGTGCGTTGCTATTTGTATGGTGGGATGATAATGCCACATGCAGTGACACTTACTGACGCTATAGCGGCAAAAATAGGTAAAGAAGTTATGTCAAACCTGCGGGCGATACGTTGCGGAACTCTACCACCTAGCAGTCAAGGTGGTAGTGATATGGATAGTCAATCGTTCGCCTTTTTCAAACTGCCGGCAGAACGGAACTTTCCTTTTGATGCCTATTTTTACCAACTACCCTACGCTCCAAACCGGAACACGAGTAACAAGCACGGATGCTATTGCGGCAGGAATAGGTACGACTCGCCTCAACAAACTTTTACGACCTGCCTGGCAGAACGGCAGCTAGCCTATTCTTCAAAGGAACCCAACAACACCAGGAAATTAGGTCCACTTGCACCAAACATTAAATAATTTTTCAATTAAATTAATGTATTATTTATTTGAATTTATTTAAGTAGTTTGGTGTAAGCGAATCCTAATCTTTATATTCTATATACATTTTTACAGCGCCTCGTTAAGAAAGTGGTTTGCGACCATGACTACGACATCGATGGGAATCGAGTTCAATTCCTTTCGAGACCAGCGTTTGTGTGATGAGCGTAAATATTTGTATTTCTGGGTTTTGGTGCTTATTAAATACTAGCAATTACTCGAAACTTAGTTCACGTGACCAAAATTCCTTACTTCCCTTTGCTGAGTCAAGTAAAAAAGTAGGCGATATCACTCCTGGATAAAGTAGCTTTCTGAAGAATTTTTAAAATCGGTCACGTAGTTTTTGAGATAAATCGTAACCCACAAACAAAAAATCAGATCATTCCTCTCTATTATTAGTTTAGCTATTTGAGTAATTATATATGTACTAGGTGTGCCCACGACTTCGTCCGCAAGGATAAATTTCTAAAATAAAAGGAGCCTAAATTACTTCTTATTATCGTGGTTTAAAAAATAGACAGTCCCGGGATTTTACCACAGAATACTTAGAGACTACCAGAGGTCAACGTTACATACAAGTATTATTCGAGCATAGCACACATAGATACCTCTCACGGACGCGATATCTCCGACTGGTGCGGTACAAACTGTACCGAACCATTCCGAGATATCGCGTCCGTGAAAGGTGTCTATGTGTGCGTTGCTCGAATATCACATGTATGTAGATTGATTACTGAGTCTCCAGTATACTGTGATTTTACCCTTGGAATTTTACCTTTTCCCTTTCTCTTAGAATTTCTGGAATAAAAACTGTCCAATGTCCGTGAACGAGAAACCTACAGAATAGTACCTAACTGATAAAACAAAATCTCTTTGAGAAACGGCTCTACGATGTCTGTTTTCTTTTAATAGATAGTTTGTTTTCTATTAACACCACGCTGTAATGATCGGCTCTATTGTCGATGCTCGTCGCTAATTGGTCGCTAAGCGCATATTAACAATAGTATTATTGGCAAATGAAATGAACATGTGCGACAATTTGACGGGCTGTAAAAGTTGACAAAGTGGACAAGTTATGTAAAAGGTAGCAATGAAAGATCTGAATAACTTTAATTACTATGTATATTTCTGGTATATTTAAAATCGAAACAAATAAGCTTACACAGGTACTCTTGAATCCACATTATAATAATTATTGTCAGATTGGAGCGCGACACACTGAGAAGATTCGGCTGAAGTAACTCAGGGAGTTTATCTTGTTTATCTACTATGCTACTGCTACTATTGAAATACAAATTTCTAGTTTCGCTGAGCACTTACATTTTAGGTAGATATTGAATGACATTGAGCCTTCACTCTCGGTTAGGGTAATGTTAGTTCGGGTAAGTTTGACTCGATTTGACTAATATAAGAGATATACTTGATGCGTGACTTGGTACCACTATACTTGCTATACGATCGTTGTTACTTTTATTATAATGACAATAAACTTCTTATTACTATTACCCTCGCCTTAATACAGTATTCGCTAACGACATGTGGTCTTACATTTTTTTTAAATATTTGTCTTTACAAATTTCACCCCACCAGTTCCCTTGCACGGTAGGCAAAGTGATCCGAAAGTCTATATACTTTACGGTTCACCGAAATTTACCAGTTCATTGGTCGGCGGTATGAGTGCTAATTTCAATCCCTGCATTTAACCGACACCGACCACTTTTGTGCTTATAGTAAGTAGCGGGGTATTAAGACACAACCCACTAGATCCAAAGGTATCACTGAAATTTTGGATTTTCGAGTAAAACCTTGAGAAACCTCAACAACGTTTTTGCCGACCCGGAGATTGAATCCAGAACCTCATGATCTGAGTCGAACAGGCCAGACCACGAGGCGGTTTTTGCTATATTTATTGTAAATTGTATAATGACAAAAATTATTTCATTATATGACAAAAAAGTAAAAATTTGGTAGAATAACCAATAATTTATCCCAAGCTTTTTGTCTTTTAAACAACTTTAAGTTTCTTTCATAGCAGATCTCTTGTAATTTCGTAAAGCTCATAGTAAAAACGTATTCATTGCCTCATAAAAGATTTACTTATACCAAGCATTTTGTCTTTCTAAATAATATGAGATAGTATAATACCCTTTTTAAATATATATCACTACATATTATAAAACAAAATCGTTTTCTCTGTCTGTCCCTATGTCCCTATGTTCCTATGTCCCTATGTATGCTTAAATCTTTAAAAATACGCAACGGATTTTGATGCGGTTTTTTTAATAGATAGATTGATTATTGAGGAAGGTTTTGGTATATAAATCTTTCCAATATTCACACGGAAACAAAAGCTACGCGGGTGAAACCGCGGGCAGGTCGCTAGTAACATATATTTTAAAGTGTTTTCCTAGTAAATCCCTTATGGCTGTGGAAGTTTATTGTAAAAGAGTATATTTTCGTATGAAATAATTATTTATTGCATGGAGATAAGATATATGCACAAGATTATTTTGTTCCTTACGTTTACTTGTTTACGTTTTTACGTTACGTTTTTTCTGTTTCGTAAGGACAATTTACAATCATTACCAGGGGCGGCTTAACCTATAGTGCAGGGTATGCACACGGGCGCCGCCGTCTCAGGGGGCGCCGCGGCGCTCTCTTAGACAGAAAAGAGCTTCGTCTTGGACCCATTAGGGGGCGCCAGGGTTTCATTGCACACGGGCGCTACACGAGCTAGAGCCGCCCCTGATCATGGAGAATCCTATCCATACTAAAATTATAAACACGGAACACTTCACTTCAAACTTCAAACTAGTTTACTTAATGCATTAAACAACATAAAACCATTCCCATTGAAATTTAACTAATCCATTTTTAACTTATTATAAATTATAATAAAAATGCTTTTAATTATCAGTCTTCTTACATGTGATAACTAAATTCAGCATTTGATTGTGCAGATGGGATCGATTTCTGCCACATTTTCACTGTGCAAGAAGGCATTATTTATATTTTAAAACCTGATAAAAATCAACGATGACATGTGCCGACAAAGCCGAATTAAACTCATTTACAGCACAATTGGCAACTGAGACACACTTTGAATTAAGTCATTTTTGAGTGCTAGGAATATTTCTATAGGTTTTCCGTTCACCGTCCAATGTCCTTTCCCAGGTCTCAAACTATATTTGTACCAAACTTCATTTAAAATATTTCAGTTGTTTATGCGTGAAGAAGAGACAGACAGACAGACAGACAGGGTTACTTTCGCATTTATAATATCAGTATGGATCGGTTTCGTTGACTAACACCTAGTGATCTATATTACAAGCAAATAGTTTGCGTATTTTACGATTTACAACAATTTGTCTAATATTGTCTATTTATTTATTTACTTAAATTTTGTTAACCATTAGTTTCTGTAAATAAAATATGACATACCCTCCTTACTCATCTGTTTGAAGGCCAGGTCAAGTCCTAGATAATGTATTTTTAATTATGATCATGTACGTGTAAATATATGTACCTCATTGGTTTGTCAAAACATTTGGTAATTATTCAAACAGGCTTTGTAATCAAATGACCAACAAAGTAACGTCCGTACTAATGGGTAGATTATTATTTATTAACTTACATAATATACATATCTTATCCGATCCTGATTCCTTCACTTCATGATTCACACAAACACTGCAGCGTCGTCGCCGGCGCAAAACACTCCAGACCCTGATCAAAGGTTTATAAAGAATCGAAACCCTGAAGCCACTCACCCTCTTAGTTATCGTCAAAATACTGCCTTAAGCATAAGCTGAGTTTCGGTCTCACAGGAGACATCTTTAGGGCAGATTTTAGGCCGACAATTCTTAAAAGGCGACCGTTTAGCTTAATATAATAAATTTTTAAATATTTGCACACCATATTATGGTACAGCTTACCAAAAAAGATTGCGTTGCGGTGACGGATTGAACTAAAATACACTAGTTATGACAACACTAAAGTTATCCAGATTTAAGTCATAAGCGTCATAAGAATGAGTCTAGGTATCTCCGGAATTAATTCCAGAGGGTTAGGTCCCATTCGTGGCTTTCTAAGCGATATCCAAATTTTTTACCTTAGATATCGATATGATCCGA
Organism: Apodemia mormo; assembly: GCA_036924255.1. Classification (NCBI taxonomy): domain Eukaryota; kingdom Metazoa; phylum Arthropoda; class Insecta; order Lepidoptera; family Riodinidae; genus Apodemia; species Apodemia mormo. The sequence continues at coordinate 8,347,410 of JAUPFN010000010.1, read as the reverse complement.
CACTTTTTAGTGGTTGATGTCATATTGATTCAAGAAGACCGCCACCATCCGCCACCAGAAAGTGTCGGATGGTGGCGGATGTCATATGGAGTCAATACTAGAATGAGTCTAGACATCCCCGGAATTAATTTCAAAGGGATGGGTCCCATTCGCGGTCTTGAATGCGATATTAAAGTTTTAAACCTTAGATATCGATATTATCCGACACTTTCTGGTGATTGATGTCATATGGATTCAAGACTGGAATGACTCAAGATATCTCCGAAATTAATTCCAGAAGGTTAGGTTCCAATTCTGATTTTCTAGACGATATCATTTTTTTTTACTTAAGATATCCGGATGATCCCACAGTTCTGGCTGTGAATATAATATCGGGTCAAGACTAAAATGACTCCGTACATCTCTGAAATTAATTCCAGAAGGTTACCTCACATTCGTAATTTTCTGGGCGATATAATTTTTTTTTAAATTAAGATATGCGGTTTACATCTTCATCCATCTCATATGTGTTTTTGGCATCTATTTTTTTTTCAAGTTTTAAAGTAAATATTCGACGTTCGTATAATGGGTATTGTTCATTTATTTTATTTATGCATTTATAAATCTATTACTGGTCAACTGACCGGTCGGAACTTCAACTACATTTTCTTGTAGAGTATTTAAACCTGCTGCTACTTTAACAACATAACCGGTGTCATTGTGTTGTACTTGTAGCTAAACTTCGAAGTATCAAAACCAATTGTGCAGTAGATGTGATACCATATAAACGATAGTGGCGGTCCCAATTATTTTTTACTCTTTTTTGCCAGATTTTAGCTTAATAATGTTTAATAACTTCATATTCTTGCAAATAAATATTTTCATTCATTCATTCACTCACTTCATTCATTCATACGTTCACACATTTCATTCATTGATTCGCTCATTTCATTCATTCACACATTTCATTCATTCAACGAGTCACTACCATCGTGACTACTGGGTGGTAGAGTTCTGCAACGTCTCGCCCGGGTTTGGTACCACCGCCTTACCTATTCTTGCCGCAATAGCGTCAATGCTGTCATGTTCCGGTTAACGAAAGAGTAGCCAGTAAACTAAAAAACTTTACCGGGACGGCGGGACGGTAATGATAGATAAACAATAGAGCTAAATCTGTGATCAATGATTGGTGATCACCACAGGCAACCTCAACTATAATCACTTGTTGCTTAAAATAACAGGGACGAGAGTTTGAGTTTTACAAACTGCCTGCAGATGGTCTTTTCTTCAAAGGGATCCCAGACTAACACCGGAGTAGCAGCTTATCTCATGGATATTAAGCTATTTAGCAGTAGCGTCAGAATCTCAGTAAATATGCAAGCTGATCATTCCAAATCTTGGTTACAAATTTAGTTTTAGTAGAATATACTATACCAAACCTTAAGTGAGGATCTCATGGTGACCAACTACCTGTGGAAAGATTTCAGTCAATATTGTCCAAATTTTAGTTTGTATGTTTTGCTCTGCAAATGATGCGCATGAAGCATGAATGTCGTCTGATGGTAAAGGAATGTAGCGGCTCAAACAATCACAAACGCTACAAGAAAAGATAATAAAAAATGGACAAAAATCAATAACAAATGGAAAAAATGAAATTCAAAATAAAATCCTGAATCGCGATATCACAATTATTTATCTTGTAACACTATATACAAGTTTCAACGCTTCTCAAACGGACTTCGGTCCCCAGACAGTACACCTTGCCTGGCTGGGAAGATCTTCCTTTCCCCTTCCTTGTCATTGTGTGACGTCATCAACCTCCACAGTTATGACGTCACCTGACAAGAAGCTGACCCGCTGGTTCCATCACTATGACCCTTCAGCGGCCCGGACCAGCGGCGCCACAGGAATGTATCGGGGATTTGTAAATTATTAATTTAGAGTTATTTTCATTTTTTCCGGGAGGTATCGCTCGGCTCACACGACAGTCACGATCACGTCGCGCTTGCCCGTACTATATCAACTAGGTACAAAAACTTTTTAAATAACAACTCCGTGCCGACGTTCGCAGATCGGTCATAAAACTGGAGTGCGCAAAGAAAATTCACGGTTCGCACGTGGTTATAAGTTTCAATTTTGCTAGGACACGGATAGCTCTGGCGAGTCTACGTATATTTTTATACCTAAACCTGACTTTTATAAGGGAGTGAATCTTCTGTACGGTAACACTGATTCTGTGGTAAAAGACAACAGTGATAACACACTAGCTGAGTCAACTATTCCCGTAAGGTGACACAGACCTTTAAACGATAAGTACGACCGTTTGCTAGTGACAAATTTTTATTACCTATCATTATGATTATAATTTGACTCATTGATTATACCATAAAATGTAGATTAAAAACATTTTGAGATTACGTATTAAAGTAAGGTGACCATGCGACCCACTTTGGGCAGGATTGTCCCGCTATTAGGCTGTCTGTCTTATTATCCACAGCAATAACAAAAATGTACCACTTTTGAAAACAAACCCAAATTATGCACCAACTTATTCTACATAAATACATAACATTCGAAAGATGGAAGTACATGGAGACAGCAGTTAGCAAAAGTTAGGGACTGACTGACATAGATGATGATTAATGAACAATTGTTTAATTATGTTAGAAATATAATAGTTTTTTAACTACCCCGTGTTGGTCTGGGCCCACTTCTACAAAAATACACTATCTGCCTTTCTGCCAGGCAGTACGTAAGCGGCAAACGATTGGCTATGCGAGACACTTCCATCGTGGCTATTAAGTGGTAGAGTTCTGCATTATTTCGCTCAGGTCTGGTACCATCGGCTTGCCTATTCTTGGCGCAATAACGTCAGTGCTTATCATTTTTGTGTTCTGGTTTCGAAGGTAACGCACACGGTAAACTTACTTATGTGACAATAAGACACTGCCACAAGGATAGCAACGTGCAATTAGAATTTATGGTGTCTATAGGCGATGGTTGTCTCTTTCCATCAGGATAACTATCTGCTCGTTTGCTATTTAAGGGTTTTGCTCCTCAAAAGAAATAAACGAAACCTTTATAGGATTTATCGTATTTGTCTGTATGTATGTCCGTCTGTTATAGACAATTTCCTCCTACTGGACCAATTGAGTTGCAATTTAGAATTTAGTACACAAATGAATGTCAGTGACTAAAACACGGGCGTTTAACGTAAATAAACCGCCCGTTAGACCGCCCCGTTGGTCGAGTGGTTAGCGACCCTGACTACGCAATCGACGGGGCTCGGGTTCGATCCCCGACGGGGACAAGCATTTGTGTGATGACCATAAATGTTTGCATTTCCGGGTTTGGGTGTTTATTAAATATATTCTAGTATTTGTATATGTATTTCTATGTATTAGTATCGTTGACTAATACCCATAACACAAGCATATAATTTGCTTACTTTGGGATTAGGTCAGTAAGTGTAATTTTTCTCGTGAATATTATATATTATTATTAAAGAAAATTTAAATATGTCACTTCGGCTACTTTTAATGTACATCAAGAAGTCTATGGTATTTTAAATAACGAACTTAATCATGTGTACGGAGTCGTCTCTACGCGAGTTGAGGTTGCACTTGTCTGTTCCTTTTTTTGAAGTTACCATTGATATAAAAACATAATATATACTTAATCAGTGTATCAAAAACGTCCTCTAAAAATGAGTGCAATATTTTAAATTGTGAGCTCATTTCAAATAGAATGGCCTCGGTTGAGATACTGTCAATTTTATTACTTTTCGTACATTGCTTTGTAAAAACAACTACAAGTCTCGCTCTTAAGGTTGGATATGCAAAAAACATAGATTTTTGCCATATCTTTGGTGTGAAATTACTAATTAGGGACAATTTTGAGTGTCAGTTTTATTCGGAACTGTGCATCTTGGATTTTTTACATCAATGAAAGTTACATAATGTTTTCACGTGTCGTATTATTAATTCTAAAATAATATTAAAATTTTATGTTAAGTGATTGCTTGCAACATTTATTTTACCTTTTATTTTTTTTATTAGCTGCAGCGTAAATAATCTGGTTTTTATGCCTTCCATCATGTTCAAGCCATTTGTACAGATCGGGATTTTATATGACGAAAACTTCCGCTTCATAAATGAACATCGAATGTACTGTCAAGATACCGTGTATCTGAAAATAAGGCTTATAACTATTCCTCGAAATCATATGAAAAGAAATCTTACACATTTGTGATAACATGTTATTTCTCTGCCGTTAGTACTACCTCAAGTCACACGAATGAAGTCTTTGGTAACAGCGTGTGATATATATATATATATATATATATATATATATATATATATATATATATATATATATATATATATATATATATATATATATATATATAATATATATATATATATAATATATATATATATATATATATATATATATATATATATATATATATATATATATATATATATATATATATATATATATATAAAAAGTGTATTCTTATATTCTCTATAATGACTGAAGATCATGTGATTATTAACATCTCAATAAGTAATAAATCGCCATTGTGTAAAGAATGAATGGAGTATTCAATCAGAAGTTTGTGGTTTGCATAAATATGTTGATTTGTGATAGAGTTTACATACAACAATAAATCATCATCAATCATTTAACATGTTTATTGTGTTAGTTTTAGCATGTTTAATTTAACCCCGTGTTGGTCCGAGCCTCCTTTGAAAATTGACCATCTGCCGTCCTGCCAAACAGTTCGTAAGAGGCGAATGATTGTCTATGCGAGTCACTTCCATCGTGGATACTAGGTCGTAGAGTTTTGCTTAGTCTCGCCCGGGTCTGAAAACACCGCTTTACCTATTCCTGCAATAGCGTCAGTGGAGTTAATTCCGATTTGTCACGATTTCGATTCGTCATCAATGTTTTCTTCTATACAACAATTTTAGAGGTATTCCTCGACGCGCATCCATTTTTATGCACACCTAATGAAGCGCTACTAAACTATTCCTCGCTTTATGCTGTTCCCTATTTTTTTATTATTGGTGAGCTTTGAGGATAAAATTATATTTTAAATTTATTACGTTAGCGCAACTTAGAGGTGCGTTCCGAGGAATACTTTAGTTGCGCTTTGTTAGGTGCGCTTGAAAATGGTTGCGCTTCGAGGAAAACCTTCAATTTTAATTCGTCACTACCAAAAAATAAATTATTTTATATTTAAAAATGATGTCCTAATTCGGCATCATCTTTTGGTTGGTGTCGTGTACAGGTAGCTACATTAAGTATATTTAATGTAGAATGGAAATAACTCAATAAGTTTTAATTATGATATGGACCAATTATAACATTCACATAATCACAGACTTTGTATAACCACATACTATTGTAATCGTTTTAAAGTCATTATTAACCCGCCTCGTTGGTCGAGTGGTTAGCGACCCTGACTACGCAATCGACGGGGCTCGGGTTCGATCCCCGACGGGTACAAGCATTTGTGTGATGAGCATAAATGTTTGTATTTCCGGGTTTGAGTGTTTATTATGTATATAAAAGTATTTATATATGTATTTCTATGTATTAGTATCGTTGACTAACACCCATAACACAAGCAAATAATTTGCTTACTTTGGGGTTAGATCACTAAGCGTAATTTGTCCCGTGAATATTTGTTATCATTATTAATAATAATAACAATAATCGCAACTCTCGTCTCGGCCGGGTCAGGTACCACCGCTTTGCCTATTCCTGCCGCAATAGCGTCATTGCTTGTCACTGTCGTGTTCCGGTTCGGAGGGTAAGGTAGCCGATAAACTAATGCATGTGGCATTAGATTTCGCCACAAGATAGCAACGCACCATTAACAACTTTGGTGTCTATAGGCGATGATTGACTCTTTCAATCAGGAGACCCATCTGCTTATTTGGTATCTTATGTCAAAAAAAATTTTTTGAGTCTGCGTTGTTACGCCTGATTTACAAATTTAGAAGCAATATTTCCCGGCAAAACAGAAAATGATGGTAATAAATACGAACTTTGTAGCGGCTACAATAGGAAACATGACAAAATTCGTTAATTACAGGTATTTACACTTATTTTTGCTAGTTGAGAATTCGTAATAAAGACGTTGTTTTAAAAAAATTCGTTATGTAAAGGTATATTTTACATTAATTCCTATGGACAATTCAAGGAAATTACGAAAAATTTGTTAAATCGAGGAAGTCGTTATATTGAGGTTCGTTACATTAAGGTTGCACTGTATTACGTAAATATTAAAGCATCTTCAGGACGTAAATATTACGTAATGCGTAACCAGTCGATCAATTTAATAATTTAGTCTATACCTATAGTGAAATAAAAGTTCAAGTGTGGTATAAACTAATTTAAACTAATAAACTAAAAAATTTTAAACTAATAACTAATTTAAACTAATAATGGAATTTCACCAAGTGCCGACGCTTGAAAGTGTAAAATCTTATTCTTAAAAAAAATCTTAACTCATTAAAGACTAAAATCGTCAAACCGATGTGCCCCAAACCAGTTCATTCGAAAAGCAATAATGCGAAGGTGGTCTAAGGCACATAATATATTTAACCCGACTCAGCAAAAGAAAGTAATGTTCTTAGGTCACGCGAACGATGTCGTGGTCAACAGCTAAAAAAACAACACTCCACTCGACCTGTAAATAAACCCCTCATGACTAATTAGACCAGGCTAAATAATATACCAGTGTATCCCAAACATTATTCTACCATGACCTGGTAATTTTCACACTGCTCCTTCGTGACCCACTTAATACATTTAAGCTCAAGCTGGTTCAATTAGGTAAAATAACACACATTTATTAATAGTAAAAATGTCTTAAATCTTTAGTATCACCTATTTCGTAACTAAATTTTAGTGCGAATTATGAAGCTGCTGCTTATTGTTACTAAACAATCCAAGTTCGTGGAAAATGAAGAAAGTTTTATCCAAAGATCTGGTTCCACTTGAAGTCGGTTTTTATATTTATTTTTAAGGTAAATTTGTGTTGAAAATACAACTTCACATTTATAAATTACTAGCGACCTGCCCGCGGTTCCACCCGCGCAGTTTTTGTTCCCGTAGGAATATCGGAAAGGTTTATACACTAAAACCTTTCTCAAGAATCAATCTATCTATTAAAAAAAACCGCATCAAAATCCGTTGCGTAGTTTTAAAGATTTAAGCATACATACGGACAGGACATAAGGACATAGGGACAGACAGAGAAAGCGACTTTGTTTTATACTATGTAATGATGACTAGCTGACCCGGCAAACGTTGTTTTGCTAAATATATTTGTAACAGTATTTCTCTACTATAAAACGGATGTTATTATACATCCCTTTTAAATCACTCTATCAAAGTAACCGCATCCAAATTTGTTGCGTGGTTTTAAAGATCTAAGCATACATAGGGATTAGCGACAGACAGCGGAAAGCGACTTTGTTTTATACTATGTGGGTAATGATGACAAACGGTATTCAAAATGTTTGCTTGATTAGCTAACTTTGTGTATTGTTGACGACAAGATAACTAAGAATAATATTTTTAAAACAAATTGTAAATGTTGCGATCCGAAACGATGGCCCGGTACGGGGTTGCGATACGGTAAATGGGAAACGCTGTACTAGACCAGACGACATTACGTCACAACATTTTATCATAAGATAGCAAACAAGCAGATGGGTCTACTGATGAATAAAAGAAACCGTCGTCTATAGACACCAAAGATGTTAAAAGTGCATTGGTATTCGTGTGGCTGGATGGCAATGCCACATGCATAAGTTTACCGGCTTCCGTATCGTCCCAACCGAAACAAGACAATGACAAAAATTAACGCTATTGCATCAGAAATAGGTAAGGTGGTGATACCAAATACCCAAACGAAACATTGCGGTAATCTACAACGTAGTAGTCGCGATGGTAGTGACACGTATAGCCAATCATCCGCCTTTGACAATCTGCCTAGCAGAAAGGCAGACGGAGAAAAAACACTTGTTTAACTATTCCCTAGTTGTAGTATTATTCTGATACAAATACTCGTTGCCTTGAGTCATTGTTTGTAACATGTATTTGGTAAATATTAACATTTATACTTCCAGCGTATTTGTATTTTTAGACGCGATTTCATCACAAGGTAATATAACTACGTTTATTACAGCTGTCGCACTAGAAGTTTTTAGCAAGAAGACGCAAATTTAACATAAAAAAAATTTGCTCGCCAGCGCAGCTTCGCCCGCAATAGAGTAACGTGTCATCAAAACAGAGAATTTAATGTCCTACTACAAAATAAATAGATATAGAACTTCAGAAGTCAATCCCATGTATGTACTTCATGTTTCATACCTAAGGTCCGCGCGCGAGCTTCGAGGAATTTTGCGGAATGTTGGCGTGCAGTGAATTAGTCGATATTACACAGAGCACATCCGTCCTACCTCAGTCCCCGATTCCTCAAAGATCGCGTGCGGACTGTACATTCGGCGGTCGCGCTAGGGTTATCAACTTTGGCTTATGGACAAAAAATTGGTAGTGGCACTCGTATTTAGGGTCTTTGATTTATTGTTAGAATGTAACAGGAAAAACGGAAATGTAAACCAATTATAACTAAAATATTTTAATGTTATTGTTGTACGCACGGATTAAATGGATACACCTTTCAAGACAAGTTCTTAGTTTGTCAGTGTAGCTTGCATTTGTGTACAGAAATACAGTTATACAGTACCCGGCGATAAATATTGCACATCGAACTTTGGAAAGAGACAATCGGATAATTTCGGCTTCGTAAAGCGTTATCTCTGTCCCACACTACCTATGTGACGTTTAGTCAGTCGTTGTTCAAGTACGATAGAGTGCAGTCGCGTCCCGATCAAAATATATATTTAGAGTTGATAACACCCACAAATTTAAATAATTTAAAGTTGTAATATGGCATCTTTCGGAAAAAGAGGGAAACCTTTACGAGGTCAGTCACGTGAAATTATCTACAATGTTTATAAATACTTTGTAAGCGAAGCTGATAGATTTAAAAAAAAAGTAGATGAAAATGTAAGTTGTTATTTTAAGAAGATTCAAGAGCGAGTTGCAAATGCCACTGGAATTTCAAGAAGAACTTTGAACAATATATTAAACGAAGTTAGTACTGAAACACATTCGACTGAAATTAAGTTCAGCACTCCAAAAAAAGGGAGACCAAAAAAGCAATTTCGTTTGGATATGGACGATTTTGATTACGATGTTGTTCGAAGAATGGTGTATGATTTTCACTTACGATTTAATGAACTGCCAACAATAAAATCATTAAAAGCTAAGTTATCTGAAGCTATTAATTACAATGGGTCTGAAAAAACGTTGAGAAAAATACTTCATGACATGGGATTTCAGTTCACTAAAATGGAAGATAATCGAAAAATTCTAATGGAAAAGCACGACGTTAGTCTCAAACGAATGGAATACCTTGATAAAATACGCAAATTTCGCGAAACAGGAAAAAATATCGTCTACATGGATGAGTCATATATACATGCATCCCACACTAAAGGGAAATCTGGGAGTGACGATAAGAAAAAAGGAGTAAAAAAGCCAATTTCAAAAGGTCAACGTTTGATAATAGTTCATGCGGGAAATGAAAAAGGCTTTGTACCCGGTGCTTTTTTAACGTATAAATCCACGGACACTACAGGTGACTATCACAATGAAATGAATAACGATAACTATGAGAAATGGCTGGTTAACCAATTAATCCCAAATATACCCAGTGATTCTGTTCTAGTTATCGACAACGCACCCTATCACAACGAGTATGTTGAGAGACCCCCCAACTCAAACACCATTAAACGGGAAATGATCAACTGGTTAAACAGACATGAAATTCCAGTTGATCCAAAATTAACAAAAACCCAGATTTACGCTATTATATGTCAGCACAAGGAGAGGTATACAGAGTTTTCTGTGGACAAAATACTTGCCGAACATGGGCACACTGTGTTGCGATTGCCACCATATCATCCGAATTTTAATCCAATTGAAAATATATGGTCTCAACTGAAAGGCTATGTAGCCTCTAGAAATGTGGGTATGAACTTAACTACAGTAAAAACATTATTGACTGAAAAAGTAAACATGATCGGCGCTGAAGAGTGGAAAAAGGTTTGTGATCATGCAATCAAATGTGAGAATGAATATAGAAGCATTCAACACAGTTTAGACAATTACACTGATAGATTAGTAATAAATACGGCTGATAGTGACAGTGATATTGACCTCTTTGAGAGCACAGATAGTGAAATGGAAGTAATTGAGAATTAGAATTATTATTATTTTTATTGCAATGTCTCATTTTAGCAATAGGTATAATGGTGTTTATTATGTACACTAAAGCTGTAATGTTCCAAAATAATTAAATACGTAAACATAATGTAAACATGTTTTTTTATTTTATTTTACCCCAACCTAAAGCCATCACTTATAGAAAAATTAGTGTATTTTATACAAAGAATAAAAATATCAAAAGAAGCAAATCATACTTGTTTTAACAGCTCCTAATAGGTACCGGACTGTTTGTATTTTGTGCGACAGAGATAACGCTCTACGAAGCTGAAATTAGCCGATTGTCTCTTTCCAAAGGTCGATGTGCAATATTTATCGCCGGGTACTGTACTAGTATTTACCGATGAAATAAAATCACTTCTATGGTAAATTTAAAACTTGTCATCTCATTCGGTACGATAAAATAGTACAAAATGGCTTAGGGGGCGTCCACAAATTACGTGAGATGTTTAAGGGGGAGAGGGGGTCGAGTCAAATCTTATCTAATCTTACGTTGGGGAGAGGGGGGGGGGTCTCGGATAAAATCACGCAATTTTTGAAACAGAAAAAAATATACTATTTTGGTCCATTATCCAGATTGTAATCGTAATACGATTATTATTACGATTTAAGTATTCTATTGTTAAATTGTTATGACATAACTCAGCAATATTGATTACTAGTCTTAACTAGTCGTAAATAAAATCACGAAGCAAATTTTTTTTATCTTTTTATAATAAAAATCCAACGCGTTTACATATTTAAGAAACCCAAATTTTGAAAAATCTCACGTGAGATTGGGGGATGGGGGAGGGGGTTGAATAAAATCTCACGACATCTCACCAAGGGGGGAGGGAGGGACAGAAAATTAAAAAAAGCACCTCACGTAATTTATGGACGCCCCCTTATTTCTAATTTTACACGATATAATATATTTACAAATGTATGAGATTTTTGACAGTGATAGGAGCGTTTGCTCATTTGCGCGGCGACAGGTTTCCTTTCCAATGGCGTGTCTATTAGTATTCATGTGGTCCGTGGACGACAAGGTAACATTCTTATATAGGATAGATGTACATGGTAATACTACACATCAGATTAGGGGGCGTCCATAAATTACGTGAGGTGTTTTTTTTTAATTTTCTGTCCCTCCCTCCCCCTTTGGTGAGATTTCGTGAGATTTTATTCAACCCCCTCCCCCATCCCCCAATCTCACGTAAGATTTTTCAAAATTTGGGTTTTTGGATTTTGGAAACGCGTTGGATTTTTATTATAAAAAGAAAAAAAAAATTACCTAGTAATCAATATTGCTGAGTTATGTCATAACAATTTAACAATAGAATACTTAAATCGTAATTACTGCGATTAAAAAAAGAATGTCTACTCCTCTGATAGTGGCGCGAAATCAAAGGAAGGGCAAATTTAACTATTTGGTATAAAACAAATATGATTATTTGGCAGTCAGTAGTAATGTATAGCGTCGAAGTATGAATGAAATTATTTCCTTTCGAAAGAATTAGTGAATAATCTTAATCGTATTACGATTATGATGACCGCCCCGTTGGTCGAGTGGTTAGAGACCCTGACTACGCAATCAACGAGGCTCGGGTTCGATCCCCGACGGAGACAAGCATTTGCGTGATGAGCATAATATATATATATATATATATATATATATATATATATATATATATATATATATATATATATATATATATATATATATATATATATATATATATATATATATATATATATATATATTCTAGTATTTATATATGTATTTTCTATGTATTAGCTATGTATTAGTATCGTTGACTAACACCCATAACACAAGCAAATAATTTGCTTACTATGGGGTTAGATCATTAAGTGTAATTTGTCCCGTGAATATTTATTATTTATTATTATTATTACCCTTAAATCTTAAGCATGTACAATCTGGATAATGTCCAAAATAGTATATGTTTTTCTGTTTCAATCAGAAAAAAAATTGCGTGATATTTGCCCCCCTCTCCCCAACGTAAGATTAGATGAGATTTGACTCGACCCCCTCTCCCCCTTAAACATCTCACGTAATTTGTGGACGCCCCCTTACTACATAGTATGAAACAAAGTAGCTTTCGCTGTCTGTCCCTATGTATGCCTAAATCTCTAAAACTACGCAACGGATTTTAATGCGGTTTTTAATAGATAGATTGATTCTTGAGGAAGGTTTTAGTAGGTATATAAACCTTTCCGATATTCCTACGGGAACAAAAGCTACGCGGGTGAAACCGCGGGCAGATCGCTAGTAAATTATAAAAAATAGAATGTTGTGGCTATCGCGCGCTCCTGTGACTGTTGCAAATGTGGCGGGTGGCGCGCGCAACAGTCGGTGGCCCGTTTGCGCCGAACCTTAGGGTTTTTTGGCAGTGAATGTGTTTCAAACTCCGGAAACTGTACTGAATATCCTGACTCCAGCCAGCTTGAATTATCCTGAATAACTTGGTCCTTTTTCCGTGATGCTTGAGCCCAGCGCTTATTGAAAGAAGGCAGAATATGTCTTTGAATGTCACCAATTACAAAACACAAGTTGTTTTCAGAAACATTTAATGTTTGCTGTAGAACTATGGACAACGATTCCAAGGTTCTGCCACGCTCGATATAGGGAATGATGAAATCGCCCTTAGTACAGTTGAAATTTGACATTTTAATGGAAATAACCAATTTAAATTAGTGTCACTTAATATAAAATACACGCTGAAGTGTGCAATTTGAAGATATTTGCTTCCCCTTATATACTGTTTTTTTAGATATGAAATACGTACTAATATCAATATTATGCATATTTACTCACGTAGGACGAGTGCAAAATAGATAATAAGCTATTGCTATCAAAATATTGTGGTTAATATTGTTTTTGTAAACTATGTCAACAGTAACCGCAAAAGATACCGAATTATCTACTCCGACCTCTATCACATTTTTTTCCATAACTTCTAGGGCCGCAAACTTCCGCAGCTGATTTCTTAAATTTTTCATTTATGAATAGTTGGGCTATCAAATAACACATAAAGTTACGCGTGGGGAGACGTGGGTAAATGTGAAAACCTTCGACGAAAAAAAATGAAGTGAAAAATAGGGTATGTCAATTTTTAAGTACTTACTCAAAAATAAAAAGCATATTAAAAAAAGTTAATGGCTCATTATTAAGAACATAAAATATCCTTTTTAAAAATGTATAAAACCGCATGCATGTGCTAAATACTTTTTTCACAATATTTATTTGAATTATGTGTATGCAAACATTTGAATGAGCCATCCGCTACTTCAACTTACTTCAACCTAAGAAAAAAAAAAAAAATATATATATATATATATATATATATATATATATATATATATATATATATATATATATATATATATATATATATATATATATATATATATATATATATATATGCAGTTTTAGTACAAAACAATGCCTGATTAGGATTATTTGGTTATTAGAGTATCGAATGCAATAAACATTTCATTCAAATTGTGATATTTTTAAAAACCATTTATGATATGCTCTAGTTCTACTATTTTCCACAGTGCGGTGGCGCGCGCAGTAGTCGGTGGCCCGTTTGCGCCGAACCTTAGGGTTTTTTTTGTAATCGTTTTTTTTAGTTTGGACTTTCTTATATTCATATACAGCAAAGTCAGACTATATCATTTACTCCTTTAGAATTCTAGGATAACTACGAAATCTTGCTATTCATGATTTTCGTAAACCTTGCAAATGTTTTCCATATATGAATATTAATAGTAAATAATGCAACATAAACCGAGAACTACATTGAGTTGACAGAACGATTTGTATTAGAATCGTACCCATTCATGCGGTGCAGTTTAAGTGTATGGCTAGTGTTTACTGATTAGATCGCATTTGTTACGGGTGATTCATAGATTCAGATAATGAAATTATGTCCAAATAAATTAAGGTAATTAATATACATGTACATGAAAGGAAAAGTTTGGACCACTTTTTAAGACAATTTCGCGGTCGATGGAGTATGAAATTTAGCATAGTTATAGTTTCCATATCGGAGGACTGCAGAAACTTAATATTTTTTTAACAAAATGCATTGGAAATACATTAAATTAATAAAAATAAACATTACGACACTATATTCATGTGACATACATAGTAATATACACACAATATGTAACGGTGTTATTTTCTTTACGGCTAAACTCAGATGTCAAACTTAAAAAGATTTTATTGTTTAATCCAGAGTTCCCCATACTTTTTTGTGTCGTAGACCCCTTGCCATGGTTTTCCATGTTGGGTAGACCCCCTTCTTACCTGATATTGATTTCCTGTAAACTAACTGTAGTGAAGTTAAGTGTTAAAAACTTAAAGTAAAAACACATGTTAATTTATACATTTATTATTTGAATTTAAATTAAAATTACTCAAAATAAAATGTTGTATCTGTTATATAAAAAATATACGTAACATTAAATAAACATAAAATAAACTATAAATAAAATAACATAAGCAATAAGTCAATATTTTTAGTGAGAAGAATGAACCTGATGCTTTAATAATAAATTATCAACATTTGGCGTCAATTTTGTAAGGTTTAATCTTAAATCTCCTCGGCTAATGATGTCCAGTCTGTTTCTTTTTTTCGTTAGGAGATTGGTAACAGCGCTGAACCCCCTTTCCACTAGGTATGACGATGAAAAGGAAATTAAAAATTTCCTCGCTATATTCCATAATACGGGATAAGTAACGGGTATGTTGCTTTGCAGCCAGAATTGCTGATATCCGTTTTTAAACTGAACCTTAAGTTCTTCGTTTGTACTTGGTTCAGTCAGTTCCTCTTGTATGACATTCGTCTCTTCTATGTCACCATATGGATTAATTATCCACGGTGAAATCAGAAATACTTTATTCAATAAAACTTTTTACAAGTTTTTTTGGAATTATTTTGGTGTTATTACCATAGTCAAAATATCCTCAAACCTAGATTCAAAATCTGAATAGAGGGCATTTAAATGTTGAACGTAAGTTGAAACGTCCTCTTCCTGGCAGCTTGTCTGTGACAAATTGGGGAACTGGGAAAATTCGCCCCGTCCAATATTTTGCTTCATTAGTTTAACTCTGGCAAGAAACGCTGATAAGATGGACTTTGTTTTAATCAAATTTAAACTGTCGCCTTGTAATTGCAAATTAACCATATTAAATTTTGTAAACAAATCTGTTAAATAGGCGATGTCTGTTTTCCTCTTCATTAAATTTTCTTTTAAAATTTTATCACTAAAGATAATATATATTCATATTCAACGCGTTGCTTCGGTTTCGGTTTACTGCATCAATGACTAAATAAAGTGATTCATGCAATCTAACACTCAAATTTTTAGCAACTAAATGTTGTCGATGGATGACGCAATGTATTGCTAACACCCCTGACACATTTTGTTTTAAATAGCTTATAAATCCACGATAACGTCCAATCATGACAGGTGCTCCATCTGTAGTTACTGATATTATATTTGACAAAGGAATTGCTTTTTCAATGAAGTAATCCTTCAAAACATGAAATATTGATTCACCTTTAGTGTCGGTTATTAAAGATCTTCCGAAGAGCAGTTCTTCGTAGATTTCTTGATTAATTAATATAAAACAAGCATATGGTTTTCTTATATAAAGATAAATCATCGCCTAAAACACCAAAGATGTTAAATATGATGTTGCTTCCCGCCTGGCAGGATGCCACATACATAAGTCTACCAGCTAACATTACCCTCCAAACACGACAATGACAAGCATTATTATATTATTAGAAGAGGTAAGGCGGTGGTACCCGGGCGAGACAATGCAAAACTCTACCACCCAGCAGGCACCATGAGTGACTCGCATAGCCATAATAGCCTTTTACGACCTGCCTGGCAGAATGGCAGTTAGCCTATTCTTCAAAGGAGCCCGGGACCAACACGGGGAGGCCAGGATCAACACAGGGGAGCCCAGGACCAACACAGGGGGGTCCGGGACCTACACGGGGATCTATCCTATGATATAAGTTACTCGTATTCGAAAATATTATTTTGTTCAAATTCCTAAATTAACTGTAACATTCTTTACAAAACGTCCATAAAACTGAGCAGCTTGTGGTTTTAGTGTTTCCAATTCAAGAAATGACGAATTGACTAGTCAATAATAATAAACATTGAATAGGGTCACTGTGCCGGTTGGCGACCACTTAGTGGAGTTGCTCACTTTGGATACGTGAAAATATATGATATCTACATATAACATAAATATTTTTTATGTAAATTAGTGTAAATATAGTCAAGTTATGGAATATGTAATAAAAAATTCACCTACAGTAATAAATTTTGTAAAAATATTCAAAATGTTCAAAATTAGCCAAAACGCTAGTTTGCGACCACTTTTGTCAGTTTGCGACCACCACTGAGCCAGTATGCGACTACTATGATAAATAATAATGTAGAAGTAAAACAATGCTTGTTGATGTAAATAAAATATTTATTTTCTAGTTTACGTACACATACATATCTTCACGCCAGATACCTTGCGGTGTAGGCACAAAGAACCGAGTCCCATACATCACGATCCTTGCAGACTTGCCTCGCTTCTTCCACATTCATTACTCTCTTTATACAAATACGCCGGTTACTAAGACTCTTGACACTACCTTCGGACAGTACTCGATCTATCTGATCATGATTATGACCAGTCTTGACTCTTGATCTTCCCCGGTACGATACGCGAATGTGAAAATTCATCTAAAACTTTTTCTACATGTCCAAACCACACATTTAACATACACACATTATAACTGCCAATTTAACATAATTTAACAAAAATAATCATGGACAAAAGTAATCTATATAATCTATATAATATATAATAAAATCGTAGGAAAGTCAAAACTGTACATTGAATATTTTTTTAAAAAATACTTGGGGCGTGATCTATAATCGATATCGAAGCCAAAAATATAATTTTTAGAATTTTTGTCTGTTTGTCTGTATGTCTGTTTGTCTGTATGTATGTCCGGGGTAAACTCAAAAAGTACTGCATGGATTTAATTCAAATTTTGCATGAATATTACTAACAGGTCGGGTCAACATATAGGCTATATATTATCACGCTATAACCTACGGGGGAGGAGCAGTTCGAAGTAAACGAAGTCCGCGCGGACGAAGTCGTAGGCAACAGCTAGTAGGTAAAATATTTTCCTCCATGTTTGTCCGGTCCCCTTTCAATAATAGACCAACTGCCGGTCTGCCAGATAAGTCGTAAAAGGTGACCGATTGGCTGTACGTGTCACTACCATCGTGACTACTTGGTGGTAGAGTTCCACAACGTCTCGCCCGGGTATTTGCTACCTTCACAGTAGGTTTTTTTTATATCATAAGATAGCAAACAAGCAGGTGGGTCTCCTGATGGAAAGAGACTACCTGTTTACGACACTAACTACTTAGATTATTTTCGATATTTATTATTTAATCACAAGATTTCAATCTATTTTTTATTTTTATTTCACCTATTTATTATTTATATCTACAACCAAGACTCAACAACCAAGAATTAAGAAACCAGAACAACAACCCATATGACATAACAACCGGTGACGAATTTTTATTTCCTACAAATTTTTTTTTTTTTTCGAAACGACTATTGCAGTTGACCTCAAGGGTCGTTACTGCGTAACCGGGCTTTTTGGGCGAGCAGAGTGCTCAGCCAGAATTTAAGTTTAAATTTGGGCAATAAACACCCGCGCTAAGGGGTTGTCTCCTGCCTGCGAGACCGGACCTCGGCTTAGTGCGTTGTTTTGACTACTAATTGAGGGGGAGGAGTAGTGGCATTTCGCTCTGCGCTAGGCGCGGGGCGGAATAGAGGTCTTCGTCGCCGTTGCGACCGGTGACGGTGTATTTGTGTTGTGTGTGTGTGTGTGTGTTTTGTAAGGGATTTGCGGCTATAGCCGCCGTTATGGGATCGTCAGGATCGGTTAGTACAATGCGGGGCCTCCTATACCTAGGAACGGGGTCGGTATCGGCGACTACTACTAGTGGGTTTGGGTGGTCGGTTACTTTTGTACAATATGTTAGGATAGTTTTTTGAAATGTTGCGCTAATGTTGGGAGTTCTAGCTCTCTATGTAGATCCATGTTGCGTATGTACCACAGGCAGCCCGTGGCAGTACGCATGAATCTATTTTGGATGACTTGCAAATGATGTAGTATGTTAGGGGACGCTTGGGCGAAAGCTACGCTTGCGTAAGATAATATTGGTCTGATGCACGTTTTGTAAAGCGTCATCTAATTTCTAAGTGAAATTTTACTGCACTTATTGATAAGGAAGTATACACGGCTAAGTACGAATTTAGCCTTTTGTTTGACTTTAATAACATGAGGCTTAAAACTCATGTTATTATTTGGAGTGACCCCGAGGTACTTGTATTGTTTTTCCCATGGTATCGATTTGTCAAACATGGTGATTGTTCCTATTGGGCGATGGCGGTTGGTGTTAACCATATGCCGCGTCGGATGAAAGTACATCGCTGCACTTTTGCCGGGTTATTCACCTCAATGCACCACTTCCTAAACCAATCGCCTAGAGCGGTGGCGGCCCGCTGTAGTCTTTTAACTATTAGGGCCCTATTGATACTGCTTGTGTCTAAGACAGTGTCATCCGCGTAGAGTGCTAACTCTACGTGTTGCGTACGTGGGGCATCTCTAGTGTAAAGGTTGTATAATATAGGCGAGAGTACCGAACCCTGCGATACTCCAGCCTCTATTGGTCTGGGAGAGGAGAGTGTTCCTTCTACTCTGAATCTGAAGCGATGGTTTGATAAGTAGTCTCATATGATGAGTACGAGCCTATCTGGCACCCCCGTTTGGTATAGTTTGTATACTAAACCATTATGCCAGACTTTATCAAACGCCTTGGCTACATCGATAAATAGGGCTCCCGTGCCTAGAGGCTTGTGTCTATTAAATCTCGTCAGTATGTGTTCCGTGAGACGGTGCATTTGATGGGTACATGAATGTGCAGATCTGAATCCAAACTGCTCGTTTGGAATCAGCTCTTTTTCTTGTATGATTACCTTTAGTCGTACTAGAATTATTCTTTCATAAATTTTGGCTATTGAGTTTATTAAGCTGATTGGACGATAGCTAGTGGGATTGTTGCTTGGTTTACCTGGTTTGCGAATTCCTATGACGAAGACTTCTTTCCATTCGTTAGGGAACGCGCAGCCAGCTAGTAATGCATTGAAGATGCTTACTAGTAGGTATATGAGTGCGGGGGGGAGGTATTTGATGACCTTATTTATTATTTGGTCAGGCCCCAGTGCTTTTTTTGTATTTAGATCTTTGATGATGTTTTCAACCTCATCAAGATCTGTAGGTTGCAATGGGTCATCGTGTGGTGGTTGTGAGGCCCTGCGCTGAACCTCCGTGTCGACGAGGGAGACGTGGTTAGGATCAATAGGTTGGTGGGATAGGGAACATTGGGATTGGATTCTGTCGGCCAGGCATTCGGCTTTGTCGGCATCCTCAAAGGCTGGTGTATGGTTAGGTCTGGTTAAGGGGGGGATGTCTGTTTTAGCCCTCGCAAGTGGCCAGTAAGCAATGTGCGACGGTGAGATTTCCCCTAGTAACTTACCCCACCGATTGTTACGATGTTCGGCTACGCGTTTTTTAACGTCCCTCTGTAACGCCCATAACATACGTCTATTTTCTTCGGTCGGATAGGAATCATAACGCTGCGTGGTGGCGTTTTTGAGCCTAATGGTATCTCTGATGTCGACCGGGAGTTCCCATCTGCCATGGTAGGTGTCAGGGATCTCCCGGGAGGAACTATCGACAGCATTTTGAATGTGGGAGGTTAATAGCCTTACGGCGGATTTGGCTTCCCCGACTGACCCTATGGTTTTTGGGATTTGGTCGAGAGGTGTTCCGATTGTAGTGACTAAATTATGTTGAATTTTCTCCAGTAGATATGTGTCGTTCGCGATTGATCGAGTCAAAAGACCCGGGTCCTAGAATCTGTGTGATTGATAGGGTCACTTACTTGAAAGTGATTCGTTCAATCACGATGATTCGCGATCGCAAGTCCGGTATTGGGTCGAGTCATGCGTTCTTCGCTGAAGTCTACGAGAAGATGAACGAATCGAATTGTCTTTGTCCCCCGATCGACATAGTAAACGCTTCGTTTGTTTACCAGAATAAAACTGCTGTCTACTTTTTGTATTATATTTTATTAAAGTGTATTGAATTTGGAGACCAAATATAAAACAATTTCGGTGACATAAAATGTTTTTAAGTTTTTGCTAGGATCCGTCACGCATGCAGTCACTTTTAATTTCTGGAAATCAGTTTTTCAGTTAATCATGTCGCGTCACCAGGTATGAGTTAGTTCAAAAACGGTTATTTTATTTATCTTAATTTAACAGTTTATTACTAGAATGGGCCGATATTTGGCTGAAATCCGACATTCGGCCGAAAATCGACACAGTCGAAATTCGACGTTTGGTCGAAATTCGGCGTTTGGTCGAAACTCGACGTTTAGCCGAAATTCGAAGCTTATCATTAAGAGAGATATCTTACAGCTAACCCAGAACTGAGAAACCTTAATACATAAAACAGATGTACTGCGTTATGAAATATAAAATAAGTGTATTTAATCAATTTATTTATTTCTTTAACATAAACAAAATTCAATGAATTTAAAATTTCAATCACACGGTACCCACAGTCTGAGAGTGAAATAAACGACATACGGATGGACAAACGGACGAGGAGATGGACAGACAGACAGAAGGATAAGAAGAAATTAAAAGAGTTACCCTCTTTGGCTTTTGGCTACGGAACCCTGAAAATATATTAAGCTGTATATTATAAAATACTCAATCACTAATGAATATAAGTTGATCGAAACAAAACCAATCAATCGATTGAACCGTAACTCGTGGGACTTGTTGACACTTCACAACACATGATTACATTGAAGTGTTAAACTATATCAATCAATCGATTGAACGGGTCATAAGACCCGGGTCTTTCTGACGACAGGTCAGTATTGATACGGTTCTTTCTGATCGAACAAACGACACATGCCTATTCTCCAGTCAACAATGTTTTTCATTTGGGTTAAGTTGGGTGGGAGTTCTGGTCCTAATTTGATAACTACCGGTCTGTGGTCTGAGTCAAGTTCGTGTAGTACTTCTACGGAACGCAGTTGTAAGTAGTCTTGGGTAGTTCGCGAGCGACCTAGGTGGGAAGAGCGCTCCTTTAGGTGAACTATGCGAACTAGTTCATTGAAAATCCCGCTCTTAGTTCTTTTTATATTTCTGTTAGCGTCCACTTTACTAGACAGTGGCACTATGTGACCAACCGAGTTATTTACTTTTACTGTGCGCGCCTTGATATTTCGATAATCGATATCGATACTAAACAACTTCAAATCTCCATGGTTGAATTTTATCAAATCATATGAAATCATAACAATCGTCAACTGAAGTATCGCTGGCTAATTATCAAACAGAATACTGTTACGAATAATCTAGAAGCGTGTAGAGTTGGAGCGCGCGCGCTAACTATCTAGAAGTAAAGGAAAGAGATAGCTACTCCTATTGACAAACAAATAGTTGACCTGGGCTATGCCATAATGGACTTTGTGGGATATGGCATAAGGTTGAAAGCAGCGTGTGCTAGGACTTATGACTCATAACATGTTTACGATAAGAAGTGATTCATTGTTTCCCGATAAATTTAGATTTTTCTGGACTTTACCCTGCCTATAAATAGAGAGCTGTTGACAAACACAGGGCAGTTTTTATCAAGCGATCGAGAGCGATACATCAAGTGACCAGTGCGAAGCGAGAAGTGTTTTATTGTGTAGTGTTCTAAGTTCAGTGATAGTACAGCGAGTGACTAGGGTGTAAAGTGTATTTTAGTATTACGTTGTGTTGTGTAAATACACGGATTTAATATAAGTGGTGTTTTCCTACAATCACGAACCCGAGTACGTAACAATACTAATACCATTTATGTCTTATTTTACGGTAAGTTTAATTAAAATTAAAAAAATTCTCTTCTATTCCCATCTATTGTTATAAATAATTGATTATTATTATTATATATCACGTTTATTATGACTAATTATTAATATAAATCACTTTATTTTTTCGTTTTTATTTCGATAAAAGATTTTATGTGCCCTAACAAAAAGTCAACTTTAATTGTAAAAATTCATACTTTTTTTTATATCATAAGATAGCAAACAAGCAGATGGGTCTCCTGATGGAACGAGTCAACCATCGCCTATAGACACCAAAGATGTTAATGGTGCGTTGCTATCTCGTGGCGAGGTGTAATGCTACATGCATAAGTTTACCGGCTACCTTACCCTTCACACCGGAACACGACAGCGACAAGCACTGACGATATTGCGGCAGAAATAGGTAAGGCGGTGGTACCAGACCCGGGCGAGACAGTGCAGAACTCTACCACCTAGTAGCCACGATGGCAGTGACTCGATAGCCAATCGGTCGCCTTTTACGACTTGCCTCGCAGAACGGCAGTTGGCCTATTCTACAAAGGAGGCCGGGACCAACACGGCGTAAAAGTAAGTAACTTTTTAAGTATTCTAATATAATTACACTTTATACTAGGAACTAGCCTAGCTGTTGAATAATCATTAATATAAATTATTTTATTTTTCATTATTTAAATAAAAAATCTCATATTACATAAATGGACGTGTAAAATTTTCGTGTAATACTTTGTATTTTTTAAATAACAATAAACAAAACTTACAATAATCATAACTATATTTTTTTCTTTATTTATTGTTCTTAATAAAATATTTCAAAAAAAGAACTAATGAACTAATAGAACGAACTAGTTCATCCTTGGATTTTGAACTAAATTGAGCGCTCTCTGTAGTGACCGGTTAGGCCCAAGCCTAGTTGTAAGCCTACGCCTCGTAATAGTGCGATGTCTAAAGTACTCGGGCTATGGGTAATATTATCGCGTGGACCCACAAAATTACGACTCGTGTTATCCTATAAATGTTTAAAGTTAAACTTTAATAGCGCGATGTAATTACCTCCTAGCGCCATTTATTGAGCAGAGCGTAAAACTCTCCAACTATACTCCGTCGCCCTAGGACATAATCCTAGGAACAATCAGGGAAAGAATACAAGGATGACACGGCTCGTTGCAATATCCCAGAGTGGGTACGGATATCATATATTCTAATATGACCATCTGTCCCCGGATACCCTTTTCCAATTCTTCCTACATAGTAATTTATATAGCTATCTATTTCTTCATTTTCTTTTTCTTTCCTATTCAATCCTTCTCCTTTGTAATTTTGTTTTCTAAAATTCTGTCTTCTAAGTGGTTGCTTTGCTAAAACGATGTTTCTTTGTTTTTTAGTATTTGCTGTTGCCCTTTTCTTCAAGGGCAGCAAAATCCCTGTATGCGTCTCTAAATTATCAGTTTCCGAAAACCTTTGCTGCATTTGATCTAAGTAAAGCTTCCTATGCAAAGACACGTTGCCAGAAAGGACCGACTTCTTATCTGAAGATACACTTTGCGCAGCTGCCTTACTAATAAATGATTCCTGCGAGCATGGATCTATTAATGCTCGGACTACTTGTGGTCCAGAACCCGTCTCAACCAATACCAAGGCAGTTGCTGATAACGATCCTTGACAATGATTAGATACATGTGAAAATATTTCAGGTTGCCTTTCAGTATCAGGATCAGTCATAGCTGTTTAATCTGCTTTAATTTTTGATGTATCTTCCACGTTTAAACCTTGAGTATGATGAAGTAATGTGCGATGTCGCCCTTTACACTTATCGCACGACTGTTTATTACCACAGTTTCTCACCATATGTCCGGACACTAATCAACTAAAACAAAGTCGGTTATTTCGTACGAAGTCCACTCGATCACCTATGTTTAAATTGACAAACTGCACAAGCCACTATACGATGATTTTCGTTACATAAGCCACAAATATTTTGCGATTCTGTCGAAGCAAAAAATGAGTTAGTCACAATCTCACATGAACTAGTAGAAGAAGAAGCTTGACTAATATGCAACATTTCTAAAACTCTAAACCTTTTCTCTAAAAAGTCGAATAATCTTTGTAGCGACGGTAGCTCTTCGACGGATAACGTGTTTAATTCCTCTTCCATAATTTTGCGCGTGTTTATGTCTAATTTATTTATTATGTAATAAACAACTAGCGGATCCCAATTTTCAGTTTGAATACCTAACCCTTTTATACTATTTAAGCATTCATTTGTAGTATCTAAAATTCCCCTAACTCCATCTGATGTTTCATTTAATACACGTTTTTGTCCAAAAAATCTGTTTAGAATACCATTTAAAATAATGCGCTTATTATTATAATGCTGTGTTAAAGAACTCCATGCAACATTGTAATTATGCTAAGTTACTTGAATATTTTTAACAACAATGCCGGTGCACCAGTCACACTTGTTTTCAAATAATGAAATTTTTGAACTTTGCTTAAAGTATTATTTGAATGGATTAAAGATAACAAATCATTAAAAGAACTCCAATCATTGTAGTCACCGCTAAATGTGGGAATATTTATTTTAGGTAATTTTATTCCTTGGATGGTAGGACCAGTATTTGCATTCGACTGTATTGCTGCCTTTTTTGGAGCAATAGCATAAGTATACTGCTCTTCACAATTAGAAAATACATCGCTATTAAAATTTTGATCAATTCTTTTTTGTTCAACACTAACAGCCTTTAAAATATCCATGTGGTTTTTACGAAAAGAATCCCAATACCCATCTAGGGTTTCAATTTTAATTTGAACATAAGACGCCGTTAAACGTACTTTAGGGCATTTCTTATAATTGATTAATAATTTAGACATAGACTCAAAAATATTTTCCTGTATTAAATATAACTTGTCCATTTTTCTTTTAAATAACCTAAATGATTAAAAGGTTAAACGTAACAAATTCCCTTAAACAACTTCAATAATCTATACATATAATAAAATCGCAGGAAAGTCAAAACTGTACATTGAATATTTTTTTTAAAAAATACTTGGGGCGTGATCTACAATCGATATCAATGCCAAAAATATAGTTTTTAGAATTTTTGTCTGTTTGTCTGTATGTATGTCCGGGGTAAACTCAAAAAGTACTGCATGGATTTACTTCAAATCTTGCATGAATATTACTAACAGGTCGGGTCAACATATTATAGGCTACATATTATCAGGCTATCATCTACAGGGGAGGAGCAGTGCGGAGTAAACCAAGTCCGCGCAGACTAAGGCGCAGGCAACAGCTAGTAAAAAAATATAATTAACTTCTAATTGCTATTAACTATACCAACACCCGTACTACTTAACATAATTTTAAAATCCTAACGACTACTTTATGAAAGAACTATATTTTCTAACTACCAAACTAAAGAAATTATTTAACGCGACTACTTACTAATTACTATTTGCTTTACCCTATTCTGAACTATCAACTAACAAAGAACTTGACTACTACTATGAATTTTTATCTTTTGACTTGACCTCTGCCTGTACCACTAGGTCACCGGCTTGAAGATAATATTCGACTCGAATGGACCAAATTGTTTACGACACTAAACTAACTACATTATTTTCGATATTTAATCACGAGTAATGGTGTGACTGATATATAAGTATTCACTAAGATATTAGTAATATTGTAGGATTAGTAATCCGGCGAACTGTAATATGCTAATATTTCATACTAGCTGTGCCCGCGACTTCGTTCGCGTGGAAAAAATTCTAAAATAAAAACCCTCATAGTTCCCGTTCCCGTGGGATTTCCGGGATAAGAACTATCCTATGTCCTTTCTTGGGTCTCAAACTATATTTGTACCAAATTTTATCCAAATCGGTTCAGTGGTTTGGCCGTGAAAGCGTAACAGACAGACAGAGTTACGTTCGCATTTATAGTATTAGTATGGATAGTATGGATTCACTTAATATCTCTGTAACGGCTATTCAAAATGAATCGGATAATATCATTTGGAATAGTTCGGATTCACTAGATTGGATTCGTGAAAATATTTGAATATACGCCGCGCCGTACGTACAAATGAAACAGACGTATTTCCTGCAGTATCAGTATCAGATCTTATTACTGGTGCTTTAAGGTCCAAATTACAGCGAAATATTAGTTAATCTTATATTTTGTTTTGTTTCGTATGAATTGAGTAAAAAATAAATAATGAATTACGTATTTAAGTGTTTTTTAAAATTCGATCTCTAAGATGGTAAAATAGGGGATGAAATTTTTATATAACCGCACAAACCATTGCCAAGCCGTTAGTGTTAGACACATGAAATTTTGCACACGTTTTCTCTTACGACGTAAAAATCCACTAAGAAAGCTTCATTAAGAATTCAACCCTCAAAGGGGTGAAATAGGGGAAAAAAGCATTAAACATTTTATTCCTTAGATATATTTGCGTGAAATTTCGTATAAATTTAGTATGACAAAAATTATGAGTTACTTATGTATTTCAGCGTTTTTCAAAATTCCACCCCTTAAGGGAAAAATAGGGCATGAAAGTTTTACATAAACATATAGGCCAAACCCCTGGGGCTAGAAACTTGAAATTTTACACACGTATCCCTGTTATGACGTAAGCATCCACTAAGGAATGATTTTTCAAAATTCAAACTCCAAAGAGGTGAAATAGAGAAAAAAATATTTGTATAAAACTTTTTATTCCTTGGACATATTTGCATAAAATTTCATATGAATTGAATACAGCAATAATAATGAGTTATTTATTTCAGCCTTTTTTTAAATTCAACGCCTAAGAAGATAAAAATAAAAAATAATAAGGTATATAAGCGCACAAGCCAAACCCTTAGGTAAAGAAACTTAAAATTTCGCACACAATTCCTCTTATGACGTACGCATCCACTAAGGAAGGACTATTTAAAATTCAACCCTCAAGGGGGTGTAATTTCTTTGAAACTATATTCCTTGGACATACTTGCATAAAATTTCGTATGCGTTGAGTACGACAAAAATAATGAGTTTTGTATTTCCCCGATATCCAAAATTCAACCTCTTAGTGGGTAAAATACGGGATGGAAGTTTCATATAAACTCACAGTCCAAATCCTTAGGGCTAGAAACTTAAAATTTCGCACACATATTCCTCCTATGACATAAGCATCCACTAAGGAAAGACTATTCAAAATTCAACCCTTAAGGGGGTATAATAGGGGATAAAATTTCTTTGCAACTTTATATTCCTTGGACATACATGCATAAAATTTAGTATAAATTGAATATGGCAAAAAACATGAGTTCTGTATTTCAGCGTTTTTCAAAATTCAGTCCCTTACAGCGTGAAATAGAGCATGAAACTTTATATAAACGTACAGGCCAAACCCTTGGGGCTAGAAACTTGAAATTTCGCACACGTATTCCTGTTATGACGTAAGCATCCACTAAGAAATGATTGTTCAAAATTTAACGTGCAAGAGGTTAAAATAGAGAAATAAAAATTGTATGATTTTTTTTTTGGACATATTTGGATGAAATTGCATATGAATTTAAAAAAATAAAAAAAGGGTTTTTTTTCGACTTAACTTCGAAATTTTTTAACCAATAATTTTTCGGCCGTCTGTAATATTTTAGTACTTAAGAACTACGTCAAATGCAGTTTCAAAAATTAAAATCAAATCAAGTTTTTAAAACTTACAGCTTTTCAAATAATAATATTTTGTGTTTCCAGCAAACTTCCTTAATATTATTAAATAATTTTCAGGTTAATATACCGATCGATTTAAAAATCTTATCATCTTTTCTTTCTAAAAAACTGAGATTAAGATTTTTGAACTCTGAAAAAAATCTGCTATTTAGCGGGAATAGCCTGCAGGGTCAACCAATTTACAGATTTTTAACTTGCTGCTACGTATATAGATCAGGAAACTACACACATTACCCCGATTTCGGAAATCGAGTTTCGAGTCCTTATTCGACTATTTTCACGATGACGTCAGTATGTGTGTATGTATGTATGTATATATGCAGGTATGTCTCTCTGTGTGTATGTAAACATGTCATAATTTTTTGACGGCTTCACCGGTCTAAACTTCCGCTCAACTTACACTTCCCGAAAATTTGAATCCGAATCGGTTCAAATTTTCGCCGTGTTGGTCCCGGCCTCCTTTGTAGAATAGGCCAACTGCCGTTCTGCCAGGCAGGTCGTAAAAGGCGACCGATTGGCTATCGAGTCACTACCATCGTGGCTACTAGGTGGTAGAGTTCTGCATTATCTCGCCCGGGTCTGGTACCACCGCCTTACCTATTCCTGCTGCAATAGCGTCAGTGCTTGTCGCTGTCGTATTCTGGTTTGGAGGGTAAGGTAGCCGGTAAACTTATGCATGTGGCATTATACCTCGCCACAAGATAGCAACGCACCATTAACATCTTTGGTGTCTATAGGCGATGGTTGACTCTTTCCATCAGGAGACCCATCTGCTTGTTTGCTATTTTATGACGTAAAATAAGTAAATAAATAAAATAAAATAATAAATAAGTGTAAGTTGAGCCATCCATCCAGAAAAGTTTGAGCATTTTTGCAAATACCTCAAAAAAATTTTAACTATACACTATTTTTTTAATATAACTTCCAGATTTATGTACTGATTGAGTACAAATTTTAATCAGATCTTTTCCTCAAAAAACTGCTTCCAATGCACAAATGGCATCAAAATCGGTTTATCCGTTCAAGAGTTATTGTTGATGAAAAATTTTGAATAAAGTGTTTTTTCGACAAAACTTCGAAATTTTTCAAGCAATAATTATTTGATCTTCTGCGTTATTTTAGTACTAAAAAAACTACGTCAAATACCGTTTCAAAAATTAAAATCGATTCAAATTTTCAAATATTAAAATTACGCTGTTTACAGGAAACTTACTTACTGTTTTTAAAATACCTTTCAAGCTAATTTACCGATTTATTTTAAAATCTTCTGCTTAAAAGACTGCGTCAAATACCGTAAAATGGATTTAAATTGGTTGATTCTTTCGGTATTTATTAATGACGAAAGTTTTTAAAAAAGTTTTTTTTATATTTCTTAGACATTTTTTACCTAATAAAACAATTTAGAGTTCAAAAATTGCGTTGAATGTTATTCGAAAAATCAAAATCGGTCATCATTTCGAAAAAATGTACAGCTTTTCGAACACTGAATAACCACCATTTTTAAAAAAACTTTAGATTTTTGAACTCTTTGAACTCAAAACTCTATGCTTAGGCAATTTTTTCTTTGAGCTTAAAATACCTCAATTTAGCGGGAAGTTTTAGAGATGATGATGATGATGATGAATGATCTGCAGGGTTAACTGGCTTACAGTTTTTTTAATACAGTTACATTAGTTTGTTAGAAAGGTGAGTTACATATATAGCAATCCTAATAGATAGGTATAATTTATTTAGGTTTGTGGTATAGTTCGGTATATATAATACTAGCGGCCCGCCCCGGCTTCGCACGGGTATAAAATATATCGCCTATGTCACTGAGTGAAAAAAAATGATTAAAATCGATCCAGTAGTTTTGATTTATTCATTACTGTCCGTGGCCCGCACGCGTTAAATTTGGGGTTCTGCTATCTTTGGAATATCTAAATTCATATAGGTACTACATTTTTTGGTTTTTACGTTTTTACCTATTTCTTTTATTTTTACAATAAATATATTACAGAATGTCTTTATATACAACGTTCACAGCTTTCTTGCCATTAGACAATCAAACATGTTTTCTTTAGAGGTTACTCTTGAAAGAGCGATATATAATTGACCATGTGAAAAACAGTCAACGCTCAAATCTAAGCCTGCAACGTTGAAGGTTTGACCCTGCGATTTATTAAGGTGAGGCATCGGGACGAACGGGAAAAAATGTGTCAAATGTGAAACTTCTCACTAAATTAAGGTATTTTAAGCTCAAAAGAATAGAAAATATAAGCATATATTTTTCAGTTCAAACATCTATTTTGTTAAAAATGGCAGTACCAAATTGGATGACGAATTAATAACAAAGCGTTGCCTAGCAACCTCTGAGAGACATGTATGAAAAACCTTTTTCGACCAACCACATATTTAACAATAATGGAGATACTACATTAAGTTAAAGTGTACTACTACATTTAGACAATTTAATTAGAATTAAGCAATTGAATTACCTACTTGTGCTTATGAATACATGAAAATTCGAAAATTATTTTTTTCATTTTCGTGTTAGTCATAATATCACAATATGTTTTTCTTTAAAGTGGACGAGATTATGTACGAAGAACTTTCAAATACGAGTAGAGTCGGATTAAAATTTAATCATAATATGTGTTTATATATGTATATATGTTTTTCTTTAAAGTGGACATCATAATATATGTATATATGTTTTTCTTTAAAGTGGACGAGATTATGTACGAAGAACTTTCAAATACATTTAAAATGCATTATGATTAAAATTTAATCATTATGCGACCGATTTCAAATGTATTTTGGTACTTATAAGCAACATAAAAGAAATTGGTTGACTACTCCATTTGGAGGTTAGCCGAAAAACGTGAAAATATTCAGCAGACCTGAATTTTTAATGGTCATAGGGCTATGTATCTAATCAAAATAATTAAACATGTTTTTTATTTTTCATTTTTTTTTACAAAAATAGTAAACGGTTGTAAGTTTTTCTATTGATATATGACAGTAAAAAAATATCATTTAAATCCTTACTAAATAACGTGCAGTCAGTTGAATTCTAAAAAAAAACTATAAATTGAGTTATGATGACCCTACATTAGTTTGTTTACATGTATTCGTCATTGAATTTGGCTGAAGTATAATAATGAATGGCGACTTATAAATAACCAAAAAATTTATTTTTATTTACTTATTGCTCTGGCAACTTTGTTTTCAGTGTCATCAAACAATTAATAATGAATATAAATAATTGTTAATTATAATTGTGGTTTATTTAACGTAGTAAATAAAACCCTTTTCCTTTAAATATACCTTAAAAAATCAGCTTGTAAAGAAAACCGATAATTATCGGTTGTTATCGAAAAATAAAACCGATAATATTTTTTTATCGATTATCGAAAAAGTTCGATAATTGCAGGCCTTAATACGCATACGTATGTATGTATGCATATATACCATTCCACCACACGGATAGCAACACAATCAACATCGTTGGTGTCCATAGGTTGTTATAATTGTTGCCTCTTTCCATCGAAAGGGTTGCCTGCTTGTTTGCTTTTCTGAGACATAAGAAAAACCTTAAGTAAATTGTTGGATCGTAAAAATAATCTAGAACCTGACACTTGTAGAGGTCGGTAGGGGCGGAAAAAATTATAACAGCCTACTGGCGTCAAATGTGTAAATCCGCCACTGCGTCAAGCTAGTGATGTCAATTTCTATATGATCCATTCACATTGTTCTATATGGTCCATCACGAGAAAACTGAAACGACCTCTCACTGTAGCCACTGGGGCTAGTGGCTACAGTGACTACACTTCATTTTAGATGCCACCTTCGAGCGTGTGTGAGTGAATATCGTAGCCTTTGAATCAGTAGCATAAAATCAAAGAATTTAAGGAACGAATATTACAATTTTCTTGTTTGCGTTTTCGCGGGCCACACAAATATCACCTGCAGACCACAGTTTGACGACCACTGATATGTTCGCCCAAACTGTTGTCAATTGTCACGACATACGAGTTCGCGAAGTTTTGTCGCGACAACACACCACGAACCTTGGACGATAGTGTAGCCACAACCTAAGTACAACTGCAGTGGATTGTCTAACCGAATAATTTATCTGCAACATGAAACCGACAAAAATCTCTTCTGTCGCACGCAACATATCACACGTGGTTTATCCTACGGATGATGTACTAAATTTCTCATGCGCCACATGCCTTTGAATCAGTAGCATAAAATTAAAGAATTTAAAGAACGAATATTACAATATTCTTGTTTGCGTTTTCGCGGGCCACATAAATATCACCTGCGGGCCACAGTTTGACGACCACTGATATATTCGCCCGAACCACGGTAATGTTATCTACCAGTATTCTATCTTCATACAGACGGGTGGAACGCGAGTTATACCTACGCGCTCGGAGTTCGGCATGCACTCGATACACAACCAGACTGAATGAGGGTCGCGCCGCAGTGACGAACGGCCGCGGCCGTTCGTCACTGCGACACAACCCTCATCATCGTCACATCGGCCGGCCGATGTGAGAGCACGGGCAAATGTAGTTAAAATGTTGAAGGCCGTGCTGTACGTAAAATGCTATAGGGCTGTACGCCCTATCGCATTTTACGTACAGCACGGCGCGGCCGATTGTAGGTATTTATTTCAAGGACAGGGCCGAGTCAAAATACTGGTAGATAATGTTACCGTGCCCAAACTGTTGTCGATTGTCGTGACATACGAGTTCCAAAGTTTTGTCGCAACAACACACCACGAGCCTTCGGGCGATAGTGTAGCCACAACCTAAGTGCAACTGCAGTGGTTTGTCTACTCGAATAATTTATCTGCAACAATAAACAGTTTGTCATGTATATTCGATAAACGATATATTTGTTTATGCCGCCAAAAATCTCTTCTGTCGCGCGCGATATATCACACGCTGATGCTGTTTATCTTACGCGGGATGGACTAAATCTCTCGTGCGCCACATGCGCAACAACATACTCGTAGTTATCTCTCTACGCATATACGAAGCGGGGTTGCAAGTGCCAACCCTAAATGTGCCTTATACAATGAAGAGCAAATAAAATTGAGGTCAACGATTATGACATATTATTTGAATAGGCAAAGGTTAACAATGTTAAACTTTAAGTACATATTAATCTTAGGTATTAGACCTGCGAATTCATGGCTACGCTATTAATAGTGGGCTCGTTAAATTGTATATAAGTAACACCTTAGTGTTAATTTTAAGAATTACACCTTACAGGTTATTAAGTGATTTGTTAAGTAATTTGTTTATGGTACTTATACTTAATATGTACTACAATTTACAAACAATGTATCCATCAAGACGTATGATGAAAATTTGGTTCGATACAGTTTACTATAGTATTCGATTGTCACTCTGAAGTCCAGTCATATGTCCCAATACACTAATGCGAATTGGTTCGATATAGTTTACGATACGTATAGACCGTGGTGCCAGGAACAAAACCTTTTTTTTTATTAGTAACAAGCTGAATTTTTGTGAACAGCTTCGTTTTAACGAGACGCAAATCTTTTCTATCTTCGAAAAATCTCGAATTGGGTAACTGATAAAGTTTAATTCGGTGAAGGAAAAATATTTTATTAATAACAAAAATTATATTTTTGCTTTAATTGCTTAAATATTTTATAAAAAAAATACGAAAAAACTTTTGTTCTACACATCCGATGGGATTTCTGACGATTTCTTCGCTCTAAAGATTCGGAATCATGAGATTTTTAAATTGTTATTAATCAATTTAAAAACAACCTTATTTTCTTAATTATTATTATAAATCAAGTGTTACTTTGTCATACATGTAAAGTGGAAACTTTTCTTAGTCCGACACTCTAAAGTTTACATTTTTATCTATCTTTATTAGTTACCCAATTCGAGATTTTTTGAAATAGAAAAGGTGACCGTCTCGTCAAAACGAAGCTGTTTACAAAAATTTAGTTTGTTATTAATAAAAAAAAAATTGTTCCTGGGACCACTATCTAGTATACGATTATCACTGTAACGGCCCGGCCACGCGGTGAGTCGCGCGATCATCTGGGTATGCCACAGCTCCACTTGTTGCGACCGCGGCGGCGTGCCGCTGAGCTGTCACACCTCTATATTAGCTAGTACCAGTGTCGGATTTTGTAATACTATTTTTACTATATATTCCTTTGATGCGTATTGTTAGGATTGTACGCAAAAATACTATTATTGTTGATACTTACATATATTGACTTATCATTGATCCCTCCATTCGAGATTTTTGAAGTTATATTTCTTTAGGCGCGTAATATTTGTTTAGGTAGCGAGTGAAATTTTAAGATGCACTCGCATCACCGTAACGCAAAAGCTACAGGTTGAAGTCTTTATTAATTAAGTCCCGAAATCCTTGACTATCCTTTTCCAGACCTTTTATTATTTTAATGTAATTAAGTATTTGCATGCAATTAAAATCTATCAGAAATCAGAAATACATACTTTATTCAATAAAACATTTTACAAGTTATTTTGACACGTCAACATATTTTTAAAAACTACTACCGGATCGGAAACGCGGCCACTATTTTTTTAATGACGCCAAAGAAGTATAATTTCTCACACGCGCATATATGTACACGCATTCATTTTTTTAATGTATGGCAAAGAATACATTTTCCGTGCAATTTTTGGTAACTATGATCGTTTTTGATGTAGTGGGCTGTAGAAAGAATGTATTTTTTATTAATACGATTGAGATGAATGTATAGGAACAAATTTTGTTTAACGCAAGCTGACCTTAAATTGAGAAAATGCTGTGAAGTTTTTAGATTAATTTAGATTTCGGTGTATAACCTAAACTAAATTAAATTTAATATAATTTTAAGTATATTATTAAAATAATGTGTCAATAACCAATTATTTATTTAATCAATAAATCATCTCAAACCGACACTTTTTTATCGTCAGCACACCATTTTACTTCAGTTCCATAATTTTAAGCGTAAAAGGAGCTGAAAGGGGATCCTGCAGCATAAAATTAAAGGTAACCTTAACCTATGGTTCCTTACTCAATGAGCTTGAGCTGTTTTATTGCAAAGCTCCCGAGGCCTCCAGTTCCGCCATGTAACTCTATCAAACCATGTCAATCTTCTAGCATTAAAGGCTATAGCAGCCCAATTTCAAGTGTCCACTTTGCGGTTCCATCGTCATATTTTAAAAAACATCCATCATCTAAGTGTTTGCCAAAACAAACGCTCTATCATCAGATACTGGAAGCTATCCTATTTCACATTCCTTAAAATAAAAAATCAAACGAATCCAAAATTGATGGTGTTGCTCAATTTTAATTAAAAGTTTTGATAACCCCCTTCCTGCTTTATCATAAGACCAGGTCAAATCATTTAGCACCAGGGTATTTGTCAAAACAGAACAAATGAGTCCAATCTAAATGGGTTTTTCTTGTTGTTGTTTATAATAGAGGTGCGCACTGAATTGAAAAGATATGAACATATCTTTTGATCACTGCGAAGTATATCACTCTTTTAGTTCAGTAGTTCATCTAGTCCAATGGCTTGAGTCGCTATCATTTCTCAGTACATTGATTTTCCTTCGTTTGTTAATCGAACTAAGTAATGTGTAATGAGTCTTATGATTTCTGCGAACGAGATAAACGTTGAAGCGATAGTAAAACAATTTTAAAATAAAGTATATTTTTTATTTGTACTATTTTTTTCGTTTTTTTTATTCGTACTTTTACTAATGAAAGATTAAATTTCTTACTAAAATAGTGTTTACAATTGCCGAATACAGCAAAATGTTTCTTATGGCCTTAACTTTAAGCTGATTTTTCTAAACTTTTATTTTTCACTGTAATTTTTGATTTTAGATAAATTCAAACAAACATTATGATATTTTATGCATTGCGTTTATACTAATTGAAGATCAAAACTACTTTCATGCGCAATAAGCAATGAACGCTTATAATTAAAGAATTCATTTTATCGCTCTTCGCAAGTATGTATGTACATTGTACAAGAAAGTACGAGTGAGATAGCTAGTTAACCGGTATCAAGTTCAGCCGGGCCGAGATTGTGGCTGCTACGTCACTCCCATCGGCGCGTGATCGGCAATCTTCGACTCTCGTAATCGTTTCGTTCGCGGTGAACTACGCGAATTTCGTTCGCGGTGAACTACGCGAACTAGAGATATAGATAAATTGAAACTGAACTAGTGAAGGATGAACTAAATACAACTGAAGTAGTCCAATTGAAGGATTCATTCTCGAACTACACACGACTAGTTTATAATTTTCCATGACCACCTTCGAGTTTGATCGTTAAATCCTAAGTCATGATGAGCATCAGATCCTAGAAATCATCCAGCATCAAAATGTTTGTCAGTACAATTGAGCGCTAACTCACTAAACTTACCTTGTTGAGTTTAGAAGTTTATTATCTAAGCATTTTGCATCTGGATGCGAGAAGTTTTGATATTACTTTTTTCGGCTCCATCTTAAGAGTCTCATAATAATGAAAAATATCTTATTTCAATGAAACGAACGACTCCAAACTCTACTATCTTAACACTTTCTGTCTGTGAGTTACAATGACACTCTAGCGGCTCCATGTTCCATATCTCGTCGTTATGAATACTAATTAAACTTAGTACTTATAGCAACAAAAACACATGACCCAAAATTTGGTTGCCTCGTCAAAACTCTACATCTACATCTACAGTTCTAGTCCCTATATCCAGGCTACATCATGATATTAGCTGGATAGTATCATAATATTGCATTGTCATTGAACTTACGAAAGTTTGCCAAATTTCAGTACAAATAAATATCAGGAAGTCGATAAATATGGTTTGCAATATTTAGAAAATCTTTTATTTACATACAAATATTGCTAGTTAAATAAAAGCTGATATCTTCGAATGAAGATATTGTAGCATTAGGTCTAGGTCACCATGTCATTGCAATTAATTGAAGTAATAAAATACAAAATTTAGCATCGATAAAGCCTTTACAAGTTGCTAAATTCCTTTCATCAAGTTTAAATGAGCTGGTGAGCTTTCAACAGCTGCACAGATTCTATTGAGTCATAGCTAAGAACCATCTCGCAAAATAGGGCTTTCAAGTAAAAAAAATCGTAACCGAATCGGACTATCCCCAGGGCGCTACGATGCACGGACAGATACACAGACACACCTCTGAAACTTATAACAACCCTCGTTTTTGCGTCAGAGGCTAAATATAGTAGTAAAAATTTTAATAAAATATAGTATCTATATAATTTCCATTGGTAATAATTTTGTGTTATTCTGATTCCAACCCTGGCTTACTAGTGAATAAAACAAAAGTACTCTTTTGTTTTATATTACTGATGAGCGAATAAAACAAAAAAGTACTCTTTTGTTTTATTCGCTCATCAGACGGTCGCGCGTTTTTCCGCGCCGCAATTCGCGTCGCCGGTAGCTGTGGCATACTTCATACAGTTTCTTACATTTGTTTTCGCTCGCCGCGCCGCAATTCGCGTCGCCGGTCGCGCCGCGCGAGCTGTGGCCGGGCGGTAAAGTCGAGTCATAGGTACTTCCCAGTACACTAATAATCCGCGAGAAAACACTCTTTTTGTTAAATTACCATTACATACTTAAAGTCAAAATGGAGAGTGTCTACCAAAACACCCGAAAACCGGTACTCTCGTTAAAACGAAGAAACAAAAAAAATGTGATACAAGATAGATGAATAAACGACAACCAACGAAAATATTTTTAACACGATTTTTAAATAATTATGAAATAGACATTTAACATATTTTTTACTTGAATGTTGTATGTGTGAAAATATTCCAAGTGTGATAATTGTAAAATGGTAAATATGAGCTTGTTTTCCTTCAAAGGAGCCATTCTTGAAAGGCTTTCAAAACAGATTATAATAATATCTAAGTTCCACTTCTTTTTGAATCTTTTTTCTAATTTGCAAAATGTCAATAGTTTGTGAGATATTTGCAAAAACCAAACTTCATCTTTTTTAACTTCCCACTACGTATGTAGATAAGGAAGTTACTGATTTTACCCCGATTTTCAAAAATCGAGTTTTCACCAAATGTCCGCGTTTTGAGGTCCTAGGAACCTTTTCCGATTATTTTCACGATGATGTCGGTATGTCTGTATGTATGTATGTGTGTGTGTATGTATGTAAACATCTCATAACTTTTGAACGCTGGATCGATCGAAACGCAGTTGTATTCGAATTGATACCGCTCAACTTAGATTTTCTGAAAGTTTGAACCCATTCGGTCCAGGAGATTTTGAGATATTTTGAAAAAGCACCAAAAAAAATTTTGGCGAAACAGTATTTTTTAATATAATATAAATAAAAGAAGTTAAGACTGCAAAAGATACTCATTATTTTATTACCTTATAACGTTTTCTGTTTATATATGTACTTACTGTTCATTTTTGTTTCAGTCAGGAACTTCTAAAGTGGTATGGTTGGGGTTATAACGACTCCATGTTTTACCTCAACGAGTGTAACAGAACAGCCACGTTTACAGGCAACAGGTGAGATTATTTATGTACTAGTTGGATTTTATTACCTAGCTGAAATTAATTAAAGTATTAAATTAAGAACATAAAGAATTAACATTGACGAGTTGCAGCCCGCTACATAATAGTTTTTGGTGAATCCCACGGGAACAAATTATTTTACCGAGATATAAACTTATAAAGTACCATTTATGCTATTCCATGTCATCATCTATATGTGTGCCAAATTTCATTCAAATCCGTTGAGCAGTTTTTACGTTATTAAATAACAAATATCTATCCAACCAAACATACAAACTTTCGCATTTATAATATTGATATAGATTAGTTTATTATTCCCCGGTATTGGTTCCGGGGTCCTTTGAAAAATAGACCAACTGCTGTTCTGCCAGGCAGGTCGTATAAAGCGACCGATTGGCTATGTGAGTCACTACCATCATGACTAGTAGGTGGTAGAGTTCTACATTGTCTCGTCCGGTTCTCGTACCACCTTACCTATTCCTGCCGCAATAGCAGATGGGTCTCCTGATGGAAAGAGTCAACCATCGCCTATAGACATCAAAGATATTAATGGTGCGTTGCTATCTTGTGGCGAGGTCTAATGCCACATGCATAGGTTTACCGGCTACCTTACCATTCAAACCGGAATATGACAATGACAAGCATCGATGTTGTTGCGGTATCAATTATTAGGTTAGATGATTACCATATACCCGGGCAGGACGTTCGGAACTCAACCACCTAGTGCAATGTTGGAAAGTGTTTGAAAGAGAGAACAGGTACCTTCTAGGGAAGCGCGTCCCATCTTAGGCGATCTCGTCTGATGGTAAGCTAAGATGCGGATCTTAGCTTACTATCAGACGAGATCGTGGTCAAGCGCTTCCCTATCAATAATAAAAATAAAGTGTAGACTGTAGAAGATTTCAAACTAAACTCTGCCACACACCTATTCTTTATTATTCAGATTTTAGACCTATGTCGAGTTTATTCCATTTCTTACACCGCGCTTTCAATTTCCCTCTCAGTGACATTGCAAGGGCACACGTGAAAGTTCGCGGAAGTTTGCAAATTAAATTGTTTTCTTCTTTGCGTTATTGATTTTCGCAAAGTAACGCCGCAGTCTGTAAACTAACTTCTTGTATTAAGCTAGGATTTCATGTTTCAACCTTGACTAAATTGGACTAGATTTGTTTTTTGTTTGTTTTATATCAAGATAGCGAACAAGCAGATGGGTCTCCTAATCGAATGAGTCAACCATTGCCTATAGGCACCGAAGATGCTTAACGTTCATTGCTATCTTGTGGCGAGGTCTAATGCCATATGCATAAGTTTACCGGCTACCTTAGCCTCCAAACCGGAACACGACAGCGACAAGCACTGACGCTATTGCGGTAGTAATAGGCAAGGCGGTGGTACCAGACCCGAGCGAGACAATCCAAAAATTTATCACCTAGTAGCCACGATGTTAGTGACTCGCATAGCCAATCAGTTGCCTTTTACGACCTACCTGGCAGAACGGCAGTTG
The DNA here is from genome assembly GCA_036924255.1 of Apodemia mormo. NCBI lineage: Eukaryota > Metazoa > Arthropoda > Insecta > Lepidoptera > Riodinidae > Apodemia > Apodemia mormo. The sequence continues at coordinate 8,307,215 of JAUPFN010000010.1, read as the reverse complement.
GCCTGTTCTTCAAAGGAGCCCGGACCAATACGGGGACTTACGTATTTATTATTTTGTAAGATAAAAAGCAAGCTGATAAATATGATGGAAATACATAACTATCGCCTATAGACACCAAATAGATGCGTTGCTATTCGTGTGGCAGGGATTCCAAATGAATAAGTTTACCGGCTACCTTACCCTCGAAACCGGAACACACAGCGACAAGCATCGACATTATTGCAGCAGGAATATGTAAGGCGGTGGTACGAAACCCGACCGAGATGTTGCAGAACTCTGCCAAATGCTTGCGTTTTAATACTGAAATGACTACAAATATCTACCGACCCATATCTCAAAAACTGCTAAACCGATTTTGATAAGACTTAGACTGTTTCCTAAGTTAAAATATACCTAATTTAAATCAAAAAGAATTATCTAGATGTTGCCTATAGTTCCAGAAAAATTCGTGGAAAAACATACAAACATACTTTCGTTTTTTTTCCTTATTATTTTCAATACACTTACGAAATTTAATACGCGTGCTAGGACGCCTAAATAGATCAGCGTACCTAAATATTATCAAATTCCAACAATATTACATACATACTAGCTGACCCAGCAAACGTTGTTTTGCCATTTAAATTATTGAATTAAAAGATAGGGTTTGGTGGTAGAAGGGTGCAAATTTCGGGTGGTTGTATATTTAATGCCACATTATAAAAAAAAATGTCCAAAAAATAAAAAATATATTAGGGGTGGACAACCCTTATTACCTAGGGGTGTGAAAAATTGATAGCCGATTTTCAGACCTACTGAATATGCATATGATTATATGCATATTGAGTAGATCTGAAAATCGTATGCATATAAAATTTCATGAAAATCGGTCACAAGCCGTTTTCCAGGAGTTATGGTAACTAACATTGTGAGACGAGAATTTTATATATGATATGTCAAACTGATAGCTTCCGTTTTTCCGTGGGTTGAAAAATAATCGTATTTGAATACAACAGACGTAGTTGGGTAAAAATACTGCGTAGATTGAACGCAGCCCTACGTTAAGACTAGAGTATATTCATTAGTCTCTAGGTAGGTACCTATTTATCAAACAAACTTAGTTCGCGCGAACTTTGCAAAATGCAAACACAATATGTAACTTTGTAATCTTTGTATAGTGCTATTATTCCACGAGTAGATAAAACAAATACTATGTCATAACTCATATATCCTTGCTAATTATAAAACGAAACGCAAATTTTATTGCGTTATGATACTATTTCATCCGACTTACGAAAAGGAAGTAATATTATTGGGTCGCGCGTACGAAGCCACGAGCTACAATTATACATGTAATAATTAATATTATTAATATGTAGTTATGACCTTTAGGCGCAGCTATAGGTTTAGCTGCATAATAAATGAAGGAGTTCAAGCCTTCCAAAATTTACAAAAACTTACTAGTTTTTTCCGCTTACCACGAGTATCACGTAAGGGATGTGGCGTTATTATATGTATGTACTAGCTGACCCGCGTAGCTTCGCCCGCGAGTATATTAATAAGTCGTCCAAATAGCTTTTAATAAAAAGTTCATCCCCTATTTCAGCCCTCCGGGGACTGATTTTTGAAAAATAAATTAGCCTATGTTTGATCCCAGATCTTCAACTACATATATCCATGCCAACCACATAGATAATAGAGAAACAGCCATCTTTATTAATGTAGATTATTAACTGTATTGTTTTAAATCAGGAATGTAAGACCGTTTCTCACTTCATAATAAAATTAAATACACGTAGGTAATAAGATGATTACAAAAAGTGAAAAACTATTTTTAGAGGCGCGCACTTTTATTTTCCAAACTATTTTACTTTGTATGTACTAGGTACCAACTCTGTCACCACCATAAAACAGCTGTTTAACCCCCACGGGATAATTGTCCCCAGGTTTCGTGCCAATGCCCTAGGACGTTTTGAATATTTCAATATTTTGATACCAAGCTTTGAAGTACTATAAACCATTTAGTTTAAAATGGATGTTTTAATTTGTTGAGGCCACAAGAACGTGGTTTCAACGAGCTATGACTAGTTCTGGCGTTGCAACAGCGTGGGCCGAGCGCTCAGTTCAATTGTCATTTCCGTTTTACTAGACTGTCGTACTATTTAACTCTGTTTCCAATATATACAGGATTACTTTTAAAGGTCCGGCTAAATTATATTCAATTTATCTAATAAAAAAAAATCTAATTTTCATTTGTATGCGACGCAGAAAACTTATATTTATATCGTATTACTTATACTTGTATCGTATACTTGTACTATTTTACTTGACTTTTTATTTATTAAAACCAACCGGTTTCGCGTTTTAACGCATCATCAGGGCAAAAGTTATTATTGTATAGTACAATTGACAATTTGACAATTTTGAGTCAGAAAACATAACGCATGAATATATATATATGGGTGATTCCGTTCTAACTGTGATATTCAATGTCCTGTATTGTTTGTTCTCACAGGTCGTTAATTAATAATTAATTTATGAAATTTTTGTACTTATTGGAAAATAATAAACATATTTCAACATTATTTTCATATAATATAACTTGCCACTTGCAGAAAACTTACAATATATCACTTAAATGTCAATACCGTGTCATGTCTATTTCTAGAATTTATTTATAAATTGTTAGTTTTTTTTGTCGTAATAAATGATTTAAACTAATTACCTCATAAATTCTAATGTTTACGACAAAAAAAACTAACAATTTATAAATAAATTCTAAAAATAGACATGACACGGTATTGACATTATATCACAGTTAGAACGGAATCACCCATATATATATATATATATATATATATATATATATATATATATATATATATATATATGATGGGTCTCTTGATGGAAAGAGTCAACCATCGCCTATAGACACCAAAGGTGTTAATGGTGCGTTACTATCTAAATTTACCAGCTACCTTAGCCCTCAAACCGGAAACTCAAGTACTGACGGTATTACGGCAGGAATAGGTAAGGCGGTGGTACCAGACCCGGGCCAGACAATGCAGAACTCTACCACGATAGTAGTAACTCGAATAGCCATTCGGTTGCCTTTTACGACCTACCTGGCAGAACGGCAGTTAGCATAGTCTTCAAACGAGCCCGGTAACCAACACGAGGAAAATAATAAAACAATAAATTTTGCGTAATTAAAATTGTATATGGCGTATGTAATTTTAATTACGCAAAATTACATTATCGTGGCAAAATTCAGCTGATTCGGTAGTATCGTTCGTTAGGCCCCGTTTACATTTTGATTAGTGCAAGTGCGAGTGTTTAATGCAGGTGCTTAGTATTAAGCAAGAAAACTGTAGACAGCCGCTGATTAGTGCGAGTGATTAGTAATCAGCGTCTATTCACTTTACTACTCTGTTCAAGTGACCACTATATTTAAAGCATTAATGCTTAAAGCTAACACCATAATAACGCGAATAATAAAATGCGAAAGTCTCTCTGTCTGTCTTTAACACTTTCACGGCCAATCACTAAACTAATTTCGATGACATTTTGCATAGAGATAGTTATGGATTCGGGGTTAGATATAGGCCATATTCATACACTTCCTTTAAATGGCCCAGTTGGATAGTAAACATCCTTACCATCCATGTTATAATATTATAAATGCGAAAATCTGTATGTCTTTAAATTTTGCAAAAAGATAGTTAAATATTCGGGGTCAAATATAGGCCATGTTCATACTCTTCCTTTAAATGGCATGGCCCAGTTGGATAGTAAACATCCATACTATCCATGCTATAATATTATAAATGCGAAAGTCTGTCTTTCTTTAAATTTTGCATGGAGATAGTGAAAGATTCGGGGTCAAATATAGGCTAATATTCTTTCTAAAAATCAACCCCAAAGGGGCTGTAATTGGGGATAAAAGTTTATATGAAAAATCATTAATTTAAGTTAATCAGCTCGTGGGCGAAGCTGCGTTAAATATTTCGTAATAATATGTGTTTGCTATCGCTAAGTAGATGCTAGTTTGTATACATTTGGACCTAAAAATCACGATTAATTCTATCCGTTATTATTGTCAATGTAATCCGACCTTGGATTATGAACATTTGTAAAGCGTGTGCACTGTGCATGTAGGTACACGTAATACAATATGTAGAAGAATATTTGACACTTTTTTTATTTAAAACCTTCACCTCAGAGGTGAAAATTAAAAACAACTATTCAATATTCGAGTATATTCAATAAACTATTTAAATAATTAAACTTTATTAGTTTTGTTTTTTATTCATGAATTAAAATGTTTAAGTAATGCGGTGGAAGAGGGGTCATCTGTGGGTGGAAGAGATAAATTTTAATAATTTTAAATGATGACATAAATTATGCTAAATATCCTAGTCTCTTTGTAGGTACAGAAAAATGAAATAAATGTCACAAAAAATAATTACTTTGTACGTAATTGATCTCAAAACTGATGTAGGTAACATCAGTTTTGAGATCAATTACGTTGTTGTTGTCGTCTCAAAACAATTGTCGTGGTCTCAAAACTGATGTTACCTATTGTAACTGATGTTACATGAGTCTTAGTGCACAACGCTCTAATGGCTCGGCCGCACTTGCCTCTATAGCCACAAAGCTTTGTGCAATGATACGATACATGCAGATGTGACAGGCTATTATCGGATTTCGTTGCATACATTCTGACTGTGTGTGCTTTAGCGCGCTAATATCTTCGGGACCATAGACGCAAGTGCAGCTACAGCATAACACTTCATCAAATTGTATTTTTTTTTATATAGAAGAGGGGGCAAACGAGCAAGAGGTGCACCTGATGGTAAGTGATCACCGCCGCCCATGGACATCTGCAATACCAGAGGTCTTGCAGTTGCGTTGCCGGCCTTTTAAGAATGAGTAAGCTCTTTTCTTGAAGGTCCCTATGTCGTATCCGTTCGGAAATACCCCTGCCGGTAATTGATTCCACAACAGAGTAGTGCGAGGTAAAAAGTGTCGGGAGAAACGCACAGTTGTGGATTTCCAGACATCGAGATGGTGAGGATGGAACTTTAAATTTTGACGCGATGTCCGATGGTGGAATTCGGCGGCAGGAATTATTCCAAACAACTCGTCGGAACACTCCCCATGATAAAGACGATAGAAGACGCAGAGTGAACCTACATCTCTGCGTAATGCCAAAGAGTCGAGCTGTTCCGAAATTATTACTGATTATTTTAAATATGGGCTAGAGATGCCACAAATATTCGATTACTATTCGGTATTCGGCTTATTCGGTCACATTCCTTGTTATTCGGTATTCGGCCAAATATTGGGAACTATCCGGCAAAATACCGAATACCTAATCATGAGAAAAAAACGCACATATTGCTCAAAAATTAATATATTCTACCAAAAAACATAACAATTAATACTTAAAACTCATCAGAGGTAAGTCCTGTCATGAATGTACATATTTCTAAGATTAAAATCAGGTATTTTCAGTATTTCTCAACAAGGATTATTCTTTGGGCAAGCAAATAGACTAAATTTTTAGCAATACAATTCAAGACTACTTAATCAGTCTGTATTAAACAAATAATACGTGTTGTGGCCATGAATTATTAGGTGAGGTCTAGTCTAGCACTCGTATTAATCACTTGAAACATATACCTACGTTATATCTCAATTCTATGAAGTATTCGGTATTCCTCAAAATTAATATTCGTGACATCTCTAATGTCGACACTTGTATCTATTGTTTTACAATTCACACACTATACAGGTTGACTGAAAAAAAAACATTCTTCGACCCAACCTGCAAAAACTTGTTGGATATTGCTAGACACAGCAAAAATATGTATAGTAAAAACCGAATAGCACAGTCAATAAATAATACTTTATTTTTCAATAATGTTTTATTTTTTAACATTACAAAAGAAAATGTACTCTATTTTTTTTTAAAAAGTGGTAACCCTAGACGTCGATGAAGTACAAATATTTTACTCTCCGAAACCACAGAATCACGGTAATATTAATTATCTATACAGTATTCCAACTTCATACAAACGGACGAAGCGCAAGCTATGTCTCCGTGCCTCGATCTCGGCATTGCGCTCGGCATGCAGACAGACGCGACTGTGCCGCAGTGACAAACGGACGGTGTGTTGTTTTTTAACAATAACTGCGCGATTTTTTCACTAAAAATAAGTTCAAGTACATATTTATTACGTAGGTCACATTATAAGTTTTGCGTAACTTAAAAAAACAACATGTTATAACCAAAATATTATGTTTATTGCTTTTCAAAATAATCTCCTTTACATTTTAAACAGTTTTTCATGCGATGCGATTTCATGGAGGTGGAGACGGTGGTACACATTCTTTTGGAGTGCCCCCGATACGCCAAAGAAAGAGCGTTTGGAGCTGGAGTGCAACATCGCTACAACCCTCTCAACTTAGGTGAAGTAATCTATACATATAATAAAATCGTAGAAAAGTCAAAACTGTACATTGAATTTTTTTTAAAAAGAATACTTGGGGCGTGATCTACAATCGATATCGAAGCCAAAAATATAGTTTTTAGAATTTTTGTCTGTTTGTCTGTTTATCTGTTTGTCTGTTTGTCTGTATGTATGTCCGGGGTAAACTCAAAAAGTACTGCATGGATTTATTTCAAATTTTGCATGAATATTACCAACAGGTCGGGTCAACATATAGGCTACATATTATCACGCTATCACCTAGCGGGGAGGTGCTGTGCGGAGTAAACGAAATCCGCGCGGACGAAGTCGCTGGCAACAGCTAGTGACAAATAAAGGACACAGAGAACTTTCCTTGAAATACGCACGTTCGGTTATGAGGCGGGCGGCGAAGTCCAACGGGGCTACTCTGGTATGACTCGCCTCCTATATCATCGTTCTGGCGAAACAATAGCTGGGAAAATATCTAAGCGAGCTAATAGAAGAAACGTGGCTAGCCTATAAAAAGCTAATCCAGGAAATGATTACTGATCTCTTAATTACCCTTAACAATTAATATTTATAATAATAAATTAAGAATTATTCCGTGTCTTCGTTGTACATATTTATTTATCAATTACTAGTAATAAGAACATATTATATAAGCCGAATGCGCGCACGTATGCGCGAGATGGATTATTATTACAAAAAAAATGCATGTTAGAACTCTGTAATCTTTCGTTACGCTTTGAAGTTGCTGCAAGAGCAAAAGCAGCAGAACATGCGGTGTTTAATTTAAAAAAAAACAGTATCTAGTAAAAATATCTAAGAACGAAGTTCGCCATTCGTAGAATTTTTAATCCGCAACTCAAAACAGTGTTTGAAACGGCTGGACCGAATTAGATAAAACATATCTACGAGCCACCGCTAGAAAACCAGCGTTCAAATAAAAAAGAACAGACCAAAATTGGTTCACCCATTCAAGAGCTACGGTGCCGTAGACAGACACACACTCACATAATCAAACTTTTATTTTGCTGCATTGAGAGGTTAAAAATGCCCGCACTCTGTAATTGTCTGTATTATTGGGTATTAAATCATAGTTTGTTTATGGCATAGCTGCGCACTCCGGCCGCGTATTGACAAAAATGATTGTTGACTTATTGTTAAATACCGTGTAAATGTTTAAGAAACATAGTGTCTAAAACACATTCCACGTTTACAGTTGCTTTAGAGATGAAGATGATTAAATTAAAATTATCGGTGACTTTTTTTAATAGAAAAGGGGACAAACAGACAGCAGACTCGCCTGATGGTAAGTGATCACCGCCGCCAATGGACAACTACTCTATCAGAAGACTTGTAGTTGCGTTTCCGGCCTTTTAAGAAAGATTAGCTCTTTTCTTGAAGGTCCCTAAGTCGGATCCGTTCGGAATTGGTTAAATTGCCGGTAATTGGTCCCACAGAGAAGTAATGCGGGAAAAAAAGTGCTTCGAGAATCGCACAATTGTGAATTTCCAGACGTCGAGATGGCGAGGATGAAATTTTAAATTTTGTCGCGATGTCCGATGGTAAAATTCTGCGGCAGAAATTAATCTAAACAGTTTCTCGGAAAATTCTCATGATAGATCCAAAAGAAGATGCAGAGCGATGCCATATCTCTACGTAATGCCAAAGAATCAAGCCGATCACAAATAGTCCTATCGTCAACGATTATAGCCGTTCTACGTTGAATGCGATCAAAAGAAAGAGCTGGCAGTGAAGAGCTAATAAGAAGATGATTATCTAATCGTATAGATTTTTTAGGTTGTCTGTACATAATGTAGTGAATTGCATAGATTTAGCGTTTGGGTTTCTGCCTTGTAAACTAGAAACAAGAAAAGGGCGACGACGTCCAATTAAAACAAACTTTATTTATCCGTAAGAATACCGATTTGGCTCGGATTGTCTATTCTTAAAGGGTTCTTTTAAAAAATGACAATGTAAATGAAAATTATCCTTAGGGTATGGTCTTCTCCATCTCTCATCTTTCTCCTCTCTCAATTAACCAAGGACTATCCTTGGTTACTCTGCGAGGTGCTAGACATCGGAAGTTTCATGTATTTTTATTTCTCGAAAATTCCAAATCTCAGACGCAGCTCGGAATTTGATGGTTGCGTGTTAACACCCTATCCTTGGAAGAGCACGTAACGTTATCTGTCCTTGTTATCGCTAGAAATAAATGGTTATCGTTATCAAGGTAATACAATGCAGCGATGGAGATCACCACCCGTCTGGCCGAGCAACAAACCGGTGAATGTTGATGAACCAGAAAGTCTATAGACGTTCTTGTGCCTTCCCCGCAAAGAAACCGGCGCGGCGTGATGATAATTACGTACTTTTATTTTCCTCATTATGTCATAGGGAATTCTTCTCTGGGGAAATTCTGCTGAAATAAATACTATATTTGTATTGCAGAAAAGAGCTATTAGGGCAATTTAAAATCTTACCCTGAAAGGAAATTTCAAAGATATCAATATTCTAACTGTTATATACCAATATATATTTGAGAACATGATGTACGTTCGTAAAAATATTTGCTTGTTTAAAAAAAACGGTGACGGTAAGGTATTAATGGTGCATTGCAATCTTTATAGCGGGGTCTTAATGCCACGTGCACAAGTTTACTGGCTATCTTACTCTCCAAACCGGAACACGTCATTGCCAAGTATTTTCGCAATTGCCAGAGAAACACGATAGGCGGTGGTACCAAACCCGGGCAAGATGTTGTGGAAGTCTATCACATAAGAGTAGAGTCCTAGTTTAGGAGGCGTCCGGGAACTGTCGGGGCGGAGTTTTATTTGTAGCCCAGGTTTTAATTCAAATCACGCGCGCGACTTGTGATAGTAATAGTTAATTAATTTCGAAAGATTCTGTTTTGTTTTTGTTTTTTATGACGTTATTTGGTTAAAAAATTAATGAAAATAATAAAAAATTAATTAGAAGCAGTAAAATTGTATTTTATTCTACTAAGCAACATAAAAAAATAATGTATTCAAATGTCCGGGTTGTAAGCTCCGAAATCCAGGGTCTTCACGTTTCTTGTCATTCAAAAAGGTGCACATACACCGATTAATACAAGGAACAAAAACAATCTTGTTGTGCATGCATCTCGTCTCCAGAGAATAAGTAACTCTTTTATGGGGCAATGTATACGCTTTTACAATAAACTTCCTGAAACTATAAGAGATCTACCAGTCAATAAAAAATGTGTTATAACAAATCTGTGTACAAAAGGATATTATAAAATCTCAGATTAATTAGAAAGCAAACAAGCCTGTGATTAATTGCTCCTCATACTGATCTCATATATATTTTTTGTAATATTGTGATATTGTAAAAAAATAGATGAATAGGTGATATTGTAAAAAAAAAGACAAGCCCGCTAAGTTTCTTCCGCCGAGTGTTGTGTGTGGCCGGGTTTCAGATCCAGTAGTAATTTTTAAAAAATATGTTGACGTGTCAAAATAACTTGTTAAAAGTTTTATTGAATAAAGTACTTCTGATTTCTGATTTTCTGATTTTTATATTCCTTTCCTGTATCGGTCCGTGGCCCTTTTGAAGAATCGAGCCTACCTGTTGTCAGCTGTGTAGTTCTTTATAGGAGAATTATTGGCTACTACATGTCATTATCATCATGAATTAAATACTACAGTTTTTTTCCTCCGTGTTGGTCCGGACTCCTTTGAAGAATCGACCATCTGCCGTTCGGCCAAGTAGTTCGTAAGAGGTGAATGATTGGCAATGCGAGTCTCTGAGTGCTAAGTGTGAGTTTTTCTTTTCGCATTCGATCGTGAGCGCGTTTCGAGTTTACTAGGAATTTGTATGTGATTTGTACAGCGCCACCTAGTGGTAAACTGGTTTCTCACGTTTACCACTAGGTGGCGCTGTACAAATCACATACAAATTCCTAGTAAACTCGAAACGCGCTCACGATCGAATGCGAAAAGAAAAACTCACACTTAGCACTCAGAGACTCGCATTGCCAATCATTCACCTCTTACGAACTACTTGGCCGAACGGCAGATGGTCGATTCTTCAAAGGAGTCCGGACCAACACGGAGGAAAAAAACTGTAGTATTTAATTCATGATGATAATGACATGAAGTCTGCGCGAATGAAGTCGCGGGCAACAGCTAGTTATCTACATATATATATATATATATATATATATATATATATATATATATATATATATATATATATATATATATATGAATATATAGTAAAAACTAAGCATGAATGAATAATATATTTATTTTCCTTACGTAGTTTTAAAGTTGCTGCAAAAGCAATAGCAGCACAGCATGCGGTACATTAAAAATATAAAAAAAAACCTTTTGTAATAACTATTGAAAAGACTACCTACTGGCATCTTCATAGAACCACTCTTCTGAACAGGTGGTAACTTCACGATTTTGATGATCCCTAAATACTTTTCAGAAATTAGCATGGATCAGTAAACGTTTCTGTATTTTAATAATCATCACAACAAGTATGTTGAGAGACCCCCCAACTCAAACACCATTAAACGGGAAATGATCAACTGGTTAAACAGACATGAAATTCCAGTTGATCCAAAATTAACAAAAACCCAGATTTACGCTATTATATGTCAGCACAAGGAGAGGTATACAGAGTTTTCTGTGGACAAAATACTTGCCGAACATGGGCACACTGTGTTGCGATTGCCACCATATCATCCGGATTTTAATCCAATTGAAAATATATGGTCTCAACTGAAAGGCTATGTAGCCTCTAGAAATGTGGGTATGAACTTAACTACAGTAAAAACATTATTGACTGAAAAAGTAAACATGATCGGCGCTGAAGAGTGGAAAAAGGTTTGCGATCATGCAATCAAATGTGAGAATGAATATAGAAGCATTCAACACAGTTTAGACAATTACACTGATAGATTAGTAATAAATACGGCTGATAGTGACAGTGATATTGACCTCTTTGAGAGCACAGATAGTGAAATGGAAGTAATTGAGAATTAGAATTATTATTATTTTTATTGCAATGTCTCATTTTAGCAATAGGTATAATGGTGTTTATTATGTACACTAAAGCTGTAATGTTCCAAAATAATTAAATACGTAAACATAATGTAAAAATGTTTTTTTTCCATTATGTTTACGTATTTAATATATAAGATTCCCGTTATAGCAAAAATTTTTATCGATATGATTCCCGTTATAGCATAATAAGATTCCCGTTATAGCAAAAATTTTTATCGATATGATTCCCGTTATAGCCAAAGTTTTTGAAAAAGTCATGCATGGCAAACTGTACAAATTAAAAAAAATACGATATAGGTACTAACAAATGATCAACACGGTTTTAGAAAAATATAGCAGTTTACTTTAATATACCTACCCGTAGTTATTTGATCAACATTAATAGATTTTGTTTTCTTCAACTGTTTTATTATTTTTACAATGCTGATGCCAGCTGACCCGGTAGGTAAACGTTTTTTTGTAATACAAATTACTTATATTGAATGTTTTGGTAGGGCACACTTGAGAGGCGGGGGATGTGAATGAGAAAAACTCTCCTCTTTTATGCTGGACCATATCAGGATTTTAACGTTCCTATTACATTAGATTATGTTTTCTAAAAATCCGTAATTAATCGTCATTGAATCATTTATAAATTGATATATAAATTTAATAGATTCTGTATACTTGAAATAACAATATAAATAGTTGCAAAGAAGAAGGCATTTTTTTCGATTGTAAAGCACTCTATAATGCTCGCATTATGAGTTGTGTAATAAACGAAGTAAATAACGGTCTTCAAATATTGATAGATACATTAGAATGTAGGGTAATGTGTTAATGGATCCTGCATGTCCTTCACAGATTGTTTATAAAACATCAATATGATATTTTCAACCGACGAAAAACAACAAGGAAATTACGGAGGCTATCTGTACAACCGATGGTCTCCGTTTTTACCTTGTTGTAATATTGATGCAATTGGATAATATTTAAGTATGATAGTCTATTTTGGCCTCTAAGTACCTGTACTAAATTTCATTTGTATATGTATGTTTGTATATAAATTTCTCGAAAAGTAAAAGCCATATCGAGAAAACTCTTTTTGCTTAAATTAGGTATACATTTAGTCAAAAAGTATTGGGTATGGATGATTTGTTTAAGGTTACAAATTTGATGTTTTTTGTGGTTGTTAGATTGTTTACTATTTTGGCGCGGAGTGTGAGTTGCATCTGTTACTTAGATTAAATGCAGTGCTGTTTTTATTAACATCATATTGATATCTAGTGTGTTTTGCGAATTTCATAATGGACGCACCTCGTACAAAAAATTTTGCATTGCCAATGGAATTTTGTATTCTGGAACTTTGAAAATGTTACAAAAGGCTTACGGTGAAAAACCACATGCTTATGAGTTATGCTTATAAGTACAAAGCGTTCAAAAACGGTCGAGATGTGAGAGTAGATTTGACTCGCTCTAAGCTGGTCATCAAATCGTCATCTGAAGTTAACATCGCAAAAGTGTAGGAAATAGTGACTTGAAGTCCCCATTAAAGTTTAAAAGAGATAGCCGCTGATTTTCTGTATCCAACTAAACTGAAACCAAAAACACCACACCAAAGTCTATCAAATGTCAAAGTCACGTAACTGTTTTCTTTGACTATCGCGGCTTTGTGCACTCGGAACTCTTTCCGGAATCGTAAAACTAGCCAATAGCCACTATCAAACAAAATGACGTCAAGTGAATGCTGCATCAAAATTGATTGATTCATTTTAGACATTGTCGTGAACGTAAATTCCAAAAAAGAATTATTTTTTCATATAAGTCCACTTATTATATCGTTTTTTTTTCATAAAATTATTTTGTGGTCTCGCCCCTCTGTGGTCTATTGGTACGTTGTATAGGTTGACCACATGAGGTCCCGGGTTTGATTCCCGGGTCGGACAATTCAAAACTGTTTTTTCAGTTTTCTGATAAAAATAACATTGCCCGGGATTGGATAAGTTTTGTATTACGTATTACCACGTAAATTGAGTCGGAAGCCACAGTTTCAATACGTGGACGTATTGAAACTGTGGCTTCCGAGAAATATTATATGAATATTTTTACTAATAACCGTTACACTTTTAAACTTGACGAACTCAAAAAAAAATCAATATCAATCGAGTCGCAAGTCTTAATCAATTGGTAATAACCACAGCTCGGAATAGGTATAACAGTGCGGTTTGTCGGGAATGCGTGATGTGGTGATTATTGACGCTCAGTCATTGAACAGTCTTTGTGACGACTGACGCGCTGCCGCTAGCCGGTTCTTAAGTTGCTGAGCAGACTCGGTTGCTGTACGATTTCGTATCCCTTCTCATCCATGAGCTCTCTGCTCGGCGGACTCCCTAGCTAAACCACAGTATACTGGAGACTAACAGTAGTCAATCGATCAAGATGAAACTAGGGTTAACGCAGGTAAGGCTAACATTTTGAATTTATATACACTCTACATTAAATTTAATAGTAATATTGAATGTTCATGTACTATATTTATTTTTAGGTCATACTGTAAAAAAACTTGGGTGGACAAGAAAGTCACATCATTTTTGCAAGCGTTTTTGGAGGGACTGACCACTGGATTAAAAAATCTATCTGGAAAAGACAAACGTTTTAAAATTAACCATATAGGTAGTGAAGAACGCTTCCTGGAAGAGGGGCTCATGATTTTTAAAGCAAAGAAAAGTTGTGAATATTACCATGATGAAATGAATGCAGTTTGTTTTGAGGAGTGGTTCGCTGGAGTTTTACCAAAATTAAGACCAAACTTACGAAAAAATGCATACATGTGATATCCGAGCAACGCACACATAGACACCTCTCACGGACGCGATATCTCGGAACGGTAGAGGTGTCTATGTGTGCTGTGCTCGAATATTACTTGTATGAAACATTGACTTCTGGTTAGTCTCTAAGTATTCTGTTGCTAAACGCTCCTTAATCAGACTAATTCTTTGAGCCTTCTGCTTGGCAGTCTAGTTCGCTAGATGCTCATTAGTAAGACCAAGTCTATTAGCTCTGTGCTCAAAAGACTCATTCGTTAGACGCTCTTTGATCTTACCGAGTCTAGAATTATACTGTTCAAAAGTTTCTTGACGTAAACGTGTTTCATATAGGTATGCTTTCATGACCAACAAACGTTTTCCACGATCTTTAATAGTCTTACAGGAACGTGACATTGTGTTTCGAAGAGCATTTTTACGGAGACCTCTACTTTTATCCGTTCCCGTTTCTTGAGATCTATATTTGTTAAGGCGCGCAGCACCTAATATAGGTCTACTCATATATAGTTGACAATACACTAAAAAGAATTAAATAAAAATAACTACGTTAAAAAACCCGACTTCGAAAACTAAAAAGTAAAAAATAATAAAGATTTAATATTAATACTTAATTAATACTACCTACCTATTTATATATGTGCTATTTACTAATAGGTTTGAAGTCGGTGCCAAGCCTTAAACAAATATTTTATTATATTAATCACTTAAATGAATACGAGCATATTAATTAATACAACGAAATGCCTCCTTTAAAGATTACGATGCGTGAATAAATCTAATAAAGAGCAATTGAATCTTAATATTCTAAGCAGCTTCAATCAATACGAAGAATAATGAAAAAAATATTTACGAAAATATAATCAACAAAATTCCTAAACTAAATAGTTATTTGAATTATGAAATGCCTACTTTAAAGAGAAAGATACATAAATAAACCTAATAACGAGCAATTAAGTCTTAATATTATAAGCAGCTTCAATCAATACGAAGAATAATGAAAAAAATAATTACGAAAATGTGAATTAATGTAGAAATATCAATTAAGCTAAAACGCATCAAAATCTTTAATTTAAAATTTACACCATATAACGGTAGAATATGTTGGTACCTTAATTAACTTTTAACAACTTATAACACCCTTATCATAGTATACTGGAGACTAACAGTAGTCAATCTGCATATATGTGATATTCGAGCAACGCACACATAGACACCTCTCACGGATGCGATATCTCGGAATAATATGTAACATTGACTTCTGTTAGTCTCTGAGTATTATGTGCCTATATTTTTCTTGCAAACAAATATTTTCTTTCTTTTTTTCAAAAATTGTATGTATTCAAGACGTCAATGACGTCTGCCCGCGCGTGTCTGCCAGCGTAAGTATTAAATTGGCTTGGCATCGATGACTGACTTCAAACCAACCTTTAAACCTATTAGTAAATAGCACATATATTATAAATAATAGGTAGTATTTAATTAATATTAAATCTTTATTATTTTTTACTTTATAGTTTTTGAAGTCGGTTTTTTTAACGTAGTTATTTTTATTGTATTATATTTCTATTTCCTTAATAGGGATTCCAAGAATTACTTGATTCACTCTCGTACATTAATCATCTCTTCTGAAATGTGATTTGTATCACGGATTCTTGTAATGTTCACGAAAAACATATAAGGATTATGATTACTTGAATTTACAATTATCACCTATGTACTATTTTAAACCATTCACGACGCAATATATCGGTAACATAGATATATGTAATACGTTTTTGTATCTTCGTGATGAGGTTATTTGATTTTAACCGAGGTTGGTTAGTTAAAAATGAACAACCTTTGTTTACAAAATAAAAAAAATATTGTCACCCGATCACGTATTAAATGACACTTGTTTTTTTTTCTTATTTAAGAAGATACTAAGATTATCTTGTTTACGCAGCCATCTGTGTTATAAGTTTCGACTATAGTATATATTACTTCTCTTTTTGTTGCATTTTATGCAATAGTTTATTATTTAACATTTTGCGTCTCTCTCAGCCAACATTTTTCTAACTTGTTTGGTTAATTGTATTATTTTAGTATAATTTGTAAAATAAAAAAAAGTGTTAATTTAATGGCAGGACCTTCTCGTATATAGATGAATTTAACCAGGAAAATTACAACAATATTAAAAAAAATACCGAGTATTCCAGCACGTCAAGAGAGCAGTTATCTCCGTGTTGATTATCTCTGTTGTCTCTTTCCATCAGTAGAGCCATCTGCTTTGCTATAAAAAGTGCTTGATAAAAAGTTACGTACTAATGGGATTGAACATAGCCGTTATACTATATCCACCAAGTTCTAAACACTTTCTCCATGTTATGAATTATAAAGACGCTTCACATTCTTTGTTTTCTATTTCAGGTACCTTCTATCTGGCAAGTTTTTACCTCATTTTATCTCATGGGTGCAAGAAAATTTTGACATCAGCGAACTGAAGCCTAAAGTATTTATAAGCGAACCGAAAAATTTTCCAGTAAGTCGGCTATCAGATGATATTAATGGTGAATTGGAGAAGATAGCACTGGTTAGCCGAGATGGAATGGACAGATTGATCAGGTCGCACGGACAGACGTTGAAAGATGTAACAAATATAAGAGCGAATAGGTTTCCAAGACTACCGGATGCTGTCATATGGCCAGAAAATCATGAACAGGTTTGTATATGCAGTAAATCACGGATTTACATAGCGATAATTTAATGGTACTTCATGCGTTCTTTATCATTCTGAACATATATGTATATATGTACTATAATCTTGATAGTATAGGCAAGGATCTATCCTGCCTTCTATTATACGGTCGCTATTTTGAAACTTTAATTAGAAAATAAAAAAAATGTCATGGGACAAACGGTTTCTCTACAAAATACTGGATACTGGATGACTTTTCATTTAAACTTATTCCATAATATAAGGCTACAGATTTCTACTACGTACCGCATCTATATTAATCTATATTATATTATTATTATTATAATATTATAAATGCAAAAGTTTGGATGTTTGGACGGATGGATGGATGGATATTTGTTATTCAATCACGTAAAAACTACTGGACGGATTTAAATGAAATTTGCGACACGGAATTCATCCTGCGGTATTCACCAAAAACTTTCATAATGCAGCGGGCTGCACACTGCAGTTAATACTATAAATGCGAAAGTTTGGATGTTTGGATGGATGGATGTTTATTACTCAATCACGCAAACTTACTAAACGGATTAAAATGAAATTTGGCACACAGGTAGATGAAGACCTGGAATAGCACATAGAATAATTTTTATACCAGAAAAAAGGTGATCCAGCCACACCGCAGCTAGTTGATAGATAGATATATATACAGACAGAGGTACAACAAGTGCACCCACGATTAGCCGAAAATAAATGGTCCCACAAATGTGATAGGTGGTAAGCCTATCGCCAACCGGGCACTTTTTCTCAGAAAACTGAAAAAAACACTATTCTTATGTGCCCGACCCGGGAATCGAACCCGGGACCTCATGTGGTTAACGTCAACGCTGGACCACTAGACCACTAGACCACAGAGGAGAGGCAGATGTTGATGTGTAGGCAGGCGAACGATTTTGCCAAATGTGTCACTGCCATCGTGACTAGTAGAAGATAGAATTCGTTAGGTCTTGTCCAGGTTTTGTATTCCACCGCTTTATCTATTCCTGCTGCTTTATTTAGTCAATGCTTATCACTGACATATTCCGGTTTAGAGAGTAGGGTAAGCTGTAAGCTTATGCATGTAACATTACTATGCCGCACAAAGATGACAAAGTAGGTACCAATAACATATCTGTTGTCTATAGGGAATTGTTGTATCTTTCCAACAAAAGAACCATCTGCTTGTTTGCTATTTGTTCTATTCTAAAACGCCGATTTCAGAGACAATACCCTCGGATATCACATCACATCATGACATAATTTGATCATGATACGTCTTGGTCTCCCAAGGTACTTATATTCTTTCATAATCGCCTTACATCACATTGCAATGCAATTCGACACCTTCGACACCATCTACTATTGCCATATTTGTCATATTCAATCCATCTATCCGTACCATCTTAGGTCATATAATAGGTTTCGTCTAAATCAATAATACCAATAATTTTTCGTTGCAAACTATTTGTTTTTTACATACAATGGTATAAGTAATGTATATTAAGCAATGCAAAGCAGTACTTCATGCCAGCCCATCGCCTCCAACTTTACAAGGCCCAAATTCGGCCTCACATGGAGAACTGTTCTCACCTCTGGGCCGGAGCTCCTCAGTACCAGCTTCTTCCTCTTGGTCGCATTCAACGTAGAGCGGTTCGAATCGTCGACGACCAGCTGTTTCTAATCGGCTTGATTTTTTGGCGTTACGCAGAGATGTAGGCTCGCTCTGCATCTTTTACCGTATTTATCATGGGGTGTCTTCCGACGAGTTGTTTGGACTAATGCCTGCTGCTATATTCCACCATCGGACATCGCGTCAAAATTTAAAGTTCCATCCTCACCACCTCGATGTCTGGAAATCCACAACCGTGCGCTTTTGTCGACACTTTTTGCCTCGCATTACTCCTTTGTGGAATCTATTACCCTCGGGGGTGTTTCCGAATGGATACGACTTAGGGACCTTCAAGAAACGAGCTTATTCATTCTTAAAAGGCCGGCAACGCAGCTGCAATACCCCCGGTATTGCGGATGTCCATGGGCGGCGGTGCACCATCTGCTCGTTTGCCCCCTCTACTATAAAAAAAAAAAATACATTTACTACACTATACGTCCCGTTTCTAACGGGACTGTCGCGTTTTCAACTGCTCTCTCCAGGTTGTCCCAGTACCTCAGTTATCATTTATGACTTGCGTAGTTTATTATATCAATCATTTATTATAGTTCAGATCAACATAATGTCCCGTTTTAAAATCTATACATATAATAAAATCGTAGAAAAGTCAAAACTTTACATTGATTATTTTTTTAAAAGAATACTTGGTGCGTGATCTACAATCGATATCGAAGCCAAAAATATAGTGTTTAGAATTTTTGTCTGTTTGTCTGTATGTATGTCCGGGGTAAACTCAAAAAGTACTGCATGGATTTACTTCAAATTTTGCATGAATATTACTAACAGGTCGGGTTAATATAATACTTACATATTATCACGCTATCACCTACGGGGGAGGAGCAGTGCGGAGTAAACGAAGTCCGCGCGGACGAAGTTGCTGGCACCAGCTAGTTTAAAATAAATATGGTCAGTTTATAAGTAACATTTATAAATATCGATATCGACATAAGATTTTAAAATGCTCATATGTTTTTTTTAATTTATTTATACACTAGCGACCCGCCCCGGCTTCGCACGGGTATAAAATATTAGCCTATGTCACTCAGTGAAAAAAATGATTAAAATCTATCCAGTAGTTTTGATTTATTCATTACTGCCCGTGGCCTGCATGTGTTAAATTTGGAGTAAAACAATTCTCCTTTCCCTATACCATGAAGATTTCCTGCTATCTTCGGAATATCTAAATTTATATGCTACATTTTTACTTATTTACTTTTTACGTTTTTACCTATTTCTTTTATTCTTACAATTAATATATTACAGAATGTATATACAACGTTCACAGCTTTCTTGTCATTAGACAATACAAACATGTTTTCTTTAGAGGTTACTTTTGAAAGAGCGATATATAGTTGGCCATGTAAAAAACAGTCAGCGCTCAAATCTAAGCCTGCAACGATGAAGGTTTGACCCTGCGATTTATTAATGGTCATTGCAAAAGATGTCTACTGAAAACTCGTCGCGCCCGCCGCGGCGACTATCGGTAACCCCGCAACCGCTTTACCCCTACAATTTAAATCTGTAATATTTCCCTATTCCCCCCCGCGCCTAGCGCAGAGCGAAATGCTACTACTCCCCCCCCCCCCCAACTTAAACTCTGTCTGAGCACTATTTGCTCGCCCAAAAAGCCCGGTTACGCAGTAACGACCCTTGAGGTCAACTGCCATAGTCGTTTCAAAAAAAAAAAAGAAAATATTCATTTAAATTGCATGCTGTAAACGACCATATTGATTTATATTAAATGAACAATGTATTTAAGGTACTTAATTGGATAAGGATTAATGCTGTATTGCTTAAAATTGCTTCGAAAATAAACCATTATTTCTCGTAAAAAGTAAATGTCAAAATAATGCTATTGTGGGTTATCCATAAGAAATAGACATATACCATCGCGGAGTTTTCTACAGACCTCTTTAAGGAGTACAAATACTTAATACATTATTTTTTGATAAATCTCGTAGGGTTCAGCCCGCGTTTGCAATGTAAGCGGAAAAAAATGTGATTATTTACGACATCACATTAGAAACCTCAAAAATTACAGTATTTCTCTACTCTATATTGAATGTTATTATACAAATAAACCTTCCTCAAGAATCAATCTATCTATTAAAAAAACCGCATCAAAATCCGTTGCGTAGTTTTAAAGATTTAAGCATACATAGGGACATAGGGACAGACAGAGAAAGCGACTTTGTTTTATACTATGTAATTGATTATGTAGTGATTACCCTTCAAATTCCTTTAAATTTAGCAAATACAGTATAATAAAGTGAACAACACCATGTCGAGCCAGCGATATCAAGAGATCAGCCTCTGCGATCGCTGACATTTTTTGTTACCATAGTAATATTTAAATTGTCACATTCTAATCGGGGAAAATTAATCAAAATATATACACAAAATAATAACATATACAAGTAGACTGGTAAAAGGCTGTACATATAGGACACGATAGTTAATGGTCATATATCTATTATCTATATATATATATATATATATATATATATATATATATATATATATATATATATATATATATATATATATATATATATAGAAATCAATTGCTGTTCGTTAGTCTCGCTAAAACTCGAGAGCGGCTGGACCTATTTGGCTAATTATGGTTTTAAATTAATTTATTTAATTTATAATTTTTAAATTATACAATTAATTTAAAAATTATAATTTATTATTAATTTATAATTTTTAAATTAATTGTTGAAGTCCAGGGAAGGTTTAAAAGGTAAGAAAATATAGAAAAAAAAATAAGAGTAGTTAAAAAGGCAGAACGTTTGCCGGGTCAGCTAGTAACCAATAAAAATATAATCAAGAGAAAATATAGCTTATATACATATTTTCAACAAAATTGCTGTTTGTCAACCACACGCGAGTGAACGTACTAAAACTTTTTATTGGATAATTACGTAAAAAGTTAATATACTATATTTTTTCTTCATATTTGGTATCAGAATCGTATACTGAACACCCACCTTCAATATGTACACAATTTTACCAGTCAACCCGTATATGATCGTATTAAGCTAACAATGCCTTTACCGATCGGACAGTGTTTTAGTTACATACTCACTACAGAATAAAATAAATATATACTTTTCAGGTAGAACAAATAGTTAAATGTGCCTCGAAACATAACTTCGTGATAGTTCCGTTTGGCGGCGGCACGTCAGTGTCTTGCGCGGTCACGTGTCCGCAGCACGAGGAGCGACCGATCGTAGTGCTGGACACCAGCGAGATGAACTCCATCTTGTGGCTAGATAAGGAGCAGTTGCTAACGAGAGTACAAGTATGTATATCATTTGAAACTCACACACGCGCGTATGCACTCGCGCGCACGCATCCACTCTCACCCACACAAACACACAAACACATACACACACACACACACACACATACACACACACACTACAGATACACATATACTAATACAGACTCATATGCATATGTTCACGCTCATACACGCACTCTAACACAGACGCGAAGACACTTCGCGCACACTCACACCCACGCATACACGCCATACACACGTAACGTAAGCACTCATACACACGCACACGTACGCGTGAGAATCACGCGTGCGCGTTTATCCGCGTGAGATCATTCTCACGTACACGCATCTACATAATAAGTTCACTCATTTGCACATACGCATGAACACATACACTTACGCGCACTCTTACGCACGGGTATACATACACAAACATACACAAACCGGCATACACGTATGCATTGGCAATTGGCATTCCTAACAACTGCTATTATCTCAGAAGTCTAAGTTAGATTGACTTCTCAACTTTTATTCGCCAAACATATTCCAATGCCGTCATTTTACTTTGTAAGACAAGTCGCCACTGTATAACTCTGTCACTTGTTGTATAGGTTATGACAATTAAAGATTGAAAGTGTGTCTAGGCCGAAAGCGGCTTAACTCAGATACTCAGAATAAAATTTTGTTTTTCCTGCCAGATCTGAGTAAATTTATTAGACATCTTAGCTTAGCAGTTGTCCTAAACACACCTACTATATTTTATAACTAAACAAATTTTCCCGTATTAATAACATTTATCCTGTCGCCTGTTTGTTGCAATTTAACCTGAACCTGCTCATCTACGTACTCATCTAAGAGATAAAACACGCCATCATACATAGGAGATAAAGCATGCCATCGTAAATATTCTTCTGTATTTCTATGTGTACAAAAGAAAAAAATAAATAAGATACGAGTACGCACTTCCATGAGACACCGAGCTGAGATCATGACATTCAAGGACAACCCACCCCACACAAAGGCACATACAAGGAGTTCTGCCACCTTGATAGCTCCTACATTTTACGCATCTCGTAATATAAAATACCCTTGTAATTGTTCTTTTATTTATTTATTTTAATTTATTTATTTTATTTTATATCATAAAATAGCAAACAAGCAGATGGGTCTCCCGATGGAAAGAGTCAACCATCGCCTATAGACACGTTGCTATCTTGTGGCGAGGTCTAATGCCACATGCATAAGTTTACCGGCTACCTTACCCTCCAAACCGGAACACGACAGTGATTAGCACTGACGCTATTGCGGCGGCAGAAATAGGTAAGGCGGTGGTACCTGACCCGGTCGAGCCGATGCAGAACTCTACCATCTAGTAGCCACGATGATAGTGGCTCAAATAGCCAATCGGTCGCAATTGCCAATTGGCCTATTCTTCAAAGGAGCCCGGAACCTACACCGGGAATAGAGTAACAATAATCCATCTATCCATCCAAACATACTTTCGCATTTATAATAATAGTAGAAAGTAGGACATAGAGATTTCTTCTATATATAAATTACGGTCGCCTTTTACGACCTGCCTGGCAGAACGGCAGTTGGCCTATTCTTCAGAGGAGCCCGGGACCAACACGAGGGAAAATTTCTTCAAAACAGGCCCGAATCGACACTGGGAGTTAACGTATTTTTAGTACCTTTCTTTTCTAAAATTTGTTTCAGTCGGGTATAGTGGGCCAAGATCTGGAACGTGAGATGCGAGCGCGAGGGTTCACAGTAGGCCATGAGCCAGACTCCTACGAGTTTTCCACTGTAGGGGGATGGGTCGCCACACGGGCTAGCGGCATGAAAAAGAACACTTATGGCAATATAGAGGATCTCATTGTACATACCAAGGTATGTTGTAATGTCAACTGGGCATGATCACTTACAATTAGGCATGAAATTATTGCTAATTTTAATTCATTTTCACTGAATGAAGTGAAACAAAAAAATCATAATGATTTCACATTTGAAATTTAACTCGCAATGATTTTCACTCATAAAATCACTCGAACGTCAAATAAGCAAAAGCTTCTAAACCGGAGCATTAATAACTGCCGCTCCTATATGAATTGATAGATTTCGTTGAATGTGAAATTTCGCAGACCAAATGTAGAGAGAGGTAAAAATGCGTTGTATCAAAATGCATTTCATATGAAATTTCACGTGCTACTTGTGAAATGTTCCATGCCTACTTAAAATAAACATAAACTCACTCACCACACCTTAGACCAAAGTAAAATATCACTTTGGTCGAAGACACACACATAAAAACACACACGCACTTACACCGCACAAGCAAAATGGTAAAGCCCGATAATGTTACGAGTGTATATAGTTGTCATAAAAGAACATATGTATATCTAACTTCTATGCCGCGAATTAGTCTACTGTTTGTAGAGGTTAGAGTTTCGAACTTATTCTCGATATAACTGTATATCAATATACACCAAAAACATTTTCACGTAGTGTTGCCAAGACGAGACTGTTGAAAAAGTTATTTGACCTTATTAGTTGAAACTAGGCTAAAATGCACTTGAATAAAATCGTAGGAAAGTCAAAACTGTACATTGAATATTTTTTTAAAAAATACTTGGGGCGTGATCTATAATCGATATCGAAGCCAAAAATATAGTTTTTAGAATTTTTGTCTGTTTGTCTGTATGTATATCCGGGGTAAACTCAAAAAGTACTGCATGGATTTACTTCAAATTTTGCATGAATATTACTAAGAGATAGCGTCAACATATAGGCTACATATTGTCCGTTGGCTACATAAACGTAGTCCGCGCGGACGAAGTCGCAGGCAACAGCTAGTATGAAATATGTATGTAGTATGTAATATGAAAAACTAGCTGACCCGAGCGAAGATTTCGCACGGTGCCATCTAGCGTTTTCCAAGTATAAAACTCTATCAAGATGTTTGATGTATCACCCACGGATGGCGCTCCGGTCGATTGTTATTAAAAATTATATTTAATTAATTTTTTTATTACAAAAAGATTTTTTCGAAATTTTTTGCAGTTTTCGCCCAAAGTAGAAAACATAAGCTTTAACTCAGAATTTTTTTTTGCTGAAGTGATTAAAGAGATCGAGCCACTCAGGAAAAAACACATTTTAGTAATAATAAATTATGATTTTTTTTTAATTCGTCTACTGAAGACATATTGGGCGAATATACTGTGTGAAATTTCTTACCAGCGGGTCTAGACAAGTGGCATAAACGCTAGGAGAATAGAAAGATAAATGTACGGACTTGACGTAAGCGTTCGATTATGCTTATGTCAAATCCATACATTTATCTTTCTATTCTCCGAGCGTTTATGCCACTTGGCTAGACCCGCTGGACGACATGTTAATTTATCCGAGGGCGAAACTGGGCGGGCGGCGGAGCGGGGAGCACAGTGAATATAATTAAGGACTTCATTACACGCGCCTATGTGTGGGCAACATATCATACAAACAGTGTTTCCAGCATTTTAAAATAAGTATGCTCTACTTTAAGGTTACTTTTTTTATATCATAAGATATCAAACACGCAGATAGGTTTCCTGATGGAAAGAGTCAACCATCGCCTATAGATACCAAAGATGTTAATGGCGCGTTTCTATCTTGTGGCGAGTTCTAATGTGACATGCTTAAGTTTACCTGCTACCTTACTCTCCAAACCGGAACACGACAGTAATAAGCACGGACGCTATTGCGGCAGGAATAGGTAAGGCGATAGTACCAGACCCAGGCGAGATAATACAGAACTCTACCTACTCTTCCCCGTGTTATTCCCGGGCTCCTTTGAAGAATAGGCCAACTGCTGTTCTTCCAGGCAAGTCGTAAAAGGTGACCGATTGGCTATGCGAGTCACTACCATAATTACAACTAGGTGGTAGAGTTCTGCTTTGTCTCGCCCGCGTCTGATACCTATTCCTGCCGCAATAGCGTCAGTTCTTGACACTGTCGTGTAGCCGTAAAACGTTTACATGTGGCATTCGGCCTCACCATAACATAGGAACGCACTATTAACATCTTTGATGTCTACAGGCGATGGTTGACTCTTTCATCAGGAGACCTATTTGCATTCCTAGATTTTTTAGCTGTCTGCTATCTTATGATATAAAAAATCTAAGAATTAGTAGTAGAAGTGACAAGTATAACCAATCGGTCGCCTTTTACGACCTGCCTGGCAGAACGGTAGTTGGCTAATTCTTCTAATGAGCCCGGACCAACACGGGATCCCAAGTAACCACAAGAGGTAACTTGGAATGCGAGTTCAAAAACAAAAAGAACAAGGACAAACATTTGCGTAATGAACAAAGATGCTTGTATTTCCAGGGGTGGAATTAAATAAGAATAAGTATAACTAGAAACAAGGCTATTAAGGTTTAGTCATGGAAATTTTTGTTAAATTATATTAACTATTATGTTGTTAAATCTAATTTATATTTAACAGTTATTTATTTATGTTATTTTATATCAGTAGCCTATATATATAAAGTAGTATAAGTAGTAAAAACGCGAAGCTATCAAGTTAGCAACCAAAACAAACGTTCTCTCGCAGTGTTAATAATATTTTTAATTGGTAGTTTTAGTGATACATACAAATAACTTTTAACAGTATTTGATAATATAAATAACAATTGTTAATTGTAAAAATAACTTAGTCCGGAATTTAATATGTTAATTGTTAAGTGATCCATGCTTATTAAGGCTACGTAAAAAATAATCCAAACTTATCGAACATAATGCGCATTCAACGGTAGACTTCTAAGTAATTAATTACCAGAGTGCTAAGTGTGAGTTTTTCTTTTCGCATTCGATCGTAAGCGCGTTTCGAGTTTACTAGGAATTTGTATGTGATTTGTACAGCGCCACCTAGTGGTAAACTGGGTTATCACGTTTACCACTAGGTGGCGCTGTACAAATCACATACAAATTCCTAGTAAACTCCAAACGAGCTCACGATCGAATGCTTAAAGAAAAACTCACACTTAGCACTCAGATCCGCGCAGCTTCGCCACTGAGTGAAGTACTTCTAGTAGGTCTTCAATATTGTTTTCAGCAACCTTAGAATTTGTTTTTTGAACAAAAAGTAGTCAATGTTTGACTCCGAATTTTCAACTATCTACATGTCAAATCGGCTCTGCGGTTTAGCCGTAAAATCGTAATAGACAGACTTTTTCGTTTATAATATTTGTATTCATATAGAATATAGATAGTATGAATATAATCAAATAAATAAAAAAAAAGACGTGTGGCACTCGGAGACTGCCGCGGTAAAGCTATTGCATAGCATTTTTTATCAACTTATGCAATTACAATTATATATTAATTTTATTTATGCAGTATTTTTTTTCTTTGATATTAATTGCACTTTGAGCGGGGTGACCGATAAATTTTTTTTTTCTTTTATTAAATAAATGAGATGTTAATATTGTTCAAAATATTTTTATTATCTTTCAATACATGTCGGTTCTTTAGGAATATTTAATAAACGCACTTTGTTTATTCATATTTAAAACACTTTGTACACAAATTATACGAGTACAGATATTCACTGTTGTACGTAGATGATAAATACCTATACACTTATATACTTTCTCACAAACAGCTGATTACGGTAGTTTTCCAATACAACCAATGCCACCTAAAGGCGGGTTGCTGAACTAAAGAGACAAGCGTGATATTTCAAAAAGTCATTAAAAGTTCTGGTATTTATCCATAGATGAAAAACTAAAAAGTATCACCGCTGTGCCGGTCAGAGTGGGGGGTGTTAGGTTTTTTTCGTTACGAAATTTCTGGATTCGGTCTCCACGCTCAAGGCCCGCGATAGAAGCTATGCAATAGCTTAATAAAAATAAATAATAAATCTATACATATAATAAAATACGTAGGAAGGTCAAAACTATACATTGAATATTTTTTTAAAAGAATACTTGGGACGTGATCTACAGTCGGTACCGAAGCCAAAAATATAGTTTTTAGAATTTTTGTCTGTTTGTCTGTATGTCCGGGGTAAACTCAAAAAGTACTGCATGGATTTACTTCAAATATTGTATGAATATTACTAATAGGTCGGGTCAACATATAGGCTACATATTATCACGCTATCACCTACAGGGGAGGAGCAGTGCGGAGTAAACGAAGTCCGCACTGACGAAGTCGCAGGCAACAGCTAGTAAATAAATAAACTGATAAATAAACTGCCTAAAGAACTAGTGGAATATATTACACAGAAAAATATTAAAACTATGTTAAAGCCGCACTTGCTAACTGTGAGTTTTTGTAGTAAAACTGATTCTACGTTAAATGTGTGCATTTGTGTATATGTGTGTAAGTATATATATATTCATGTGTATGCGTATGATATATATTTATTATCCTAACTTAGCGCCTTGTTGCAAAGTAGATGTTAAAGCACAAACGGATTATTTTATTTTGTTTTTTAACCGATTTCAAAAAAAGGAGGAGGTTCTCAATTCGGCCGGTATATTTTTTTTATGTATGTACACCGATTTCTCCGAGGTTTCTGAACCGATTTACGTGATTCTTTTTTTGTTTGATGCGGAATAGCTTCGAATGGGTTCCATAAAAATTTGATTCAGGTAGGCCGAGTAGTTTTTATTTTATGAACATTTTTTATTTATTTTATCTATGCCGATGTCCGAAATCAGATCTTGCAAGTAAATTTGATCCACTTCCCGGTTACCGATTGAGCTGAAATTTTGTATACGTATGTAAATTGGATGACATTGAAAACTTATTATGAGATAGACCTGATCTGATGATGGAATCGGAAGACGACAACAGGAACTCAGTAATTAAATGGTTAAAAATCGTTTAATAACAAGACTCTATCGGCTTTGAGCTCGTTTCATTCGTGTTGACGAGCACTTTGGTACTTGGTGGTAACTAGGATCTTCCAGGGTCCGATGACGAAGCCAGAAGGTGGCCATAGGAGCTCAGTAATTAAATGACAGACCTCTATCGAGTTTGGGCTCATCTGATCGAAATCGACGAGCACTTTGGTGCTTGGTGGTAACTAGGATCTTCCAGGGTCTGATGTTGAAGACAGAAGGTGACCATAGGAGCTCAGTACTTAAATTACACAACTCTATCGAGTTTGGGCACGTCTGATTCGTGTTGACGAGCACTTTGGTACTTGGTGGTAACTAAGATCCTGCAGGGTCCGATGTCAAAGCCAGAAGGTGTCCATAGGAGCTCAGTAATTAAATGACACAACTCTATCGAGTTTGGGCTCGTTCGATTCGTGTTGACGAGCACTACGTTGCTTGGTGGTAACTAGGATCCTCCAAGTTCCGATGTTGAAGCCAGAAGGTGGTCATAGGAGCTCAGTACTATAATGACACAACTCTATCGAGTTTGGGCTCATTTGATTGGTGTTGACGAGCACTTTGGTGCTTGGTGGTAACTAGTTATAAAAGGAACTACTCTTGATACAAAAGTCTTTGTTCTACGTCTGTCAATTCAGTCAGTTCAGGACGTAGACATAACTTTCATGTTGTTCCAGTTCTGAGAAGGAACTTTTCTTTTTTTTATGGTAGTCGAGCAACGGTAGCTCCACCGGAAGGAAATCAAAATGTGCTGTGGCTAATGATGTGTCTTCTTTTGGATATAACAATTTCTTACAGATTGTGCATGGTACTTCAGCATATTGACGTTCCACCACCGTATGGTTATAAAATAAAACGAAGCCTATATGGCGTCTGACGCGCTGCCGCTAGCCGGTTCTCACGTTGCTGTGCAGACTCGGTTACTGTACGGTGTCGTATTTCTCTGCTCGGCGGACTCCTTAGCTAAATGACCCTTAATGAGACCACTTCTATGAGCTTTTGGCTCGGCAGATTCGTTCGCTAGACGCTCATTATTGAGACTCAAAAGACTCATTCGCTATACGCTCTTGGATCTTATCGAGTTTAGAATTATACCGTACAAAAATTTCTTGACGTTAGCGTAATTTCATGTATGCTTTCATGGCCAACAAACGTTTTTCATGATCTTTAATAGCCTCATAAAAACGTGACATTGTGTTTCGAATAACATTTTTAAGGAGACGACTACTTTTATCCGTTCCGGTTTCTTGAGATCTATATTTTTTAAGACGCGCAGCATCTGTTGTAGGTCTACCCATAAATCATTGACAATACAACAATACACTAAAAAGTATTAAATAAAAATAACTACGTTAAAAAAACCGACTTCAAAAACTAAAATGTAAAAAATAATAAAGATTTAATATTAATTAAATACTAACTATTATTTATATGTGCTATTTACTAATAGGTTTGAAGTCGGTGCGAAGCCTTAAACAAATATTAATATTTTAATCACTGAAATGAATACGAGCAAATTAATACAATAAAATGACTACTTTAAAGATTTAAATGCGTAAATATACCTAATACAGAGTAACTAAATGTTAATATTATAAGCAGCTTCAATCAATACGAATAATAATAAAAGAAATTACTAAAATTTATTCAACAGAATTCCTAAACTAAATGGTCATGTGAATTAATGTATATTTATCAATTAAGCTAAAACGCATCGAAATTTTTAGTTTAGAATTTATACCACATAATGGTAGAATATGTTGGTAGCTTAATTTATTTTTAACAACTTGTAACACCCATATTCTTGCAAATAAATATTTTCTTTCTTTCTTTCAAAAATTTATGTATTCAAGACGTCCGCGTTCATCAACGACGTCTGCCCGCGCGTGCGTGCCAAATTGGCTTGGCACCGACTTCAAACCTATTAGTAAATAGCACATATAAATAATAGGTATTATTTAATTAATATTAAATCTTTATTATTTTTTACATTTTAGTTTTTGAAGTCGGTTTTTTTAACGTAGTTATTTTTATTATTTAGCATCTATTGTGATGAATACCTATTATTAGTACCTTATGCTATACCATATGTTTTTATTATAATTTTGTATCATTTATGTACTGATTACGTGAACTTACCCAGCACTAAGTTGTTAAACCTGCGTGGTTTTTTAGTGCTAATTTGTTGAACTTGTATAAATGTATTTTAACCAATAAATGAAAAAATATATATAGTAAATCTTGTTTCAGGTAGTGACACCAAAGGGTGTTATAGAGAAAAATTGTCGAGTGCCGCGAATATCTTGTGGGCCGGACTGGGAACATATTATTCTGGGCTCCGAAGGCTGTCTAGGAGTAGTCACTGAGGCAAGTATTGCGCGTTAATTAGTGAAATATATGTATATACACCAAAATAGGAAAACATTTTATATTATAACATGCACAAAGGGATGGTAAATATTCTTAATGGAAAGATAAACATGTATAAACTCCAAAGATGGGCATTGCCATGTGTCAAGCAGATTTTTAGTGCCACATGCTCAAGATAAACTTGGTAAAGTTAATGGGCTACTTTACCAACCCGAATACGACAGAGACCAATACTGATATTGTTGCAAGAACAGGCAAGGCAATGGCACCATACCGGAGTGAGACGTAACAGAACTTTACGCACTGTAGTTATCACGATGATAAGGGACCATCCATAAATTACGTGACACGTTAAGGGGGAGGGAGGGGGTCGACGAAGTGTGACATTGTGTAACAAAGGGTGGGGAGGGGTTTCAACTTTTGTGACTACACATTTTTTTTAAATATAATTAAACCAGCGAAATCAGTGTATAGAAACATAACTAGCGCTAAAAATTGACTTAATTTTTGATTGTGCCGCGTTAATACAATTGTGCCTCTAAAGGAATGGTATTATGCTCAATGAAATAAGTTAATTATTGTTGATTTTTCCAGTTTTAAGTACAAGATGTTTGTGCGTTCTCTTTGCTACATTAAAAACGAATTGGTATTTTAAATAGATTCCGACAAAATACACTAGCTAGGCTAGGTATTTAAAACTCAAAGGAACTAAAAGTATACTAAAACATAGATTTTTGAAACTCAAAGATTTCATAACTCTAGAATTTATTAAAAATATAACTATTTTCGTTTTTGAACAGTTTTGAACAATTTGAACAGACCGCATTAGGTACTAAGTTTAATTCTCGTGTCGAGCAATTCGAAAAATGTGTTTTTTCAATTTTCTGATAAAAAAACATTGCCCGGGATTGGATAAGTGCTCGGTTGGCGATAGGCTTGCCACCTGTCACATTACGGGGCTAAATATCTTCGGCAAATCGTGGGTGTACTTGTACCTCAACCTACCTCTTCGGGGATACGGATTTTTTGAACCGTTGTGTATTTTCAAAACGATGATCGATTTTGATCCTTTGACTCAATATTTGAGTTTTTAAATTTTGTCTTAGCTTCAAAATCGATTAGTTGAAAAATAACAAAATAAAGTCAAAAAATTTTTTTTAAATGTATGTCGTAAATAAATCCCGAACGAATCAAGCAAAGCAAAAGATTAAATAAATTAAATTTATGTTATTTAACCAGTTTCTTAAAATCAGATTTGAAAAACGTGAAGTCTTAAAGTTATTTAAAAATATGAAGAAGATTTATTAGGTTTTGGTCACGTAAGTCAGTTTCGATCTCAATTAAAACGGTTGGACTTGCATAACCGTCGGAATGATCATATTATATTGCTTTTTTAAATACGCATGATCCTTTCTCTCCATCATATTTACGTGAACGGTTTCATTACTTTTATACCCAGGGTCATATTCAGCGCTCTATATACACTAATGCCCTTTTGGTCCCAGTCCACAACATATTTGGAATCTTTTACGCTTTCAGCAATACGTCTCTGGAATTATCTCCCAAATTGTATTCAAGAGGTTCCATCAATAAATATATTTCAATCTAGAATATATAATTACAACTTTAAGGTTAACTGGTAGAATATGTCTTCAGAACTTCACCTTTTGTAAATTTTGTGTAATAAATATTTTAAATAAATAAAATTTGTTGTAAAATGCAAATTTTTTATAATTAAAAAGCAGTATGTTACAAAACTTAATTCGATTTTAAGCAGTTTTAAGTACATATTTAAAAAAATGTAAAATATTGAAAATCGACTAGTTAAAAAATTAAGCCATATCTTTCATTGCTACCTTTCATATAGCACCCTCTCTAACTACTTTTTCAGGCCGTCAAATTGTTGTTCTTATTTTAAATTTCACGCACCACTGATTTAAATATAACAATGCGATGTTTACCCACTCAGGGACGAGCATTGATCATACCGCCAACCATTATTACTTGATGGTAATATAAAACAAACTAGCTGTTTAAAGAAAACAAACGTCGTGGGGTCGTTTATGAAATACATTTTGTTTGAAGTTACGAGTCTAGAGATATTCTATGTCGATGAATTAAACACTAAATTTAAAAAGCCATCTGTGTAGATAAAAAATAAACAAATGAAATCATTATTCCAGTTTAAAATTGCAAAATATGTGACGTCACACTAGGTAGGAAGGTCTCGCAAATGTGACCAGCTGTGACAAGGACGGGGGGAGGGTCAAAAAAATCATGAAATTCGTGTGACGTAATTTATGGATGGCCCCTAATGATTTATTTGGTCAACTGTTCGCCCTTTTACCAAATACCTAGCAGAAGGGTAAATAACACTGTAGTCCGAACTGGAGCGAGACGTTGCGAAACCTGGAAATCTAGATGGTTGTGGCACGCTCGGCCAGTTGTTCGCCTTTTATTAACTACCCGGCAGATTGGCTGATAACCGGTTTAAAAAATAGTGGTTAACAGAGGCTTGTAGCGGTTTTTATAGAAGCTTTCGGTCGGAACGTATCTGAGATGAGAGCGCTTCATAAACCTAAATATACTAGATTAAGCCAAAACCCACGAACAATACGGGCACACAGTGAGGAAAAAATTTAGAGCGGCGAACATCAAATAAAAGATTTAAAAAAAAATCTCTATAAACCGAACAACAAACGATTCAAACCGTTATAATTTTGTCCCATTACATTATTTTATAAATTCAAACCTTTACTAAATGCTCCTTATAATTAATTATAATTACTTTCGCTGATTTAGAAAAAGCACTGCGACATCATAGTTCCCAATCACATAAATTGCTCTGATTGAAACAAAAAACACTTATCTAAAGCAGCGGCGAAATAACGAAACATATTTCGCGGACAAATCAATGTGCTCTCTGAGATAGCTATATCGTTTTTACGCCCTCTATATTGCAAATTTTATCGAAATCGTTAGAGCTGTTTTGAAGAAATTTATATCTCATTATATAGAATAGACAATGAGTGATTTTTTTAAACATTAAATAAATAATTATAATGTTCAGGTAACATTGAAAATTCGACCGCTACCGCAAACAGTGCGTTACGGATCCCTCGTGTTCCCCGACTGGGAATCCGGTTTCAAGTTCGAGAGGGAAGTCGCGAGGCAACGACTTCAACCCTCTAGTATACGACTCTTGGATAATGAACAGGTATGTATAGGCGAAATCAAATGGTTCACTCGAATAAAATTTCACACGAGTGAATGTTTAATTTTTCTTTTGGGACTTCTAGGGACACAAAAATGAACGTTCATTTGTTATTTTTTTTTAATATGTCGTCGACCGAAGTTGTATTCATATTCCTTTAAATTTTAATTTGTGGCTTCAAAGGCATTGATTATTTTTAAAGTTATCAAAAAACAGAAGCGTATTTTGATCCCAATTTGAACATTATTATTTTACTGCGTTCGTCTGCTACAGAACTCAAGACAAAATGACCCAATGCGAGTGAATGTTCTCTTTTAGGTTCAGACTGTCCATTTTTCATTAATTCGGGATGAAAGTGAATGATACAATGATTTTACTAGGTGGTAGAGAGTTCCGCATTGTCTCGCCCGAATCTGGTACCAGCGCCATCCTATTCCTGCCGCAATAGCATCAGTGCTAGTCGCTGTCGTTTTTCGGGTTCGAGGGTAAGGTAGCCGGTAAACTTATGCATGTGGCATTAGACCTCGCCACAAGATAGCAATGCACCATTAACACCTTTGTTGTCTATAGGCGATGGATGATTCTTTCCATCAGGAGAACCATCTGCTTGTTTTCTATCTTATGATATAAAAAAAATGCTGAGTCCACTATCTAACATTATTAGAGGATTTGATTCGATCGAAAAGCGAAAAGGATAGAAAAATGAAACGTCGGATATTAATGGATCTGAAGGATACCGCAAGGTTCAATTTTGGGCCGCTGCTTATTATTCTGTTTAATTTTATTTAGGTAACTAGTTTGTGGCTGTAAAGTTTTAGTGCTAAAAATTAAGGAAGATATAAATACCACTGTTCACGCCTCAGTTTTTTACGTAGCGGAAAATAAATATTGGTTCTATGTCGAGGCAGGCCATTTCAGTCTGCCACTGTTACTAACGTACTGATTTCTCTTAGGCAAAAAAGAGGTGGAAATCCTCATTGCAACATTAGGGTAACCTCAACGACTTTAATTTAATCACGAAGCAGACATACATACGGTTTATTTAATGGAAAGAGATAATTTTCGCATTAGGATAATGGTTCAGGTAAAAATTTATTAAGGATTAATAAATACTTGCATTATTGGAATCTTGAAAAGGATTTTTGGAATCAGAAAAATTTTAGTAATTTTATAACCACACTATATTACACTATATTATGACCTAGAATAGGACTGAATCGAATACTTTTTAACTTGGAAAAATACATCCTTTCCTTCTTATCTGATCCTGATAATCCCATCACAGAACACACGCACATACACACACCTCGGCCCACTGTTTTGGTTCGCTAACACTGCAGACCCGGATGAAGAGTTAATAACGAGGAGCGAAATACCCTCCTTATCCCACTTATCGTCTCAATACTGCTCTAAGCGAAGGTTTAGTCTCACAAGATACACCTTTATACACCCACCAAACTGAAACTCTAAATTGTTTTCGAAAATAATAACATCCATTTCGTGCGGTTTATCAAAACCTTAATAGTTCAGCGATATATGGAACGCTACCAGTATTCAGCATTTATTTGCTTTATCGAAAACAAACGATGCAAACTATTTCGTCATCTGTCACCTTGATTGCATGATGCAAAATGTTTTTCGTTTGATCGAACGTGTTAATTTCTGTATTTACTTGTCAGATTTGATAAATTCTATTAACAAAATGCTTTCGTCTCAACGTAGTCAGTGCCACCGCCCTATCTATTTCTGTTGTTTAACGTCAGTGATTATCACTGTTGTGTTCTAATAAGGTTGTTCTGATAGATAAAACACTTGTACGTTTTACATCCTTACCACATGGCTATCCATGCAAAGCAACGCAATAGCCTCAGAATTTCTCCTGCAATAGCATCGGTGCTTGTCGCTATAGTGTTCTGGTTTGGAGGGTAAGGTAGCCGGTAAACTTAGGCATGTAGCATTCCAACCCCTCCACAAGGAAAACATCGCACTATTGTTGATGTGTGTAGACGATAGTCGTCTCTTTCTATTAGCTGAACCGTCTGCTTGTTGACTTTCCTATAAAAATGTTATCAATAAATACCATTGTACACCATCATTTTCCACGTTCATCCGGGCAGGTGGTTGGGCTAACATTGATTTTTTGAAGAATAGACCTAAAAAAAATGTCTCTGCGAAAAAGAGGCACAAAGATTTAAATAGACACGATAAGGGAGTGTCATGAATAAGTGGCCCGTGCGGTCGACTAAAAGCGACTCTTTCGATCAATACGCACGGAACAAATATTCGCGAAGTTCCTTAAAGTGCTAAAATTCTATGTAAAAACGTGAATTATGTAAGTATTTTTAAAGATAATAAAAGTATATATGTATGTATTAAGATTAGAACAAAAAACTTTTTATGGAAAATTAGGAACTTTCAGGATAGTGTTCCGTCCAAAGTTCCTTCTGAGTTCGAGAAGAATTAGCTTTTTGTGAGCATTACGTACGCCAAGCTAGTTTCTTGTTAGTTCTCTTTTTGTGAGCATTACGTACCCCAAGTTAGTTTATTTCTATACTTTATTATTATGAATTAGGCTATTTATAATAATAAAGTATTGGTTTAAATTAGGTTAGTGGAACAGTATAATTGTCTCTATCATAAGCGACGCCATAAGATAATATGCAACAGTACTTGTATCTTGTCTCGTTCGTGATGGTCCAATAAAAAAGTTCAATTGTTTTCCATCGTACGTTTCGATCTTTCATTTCGACTGGCACCTTTCCATGGCTCTTACGGGACTACGCTGGTAGAGATCGAAGAAGCAAGAAGAAGTCCTCTGTTCTCCTTCGACCGTACTGCACAGTTCGCATGTCTGCAATGCCTAATATAACCTTACGGATGTGGTTTTGCGTGCTCGACGATCAGCAACAAACTATTAACAACTTTACATCTTTATGACAATAGCCATCTTTTCCCATCAGTAAAATAATCTAATATTAATGAGATATTATTGACGCTATTATTCTGGGCTCCTTTTGAAGACTAAACTACATTATTTTCTGCTCTCTGGCTGAGCACTTTGCTCACACAAAAAGCTCGATAAAAGCGTTGAAGGTTTTTTAGACCAACTACCTAAGTTTTTTTTAACCAATCGGTCATTAGTTACCTATTAATGACCGATTTGATGGGTTAACCACATCATTGAATTTTATACCGTTGGCTAATTGTAGATACACTAATTGAACCTCTGCTTATATAATATTTAATTATAAATTACAAAAAAATCGTTTCAGTTTGGATTTGGACACGCACTCAAAACTGAATCATCATGGGCGTCAAATATAGTGGATGGTCTAAAGAAAATGTATCTAACGAAAATCAAAGGATTTGATTTGAAGAAGGTCTGTGCCGTCACCCTTCTAATAGAAGGTACTGCAGAGGAGGTGGCTGATAGGGAGAGGAAACTCAACAACATCGCGGCACAGTTTGGAGGTATACCGGGAGGTGCCAAGAATGGAGAGATCGGATACACGCTGACATTTGTAATCGCGTATTTGAGGGTGAGTGTGTTTTAAATTGTTTTTGAAGATTCATACGAATGTTCATCAGATAAATTGCGTTTTGGTCTAACGGTTATCCTATGCGGTGCAGATTATGATATACTAAGTTTTTCGTGGTCACATCTTTGTAATTTGTAATCTCAGTTGCAGCTTTGAGTTCACTGGTTCTCGAATGAAATAAGCGATAACTATTGGTATAAGGATTGTCAGCCTCGTAGCCTAGGGGCTAGCCTATTCGGCTCAGATCACAAGTACCCTGGTTCGAACCCGAGTCTGGGAAAAGTATTACCATTGTTTTTTCGAGGATTTCTCAAAAATGCAAAATCTCAATTTTACGCGGGACGTATCGCCGCTGTTTTGGTTTAGACTTCGGATGAGCACGTAAAGCTGTAGATCCCGGATTCCGCTAGAAATAGGCAATAATCATTATCATCACTAATTCCATCATCAACTAATTTAGAGCAAGTTCTTGTCGCGTGCAGCGTCTATTTGACTGTGTAACTTCCTCCACATTTCTCTATCCAATACCGCTTCCTTAGTCGGTGATCCCCAACACGACATTTATTTTTCCTTTAAAATTTTGTGATGTATAATTTATCCTTCGCGTTATGGCGTATAACCTTATATAGAAGTGAAATCTAAACTCTTACACAGAAAAAAAGAAGCTACCTGGAAGCCTATGAAATGTGGTGCTGGAGGCATGGAAAAGATAAGCTGAGCGGAGATGGTGACCAACTAAAAAGCGTCAAAGAGAATAGACGACACGCAGAGCCTGATAAGAATATTGGAGGACCGTAGAAAAAAGATGATAGGCCACCTAATACGATACTATATTTTTATTAACAATATCATGGAAGAAAATATAGAAGGAAAGCGAAATAGAGGAAGACCAAAAAACCAGTGAAACGTGAGGAATCGGAATGTCTGGTTAAGTCGGTCTATCCCGCAAAGGTACCCAGGGTGATGATGTTGTCTTAATAAATATAAATTACATGTCACGTTGTTCGTCCGCTTTGGATTCTTAAACTACTGAACTGATTTCAATGAAATTTTGTAGATATCTACTGTTTGGTCCAACTCAAAAGATAGGATAGTTTTTGTCTCAATTAAATTTCAAGTACCCCCACCAAAATATTTAAATACAAGTAATTTATTTGTATGGGCAAACAACGTTTGCTGGGTCAGCGAATTGTCATAGTTATAAAAATCACCACTCATCTTGTTAACCAACGAACTATGATTTTTTTAAATGTTAATTTTGAGTTTTGAATTCTGAATATTAACATCAATGTATGTCAATTTCCAGGATTTGGCGCTAGATTACGGCATAATCGGTGAATCATTCGAGACGTCAGTGTCGTGGGAGCGCACGCTGGCGCTGTGCCACAACACCAAGCAGCGGATCCACCAGGAGTGCGCGCGCCGGGGCATCACGCACTACCTCGTCTCCTGCCGCCTCACGCAGACGTGAGTACCACACACTACGCCAACGGGGGGCATCACCCCTCAGCCAGGGCTCTAGGTATGGATTCATTAGGATTAAATAAGGAATAGGGCCTATCTTGACTGACCCTCAAATATATGACCCCCAGAACCGAAATCTGTGAAAAAATGTCGTGTTGGGGAAATTGAAAAATCTTACATATTATAGTTAACGTGTAAAATAACTGTTAAAGCAAAGCTGGGTATAGCAATCGCACTGTTAATATAATTTAACAATAATTTCCATGCCTACGGCACACTCCAGCCAAACCAAAGCAGATCATTCGAAAACACTCAATACTTACTTTAAGGCTATTGAAATGTAGTGCAAAATTGAACAGTACGCTTGCTCGACTATGGACAAGCGTCGTATGTTTTTTGATGTGTAACATTTTTATCTCTCACTTTCCTTCAGGAATTTCACAAATTTCAAACTGTGCGAGTGATCTCGTAAAACACAGCGGAAGTTTGTAACAGAAAACGGGCGTTATTTGAATTAA
The DNA here is from genome assembly GCA_036924255.1 of Apodemia mormo. NCBI lineage: Eukaryota > Metazoa > Arthropoda > Insecta > Lepidoptera > Riodinidae > Apodemia > Apodemia mormo. The sequence goes on along the minus strand of JAUPFN010000010.1, from coordinate 8,267,239 downwards.
CTAATGTGAAATGTATTTGAATAGAATTAGTGGGCACTATCTGAATTAACTAATGAGTACGCACGATGATAGTCATAAAATTGCTATCACTACATAGTATAAAAAAAGTCGTTTTCCGCTGTCTATCCCTATGTATGCTTACATCTTTAAAACTACGCAACGGATTTGATGAGGTTTTTTTTAATAGATAGAGTGATTCAAGAGGAAGGTTTAAACTTTATATGTATAACATTTTATGGGAAAACAACGTTTGCCGGGTCAGCTAGTAGTTTAATAACTGGTCAAGTTTAATGCGGCTAAGACCATGCATGTCTATTCTCCGTTAAACGAAGTCCATTCCACCCATCTCCGTCTTTTCAGGCTGTGTCCGTGCCGATAACTGACCACCTCGAGCTCCTTGGTATCACCTTAAGGACTGCTCTCAACTTTGGTTCGTACATCGAATCGAAAGCCCAAGTTGCCTCAAAAAAGCTTGGTATTCTGGCTAAAGTGAGACAGTATTTCAGCCCGGGACAGTTGCTCGATCTTTATCAAGCACAAGTCCGTTCGTGCATGGAATACTGCACTCAGCTCTGGAATGGATCTGCTAAATACCAGCTGGAGACGCTTGAGGTGATAGAGAGGCGTGCCAAGAGGCTCATAGTGGCTAGTCTATCGGTTTTTTTATCGGATTCACTTTGGAGAGTGCGCTGCGGAATTGCACGACTAAATTCCGCCATCCCCATTTTTCTATCGATCGTCGAAGCGCACAGATACTAGGCATCGCCGTATGGTGGACGTTCCACGTACTCGGACAAAGCGGTTTGACTCGACATTTTTGATCCAAACCGCAAGGGACTGAAATAATTATGCTTCCTGAGTCTGTGTTCTCCGAAGGGTACAACCTGAGGATCTTCAAGAGAAGAGTAGGTACCTTCTTGGGAAGAGTGTTCCATCTTAGGCCGCAACTTAGCTTACCATCAGGCGAGATCGTGGTCAAGCGCTTACCTATCGATAATAAAAAAAAACTTGTTTGTTAAAAGTTACTCATCACATTATGTGAATATTATAAGGCTCGCTTGTTGTTTATTATTTTTAAATTATAGATAGCAAACAAGCACATGGGTCTCCTGACAAAAGGACACTATCCCTATAAAAACCAAAGATGTTAATGGTACGTTGCGATATGTATAGCGGGGTCTTAATGTGGCTGTCCTGATGGAAAGAGAAAATATCGCCTATAGACACCAAAGGTTTTTTGAAAAAAAATAAGATTGAAAAAATATTTGCAAGAGTATGGGTGTCACAAGTTATTAAAAATAAATTAAATTACCATCATATTCTACCATAATATGATGCGCAAACATTTGAATTTAGGTCGATTTTCTTATAATTACTACTACTAATGGTGCGTTTGCGGGTCTTATTGCCACATGCATAAGTTTACCACCTACCTTCACCACCAAACCGGAACACGACGGTGACAAGAATTGATGCTATTGCGGCAGGAATATGTAATGCAGTGTTACCATACCTTGGCGAAATGTTGCAGAATTTTATCACCTAGTAATCACGATGGTAGTGACACATAACTAACCGTTCGCCTTTTACAAACTGCCTGATAGAAATCAGATGGTCTAAATATGCAGGCCGGACCCCCTTATTCCGGCCCATCACGGAGACTATTGAAATACAGTGCACGCTGGCACGAATATGAAGACCTTCGTATTTTAAAGTACATTCAGTTTTACACTCCGAGCTCCTTTGAAGAATAGACCAACTGCCGTTCTGCCAGGTAGGTCGTAATAGGCGGCTGATTTGCTATACGTGTCACTACCATAGTGACTACTACGTGGTAGAGCTCCGCAACGTCTCGCCCAGGTATTTGGTACCACTACCTTACCTATTCCTGCCGCAATAGCGTCAATGCTTGTCATTGTCGTGATTCGGTTTGGAGGGTAAGGTAGCCGGTTAACTATACATGTGGCATTAGACCTCGCCACAAGATAGCAACGCACAATTAACATCTTTGGTGTCTATAGGCGACGATTGACTATTTCCGTCAGGAGACCCATCAGCTTGTTTGCTATCTAGTGATATGAAAAAAAATCTATTCCAGTAGTCTCACAGTTAATATTTTAGTGTTCTCAGAAAATACTCTGTTCTGTTTTTGGTGGGGCTGACCTTTACATTACTGTTTTGATTTTAAAACCACATCGTCCCCGCTTTCCGCTACGTATGTAGATAAGAAAATTAGGTACTGATTTTGCTCCGATTTTCGAAAAATGAGTTTTCACCAGATCTCCACGATTTGAGGTCCTACAAACATTTTCAAAATTTTTCACGAAGACATCAGTATTTTTGTATGTATGTATGAATGTGTGTATCTAAACATTCCATAATTTTTGAACGGCTTGACCGATCGAAACGCGGTTGATAGCATTCAATTGGATTTTCCCTTCTTCCTGAAAATTTGAATCAATTTGGTCTAGGAGATTTTGATAAATTAAAAAAAAACTACAAAAAAATTTGGTGAAACAGTATTTTTTATATAACTTCCAAACTAATGAAACGATTGAGTTTAAGTTCAAATCAGCTCTTTTCCTACAAAAAAAACTGCGTCCAGATGCATAATTTGTATCAAAACCGCTTTATTTGATCGGGAGAATTATCGTTGAACAAAAATTTTAAAAAATATCTCGACATAGCTTTCGACTTTTTACAATATTTTAAAACTTAAAAAACTACGTCTAATGCACATTCAAAATTCAAAATCGAATTAATTTTGCAAAAGTTAGGTACATGTTTTTAAATATTAATATTTTGTTATTTACAGAAAAATTAATAAATATTTTTAAAATAACTTTCAAGTTGAATTAAAAAATCTAATCAGCTTTTCTCTCTAAAAACTGCGACAAATTCTGTAAATTGAGTCAAAATTTATTGATTTATTTGGGATTTATTAATAAAGAAATTTTTTGAAAAAAACTTCGACGTTTTTTAGCGTATAGATTACGTAGCTAAGAAAACATTTTAGAGCCCAAAAATTACGTTGAATGCCATTCAAAAAATTAAAATCGATCGTCGTTTCCAAAAATACAATTTTAAAAATAATATTACTGTCTATTGTAAGTGTTTAGCGGTAAGTTTCAGGGATGGTCTGCAGGGTGAGAGTAGAGCACTACCTCAATGCACCGCTTATGAGCCATAAAATTAATTTACAATAATTTATACTTACAATAAATTTCAGATACGACGCCGGCTGCTGCATATATTTCTACTTCGCGTTTAGATGCGACGACTTCATCGACTCCGTGGCCATTTACGAGGAGATCGAGGAGGCGGCCAGGGATGAGATCATCGCTTCTGGAGGTATGTTATACCAGGCATGGAGAATAGAGAAGAAGTATCCTTCAAAATGCATCCAATACTGGTCGCATCACCGTCGCATAAGAATTTATAGAAAAAAAGCGTTCAAAACTCTTTTAAATCGTTTCCAGTAAACTATGCCAACAGCGCTAAAATCGTTAAAACAAGTTTCAGTAGCTTCGGAGGGGGACTCAGCTGGTCCAGTTTAACCCCAATAAGTCAAGTTTGCGCGTATACCGCTTAAAAATCACACTTTGTCGTATCTCCTCGTTTTAAAGTACTTCCTCGACATCCTCAACCAGTATTGAAATACTTGGAGTCGACATATTGAGCGACGTTCAGTTCCGCGGTCACTTGGGCTAAATTAGCCTCTAAAAATCTGGGTCTTCTCAGCGGGGCCAGACATCACATCACATCGCCCCATCACCTGCTGCTTTAAGAGAGTATTCGATTCGCAACGTCATTTTTTTTCCAGTGCAGTATCGTAATAATGCAAGCAGATTATTCGAAGGATATTACAGTTTTCGAAGGATATTACAGTTTTTGCAAGATTAAATCTTGATAATTCGATTTACCGCAGGTTCAAAATTCGATCGGCAAACGATTGCGCCCGAGGATTTATAGTGTTTTTAAAATAATTCGTCTAAATAAATAAGATCATATGACGAACTGAAAAAAAAACAGTATATTGAGCATTACTTTAATTCACATTTTAAATATTTTAGGTTTCTATTGAAATACTTACTGATGGAAAAAGAATGTTAAAGTTAACTGATTTTTCAAAGTTTTAATATTATTCTTTAATATCTAATATTTTCGTTATTTTGGCTCTGTGTTGCACTTTAAGACCACATATCCTGTTGGAAAAATGCATAAAATAAAATATTATGGCACATTACAATGGTTGTATTCGTCCTCAAAGATAACTCTGACGCCTATTTTCGTAAAACGTTATGAAATGTTTATCTTCGTTTTAGAAAACCGTTATCAAAAATTATATTCTTGCTCTGTAGTGCAATAAATCAAAACTTAATCTTGCAAAATAGTTATCTACTCACATTATTACGATATTGTTCTAGAACAAATAAATAAAATAAAATAAAAACATGACAAACATGAAGTTTTCGTTGCGAATCGAATACACGCTCTTAAGGCGCTAATCCAGTCTCATATAGATTTATGGGCAGAGGCTTCTCAGTACTAGCTCCTTCCTTTTGATCGCATTCAACGTCTCGAAAGTCGATTACAGGACTATTTTAAACCGGGTTGATTTTTTGGCATTACGTAGATATGTGACATTATTTTGCATTATTATCTATCAAATCTATTACGGGGAACGTTCAGAATAACTGTTTGAATTAATCTCTACACCGATTTTCACCATCGGACATCGCGACAAAATTCAAAGTTTCATCTTCACCATCTCTAACTCTGAAAATCGACAACTGTGTGATTTTCGAAGCACTTTTTGCCCTGCACTACTCCTCTGTGGGGTCAATTTTCGGCAAGGGTTTTGCAGATCGGATATGCCTTAGGGAACTTAAAAGAGCTTACTCATTCTTAAAAGGCCAGCAGCACAACTGCAAGATCCCTGATAGTGTAGCTGTCCATTGGCGGCAGTAATCACTTACCATCAGGTGAACCTTCTGTCCGATTGTCCCCTCTTCTATAAAAAATTATACATGTGTGTATATTATAATGTATGTCAAATAAATATAGTGTGTGTAATGATTATTCTTATTAATTTAACGTATAATTAATGCTTATCATATAAAAATATTAGCTCTTTGAACTCTTGCGCAATGTAAACTTTAACTGTGCTACATTTTATACTCCATCGTTCAAGGTATTGTTTTAAGAAAAGGCACAAAGTTTTTGCTTCACATATTAAAATATTTTGTACTGCAATTTACCCTGCGATATTTATATATTTAATGTATTTTTAGGTTCAATATCCCACCACCACGGTGTAGGTAAACACCGCAAGAAATGGTACGTGGACACCGTCAGTGAACCAGGGAAACTCCTCTTATTGGCTGCGAAGGAAGCCTTAGACCCTGACAATATATTCGCCCTGGGCAATATGGCCTTTGACCAGTACAAACCTAAGTCTAAAGCTAATTCAATTAGAAGTAAACTATGAAGTAAGATGAAAAAGGGTTATTTTAGAATGTCATATTAATAGGTTCAAAGTGGGATCTAGGTCAATATTAAGGAAGAGACCCGTCTCAATCTTGGCATAAATAGAAAATTAAGTACCAATTTTATCTTACATGCAATGTCATTAACTGTTTGTATGACATTCAATGTAAAATCAAATTGATTCGCATCAATGGATACGAAGAATAATATATTTATAACTCGTGGTTAAAGAAAGAATCTGAAAATAGCTGCTGGTCTCATGCTATCTCGCTCGCATGATCACTCTGTCTAAACTCGCGCAGCGTCGTACTGAGAACAAAAAAACAGTCTCGATTAGCATCTAATCTAATTAGATTATTTATAATTATTATTATTATTGTTATTATTATTATTATGAAAAGAGATTATTTTTCTCGGTGCTTGAAAGCGGCCGGTTTATTATACTATTTACGGATGCTAACCAAGTAAACAGTATATTTATTTATTTAATGTTCTTGAATTATGTGGCTGATCGTGCATGTTTCATTTTCTGACATTTGTAGGAATTTTCTAACTATTCGACAAGTATTAAGTATAGCTGCTTTTTGTAATGTAATGTAAATGTGTGGATTAAGGTCTAGCTGCTTAAGGCTCTGGAGCAAGTGGCGAGGTATTACGCCTGTGGTAGAGAGCACAATTGGTACTATAAACACCTTTGTCTGTTTCCAGATTCTTAAAACTTCATCTTTTAAGTCTGTATACTTGTGTAATTTTTCTGTTATTGTTTTGGTCATATTATGAGTGTTTGGTACATCGATGTCAATTAAGTAAGTGATTTTATTTATTTTGTCTATTAGGGTTATGTCTGGTCTATTGCAGTGAATCGTTTTGTCTGTTAAGATGGCACGGTCATAATACATTTTGTGAGTTGCATTTTCCAGGATAGTCTTAGGTTTATATTTGTAATATGGTGTGTTGATATCATGTGCTAGTTTAAATTTACTGGCGATGCTTTTATGAATTATATTTACAATTTGACTGTGTCGATGGGTATAATCGGTTTGTGAGAGACTGGGACAAGCACCAGTAATATGTTGAATGGTTTTGGAGTGCAAACGACATTTCCGACATTTATCATCTGTGATATTTGCGTCTTTTATAATGTATTAATTATTATTATTATTGTCTCTTTATTTACATTTTTCCTCTTATTTTACATACATTTATAATTATAATATTAAAAAAAATACAATATTATAAAAATAAATATATAAAAATAGGTTTCCTCCGACGGGAGCCTTGCAGCTAAGCCGCCGGTGGTCAGGGCGACAGAGAAAGAAACCTCCTCACAATACGTGCCGTTCCTAACACTGCCGCCTTCTGTATCTGGCCCTTGATCCAGAACTGTAGGGAGAGCTTTCGTAGGTGTTGGTCGAGACTCTTCGCTACTAAACCGTTTACAGAAACAGCTATCGGGACAATTATTGTTGACTCCACACCCCACATGTCGGTAATCTCGTGAGCTAAGTCCAAATACTTAGATAGTTTTTCTTTTTCTGCTTTCACGAGGTTATCGTCATGCGGGATTGTGATATCAACAATAAATGCCCGGCGCTCCATTCGATCTACCAATACGATATCGGGCCTATTTGTGATAATAGTCCTGTCCGTGATGACAGATCGATCCCAGTAGAGCTTAGCACGGCCATTCTCTAGAACTGACTCCGGTGCGTACTTATAATACGGCACTTCAAAACTTACCAGACCATATCGAAGAGCAAGTTGTTGATGAATAATCTTGGCCACTTGATTGTGTCTGTGCAAATACTCTCCATTAGCAAGATGAGAACAACCGGAAATAATATGCCTGATGGACTCACCAGGACGGTGACACACTCTACATATGTCGACCGTGCCATCCTTCATGATGTATTTCCGGTAATTATTCGTCTTGACAACTTCATCAGCAATTGCACAGGCAAATCCTTCAGTCTCTCCAAAGAGGTCACCAAATCGTAGCCAGGCAGTGGACGCCGGTAAATCAATATCAGGCCCATAAAGAACCCGATAGAACCGTCCATGTAACTCCTTGCTTTTCCATACGTTCAAGCGGTCCTGAATGCTGAGTACCACTGGTTTGTGCCAGTTCTCTTTAGCTAAGGAGAGCGGTGTTAGACCATTATCTACTGCAACAACATCACGATGCATTCCACATTCGACGTGGAGGAAATATTCCCTAAGATTATACACCTCACGATTATGTAGGTTTTTGGCATTAAGAAAGCCGCGACCCCCAAATTTTCGTGGGATATATAATCTCATTACTGATGAACGTGGATGGTGCATGCGATACATTGTCAGTAGTTTACGGACCTTACAGTCCAGAGCGTCCAACTCAGTTTGAGTCCACTTTAGTATGCCGAAGGTGTACACAAGCAGGGGCATCACCCAGCTGTTGAATGCACGCACCTTATTACCACCGGCAAAAGACTTTTTAGAACTTTTGTCAGACGGCCAAAGAAACGCTCAGTCACCAACTGCTTAATGTCCCCATCCTGTATACCTAAGCACTGCGACATACCAAGGTATTTATAGGTTTCGGTTTCAGAGAGAGATTTGAAAGACACTGTCTCCGAGAGTTGTAAATTTTCGCTGTTCAGAACTCGGCCTCTCTGTACATGTATGACCCCGCATTTATCTACACCAAATTCCATTCTGATATCATTACTAAACCTTTGCGTAAGGTTGAGCAATGACAACAAATCAGGTTTATTGGATGCAAAGAGTTTAAGATCATCCATATACAAGAGATGAGAAATGATTTCACCCTCTCTACGAAACCGATAGCCTACCTTTGAATCCCTAAGTAGAGCACTTAAGGGATTCAAAGCCAAGCAAAACCATAAAGGACTCAAACTATCACCCTGGAAAATTCCACGCTCTATCCTTATAGGTTGAGAAATACAAAAACTCTCACCACCCCTAGGAAGACAGAGAGTCGTGGTCCATTGCCTCATACATGAGCGTAGGAAATCGCATAGAACTGTATCAACTTTGTACAGTTCCATCACTCGTAACAACCATGAATGAGGCACTGAATCATAGGCTTTCTTGTAATCAATCCAAGCGGCGGCGAGACCCTTTCTATTTCTACGAACTTGATGATTAATGGCCATGTCAATGAGGAGTTGCTCTTTAGTACCACGTGACCCAGCCCTACATCCATTTTGAGCAGGATCTAAAATGTTATTTGTATAAAAATGTTGATTTAATTTTGATCTCAAAATGGAGGTAAGGAGCTTGTAAATTGTAGGCAAGCATGTGATGGGTCTAAAATTCTTCGGATCTGTGGTACTATCAGATTTGTAGAGCAGAAAGGTGAGTCCTGTTGTCATAAAAGATGGGAGGTACCCGGATTCAATAGCTTCCTGGAATTGTTCAGCTAAGAGCTCGTGTGAAGATTGCAACCATTTCAACCAGAAATTATGCAGTCCGTCTAGTCCTGGGGATTTCCAGTTGTGAGTAGAACGAACTGCTTCTCTCACATCTTGGGGCGTTATACTTATAGACGCCATGGGTTGCAATAATTCGCACGAGCGCTCAACTACTCTCACCCATTCACCATTGATATGATTGACTGGCACAGACCAGATATTTCTCCAAAATGAAGACATTTCTTGAATATCCGGTAGTTGCCCATCAACCATCCTAGTAGCGGGTTCCTCCCAACTTCTATACACCTTTCTTTGATCACTTCGGAAAATTCGATTCTGGTTAAACCTGTTTACCCGTTCTTTGTATCTACGAATACGGTTTGCCCACGCACAAACTTTCTGCTTTAGATAGTCTATACGGTCTGAGACACAAGTCATATAGTCCTGTGGCTTACACCTGTACCGGCAAAGGCTTGTGTCACAAAACGCATAACCTTCGGTCGGATGTTTCCTGATCTAAAGCAAATTAGCTTACCAATGATAGCTCTAGTGGCACTGATACGCCGTTCAATTCTCTTCTGCCATGCAGGTACATCTTCAGTGGACCGTATAACCCTGTCAGATACTGGAAATCTGACATGAGCGATACGGCACGCTGTGACACCCGCACAATAGAGGATTGAATGTGTATCAGCTAGATTTTGGCTAGATCGTAAATAAGAATCTAGCATGCCATCTAAAGCCATCACTAGTGCCATATTGCGTTTGTGTGTGGGAAAACGTGGTAGTCGCGGCCTTTCACAAATCGGCATAGATTTAAATTCAAGAATCGCATCTTCCAAAGTCCTCCTCAATTGCTCTAATTCGTGGGTACTTACGTTTGTAGTCTCAACGTCCACCACATCATAAATTTCATCCGCCAGCCTTATCTCTGGAGGAACACTCGGTGACTGAGTTCGCGGCTGAATTTGATCGGTGGTGGACGTGAAGACAACTACTTCGGAGCGAAGACGGTCAAGTGTAGCTGCATCCAACGCACGGTTGCGTTGAATGAACCGCACCTGATCCGATAACCGTTGCGTCGACACGGTTAGTTCCGGTTCAAGGACCTGAAACAGAGGCAGCAAACGGGATCGCCATGCAGTGAGGTTAGTTCCTCCCTCTGTCGCCCCATAGTACGCTCGCATGACATTTTCGTTTATTGTTCGCGTCCATCTCATGCGGCGCACTGCACGACCGACGGCGGGGACCGGATGCGGGGCGGGTCGTCCTGCTGGTCCCAAGCGCGGTGGCGGTGGCCTCCCTCGGCGCGGCGCAGGCGGTCGGCGCGGCGCTGGAGGCGGCAGCTCGTCGTCACTGCTCAACGCATCGTGTTCTGGAGGGGTTGTATACTCCTCCTCAGACGACGCGGAGCCACTGGGTGCGACGGGCTGCGATATTGGGCGTGCGTTCTCGTGTGTAGCCTTCCTCGATCTTGTTATCATATTTTATTTGCCATTGTCTTTAGTATTCTTCTTAGTATTTGTCTATATTTCACTATACTGTCACATTCTGAAGTAGATAGGTGGATATATATATTTGCTTAAAATTATCATATTTATTTTTGTATTTTGTAGCCACTTTTTATTAAATTCAAGGATAAAATTATATAGTAAAAATATTAAAATATATTTAAAAATATTTGACAAATAAAAACATGACACGTTCCGTCAAACATCAAGGAGGTTATTATTATTATTATTGTTATTATTATTATTATATAATCTCGGAAACGGCTCTAACGATTTTTATGAAATTAAGTAAGCAGTTTGTTTCCGGGGCGATAAATCGATCTAGCTTGGTTTCTTTTTAGAAAACGTTGTTTTTACAAAAAAAAATACCGAGCACATTTAATAAACTATTTTTAAGATGAATTGATTTTCGTTTATCACTTTTGAAACTTGACAACCAGTTTTGCTGACGCTCCTATTCCTAGTCGCCGCCATTTACAAATTGTTTCTTTATCCGCGCAGCTTATACCACGGCCGTAGCTAGAGGGGTTGAAAACCCTCTTTAAATTGAAATATAAACTCTTTTCAACACCTTATAGACATTTTCAATAAGATTCAAAAAATACCAGACCGAATTTTTTAAGTAATTATTATTTACATTGACTCCAATAAAAATCACGGCCCTGATTAACAGCTTGTACATAATTTAGTTATTTATAATAATATTTATGTTAAAGAAGAAGAACAATTTTTAAGAAAAATTGGTGAGTGGTGTCTAAAATCAAAAGCGTCTTGAAAAATAAAATCTTACCTACTATATTTATTTATCTTTCACATTTATTTATCTTAAAATAAATTAAAAAAACACAAAGACATCGTGGAACGAAATTCCTTTCACTTTACAGGTTGACTGGTAAAATACATGGAACTAATAAAAATATAAATGAGGTCGTTCCAAATTAGGTGAACATATTTTAACACAACGTTCAGTACATCTAACCAAAGACATCCAGTTAAATAAGAATGTGATTCAAAGGATTAAAACTTTTTGATTTTTACGAACAAAATAATTTTTTCTCATAACCATTTACGCCTTTTTGTTGTAAACCGCCGATGGGAATCCATGGCCATATGGAGGGCTTGTTTCCAACAGTATGGCTCGGCTTTCAGTTGTAAATAACCACAAAGTGGATTATTTTATGCAAAAAGTGGTAAATCGTTATGAGAAAAAAATATGTTGTTTGTAAAAATCAAAAAGTTTTATACCCTTAAATGGCGATCTTAGAAATAAGATCACCTATTTCGGAACGACCTTATATAACAAAAAGATATTATTGCTTAACTACACAGTAAACCTCAACGAAATTAGTACAGCACCATACTTTTTAAATATTATTCAAAAAGTATGGTCCCGCGCGAGTGCTATCAAGTCTAGTCATGAGCACGGTAAATCACTTTTTGTAAACAATGTATTTCAGTCACGTGTCGCAGTTCATTTGTAAGTTTTGTCGTTACACAAACTGTGCCGTCATTTTATTAACACAAACATTTAATAATCCCCTCCACTCCTTTCAGTCCTCGTTTCGATTCTGCCCGCTCCAGTCGAAATACGAAAAAAAGGCGCGAGATTTTAAAATGCCTGTGCGACTGCCGCACGCCTGTCTAATCTTCCGATTTCAAAATACTTAACAAATGCGACAAACGCCAGTCGGATGTTAACCCCAAGGAACTTATATACGATTACTAGAATTATTACGAAGCAATAATTGAAAAATAAAAATGCACTTTATTTCGTTACTAATAAAGATGACATTTGTTTCTTACATATCGAGAGGAAAAACGCAAGAGCAATTCTGAGCAAGACAACGACAAGAGTGGATGTTGTCCCTTTCTTGCAATTGCCAGCGTAAATAAAACTACCTGATGGTAGATTTTTATCTATTCGGTAATTGTTAAATCCCTTTTATTAGCTTTTATACATGTCGATAAGTACATTAGCATGAAATGTATTGTAATTAACACAATGAGTTCTAAAATATGTGCTTATTTTAATTATTACGTAATTACTTATGCAATGCAAAACCTGTTTCTCAAATTAGTAGAATTACTTAGTAGTAATTTGCAAACTACGCATGGCCGCACTTACCCGTACCCGTACCCGACCCGGTGGTTTCCATCAGTAGACCCATCTGCTTGTTTGCTATCTTATAATATTAAAAAAAATGCCAATATACCAATTTCGAACCGATACAAGAAAAAACGCCTAATTTTATTATAAATGCAATGTCATCAACTTTTAACGTGCGTCGTTTTTAGGCTTTTGCAGTCAACGTGTACCAAGAGGATTACACTTCTGTATTTATACGTATACGTAGATACGGATACGTAATAGTATAATTCACGGATTAAATGGATACGCCTTTCAAAACAATTCTTAGTTTGTCAGTGTAGCTTGCAATTACATACAGACTTAGACTACTTACCAATGAAATTATTTTAAGGGTAATTTTTAAACCTTGTCATCTCATTCGGTACGATAAAACAGTACAACATGGTTTATTTCTATTGTTTCACATGCATGAAATTTGTGACAGTAATAGGAGCGTTTGTTAGTAGGCGCGGCGACACGTTTCCTTCCCAATGACTTGTCCATTAGTATTCATATGGTCTGTGGTGTAATTATATTACGTAGTGAATATCTGTAGGGCTACTCTTGAAAACCGATTTCAATTTTAAATGAATATTTAATGAATTTTGAAGTATTTCGTACTGTGGACAACTATATTCAGTTATTGGGTTCGGCGACAGCGTCACACGGATTTCGAAATTTTTTGAAACTACTCATTTTTGCTTTTATTCGTTATTTTGTTTAAAACGGTACTTAAAATTTCCACTTGTAACACTAGCTTGACGTGTAATGATGACATCTATTTCCAATAATTAGGTCGTTACTTTATACCGAATCAATGTGGGCAATATTGGTTTCAAGAGTACCGTTTTTTGACGATATTCGAAACTTATTGTTTTTATCAATATTGGTTAAAGATTTATATTGTTTTCAAGAGTAGGCCTGCTGATCCGTGTTAATCTCTATCTCCCCGTGTTGGCGCGGGCTCTCTTTTGAAGAGTAGACCATTTGCCGTTCTGCCAGGTATAGGTTGTAAAAGGCGACCGATTGGTTATACGTGTCGCTGCCATCATCATACCAAGTGGTAGAGTTCTACAACGTCTCACCCAGGTCTTTAATACCACCATCCAACCTATTCCTGTCGCAATAGCATCGGTGCTTGTCGCTGTTGCATCCGGTTTGGAAGGTAAGGTAGCCGGTTAATTTCTGCACGTGGCATTAACATCCCAACACATGGATAGCAACGCACTATTTAATATCTTTGGTGTCTATAGACGATGGTTTCTTTTTCCATCAGAAAAGCCATTACTTTTTCGCTACCTATTGATATAAAAAACCTTTTTTTTATATCATAAGATAGCAAACAAGCAGATGGGTCTCCTGATGGAAAGAGTCACCCATCGCCTATAGACACCAAATATGTTAATAGTCGTCGCTATCTTGTGGCGAGGTCTAATGCCTCGTGTATAAGTTTACCAGCTACCTTACCCTCTAAATCGGAATACGACAGTGACAAGCACTGACGCTATTGCGGCAGGAATATGCAATGTGGTGGTAAGAGACCCGGGCGAGACAATGCAGAACTCTACCACCTAGTAGCCACGATGGTAGTGACTCACACAGCCAATCGGGTGGCTTTTATGACCTGCCTGGCAGAACGGCAGTTGGTCTATTCTTCAATGGAGCCCGGAACCAACACGGGGAACAACACCTAGAGCCTAATTTTATGTCTATTCTAAAGTAACCGCCTTAAGCTGTTCGCATCCACACAGTAACGTTGGAATCAGCACAGAAATAACCATTATGTATAGCATCCATCTTAGTTTAATCGATTGTGTTGTAATTTAAATGTGGACGATTTGTTTAACAACCCTAATACATATGTTTCTGCTCCATAAATATCCTTCACAATTTATTCCACTGGCATTGTCTAGTATTGTGTGTGTGTGTGTGTGTGTGTGTGTGTGCGTGTGTGCGTGTGTGTGTGTGTGTGTGTTTATGCTTGAAGAAGGCTCGATAGAGAGCCGGGATATCGCAGAAATTATCATAATATATTAGTCTATATATCTATAAAAGAGAAAGTGTGTGTGTATGTTCCGTATAGGCTCCGAAACGGCTGGACCTATTTCAATGAAACTTTCAGGGAATCTCCAGATTGACCTGGCGAGTAATCCTGTAAAGTTTGGTGACGATCGAAGCACTCCTATTTTTGAACTGTCAAATAGAGGTTTTATTTACTATGATGATATTCTATTGTTTTATAACCCAAATTTGTATTGACACATGCGTTGTGTATATTTATGTCATTATGAACCATGTAGAATTATAATGGAGTATATTGAAGTATAATGAAGCATAATAAATGTAAAAACTAAAAATGTAGTGCCTATATGAATTTAGATATTTCAAAGATAGCAGGAAATCTTCATGGTATAGGGAAAGGGGAATTGTTTTACTCCAAATTTAACGCGTGCGGGCCACGGGCAGTAACGAATAAATCAAAACTACTGGATCGATATTAATCATTTTCTTCCCGTGCGAAGCCGGGGCGGGCCGCTAGTGTTGTTTAAAAATTGTCCACATCTTGCTATAACACAATCGAGATAATATAGGTAATTAATGTTTAATCGAAGGCATCGATTTAAAAACCCAAGATACACAATTAGTGTCTCAAAAACGCGCACAGTTTAAAATTGTGCGCTCGTTTCAAATAGAATCACGTCGATCGCGACACTGTCCAATTTTATTTCTTTTTGTACATTGCTTTGTAATAACAACTATAAATCTTGCGCTTAACGTTGGATATGCAAAGACGCATGTTTTTGTCATATCTATAACTGCTTAAATGAAATGAGGGACACTTTTGAGTGTCAGTTTTGTTCGGGACTGTGCATCTTGGGTTTTTATATCAATGATCGAAGGTATAAAGATCTTGCTTACTAGGTACTTATAATAAATTCATACAAAAAATGTGATACTACTACATTGTACAATCTAGTTTAGAAACAAATGTCACTATAAATTGTAAAAATTCGTTCGACAACGCCCAAAGGTAAACCTATGAATTGTTTTGTGTTAAATAGGTTATTTTTTGTACCTAATTGTAGGTAAGTACTTATTTTTATGTAACAGTTCAAATATTTATGTCATAAGATTATTTATTTATCATCACATTTAATAGCTTTAATTAATAATATGCGAACAATCACAAATACACCAAATTAATTTTAAGATAAGACAAAAAAGTTATTTAATTCGACATCGTAATTACCAGTGGCGTAATAACCATCAGTTGGGGAGCCCAAATGAAGGGTAAAAATTCTTACAAAAGAAACAAAAAATGCTTGCATTAAATGAAAATAAATATTTATTGATTATAAGTTGTCACTTCCTTCTAGAAATTAAGCTAGCTAAACAACTCAAATTAAATATAATATACACTTGTTTATTTTCGACAATTTGATTTATTAAATCATGTATAGCTGAAGACGATTTCAGTTTTTCTAAAATTTCTGTCTTAGGCTGGTTTTAGTGTCACGCTGACCGCACGCTGACGGTCGGCGCTATTGGGTCCATATGTAGGTATGTCAGGCATAGGTAGCGTTTTTGATTCGCGCTGACCGCTCAGCGCTGACGGCCGTAGCCTATATAGTACATACATCAGCGCCGACCGTCAGCGTGCGGTCAGCGTGACACTAAAATCAGCCTTAGGCAATCGTGACAAGTCTGATAGCTGTCCCTGTCCCATCGAAGTCCTAAGTTATTTTTTAAGTAAGTGATTGACATTTTGGATAAGTTTCTACGCGTGCAAAACGTGTAAAATTAACCGGATTTGAGGTGTTAAGGGTAAATAACTCCTATATAAATGGTTATTACATAATAAAATCTGTATGACACGATGCATATAGAATGTATAAACAATGTTATAGAAGATTTATGCAAACATTGTTCGTTTATATAGGAGATAAAAGTCTGTTACGCTCAAAAATTGTACTCCGAAGAATGACCCATTAACATGAAGATATTATATAGGAGATAAAAGTCTGTTACGCTCAAAAATTGTACTCCGAAGAATGACCCATTAACATGAAGATATTGTAGATATGCCTTATAATTTGTCAGGTTTGGGACGGGTATTGACTATTACTGAACCTATATTTTACGTTCCACTTTTTGTACAAATGTTTATTTAATAAAATAATGTTTAAAGTACATAAATGTTTCATTTAATTGACATGGGCGTATGTATAACTTTGTTATGGGAGGAATTCAAAAGTTTCAAAATGTACGAAGATTAACTAGTTTAATCATGAACTTCTAACTGTGGGGCTACTCTTGAAAACCGATTTCAATTTTAAATGAATATTTAATGAATTTTTGAAGTATTTCGTACTCAGGACAACTATATTCAATTATTGGATTTGGCAACAGCGCCATGCGGATTTCGAAATATTTTGGAACTACTCATTATTGCTTTTATTCGTTATTATGTTTAAAACGGTACTTAAAATTTCCACTTGTAACACTAGCTTGACGTGTAACGAGGACATCTATTTCCAATAATTAGGTCGTTATTATACTGAATCAATGTGGGCAATGTTGGTTTCAAGAGTACCGCTTTTTAACGATATTCGAAACTTATTGTTTTTATCAATATTGGTTTAAGATTTATATTGTTTTCAAGAGAAGGCCTGCTGGTGTAATAAATTCCAATCCCAGACGAATAGAAATTGTAAATACCTATTCCACAAGTACATACTATAGTATAAATCCCCCTCCTGTATATACGCCCATGTTTATAGAACCCAACCAGCCTAGACACTAGAGCCGAGTGGTTTGAATATTTTTGAACTTTAATTCTATGGATACATTACTGCCATCTTTGAAAAAAATATCAATATTTTACTTTAATGTAACATAGGCAACATCGGCATTGGACTGACCATATAGTCGAGGTGGTATTGGAAATCAGCCCGTAGATAAATACGGGGGCTTGCGCAGGCTAGATCTGACAACCTAAATGATAATTAGAGAGATATGACATAGAAAGACTGGATTTTTTTTATATGTCATAAGATAGCAAACAAGCAGATGGGTCTCCTGATAGAGTCACGCATCGCCTATAGACACCAAAGGTGTTAATGATGTGTTGCTATCTTGTGGTGAGGTCTAATGCTTACCGGCTACCTTAACCTCCAAACCGGAACACGACAGTGACAAGCACTGAGCTTTTGCGGCAGGAATAGGTAAGGCGGTGGTACCAGACCCGGGCGAGACAATATAGAACTCTACCACCTGTACCTGACCTGCCTGGCAGAATGGCAGTTGGCTTATTCTTCAAAGGAGCCTGGGACTAACACGGGGAATATATCATATAGGATAATAGGATTGAATAAATTACTACACTTTTTGGTAGCATCACATCTACTATTATATAGTCTAGGGCCCTGGGCTTGTGAGTCCAGTGAGTTCTAGGCTTACCGCCCGGGTCCTAGGTCCCGACCGAGATGGACCCTGGGCACTGGCAAATGCATGTATGCATTTGCCAGTTGCCCAGGGTCTGTCTGGGGTGCCATCCGCCATGAATTGTCAAAGAGTATAACAGTTTGTTTAGTGTGTTTAAAACTGACGATCTACGTGTATTAACGGAAATGGAAGATAAGTGACTTATCTCTATCAGGTGTTATAAATCTTTTTGTAGTCTTTGATGGATACATTGATTTAGGGTGTCATAATAAACTGAGATATTAACTTTCAAATCGTGTACTGCAGATTTGAAAGTTAATATCTCAGTAGCTGCAGTAATTATTTCATAGTTATTTGTTCAAAAGCTATATTAAGATTATGAAAGCTTTTGAATGAAATGTCCGTTTCGTATTTAAATGAAGAAGTCATTTATACAGGTACGAATTAAAACGTCATTGGTTATGAAATGATTTATTTGTATAAGGATTAATATCAAGTAACTACTTGATCCAGTTTTCACTGATATTCTATAAATTTTGATTTTTTAAACATAAAAAGTAATCATAGTGATATAACTATATTAATTGGATTTATTATGTTATCATGAATCTTTTTGAACGTTCATGTTATGACTGATTTAGTTTGAGACTTATTCTGCCTAAGACAAAGTTTGTACACTCGAGGATTAAGTATTGCCTCTCTTAGCTCTCTCAGTTGTCCCCACGAAATAAAGAAAACAAGGGGAAGTGAAGAGTGGGCGTGCCGCGTGCGTCACTATTATGCGCTTTTACTCTAAATTGCCTTAGTGATACTTACCATATCATTAGAAGATAGTCGTCGTGCGAAAATCTATTATACACTGAATTATGCCGTATTGTGCCATCCTTGAATGCAGAAATGATAGTAGAATACAGATGATTAAAAATGGAGATATTTCATATCATTCGAAAGTACAATTTTCATTTTATTTTAATTAAATTCCTGATTTAATATAATCTCTAATGATATAATAGAAAGTCAAGCTAAAATCAGCCGTACACCTTACATATAAAGTTCATTTTAGGTTGACCTAATTTTTCTAGAAAGATATACGTAATGACAGTCATTACGTATATCGTTCTAGAAAGTTCTCTACTCAAATATGATCAACTGAAAACTACGGAAAAATCAATGCTGCCATCTATTGTAGAATAGCGAAACTATTACGATCTTAAGTTTCACTATTGTACAAATAGATGAGTATATTTTGAATAGACTACAAAAGGACGTAAATACTCTTTTTTTTTTGTAGCAAAATAAAATTTATTGTAACGCAGTTTGGTATATTTTTAAATGTTCTGTTTATGTGTTTCGGTATTATTGATGTTTAAAATGAAAACGACCAATGAAACAATGTTTGCATTAGTAGTTTATATGCAATAATGCTTATTTTATGTGTGAGTGTGGCGATCGCGGTCCTGATACAAATTTTTGTACTTGCCAATTCCGTTGTTTTCTTTATTTCGTGGTTGTCCCCGCCACTATTTTACACACGTCACTATGAAGTGTTATTCTTATTTAAAGTAGTGATTAATAATGTAAACTATTTTACTTCGTTCTAGCATTACCTAGAAAAGAAAATATATTCTTGAGATAAAATTGAAACACAATGCGACGACGACGTAATTATGTGACTTTTGAAAGGTTTACAACCCCTGAAATATAATTATTTACGCAAAATCATGAAACGACAAACCTCGGATGACAAACACATTTACGTGACAAATGAAGACGCTATTTGTAAAGGAAACGTTTTAAAAATGACATTTTGACCGAGTTTTAAGTGTATAAATTTAAGCTCTTCTCGGGTGCCACACGCCATATACAAAAGATATCCATGACCCCTCCGAGGTGCCATCTGCACGGAATTGGAAAATAAAAGAAATAAATAATAGTTTAAAAAACTAAAAAACACGCTTTTTATAGAAAACCGAACTAAAAAAATAGAAAATAAATTTTAATGAATTTAAATTAAGAATAGTGTTAAAAATTTCAATAATTATAAATTAATATTAGTGTGAATAAAAAAAATAATTTTATTTAAAAAAAAGCGTGGGGTGCATGGTGTCAATAGTTATAAATATTTTATTGACACATATGAGTAGAGTGATTATCATTTCGGTAATATCTTAAAAAGCACCCCACGCTTTTTTTTAAATAAAATTATTTTTTTTATTCACACTAATATTAATTTATAATTATTGAAATTTTTAACACTATTCTTAATTTAAATTCATTAAAATTTATTTTCTATTTTTTAGTTCGGTTTTCTATAAAAAGCGTGTTTTTTAGTTTTTTAAACTATTATTTATTTTCTACTTTTTAGTTTGGTTTATTTATAATAGCTTGTTTTTTTAATTTTAAACTATTGCACGACTCATGATGCGAAGCATCAGAGAGTGCTTTACGATCGAAATTTTTTTTTCATATATACATATCTTCACGCCAGATCCCTTACGGGGTAGGCAGAGAGAACCGAATGCCATACATCACGATCCTTGCAGGCTTGTTTCGCTTCCTCCACATTCATCACTCTTTTCATACACACACTCCGGTTGCGAAGACTCTTGATAGCACCTTCGGAATTTTTTTTCGCCTTATTTTGGCAATTATTTTTAGTATTATAGCCTTGTTAGTTAACGGAATCAAGATATTTTGCATACTATTGCCGAGATAATTTAATGGAAATTAATTCTATACTTGCTAAAAATTAATTTAGTGCAATAGAAACGGAAAAAAATATGAAAATAGGTCAAAAAATGTTGATGTCCGTCATGTATGAAACTCCGGAAACACTGTAACTTAAGAAAAAATCAATTATTTGAGTTATTTTTTTTAATTCTAATCGGCAATTGTAGATCATCGCATGCGAATGGCTAATAAATTCAGTGTCGTTTAATTACAATTAATAAAAAACGAAAACTACAAGACTGTATATCTATATATATCCATGTAAAATTAACATGGATGGTGATATATCTATATCTATAAATATTATGTACATTTATTTCGTTTTTGTTTTTTGTTTTTTTATTCAGTCAATTAAACTCAGTCACAGAGACGGTGGCGGATTCTTCGTGGCTCGTGAAATCTAAGTTATATGCGCAGACACTGTTGCAAACTCTAATGCGCATACCTAGTCGAGTGCCGCGGTAGAAGCACGGAACTACTTATACGCTTATAGACATGTGTGTGTGTGTGTGTGTGTGTGTGTGTGTAAGTGTGCAAGGCGTTCCTGTCGTACTCCCATACAGGACAATACGACGGGGCCAGGTATGGGCCATTCTTGGCGCAATGCTGTCTACCTCTGGCCCATGCTTGTAAACCCGCTTTGGCCTAGCCTTGATAGAAGTAGACTCGGTAAGATCCAAGAGCGTCTAGCGAATGAGTCTTTTGAGCAGAGAGCTATTAGAGTTGTTCTCATTATTGAGCGAACTAGCGAACTAGCGACTAGCGAAAGAACTACTAGCGAACGAGTCTGCCGAGCAGAAGGCTCATAGAATTAGTCTCATTGAGGAGCGTTTAGCTAAAGAGTCCGCCGAGCAGAGGGCTCGTGGATTAGTAGTGATACGAAACCGTACAGCAATTGAGTCTGCTCAGCCACGTGAGAACCGCCTAGCGGTAGCGCGTCAGACGTCACAAAGACTTCGTTCAATTACTGAGCGTAATTTTATAACCACCATAAATCAATATGCTGAAGTACCATGTACAATCTGTAAGAAATTATTATATCCAAAACAACAGACGTCATAGTTAAAGCACGTCTTGATTTTTTTTTGCTCGACTACCATAAAAAAAGAAAAGTTCCTTCTCAGGCCTACTGGAACAACATGGAAGTTATAACTTTACCTCTTGAACTGACCGACTTGACAGACGTAGAACAAAGACTTTTGTTAAGAGTAGTTCCTTTTACAACTAGTTTCCACCCGCACCAAAGTGCTCGTCAACACGAATCAAACGAGCCCAAACTCGATAGAGTTGTGTTATTTAATTGCTGAGCTCCTATGGTCACCTTCTGGCTTCATCATCGAACCCTGCAGGATCCTAGTTAGCACCAAGCACCAAAGTGCTCGTCAACACTAATCAAATGAGCCCAAATTCGATAGAGTTGTGTCATTTAATTGCTGAGCTCCTATGACCATCTTCTAGCTACATCATCGGACCCTGCAGAATCCTAGTCACCACCAAGCACCAAAGTGCTCGTCAACATGAATCAAATGAGTCCAAACTCAATAGTCTTGTTATTAACCGATTTTTAACCATTTAATTATTAGGTTCCTGTGGTCACCTTCCGATTCAGATTCATCAGATCAGCTCCATGTCATAATAAGGTTTCATTGTCATTCAATTAACATACGTATACAAAATTTCAGCTCAATCGGTAACTGGGAAGTGGATCAAATTTACTTGCGAGATTTGATTTCAGACATCGAGATAGGTACAATAAATAAAAAAATGCTCATAAAACAAAAATTACTGGGCCTACCTGAATCAAATTTTTATGGGACCAATTCGAAACTATTCCGCATCAAACAAAAAAAGAATCACGTAATTCGGTTCAGAAACCTCGGAGAAATCGGTGTACATACATAAAAAAAATATACCAGCCGAATTGAAAACCTCCTCCTTTTTCTGAAGTCGGTTAAAATTGGAATAATTTTATCAAATTAGTATATTGTCATCGGACCTCGATAAATCTACAAAGTTTGAACGAAATCTGGCCGTTTAAAGTGGGTCAAAATCGCGCCCAAAGAAGTCGGTTACAAACAAACATACAAACAAACATACAAACAAACATACAAACATACAGGTGAAGTTAATAAAAAGCGTGTAAAAAGCGCAACTACGAGTATTATACCGACATACTGCCAGTACAGTAGGTTGTTGCAAGACCTGTGTATAAGACCGTGATTAGCAGACATACCGGCTAAAATGTGTAAAAAGACATTACGTTAATTTTTAACTTCGCGCTACGTATGTAGATAAGGAAGTTATTGATTTTGCCCCGATTTACGAAATCGGGTTTTCACCAGATCTCTACATTTGAGGTTCTAGGTTCCTAGAACCTCAAAAAATTTTCCGGCTATTTTCACAATGACGTCAGTGTGTACGTACCTATGTGTGTATACATCTCATAGCTTTTGAACGGCTTAAATCGTTTCTGTGGTCTAGTGGTCCGGTTTCGGAGTTGACCGCATGAGGTTCCGGGTTCGAGTCCTGGGTCGGGCAATTATAAAATGTGTTTTTTCAGTTTTCCGATACAAACGACATTGCCCGGGATTGGAAAGTGCCCGGCTGGCGATAGGCTGGCCACCTATCACATTGTGGGACCAAGTATCTTCGGCTAATCGTGGGTGCACTTGTTGTATCTCTGCCTACTCTTTCGGGGATACGGGCGTGAAGATACTTTTTTTAACCGATCGAAACGCGGTTGATGGCATTCGATTGGATTCCTCTCAACTTAAACGTCCTGAAATTTTGAAAAAACCTCAAACAAAATTTTGGCGTCACAGTATTTATTGAATACAAAAACTAACCAGCTCTATTTTTCAAAAAACTACGTCTAATGCATGACTTGCATGATCAAATTGCATGAAAACCGGTTTATCCGTTTGGGAGAAATCGTCGACGAAAAATTTTGCAAAAAAAAGTGTTTTTTCGACATAACTTCGAAATTTTTCAACCACTCATTTTTGGTATTCCACGATATTTTAGTACAAAAAAATTACGTCAAATGCCGTTTCAAAAATCAAAATCGAATATAATTTTCAAAATTTACAGCCTTTTAAATATTAAAATTACTTTGTTTATAGCAAACTTACCTAATTTTAATTACTTTCAGGCTAATACACCGATTGGCTTAAAAAGTTTATCAGCTTTTTACCAACCGGTCGCTAATTAAAAAACCATCATCAGAGAAGTTTTACACAGTTATAATATCTTTGACAAATTCTAAATATTTGCAAGCTATTGCATAATATAAAATTACTTACAATTTATCAAATTTAATACAGAATAACTGTGCAAAACATCCCCGATGATGCTGTAATTAGCAAAAACAGTTGGGTGTGTAAAATAGTACAAAGTATAAGTGAACTGGAAGTACTTAATGAGTTTACTTGTAATATTTGTATAACTTAAAAGTGAATCTACATAGGTTGTGATTTGAATAAATTATTTCAACAGAATTTCTCAAAATTTGGAGCAAATCGGTTAAAATTTTCAGGAAATCTAAGTTCGATCGGTCAAACCGTTTAAAAATTATGAGATCTTTACTTACATACATCATTTTTTTTAAATATTAGCGGGTCAAAAACGCGTACATATATGTATAGTAGAACTTACTTGAAAAGCTCGACGTTTCGGCCAAGTTACATTGTCTGTGGTCACGAGCGGACTGGAATAGCGATTTTCCTTCGTCGATCAGTAAGGATCGATTTTCATCTACCCCTTTTGGTCTTGTTTTTTCGAATTGACGAGGGTCAAACTGAAAGTTCTTAGAAAATCAGGGGGCCTATTGCCTATCTTGAACTGACAATCAAAGTGATAATCACTGTGCAAAGTTGACATCAATTAGCTGTCAGTTCCCTTATTTCGTATTGACTAACATGGGTGATCAACGAAAATGACGTCACAAGTACTTGGTGTCGTCGAAAGTCACTATCGTGCACTGGAACGACACTTTTAGTATGGGTAGTTTGACAATTGGTATTGCGTATGCTTAGTGACCAACGAATGACGTCAAATCGTTGATCACTTTTATGTTTTGAAAGCAACTAGTCTAGAGTAGTTTTTAATGATCAAAATAGTGATTAACACTATTAACCGGCGACGTTTGAAAGGTACAGAAAATGTACTATTGACAATATATAGTTTGTTAATACCATTTTTAGAAGGTTATTATTGTTAAATAATAAATAATGTAGGATACATAAGTCATAACACAATACTGCAATAAAATTAGAATTACATATCTAAGACTAATACATAAAATTTCACATGGTAACAATGTTTTATGCAGTATGCTGTTTGTGCCGAAGAAAAAATCGACTTGTAAGAGAGTGGTAGAGGCTTTAGCATCTTTAAGCTTGCAAAGTGATTTTATTAGTGAAAGAAATGAGCTTCTATTATGGACCTAATAAATGATAACCGATACTGATTTGGTAGATGCTAAATTGAAGTAATTATCACCTGGCAAACCATTCTAGAATAGTTGTTGGAAAAAGTTGGAACATTAATTTCAAAAAGGGATTGTACAAGAGTTTTTGATAATTATGGAAATAAATGGTTTGTTATATCACATTTTTAAGATCTTTAACCATAGATGAAGAAGATATGACTTTCTTTTCTATGTGATCACAACCAATACTGAATTTGTAAATGCTAAATTTGCCAACTAATTTTATTAGTGAAAGAAATAAGCTTATTTTATGTAGGATTCTGCTAATTATCATCTGGCAAATTCTTATTAATTGTTCTAATCCCTTGATTTAAAAAGTAATTGTGCTAGAATAAGTGTAATTATCAAAATAATATGTATACTTACATATTACTTACAAGAGTAATCAAATCAAAAAGCAATTTATCTGTATAAATTTAATTATTAATTTTGTTGCCTATATGAACTTATGACTCTATCAATAAATTAGAACTTAGTGTTCTTTTATGTAGGTACTATTGAACTCCTATATCTAGCTATTATTAATTCTGAACATGAAGAGAGCTTCTCTTAGAAAAAATTATCATTGTGTTAAAGCTTAAAGTACCTGCCGTACCATATACTTCCAATTTTTAATGATTAACACTCAGGCCAACAAAAATGGTCTGAGGATTAACCATTGCACTATTAACTATAGCATATTGATGCAGTGATGCTTGCATATACCATTTTAAATATTTTATTTGATTTCAGATTTAATATTTCATTAAGCAGCTACAACTTCTTAGTCACAAAAGTTCTATGTTGATGTTTGCTGGTACCTACTGTACCATACACTTACAATTTTTAACGATTAACACTCAGGCCAACAAAAATGGTCTGAGGATTAACCATTACACTATTAACTATAGCATATTGATGCAGTGATGCTTGCATATACCATTTTAAATATTTTATTTGATTTCAGATTTAATATTTCATTAAGCAGCTACAACTTCTTAGTCTCAAAAGTTCTATGTTGATGTTTGCTGGTGGGTCCTAACTACTGAAAAGTGTATAAGAGTGCAGAGAGTGAATTGGTAGTATTTAACAAGCAGAGTAAATTCGAACCCGATAACACTACTAAATAATATCCTAATACATACCTATGTTGCTCTATATGCCGAAGCCAAAACATCAAACACAACTGTTCCAATACAAGAGTTGCAGTACCTATCATATTGTGGATTGCTACCAGCAATACTAAGTGATCCAAAACAGCACCCTGACAGATCTATATAACTTGAGGCAAGGCACTAACAGGGAACCACATATGAGAAGGACAAAAGATTTAATATAATTGTTTTTTTTTTGAATAAAGACTATGTGAAAAGAAAAAGCATTAACTTGCAGTTTTTATTTTTACCTTGTACCTACTAAAAAAACTTTACAGTTTTGTATAATTATAACAATGATGTAAAATTTTTTTAGCTGAAAAATAACCAGCCATAAGATTTAATTTTATTCAATAATAATAAACTTCTACACTTAGAATACATTATACAAAATGTTTTCCAGCTTTTAAGTATAATGTGAATGCTACTTATGTACTTAGCAAGACAGCGTAGCTAGTTTTGTACTTATTATGTAGCTTTACTGGCTTAGTAGGTTTTATGTATATTTGGACATATTTAAACCATAACACATACTGTGATTATAAATGATAAATTCAGACAGTTTCAACTGACAAAATCTTTAACTTCAAAATTTGAAATTATTGTGCAGGAATAATTTGGTACATTACTGATCTAGCATACTTTTATGCAAATTGAATATATTAGTTGAAGATATGGGTTTTTTTCTGTCTAATAAAGCATAGCCTATATTAATTTATAAATTGAAAATTTTGGCTAATATGTGGCAGAGGTTTGCATTGTCTCGCCCGGGTCTGGTATTACAGCCTTACTTATTCCTGCCGCAATGTCATTGCTTATCACTGTTTGTTTTGGACGATGAAATAGCTGGTAAAGTTATACATATATAAGACCCCACCACAAGGATAGCAACGCACCATTGTCATCTTTAGTGTCTATAGGCAATGGTTGACTCTCAATGAGGGGAGCCTTTGCTTGTTTGCTATCTTTTGATATAAAAAAGGCAGTTATCATCTGGCAAATTTTTTATTTTTTCTAATTCTTCAATTTTAAATTTATTATCCTTTTTTCCCCCCTTAGTTTAAAAAAGAAAATCTGTGTTAGATTAGGTAATATTAAAACAAATACTTAGGTACAATAGTAATAAAAGAAACAATCTATTCATATAAATTTATTTTATTATATGACCACATAAGATTGTAATACACCATTAACATCTTTGGTGTCTAGGCGATTAATTCTTCCAAGAGCCATTTGCTTGTTTGTTATCCTATAATATAAAAAGAGAAACTTGCCTTATGCTATGCAAACAACTTTATTTTGACGTAGGAATTAGTTCAATTATAACTGTTACGCTCATCACATACGGTTAAGATACTATAATATTTTATCTTGAGATACCCTAATATAAAAGTATACAGTATCTTAAGGTATCACATATGGCTAAGATACAATAATATTAAAATTTGTTCATTTTATCATGAGTCTGCCTCGTTGCCTCACATATTCTTTGTAGGAGTTCTATATACAGCTGATTAACTATAAGTGATACGGTCTTATTTCTTGATTTGTTAGACAGCTCTTCAGACGATTTTATTATAGAATGTAAAATGAAAATTGCAGTAGCACATTCCTAACAATGTTAACTTTGAATGAAAAACCATCAAAGACATGTCAATTGTTCAAGGGCGGACCCCTAGCTTGACATAAAAGGCAATAGCTTTCGTGGTAGTTTTCCCCCCTCTTCCTCTTGCCTGGATGCGGCACGAAGCCGGGAGCATCCCGCACTGCTTACAGTAGTAACTATTATAATACTAGATGCACCCCACATCCCATCCCAACTTTCGCATTTGTAATATTACTAGCTGCAGCGTGCAGCCCGTTGCATTTTAAGTTTTTAGCGAATCCCGCGGGATCACCTAGTTTTTTCAGGATAAAAGTAGCCTATGTGCTATTCCAAGTTATAATCTACCTGTGTGCCAAATTACATTCAAATTCGTATCGTAGTTTGCGTGATAGAGTAACAAACATCCATCCAAAGTTTTGCATTTATTATATTAATATATAGATTACTAGCTGTTGCCCACGACTTTTTTCGCGCGGACTTCGTTTACTCCACACTGCACCTCCCCCATAGATAATAGCGTGATAATATGTAGCCTTTATGTTGACCCGACCTATTAGTAATATTCATGCAAAATTTGAAGTAAATCCATGCAGTACTTTTTGAGTTTACCCCGGACATACATACAGACAAACAGACAAAAATTCTAAAAACTATATTTTTGGCTTCAATATCGATTGTAGATCACACCCCAAGTATTCTTTTAAAAAAATATTCAATGTACAGTTTTGACTTTCCTACAATTTTATTATATGTATAGATGAGGCACTGCGATCACCTATATCCCGAAATAAAAACATCATTTATTTTATGTTTTGTATCTTAAGATATGAAATATATATTTCCATATCGTTCGGTATCTTAAGATACTAAAGGTAAAATATATATTATCTTAGTTGTGTGTGATTGTGGATTTGTATGGTGAGCGATATTCTGAAATATACATTAAGATGTAATATTGTAATATTAGGGTATCTTAAGATCAAATATTATAGTATCTTAACCATGTGTGATGAGCTTTATACATCTATCTAATGTACTAAATATAACATGTATACAGTATAACCACACCATGCTGAATGAAGATATGAATATTTTCATTTACCATTATTCTCAATTTGTTTAACACTTTTAAATTATCTTTTTCAACATTCCTTATGTGCACAATGTGCATATAATCTGTTTCATGAGCTCAGCACACTTATTCCTAAGTAGGTTCTTAAAGCACATTTCTTTATACTTTGAACACTGAACAGCATCGGCACTTGGTAAAACTCCATGATGATTTGTATTGATATTATTTTATAATAATTAGTACTGTTTTATTTAGTTTTTATTCATTTACACCAACCAGTTTCACATTTTAACGCTTTTACTGATGATAGTAACAAATCAATACCTTATTTAAATGATTGAGGTTATTGTATTGATTTGTTACCCTGATAATGCACTATACATATCTTTATCATTGCATTTGTCTCTGTTTGCACATAATTCAATTTCTGAAGATTACCTTAAACAGAAAAACTTTTGGTTAAAAACTTTGTAAGCTACAACACAACACAAACATTGGGCGAGTCAGAGGTGCAACTATTACACTTATTACTAACATGCAGTATGAGGTTTTATGTTTTTTTCTCAACTCTTTTTATAAAATAAAGACAAACGGATTGTCTTATTATTTTGTCATATTGACAATACGGAAGTAATAAAAAAATTAAATTTGTATGTTTTTTTTATTACCTCTCAAAGCTCTAGCTATTGGATAGGATCATACATGTCTAGTTGTAGAAAATTTAGCACACTTTAGACACTTTCATTTGATTAAATATTAAATTTACATTACTACCTGTTAACTTCAATAATACCAATATCATGTCTTAGTCCTAACAGTAATCTAAAAACTATTATAATCAATGAATATAATATCTGCAAGTTAGGGGTTCTGCTATTTACCTCTTGGCTAGATTTAGAAGAAGACCCATATCTTCATTCCAGATTATTCATGTTTTTCAATTAGATCATATTTGTTACTGTTTATATGCAGATGTTATATACTACTTTTATGTAAAAGGTAAGTAATACAATGCAATGACAATCAATAGATCTAAACTACTAAGTTATTACTCAACTTGCTCTCTGCCATTGAGTCTGGCTGGATAGTATCTTTTGGCAAATTCGACCGACAATTTAATTTCTTTTAAGCATTAATTTGCTTCAAGAGAGCATTCTAAACTTATTATTATTATATTGGTTTGGTGGCTATCCAGTTAGTACGGATTCTGCCAATATCAAGTCAGTCATGGGAGAGACACATAAAAAGAGTTGTCCGGTGACTATATCAGTTACAAGTTGAGGAATCTAAAACAAAACAAACACAAAGATTAGTAAACTTACACAACTACAACATTATGGATTAGGAGTTAATACTATGTACATAAATCTATATACAAACATAAAAGTGGAGAAAGTGGGATCAACAAAGAAATTTTAAAGCTGAATAGTTAATTTTGTTAGTCTAAACTTATTTTGAGGTTATTGTTATTTGTTTATTGTTATGACATTTGACAATTGACATTAGTCTGAAGAATACAAACCGACCAAAACAAAGGACCATAATAAACCCTTATAAGCATTTGCGTTTACCTAGCTTTTTTATTTAGAAGCATAATATCGATAAAATAGTGCAGTGACAAGTCAACCCACTGGAACGAACGCTGGAAAGCGACGAAAGTCACCGCCACTAAAAGCGATACGCAATACCAATTTTCACTGTTGTCAGTTGCCAACCAATTTTGAGTGTTCATCAAATGTCAGTTGATCACTATAAATGTCAAAGATAGGCAATAGGCCCCCAGAAGATTCTGAAACGTTTCTCTGCCGAATGAGCCGACGACAGAATGTTGAAAGATTCTGTCGACGAAACATTCGTAGTGGAAAGATTCCGTCATCGGTTCGGAAACGAATGAATCGTTCTGTCGGCGAAACGTTCGTGGCTGTAAGGTTCTGTCGTTAAAAATCCAATAAAAGAAACATTCTGTCGGCGGCTTATTCGGCAGAGAAAGGTTTGTCGGAGAAACTTTTCAGAATTAAATCAGAAACTGAGTAATTAGCAAGTTATTAGTTTTATTATATACTAGCTGTTGTCCGCAACTTCGTTCGCGCGGACTTCGTTTACTCCGCACAGCTCTTCCCCGTATGTGATAGCGTGATAATATTTAGCCTACATGTTGACCTTACCTGTTAGTAATATTCGTGCAAAATTTGAAGTAAATCCATGCAGTACTTTTTGAGTTTACCCCGGACATACATACAGACAAACTGACAAAAATTCTAAAAACTATATTTTTGGCTTCGATATCGATTGTAGATCACGCCCCAAGTATTC
This sequence comes from Apodemia mormo, assembly GCA_036924255.1. Lineage (NCBI taxonomy): Eukaryota > Metazoa > Arthropoda > Insecta > Lepidoptera > Riodinidae > Apodemia > Apodemia mormo. Next base: position 8,235,909 of record JAUPFN010000010.1, on the reverse strand, counting down.
TTTTAAAAAAATATTCATGTACAGTTTTCACTTTCCTACGATTTTATTATATGTATAGATTTGCAAAATAGTGTCCATTCACATCAATACATCTCTGCATTCGGTGGAACGACTGAGAAAAGCACCTTGTCCAAGGTCCATATGGACCTTTTCTCGGCGTCCATAAAGCGTTTGCCTCGAAGTTTTTTTTGAGAACAGATAAAAATCGCTAGGTCGGGGCTATATGGCGGGTGCCGCCTTGATCAGAACCTAACGAAATTTATAAGGGATCAAAAGGAAAATATCTCCCAAGCAAAATAAGAATTCAATTCAAATAAGTCCAGGCGTATTAAATTCATACGCAGGTACATAAAAAAGATTCAGACAAATTGAAAATCTTCTTTTTTTTAAGTAGGCTAAAAATAAAATCAAAACCTTAATTCCATAACCAAAAAAACCATTGAAAATTTTTAATTATCTTCATCAATAATTAAAATTTTATATTTGTAAATTCCGCAAATAGACTTTATATAAAATTTTTAAATTTTTTAACTCTGTATATTAATTACTACTTCAACTTCCTGTGTAGTGCACAGATTATCTATATATATATAAAAGAAAGTCGTGTTAGTTACTCCACTTATAACTCAAGAACGGCTGAACCGATTTAGCTGAAAATTGGCAGGGAGGTAATTTAGAGCCAGGAGAAGGACATAGGATATTTTAGAATTTTTTCCACGCGAACGAAGTCGCGGGCACGGCTAGTTTATGTATAAATGTGTAGTGTGTGTACCTCCGTCCTCCAATCCAATGTCAGTAACTATTAACTATTAAATACTACTGTCTACCTACCTACTTATTTCCAATTCGTCAAAAAAATTTATTTAATTTTATTTTAATTTCACAAAACTTAGGCATCTACTTTTATTTGAATAAACTTACTACCAAAATAGTACCATTGTACCTATTCATTTTATTTGCTCATTTAAATTTAAACATGTTAATTACCGGAAGTGGTAAATTTAAATATTAAACTAAATAAGTATTCCTTTGATTTCGTACAACCGGAAAATAAATGACATTTTATTATAATGACTATTTTATTAAAAAGGAATTTCATAAATTTAGAAAAATAATAAACTGAATTTAAATATTCTAAACAAAACATTAATGTGGGTAAACACAAATTAATTTATAAAAGTATGGTACCTGAAATAATTCATAAACGTTTTTGACTTTTCATTTGAAAGTTGAGTAGCTGGTGATCATTTTCAATTTATAAACATTTTTGCATTTCTCAAGCTTAATTTATTACTTACTATTGCAATTAATAATTAGTAGGATTTTAAAAATAATTCAAAATGATTGATTTGTTTATGCCTTTTCGATCTTTTTTAAAGTTTGAAAACGTGTGTACCGATAATAGTATATTCCGCTTACATTACAAACTAACCGTTATCATATTGCTAATATTCACATTACTTGTAACGTCTAAACAATTTTTTGGAGAACCTATACATTGTATGAGTAACAATGAAAAGGATTCCGCCGACAAAGATGCTATCAACAGTTACTGCTGGATTTATGGGACCTACACTCTGAAGAGTCGACTTACTGGTAAATACTTATTTTCATTTCTTTATCGAAACCAAAATTTACTTGAAATTATGTTGATACTAATCAACTTCTTTGCAATTTAAGACATACGTACATATTTACGCCAGACCCTTTACAGGGTAGGCAGAGAGAACAGTGAAATGCAACACAACCTCTAGATTTGCCTTGCTTCCACATTCATAACTTTTCATACCAACAAGGACGCCAGCTACGGAGACGTTAAGTCTCCGAACAAGATCGTGGTATATGTCTTGGTCATCCTCAGTATCCATAACCTTTTATCTGTCAACTTTCTACATAATTTTACCAGAGAAACATGCCTCTTTTATTATTATACCATTGATTATTATTAAATAATAATCTAGGTACATATATGGTTATATCACTTGTTATAACATATTTCATGTGCCACACCAGTTATATGCATCGAAACCGTCTATTACATATAATGTGAGCATGATTTATTAGGCCAAGCTACTACTTAGACTTATAATTCACAGAATTCCATCGTGCCAAAGAGACAAAGTAACATTAGAGGGTGCAACAATGTGCCACCAGCTAGAAGAGAGAATTGTTTCAGTCTTATGTAATTTCACTTTACTAATCTATATACATACAATAAAATCGTAGGAAAGTCAAAACTGTACATTGAATATTTTTTTAAAACAATACTTGGGGCGTGATCTACAATTAATATCGAAGCCAAAAATATAGTTTTTAGAATTTTGTCTGTTTGTATGTATGTATGTCAGGGGTAAACTCAAAAAGTACTGCATGGATTTACTTCAAATTTTGCATGAATATTACTAACAGGTCGGGTCAACATATAGGCTACATATTATCACGCTATCACCTATGGGGGAGGAGCTGTGCAGAGTAAACGAAGTCCGCATGGACAATGTTGCGGGCAACAGCTAGTCATATATAAATTGTAATCATATAAATAACTCATATCAAGTCATTATCACTGCAACATGTAACAGACGGAATAAAATGCACCCACTGTGACAATAATCTTCCCTAATAAAATATAATGGTTGTGATTTATCACATGTGACATAATAGTGACAAAAAACAACTTCACGAGGTGAGTGAAATAAATGTAGCTGTAACTCGCACCCCTGTTTATAAAACTACTCTGCTTGATGTTAGCTTATATTTCTACAGGTAGTAAATATAGTTTACCATTAACAGTACTGTTATGCTTGGTATTCATTATAAAATGTTTTACTTTTTAATTTTAGGTGTTGCTGGGCAGCGTTCAATATATCCTGGTGTGGGCCCAGAGGAAATTGAAGATGAACCACTTAAGCATACTTACTACCAATGGGTTTGCTTTGTCCTGCTTGGACAGGCAGCTATGTTCTATACCCCACGCTACTTGTGGAAAATATGGGAAGGTGGAAGATTGAAGGCATTGGCATCAGATTTGGGTAAGGTTATGTTAAGTATGGATTGTCTGTTAAACATTTCTTTATTTTAACTAGTACACCTTCACAGTTTCACCTGCCTGTTGAGTAACAGCCAACAAATCTGCCATTTTGCAAGGCAGATTGTAAAAGGCTAAATGTGTCACTACTATGGTAACTAGGTGTTAGAATTCTGCAAAATTTTACCATGTAACACCAACTTACCTATTTTTGCTGCAGTAGTGTCAGTGCTTATTATTATCGTATTTCGGTTTAGAGGGTAAGGTAGCTTAAATTAAGCTATTGCAAGTTGCAATACCAACCTGCCCCACAGCTAGCAATGCATCACTAAGCTATGCATGGGTAACTTAGCATTATTCCTTTCATTAACTCAGTAACTCGGGGCTATATACACCCAGCCAAGCGCCAGTTTTTTGTGCTAACTCAAAACCTGATGCGGATGCTGGGAAATGAGCAGGAAACGAAACATGCGTGGGTGCAGGTGAGGAATCGAACAGATGCTTAGAACAAACAAAGCACAGCACATGAGTTACTCTGGTTCATTGATAACTTAATGAGTGAGTCGCAATACACGAGAGTCATTACTTATAAGTGAGAGTTTATCGCATATAATCTATGCTGCATATAACACATTTTGAATGAGTGAGTTGACACACCTGGTGCAGTGAATAGAGTTAACACAATTGCTTGGTGCGGTGCAGTTTTACACGTGTCTATTAACATCTCTTGGTGTGTATAGGCTGTTGCCTTCCCTTCCCTTTCCATTAAGAGAGCCATGTGCTTGGTTACCATTTAATAATATAAAAAAACAATTATTTAGCTTCTTACAGGTTGATTTTTGACAAAATAAGTAGCCTTTATTTCACCTCAGATTGTTTGACAATCTCCTTGCCAAATTTTATCAAAATCGGGTCAGCCATTTATCCGTGAAAGCATATTACACAGACAGACTTGCACATTTTAATATTTGAATGAATTGATCAAGTAATATAAAGTTATTTTACAAAATATCTATTGTGGATATTTCAGACCAACCAGCAGGCGTAGAAAACTCATTTATTCAACGCCAATGAATATTTGCATCCATGCTACTCTTGAATGGCAATTAGTGAATAAAGTATCTTCACGCCCGTATCCCCGAAAGGGTAGGCAGAGGTACAACAAGTGCACCCACGATTATCCGAAGATACTTGGTCCCTCTATGTAATAGGTGGCAAGCCTATCGCCAATCGGGCACTTTCCAATCCCGGGCAATGTTGTTTTTATCAGAAAACTGAAAAAACACATTTCTGAATTGCCCAACCCAGGAATCGAACCCGGGACCTCTGTGATAATAAATATTCGTATTACTAAATTAGTAATAAAATGTTTAAACACAAATATTAATAAACATTAAATATTAATAGACCACATAAATATTAATAGACACGCCTTTGGAAATATACGTGTCACCGCACATATGAGCAAACTCTCCTATAACTGTCAAAACTTTCACATATTTGTAGGTTATATTATATTGTGAAAAATAGATTATTGTACCTAATGAGATGATAAGGTTTAAAAATTACCCATGAAATGATTTTATTTAATCAGTAAGTGGTATAACTCTATGTCTATATGTAATTGCAAGCTACACTGTCAAACTGAGAAATTGTCTTAAAAGGCATATCCATTTAATCCGTGGTTTTGTTGCTGTCATAACTAATTCACCTATATTTTCTGCATCATTAATTTATATTTACTATGTGTATTGCACAACTTACATATCTTAATGAAATTATTTTCAATGAACTTTTTCCTCGTCCAAGTAGGTATATTCAAAAATATAAGTTTGTAAATTTGTTCAGTAAAACTTGTTAACTGGCATGGGTGCCACCAGGATTACTTTCAAGGAGGTATGTCTACATCTACACATTATACTATCAGTAAATAATTTATTATTAACTCTGTGATGAACAAATTTGGACAGCAACCTAGCCTTCAGTTTTTATTCATATCGTCAGGAAAATGCACCTGGTAAAGCCTCTCCCTAAATAATAGTAATTTAAAGAGTTAAACCAACTTCAAATATCAACCAAACTCAAATCTCAAAAACAACTGAAAAGATTTTGATAAACTTTTACTATTCTCTAAGTTATGTTCCCAAACATACATACACTTACAAAATATCACACACATCCTTGGAAACCTAAATCCTACTCAAATGATTTTTTGTTTTGTTTTTTTTTTTTGTTTTGGTGAGGTGTAATGCCACATGCATAAGTTTACCGGCTACCTTACCCTCCAAACCGGAACACAACAGCAACAAGCACTGACGCTATTGCGGCAGGAATAGGTGAGGCGGTGGTACCAGACCCGGGCGAGACAATGCAGAACTCTACCACCTAGTAGCCACGATGTTAGTGACTCGATAGCTAATCGGTCGCCTTTTACGACCTGCCTGGCAGAACTGCAGTTGGCCTATTTTCCAAAGGAGGCCGGGACCAACACGGCAATGTTATCCAATTTTAACAATGTTACATACAGGTCAAACTGATATCCCCTTTCTTTTAAATAGGTTACAAATACAAGCAAGGCCAAAGGTATTATAAGCTTGTAAAATGATAAAATTAAGTTGTAATTTTTATTGTGATTCTTTTTAGCCAGTCCATTGATATCCAAAGATTGGTCGGAGTATCGGCGTGGGGAGCTTGTATCCTATCTCAGCTACACTAACATATACACACACAACATGTATGCTGTAAGATATGCCTTCTGTGAAATCCTCAACCTTGCTAATGTTGTAAGTTGAATAATAATAAGAAAATTTGATTAATATGCAGTAATTCAATTGTTAACATAAAAAGAATTTTAAGAGTGTCTGTAACTGGCATATTTACATTAAGTTATAAATGCAGAAGAAGCAAATCAAGTCTGGTTGGATCTACCTCATATGGGATTTGGTGTGATAAATTAATGCGTGCCCTGAAGAAGAATAACCCTGAAGAGATAGATTATATAAGATAGCAACAAGCAGGTGCAGATGGCTCTCTTGATGGAAGGAAACAATACCTAAGATGATAATGTGGCATTGCAATCCTTGTGGGAAGGTCTTAATACTACATGCATTAGTTACTGGAACATGACAGTGACAAGCTCTAACGCTATTGAGCGAGGAATAGGTAGGGTGCTGATACCAGATCTGGATAAAACAGTGCAGAACTCAACCACCTCTTACGAACTTAGACCAGCTTATCATTCATTTCTTACAAATTGCCTGGAACAACAGCAGTTGGTGTTAAGGATGCTAACGATATATCAATTTTTTCTAACGATATATTCATATACATTGATGTTGAAACCTCAAACATTAACAATACATCGTTCGTCATGAGCGATGTTTTATCATAGCACAATCTTCCCTCCACTCTCAAGTACCCCAACAAAATATTCAATGCCAGTAATTTGTGTGGCAAAACATCGACCATAATCTACATTGATGTATCGTTCAACTCTGATGTTTTTAACATTGATGATTTATTCTAGAAAACCGATGTCCTGATATCAATATTTTTTGAGCGATTTTGCATCCCTAGTTGGTCTATTCTTCAGCGGGGACCAGGACCAATATGAGGTGTAATGATGCATTGCCATCCTTGAGGAGTGATTTTAATGCCACATGCATTAATTTACGAGCATCCTTACCCTCCAAACTGGAACACAACAGTGTCAGACTGTGACAATATTGTGGCAGGAATAGATAAGGCGGTGGTACCAGACCCCGGTGAGACATTACAAAACTCTACCACCTAGTAGTCATGATGATATTTATTCGTATAGCTAATCATTTGCCTCTTACAAACGTTTCTGGCAGAATTGCTCTGGGCTTTCTTTAAAGAATAGCTATATAGGAAGCCTAGACCAACATGGCTAAAACTTATCTATACTTGAACTGTTACATGTGATATGCAAGTTTATTTCAGTTTTAAAGTCAAATTTAGTAAATATTTTTTTTAATTCTACTGATTATTTGATAGTACTTAAAAGCTCATACAATTGAGCCCTAACTCAGCAACATCTATGGTGCTGTGAAAGCAACATGGAGAGTGGTGTATATTTTATTAAAATCAAACTTAAATATTTCAATTATTATAATCAAACTTAAATATTTCAATTATTATATAATATATTATTACCGCCCCGTTCGTAGATTGGTTAATGAACTTAACTATCTCATTCGTAATAAATTGATGGGGCTCGGGTTTCGGTTCGCGACAGGGACAAATGTTTGTGTGCTGAGCATAGATGTTTGTATTTCTGTGTTTGTTTATTATGTATGTAAAAGTATTTATATAGTGTGTAAAGAAACACTATCTGATCCGAAAGTGGCACATTTCGTTAAAGGCATTACTGAAAAAAATATTAAAATGACTTTATTTCTAAAAATAAAAAAGATATAGTTTTTTAAATATTCGTATTTTTACTTATATCTCCCTAGAGTTAAGCAAATATTTTAAAAATGACAACACCTTGTCGCCGTTTGTTTCATTGTTTCGCTTTGGCTTTCGCACAAACACGGTGCGAAGGCGCGGTGTTCGTTTTTCGGCTTTTTACAAACGAACTTTAAACGCACCGTACATGCGCTGCGTATCCTATGATAGCATCCGACTTGCGCGGCATTCTTTGATAATAGAATTTACTTATTTTTAGGTGTTGTTATACTTAATGTATGGAAATATTTTATTGGGAAAACTAATTAATTAATATCCATAAAATAATTACTCAAATGTAGTATTACGGTACCAAATAACACCTTTAATTATCCGACAGGGTTTTCTTTACACACCATATATTGTTGATAACACCTATAACACAAGCAAATAATTTGCTTACTTTGGGGTTAATTTGTCCAGCAATATTATTATATCTTATTACATATTTTAATTATTGTGAGATAATTATAAAAAAAATCAGGTAATATGATTCTATTTCAGATCGGACAAATATTTCTACTAGACTTATTTTTGGGAGGAGCATTCCGTAACTATGGTGCTGCAGTTGCAGCATTCAGTCACATCCCACGTACACCTAATAGCTTGGCTGATTACGCATCTGTGAACCCTATGGATCAATACTTTCCAAAATTAACAAAATGCTGGTATAGGAATTTCGGACCTTCTGGCTCTATCCAGCTAAAAGATAAATTATGTGTTTTACCTCTAAATATTGTTAATGAGAAAATTTTCCTTATCTTATGGTTTTGGCTTATTTTTCTTGGTCTTATATCAACAGTAGCTGTATTGTTCCGACTCCTAGTATTTGCCTCACCATCACTGCGCATTTACATGACTATGGGTCAGCTCAGATTTGTAAAAAGGCGTGTGGTATCAAGAATTGTCAAGCAATTTCGATTTGGAGATTGGTTTATTCTCTACTTGCTAGGCAAAAACATGAATCCCCTAATTTATAAAGAGTTAATTATCGAATTGTCGAAGGAATTAGAGAAAAAACCTTTAGAAGTTTAGTTTCCTTGTTAATATGTTTTCTTCAAAATAGTAGAAGGAATAACTTTTTTGTTATATTATTACTTGTTATTTTCTCTCTAATGCTCAATCTTGTATAAGACAACAGTGAAATAATAAGACTGATATGCAATAAGTGTTTTTTGTATTAGATTTTAAGAGATTTTTTAATTGTAGTTAGTAACTTAATAGTTAAAATTGATATTGTTTTTTTTAATATTCTAAAACTGTCCATCATTGAAATAATGCATTTTTTGACTACTTGATTAATGTTTGTGAGCTAATTTCTGCATCATACTAATTGAAAGAACTATAAAAAAAAAAGCTCCAAAAATGGTTAACGAGTATGAGTGATTCTATCTGTAAATTCTCTAAGATTTCAAATGTCAGTTTTTGGCAAAATTTTCAAAAGTCAATTTAGTATTATTAGTTTTATTAGTATTACAAAATTTGTTTTAGCCAATTTCCTTGCTCGGTTGTTATAAATTTCTTAAGAAAATGATTTGTTTAAAATGCTACAAAAATTATTTTTGTATAATTATATTAATAAGAAAATAGAATTTGTTGATTACAGTAAGGTTTTCTTTATTTATCTTTTACATTACTGATATCTCAGATATCCCAAGCAAATTATGTATGGACAGGCTATGTATTGCTGAACATTATACTGATAGTCAACATTAAGGTTGCTAGGTTATATCTTTGTGTTGACCCAAAAATAAACTCCTTTCTTTAGAGCAGGACTTCCAAACCAGAGGGGCACACCCCCCTAGGGAGGTGTAGAGAAATGTTAGGGGGGGGGGGCGTTGTACATAATATATAAGATTAAATTTCCAAAAAAAATTAACAAGTAGGTAAATAAGTAATATATGGGGGCATGAAAATATTATTTTTGGCTTGAGGAAGCTCGGCGAAATACAGGTTAAGAAAGCCTGCTTTAGCATGGGATAGAGGATAGACTTCCTATAAAGGATCAAAATTTTCTGTGTGGCAGGTTTTAAGGCCAGCCCATTATATAAATTACACAGTCTATCCTAAGTGGGCAGATTTATTTTCTTTAACCATTACAGCAGTAACGTAAGTAGCTAAGGCTTACTTTCTTAATGTCTATGAACGTAAATTTATAGAACATACTGTAAAAAGAACATTGCAACCACAGTTTGGAAAATCAAGTAATTATTTAAAAAAATGTTAAACCGTGATTACTTTATTCATAGTCATAAGTGAAGCAGTTAGTCATAAATCATGATGTTTTGATTGTTGATGAGTGGATGAAGGGACCGTACAAAAAAAAAACAAGTGCAGGTGGTGGTTAAGGGAGTGTATCACAGCCATGCTGCCTATGCTTCACACACCATTGGACTACAAAGTTTAGGTAAACTTTGTAGTCCAATGGTTATTTACTTTATAATGAGATCCAAATTATAACAAAGGTCAGAGCCAATTTAGAGATGTTATAATTTGAATCACATTTGACAGTAAAATGATCTGTTTTCTGTTTTACACCAACAATATCTGAATGCTCCACAATAAACATAGCATATTGGTGTAAGTTGTGTAATATAGCATACTAGCTGTTGCCAGCGACTACGTCCGCGCAGACTTCGTTTACTCTGCACAGCCCCTCCCCCGTAGGAGATAGCCTATATGTTGACCCAACCTATTAGTAATATTCATGCAAAATTTGAAGTAAATCCATGCAGTACTTTTTGAGTTTATTCTGGACATACATACAGACAAACAGACAAAAATTCTAAAAACTAAATTTTTGAATTCAATATCAATTGTAGATCACGCCCCAAGTATTATTTTAAAAAAATATTCAACGAACAGTTTTGACATTCCTACGCTTTTATTATATGTATAGATTTGTGTAAGATGAGACAAAGTATTTTAAAATGTTTTAGTGGTTAGAAAATCTCCCATCTCTAACTGGTCCTATAAAGTGGTATTGCAAGGGAAAACGTAGGAGATACACATAAGATTTAAGAGGAACTCCCAAGTTTTGATCAGGCTGAAGACTAGAAACAGAAAATAAGACGAGAGAAAACATCAACTTAGGCTTCCACCTTGAACTCAAGTCACAACTTTGAATTTAAAACAACCCAAACATATTCTTTTATCATAAGACCTTCTTTGCAGAGTAAAACATTTAAAAAGAATTGACTATCATCAAATCGGAGTCCTGCAGCCTTAAGTAAAATTATCATATCATTGTAATATCACTGAAGTAACAATATTCATTTCCATTAGGCCTGTACTAGTTGCTTAATTCCTCTCAAAAAGAGCCGAGCTGATTATGAAATGGCTAAACCAATTTTATTAAAATAATTGATAGAAAACCAGCTTACAAATTTAAAAAAATGGTTCACAATTTAAGAGCTAAAGTGCACAGACACACACAGAGGTTAAAATGTTACAACATATCTTTTTTGTATCAGGGGTTAATTAAAACTAAGTTATGGTACTGCAATTTATCCAAGTAAAATATTTTTATTAACACCACCTTTTCTTTGACTCTTTAAGTGTTTGAAATTTACATTAGTTATTTATTATACAATTAGCCATTATAGTTTTGTTCATGATAAACAATGTTTCAGGTTTTACTTGACACTTATGCACATAAATGGTTGTCACAAACCACAACATGAATGTTATCATTTAGCCTGAACAACCTCTGCAACCACAATGTACACACTCAACAATTCTTCCTTCTTCCAATTTACTTTTCGGCACTCTGCATATACAGTTAGTGGCAAAATTAGTGTCCCTTGTTTGTATACACCTCAAACAACACAAATTTTCATAACCAGTTTTTTTCCATTTCGCTATAAGATTAGCATCAGCTATCTTTTCATTTAGGCAGTACTGATACAACTCTCTGCTGATTGCTTTTCTACGATAGAACAAATCATAAATATAACGTGATTTTTGATGGTGAATTTTGAAAATTGGCCAAAGTGACTCTTGCTTCCTTTTACCTTCGTGTGGTTCTGTTTCAGCTGAAATAAACAATAAAAATAACAATTTTATAAAGAGAAAGTTTAGAAATATTTCCATTTTATAAAGAAAAAGTATATATCTAGGAAATACTGAATAGGTTATGCGTACCCTCTCTCATTTTCTGTTCTAACTCCTCAAGAGTAGGCTCAATTAATTCCCATCCTTCTGGTGGTGCTTTCCTGCTTCGACGAACTTTCGGCATATTGTACAAGATTATTTGCTATAGGTAATAAAAATATAGAAAACTTGAAATACCTACATAAACATTCGACAAAATACAAAATCCACCGATAGTGGATTTGCGTTGACAGTTGACACTGACAGTCTTCAGTGTTGCCAACTGTATATGTTAAAAAGTCGTTAGCGTAAGCTTGAAAAGTCGCTAGATGTCGCTAGCTACGGACAAAGGTCAAAAGTCGCTAGAAGTTGCTAAATTATGCCAAAAAACTCAGCGTTCGGCAGAACACTCAAGTCTCAAATACCTATACAATATCGTAAAAATTCACACGAGGATTCCCCTACTCTGTACAAAAGTACGGCATTGCGGAAGCCTCGACTTAAGCATAAAAGCCGAGCCGCAGGAAACAAGCCCTCCACATGGGTCTCCACCTGCGGTTTACAACAGTGTAAACACTTGTTTGCAACAAAAATTCATCTGAACTCTACAAGCCTCCCACCAAGCTTATTTCCAACAGTGTGGCTCGGCTATAAGAATTTATAGTAGCGTTCCGAAATTAGATAAATAATAATTCTTTACCTATGAAATTGCCGTATTCATGAAATGAATTTAGCGTATTTTTTCTATATTTTTTTATTACTCTGACTAGAATTTGTCTCATTCAAAGGCTACGCGTGGGATGAAGACAGACTTGTCAAAATAATATCCGGATTTCGGAACGAAGTTCTTAATATCTATATTAGAGAACAGAGATTTCTGGCCTGAGATATTTTATGGAGGTAGTGAAAATACTTTTTTTTTTTTTATTTGAACTCTAGAAGTTGTTAGAATAGTCGCTAGATTTTTTGTCGCTAGACACATAAATTAAGCCGCCGTAGAAGACGAAATGTCGCTAGATCTAGCGACAAAGTCGCTAAATTGGCATCACTGACAATTTTGGCTACGACAGATGACAACATTCACAAAACATTACATCTAGTCACAGAACAATATACTCCTAACTCCTATGCTTCTAGTCTTCTGACTTCTAGTGGAGCCTTAACATAACAGACTACTTATCATACAAGCATGAAGCAATGATCAGCAATTCTAGTTTCCACACATCAGGATAATTGTGGCGAGGCATTTCATTACAGTGCATTTTACAGAATACTGCACCTGCTATCAATCAATCAATTTCTTTATTTGCTATCGCAGAGTCATCTATATCCATATCCATACTAATATTATAAATGCGAAAGTCTGTCTGTCTGTCTGTTACGCTTTCACGGCTAAACCGCTGGACCGATTTTCATGAAATTTGGCATGGATATAGAAGATTCGGCGTCAAACATAGGCTAATTTTTTTTCAAAAATCAGTCCTTGGAGGGCTGAAATAGGGGATGAAATTTTTATTAAAAGCTATTTGGACGACTTACTAATATACTCGTAGGCAAAGCTGCGCGGGTCAGCTAATTACTAGTATAAATTACAACAACTGTGTTGATATACTCCACATACCACTTAGAGATGCAAGCATGTATACTCCTATATATGTTTTCTGTGATACCTATACTCCATCAAATATTATGGCTGCCACTAAAATTTTTCGCCATATATTTTATTCAAAAATGTACGCCCTTTTGCTTTAATAATTAATACGCAATTACAGATATTTCAGCACAGGCACAGCATCAGGCTAAGATCATGATAATATATTTATTCATAGTAACTATAATAATATCATTAATTTTCAATGTACTGTTTTATATCTTATCATTGATATAAAAACCCCAAGATACACAATCAGTGTTTCAAAAACTTCTTCTAAAAATGAGCGCACAATTTAAAATTGTGCGCTTATTGAAGTGAAAACTTCTTTAGGCGCGTTGAGCGTTTTGGTAGAGGGTAAAATCCTCGGTTCGCGTCACCGACATGCTAATGATAATAGTATATCTATAGCTATGTTTTGCATATAGTTTTAATTACTCTCAACTTAATAGTTCCGTTTTCACTTCTATCGGCAGTCCCACGACTGCTACTGTTTTTTTTCAAATAGAATCGCATCAGTTGCGACACTGTCAATCTTATTAATTTTCGTACATTGCTTTTTAAAAACAACTATATAAATCTTACGCTTAAGGTTGAATACGCAAAACCATATGTTTTTGCAATAACTATAAACTTTTAGCGACAGTTTTAAGTGTCATATTTGTTCGAGACTGTGTATCTCGGATTTTTTGGGGCGGTAAACTTAATTCACCTGGGCGAATTAAGTGCTACGCACGTAGACGTACGACAATTTTCATATATAAAAATGTATTTTGCGTGTTATTAAGTTTTTGCTTATATATAGATGTATATTTTTTATTATTTAGTTAATAACCTAAAGACAGTTCTTACATATTATAAAGAACTTGCTGTTGCTCGTGACTTAGTTCGCGTGACTTCATGCTCACATACAGGTGAATTAGTATACCGGTTCAAAGCTTTGAGTTTATGGAGAGCTGTCCCTACTTAACCCAGGTGTATAAAGCTTAGAAACCATGCAGGTACCTACTTAATGCACCCAGGTTAATTAGTATACCAGTTCGAAGCTTGAGTTTATGGTGAGATGTGCCTACCTAATCCAGGCGCATAAAGTCTAGAAACCTTGTTGGTACTTAATGCACCCAGGTGAATTAAGTCTACCCGATCGAGAATTTGACATAATGGAGAGCTGTGGTTAAATCACCCAGGTGCAGTAAGTCTACCGTGCGTAGCACTTAATTCACCCAGGTGATTTGCCCCAGGTGAATTAAGTCTACCGCCCCGATTTTTTATATCAATGTATCTTATATTACTTTTACATATAATAACACCAATATCCTTGCAGGATTGGCAGATGAACCGAGAACCATATATTATACCACTCATATTTACCTCGCCAACCGAAACGATGAATTGTGAACCGAAGAACGTCACTACTCACTACAGGCGTCGTCCAGGTTTAGTTCACTCTATCTACCGCAAAGACGTAATACCACACTATCAATTTTAAGGACCGACTAAAATCGTTAATATAAATATGTGCAATTTCAGTTTCTTAGTGACAGATACATCGAATCATACATGGTATCGTGTTTTTTTACTGATGAACAAAAATTAAATGCAATTTACTAATGAAGATGACTTAATTACAAATCCCTCGATTTATCTATCTACTTTTATCAGTACAATAAATTATCACTGCATAGTATAAAATAAAGTCGCTTTCTCTGTCTGTCCCTATGTCCCGATGCCCCTATGTCCCTATGTATGCTTAATTCTTTAAAATTACGCAACGGATTTTGATGCGTTTTTTTTAATATATAGATTGATTCTTGAGGAAGGTTTTAGTATATAAACCTTTCCGATATTCCCACGGGAACAAAAGTTACGCGAGTGAAACCGTGGGCAGATCGCTAGTTTTTAATATATATGTCGCAGTGAAATTGTCAATAGCCGTTAGATTATACAAGAACATGAAAAAGTAACGTACTTATAAACGTATTAAAATTAGTTGTATGCCACGAAGATCAGCGCACACTAACAACAGCACGGATCATTTTCTGATACATAGAAATATTAACTTTACGACTATTATTTTTCCCGTGTTAGTCCCGGGCTTCTTTGAAGAATAGGCCAACTGCTGTTCTTGCCAGGCAGGTCGTAAGAGGCGACCGATTGGCTATTCGAGTCACTACCATCGTGGCTACTATAGGTGATATAGTTCTGCATTGTCTCGCCCGGGTCTGGTACCACCACCTTACCTATTCCTGCTGCAATAGCGTCAGTGCTTGGCACCATCGTGTTCCAGTTTGGAGGGTAAGGTAGCCGGTAAACTTATGCATGTGGCGTCAGAGCTCGCCACAAGATAGCAACACACCATTAACATCTTTGGTATATATAGCGATGGTTGACTCCTTCCATCAAGAGACCCATCTGCGTGTTTGCTATCATACGAAATAAAAAAAAATGAACAAAATAGCTATTGCTTTCTTGTTAAGTAGGTAAATCATATCGGTGTTTAGTTTGTTAACAAATATTTCAATTCTGTTCATTTAGGTAGTACATAAATATATTGGATATTTTGTTTTTATAAAAGTTGCCAACTCAACCAACTTCCTAAAAGGAGGAGGTTATCAATTCGGCCGTATGTTTTTTATGTATGTATTGTTGTTACCTTAGAACCAGTGACGTAATGATACGGCTGATACGGCGGTAGAGAGGAAAGAGTTAAAGGGTTAAAGAGGCCCCGGGTTAAGCAAAAATTTGTAAAATGTTATCTACAATGTCACTACCCGGCAAAAGTTGTTTTACCATGTAAATTAATTAATTGAAAAGTACGTTGGTGGGGATAGAAGGGCCAAAATTTAGGGTTGTACGTATTTTTTAATGCCACAGGATAAAAATATAAAAATAAAAATTTTTTAGGGGTGAACAACCCTTATCACTAAGGGGTGTGAACAATAGATAGTAGCCGATTTTTAGACCTACTGAATATGCATTAAAATTTCATAAAAATCGGTCAAGCCGTTTTGGAGGAGAATGGTAACTAACATTGTGACACGAGAATTTTATATACAATTAATAAATATTTATTTTAATTTAATGCAAGTATTTTTGTTTCTTTTTTGATTACCCTTCAATTGGCCCCCTACTACTACTAATTTTGATACAGGGCCCCCTGCCCCTCCAAGGCAAGCTACGCCACTGCGCGGAATTGGGTCATTTATAAACCGGTTTCGAAAATTCTTTTTTAGTTTATTTAAGAGAGTTATACTTCCCGTGTGTTCCCACTTTAATTTGGTGAAGATCTGTTGCAGGGTTCTGGTGATGTAGAAAATAGGAAGTCAGTTGCTGCAGTTTTTATTGCGTTAAAAATTATATTACAACTAGCTGTACCCGCGACTTCGTTCGCGTTTGGCCATCCTTGCAGAGTAATTATTAGTAATTGGCCACAGTATTTCTCGTATTCAGCAATACTTTGGACGGCAAAGCACTTTTATCAAAGGAGAAATATTAAGAAAGGATTCTTTTAGTGTGGATTTGAAAACACGTTGACTTTTATAACGACCCTTGTGCCTTATAGGGCTTTAAGCAGTGTTTAACTGAAGTCACCTCGCCTTTTATTTTCTACAGTTATGCTTGCAGTTTTATTTGCCTGACATTATATACTCATTCCATATGACTAAATTTGACTAAAGATCATTTTTGCAAAACCTATTTTTTATTGGGAGAAAGATCACACATCGTAAAGCAAAAGTCTTTAACTGTATCATCATTTTAAGCATGGCTGGGGCTATCCTTCCACCGGATAAAAAAGATTGAAGGTAAAATTATCGGCTTGTACCTAGGTTTTTAATGGGCAACGATGATTATTCAAGCTAGTTTGAAATCTGTGGTGTATGTCTGATAAATAACAATATCTGACTCCTTTGCAGTAGGCTAAATTTGATGACAGACCTATTAGTCAGGGAGAAATAAATAGTATTTGCTTTCAGTAAAGGTTATAATTGCAATGTTATTATTATTAAGCATAATATCATGACCGTGTAGGAGGTTAGAAACATTTTGTTGAAACAATTAAAAAACGGCTTTTTGCAATTTTTTGCCAATATTTCGTAAAATATGCGTGTTATCGACATGTTTTTTTTAATGGTCTATAGGGAAGTGCTTGACCACGATCTCGGCCTGATAAGATGCGGCCTAAGATAAAACGCGCTTCTCTAGAAGGTACCTGTTCACTCCTCTTGAAGATCCCTAGATTTTACTCGACGGGGAACACAGATTTAGGAAGCATGTTCCAGTCCTTTGCGGTTCGAATGAAAAATGTTAAGTCTAATCGCATTGTCCGGGCATGTGGAATGTCCACCATATGGCGATGCCTAGAATCTGTGCGCCTCGACGATCGATAGCATGTATATTAATGTATTTGGTCTATAAAATTTCACTTAATGGTAGGCTATTGTGAAAATTTGCAATATTTGTTTTTATGTCGCACAATTAGCATTCAACGTACAAACGTAAACTTTTCAAAATTATATAAATCCTAAAATTATCCTAAAATTATCGACATGAGAGAAAAAGTAATCAAAAGGTATTTATAATAATTTTATGCAGTGAATATAAAAATCTGTAATACGGTTGACCCTGCAGGCCATCCCTGAAACCCCAAATAAATCAAACGATTTTGATCCAATTTCCAGTATTTGGCGCAGTTTTTTAGAGGGAAACTGTAATTCGATTTTTATATCAATCGGTATATAAACCTGAAAGTTATTTAAACAATATGTAATAAGTTTACTGTATACCGACCGATTGATATAAAAATCGAAAGTCTTATTCGATTATTATATGAATCGGTATATAAACCTGAAAGTTATTTAAACAATATGTAGTAAGTTTACTGTAAACAACGTAATTTTATTGTTTGAAAACTGTAACTTTTCAAAATTTGATCCAATTTAATTTTTGAAACGGCATTCAATGTAGTTTTTAGTACTAAAATATTGCAGAAGATTAAAAATGATTAGTTAAAAATTTCGAAATTATGTCGAAAAATACTTTTGTAAAATTTTTCGTCAACTATAAACTCCCGAACGGATAAATAAATTTTGATGCAATTTGCATTGGTCGCAGTTTTTTGAGATGTAAAGCTGATTAAATTTTGTACTCTATCGGCACATTAATCTGGAAATTGTATTAAAAAATACTGTTTCACCAAAAACTTATGTAAGCTTTTTCAAAATTTCTCAAAATCTCCTTGACTGAATTGGTTAAAATTTTCAGGAAGTCTAAGTTGAGTGGAATCCAATCGAATCCTATTAACCGCGTTTCGATCGGTCAAGCCGTTCAAACCTATGAGATGTTTACGTACACACTTACACAAACGCTCATACACACACATACGCACACACACACGTCATCATGACAGTAGTCGAAAAAGGTTCCTAGGACCTCAAAACGCGGAGATTGGTGAACACTCGATTAAATGGTTGAACTCGATTGTTAGATCAGTAACGTCCTTATCTCGACACGTAGCGGGAAGTTAAAAATATATACCTAGTTAGAAGGATGAAAAGTTATTTATTCAGGTTTATTTTTTTTAATCATTTTTATTTAAGGCACTTTTTACAAAGGCGCTGTAGCGGGAAGAATAAAAATAATTAACACATGGCTTTGTGGTTTGTTATTAATAAAAAACAAAATAGCGTTTGACTAAGAAGCTTATCTTTGTTCATTGAAAACGATTTGCAGTAATAAAATCTTTTTGCATTTTTCTTAAATTTATTATTATTTTTGAATCTCTAAAAGATGTTTTTAATGTAAATTTGTATTATTTTCAATCAGCAAGATAAGCAGTCAAGGATTTTTTTTATTAATAACAAACTACTTTGCCTCGTGGTCTTGGGATAGCCTATTCGGCTCAGATCATGTGGTCCCGGGTTCGATCCCCGGATCGGGCAAACGTGTTGTTGAAATATTTTCGAGGATTTTCTCGAAAATCTAAAATCTCAGTAGCAACTCAGAGACTGGCGGAGTGGTATATTACCACTCCCGTGCCTCGGATGAGCACGTAAAACTGCCGGTCCCAGTTATCGCTAAAAATAGTCCATAATCGTTAACGTATCGGTATATTCCGCGATGAGAATTACCATTTATATCACCAACCGATAAACCGGTGAAACGCGGTGAACCGGAAAGTCTATAGACGTTCGGTTTACTCTGCCTACCCTGCAAGGGAACTGGGAGTGATGATACTTCAATAAAAAACAACAAAGCTACGTATTTTTTTCTCACATTTTTGATATTCGATTCTCACAAATAAAGGAAAGTTAAGTTATCTTTGTCTAAAGTTTTTTCTGTAAGATGTTGATCTTATCTAGGACTGAAGTTATAAGTACATGTCCGTATTTTCTACTTAACAATTTTTTTTTTAAAGTATTTTGCAGTCTGACTTCAATGAGTACATTAAGTAGTTTAGGCACTCCAACATCGACACTTCGCAGAAGTTTCATTCATTTTCAAAGAAGTTTGAAATAATCACCGTGTTGTTTAGTGGTCCGGTGTCATCGTTGACCATATGAGGTCCCGGGTTCGATGCAAAACAAAACGTGTATTTTAAATTTTCTGATAAAACAACGTTGCCCGGGTTGCAAGGGCCTGGTTGGCAATAGGCTTGCCACCTATCACATTGTGTGAGATGGTATATACGGCTAATCGTGGGTACACTTCTTGTATCTCTGCCTACGTATTCCGGGTATGGGCGGTTAGATACTTTTTTACCCTTTTTTACGTTATGCAATGTAAAAACAAAATAGTGAATTTTTCCAACAGCCTATCCTTACGTAAAATTTTATAAGGAACAAATTCTATTATTAGTATACTTAATGTCGATTACATGCATATTTTCTGAGATATTGGCAAAAAACTGAAAAATGACCTGTTTTATTTTAAAATATATTATAATTCTTATATAAATAAATAAAATGTTTAGGTTTACATTTTACACATATTTTACTCATTTTTAGGCTAGTAAAATTGCATTTATAACATTTTAATAAAACAGTATATATTCTAAATTGATCTGTCGGGTTATATCTATCATACAAACACTATGAAATGATTACGCTAACATATAATGAGCCGTGCGTTGAAAGGTTTTGTATACAATCCGGGTGTCACGTTCAACTGGACATGCCACCCGAAAACCGTTGAAACTTGTGATGTCTGTAACTTCTAAATTATAAAACTGATGACTTTGAAATTTTTAAGGGATAATCTTTATAGTACTTACTTTTGAACAAAAAAATAATAAAGGATTTCGGACTGCAGGTTAATGAATTAAAGCTAAATATATGTTTTTATTTTCATCCCCTATTCCACGGGAACCGTATTGAAGTATCCTATAACCTTCTTCGGAGTATGAATTTTAACCATGCTAAATTTCATTTGAATCCGTTCAGTAGATTCGGCGTGATGCGCGGCCTTGATACAGACAGACAGACAGACAGACAAAAATTAAAAAAAATACATTTCCGCTTCAGTGTCGATTAAAGAGTATTTTCCAAAAAAATTTTTTAAAATACCTTCAATGTACAGAATTCGACCTCTTACAGTTTTATTATATGTATGTATAGATAGATAAATAAAAAATGCTTTAATTTCATTTGGTGTAATACCTATTTCACGTATTTTTTTTTTGACTTACACATTCTGAAGAAGGTAGGTACGTTACGATATTAATTTATTTTTTTAAAGAACGATGCTAGTTAAGTTGTAGGTAGGTATATGGAGGAAATACGGATTGCTTAGGCCATCCGGTGCTTTTTTGAAACAAAGGATCAGCTTAAATGATATTTGTGAAAATACTAGCTGCCGCGTGCAGTCCGCTGCATTATAAAAGTATTTGGTGATCATCTAATTTTTCCAGGATAAAAAGTATCCTATGTACTATTCCAGATCATCATATACCTGTGTACCAAATTTCATTCAAATCCGTTACATCGTTTTTGCGTGATTGAGTAACAAACATCCATCCATCCATCCATCCAAACATCCAAACTTTCGCATTTATAATATGATTTATGGTATGGCATGTGATGGCGGAATTAAGACGTGCATATCAGCAGCACACTCTCCAAAGTGTATCCGATAAAAGTCCGATAGACTAGCCACTCTAAGGCGATGGGCGAGGCTCTGGAGTTTTTTGCCTACCAGATCATCGTCGTTTATGAGCCTGTTGGCACTCCTCTCTATCACCTCAAACGTCTCCAGCTTGTATTTGGCGGATCCATCCTAGTGGTGAGCGTCTCCAGCTGGTATTTCATGCACGAATGGACTTGTGCTTGATAAAGATAGAAAGAAAGAACAACTGTCCCGCGGCTGAAATACTGTCTCGCCTTTCCCAGAATACCAAGCTTTTTTGAGGCAACTTGGACTTTCGATTCGATGTACGAACCAAAGTTGAGAGTAGGCGTTAAGTGATACCAAGGAGCTCGAGGTGGCCAGTTATTGGCTCGGACACACCCTGAAAAGACGGAGACAGGTGGAATGGACTCCGTTTAGCAGAGAATAGACACGCCTGGGTCTTAGTCACATTTAACTTGACCAGATTGGCATTGCCTCAATCGGAGACTGCCTGTAAGGACAGATTCATACGATCATGCTTCTGCATATTAATGATATGGCGATCAAGCAACATTCATTATTATGCGGATGACAGTACAGGCGATTTATATTCCGGCCGTAGCGGAATTTCTCGGGAAGACGTCAACGAGTGCCGGAACAAACTTGTGTCAACCTCAATAAGACACAAGTCCAATAAGACACAAGTTTTGAACCCCAATAAGACACAAGTCTGCGCGTTTACCGCTAAAAATCACCCTTCGTCGTATCTCCTCGTTTTGAAAATATTTCCCTGAAAGCTTCAGCCAGTATTGGAATATTTGGAGTCGACATATCGAGCGACGTTGAGTTCCGCGGTCACTTGGAAGGCAAAGTTAAATAAACCTCTAAAAACCTGGGAGTTCTTTGCAGGGATAGGCAGTACTTCACACCCATCGTTCACTGCTTTATAAGGCGCAAATCCGGCCTCATATCGAGTACTGCTCTCATTTATGGACGGGGCTCATCAGTACGAGCTTCTTCATTTTGATCGCATTTAATGTAGAACGGCTCGAATCGTCGATGACGAGACTATTTCAAATTGGCTTGATTCTTTAGTGTTACGTAGAGATGTGGCATCACTTTGCATCTTTTATCGGCTCTATCATGAGGAATGTTCTGAGGAACTGTTTGGATTAATTCCTACCGCCGAATTTCACCATCAATATCGTGACAAAATTCAAAGTTTTATCCTCACCATCTCGACGTCTGGATGTCCACAACCGTGCGATTCTCAAGGCAATTTTTGCCCCACACTACTCCTATGTGGAACCAGCTATCGGCAGAAATTTTTCCGAACGGATACGACTTAAGAACCTTCAAGAAAAGAGCCTACTCATTCTTAAAAGGCCGGCAATGCAACTACAAAACTCCTGGTAGTGTAGTTGTCTATGGGCGGCGGTAATCACTTACCATCAGGTGAGCCTCCTGTCCGTTTACCCCCTCTTCTATATATAAAAAATCGACCATCGCCTCTCTGAGAGACCGGATCTGTGCCGTACTGGCTCGCGCGCTGGATGCGTCACTCTCCACAACAGTGCTATCGCCTGCATACCCATAGATACCGGGCTTCAGCAGACCGTTAATATGTAACTGAAATAGGGATCCCTGAGGGACTCCGGCATTTGTAACCATTTGGTCGGACGAGCAGCCGTCGACGACTACTCTAATCGACCGGCCACTCAGAAAATCTGAGATCTAGGCGCAGAGACCAGTAGGTACGAAGGAAGCTTGCCAATACGACTTCAGCCAGACCCTGTCAAAGGCCTTCGAGATATCAGGGGAAGACAGCTACAACAAGCGCTTTCCCCGTGTTGGTCCCGGGCTCCTTTAAAGAATAGGCCAACTGCCGTTCTGCAGGCAGGCAGGCAGGTCGTAAAAGGCGACCGAGTGGCTATGCGCGTCACTACCATCGTGACTCTAGGTGGTAGAGTTCTGCATCGCCTCAACCGGGTCTGATACCACCGCCTTTCCTATTCCTGCCACAATAGCGTCAGTTCTAGTCACTATCGTGTTCCGGTTTGGAGGGTAAGGTAGCCGGTAAACTTATGCATGTGGCATTAGACCTTGCCACAAGATAGCAACGCACCATTAATATCTATGGTGTCTATAGGCGATGGTTGACTCTTTCCATCAGGAGACCCATCCGCTTGTTTGCTATCTTATGATAAATGGGGCACACTAAAAGTTTTGCACTTCTAGGTAATCGAAACTATTTGAAATTCGAATGTTATATTTTTGAAACGTTGCAACCTTCTTCGTAATAAAAAAAACTTGAGAGGTGTCAAGGGACACCCGGATGGAACGAAGTTCCTTTTATTATTATTTACAAAAAACCTGTATACACTCAACAAAAATAATCGTCGCGACACCACACTGTTCAATGCGAAATAGAAATGAAAATATCTGGCTTGCTTTCTATAAGAGAGAGAGAGAGAAACATCCGCACGGCGCACAGCTTACAATACCTTACTATAGCAAAAAGTGTCGTGAAAACTTTTCGTAAGAATTTTTTCCGTCTAGCCCCCTTTCACAATGCGCGATAAGGAACTTCGTAGAATTTCGACCCACGGTCGAATTTTGGCACCCGGTCGAATTTCGGAACCCGGCTGAATTTCGGCACCCGGTCGAATTTAGACCCGCGGTCGAATTTCGGCACCCGGTCGAATTTCGACCCACGGTCGAATTTCGGCACCCGGTCTAATTTCGACCCGTGGTTGAATTTCGACACTCGTCGAAATTCAACTTTTGGTCGAAATTCGACATTCGGCCGAAATTCTGTATAAATGTCGAACATTTGGCACTAGAAAAAAGTAAACTCAATCAAATAGTAGATAGACTCTTTCACTTTCAATGCACGAGCTAAAGGGAAGTGGCTGGATATTTCTGTGCTTACAACACCTTACTATAGCAAAAAGTGTCGTGACAACTTTTCGTAAGAATTTTTTCCGTCTAGCCCCCTTTCACAACGCGCGATAAGGAACTTCGTTCCAAAAACACAATTGGCGGGAAATGATTTGTCAATTGTTTTTTTATCACACATCAAAATTCTGCGTACGCAACGAAAATGGAATTAAGTCGAAAAGATTTTAGAGCGATGATTTTTTATGATTTTAAAAGTTCTCTTTCTCTGCAAGACTGTGCCGCTCGTCTTCAAAACGCTTTTAGGAGAGAGAAGTACCTGGTTTGAGCACCGTGAGGCAATGGTTTGCTGAATTTGAGAGAGGTCGAGTTTCTTTACATGACGAATTTCGTAAAGGGCGGCCTTTAACTGCCGTCAACGAAAATAATGTGGCTACTGTTAAGCGGTTATTTGAAGAAAATCCCGGATTACCTATGAGACAATTCGAGGACTATTGGGGATTGGTATAAGCCAAATTCAGAAAATTTTATACGAAGAATTGAAAGTTCGGAAACTTTGTTGTCGTCGGATCCCTCATGAACTGACAGTGGAGCAAAAGCGGGCTTGCGTGGAATGGTGCTCACAGATGCTACTGAAGTACGACCACGAACATTCTAATGCTGTTTATGACATTGTCATAAGAGACGAAACGTGGATTTATTGTTTTAAACCCGAAAAAAACAGCAATCTTGGGAATGGGTGTTTGAAAATGAGAACAGGCCAACAAAAGTGAGACGGGCGAGAAACGTTGGTAAAAAAATGATCGCGTTTTTTTTCTCATCACATCACATTCCATCTGTACAATTCCACTTGAAGATCAAAGGAGTGTTAATGCCGAGTGGTATTCTACCATTTGTTTACCCGGGGTGTTAGAAAAAGTTCGCGAAAGACGACCCATAAGCCGCATTCTCCTACACCATGATAACGCTTCTTCATACACGGCCTACAAAATAAAGTCATTTTTAGCTTCCGAAAAAGTGCATCTCGTCACTCATCCTGCGCAAAGTCCCGACCAAGCACCCTGTCACAGAATAACTAGGTAACCCTGTGATTTCTGTATTTTCCCCAAAATCAATGATTTGATGAGAGGTTTTACTTTTACCAACTCCGAAGAGGCAGTGATAGCGTTCAATCAGCACGTAGCAAACATGCCTTCAGATCTGTGGTCCTCCTGTTTTAAAAAATGGTTCGATCGCAAGACATTATCTATATATATATAATAAAATCGTAGGAAAGTCATGTATGTCCGGGGTAAACTCAAAAAGTACTGCATGGAACAGGTCGGGTCCACATATAGGCTACATATTATCACGCTAGCACCTACGGGGGAGGAGCTGTGCTGTGTGTGCGGCTGTGGGCAACAGCTAGTCTATATATATAATGAAATCGTAGGAAAGTCAAAACTGTACATTGAATATTTTTTTTAAAGAATACTCGGGGCGTGATCTACAATCGATATCGAAGCCAAAAATATAGTTTTTAGAATTTTTGTCTGTTTGTCTGTTTGTATGTATGTCCGGGGTAAACTCAAAAAGTACTGCATGGATTTACTTCAAATTTTGCATGAATATTACTAACAGGTCGGGTCAACATATAGGCTACATATTATCACGCTATCACCTACGGGAGAGGAGCAGTGCGGAGTAAACGAAGTCCGCGCGGACGAAGTCGCTGGCAACAGCTAGTACATTATTAATTTTACAAAATGGCAATGTCAATCAATGTCTATAAAGATCATTAAATTGAGATAAATTCAAATTCAATTAAATTATTTTGAGATATAAAATTATTTTTTTCTTTTCTATTCATGCATTATCATTATCAGTAAAATATTTTTAGCAGAATTCCTTGTCCCTCGGGTAGGGAGGTTCTTTTATGTACCGTAACCTTAAGGACTTCATATAGTGTGTAAGCAGTAAGCACAGAATACCTGTATTATAGTACCTACCTAGGTACAAATTGTGATGGTGTTTTTTGTTTTAAATTTGGCATAGGCTAACTCGTGAGGCCTAACCTAAGATCCTAGTCTTACGGATAGCATTTCATCATCTCCATGGTGTTAACAGCAGATCCAGCGATTTGTCGATAATTTTGAGTTTGGACACCTATCCCATCACGTGAACGAATACCGCTGGATAGTCATGGGTGAACCATTTTTTTATATCATAGGATAAAGTAATAAGTAAACAAGCCAATGATTTTCCTGATGGAAAGCGATAGCCACCGCCTATATTGCCGATACCAAAGATGGAAATGGTGAGTTGTCAATTGTCATTATCCATTCATATGGCTTTGATCTGCATGCTACAAGCATAAATTGCATCTCTGCCTATTTTTTCGGATATATAGGCGTGATTTAGTATGGAAATGATACTTTGAGCCAACTATTCGGATTTCACGACTTGTCTGGCAGGAAGGCAGAGAAGGCGTAGGTTATTTAAAACTTAAGCACAAAACTATTACTTCATGAACATTGGATCCCGGGAAACTATTACCCGGTTACATGGAGACTATTATTCATGTCCGGACCAACATTATGAAATTCCTCACCTCCTCTATACCTCCTCTATAGCTAAACTGGCTAACAAAATACCAATAAGGTGCAATTGCAACTACAGAGATGAACACTTGTTAATCTTGTTATTACAATATGAAGAGGCAATAAAACCAATTACTTAACGAATTATATGTATATTTCAAATTATTTTTATAATATAGGTTTCAATTGCCGTCATATTTTACCTGTGTGTTCTCTATATGAATAACGGGGCTACCTACCTATACAGCATTCTACGTGTGCTTAGCTATCTCGCTTACTCCCTTTAATGGGATTTGCGGGAAAACGAGATAGATATAGTTCCACCTCTTGGAATGCAGTGCGTTCGCGCAACCTCCGCAACCAGTCTTTCATTTGAATTGAACGCGGTCGTGCTGTGTTGTCTGCGCCTTGGATTGCGAAAATATGTGTGAAATTTATAGTTGTAACAGTGTTTGATGATAAGTGCAAGATTGTGACGTTTTTTAATGTTTGTGTTATGAAGTTTAGCTGACGACTTGGGCAACAGCGTATTTACTCGTAAGTAACTTTGTGTATTTATGTACGTGTCGCTGACGTTGTACATCGTATACTCCTGGCAGGTCCTTGTAAAACAGCCTTCTTGATACCTACCTACTTGTTAGCGTACGGGTTTTTTTCAGTGATGTCAGCGAGGGCCGAAATGTAAATACATTAGCTTAGATTATCTACGTTGTAATAATAAAACATTCAAGTTGAAGGATAAAATCATATTCGCAAGTAAGTTTTAACTAAAATATTACAACTTTAATTTATTGCAAGCCTCGTGGTCTAGCGGTTAGCATATTCGATTCAGATCATGAGGTACCGGGTTTAATCCCCGGGTCGGGCAAGCGTTATTGAGTTTTTTCGAGGTATTTTTTCGAAAATCCAAAATCTTACCTAGTCCAACTCGGATACTGGCGGGTGGTGTTGTGTTACTGTTGCCATACTGTTACGGATGAGCACGGAGTTCACCACTCATATCGATTATCGACAATGGACAAACCGGTGAATCATCGTGAACCGGAAAGTCGATAGACGTTCGGTTTACTCTGTCTACCCCGTAAGGGAACCGAACATGACACCACTTTAATTTTTAAAATGCTAAGTCGATAGGAAGGTATTACTTTGTTAACTTTAATGATATAAGTACAGTCAGCAACATCAAGGTTCCAAATGAGAATAGATAGGATCGAGCTTATTATCAACTTCATACCACAAGTGTGAATTTATTAATGTCAAAAAAAAATTTTGTCCAAAAAATATTGCTGATTTATTGAAAAACAAATAATATTTTAATAATATTATTTTATCATAAAAATTAGTCGCCTCTGTGGTCTAGTGGTCCAGCGTTTGCGTTGACCACATGAGGTCCCGGGTTCGATTCCCTGGTCGGGCAATAAAAAAAAAGTGTTTTTTCAGTTTTCTGATAAACACAAAGTTGCTCGGGATTGGAAAGTGCCCGGTTGGCGATAGGCTTGCCACATATCACATTTGTGGGACCAAGTCTCTTTGGCTAATCGTGGGTGCACTTGTTATACCTCTGCCTACCCCTTCGGGGATACGGGCGTGAAGATACTCAATAAAAATTAGTAAAAACATCAGTCAAGCTATTCATCTATATATTATATAAAAAAGTTGTGTTATTTACACCACTTATAAGACAAAAACGACGGGGCAATTTTTGGGTTTGGGTTGTCTTTTTTTTTATATTATAAGATAGCAAACAAGCAGATGGGTCTCCTGATGGAAAGAGTCAACCATCGCCTATAGACACCAAAGATGTTAATGGTGCGTTGCTATCTTGTGGCGAGGTCTAATGCCACATGCATAAGTTTACCGGCTACCTTACCCTCCAAACCGGAACACGACAGCAACAAGCACTGACGCTATTGCGGCAGGAATAGATAAGGCGGTGGTACCAGACCCGGGCGAGACAATGCAGAACTCTACCACCTAGTAGCCACGATGTTAGTGACTCGTTAGCCAATCGGTCGCCTTTTACGACCTGCCTGGCAGAACGGCAGTTGGCCTATTCTTCAAAGAAGGCCGGGACCAACACGGCGAAATAGGCTTTCTACAGAATAGGCTAAAAAGTATTAAAATATAATATTCATCAATAAACAACAGTAAAATATATAAGTCTAGCCGTTCATCTAAATATGTAATGTATATATAAAAGTCGTGTTAGTTATTTACACATTATTTTAATACACGGTAACATGATCTGATAGAAATCTAAATAAATAAATATCCTACCAATTAGAATGATAATATATTTTTTAAGTATTTCTTTGTTAGATTTTTTTGCACACCTTACTCATCACTTATGAAGTTTTTGCAAAATGCGGAGCAATATGTCGTTCTGACAGTCCTATTCTCAGTTAAAACGCATAGTAATGTAAAATAATGCGCATAACTGTTGTTGTATTCAAGTAAATAAATTATGGAAATTCATTGACACACACACACTCACACATTGATTCATACTCACAGACCACATACCCCATGGGGTATGTGGTCTGTGTTCATACTACAGTACCTACCTTTTTAAGAAGATTGGGCAAACGAGACTTTCTCTCATTTAAGTTTTTAGTTCAAACTATCCATGTCGTCACAAAGGTTAATATAAACCTGTAACCGCTAGGTGCCTTGTAAATCTTATAATAACTTGGTAGGTAGGTACTTCAACATAGGAAAGTTTGGATACATAGGTACCTATATAACTTTCAATATTTACAGTTGGTTTTTGGTCTTTGATTTCGCCAATTTGGTACCGAAATTAAAATTTTGATTTTGTATTAAATTCGCAGTTGATCTCGTAACAGAAAAAATATACTTACCTACCTATTACTGAAATGTTGGTCAATTTAAAAATATTTTAAGAGATTCTTGATTTTTTTACAAAGTTTTCCTATAAGCGCGCCATAAAAAAGAATTTACATTATGTTAATGATATATTTTTACAAAATGTTACCACTATTTTACCATAATTTATCCAGTAGAACCAAACAGACAAGTGACTTCGTTTAATTGAACCTAAACATACCTACCTATATCTATCTATACATACATATAATATACATATAATAAAATCGTAGGAAAGTCAAAACTGTACATTGAATATTTTTTTAAAAGAATACTCGGGGCGTGATCTACAATCGATATCGAAGCCAAAAATATAGTTTTTAGAATTTTTGTCTGTTTGTCTGTTTGTCTGTATGTATGTCCGGGGTAAACTCAAAAAGTACTGCATGGATTTACTTCAAATTTTGCATGAATATTACTAATAGGTCGGGTCAACATATAGGCTACATATTATCACGCTATCACCTACGGGTGAGGTGCTGTGCGGAGTAAACCAAGTCCGCGCGGACAAAGTCGTGGGCAACAGCTACTTATAAAAATAAATTATTTAATCCTGGCTAAATAGGAAATGATTGTCAAATTGTCAATACAACCACGTAAACAATTATTTTTAGTGTTTTCTCATAACATCGAGTAACCTAATAGATTTCAACGTTGACCGCATTTTAATAGCGTTGTACCCTAGGTACCTACTTTATATTTCACACTCAAGAAATTACAACACTATTTTCGTATGTAACTGCCGTTGACATAAGATATTACCTTAATTACTTCCTAAACAACTTACACCTAAAAATAATATGACGTAAATGAGGCTTCCATTGCGTTCATTTCAAATCTGTTACGAAATATCGATAATTGACACAAATATCGGATATAAACTGATCTCACTACTAGCCTATCATAGCATCGCGATGAAAATAGAAGTTTAGGCTTGAAAGAAAGTGTCGATGTAAAGATGAGAAAGGTCATGCTCTTTTGGTTCGGACATGTAGAAAGAATGGTAGATAAAAGGTTAACAAAACAGATATACATTGCGAATATGGAAGGATGTAGGTACCAGGGAAGACCAAGACTAACATACCACGATCAGATTAATCGAGTACTGTCCGAAGGTGGTGTCGAGTTTTCGCAACCGGCGTGTGTGTGTATGAAGAAAGTGACGAATGTGGAGGAAGCGGGACAAGCCTGCAAGTGTCGTGATGTACGGCACTCGGTTCTCTCTGCCTACCCCGTAAGGGAACTAGCGTGAAGATATGTATGTATGTAATGAGTTAATATTGTTTATTGCTATATAATGTACTAGCTGCACCCTGAAGCCCGCTGCATTATAAAAGCTTTTGGTAAATCCCACAGGAACAACAAATTTTTTCGGTATTAAAAGTATTCTATGTGCTTTTCCAGGTTATAATCTACTTGTGTGCTAAATTTAATTCAAATCGGTCTAGCCGTTTTTGCGTGATTGAATAACAAACATACAAACTTTCACATTTCTAATATGTATGGGATATGCGGGACTACACCAAAACATGTGGGTCTTGAAGATGTCACAGAAAACAACACACAAATCAGTAAAACACAGTCAAAAATCAGTTACTTGACTTAGTTAAGTGTGCCAAAATTTGTTCTTTCTAACCTTTAATTAGCTTACTATTTAATAAGACAATTAGCGTCCCGCAAACACGCATCGCGGGACGCATTAGCTACCTAGGCTGTGGACAAACGTGTAGTGTTAAATATCGACCATGTAATGAAAGTAAGTAAGTATGGGTATGTTTAAAATAACTTTTTTAAATGTAATTTGTAATTAATCTTGCGAAGGTAGGTAATATTTGGGAAGACATGAATATAATATTCACGCCAAATCTTTTAAATGCAGCCAAAGAGTACCGATTGAAGGTATAATTCGAAAAATGGTGACGGGGTATTCCGCCCTTGACGATATTAAAATAGCTATTAGCTGTTAATTTCAGGTTCCTAAAGAGTACCGAGTGTAAATCATTGTCAAGACAGACTTGGCTTGCTTAAGAAAGTTTATATCTGTAGGGGTGATGGTTAAGAGAGCTGGAGGTGAGTTCGCCACTGTGGAAGTTAATCGCCATACAAGTATGTATGGAAAAGGGAAGATTTTCTCAGCCAGGCAAAGTGTCTACTGGGGAACGAAGATGAAATTTGCGTATAACGATACAAGATAAACAATGGTTATATTTTTAGATTTAGGATTTATTTGAACTCTCATGTAAATATTTTAGCGTTGATGATTGCACTACCTATTTATACGGCGTTTTCAATGACTCTTAAAACCGCTCTCAGACATGGTAGCACAGTCATTTGGTCAATAAAAAGGGAAACCTGGAATGCTAGATAGATTTCGGTATGCTCTTTTCGAATTTCAACTTTTCCACCTCGTATCTGCCGCTCGCGCCGTCTCCGTACAAATCGGGACGGCTGGCAACTCTTCACAGGCAGCACCTTACCGATTTGTTTATGGTATGTCATTCATCGATAGTTTAACAATACTGGTATGTCTGTTTTTTAGTCTTTTCAACCGACGAAAAAACGGAAGATGTTCTGAATTCGATGCATATATTTTTTTATGTTAAATCACGCATAACTTTCTATTGAGTGGTCCGATTTTGATAATTCTTTTTTTATTGGTATGAGTATACCCCGAAAGTGGTCCCATTTATTAAAAAAAATCCAACCATAAGGGTATGTAAATAAGGGATGATAGATTGTTATTTCACTCAATTTATGACCCCGCATATAACTTTTCGCTGGTTTAATTTTTTGTTAAAAATATATTTATTATACCTATCTACCATTTCTATGAAGCATTTACTACACCAATATTTTGTTTCGCACCCAATCGTTCTACTTTTTTAAACGTTCTTATTTTAACGAAACTGTTATCACGACTTCTGTCACATACATAGTTTACACTTAACAATAATAAAAAAATATTGACAATAGCATTAATAAGTTTTAATGCTTACGCCCACAGTTACACCCGTGGTTACGGCATTTTGTACAAATTGCCAACTTATGAGGATGTATATAGCAAGTATCTACATAATGCACTGAGAAATACACAATTTCCGAACGAAATTTCGAAATTTAATTACTTTATGAGTGTAAGAGGCAGTAGGTTTAGTTATCAAAATGATTGCCAAAATAAGTATGTAAGTTTTGTTCAAGGTAAACGACATTATTACAATCAGAAAGTACGAGTATATTACATTTACTAACCGCTACGATTGTTGAGTGACTAGCGATAGAGACCAAGTGATGGGGCTCAGGTTCTATCCAGAAAGAGACAAATGTTTGTGTGATAAAGTTTCTCAGTTTTTATCCTATCACGGCTACGTAAGTTTTTCAAGTTTACGAGTAATAGTCCAATTTATAAAAGGTACTGAGAGAAATTTTCACGGGCGGTGAACCTATAGTGCAAATATATATCCATCATTGGCGTTAAATAGGTTAAATGTTTATACCTAGTATGTAACAACAAAAAACACTTTTCCAGTTTATTTCCTTTTAGTAGCATCACAAAAGTCATCCCTAAGTGAGGGTCCGTAGAAGGTTGCTACCTATTGCTTTCCATCCACCCGCAATCGGCTTGTTTGCTACCTTATAAAATAAAAAAGTTTGTTCCTGTTTGCATTCTACTTAAGGCATTTCCTTAAATAACCAATGTTTTTATTTAGTTTAAATCTCCACATTTTAAATAAATACAATAATTTCGGAACGTGACAAACGATCTTTTTCCGTCGCCTGGCGACACTGTCAGACGCCGTGAACGTGCCAAATTTAATATAATATATTCTACAGATAATAAATAAAAATTATATGACTGTCGTATTACAGCAATAACAAAAACTAATGACATTTCTAGGTATTGAATCGTTTGAATTTCGAATGCTGACAAGAAATTCGATTTTTAAAATATTTTATGTAGGTAGAGTCAAACGGGGTGAATAGGAGTCCAGGGGTGAAAAGGGACGAAACCTAAAACCCTACAGAATTAGTTTCATTTCCACGTAATATGGTTCGTCCCTTTACAGGGAACAGGGGAATGCAGGGGATTCCTATTCACCCCGTTTGACGGTACGCCATGTAATAGACAAGGATGATACGTGTTTTTTTTTTAATTTTTTACGACATTAATTAGCAGTAGGTATTACAATTATTGCGCGGCCTGTCGTTCAGAGTGCTAAGTGTGAGTTTTTCTTTTCGCATTCGATCGTGAGCACGTTTGGAGTTTACTAGGAATTGTATGTGATTTGTACAGCGCCATCTAGTGGTAAACGTGAGAAACCAGTTTACCACTAGGTGGCGCTGTACAAATCATATACAAATTCCTTGTAAACTCGAAACGCGCTATATTTATTATAATATATATATATATATATATATATATTATAATAAATGAAACAATCCCAGTTATTGGTTTTCTTAAGAAAGACGTGTGACCTCTAACCCCGCATTTGACGTTCACACCGCGTTTGTCGACTAAGGACTGTTACATGTTAACGGTCCCCCCTACTTCACTGACTAACCCATACTCGATATCTTGATTAATAGTTAAACAAAGCAGGTAGGTTATCAGGTAATGCAACTTGCCGTGTTTTATTACAATGAGTCATCAGCTTCGGAATCTTATTAATAATTGAAGCCTCCGACCGTATTTCAATGTCATCGAAGAGGTTGTAACCTTGTAATTTTAGCTAAGGTTGTCATCTGTGGATTTTGTTCAATATTTATAGTAACTATTCTAACGTAAGTTTGTTTGATTATAACGTTTTCCTGTCTTAACTAATTGACCGATCGTCATGATATTTTATATTATATATTTAATACACACGTTATCAGAGGTTAAAAAATCATATAGCGTCCACTTCATTTAGAAAATATGCTTGTTTCAAGGAATAGAAAGATATCAAACGACCGAATGTAGGTACCAATTTGGAATTTATATCAAACTAGCTGCAGCATGCAGCCCGCTGCATTATAAAAGTTTTTGGCGAATCCCGTGGGATCTCCTGATTTTTCCGGGATAAAAAGTAGCCTATATGCTATTCCAGGACATCATCTACCTGTGTGCCAAATTTCATTCAAATCCGTTTAGTAGTTTTTGCGTGATTGAGTAACAAACATCTATCCAAACATCAAAACTTTCGCATTTATAATATTAATATAGAATATAGATACTCGGGTCTACGGTCGCTCTCAACTGAAAAAAAAAATTAAACTTGTAAGTCAACGCGATCAAAATATATGACAATTTATGTCGCGTATGTGTATGTATGGTTATGACAACTTATGCATGTGGTATAGACCTCGCCACAAGATAGCAACGCACCATTAACACCTTGGTGTCTATAGGCGATGGTTGACTCTTTCCATCAGGAGACCCATCTCCCTATCTTATGATATAAAAAAAGTATTTTGCGATTTCAAAAGATAATCAAAACCTATACTTACTTCACATTGACCTAGAATTATGAAATTCGGCAATAAGCAAATGTCTTACAGCACATGTAAAGGAAAAATCTGAAATCCGTGATTTTTTAGTTACATTACAAAAAAATACGAATTTATATGGAGCCCTCGATATGCGAGTCCTCCTAGCGCTTGGCTGGTTTTTTTTTCGGTTATGGATGGCAAAGATTTTTTTTAAATTGTTTCATTTTAAAAATTGTAGTAACCTAATGGCAAAGGTTAGGCACTACAATTTTTAAGGTGAAATAATTGAACCAAATCTATTTTCCTTCTAATATCATAAGATAGCAATATTGGCTATACCAGCTTTGGTAAAGTCATGAAATCAAATCTCGAGTCGAGTAATCTGTTATAATTCAGATTTAAGAAAATATAATATTTTATTCAAATATATCCAGT
This sequence comes from Apodemia mormo, assembly GCA_036924255.1. Taxonomy (NCBI): domain Eukaryota; kingdom Metazoa; phylum Arthropoda; class Insecta; order Lepidoptera; family Riodinidae; genus Apodemia; species Apodemia mormo. The sequence continues at coordinate 8,200,304 of JAUPFN010000010.1, read as the reverse complement.
AAATGTACCTGATTTGTCAAAAGACTGATCATCATTATTGGCCAACTGTGGTGCACCTCTGTCTACATTTTTTTCTGTTTATGTTTTACTGTCTTGTTTTGACGTGAATACGCCTTTAAAATTGCATTCATAGGGGGGACAGTTCAAAAAACGGATTATAACAAAATTGGGGGATACAGTTTGGTGTTATAGCTACATAACTATCACCAACATCCAAAATCTAATTGTACCACTGCATAGCTGAAGAATCAAAGAATTTGAAAAGCTAAGCGCTGATTGCAATGCTTCGCGGGGAGTGGAGTAGGAAGTGCCGCCATTTTTAGGTGATTTCACTGCGTTATATATTTTGCATATGGGATATCTTCTGACTCAGAGTAACTATAAAGTTCGATTAAGTTTTCTTCGAAAGCTCTTGTTATGATTTATTTGATTATTTAATTTAAAAATTAAAATTAAACGCTTATAGTAAATATATATGGCATTTGAATAAAAAATTCAAAGAAAAATTATAATCAGCTAAAAAAAACTTTAAAAAGCCATATCCATATATACAAGGAACGTATATCGTCTGAAAGGGATTTTAAATAGCAATCTAATGATACCCATGAACTTCCATATAAAAGAGTGAAGAAGTGTCGAGAACGCAAAAAGACGAAGGCGTCCGAACCAATCAACGATGGCACCTGTACGACGAATGATTTCTTTTTTTTGGAATTTCTGAATCACTGCTGGCCTTAAAGACAAAAAAAGCATGAGGTCAAGCGCTGATATTAAATCCAGGCAGAACGTTGCAGAACTCTTATATAAATTTAAATCTAATATAATCTGAATAATCCATATTCACATTATTATTATTTTTTATTATTAATCTTATAAATGCGAAAGTTACTCTGTCTGTCTCTTCTTCACGCCTAAACCGCTGAACCGATTTGGATGGGAACAGATAGTTTGTAACCCGAGAAGGAACATAAGATAGATTTTTATCCCGGAAATCCCACGGGAACGGGAACTATGAGGGTAAAGTCTCGGTAAATTTATTTTAGAATTTTTTCCACGCGGACGAAGTCGCGAGTCAGCTAGTTTTATATGAAATGTTAGTACTTAGAATAGCTACGGCATTGGTAAACAGAATTGCGAATGTAATAAAATGTATGAATGGCATTCGTGTCATGACGTCCGCGCCAGCCTAAATCAGGACATCCGAACAATTTATCGACAACCCTGTTGCTCACATTCCGATCCTCAAATGGCCACGAAACTAATTATGGCGGCACATGATTCCACGTATCCGAGTGAACAGTGCCAAATACCATGAATCTCATTATCTTCATCATGTATATGTATTGGGGGATTAATGACAAGTATTAATCAACTTCTTGAAGTTAATTAAAAACACATGTAGGTGATTAATAATTAAATAAATAAAAATTACGAAAGGTGCCGTAGGGCTCCAAGGCTGGCCCTACGGCACATTTCGTTATTTTTATTTCGCTATATAACCATCTTATGTATATTGCTAGCTGCACTCCGCAGACGGTTTCAGTTCTTTATCCCGTGTTGGGCGAATAGATCAACTATCTGCCTTTCTGCCAGGCAGTCCGTAAGAGTCGAACAATTGGCTACGCGGGTCACTACCATTGTGGCTACTAGGTGGTAGAGATCTACGTTGTCTCTGTATCACTTACCGCCTTACCTATTCCTGCCGCAAGCGGCATTGCTTGTCAATGTCGTGTTCCGGTTTGGAGGGTAAAGTAGCCAAATAGCTATTTAAATTAAAAAAAAAAATAAAAAAAACTTGTGGCATTAAGACAGCAATGCACCATCATCATCTCTGTTGTCTATAGATTGTGGTTGTTTCTTCACATCAGGAGAACCATCTACTTGTTTGGTATGTTACGATATAAAAATATAATATTTTTAACGAGACAAAATTTTTTTCTGAACTAAAAGCGTCTTACTAGGCATCCTATACTAGGTATTCTAGGTCACTTATGTCCCAATTTTAAAGTAAATCCAGCATGTATTTGCGGAATTAACAGACATTATTAACCAGTATCTGAACTCTCTAACAAACACATGTATCTACGTACTTAATATTCTTAATAATAAAAGAAATATAATCTATATTAATATTATTAATGCGAAATTTTGGATGTTTGGATGGATGGACTTTGTTACTCAATCACGTCAAACGGATAACGGATTTGGATGAAATTTGGCACACAGGCAGATTATGACCTGGCACATAGGCTACTTTTTATCCCCAAAAATGAGTTGTTCCCGCGGGATTCACCTAAAACTTTTATAATGCAGTGGGCTGCACGCTGAAGCTAGTAACATAATAAGCGCGAAAATTTGGATGTTTGGGTGGATGTTTCAATCACCCCAAAACTACTGCATGGCTTTGGATGAAATTTGACACATAGGTCGATGATGACCTGGAATAGCACATAGGCTATTTTTTATCAGTGAAAAATAAGTTGTTGTGCGGGATTCACCAGATTTTTTATAATGCAGCGGTCTGTACAGTACGGTGCGTATAACAAAGTCGAATCTATCTATATTTATTCATATAATAAAATCTTAGGAAAGTCAAAACTGTACATTGAATATTTTTTGAGAAAAATACTTGGGGCGTGATCTACAATCGATATCGGAGCCAAAAATATAGTTTTTAGAATTTTTGTCTGCTTGTCTGTGTGTATGTCCGGGGTAAACTCAAAAAGTACTGCATGAATTTACTTCAAATTCTGCATGAATATTACTAACAGGTCGGGTCAACATATAGGCTACATATTATCACGCTATCATCCACGGGGGAGGAGCTGTGCGGAAAAACGAAGTCGCTGGCAACACCTAGTATAACATAAAGACGTGAGTCTCCTTTAGATCAGGTAGCTCAGACATTCAATACAAACAAAAATAAAGTCCTATCTTTATTACATTATATCAGGTTTATAAACTGTTCGTTTCACTTGACGCTATTTGTTCAGGTCCTCAGATAGTTCCGACACTGTACAACGCGAAACTGCGAAAAATGCTAGTAATATTACTCCCAGTGTGCGTGACATCACGTCTGTTAGGTCCACAGATATTTCCGACAGTTTGTACAACTGCGAATAACAGCTAGTTATTAAGTTGGTTAGTTGTCTCATTACAGCTGCATGTTTGTATAAATGGAAACGCAAACGATCCGCTTGCGACGCAACCTGTCTATTTTTTGCAGTGTTCATTCTGCATAACGGGTCAAAATAACCTAGCCTAAGTGTACAGAAGTAACTGTTCCTCATAAATAATACTATTAAATATTTATTTATACAACTGCCGTCTTTGCCGTCTATGCAATATGATAATTTTCAAAAATCGTTAACTTGTTGGTTTCATCCGTATTTTCGAAAAACAAGTATTTATTTAAAATATTGACGTTTTGGAGTCTTAGGTCAGCTTGCACCAAGCTATTTAAATAATTTTTACACGTATTTAACCTAAGTAAAATTCATTTAAAAAATTTTTTTTGGTGCAAACCGACCTTAGGAAGCTGTTTTATTTTTGCGATAACATCAATATGTCTATGTGTACTATTGTATGTTTGTTAACCTCTCCTAACTTATGTACGGCTTGACCCATCGAAATACAGCATTCCCGAAAATTCGAACCGGTTTCGGTCCATTAGACTTAGAGAACCTCAAAAAAATGTTGCCGGAACAATGGTTTTAAGATAACTTCCGGACCAATGTACCAATCATCTTCTTAAAAAACTGCGTCAAATGCCATAAATTTGATCAAAATCCGTTGATCCTTTCGGGAGATATCGTAAACAAAAATGTTGAAATGTGTGTTTTTGTCGACATCGCTTCGAGATTTTGCAACCAATCAATTTTGTACTCGAACAATATTTATAGAGCTCAAAAACTGCGTCGAATGCTGTTCAAAAGTTCAAAGTCGATAATCACGTTCAAAAGTTACAGCTTTTCAAAAATTAAAATAGTGCCGTTTTCAACAAACTGTACATTTTTGACCGATTTGAGCTCAAAATAACTCGAATTAACGGAAATTTTAGGGATGCTTTGCAGGGTCAATCGATTTACAATTATTTTATATCAAGCAACCTTTTATGAGTTTTTATTTACCATAAGATTCTTGGTAACTAATTTACGAAAATTTTGTTAGACTGCGTGCCTTACAGGAGGTCTACGAACTACAATTGCATAGAATTTTGTCATTGGTTAGGCCCGTAAACAGTTGAGACCCTGGTCAAGAGTCAATAAGAGCTGAAATCCTGATGCCACTTACTCTTCTACTTATCGTCGAGATACTGCCCCAAGCTGAGGTTCTGTCTCACAGGAGACACCCTCTAAAACTTTGGCTGAGCACTCTACTTGCCCAACAAGCAAGGTTACGCAGTAGGGGTCATACAGAAACTGCCTAAATTCATTTAGATGTATAATTATTTTCCTGTTAAACTTTTCCTTTTGTACATAAATCGTATGATTTTTTGAATTGAATTGAAAAAATGAAAACGAGGCTTTTTGAATCTGTATAGATTCAAAAAGCCATTCCTCGTATATTCAGATTCTGGGTGAACCTGAAGTGGTAAACGTTTTTTTTGCAATAAAAATAATTAGGGTTCCGTACCTAAAAGGAAAAACGGGACCCTTATAGGAGGATGTTGTGGTCCGTTTGTTCGTCTGTCAAGACCCTTTTTCACAGGAAGGCGTAGAAGTATATACTTGAAATGTATATCAAACTATATACCACTATAGCTGCGACGAAGTCAATGTACAACTCTAAGTTTTTTTTTATATTATAAGATAGCAAACAAGCATATGGGTTATATATATCTCCTTATGGAAAGAGTTAACCATCGCCTATAGACACCAATGGTGTTAATAGTGCGTTGCTATCTTGTGGTGAGGTCTAAAGCCACATATGCATAAGTTTACCGGCTACCTTACCGTCCAAACCGGAACATGACAGTGACAAGCACTGACGTTATTGCGGCAGGAATAGGTAAGGCGGTCGTAACAGATCCGGGCGAGACAATGCAGAACTCACTGATTGGTTTTACGAGTCACTACCATCATGGCTAGGTGACTAGGTCGTAGAACTCTACCACCTAGTAGCCACGATGGTAGTGACTCGTAAAACCATTCAGTCGTCTTTTACGACCTGCCTGGCAGAACAGCAATTGGCCTGTTCTTCAAAGGAGCCCAGGACCAACACGGGGAAAAACGCGAGTTAACGCGATTATCTAGATATGACCATTTATAATTATTTTGTTTTTGTAGCACTCACCCCGGGCTTGGGAAACTTAAAAAACTTTAAAAACAACAAAGAAAAATGTCGACACATGAGACTTCCTGGCTTGAGGGAGGTGGTCGTGAGTTCGAGTCTCGTGTTTCGACATTTTTCTTTGTTGGTTTTAGTTTTTCATGACCATTTGTGTCGCGTTGTTTGTGATTTTTAACGATTTTAAAAGGGAATCTGACCTATTGGATACTTTCCGTTGACCTAGAATATGAAATTTGGCGAGAAGCTATGTCTTATAATACAGCACATGTAAAGGGAAAAATCCGAGAAACGTAAATTTGGCGAGAAGCTATGTCTTGCAGTACAGCACATGTAAAGGGAAAAATCCGAGAAACGTAAATTTGGCGAGAAGCTATGTCTTACAGTACTGCACATGTAAAGGGAAAAGTCCGAGAAACGTAAATTTGGCGAGAAGCTATGTCTTACAGTACTGCACATGTAAAGGGAAAAGTCCGAGAAACGTAAATTTGGCGAGAAGGTATGTCTTACAGTACAGCACATGTAAAGGGAAAAATCCGAGAAACGTAAATTTTTAGTTACGTCACAAAAAACACGATCAAAAGATAATCGTCGCTTTGGAGGTCAATGGGTCTAAACCACATTTTTTGCGAAATGGAGTTAAGTATATTAACGTGTTGTGAAGGAGTCAAAGTTTATATTAGTCAGTTCATCTAACAGATATTATGACTGTTCATAATTATGACTGTTCATAATATCAGTTAGATGAATTGACTAATATGAACTTTGACTCCTTCACAACACGTTAATATACTTAACTCCATTTCGCAAAAAATGTTGCTTAGACCCATTGCCCTCCAAGACGACATGACCGTTTATGTCGCATATCAAATGAATATATACTATGTGCAAAAATTATATCTTTGTGGTACATAGCAGTTTATAACTGACAATGATATTTTTACCGGCGGGAGGATGCGCTGTGCCGCGCTCCCGGCTGCATGGGTACCACCATCTTGCTTATTTATCCCATGAAACAGCTTTGCTGTGTTTCGGAAAGAAGGACAAGACAGGCAGTGTAATTACTGGCACCGAGACTTAACACCTTATGTCTCAGGATAGGCAATACATAAACGAGTTACCTGGGCCAGTTTCAGGTAAACTAGTTTATGTTCATGGGCGACGTCAACCACTTACCATCAGGTGGCACGTCTGCCAGTTTGCCTACCCAAGTAACAAAAAAAAGACAATATTTCGGCTGACGCACATAGAATATATTTTTTTAGCAGTCTCCAGTCACAGTTCAGTATCATACACTGTACGCTTATAATCACATAGCAATCTTTTTATATGAAAATTTGGTATGTAAACTAGTCGTAATAGTAAAAATGTAGAAATCTTCAAAAAAAGCACATGCAGGTGTTCATTTGACAACGACGATAATTTGCCATTTCACAAGTGGATCAAAACCTATAGGGTTACTTCCCGTTACTTAGAATCATGAAATTTGTATTCTTCGTCCACCACTTACCATTACAAGTAACAAAAAAAAGATAATATTTCGGTTGATGCACATAGCCTATATTTTTTTAGCAGTCGCCAGTCACAGTTCAGTAAAGATGTTAATGGTGCGTTGCAATCCGTGTGATGGCAATGCCACATGCATAAATCTACCGGCTACTTACTCTCCAAACCGACAATGACAAGCATTGACGCTATTGCGGCAGGAATAGGTAAGGCGGTGGTACCAAGTACTCGGACAAGATGTTGCGGAACTCAACTACCTAGTTTTCACGATGTTTTTTTTTTATTTACACACAGACAAATTCAGGCAATAACCTGTACATTTTAAGGCCAGCCTACTGCAATTAAAAACATGTTGTAATTCTTCACAATTTGTAATTCGTCATTACTTTCTTTACAATTACATAATTGTTATGCCGAGCTTATAAAATTGTAACGGCAATTACATGAGAATTCATTAAAAAATCAATTTAAAACAGAATCCATTACGGCATCCGAGATATTCGGTGTGTTATCGTGACAAATAAGTTGTTAGAAAGCAGTGATCACTTCTCGTACGTCGAGAAATTTCACCGCGATCTTCGCATCATGTTGAGCCTATCTTTTTTATGATTGTTGTGTGCATTTTTTATAATTACGTTACTAGCTTATATAAACTACGCATTATTTATCATAATTTTTAATAATTGACCTGAATAAAACAAGTTCTAAACGATAAACAATTTCCAATTGTTATTTTATAATTATTTTTTAACTTCCCGCTACGTTAGTAATTTTGCTCCGATTTTCGGAAATCGTATTTTCGAATTTTTAGTGCCTCGAGAATCGCACGGTTGTGGACTTCCAGATATCGAGATGGTGAGGATAAAAATTTGAATTTTGTCGTGATGGCCGATGGTGAAATTCAGCGGCAGGAATTAATCCAAACAGTTCCTCGGAACATTCCCCATCTCTACGTAACGCCAGAGAATCAATCCGATTTAATAAAAAAAAATTATCAGCCTATCGATTTTGTTGCTAATAAAAAATGTTAGAACTAAAATTCGGTTGAATGCCATTCGAAAGACCAAAATCGATCATATTTTTTTAAATATACAGCTTTTTCAAAATTAAAACACTGGCATTTTTGCAAACATTAGATTTTTGAATACTTTGAGCTCAAAAATCTATGCTTAGATATGGTTTTTGTTGTTTTGAGCTTAAAATACCTCAATTTAGCGGAAAGTTTCGGGGAAGGATCAACAAGTTTATATACTTTTTATTATAGGATCGTACACTAGCAGATAGACTTTCTTAATGGAAAAAGATCACCAAAACTGTAAAGAATGCGATTATTTGTGGTGGAATGGTAATCTATATTATTAATATTACTAGCTGTTGCCTGCGACTTCGTCCGCGCGGACTTCGTTTACTCCGCACTGCTCCTCCCCCGTAGGTGATAGCGTGATAATATGTAGGTATTATGTTGACCCGACCTGTTAGTAATGTTCATGCAAAATTTGAAGTAAATCCATGCAGTACTTTTTGAGTTTACCCCGGACATACATACAGACAAACAGACAAAAATTCTAAAAACTATATTTTTGGCTTCTATGTCGATTGTAGATCACGCCCCAAGTATTCTTTTAAAAAAATATTCAATGTACAGTTTTGACTTTTTTACGATTTTATTATATGTATAGATAAATGCGAAAGTTTGGATGGATGGATTTTTTATGGATGGATGTTGGGATGGATCTTTTTATCCCGGAAAAATTATGTGATGCCGCGGGATTCACCAAAAACTTTTAAAATACAGCAGAGTACGCTGCAGCTAGTGTATTCGTGATATAAAAGGAATTAACCAATCTGGTCAGGCCTGATCCATACAAAATTTGGTATGCTGTTACTTCAATGATATTGCAATGATACTCTTTATCGTCGGCACTTGGTGAAACTGCATTTTGATTTAACATTTTATAGTTATACTAGCTGTTGCCCGCGACTTCGTTCTCGCGGACTTCGCCTACTCCGCACAGCTCCTCCCCCGTAGGTGATAGCGTGATAATATATAGCCTTTATGTTGACCCGACCTGTTAGTAATATTCATGCAAAATTTGAAGTAAATCCATGCAGTACTTTTTGAGTTTACCCCAGACATACATTGACTTTCCTACGATTTTATTATATGTATATAGATACACTATAAAATGTTAAATCAGAACGGTTAGATGTTGTTTTGTTTTTAGTTTTAGTTTGTAATTGCCCTGATGATGCTTATGGAAGCGAAACCGGTTGGATAATATATATAATAGTTTATTGTGAAACAGTGCAAGTGTTATCGATATAAAATATTGTATGATATTGCAATGACATGACCTTAACCTGATGCTGCGCGATTCCCATACGTAGTTTATGATTTTGTTTTGCCTGAAATTATGCATACGAAGCAGAAAAGATGAACCAATGATAAAATGACTTTTTTTTAAATTTTAATTTAGAGTTTGTTGATCAACGGAGTTTCACGGGAGAGCTGGCAACACAATATTTAATTTCTGTCTTTTATCGTTCCTTACAATAATATGTCTTTTATTATTACGTTGTTACTGCCAACCTTGGCGAATGGCACTCTCTGTGACTATTATTGTAGCTGAGAGAACCCTTAGCGCAATATTACTATAGATAGTGCGCATGTATAGGAAACGATAACCCGAATGTTTAAATTTGAAATTTATTTATTTGTTTAGAATACGGTACAGTTTTATTGGTTTACATAAGTTATAATACATCCGCGTATTCTACCAAATTGGCATGCAAGTTTTTTTTTCTTTAAACAAATATAATTATAAATTAAAACTACTAATTTAATATTACTTCGGCACTAAAATTTTAATTATTTGAACCAACAATAAATTAGAATAATTATACAATCGTCATATGCCTGTCCTGGTTAATGTTTCCAAACTTTTTAAATAACATTATTATTTAGTAATCTAATAATAAACTTAATCTACTCTATAATTGACTATAACAAATGTTACAAAATATCTATAACATGAAGAGTAAAAACGTAGCAAAATATCTATCGAATTTCGTGCAACTAATTTAGCATCCATTTAAATAATAATAATAATTGAAAGAAAACAATAACATTCATTTGATGCAATAAACTTAGAAATGATAATAGGTCATGGTTCAAAATTATAAATAATTAAAAATTAATGTGATATATATTTTTAAAAGTACGTTGAACGAGTATGCGGAGTTTTTCGAGTCTATTAGAATAAAATTTCGTTTGTATGAATAGGTATATTATATGACGTGCGCAGCTTTGCTCGCGAGTAGAGGAACAGGTCATTAATATAAGAAATTTCACATAATCTTTCATTCCCTCTTTAAGCACCTATATTCTCGGGTCTTCAACTATCTCCTTGCCAAATTTAGCCGTGAAAACGTAACAGATAGATAGACAGACAGACTTTCGACGAGTATTATAATATTTGTATGGTTTGAATGCTCGACCATCATCGAATGCAACGTGGTGAAATTTGGTAAGCGAATAAATGAAAAAGCATTTGGAGATACACCCACAAGTAAATTGTAGGGACACGAAAGGTGTATCTCCGCCTTTAGAGGCTACAATGTGTTTATTTTACCACTTGCAGTGATTTAATCAGTTCAAAATAATTCAAAAAAAGTTCGGCCTAGGCCACACTACTATAGCCTGAAGTATTTAGGCTAAACAAGAAAAACTTGTCCTAGGCTATACAAGTATATCCTGACACGCTTAGGATGAACCGGTTTATCCTGGGACAAACAAGTTTGGCCTGAAATTGGGTTTGACCGGTCAAATATATAATATACACGTATGTATTCTAAACTATTTTCATTACGGCTTAAGTTAGTTTTTAAACTTAAAAGAGATTATATTGTTTAGTCTATGGTCGCTAGTAATAATAATTAAATAATTAAGGATGCGGTAGATACCGTCAGCTCTATAGTGTTATAAACTCTAAGGTACATCATACATATTATATATGAGCGTGCTTTTTTATTTCAAATTGAATAACCTTTATACGAAGTTTAGTCACTTTTTATAATAAGATAGGTATTACTCGATGAGATCACTCGCAAAACCTGAAAGCTGAGGATTTTCGAATTTGATATTATGCTTTGTTGATGTTATCACATTGGACGCAGAAAAAAAGAGGTTCACGACGTTCGGAAATATTATGACTAATCTCTGTTTGAAGTATTCCATATTGGGCACCTGAGACAATGGCACCTGAGGTATTCCACATACGGCACCTCTCGATATTTTTGGCAGGTGCCATTAGTGGAATATTATATTAAGTTTTATTCCCCAAATGGCACCTACGGATCAGTACCAGTGTTGAGACATATTTAGAAAATGAAAATTAAACAAATCGATTAAAATCAATACAAACTATAATTACATGATAAAAATATAGCTTCTTTATGTTTTTAATTATATTATTACCACTATCAGTTTCCTTATTTCGTCTCCATTTAATAAACAAAGATTAAACGATGACGCTCACCGCAGGCGCGAGGTATTCCTGCGCTAAAAATGCATTCCAATTGCGTTTCTATTTGTCCCAAAAGTTCCGATGTAAATAAAAATTATGCTAGACGACGCATAGCTAGGTAATATGGTAAAGTATTTTATATTTTTGAATTCTATTATATCTTAGGACTGATTTTCCATTGCAGATTAAGAAAACTGATTGTGATATTAAAATTATTAAGAACAAAAGAAATTATTTTTTTATCATGTTATAAAAGTATGTATTGATTGGAATCGATTTGTTTAATTTCCATTTCCTAAGTATGTCCCAACACTAGTACCTACTGATCCGTAGGTGCCATTTGGGGAATAAAACTTAAAATAATAAAACATTCCACTAATGGCACCTGCCAAAAATATCGAGAGGTGCCGTATGTGGAATACCTCAGGTGCCATAGTCTCAGGTGCCATTTAAGCGGGTGCCCAATATGGAATACTTCATCTGTTGAAGTTTGTGTGTGTATTCTGTTTGAAAACAATCTTATAAAACTTAAAATACCCTTTGCAATATTTGTTTACTTAGCGATGTCGCTCACAACACGTTATCATTTACGATACTATTGTCTAGTCGATGTAATACTAAAATACTGTTACGTACTCGGGTTCGTACTTGTAAGAAAACACCACTTATATTAAATCCGTGTATTTACACAACACAACACAACGTAATACTAAAATACACTTTACACCCCGGTTACTCGCTATACTATCACTGAACTTAGAACACTACACAATAAAACACTTCTCGCTTCGGAATAGTCATTTGATGTATCGCTCTCGATCGCTTGATAAAAACTGCCTTGTGTTTGTCAACACTTCTCTATTTATAGGCAGGGAAAAGTCCTAGCTGGATCCAGAAAAATCTAAATGTATCGGGAAACAATGAATCACTTCTTATCGTAAACATGTTATGAGTCATAAACCCTAGTACACGCTACTTTCAACCTTATGCCATATCCCACAAAGTCCATTATGGCATAGCCCAGGACAACTATTTGTTTGTCAATAGGAGTAGCTATCTCTTTTTTTATTTCTAGATAATTAGCGCGCGCGCGCTCCAACTCTACACGCTTCTAGATTATTCGTAACACTACCCCCCTCTTAGTTATGTTCGTCCCGAACATCATTACTTACATTATAGATGGCTAATCGATCAACATGAACCCTCATTCATCATTCATGGTCCCTCTTGGTTGCTTCTGCACTCGGTAGGTTACGTCATTGATCCGTGTGATTACTTTGTATGGCCAATCCCAACGTCGCTGTAACTTAGGTGATTTTCCTTTTCGTCGAACCGTATTATGTAGCCAAACAAGGGATCCTTCCTGAAAACCTCGATTATTGGCGTTTCGGTCGTATCTGGTCGTCATCCGCTGACTTGATTCCAATGCGTTTTCACTTATTAACGAGTGTATATCGCGTAACCTCTCACGAATGTCTTCAACATGTTCCGGTATACTTAATTGGGTCTCTGCATTCGGTGGCGGGCCTCCAGTCATTAAGTCTGCTGGTATACGTAACTGTCTGCCGAAGTTGGCATAGGCTGGCGTCACTTTTATGCTTTCATGTTCCGCTGTTCGGTAAACCAGTAAGAACAGAGGTATGTATTTATCCCAGTCCTTTTGGTGATCTTCTACCAGATTGGCTAAGTGTCTTTCCAAGGTTTGGTTAAATCGTTCGACCATTCCATCAGATTGCGGGTGATAAGGTGTAGTTCTTGTTTTGTACACTCCTAATAATTTACACATTTCCTGAAATACATTAGATTCAAAGTTTCTGCCTTGGTCTGAATGAATCTCCAGCGGAACGCCAAATCTGCATATCACCTCATTGACTAATTTCTCAGCAACCGTCGTGGCTTCCTGATTAGGGATTGCGAACACCTCCGGCCATTTCGTGAAGTAATCCATCACGACTATAAAATACTTGTTTCCGTTATCTGTCTTAGGAAATGGCCCAGCCACTTCAATCGCTATCCTTTCCCAGGGGGCTCCCACGTTGTATAATTTAAGGTTGCCTCGGCTTCTAACCTGCGGACCTTTCACTGCTGAGCATGACGTACATTTTCGGCACCAACTCTCGACATCTTCTCGGCAATTCAACCAGTAAAAACGCTCTCGCACCTTTAACAATGTTCGTCGTACTCCAAGATGTCCCCCAGAAACCCCATCATGCAACTCACGTTACTACGTGAGTACGTACGTACGTGAGGACGTACTCGTCCTTGATAAGTTTTCTTGGCACGACCAACTGTAGGTGATGTTCTCTTCCTGAAGGCTTTTCCCATTTGCGGAATAGTAAACCGTTTTGCAACACAAGACTTTCCCACTGCGCCCAATAACTTTTCGTAATGGCGCTGAAGGGAGCCAGCTCTTTCCATTCCGGTTTTCCAGTGTCTTGTTTCATCCAATCTATTAGAGGCCGCGTCTGTATCATCATACTGGGCCTTACGCATTTCATCAGTTTCCCACCTGACATCCGTAGGCTTAGCTCGCAGTACTTGGACCCTTTCCTTCGTCTCCATCCTTACACAATGTTTACAATCTTTCGCACAAGGTCGTCGTGATAATGCATCTGCATTCGAGTGAGACCTTCCACTGCGATGTTCTATGTTAAAGTCAAAATCTTGCAATTGCTCAATCCAGCGAGCTACTTGGCCTTCCGGGTCTTTGAATTGTAACAACCACTTCAAAGCAGCATGGTCGGTACGCAGCTTGAAGGGTCGCCCAATCAGATACTTCTTGAAGTGTCGAAGAGTCTTCACTACTGCCAATAGTTCTCTTCTTGTAACACAATAGTTTCTTTCCGGCCGCGACAATGATTTGCTGAAGTAGGCTATCACAACTTCTTGATCACCTTGCTTCTGTGATAAGATACCACCAATGGCAGTGTTACTTGCATCTGTGTCTATGATGAACTCCCCTTTCCGATCAGGATAGCCCAAAATTGGTGACTCACACAACCGCTTCTTAAGTTCATCGAAAGCTTGTTGACACATGTCATTCCAATCGAAACTCTTCTTTTCTTCAGTGAGTCTATGCAGCGGTTTTGCTATTTCAGCAAATCCCTTCACAAAACGTCTGTAGTAAGAGCATAGTCCTAAAAATGCGCGAACTTCGGTCTTGTCTCTGGGTGTTGGCCACTTCTGTACTGCACTAACCTTTTCGGGGTCTGTCTGTACGCCGTTTTGTGATATCACATGACTCAGATAGTTGACTTCCTTCCGAAATAAGTGACACTTTTTTGGGTTCAACTTTAGCCCTGCAGCCTGTATTTTATTAAAAATCCTTTCCAGTTGGTACAGATGATGCTGAAAATCTTTTCCTATGACTATTACGTCATGTAAATACACTAAGCAGGCATCGCCTACAAGTCCTGCTAGAACACATTCCATTAATCTTTCAAAAGTCGCCGGTGCATTGCATAATCCGAACGGCATCACTTTAAATTGCCATAATCCTTGTCCTGTGGAGAATGCTGTCTTCTCTTTATCATTAGGGCTAAGTTCAACCTGCCAGTACCCAGATTTTAAATCTAAAGTTGAGAACCAAGACATGCCTGCAAGAGTGTCCAAAGTGTCATCTATTCGTGGCAATGGGTAGCTGTCTTTTTTGGTGGCTTCATTGAGCCGACGATAGTCGATGCAGAAACGTGTAGACCCATCTTTCTTCTTAACTAACACTACAGGAGAGCACCATGGACTAGAA
Organism: Apodemia mormo; assembly: GCA_036924255.1. Lineage (NCBI taxonomy): Eukaryota > Metazoa > Arthropoda > Insecta > Lepidoptera > Riodinidae > Apodemia > Apodemia mormo. The sequence goes on along the minus strand of JAUPFN010000010.1, from coordinate 8,185,238 downwards.
GATTGCTCTATAACTCCGTTCCTTCTCATTTCATCTATCATCTCCTGTACCTCCTTTTCTTTGGCTATTGGGACACGTCTAGCTTTCTGCTTATCGGCTGCGCGTTTCCAGTGTCAATCTTATGTTTGACTATAGATGTTCTGCCTATATCTCTATCAGTCTTAGAGAAAATGTTGGCATAACGTGAAAGTAGATCCTTAGCCTGCTCCCGTTGTGACGCGGTAAGGTAGCTGCACTTGTTCACCAAATCCTTGAGTTCCTGTGGACATACCACAGGAACTCAAGGATTTGGTGAACAAGTGTTCTTGATGCTGTACTTCCTGTCGATGTCAGTTTTCTTAACGTCATAACTTCATCAATTTGTCCTACAACATCACCTGCTTTAAGCACCACATCACTGTCACTCAAGTTGACTACCTGCACCGCTGCCAAGCCCTTGTCACAAACCAAACTCCGGCCTGTAATACAGTGTGGAATTGCTCCATTGTCTTCAATTAACACACTCCTATTACCCCGGCCCTTGTAACTGGCTGGTAACTTCACGCGTACCAATGTCTTCGATCTTGAAGGTAAGATGGTTCTTCTAGTCACTGTTACCTTTCCTTTTGATCCCCCATGCATGAAAATTTCTACTAGCGCACATATGAAAACTCCTGTTTTGCAATCAATCTTGCAGGCATTCTTCTTCATGAAGTCTAAACCAAGTACACAGTCATCCATAATATCGGCCACTACGACGTCGTGGGTGTAATACTCGTCGCTTATTGGCATCAATACACATGCTTCACCGAAGACGGGTATTGGCTGACCTGTGACAGACAGAAGCTTGCTTTTCCCAAAATTCCTCAATCTCAGGTTGCCATTGTCAGCTACTTCTGATCGCACCACAGTTCGTGTAGCTCCAGTGTCCAGCGTTAAGCTACAGTTGTTGAAAATAATCAGTCCCTTAATGGATAAACTGTTGCCGTCGCACACCTGGGATATGACAACTTTTGGGGCTGTTTTTCGATCAGTCAGCACCCGCCCCTTGATCCTGGCTGTTACTCGTTTCCCTGGGCTGGATTAACAGGCTGGTTGACCTTCCTGCTTTCTTCAGCTGCTGAGCTTCCGGCCGCTTGCTGTCGCCAATTAACTGCACCCGTTGGTTTGGTGGGGCAGTTGACTCTAATGTGCCCACGTTTCCCGCAGGCATAACACATGGGGCCCAGTCTTCTAGGTTCCACTTCCTTTGTTTGAGCCACAACTTCTGTAACCTCACGTACTTTATGTGCTCGAGGTTCGTGGCGAACAGCTTCTACCTCCAGCGCATGAGCCAAAGCCTCTTTCATCGTCACGTGTTGCTGAAGGCGAACAGCAGCACGCACTTCCAGGTCTCTAATTCCATCAATAAACGCCTGGACGATGGTGTTATTAACTTTGTTAGCGTCGGCTGAAGGATACGCCTTCCTTACAAGCTTCTCAATTTCCACGGCCCATTTTTGACGTCCCTCGCCGCTCCTCTGTACACGGTCCTTTAATTGGGCACGGAACACATGCTCCAAGTGACGCTCACCGTAGCGAGCTTCCAATGCCTCCATCAAATCAGCGAACTGATACTCTTTAGGCATTGCATCCAACACAGAGAGCGCCTGTCCCCGTAACGCCGTGCTCAGAGCTGTTAGGCAATGTTCATCTGTCCAACCACTGGCCTTCGCTGTTATTTCAAACTGAGTGCGGTACGCACTCCATGACGTAAGACTGTCATAAGTGGGTACCTTTACCCGAGGACCTACCTGGTGAGAACAACTATTAATGGCAACACCTGATTTAACACCTGTGATCTTCATTTTCATAAATTCCTTCTCAAGTTGGTCCATATTCACACTTATTTTATCGCAGTTCGCCTTCAACTGGTCAACCCTCTTCTCAACACCCTTCATGTCGCGCTTGACGAGGCCCACATCGCTTTTTAACTGGTCTTGCTGTGCTAAGATAACAGTCAATTTATCGTCAAAACTAGATAAATGTTCCTTGAGCTGTTGCTGTTGCTCGTGTAGTTGTTCCCGTAGCTTTTCTTGTTGTTGTTCCTGTAGCTTTAGTTGTCGCTCTTCCTGTAGCTGTTGATGTTGCTGAAGTTGTTGCTGAAGTTCCTATCGCTGTTGCTGAATAGCTGCCAGAATGACAGAAAGATCAGTAGGGGCTGCGCTCGACGAAAATGACGTGCTGGCAACACTAGCAGGCTCCTCACCTGCACGCATCTCAGTGTCCTCTGACACCCTCTGTGTCTCCGCCTGAGACCTGGTGGTAACACCTTCCTTCGGAATCAGTGGCATTTCTCAATTTCACTTCCGACACCAGTTGTTACGTACTCGGGTTCGTACTTGTAAGAAAACACCACTTATATTAAATCCGTGTATTTACACAACACAACACAACGTAATACTAAAATACACTTTACACCCTAGTTACTCGCTATACTATCACTGAACTTAGAACACTACACAATAAAACACTTCTCGCTTCGCACTTGGTCACTTGATGTATCGCTCTCGATCGCTTGATAAAAACTGCCTTGTGTTTGTCAACACTTCTCTATTTATAGGCAGGGAAAAGTCCTAGCTGGATCCAGAAAAATCTAAATGTATCGGGAAACAATGAATCACTTCTTATCGTAAACATGTTATGAGTCATAAATCCTAGTACACGCTACTTTCAACCTTATGCCATATCCCACAAAGTCCATTATGGCATAGCCCAGGTCAACTATTTGTTTGTCAATAGGAGTAGCTATCTCTTTCCTTTATTTCTAGAAAGAGAGCGCGCGCGCGCTCCAATTCTACACGCTTCTAGATTATTCGTAACAATACTAACTTTACAGGTTAGGTTATACATTGTTGGTGAATGAATTATAACGAAACGGCAACGAAATAGGAAAAATATACTGTGTGTAAACCAAAGACCTACAAAAAATTTTTTTGTAGGTCTTTGGTGTAAACTATATTGGGATCTTGGGTTATGTTTTTGTATACACTCTAAAGAACATTTTTCTCAGGATGTATCTATTAGGTGACATACCGTTTTCGTTTCTATGTATCGACTCCTCCTACATACAGTATCGTAAGTGCAACTTAGCTATCTTACAGCTCAGCAATTTTAAGATTCAGTCATTGTTTTTTTGATAATCATTTATCCAAACAAACACTAAAATTACAACGATTTGCAATAAGGCATTAAAATGTACATCAAATAAACAATTAAAACAATAATATACCTAAAACAAGGAATGAAAATAGAGAAAAGTGAAAACCGGCTTACTTACGATATTTTACGTAGGAGGTATCGGTATATCTATGTGGTATATATCGATTTTTACATGAACAAATTGGCCATGATATGCATGATACATATATACATCAGATATTATGGCGAAATCGTCAGTAAAAAAATGGAATTTATTTTTAAAAATGTAAATCAGTAAATCGTGTTTCATACGATAAAAGCTGAAGACAACAGTTTGTATATAAACGCAATAGATTGGGTAACATTCTTTTTTAAATATATGTGTAATTGAAACCTAAAATATTAGTTTAATGATATTAGTTTAGAAATAATAGTTTAAGTCATAACTATGACCCACAAAAAGTGAGTTAAGTATCAAAAATACAGTTTTTTATATCACAAGATAGCAAACATATAGTTGGCTCTCGTGATGAAACTAATAACCGTCGCCTATAAACAACAAAGATGTTAATGGTGCGTTGCTATCAGTGTGGTAGGATGTAAAAGCCAAACGCATAAGTTTACCAGCTATCTTACCCTCTCCAAACCGTAACACGACAGTAACAAGCATTAAGGGCGCGTATTCGATTCGCAACAAAAACTTCATGTTTTCAAGTTTTTTCCAGAGCAATATCGTAATAATGTGAGCAGATTATTCGAAGGATATTACCGATTTTGCAAGATAGAATATACTTTTTGATAGCGGTTTTTAAAACGAAGACAACCCCTGCATAGCGTTTTACGAAAGTAGGCGTCAGAGCTATCTTTCAGGACGAATACAACCATTGTAATGTGTGCCATAATATTGCTCTTGAAAAAACTTGAAAACATGAAGTTTGCGTTGAAAATTGAATACAACGCTATTTCTTTAGGAATACATCGCTGTTTCTTTAGGAATACATAAGTAAAGCGGAAATAGAATAAAGATGGCGTTACACATTATACACTCTACATCTAAATATAAGCTCTTTTACTATTTAATTCTGTTTAACATTATAATTAAAGTGTAATAACATGTTAATGAATAATAATTACGTTTTATAAGTAATTACATTATGTATATACATGTAACTTCGTTGTGGCTTTCCTAATTCCTGGTATCTTCATTATTTATTTAATACTAGGTAACCTACGCAACTTCAAGTAGATTAACTTGTCGATGATGTAATTTTTTATAAAATAAATTCTCCCCTATTTCAACCCTTTAGAGTTTGACATTTGCAAAAATTAGCCTGTGTTTAAATCCAGAATTTCAACTATCTTCTTGCCAAATTTCATCCAAATCGGTGCAGCCCCCTGCTCTTTAAAAGTTTTTGATGAAATCCCGAATTGATGATCCCGGAAAAAAATGTTGTTCCTGAGGGATTCCTTTATAGCGGGATTCCCGCAGGAACAACATTTTTTCCGGGGTAAAAAGTAGTCTATGTGCTATTCCCGGTCATAATCTACATATGAACTTTTAAATTAACGCGTTCCACTGTCATTTTTAAAAATACGTAAACGGGTCAAAAACGTATACATATGTATATAGAACTTGTATAGCTCGACGTTTCGGCTAAGTTACATTTTTTTTTTATTCTTTTTTTTTTATTAGGGACTTGTGTCGCTATGGCGATTATGTCAGTCCAAGTCCAGTCCAAGTCCAAGTCCAAGCTAAGTTACATTAACCATGGTCACGAGCGGACTCGTCCGCTTATTAAAAAACTGTGTTATTCTTATGGGAAATCGAATAGTGTGATGCGGACAACCTTTATATTAATATTAAGGGCTCATATTGTCAGAGGCATATTTTGGCATCTAAACGAAACTTGAGACTGGTTCCAAAAAAAATTTAAAACGTTTAAATGAAGCAGAATTATTTTTAAATTTAGTGTCAGTTAATTTCATTCATAATAATTTAATAGTCGAATAAACGAAAAAAAATTCGCGCTAGTTCGACTTTTGAATCGAACTAGTGAGAATATTTCAAAAATACTCGCTAGTTCTACGATCGAACAAATGAGAAAAAATAATCTCAGTAGTTCGATGATCGAACTGATGAGTCGAACTAGTGAGAACAACCGTTTTTAGTTTACGTTTATTCCGGAGTTATTATTATATTACTTTTTTCCACGGCTAAGCAGAAGGAAGTTTTTGGGACACTCGAACGAAGTTGCGAAGAACGGCTAGTAACTTTATATTCAACCGCATCTAATGAAGAAAATGAGACCAAATCTCCGCTTTGCCGTACCAAACCTTACGAGCCTTTTGGCCATATTTAGCATACATTTGCAAGCATTTGGAGAACCCATAAGTGCCCGCGTTATGATGCTCGTTTAATTCAAAATACGTGTAATAATTAAACAACACTGCATTAGATAGTAATTTACAATAGAAAAAATCCTGTGACATACTGAAGCTATTAAAAAATGGTAGGTACTGATACGTTAGGGGGCGTCCACAAATTACGTGAGGTGTTTAAGGTGGAGAGCGGGTTGAGTCAAATCTCATCTGATCTTACGTTGGAGAGGAGGGGGTCTCCACAAATATCACGCAATTTTTTTTTCTGATTGAAACAAAAAAATATACTATTTTGGTCCATTATCCAGATTTGTACATGCTTAAGATTTAATCTTAAGCGTTATCGTAATACGATTAAGATCATTCACTAATTTGTTCCAAAGAAAATAATTTCATTCATACTTCGACGTTATACATTACTACTGACTGTCAAACTACCACACATTGCACGAGCTAAGCAAGCGCATATGTTCCGCAAAGTGCGACCCTCGCGGATTGTCACAAGACGAGCTAATAATGAGTTACTGTGCGCAAGCGCCAACGGCTAAGAGTGGCTAGATCAGAACGAAGTTGAAGGAGCAGATGATTTTACTGAAAATCATATGGGCATCTTGGTTCCAATAGTCTCTTGAAACCGCGCATGATTCTCCATAGACTGAATTAGAGTAGATATTATTTTTTTAATCGCAGTAGTTAGGATTTAAGTATTTATTTTTGTTGTTCAATTTTTTTACACTTGTAACTCTCAGCAATATTGATTAGTAGTCTAATAAAAGCACGAAGCAATTTTCGCCTAACGCGGGGCGCAATGCCACGACTGCTCCCACTACCACTAGTCCGAACGTCGCACTAAGCCGAGGTCCGGTCTCACAGGAGACAGCCCTTAGCGCGGGCGTTTATAGGCCCAATTTTAATTTTAATTTAAGTTCTGGCTGAGCACTCTGCTCGCCCAAATAGCCCGGTGACGCAGTAACGACCCATAAGGTCAACTGTAATAGCCATTTCGAAAAAAAATTCTTTTTACAACGATAATCCAACGCGTTTACATATTTAAGAAACACACATTTTGAAAAATCTCACGTGAGATTATGGGATGGGAGAGGGGGTTGAATAAAATCTCACGACATCTCACCAGTGCAATAAGTTGAAAACAATCTATTTATATGTACGAGTAATAGTTGGTTTTGAAAGCAGTTTCAAGTTCTTATCTGTGTGTTTATGAGTTAATCTAAAAAACTAGCTAACAGCTCGAAATTCATATTTTAACACTTCCGAGACGATTCTGACGACAGTGTGTGTATCAAGGAAGAACGGCAACCAAACAAAAAGCCATGTTCCTACTACGCATTGTTCGCGACGAAAGGCAAAGAAATTGTTTGTACAAGTGTTTTACGCAAGTCTTTGTGTTTCGACGGTTTCGAGAGGTTAGTTTGAAGTGCAAATATAAATTGGTCTTTGAATGCGGAAGTTAACCTAGTACTTGTTGATTGAGCAACCTCTGAGCTAGTCTCAGAACTCTTCTGTTGGTAGCAATGTAACACGTTTAGATGATGTGATTTTTATCATAGGATAGCAAACAAGCAGGTGGTGCTCCTGATGGAAAAGTAAAATCGTCACTTATAGGCACCAAAGGTCTTAGTGGTGCGTTGCCATTTATGTCATAGCCACAAGCAATAGTTTACCGGTTACCCTGCAAACCGGAAAATGATAATTACAAGCACTAATAAATTAAACTTATCACCTAGTAATGAATACACTAGATACCTCGTTAAGTCGTAAGCGAACTTCTATAAGTTGAAAACCTCCAAAAAATGTTTTGTTCCCTTCCCTTCAAATACTATTACCTACTGAAAATCTCAACCCTCTATTAGTCGAAATAGTCAGTGAGTCCCTCCAAGCCGTTTTGGTACACATTTTCCCTCCATAACTCGAAAAATTAAATTTTACCTCGAGCGTAAAAATGTTTTATTTTACTACCTTTACAGCTCGATTATTTGAGACATATTACCTCTATAGATCAAAGAAAAATAACTTAATCTTACCTTACTTAACTCATAATTTATAAAATGAATCTCAACCTCTTTATGTCGAATCAAAATCAGCCAAATCGAAATTCTCTATAAGTCGAAAACTCTATAACTTGAATTTTTTGGCGTCTTCCCTGATGTTTAATGTTATAGAGGTTCTACCACGGGTTCTACGTACTACTAATCTGGAATGTACAGCAGAAGTCTTCTTCTTATATAATATTCTTAATAGAACGTTCGTAAAAGGCGAATCATTGACTATACATGTCTCGCCCGGATACCACCGGCTTATCTATTGCAACTGCAATGCTCAGAGTCAATGGTTATGGTTATCGTGTTTCCTTTTCAAGAGATTTAATGTTGTCTCTAAGGTGATGGTTTTCCTTTCCATCTCGAGAGCCATCTGCTTGTTTGCTATCCAATAATATAAAAATGAGCCCTGACACGGTATGCCACGTAAGTGTACTAACTTTTAACCACTTAGCAGAAGTAAGGCAGTAAGTAACAAGCACTCAAGTAATAGCGATATCGTTGTATTCTGACTTGGATGTCGTTGTGGAAATCACTGAAAAAAATCGAAGAACATCGCAAGATTCTTATATTATTATGTTTAGATTTTATCAGCATACGTCCTGAGTCAATTATTGATTTATATTAATACGAGAAGGAAAATATTTGGACCACTTTTTAAGCCAATTGCGCGAACGGTGGAGTATGTAATTTGACATATTACACTGTGGAGGACTGCAAAAACCAAATATTTTTAAATAAAACGCATTGCTAATAAAAATAAACATTACACACACTACTTTTATGCCATACATGCTAGTAAACAGACAGATATCACGACGGCTAAAACCAATTGTCAAATCAATGTGTGACTAGCCGTGCCTGCGACTTAGTACGCGTGGAAAAATTTCTAAAATAAAAGTAACCAAGTTACTCCTTATTACCGTGGTTTAAAAGGTAGTCACGAAGTTTTACCTGCATAGTTCCCGTTCCGTGGGATTTCCGGGATAAAAACGATCCTATGTCTTTTCTCGGGTGTCAATCTATCTTTGTACCCATCCAAAACGGTTCAGTGGTTTAGGAGAAAAGAAGAGACAGACAGACAGACAGAGTTACTTTCGTATTTATATTAGTATGGATCTACGATCGATTTTCGGTCACAAGCCATCGCTAGTTGGTTTAAATGCATGGTCAATGATTTTTTTTAGTAAGCAAATTAATTGCTTGTGATATGAGTGTTAGTCAACGATATTAAAACATAGAAATACATATATAAATACTCAAATTGGGTGTATATTTAATATACACCCAAATCCAGAAATACAAACATGTATGCTCACATAAATGCCTGCCCCTGTCGGGAATCGAATCCGAACCCGTACTACGAACTACAACCCGAACTACGATTGCGTAGTCAGGGTTTATGCTGACTACTCGACCAACGGGGCGGTCAATTCATTAAATTAAAATAAATTCAGATAATTAAAATAAATTATTGATAAAATACTTGATGGATCTTATGTTAATGGACTATATTTATTACTAACTGTGCCCGGGACTTCGTCCACGTGGAAAAATTTCTAAAGTAAATATAAGCCTAAGTTTCTTCTTGTTAACGTGGTTGAAAAGATAGATAGTCCCGTAGTTTTACCCGCATAGATACCGTTCCCGTGGGATTTTCGGGATAAAAACTATCCTATGTCCTTTGTCGGGTCTTATACTGTTTTTATACCAAATTTCATCCAAATCGTTTGAGTGGTTTAGGCGTGAAGAAGAGGCAGACAAACAGAGTTACTTTCGCATGTATAATATTACGTATGGATTTATATTAGATACATAGGTATATCAAATTTTTCAATCCCTGACTGGGAAACTTCTTCCGCATGCGCACAATATTGGAATAAACGATTCTAATAACATTGCTAGATTTCTATGAGTTTAGTTTCTATTTGTATATATCATGATTCATGAATCAATAGACGTGTAGTCTGGCGCGAAAGAAAGTTGCCGTGATGCCGCGCCCTTTGTCCATTCGTACACAGAATCTTCCGTACACCATTGCCGTGCCTCGGGCGACGCCACTTATCAAATCAGATAAACATCTTGGTATTCACTTTTGTTAATGACTACGGGTAAATTAATGTATAAGTATATATCAATATTTGCGAAGTTTCTTGAATTCATTTGGTTTATAAATACATTTTTTTTTAAACTAGCAAAAAGCAGAGCTTTGTAAGGGCTCGCAAAGTTATACTATCTAGTAATATTGTTAGAAAAGTATTTTTATGAGAATTACATCTTTTAATGTATGGACTTTATTTATAATTATTTAACCTAAAAAACTCAGCGTATTTTCACCTAAACATTACATTTGCATCAAAGGCCCGCGTCGTCAGGCTTTGGACTAGGAATACTTGGTTTTTGTTTGTTGGTATTTTTAGAGAAAAATGTGTATTAAAAATGAAGGTTGATCTTATAAAAAACACATTTTTGACATTTTGCTGAAATAATTGTTTTTTTTTTTCTAAAATCAGGAAGTTCCTGGTATTACGTAGATTTACGAAATCAAAATCAAAAATGTTTTATTTAAATAAACCTTCAAAATTTTTGGACTACGCAGGCACGAAGAATTGACGGTAAACACTCAGCGAATACATTTTTCGAATTTTTCTCTCAGAGAAACCCTCGGAGTTCGATTCCAGAGTCAGGCAAATGAAAAAATTTGTATTTTCAGTTTTCTGATAAAACAACTTTGCCCGGGATTGGAAAAGTGCCCTACTGGCGATAGGCTGGCCACCTATCACATTGTGGGACTTAAGTATCTTCAGCTAACCGTGGATACACACGTTGTACTTCTGCCTACCTCTTCGGAGATACGGGCGTAAATATACCTTTTTTTAGCTTTTTACCCTCGCCCTCGGGCTAAGACTGGAAATTGATCTCAATACAATATCAATCAATTAATACATCTGTACTGTTTCTCAATAAGCATATTGTGAAACTCTCTAACGCTCTATTTACTCTGTTCCCAGGAAACATCCCTGCTCTAGACCTAAATTCTCCTTGTGCCTCCCACAATATTACTTCGAACTTCCCTTGCATTCTCCTTTCAATGATTTTATCATACACCTTCGATGCTAAACTGATCAAACTGATGGCCCTATATTTATTGCAGTTTATACTTGAACCTCGATTTTATACGAGGGCACGATAACCGCGCGTCGCCAGTCAAATATGAAGAAACAATTCATGAAGTAGGTAGTCTCTTAATAAGTTCGAAAATTCTAATAGAAAATGTATCTTCTATCAATGTTAACTCGTTAATTTAATAAGAGATGGCGTTAGTAGTAATAAGATTCTAATACAAATTGTACCTTCTATTTTTTTATTTTTATAAAATGGTATTTTTATGGTAGATAACAAATCTAGACATGAATATAAACTACCACGTCGAAGCTCAAACCTAAAAATGCGATATTTTTTCAGTAAAATTTACCACAAAAGTGCATAGAATGTGGCCTAGTGTAGGGCTCGCTTCGCTCGCCCTGACTAGTGTAGGGCTCGCTTCGCTCGCCCTGATAAATATTCACAAGACAAATTACACTTAGATACTGATCTAATCCCAAAGCAAGCAAATTATTTGCTTATGTGATGGGTGTTATTCAACGATATTAATACATTGAAATACACATATAAATACTTTCACATACATAATCTATATATAGATTATGATATATATATAAAAATCAATCCCTATTTTCCTTGGTCATGACATCACGCCTGTTTGGCTGGACCAATTTCGATATTTTTTTTGTTGTGTTTGTAATTGTAAGGAGAAGGTTCTTATAAAAGAAAATATTAATTAATTGCGCGGAAAATTTAAAAATTTGAAAATACTTAACCACCATATAAAGTTTAATGCCATTTTGGCTGCGTGGAAGGACAATCCCGTAGTCTTATATAAATTACGTGTCACGTTGTTTGTCCGCTATGGATTCCTAATATGTAAGGCAAAACAACGTTTGGTGGGTCAGCTAGTTTTATTATATTTATGGTACTTCCAAGCACGGGTGGCTTAACCTTTAGTGCAGGGTGTGCAATGCGCACAGGCGGCGCCGTCTCAGGGGGCGCCGCGGCGCATCGTCTTGGAGCCATTAGGGGGCGCTAGGGTTTCATTGCACATGGACGCTACATGAGCTAGAGTCGCCCCTGCTTCCAAGTTAGAGGAATTACTCAGTTATGACTGCCCCGTTGGTTCTTTTGAGCTTAAAATACCTCGATTTAGCGAGAAGTGTCAGGGATAGCATGCAGATTCAACCTGTTCACAGTTTTGTCTTATATCATAAGATAGCAAGCAAATAAATGGCTCTCCTGATGGAAAGAGAAACCATCGCCTACATACATCAAAGATATTAATGGTGTGTTGCCATCCGTGTGGCGAGATCGCAGTGTCACATGCATAAGTCTACCTTACCTTACCTTCCAAACCGAAACACAACAAGTAAGTCCAGAAAAATGCTTGTAGAGCACTCAACGATCCGCTGAGACATGCAAAAGACGTTGTAGAACTCTACAGTCTGATAAAACCTTGTACAAATACAATATACAAATACTCTCATACATAACAAATATTCATAAGCGTAAAATTGAATGTGAATTCTGGTACAATTTCTTTATCACAAATTAAGGCAACTAGTCAGCCATTATAACTGTTATTAGACGTTTCCATCCTATCACTTATACAAAACAATGTTGATTGTCCATTTGTCCGTTCAGTGCGTGCGAAAAGTAATTAGAGGCGCGAGAGTTTTGAGTCAGCGGCCACGTTGTAATGCGAAACGATGGAGAAACTATAAAATCTATATTAATATTATAAATGCGAAAGTTTGGATGTTAAGATGGATGGATGTTTGATTATCACGCCAAAACTATTAAACGGATTTGGATGAAATTTGACACACAGGTGGATGATGACCTGGAATAGCACGTAGGCTACTTTTTGTCTCGGAAAAATGAGTTGTTCCCTCGGGATTCACCAAAAACTTTTATAATGCAACGGGCTGCACGGTGCAGCTAGTTACTCCATACATTTTCTAAAAAATACAACTTAAATCCTTTAATTTTAATAAAACTTAATTGAGTGTTGAAATTATTTAAAAATATAAAGAATTGCTGACCCACGCAGCTTCAACCGCGAGTAGATTAATATGTCCCTATATATAAATTTTCATATTAACTTTCATCCCCTATTTCAGTTCCTTTGGGGGTGGACTTTTGAAAAAAAAGTAGCCTGTATTCTACCATGGATCTTCAACTATCTACAAGTTAAATTTCATAAAATCGGTTCTGCGGTTTAGACGCAAAAGCGTAACAGAAAGACTAACTTTCGCATTTATAAAATTAAATATTATATCTATTGATTTTATACAGTTTTGCGTGCCTTATCTCAGCCCCTTAGAGGTTGATTTTTTAATAAAAAGTAATCTCTGTTTGACCTATGGTCTTCAAATATCTGCGTGCTAAATTTCTTCAAATTTTTTACCGTGAAAGCGTTTATATATTTATATATTATTTATATATTTATATTTATATCGCGTTTATAATTTAAATATGGACATATGGAAAAAACACCGTCTTGTCTATAATCTATATACCCGAAGAGGTGTAGCATATCATTGGCTAATCGGGAGTGCACCATTATCATAGTACGTCCCCGAATAGAATAGAATAAACCATCTGCATTTTGCCAGGCAGTCCGTAAAAGTCCAACGATTGCCTATACAAGTCACTGTCTTCGTAACTACTAGGTGGTAGAGGTCTGCAACGTTTCGTCCGGGTATATGGTACCACCGCCTTACATATTCCTGCCGCAACAGGTCAATGCTTGGTATTGTCGTGTTCCGGTTTGAAGGGTAAGGTAGCAGATAAATTTAAGCATGTGACAATAACACCCTGCTACACGGATAGACACGCATCATTAATATCTTTAGTGTCTTCAAGCGATGGTTGTCGCTTTCCATAGAGCATTTGTTATCTTATGGTTGTTGGTCGAGTGGTTAGCGACCCTGACTACGCAATCGGCGGGGCTCGGATTCGATCCCCGACGGGGACAAGCATTTATGTGTTGAGCATATATCTTTGTATATCCGGGTTTGGGTGTTTATTAAATATATTCTAGTATTTATATATGTATTTCTATGTATTAGTATCGTTGACTAATACCCATAACACAAGCGAATAATTTGCTTACTTTGGGGTTAGATCAGTAAGTGTAATTTGTCCCGAGAATATTTATTTTATTATTATTATTTATTTATGTATGGTGTAAAAAAGCTTATGTTTTGAATTTAGAAATTTATTCCTTGTATACTAAATTCTAGCTAAATCCACCCAACCGCTGGAGCATGGAGTAATAACCACACACAGAATACAGACACAAACTTTCCACTTATATTATGAGAGGGATTAATGTGATAATGGTACTATGGTCGAATAACGACCATTGGAAGGGGATCCACTGTAACGTGTATAGATAATATATAGCGTGTAGTGCACAATGGGCATTATACACAGACAAAATTATGCCTACATCACTTTCTTTTAAATTTTTCGAATTCTTTTCTCGCTTGAACATCGCGAAATACGATTCCTCCATTGTAAATTGTAATGGTACAATTTTAGGGTTTAACGTGCAAAAATCACGTATTGTTATCACCCTTTCTAAAGGATAGATCACTGCTTCGGCTCAACTGGTTTTAGTACGTGTTTGTTCATGCTTGTCATATTCTGTTATGGAGGGTAAGGTAGCCAGTAAACTTATACATGCGGAATTTATAGGCAATAGGATATCTTTCCATTATATTATATTGGCTTGTCTGATATCCTTTTTTTTAGAATTTGTTGGTATATGAGCAATTAGGCCGCCTAATGGAAAGTAGTCAGCATTGCCAATGGACATTTATATATATTAACACAGAGCTAGTTTCCAATGTAATGCCTGTTTCTAAAAGAATTTGTTGACTCTCCTCTTAAAAATCCCAACATTACGCGTACTCGGAAAAACAGAGTGAGATAAGGTGTTCCAGTTTGATTGTTCACAGTATAAAAAAATACGGGCTAACCGAACAGTCGAAGAACAATCCTATGAAATAATTAAGTAAAAAACTAGTTTTCTGTCCAATTGACAGAAAGGGTTGTGAAGCCAAGCCACCACCAAACCGTAATACGACAAGAACCGCCACTACTGTGGCAGAAATTGATAAGGCGATGACGCTGAATCCGGGCGAGTCGACGCAGAACCTAATCACGTAATTAATAGTTATGATTATAGTGACACCGATGAGTGACACGTCTAATCTTTTCAAGCTTTAAACGATATGTCTGGCTGTATGAGCATAGCTATAGTTTTGTAAATAGGGCAGTTCAAGGGTTCTAAAGTTTACAAACATTAACTTGTTCTCTATGCCTACATCGTAAGGGATTTGGCGTGAAAATATGTATGTACATAACTAGTTTTACCCGAAGCTTTTGTCGATGCCATAAATCCTATATCGGATACAAATTCTTGATATCCCGCCAATACAGTAATTTTCGTTAAGAACCCCTAAACACCCCACTTATATATCGCCCATGCATAGCTGCACGGCAAAATATTTTCTTATCAAAATAGAGATAAATTCAAAATTATAATTATGTAATAATTAGCTGAGGTGCCCAGCTTTGTCCGGGAGTAACATAGCATGTCTGCAATATAATCTTCCATACTCTATTTCCGACCCCTAGGGGATGTTTTTTGAAAAAGTAGCCTGTATATACCCCGTGTTTTCAACTATCTTCTTACTAAATGTTATCAAAATTGGTTTAACGTTTTGTCCGTGAAAGCTTAAAAGACAGACTTCCGCATTTACAATATTATTATGGATAGAGATGATAAATCCATATAAAGATTTAGCTAAGATGTAAAGGTGCGGTAACCGCAGACAGTTCCCTTGACCGCAAGTGCAGTCACCTGTGCTGCGTGGGACTGTGATGGCTGGCCAGCGTGACGTGTGAACTAATTCTTACGACGGTTACACACGCCGCTTTTATATCATACTATTAAACTAGCATTTCTTGTGTAGGTGTGTGAGCGTTTGTACGACTTTTCAAATGTATTCTTTCAATCGAGACTACGAGGTGATAGATTTCTACAAGGTAAGGTAGCCGGTAAACATAAGCATATATTGATTTTGTCAAACACTTGTACTATTTCACAAATATTTCACAACTAACCTTTAATTGTTGTGAAGCCAACCGGTTTCGCCCAAAGGTTAGTTGTGAAATATTTGTGAAATAGTACAAGTGTTTGACAAAATCAATATGATGCAGTTTCACCAAGTGCCGACGATGGAAAGTGTAAATTATAAGCATATATGCTACCAGATAACCATCGCCTATTGACAATAAAGATGTTAGTGGTGTGTTGCTATACGTATGGCGGTATATCGGGGTTATAATGCCACACATCATAAGATTACTTGAAGCTTTTCAAGTAATCTTATGATGTGTGGCACCTCGCAGTAAAGATATTAGGGATAAGCTCTAGCCTTCTCTTGCCTTTTATGAGATGCTTAGCAATAAGACAGCTGTTGATCTATTTTTTTAAAAAAGGGACCTGTAGGGCTACTCTTGAAAACCGATTACAATTTAAAATAAATATTTAATGAGTTTTGAAGTATTTCGTACTCTGGACAACTATATTCAATTATTGGATTCGGTGACAGCGCCACATGGATTTCGAAATTTTTTGGAACTACTCATTATTGCTTATTCGTTATTTTGTTTAAAGCGGTACTTAAAATTTCCACTTGTAACACTAGCTTGAAGTGTAACGATGACATCTGTTTTTAATAATTAGATCGTTACTATGCAAAATCAATGTGGGCAATATTGGTTTCAAGAGTACAGTTTTTTGACGATATTCGAAACTTATTGTTTTTATCAATATTGGTTAAAGATTTATATTGTTTTCAAGAGTAGGCCTGCAGGTATAATAATATTGACTCATGCTACTTATGTATTTAACGTTTTAATTTAAGGCACGTTGAGAAGGCACAAAGAGCGAAAACTTTTGCCGTACGTTCACGTGCTATGCACAAGATAGATAATTGTTTTTTGTTGTTCTGTTGTGTACAATAAAGTATTAAATAAATAAATAAATAATAAGATTTGGTTTATAGTTAACACGGATTTATTTCTAAAGAAGTTATTATAATAAAATGTGTTGTTATATAAAATAAGTTATTATAATAAAATGTGTTGTTCACGTATTTACCTAAATATATAAGCTTGAAATAAGGATAAAGAATAATACCTTAATATATAGGATTTATTTAATATTATTTAGTATAAATATATGTGTCCTGAAATTCACATGTTATATAAAATATTAACTGAATTATTTTACTTGAATTATTCATTTTTATGCTACCTACCTGCTTACCTATGGGTTTTAGTTTTTTTTAGCGGATAAACACTTACCTATCATCTTTGAACTCTAAAATATGTTCTATTTTATCCAATAAAAAGCAAAAACTTTGCTTAGATAACCTTTTTTTTAATATATTATAAGATAGCAAAGAAGCAGATGGGTCTCCTGATGAAAAGAGTCAACCACCGCCTATAGACACCAAAGATGTTAATGGTGCGTTGCTATCTTTTGGCGAGTTCTAATGCCACATGCATAAGTTTACCGGCTACCTTACCCTCCAAACCGGAACACGACAGTGACAAGCACTGACTCTATTACAGCAGGAAAAGGTGAGGCGTTGGTACCAGATCCGGGCGAGACAATGCAGAAAAGGAGGTATATTTAGAAAACTTTAATTAGAATTTTTCTCTATTGTTTCAATTGCTTCTAAACTATATAAAAATTGGTTCAAATGACTAATCATTGTGATATAAATAATATTTACGTTTTACAAAATTGTCATTTATTGTAATTAAATTTAAGGTATCATTTAAGAGCTTAAGTGACACACGTTGGTGAAAAGCAAATGCTTGTTAGGTGTTCCCTAAAAGCGTTTAGGGGACCCCTAAATTTTAAGATTCGTTGGTGAAAACGGGCAATTGAGTTTTAGCTTATTTATATTACAGTGTTACTGATATCACCAACGTGTAAGTGTCACTTAAGCTCGTAAGTAATACCTTAAATTTAAGGATCCAAATACTCACTCCCTAGCAATAAAACAACAATAGCCCCTAAAAATAAATGACAATTTTGTAAAACGTAAATATTATTTATGTTTGAAATGATAACACTGATTGCAGAAAAACTTTGCCATAAACTTAAGGAAAATTATATTTAAACGAAAGAATGATTCAACAACCGAATCTTTCGCCATGGTCTAAAGAACTTTAGTACAAAAAGTTCAGACGTGCCGCCAATGTTAATAGGTACAAAACCTGTCCTCCCACCCCATGTAGGTCAAGTTGTGCATCTGGGCGATTCTGAATGGAAGCTGCGTGCGTGAAAGTAACGCTTTCCTTTGACATTTCGTCAATGTGACGTTTGGGTGTGGTGCGCATGCAAATCAAGTTAATACTTTTTTAACCGACTTCCCCAAAAAGACTCATTGTTAATTCGCCAAATTAACAATGAGTCTTTTTGAGGAAGTTGGTTTTTATGTTTGTTAGGTACTTCAGAGCTTGGTCAATTATGACCCGATTTCAAAATATTTTTTTTCTTAGAAAAGTTTAGTTAGAAAACTTTCCGTTTGCTTCCATTTTAATTAGGCAGATATTACAATTTCTGTATCTCTGACGCAGGATGTCAGGTACAGAAATTGGCAGTCGGTGGTTGCAGTTTTAATGCGTTTAAATTATGATAAACTTAATGACCCGCGCAGCTTCACCCGCGAGTATATTAACATATCGTCTAAATAGTTTTAATACAAATTTCATCCCCTATTTCAGCCCTTCAGGGGTTGATTTTTGAAAAAAAATAGCCTATGTATGACCCCGGATCTTCAAATATTACTATGCCAAATTTCATGGAAATCGGTCCAGCTGTTTAGCCGTGTAAGCGTAACCGATAGACAGACTTTCGCATTTATAATATTAATATGGATGACAAAAAATTACCCGACTGAGGGCTATAATTTTATACGTACCAAATCTATACGTATAATAAAATCGTAGGAAAGTCAAAACTGTACATTGAATATTTTTTTAAAATAATTTTTGTCTGTTTGTCTGTATGTATGTCCGAGGTAAACTCAAAAAGTACAGCATAGCATGGATTTACTTCAAATTTTACATGAATATTACTAATAGGCTGGGTCAACATATAGGCTACATATTATCATATCACCTACGGGGGAGGAGATGTGCGGAGTAAACGAAGACCGCGCGGACGAAGTTGTGTGCAACAGCTAGTTTTTTATATAATGGGATAGCATTCTCGCCTTTGCACTGTGGTCTATGGTCCGGTGTCGGTGTTGATCACGTGATGAGGTCCCGGGTTGAATTCCCAAGTCAGGCAATTCTAAATGTGTTTTTTTTTAGTTTTCTGGTAAAAACAACGTTGTCTAGGATCGTATAAGTGTCTGATTGGTGATAGGCTTGCCACCTATCACATTGTGGGACTAAGTATCTTCAGGGTAATCGTAGGTGCACTTGTTGTACCTCTGCCTTCCTCTTTGGGTATACGGGCGTGAATATACTTTTTAGGATAGCAAACAAGCAGACGACTTTGCGTGATGGAAAGAGATAGTCATCGTCTATAAACACCAAAGATGCTAATGGTGCGTTGCTATCCGTGTGGCAAGATAGAAGTGCCACATACAAAAGTTAACCGGTTACATTACCGTCCAAACCGGAACACGACAGTGAATAACACGATAACTATATGGCAGGAACAGATAACACGGTGGTACCAAACTCCGGTGAAGACGTTGCAAAACTGTACCACCCAGTTAGTATTTGTTTCCTTGACCCCAAAAAGTCAGAAACCGCCACCATTCCACTACTTATCTTCGAAATTATCCGTCCAATTCACACGAAATTTAGCAAAGCTACTCCTATCCATTGGTCGAGTATTTAGCGACCCTGACAACGCAGTCGATGGGTCTTAGTTTCGATTCCCGGCTTCGATGTCAGTCCCTACATTTGTGCGATGAGCATAGATATTTCTATTTCTGGATTTGGGTGTTTATTAATATTTTATAAATATATTTTTAGTATTTATATGTATTTATACGTATTAGTATCGTTGACCAACACCCATATCAAAAGCAAGTTTTCCCCGTGTTGGTCCGGGCTCTTTTGAAGAATAGGCCAACTGCTGTTCTGCCAGGCAAGTCTTAAAAGGCGACCGATTGGCTATGCGAGTCACTACCATCGGGGCTACTAGGTGGTAGAGTTCTGCATTGTCTAGCCCGGGTCAGGTACCACCGCCTTACCTATTCCTGTCGATTTAGCGTCAATATTTGTCACTGTCGTGTTCTGGTTTGGAGGGTAGACTAGCCGGTAAACTTACACATGTGGCATTAAATCTCGCTACAAGATGGTAATACACCATTAACATCTTTGGTGTCTATAGGCGATGGTTGACTCTTTCCATCAGAAGACCTATCTGCTTATTTGCTATCTTATGATATAAAAAAAATACTTTGCTTAATTTGGGGTTTGATCGATTCGTGTGATTTTTCCAGCAATATTATTATTACGATACAAACGCATACTAAGAATGAATTCTGACTTATTAACTCGCAACTTTCCGCGACGTTCGCCCGGGTCTGGTACCACCGCGTTACTAATTCCTGCCGCAATAGCGTCAGTGCTTGTCACAGTCGTGTCTGGTTTGGAGGGTAAAGTAGCCGGTAAACTTATTCATGTTGCATTAAGACCCCGTCACAAGAATAGCAACGCACCATTAACACCTTTGGTGTCTATTTGTTCGCTTTTTTGTAATAAAAAAATCTTCGGGAGAGTCAAATAGCACTTACGAGTAACTCTACAAGAGTTTAAGTATTAATTTATTCAATATGGATCTGAATCTATGAAATTAGAATGGATTTCTAAATCGGATTCACGAACAATTTTCTTTGCGTTTATTGCTTGATTATATCTAAAATATCGTCACAGTATAAATAAACACTTTCTGTTCCTAAATAAACCGAATCACGATTACGGATACTTCCGATATTCGGACTACATTCCTACATCGAATTGCAGGCTGCGCTGCTCGACGCGTCTACGCGGACGTGAGGAAATGCATTGTCCCTCGATGTTTTTCTGGGCTGACTATAGAAAGTTAACGTCTAACGCCTGACCTTGCAAAATTTACAATAACTTTTGCTGTCTTTCTTTATACTTTTCCCCGTGTTGGTTCCGGGATCCTTTGAAAACTATGCCAACTGCCGTTCTGCCAGGCAGGTCGTAAAAGGCGACCAATTGGCTATGCGAGTCACTACAATCGTGGCTTCAAGGTGGTAGAGTTCTGCATTGTCTCGCCCGGATCTGGTACCAACGCCTCACCTTTTCCTGCTGTAATAGAGTCAGTGCTTGTCACTGTCGTGTTCCGGTTTGGAGGGTAAGGTAGCCGGTAAACTTATGCATGTGGCATTAGATCTCGCCACAAGATGGCAACGCACCATTAACATCTTTGGTGTCTATAGACGATGGTTGACTCTTTCCGTCAGGAAACCCATCTGCTTGTTTGCTATCTTATGATATAAAAGAAAAACGTAAATATATTCACGCCGAATACCTTATGGAAAACCAGGCTGACTATAATTAAAACACAAAGTTTGCACATCGACATGCAGCTTTTGGAATTTCGTATTCCGTTTTGTAAAAAAGGAATAAAAATCCCGGACCTTACCACAAAAATCAACAATATTTAAAAAAAACAATGTCACTGGACATATCACACGATTTGATCTAACCTACATCCAAACACCAGTAGTTAATGAAAACAGTAAGATCTCAAGTTCGAATCTCTTTCTTTTCCAGGTTCCCTATACGTCAAGATTTCTACATCAGACAATTACCTCAGTGCAGGTTTTTTTTTGGCAACTCCGAATAGGTACAGACTGTCTACCTATTCGGGGGACGTCAAATTAGAAAAGTGTTAAATTCCACACTTCACGTAATACAATGTTTTGCGAAAGTTGTTGGTGTTGTCAATATTTATTACCTTTCACTTAAAGCCCTTTTGATGAGTTAATGTTATCTTAATGTATACATATATTTTTGATACGTAACATCATTCCTCTCGGATTCCTGCAATCTCTGAGAGATATTTCGTGAAATGCAACGGAAGTGCATAACAAGAAAACCGGGGAAGCGCGCTATTTGAATTGACCAATGATCGGTCGTTATTTTAATTGAATAATATGACATGACAGGTATTACATAGTACCTTCACGCCCGTATCCCCGAAGAGTTAGGTAGATTACCTACAACAAGTGCACTCACGATTAGCCGAAGATACTTAGTTCTATTATGTGGCGGATGGCAAGCCTATCGCCGACCGGGCAACGCTGTTTTTATCAAATAAGTGAAAAAAATGATGTGGTGTCGCGGGACACCAGGTAGGAACGAACTTCCTTTGGCTAAACGACACTACTCGCTTGTGTACGCGACTGTCGCGCCTGCGCACGTCTCATTTAACGCTTTTATTCCACGCATTTTTCTTACGGTTTTACTATCACATTTTTTTCAGTTCAGTCGCGCAGCAAAATCCCTATCCCCTCCAAGCCTGCCGTAAGGAACTTCGTTCCAAAAAACACGTTTTAAATTGCTCGACCCGAGAAACGAACCCGGGAACTCATGCGATCAACACCGACACCGGACCACTAAACCATAGAGGCGAGAATGCTATCCTATTATATATATAGCCCTCAATCGGGTATTTTTTTTAAATATTTACCAGCTATTCTATTTTTTAATAATTAATCACTATTTTTTTAAAAATATTACAGATCTTTACGTCTTTTTTTCGGATCATCGATGAATTTTACCCATTTATTAAATCGCCGTCTTTCTTTTCGGTGGCATCGCGTAGATCACATGAAACAGTTCGCGGAATATAGCAAATTTAAATAATTTCACCTTTTAATTATGCATTTCCGCAAAGTGACGCGTAAATCGATAAAAAGAATAATCAAATCTACGCAAATTAAATCAAGTTTTCGTCTTTTTTTAGCATCCTAAAAGACCAGACATTTCTTTTGTTTCTTTTAAATTTCGAATTCGAAATTTAAAAAAACGAATAAAAATTAAGAAAAAAATGATGTGGTGTCGCGGGACACCAGGTAGAAACGAACTTCCTTCGGCTAAACGGCACTACTCGCTTGTGTACGCGACTGTCGCGCCTGCGCACGTCTCATTTAACGCTTTTATTCCACGCATTTTTCTTACGGTTTTACTATCACATTTTTTTTTTCAGTTCGGTCGCGCAGCAAAATCCCTATCCCCTCCAAGCCTGCCGTAAGGAACTTCGTTCCAAAAATGTGCCAGAAGTAATAATGTAAAAAACTTTCTGCTCATACTGACAATTATTTTTAGATAGGGCTTATTAAAAATCAAAACGCAAGATCCCGTAAATGCCCCATGGATGTGTCCAGCAGTATTTTATAAGTGTAGATGATGTTTTTTTTAACAGGGAATCCTTACAAAAATGATTCATACTTAATTAATATTTTCATGACATATTTTCACGCAACGCATACGCAAGAGTATTCGTTTCATAAACGCTCGCGGCGGCAATCTGATCTTCAAAACTGTTATTTAGTTTGTCTTAGGCACTCCAAGGTTAATAGGTTTTCAAATAGAAACAACCTCAGCGTACGTAATACATTCTCACACTTGGCTCTGACCCTGTGCTATAAAGCGAATACTAACAAAGTGCTAACTGCTAACTTATAAGTTATAACAAGCTCGACTACATACTTGTAAAAGAATAGTGAAATTTAGTTTATTGCTAACTGACCCATGCAGCTTCGCCCGCTAGTAAATAAAAATGTCAATGTAAATGAACCTGAAGTTAATTTTAATTAACATTTTTTTTGCAACGAACAAAAAATCAAAATACCTCATTTTTTATTTTCGTTGCAAAGAACGTTTAAAATTTCAGGTTCATCAGTGTATGAACCTGAAGTTGTAAACGTAATTTTTGCAGTGAGATTAAATAAAATAGTTTCTGTTTATAATAAACAGCCTAACATTGTGGTAATTTTAAATTGAGAAGACTAGAAAACGTGTAAAATATTAAAAACCCTCCTATGGACCCCGAAAATAACCATTTGCTACATTGATATAAAAAACCCAAGATGCACGTCCAGTGTCTCAAAAACGTTGTCTAAAAATGAGCGCACAATTTTAAATTGTGAGACACTTAATTTTATTACTTTGTATATTATTGCCTAATTTTATTATTTTGTATATTATTGCCTTGAAAACAACTAGGTATAAAACTTGCGCTTAAGGTTGTATATGCAAAACCATAAATCTTTAACTACTTATGTGAAATTAGCGACAATTTTGAGTGTCAGTTTTGTTCGGGACTATGCATCTTAGGTTTGCTATCAATGCTTTGCTATCCTAAAACATGTCATTTTTTATTTTCGTTGCAAAAACTATGTTTACAACTTAAGTTTCTTCCGCTGGATCTTAACAATGTGTGGCCGCGTTTTCAAACCGGTAGTAGTTAAAAAATGTTGATGCATCAAAATAACTTGTAAAAAGTTTTATTGTATAAAGTACTTCTGTTTTCTGATTAACGTTTTTTAATGTAAGACATACAATATTTTACATGTTATTTCAACATCTTAGAGGTAAATTTCGAAAAACCGTTACTAATACGTCATAAGAAAAACCTTTGAACATTTTCAGCCTTTTTGGTCCAAAGTTTAGGCCAGGCGTGTATTTCAATCAGTAGATTAGGACTTTTTAAATAAAGATTACAGATAATATCAATACAATATGTAAAAACGAACTTAGATGAAGGAAACTACCGACAGCAACAAACCCTGACGTTATTGCGACAAAAATAAATAAGGCGGTGGTACCAAATCCGGCTTTGCAGAACACTACCACCAAGTAATTTTTCTTCACGCTGACACAACTGCACTTGTCAGGCTTAGATGTGAAATTTACACCTTATAATTTTTATATCCTGAAAAATAATCAGTTTAGATATAGGCCATTCCATAACAACTGCTAGTTTTCCGAAATCCGTGACATGTAGATAGTAAATAAAATAAAAAAACTTTGCTAATCCATTAAACTCAACCGTGATCATTTAGCCTGTTGGTTACCAGCTGAAGAGTTTCCTTGACTTTTGTCACGATTGCCCCTCGACCCTTGACATTCAGATTGCTGAGAAAACGAACTGAGAGTATTTTTTACCATCGTATAAATCAGTCAAAGCATCCATACTAATAATATAAATGCGAAAGTCTGTCCGTCTGTCTTTTTGTTACGCTTCCACGGCTTTATCACTGAATCGATTTTAATGAAATTTGGCATGGAGATAGTTGAAGATCCAAGGTCAAGTATAAGCAAGTATATCCCTAAAAAGCTGAAATAGGGGATGGAAGTTTATATGGAAAACTATATTGACAATATGTTAATGTGCTTTTGAGCGAAGCTCCGCGGGTTAAGTAGGACATCTTAAAAATACGCCCTCCGAAGGAAATTCGGTTGAAATACATGTGTAAAGTCTGGACAGATACTACTTGCATGTCAACTTTTATGTAAATTTTTTCAGCTATTGAGTTAAAGTATTAAAAAACACACATGCACGCACGCATACAGACACACATACACACGCATCCAAACAAACTTGTTATATATTTTAATTTACCGCCCCGTTGGTCGAGTGGTTAGCGACTCTGACTACGCAATCGACGGGGCTCGGGTTCTATCCACGACGGGGACAGCCATTTGTGTGACGATCATAATAATGTTTGTATTTCCGGGTTTGGGTGTTTATTAAATATGTTCCGGTATTTATATATGTATTTCTATGTATTAGTATCGATGACTAACATCCATAACACAAGCAAATAATTTGCTTACTTTGGAGTTAGATCAGTAAGTGTAATTTGTCCCGTGAATATTTATTATTTATTTTATTTAATTTTAATTCACCACTATACACCAATACACAACATTAGTAGAAATGTTGTGGTTAAGTAAAAAACTAAAATATACTGAAAAAAAGTCATTTAAACTGACTATAGTATGTTTCAACTTATTATTACCATATAATTTTGTTACTAATTTTACTCCAATTTTAAAAGTAATTTAATTTAAACTCTGATTTAGTCCGTATGTTTAGACTGAACTATTAATTATTATATAATTTTGTTACTAATCTTTATTTATTTATTTATTTTATTTGGATTGCCAATAGAAAGTACACACTCTAGACTATATATAATACATGATGAGAGATGGCAGTGCCTTCCTAATTATAGGCAGCTTATACAGTTAACAGTAAGTTTAAAGTTCGAATTACATTATATATATATATATATATATATATATATATATATATATATATATATATATATATATATATATATATATATATATATATATATATATATATATATATATATAGGTGGTAGAGTTCTGCTTCGGCTTGACCGGGTCTTGTTCCACCGCCTTACCTATTCCTGCCGCAATAGCGTCAGTGTTAGTC
This sequence comes from Apodemia mormo, assembly GCA_036924255.1. NCBI lineage: Eukaryota > Metazoa > Arthropoda > Insecta > Lepidoptera > Riodinidae > Apodemia > Apodemia mormo. The sequence continues at coordinate 8,158,970 of JAUPFN010000010.1, read as the reverse complement.
ACTGTCGTGTTCCGGTTTGGAAGGTAAGGTAGCCGGTAAACTTATGCATGTGTCATTAGACCTCGCCACAAGATAGCAACGCACGCCTTAGTGCCAGGAGTACCATTGACTTGTAACGTTGATGGTACCCAGGAATGGTTCCCAGTGATTGTAATTGAAAATGATAGAACTATCGACCCAAATTTGTATCACTAGTTAAATTATATAAAATTATATCAAAATTTAAAAATATAAAGTGTCAGAAAAAAATTGATTAAATTATTTCATGCGATAATACAATTATATAAAAAAAAGTATCTTCATGCTCATATCCTCGAAAGGTAGGCAGAGGTACAACAAGTGCACCCACAATTAGCCGAAGATACTTAGTCCCACAAATGTGATAGGTGGCAAGCCTATCGCCAATCGGGCACTTTCCAATCCCGGGCAACTTTGTGTTTCTCAGAAAACTGAAAAAACACTTTTTTTAATGTGCCCATCCCGGGAATCGAACCCGGGACCTCATGTGCTCAACGCCAACGCTGGACCACTAGACCACAGAGGCGACTAAACAATTATAATAAAAGAGAAAAAATGTACAGTCAGATAACAAAATGAATAAATAATGTCATACAATAACACAATTACAATAATAGCAGTACGATTATCGCATATGCTATAAAAATTTACAGATCTAGGTATATAGTATTATTTATCTTAGGTATTATCTTATTCCATATCCTCAATCTAATTTAATTCAATCTTTGCTTTAGTCTGCATGTTTAGACTAAATGACCAATTATTATATAATGTTGTGAGTATCTTACTCCAGTTCTTACAACTAATTTAACTTTAATTTAGCCTGTATGTTTAGACCAAACAACTAATTAATATTATATGATTTTGTTAATAATATCGCTGCAATTCATAAAACAAATTTAATTCAAATTCTGTGGCCATTGGCCAGACCACGATAAGTACACTTTTTGCTAAACAATGTTAATAACATAATTCGAAAAACGGATCGTTTGATCAGATAGACATATCTCCATCAACACTGTACTCTTCTACAGTCTATGAACATTTTAAGATAAGTTAAAAAACAGAATATTACATTTGATCATAATAATACTTATGCATTGTGCATTGTGCATTATTTTTTGTAATAATTATCACTTTCTGATCTAAGGCCACAGAATTGTAAATAATTTCAATTGTCGATGTAAATGTAAACTGACAACTAAAATTAAATTGTTTTTCCATGCCTAAAATAGTCAAATGTGTGAGTAAACTATATTAGTATAAAAACTAATTTATCATATTTATCATCCACACTTCGTACACTTCTTCTGCGATCTTTATATAGATTGCTTGTCTATAATAAACAAATGTCTTTGTCCTCGCTTCCGTCACGAAAGGGCTACCTTCACGATTAATCACCACTTTCCTATTCTTGAAGGTAATAGCTTTACCTCATTGAGAAGGGTCAAATCAACCCGACCATTTACTGACTCCTAATGTCTATGGATTAGAGTTTAATTTAGAAGATAATTTGTAAGTTAATGTCCTATTGTATTGTGATTTGGAATAGTGAGTCCCACGTCTAGATCTATTGTTTGTCAATGTCGTGGACCCACGCAGTTATCAGAATTACGTGGTAACTCTATTAGAAATCATATTTTGAGTATTATCCTAATTACTTTTGCTGAAGAAAAAACATAGATCAATGATTTAGGGTTGCCACCTGCCACTCCTTCATTTAAGAGGATTAAAAATACGGGTTGCAGATATTTTTACCGTGTGGTTTATCGCTCTCCGGTGTCGATGTTGACCACATGAGATCCCCGGTTCGATTCCCGGGCAATTCAAAAATGTGTTTTTCAGTTTTCTGATAAAAACAACGTTGCCCGGGATTGAATAAGTGCTCGGTTGGCGATAGGCTTGCCACCTATCACATTGTGGGATTAAGCATCTTCCGCCAATCGTGGCTGCACTGGTATTGACGCGAAGATAATTTTTTTAGATATTTTTATGGGAATTAGAAATTAAAGGCAGTTAGTTGGCCACCCTACAATGATAGAACCTTTTTTTGTTTTTAGGGTTAAATGCGTAATGCACTTAATTTTGGATGTCTTACATTTTCTCTCTGGCTATGCTTCAATCTGTGGGAGTGATTTCACTCGCGGTGGTAGAGTTTTTCCCGTGTTGGTCCAGGGTCGTTCGAAGAATAGACTAACTACCGTTCTGCCGACAGGTCAAAAGGCGACCGATTGGCTATACGTTTCACTACCATCGTGACTGCTAGGTGGTAGAGTTTCGCAACGTCTCGCCCGGGTATATGGTACCACCGCCTTACCTATTCCAGCCGTAATCGCGCTAATATTCACTGTCGTGTTCCGGTGTGGAAGGTAACGAAGCCGGTAGACTTATGCGTGTGGCATTGCCATCCCGCCACACGGTAACGGATCATAAACATCATTGGTATCTATAAGCGATGATTTCTCTTTCAATCTGGAGAGCCATTGAGCCATCTACTGAGCTAGCTGAGAATGCGCTTGCTTTTGGAATTAACAGTTGAGCGCACGCGGTGATCGAATTTGCAATCAATCCATCGTTTTTATGTCATGTGGTGATATTCGTTTGCTAATTGCTAAAATAATGTAGAACATAGATTGTTTTTGATGTAAAACATCTAATGGCGCGCCTAAGTAATAAAATCGACTCGCTTGCCGTGACACCAAACATCATGATGCTCTTATGCCGTCACCGCTGTAAACACGCTTTGTATATTTTTTAATATCATCAATTTATTTTATTTTTTAATTTTGTATAAAATTGATAATGATTATTGTATTTTATGTTTTAAAATTCAAAATATTTAGTTTTTGATTACACCATGTTTATTTTCTTTCATAAACCAAACATTTAAACATATTTTCTATACAAAATTTGTTGTTTCAATGTTTTACATCTGTAAGACGTCCAGCGATGAATATATAACAAATTTTATAATAAATTATCTAAAACAAATATTATTTTAAGTGACACAAAAATCATACTACTAAACAAGGGAATAGAACTCATATGGAAATGACTTCACCCTGACGTCACACATACACAATAATTACTAATCATTACTCTTACGCTATTTAATGTACGATATAGTTTTATAAATGATGACAAATCTATTTTACTTGTAATTAAACTATTATTTTAGTATTTTTCCACTGACGAAAAACGGAGGAAGTTCTCTTAATTACTTTCTCCGTTTACTCCGTCCGTACGCTTATATTCTTTTTCAAATTAGACCTTACTTAGACCTAACTTTTTACGGAGTAGTCCGATTTTAATAATTGTTTATTTACTCAAAGGTATTACATATTATATGTATTTATATATAATATAATATGTAAGTCATACCAACGCTGCGTAATATATTGATGCGTAATAAATTATGTTATAATAATATATATGCGTAAACGTAATTTACGCACATAAATTATTCTTATATGTAGTTTGTATTTTTTATACATCTTATCAAGTTTCATAACATACTTTATAAGAATTGGAAAGTGTAACTACGATATTTCTTGCCTGTACTTCCTTCTAGAACCTTTAAAAAGGTTCATTATTTCGACGATCTATAATCGCTTCTTTAAACTTTACAATGGACGAATAAACGTTTTTGAATTTTGAAATAAAGCTTGGACATACTAAAACGTGGTGATTTATATTCTTTGGTACATACTGCTTCTGTTATTGTTGTAAGTTGTAACAACCTAAGTTCTTCCTCGTTAGTTACTCTCGTTTTTGCGAATAATACAAAGACCTAATCATTATAGAGCCTAATATTCTCAAATTAATTTCGCATGCCAGAACTATCAAAATGTATTTAATAGCCAAGCTAATTGATTTACAAGTTCATTTCGTAAGGATATGTCGCAACAGTCGACGTATTATATGAACTGGTTTAATCGCATTGACATTATTGTAATAGTTTCGAGATTATGAAATATACAGCAGGACCGCATGACTAAGCTTCGAGCTAGACGATGCCGACGAAGCAATTAAATACTTAAATAATTTTGTTTTGGTTGTGCTTATTTTTCAGTCGAGTTGATAGTTATTTCGCGAGATGTAGAGCGAGCGTTATATTATGGTAAAACATTAGTTGTTTCGCAAGCGTTGATGGCGATTTTTTATGAATATCGCTGGACAAAAAACGCGGTTTTATCTGAACTCAAAGTTAGCAAGTTATTTATTTATGATATGGGCGTTTATAAACGATTGTAATACGTAGGAGTGCACATATACATACTGTTATATGTTCAACTAGCTGTTGCCCACGACTTCGTCCGCGTGGACTTCGTTTACTTCGCACAGCTCCTCCCCCTTAGGTGATAGCGTGATAATATGTAGCCTATATGTTGACCCGACCTATTAGTAATATTCATGCAAAATTTGAAGTAAATCCATGCAGTACTTTTTGAGTTTACCCCGGACATACATACAGACAAACAGACAAATATTCTAAAAATTATATTTTTGGCTTTGATATCGATTGTAGATCACGCCCCAAGTATTCTTTTAAAAAAATATTCAATGTACAGTTTTGACTTTCCTACGATTTTATTATATGTATAGACTAGCTGTTGCCCGCTACTTCGTCCGCGCGGACTTCGTTTACTCCGCACAGCTCCTTCTCCATAGGTGATAGCGTGATAATATGTAGCCTATATGTTGACCCGACCTGTTAGTTATATTCCTGCAAAAGAAGTAAATCCATGCAGTACTTTTTGAGTTTACCCCGGACATACGTTGACTTTCCTACGATTTTATTATATGTATATAGATATAGATAAACATCCAAACCCGAAAATACAAATACCTGTGCTCATCAATCATCGCACTTATGCTTGTGTCATTAAGACACAAGATTGTAATACGTAGGAGTGCACATATACATACTGTTATATGTTCAACTAGCTGTTGCCCACGACTTCGTCCGCGTGGACTTCGTTTACTTCGCACAGCTCCTCCCCCTTAGGTGATAGCGTGATAATATGTAGCCTATATGTTGACCCGACCTATTAGTAATATTCATGCAAAATTTGAAGTAAATCCATTCAGTACTTTTTGAGTTTACCCCGGACATACATACAGACAAACAGACAAATATTCTAAAAATTATATTTTTGGCTTTGATATCGATTGTAGATCACGCCCCAAGTATTCTTTTAAAAAAATATTCAATGTACAGTTTTGACTTTCCTACGATTTTATTATATGTATAGACTAGCTGTTGCCCGCTACTTCGTCCGCGCGGACTTCGTTTACTCCGCACAGCTCCTTCTCCATAGGTGATAGCGTGATAATATGTAGCCTATATGTTGACCCGACCTGTTAGTTATATTCCTGCAAAAGAAGTAAATCCATGCAGTACTTTTTGAGTTTACCCCGGACATACGTTGACTTTCCTACGATTTTATTATATGTATATAGATATAGATAAACATCCATACCCGAAAATACAAATACCTGTGCTCATCAATCATCGCACTTATGCTTGTGTCATTAAGACTCTGCTACAAGGGTAGCAACGCACCATTAACATATTTTGTGTCTATAGGTGATGGTTGTCTCTTCCCATCAGGACAATCATCTGCTTGTTTGCTATCTTATGATATAAAAAATACAAATGCTTGTACCTTTCAGGAATCGAACCCGAGTCCCCATCGATTGCGTAGTCAACATCGCTAACCTTTCGTCTAATGAATTTCACCGTTTTGATTTCCTAAATCTAAAAATTTGCCCGTGGTTTTTTATACTAGCAGTTTCTTGCAATAAAGTTCGGCGGAGTTAGAATAAAAAATATGTCGAATCGTTTCTACCGCACGATAGTGTTGCCATAAGAAAAACACTTATCTACACTAATAATATAAAAAGGCAAGATTTGACCGTTAGTTTGTTTTTTAAAATGGAAACTTCTATAGCCGCTTTAGTCGATTTTTGGTAGGTGAAAATTGTATGGGTTCGCGTCTGCGTCATCAATATGCTAATGTTGAAGGTCTATACTCTAAAGCTTTTTTTATGAAATAGCGTATTATGAACCCAGTAGATGTAACTGTAATAAATCTATGCTTGTAAATACAGTTTACGTTTTCAACTCTATCGGCAGTCCTCATGACTGCTTTCGAACTTTTTAACCGACTTCAAAAAAGGAGGAGGTTCTCAATTCGGCCGGTATATTTTTGGAACGAAGTTCCTTACGGCAGGCTTGGAGGGGATAGGGATTTTACTGCGCGACCGAACTGAAAAAAATGTGATAGTAAAACCGTAAGAAAAATGCGTGGAATAAAAGCGTTAAATGAGACGTGCGCAGGCGCGACAGTCGCGTACACAAGCGAGTAGTGCCGTTTAGCCGAAGGAAGTTCGTTCCTACCTGGTGTCCCGCGACACCACATCATTTTTTTTTATGTATGTACACCGATTTCTCCGAGGTTTCTGAACCGATTTACGTGATTCTTTTTTTGTTTGATGCGAAATGGTTTTTGTATTATAAAGAGGTAAGATTTGAGTGTTTGGTTGTAATGGATAACTTAAAAACTACTGTGACAATTTTAAAATTCTTTAACCTATATAAAGCTACATACTTATAAATTTTGAGGCCCCCTATTGAGTAAAAGGAAGTAGTGTTTTTTTCTATATTTTTTTTTATATCATAAGATAGCAGACAAGCAGACGGGTGTCTCCTGATGGAAAGAGTCGACCATCGCCTATAGACACCAAAGGTGTTAATGGTGCGTTGCTATCTTGTGGCGAGGTCTAATGCCACATGCATAAGTTTACCGGCTACCTTACCCTCCAAACCGGAACACGACAGCGACAAGCACTGACGCTATTGCGGCAGGAATAGGTAAGGCGGTGGTACCAGACCCGGGCGAGACAATGCAGAACTCTACCACCTAGTAGCCACGATGGTAGTGACTCGATAACCAATCGGTCGCCTTTTACGACCTGCCTGGCAGAACGGCAGAACGGCAGTTGGCCTATTCTTCAAAGGAGGCTGGGATTTTTTTTTCTTTATAGATATAATATCATATTACATATTGCGAACCGACAAACGGGTAAATCATGGTAAACCTCTGCCTATTACGCAAAGGAACTGGCGTGATATTATCTATACATATAGTAAAATCGTAGGAAAGTCAATGTATGTTCGGGATAAACTCAAAAAGTACTGTATGGATTTACTTCTAATTTTGCATGAATGTTACTAACAGGACGGGTCAACATATAGGCTACATATTATCACGCTATCACCTACGAGGGAGGAGCTGTGCGGAGTAAACGAAGTCCGCGCGAACGAAGTCGCGGGCAACAGCTGGTATTCAATATATTTTCATATTTTATGGTGGTAATTTAAACATGATTAAATTTAGCGAAAAGCAGCAGCGCGGAACTCTCCTACTTTTCGCGCCATGGCAGCCATTGTTTGTGCCGGCGACGATTTAACGCTATTTAACCCCGCCCATTGTATACTATATTGCCTAATCAATTCCAACAATTTAACGAAAATATGATTTAGTAAATAGTATAGTAAGTTTATAGATAGTCAATGTTTGTTTATCGGGCTGTTGATAGGTACCACAGTCCACACAAATACTAATAGACACTATCTCGGACTGGTGCGGAACAAACTGTACCGAACCATTCCGAGATATCGCGTCCGTGAGAGGTGTCTATGTGTGTGCGTTGCTCGAATATCACATGTATGTAGATTGACTGCTGTTAGTTTCCAGTATACTGTGGTAATAGGTAAGGTGATAGTACTAAACCCCGATGAAAAGTGTAGATATCTACTACATGTGTATTATTAGCGTTACTTCTCTACCACACTGATAGTGACGCATCATTGAAATCTTTGGTTACCAGGTACCCAGGCGAGACGTTGCGGAATTCTATCACCACTCTGTCCCCGTGTTGGTCCCGGGCTCCTTAGGAGAATAGGCCAACTGCCGTTCTGCCAGGCAGGTCGTAAAAGGCGTCTGATTGGCTATGCGAGTCACTATCATCTTGGCTACTAGATGGTAGAGTTCTGCATTCTCGCTCGGGTCTGGTACCACCGCCTTACCTATTCCTGCCGCAATAGCGTCAGTGCCTGTCAATATCGTGTTCCGGTTTGGAGGATAAGATAACTTATGTCTATAGGCGATGGTTGACTCTTTCCATCAGAAGACCCATCTGCTTGTTTGCTATATATATGTATGTATATATTAATAATATAATGGTAGTGGGCTGCAGTCAATTGGTCGCCTCTTACGTTCTGCCTCGAAGAACGGCAGTTGGTCTATTCATTGATATGTATTAAAAATATATTAAATTAATAACAATAAACATTACACACACTACATTCGACATACTCGTACATGGTAATAACATACATTAAAACGTAGTGATTATACTCTTTGCATACATATATAGGATAATATAATGTTCATGGCTAAAGACTGCTGTCAACATTTTATTGTTAGTCTATTCTTGAAATTTGACCACAGGGCGATCGCTAGCTAGTATAAATTTACATACATCACTCGTACAAACGGTCGATGACATTTACAATTTACGTAAGAATAAACATCTAGGAAAATTTTTATTTTTGGTAAATAACAAGCTGAATCTTTATGAACAGCTTCATTTTGACGAATGCCCACCTTTTCTATCTTCGAAAAATCTCAAATCGGGTAACTAATAAAGGTAGGTAAAAAAGAAAATTGTAGGCGTAAAAACTTCAACATTCAAAATGAAAAAAACACTATACGTGTAGGACAAAGTTACCCTTGAAATATAATAATAATTACCAAGCTATTGAGAGATAATTAGGTGGTTATTAATCAATTAAAAATTTGATTTAATCTTTAAATTTTTCAATTTGATCAATTTAAAAATTTAAAAAACCATTGAATGTGTAGGTTTTTTCGTGTTTTTCATAAAAAAATTATGCGATAAAAGTAAAAGACTAATTAATGTTATTAATCAATATTTTTTCTTCACCAAATTGACATGTTTGAAGCTCCCCAACTATATTAGCTACCCGATTCGAGATTTTTCTAAGAGAAAAAAGATGGGTCAAAACGCTGTTTACAAAATTTCAGCTTGTTATTAATAAAAAACGTACAACGTAACAAGTCAATAAATTTTTCTGTACGAGGTGGTTGTGCAGATGTAGGTACCACATGCACGCTGTTCCGGTGACACGGTTCCGCTCAGCTCCGTGGCCCCAATCCCACACTGGGGAATCTCTTATGCAACTGTATTATATTTGCACCCATTGCACATTCTAATTACTAGTCATTGAAGGAAACCATGAGAATTTACCGTTAAAATCAAATTTGTTTATTATGTCAGCGAAACGAATTGGTTATTCTAATGGACACCATTGTTAGGTGATTGTGTAATATTTTTATTTAACTCAATGGTAGGCCGATGTGTAATAACGATTTAAATGAAATTAAAATAAAACGTCCTTGTGGTTATTTTAGTAATTGTTTTTGTTATTTTTAATTAACCCTCATCTAATTCAATGTAATTATTTGAAATTAATTTAAGATGTCATTAATATGTTTTGTTTTATTTCTTTTAAGTGTTAAAGAATTAGTATAATTTTACTGTTAACCCATTCACTGCCACTCCTTTTTCTGGACCTTCGCCATATGCCGCACTTTTCTATGTGCCTCTAACGCACATGTGCGTTTAACTAACTACACCCAGTGCCTCAAACGCACATATGAGTTTATACTAATTTGACGGTGATTTGTTCCTATTGGAACCAAGTAATGATTCTATCTAGAGAAACGACAAACTTGTTTTAAATTAAACATGTAATTATTTAATGTTTATAATTAATGTTTTTATAATCATGTATCAACTATTTTAGTTTACAATGAACAAATCAAAGAAATTAATTAAGCAACGTAAAATTCACAAATTGACTGAATGTCGAGACTGAAAAGTGCGAACAACAAAACACCATTTAAATTAAAAATTTCTTAATGAGCAAACATAAAAATATGTTCATTGTTCATTTCTACAAAATAATTCGTTGGTACATATCCTACAATATAACGCTACTGCATCAATTTCATCAACGCCTTTAGGATTCCAGTATAGACGACGAGTCTTCACAAAAACCAGCTGCTATCATTCCCTCATCTTTGAGCGATATCGTACAGTTTGGTATTTTTTCAAAAAACATATTGGTAAATATTGTACCTGGGAGTCGTAAGCAACACAGTGTATAACTCATATATTTTCAACCTTAAAAACAACAAAAAACTCTAAGTATACCAATTTCATTTTTTAATCATTATTCTTTAATATTAATAAATATTAACAGGTCCTTTAACCTTTGTTTTATTTATTCGTTCGTAGTTCTAATGTCTTTTTTTATATGTTATAAGATAGCAAACAAGCCGATGGGTCTCCTGATGGAAAGAGTCAACCATCGCCTATAGACACCAAAGATGTTAATGGTGCGTTGCTATCTTGTGGCGAGGTCTAATGCCACATGCATAAGTTTACCGGCTACCTTACCCTCCAAACCGGAACACGACAGCGACAAGCACTGACGCTATTGTGGCAGGAATAGGTAAGGCAGTGGTACCAGACCCGGGCGAGACAATGCAGAACTCTACCACCTAGTAGCCACGATGCTAGTGACTCGATAGCCAATCGATCGCCTTTTACGACCTGCCTGGCAGAACGGCAGTTGGCCTATTCTTCAAACGAGGCCGGGACCAACACGGCGAAGTCTGCATTTATGTTCTTCAGGACTTTAAAAATAATCTACCAGGAGAACTAATTTTCTAGGACGCTTCTCAAAAGTAACGTGATCCACTTGTTCGAAAAATGGTAATGTATTATTATAAAAATCATTTCCATTCCTTACCTTCGAATTGAAAATCTCTTCTTTTTTAAGTCGGTTAAAAATGACCAAATGCGAGTGATCCAGGAAGTAATATATTAGACATAAGTAGAATATTGCAAAATTAATAGAACTCGTATGTGCGTTAAAGGCACTGGGCAAAGCTCGCTAAATAGATGAACTCACAGACGCGTCCAAGGCACTGGATGAAAGTAACGAAAACGCGTATATGCGTTGCTGCTGGCAGTGAATGCGTTAATTGTTCTCGTTTTTGGCTATTGAGAACTATTTTTTCACGTGTCTCGGAATGGATTAACTTACTTGGGAATCGTTTAAACCGGTTTACAAACAGCGGAGTAATTGATACATAAAAAATACGATCTCAATTTAAAATCACTTCCCTTTCTTAATCAGTTAAAAGGCTTTTACCTCCTAGGTTTACCTATAGAGTTATATTTCTTGTAAAAATGCCGATTTATATTAAAACAGTTTCTTTATTATAACTATTCGGTCAACTCTATTCCACTTTGCGTTCATTTAATTGTGTATAATGGGTGACAATTAACTGTTACCTCAAAATTTAATGAGATGTCGCTCTATGCCATATTTTTATTTAAATCAATGACATGTATAATTATGCACGTCATTGATTTAAATTAACAATCATGTGATCAGTCTGCGAGTAGATAACATATAGATACTAGCTGACCCGGCAAACGTTGTTTTGCCTTACATATTAGGAATCCATAGCGGACAAACAACGTGACACGTAATTTATATAAATCTACGGGATTGTCCTTCCACGCAGCCAAAATGGCATTAAACTTTATATGGTGGTTAAGTATTCTTAAATTTCTAATTTTCCGCGCAATTTTCTTAATATTTTCTTTTATAAGAACCTTCTCCTTACAATTACAAACACAACAAAAAAAAATTACCGAAATTGGTCCAGCCATTCAGGCGTGATGTCGTGACCAAGGAAAAAAGGGATTGATTTTTATTTATATATGTAAGATTACTAGCGACCTGCCTGCGGCTTCACCCGCGTAACTTTTGTTCCCCGTGGGAATATCGGTAAGGTTTATATACTAAAACCTTCCTCAAGAATCAATCTATCTATTGATAAAAACCGCATCAAAATCCGTTGCGTAGTTTTAAAGATTTAAGCATACATAGGGACATACAGAGAAAGCGACTTTTGATTTATACTATGTAGTGATATTACTAGCTGACCCGGCAAATGTTGTTTTGCCTTACATATTAGGAATCCATAGCGGATAAACAACGTGACACGTAATTTATATAAGTCTACGGGATTGTCCTTCCACGCAGCCAAAATGGCATTAAACTTTATATGGTGGCTAAGTATTCTTAAATTTTCTAATTTTCCGTGCAATTTTCTTAATATTTTCTTTTATAAGAACCGTCCTTACAATTACAAACACAACAAAAAAATTACCGAAATTGGTCCAGCCATTCAGGCGTGATGTCGTGACCAAGAAAAATAGGGATTGATTTTTATATATATAAGATATAGATAGATTTTTATATGAACAAATTGGCTATGATATAATAAATAAATAAATATTCACGGGACAAATTACACTTACTGATCTAACCCCAAAGTAAGCAAATTATTTGCTTGTGTTAAGGCAGGTTTAGACAGGGTCAGTAACTGACTTCGATTTCGAGACAAGTCAGCGCTGACCCGAAAAATACCCAATCTAAACTGATTTGAAGTCAATACAGCGGCGGGAAGTCAGCGCTGACTTCAATATTCGCAGATGAATATTTTGAGGTCAGTTGGCGCCCCCCCGCCACCCGTGCCCTCCCGCGCCAGTGGTAAAAGCCATGTAAGAACCCCGTGTAAATGGGGAAGTCAGCGCTGGGTCAGTCACTGTCGCTGTGTTGTAGGTTGACGTCGCATTGCGTAGACGCTAAAATGTCTCGTAAACTAAGCGACTGACTTCACAAACGTGCAGCCACCGTACTCAGCTTACCACGACTACTGTCTCCATGTAAACGAATGAAGCGGCAGTGTCGGCGCCGATACTGAGTGCTAAGTGTGAGTTTTTCTTTTCGCATTCGATCGTGAGCGCGTTTCGAGTTTACTAGGAATTTGTATGCGATTTGTACAGCGCCACCTAGTGGTACACTGGTTTCTCACGTTTACCACTAGGTGGCACTGTACAAATCACATACAAATTCCTAGTAAACTCCAAACGCGCTCACGATCGAATGCGAAAAGAAAAACTCACACTTAGCACTCAGATCTGTGCACTGACCCTGTGAAAACGCGGCCTTATGGGTGTTAGTCAACGATACTAATACACAGAAATACATATATAAATACTAGAATATATTTAATAAACACCCAAACCCGGAAATACAAGCATTTATGCTCATCACATCCCGACCCCGATCGAACCCGAGCCTCGTTGATTGCGTAGTCAGGGTCGCTAACCACTCGACCAACGGGGCGGTCGGGGGTAATATATATATATATATATATATATATATATATATATATATATATATATATATATATATATATATATATATATATATATATATATATTCTGAAAAAAAAAAAACTGATTCGTCCACAAAAATAAACTCATTCGTCTAGGGACATAAATATGGTATGGTATCCTAAGATACACGACTCTTATACTATTATAACATTAAACCAGTGCAATTTTTTTAAATACTTCATTTTTCCATAAATGATACCTAACATCATAATGACATTCAATATACCTCAAATGAACAAGTATACTTATTTATAAATGCATTCTGCTTATTCTTTTCTGTATTTGGCAAAAAATGTACCTACTATTCAGCCTACTGCATAACATCATCACTTAACTCACGCATTTTAAAAACTCATTTTAAATAAAAATCTACAGCATAACTATTTAATGAAAATATTTGTTTTAAAAATAGCCTTATTTTAGGATAAAAGTACTTTTAAATTCCTACCTTATTAGACGGGATAGAAATTAAATCCGACTCCCTCTGGTTTTATCCAACCGCCTTGCAACAGCTGAAATTATAATTGGATTATTTTAGAGACCGTGGTTCCACGAACAAACTTTTTTTTGATTAATAACAAGCTGAATTTTTGTGGACAGCTTCGTTTTGACGAGACAACCATCTTTCCTATCTTCGTAAAATCTCGAATCGGGTAACTAATAAAGGTTTTGAAAATTTTGATTCGGTGAAGGAAAAATATAATAACAATATTTTCTGACGAGTTTATTAATAAATTGAAAAAGAACCCACTTTTCTCACAACAGCTTGCTAATTATTATTGTAATTCAAGGGTTACATTGTCCTACACGTAAAGTGGAAACTTTTCTTAGTCCGACACACGAAACTTTTCTTTTTTATCTATCTTTATTAGTTACCAGATTCGAGATTTTTCAAAGATAGAAAAGATGGTTGGCTCGTCAAAACGAACTGTTCACAAAAATTCAGCATGTTATTAATCAAAAAAAATGTTTGTTCGTGGGATCTATTATTGCGTTAGCATAAAATATTACTTGAACTTAGGCCCTTTACTTGTTTGCGCTTATTAGTAACAGTACTTAGTAACTGGAACACAGTTATGAAGCAATGTTAATAATTAGCCGTAGAATTTATTATTAGAATTATAATTCACATTATACAAAAAACAAGCCAACGTAACCGTTATTTCGATTAAGTTGAGCTGCGTGCGATTTAAAAAACTTTTGTAATGAATTCTATTCAAATGGCAGTTCGGCGGTTTGGAGCTATACGGTCCGACCGAAACATTTCATATAACACGTTTAATAATATGAACATAATATACAGCGAAGGGACCCTCGTTTTTAGCATATTGTGTCTCACGACATAATTGTGGATTGTGGTTCTTATTTTAAATTCATCTTTATTCTCATGTATCTTTTTTAAATATTGAGTTAGAAGAGCAGACGGCTTTTTGTTCTTCTTTTGGTAGATCTTCTGATATTGAGCATTTTTATTACTGAGCAAACGCTTCTCCTGCTGTGTAAGCTCTTATTTAAAAGGTCTCTAAGTCTTATCTGTTCGGAAACACCCCTATTGGTAACCGTTTTTACAGCATGGGACAAAAAGTGTCCCGCGAATTGTGGATCAGCCTGCTTATAATATGTGAAAGTTGCGCTCGAGGGTAGAGATATTTGTCGGTGTCGATAAATAATTCGTAATGCTACGTTAAAATTTAAATGTTTTCTCCTCTAGGAGATCCATTCCTAAAGTAGCCAATCCTATGCCTCCTCTCCAATACAATACTTCAAATATAACTCTTAATACCTTGTTTACTACATATATGTAACAATGATAGAAGTAAACAATTCTAAATTAAGTATACATTTCGATAAAATTACATCGACATACAGTCAGTAAACGACTATGTACGAGTATTTACAAATAAAAGTGTGTGTAATACTACCTTTGTGTAACTTTGTGCAACCATGACAGTAGACAAGTGGTCTAGTAATAGTCTTAAATTACAAGAAAGTAAGTCATACAATTTTTTCCCATTACATATCCTAAGCGGGCAGATTATCGAAGCGGTAAAGATGAAACTTTGAATTTTGACCCTATAGTTGTTTAGGAAATTCCGAACGATTCTGAACTGAATGATATTGACACTTTATCGCGAAAGGGGCTAGCGTTAAGATATTTCAAACCTCCTTAGTATGATAAACATTTGGGCCTAAGAGTAAAGTTGTTCCAATCGGCCATTAAAAACTGGTTGGCGTGTCACAGTTGGTTTGGTTAACGGGACAGCGCGGAAGGCGATTCGCTTTTACGACACTAGGTTAGATACTAAATAATGTATGTGAAGAATTTTAATGGGACTGCCTTTTATATAACTACTTGAGGTAAATGAATATCGTTGCACCTATTATCCTTGATAAGATGGAGAGGTGCAACCACAGACTACATGAATCCATACTAATATTATAAACGCTAAAGTCTGTCTGTCTGTCTGCTACGCTTTCACGGCTAAACGGCTGGACCGATTCATGAAATTTGGCATGGATATAGTTGAAGATCCGGGGTCAAACATAGGCTTTTTTTTTCAAAAATCAGTCCCTGGAGGGCTGAAACAGGGGATGAAATTTTTATTAAAATCTATTTGGACGACTTATTAATATACTTGCGGGCGAAGCTGCGCGGGTCAGCTAGTATTAAATATTAATAGACACGGCATTGGGAAGGAAACGTATCGTCGCGCATATGAGCAAACGCTCCTTTCACTGTCTAAAATTGGCTATATTTCTATTTTTTCACGATATATTAACAAATGTATGACACATTTGTTAATATATCGTGAAAAAATAGAAATATAGCCATGTTGTACTGTTTTATCGTACCGAATGAGATGACAAGGTCTAAAAATTACCCTTGGAGTGATTTAATTTTATCGGTAAGTATTATAACTCTGTATTTCTGTGTGTAATTGCAAGCTACATTGACAAACTGAGAAATTGTCTTGAAAGTCGTATTCATTTAATCCGTGGTTGCAACCACTACAATAGTAACTTTATGTAAAGAAATCATTGATATTCTATATACTAACTAGTAGTTCCCTAGACTTCGAGTGACCCACACACATTACTTACTTTTACTCAGTATGATTACCAGTTTTTGTTTTGTTGTGTTTGACATCTTAATCAGCTAGCAGTATGAAATATAGTTTACGATCTATTTTCATATCTATCACATATACACAAGCTTTTTATATATTAGAAGATGCAGTGTTATTACAAACTGAAATAATTTGGAAAATTCTAAAGTGTACGATTGCATTGTACATGCACATTACGTAGAACAAATATCCATATCAATTTAAGTAGAAAATTATAGAAAATGCCAGGGCCACCTACCAAAACACGGAGGTTATCATTTTGACAATTATGTATGTAATATTCTTGCAATTGGATTATATAATATTTGAGTATAGTGATCTATTAAGGCGTCCAAGCACGTGTAATAAATTTCGTAAGCATTTGTCCACGAATTTCTCAAGAACTAAAAGCCACATCAAGATAATTCAGGTATAATACAATTAAGAGAACAGTCCAAGTTTCATCAAAATTTTCATCAGTACTAGGGTAAAACGAGTCTGTTGAAAATTAGTTAAATAATGTTTTTTTTTGAGTTATCGTATTTAATCTAAACATTTTTTTAACTGTCGGACGAAAACATTTTGTAATTATTTGTGTTAATTATTTTCCTGATGTTCTCGTTTATGTGACACATAATTAATTTTATAAACTATTAACATCAAAAATAATGTTTATATTGCTTGTTTACTTTGCCATGATATAAAAATATGAAATTACAATGCATGGTCAGTTCTCACAATAACAAGTAGCAATAAACGTAAAATGAAGTTAGTACTCATAATACAGTGACCTTAACGGGAACTGAAATGAGTTAACTTTTAACTGTATCACAGTATGATTTCGAAGCCCGTTGGTCCGTGACACGCGAATACATTTTTTGTAATATTATGCCATTCAGATATTCTGACCACCAAGGAAATGTTTTTGTTGTTATTCCCGCGCATTATGAAAAAACTGCAACTCTAATAATTTTAATTTTTACACCTTTTTACATCATAAGAAGTAAACAAACAAATAGGTCTCCTGACGGAATGGGATAAACATCGCCTATTAAATGACAAAGATGTTAATAATGCGTTGTTAACCGTACGGAATTTACGTTAACCACATACGTTTACTGGCTTCCTTACCCTTCAAATCAGATCACGACAAGACATGCGCCGACGTAATTCCAGCAGTAATTTTACCATGTGAGACGTTGTAAAACTCTGTCGGTTGATTTATTCTTAAAAAACCTTCTCTCAGTTGTTGTTCTATGTTACAAAAGCGAGCTGAATGAATCTACAACAAAAAACATAGAATATACGGCCTGTTAGGTAAGTCAACCTAAACTTTGAAGGGGTGAATGGGTATCTGATTCTCATTTCCCAAATAAGAAAAACATACCCTTAAATTTGAACTTAATTATGCAATAAATTCATAATTCATGCACACAATTATGTTCGCGCAAGTAACGCGCATAGATGAATTGAAAGTTACGTAAATACTGCCTATTTTTTTTAATTTATTTGGAATGAGAATCAGATACCTTATTACCCCCTTCAAGGTTTAGGTCGACTTACCTGATAGGCAGTATAAGTGACAATTTTTTTGTATACTGCGTATTTCTAAATTAATAATCAATACACTTGTAATCTACATTTCTTTAACGCTTTCTCACTGTTTTGGGTTTGCTGGAAGAAACCTCTTCTTACAGATTATAGTAGAGTATAAGCTCGCCATTTGTGGAATTTTCATGAATCAAAATGTAATTCTACTTCTATGTGTATAATAAAGTATTAAATAGATAATTAAAATAGAATAAAAAAGAAATGTCGTAGGAAGACACGGCTATAGCCGACTTCTTATTCCTAAACTCAAATTACGACATCGTAGCACCCGTTTTCATTTGGCAGAAGACATGAAAGAGAATTCGAAACTGAACTCAGTTCCGAATGGAGCGTAAAAAAATGTTTTGATGATTGAATTATTCGCTGGCGTAAGTGTATCGTTTCTGAAGTAGCATACTTTTTTAAGGCAATTAGTGCTTTGCACGCTTAACTAACATTTTGTATATAATTGATCGTTTCCCGGTACCTTCTTGACAGAGTAGTACTACATATTTATGATCCAAATCAGGTAGCGACTAACTTGATGCTATTGGGCTTGTAGTTATATAGTAAGTACCGCTAGTGGCTTGTAATACATTTCGACAAGTAACTACAACGTAATTGTATTCGTGTATGTATGTATAGTTCGGTTGCTTTAACGCTTACAGATTAGTCATGATTTTGTCATGAATTTAATTTGTATTCACGAGAGACGCGTCCAGTTCCACGTCCATACGGAAATCCGTGACTCGACGAACCCTTCTAGGGTCACGTTATATAAATAAATATGAAATTAATTAACTACAATAGGATTTGTGTGGTATCAAATGCACTTTATTGATTTTCTTTATATACTCCTAAACTCTTGTACAGTGTCATAATTGGAATGTATTTGTTTTAAAGCCAACCGGTTTCTATAATAGAGCATCAACTGGGCCTTTGTTATTGGCTATTACTCGCGACTTCTTTAGTGACCCAAAGCCATTACTTCCTTTTGTTCAGTCGGATACAAAGTAGCATGTAACTCTTGGATAACATAGCTTTCTACTGGTAAAAAAAATAAACTCAAAATCTATTAGACTGATCTTAAACATTAAGATCAGTCTAATAGATTTTAAGTTTATTCGTTAAAAACATTAGATTTACACAAAAATATAAACTTAAAGCTCTATGAATGTGTCATTCATATCATACATTTTCCAAAAAAAATCGTTAAAAACATTCGATTTACACAAAAATATAAACTTAAAGCTCTATTAATGTGTCATTCATATCATACATTTTCCAAAAAAAATCGTTAAAAACATTCGATTTACACAAAAATATAAACTTAAAGCTCTATGAACATGTCATTCATATCCAAATACATTTTCCAAAAAAAAAAAAAACTAAAGCGACAGGATCTTCGCGGGTTTTTACCTGTAGTATGGACTATTTCAGCTGTGCCCAAAAGAGTGCAAATGAGTAAAGCAAATTTTTACCCGTGTTCACTTTTGAAGAATAGACCATCTGCTGTTCAGCCAGGCACTTCGTAAGCTTGGCGATTGGCTATGCGAGTGACTACCATCGTGGTTACTAGGTCGTAGAATTCTTCATTAACTCGCCTGGGTCTGGTACTACCGCCTTACCTATTCCTGCCGTAATAGCGTCATTATTTGTCATTGTCATGTTCCGGTGTGGAGGTTAAAGGTGCGTCCACACTTGTAACAATTTACTGAACATTAGCCTGTGACCGTATCAGACACACGTGTCAGTACCAATTTTTGCTACGCGAACAATTGCCACGAGCTGCAGTACGGTTCAATCCATTCCGAACACTGAAAGAAACTACCGAACACAGAATAAACGGCAAGACAATGTACAGAGTTACGATCTACCGCCGGGCCCAGTGGTCCAGTGGCCTAGTTACGCATGTAAGCCACGTGTTAGGCGCCGATGCATTGAAAGTCGGTTTTTTCAAAATATTTTTGCTATTGTCCGCGAACCAGGAGCAGGAGACGTCCATGCTTGCAGTTATGACACGCGTCGAAGTATGCCCGATGACAAGGATACAGACACGGGGTAGGAGTGGATCAAGTCGTGACGTGTCATGGTCTGTACGTTCCCGCCCGCACTTCGTCGCCGCTTATTCACGCATCGCACGCTATAAACATCGTTGTATACGTTGTTTAGTTTTGTATTATGGCGATTGATTAATTATTTAGGCATACAGTGGTGCCATGTAGCGATGCCATGCCACGCGATCTAGTTTGTCCACCATACGTCTATACTTGTAACATTGCATCGTACATGGCTGTGACCGTGTTAGTACAACCTATATCGTCCACATTTAGCGTAACAAGTCCTGTAGCGATGTCCGTAGCCCGATCCGTCGTCATGTTACAAATGTGGATGCACCTTAGTTGCCGATAAACTTATGCATGTGGCATTAAGAGCTCGCCACTAGGATAGCAATGCACCATTGGTGAAGATATGTGCTTCATGATGATCATGATTCATGATGATCATATGGTGAAGATATAGCTTTAACTTCTTATCACAGATTAGTAGCATCCAAGCTAAGGTATGGACTTATTCTTTGGGGAAATTCTACAGATGTTCAAAAAGTGTTGATCGTTCAGAAAAAATGTGTGCGTGCAATAGTGGCATAGACCCTTTCATTTCTTGTAAACTATATTTCAAAAAACTAAAATTGATGACCTTACCTTGTATGTACATCTATGAAGCTGCAATGTTTGAGAGAAGGCATCCGAATATTTTTCCTAGATTAAGAGAATTAGCTAATTTCAATATTAGGGATAAGGGTAAAATTACTATGCCAGTTTTAACTAGTTCCATTGCAGCAAAGAACTGCTATGTTATGTGCATTAAAATTTATAACAAATTACCAAAAGATATGAGAATGTTGCCAATAAAAAGTTTAAAGCAGCTTTGCAATCTTTATTAATTAACAAAGTTTATTATACAGTACAAGAATTTTTCATAAATTATAAAGATTAATATTAGAACCATGGCCTATTATCATTTCTAAGTTCATTCCATCAAATTGTTATTGTCTTTATTATTATTATTATTTAAATGGATGCTAAATTTGTTGCACGAAATTTGATAGATGTTTTGCTACGTTTTTACTTTTCAGGCTATAGATATTTTGTATAGAGTAGATTAAGTTTATTATTAGATTACTAAATAATAATGTTATTTAAAATATTTGGTTTGGAAATATTAACCATGACAGGCGTATGACGATTGTATAATTTTTCTAATTTATTTTTGGTTCAAATACTTAAATTTTTGTGCCGAAGTAATATTAAATTAGTAGTTTTAATTTATAATTATATTTGTTAAAAAAAAATTGCATGCCAATTTGGTAGAATACGCGGATGTATTATAACTAATGTAAACCTATAAAACTGTACCGTATTCTGAGCAATAAATAAATTCATTTCATTAACATCTTTGATGTCTATAGACGATGATTTCTTTTTCCATCGGCAGAACCATCTGCTTGTTTGTATCTAATGATATAAAAAACACGCGAAAAACCTGTCATCCAGGTACTATGGGTTATTTTAACTGTACCAAAAAGAACGCAAATGTGTACAACAAAATGTGAAATGGAATGTCTTGTTATGTATGGTTTAAAGCAAATTACTTAACAAGATTTCTTTTCGTTACAAACTAACACTTACGTATCTAAAAAGTCAGCGCATTTCACTTGTAACGACAATTATCAAATCACTTGCGTGAACCGAATTTCAAATTTCACCACCGACTATGGTCGCATATATTTATATCCGCTTGCCTTGTTCGTTTTACGGTGATAGATATGTAACTCGATAGGCTACTATTATTTAATAAAAGTAATAAATAGTAATAATTATACGTCGCTGTTCATTTGGTCTGAAAGTCGTCGTTACCGCGATGTTTATGCGTCGTATATATATTTACAGAAAGCAGAGAGACATTTATCGGATCTATCATAGGGAGTGTTCCGAGGAACTGTTTGGATTAATTCCTGCCGCAGAATTTCACCATCGGAAATCGCGACAAAATTCAAAATTTCATCCTCACCATCTCGATGTCTGGAAATCCACACCTGTGCGATTCTCGAGGCACTTTTTTGCCCGCGGGCTATTCCTCTGTGAAACCAATTTTACCGACAGGGGTTTTTCCAAGCGGATATGTCTCAGGGACCTTCAAGAAAAGAGCTTACTCTTTCTTAAAAGGCCAGCAACGTAACTGCAAATCTACTGATAGTGTTGTTCATGGGCGGCGGTGATCACTTAATCAGGTGAGCCTCCTGTCCGTTTGCCCCCTTTTTCTATAAAAAAAAACAACTATCGCTTGTAGAATTATAGACACCAAACATGTTAAAGGTGATTAAACTATTCGGCGGAATGGTAACGCCATATACATAAGTTTAGCGGTTAGCTTATCCTCCAGACAGGAACAGGGTAGTGAAAAGCATTTTCGCTATTGCTGCAGAAAACGGTTAACCGGTGACACCAAACCCGGGCGAGACGCTTCAGTTATTTTTGTGTTATAGCACTCTCCCCGTGCTTGGGAATCTGGAAAAACCTTAAAAACAGCAAAGAAAAATATCGACACGCGGGATTTGAACCTGCGACCATTTCCCTAAAGCCGGGACCCGGCTTTAGGGAAATGGTCGCAGGTTCAAATCCCGCGTGTCGATATTTTTCTTTGCTGTTTTTAAGGTTTTTTAGAGACGCTTCAGACCTCTACCACCAAGTAGCCACAATGGTAGTGAGTACTGACTAGTGTATACCCAATCGTTCGCCTTTTACGAAGTGCCTGGCTGAATAGCAGATGGGTCTATAAGGGGCCCAGTCAACACGGCTTATAGTTATTTACACCACTTTTTTTTTGAAAATTGTGTCTGTCTTTCTGTTTGCTCGGGGTGAAATCTTGGAACACTGAACGGATTTTAATGGCATTTTCACTAGATGATAGAGGAGTGTGCAGGGCAACATATACGTGACATTTTATTCCATAAATATGTAGGTTTTGACGATGTATAATATACAACGCAGATGAAGTCGCGGGTATCTGCTAGTAATATTTATATTAGTGGGATAAAATGCAATGATTTGGAGATTGTAACACAAAGATTGCAGCCCATACGTGACTTATCTGTGATATATTTCTTAGTTATTATTGAAATTAAATCATTTTTGAAATAGTTTCATAACTGACGATTTTAATTCATATAAATCGAGGCAGGTGCTGAATGTTGATAGAGGAAAATCGGTCACGATGGACGTGACTACATATTTTGGGATATTTATTTTGTTTTATGTAAGTACGCTTTTTTATTATATCTTTATTATTATTAGTAGTAGTTTGTTACTTTAGTTTTGATATAAAACATTTGTTGCGTAGATGTATGTTAAGACCGGTGTAGATAAAAAAAAATGATGTGGTGTCGCGGGACACCAGGTAGGAACGAACTTCCTTCGGCTAAACGGCACTACTCGCTTGTGTACGCGACTGTCGCGCCTGCGCACGTCTCATTTAACGCTTTTATTCCGCGCATTTTTCTTACGGTTTTACTATCACATTTTTTTTCAGTTCGGTCGCGCAGCAAAATCCCTATCCCCACCAAGCCTGCCGTAAGGAACTTCGTTCCAAAAAATATCGAAATAAAAATAAATTTTAGCAGCAGCTCGAAGTCAGACAATAATTTAATCACTGAGCTATGTGTCGGAGATTTAAAGGGGCGAAATTCTCCTATGCTTTGTGATTGATTCCGTCGATTGTTTTGATCGCTAGATATTCATACTAGTCGTGTAATTTCGTCTAGTTTTTAAACATTTTTTCTGCTGTGAAGGACCGGGTTCCCTTCGGAGCTATGGAGTGTTTCTGTTGTTGTGCCAGGCAGTTCGTTAGAGGATTGTCTTTGCGAGTCAATACCGTCGTGGCTACTAGGTGGTAGAGTTATGAATTGTCTAGCCTGGGTCTGGTACCTCCGCCTTAAATATTCCTGACGCAAAAGCGTCAATGTTTGCCACAGTCGTGTTTCGGTTTGGAGTGTAATGTAGCTGGTATTGCATAAGTTATACATATGGCATTAAGACCCCACCACAAGTGATGTCTATAAGCGATGGTTGTCTCATTCCATGAGGAAAGCCGTTTGCTTGTTTTGCTATCTTATAATAGAAAAAAAACCCTGTGCCTCGTAAGACCAAGTAAAATAAAGTAGGAACCAAGATTCGTCCCGGTTTAGAAATAAGCAGCAACCGTTATCAGGTCGGTAAAATGCGATGATGGGAGTCACCACTCGTCTCACTAACGGACAAACCGGTGAATCATGGGAACCGGAAAGACGTTAGATTCTAAATTTATCCACTTCTCAAGGAGCTGGCGTGATGTTAAGTATCTTGAATATTTATTATCGAACCAAGAATCTGTCTTTCTGTCAATGCGAGAATACTGCACTTAGTCATTACACTACGGGCCATTGTGCGCCCTATATAATAGGGCACTGTTGGTATTTTAGTTACCTCAGCTCACTCCAGCGGTCCCAGATATTTCCGGGACTTTCGATTATTTTCTTCAATGCCTTCTTGTTTTCGAGGTTGATGTCGGTGGCGTGATGATATGTATCTTTATCATTTATTATCGGACTTAGAACTGGAATAAACACTATTAAAGGGAGAATCATCCTTTAACTGTATGCTGTACATTTTCGACATAGACATGTGGCCAAGCTATTGAAAAAGTGGGCACATGGCCAGCCACGAGCAAGTTATGTTTTCCAATAAGACTGAAAACTTACTTATCTTCTATATTAATGCAAAAGTCAGTCTGTTTGTTACGCTTTTACATCTAAGTAGCTTGACCAATCATTATGAAATTATTTCATTTATGTTCTTAGGAGTACCGAGGACTAAACGATAGGGTATTTTCATGCAGAAAAATGAAATTCCTGAGGTATAGAAAAATATTTTTAACGCGACCACTGCCGCGGGCAAAAGCTAATTTCAAATATTTGTCACATTCGGATTTTTATATCAGGATAACAAGTGAATATATGGTCTCCTGATGAAGGGAGATAGAGATAACCATCGCATATAGACACCGAAGATATGTTAATGATGGTCTGCTATTAGCATGACAGGATGGTAATGCTCTATGTATAAGTTTACCTTATGCTTAACCCAAACTAATACACGTCAGTGACAAGCATTGATGTTATTGAGTCAGGAATAGGGGTGCCGTACTCTGGCGTTGTTGAACTCTAGCATCTAGCAGTCACGAAGTTAGTAACTTGTTTAGCCATCGATCGCCTTTTACGAATTGCTTGACACAAACGATAACATCTTTTGACCAACACCTATCGAGACTTAAAAATAGTTTTAAATATTTTAATAAGACATGAGGAAATTATTCTAAAAACGGATATTATTCGTCGATTTCTATTGTCGACTTGCTGTCTAATTATGGTAATTGTAGTAGCTGAATATAAATGGCGGATTTCCAAGCGTTGTAATCAATTTTCTTGTCTTAGACTTAACGTCTTAATTTATTCAAGTATTTATTTAATTAATCAATCAATAAATTACATTTATTGCTTAAATAGGGTTGGTTACATTTGTTGTTATAAGTATACAAAACATATTTTCTCCTTTTTTGCCATACAAACGGCATGCAACACTTAAGATTTTTGTAAGTTTAATCAAAAAATATATATTTTTATTACTGAATGATATGATTAAATATGAATTTATAATGCAATTAATGTTAGAAAGGTATAGTTAGTACAGACTTCACAATTTCACATAATATAACCACCACCAATAACTATCGTGCGCTTTTGAATATGTTAAACAAAATTTTATGATTTTTTGCAATGCTTAATTTGTCCACCATTTTGTGTTATTGGAATTTTCTACCATATTACCTTCAGACTAACATCAGTATTTTAGTAAACATTAAATTAAAATAAAATTTCTAAAAGTATATATTAATTTATTTAATATTATAAATGCGAAAGTTTGGATGGAAGGATGGAGGTTTGTTTCTCAATCACGCAAACTACTGAACAGATTTGAATGTTTGGCACACAGGTAGATGATGACCTGGAATAGCACATAGGCTACTTTTTATCCCGGAAAAATTAGGTGATCCCGCGGGATTCGCAAAAAACTTATAATGCAGCGGGCTGCTCGCTGCAGCTAGTAAAATATAAATGGAAAAGTTTGGATGTTTGGATGGATGGATGTTTGTTACTCAATCACGGAAAAATTACCGAACGGGTTTAAATGAAATTTGGTACACAATTAGATGGTAACCTGTAATAGCACATAAGCTACATTTTATCTCGGAAAAATGAGTTGTTCCCACGGGATTCATCAAAAACTTTTCTAATGTAGCGTGCTGCACGCTGCAGCTAGTACTATCCAAATGAGTCATCCTTGCAACTGAGAGTTTTGCATTTCGCCGCGTCTGTCTGTCTGTTCGCAATAAATTTAAAAACCGGTTTCCTTGTGCAAAATTATGTGTTTGAATTAATAAACCGGTTTATAAAGGTGTTTTAAAAAAAATATTTCTTTGATGTTCGCAGCTCCTAGCTTTTGTTCGCACTTTGCGTGACGTAATTTTGTTCCACGATACGATAATTCCACGGTTTTGGCTTAAACCGGTTTATTTAGGTTTATGAAGCACTCTTACCTCATAGATGCTCCGAGCGAAACCTATAATAAAAACCTCTCTATTAATCGGTATTTTTAGACCGGTTTCAAGCCTTGACGTCAATGATTATCATTTTCGTGTTCCGGTTTGAATTCTTAGGTTATTGGTAACTGGTATATGGTACTACAAGACCCTACGTGAATGGCAACGTACCATTAATATCTTTGGAGTCTATAGGCAATGATTGTTTCTTGTAATCAGGAGAGCCGTCTGCTAATGTTTGTAATTATATTAAATTCAAAATAATAGACTAAGTACTAATAAAAAAACTTACTTTTCAGGCGTCAGCACAAGCTCAGTATTATGCATCACCGTACCAATCCCCAGTGATGGTAGCCTCACCATCTTATATGTCATCACCATGCGGCTGCGCGCAACCTTCCCCAATCTGCGTTTCGTTACCCCCACCCCCACCTATTTGCGTCCAACCACCTGCATTGCCACCAATCATAATAGAAGTACCTCTACCACCCCCAATAACTGTATCTCCACCACCTCTACCACCAATATGCGTTACACCACCACCACCTCCTCCCTTAACAATTAATCCACCGCCATCGCCACCTTTATGCGTAACACCACCACCTTTACCACCAATCACTGTTACACCACCAGCTCCACCCCCAATGTATGTTAATCCTCCAACACCACCCCCGATATACTTAGAACTGCCCCCTCCCCCTCCGATCATGATCGAATTACCACCTATCCTTGTACAACCACCATGCTTACCCCCAGTAATGGTACAACCTCCGGATCTGCCGCCAATACCAGTTCAACCTCCTGCTCCTGCGCCCATGGTAATCCAGCCACCCAATCCACCCCCGATGTATATTCAACCACCTGCACCAAGTCCCATAACTGTACAACCACCTTGTCTGGAGCCAATATATATAACCTTGCCAGAACCAGCTCCAATCACTGTCCAACCTCCACCTTTACCACCTATCACCGTGCAACCACCTCCTTTACCACCAATGTACATACAACCGCCACCTCTAGAGCCTTTCTGCATGCAACCACCTCCACCACCACCAATATGCTTTTCTCCAACTCCAACATGTTTGAATCATCTCCCTATAGATATTTTGCCTTGTCAGCACAACCAATACCAATTTATTTATAAATAAACTGTTATACTTAATTACACGTTATTTTATTTATTGAAATACTAGTAACCCGTCCCGCCTTTGCAAGGGTAGCACCACAGACCAAATGAATACTAATAGACACGCCATTGGAAAGGCGTCGTCGCCGCGCATATGAGCAAAAGCAGCTATCATCTGCACCGTCAAAATATCATACATCTGTTTAGATATATATTATATCATGAAAAAATAGAAATACACAACTGTATTTTTGTATAAACTACATATGAGCAAGCTACACTGACAAACTAAGAAATTGTTTTGAAAGGCATATCCATTTAATCCGTGGTTAGCACTTATTAATTATCTATAACCATAAGTGCCATGACATGACATTACCAAAAAGCCAAAAACAATGTTTTCGCTAAATTTCACGGGATCACCCGGGCCCGGGCTGGGCTTATTTATAACAATAATAATAATAATTTTATAAACGACTTCATCGCGGCTTCACACGGCTGCAATGTATGTGCACAAAAATATGTTTTTACGAATAATTTTCAAAATTCTCGTATTTTTTCTAATGTGATATGCATGTATTATAAGGTATTTCCATAATAGGTGAAAATATTTTATCCCAGCATTCGGTATGTCTCACCAAAGATATTCAGTTAAAAACAGATGTCATTCAAGTGTGTACAGTACCCGGCGATAAATATTGCACATCGACCTTTGGAAAGAGACAATCGGCTAATTTCGGCTTCGTAGAGCGTTATCTCTGTCGCACAAAATACAAACAGTCCGGTACCTATTAGGAGCTGTTAAAACAAGTGATTTGCTTCTTTTGATATTTTTATTCTTTGTATAAAATACACTAATTTTTCTATAAGTGATGGCTTTAGGTTGGGGTAAAATAAAATAAAAAAACATTTTTACATTATGTTTACGTATTTAATTATTTTGGAACATTACAGCTTTAGTGTACATAATAAACACCATTATACCTATTGCTAAAAGGAGACATTGCAATAAAAATAATAATAATTCTAATTCTCAATTACTTCCATTTCACTATCTGTGCTCTCAAAGAGGTCAATATCACTGTCACTATCAGCCGTATTTATTACTAATCTATCAGTGTAATTGTCTAAACTGTGTTGAATGCTTCTATATTCATTCTCACATTTGATTGCATGATCGCAAACCTTTTTCCACTCTTCAGCGCCGATCATGTTTACTTTTTCAGTCAATAATGTTTTTACTGTAGTTAAGTTCATACCCACATTTCTAGAGGCTACATAGCCTTTCAGTTGAGACCATCGCCGGGTACTGTACAAAAAAAATTACACTGTACTGTACTGTACAAATTCTTTCGGAAAAAGAGGGAAACCTTTACGAGGTCAGTCACGTGAAATTATCTACAATGTTTATAAATACTTTGTAAGCGAAGCTGATAGATTTAAAAAAAAAGTAGCACACTGTGTTGCGATTGCCACCATATCATCCGGATTTTAATCCAATTGAAAATATATGGTCTCAACTGAAAGGCTATGTAGCCTCTAGAAATGTGGGTATGAACTTAACTACAGTAAAAACATTATTGACTGAAAAAGTAAACATGATCGGCGCTGAAGAGTGGAAAAAGGTTTGCGATCATGCAATCAAATGTGAGAATGAATATAGAAGCATTCAACACAGTTTAGACAATTACACTGATAGATTAGTAATAAATACGGCTGATAGTGACAGTGATATTGACCTCTTTGAGAGCACAGATAGTGAAATGGAAGTAATTGAGAATTAGAATTATTATTATTTTTATTGCAATGTCTCATTTTAGCAATAGGTATAATGGTGTTTATTATGTACACTAAAGCTGTAATGTTCCAAAATAATTAAATACGTAAACATAATGTAAAAATGTTTTTTTATTTTATTTTACCCCAACCTAAAGCCATCACTTATAGAAAAATTAGTGTATTTTATACAAAGAATAAAAATATCAAAAGAAGCAAATCATACTTGTTTTAACAGCTCCTAATAGGTACCGGACTGTTTGTATTTTGTGCGACAGAGATAACGCTCTACGAAGCCGAAATTAGCCGATTGTCTCTTTCCAAAGGTCGATGTGCAATATTTATCGCCGGGTACTGTAAAACTTTTTGATTTGTACGAATAAAATTTTGTAAACGAATAAATTACTTATAAATCAAAAAGGATTAAACCTTTGAATGCTGTTTGTTTTTAGCTGGATATCTTTGGTTAGACGTACCGAATGCTGGGTTAAAATATTTTTACCTATTATGGAATGACCCTATATTGTATAAAAATCAAGGATTTATAACGTTATAATATTGATATGTTTGCGTCGTCGTGATTGGTTATGGTCTATGATATTATGACGTTGTCTTCTAGCGCTAGTTGGCGAACCAATCACGAAATAGCATGAAACGCGGCGAACCAATCACAAAACAGCAAAAATATCGATATTATAACGTTTTTAATCCTTGATATAAATTATAAACCTTCTTCTTGAATCACTTGTCTATTTATTGATGACAATCGCATCAAACTTCGTTGCGTAATAGATAGAAGCAACTATACCACGAAAGCGACTTTGTTTTATATTATGTAATAATAAAGACAAAGATCTCATAGAAAAGCAAACAAGCAGATGATTCTCCTAATGGAAAGAGATAATCATGGAGTATAGACACAAAGATGTTATTCGTGCGTGGCTATTCGTATGGCGGGGTTCGAATGCCTCATGCAGGAATTAACTGGCTATCATACCTTTCAAACTGGAACACAACAGTGACTAGCATTGACTTAATTGCGACAGGAAAAGGTAAGGCGGTGGTACCCAACCCTGGCAAGACGTTTTAGAACTTTAACACCTTATAGTCTCCATTATTCTGTGCCTTAGCAGTCACGATGTAAGTGACATATTTGCCTTGTTACTCTTTATACGAAGTGCCTAGCAGTAAGGCAGTTGATCTAAAGCAGAAAGGGGCTCGGATCAACACGGTTAATCTTAAGATGTCCTGAAAGTTTCATCTAATCGCTCCAGACGAATTAGAGTTGCATGCATCGTACACACGTCGACTTTTAAATGGATAAAATCACCAAAACGCCAAAAAAGTAATGTATTGATCCGATCGCTCCCAAAAATCACGGGATCACCGCTACGTTTATTTTAAGTTTATCCCTGGTTGGTCCGGGTCACCTTTGACGAATAGACTGTCTGCCATTCTGCCTGACAGTTTGTAAAAGGCTGAACGATTAGCTATACGAGTCTTCAGCGTCGTGGCTACTAGGAGTTTTGCAACATCTCGCCCCGGTCTGGTATCACCGCATTCAGAAGTGTTCCATGCGGTGGAAAAGTGTTCCATTTCGTTAAACACTTGCTGCATCGCTGAAATACTAATAAATCGTCCAACCAAAATCAAAATTAAGCAGCGCTGCAGCGCATCTATATTATATATCTATACAAATAAATAATATTGAAGTGTCTGTTTGTAATATTAAAATGACCGGTTTTAACTAAAGGCATATATGGATGTATACACGGTACATATACCAAAACAACATTTTTTACAATTTTTGTCTATCTGTCTGTTAGTCTGTCTGTTTGTTCCGGCTAATCTCTGGAACGGCTGGACTGATTTTGACGGGACTCACTGATTTATAGCTGATGTAATAGGGAGTAACTTAAGCTACATTTTTAGAATTTTTCCCACGCGGACGAGGTTGCGGGCACAACTAGTTATATTATAAATGCGAAAGTTTGGATGTTTAGATGGATGTTTGTTACTCAATCACGCAAAAACTACTGAACGATTTCAATGAAATTTGGTACACAGGTAGATGTTGACCTGAAATAGCACATAGGCTACTTTTTATCCCGGAAAAATTAGGTGATCCCGCGGGATTCGCCATAAACTGTTATAATGCAGCGGGCTGCACGCTGCAGCTAGTAGTATATATTAGCAACCAAAAGGTCAAACCGCCGTGAATTTCATGGCGCTTACACGTTTCATTCAACAAGCTCTGACGCAGGCGCAGTCCATAAACTATACATGAACACTTTTAACTCATGGTAACGTCGCCGACCACGTATCTAAACAAAGTGTATTGAAAATTACGAATTGGCTACGTCGCCAAGTGTGTTAGTCGCCAAACATTTAAATATAAACTGTTTGGATACGGTGGCCAGCGACGTCGCAATGGCGTCCCGCTGAGTTAGGGCCCTAAATTAGGGCCCCTAATGCGTACATTCTCGTCTCAAAACTGTGGTACTTATTAGAAAAATAATGATGTAGAACGTTCTGGAATTCGGCGCTAATAAGCTTTAACCGGATGAATTACTCAGAGATCACTGTGCGTATTAAAACCGATTTTAATTAGACTAATATCAAAAGGAATGTAAACTTTGTCAACGATATTAATACATATATAAATACTGGAATATATTTAATAAACACCCAAACCCGGAAATACTAACATTTATCCTCATCGCATAAATGCTTGTCCCCGTCGGGGTCCAAGAGCCTAGCCTTCATGGGCCCCTATTACTAACCATCGTCTAGCTTACGGCAAGCCTCGCAACCAGGTCCGTGGAGAATCCACGCAGACTGAAACCCGTCTGGCAAACTATCTACGGTATTGCCAGTTCGAAATTGTACAGCATCAATACACTCCAGACGTTAAGGGACTTGCTGCTCGTAAGATTGTTGAGAAGCAGTAACGCAGTGTTGAAAATTGACAAATTAGAGAGTTTGATACTGGGACGCCTCAGTTCAAGGGTGCGGCCAGTACTACGTCTGGTATTATATATTCTGTGCCCAGTACGTACTCCTTGTGCAGTGGAACTTGCGCTTTGAAAAGCAAAGCATGCAATCAGGGCCGCGCCGACCCCCACACCGCCAGTGTGCGAAACCTATGAACCTACGATACCTATGAGGCGAAATATGTTGATGTGTAAGTGAAAAAAAAGGTGTGTGTGCGATTCACACACGATAGAAGTGAAACTTCAGTAAATCGAGAAAAGAATGAGATGACATCTTACTAAAAAGCTGTAATACGCAGCCGCATACAGTGTAAAGTAGTATTAGCTCACGTACTTTTCACATATACTAACACACGTAAAATGCTCAAATACAAGCAAGTATTAAACAGTGTGCAATATACATACACACCGACATTTGCTCTCTCGCTTTGGCTCACTAATTACAGGCGACTATGCTTAGAAGACGGGAGTGGGGACGCTACGAAGTATGGAACAAAGAGGAGAGACCGATAATATAAAATAGTATGTATATTTCTGTCTCATTTACAGGCTTCATTCTACACATTTTTGTATTTGTGTCTCTTACCTGTCGTTTTTTCCGTTGCATCAGGTTTGAAATCACAACGATTCTAAAGAAGTTTCACTTCAAAAATTCGATGGCGGCGCCCCTTGCGCGCGCGCATGCAATCATATTCGAAGTACAGTAACATGATTTATGGCCTCAGTTTTTTTGAAGCTAATTATTCTTTAGCTTTATCCTCTAAATCTCCAAATTTCTTCCACCAGGAGGGGGGCCGTTCATAAAATACGTTCGCATACAAGGGGGGGGGGGGGGGTCTGGCTGAGTGTGACAAGATGTGACAAGGGGGGACGGGGGGTATACGGCAACGTGACGTTCGCCGTTTATTATTTTTTGACATGAACGCTAGTTCTGTGGCGCGACTCTAGCGGCGTTGCGATCCGTCACAACGGGTTTCTTTGTTTTTCCAATACTTAAGACAGTAACGTTTCCACGTACCCTGCGCGTAATGTTATTATAATAACTAAATAAATATTTTTAATTTTCAGAATTTGTGTACTATCATTTAGAATTTATCATACTCAGCAGGGGGGGGGGGGGGGTCTTAGTTTTTGTGACGAAATATTTCTAGGGGGGTCACAAAAAGTGTGACACAGCGTGACAATGGGGGGGGAGGGGGTCAAAAAAAGCTGATTTTAGTGTGACGTATTTTATGAACGGCCCCAGGGTCTTGTTTGGCTACAATTAAAAAAAAAGTGTTTTAATAAATTTTTTGTTTTATGCAGAATGGCTGGTTCCGGGGGGCTCGCAGAGTGGTCAGAGGGCGCGGCGGTCTGGTTCCAGCCGCCCGGCGCCTCCGCCCCTCTACCGGGCGAGCTCATCGAGGTCCACCGCGCTGCCAGGGTGCTGCTCGTTAGCGCCGTAGTCAATGGACAGGTAACCTTTTCTTTCTTAACTTAATAGTATTCTATTGAATTTACTAACGCGTGACCAAAAAACATTACTTTCTTTTACTTAGTTAGGTAAAAATTGGAGCCTATGTCACTGATAAATAATAAAGCCTTTTAAAGGAGTAAGTATTTTTAAAATCAGTTGATTGGTTTTTGAAGTTAAGTCGTAACAAACAGAAAAAATCAAATCTTTCCTCTTTATAATCTTAATTTACTCTAATACTTACTTATAAATTATGTCATGACGAGGTGAGATTTGTTTTTTGTCGTGAATACGTCTTTAAATTTACACACACACACACACACACACACACACACACACACACACACACACACACACATATATATATATATATATATATATATATATATATATATATATATATATATATATATATATATATATATATATATATATATATATATATATATGTGTGTGTGTATGTATGTATGTATATATATGGCGTTTAAGTGAATAAAAATAGGTTTTTTTATCGGTCAATAAAATCTTTCAAACGCCAAATCAAGATAGAAGGGACGTATACCATGTAAACGAGACTTTAAATAGCAATCTCATGATATCCATGAATGAGGGAAAATGACGAAGTCCCTCACGGGCAATGTAAGGTTTCCGAAGTTACAAGTTACATCACAATAAGGCAGACTAAAAAGAGGGCTTTTGTAGTAATATTTTGTATAATAATGTTCGGCTAAGGACATACTTTTGCAGGGCAAGATGGGCACCCTGACTTAAAACTGTGCTTTTAAGCAATCTGTTCTTTGCACACACTCTTCTTTCGACATCGGTAGTGTACATTCTATCTCTGCTAAAATCACATCCTAGATATACAAACTCATCCACCTGTTCCAGCACTACATAATCGACGTTCTGGTTGTTTCTCTTTCAAATACTAGAACTTTAGTTTTCTTCGTATTCAGTTGTAAACCCATACTCTAACAATCACCATACGTAGCTGTGACCAGCGTTTAAAGCTCAGATGGAGTTGACGGACCATCTGAGCTTCAAACACTTGAAAAGCCTTCTAAGGTGTAATCGTGTTTCTTTTATTTTCATTATATTTACTAGGCTAGGAGCTAACCTAAAAAATCTTTGAGCTAGACTGTGGACGGAGGGACGGACGGACAGACATAGTGAAACTATGAGGTTTCCTATTTTGCTTCAGAACCCTAAAAATGATACCGAAAAATAGACGTATTCACGTAAAGCATATGTGAGCTTAATACGTAAGCATAAATGAACTTTAAAACTGCTGCTCCGACTTCACGGGCTCTCGTTGATAGATCATAATATTTATCAATGTTTTTCGCTGTTGAGTTAAAGAGTAACCTAACTTCGTAAAAGAGCGTCTTCTTCGCTGTTGCAAGTGATCTATGCAGATTCTTATATATATATATATATATATATATATATATATATATATATATATATATATATATATATATATATATATATATATATATTAGTCTTTAACAACACCAAAGATTTAGATTGACATTGCTCCATCAAATTTCCACCTGTTTTGGTCATAGAAGAAGAAGCATAAAGCTAACCTCAAAAGAACACTGTGAACACTACCTGTCAGATTTTTTAAATCAAAAATCTCAAAATTCCTACAGGAATGGGATCATGGCACTACCCACAAAATGGCAACAAGGCTCGATCAAAACGGCACATATTATAAATAAATAAAAAATTATAAAAAAATTATTTTCGTATTGTTCATACAAAGGATTGTATGAACAATACGAAAATAATTTTGCCCCGACCTTATAATATAAGTAATAAGCCAGTTCATCAATGAAATTGTAATTCTTTTGCTTTAACAATCTAATACAACGCTGGCCAAATCAATGTTATCCTAAACGATAACATGTGGAGAGTTCGTAATTATGATTAACTAGCTGCAGCGTGCAGCCCGCTGCATTATAAAAGTGTTGGCGAATCCCGCGGGATCACCTAATTTTTCCGGGATAAAAAGTAGCCTATGTGCTATTCCAGGTTATCATCTACCTGTGTGTTTGTTAAATTTCATTCAAGTCCGTACAGTACGTAGTTTTTGCGTGATTGAATAACAAACATCCATTCAAACATTCAAGTTTCGCATTTATAATATGTATATAGATAACAATAGTTGTTTAATTTTATTTTTTCAAGTAAAAACAATTATATATAAAATTCTCGTGTCACAAGTTCGTTCCCGTACTCCTCCGAAACGGCTTGACCGATTCTCATGAAATTTAGTGAGCATATTGAGTAGGTCTGAGAATCGGCCAACATCTATTTTTCATACCCCGTAGTGATAAGGGTTGTCCACCCCTAAATATATTTTATTTTTATTTTATGGACAATTTTTTTATTTTTATTTTTTTATTTTTATTTATTTATGATTCAGCATTGAAAAATACATGCAACTCTAAATTTTTACTCTTCTATCACCAACCCTTATTTTTCAATTAATTAATTTATATAGCAAAACAACGTTTGCCGGGTCAGCTAGTTTTATTATTACGAAGTAGTGGTTTTATTATATGGACTAGCGAAAGGTATAAAATTGAACTGAAAAACTTACGGTAAAACCTCGGGACTATTTTTCAAACCACGGTAACATGGAATAAATATAAATATTCACGGGATAAATTACACTTACTGATTTAACCCCAAAGTAAGCAAATTATTTGCTTGTGTTATGGGTGTCAACGATACTAATACATAGAAATACATATATAAATACTGAAATATATTTAGTAAACACCCAAACACGGAAATACAAACATTAATGATTATCACACAAATGCTGTCCCCATCGGGGATCATACCCGAGTCCCGTCGATTGCGTAGTCAGGGTCGCTAACCACTCGACCAACGGGGCGTGCGGTCTGGCTATATAATAACTTAGGCTACTTTTATTCCAGAATTTTTTCCACGGGACGAAGTTCCAGCAGTAATTTTATGTATAAATCGTTTCAGTGGTTTGGCTTCTACGATACAACAGACAGATAAACATACATATTCGTCAAACTTGTTACATTGAAACAATACTCACTTTCGGTAGTCATAGCGAAGAGTTTCTAACCGTATAGAATATAGAAAGTGGTGTGCTATCACACCATTTCTGACGTTAGGTGATTAAAAACATACCTCGTGTCGTAAAAGGCATGCAGTATAGGGCTACCAGTTTTTGTGAAAATATATATTCGGTATCATTCTGTCATTTCATTTCCGCCGTGTTGGTCCCGGCCTCCTTTGTAGAATAGGCCAACTGCCGTTCTGCCAGGCAGGTCGTAAAAGGCGACCGAATGGCTATCGAGTCACTACCATCGTGGCTACTAGGTGGTAGAGTTCTGCATTGTCTCGCCCGGATCAGGTACCACCGCCTTGCCTATTCGTGCCGCAATAGCGTCAGTGCTTGTCGCTGTCGTGTTCCGGTTTGGAGGGTAAGGTAGCCGGTAAACTTATGCAAGTGGCATTAGACCTCGCCACAAGATAGCAACGCACCATTAACATCTTTGGTGTCTATAGGCGATGGTTGACTCTTTCCATCAGGAGACCCATCTGCTTGTTTGCTATCTTATGATATAAAAAAAAAAAAAAAAAAATTGTAATCTTTATCTTATGTCCAACGTTACATTGTTATTTAGTTATTTATTTTTTATTTTTCATTACTTAAGATGAGTAGAGCGAACCCAAAATGAAATAATTTTACATGTGGTGTACAATTCCCTTTTTTATTAAAAAAGTAATTATGACATTTGTATACTAAACCTGTTTTGTACAAATACTAGCATTGATGTTGGTTTAAACTGAATTGACTACTTGATTAAGCAGTGAAGGAATGCATAGGTACATGCTAATATTATAAATGCGAAAGTAACTCTGTCTGTCTGTCTCTTCTTCACGCCTAAACCACTGAACTGATTTGGTATAAAGATAGTTTGAAAACTGAAAAAGGACGTAGGATAATATTTATCCCGAAAATTCCTCGGGAATGCGAACTATGCGGGTAAAACCCTGGGACTTTAATATATAAATTTTTAAACGTGGACGAAGTCGCGGGCACAGCTAGTTCTAAATACACTAGTTTTAATATTACAAAAGTATATTGTATGTATTTCTTTTATTTTTATAGTTAAATAATAGAAATAAAATTAGAAATGTATCTATATACATATAATAAAATCGTAGGAAAGTCAAAACTGTACATTGAATATTTTTTTAAAAGAATACTTGGGGCGTGATCTACAATCGTTATCGAAGCCAAAAATATAGTTTTTAGAATTTTTGTCTGTTTGTCTGTATGTATGTCCGGGGTAAACTCAAAAAGTACTACATGGATTTACTTCAAATTTTGCATGAATATTACTAACAAGTCGGGTCAACATACAGGCTACATATTATCACGCTATTACCTACGGGGGAGGAACAGTGCGGAGTAAACGAAGTCCGCGCGGACGAAGTCGCTGGCAACAGCTAGTAATATATACAACAAGGTGATAAACAATTAAAAAATATTTTATAAATAGCTTCGCGACTAGCTTGCATCTGCGTTATAAATTAATCTTGTTATTATTTCATTCTAGCTGATCCAGAAGACGTTGTTCTGCCTTTTTAACTACTCTTATTTTTTTTCTATATTTTCTCACCTTTTAAACCTTCCCGGGACTTCAACAATTAATTCAAAATCAAAATTAGCCCAAATCGGTTGAGCCGTTCTCGAGTTTTAGCGAGACTAACGAACAGCAATTGATTTTTATATATATAGAAATAGATATTCATATCGTTATAAATTTGTCTTATCTTATTAATAATATAAAAAAATATAAGGTTTTATGGTAAAGAAGCCTGTTTTATGTGTGGTCATCAAACTTGTTGACAAATCATCAAAAATCATCAAACAAAACATACCAAATTTCTTTAAATTATTTTCAGTGGCTTTTCAATTATTGAGTAAATAAATTTTTAATGATTGAGAAAATTTTCAAACATTTAAACGCTCATATTTAGATCATTATCAACAGAATAAGGACATATTACCTATACTCTTACGGTATATAAACCTTTACTATATATATAAAAAAACCTTTACTCTTACGGTACCTACTTAATAGTTATTATATAACTACGATTCTACTATATATTGACGCAGTTACGCATTTCATTCGCTGCGATTACAATCAAGGAGACTAAAGTAAAAAAATAACTGGTAAAAAGTATCCTACGCCCTTATCCCCGACGAGTTAGGCAAGACAGGTGGCAAGCCTATCGCCAATCTGGCAAAATAAGTAGTAGTTTTAAGATTATTTTAATAACACACTCCAGCGTTTAAGTTTTAACTCTATTATTTTTTTATATCGTAAGATAGCAAACAAACAGATGGATCTCCTGGTGAAAAGAGTCAACCATCGCCTATAGATACCAAAAAAGTTAATGGTGCGTTGCTATCTTGTGGCGAGATCTAAAGCCACATGCATAAGTTTACCGGCTACCTTACCCTCCAAACCGGAACACGACAGCGACTGGCACTGACCTCTCTGACTCTGGCTCTTGTATCTACGTCACATGCTAAAATATTATGTATAACCTGTCCACCATCTTACTTACACGATTCGTCAAACAATAATTATGCATAGCCCCAAAAAATAGTCATCAATAACAAGTATGTCAATGTCATCAATGGCTCTTAAAATACTTAGGCGAATTAGGTAACGGTTACGCAGCAAAGTAATAATAGACTTGTTTAATATTAAAAGTGGCAACCCTACTTCAGCAGTGCATCGTAAGGCCGTGTTATTGGTATGTGGATAGAGAGTAGCCTCCGACATTTCCCGCGCGTTTGTGTCGCGTTTATCGTGGATTGCGATTGCCTCATCTCTGTGCCACATAGTATGGAGATGTATCATTTAACTTTATGGTTGTAAAATAATCTTAATTTAATTGAATTATTATACTTGATATAAAGCTGCTGCCACATTCAATAAACATGTGAGAGTTTTTTATTAGCATTTACAAGACAGCTTATTCTTAAATTTATATGTCCTGGAACAAGTGATTAAAGGACATTATTAACAATGCCCGCGCAGTTTGAAATATGTCCAATATGAGAGGGCTGTGTGATAACTGATAACAACAAAAGTAATCAAATTGATCGGGTATTATTT
Organism: Apodemia mormo; assembly: GCA_036924255.1. Lineage (NCBI taxonomy): Eukaryota > Metazoa > Arthropoda > Insecta > Lepidoptera > Riodinidae > Apodemia > Apodemia mormo. The sequence continues at coordinate 8,118,597 of JAUPFN010000010.1, read as the reverse complement.
ATAACTCTTGTCACCTATGGGGCAGGGGCATATTCTTCAAATATTTATTTGTTATATAATTGGGTACTTTATTTAGAACTAGAATCTTACCCGAATTTTGAAATAAATACTAAGTAGGTTTGTTAGGTTTCCTTTAAATTTCACACCTGGAAATCGATGACGACGAATTTTATAAATGACATTTGTTACATTTAAATAATCAACCCTTTGCTTTCCGCACAAAATCCTACAATTATTATTTCATTTCATACGATAATAAACAAGTAGATGGTTATTCTTATGGAAGAAGATAACCATCGCATATAGACACCCATATAGACACCAAATATATTAATGGTGTTGTTATCTGTGTGGCGGGGTCAGAATGTCACATAAGTTTACCAGATAAATTAGTCGCCAGACCGTAACATGACAGTGGCAGGCACTGCTGCTATTGCGGCAGTAATAGGTAATTATTTGGTACCAAACCCAGCCGAGACGTTGCAGAGTTCTAAAATTATACCACCTAGAATATTATAAGAACTAGGTATATTAATGTAGAATATTATTATGAGAACGAAAAAAAAATCATCTTGACACTAGGCTCATGTTAATAGCCCATCTGTCTTCTTGCCAGGCATTTCATATAAAGCAGAACGACTAGCTGGACGTGTCACAGCTTTCATGACTACTAAATAGAGTGACGGAATGTATCGTCCGGGCTCGGATGCTCTGCCTATGTTATTCCTGCCGCAATAGCATCTATGCTTGTCACTGTCGTAATCAAAGAGGTAGCCGGTTTTATACATTTGACATTACTTCGGATTCGGACGGATAGCAACGCACTATTGGCCTAACCACTCGACCAACCGTCTCGTTGGTCGAGGAGTTAGCGAACCTAACTACGCATCTATGGGGCTCGGGTTCAATTCCCAACAGGGACAAACATTTATGTGATGAGCATAGATGTTTGTATTTCTGGGTTTGGGTGTTTAATAAGTCTGAGTGTTTATATAATATGTATTTCTATGTATTAGTATCGTTGACTAACACCCACATCACAAGCAAATAATTTGCTTACTATGGGGTTAGATTAAATTGTGTAATTTGTCCAGCGATATTTATTTATTATTATTAACATCTTTAGTGTGTATAAACGTTTAATAAACGCTGTTAAATTTAGAATTCCTTAAAGTAGAAAAATACCTACTTTGAGATTTTTTCTGATCAAGTTTTACGGCGCAACGTTGGTTCAGACATGTTGAAAGAATGGTAGCTGATTGATTGACAAAACATAATATATAAAATGCGAATGCGAATGTGGATGGATACAGGTATCGCGGGAGACCTACTGACACAACATGATTCTCAACCACCAATTAAGACCAATTTCGTCGGGTGTTGTCCGAAACCGTTGTGTTTGAGTGAGTAATGAAAATAGAGAAAGCTTAGCAAGTCTGAATCGTCATTATTCTGATTTTCGTCGTCACTGCACTCAATTCTCTCTGCCTATCTCGTAAGAGATTTGGCGTAAAGATATTTGTGTAAGATGGAACGGTAACGTCCAGACTCCAAAATATTGAATTTTGCCTTAAGACCTTGATATATCCTTGAATAACCCAATATTTACTACCTTCAGTTATATTGAAATACAGTAATATTTCACAAGCCAATTACAATTCTATAAACGTGTGAACATCTTTAGCTGTTATCTCAAATAATCTTATTGTTTATATAAGTGTATTTTCTTAATTCGAGTCAAGGTCGATATTGTAACGTTCTTATTGTTATTAATAACGATTCGCTGTGATATCATTCATTCCTTCAAATGTGTAAATGCATCTGAGTCGTGTTCGCATAGATGTGATTTAAATTATAATGTTTACTCCGTGTTGGTCCCGGCCTCCTATGAAGAATAGGCCAACTGCCGTTCTGCCAGGCAGGCCGTAAAAGGCGACCGATTGGCTATCGAGTCACTATCATTGTGGCTACTAGGTGGTAGATTTCTGCATTGTCTCGCCCAGGTCTGGTACCACCGCCTTACCTATTGCTGCCGCAATGGCGTCGCTTGTCGCTGTCGTGTTCCGGTTTGGAGAGTAAGGTAGCCCGTAAACTTATGCGTGTGGCATTAGACTTCGCCACAAGATAGCAACGCACCATTAACATCTTTGGTGTCTATAGGCGATGGTTGACTCTTTCCATCAGGACACCCATCTGCTTGTTTGCTATCTTATGATATAAAAAAAATACACTCTCCTTGTCTTTTTTTCGGCAAACTGATTTGTTAAATCATTTATAACTGATGAATTTCGCTAATATACACTAGACAGTGATTCATGAAGAAGGTTTACGTATGTACCTAATTTATAAGGGTTTTGTGTAAGAAGGTTTTCTGCGGTTTTGTGGATTTGGAGAAAGCGTTTGATAGAGTTGTGCGAAAGAAACTTTGGGACATTTTACCCAGTTATGGGATAGATGGGCGTCTGCTGCGTGCTTTGCAATCCATTTACTGGGATTGCAAAGCATGTGTGCGGGTGGACGGCAACATATCGCCCTGGTTCGATGTCAATATCGGCGTCAAGCAGGGTTGTGTGTTGTCAGCTCGTCTGTTTATTCTATATCTGTATAAGTGTCTCCAAAGATTGAGGTCATTGAATGTGGGAATGCGCATGAGTGATCTAGTGGTGAACTGCCTGCTTTATGCAGATGACGCTGTACTTTTAGGCTCAACTCCATCTGAGCTGCAAACACTGGTCACAGTTATGAATGAGGATTGTAAGAGTATGGGCTTACATTTGAATGCGAAGAAAACTAAAGTTTTGGTATTTGAAAGAGAAGCAACCAGAACGGATGTAAGAGTTGTGGTCGATGATGTAGTGCTGGAACAAGTGGATGAGTTTGTATATCTTGGATGTGCTTTTAGCAGGGATGGAAGGTACACCGCTGATGTTGAAAGAAGAGTGTGTGCAGGGAACAGAGTGAATGGAGCGTTAGGGAGATTACTTAATAGCACCATTTTAAGTCAGGGTGCCCGTCTAGCCCTGCATAATCATGTGCTTATCCCAACGCTATTGTATGGAAGTGAGAGTTGGGTATGTCAGAAAGGGCATGAAAGTAGAATCAACGCGGTTGAGATGAGGTCGCTAAGAAAAATATGTGGTGTGACACTCGCGGACCGGGTTCGTAATATCGAAGTAAGAGAGAGGTTAGGTTTGAAAGAAAGTGTCGGTGTAAAGATGAGAAAGGGCATGCTCCGTTGGTTCGGACATGTAGAAAGAATGGTAGATGAAAGGTTAACAAAACAGATATACAACGCGAATGTGGAAGGATGTAGGTACCGGGGAAGACCAAGACTGACATTCCACGATCAGATTGATCGAGTACTGTCCGAAGGTGGTGTCAAGAGTCTTCGCAACCGGCGTGTGTGTATGAAGAGAGTGATGAATGTGGAAGAAGCGAGACAAGCCTGCAAGGATCGTGATGTATGGCACTCGGTTCTCTCTGCCTACCCCGTAAGGGATCTGGCGTGAAGATATGTATGTATGTTGTTAAAAATGTCAAAAAAAATTAAACCAACTCGGAGCTTCCATCGAAAGTGCTGCCTAATGTACGAGTATAGTGGATTGTTTCTCTTTTCTAAGTCTCCAGAAAAGTCCACGATTTTTGCACACCATAAGATAGCAAACAAGCAGATGGCTCTCCTGATGGAAAGAGAAACCGTTGCCTATAGACACCAAAGATGTTAGTGGTGCGTTGCTATCCGTGTGGCAGGATGGCGATGCCACGTGTAAAAGTCTAACGGTTACCTTATCCTCCAAAACGGAACACGTCAATAGGAATAGGTATGGTGGTGGTCCGAATATCCGGGCGAGGCGGAAATCTACCATCTAGTAGTTACGATAGTACTGAAACGTATAGCCAATCGGTCGCCTTTTACGACCTGTCTGACAGAACGGCAGTTTGTCTATTCTTCATAGGAGCCTGGACAAACACGGGGCATATATGTATTGTCTATTTGTCAACAAGGACCGCCGCGTTGGTCGAGTGGTTAGCGACCCTGACTACGCAATCAATGGGGCCCGGGTTCGACTCCCGGCAGGGACAGGCATTTGTGTGATGAGCACAGATGTTTGTATTTCTGGGTTTGGATGTTTATTAAATATATTAGAGTATTTATATATATAAATGTATTTCTATGTATTAATATTGTTGACTGACACCCATGCTACAAGCATATAATTTGCTTACTTTAGGGTTAGATCAGTTTGTGTCATTTGTCCAGTAATATTTATTATTATTATTATTATTTTTCACAATACTTGTAGTCATATTAAGAAACATATTTGGTCGTGCTTTTAATTTTTTTTTTTTTTTAATTGTTTACTATATCCTATTCCCCCGTATTAGTCCAGACTCCTTTGAAGAATAGACCTCTCGTATTTCTATCAGGAGAGCCATCTGTTTGTTGGCTATCTAATGATATAAAAGCAAATCACATAGATTTGTGATTGATATAATTTTAAAAACCTTAAAGTATCTTGTTTCTACATACTATTTAAGGAGGAATTAGTAACTCAGTTCAAATAATGTTTGAATATTTGATTTTGACAAATCCAAGCCAAAATAATCTTGAAATAAAAAATATTTTAAATGGAAATTAATAGAATTTCACTACTTGTTTGGAATTTGGCACATGTGATTAAATCTAATTTAAAATATAAAAGATCCGTTCAAGATCCGCCTAAAGAGTAACGGACATGGATCTTTCTTTAGTCTCGGATATAGGTACGTGGGTACGGATATCCGACATCACTACTATCAAGACGCGCTAATAGGTGTTAAAAATAAAATATAAACATAATATAGGTATAAAAATTATCAATAACTAGTTTCTTATCTTAGATAGATTAGAAACAAGAAAAAACTAGTCCCTATTTTACTGTTGCACTATTATGGCATTTGATACGCGATTTACCGGAAAAATAAAATTGTTTTAAACAATCAGTTTCCAAAGTTTTTCTAAATATCAGTAGTTTTCATTGTTAATTAATTTTTGAATTTCTGATGTTATGATGTCATAAAGCAGACTGAATATTGTTTGACCTAGTTTCTTCTTCAAGAAAATAAAACATTATCGGTTTTAAAATTATTGTATACCCACCCTCGACTTCTTTGGAGTAACACAAAATCGTTACTTCATTATGCTCAGTCGGTTATGTTAGGCTCTGGATAGGATAACTTTCTAATATTAAAATAATTTTTAAAGATCGGTCTAGTAGTTTTGAGTTTAACCATTACAAAATAACAATCAATACTTATACACTCTCAATACTGAATATCGTCGGCCATTGAGAGTTGTCATTAAACTCAATCTCAGTGAGTACGGTTTTACTCGATTTATTTACTAAGAACAACCGGTTTCGCGTTTTACCGCATCATCTGGGCTACGAATCACCGCAATGATGATTATAGTATGTAACAGTACAAGTATCGTTGTACATTTTCCCCGTGTTGGTTCCGGGCTCCTTTGAAGAATAATTCAACTGTCGTTCTGCCAGGCAGGTCGTAAAAGGCAACCGATTGGCTATACAAGTCACTACCATCGTGACTACTAGGTGATAGAGTTCCGCATTGTCTCGCCCGGGTCTGGTACCACCGCCTTACCTATTCCTGCCGCAATAGCGTCAGTGCTTGTCACTGTCGTGTTCCGGTTTGGAGGGTAAGGTAGCCGGTAAACTTATGCATGTGGTATTAGACCTCGCCACAAGATAGCAACACACCATTAACATCTTTGGTGTCTATAGGCGATGGTTGTGACTCTTATCATCAGGAGACCCATCTGCTTGTGTGCTACCTTATAATATAAAACAATATAAAACATCTTTAAAAGTATATAAATACATGCACAAAGTAAATCTTTCCTCTTTATAATATTAGTGTAGATATTTAATGTATCTGGCAAAGAAACTTAACTATTCGAATTAAACCTACATCATGTGCACATCATCAATTAAAATTTTGAACAAAATTGCTACATATTTAGCAAAACTCTTGCATATTTAACAAGAAATTTCTAATAAAGAATCAGTTTATGAGCCGAGCCTTCTTATAATACGACTCATTGAAAAGACTCAAGACTCCGAATTGTGCTCATTGAAATCTGTGCCTTGCGATCTCTACCAAAACGAGTCCTACGACTAACCGATTCGTTGCGGCGCATATTTTCCGAAACATTTAGTAGTGGCGGCGTAGAAATATTTCGTGACACGGCTACCGTGTCATACGCCATGTATAAAAAGATTTATTCTTTTACACGTGTATAGACTTGATTCATTCAATTGAAACCAAACCACGGGTTTAAACAGAAGATTACGTTGTTTTGAGTGATTTTTGAGTAGGTTTACTGTTTTCCTGAAAAAGGAAGGTTAGTAACTTTTTCTATTCAGATGTTGCAAATCTTTTGTAAAATAAGTTAGAAAAATAAGTGCATTAAATAGATGTGGGTTTTTTGGTTGTTGTGCAGCTGGAATAGGTAAGACGGTGGTAATCGTACCCACCGATCAAGAGAGTCGCCGCAGGACTCTACCGCCGTTACGGTCACGATGTGATCTAATTCAAGTTTGAATTAGGATTTAGGGTGTTTATTACCTACAAAACAAATAATTTGAGTTAATATCAATCACATTATAGGACTAAGTGTCTTCGGCTAATCGTTGGTGTACTGTTTGAACCTCTGCCTACCCCTTCGGGGGATACGGGCATGAATATACTAACATCAATAAATTAACGATTACTTTTTTATTTTATTTTTTTATTTTTGTTTCATTTGTCAATATTAATGCAGCTTAAAAAAAGGTCGACAGCAACTAAATTTTTCTATTTCACAGAATATTCAAAAACGAAGCATTTTTTTGAATATTCTGTGATTACATGGAAAATTATAACGGGTTTGTTCAAGGTTTTTCACACCTTTTAAAATGTTTGAGGGAGATATAATCGTTTGTTGATTCATGCGTTACTTTGCGGAAATCCATTATTAAAAGGTGAAATTAATTAAATTTGCTATTATCCACGAACTGTTCTATGTATCCTTCACGATGGTGCCGAAAAGAGAGACGAAAGGAGATATAATCGACTTAAAAATGACACGACTCCCGTGTAATACGCCATACGTTAAAACAATTATAACACGGCCGCCTTATTATCCGCAACAAAAACCTCGAAATTTAGCCACTATTGTTATTACGACTCGTCAAAAAGTCCCAAGTCTTAGAATTTGGATTCATTTAAATGTGTTCTGTGAACTATGCCGAAACGACTCTCTTACTCTCTCTTTTACGACTCTCTGACTCTTTCTACGATTTAATTAAAAAAAAACTGGATTCTTTGCTAAAATTATTATTACGACTTATCAAAACGGTTAAAAGTTCAGAATTTGGACTCATTAAAAACTGTGTTTTGTGCTCTCTACCGAATCGAATATAGTCCTACAAATTAAGACTAAATCATCAAAGCCAACTTTAGTATCGCAACTCGGTAAAAAAGTATTATAACTCACAATTTAGACTTATTTAAATCTGAGTCTTGTAAGCTCTATGACTTGGGCCCAGTCCTACGACTAAGGCCGTATAAAACTCAAAACTTTGCCTACATCTTTATATATAAAAATCAATTGCTGTTCGTTAGTCTCGCTAAAACTCGAGAACGGCTGAACCGATTTGGCTAATTTTGGTTTTGAATTAATTGTTGAAGTCCAGTAAAGGTTTAAAAGGTGAGAAAATATAGAAAAAAATACGAGTAGTTAAAAAGGTAGAATAACATTTGCCGGGTCAGCTAGTAATTAATATGACTCATTAAAAAGTCTCAAAAATCAACTGTCTTGGGAACACTATGAGTTGCTACTACGGAAACGAGCCTAGACCTACGACCTACAATTAAAATTAAAAACCTTGAATCTTTGCCACAATTATTGTTACGGATTATTAAAAGCCTAAAAACTCAGACTTTGGACTCATTTGAATCTCTCTTGCCGCTTGCGAGGTCTACCGAAACGGGTCCAGTCCTACGATTACGACTATGAATCCGAATCTTTGCCAACATCATTATTAATACATAAAAACTAACAGCGTTTCTTCAACCTATAATTAAACATTTTATTAGCAAGTCATAAACATCACCGTGAATATGCATATCGTATAGATAAGAGGCAAGAGCACGCCATTCAGTGGACCAGTCTTGCCGTTATCCTGGCATCTGGCATCCATTACAGTTGTTCATCTAGTCTGTCTTTAAGCCTGTTCCTCGTCTTACGGCAACCAGTGTTGTTTATTATTTTCGATATACGTGAAACTTTAATAGTTTTATTGCTGATAATTTGGTTTTTATTGTGTATAATCAATTTGTGTCAGTTTTAATTAAGTGGTGTTTCTTTTTCCTTATTAAATTCTACGCATCTAGTTGTATTTTTATCTACGATTGTTTTTAAACTCTATTTTTTATTGTGATTGTGCTTAATCGTGAAATTATGGTGTAAAGATATAAATTATCGACGAATAATCGACTCAATTAAATGTGTAAAATTGGCACGTGTTTTTCAAATGAAATTATTGTGTTTTATATTGTCTGGACCGTTATTACAAAGTCATTATATTAATATGGCTTTCTGTGATGTGTTTTTGTGTTTTATTGTCGACTATTTTCTTAAAAATGTGTATGAGGTGTCTTTCCATTCATTCAATTTTGTTTAAAGCCAGGTAAACGTGTAGAGATAATGTCTTCAATGAAGAAAAAACGAGTCGAAAATTTATCTTACGCTTACCGGAATGCGGTAGGCGGAATGGTGTTTGCATTTACTCATATTAAGATATTCGAATATTCCGTAACGCACTAGTAGTAATCTAACGCTTCTCCGCAGCTTCATATAAGAATTTAAATGAAATGCGAAATTAATAAAAAATGTCATTAGATAACAAGTGATTGTTACAAAAACTAAAACCTAAAACTACCGATCCAAAAATTACCCTTTATCTAGAATAGTCGAATGAAAATTATAAAGCATATAGGTAGGTACCACTCTTACAATTAAGATGAATCTAATGATACCTTTCAATTTTAAATCCATCAAGCTGTTCAGGCTACAGAGCGTGCCAAAGAAATATCTTCATATTTACAAACATACATACCCTTGAAAATAACCATCCTTTTAACGCAGTCGGACAAAATGTATACCCAATAAGGGTTTTATTAGGATTGTTATTCGATGCGCGTTCGATTTGCGCACTCGCCACGTAGTTCTCCTGATTCTTGGGTATGCGAGTCAATTACCAATGTGTATAATGAGGCAAAAGATGGACGGAGGCAAAGGAAAAATGCTACTAAAATAATCAATCCGATATTGAAAAAACCTGCGCCACAAAATTCAAGAAAATTACAGCGATCAGTGCAGTCTTTGGTAAGAATATATTGTAAGTTGTTGCTAAATATAATTATGACATTAATAACGGCTTTGGTACAGATGCGTGACTCTCTAGGTTCGAATTTCGGCTTAGTAAGATTTGGGAGTGTATAGTAATCCATACTATCCATACTAATATTATAAATGCGAAAGTAACTCTGTCTGTCTGTCTGTCTGTTACGCTTTCACGGCTAAACCGCTGAACCGATTTGGATAAAATTTGGTACAAATATAGTTTGAGACCCAAGAAAGGACATAGGGTAGTTCTTATCCCGGAAATCCCACGGGAACGGGAACTATTTTAGAACGGGTTTTTATTTTAGAATATTTTTCACGCGAGCGAAGACGCGGGCACAGCTAGTAATATTATAAATGCGAAAGTTTGGATGTTTCGATGGATGTTTGGATGGATGTTTGTTTCTCAATGACGCAAAAACTACTGAACGGATTTGAATGAAATTTGGCACATAGGTAGATAATAACCTGGAATAGCACATAGGCTACATTTTATCCCCGAAAAATTAGGCAATCCCGCGGGATTCACCAAAAAATGTATAATGCAGCGGGCTGCACGCAGCAGCTAGTAATTTAATAAAAGAAGTTAAAAATGGAAAGAAATTGACGTCACCAGCACGAACGATCCACTGTGTAACAATTTACGAGATAACTTTCAATCATTAGTTTTATTGCCTACAATTTTACAGCGCTAATGCGTGTATCGTTAACGTATGGTGAAATCTCAATTATAGTGGAAACTGGCCCGCTTTGTGGGTCTGTGTGTACACTAAGGTTTTTATAGTTAACTAATTGCTCCCCACAGCTTCGCCTTAGTGAATAATGAAAAAGGAGAAAGATACATGTTTATATTATAATGTTTATTAATATATTATATACTAGCTGCTGCCCACGAAATCGTCCGCGCGGGACTTCGTTTACTCCGCACAGCTCCTTCCCCGTAGGTGATAGCATGATAATATGTAGCCTATATGTTGACCCGACCTGTTAGTAATATTCATGCAAAATTTGAAGTAAATCCATGGAATACTTTTTGAGTTTACCCCGGACATACATACAGACAAACAGACAAAAATTCTAAAAACTATATTTTTGGCTTCGATATCGATTGTAATTCACGCCCCAAGTATTCTTTTAAAAAAATATTCAATGTACAGTTTTAACTTTCCTACGATTTTATTATATGTATAGATTTTACAATATCCTTGTAAAAGGGAGACTAAAATAACATGAATCCGCCGCGAACGCGTCTGCGACGTTAATCGTAGTATATATATATATATATATATATATATATATATATATATATATATATATATATATATATATATATATATATGTCGGCGTCCGCGTCGTCAAATGCAAGAATATTGTAAAGTGGAAACAACAAATGCACGGCCCGGGCCGGCAAGCGCATCGTTCGATATCCCTACCACTCAACTTGTTTTGCTACCTGTATAAAAGGCTCTGAGCGCCCGCCGATAAGGCAGTCTAGGCTCTGGCGTGGCTCGGTACACTTGTTGTATCTTGCTAGTAGCTTATCCTTGACTCTCGGATAATTAATTTGTGCAAACAAGTTAATTATTATTGTCAACTATAAATTAGTCGCAGTACAATTTATAATTGACTATCTATTGCTTAAATTATGACTTATTTGTAATAGGGAATAATTAAGTTACTTGGAATTGTTAAACCAGAACTAGTCATTAGTGATGGAAAGCTTTAATAGTGATCTAATGTTATTCTGATCTAAATATAAAGAGTTGTTATATTACCACATCCGCATTTTATTTATCATATCTGACCCATCTTCCTACATCAGAAGTGGGATCGGATTCACTCCCACTTCAGCATCAAACTATTTCGGTTAATTATGTAGAACAGTAAATGTCTCTTTTCGATTGTGGTGTGGAAACTATTCTTTGAAATAGCAGAAAATATTAATTCACGTTCTGTAAAAGCATCTACTCCCATTAAGTTGATATACTTTGATTCTGATGAGGCAGACTCCGATATGACTGACTGGTGTCCTCCTCCTTGCTTCGTTTTCTTCATTACTGAGGGTCGTAACCTCCTCATTGGATAGTTCTTGATAATGTTACGCCATTGGACTTTATCTTCAGCGGCGTGCAGAGCATCATAAAACTTTTTAGACATGAGATTGGTGCAAACCTGGTCTGACCATCGCATAGGAGTACGTCCACGTGGTCTTTTGTCTTCTACTTTTCCGGTCACGATTAGCTTTTCGAGATTGTCTCCTTGCTTTCTAGATATGTGGCCGAAGTATTATAGAATTCTTTGAAGGTACGTAGCAGACAGTCTGTTCTTTACTCCAAGTTGTTTTAGTATGAAGGCGTTGGTCCTGTGTGCTGTCCAAGGGATACGTAACATTTTCCTCCAGCACCACATTTCAAACGCATCAATGCGACGTCTGTCTGCAGCTCTTAGTGTCTATGACTCTGCGCCGTACGTAAATATGGAGAACACCAGGGTACAAACCAGCCTCTGCTTTGTTTTTAATGAGATGCTTCTGTCGTTCTAAAGACCCTTCATCTGACTCGTAGGATTTTTGTCGTGTAACTTACTAGCTGGTGTACCTCAAGTAAAATAAAAATAGAAAAGAAAAAATTAGACGGGGTTGATCTGATCATTGTAGCTACTCACTCACTTAAGTCATGCCGTCACCTACTTCACAAGCTGCTGTCTTGGCAAGCTATATTAGGACTTGAAGATCTCTTCCTTTTAGACTTAGATATGAACCGATTTAAGAGCACCACTGTATTTTGAGGAAGTTATAATTTTGTGATAGAATCGAACATCGTAACAACTATTGCCGTGATAAACAGAAACTTATCTCAAATAATTTTTGCTTGCAGCGAAAGCAGGTCATCTACCACTATCTCTGGTGACGTGTCCAGTGGCCAACCACCAGTGGTCTGCTATGTATGTTGTGACCCCGGCCCAGCCACAAAGCTTCCATTTTTCCGATGAGCTACAAGAAGAAAGAAGTTGCCACTTCGAGTTCCGAAAAACAGAAAACCAGTCAACATCTGTTCCAGAGCGTTACATGGTGTATTACACTAAGTAGAATTTAATTATCTTATATATTTGAGTCTGGTTTAGAATGTAGCCATATCAAACAAATCTGTTGTGATTCCTTTGTAAGAGAACGGTTTTATGAACAAGAATCTATAAATAGTCGCTTGTTTTGATGTAGTTTCCACTGAACAAATCAAATGCTTAACCACAAGGCAAAATTTAAATTTGGAGGTAGTTTCACGTTTGACCTGATAAGTCTTAATGTTTCGTTAGGCCGCAAAATTTGGACCAATGTAGAATAGGAAGTAAGCGAAAACAGATTAATGCTTAGCAATACTTAAACACAATCTTGATAGCAAAATAGCAACGCACCATTAACATCTTTGGTGTCTATAGGCGATGGTTGACTCTTTCCATCAGGAGACCCATCTGCTTGTTTGCTATCTTATGATATAAAAAAAAAAAAAACAATCCTACTCAGTTTCAAAATCTGCTAGCGAGAGTATGGTAAATACTGACTTTGTAGGTAAAGATAGAGAGCGCTGGGTAGATATTTTAAAAAAAAACAATTGACAACCAATTGAATTAAAACCGTCGGGCTTAAATTCGTCGAGCTGAAATCGAATTAGTTGACTCTTTGAAGATCGTTAATAAGCAATCTTAAAGTTTATTACCAACTAAACTCAAACTAATATTAAAAAAAAAAAAAAAAAAAAACAATACAGATTTACATCTTCTTGCGACAGGCACATATAGAGCTAACAGTCGGTCCGAATATGTAATGCGATTCTTGTAGGGTTTAATAATGGTAGCGCAGTATAATTCTCTGACAAATAATGGCAAAAGCGGTTAGGTAATATTTAACACGCGCTCAGCAGCATTAGGTTTGACATTCGGCAACTAACAAAAACTCGCGAAAGTATCTACAAGCTTTGAAAAAAAATCAGCCCAATCGGACATTTTATGGTTGAGTAGAGGTAATGAAAGGTTAAACCTTTTAGTGTAGGTGACTTTGTCTTTGTTAGGAATGTAGAACGACACTAAACGAAAATTATTGTTGACTCAAAATATAAGGGCTCCTTAAAAGTTACCGCAATTTTAGAAAACAAGTGCGCCCATGATAGCCTCTGCGAAGTTCCCCATATTCCTGTAGGGTTTCTTGAGGTACCTATATGAAAATTATAACAAGGATGACGTGACGGCGTATACTCATGATAATGATCTTGTTCATAAAACTGGTCCAAACAATATTGATAGAAATGCAGTGTATATTGTAAATAGTTATAACAGTCAGTTTTTAATATCTTTGAAATACCTGCAAAGGAGATTCTCTAATCTAAAAAAAAATTAGGATTGACAAAAGATGCAGGACTGACAAAAGATGCAGGATTGACAAAAAAATGTAGGATTGACAAAAAATGTAGGATTGACAAAAAATGTAGGATTGGCAAAAAAATGTAGGATTGACAAAAAAATGTAGGATTGACACAAAAAATGTAGGATTGACACAAAAAATGTAGGATTGACACAAAAAATGTAGGATTGACAAAAAATGTAGGAAGATTAGAGTCATTGAAGGGAGTGTCCGGTCCAATGACTCAGCTAAAGGGGTTCATTCCGGTCTAGCCTTTTGGCTACAGGGATTGCAACCCGGTCTAGCACTGTCAGCTAAAGGGATTTCCGGTCTAGCATTAGCTAAAGGGATTTCCGGTCTAGCATTAGCTACAGGGATTTCCGGTCTAGCACTGTCAGCTAAAGGGATTTCCGGTCTAGCATTAGCTATAGGGATTTCCGGTCTAGCACTGTTTGCTAAAGGGATTTCCGGTCTAGCACTCTCAGCTAAAGGGATCTCCGGTCTAGCATTAGCTACAGGGATTTCCGGTCTAGCACTCTCAGTTAAAGGGATTTCCGGTCTAGCACATTAGCTAAAGGGATTTCCGGCCTAGCACACTCCAGTCTCCGGTTTTAAACTGATGAGAGGGAGCTTAGTACACTCCAGTCTCCGGTTTTAACTGATGAGAGGGAGCTTAGTGCACTCCAGTCTCCGGTTATTAACTGATGAGAGGGAGCTTAATATACTCCAGTCTCCGGTTTTTAACTGATGAGAGGGAGCTTAGTACAATCGAGTCTCCGGTTTTTTCAATTGATGAGGGATTCCTAGCTTAGTAGGGTCCAGTCTCCGGTTTTAAAACTGACGAGAAAGGTTTAATAGTTGTAGTTGCTGAAGGGGTTGCCGGACCAGCACACTATTGTAACATTTCGCTAAAAGATTACGCTAATTATAGAGTTGTGAAAAAAAAATAAGATTGTTTAGTTTTCTAAAAGATATGTCAGGATGAACGAGGCGTTCCTTGTCCTCAGATGTATAAAGATGCGCACACGAGGACGTGTGCATGTCAGTATGGCCGTGTCGGCGTCCGCGTCGTCAAATGCAAGAATATTGTAAAGTGGAAACAACAAATGCACGGCCCGGGCCGGCAAGCGCATCGTTCGATATCCCTACCACTCAACTTGTTTTGCTACCTGTATAAAAGGCTCTGAGCGCCCGCCGATAAGGCAGTCTAGGCTCTGGCGTGGCTCGGTACACTTGTTGTATCTTGCTAGTAGCTTATCCTTGACTCTCGGATAATTAATTTGTGCAAACAAGTTAATTATTATTGTCAACTATAAATTAGTCGCAGTACAATTTATAATTGACTATCTATTGCTTAAATTATGACTTATTTGTAATAGGGAATAATTAAGTTACTTGGAATTGTTAAACCAGAACTAGTCATTAGTGATGGAAAGCTTTAATAGTGATCTAATGTTATTCTGATCTAAATATAAAGAGTTGTTATATTACCACATCCGCATTTTATTTATCATATCTGACCCACTTCCTACATATATATAATGTAAAACTGTTTGTTTTGACTTTTCTACGATTTTATTATATGTAGATTATATATTAATATATTAATTATATTAATTATATTATAATACAAGTCTATATTATAATACATGTTATTTCCATACAATGTTTGCCTAAAACCCATTGATATAAAAACCTAAGATACACAATAACTGTCTCAAAAACGTCCTTTAAAATGAGCGCACAATTTGAATTACTTTTTGTACATTTCTTTGTAAAAACAACTACGTATAAATCTTGCGCTTAAGGTTGGATATGCAAAAATATATGTTTGTGCCATATCCATAATTACTTATGTGAAATTAGCATCTTGGATTTTTTGAGGCTAAAACCGTATAAAAGGTTAAATTTTGTTATAGAACTTAAAAGCAATTCTAATATAGTCTATTAGCAAACTGAGTCAACGTTTGTATTTATGTAGTTTGCATATAGATATTATATACTACTAGCGATCGCTCTGTGCTCTAATTTTGATCATAGACTGAAGAATAAAATCGTATTTTAGTTTGACAACAGACATTAGCCGTAAACAAAAATAGTATGTAATATTATGTGTGTATATTATCATTAATCAAGTTTGTCACACGAATGTTGCGAGTAACGTTTATTTATATTAATTCAGTTTATTTCTGATGTATTTTATTTAAAAATATTAAGTTTATTCAGTTCTTCGCAATGTAAACTTTAACTCTGCCAAAATTCATACACCACCATTCGCGTAATTGTCTTAAAAAGGGGTACAAAGTTTTACGTATTAATATCTAGATAATGACTTTAACATTAAATGAGTTACGGTCAGTTTCGACTGTTAGATGCTTATTGTTACAATGAGATAATAATTTTCTCTGAATTGAAAATTATTTCATAAACATATATATATAAGTTTTTCGCCGTGTTGGTCCCGGCCTCCTTTGTAGAATAGGCCAACTGCCGTTCTGCCAGGCAGGTCGTAAAAGGCGACCGAATGGCTATCGAGTCACTACCATCGTGGCTACTAGGTGGTAGAGTTCTGCATTGTCTCGCCCGGGTCAGGTACCACCGCCTTGCCTATTCCTGCCGCAATAGCGTCGGTACTTGTCGCTGTCGTGTTCCGGTTTGGAGGGTAAGGTAGCCGGTAAACTTATGCATGTGGCATTAGACCTCGCCACAAGATAGCAACGCACCATTAACATCTTTGGTGTCTATAGGCGATGGTTGACTCTTTCCATCAGGAGACCCATCTGCTTGTTTGCTATCTTATGATATAAAAAAAAAACACATTAATTTTTAATGATGATAAAAAACTAATGTCTACAGACGATGGATATCTTTTTCGACCAAGAGATCCAATTTCGTTCGTTATACTTTGATATAAAAAACATACAACTACATTTTATTGTGGCGATGAGGATCACCACTTATTTACCAACAAACTGTTAAATCGTGGTAAATGAATAGTCTATAGACCTTTGGTTCTCTCTGCCTATTTCGCAAGGGAACTGGTATAATAATAACAACTATATTATTTTTTTTAATAAATACCTTATAAACATTATACCGTTCTTTCTTAAGTAAATACAGATGTGTGTATCGTGCATTATCTTAAGCTATGGTATTCAAGTTTCAAGAAACAACAGAAACTGTAACAAACCTTGTGAGCCTGAAGGAACAAACCTTCCCTTAGATAACCCCTAATTTAAACACATACAGTTATCACTAGGGTTGTCATTTGCTGCTTATTGATTTAAGGGTTCCGCATCAAAAATACGGGTTTTATATTTTTACGAGTGTAAATTATATCTCTCTCTGTTTTAATATAAGTATTTTAATTTAAACACTTGTACCACAAAATATTGTTTTGTGCTTGTACTGTTGTAAAATATTGACAAATAAAGTTCTAGCATGATGAAGCAGTAATATGGGAAAACGGTTGTTTAACTAATAACAAATATAGTGTGTGAATTGTGAAACAGTACAAGTGATGGTATTTAAAATAATTAGTATAATGGCGTTTCACCAGCGCGCCGGCGAGAAAGAGTATAGCTATATTATGTATATCGCATTTTATTTGTTAAATCAATTTTGAACAGCTACAGTTTTGTGTATCTCCATTCTCTTGTATGTATTTAATTTATAAATATTAGTACGTGAAGCAACCCTTTTTACAACCATACATGACTACAGGATGAAAGACACAATTAAAGTTTACTTGATGAAAAATCGCAAAATGTTAGTATCATTTATTTATTCTATATTGTTTATGGTTGAATTTGTTGTCAAACTTCGAAGAAATTTTATTTTTCAGTCTATGGTCAAAGGGAGCTATGGGTTTGACGTAAGGGATTATGGACGAATTTCGACCAGAGGGCGATCGCTAGTTTTGATAATTACGAATTTCTAAAATATGTTTATAGTCTGAAAAACGGAGAAAACCGTTAAATACTGGGCACCTGGCAACCCTTGTCACCACATACTTCAGGGTCACTTAACAGTACACATAATAAACGCTCAGTGCAATCCACTTGACCAAGTATTGATAAACGACTACAAATTACACAGTACGCGCAATGTCTGATGTTGCAACATTCTTCGTCATTATTACGTCGTGCTATGATACCGTCGAGGAATGCTCTTGATGAGTTAGTCAATAGGCGGAATGGAAAAAATGGTGAACTACCTTAATTTTTTTTTTTTTTTTTTGTTGTTGAACACCCCGTTGATCGAGTGGTTATCGAATCTAACTGCGGATTCGGGTTTAATTCCCGACTGGGATAAACATTTGTGTGTTAACTATGTATGTTCCAGTATTTATATACGTATTTATATGTATTTGTATGGTTTACTAGCACCTATAACACAAGCACATAATTTGCTTATTTTGGGGTTAGACCAATTCGTATGATTTGTCCAGTGATATTTATTTATTTTAATTTTTTTATAGCATAACAAATAAGCTGATGGTTGTCGTGATGGTGACAACCACCACCTCTTTCGCACCATTATTATCTGTTGTGTCTATACATCACAGATAATAAAGGTGTGTTGATATACGTGTTGCATGGATGGAATTTGAAAAGCATAAGTTTACTGGCTATCTTACAAAGCACCAGCAGAGTTCTGTGACGTCACGCGGTCGTGACGTCACAGAACTCTTTAACCTAGTTAGTAGTCAGAATTTTAGTGACTCGTATTAGCCTTCTCTCGTTCACGAGACGCGTAGGAGTAAGAAAGTTGATCTATTCTTCAATAATATCTTTTTAACAAAAAATTAAACCGACGAAAAGTTATGTGTGGTCATAAATTAAAATCATTGAATGTATAATCAATCAACCCTTGTTTTCGTACTCTGATAGGAAGACTTAAAAAAATCAACACCCTCTGGGTATACCCATCATGTCTAAAAAAAGAATGATCAAAATCGGACTACTCGGTAAAAAAATTTGCGTATTTTTTCATTTTTTAGTTTATTTTTGTCTCATAGGTAATCCGGCGGTTTTCTTTAATTAACTTAATTTACGTTGACGGCAGTTGAAGGCCGCCCTTTACGAAATTCGTCACGTAAAGAAACTCGACCTCTCTCAGATTCAGTAAACCATCGCCTCACGGTGCTCAAACAAGGTGATTCTCACCCAAAAGCATTTTGAAGACGAGCGGCACAGTTTTGCGGAGAATGAGAAGTGAGAACTTTTAAAATCATCATAGACATGATGGGTATACCCAGAGGGTGTTGATTTTTATAAAATCATTTAAAATCATAAAAAATCAATGCTCTAAAATCTTTTCGACTTAATTCCATTTTCGTTGCGTACGTAGAACTTTGATGTGTGATAAAAAACAATTGACAAATCATTTCCCGCCATTTTTTTTATTACTAAGAAGGTTGCAACGTTTTAAAAATATAACATTCGAAATTCAATAGTTCCGATTAGCTAGAAGTGCAAAACTTTTAGTGTGCCCCATGTATACCAAATCTTAAACACATGATAGAGCGTAATTTTCTTAAAAAAGAATTCAACGTTTTCGCTTTACATATTAATAATCAGTTTGCCTGCAATTTTGTCCGTATGGAAATAAATCTTAATACTTAAAAAACAGCGATTCCTTTAGAGTTTTGCTTACGCTATAGTCTTCTTCTATATTATAAATGCGAAAGTTTGGATGTTTGAATGGATGGATGGATGGAAGGATGGAAGGATGGATGGATGGATGGATGGATGGATGGATGGATGGATGGATGTTTGTTACTCAATCACTCAAAAACTACTGAAAGGACTTAAATGAAATTTGGCACACAGGTAGACGATGACTTGAAATAGCACATATGCTACTTTTATCCCGGAAAAATTAGATAATCCCGCAGGATTCGCCAAAAACTTTTATAATGCAGGGGGCTGCACGCGGCAGCTATTTTTTTATAACTAGCAGTCACTCGCGACTTCGTCCGCGTGATCAAAAACTCCGGCACTATATGCCACTCCGCTACATAAATTATTGTCTGCGATTGCTTGTGTGGAAATTAAACTTAGAATAAGGATTATTTCAGAGTCTGTTCTGCACGTTTTCGCATTTTTTCGCGCCACTGCACCGTCTTACCTTCTTTACCTGCAGCTTAAATAATTGAGAGTCATTCAGTGTCTTGTCCCACAGTATTTTGGCATAATATGACGAAACATTGATGAAAAAAAAACCGTTATAAACTAGTCTACAAAAGTATTCTTTGTTATCGCATTTACAGACATTAAAACATCCGTAAAATCTGCATAGTAATTATTGTAATATTTACACGAGCTGTTACTAGATAGCGACCCAAAATAATAACTTCCTTTTGCTCATTAGGTAAAAAATATCCTACCTCTCTCCTGGATAGTGTAGCTTTTTCATAGAAAAAGAATTTTTAAGGTCGGTTCAATAGTTTTTAGTTTATTCGTTACAAACATACACAATTACAAATGTTCTCGTTTTTTATAATATCGCTGGACAAGTTACACAAATCGATCAAACACCGAAGTAAGCAAATTATTTTCTTGTGTTATGGGTGTTACTCAACGATACTAATACATATAAATACATAGTTATATAAATACTTTTATATATAAATAATAAAATCCCAGAAATACAAACATCTATGCTCATCCCTGTCCTATCATCTATGTCCCTATCGGGAACCGAACCCGAGCTCTATCGATTCTTAGTTAGATTCATTAGTTAAAATACATGTGTTGCAGCATTGATGGGATAAACTTACAAACTTTTCAGATGATTAGGTAGCAGCAGATGCCTCTCCTTATGGAAAGAAAAACCATCGCTTATAAACACCAAAGACGTTATTGGTGCATTGTTATCCATGTGGCGGGATAGCACTGCCACATGCATAAGTATACCGGCTACCTTACCCTCCTAATTGGAACACGACAACGACAATCCGGTCTGGACAGTAAGGTAGCCGGTAGTCTGATGCATGTCGCATTGCCATCCCGCCATACGGGATGGCATAGGCGATGGTTTCTTTTTTCATCAAGAAGCTGCCTCCTTGTTTGCTATCTAATGATATAAAAATTACGTTTACAAAATAAATAAATTGGAGTAGGTAACATAACGAAAGACCGCGTTCAGTAAATAATGTTTTCATCTCCACCATGATTGTAGCAATAGTGAAAGCCTTTTCCATTTTATGCAATCTGTTGAAAACATGGCTACGAGTATCATTTATGTGAATTCTACGTTCTGAAGATGCTTTAAAAAGCGAAACCGGTCGATTTAAAATAATTTAGTCTAAGTATACTTATAGTGAAATAAAAGTACAAATGTGGTATAAACTAGTTTTCACTAATAATAATGGAATTTCACCAAGGGCCGACGATTGACAGTGTAAAATCTATCAAAGTTCCTAATTTTTCTATTTCTCTGCATTCTATTGAAAACATGACTATCATTTTATCTAAAAGTTCTCCATTCTATTGACTGAATCCTTTTGCTTTTCATGCAATTATTGAAAATATGACTATCATTAATTTTAAAGTTCTTCAGTTAATTGGCTGAAGCCCTTTCCATTATATCCAATCCATCGAAAACACGACCATTATTTATCTAGAAGTTCTTTAGTATATTTACTAAAGTTTTACTTTAAATGTACCAAATGTACATTTAAAGTAAATGTACTAAAGTAAAACTTTAGTGAATATACTAAAAAACTACTTTTCTGCAATCACGTAGAAAATGTGACTTTCATTTATTTAAAAGTTCTTTAGTTTATTGGCCTTTTCCTTTATATGCAATCCCATCGAAAACACGACCATCATTTGTCTAGAAATTCTTTAGTATATTTACTAAAGTTTTACTTTTTCTGCAATCCGTAGAAAATATGACTTCAATTTATTTAAAAGTTCTTCAGTTTATTGGCTGAAGCCCTTTCCTTTATATGCAGTCCATCGAAAACACGACCGTCATTTATCAAGAAGTTCTTTAATATATTTACTAAAGTTTTATTTTTTCTGCAATCCGTAGAAAATATGACTTCCATTTATTTAAAAGTTCTTCAGTTTATTGGCTGAAGCCCTTTCCTTTATATGCAGTCCATCGAAAACTCGACCGTCATTTATCAAGAAGTTTTTAATATATTTACTAAAGTTTTACTTTTTCTGCAATCCGTAGAAAATATGACTTCTATTTATTTAAAAGTTCTTCAGTTTATTGGCTGAAGCCCTTTCATTTACATGCAGTCCATCGAAAACACGACCTCATTTATCAAGAAGTTCTTTAGTATATTTACTAAAGTTTTACTTTTTCTGCAATACGTAGAAAATATGACTTCAATTTATTTAAAAGTTCTTCAGTTTATTGGCTGAAGCCCTTTCCTTTACATGCAGTCCATCGAAAACACGACCTCATTTATCAAGAAGTTCTTTAGTATATTTACTAAAGTTTTACTTTTTCTGCAATCCGTAGAAAATATGACTTATATTTATTTAAAAGTTCTTCAGTTTATTGGCTGAAGCCCTTTCCTTTATAGGCAATCCATCGAAAACACGACCATCATTTATCAAGAAGTTCTTTAGTATATTTACTAAAGTTTTGCTTTTTCTGCAATCCGTAGAAAATACGACTTTCATTTAGTTATTTAAAAGTTCTTCGGTCTATTGACTGAAACCATTTCCTTTACATGCAATCATTGAAAAAATGACCATCATGTATCTAGAAGTTCTTTAGTATATTTACTAAAGATTTCCTATTTCTGCAATCCGTGGAAACTATGACTTTCATTTATTCAAAAGTTCTTCGGTTTATTGACTGAAGCCTGTTTCCTTTTTTTGCAACCATGACTATCATCTTAAAATTTCTTTAGTATATTGGTTTGTGACAACGTAAAATAGAGAAAGTATCATTACGCCGGTTCCTTTGCGGAGTAAGTAGAGTGAACCGAACGTCTATAGCAAAAAGTATCTTGGCACACTTCCTTTTCCTTTCTATTTCCAAGTGTATAATTCTACATTAACAGATGTTAATACTTTTAAATAGCAACAATGCTCATAACCGTTTGTTTTTGTTATCTAACTTAGATTACTTACTAAAATTTTAGTTCAGCCGAGCACGCCCAATATCTTAATGTTAATTCGGATCTCATCTGCCGTTACACATTACACAATTAATTATTTACACAATTAATTATTAATTAATTACACATAAATATCTTAACGCCAAATCACTAACAGTGTAGGCAGAGATCCGAGTGCTATATGTCACGATCCTTGCAGATTTGTCTTGCTTCCTCCACATTTACTACTCTCTACATATAAATACTCCGGATGCGAAGACTCTTGACACCACCTTCGGACAGTACCAGATCAATCTAATCATAATATTGTTACGTACTCGGGTTCGCAATTGTAAGAAAACACCACTTATATTAAATCCGTGTATTTACACAACACAACACAACGTAATTCTAAAATACACTTTACACCCTAGTCACTCGCTATACTATCACTGAACTTAGAACACTACACAATAAAACACTTCTCGTTTCGCACTTGGTCACTTGATGTATCGCTTTCGATCACTTGATAAAAACTGCCTTGTGTTTGTCAACATCTCTGTATTTATAGGCAGGGGAAAGTCCTAGCTGGATCCAGAAAAATCTAAATGTATCGGGAAACAATGAATCACTTCTTATCGTAAACATGTTATGAGTCATAAATCCTAGTACACGCTACTTTCAACCTTATGCCATATCCCACAAAGTCCATTATGGCATAGCCCCGGTCAACTATTTGTTTGTCAATAGGAGTAGCTATCTCTTTTTTTATTTCTAGATAATTAGCGCGCGCGCGCTCCAACTCTACACGCTTCTAGATTATTCGTAACAATATGTCAGTCTTAATCTTCCCCGGTACATATCTGTTTTACTGCTTTGTTATCCTTTCATATGCCATTCTTTCTTCATGTCCGAACCAACAGAGCATGCCCTTTATCATTTTTACATCAACATTAACCTTTACATACCATGAAGTATTAGGTATGGGGGAGCTAGCACTCGTATTAATCAATTGAAAAAAATATTTACGTCATATCTCAGTTTTATGAGGTCTCGCCATCTCTTTTAATACAGTTGTGTTAGAAAGAGCGGGTAAGACCTCAGAAGATCACAGCAGTATTTAAATTTAAAATTTGTATTTTATGTAGGTAATAGCTGCTGCCCGCGACTTCGTTCACGCGGACTTCGTTTACTCCACACAGCTCCTCCCCCGTAGGTGATAGCGTGATAATATGTAGCCTATATGTTGACCCGACCTGTTAGTAATCCATGCAGTACTTTTTGAGTTTACCCCGGACATACATTGACTTTCCTACGATTTTATTATATGTATATAGATTAGAATTACTGCCTCCAAATATAATACAGCTTCATGTTACATACTTAATTGACTTAATTCGAATGACAATGCCAGTAGCGCTACTTTACTAAACAAAATGGAACACGAATCAAAAGACAGCGTTCAGTAATGATCTTAAAATCGCCACTAGCATGGTCGTGATAGTGAAAGCATTTTCATTTTATGCAATCCATTGAAATTATGTATATTATTATGAAGTTACAGTTGAGAAACTAAATAACACTGTTTTGGAATGTGGATGTATGTAAATCTATTTAAAATAGTGATATTTGTGTTGTAAATACATTTATTCATTATAATTATGCGTACTTTTTTAGCTCTTGAATAGAAAACACGTGTATTTTATTGGAAAGTTATAGAGAGTGCTAGCAACACGTCACTATAGTTAAAGAACCGTTAAATGCATTAGACGTTGCTTACGGCAAATCAACACGGCCTTCTAAAGAACCGTAAAATGTCATTGCAGTGATACTTTCGGTATCAGAGTTAAAGGCAACCTAACAAACCTGCTGCACATTTGTATAACATTTTTGGTAGTGTTCTAGTTCAAAATCAACAACCCATTAATGTAACAAATTAGATAAGATCATAGTCAAGGGAGCTCTTTTTAGGGTTCCGTTCCTCATAAGGAAAAAACCGAGCTCTTAAAGGATCACTTAGTTATCCGTCTGTCCCTGTGTCTCAAGAACGCGTAGATGTATCAATTTGAAATTTATGTCAAACACTCGGGTATACGCGCTCTCTCAGCTGTGAAAAGATCAAACTTCTCTCTCAAAAGATCTCAAAACGATCAAAGGATATGACCATTATGTCGTATGTTTTGCGATTTTTTGCGATTTCAAAAGGGAATCGAAAGCGCATATCACTTATAGCGCACTTCACGTTGATCTAGAACTAAGAAATTTGACAAGAAGTCTTACAGCACATGTAAAGAAAAAACCGGTTAAGTGCGAGTCGGACTCGTGCACGAAGGGTTCCGTGCCATCATAGCAAAAAAATTACGAGAAAATCACGTTTATTGTTTAAGGAATACCCTACATTTGGCGATTAATATGCTAACACGATGTGCTATTTCACATGGACAACGGCACTTTCTTTAAATGTTAGGAACTACCTTTACTAATTAAACCACGTAATCAATTATATTACATTTATATTTCTTTTCACATTGCTATTATCACTAACAACTAACAAGTAACAACCTTATTTTTCTAAATATAACTTAATAAAATACATTACCTTAAATTATTTATGCACGCTCAAGAATGATCTCAATACTGTTACTTTTACAGTTTACTGGAGGCCAACTGTTCGGCACGACTTGCTCTTTCGAGCGTCGTCGTCCATCTCCCATATCTTTAACAAGTTCTAACTGTCATCCCCACGTTTGGGGATACCAGTTAAAACAATAATTTTGCCTATTAAATATAATTTCGGGCAAAATCTTGCTCTATTAAATAAAACCTAACACTCGACCATCCTGACCTCGTGCATGTCCTCATGCACGCTCTCTTACTTAAACCTAACACTTGGCCTCTTTAGTGTTTTTTTCATTTTACATGAAATATTTTAATTGTTACAGATCGTACAATGTTAAAAAAAATTACAATATTCCGTCATATATTGATGGCATGCTATTTTATGTTATGTGTTTACTAATAATTACCAGTGACTAAAAACATACATGTAAGCCTTAACTAATAATTAGTAATTACAATTAATCAATAATTAAATGGAACTACAATGTAAAAAGAAAAATACTTTTAAATATGTACACTTACATCTTTTTTTTAATATTTGCTTACTTACTTAATGTTTACTTACATTACAATGGATAGCAGCCTAGCAGAGCTATTTGCTAGAATACTAATTACAATGTTTAATACAGTAATTTTACATACATTTGTATATAAATAATTACTAACAACTAAATCCACACATAGGCGTAATATATTACTTATAACAAATAATTAGTCAATAATTGCGATTGAACTATAATATAAAGCGAAAAATATCTTTAAATATATCTACATTTACGTTTTGACAGTTAGCAGAGCTATTTACAGGAATGCTAATTGTAGTTTTTCAATGCAACAATTTTTATACAAATTCATATAGGTAAGTACCAATAATTATTAGCCACTTAACCCTAAAACCATACATATAAACCTAATACATCATAAAAATTGATTAATGAATGATAATAATAGAACTATAATAAATGCAAGTTAAAAATATCTTTAAATGTGTCTACCACTTGGCTCAACATTTTTTTTTATCTGCCTAAAGCTAATATTGACTTTAATACAATACAATGGATATCTAATTAGCAGAGCTATTTACAAGAATGGTAATCACAATGTTTTAAACCGAGTTTGTATTTTGTATACTGATAATTACCAGTAACTAAAACCATACATAAAAACCTAATAAATTATAGCAGTTAAATAATCAACAATTACGATTGATCAATAATTAAAAAAAATATCTAAAATATCATAACACATCCATTCCATTTTTTTTTTAATTTTTATTTTTGCTTACAATGTTTACTACAATATATTATCTAATTGATTCTACTTAACGGAGTTATTAGTAATTAATGTTTTAATACTATGCACATATAATTCTTTTTTTACAATTCCTTTTCTGTTTCCCTTTTTACATGAGGAATATTCTTTGCATGAATTAAAGAATACTCGATTAATACATGCAAATATTTTTAATGAATTTTCATCCCTAAATGTTTACTTTTAGGTAGAGCGTTGTTGTACGTCTTTATTATCTTTGCGTTACGATTTTATTAGAATGTATTATAAGACTTCCTGTTCATAGTAATTTCCGTAATCATTTAATGTACTAAGTACATGGTACATTTAGCTATTATATAATAAAATTGTTTATAAATATTGCCTCATGGAAATCTACATGCAACAGGTGTACACCTAACAATTAAATCAATATAGAATTAAAATCGATCTACACTTGAATTTAAAACAAAGACATTTTTTTCTTTCATAAATTTAATTTAACAAGTATATAATTTAATAACCAGATATTTTAATTAAATTTCAGCTCTTTAAAAACTTACGCTTCGGATATTTTAATTACATATATTATTAATACGCTAATAACAATATGATTTATAGCGGTAATATGTAACTATACGTTATTAATTGTTAATTAAATTAATTATTTTTTTAATATATGTACAAAAAATATCGTTTAACAATGTGATAAAATAATTTGGAAATGAAGCCAATAAAAAAAATCTATTCTATGCAAAATATTTTAATTTATTAATAAATAGTCCCTTTTTATAATTCAAGGTCCTCGTATTCTCCAGTAACAGTTTTATGTCACAACAGACTCGGTAAACCATGTAAGAGTAACTAAGTTCAAAGTGATAGAGGGACATCATAATTTAAATCACTAAATTATTTAATGTTACAAAACTGGCGTTTAAACAACTTTCTTCTTTTCCTAATTTGTTCTGGCATTTTACTGGTATTTCTTGATGTAAAAGAATTTTAAAATAACCAATGCTCATCAAATGAACATCTCAAACAATCCAGACAATATAGATCAGAATCTCCTTTGATAATTTTGGCAGATTCTTGAATATACATAACTGTCAAGGTCAATATTATAATAAAAGTAAATATATAAATTCTATCATATATTTATTTCTAATATGAGTATTCTCTCTACAAAATATTTCACCCGTGTCTCTTATTCTCTTGTTATACAATCACAATATTTTAAACCCTCACGTCTGAGGCTGAGGGCCTCATAACTATGTAATACATGTATCCACTTTACATTATAAACTTATTTTTCCCAAATAAATTAAATAATAATTATATTCCAATTTTTTTCCATTCACCATAATATACTATTGTGACTCTCCCGAACTACAAAGTATATTATGTAATTCCTCCGTCTATGTTAGTAGCGCGAGTCTTCCTGCCTCGCGACCAAACCATAGTATCATACATATCAATTATATACATTAAATAAACCACCCCCCATAATACTGTTGGGTCTTACGACAGTAACCATTGCATATTTTAAGTTTTATCATATTAATCGTAATCCTGCCGAATCACGAACATGTCACATTTTCAAAAAAAATTTATATTCACCTTTCATTGTTAAAAGCCATTAATTTATTCTTATATTGATTACTTATTCACTTAATATGAATTCAAAGAAAATCATTAAATGCTAACTTTATTTTACCATTGAAATAAACAATCGTTTTCACCAAATTTATAATAACATGTTAAGCTTTAACTTGGCATCATCTATTAACACTTGAAAGAGATCGATGTAACGTATAAAGAATTCCCTCCTATTTTTGCCATTTTAGTTGAAAATAGTTTTCATGATTTTTTTTTTCACTTCTTTTGCTATAACGAGGAGAAAAGCCCTGTTTCAATTGTGAAGTCCCGTGTGTTTACTCTGATGCATCAATCGCAATTGTCTAAAACCTCTTACTTAGTAATAGTTGATGTCTTATAAAATTTAGCCATTCTCTAATCTTTTTCATTCATTTTCATATCAGAAGAAAATTAGAAAACGACATCTCGCAAACATTTTGCATTAATTAATAGAATAAATCCGAAGAATCCGAATGCCTTTCATCGTTACTTCAGCTTTGCACCACACCGAATTTTAAAATAGTGGGATAGCAAGAGATTAAATAGTAGACTAGCCACGGTACCTACACATATGTGGTTACAACAATTTTGTAATTGGTCGATGTGTGTTGCAGAAATCAATTAAAAAAAAAAACAAATGTAATGTCCTTACTTGGGAAGCAGATTTTTCCTTTTTTTTTTATGTCCGTTATAGTACGTCACGAAGTTTCCATCGACATACTGCTAGAGATTTAACTTAAAATATTGGCTCCATTTACTACAGAGAAATATTATGTTCCTAATGTTTTAAATTGAATGGAGCCAGAATTTCCGAAAATACTTTTATTTCTTATTTCATCCAACGAAGTTTTCCCTTCCTATACAGCTTCATCTCCTTAATGTTATCTCGTTGTCTCTAATATAATTATTTATTATGCTATTATTTGTTATATAATAAACTACTAATTTTTATTTCTATCTGTTATCTGTCAAATCTGAAGGATATGAGGTTTCACAAATCCTATGAAATTCGAAATGGGGCCAATAGCCAAATTTTCAGTTTTTAATGACATAAGTGGTGGAGAGATTGTTCGAACTACAACGTTTACCTATTGTAGTTATTACATTGGTTGTCTAGGAGTTTACGCGATACATCTTTACTTCCGGTTGATATCCTATACCACACAGACATTCGTAACAAGTTGCCGTACCATCTTGTTATACGAGAGACAACAGTAGACCCAGCACATATACTATGTACTGTGGGTTTTTTTTTTAATAAGTATCTGCCAACGCTTGCAAATAAAAATGTATTTATATATACTCGTATATATTATTCTTATAAGATGTTGAACATTAAAGAAAACCACCAGATGGCAAGGCTTTAAATCACGCAATCTCTGTAGCAATATACCATCGTTGCCTAGTTTACTCCCATCCCAAAAGCAGTTGAATTTGTACTGCCGGGTCATAAATAGGCAATAGTGGTGGCTCAGCTAAGATGTATTTCAAATACCTAAACGGCTATTCATGCTCGTCATCTCATCCATTTGTGGCATCCATTTTCATAATTATATTAAGGAGACAAAATAACGAGACCTACAAATATACCTATAAATACAAAGATTGTATGCATTGTAATTTAATCACGGATGAAGTTGCTTTTAAGACAAAACTTTAAAATTCACAGAATACTTAGGACCGTCGTTTACCGTTAGAAATTTTAAATATTATAATTATCCTTCAACTAATAAATCTCACAAGAAATATATTTTGTAACTATATTTACAACATTTTAATGTACAGAAAGTAAAATTTGCCTGTACCATTATTTCAATTTTTTTTTCGTATTCTATGTAAACATCATCGATTGCATCAGATTTTGAATTTGGCTCATAAAGATAGCTACCCCGAGTTAGATATTGTAATAGACATAAGGAATTTAATTAATCAACTGAGCTTTTATACTCTGAGCTAAGATCAGTCTTAGCTGTAATTAATACCACGTCAGGCCCAGGACTAAAATCAATACACATTTTAAATTTATGACTAACTATGACTATTACCCTATACGAGGTTAAACAGGATTACTCAAAAATAAATGTAATTATTCTGGGTTTAACCGAGTGATTTTTTTAGTTTACCCTCCAACTAGATAAACATAATTCTGTCTTTTGTATCAAATTATTCTAATCTACGGAACCTCTCAACTTTAAACAAAAACATTCATTTAATATCTTAATTCAAACGTAATATAGGCGGTGGTCATAGAAACGGATACTAGGCGGTGACGGATTGCCCACTGATACTGACTGAAGTATTAATTTCGAGAATTAAAATATCTGAAGGTACACGTGTTCCTAACGTCACCTCTATTCGTAGTCCACTGCTTCACATCCATTTTGTTGGGAAATTCAACTAAGTCTCCTAATAATCCTCCTTGTTGAAGCATCAAAGTTTTTTTAGTGGCAAATTAAGGTTACCTCTCTGGTATGGACTCTACTCGTACACTGTCATATCCGTAGTAATTGACGTTCTGCTTACACGAGGAAGACAGGCTCCGTTGACGGCAAAGGCACTCATTATGCGGCTCGATTTTCATTTTAAACACCTTCATTTTCTCGTTACCACGTGATCGCTCCTATGTTACGAGTGATCTTTCATTTTTTTTATTGCACATCAGGTATCTGAAACTTAGAACGGCAAAGCATAGTATATTCTTCGTACCTACATATCTATCAGCGTACGTTATTTTTAAAGACCATTGGAAAAAAAGGGAGAAAAGAAAGAAAATAAATTGACTTCCAACAACTACATAAATAGTAAATTTATATCGGTTTTAAAGCAATACTTGGCGATTTAATAGAATATAGAATAGAATATTTCTTTCATAAAAATCGGTTACAAAAGTGTTACAGATTTCTAAATCACCATAGTCTACCGGTAATGCCGGTGTGCGAAATTATAATAAGTCTAGAAGTCAAAAATACTTTTTTAAATAAAACCTTTTACAAGCCATTTTGACTCTACTGCCGGATCGAAAGGATCGGAAGAAAATAAATTGACTTCCAACAACTAAATAGTAAATTATATCGATTTTAAAGAAATACTTGGTGATTTAATAGAATATAGATGAATAGAATACTTTTTTTTTTATAAAGATCGGTTACAAAAGTGTTACAAATTTCTAAATCACCATAGTCTACCGGTAATGCCGGTGTGCGAAATTATAATAAGTCTAGAAATCAGAAATACTTTTTTAAACAAAACCTTTTACAAGCCATTTTGACTCTATTGCATGATCGGAAACACGGCCGCACTATTACAAGAAGATCTGGCGGAAGAAACTCAGCGGGCTTGTCATTTATTCGTATCTTTTTTTAGTAAGATATTACAAAATGTTTAATTTGTAAGTATCTGATTGTTACAGTAAATATAAATCCCATGCTTCCTGTTATCTAGATATTCAGATATTTTCTAGTAACCTTTTTTTTCACAATTTTGTTTTAACACTTTTTTTTTTGAAATTGTCAACTGATAAATCTCTAACGGCATCAGGCAGCGTATTGTAAAAGCGTACACTTTGCCTACCCACCCATAAAAGAGTTGCTCATTCTGTGGAGTCGAGATACATGCACAGCAAGATGGGAGTGAATATCAATGTTCTTTTTAAATAAGCAAATATTTTTACGTACATACATCAAGTTTTCCAATATATACTGAGAAATTACAGTTAAAAAATTGATATTACAATATTCATAAAATCTTTTTATTTTTTTACTAACCAAGAAAAATGTATAAAAATGAGACTTACGAAATATAAAATCGATATGAGAATGTTACATTTTATATTATATACTTTATATATATGTCACAATTAATATTGGTAATCTAGTTATTTAATTGAACCTTTAATTTATACAAATTTGAGGCTGTGGGTAATTTCACTTCTGATATTTAAGGAATACCCTACATTTGGCGATTAATATGCTAACACGATGTGCTATTTCACATGGACAACGGCACTTTCTTTAAATGTTAGGAACTACCTTTACTAATTAAACCACGTAATCAATTATATTACATTTATATTTCTTTTCACATTGCTATTATCACTAACAACTAACAAGTAACAACCTTATTTTTCTAAATATAACTTAATAAAATACATTACCTTAAATTATTTATGCACGCTCAAGAATGATCTCAATACTGTTACTTTTACAGTTTACTGGAGGCCAACTGTTCGGCACGACTTGCTCTTTCGAGCGTCGTCGTCCATCTCCCATATCTTTAACAAGTTCTAACTGTCATCCCCACGTTTGGGGATACCAGTTAAAACAATAATTTTGCCTATTAAATATAATTTCGGGCAAAATCTTGCTCTATTAAATAAAACCTAACAATTGTATCGGGACCCCCCTTAATATTTTCATTGCTTTTTAGTGTTTGTTGTTATAGCGGAAACGGAAATATATAATTTGTGAAAATTTCAGCTTTCTAGCTATCACGGTTTATGAGATATAGTCTTGTGATAGACAGCGGAGACTTAGTAATAGGGTTCCGTTTTACCTTTTATGTACGGAACCCTAAATATTCCAAAACCGTAAATTTTTAGTTACCTTCATCACAAAAAAGAAGCGCGACCAAAATATAATATGTCAGCTTACGTTGCATATTTTGCTGGTTCACAAGGCAAAAACCATAGAGTACTTCTATGTGCAGCTAAGGTTACTTACAAAATTGTACGGAGCCCTCAGTATGCGAGTCCATCTCGCACTTGATGTCGTATGGTATAATACTCATATCGTATGATATAAAATCATATCATACGATATGATATCATACGATATATATCATACGATATAAAATATCATACGATATGAGTCAAGCTGATGGCTCGTGAGTGGGGATTAAGAGGGTTTTAAGAGAGGTCCTAAACTTAATTTTAAAACTATGCCATCTCACGATGGTATAGTTCGGGACGAATTCGGAATTACTAGTTAACTATATAATATGTTAACAGTGACATGCATTGTTAGTAATTTTATATATATATAAAATTACTAACAACACATGTGTATGCAAAAATAGTCTTATGTAACTTATTGAATTAGATATAAGAAAATAATATAAAAATATATAAAAAAATAACAAAACATAAAAAATAAAAATAAATGTACTTACTAGGTTTAATTTAATGCATGTTAAAAATAACAGCAATAAAAATTTGTATACCAGTTGTCTGGTGAAATAAGCGAAGCAATATTAATATAAGAACATCATAATGTACACTATTTCAAACAAATAAAGAATTTATTATTATTATTATTATTAAAAAAATAAAAAAGGAAACAAAAATAAACAAAAAACAATCATAATTATAATTATATTTACCTTAATTTATGTTAAGTATGCATATACATGTGTGCGTTATTAAATAATCTGTAATGTTATACTAATATAATTACAATATAATAATATGAATGGGTATGCATAGATGAATATGCACATACATGATTTATGTACATCTATGCATACACATATTATATACAACACTAAAAAACACGATGTGAATAAATACAAACTTGCGTATACTACGCAATAAATTCAGAAAATCATTCAAATTATTTTATAATAAAGAAAATTTAATAACAGATCTAGATTGATGCGGTGTATTCCATTTGCGCCCTTCTTTCTACAGCTTATACACCTCTACAAAAAAAAACAGTGACCCCGTTTTAAAAAATTTAAACATAGAAAATGTTGACAAGACTGAATCTGAACTGCGGGGGGGCTAAATTCAGACAACGTTCTAACCACTGAGCTACGGTGGTTCAACGTGGCGATATTCTCCTACGCTTTGTATCTAGAGACCTAATAACAGACCACTTGTTCTGTCACTTCATCAGACTAATAGATCGTATAAGAAATTCCAACTGAAACGCAAGAATTAAAGACTAATCAAGTGAGTTGTAAACTCGCATGACAAGATGCCGATTTTTAATTAGCCAATCGGAACGCTGTGTAAGGAACACATTATGGTAGCTACTCGTATAGCCAATTGGTCGATTTATACGACCTGCCTGGCAGAACACCAGTTGGCCTATGTTTTAAAAGAGCCTGGGATCAACACGGGAGGATATAGTAATACAAGTTAGTTTTCCAATATATCTCCAATCAAGCAAAAACTGATCTCTTGTTGATCCTGAGGTATAATACCCAGACGAATCGTCAAAAATATTTACCATCTCTTTAAATTTAAATTTCTTTTTTCAGGCCCAAACATTTGCTCTCCAAATGGGCAATAGTGAAGAGGAAGGCGATCCAGTATGGCCACGAGAGGAGTTGGGCCCTAACGGTGTTGAGGATATGACTCGCCTGCATGACCTGCATGAAGCGGCTCTCCTCTGGAACCTAAAGCTTAGATACGAACAAAGCCTGATATACACTTACGCTGGATCAATTCTAGTCGCTGTAAATCCATATAGACCAGTAGATAGTTTGTATGGGCTCCAGACAGCAAGAAGGTTAGTAAAAAATGTATTTTCACGCCCGTATCCCCGAAGAGGAAGGTATATGTACAATCCATGCACCCACGATTAGCCGAAGATGCTTAGTCTTACAATGCGATCGGTGGCAAGCCTATCGCCACTCATCCAACCCCAGGCAAAGTTGCGTTTATCAGAAAACTGAAAAAATACGTTTTAGATTGCCTGACCTGGCAATCGAACCTGGGACTTCATGTGGTTAGCGCCGACAATGGACAGAAGGATGATAAGAATAGTAAAATAATAAGAATACCACAGAAGGCTAGTGGTTTGTGCGTAAAATGGTGCAACATTTTATAAGAATACGGAAACATTTTTCCTGTGTTGATCCGGGCTGCTTTTTGAAGAAAACATCCAGTGTCATATTAGTAGGCATCTCGTAAAATGCGAGAGTCAATCATACCATGACTATTAGCTAGATGCTAGAGTTCTGCAATGTTTGATTACATTTTTGTGCCAACATTTTGTCTATTCCTGCCGCAATAGCGTCGATATTTTTCGCTGCCAGGTTCCGGGTTTGGAGGGTAAGCCAGCTTATGGAAATAAGCTTTGGTTAGAACGTCACGTGCATAAAGAACGTCATGTGTTTCGAAATGTACAAAAAATTTCCCCTGTGGTGGTCCGATCCCCTTTGATTTCCCTTTTGCCATTTGAAGCACAGACCATTTGCCGTTCTGCCAGGCGGTTTATAAAAGGCGAATAATTGGCTACAAATGTCAATACCATCCTGAATACTAGGTTGGTACATTTCCGCGACTTCTCGCCCGGGTATTTGGTACCACCCCCTTATCTATTCCTGCCGCAATAGCGTCCATGCTTGTCATTATCATGTTCCGGTTCGGAGGGTAGAGTAGCCAGTAAACTTATGCAAGTGGCATTGATACACCACGGATAGCATCGCACAATTTACATCTTTGGTCTCTATAGGCGATGGTCGTCTCTTTCCATCAGGAGCCCATCAGGTTGTTTGCTATCTTATACGAAATATTTTATCTATTACGAAATAAATTCAATAAGCCGACCTGAGAAGAGATTTTTAAGTTATTAAAAAAAGCTTGTCTGAATGTTTTGACATAAATGTCTTTGAAACGGAATTTTTACGGCGATAAAAAAATAGAGTTTATTAAACCAGCAGTTGTCCCATGATGATTGATGATGCACAACCATTCTCTCTTGTTCTTTTTATATATATAGAAAAGTCCGCTTGACTTGATTTTAGAATCTAAGGATCTACAAGCCTGACGGGCTGACCAATAGCCCGTAGCGCAAAGTGTAACATTAATTAATTAATTCAACTGTTACCATCGCCATATTGGTTATAATGTATTCGTTTCCGTTCTTATTGCGCCATTAATCCAGTTACTTGTGTCCTTTTCATTTAAAAAATATACTCCATGAGTAACTTTGAACTAGCGACCCGCCCCGGTTTTCCACGCGTATTATCCTTGATAGCCATACAGTTCGACATTTCCAAGAAAAAAGTCCATTTTCCCCGTTTTGGTCCGGGCTCCTTTAAAAGATCATCTACCGTTCTGCCAGGCAGTTGGTATCAGGCGAATGATTGGCTATGCGAGTCACTACCATTGTGGCTACTAGTGGAAAAGTTCCGCCACGTCTGGCCCGGGTATATGCTACTACCGCCTTTAAAGTCAAAGTCAAAACATTTTTATTCAAATTATCGTTTACAGGGACTTTTGGCGAGTCAACATTTTTTGGGTTACTACCGGATCGGAAACGCAGCCACACACTGAGGAGATCCGGCGGAAGAAACTCAGCGGGCTTGTCTTTTTTGTGGATATACATTTTTTAAAAGGCAATGTATTTACAGTAATTTATAAATAATATCTATATACTTATACATATAATAAAATCTTAGGAAAGTCAACGTATGTCCGGGGTAAACTCAAAAAGTACTGCATGAATTTACTTCAAATTTTGCATGAATATTACTAACAGGTCGGGTCAACATATAAGCTACATATTATCACGCTATCACCTACGGGGGAGGTGCTGTGTGGAGTAAACGAAGTCCGCTTGAACGAAGTTGCGGGCAACAGCTAGTATTATAATAACAATGATACTCCTATGAGAAGCAATTGATCCCATGCCTTATTATCATCCAAATATTCAGATATTTTATAATAACCTTTTTTTACAAAGTTTTGATTTTATACACTTAAAATTTCGCAGAAATCTGCAAAATAACTAGTTTTCTTCGTCTGTGCGTACCGGTGGTTCAGTCTGTTAGTTTATTTTGCGGATGTTTACGCCTCTTACAAACTGCCTAGCAGAACGGCAGATTATAATCGATTTGTGAATTTGCTTTATTTTGTAATGTAACGGATTACGCGATTTTAACGGCATATCGTCAAGATAATAACTATGGGAATACTTTTTAAATACTAATATAAATGCAATAGTAGAGTTTGCAAGTTTTGTTACGCTTTCGCGTCTTAACTACTAAGTACTAACCAATAATCACGCTTAGGATATGCAGCGTAAAGCTGCGTCCCCACTCGGACAATATACCGTACATTATCCCGTGACCGCGTCAGACACGCGTGTACCGATCAATGTGGACGTATTTTGTTACGCGTACAATTGTCACGACCTGCAGTACGGTTCAATCTATTCTGAACACTGAAAGAAACTGCCGAACACAGAATACTACTCCGTGTAGGTTCAGGGCTCCTTTGAAGAATAGACCAACTGCCGTTCTGCCAGGCAGGTCGTAAAAAGCGACCGATTGGCTATGCGAGTCACTACCATCGTGGCTACTAGGTGGTAGAGTTCTGCATTGTCTCGCCCGGGTCAGGTACCACCGCCTTACCTATTCCTGCCGCAATAGCGTCAGTGCTTGTCGCTGTCGTGTTCCGGTTTGGAGGGTAAGGTAGCCGGTAAACTTATACATGTGGCATTAGACCTCGCCACAAGATAGCAACGCACTATTAACACCTTTGGTGTCTATAGGCGATGTTTGACTCTTTCCATCAGGAGACCCATCTGCTTGTTTGCTATCTTATCATATAAAAAAAAATGTATTTCACTGTCTTGTATCGGCTGTAAGATATATCTCAGTAGGGATAAGCTCGCCTTTTGTTCTGTTTTCGTTTGTCAATTAACGAAAAACGTAGGAGCTTCGCAATTCGACTAATAGGAATTCGCCTTTTGTACGAAAATGTATGTTTTTGGTGTACAATAAAATTAATAAATAAATAAATAAAATGAATAAGTAAGTATAGCCCGACGGTCCCATTTTTTTTTTATTCAAACATAAGGGTATTTGAACAAGGGATGATTGTTCACTCACTAATTGCAATGCAAACCACGCATAACTTCTCGTCGGTATATAGTTTTGTTAAAAAGATATTATTTTCTGTTGTCAATATTTTGTGTACGATAAAGTGCTTAATAACTAAATAAATAAGATTTCGGGTCAAATGTAGGAAAACTAATTTTTTTAATCAATCCCTGAGAGGTCGGAATAGAAGATGAAATACAATGTAATATGGGTGTTTTTATAGTGTGATTTGTTTTCTCGATTAATTAAAACCCCTGCGACTAGGTTAGTACTAGTTCGAGTATATGTACCTATATATATGAGTACCTATATACATACATACATACATATCTTCACACCAGATCCCTTACGGGGTAGGCTGAGAAAACCGAGTGCTATACATCAGGATCCTTGCAGGCTTGTGTCGCTTCCTCCACATTAATTACTCTCTTCATACATACACGCCGGTTGCGAAGACTCTTGAGTATATAGTTACTATTAAAAATTAAAAGACCTATTTATTTGTCGTATGTTATCTCTTCTCTTGTGCTTGACGCTCTATCTCACTTTATACATCTAAAGCAGGCAGTATACAGAAAGGACATAGGGTACCTACCTTTTATCTAGGAATAAGTATTCTTACCGAGGGATAGGACAAAAATTTTTAATGCAATTGAACAAGCGGGCAAAAGCTAGTAATGATTAATAATTAGGCATATTTATTTTTCTTGCCTCGTTCTATCAAATAAAATAGTTATTATAATACAAAGCCCGACGCAAAAACGAGGAGTGTTAAAAGTTTAACGTGTGTATCTGTGTGTATGTCTGTAGTATCGTAGCTCCCAAGCGGGTGATCCGATTTAGTTGTTTTTTTTTTCAATTGAAAACTTGGTTTGTCGAAGGGTTCTTTGTTATGTTTAATGGAAATAGAAGCAGCCGTCTCCATGATATACAGCATTTTAGCACTAGTGTCAAGATGTCAGCAAATATTAAGCTAATATTTCTAAGTTTTGGTTATATGTTTAATTCAAGTAGTATGTCCTATATTACTCCTTAAATGAAGGTCTTATGATGAACAGCTACTTGTGCAAAGATCTCAGTTAATATCATACAAATAGTTATGTTTTGCGCTGCAAAAAATGCATATAAAGTACTCGTATGAAGGTGGTCTAATGGTGAAGGAACGTGTCTCAGGTTTTTTACTGTAATTTTTTTATTGTATAAATATTAATTAAATTACTTATTTTTTAGGTACCACGCGGCAGAAGCATTAGGGGATTTACCACCACACCTCTTCGCAATCGCAGCCGCGGCACGATCATCTTTACCTCATCCACAGGCTATTCTCATATCTGGTGAATCTGGAGCTGGGAAAACGGAGTCCACAAAACTAGCTGTACAGTTCTTAGCCGCGGTCGCACCAGCCCCACCAGGCCGAGCACCTGTATCTGAACAAATTTTAGAGGCAGCGCCTTTGTTGGAGGCATTTGGAAATGCTAGAACACCAAAAAATCATAACTCTAGTCGCTTTGGTAAATTACTGGAGCTCTATTTTAAAGATGGCGCTTTAGCGGGAGCCAGAGTAGCGCATTATTTGCTAGAAAAATCTCGTATCGTTACGCAGTCGCCGGGAGAAAGAAATTATCATGTTTTTTATGAGCTATTAGCTGGGTTGAATGAAGAACAGAGAAAAGCGAGGGGATTGCTCACAGCCGAACATTATTTCTATTTAAATCAAGGAGGCGATTCTGGAGGTGCAGGGGCAGGTGCTGATTGGTCTGCGCTATGTGGAGCTATGCAAGTTCTTGGCATTGGTGATTCAGAACGTGAAGACATTATTAAGGTCTTAGCTGCTGTCCTACATTTGGGAAACGTTTATTTTCATAGAAAACAATTAAGACATGGACAAGAAGGTGTACAGCTTGGTGGTGGCGCCGAAGTACGGTGGGCGGCACATTTGTTGAAACTTCCAGCAGAAGAATTAGCTAGAGCGCTGACTACTAGAGTAACAGCTGCACGAGCTGAACGTATGAGATCTCCTCTGCCAATCGATCAAGCACTAGATGCTAGAGATGCATTTGCGAAAGCGCTGTACTCGTCGCTATTCAATTGGCTAGTCCTTCGAATAAATTCGATAGTCCATCGCGCTGGGCTACACGACGCACACAGAATATCTCTTCTCGATATCTTCGGATTTGAAGACTTGGAAGAGAATTCTTTCGAACAATTATGTATAAACTACGCCAATGAAACGCTACAGCATTATTTTAACAAACATATATTTAAATTAGAACAATTAGAGTACCAAAAGGAGAGATTGGAATGGTCCAATCTTACTTGGAATGACAATTCTCCAGGTAAACAATTTAATTGTAAATTAATTTTATTGTTAGTTATTATATATTATTGCATACATGAAGATTTATGGGTTAGTATACACACAATACATGTGAAATGTATATGAATGTATATAAAATTTAATTCTTTTATATCACAGGGTATCTAACAAGCAGATATTCTCCTCATGGAATTCCCTGTGTTGGTCCCGGGCTCCTTTGAAGAATAAGCCAACTGCCGTTCTGTCAGGCAGATCGTAAAAGACGACCGATTGGCTATGTGAGTCACTACCATCGTGGCTACTAGGTTTTTTTATATTTATTTATAAGGAAAAAAATGTGATAGTAAAACCGTAAGAAAAATGCGTGGAATAAAAGCGTTAAATGAGACGTGCGCAGGTGCGACAGTCGCGTACACAAGCAAGTAGTGCCGTTTAGCCGAAGGAAGTCGTTCCTACCTGGTGTCCCGCGACTCCACATCATTTTTTTTTATACTTATTTATTTTTATAGTTATATATTATTGCATACATGAAGATTTATGGGTTAGTACACACACAATACATGTCAAATGTATATGAATGTATATGAAATTTCATTCTTTTATATCACAGGGTACCTAACGAGTAGATATTCTCCTCATGGAATTCCCCGTGTTGGTCCCGAACTCCTTTGAAGAATAAGCCAACTGCCGTTTTGTCAGGTAGGTCGTAAAGGGCGACCGATTGGCTATGCGAGTCATTACCATCGTGGCTACTAGGTGGTAGAGTTCTGCATTGTCTTGTGTCTCGCCCGGGTGTGGTAGCTCCGCCTTACCTATTCCTGCCGCAATAGCGTCAGTGCTTATCGCTGTCGTGTTCTGCTAGCCAGTAAACTTGTGCTTGTGGTATTAGATTTCGCCACAAGATATGTTGCTATCTGGTGTCTATAGGCGATGTTGACTCTTTCCATCAGGAGAGAGTGGCAGGAGCTCACCAGATTTAGTTTAACACCTATCTTATCTTTAATTCGGAACGCGATGGTACATTAACGCAATTGCGGCAAGAATAGGTGTGGCATTGGTACCAAATTGGTACCACATGTTGATCCCGGCTCCCTTTGAAGAAAAGATAATCTGCCATTCTGCCAGGCAGTTTGTAGTCTCGTCAGGATATACTTTTTTTATTTTATTTCCTAAAGAATTAGCCTGAAGTTTTTACATTGTTTTCATCTGCCAAACTGCATCGGCAGTAGTTCTCGTGTAAATACATTTTACTGTCCAGTTTTATTTTACAACACACTCACACACACACCGCAGAAACGTCAGTGATTGTCACTATGTAAGTAAACTTACGCATGGGACATTACCATCCTGTCACACGGATCTCAAAGCATTATTTACTTCTTTGGAGTTATAGAAAGTGGATATCTCTTATCAGGAGTGTCGTCTGCTCGTTTCTTTTCCTATGATATAAAAGAAAACCCGGGTGAAACTTCGTAGAATTCTACCACAATAGTTAGAATTATAGTGTCTGATTTGACCTATTTTCTACTTTTTACGAACTTTTAATCGAAAACGAGAGTAATGAATGTGGATGAAGCAAGACAAATCTCCAAGAGTCCTGACATATGATACTCAGTTCTCTCTTCTTATTCCAGAAGAGATCTGGCGTGAAGATATACATGTATGTACGAACCACTTATAAAGAACTCAGAACCTGTTGACAAAATGCTACATATAAATAAAAAAATAATTTGGTTTCAGTGATACAGTTGCTGAGTAAGAAGCCAGTGGGTATCTTACACCTGCTTGACGACGAGAGCAACTTCCCTCGAGCCTCAGACGCCTCTTTCCTAGAAAAGTGCCATTATAATCATGCTCTTAATGAGTTATATTCTAGACCTAGATTAGGGGCCAATGAGTTCGGGGTAAGGAATTTTATTTTACTAATATTATGATAATAAATTTTTATCTATTGAGGGTTATTAATAAATAATATGTTATTATTATATAGACATTTCATATATTATTATTATTAGACAAAGGTTTCATCGTTGTGTCGCGTCGAATTTAAGTTATTCACATTGATCAAAACTTTCTTCTTTCCCTCGCGAAATATCACATGCTGTTTATCCTTATGAACTGGTTGATATTTGATTTATGAATTTTATAATCATTCAGTAATTTTATTTTAGATTAAGCATTACGCTGGACAAGTTTGGTATAATGTAGAAGGTTTTCTGGACAAGAATCGGGATGCCTTAAGACATGATGTGCTGGAACTACTGTGTAGTAGTGAGGTTCCGTTAGTAGCTGAAATGTCAACTCAATTGCGAGCCCAGCACGACGCTAACAAGACCTTACCACGCGGGGCTAATGGCAGATTTGTCACTATGAAGCCAAGGACGCCAACTGTCGCAGCCAGGTATTAAATAATTTACTTATGAATTAAAAGGAAAGTGTGCTTAAAACCACACGACATAAATGAAAAGCTTACACAAATTTAATATTATAATTATACGCGCTACTTCCCCCGCGTCGATATAGTTATCCGCATAAACTTTCTTTTCCCTTATTCAGCCCCGTAGGTGTTGGTTTTAAAAAAATCCTATATTTGAACCCGGATCATCAATTGTCTTCATATCAAATTTCATTAAAATACGTTCAGCAGTTTAGCTATGAAAGCTTAGAAAGACATACTGACAGACTTTTCCATTTATAATATTATAAATATATATTAACTAATAATATTAAGTATAAATATATTGAGTAAATTAAGCAATAAAGAGGTTAGGCCTGAAAGAAAGTGTCAGTGTAAAAATGAGAAAGGGCATGCTTCGTCGGTTCGGACATTCACAAAGTATAGTAGATGAAAGGTTAACAAAACAAATATACAATGCGCATATGAAGGGGGAGTAATTTGGGAAAACCAAGACTAACATACCATGATCAGATTGATCGAGTATTGTTCGAAGGTGGTGTCAAGACATCTTCCAAACCGGTGTGTTTGTATGGTGCGAGTAATGATTGTGGAGGAAACTGACATCTGCTAAAATTACGACATAGCATTCGGTTCTCTCTGCCTACCCCGTAAGGGATCTGGCATGAAGATATATAAATATATACATAGAATATGTAATATGTGAAGGTAAATTTTGGTTTTGAATTAATTGTTGAAGTCCAGGGAAGGTTTAAAAGGTGAGAAAATATAGAAAAAAAATAAGAGTAGTTAAAAAGGCAGAACAACGTTTGCCGGGTTAGCTAGTATTAAATAATTATTATGTATCTATTTCCAGATTTTCAGACAGTCTCCACCAGCTACTTGAGTCGATGTCACGGTGCAATCCATGGTTTGTACGCTGTATCAAGCCAAATACTGATAAATCTCCCATGAAGTTTGACATGCCGTGCGTCCTCGCCCAACTGCGCTATACGGGGATGTTGGACACCATCAAAATTCGACAAACGGGTTACCCCATAAGGATTCCATTCCAAGCCTTCTTTGAGAGATATCGGTAATTGCCATTACAAATAAATATACATCCTACTAGATAAGCCGTGAATTGATCTTACCCTAAAATAAGCAATTTATCTGCATGTTTGTTATATGAATGTATGACAAATACAAAAAAGGTCGTAAAAGGCGACCGATTGGCTATCGAGTCACTACCATCGTGCTACTAGGTGGTAGAGTTCTGCATTGTCTCGCCCGGATCTGGTACCACCGCCTTACCTATTCCTGCCGCAATAGCGTCAGTGCTTGTCGCTGTCGTGTTCCGGTTTGGAGGGTAAGGTAGCCGGTAAACTTATGCATGTGGCATTAGACCTCGCCACAAAATAGCAACGCACCGTTAACATCTTTGGTGTCTATAGGCGATGGTTGACTCTTTCCATCAGGAGACCCATCTGCTTGTTTGCTATCTTATGATAAAAAAAAACATAAGAATATACGTAGAGTGGCAAAATCCTTGTCGAAAAGGAGCATATAGGTGGGTCCATAACATTATACAAATAAATAGTTAAATGAAAGTTCATAAATAGTTCTATTTATGAACATATATAATTTTATGATATTTAAAAATGTTCGTATTTACACCTCAATTTCGTAAAAAGGAGAATGATGAGGCTCCATACAAATTTGGCTTAAAATGCAACACATGATGATGGCTGCTTACCGTATTGTAATACATTAATAATTTCTTCTGAAATGTAAATTGTATCACGGACACTTTTTATAATACTAAAGTTGACGAAACTCCTTCAAAGATTAATATTACTTGCATTTACAATTGTTATATTCAATTTTAAGACACTCACATCGCAGTATACGCCAACATAAATATAATTCATGTTTCTATCACTCTCATCATGAAGA
This sequence comes from Apodemia mormo, assembly GCA_036924255.1. Taxonomy (NCBI): domain Eukaryota; kingdom Metazoa; phylum Arthropoda; class Insecta; order Lepidoptera; family Riodinidae; genus Apodemia; species Apodemia mormo. The sequence goes on along the minus strand of JAUPFN010000010.1, from coordinate 8,073,664 downwards.
TTATTTGATTTAAAAGTTAAGAAACGATAAAACTTTTGTTTACATTAACAATATTGATTACTCTTTCACAGTGTAAATAGATGACACTTGTTTCTTTTTTGTTTCTTTCGGATGATACTAAGAGACAAGAGTACTTGTTTATACAGCCTTCTGTGTTGTAGGTTTCGACTTTAATAATAAATATTTCCATTTTTGTTGCATTTTATACAAGTTTGTTGAAAACTCCTTCAAAGATTAATATTACTTGCATTTACAATGGTTATATTCAATTTTAAGACACTCACATCGCAGTATACGCCAACATAAATATAATTCATGTGTCTATCACTCTCATCATGAAGATTATTTGATTTAAAAGTTAAGAAACGATAAAACTTTTGTTTACATTAACAATATTGATTACTCTTTCACAGTGTAAATAGATGACACTTGTTTCTTTTTTGTTTCTTTCGGATGATACTAAGAGACAAGAGTACTTGTTTATACAGCCTTCTGTGTTGTAGGTTTCGACTTTAATAATAAATATTTCCATTTTTGTTGCATTTTATACAAGTTTGTTTAAAATTTTGCTATATAAGTAAGACCTATCCAACATTTTTATAATTTGTTTGGTTGGTCGGAAATAAAAGAAAGTGTTAACTTTATGGCAAGAAAGAAAAACCTTTGCTTGATTTAGAAATAAGAAAAAGCGTACAAGTTTGATTCGTTTCATGACTTCCAACTAAAATCCTTTTAAAATTAATTTGCTATCAAAAAGTGTCCCTTGAATTCTAATAGGTATTGACTTATTGTAAATTAAGTAATTTCGGCTGAAACTTTATTCTTGTAGCCCTTTAAGGCCGTTCTCATTAATCTCCTTTAGCGAATATTTTAAACTGTTTCACACCACGTCTCGTCACCTATAGTACGTCTTTGTCGCAGCCAATTCGACACGGAAGCGGCTACGACTTCGGAGAGGCCACTTTTCAGTAAGACTTAAGGTTCATGTCACATTTTGTGTTGCCACGGATAATATTTATTCATTTAAAATTAATTATTTTGATCGAGAAAATTTATCCATCAGTATTTTTTTATGGAAGAGGGGACAAACGAACAGGAGGTGTACCTGTTGTTAAGTGATCACCGCCGCTCATGGACATCCGCAGTACGGACCAAACAGACCTTTTAAAAATGAGTAAGCTCTTTTCTTGAAGGTCCTCAAGTCGTATCTGTTCGGAAAAACTCCTGTCAATATTTGGTTCCACAAAAGAGTAGTGCGGGGATAAAGTGCCGGGAGAAGCGCACGGTTGTGGATTTCCAGACATCGAGATGGTGACGGTGGAACTTTAAATTTTGACGTGATGTCCGACGATGGAATTTAGCAGCAGGAATTAATCTAAACAACTCGTTGGAACACTCTCCATAATGGATGTGATATAAAATATGCAGAGTGAACCCACATCTTAACAGTCAGTAATCGGTATAAAAATTACACGTAATTAAGCTACCAAATAATTCCTTTGACGATCTATTAAGTAAGTTTTTGTTACATACTGAATATAAAATACTGCAATATACATAGGTGTTTAATATACGCCCAGACAGAGAAATACACACATGCATCTATGCTCCTCACACAAACCCTGTCTCTGTCGGCAATCGAACTCGTATTTCGTTTCGCTGAGCGTATATGCTAATCATTCTGCCTGGCAGTTCGTAAAAGGCTAACGATTGGCCAAATGTGTCACTACTACCGTGACTGCTAGGTGGTAGAGTTCCTGAGCCTCGTGCTCGGGTTTGGTACCAGCGCTTTACCTACTTCTGCCGCGATAGCATCAATGCTTGTCACTAACTTGGTTTGGTTTCGAGGGTAAATATGTTCATACAACACACAGTAAATATCATATTAATATAATTATATTGCTGGTCAAATTACACAAATTGATATAACCCCAAAGTTAGCAAATGTTTTGCTTGTGTGTGTGTGTGTTAGTCAACAATACTAATGCATAGAAATACATATATAAATACTCTACTCGTACTACATACATAATAAACACCCAAACCCGAAAATACAAATATCTGTGCTCATCACACAAATGTTTGTCCCTGTCGGGAATCAAAGCCTAGCCCCATCGATTCGTAGTTACGTTCGCTAACCACTCGACCAACGGAGCGGTTAATGATTTTGGGCTTTGAAACCATTCAATCAATGTTTTATTTGGAAGGCAAAAATGCAAAGATGGTTTTAGCCCTCCATAGACTACTTTTACCCGGCTTAGCAAACGGAAGAATTGTTTTTGGGTTACGCGAACGAAGCCGCGGGCAAACGTTTCACGTCGCATTTATAACAATAGTATAACAATCATTATAATAACTATGTGTTATTTTAGATATTTGCTGAAGTCGATGCCAGCAAGATCTACGCCCTACAGAGAAATTTGTAATTCAATACTAGCCGAGATGCCGCCTACAGGCGCTGGTAAGTTATCTTGTAAACATAATTAATGGCAACTGGTGACTACATCAACTAATAAATGATTAAAATTTGTATATCAGTTAAAAAATACTATGTATCAAAACCGAATGTACACTGTTTTTATTGTAGGGGAGTTGATTGTAAAAATGACGTCACCATTGTGACGTCACACGAATATGGGAAATAAAATACTTTAAATGACATCCTATTTTAAATAATAATTATATCCAAAGACGTTAATATTGTGTTGCCAGACTTTCGAGATAGTCGAAAAATTCTAAGAATAAAAACAGATTGTTTCGATCAAAATTTTTTTGTAAGACAAATCTGCCTTACATAAAAAACTTGTTTTGTACAATACCGGTACTATAATAATGTCCATTTGTCATAAATATTATTGGTACTCATCGGTAATAAATTTAAATAAATATTATCTGGACATTAAATGAATATTAGTAAAATAATAGGTACATGCAAAGTTAAGATTATACAAAAACCGGCTTATTTTGTCTTGGCTGTTATTTTATGATTTGTTGTATGAATATCATAAAGATTATAAATACTTTGATACAGATATAGTCGCCTCAACGGTCAAGCGGTACCGCCTTCAGATTACGCGTATTATTTTTCACTTTACGTACAAGGGAATAAACAAATATCACCACTCTAGTTTCCTTGCGGAATAGACAGAATAGACCCAATATTAATAGATGAAATTAATAACCCAGCACCTTGATGAACATGTAAAACTAACTGTCCCTGTAACTACTTAAAGCAAGCATTAGATACTATTTAGAAAAAATATCCTACAAATGCGGATATTTTATACAAATACGAACCACCCATCTGACACACCAACCAACTGGTTGTTTAATGTTTGTGGTTAATTCAAGTCATTAACGACGTTCATTTCACCGTGATTCCCTGTAGCGGTAAAGCTATCTTCGACGTTACAAATAGCGTTGAAGATAGTTTCACCACAAAGCATTAGCATATAATAAACAGGGGAGGTCGGGTGGGTCGTGCCCATGGGCGTACCGATGGGGGGGCAGGGAGGGGCAGCTGCCCCCCCTGGAATTTGTTTACTTCTCTACTAACTATCTACTGTTGTAGATAAAAATATAATAACATAAAAATATAGTCTTAAATCGTTACGGTTGCGCTCCCCTGGCCCAGAACCTGGATCTTAAAATGTTACGGTTGCCCCCCCCCCCCCCCCAAGAATCTGGATACGCATATGGTCGTGCCCATCCCAGTATGGTCTAGTGCCCACACCAGGATTTTCTATTACCAATTCAAATTTCTAGGCTGGATGGACACTTAAACACTTCACACATAAATCATTGAAATCAAACTACTAGGTGCAACCAAAAAATCTATGTACATACTTCGTTTTTATTACAGGCTATAAATTATACAGTGCATTCAGTTTACATTCAGAGAGAATAGAAGATTTAGATACTTAGCTTCTAGTAAATGTTGTAATTCCATGGTTGTAGCTGTAATTTTATTGGCTTAAGGATTAGTCAAACGTGTTTACAACATAAACCTAAAATCTTGACCTCTCAGGAGGCGGGAACATTTAATTTATAAAAAATAAAAAATACCTGTAAATCGGTTGACACCGCAATTGAGGTAATTGCGGGGTCAACCGATTTACTCAAAGAAGTAAAAATACACCAAAACATAGATTTTTAAGCCTAAAGAGTTAAAAATTTTAGGCAAAAAAAAACAAGTTTGTACGGATGCCCGCGGTATACGAGTCCAACTCGAACTTGACCGTTTTGCATTTGTAGTTTAGTTCCAGCCCCCAGGCCTCCCCTTAAAAATAACTCTAGATGAGATACGCCAATGCCACTACAGGAAATCAGACGTCCATACTAATTCATACTAATAATATAAATGCGAAATTAACTGTCTGTCTGTTGTGTCTTTTCATGCCTCAACCACTGAATCGACTTGAATGAAATTTGGTACAAAAATAGTTTGAGATCCGAGAAAGGATATAGGATAGTTTTTTATCCGGAAATCCTACGGGAACAGGAACTATGCGGGTAAGACCTCGGAACTTATTTTAGAATTTTTTTCACGCGGACGAAATCAAGCACAGCTAGTTTCAAATAAATCGTAAATCCTGCAAAGACAATTATTTCCAACATTTCTCGGTGAACTTTTACCCCAGGCAATCTGAGATAAATATGTGCCTGAGGAGATCACCCTGTTCCATGATTGTGTGACGTCATCTACCTCCATAGTGGTCACCACTATGGAGTATCCCTCGATAACAATCATCTTTGCAATTATGAAAATCGGATGCCGTATGTTTATCTTACAAATTTACAGCTGGCGCTGATTACCAACTGGGTGCCGCCAGAGTCTTCATTCGTGAAGCCCTACACCGAGCGCTAGAGCGGGCGCGAGCTGACAAACTGCGGTCTGCGGCCACGGTGCTACAGTCGCAGATCAGAGGATATCTCGCCAGGTAAAATAACAACAATGTCCCTTCAAGTTACCTACTTCGTTTATACAAAATATGTTTGTCGAAAATATTTTTTACATATTATATAAGAATAATTATAGACAGCAAAGATGTTATTGAATTATTGAGAGGGATGTAGTTTCATATCCATAAGATTACCAGTTACTTTGTCATTTGAAATGGAACACTTGAATTGATAAGCATGGGGACGCATTGTGGTAAGAAAAGGTAAGGCATCGGTATCAAATCTAGGCGCCCATTGCAGAATATCACTGGGTAGATACATTTTGCTTTCGTTCGACTTTTACAAACTATCTGTCAGCAGAGCGGCTGGAATTTTTTCTAATAGTCCTTGTCAAAATGTTTTTCTGGCATCAAAATATTTTTTCTGTTTAGTATGGACACATGTCAGTATACAAAATCTCATGCAATTAGTTATTGAGAAACACATAGTTTGTCCTAATTAGTCTAAAAGTTCAGTTTTTGTCGCTGTGAAGTAGAACGATGGTGACACTTTCTGTTCTTTGGGAACGGATAAGCGCGCACGTGCAACACTACCTGCGTCGCCTCTTCTGTTTGCTACCTGTCTGTTCCGTGTGTCCGTCTGTTTATCCTTTTCTCGAATTTGTATGTTGTAATGCGAACTTTCGGTCTGAAAGGAAAAAGCACCGCCCGTTGGTCGAGTGGTTAGAGACCCTGACTACGCAATCAACGAGGCTCGGGTTCGATCCCCGACGGAGACAAGCATTTGTGTGATGAGCATAAATGTTTGTATTTCCGGGTTTGGGTGTTTATTATATATATTCTAGTATTTATATATGTATTTCTATGTATTAGTATCGTCGACTAACACCCATAACACAAGCAAATAATTTGCTTACTTTGGGGTTAGATCAGTAAGTGTAATTTGTCCCGTGAATTATTATTATTGTCCCGTGAATTATTATATTGCATAATTAGGGAGTATGGTAAAAATTTAGATTCAGGGGATCCACCGGAACCAGGAAAATTTTGAATGTGGTCTATGGAAAAAAAAAGTTTGGGAACCTTTGATTTAGATCGTGTAATATATTATGTTTATAGGAAGCAGTACTCGATGATGCGCAGCAGTGCAGTCCGCATCCAGTCGTGGTGGCGCGGCGCGCGCGCGCGGCGGCGGTTCGTGGTGGCGCGGCGCGGCGTGGTGCGCGCGCAGGCGCTGGTGCGCGGCCGCCGCGCGCGAGCCCGGGCGCGCCAGCTGCGCGAGCAGCGCCGCCGCCGGCTGGAGGCGCAGGCCGTCGCTGCCAAGTACGACTGCACTTACACTGTCACACACACTTAACCGAACACCAATAAATTGCGCTCAATAATGGAAGCGCAGGCCGTCGCTGCCAAGTACGCCAGCATTTACGCTGTCACACACACTTAACCGAACACCAATAAACTGCGCTCAATAATGGAGACGCAGGCCGTCACTGCCAAGTACGACTGAACTTACACTTACACACATTGCACATCCATGCACAATCCACCCACCCAGGTTTAAACCCAGGTAGGAATGAACCCGGGTGCTTTGGATGTATTGAGTTTTAACCCGATAAATCGGATGTACCTACAACTTAAATTCGGATAATTACGAGTATGCAAGAGGCATACCTTATGATAGAAATTGCCCCAATTTTCGAAAATCGAATTATCATCAAAACTCCACGTTTTGAAGTCCTAGGAACCTCTTCCGACTATTTTCACGATGACATCAGTGTGTCTGTATATATTATGTATGTTTGTGTGAATGTGTGTGTATGAGATGTTTCATAACTTTAGAACGGCAATACCGATCGAAACGCGGTTGATCGCATTCGATTGATTCCGATCAACTTATACTTATGAAAATGGTCTTCTTCACACATTCTACCAAACTTCAATAGACGAGTGATACATTGCCGATTATTATAATCTATATTACATATAGTAAAATCGTAGGAAAGTCAAAACTGTACATTGAATATTTTTTTAAAAGAATACTTAGGGCGTGATCTACAATCAATTTAGAAGCCAAAAATATAGTTTTTAGGATTTTTGTCTGTTCGTCTGATTGTCTGTATGTATGTCCGGGGTAAACTCAAAAAGTATTGCATGGATTTACTTCAAATTTTGCATGAATATTACTAACAGGTCGGGTTAACGTATAGGCTACATATTATCACGCTATCACCTATGGGGGAGGAGCTGTGTGCGAGTAAACGAAGTCCGCGCGGACGAAGTTGCGGGCAACAGCTAGTAAACAAATATAATTTTATTTTCACAGAAGACGTGCAGCAGAACAAAAAGCAAAAGCGGAAAGTCTGCAAGTTCTGGAGATCCCTGCCGAGCTGGCGTTTTTACTGTCGAAGATCGACGAGTGGCAGCCTCCTCATACAGAAAAGAATATTACCAAAGTAATTGTTTTTAAATTATTTTAATCACATCACTGCTCTTGTGTACCTTTAGGCATAAAAGTTAGCAAACAAGCTCACAGTTCACTTAATAGTAAAAGACAAACATTTCCTATAGACACCAAAGACGTTATTGGTATTGTAACGAGATTTTTTACGATATTGCCTAATGAAATACCACTTATATCACAACCCTGTTTATTTACCACTAAATGTATGACACACCACAATACAAATCGTATTGACTAACGCTAATATAAAAAAACCGTCAATATATCCACACCAATGTTCACTAAAACCAAACGATTAATCCAAATTACCATGCTGTTACACAGTCCGTATGCAGAACAATTCGTTATATCACTTTTCGCTTTATTATCGTCTGAATTATCGCTCAAAATCGCTTTACAAAACCGCTTAAGCATAAGAAAAATAAAGCTTTGAAAATGATCTCGAGGAAAATCATCTCCACAATAGTCCCGAAAAATCAATTAGTCACGGGTACGTAATCATTATAATTGTAAACAAGTCATAATACACAGTAATTTCAACCTTATACCTTAAGCGAGAAGTTATATTATGGCATCGTTATTTGTGTGACAAGTACCGTTTTCTTCTGATAAAGGCAACTGACTTTTTTTATCTAGATCGTAGTAACTATTGTTTTCGGATAAAAATAACTCTCTTATATCTATATCGTTGTGCTACAGTATGTCTTTATCTATATATCTATATGTTTATATCTTTATTTTTTATTATCTATATGTCTATCTTTGTCCATGTAATTCTAACTGTAAAATCTACCGGATACCTTATCCCCAACTCGTAAAGTTGGTGGTATGGTAACATCTGTCTACCAACAGAGTCTGCTTGTTTGCTCTTTCTATGATATAAAAAATTACATGTATTTATGTCTCTTATTTTCAGGTATCCGGAGATGTGTACGCCGAAGAAGAACGCATCCAATTACCTCGAGACCTTCAGCAGTTTGCGTTCTCTAAGTTCAGCTCAGTGTATTTTGCCGATGGAGGACAACTGGGACCCAGAAAACACCCAATTACCAAACCTTTTCTGTCTAAAGCTGCTGTCAGGTAATTTGACTTTGTTACGTTTTATTTTCATTTAAGTATATATCGTCACGCCGGTTCTCATGCGGAGTAGTTATAGTGAACTGAACTTTTTGGGGTTAAATCGATTTGAGTTGCGGGTGTTATAATTAAAAAAAAGGGAAAATAATACAGTCCCTAATGTTATTGGTGGCAGTTTATCAAAACATGGAAATTTGTTTTATTTTAATCGGAAACTACGTATTTCTAAATAATAAAATATATTTTTTCATATTTTTATTTGATATTTATATTTTAATTAAAAATATTAAAAATATCATCATAAAAGAATGACAAAAGGAGGTGTTTATATTAATTTACAATTTGTTATATTATAGAGATATTATTCAATACACATTACATATTTTATCATTATTTTCGTATTTGGAATAGTTAATATCACCATAGTTTTCACAACAATAAGAAAATTATATCACAGCAAATAATTTATATCAACCATCACATTTTTCAATTTTTCAATTTAAAAATAAAGCATAATAACAAAAGTACACACAAAATATTAGAATTTAAAAGTAATTTAGCAAAAGGTATTACTTACATCTGTCCGGTCTGCCGTGTAGAACAAGGATGGTTTCCCCAAGAAATATCTTGGCCTTTTATACTCTCACAGAGCTAATATTTCGACCAATCACAAACGACCGTTGTTTACTTTAAATTTGAAAAGAATTGTCGATAATAACTGAAATCGTTGCTATAACGGTCGATGATTATTGATCATAAAATTAGTTACAAAGTAATTTTAAACATACATATTATTATTCTAACACGGGTAATTTGTTTAGTAATATTTATTTCTATATTACTGTAAAAATGGAAAACGGAGCATTAGGGAAATTAATTAAAGGCACAGTATTAAGTAAAGGTGCTCTTGCTCTGTATAACTCTTATCCTAACGCTATGGTATGGAATTATTGGTTATATTAGAAGGGGTATAAAAGTAAAATGAATGCGGTTGAAATGAGAGAAGAGGTAAATATGTGGCATGACACTCGCGGACTGGGTTCTTAATACTGAAGTGAGTGAGAAGTTATGCCTGACAGTAAATGAGAAAAATGAGGAAGGGTGTGTCTCAATGATTCAGACGTGTAGAAAGAATGGTAAATGAAAATAACAAAACAGATATAAAATGTGGAGGTACCAGGGGAGACAAACCTGTCATACCACGATCATATTGGTCGGGTACTGATAGAAAGTGATGTCAAGAGTCTTTGTATCCGGCGTGTTTGTATGTAGAGAATAATGAATGTGGAGGAAACAAAGCAAATCTGCAAGGATCATAATTATGACTTATAGTACTCGGTTCTCTCTGATTGGGATAATCAAGGGCAAGGAATCTGAGGTGAAGATATGAATGTATGTGTTACTGTAAAATTTAATGCTATAACTCTTACCACATAAGGATCTTACCTTGTCCAGTAAGCCTGTGGCATTACAAACAAATAAACGCCATTATATTTTGTTTCAGAGATCAAGACTTCAACGACGCAGTTGCTATTTTCAAACTCATTTTGAGATGGTGTGACGAGTCTACCGCTGGAAATGAAGCAAGACAAAAGGTGAGATACGTGAATTTATATATATTTTGGTGAAACTGAATCATTACAAGAGATTAATGTACAATGTACTAGAAGAAATGCTAAGTTGAAGTCGGGTTCCATTTCAGTGTAAACCAATAGTCGCCGCAGCGCTGAAACAATAATAAATCGTCCGATCAAAGTCATAATTAAGCAGCGATACAGCGTATAATAGCTAACGAAGATGTAACCCTTTCGCGATCGAAAAGGTTGTAACTGCCGGGAAATTTCTTAGTGCCTACGCGTTTCATTCAACGAGCGCAATATACCTACTTGTACTATTATTATATTATTCAGAAATCAGAAATCAGAAATCAGAAGAACTTTTATTCAATAAAACTTTTTACAATTTATTTTGACACGTCAACATTTTTTAAAAATACTACCGAATCGGAACGCGGCCACACACTGAGAAGTTCCGGCGGAAGAAACTCAGCGGGCTTGTCTTTTTTCATATAAGTTTTTTATCACAATATTACATAATTATAAAACATATATATGAGCTTGATATGAGGAACAATTAATCCCATGCTTGTTTGTCTTCCAAATAATCTGAGATTTTGAAATACCCATTTTTACACAGTTTTGTTTTAACACATTTTTTAAATTTATTGACTGGTAGACCTCTTATAGTTTCGAGAAGTTTATTGTAAAAGCGTATACATTGCCCCATAAAAGAGTTACTTTTTCTGTGGAGACGAGATGCATGCACAACAAGATTGTTTTTGTTTCTTGTATTTAGTGAGTGTATGTCACAATTTTTTTTAAACAAGCATATATTTTTACGAACGTACATCAAGTTCTCATAATATATTTATGATATAACAATTAGGATATTAATTTCGTTGAATTTTTCTCTCAGGGGAACCCTTTGGGCTAAGATTGTAAATTGTTTTTTTTTTATATCATGAGATAGCAAACAAACAGATGGGTCTCCTGATGAAAAGAGTCAATCATCGCCTATAGACACCAAAGATGTTAATGGTGCGTTGCTATTTTGTGACGAGGTCTAATGCCACATGCATAAGTTTATCGGCTACCTTACCCTCCAAACCGGAACACGAAAGTGACAAGCACTGACGCTATTGCGGCAGGAATAGGTAAGACGGTGGTACCAGACCCGGGCGAGACAATGCAGAACTCTACCACCTAGTAGCCACCATGGTAGTGACTCGTATAGCCAATCGGTCGCCTTTAACGATCTGCCTGGCAGAACGGCAGTTGGCCTATTCTTCAAAGGAGCCCGGGACCAACACGGGGAAATATGTCAATTATTCCTTAACGGTTAAACTGATGGTGGGTTATTTGGTCTTTCGTGTTTATACTCGTTAGGGCGATGGTGCCATCACTGACAGGGTAATGTTTTCTGAGGCCACTAGTCTATCAAATGAATTCGGCCAAGAGTGTTCAAAAACGGATCTCGTGAAAAAATATTTTCATAAACTTGCAATATTTTTTGATGATTACTCAGTATCTTATACGCGAGGAAAAGTAATCTCCACTTTACTTGTAGAGGACATACCTTAAAAAAGTGTATGGCAGTGCAACCAATGGAACAAATTCACCGGTAAATCAGAACTAAAAGCAGACATATGGGGCATGACACATTTTATGGGGCAAAGTATATGCTTCTACAATAAGCTACCTGATGCCATTAGAGATTTATCAGTAAACAAATTCAAAAAAGGTGTCAAAACAAAACTGTGTAAAAAATGTTAGTATAAGATATTTGAATACCTAGATGACAGGAAAACATGGGATTAACTGCTCCTCATATCGGCAATCTTTATTATTACTGTAACAATTAGATACAAATTATACATTATGTAATATCTTATTTAAAAGATTATGTGAAAAGAAGACAAGCCCGCTGAATTTCTGTCGCCGGATCTTCTCAGTGTGTGGCCGCATTTCCGATCGGTAGTAGTTTAAAAAATGTTAGCGCGTCAAAATAACTTGTAAGGTGAATAAACTACTTCTAATTTCTGATTTTTTAACATTGCTATTAAGTTTATTCCATTCGCCGTGTTGGTCCCGGCCTCCTTTGTAGAATAGGCCAACTGCCGTTCTGCCAGGCAGGTCGTAAAAGGCGACCGATTGGCTATCGAGTTACTACCATCGTGGCTACTAGGTGGTAGAGTTCTGCATTGTCTCGCCCGGGTCTGGTACCACCGCCTTACCTATTCCTGCCGCAATAACGTCAGCGCTTGTCGCTGTCGTGTTCCGGTTTGGAGGGTAAGGTAGCCGGTAAACTTATGCATGTGGCATTAGACCTCGCCACAAGATAGCAACGCACCATTAACATCTTTGGTGTCTATAGGCGATGGTTGACTCTTTCCATCAGGAGACCCATCTGCTTGTTTGCTATCTTATAATATTAAAAAAAAAGGTCGATAAAATGTTTCCCTTTAAAAATAAAAATAAATAACTCCAGATAGTGGCAGACTACATCGCGTCCCGCGGGATCCAGTCGCGCGGGCTGCGGGACGAGATCCTGGTGCAGCTGTGCGCGCAGGCCACCGCGGACGGCGAGCCCGCGGCGCGCGCGCTGCGACTGCTCGCGCATGCGCTGGCCGCCTTCCAGCCCACGCCCGCCTTACACAAGTAGGTACACTTTAATATACAACTCGCGCGAGTTAACATGACACATATCTCGTTATCGATACTCCCCTCGCCACACCGTGCAGCACCCCGCTGTCGCCGTGCGAGGCCTGTAGCGATAGCATCTATTACCGTTGTGTATGTACATGGGGCACACTAAAAGTTTTGCACTTCTAGCTAATCGGAACTATTTGAATTTCGAATGTTATATTTTTAAAACATTGCAACCTTCTTAGTAACAATATGAAATATGAAATGAAATGAAATAAAATTTATTGCTCAGAATACGGTTACAGCAAAAAATATGCAGTTATTAAAATTAAGAAGTACCACGTATTCTACCAAACGGCATGCAATATTAAAATTTACAAATTATATTAATTTTTTTTTTTAATTACTTGTTTCTTGTTTCCATACATATTTACTTAAAATAACATTCAACATTCTTACTCTTAATATTCTGATTTAAATAATTTATATAAGTACATGTTTAAGTCATTAGAATTTTAGTCATTAGATTTCGTCGCCGTGTTGGTCCCGGCCTCCTTTGTAGAATAGGCCAACTGCCGTTCTGCCAGGCAGGTCGTAAAAGGCGACTGAATGGCTATCGAGTCACTACCATCGTGGCTACTAGGTGGTAGAGTTCTGCATTGTCTCGCCCGGGTCAGGTACCACCGCCTTGCCTATTCCTGCCGCAATAGCGTCAGTGCTTGTCGCTGTCGTGTTCCGGTTTGGAGGGTAAGGTAGCCGGTAAACTTATGCATGTGGCATTAGACCTCGCCACAAGATAGCAACGCACCATTAACATCTTTGGTGTCTATAGGCGATGGTTGACTCTTTCCATCAGGAGACCCATCTGTTTGTTTGCTATCTTATGATATAAAAAAAAAAAAATATTAACTGTTATAATAATCAAATATTCTATTATAATATCGAATGTCAAAAAAGAAAAAAAAAGAATTAAAAAATTGTAATATTATACATATATGGCACATTTGAAAAAATTATATTAATCTTAAATACTACATTATTATTTATATTGTTATGTAACAAAAAAAAATTGGCGGGAAATGATTTGTCAATTGTTTTTTTATCACACATCAAGGTTCTACGTATGCAACGACATAGGAATCAAGTCGAAAAGATTTTAGAACGATGATTTTTAATGATTTTAAAAGTTCTCTTTTTCCGCAAGACTGTGCCGCTCGTCTTCAAAATGCTTTTGGGAGAGAAGCACCTTGTTTGAGCACCGTGAGGCGATGGTTTGCTGAATTTGAGAGAGATCGAGTTTCTTTACATGACGAATTTCGTGAAAGACGGCTTCAATTGCTGTCAACGAAAATAATGTGGCTACTTTTAAGCGGTTAATTGAAGAAAACCCCCGGATTACCTATGAGACAATTCGAGGATTATTGGAGGTTGGTATGAGCCAAATTCAGAAAATTTTACACGAAGAATTGAAAGTTCGGAAACTTTATTGTCGTTGGATCCTTCATGAACTGACAGCGGAGCAGAAGCGGGCTCGCGTGGAATGGTGCTCACAGATGCTACTGAAGTGCGACCACGGACATTCGAATGCTGTCTATGACATTGTCACAGGAGACGAAAGGTGGATTTATTGTTTTAAACCCGAAAAAAACAGCAATCTTGTGAATGGGTGTTTGAAAATGAGAACAGGCCAACAAAAGATAGGCATGAAACGTTGGTTAAAAATGATCGCGTTTTTTTCTCACCTACGGGTCCCATTTGTACAATTCCACAAGAAGATCAAAAGAGTGTTAATGCCGAGTGGTATTCTACCATTTGTTTGCCCAGGGTGTTAGAAAAAGTTCACGAAAGACGACCCAAAAGCCGCATTCTCCTACACCATGATAACGCTTCTTCACACACGGCCAACAAAACAAAGTCATGTTTAGCTTCCGAAAAAGTACATCTCGTCACTCTTCCTGCGCATAGCCCCGACCTAACACCCTGTATTTTCTGTATTTTTCACAAAATCAAAGATTTGATGAGAGGTTTTACTTTTACCAACTCCGAAGAGGCAGTGATAGCGTTCAATCAGCACGTAGAAAACATGCCTTCAGTTCTGTCCTCCTGTTTTAAGAAATGGTTCGATCGCATGAAAAAATGTTTTAAATGTAAAGGAGATTATTTTGAAAAGCAATAAACATAATATTTTGGTTATAACATGTTGCTTTTTTAAGTTACGCAAAACTTATAGTGTGACCTACGTATTTGCGCTTTAGAATTGAAATGATTACCTTTTTGGACACTTTGCAAAAGTATCATTTTAGCCAGGTGTCATGTTAATTCGCGCGAGTTATATAATGTTGGTTATGTTGGTGTTAGTTCCGGGTTCCTTTGAAGAATAGGCCAACTGTCATGCTGCCAGGCAAGTCGTAAAACGCGACTGATTGGCTATGCGAGTAACTAGCATCGTGGCTATTAGGTGGTAGAGTTCTGCATTGGCTCGCGCGGGTCTGATACCATCGCCTTACCTATTCCTGCCTCAATAGTGTCAGCGCTGGTCATTGTCGTGTTCCGGTTTGAAGGGTAAGGTATCCGGTAAACGTATGCATGTGAATGTCACATGAATGACCTCCCAACAAGATTAACACCTTTGGTGTCTATAGGCGATGGTTGATCTTTTCCATCAGGATAATCCATCTTGTTTGCTATCTTATGATATTAGAAAAATGTGTTACAAAATCCCTGCCAAATCGTCAAGAGGCGCTGTTTAGTAGCCTTATACGGTGATATAGTTTATTTGGTATTACTTTACGAATAAACACATAAGCACAGTATACTGGAGACTCAGTAGTCAATCTACATACATGTGATATTCGAACAACGCAAACAATCTTTGACGGACGCGATATCTCGGAATGGTTCGGTACAGTTTGTACCGCACCAGTCGGAGATATCGCGTCCGTGAGAGGTGTGTATGTGTGCGTTGCTCGAATATCACATGTATGTAACATTGACTTGTGGTAGTCTCTAAGTATTCTGTGACATAAGTGAGGGTTAATATGTAAATGTTTGGTTAGGTACTTGGTTCGTCTGATATCGGAGCGCAGCAGCGGCGCGCTCCGCAGCCGGCTGGTGCGGCTGGTGTGCGGCGGCGAGGCGGCGGCGGCGCGCACGGCGGGCGTGCCGCGCCGCGCGCCGCCCACGCTGCTCGAGTGGAGAGCCGCCGCCGACGGCAGCCGCCCTGCGTTACCGCTGCGACTCTATGACGGTGACCATTACATTTTTATAAGGGTATCATTTAAGCTGTCGCCAATGTAAACAGTTTTGTGTTTCTTAAATAATAGGGTTTGCCCAAAAAATAGTAGTTTTGTCACCAAAATGTAGTCACCAAACATTATAAAATAAATTCCACAATAAATCACCAAAAATCATGGAGATACAGGGTCTAGTACCAAATAAATGTTTTTGTATGTATTGTAATAGGTTTGTCCTAATAAGTATTTAAGCAAACTAATTTAAAGAGATCACCAATAAATCATATATTATGTCACTAGAATTTTTCATAAAGTTTTCAAAAAAATTTAGGATTGTCGTTATTATCGTTTCAACCAAAAAAGTTTACTACTTAACGGGACATATTATGCCGTCCCCATGGATCTTAATTTCCACAGGTAGTAAATAAATAAATTTTCTAACAGAATACAGTTTCTCGCTGCCCACGTGGCGCATCGTATGGTCGTATAAACATATTTACCTACGTCCCATCGTTGAGGCCGGAAAGCGCGCCAATTTGTCTCCGCCTCTAAACATATTGTCATTAAAATTATAAATTGATATATTAAATTGGTAACGAATACTATTGTTTTAATAACTGAACGAAATAAAATGTAACTACTGTATTGGTGACAAAAAAAATAAATAAAAAGGAGTCGCAGTCAGGGATTGATGATCGATTTATTTGGTGACAGATCTACCATTCTGAGCACAAACTCATTATTTAAGTAATAAAACTAATAATATAAGAACGAAGTTTATATTCATGTAATGCACTTCAATTCCATTGGTAATCCATCTCTTATTTTGTACACATATTAACATTAATTTGATAAGTCATACCTGGGAACACTTTTTGTTTATTTGAGAACGAAAATATAACGTGGCGATAGATGTATTTTTAGATGATACAACTTGATGATAAATATAAATTTTGGTGACGAGAAATATAGTCCCCTTTTTATAACATGTCTCTTGTTGGCTGTGCTTATTGATGTGCACTAAAGTTGTTAAATATGTCAATAAACTCGCTGTTATGTTAAATATACTTGCAGAATTTCACATTTTAAGAAGATATAAAATGCTGCAATCTACAGGGTTACTTTTAAAGGACAAATTTTAAAATTAGGAACTAAATATTAAATTGAAAGTGTGTTTTAATTATTAATGTAAAATTATTACAAGATAATATAAAAATATTCGTTTAAAAATATCCCACTAAATTCATGAATTTGATGCACCGAGTCTTGTGAACAAATTCCGTAATGCTGGAAGTGTCATTTTATATTTACCTATAATCACGATAGTAACTGTTATGTAATCTGTTGTTCTAAGTACATTTTTCCTGATCATTTAATTTGGAAGACACTAAAATGTTTTAGTTGGTATTTTCCGTAGTTGAAATAATATCCACGCGTTTTGTATTTTGTGTCGGATAAAAATTAAATGTTGAATTTTTTTATTACATAAATCTAACATATCGATTCTTAACAGCCTCTGAAAATTTGGCCGGAGCCTTAAAAGTAACCAACCCTATATATACGCCATTGTGTGAGTCGCCCGAAATACCAAATTCGTACTTAGTGCGAAACAGAATGACGGCCCATGACATTGTGTTTTGTGTGTACAGATACAGTGCAGACGGTGTCGGTGGATTCGTGGACGACGTGCGAGCGCGCCGCGGCAGCCGCGCTGGCCGCCGCCGGCGTCTCTCGCGCCGCCACCGGCTGGTCTCTCACCGTCGAGCACAATGGACAGCTTACTGGTAACTCGGTTAATTACACTGATTGAGCAAACAGTCGTAAACAGGACTAGTGGCCTAAAACAGACCAATTGTTCTGTCAACATATTAAACTAATACATTTTATAATATTCCGAAAGAATTTGTACTGACCACATACAAGCGATTCGACTCAATATTCTTCATTCGAACCGCAAAGGACTGGAACATGCTTCCTGAGTCTGTGTTCCCCGACGAGTACAATCTGGGGATCTTCAAGAGAAGAGTGAACCTTCTAGGGAAGCGCGTTCCAACTTAGGCCTCGTCTTAGCTTACCATCAGGCGAGATCGAGGTCAAGCGCTTACTTACCGATAATAAAAAAAAATTCTGATAGATACTGTGTTGGGCGTAAAATGCGTAGCCGCTCATATGAGCAAATGTATGTAAATGTCAGTGCTTGTAGATATACCGTAAAAATAGAAAAATGCCATATTGTGCTATTTTATTGTGTCGAATAAAAAGCTTAGGCGTAAAGAATACCTCTGGAGAGGTTTTATTTAATCGGTAAGTATTGTATAACTCTGTATTTCTCTGTGTAAATGCAAGCGACATTTGATCCTGTGAGCTGTAAACACACGCAACAAAATACCGGTTTTGAATTAATCAATCGAAATACCGTGTTCTTCCGCACGCCTCAGATTATTGACAGAATTTATGTGGTGCATAGTCTAGTCAACAAGTGCTTTTTTGGTCAACTTTTTTCAGCAGTCTCCGAAAATTATGATTGAGGTGTCATTCGATTCGGAATGGCATCTAGATAGTTTTCGAAAAACAATGAAGATCCGCAAATAAAAATTACAAAAGTTATTAACAATTAACTAAAAATAAAAGGGGGGTTTAGTTTTTTGCAAATATCTCATAAACTAATAAAGATTTTTTAAATTTGAAAAAAGATTCAGAAAGAGGAGGAAATTTCCTAAAAAAAGTTCCGACTCCCGGAATTGTAGGACTAATATTTATAATTTTCCCAGAGGGTTGAAAATACGCCCGAAAACGGGTACTCCGGCTTGCGCAAGCCACGCCTCCTTCGGACCTTTAATGAATAAATATTATTTAAACTTATTAAATATGAAAATTAAATTTTGAAAAAATGCAGGTGCCTACAGGACAGATCAATAAACAATAATCCGTGGTCAAAAAATTTTTATCGCGATTTTTCAATAAGTTATCCATTAATTAATTAACAATTTTTTGTAGCACGAACATTAACATTGCAAGTGCGATAATTGTTAAACTATTAATCTAGGATTTTTTTTCTTTCGTGGAGCTATTTTTCAAAGGTCTTAGAATAGATTCCCGTTGGAAAAATTAAAAAATTGTAAATTTTCATTTTGTAATTAACAATTTACTAAGGTGAAAAATTATAAAGCTTTATTAAACATTGAAAAAAAATTTTTTTTCATAATATTATTATTGATCCGTTTTCTTATGATCAGAAGCTACTTAAAAATGATTTTTTATAATTTTTATCTCCTATTGTTTAAAAAATTGGTATAAACAAATGCGTTGTTTATGAGATAATTTAAAAATTTTTTTCGATAACATAATCTTTGATGATAATTATGATTTTTTTTAAAAAAACCGTTTCTTAAAAAAAAATTTTATTGCTGAAAAACGCATTTGTTGATTAACAATTATTTTCTCCCACTTCTAATTAACATTAAGGAACCATTTTTTTTTTAAAATCATTATTTATTTTTCTTTTTGATATAAAAAAAAAATAATTTTTCATTGTTTATGTAATAAACAATTTGTTATAAACAAATAAATTTTTACCTTTTATTTTTTTTCTTATTTTACTGAATGTCACAAAAACTGACATGATTTATTTTTTCTTTTTAATTTTTTTACTATTTTTTTTAATTTTTAAATATTCGTTGTCTGTAATTTCGTCATTCTTGCCTGGTTTTTCATCCTTAAAATTATTATAATTTATAAACTAATGGAGATATGATGAAAACACCCTAGACTTATTTATTCTTCATTAGTTAAAGAATAAATTCAGCTGAAAAGTTTAGTTGATACTAATTTATTTATTATATTTATAGCAATTGTTAATGAAAAATACTCTGGAAAAATTTTTTTTTTGCTTTAATGCTTAAAAATCTTATCAATTATTAAAAATATGACTATCTCATTTAAGCATCTTGTTGTTTATTGTTCATTAGTAAACGATTTTATCATCTACATTTTAATCTTACTATTTTAATATCTACATTGTTATTTTCAGAATATCTTGAATTTTACTATTAACGCGAATTACCCAAGACTTATTTATTCTTTAACTAATGAAGAATAAATAAGTCTTGGGTGTTTTCATCATATCTCCATTAGTTTATAAATTATAATAATTTTAAGGATGAAAAACCAGCCAAGAATGACGAAATTACAGACAACGAATATTTAAAAATTAAAAAAAAATAGTAAAAAAAATTAAAAAGAAAAAATAAATCATGTCAGTTTTTGTGACATTAAGTAAAATAAGAAAAAAAATAAAAGGTAAAAATTTATTTGTTTATAACAAATTGTTTATTACATAAACAATGAAAAATTAATTTTTTTTTTATATCAAAAAGAAAAATAAATAATGATTTTTTTAAAAAAAATGGTTCCTTAATGTTAATTATAAGTGGGAGAAAATAATTGTTAATCAACAAATGCGTTTTTCAGCAATAAAATTTTTTTTTAAGAAACGGTTTTTTAAAAAAAAATCGTAATTCTCATCAAAGATTATGTTATCGAAAAAAATTTTTAAATTATTTCGTAAACAACGCATTTGTTTATACCAATTTTTTAAACAATAGGAGATAAAAATTATAAAAAATCATTTTTAAGTAGCTTCTGATCATAAGAAAACGGATCAATAATAATATTATGAAAAAAAAATTTTTTTCAATGTTTAATAAAGCTTTATAATTTTTCACCTTAGTAAATTGTTAATTACAAAATGAAAATTTACAATTTTTTAATTTTTTCAACGGGAATCTATTCTAAGACCTTTGAAAAATAGCTCCACGAAAGAAAAAAAATCCTAGATTAATAGTTTAACAATTATCGCACTTGCAATGTTAATGTTCGTGCTACAAAAAATTGTTAATTAATTAATGGATAACTTATTGAAAAATCGCGATAAAAATTTTTTGACCACGGATTATTGTTTATTGATCTGTCCTGTAGGCACCTGCATTTTTTCAAAATTTAATTTTCATATTTAATAAGTTTAAATAATATTTATTCATTAAAGGTCCGAAGGAGGCGTGGCTTGCGCAAGCCGGAGTACCCGTTTTCGGGCGTATTTTCAACCCTCTGGGAAAATTATAAATATTAGTCCTACAATTCCGGGAGTCAGAACTTTGTTTAGGAAATTTCCTCCTCTTTCTGAATCTTTTTTCAAATTTAAAAAATCTTTATTAGTTTATGAGATATTTGCAAAAAACTAAACCCCCCTTTTTATTTTTAGTTAATTGTTAATGACTTTTGTAATTTTTATTTGCGGATCTTCATTGTTTTTCGAAAACTATCTAGATGCCATTCCGAATCGAATGACACCTCAATCATAATTTTCGGAGACTGCTGAAAAAAGTTGACCAAAAAAGCACTTGTTGACTAGACTAGCAAGGAATCAAACATTATTAGACTAGTGTAGGCTGTCAATAAATTACGAATACATATTTGTCGCAGTCAATTTGTAAGTTTAGTCGCTATAAAAATGGCGTTGCATTTTATAAAC
The DNA here is from genome assembly GCA_036924255.1 of Apodemia mormo. Classification (NCBI taxonomy): domain Eukaryota; kingdom Metazoa; phylum Arthropoda; class Insecta; order Lepidoptera; family Riodinidae; genus Apodemia; species Apodemia mormo. The sequence goes on along the minus strand of JAUPFN010000010.1, from coordinate 8,052,257 downwards.
ATTAACATCGAATTCATATTGTCGATGGCAAATTCTTAATGATTTAAATTTCCATTAATGTGAGATATTATCTTCGACGTCGATAACGGTTGACAGAGACCCTTTTCTAGAGTGAGTGCTTCTTTTTTTAGGTGTGGGACTCAAAGGTAACGTTACAAACCTATTTTATATTCACGTAAAAATTCGGCTAGCGTTTTAATCCTAAATATATAACCCATTTATATAACTGCTAATTTTAACAATATAGCAAATCCAATTTGACTTTAATCGGCAGTTCCCGGGTTTGATGACGCGAGTTGGACAAAAACGTTACTGTTTGTTTATGGAGATTTTTTTAGAGTTGTCAATATTATAAACACGAAATAAAAAAAACAACGGAATTGGCAAGTACAAACATTTGTATCAGGACCGCGATCGCCACACTCACACATAACATAAGCATTATTGCATGTAAACTACTAATGCAAACATTGTTTCATTGGTCGTTTTCATTTTAAACAACAATAATCCGAAACACACAAACAGAACATTTAAAAATATACCAAACTGCGTTACAATAAATTTTATTTTGCTACAAAAAAAAAGAGTACGTCCTTTTGTAGTCTATTCAAAATAGACTCATCTATTTGTACAATAGTGAAACTTAAGATCGTAATAGTTTCGCTATTCTACAATAGATGGCAGCATTGATTTTTCCGTAGTTTTCAGTTGATCATATTTGAGTAGAGAACTTTCTAGAACGATATACGTAATGACTGTCATTACGTATATCTTTCTAGAAAAATTAGGTCAACCTAAAATGAACTTTATATGTAAGGTGTACGGCTGATTTTAGCTTGACTTTCTATTATATCATTAGAGATTATATTAAATCAGGAATTTAATTAAAATAAAATGAAAATTGTACTTTCGAATGATATGAAATATCTCCATTTTTAATCATCTGTATTCTACTATCATTTCCGCATTCAAGGATGGCACAATACGGCATAATTCAGTGTATAATAGATATTCGCACGACGACTATCTCCTAATGATATGGTAAGTATCACTAAGGCAATTTAGAGTAAAAGCGCATAATAGTGACGCACGCGGCACGCCCACTCTTCACTTCTTCTTGTTTTCTTTATTTCGTGATTATAAATATGAATGTTATCTGGAATTGATGTACTCAATTAATTAGTATAATCGTATTCTTAGTGTAATCATATTCAATTAATTATAAATCGATCAAAGCAAAGGAGAATTTCGCGACACTAAATAAACAACACGTAGCTCAGTCGAAAGAGGTTTTCCTAATCTGAAGATCAAGAGATTTTCCTGTTTATGACATATTGCATTACGTTGTTACGTAGTTTCGTAAGTGAGCAATTAGTATTTTCATAACAGGTAACAGATAGTGTAATACTGTTGTGTGTTGTCAGAGTGGGCGGGTTGCGAGTACGCGCTGGACGCGGTGGGGGAGGTGGAGACGTGGAGCGCGCTGGGCAGCAGCCGCAGCGAGCCGCTGCGCGCCACCGCCACTCGCGCCCCGCCCGCGCCGCCGCCGCGCGCCTCCTCCGTCGACAGCGAGCGGCTCGCGCCCGCACCCGCGCCCGCACCCGCTACCGCGCCCTCGCGACCACAGGTACAAAACTCCGTTTCAGCCAAAACACGAAAGTGACAAGCATTGACGCAGAAAACTTGATTTAAACGTTTTATTTGTAAATGGACGTTTTGTTTATAAATCAAAATTCAAAAAGAATTAACGACTTATTTACGTTTTAGGTTCCGCCACCTGAACCACCAAAATCGAGGTCACCAAGCATCAATCACATGCTACAAGATACAATAGAAGAAAACGTATCAGAATACAACTGGAAGATGGAAAGGGAAGAATCACGCACTACACCAAAACACACTACTGAATATTCTAGAAAAATATCCCATGACATTTTGTCCCGAGACTCTGCGTTGAATGAACGATATTTCGAACAAACTTCAGATAAAGTGCGGAGTAGATCGCTTGACAATTTGTTAGGTGATAATCCTGTTCCACCGCCAACAAAACTTTTAGATCTTGGATTGTCACATTCCCGCCTAAATGATCGTTATCATTCAGTGGAGAGGCTTGGTGGGGCTCCGAGTGTAGCGAGCAGTAAAGGTGGTATGGAAGGCGAATATGGCACTGGATCTCGGGTGGTTTCTTCCCGATACATCAAGTCTCAGTACACTGGAAAACGGGCACCCGCAGGCTCACAGTCAAGTCGCGCATATATCGAAAAGAGCTCAGAGTTTGGAGGCGTGAGGTAAGCGTCTCAATGTTTTACTATATTTCACATTCTCATGATCTTTTTTTGGATTCCACGAGAAGTATACTATTATTATTACTGAAAATCAGGATGTTCTGAATGTGTAGGTCAAGTTTTATTTGCATTAATCTAACTAATATTATAAATCTCAAAGTGTAGTTGCTGAAGTATAGATGTCGTTGAAATAAATTTATATATTATAACGTGGTACAGTACTTGATGTACAAGCAATGTTGTATCTATCACATTTTATTGTAAATATACAATGATAACGAAATGTATTAATTACAGATCATCTGCTATGTCAGACACATCCGAAGCCCCGAGCCTGGCATCTCACGTGCGGCGAGTCCGTGTGCCGAGCCAGGCGTCTGATGTAGACCAGTTCCTCGACGACTTGTTCTCACCTGTACTCGATCCCAATATCGATGAACTCTCAGATGCGCGATCGCTTGCAGCTAGCATTAAAGGAGGAAAAGAATACAACAATTTCATAGATGACTTACTTACTTGTTCTTATAATGAACAGATAGATGCTCTTAGTAATCCCCAGTCAATGATAAGATTAATTAAAGGAGGTGGTAAAGAAGAAAAAGACCAAACTAGCAGAAAGGAATCTAATGTGGACTCAGTGGATGACTACATCACGAATCTATTCGATCCAATATTTATGAATGATAGTTTAAAACGACTTACAGACGGCGAGAAACTTTCTGGGGCCATAAAAGGTGGTGGAGTTACGCCTAGATCAGCGTCTGCTGGAACATCCGCTTTAAGTTTTGGTACAATGGCTATGCCGGCTACGATGCCCACGATGCCAGCTACACCGGAAGCTTTAGCCGCGGCTTTAGGATTACATCTGCCCCCTCCTGGTACGGTAGATATTAATGCGTATCATCAGAATTTACAACGCGCTTTTCTGCAAAACGCAATGGCCCAGAATCTTCAGATACAACAACAACTGTTAGCCCAAAATCAAGCCTTGCAAACTCTACTCGCTGGACAGGTTGTGGAATCAGAATCGGCACCAACCTCACCTGTGCGGTCCTCGACTGTTGTCCACGCTCAGGTACATTCTCCTCCAAGAAATTCGGTTAAAACGAGACGAGAGTCCAATGAAAGTTCCGCTGGAGCACCTCCACCGCCACCCCCGCCGATGCCACCACCCTTACACGCCATGGACCCTTCGGAAATAAGAGGATTTATTGACCCTTATGGCCGGGCAAAAACGGTCCGCATTGGCAAATGGCGTTGGCCACCGCCCAAAGATGCAGTGGGACAAGAAACGGCACAAGACTTTACTAAATTTAAAATGAGACAAATCCAGCGGAGGCACACGCCTCAAGCACAAACGAACGGTGTAGAACATGAAGCACCTAGAGGTCGCTCGAGATCGGAGGCTTCGCCGGGGATCGAATGGGAAGAATTCGAGGTGGATGGCCAGATTCCTCCACATAGAGAACCACCATCGCAAAGAACGGCCAGACGGAGCTTTGAAATCGGCGCTCAAAGACCATCACCCGGTAGTGTCGGAAAGTTAAAACTTAGTTCAGAAATGCGACAACGACTCGAAAGAGTCACTGCAAATCATTCCGTGAGGTCTTCTTCGTCGGCGACCGAAACTCCTCGCACTGTAAATAAATTGGAAGATACGCGTAAGCTGATGCTGGAGCGGCAGCTGGGGGGTGCGGGGCGGTGGGACGCGCCCCCTCCCCCGCTGCCCCCCGCGCCGCCCGGGCCCGCGCCGCCCCCGCCGCTGGCGCCGCCCAGCCCGCCCGACCGCCCGGCGCCGCCGCCGCCCGCGCCTGACTCCACCTTCGCGCAACTGCGCCGCGACAGAGACACCTTCGGCGTCCATCAGAACAGAGAAGCGGACGAGCGCCATGCCTTCCTAGCGAACTGGAGTTCGCGACGCAAAGACGATAACGATTCAAATCAGGGTGAAGATTTAGCATCACGGTTCTTGACCGCTGACCGTCGTGATCGTAGAGTGAAAGATGATTGGGGAGACGAATCCGACATCCGAAGCTACGACGATAGAGGACAATTGGGTCATGACGAATGGGACTCGGAGTCAGGGATCGATAGACGCGATGAGCAAGGTTATTCAGGTAGGGAAGCATCGGAAATATATGAAATTCGTGCAACGAGAAGTGAAAGAAGGAAAGAGACTAATAATATCGAAGAAAATTTTGAACGTAAGCGATCTTCGAATATGTATGATGACTTCGAACGATATGATGGCCGGAAGAATTCTCGAGATATGTTAGTCGGTCGGTCGAGGGAGAGTCCACGATCGGAAGTAATGTTTCCTCCTGATAATAATGATACGCTGAAGAGAAACGATCGCCCGACTTTCAAGACTCACATGGCTCAGAAAGAAAGGGATAGAAAACTGGAGGCTGAGCGAAGACATTCCGTTTCCACGCACGCTACTGACAAAACGGAACATGTAGAACGTGAGTTTTTTTAAAGGAAATTTATGACACACGAGACAATATAAGACACTTAATTTTCAAAAGGCCCATTAAAAATAGATGATCAAATATTCACACAGTGTTCACTATCTATTACTAAATAACAATGTGATTATTCTATACTTTCCATCGTAGGCACTTGGTGAAATTCCATTGTTATTAGACACTTTTACTATTCCACTTGTACATAAATTTCACTTTTACGCAATTTTTTTTACACTTTTTTTTTTAATAGAGTCAATAATAATCAGTTAAGTATATTACATCCTGAAGATGCTTTAAAAAGTGAAACCGGTCGAATAATGTATTAAAAAATTGTGTAAAAGTGAAATTTATGTACAAATGGAATAGTAAAAGTGTCTAATAATCTAATAACAATGTGATTGCAGTGCATAAAACTTTTTAATTTTTACGAATGTTTTATAACACTTTTATTCCTTGAGACCTTTTATACATCGAAATAATTAATGAAATGTGATACGTATGTCATTTACAAAGCGCGCGCGTTTTTCTTTCTAACTTGAAGCTCAAAAGAACTTGGAGTTTTAATCAATGAAAAGAGAATTCAATCCGTAAATTATAACAAGAACTTTTTAATAAAAGAAATAAGCGAGTCTTACAGTAGTTGCATATGATGTGTAACATCTGGCATGTTATCCTATTATGAAATTGAGACAATATATATGTGAAGTCAATTTATTTCTCATATTTATTGGTCTAATATATTCTTAGCATAAAAATATGTGTTATTCTATAATAAGGCCTCGCGCAAAATCCGCAAACATTAATGTATACCTTTCGTGGTGAGCGAACTGTAGGCTAACATCTGTAGCTCTTATTAATCACAAATTATCAGGCTTGGGAATGTCTTATTGCTAAAATGTGTCCCTGTTGCTCCTAGCCCCTTTTGAAGAATAGACTATCTACTATTCTTCCAGGCAATTTGTAAAAAAAGGACCTACTCTCTATCTACAATAATAATTTGGTGAGATAAGTTTATGCCTCAAGGAGTAAATGTAATATGAAAAAATTTAAAACATAAAATATAGTCACATTGTTTATTCTTTGGTTAGACATATTGAACACACTCGCATATTTTAAGAAAGACTTTATATATGATAGCAAGCAATCAGATAGCTTTACTTATAGAAAAGAGATAACCATCGCCTATAGTCACCAAAGATGTTAATTGTCATCCGTATTGCATGATTATACTGCTACGGGCATAATTCACCTTATATCTACCTAACCTAACAAGCACTGACGCTATTACAGAGAGAATGGGTAAGGCGATTGAAATAAACCCACGAGATACGTTGCAGAGCTCTTACACCTAGTAAATTTGATTGTTTTTTTAATATTATTCTAACTTTTTTTTTATCATTTTCAACCGACGAAATAATGGAGGTTATCAGTTTGACATGTGTGTATGTAATGGTATGTAATATTGTTGGAATTGGATAATATTTGAGTAGATATGATGATCTATTTAAGCGTCCAAGCACGTGCACTAAATTTCATTTAAGTGTATATATATATTTTTTTGTCCATGAATTTCTCGGAAACTGAAAGGCATATCGAGATAAAATCAGGTGTATATGACAACTTAGGGAAAAGTCTAAATTTCATTAAAATCGGTACAGTAGTTTTTGAGATATGAGTATAGTTGATATTGAAATTCGGTGTAATTTTTGAAAGTACATTATTATTTCACTAGGCGACGTCCCAGCACCGGCCGCTCTACTGCCGTCTGACCTCACGTTTCTCACGTATGCGCGTGTTCCTTGGAAGATCAGAGTACGGAAGGAAGTTTTCACACCACTGGAAAACTATAACGATCCTGCTATTCTCGATTTATTATACGCACAAGTAAGTGGGATATCTATACTAATATTATAAAATTGTAGAGTTTGTTTGTTTGATTGTACGCGGTAATCTCGAAACTGAACCGATTTGAATAATTCTTTTTGAGTTGGATAGCTTGTTTATCCTTATATATCTTTATGTTTATCTTTTTGAGTTGTATAGGCTATATAACATCTTGCTACCATCAGTAGGATCAGAGTAAACACAGTCCGCGCGGACGAAGTCGCGGGCAACAGCTAGTATAAGATAAAATATGAACACGTTATTTCAATATCTCGAAGTTTTGTTAAATTTTTTGTTGATTTGTGAATTATAAGATTGTAGTAAACAAATGGCTCTGATGAAAGGTGATTATAATCGCCTTTAGATAACAATGACGTTAATAGAGCTTTGCTGTTTGTGTGACTTTTTATTCTTTTTTTTATTTCATACGATAGCATACAAGCAAATGGGTCTCCTGATGGAAAGAGTCAACCATCGCCTATAGACACCAAAGATGTTAATCACAGATAATTTAATGTTGCGTTGCTATCTTGTGGCGAGGTCTAATGCCACATGCGTAAGTTTACCGGCTACCTTACCCTCCAAACCTGATGCTATTGCGGTAGGAATAGGTAAGGCGTTGGTATCAGATTTCGTCGAGAAAATGCTGAACTCTACTACCTAGTAGCCACGATGGTAATGATTCGCATAGCTAATCGGTTGCATTTTACGACCTGCCTAGCAGAACAGCAGTTGGCCTATTCTTCAAAGAAGCCCGGGACCATCACAGGACTAATAAGAAATGTCACATACATTAGTTTACCGGCTGAAAAACATGATCACTCGACCAAACGCCACAATCCATTTCAAAAGGAACCTGCACTTACCTACACACAAAAAAAGGATCTTTACGCTCGTATCTCAGAAGAGGTAGACAGAGGTACAACAAGCACACCCACGATTAGCCAACAATGTGATAGGTGGCCAGCCTATCGCTAAGCGGGCACTTTTTCCAATCTGTAATTACGTAATTTAAAAACATAGATGTGACTGTGTTTTCTTTTCTTTCACTTATACTCAGTTTTATTTTTATCGTAGATTCTGTTTCACTGTCACTTTTTATAGAAATCATTATCAAAGAAGCAATTTTACCTTGCATTTATCCTTGTTTGTTTTGTTAAAATTTGTTTTAGTTAGTTTTAATCTCAAATATACACCATGCCTGCTGTTTTTATAACAAGTGATTTTTTTTAACAACCTGTATGGTTGGTTTTGCTGGAAGAAATCTCTTAAAGAGATAAGCACGCCATTGTACATATATTTTCTTTTTAAATAAGTATTGTTTTGTATTTCTGTGTGTACAAAAGAATATATAAAAAATTGTGTCAGAAAACTGAAAAAACACGAATCGAACCGGAGACCTCATGTAGTCAACTCCGACACCGGACCACTAGACCACATAGGCGATAATTGTAACAGGTCCTTTTAGGATCAGATCATGAAGTCTCAGGTTTGATCCCGGGTCAGGCAAAAATGTTATTGAGGTTTTTTCAAAGCTTTTCTCGAAAATCCAAAATCTCAGTAGCAGCTCGAAGTCTGGCAGGTGGTTTATAACACTCCGGTGTCTCGGATGAGCACGTTAGGCCATCAGTCCCGGCTATTGCTACAAATAGTCGATAATCGTTATCGTCTTTTCTAAAAGCACTTTGTTCCAAGTCACTCTCAAGTGGATAGTTGAAGTTAGGAAATACGGTTTTTAGTGCTTATGCTTTAAGATATCTTTTTTGTAGAAATGGAGACCTTAGTAAACCTACTAAAGGACCGCATTTTATCAAAATATAACTCAAAATATCAAAACAATAAGGGATCTTAATGCTTTCACGCTGTAATTTGCAAGTAAAACAGTTAACTTGCTTCGATACGGTACTTCTCACTGTCATCTGTCAAATTTTTGACTCATAGTTTTGGAATTTGTATGCCAACAACCAGAATACTTGAGTCGCTAGAGTTATCAATTCGCTAGATTTTTTACACATTGACTCATGGTAACGATTTTTGTTTGTCAAGTGACCGCCAGTGGCACTGCACAGTTTTTCATACAAAAGTTTGTCACCGTCGCTAGCGAGAACGATAGTTAAAAACTCATGGTAGCGATACGGGCCGGTAAAATGCGGCGATGGTGTTCACCACTCATCTCGCCAATCGACAAACCGGTGAATCGTAGTGAACCGAAAAGTCTATAAACGTTCCGTTTATTCTGCCTACCCTGCAAAGAGGCCGAACGTGATGATGCTTTTTAAGTAACGTTTTTATTGGCTTTCACCCTGTATGTAAATTTACTTATCTTTGACATTGCGCTTGATGTTTGCTAACGCAATAGAACCTGAAATAATGTTTTTTTAATACTTTATTCCATCTATTTATTTCCGCGTTACGCAAAATTACGTGATGATTTCACAAATGTATATTTTCGTGTTTTAACTTGGTTTTGAATGCACGTACCACATAGTACGCTACGTTATCTACAAGTACAAATAGATCTCGTTTAACTAGTATTTTTAAAAGGGGCTCAAATAAGACTGGTAATATTGGTATGCTCACGACAAACGAGATAGATGGTGAAGAATTTAGTAGATAGAGTTGGATACGTTTTTTTACGACACGCCGACTCGACTTATTTTTTAACCGTGCGTGGCCGCGTTTCCGATCCGGTAGTACTTTAAAAATGTTGACGCGTCAAAATAACTTGTAAAAAGATTTATTGAATAAAGTATTTATTTATTTAAACTCTTTATTGCACAAAATATACAACAGGCGAACTTAACGTCTAAAGACATTTTCTACCAGTTAACCTTGCACTTGTAGAAACATTGTAGTAACGGGTAGTGCACAAGAAAAGTCTTACGGAACAATTGCAAATAATTTTACACTAAACAAAGAGAATAATTACATTTATCTAAACCTACGGGCAGACCAATAAACATACAAATATTAATAAATTATATAAATTTTTATATAATAAATATAATAATCTCATAACTATTCATATAAAATGTACTTAAATAATCATAAAACATAATAATACGAATAAAATAGAATACTATAAAATATAAAATAGTAATATAATAGTGATAATAAATACTTACAATTGCAAAACTAAAAGTTAATTAAGAGTTATTTTGAATCTTTAACATATAATCATATATCCTAGATTTAAATATATTTACTGAGGAAGCTTGTTGAATATGCTTTGGGAGGCGGTTCCAGAGACGTATTGCTGTAAGTGTATAAGGATCCAAATAGCTTGCTGTGTTGTGCGCTGGGACCAAAAGGATATTAGTGTGTAAAGATCGCTGAATACGACCCTGGGTACATCAGATTTCTGATTTCTGAACCAACTTTAGACACAAGCATTTAATAAAATAGTGTAATAGGGATTTATTTTACAATGTAAACTAAAATAAATACATAAATATCATCGCGGCGATTTCATTGCGCGGATAGAGTTAACCGAAGCCACGCTACGGCCAATGTGCGCTTAGGTATTGGAGCCACCCCAACTCACTCCAGAAGTCCAAAAGACTTTAAGGGCTCTGAATTCCACCCCCCTCCCCTCCCCCCAATTTTCTCTAGTGTCCGAGAAACTGAGAGCCCTTAAATAAGTAGTTTTCTAATTAAATAGGAAGTACTTGAAGTAGAGTTTCTTAGTGAGATTGACAAGCTCCACATAATGGGCTGTTCTGGATTCCCAGCATGAACAATGGTTTGTACATTGGACCTTCTACTAGGCCCCACATTTTTGTCAGTTCAGTCAGTCTGTAGGGTTGATTTCGAGAAATACATGTTTAGTTTGTCCTCCATTCATTTAGCATTATTATTTTGTTTGACTTTTTTACTCGATTTATCGCTTTGATATTTGATAATTTTAATTCACCGAAGGATTATGGGCTATGGTCTTATTACTTCTACATAACCCCCCTCCTGTGCGAAATGATATATTGTTATGATTTCTTAGCCACCCTCTGTGACGCTCAGTCCTTTTCAAAGCGGCTTTGTTGTTAGTTTTATATATATCATAAGATAGAAAAACCGAGCAACTCTCGTTAAGCTGGCCTCAACATAAGCCGCCTTGTAGGCTTCTGGAAAGAGTTGGGATGTCGAATAATTCGGCCAGCTACGTACAATGGCGCAAGTGGCTAAGTGCGGATACAGCAATGGTTACAAAAAAGAAAATAAACAGAAGGCTCTACTGAAATAATCAGTGAAAAGATTTGACGCTATTGCCGCAGAAATAGATAAAATGTTAAGGTATCAAATCCAAATAAGATAATGTGCATCTCCACTACCTAGTAGTCTCGATGGTAGTGATATGGCTGTCCTATCATTTGCTTTTTACAAACTGTCTAATTTTAAAAGGGGTCCAGGCAATCCCATCACGGGGCTCCCAGTGTTTGAAGTACTTCCCACCATTCATACACTAGTGTCCTTCGTGTGTAATATCCTCTTAGGGTTTTTAAAACAACTTGACTGTATGTGACAAATTTTATGGTCGTATTACACAGTTCTGGCAGCCTGCGTTAGACATTTGCTCTCTGCTTGAAATAAATTTTCCTTAATTACGGACAAGAAGTTTCACAGCTCCTGTGACTTGAGGCGTTGGTTTATATTCTTATTTAATTTATACCAGATCTCTCTTTGGGCTCTTCTTTTATTTGTATAGTGCATTGGCTGTGATCTCATTAATCTCGCGCAAAATTAAGTAGATTTTGTTCTGACAAGTTCTGTTTTTGACAGAGCCATGAATTTCTTCATTTTGTTTCACACCTGATAGCTTAACTTTTGGACCTGCCGTTGCTGCTTCTTGTTTTTCGTAGGATATTTTTTCTGTCCAAATTAAAATAAATTCTAAATAAATTAAATTTGTGAACAGATAATAAACGATATAAGTTCGAGCACGCCATCGCTGCGTATATCGGCGGCGGAGCGGCGCGCGGGCGCCGCGTGGATGCGGTCGGTGTCGGGCCCCGTGCGCGCCGCCACCAAGCGGCAGGCGGTGGAGATGGCCAGGGAGTGGCCCTTCTACTTCGCGAGGCTCTTCGCCGCCAAACTGCCACCTGGAGAAAACGCAGTGTTAGCAGTCTCGCATAGCGCTGTTACCATCGGTGTTAAAGGTGAGACTTAGACATGGCAGCATTTTAGTAGTGAATACTTCTTTATGTGCGCTGACCACTTTATATTCTGGGTATCGAATGAGGCTAAACCATCACGCTCGGCTATGTAACGCTTGTTCGGATAAAGTCGTTTCGAGTAGACTAGGCAGGCAGCAAAACTGTCTGTTCATCGTGTCTTTGCTATACTGTAGACGAGGCAGCAAAAATGGCTATTCATCGCGTCTTTGTCGTTTGGTGACTCTCACATTTATTATTACCTAGCTGACCCGCGCAGCTATAGTCGCGAGTAGAGGTAGCTCTTTTGTTTTTTCTGAATAAAAAGGACAATTGAAAATCGAGAAATAAAATAGTTTTATTCATCAAAACGATGATAATCTTTAGCTAAAATCCTTCCCTAAAACACGCTGAATATAATGGTGCAAGGTTCATATCAAATATTTAGCGATTTTTGCAATAATTCGTTTAGTAGGAGGTATCTGGCATAAAGACATAAGTTTATTGTTAAAAAACTAATTAAATATTCAGAAAGAATACTAAAGTCTTTAATATTGTTTATAATTTCGTCACACCTTAACGTCTGAAAAAGAAGAGAGGGCCAACGAAATGTGAGATTCAAAATTCTTAGGAGGGGTCAAAAGTTTTGTGTAATCAGTTACAATCAATAGAACAATATGCAGTTATTCAGTTGTATTACAATATTAATGTCAATGTAACTTTCTTTTTAAAAAACTTATGTGGATCAATGATGTTTGTAATCGGTAACTAAACTAATATTATAAAGAAGAAAGATTTTTGCTTGTAACGGATAAATTTAAAACTACTGGGTCGATTTTAAAAAATCTTTCACCACTATAAAGATACATTATCGCTGAGTACCATAGGCTACATTTTTCCCGACTAATCAAGAGGAAGCAATGTGTTTTTGAATCACGCGCATGAGGTCGCGCGGAGCACAGAAAACTAGAGACTAATAGAAGTCAATGTTTCATACAAGTAATATTCGAGCATAGCACACATAGACGCCACTCACGGACTCGATATCTCGGACTGGCGCGGAACAAACTGCACCGAAGTAGTCCGAGATATTGCGTCCGGGAGAGGTGTCGAAGTGTGCGTTGCTCGAATATTACTTTGTAACATTGACTTCTATTAGTCACCCGAATGCTGTGCAGCTATTTACAGAGGTTAACACTAGCTGGTAGTGTAGTATGATGTGCGTGCGCAGTAACGGGTGTGTGTGTCAGGGGCGACGGGCCTGTCGAGCCGGCGCACGCTGTCGCTGGGCGGGCTGCGCGCGGCCGCGCCGGCGCCGGGCACGCTGCAGCTGGCGCCGGCGCGCGGCGCGCCGCTCGCGCTGCACGTGCCGCTCGCGCACCACGCGCATGCACTCATCGCAGAGTTCGCGCTGCAGCACTCGCAGGTCAGTCCGTACTAATTACTATCTACACATCGGAATTCTCCCTGACACATCCCATATCAAGAACGGCTACGATATAAAATAGGCAATTGCCATTTCCGTCCCCCGCGCTGATGTCGTCGTGCCGGCTTATTGGCGGTTCTTATAGATCACCTTTTGCTCTCTCGTTTAAAATAAGTAAGTTTATATTAGTATAAACTTCGATTTGTTTTTTTTTTTGTTTTGTGCGGTAAATGTCCGTTAATAAAACATTTCCTATTCTTATTCTTAATGACTCATTATCGTCGAGTCCAAAAATAAATTGAACGTTTTATATATACATATGTAAAACCCTAAAGCAAATCCTTAACAGCATTTGACTTTATGAAATATTATTAACTTAATAAGTAAATATTGCAAGAACAGCGATGAGATTTTTAACAATTTCGCCAACCTATTGATTCGTGAATCATGGCAAACCGAAAAGTCTAGTGATGTTTGGTTGACTCTGCTTTACTCGCCAGGTTTAATGTCATATTATTTTTTTTTTATTTTATTTTAATAATATCAAGTTGATTCATTATTTGTATTCAGTAGTAGGTATTAACAACATAGCATGAATACTAGTCAAAAATTAATTAGGCATTTAAATAATTAATTATTTTTGAACCACAACATACTAATTATGGCTTAATATATTACGTGATTGGTAGATATTTCATTTAAATATGAATATATTCATTATTACGTCCACAAATAAACGACTGCCACAAACGAAACAGTTCTGTACAAATGCTTTTATTAATAAATTCCAATCATTTGTGTCAAAATGTTGTAACCTAAAATAACGTTGGAATTATGTATTGATATCATATTATCTAACTATTTCGCCGATTTCTATTTGAAGTATAAGGTGTTACAAAGAAGTAATAAAAGTGGTGTGCGTGTTGAAAGCCAGTTAAATACTGGCTCCTATTATTAAAGGATGAAGACATTAACAGAGAACCATCGCTCAACACTACGCTCGAAAGATCGTCATATGTCTACATAATAGCGGACCATCTATCTTCAAATCAATAAGCTCTTTAAAGCCCAATGAATGCTAAATGTACGAAAATAACGTATACTATATATAGTATATACTATAATAATGTATACTATATATAATATATACTATATATAATATATACTATATATATAATATATACTATAATAATATATGTATACTATACCTGTATCTTGATAACCCCTTGAGCGATTTGACAATTATGTTAGATTAATGTACTTGCGGACGAAGCTGCGCGGGTCATGGAGATGGTTAAAGATGGGGGGGCAAACATAGGATACTTTTAATTTTTCAAATATCAACCCCTAATGGGCTGAATTAGGGGATGAAAGTTTTTATGAAAAATCATATCGACGTAGGTAATCTACACACGGGCGAAGTTGCGTGAGTCAGTTAATATTAGAATTATCCTATGTCGGCTGAACAATAACTCTCTCTTCCGTCCGTCGCTCTATGTTGGCTAATCTGTATTAAATCCAAAGTCATAATAGAAATTAGTGGTATTAGCTAAACATAACACTAGCAACGAGCTAGTGTTATGTTTAACTAATACCACTAATTTCTAACTCACTAAAAAGATCTATTAACATACTTCTACCGGCGGAATATAAAATGATCTTAATGATATAAACGATCACTGTAGCGCGACGGAGCCGATGTTAGATGTAAGCTGAGAACGTTAACTCTATGGATGTAAAACTATAATAATTACACTACAGACCACTGTAGTTGTGCATTTAAAATTAGCCTCCTGTGATGTTGCTTGTCATCTCGAAATTAGAAAGATGTTTTAATTTATTAAATATTCTAAGTTTAGAATTTGCTTTAGTCATTTTTATCTAATCGCAAACAAGGAAATGTTTTTTAGGGTTCCGAAGTAAACTCGAAACCCTTATAGTTTCGCTATGTCTGTATGTTTTACTAGGTGGTAGAGTCCTACATTAGCTCACCCGGGTCTGGTACCACCGCCTTACCTATTCCTGCCGCAATAGCGTCAGTGTAAGTCACTGTCGTGTTTCGGTTTGGAGGGTAAGGTAGCCAGTAAACTTATGCATGTGACATTAGACCTCGCCACAAGGCAGCATCGCACCATTAATATCTTTAGTGTCTATCGGCGATAGTTGAATCTTTCCATCAGGAGACCCATCTGCTTGTTTGCTATTTTATGTTATAAAAAAAATGTCCGCCCGTTCGTCCTTCCGCACAATTGCTCAGAGATCCTTATTACTAGAAAGCTATAATTTGGAACGAATATACATATTAGTCAGGTCACCAAAGTGGTAACATAAAATCTTGAAAAATATTTTTTTTGGATAGCTCCCCTATATGTAAAGTGGGGATGTTAATTATTTTTCTCATGTACCGCATCATGAGGGGTATCGTTAGTTAGATTTTGACACCTTTGTAAAATATTAAGCTTTTAAATGCTAATTTTTGTTTGAGTCAAGTGTCCCCCTCTTTGCAGGCTAAACAGTTGGTTTTGGGGTTGTAAAATAAAATCATGGTAGTATTAAGTATAATAAAGTTTAAAGGAAAACTATCACGGCTTAGAAGACTTTACAAGTTTTTGAGTAATAATCGACCAACTTATAAAATGTACTTAGAAAAGTTTTTATAGGCGGTGAACCTGTGGTGCGGATATATATTTGTCATTGACATTGAATAACCTAAATGTTCATTGTGTGAAACAATAAAAAGCCTCTTCTTAGTTCACATTATTGTGATGGGCAACTTCGGAACTCTACATTGCGTGTGGCCCGACACGCACTTTACCAATTTTTTATATAAAGAAATAACTATCGCCTATAAACACTAACACTGTTATTTTTGCTTTGTTATCCGTGTGGCAGGAATGTAATCCTACATGTACTTAAAGGTATATCAGCTGCTTACCTTAATCTCCAAACTGGAACACGTTAGTGACAAACACTGACGTTATCACGACAGAAAACTTAGCAAAAGTTTACAAAACTCCACTATTTAGAAGTCGTCTTTTGCCCTTTACGAACTGCCTAAGAAGTAGGCTGATGGTTTATTCTTTGAAAGCGGCCCAGTCCAACACGGAAATCCATACTAATATTATAAATGCGAAAGTAACTCTCTCCGTCTGTCTCTCTCTTCTTCACGTCTAAACCACTGAACCTATTTGGATGAAATTTGGTACAAAGACAGTTTAAAACCCGAGTAAGGGCATAGGTTAGTTTTTATTCCACGCGGACGAAATCGCGGACACAGTCTCGATGAAATCTTGCAGTTGATAATAATCTTCAATTATTAAATTCACTCGTCAAATTTTAAGTTAATTAAATAAAGATTATTTTGTCTAAGTTTGACGTGATCCAGGGATAGAATATAATTTTAACTTTGATAAAGTATATTAGGATAGAAACGAAAAAATATATTAGGATATTTCTATGGAATAAAAGTTGGCTTAAGACCAAAACTTCGGATGCGGTTAGTCAGCAGCTTAATATATTATATGAAGCTTCGGTCACGACGTAAAACGTGCGTTGAGTACATAAACTGTTTTTTTTTAGAAATGAACTTAGATGTTTCGTATATGTATGATTGTTACTGCGAAACCAGGATTTTTATGCGAGCGGATTGCTGAGTCAGTTTGATTTTAATAGGTCTAGAGCCCGCTATAATGGTGAGTCCTGTGAGACAGATATTCGGCTTAGAGCAGTATCTTATCGATAAATGGGAGAGTATGTGGCATCAAATTTTCTGTTCGATATTATACACCTTTTGACCACGGTTTCCAATGACAATAAAGTGATGGACGAGTGTGTATAAACTGTGATAGCATAATCAAAATCCCCCCGCTCCGTTGGTCGAATGGTTAACGACACTGACTACGCAATCAACGGGGCTCGGGTTCGATCCCAACGGGGGCAAGCATTTGTGCATTTATATATGTATTTCTATGTATTATTGTCGTTGACTAACACCCATAACACAAGCAAATAATTTGCTTACTTTGGGGTTAGATCAGTAAGTGTAATTTGTCCCGTGAATATGTATTATTATAAAATCGGAAACTGTGTATTTCTATTTATGTTATGGGCGTAGGTGAAACTATAGCAAAAGTGGACGGACTAAAGTGCCGCTAGGGTTTCCTTACAGACCTTCGGAAAGTTTCTTCCATTCCTTATACTATTTTTGCTGCAGTGGCGTTGCAGAAGTCACATATAAGATTTGACGGTTTGAAGTATGACTTCATCTAGAATGCCTTTTGTACAATTTAAATATGCTGGATTAACTTATTTAACTAACTTAATTCATTATTTATCGTAAGATTAAGATAAATCTTCTAATACAGACACGTTGAAGTTAAAATTTCATCACATTTGCATTTTCGTATTACACAAGCAAGAACTTTATTCAAAAATATCCACTTTATAGCAGATGATAAAGTTTTTTATTCCATACGATATAATTTTGCATATTCTCGATTAAAAGATAAGAGAAAATTCTGTAGATGCAAAACTGAGTTTTATGTCTATTGCAATAAAAAAGTAAATTTGTTTAAAAATGTTAGTTAGGAGGTATTGTCACTTCAACGACGATATATGACAAATGAGTCTGCATAAGTAACCGTATAAATCAAATTTTCTACTTCCGAGACTTCTTATAACATTATGAAGTGTTAGTTTATGTGATATCACCTAAAAAGACAGTTTCATAATTAAATAGGTTTATGTAACTTAGGCTGTGGTTTGTTTAAGGTTGTGGTCAGGCAAATTAAAATATCCTAACTTGCTGTTCAAAATTATTTAGATAAATAAATATAAATAAATATCGATGGATAAATTACACGAATTGATATAACCCTAATGTAAGCAAATTATTTGCTTGAGTTATGAGTGTTAGTCAATGATACCAATACATAGAGAAATACATAAATAAATACTAAAATATATTTAATCCAAACCCGGGAGTACAAACATTTATACTCATCACACAAATGCTTGTCCCATCGGGGATCGAACCCGAGCCTCGTCGATTGCGTATTCAGGGTCGCTAACCACTCGACTAACGGGGCGGTTAAATAAAAAATAAAAATACATATATAAATACTGGAACCCCAAACCCAGAAATACAAACATTTATGTTCATCATACATCATCATACCTGTCCCTGTCGGGAATCGAATCCAAGCCCCGTTGATTACGTTGTCAGTGTCACTGACCACTCGAACAACGGACTAAATTTTAGAAGTAATCAATTATATGTCGCCGTGAAATTGTCAATACCGTTAGATTATAATCTACCTAGGGAGTTTATAATTTGTTTAGGTTAGGTTACCAGTTAAATTGTAATATCACTTAGCTAGATTATAATATATTATATAACGAAATTGCTCCCTAGGTAAATTATAATTTAACGGTATTGACAATTTCACGGCGACATATATATTGATTACTTCCAAAACCATCTTGTACAGTAAGACAGTTTGGGGATAAGGAATTCTAGGTAAGTTCAGGCCT
This sequence comes from Apodemia mormo, assembly GCA_036924255.1. NCBI lineage: Eukaryota > Metazoa > Arthropoda > Insecta > Lepidoptera > Riodinidae > Apodemia > Apodemia mormo. Next base: position 8,033,518 of record JAUPFN010000010.1, on the reverse strand, counting down.
TTTTTGAAAAATTAAGCCAGACGAGTGCACAAAAAGCGAACGATTGGCCAGAGTGAAATGAATCACTACCAACGTGGTGGTAGTGTCTGTAAAGTCTTGCCCGGGTTTGTTACCACCGCCTTAATTATTTTTGCCATAATCGCATCAGTGCAGAGTGCTCGTCACTGTCGTGTTTCATTTTACAGGGCATTGTGGCTGGTAAATTAATACATTTTCCGTTCACGGATATTTGAATTTAACGAATCATGTGCTGTTTGTTATTCTTTTCTATAAAAAAAATATTTGAACCAACGCGTCGGTTATACGTCGCGACGTAAACTTTTTACAACTAAAGTCAATGTAAAGCTATTATAGAATAGTGTTAAAAAATGAAAGTGTTGCTTTATTTAAAATTCATGAAAATTTCTTAAAATTCATAAAAGTAGTTGTAAGAAATTTCTAAAATTTACATACATAGATAGATTTCGGTCATCAAATCTTTAAAAAGTGCATAGCGCGGCGCACAGGTCCGGCGTATCATCTTATTTATAATGTTTGACAATCTTCTCATAAATTACGTAAAATATATGTGTAAAAATAATGTTAACTTGGTAAAATTGCAACAATTCGTGTATTAATGCTTTCGGGATTAGGACGATAAGCAGAAGGAATCAAATATCAATCAACGATCGATAATGTTATCCGTCCGTGAGTTTATGTGTGTGAACCATGTATACTTTGTGAATAACCTTTTCTTATACTATTGGATTGCTTGCGGACTATTAGGTTTCTATCCATAGTAGGTTACGTAATCTACTATGGATGGCAACCTACTATTAAAATCTTTGATGTCTATAGATGACGGATATCTCATTTCACGGTTCGGAGTGGATTTTACGGTTCGGGCTCCTTTGAAGTATAGATCAACTGCCGTACTGCCAGGCAGGTCGTAAAAGGCGCCCGTTTGGCTATACGTGTCACTACCATCGTGACTAGTAGGTGGTAGAGTTCCGCAACATCTCGCCCGAGTATTTGGTACCACCGCCTTACCTATTCCTGCCACAATTGAATGCTTGTCATTGTCGTGTTCCGGTTTGTAGGGTAAAGTAGCGGTAAACTTACGCATGTGCGTTACACCTCGTCACAAGATAACAATGCACCATTAACATTTTTTACGGCTTTAACGGCTAAACAGCTAAACCAGTTTTAATAAAATCTGAGAGTTCTTTTTCAAAATTAGTACCTATGCGGCTGAAACAGGAGATGATTTTTTTTATGAAAAACTATATCGATGACATGTTCATCTAGTAGCGGGCAAAGCTGCGCGGATCAGCTAGTCTTTACATCTCTACATCTTGTACACATACAAATAAATGAAATTGGAGTGTCTGTTTGTAATATTAAAATACCGCTTTTTACTAAATACATATAGATGTATACACGGTATTTATACCAGAACAAATTTTTTTACAATTTTTGTCTGTACGTCTGTCTGTTTCTTCCGGCTAATCTCTGAAACGGCTGGACCGATTTTGACGGGACTTTCACTGGTAGATAGCTAGATAAGGAGTACCTTAAGCTACTTTTATTTCAGTTTTTTCACGCGAAACTCATAATTGGCAATCTTTAATTGAATTGTTTTATTTTTTGCCAATTTTCTACTGTGTTTAATATTCTGTGTTATGAAAAAATTGACAGAACCTACGTAAGTTAAATATGAAATCGGAAAACTTGAAACAAAATTCCTTACATACCAATAAAACAGCGAGGTTTCAACATCTGGTGTGGATCTAGATTTTCCGCGGTCACCGTAACGGTCTGTACCGTTAGCGAGAAATTTATAACTCAACTCTTTAATAGGGGGATTCACATAATTGCTCGATATTATCAGACTTGTGCTACAATTATATTAAAATATTTTAATACAGCATTTATTACCACGGAGCGGGTTAATATATTTTATACTAGCTGCAGCGTGCAGCCCGCTGCATTATACAAGTTTTGGCGAATCCCGCGGGATCACCTAACTTTTCCGGGATAAAAAGTAGCCTATGTGCTATTCCAGGTTATCATCTAGGTACTCGTGTGCCAAATTTCATTCAAATCCATTCAGTAGTTTTTGCGTGATTGAGTAACAAACATCCATCCATACATCCAAACTTTCGCATTTATAATATTATAAAAAAAAAAGTATCTTCACGCCCGTATCCCCGAAGGGGTAGGCAGAGGTACAACAAGTGCACCCACGATTAGCCGAAGATACTTGGTCCCACAAATGTGATAGGTGACAAGCCTATCGCCAACCGGGCACTTTCCAATCCCGGGCAACTGGGACGACCTGGGAATCGAACCCGGGACCTCATGTGGTCAACGCCAACGTTGGACCACTAGACCACAGAGGATATATTATAATATAGAATATAGATTTAAATTAAATAATATATATATATATATATATATATATATATATATATATATATATATATATATATATTCCATCTAGGATTGCCCTCTGCTACTTCTCGATTAAAGGATTACTAACATCAAAAATACGGGTTTGAGATTTTTTTAAAGGAAGACACTTAAAGCTGTATTACTTTATATCGCCTCTGTGGTCTAGTGGTCCGGCGTTGGCATTGACCACATGAGGTCTCGGGTTCGATTTCCGAGTCGTGCAATTTAAAAAAAAAGTGTTTTTTTCAGTTTCCTGATAAAACCAAAGTTGCTCGGGATCGGAAAGTGGTTGGCGATAGCCTTGCCACCTGTCACATTGTGGGACCAAGTATCTTCGGCTAATCGTGGGCGCACGTAATTGTTTGCTTAATCTAAAAAGCAATCGCCAATTTCAGTTTAGTATTACGTACGTTTGTGTGTACATTAGATAAACATACCGGTATTTCACATAATCGTTTTGAAAGTCGGTTAAAAATTGATAGTTCGTTTTATGTAACACGTTTATTACATTACTGATTTGATTGAGGAAATGAATGCAAATCGTAACTAAATAGTAGTTTTGTAGATGGTGAGCTTCTGTAATATCGCTATTAAAACAACGCAATGATAGCAATACCTCATTAACATCTTTTGTATTTATAGGCGACTATCTGACCCGGCAAACGTTGTTTTGCTAAATATATTTATAACAGTATTTCTCTACTACATAATGGATGTTATCTATACATATAATAAAATCGTAGGAAAGTCAAAACTGTACATTGAATATTTTTTAAAAGAATACTTGGGGCGTGATCTACAATCGATATCGAAGCCAAAAATATAGTTTTTAGAATTTTTGTCTGTTTGTCTGTATGTCCGGGGTAAACTCAAAAAGTACTATATGGATTTACTTCAAATTTTGCATGAATATTACGAATAGGTCGGGTCAACATATAGGCTACATATTATCACGCTATCACCTACGGGGGAGGTGCTGTGCGGAGTAAACGTAGTCCGCGCGTACGAAGTCGCTGGTAACAGCTAGTTATACATATAAACCTTCCTCTTAAACCACTCTATCTATTTAAAAAACCGCATCAAAGTCCGTTGCGTAGTTTTAAAGATCTAAGCATACATAGGGACAGACAGGGGGAAAGCGACTTTGTTTTATACTATGTAGTGATGGTTATCTCTTTCTATCAGGAAAAAACCAGCCTAATTGCTATCATATGAAACAAAATAAATAAAAAGCTGGACCCGGTTATGCTTTGCTTATGCTTTGTTATAAGTAGTCACTCAAAAATGTTTAAAATTTCCCGTTTCCTTTGGAACTTCGGAATAAAAGTAAATAAAAATACTACCGCCCGGGTCTGGTAAGACCGCCTCGCCTATTCCTGCCGCAATAACGCCAGTGCTTGTCACTTCGTGTTCCAGTTTGGAGGGTTAGATAGTTGGTAAATTATGCATGTGGTATTAAAACCCCACCACATGAATGTTGTTAATGGTGCGTTGCTACCGCACCATTAACATCTTTGGTGTCTATCTAGGTGATGGTTGTCTCTCTCATATCAGGAAAGAACCATATAGATTTGAACATTAAATTACTGCTATAAAATAACGCCGCTTTAAGTGTCTTATATTGGTGATTCAATAAATAAATAGTGTCTGTAAAGAAATTCCAAATTAGTTAATTATTGTTTAAAGTTTATTGTAAGTGGGTCGTCTTGCGTACTTAGATATGGTTAAGTTACGTCATTAGAAAAATATATTAATAAGTTTCCAGTGAAAGTACGTTTCAATTATCAAGCGTCGCAATGCTGGCTTCATGGCTTATAAGTTATAGCTGTTGGGGCTCACTGTAATTAATGGTAACGATGCTTTTTATATGTGCTCATTTCATTGTAATACGATGTGGAAACCGGGGTTCTAGAAACTTTACAACTAGGTGTTCAGTTGAATTTTACACATTTACTCTTTGTTCTTTTCTTTTTAATTTCGTAGTTAATAACTTTTTGTAAACGTTTCCCCCCTTGTTAACCTGAGTCCCCTTTGAAGGATATACGTCAGCCATTCTGCCCGGCAGTTTGTAAAAGGCGAACGATTGGATATACGAGTCACTACCAGCGTGACTACCTATTAAGTGATAGAGTTCGGCAACGTTTCGTCCGGGTGTTTTTTTTTTTGGTGCCACCGCTTTACCAATATTTTTATATGCATATATTTTAAGAAATAAGTACTGAGATCGTTGTGTGAAAATATTTACAAGTCTAAATATTATATTAATAATATCTGGTTGACCGAATTTACTCGGTTTTTCACATACCCATCTTGGGAACCGAGCTTTTCTTGGACCTGAAACCTTGATAAATCGATTCCTTGACCCGAAAAATCCCTAATTTGTAACTTTCATGAAAATGTTGGAGCCGATTCCGAGATTCCAATTATATATATACAAGAATTGCTCGTTTAAAGGTATTAAAGATAACAAGCAAAAAATTTGTACATATTTTTAAAACAATAACACGAACGGTGGAGTATAAAATTTGGCATAGTTACTCGTAAAATTGATATTATGGAGGACTGCAGAAATACATTAAATTAAGAAAAATAAACATTACACACACTACTTTCATGTGATGTACATGATAATATACACACATGTACACTATTTTCTTTACGGCTAAAGTCTCTTGTCATTCTGATAAGAGATTTTATTGTTTAGTCTATGGGCGAATTTGACTATAGGGCAATAGTTCGTAGACATAAAAATGTAGTCAGTCAAAAGTTGACCGACATCTATATAAATAATATGATAGAGTTTTGCCACTACTCTCGAATCACACAATATCTGCTGTATAAATTTAGATAAATTTTGTGTCCGCCAAATTTCTTAGATATTTTATTCTTATCTTAATAAAATTAGCATGATATCTTCATTCAATATAAAGTTACTAAATTTATTTAATACTGTGCTTTTGTAAGCTCTACGCATTTAATCATGTGTGTCGACGTAAAAACTCAGACGAAGTGGCTGGTATTGGCTAGTTTTATAGCCTAGCCACACTGTTGGAAATAAGCTTCCAACACGGGTGACTTGGTGGGAGGCTTGTGGAGTTCAGATGAATTTTTGTTGCAAACAAGTGTTTACACTGTTGTAAACCGCCGGTGGGGACCCATGTGGAGGGCTTGTTTCCAACAGTGTGGCTCGGCTTTTACATATACAAAAATCTACGTACAATCAAAAAATTCCGTTTTTCAAGTCCGTTTAAAAATTATTATACGTTATATAAAAGTTCAGTCGAATAGAACTAGTGTAGCGCAGTGACCCAAAATGAGTCTTGGCCTCCGACAACAAGATTTTCCATTTAAGTCTATTTTATACCTACCATTTCCCGCTAGTTATCGGTGTGAAGGGTCCGCAGGCTTTCGCAGACTTCATCAATCTAATTGAACAGGAATGCACTAATTAGATAACTTTATTTTATATAAATAAATAAATATTCACGGAACAAATTACACTTACTGATCTAACCCCAAAGTAAGCAAATTATTTGCTTGTGTTATGGCTGTTAGTCAATGATACTAATACATAGAAATACATACATAAATACCAGAATATATTTAATAAACACCCAAACCCTGATATACAAACATTTATGCTCAACACACAAATACTTGTCTCCGTTGGGGATTGAACCCGAGCCCCGTTGATTGCGTAGTCAGGATCGCTACCCACTCGACCAACGGGGTGGTCATAAATAAATTATTTTAATTACGGGTCAGCCAATCTATAAATAAACAAAACAACGAAAGGTCGCAAGCGTATCAACAAGTTGTTTTTGTATGGAGCGCTACCTTTGAACAAGTTGAAGTTCGGCACGCGCGCAGTAAGACAGTGACCGCGCGCCCGCGCGCACCATGCAGCGGCCGCGCTTATCCGTAGCCATGCGCGACAATTGGCTTCACCTGCAACGCGTTTATGGCCTAGAGCCAGATTCGGACGACTTTGTGCCCCCAAGGCGAGCTCCTAGCCTAGACTCGCTGATAAACTCCTCCGAAGGACCCCCTTCAAGTGGCGATGCTTCAGCCCCTGAAGACTCCGACTCTGGGGCTGATACACGCGATACGGAAACTCACAAAAGAAGCGAAAGGAAAAAGTGCCCTCAAAGTTTTTCATCGTCATCTAGTGGTCATATGGAAACGATACACGAGGAAACGTCCGAACCTAAAGTGTCTGTGCGAGAAATTCTCGCGAGATTCGAGAATTTGACGGATAAGACTGATATTGTACAGGTACTGGTTTTATCACATTTTTAATAGTTTATTTTTTTTTGTATACAACACGTGTAACTTTTTGTTATACAAACACATAATTCAGATTTTGATTGAAGTGACTTAGCTTCTGAGGTGTTTTTTTAAACTAAGTCCGATTTGATGATGACATGTCTGAGTAAACGAAACAAATCCTTAAAAATTAATATTAGTAAAATTCGTAATCTATACATATAATAAAATCGTAGGAAAGTCAAAACTGTATATTGAATATTTTTTTTAAAAGAATACTTGGGGCGTGATCTACAATCGATATCGAAGCCAAAAATACAGTTTTTAGAATTTTTGTCTGTTTGTCTGTTTATCTGTTTGTCTGTATGTATGTCCAGGGTAAACTCAAAAAGTACTGCATGGATTTACTTCAAATTTTGCATGAATATTACTAACAGATCGGGTCAACATATAAGCTACATATTATCACGCTATCACCTAGCGGGGAGGTGCTGTGCGGAGTAAACGAAGTCCGCGCGGACGAAGTCGCTGGCAACGGCTAGTTCAAAATAAGTGAATATTTGCAAAGAGGTTAGAAAACAAACGACGAATTGATTTTGAATTTATTGTTCACAAATAAATAATTACATTTATTTAAAACAAACGTACAATGAGTAAACTTATTTATAATAAAAGAGAAGAACTTAAAGAAGTGAAAACACAGTTAGTTACTGTTACATTAAAACAGTTTACATCATAAAGATAGATTGGAATATAACTCATTAAGCTACAGATACATATTATAATCTATTAACAATTTACTTACCGACTAATTAGTTGTAGTGAAAATGCTGTTTGTATGTTGTAACTTTGTTTTAGTTACAACATACATACGCTCGTATAATTTACGTAAACGAAATTCTTTTGACGTCAAAATGTAGACATAAATGTCCTTTATCTATTATCTATTATTATTATATTATATTATACACTAGCTGTTGCCCGCGACTTCGTTCGCGCGGACTTCGCACAGCTCCGCACAGCTCCTCCCCGTAGGTGATAGCGTGATAATATGTAGCCTATATGTTGACCCGACCTGTTAGTAATACATAAATATTTGAAGTAAATCCATGCAGTACTTTTTAAGTTTACCCCGGACATACATTGACTTTCCTATGATTTTATTATATGTATATAGATATATATAGTAGATATAATAAAATCGTAGGAAAGTCAATGTATGTCCGGGGTAAACTCAAAAAGTACTGCATGGATTTACTTCACATTTTGCATGAATATTACTAACAGGTCGGGTCAGCATATAGGCTACATATTATCACGCTATCACCTACGGGGGAGGAGCTGTGCGGAGTAAACGAAGTCCGCGTGAACGAAGTCGCAGGCAATAGCTAGTATAAAGGAAAAATTTTACACCGATAAAAATACGCAAAAAGAAAATAAATATGGCAGATTACTAAATATTTTTTTCATAAAATGTTATTATCTTTGACTGCATGGCCTCATAAGCCTTAGTCATTAGAAATAGTGTGAGGTTTTATTCCGATTACATCCAGCATAAATAAAAAACAAAAAAGCACAAATAAAACACCGAGTTAGTCCTAGCCCGCTTTAAAAATAGACCATTTGTCATTCTGCCACACGGTTCGTAAAAAGCAAACGATTGGCCGAACGTCCACCGTCTTGACTAGGTGGTATAGGTCTGCAACGTGTTGCACAGGCTTGGCACCACAGCAGTACTCGAGTAAGATAGCCGGAAAACTTATGAATGTAGTGCATTACCATCATCCAGATATAAACGCACCATCTTTGGTATCTATAAGCGGTCGTTTTTTCCATCTTGAGGGCCACGTAAACTTGAGCTTATTTGCTTAGTTGCCGTCTTAAAACATTACTAGATCACCTGTGGCCGAAATTCAACCATAGAGTAAACAATGAAATCTCTTTTAAGTTTGAGAACTGAACTTAGCCGTAAAGAAAATAGTAATCATGTGCGTGTATATTATCATCTACTAGCTGACCCGGCAAACGTTGTTTTGCTAAATATATTTATAACAGTATTTTCTACTATATGATGGATGTTATAATACACATTAACCTTCCTCTTGAATCACTCTATCTATTAAAAAAACCGAATCAAAATCCGTTGCGTAGTTTTAAAGATCTACGAATACATAGATACACATACACCCTATGTTCCGCTGTCTGCAGCGAAAAGCTACTTTGTTTTATACTATGTAGTGATGTCATATGAATGTAGCGTTTATGTTTATTTTTATTAATTTCATGTATTTTCAACGCATTTTATTTAATAACATCAATTTCCAATGTAAACTTTAACTGCGCCAATATTATGTAGATTGACACAGATATGTAAAAGAATATGTGTTACATTAAAGTAATATCTGGAATCTATATTATCTATATTTCTATATTAATATTATAAATGTGAAAGTTTGGATGTTTGGATGGATGTTTGTTACTCAATCACGCAAAAAATACTGAACTGATTTGAATGAAATTTGGCACACAGGTAGATGATGACCTGGAATAGCACATAGGCCACTTTTTATCCCGGAGAAAATAGATGATCCCGCGGGATTCGCCAAAAACTTTTATAATGCCGCGGGCTCCACGCTGCAGTTAGTATATTATATAAATATTAATTATAGATACAGGGCTCTGTCGCGGCGCATCAAAAAACTATTTTAAAATAATAGTTTATTTAAACGATGCGGCAGACATTTTTATTTACATAGTTATTTTACATTTACATATTTTGAAATTTAATTCACTTTAAAGTGTATTAAATGGTAAACTATGTAAATATAACATTCAATCAAGTTATTTAGAAAGTGATGAACAATGAACGGCTCAGCTTAGATTTCTTCTGACTTATGAAAGGCTTCTTTGACTTAATGATTGATTAAATACTAATAAACAATAAACTGGGCCACAAGTTCCATTTGTTTTATTAGATAACTATTTGCATATAATGCTCGTAGTTTATGGCTTATGCTTTTAGTTTACCTAATGATATAGTTTGGCGATAGTTTCTCTACATCAGGTGTTTTCAACCTTTTGGTATTACCGGCATATTTTTCATTGGATATGTTTAATGGCACAACGGTAAAAAAGTAGCTTAGTAACCAAGTGTACTACTAGGCGGTATTGCTCACTTTTTTTTTGCTCATGCTTTCAATTCGATTTTTAATTCGCGATACACTTGAAAACAATTTGTAAACACTTGATAACATACCAGAATGCCGCAGCGCACCGATTGCAATTCAGTGCTCTACATAAACATATGTATATTAATTGAATGGCGCCCGTTTTGTTAGTCTGGGCACTTTTGAAATATAAAACATCTCCCTTTTTGCTAGGCAGATCAATGAAGACGAACGAATAGCCAAATATGTCGCTACCATTACTGATTGTATGGTACACACCACCTTACTTACCGCGCCGCCTTGATGACTCCAGTACTATTCACAATTGTATTCGAGTGTGGAGGGTAAGGTTACTTGTAAACTTATGACAAACGGCAATGCAGTATTAAAATCCTGTTTATAGGAGTTGGTCATTTCTTTCCAACAAGAAAACCATATCCTTGTTTGCTGTCCTATAATATAAAAAATTATATTTTAAACACCAATCCATAAAAGAGGTGTTGTAAGTTTGACCACTAAGTATGTGGTCTGTCTGTGTCTGTAGCACTGTCGGCCGATTTCCGAAACGCAAATCAATTTTAACACTCAATTAATCTATGTTTAACATAATTTTTACAAGCAAATAATCAAACACAGATTAATTGCTTGTTAAAGTTAATTTGCATTTCGAAAACAGGCCGTGTAGCTCTTAAACGTGTGAAACGTTTTTTTATAACTACCATATTTCGATATCCAGTCCGTGAGGATGGCACTCTTGTGCCACAGGTATTGCTATACCTATTTCAAACAACAGGCTCTTCCTAGGAACGGCTTAGAAATAACGCACTCCTATTTGATTTTTTTAGAATAAATACATTAAGACCTTTTGTAGTGAGACAAATAAATGATTTATTCGTTTGGATTTGAGAACTCGTTTTTTTTAACGAGGATTCTTAGACATTTATCAAAATTTAAAAAAAAGATTTAAGTAACTGGTAGAGGCCTCATTGATACGCAATTTGACATTCTGTTGCTTCAATAATATTGCAATTACATGGTAACTTGGAACTGAAGCTGAAAAGTATTCTTATTCGTAGATCATCAGCCTTATAGCATAGCCAATATAAACACTACATTCATGTGATATATATGATAATATACACACATGTATACTATTACCCGTACAGCTAAACGGCGGCAAACTTAAAAGAGATTTTACTATTTAGTCTATGGTCAAATTTCGACCACAAGCCGATTCGCTAGTAACATTAAAAACAACAATAATTGTAGAGCTTATATTATACGTAGCTATCGTGTTTTTTTTCTTTTGTCTTATTGATTTTTCGGAATTCTAACAATATAAAGCTAACTTCTAATTAACATATATAATTAAAGATTTAATTATATGTGTTCCTTATGTTAATATATAATTAAAGTGTTAATTAAAGATAAAAGACATTAAAAATAGCTAATTTTTAAAGCTTAAGACTCATTTAATTTTGTAACGTTTATGGTGAGTGCTTTAATAATTATTCAAACATATTTTCGGTCGGTTTTCGAAACGCAAATTAATTTTAACAAACAATTAATCTGTGTTTAACAGATCATTTGCTTGTAAAAATTATGCTAAATACAGATTAATTGCTTGTTAACATTGATTTGCGTTTGGGAAACCGGCCGTTTATCTTGTGCACTGCCTTTATTATTATATGCGGTTTAATCAGCAACTCGATCATCTTAACTGTCGTACGGTTCTTTATAATGTAACAATCTAATATTGCCGAGTCAGCGTACGTGCTTATTTTCCTTGCGTGAATCTTTGTAGTTGCGCTTGGATATTGTTCTGAAAAACATAAAGTAATTGAAAGTATTTCCTTGTAGTTTTTGCAACGTTCATATTTTTTACTAGCTGTTGCCAACGACTTCGTCCGCGCGGACTTCGTTTACTCCGCACAGCCTCCCCCCCGTATGTGATAGCGTGATAATATGTAGCCAATATGTTGACCCGACCTATTCGTAATATTCATGCAAAATTTAAAGTAAATCCATGCAGTACTTTTTGAGTTTACCTCGGACATACATACAGACAAACAGACAAAAATTCTAAAAACTATATTTTTGGCTTCAATATCGATTGCAGATCACGCCCCAAGTATTCTTTAAAAAAATATTTAATATACAGTTTTGACTTTCCTACGATTTTATTATATGTATAGAATAGATTGGGAAAAACAAATTCTATGTAAACATATTTATGAAGCTACATTTTATTTATATTTGAATACTAGCTGCACCGTGCTGCACACTGCATTACAAAAGTTTTATTAGAATCCCGCGGGATCATCTTTCCGGCATAAAATCTGTTGTGTAATTTTTGCGTCATTGAATAACAAACATCTACCCATTCAAACATCCCAACTTTCGCATTTATAATATTAATATACATATAGATTGTTGGCTGTTAAAATACTGAAAGTACATATTGTAGGACACGAGAGTTAATGATCATAACATGTGAAGTATAATCACGTCCAGAGTGCTAAGTGTGAGTTTTTCTTTTCGCATTCGATCGTGAGCGGGTTTGGAGTTTATTAGGAATTTGTATGTGATTTGTACAGCGCCACCTAGTGGTAAACGTGAGAAACCAGTTTACCACTAGGTGGCGCTGTACAAATCACATACAAATTCCTAGTAAACTCGAAACGCGCTCACGATCGAATGCGAAAAGAAAAACTCACACTTAGCCCTGGGTTCCCTTAGTAGGCAGAGTAAACCGAACGATCTGATATTTCTGGCGATTATCGAATATTTCTAGCTATATCTGGGACCTACGGCTTTACGTGCTAATTAAAGGCATGGGAGTGGTAGTATACCACCCACCAGACTCGAAGCTGCTATTGAGATTTTGGATTTTTGGGAAAATCCTCGAAAAAACCTCAATAACATTTTTGCCCGACCCGGGGATCAAACACGCGACCTCATGATCTGAGCCGAATAGGCTTTGAATGATAAAATGTTTAATTCATCATAATATTCATGCTTAACACGATAAACAAAAATCAAAGCAAAAACCTAAGTTCAAAAGTATGTACATACACTTCTCGTAAATTCTAATATTATTGAATTGTTTTTATAAATGCCAAGTTTCATGTTTTGTCGTTTAAATACTTTGCATGTCAAGGTAGTATTGTTTAGATACGACCTTGGCTTTGTTAATTGTACATCACGACTATATTATTATGTCATCATATAATAGTCGTTTTATTCTTTATTTACAAGTACATAATATAGCTCACGATTAATATTATATTAAAACGGTAGGTAGTGTTTTGAAAAAAAAACTGCGGAATAATTAACACCTGACCAAATAATATGAAATGAATTAAATAAATAATGCCATGGATTGCATAATTTATTAAATTGATTCAATGCTTAAAAGTAATTTTTATTTTTTTAGAGGTTAATTAGTTTTTGCTAAGCGTGCGATTCGTATTTTTTTATAAATTACTAGCTGACCCGGCAAACGCTGTTCTGCCTTTTTAACTACTCTTATTTTTTTTCTATATTTTCTCACCCTTTAAACCTTCCCTGGACTTTAGAAATTAATTCAAAACCAAAATTAGCCAAATCGGTTCAGCCGTTCTCGAGTTTTAGCGAGACTAACGAACAGCAATTGATATATATATATATATATATATATATATATATATATATATATATATATATTTATATAGGGTGTTTTTATATTATATAGTTTAAAACACAGGCAGGTTGCTCTATTTGTGGAAAGAGATAATCATCGCCTATAGACGATGATTAAATTTTATATATATAAAAACTAATAATAAATTAAATAATATAAAAACACCCTATATAAATAACCTATATATATATATATATATATATATATATATATATATATATATATATATATATATATTATATATATATGTATATATATATATATATATATATATATATATATATATATATATATATATATATATATAGGTTATTTATATAGGGTGTTTTTATATTATATAGTTTAAAACACAGGCAGGTTGCTCTATTTGTGGAAAAGATAATCATCGCCTATAGACATTAAACATGTTAATAGTGTATTTTCCATATACCTAGTCTTTCCACTGGTTTAGTTTCCACGGGAATACCACGAGTAATCATTTACGCACTGAAGCTATTGCTGCAGGAATAGATAATGTGGTGCGGTGGTATTTCTTGGGTAATCCGTGCCATAACTCTACCACCTTTTTTAATTTTTAAATGAGAAAATGTATGCAATGTATTGATAAATTACTGTCGATGTATGAATAATAATTTAGACGAAATATGTACCTAGGTGTTGTCACGTATTAGGTAGCGTCAAAGCGACTTATTTACAAATATCAATAACTGTTGATGTTGCTCTTACGAAATCTGTGTTATCGTAACATCTTGCGAGAAGACTTTCCAATCACAACGCGACCGTCACTCGGCACTCGGAAATCTTTTGCATACTTGTTGACCTTTCCTAGAGTTATAAGTACGCTTTAGATTCTATGATTCTATACATTTTAGTAGACCTAACACTTAACAGTGACATACAGCCTAGGAGTTTTTAATTTTTGACTGGACGGTTTAGTGTGTTGTGTCATAAATACGGTTTTTTATATTAAAAAGGCTGTTATCTATATACATATAATCTATATACATATAATAAAATCGTAGGGAAGTCAATGTATGTCCGGGGTAAACTCAAAAAGTACTGCATGGATTTACTTCACATTTTGCATGAATATTAATAACAGGTCAGGTCAACATATAGGCTACATATTATCACGCTATCACCTACGAGGGAGGAGCTGTGTAGAGTAAACGAAGTCCACGCGAACGAAGTCGCGGGCAACAGGCGGGCGGGCTAGTTAACAATAAAAAGATACTTAAAGAAATATTTATAATTAATAAGAGTACAGTAGCATAGCAACACAGAGGCAAAGGCTGAAACACTAAACGGTATTTTGTATTTACATAAGTGAGGTTAATGAAATGTTTATGCTATAATTGAGATTAACTGGCCGCTTTGTTGTTCTACCGGGTTTGATATAGACATACAAATCGACACATCTCAAGAACAAAATCGTATCTGCAAAACCACCAAATTACAATATATTTGTTTGCGGGAGTACATTGTAGATAAGATGATGTTCACTTGAGCATTTCCAAAAACAAAAGACCAATAACTATAAAAAATATATTGTCTTTTGGCTTTATGCGTGTTTAATGCAAATTTTATTATAAAACCAATTTCGTCTGATCTCTCCGTACGATTTTGTTCTTGGGACGTGTCGAAATTCCTGGGTTTGAATATCGGAAATTCGGTTCGAATTGAATTTGTCCTGATCAAAATTTCGAATTTTGTGGAAAACATAATCTGTATTAGACTCGATGTGTCAATGGATTTGGCGATAGCGCAGCTGCCACATTATAGAGCCTAATAATATTGGTTTTTATGGGTGCGGTGCACTAGTTATACCTGTGGTTATGGCGTTAATCGTATTTACCGCGGTTAAAAATGCGTTTGGTAAATGCGAAACAATAAACGTCATGATAGATTTAATATATTTGTTTTGAAAAACAGTATGAATTTTTCCGATATTTTTTAAGTTGTGTAAAAAAAGTATTTTCACGCCCATATCCCCGAAACAGTGGGCAGAGGTACAACAAGTGCATCCACAGTTAGCTGAAGATATTTAGTCCCACATTGTGTTAGGTGGCAATGGATGGCTAGTCTGTAGCCAGCTTGACCCTTAACCAATCCCGGGCAACGTTATTTTTATCAGAAAACTGAAAAAGAAACACATTTTGAATTGGACCAATAGACCACAGAGACAATCAAACTGCAAAAAATGTTTGTATAACCGCTGTTTTTAGTGTTATCGCCTGAGTAAAAATTGTTCTCGTGATTTAAAATAGTTTTGAAGGGTAAGGTAGCCGGTATACTGATGCATGTGCCATTACAATATGGTCATACGGATAGTAACGCACCAATAAAACCTTTAATTTTCTATAGGCGATGATTTTATCTTTCCATCAGATCCGCATCCGCGGTTGGCTTGTTTGCTTCCTAAATAAAAAAACCTTAGACTAAATAAAAAAAATATATTGAAATAGTTTTTATTGCAAAATAATTTTTTTTCATGTCTTACAACTCAAATGTAAATAAAGCATTAAAATACGTCTTATAACGCGCATATTTTTGTTTTTTTTATTGTTTCTGTAGGTACCAATTTTGTCGCGAAGCAAATCAAAAACGGATAGTTAAAAACTATTTTACGGATGCAATTATTTCATTTAACTAAATTAACATTTGAAGCTCTTGGTGTTTGAGTTTAAGGGACAGGTTAAACTGGATACGCCTTTCAAGGCAATTTTTATTTTTTTATAGTGGAGGTGGTAAACGAGCAGGGGGTGCACCTGATGGTAAGTGATCACCGTCGCCCATGAAGATTAAAGATTTGCAATACCATGGGTCTTGCAATGCGTTGCCAGCCTTTTAAAAATAAGTAAGCTATTTTCTTGAAGGTCCCCAAGTCGTATCCGTTCGGTAACATCCCCGCCGGTAATTTCTGAGGTTGCAACAGTAGTTTGTACCCAGAAATAAATTAGTTCTTAACGACGAAATAAAATCAGTCCGGGGGTATTTTTTAAGCTTTGCCTCTATTTTTATATCATAACACAACAAATAAACAGATAGCTTTCCTGATGGAGAGAAACCATCGCCTACAAACACCGAAGATGTTAATAGTGCGTTGCTAGTCGTGTGGCGGAGTGACAATGCATAAGTTTACCGGCTACCTTACCCTCCAAACCGGAACACGACGATAACAACCATTGCGGCAGGAATGGTAAGGCGGCAGTCGTTACGGAACTCTACCACCCAGTAGTGACGATGGTAGTGACACGTATAGCCAATCGGTCGCATTTTACGACCTGCCTGCCAGAACGGCAGTTGGTCTATTCTTCAACGAAGTCCGAGCCAACACGGGGATTTTCTTTAGAAATAGAAATATCTATTTCTATTTTTTCACTATATATTTGCAAGTGTTTGGCACTTACAAGCATTATCACATATGAGCGGCTATGCATTCATCGCCCAACACCATTATTTATTTAGTATTTATGTGGTCTGTGGTATAAGGTAAATTAATTTGGTGGACAAACTAGCGATCGCCTGTGGCCGAAAATCGACCATAGAGTAAAAATAAAATCTCTTAAATTTGTCAATACACTTTAACCGTAAAGAAAATAGTATATTATACGAGTACATGTGTGTATCTTATTGGGTATGTCACATGAATGTAGTGTGTGTAATTTTGTTTTTATTAATTTAATGTATTTCTAATACATTTTATTTAAAAATATTAGGTTTCTGCAGTTCTCCGCAATGTAATCTCTATACCAAATTTCATACTCCACCGTTCGCGCAATTGACAACATTTTAAAATGATAAGCCGCCAAAATAAAAATACAATTTCTTTATTTTTCAGTCCTGATTAATAATATTTATTTTTTATTTTTTTTGTTACTCAATAGTGGAGAAAAAAAATTATGATGAAAAAACGTGTTATGACGTCACTTAAACGGCAGAATGAAAGGATTACTTTGCTTTGCTAAAAACCTATAATTTAATAAGTATAATGGGAATGTCATCGTATGATAATGTCAAATATTCCGTATTGTTTATTTGTGTTAAGAAATTATCAAAGACCTGCTTCAGCGACTCCACTCTGTTCTATTTATAATCAACACTTGGATTTATTTGATATTTCGTAATAATTTTACTGCAAACTAGAATGCTTTATAGAAATATGATCAAATGTAAACAACGGTTTAATGATTTACAATACTTGATATAGATTTGATTAATGTCATAGATGGCATTTGCTTTTTGGTCGGGTCACAAAAAGCAAAGACGTAGCATCATTCAGCCGTATAAATGACGTCATTTGGCACTTACATCTATTTAGAATACGAAGAATTTTAAAAATTAAAATAAATATCAAAATGAATGAATTTTGAGAAAGTAAAAAATACGGGTATACTATTTTTCAATTTAGTTTCAGTTAAAAATATAAGGGTATTAAAAAAAATGAAATGTTGTCAATTGTCTTAAATAGGGGTCCAAAGTTTCTCCTTCACGTATAATGTATAGATTAATTTTAAACGTATTGATTCTGTGAATTTTCAAGTAACTAAAAATATATAGGCATTCGCAGACATCTAATGACGTCTAACATGAAAACATTTACAGAAACAATGGGTATAGGAAATAGTTTCCTAACACTTATTAAGGTATAAAGTTACCACGTAGTTACGATTTGTGGGGAAAGCTGTTACGGTGTCTACATTGTTATGTTTTGTTCTGCTTTTGACATGGTGTAATTACACCTTAGCAACATAAACCACGGGTTCATAATTAGTAATTAACGAACTGTAAAATCAGGAATTAAGAAGATTTATATCATGATTAGCATTTTACTATTAGGAATGATTAAAATAAAATTCTTTCTTTATATATTTTGTCTTTAGATAGCAAACTAGCAGATGCTTGTTTTAGTGGTAAGATATAACCACCGTCTATAGACACCAAAGAATAAAGATGTTAATATTGATTTGCGTTGTGGCTTTGGTATAATGTGATATAAGACATAAACTTAGTTAGTAGTTGAAAAAATTAAAAACCCTGTCAGATACGACAATCGAATCAGGAACCTTATGATCTCAGCCTTAACAATAAAAAAAAATATTTTTTTTGTAAAAAACCATTTTTAAACTGAACTAAAGTAACGCAAATATAACTAAAATTCACATTATTTCATTCTTTTGGATTTAAAGTAAGGATAAAATATATTTAAAGTTATACTGTATTAAACTATATTAAAAGTATATTCTATACTTTCCATCGTCGGCACTTGGTAAAATTCCATTGTTATTAGATACTATTATTATTGCACCTGTACTTATATTTCACTTTTAAACATATATTTTTATTATACTACTCGACCGGTTTCACTTTTTAAAGCATCTTCAGGATGTAATATAATTATTTAACTGCGAGTATGTTGCGGATTGCGGCGTTAATACAACGCCGCAATACGCAACGACTCAGTCGAGTTTGATACTCAAACTCAAAGGCAACTGAATTACAGTGAACACATCTAAACTTCACATTATTTCTCTTTTGTCTTTGAAATTTAAAAGAAAGGATAAATACTTAAAACAATACTTAAAAGGCGAGCAATGAGTTAAAAAGTGTAAAAAATATCACGAACTGTAACAATTTGTTAGTAGTTTCGAAACGTCTCTGTCGAGTTTGATTACCACAGTCCTTCCTATTATTGTGACAATAGCGTCTGTACTTATCACTGTCGAGGTCAGTTTTGGAGGATAAGTTAGTCAGTAACATGAAGCTGTATTATATCTGGAGGCAACGCTTCTAATACCTACTTAAAACACAACTTTGAATACTGCTGTCACCTTTTGAGGTCTCACCCTCTCTTTCTAACATGGCTGTATAAAAAAGAGACGGGGAGACCTCATAGACAGAGATATCTCGTAGGTTTATGTTTTAAGTGATTATTCAGAGTGCTTGCTCCACCTTTACCTAATACTTATTATTTTATTTATTTATTAAACACTTTATTGTACACAAAACATTTACAGTAAACAATAAAATGATGTATATTAAAACAAAAGGCGAGCTTATCTCATATCGAGATTTCTTCCAGCTAACCCATATATCAAACATCATGGTCAGTAATCGCATACACGTGACAATTCAACTTTTCAAACGAAAAACTACACACCATTGATCTCTATAGGCGACGGTTATTTCGTACCATCGGGTGAGCCGTCTGCTTATTCGCAGACATATGATTAAATACCTGTATTAAGAACGCATTAAATGGCCAATTGTAAAACACCGCAAGCAAAAATGTGTTTTAATTTTTATAACAATACGTGTAAAAATGTAAAAAAAAAAAACATTTTATTTGTATACTATTTCTGTTACAAAATATTTTATTACACAAACTTACAGACATATTATTTTACTCGGAAGACGTGTTGTAAGTCGCTACTATAAAAAATGTTATTTTCAAACATCTTAGCAATTTACACTTAACTTGTAGATTTTTATGTCATAAGTAGCGAACGCGAACGAAGAATTTTTACGTAATTAGAATTAAAATATCACAAAATATAATATATATTTTTTTAAATATACAAATATTTAACACTTATTAGATTAGTAATATTTGTCTATTACTAAATAAAATAGCTAGTTGCGGAGATTTATTATATATTTTTATGTATATATCTACTTACTTACCAAATGTAATCACGTAAGACATAATCGTATTAGTTGGATTGATCAGATAGTACAGTAATATTACCATATTGGTTTGATTCAGACATCTTTATACCGAAACAAGGATGCTAAAAACCAACGTGATATTAAAACGGTACTTAGCAATACCGGTATAGGTATAACCAGGTAATTTTTTGTCACTTCTATTTTCGGGCTCGCTAATTTTCGACAGTTGTAGGTCCATACATTTTTGTACCCCCTATCCACTCTTTGTCACTGTGTTTTGATAAAAAAAATCAAAATAAATTATTTTTTTATTGTCTAAAAACATAGTATCTTTGGAAATATAACCTATCTATACATATAATAAAATCGTAGAAAAGTCAAAACTTTACATTGAATATTTTTTTAAAAGAATACGTGGGGCGTGATCTACAATCGATATCGAAGCCAAAAATATAGATTTTAGAATTTTTGTCTGTTTGTCTGTATGTATGTCCGGGGTAAACTCAAAGTGTACTGCATGGATTTACTTCAAATTTTTCATGAATATTACTAACAGGTCGGGCCAACATAAAACCTACATATTATCACGCTATCACCTACGGGGGAGAAGCAGTGCGGAGTAAACGAAGTCCGCGAGGACGAAGTCGCTGGCAACAGCTAGTAGTTAATAATAACCAATATATAGATATAGCTTTTTTTATATAGATATAGCTTTTTTGATCAAAAGAGCTATATCACTCTTTTCTTTTCAAGGAACCGTTTGTCACAACTCTAAAGGCGGCGCCAACATAGCTTCATACATTTGAACACTTGTTTGATTCCTATATGTGGAACGGGACTTTGGTTGTTTGAACACATTTCAAAGTCCCGTGCCACACATAGCAATTAAACAAATGTTCAAATGTTTGAAGCTATGTCTGGCACCGGCTTAACACAAACACTTATTGCATGGTGTCAGACAAGTCTCAAATTGTTGTGACAATGAGGCAAGCGGTAACTGTTAAAGAAAAATTGATTAGAATTTGTATTTGGCAAATTGTGAGCTTATTAAATATTACAAATTTTTTTGTAAAGGTTACCAAAACTGATTTTTTCATTTTGTTTAAATGTTTCATTTCCCATAGCAATTTTTCGATCTTTTCAAAATTTCATTTGAAAAGATCCCCCAAAAAAATACCTGCGTGCCCCCAAAAAAATACCCTACATATAACTAAAATCGGAAATCAATTTACTAATTTTTACGATGAACTACAGAATCGACTATCGATACTAATAAATAATTTCGACAGTCGCAAATCGCAGTTTTACCATGCGTATGTGTGGTGTTTGCCCCTGAAGCCATTCAATGCAGAGCTAATATAATTCGTCACACGACAGAGGACAGACAATTGCGGGCCAAACGGACCGTACTTCCGTTTCCTAACAGCTGACGACACCACGCGAAACTGTGAGAATTCACATCAATATATGCGAGTATGTAGTGATTGAATTTTACTCATTATACTAGAGAGACGTATAGGAAAGACCTGTGACAGTATTATTTTTTATATTATAACAGTACCTGTAATTTCAACTGCCTTAAGGGACAAACCATCATTATTCAGAAAGCGAAAAATCAATTTTGTTGCTACCCGTTGTAACTTTTTCATTTGTAACCGAATATTAACTAACTAAGGTTACCATGGTCTATTTTTTGCGTTTTTTTCCAATGATTTTGTTCAAAATAGCTTAAATCTCTACAAAAGTAGAGCCCTTCACGGCAAAATGTCCCTTACGACAATTGAATTGACACGTATCGATAAGATAGCACAATTAGCATAGCATCCCCAGGGAAATAGATAGCTATCAACATCAAATTTTATTAGTAGTGAGTTGCTAACCGTGTGGCGGGATGGTAATGCCATATAAAAAATTTATCGGCTACCTTAGGGTTGAGCTACATGTGTACAGATTCGCCTTTTTCTGTCGCTCGTTCCTTTCCTATTGCTCAGACCCGTGTTTTGCTAGAGCAAGAAAGATAGCGGGAATGTGATAGCACGCAGCGGAATCCTTGATGCGATCGCATTTCCACTGCCTTTCCCGCTGTAGCAAATGGCAGCTCTGAGAAACAGAAAAGGAAGGCGCGACGAAAAAGACGATTACGTGCAGGTGCAGATAGATACTTCTCAAGCCTTACCTTCCAAATCGATACACGACAGTGATAAGCAGTAACGTCATTGGCAAAGCGGTGGTAGCAGTTCCGGACAAGACGTTACACAACCCAACCACCTAACAGTCACGATGACAGTGACTTGTAAAAGTGTCTTTTTTATGGAAAATATATTTAGAAATAAATCACAAACTGGTTATGTATAGCAGGTCACAAAATTGTGAGGTAACGTCAAATTATATCAACTAGTAGCTGTTTACTGGTATAAGCCGCATAGGTTGTAGTAGGTCCTGATCGTGCAAGAAAAATTGAGATAAAATGTAACTCAAGTAACAGGAATAACTTTATAGGAATAGCTTTCAACTTGTGAAAGAATTTTTTAAATGTATTCTCTTAGAATAATTACACTATAGAAACCAAGTCCGCGCGCCCATTTTGAAGCACTTTAATTGGAGCCATAAATGGCTTTAAAATATAAAGTGTGAATTACGCGAGAACAAATCATTTTTCGGAATAAAAAGTAGCTTATGTGCTTTTCCAGGTCATCATCTATCTGAATGCCAAATTTCATCTAAATCCGTTCAGAAGTTTTTGCGTGATTGAGTAACATCCATCCATACAAACGTCTAAACATTCGCATTTATAATATTAATATAGATTAAAATTACAAGTTACAAGTTTGTAATAATACAACAGCTTTAATAAAAAAAATTGTAAAAAATACGTGTTATTTTCTTTTATTCGTTTCATTTGTATAAACATTATTTAGTGCTTCATTTTTGACAGAGCGCTTGTATGAAGACTGTCTTTCTATAGTGTAATTATTCTAAGTGTGTTCTATTGTTCCAGAGATTATTACCAATAAACAAAATCACAAACTTACAAATTTTACCTCTTTCTAATATAAGGACAGATAAAGATTGGCCACAATACAAGCTTAACAAAAATTACGAGATGGCGCTTTATGAAATTGTTAGTTTCAGAGCATAGTTCTAAAAATTTTTTTTTTGTGTATATGTCGCAGTGAAATTGTCAATACCGTTAGATTATAATCTACCTAAGTGATATTATAATTTAACTGCTAATCTAACCTAACCAAATTATAAAATCCCTAGGTAGATTATAATCTAACGGCTATTGAGAATTTCACTGCGACATATACACAGACGACATGAATACAAATAGACACGCCATTGGGAACGCGTCGCCACGCATATGAGCAAATGCTGCTATCACTGTAAAAAAATCATACATTGGTAGATATATTATACCGTGGAAAAATAGTAATAAGCCATGTTGTACTGTTTTGTCATGTTGAATGAGATGACAAGTTTTAAAAATTACCCTCGAAGTGATTTTGTTCCATCGGTTAGTAGTATAACTCTGTATTTCTGTGTGTAAATGCAAGCTACGCTGACAAACTAAGAAATTGTCTTGAAAGGCGTATCCGTTTAATCCGTGGTGTATACGTATTTACATTTTACAAAAAATACGAGATATAAGTAACAAATAATTTATATATACAAGAATTCTTAAACATATTAAATTACATAGATTAAGTATAAGGTGAAGGTCAGATGTTATCGTTTGCTTTTTATACGTTTTTTTGGGTATATAGCCTTGGACTATTCTAAGCAAATGTTAAGCAGATGCCGTAAAATTATTCTAAGTTATTTGAAAACCTTTTATCAGACCGATTTCTTTTATAACATTAAATTAGTTTTGGTAGTTTGAAGGGTAGAGTAAACTGGGCATGCGAAATTTCGTCACATAATAGCAACGCATCATTAGATAACAGTGTCAACGGGTGCTGGTTTTTTTCCATCAGGAGTTGCTATGATAACAAAGGTTTAAAAAGCAATAGCTGAAATTGCTTTTTAAATCTTACACCTCTGTGGTGTAGTGGTCCAACGTTGGCGTTGACCATATAAGGTCCCGGGTTCAATTCCCGGGTCGGGCACATAAGAAAAGTGTTTTTTCAGTTTTCTGATAAATACAAAGTTGCCCGGGATTGGAAAGTGCCCGATTGGCGATAGACTTGCTACCTATCACATTTGTGGGACTAAGTATCTTCGGCTAATCGTAAGTGCACTTGTTGTACCTCTGCCTACCCCTTTGGGGATACGGGCGTGAAGATACTTTACTTTTACTTTACTTCACAATTTCTCTGGTCTGGTCCTCCTCAACCTCTGGTCACAATTTCAGCTATTAAAGCTGAAATTGTGACCAGAGGTGAATTGCCCAGCTATTGATTTTCGTGAGGTGAATTTTTACATTTTTGGTGATATGTCGTTTTTGCTTGACCCCTTGCCCGCCCTAATCTCACGTGAGATTTACAAAATGGGTATTTTTAATATTATACGTTAATCAAAAAAAATAATGTTCTGATAAGATTTTATGTATTTAGAACTAATTAGCGACCACCCGCTGGTTAAAATCCGACCGTTGCGGATGTTGCATATTTACTGTGTTTATAGCTTTTTTCGTACATATTAATTTGTCCACAAAAATAGTTATGTTAAAATAACGCTGACCATCTCTCGGAGTAGGCGAGTAGCCAGTCAATGTAACATTGATTAACGTTCCAATTCACAACGTTTCATCGGTTTGCCCATTGGTAAAATAGGTAATGATGAGACGAGCGTCGAGCGTGGAAGCTTGTCCTACTTCCGTTCTCCGTTCCCATATACATAGTTGCTAACTTTAATGAATCTTAGCATCAATTGTCGATTTTTTCAGTCTATTTTCTCCACAAAATAACTGGTGTGCTTATATTTAATTTTTACTTCACCATTTCTAAAGGTTTAATAAATGTTTAAAATGAACAAAAATATATTGGTGGAAATTTGCTCTGAAGCAGATATTTTTAAATCCTTACATCCACATGTAATAGATTAAGGGGTGTCCTCAAATTACGTGAAATAATTAGGTAGAGGAGGGAGTCGGGCGAAAAATCCAAATCTCACGTTGCCGAAGGGGGATTTGGCAAATACCCAGTATTTTTTCCGCAACAAGTTGCACAACTGGCTTTAATTACATAAAACACGTTTCTACACTAAAATATAACTAAATCTTGGCTAGGAACTTTAATAGTTTGAAATATTTTATTGTCGTATATCTGAATTTATACTTGTCTGTATTAGTCTTAAATAAAATCTTGTCAGCAGATTATGTAACACAGTAACATATAATAACCAAAAATATGCATTTTGAATAATCTCACGGAAGTCGAGTCTAATCTCATTACTTTTTTTATGGTATAAGATAGCAAACAAGCAGATGGGTCTCCTTATGGAAAGAGTCAACCATTGCCTATAGACACCAAAGGTGTTAATGGTGCGTTGCTATCTTGTGGCGAGGTCTTATACCACATGCATAAGTTCAGTAAGGGATAATATTCAGTAAATTGTTACAAGTGTAGACGCACCTTTAACCTCCAAACCGGAACACGACATTGACAAGCACTGACGCTATTGCGGCAGGAATAGGTAAAGCGATGCTGGTACCACCGCCTTACCTATTCCTGCCGCAATACCCAGGCGAGACAATGCAGAACTCCACCACCTAGTAGCCACGGTGTTCACAATCAGTCGCCTTTTACGACCTGCCTGACTGAACGGCTGTTAGAATATTCTTCAAAGGAGCCCTGGACCATCACGGGGAAAACATCTGAGCAAAAAGGAAGTGGAGTCAAAAAACGCCAATATCGCCTTACGAGATATGGACGCCCCGTTAAACTTAAAATTTAAATCAAATCGATTTCTGGATTTAGATAGCTAGATTCAAATATCCTAAATTTGGTACCCTTACTCGTTTTTATCTGAAAATGTCTGATAAATTCTTTCTAAGCGTCGATTACTTACCTGTCAAATAAACAGCTTTCAAGATTTAGTTATACGCTTAGATGAAAGAAACTACTACGTCACTATCAGGTATGTACTCAAACGTTACTACATTCGTCTATAAACCATAGAAATAATAATACGTGTATAGAGTAGGCGAGCCACAAGTTGACAGTAAGAAAGAACCTGTATTTGGTGTACGTGTTTCTATTTACGCTACAAGCTTTGATACTTTTTATTATGTTCTTTTGCTGCGCATGTAGCGTCTGTAACAAGAGAAACTAGTATCCCTTCTTTCTCTTTCTATCAACGGTATGACGGGATGAAGGCTTGGCTCGCCTACTCTATGCAGCTATATTTCAGAGACGTAAACATTACCTGTTTTCCAAAAAATACGCACAGTTGCGGCACATTTTTACAAATTGTATAACAATTAGTCGGCAATCTCATCTAACGTTATAATAGGGGAGTCCAAGAACCAAGACTTTGGGTTTTACTCGAGCGCGTCCAATAGGGGGGATACCTCGCGTACTATTGAATTTCTCCACCAAATATAAGCCCGTTATAGAGCCGGGCATCTAGGGCAGTAACATATTCCGATAACTTGTGGAAATTGACAGATTATATTTTTTAGTTATTTTGACATAATTTCCCCTAAAATAAAAGAACATTCAGACTCGCTCGCATTCAGATTTACTAACCCAGAATTTATCAACTCGCAAGCCTAAACAAAAATACGTCGCCTTTTTAATCCCGTAATCGACGTTACTAATGAATTAATTTATGAATGGCAGTCGCGTTGGTCTTGTTCAACTAAAGGAAGGCATTTATATAACTTTTTCCCGTGCATCCGGGATCGCTTAAGTAAAACTTGGATAGAAATAGATCATTGTGTTGCACAGTTTCTCACTAGCCACGGTAATTTTAAAGCTAAATTATTCTCGTTTAAATTAGTTCCTTCTCCCTTTTGCGAGTGCTCTACATTAAACTGTAAATATGAACAAACTGCACATCACATTCTTTGGGAGTGTAATCTTTGGCAAAACGAACGTCGTCAAATGCTTGATAGTATCCAATGTATATCCGGTGTAATTTATTACTCCGATCTTGTGGGTACACGTGGGAACTTCCGTGCCTTCAAACGATTTTGTCATACTTACTACTGGAAGCAAAATTAAGTAGGCCATTCTGGTAGGTCCCTTATTTCCAAACTTCCGTGGTGCAATAGCAATCAGGCTTAACCTGATTGTAAAAGTCTCATTTCGTAGCTTTTATGCTTTTAACATTTTGCTGTCTCCTGCTAAAAAGGGAGGGAAACAGGATGTATTTTCCTACTCCTCCTATATACTTCTGATTAATTTCGTTGCGGGATCCAAGACAGCTTAGCTTTTCCCCAGGGCACCCTGAGCTCGCAACTCAGAGGTTATCAGGACGGTTGCCGCTGTTGATTCTGGCTTACAGAAGTTACAGTGGTGGGAACGAGAGGTGGGCCCATTGCCCTTTAAAAAGACTTGCTCGAGAATGTCAAGACGTATTCTTTGCAACTTTGTGACCCTCCCGTTCCCTTACGCTACCCATAAATCCTTAGATTTTCTAAGTTTTAGCTTGCGGTTAACCTGTCATACCTTAATCTGACGCGTTTCAGTGTTTCCATGTCACTGTTTTTTTTCATGTTATTTTATCTGTAGATATGGCATCATTACAAAGAAAAACGTTATATTAGCTTTTATTTTTCCTATCATTTAATCTACAAAATTCAATAAGTCCTCACGACGCTCGAGTAAATATCGATGTAGTATCTTGGACTCCCCTACTTTTACGAATATTCCCTCAGACAGATGCCCAACGAAAAATTCGAGCTTAAATCAAAGCAAAGAGAACCCTGGTTTTATATAGCAGATCACAAAATAAGTTAAATAGTCAATAGAAAACCAATTATTTCAAAATGTTTAAAATTTAGATTACTTAACATTGATATTTAAATTCGATTTTTCTTATGGAAGTAGATACATACTACCGACATCATTCCGATTATTTTATTGCCTGCGTAGTTCACATCAACCTAAGGTCCCGTTTTAATATAAATACGATATGGTCAGTTTATCTATTTAGCCCCGGACCAACATGGGCCCTCCTCGTATTGTTCCGGGCCCCTTTTAAAGAATAGACCGTCTACCGTTCTGCCAGGCAGGTCGCAAAAGGCAACCGATTGGCCATGCACGTCACCATCTTGACTACTAGATGGTAGAGTCCCGCGATGTCTCGCCCGGGTATCTTACCTATTCCTGCTGCAATATGTTAGTCGGTAAGACTTATGCATGTGCATTGCCATTCCGCCACACAGATAGCAACGCATCATTAATATCTTTGGTGTCTATAGACGATAGTTTCTCTTTACATCAGAAGAGCTAGCAGTTTGTTTGCTATCTAATGATTTTAAAAAATGTGTTCATAATATCTTTATGGTATAAACATCTTCCGCCAAAGGCAAATATTTTGGAGATTGTGATGATTATTATACAGTTTGTAAAAAAAACCCTGTCCGATCCCAAAGAAGCATATAGATTGGTTAAAGGAATTACTGAAAAAAATATTAAAATGACTTTATTTCGGAAAATAAAAAAGATATCGTTTTTTTAATATTCGTATTTTTACATATATTTCCCTAGAGCTAAGCAAATATTTCAAAAATGACAATACCTTGTCGCTGTTTGTTTCATTGTTTCGCTTTGGCGGCTTTCGCACGAACACCGTGTGAAGGCGCGTTATTTGTTTTTCGGCTTTTTCCAAACAACTTTAAGGCGGCTGTACACATTGGGCCAGCATGTTGGGCCAATATAGTGAATTGTAAATGTCTCTGTTTACACATTGGTATATTGACCATTCTGCATTGGCTCTTTAATAAAGATGGACGTACAATCTCTTACAGCCATAAGAGTTGCCATTAAAGATTCCTTCTTCTTTTTTAGTTCAATAACAGGAATAATTATCTGCTATACGTTTCTAATCATCATTAACCTGAAATAGAAGTATTAAAAATGGTATTTTTTTAATAACCTAACATAATACCTAATGTCATCTGAATCAGTGCACTGCTCTGAACCTCTTTTTTTACCAATGAGGCAAAACAAGGCGAAACGAGACGAGACAAGATGAGAAAGGTTTAAAAAAATAACTAATTTTGACTTGAATTCAATACGAACAATATGTATTCGAAATTCGGATAGATTCCATATAATGATTCCGTATAAGATACTGAAAATAATAATTACTTTGTACTTTAAAATCAGTCCAAATCTCGTAAATATATATCGATAAGTAATTATTATTTTCAATATCTTACAGAATTTCTCGACAAAGATGATCATATTTAATTATTGTGGTGTAATAACGAGAAAGTTTCAATTCATAAAGGACATTCATCATCATCAGTCATTCATTCATTGGTTCATTTCGATACATTTCTATGGATTGTAAAACCTTAGCGTTTGTCCACACTATCGTAACTCGGGAACAACAATTTAATTCACGCGCGACAGAACCGTCTTTACTGAAGAATGACAACGAACTGAATAACACATCGTACTTTGTATCATACCTAAACTGAATAAGAGTCAACGTGTGAACGCCGTTTGCGGAGCGCGCCAAGATCCTTTGATGTGCGCACGAAAAACCAACAACATTCGCTTGGCCGGCCAATGTTGGCGCCAACTACCAACATAGCGCCAAGTAAGTTTCTACACGTTAGCGCAATATGCTGGCCCAATACCTTGGCCCAATGTGTACAGCCGTCTTTAAACACGCTTCACATGCGGCATTCTTTGATAATAGAATTTACTTATTTGTAGGTGTTGTCATACTCAATATATGAAAATGCCATTTAAGATTACTTTTTTATAAAAAAACTAATTAATTAATATCCATAAAATAATTACACATAATGTAACCGTATTACGGTACAAATAACACCTTGAATTATTCGACAGGATTTTCTTTACACACCGTATAATGTTTATCTCTAGGACTGGACTATTAAAGTTAATGAATGGCAATATCGCATTTATGTTAAGTTTGTCCAACGAAACGAGCTAATATAAAGCTCTTTTGTAAAATCGTATAAAAGTGATAAAGTTGCAGAATCGACTTAAAGTGTCAGGACTGGTTAAATGGGCGTAACATATTCATAAAAATATAGCTCTGCCTATACATTGCACATCTGAATTGTTCTAATAAAATAAAATCAACAATTATAGAGCCATGACCCAGTGGTTGCAGCCATAATTGACATATTATAGGGGAGACAAGAGCGAACTTTGGGACTTACTCTAGCGGATCAGATTAATATAGGGGGGATACCTCGCATACTCGTGAGGTTCTCCACCAAACATAAGCCTATTATATAGATCATGGCATTTAGGGCAGTAAAAAACAAAATAAAATAACATCGGCTAGTGAAAATTCACAGATTTTTTTTCTTAAAATTATTATTCTTTATTTCCTTAAAAATAAAAGTGAACTCAGACGCGCTCGAGAATGTCAAGACGTTTTCTTTGCAACTTTGTGACCCTCCCTATCAATTACGCTATACATTGATCGTCAGATTTTCTAAAATGTAACTTGCAATTAACCCTCCCATACATCTGACACGTTTCAGTGATTCCATGTTTCTTTTACATTTTTTATTTAATCTATAGATTTTTTTCTATTCATTGAAATGAAAAATATTACATAATTTTTATTTTTCCTATCATCTAATACGTTTCCACAACACTCGAGTAAATCCCCATTTAACATCTTAGGCTCCCCTACTACGAGTATAATTGCGACTACTGTTTACTAAATATATACAGATTTTTTTATATCATAGGATAAGATAAAAAATAAGCAGATTTTTCCCGTGTCGGTCTTATAGACTATCTGCCTTCGTGTTAGGTAGTTCGTTGAAAGCAAAAAGTATAAGAACCATTCTGAATGCTAGGTCGTAGAGTCCTGCCGTCTCTAGGGATCTCTGGTCTAGTTCTATCACTTATCTGTTTATCTATTAAAGAATGCAAACAATCAAATTTTTCGAGTTTCGTCTTTATAGCCCCGTTTTTACGTTGATTAGTACGAGTGTGAGTGTTTAGTGCAGGTGCTTAGTATTAAGCTAAAAATACGCGAAGACAGACGTTGATCAGTGCGAGTGATAAGTAATCAGCATATCTATTCACTTTTACTATGCTGATTACAAATCGGACTGATCCACAGCTATCTTCACGTATTTTTTACTTAATACTAAGCACCTGCATAAACACTCTCATTCCAACTAATCAAAGTGAAAACGGGGCTTAAAGTATTATTGTGAAGTGTGGACTAGATAGAAGGTAGACTAGACTACATTAACGACATTTGAAAGTAGGCATGGGTTCGATATATCAAAACGTAACTTATATCGGATATTTGTTTATTATCATACTATATCGATATCTAAACATACATAACCGTTTTCACAAAAACTTCATCAAGTTATGGTTTTATCCAAAGCGCAACGCAACAACACGATAACGAAGTACGAATAACGAACTAAACGCAAACTTCACATCACGAATATCAATTTATTAACGGTACAAGTGTGAGTTTGCGTTTGTCGTTAGTTTGCGTTTCGTTCGTTTCACAGTTACTTGTGCAAATCGTACTACTGATATCGATATCAGTAGTACGATTTGCACAAGTAACGGTTTTCGATATCGATGTGAAAACTGAGTATGGGTTTGCAAATAAATACTAAAACGCCCATGTCTATAAGAAATGTCTATGTTTAGTCTATGATCTAATTTTAATCACAGATAAATTACTAATTCTAGGTGTGATAGGTGCGGACTTTAAATTTACGACACCTGAGGAAGTATCGTTTCCAAAAACTCGGGTAACTTTATATTGTGATGTCATGTACCTAAGTTTTATTCGATATATATTTGGCAAGTAAGTTAAAACAAAGAATATTGCTTATATAGCGCGATTTGTTATGAGACGGCGACATCTATGTTCAATAACAAGATACGAAAAATATTAGCTATGACGCAAAAATCCACATATTATATTATTTATCTATACTAGCTATCGCCTATGGACGAAATTCGACCATATACTAAACATAAAATTTTTCAAGTTTTACAGCAGACTGTAGGTGTAGCTGTAAAAAAAAGTATACATGTGTGTTTAACATCATGTGTGTCGCATAAATGTGTGTAATGTTTAATTTTATTAATTTAATGTATTTCTAATACATTTTATTTAAAAATGTTAGATTTCTGCGGTCCTCTGCAATATAAATTTTAATTGTGCCAAATTAAAAAAAAAGACATTAAAAGGGTACATTTTCTTTTGTAAGGTTAAAAAATAAAGTACAATATTGAAAAATAAAAAAATAAAGAAGGTAATTATTTATTAATTAAAGAAGGTAATTATTTTTTCTTTACGACTAAATTCATTTGTCAAACTTAATTTTTTTTATCGTTTAGTCTGGTCAAACGGAATCAAATGGTTATGATCGAAATTTAAGCAGAAGGTCATCGCTAGTTATGTAATATTTATCTATATAATTAATCATTTGTCATTTCGTTACCTCTATAACTATTCATTTGTCTTCGGTCTTCCATATCGTACCTAGCAGACAATCTCCAAATTTATACGCAATCTTCTTTTCATGATTTTCATTCGGCTATTTCGCGGATAAATAATGATCTACCAACTATTACAGGCTTGAGTAGTAACCGTGGCTTAGCTATTAATTTCAAAAAATCTCAGACTATTATTATTGGCAAAAAAAATTGCAAAAATAGCCTGGAGCTTTTTGCCGCAAGTTGAAATTGACGGTGACACTGTACCATTCCCAACCCTGTTGTTAGAAACTTAGTTATGTTTTTAGACGATACTTTATCTTGTATACAAATTAAGGAAGTAAGTAAAAAAGGTTTTGCCACGTGGAGTTTTCTAAGATGATTGCGTAATTTCCAATTCTTGCTAAAATTAACATCTTTGATGTCTAAAAGAGATAGTTATCGCTTGTCTCGAGAAGAGCCATGTGCTTGTTTATTGTCTTATGATATAAAAAACGTTACGAACGTCTTAATCTTATGCGAGTCCAGCGCTGGCCGGTTTTTATCTTACTAGTAAATTCATCTTGTTTGCTGTTCTAAGTTATATAAATATCGTTATCTCGATTATTGCGTGTTATATATAATATGGGATTATGATGTCATATAGATGATGTAGAGCTTGAAGTTATTAATTTGTTTAATGTCTAGAATCTAGATCACACAAGTTGCGTAATGCCTTAAAATTTTATGGTTTGGTTACTAGCTGTTACTCGCACCTTCGTTCGCGTGAACCAAAATCATGACTTCATTTTGATGAGTCGGGTAAAAAATAGCGTATGTTAATCCTGAATAGTTTAGATTTTAATGGTAGAATAATTTTTACGATCGGTCCAGTAATTTTCGAGTTTATTCGTTACAAACACAAAAATACTACCAGTCTAAATGTTTTCCCTTTATATTATTATTAGTGTAGATTAATAATTAATAGTTAGTAATTAACTAATTACTTTTAATTTTTTTTTTTTTTTTATTTACTTTTTATTTAATTTACTTAATTAAGTAATTACTATATTAGTATTAGTAATTAGTATACCTACTAGTATTAGTAATTAGTGTATTAGTATTAGTAATTGGTATATTAATATTAGTATGGCTAGCATATGATTTTTTTATTATACACGTATTAATAAATTTTAACTTATTTCAAACATTTGTTTTGTAAGACAGGATATAATAATACACATTTTGCGAAAAATTCTACAGATTATTAGATTACGACCGTGAGATATGTAATAGCCTTTATACGGACGAATAGTCAGGGAGGTTTAAAAATAAGACCTTTTGGGTTACCCGATGGTAATATCAAGAATCTCCTTTTTTTTAATGTCGATAGGGAAGCGCTTGACCACGATCTCGCCTGATGATGGTAAGCTAAGATGCGGCCTAAAATGCGCGCTTCCCTAGAAGATACCTGTTCACTCTTCTTTTGAAGATCCCCAGGTTGTACCCGTCGGGAACACAGACTCAGGAAGCATGTTCCAGTCCCTTGCGGTTCGGATCAAGAATGTCGAGTCGAACCGCTTTGTTCGGGTACGTGGAACGTCCACCATACGGCGATGCCTAGAATCTGTGCGCTTCCACGATCGACAGAAAAACTGGGATGGCGGAATTAAGTCGTGCAATTCCGCAGCGCGCTCTCCAAAATGTTTCCAAAACCGACTTGTTTTTATAATGAATACTATGAATTTGGAGGAAATAAAATTAATTAATTATGACGGGACTCGCTTCTTTATGTTCAACCCGTCAAGTATTTGTGGCATGCAGATATATATCCCTGCTAGCTGACCCTGCAAACGTTATTTTGTATTGAATATTTTGGTGGGGTACTTGAGAGAAGGGGTGGGAGGTTTATTGAGATAAAAACTATCCTATCTTTTAAGTTGGACAAAACAGTAGATAATCTACGAAATTTCATTGAAATTAGTTGAGTAGTTTCGAAGTCCATCGCGAACAAACAACGTGACACGTAATTTATATATATTAAGATGATAATAGAACCTGTATAATATGTCATCTCGTAGAACCTACATAAGAATGTGCTGAGTAATCAAGTGACTACGTTTTTGCAAGATTCACTGCGATCGACAACTTTCTATGCGTTTGCGAAGCGGAATTCTCGAGAATTGCAACAGATTTCCGTAATCAACATTTTTATCCATCTTTGTACCGGCTAGGGAAATTTGTTGAATAGTTGAATACATGCAAATTATTTACAATTTGTTACATGCGAATAATTTATAATTTGTGCGAAACTATTTGTTTCTAATTAGTTTTAGCGATCTGATAGTTTGTCAGTCAATTAGATCCCACCAAAAACATTTTTAATGTAAAATGTTGCCGCGAAGAGACCATACGGCTTGCTCTGACAAAAAGTTATCAGACCACATGTAAAACTCTACGTGCCCGAACTCCACAAGCCATAACTTCACAAAGTCTACACCTCAGTCAAAATACATAGCTTGGCCGTTTCGTTACTACAAGAACTATTGTATATCAAAAAAATAATCAACCGTGTTGGTCCGGTATCCTTGGAAGAATAGGTCAACTGCCGTTCTGCTAGACAGGTCGTAAAAGGCGACCTATTGGCTATGCAAGTCACTACCATTGTGGCTACTAGAACTGGTACCACCGCCTTACCTTTTCTTGCCGCAATATCGTCAGTGCTTGGTCACTGTCGCGTTCCGTTTTGGGAGGAAACGTAGCCGGTGAACTTATGTATATGGCATTGGACCTCGCCACAAGATTGCAACGCACCGTTAACATCTTTGGTGCCCATAGGCGATAGTTGACTCTTTCCATCAACGAAGAATTTGCTTGTTTGCTATCTTATATAGGATAAAAATCGAGAGTAAATTTTTCATCTTACGCCCATGTGACCGTAGTGAAACGGCCAAGCTACATATTTTGACTAAGCTGTAGAATTCATGAAGTTATGGCTTGTAGAGTTCGGGCGCGTAGAGTTAGAAGCTTAGTTCTGCATACGATTTGATAACTTTTTGACAGTTCAAGTCATATGATCTGTTCGTGGCCATATTTTACATGAAAATGTTTTGGTGGGTAAGTTTTTTTAAGTTTAAGTAAGTTCTTTTTGTAAGTTCCTAATGAAAATATTTTTATACACGTATTGTTTAATTTTTATTTAGAATTCTGGACTGGTATAATTTTGAGATCTCTAAAATGAAATTAAGTTTCTTTGGGAAGAAAATCCGTACAAACTTTCAACCCCTAATTATATATATTATATAATATATATTAAAAGTCCTGAAATTCGTATTTTATTTTATTATTTATAAAATACAAATATCCCTAGGAGACCCAATATCAATTGTGGCACCGCTAGTCCGTACCGCTGAAGGGTCATAGTGATGGAACCAGCGGGCCAGCTTCTTGTCAATATGACGACATTACTGAGGAGGTTGATGACGTCACACAAGGACAAGTGAGGGGAAAAGGAAGATCTTCCCAGCCAGGCAAGGTGTACTGCCTGGGGACCGAAGTCCATTTGAGAAGCGTTGAAACTTGTATATAGTGTTACAAGATAAATAATTGTGATATCGCGATTCAGGATTTTATTTTGAATTTCATTTTTTCCATTTGTTATTGATTTTTGTCCATTTTTTATTATTTTTTCTTGTAGCGTTTTTGTGATTGTTTGAGCCGCTACACAATTTTCTGACGTATTACATCAAAATTTGCGAGTCTCATACAAAATTCCATTCCCTATTTGAAGGGGTTGGATATAAAAGTTCCAAGTTTTATCATTCTTTTGTTGTTTGTATACTAATTCGTAGGTCACACTATAAGTTTTGCGTAACTTAAAAAAACAACATGTTATAACTAAAATTTTATGTTTATTGCTTTTTAAAATAATCTCCTTTACATTTTAAACATTTTTTCATGCCATCGAAGCATTTTTTAAAACAGGAGGACCACAGATCTGAAGGCATGCTTTCTACGTGCTGATTGAACGCTATCACTGCCTCTTCGGAGTTGGTAAAAGTAAAACCTCTCATCAAATCTTTGATTTTGGGGAAAATACAGATATCACAGGGTGCTAGGTCGGGGCTATGCGCAAGCTAAGTGACGAGATGTACTTATTCGGAAGCTAAAAATGACTTTGTTTTGTTGGCCGTGTGTGAAAAAGCGTTATCATGGTGTAGGAGAGTGCGGCTTTTGGATCGTCTTTCGCGAACTTTTTCTAACACCCTGGGTAAACAAATGGTAGAATACCACTCGGCATTAACACTATTTTGATCGTCAAGTGGAATTGTACAAATGGGGGTCCCATTTGTACAATTCCACTGTACACAACACAAGTAGCTGAGACAAAAAAAGGCGATAATTTTTTTATCAACGTTTCTCGCCTGTCTCACGTTTGTTTGCCAGTTCTCATTTTCAAACACCCATTCACAAGATTGCTGTTTTTTTGGGGTTCAAAACAATAAATCCACGTTTCGTCTCCTGTGATAATGTCATAAACAGCATTAGAATGTCCGTGGTCGTACTTCAGTAGCATCTGTGAGCACTATTCCACGCGAACCCGCTTCTGCTCCGCTGTCAGTTCATGAGGGATCCAACGACAGCAAAGTTTCCGAACTTTCAATTCTTCGTATAAAATTTTCTGAATTTGGCTCATATCATTCCCCAAGAGTCCTCGAATTGTCTCATAGGTAATCCGGGGGTTTTCTTCAATTAACCGCTTAACAGTAGCCACATTATTTTTGTTGACGACAGTTGAAGGCCGCCCTTCACGAAATTCGTCATGTAAAGAAACTCGACCTCTCTCAAATTCAGCAAACCATCGCCTCACGGTGCTCAAACAAAGTGCTTCTATCCCAAAAGCATTTTGAAGACGAGCGGCACAGTCTTGCGGAAAAAGAGAACTTTTAAAATCATTAAAAATCATTTCTCTAAAATCTTTTCGACTTAATTCCTATGTCGTTGCGTGTGTGATAAAAAAAGCAATTGACAAATCATTTCCCGCCAATTGTTTTTTTTTTATTAGTTTTTATTATTTTTTTATTTAGCTTTCTAGAAATTCAGAAAGTACCTAAAGAATCTTGATGATCATTAGTGAATGAGTCAGTGACGAAATCGGTTTTTTTAGATATCAATAAAATCTATATTAAACACAAGTTATAAGGGTTCATAAACACGACGGAGAGTTTCGAGAAAAAATCGTTGTTGTCGTTGTGGAGGCACTACTGTACTCTCAGATGCGATTATAACCGTGGTTTCCTAACCTTTCTTTTAAATATTATTTTTATTATATTTTATAGAGAACAGGGAATGGGGAGGGCGGGGGAGGTGGATTTAACGCTATAAAAAATATTAAAAGACACCGCACTATTCTTTTTACTAAACTTAATATTAATTTACATGACGATTAGTTAAG
The DNA here is from genome assembly GCA_036924255.1 of Apodemia mormo. Taxonomy (NCBI): domain Eukaryota; kingdom Metazoa; phylum Arthropoda; class Insecta; order Lepidoptera; family Riodinidae; genus Apodemia; species Apodemia mormo. Next base: position 7,995,277 of record JAUPFN010000010.1, on the reverse strand, counting down.
CAGTTCTCAAATTGTAACGGGACATTTTTAAAAAGACAGATTTATTAAGTAGTATAGATTATTCGGAAAAAATATTGTCTACAACACGGCCACAGAATACGATACGGCTGTGAATTATAAAGCAACATTTAATTGTGCATGTTGTGTATGACTGTACTGCCAACATCACCGTTACATCGATTAAGAGCAAAATGAGTGTTCGCGTTGTAAATAATAATGTGCGGATATTGAGTCATTCGTGTCGCGTCGCGTCGCCAATACAAATATCCGAGAGCAGATCACTGGGTCAGACGCGACGCTAATTACTTTATTGACTGTACTAGCTGTTGCCGTAACTTCGTCCGCGCGGCTTTCATTTACTCCGCACAGCTCCTCCCCCGTAGGTGATAGCGTGATAATATTTAGCCTATATGTTGACCCGACCTATTAGTAATATTCATGCAAAATTTGAAGTAAATCCATGCAGTAATTTTTGTGTTTACCCCGGACATACATGCAGACAAACAGACAAACAGATAGACAGACAAACAGACAAAAATTCGAAAAAACTATATTTTTGGCTTTGATATCGATTGTAGATCACGCCCCAAGTATTTTTTTTTTTAAAAATATTCAATGTACAGTTTTGACTTTCCTATGATTTTATTATATGTATAGATTCTTTTGTACCTGGCAAACTAACAGAAAGCTCTCTCGGTGGGAGGACATAAACTATGTCGCCTGTATACTAAAAAGATGTTATGGGTCTTTGGTAACTGTGATAGAGAAAAAACACTATTCCCTGATCGACATATTGTCTAAATCTTTAAAGAAAATGTGAAGTTGGTATTATCAGATGGAATGAGGGCCAGAACACTGAGTTGTTGATTATTTAAAGGGAGAAAACGCGAAATGATCGATTTCAATTCGCCTTTTAATATTTGAAGAGTGCCCTTGATTTCTCCAGGTTTCCAATTCCCAGATACTAGCCTGATGTCATAGGAACTTGCTTAAAATACATACGCTATATATTAATTTTGTTTTTTTTTAATATTTTTTGTTTATATTGAGATAAAGAACATTATTTGATAAAAAAATAATTTAATTTAGTAATTAATGGTTTTATTCGCATTTTGAGTGATTCTTTTGTTTTGTTCTTCATCGGTGCTTAGATTAAAGTTTACGAGTATATACTTTTCTTTCTCAATTTTTTAAAATTTCTTAATTGTTAGGTTCCGAAGTAAACTAGGAACACTTATAGTTTGCCTATGTGCGCCCGCCCGTCCGTCCGCACGATAGCTCAGAGATCCTTATTACTAGAAAGCTGTAATTTGGCATAAATTTACATATTAGGAAGTGGTAACATAAATTCTTGAAAAATTTTTTTTCAGAGTAGCTCTCCTACCCTATTGCGTTTTTTTATAAATATATATAAAACCCCTATTGTGTGGGGTATAGTTGGATAGGTTTTTAAAAAATATTGTAGATTTGTGAAAACAAGTTTTTGATAAAGGGACTTATTTATGAAATATTCAGTTTTTAAGTGCTAATTTTTATTAGAGTCAAGTGTCTCCATCTGCAGGCTAAATGGTTGTGTTTGCGGGTGAAAAAAAATCATGACAGTAGTAAATGTACTGAAGTTTAAAGGAAAACTATCACGGCCTTACAAGGTTTTGAGAAAATATAGTCGATCAACTTATAAAATATGCTTGGAAAAGTTTTTGTAGTCGGTGAACCTGTGGTGCGTTGTCATTATCGTTGAATAGCTTAAATGTTCATAATATGAAACTATAAAAGCCCTCTTCTTAGTCCGGATTATTGTGATGGGTAACTTCGCAATTTAGAGATTGGCCACGCGCAATGTAGAGACATTGCGTGTGACCCGACACGCACTTTACCAATTTTTAAGTTTATTTTTGATATTTTGTAAAATGTGTGCTGGGAGAAATCTCATTGCAAGATGAGCTCATCGATTTTTTGTAATAATGTTTGATTTTATATTTTCATCAGTATATACTCTGTACAAAATCTGTGCGCATATAAAAATCAATATATATTTGTTTATCCGTATTTAATGCACTGCCAAGCCTTTCATTAGATTGGGATGGAATTTTGTCAAATTATTGGGGAAGGTTTTAGGCATAGTACAATTTACTTAAAGTAGTAGCGCGCGTGTTGTACCGGTAAATGTATTTGACAGAGCATTTTTGCGGTAGCTTGTGCGGTAGTTTATTTAACTAAAATTTAAAGAAATGAAATACATACCGAGAATATTTGTATGTTAGTCGATTGAAAATCCATATCCATACTAATATTATAAATGCGAAAGTCTGTCTGTCTGTCTGTCTGTTACACTTTCACGGCTAAACCGCTGGACCGATTTTCATGAAATTTGGCATGGATATAGTTGAAGATCCGGGGTCAAACATAGGCTAATTTTTTTTGCAAAAATCAGTCCCTGAGGGCTGAAATAGGGAATGAAATTTTTATTAAAAGCCATCTGGATGACTTACTAATATACTCGCGGGCGAAGCTGCGCGGGTCAGTTAGTGAAATATAAATAAAACAATATAATTTAAAAACATACATAAACTCATTGTCTTTTGAGGATTATTCCGTGTGAGTCTCGAACGTTGTTAATTCTTAAATAAATAATAAAATAAAAATATAAAAAAGTTATCAATTTTTGATGTGACATGATGATAGTTCAGATATGCCTGTCCGGAACCACAGCTCGGCGATTTGAAAACTGATACATCCAGCAGGTGCATTCTACCGACAAAGTAAAACTAAAAACTGCTGAAATAAAATTTAATACATAGAAATTGACTATTTTTTTAGTTTTCAAATGTTTCCTCTTGTGGAAAAAATCTATAGACGCCAAAGATGTATATGGTTGATGTATTTTTGTGCCGGGTATATAATAATAGATGTTTGTATTTCTGGATTTAGGTATTTATTAACACATATATCAGTATGCAGAGTTGTTGACTAACGCATTTTTTATAATGACCATTAGCTCCAAAAGAAGCAGTATAGGGATTTAAGGATTCTTCTGAGCTAATGTGTCATCACCCATGAGCAGCGCTTGACAAGTTTTATAAGTTTGTTTAAAATTAATTTTGATAAAATAAAATTTTGTTTGCCGATAGGGACAAGGGTTTGTGTGAAGAGCATAGATGTTTGTATTTCTAGTTTTAGGTGTTTCTTAAATATATTTCTTTACTAGCTGCCGCGTGCAGCCCGCTGCATTATAAAAGTTTTTGGCGAATCCTACGGTTTCATCTAATTGTTCCGGGATAGAACGTGGCCTATGTGCTATTCCAGGTCATCATCTATCTGTGTGCCAAATTTCATTCAAATTCATTCAGTAGTTTTTGTGATTGCGTAAAAAATATCCATCCATCCAAACATCTAAACTTTCGCATTTATAATATTATAATATAGATTTATATAATATATTCCTATGTGTATAAATATCGTTGACATTTCCCCGTGTTGGTCCCGGGCTCCTTTGAAGAATAGGCCAATTGCCGTTTTGCCAGGCAGGTCGTAAAAAGCGACCCATTGGCTATGCTAGTCACTACCATCGTGGCTACTAGGTGGTAGAGATCTGCATTGTCTCGCCCGGGTCTGGTACCACCGCCTTACCTATTCCTGCCACAATAGCGTCAGTGCTTGTCACTGTCGTATTCCGGTTTGGAGGATAAGGTAGACGATAAACGTATGCATGTGGCATTAGATTTCGCCACAAGATAGCAATGCACCATTCACATCTTTGGTGTCTATAGGCGATGGTTGACTCTTTCCATCAGGAGACCCATCTGCTTGTTTGCTATCTTATAATATTAAAAAAAATTAACACCTATATAACAAACAAATAATTTGCTTACTCTGGGTCTAAATCGTTTCGCGGAATTAGTCCAGTGATATTTATTTATATAAACTTGAATTAATTATTATTTTAAAATTTATAAAACAATTTTGTTTTGTTCTAAGTCGCTAACAACTATCAATTACAACTCGATATTTGATATTAAAACTACTGAAGTGCTTCTCTGCTAGATTGCACCTGCACAGACTTTAACGCGCCGAACTGTGTTTCCGGCCTCACGTTATATGCTAGTATAATGGCGCATCTGTCACGGATTACCGCCATCATTATGCTAATATAGCGCATCCGGTCTCTGTAATTAATGTTTTCACCCGACTGCGGCAGCAAATAGAGTATCTGAGATGTTTTTTTAATATTTTTTTTAGAGTAGAGTATCTTCACGCTCATATCCCCAAAGGGATAGGCAGAGGTGCAACAAGTGCACCCACGATTAGGCGAAGATACTTGGTCCCACAAATGTGATAGGTGGCAAGCCTTACGCCAACCGGGCACTTTCCAATCCCGGGCAATTTTGTGTTTCTCAGAAAACTGAAAAAACACTTTTTTTTATGTGCCCGACCTGGGAATCGAACCCGGGACCTCATGTGGTAAACGCCAACGCTGGACAATTAGACCACACAGGCGACTTTTTTTATATTATAAGATAGTGTTTGCTAAAATATCTCTGGTGATGCTAAGCTATTAGCGAAACCAGTTGGATGTGAACTAGAAGTACGAGTGAGTTTTTTTTTATATTATAAGATAACAAACAAGCAGATGGGTCTCCTGTTGGAAGGAGTCAACCTTCGCCTTTAGACACCAAAGGTGTTAATGGTGCGTTGCTATCTTGTGGCGAGGTCTAATGCCACATGCATAAGTTTAACGGCTACCTTACCCTCCAAACCGGAACACGACAGTGACAAACGCTGATGCTATTGCGGCAGGAATAGGTAAGGCGGTGGTATCTGAACCGGGCGAGACAATGCAGAACTGTACCACCTAGTAGCCACGATGTTAGTGAGATATGTTTGTTTATGTATTAATGTTCCTTCGTAACTACTAAACGGATCAGCTGATTTTAATGAATCATTCAAAATGGCTTATTTTCGTTGCCAAAACGTGAGATCTTTTTGGTGGTCCAGGCGCCCTTTGGGAATAGGCCATCTGTTATTCGGCCAGACAATTCGTAAAAGGCAAACGATTTGCTACACGTGTCATTACCATCGCGACTACTAGATGGAAGATTTCCGCAATGACTCGCCCGGGTATATGGTACCACCGCCTTGCCTATTCCTACCGTAATATCGTCAATGCTTGTCATGGTCATGGTCCGGTTAGAAGGATAAGGTAGCCGCTAGCTAGACTTATGCATGTGGCATTGCAATCCCGCCACACGGATATCAACGCACCATTGACATCTTTGGTATTTATATGCGATGGTTTCTCTTTCCTTCAGGAGATCTAACTGCTTGCAATTTTGCTGAGTTTAAATTATGGATAATCTATATTATCCATAATTTAAACTCGGCAAATAATAATAATTTAACAAATTTAAAAAATATTATTATGTTCTTGCTCTGTATGTAATTATAAACCTGGTTTTTTAGTTTAAAAATATTTGTACGTATTGTGAAGGGGATAAAGATAAAGCGGATGCGCGACGAATAATAATAATAATATAATTTAATTCAACTTAATTTAATTTAAATAATATAAATTTCAATTTCAATTTTAAATTATTTTTATCGTTTTGACATTGTAATTTAACTTCATTTAATTTTAATTAAAAAAAAATATTGTTTGACATATTATTCTGTAATCTATGGGACTTGGAACCTAAAATAAAAAATTCATTCTCAGTATTTATAGACCAAGACGATGGTTATTTTTTTCTATCAGGATATTCGTCAAGCTGTTTGATATCCTATGAAATAAAATAAATAATAAACCGGTCAAGTGTGAGTCGGACTCAGGCATAAAGCCGATTGCCGTGGGGTTCCGAGTCACCCTTACAATTATATTTTATTCTGTTCTATATTTCTTACTAGCGACCTGCCCGCGGTTTCACCTCTGTAACTTTTGTTCCCGTGGGAATATCGGAAAGGTTTATATACTAAAACCTTACAAAAGAATCAATCTATCTATTAAAAACAACCGCATCAAAATCTGTTGCGTAGTCTTAAAGATTTAAACATACATAGGGACAGACAAAGAAAGCGACTTTGTTTTATACTATGTAGTGATGCTATAACAACTATCTAATACTAGTTGTAACTAAAAAAATAGCGGTAACAGAAATACATCATTTGTGAAAACCTCAATTCTCTAGCTATCACGGTTTATAAGATACAGCCTCGTGACAGACGGACAGACAGACAGACGAAAAGGCAGCGGAGCTTTAGCTATACAGTCCCGTTTTACCCTTTGGGTACGGAACCCCAATAGAAAAATACAAACATTAAAAATCCTAATGGAGACCTTTATATATTTACATACTAGCGACCTGCCCACGGTTTCACCCGCGTAGCTGTTTCCGTGGGAATAGCGGAAAGGTTACAACTTAAACATTCCTCAAGAATCAATTTATCTATAAAAAACCGCATTAAAATCCGTTGCGTAGTTTTAAAAATTTAAGCATACATAGGGACAGACAGAGAAAACGACTTTGTTTTATACTATGTAGTGATATGAATGTCGAAGTTGATTTAAAAACTGGTCCAGTAGTTCCAAGTTCGCCAGAAGATTGGAGTTTTTCTGTCACTTTCCTCCTTACGTGTTAATACCTACGATTTCGCAGATTTAATTTCTATGTAAGAGGTAAACTTAAAAATTATCAGACCGAATCCAAAAACTCTTCAAAACAATAATTACACGTCGACCGCTCGCATTTACGGTGTATTTTCGACAATACGTTGAAGTTCACCGATCTCGTATCCGGGCTATTGATGAATAGATCACATGCTATTCTGCTAGGCAAATTATAAAAGAAGTTGATCGCAGGACTCTGATAGCTTGTTTAGAGTCCGGCAATGTCCTGTAATGTACAATATTTAAGCATGTACAAAATAACCATCCATAGCAATATTATAAATGTGAAAGTCTGTCTGTCTGTCAATCTGTCTGTTTCTTACGCTTTCACGGCTGAAATGCTGAACCAATTTTGATGAAATTTATATACACAGAGTGGTTCACTATAGATGGTCCGCTCCTCTATAGATAATTCAGTTCATTTCAGAGATGAGTGGCGATCCCAATCATCACATTTTACCACCACGACAAAAACATGTCTTTTGCGTTAGCCGGAATGATAGCTTCACGTGTTCATTAAAACCATTGACTGTTACCATACTACTACAAAAATGGTCATTTGAGTTGTGGGGTATTAGCCAACCACTTTATCATAAGATAAATTTAATGTATCATAAGATAGCAAACAAGCAGATGGCTCTCCTGATGGAAAGAGACAACCATCGTATATAGACACCAAAGATGTTAATGATGCGTTGCTATCCTTGTGACGGGGTCTTATTGCCACGTGCATAGGTTTACCGGCCACCTTCCTTCCAAACCGGAACACAACAGTGACAAACACTGACGCTATTGCGACAGGAACAGCGAGACAATGCTGAACTTTATCACCTAGTAGCCATGATGGTAGTGACTCGCATACATACAACCAATTGTTCTGGGGAAATTCTGCTGAAATAAATACTATATTTGTATTGCAGAAAAGAGCTATTAGGGAAATTTACAATCTTAGCCCGAGGATTTCCCTGTGAGAAAATTTCAAAGAAATCAATATTCTAATTGTTATATCCCAATATATATTTAAGAACTTGATGTACGTTCGTAAAAATATTTACTTTTTAAAAAAAATGGTGACGTACACTCAATACGAGGAACAAAAACAATCTTGTTGTGCTTGCATCTCGTCTCCACAGAAAAAGTAACTCTTTTATAGGGCAATGTATACGCTTATACAATAAACTTCCCGAAACTATAAGAGATCTACCAGTCAATAAATTTAAAAAATGTGTTAAAACAAAACTGTGTAAAAAAGGATATTATAAAATCTCAGATTATTTAGAAGACAAAAAAGCCTGGGATTAATTGCTCCTCATACCGATCTCATATATATTTTTTGTAATATTGTGATAATGTAAAAAAATCAATGATATGAAAAAAAGACAAGCCCGCTGAGTTTCTTCCGCCGGATCTTCTCAGTGTGTGGCCGCATTTCCGATCCGGTAGTAGTTTTTAAAAAAATATGTTGACGTGTCAAAATAACTTGTAAAAAGGTTTATTGAATAAAGTATTTCTGATTTCTGATTTCGCCTCTTACGAAATACGTGGTAAAACGGCAGAGGGTCTATTTTTCAAAGAAGCCCAGACCAGCACAAAGGGCAAACCTACTTCTAATGGTGATATTCTTAGTGTAAACCTATTCATTTTATTTGAATTATTAAATTTTTATTTAAGTCAATCCGATACCACACGATCTGAGGCCAAACCATTAGACAATAAGCCATTTAAATTATCATTTCATTTCATTCCCCGTATTGGTCCCGGGCTCTACCAAGTGGTAGAGTTCTGCATTATCTCGCCCGGATCTGGTACCACCGCCTTGCCTATTACTGCCGCAATAGCGTCAGTGCTTGTCGCTGTCGTGTTCCGGTTTGGAGGGTAAGGTAGCCGGTAAACTTATGCATGTGGCATTAGACCTCGCCACAAGATGATAGCAACGCACCATTAACACCTTTGGTGTCTATAGGCGATGGTTGACTCTTTCCATCAAGAGACTTATCTGCTTGTTTGTTACCTCATAATATAAAAAAAACAACACATTTATAAGAGAACGTCTTATGATTGTGTAATATTTCGTTGGGGAGAGCTTATATAATATCACCATAGATAAATCCAGTCGATCAACCATGAGTGAAAGAGTCGGTTAATTACCATAAAGAATTTTATCGCTGCTTTATATTGAATAGCATAACAAATGAATTACACTGTGGGTGTTAGGCCGTGTCGATGGAATACTTCTAGGACCACCAATCCATTTATCCCAAATTTATATTATTAATACGCTAAGATTAAGATGTTTGTCTCCTTTTTTAGAGAAAACCTCACAATTACTCCAAATAAATTCTTTATCATTGTATAGATAATTGCTTCCTCTTCTGCCATCAACAACTAAAAAAATTATTACTGCTTTTGTTTTTATAAATTTTAATAATTTTTAATTATATACATATAATATTAAGACATAATACAGTAATGCTGCCATCAGACAGCTTTAATTTTGAAATAACGTCAACATGATTGACGGTTAGTAATTTTTTTGTTCCAATTTCAAATCAACTTAAGAAGTATTAATAAAATTACTTATTGCGAATTATTCGCACGGGTATTACTAGTTGTCAATATTATTTAATGTGAAAGTTTGTATGTTTGGATATATGGATGGATGGAGGCCACGTCACATCCTATCCGATCCTGATGATTCTATCACATCCTATATTTCACAATTTACACACACGCCAGAGTCGCCTCTGCGGCGACGGCGGCTCTCTATTTCAGCCCGCCAACATTCGAAACGCCGGTAAAGTCATTAACAAGTCGAAATTCTAATGCCACTTACGCTTCCACCCATTGTCAAGATACTGCCCTAAGCTGAGGTTTGGTCTAATAAGAGACATCCTTATGGCGGGCTCTTAGCTCACTTAACTCTGCTCGCCCGAAACGACCGGTTCCGCAGTAGTGGTCATTAGGACCAACTGCAAGATCATTTCTAAAACAAATTGTTGGATGGACGATTCAATCACGCAAAAAACGGCTTGACCAATTTAGATAAAATTTGACACACACAAAGATGATGACCAGGAATAGCACAAAGAATACTTTTTATCTCGGAAAACAAACTGCTCCCGCGGGACTTACCAAAAAAATAATATAATGCAGCAGGTTGCAGGGTGCAGTTATACTTGTAGTTGGTATATTCTTTTAAAGGAGCCCGGAGCACACGACTAGTTAAAGGACTACATATCGATCTTTCCTCTCGCTTTCCTGCAATGAGAGTGATTTCGTGAAATGCAATGGAAGTGTGTGACAGGGAGCCCGGGTTGCGCGCGCTATTTAAATTAACAAACGAGCGTGCGTGGCGGTAGAGTTAACCTGCTGATTGTACCAATTTAATCACTTAGATGTCAGACCTTACACACCATAAGCGACTATTGTAAAACTTGCTCATTTTTTTTATGTAATGTAGACGTTCCACACCATATGCGACTACTTTAAAGCTCACTCTCTTTTTATCTAATGCAGACGTTACACACCATATGCGACTACTGTAAACTCGCTCATTTTTTTATATAATGCAGACGATACACACCATATACGACTACTGTAATGCTCGCTCATTTTTATACATATAATGCAGACGATACACACCATATGCGACTACTTTAAAGCTCGCTCTCTTTTTAACTAATGCAGACGTTATACACCATATGCGACTACTTTAAAGCTCGCTCTCTTTTTATCTAATGCAGACGTTACACACCATATGCGACTACTGTAAACTCGCTAATTTTTTATATAATGCAGACGATACACACCATATACGACTACTGTAATGCTCGCTCATTTTTATACATATAATGCAGACGATACACACCATATGCGACTACTTTAAAGCTCGCTCTCTTTTTATCTAATGCAGACGTTATACACCATATGCGACTACTTTAAAGCTCGCTCTCTTTTTATCTAATGCAGACGTTACACACCATATGCGACTACTGTAAACTCGCTCATTTTTTATATAATGCAGACGATACACACCATATACGACTACTGTAATGCTCGCTCATTTTTATACATATAATGCAGACGATACACACCATATGCGATTACTTTAAAGCTCGCTCTCTTTTTATCTAATGCAGACGTTATACACCATATGCGACTCCTTTAAAGCTCGCTCTCTTTTTATCTAATGCAGACGTTACACACCATATGCGACTACTGTAAACTCGCTCATTTTTTATATAATGCAGACGATACACACCATATACGACTACTGTAATGCTCGCTCATTTTTATACATATAATGCAGACGATACACACCATATGCGACTACTTTAAAGCTCGCTCTCTTTTTATCTAATGCAGACGTTATACACCATATGCGACTACTTTAAAGCTCACTCTCTTTTTATCTAATGCAGACGTTATACACCATATGCGACTACTTTAAAGCTCACTCTCTTTTTATCTAATGCAGACGTTATACACCATATGCGACTACTTTAAAGCTCACTCTCTTTTTATCTAATGCAGACGTTACACACCATATGCGACTACTGTAAGTCCGCTCATTTTTTATATAATGTAAACGTTCCACACCATATGCGACTACTTGAAAGCTCGCTCTCTTTTTTATCTAATGCAGACGTTACACACCATATGCGACTACTTTAAAGCTCACTCTCTTTTTATCTAATGCAGACGTTACACACCATATGCGACTACTGTAAGTCCGCTCATTTTTTATATAATGTAAACGTTCCACACCATATGCGACTACTTGAAAGCTCGCTCTCTTTTTTATCTAATGCAGACGTTACACACCATATGCGACTATTGTAAAGCTCGCTCATTTTTAGGGTTCCGTACCTAAAAGGTAAAATGGGACTATATTACTAACTTTTTATATTACTAAGCCTCCGCTGTCCTTCTGTCCGTTTATCTGTCTGTCACCAGGCTGTATCTCATAAACGTTATAGCTAGAAAGCTGAAATTTTCACAAATAATGTATTTCCGTTGCCGCTATAACAACAAATACTAAAAATAAAAAATAAAAATGTTAAGGAGGATCCATATAATAAACGTGTTTTTTCGTATTTGTTACTATGATGGTACGGAACCCTTCGTGCGCGAGTCCGAATCGCGCTTGGTTGTTTTTTTATCTAATGCAGACGTTACACACCATATACGACTACTGTAAAGCTCATTTTTTTATCTAATGTGACGCGGTAATTGACAATTCAGGCACCAATTAGTCTGCCCGAACGAGAGCGTGACTGCTCACTTTCAACTGATTTTATTATTCGTGCCCATCCAAACCAGCCCACTCAATTTAATGCCTGGCGGACACTTTCATATGAAAAATTATCCATAAGTGAGATTGTTCATTATAATATAATTCGTATAGAATGTATTACGAGTTTTATGAAACGCTTTGTTTTAGTGATTCTTATGTTGTAAGAGAAATATATGTGAGTGGTTACGCAAAAAGGGACCTGAAGGGATTGGAAACGGTTTTTTTTTTGATAAATTCTGATTCTATGGTCCTTCATCTTTGTTTTGTTCTAATCAAAATAATTTTAGGTGCCGTAGTTTTTTTTTAATGATTTTTTATGTAAGCCGAGGCAGTTTTGAAAATATTAAACCTTATACACAGCGCACACTAGTTTCTTTTTCTAGCGCGCACATAAAGACAAGTAAAAGACGAATAAATAAGTCACCAATAGACTTGTGTAACTCAGGAGTGATTAACTCAAAAAGATATAATCTTTACAAAGGAGTGAATATATCAGTAACTCCGTAGTATTCAAACTAACTCTCTATATCTTTATATCACAGAGTGATTGTATTTCATCTAAGCGGCATAGAATGAAAGGAATGATATGTTTATCAGGGAGTAGAAAGAGAGGAAACCATCATTCGGAATGAAGAATGCTGTAGCATCGAACTACATACTGTACACACAAAGTTATACCTTAAACTAATAGGATTAAGATATCTTTAATATTGTTCAAATGCGGATAGTAATAATAAACAGCGATGAGAATTATTTTGTTTGTACCTACTTTGTTTTAAAAACGCACGCATAATAAAAAATAAGCGTTTGTTTTTAAATAATTTAATAAAATAATATCGATTCTGTTCGATATACCATAAATACATCATTTATTTTAACTGTTTATCTTGTCATTATATTGCACCGGTTAAACCCTTAAGACTAGAAACTTGAAATCTGTAATATATCGGCGAATACACCTACTTCTCATTTTAAAAACATTAAAAGTCGGTTAAATGTAATTTACATAATTCTTTCACACGCAGTGGAAGCCGCGGTCAATCCTTAGTATCAAATAAAACAAGCGTGATTGCTTTTTAAATAATTAAGTAAACGAATAACAAACAGAATCCATAAAAACATATCATTTATTTCAACTCTTTATCTTGTCTTTAAATCTGTAAATCATTTCATTTCCTTATATTATCATTAAATCTAAATATGTCACCAATCCCAATCACTCTGATTTCTACTGAGTTATAAGGAGTTGAAGATATAAATGAGTGATATATATCCGTAATTCTGAAAGATACATATCACTCTTTTCTTTTCTCGGATATATTTTGCGCAAGTCTAGTCACCAATAATACAGCTATCGCAAACACGTGCTATTTCTCACTGACGAAGTCGCTCACTAACGACACTAACATAAAACACCCCGCGCCTCTCTCCCGCACTCGTGGCGAAACTCATTTCGACTCAACATTTTAAACGTGATTTACTCGAAATCAATTATTTTCCCTTGAGGTCCCTTTTTGCGTAACCACTCACATATTTTGTTTATACTTTAATCATCATTTAATTGTATCAAATAGCGATAGCACTCTGGTCGAAATTCAACCTTAATTCTGTTAATGTTGAAGCACAAATGTCTATTATCTATGTATGTTCTACTGGTGGAAATCTATACATATAATAAAATCGTAGGAAAGTCAAAACTGAACATTGAATATTTTTTAAAAGAATACTTGGGGCGTGATCTACAATCGATATCGAAGCCAAAAATATAGTTTTTAGAATTTTTGTCTGTTTGTCTGTTTATCTGTTTGTCTGTATGTATGTCTGGGGTAAACTCAAAAAGTACTGAATGGATTTACTTCAAATTTTGCATGAATATAACTAACAGGTCGGGTCAACATATAGGCTACATATTATCAAGCTATCACCTACGGGGGAGGAGCTGTGCGGAGTAAACGAAGTCCGCGCGGACGAAGTCGCTGGCAACAGCTAGTATATAATAAACGTCTATTTGTGTGTGTTCAAGTGCATTCGAGAATAGTTTAGGTTCACAATTGAAACTAGTAGATGCCGCTGTGAACGAGTTCCGGTAGTATCCGATATAATACTTTCACGGCCATTGTTTTTAGATTTTAACATTCGATAATATGTTTAAATTTGAATATATATGATATTCAATTACTTTTACTAGCTGTTGTCCGCACCTTCGTTCGCGCGGACTTCGTTTACTCCGCACAGCTCCTCCCCCGTAGGTGATAGCGTGATAATATGTAGCCTATATGTTGACCCGACCTGTTAGTTATATTCATGCAAAATTTGAAGTAAATCCATTCAGTACTTTTTGAGTTTACCCCAGACATACATACAGACAAACAGACGAAAATTCTAAAAGCTATATTTTGGCTTCGATATCGAATGTAGATCAAGCCCCAAGTATTCTTTTAAAAAAATATTCAATGTACAGTTTTGACTTTCCTACGATTTTATTATGTTAGAATGTATAAATATATTTCTAATGCTTTTTATTTAAAAATATTAGGTTTCTGCAGTCTTTCGCAGTGTTTTACGTTCACGCATTTGTCTTAAAAAGAAGTACAGTGTTCTTATAGATTTATTTTTATATTTACAACGAAAACCAAAATCAATGCAACTTGTAAAATATTTCTAAGTGATCTAATATAAAACAGTAGGCAAGGTGTGTACGATGTCTGAGATAATCTAGAGTTAAATGCAAGGCCACCGACATAAATAGTGGTCCGAATGGTATCAATAGACACTTGTCGGTTCTCCCGGCTAACAATGAAGTGCGCAACACTTATTTTACTAGATTTATATCCTTTTAACTGAAAGTTTTGTTAAGAAATTTAACATATAAAAAAACCAAACAGTTGGTGTATGTATGCATGTATGTATATATGTATATATATATATATATATATATATATATATATATATATATATATATAAATATATAAAATTACGTTCACATAATTGTCTAAAAAATGGTTACAAAGCTTTTTCTTCACAGATTAATATATTGATATGCGGCACTAAAATTGATAGAGATAGAGGGCCGCTGTTGGAACTCCATGCGCTTCCTTAAGTTATTCGTTAAGTAACAAGTCACCAAAGATGTTTTATTTGTTTTAATAATAGACGTTACTTTCTACGTTCCTCTTTATAGTATGCTCCCGTGTAAATCGATTTAGTTTTTGTTAGTATTTCATGATGTTCATATTTCACGCTGATGGCGGCCTCAATACTGAATAGGATTTGCGTAATTTAACAGTAGCACGAAACGATAAACTTATTAAGATATCTTATATATAAAAGTCAATGTGTGTGATCAATGATGATGATGATGTGTTTATATGGATTCTAAAACAACTTGAGTTATTTCCATTAAATTTGTAAACAATCTTCCGATGAGCATTGAAAGCCAGGATTATCTTGTAAAATTTTGAAGTGATTGAATCGGCAGATTTTTTTTTTTTTTTTTTTTTTATTATATCATAAGATAGCAAACAAGCAGATGGGTCTCCTGATGGAAAGAGTCAACCATCGCCTATAGACACCAAAGATGTTAATGGTGCGTTGCTATCTTGTGGCGAGGTCTAATGCCACATGCATAAGTTTACCGGCTACCTTACCCTCCAAACCGGAACACGACAGCGACAAGCACTGACGCTATTGCGGCAGGAATAGGCAAGGCGGTGGTACCTGACCCGGGCGAGACAATGCAGAACTCTACCACCTAGTAGCCACGATGGTAGTGACTCGATAGCCATTCGGTCGCCTTTTACGACCTGCCTGGCAGAACGGCAGTTGGCCTATTCTACAAAGGAGGCCGAGACCAACACGGCGAAAAATAAATTTTGTATTATCATAGAGCGAAGTGCGCCCGTACAAAGCCCGGGCCTCAGTACTCAGTAGTTAGTAACCTCATGTGGTTTACGCTTGTAGCCGACATCCATCTCTGCATTCTCTGCTGCGCATATTGTGTCGCATAATAACAAAATTGATATTTTTTAACTTCCCGCTACGTATTTAGATAAGGAAGTTACAGATTTTGCCACCAGATCTTCCTGTTTTGAGGTCCTAGGAAGCTTTTCCGACTATTTTCATGATGACGTCAGTATGTATGTATGTGTGAGTGTGTGTATGTATAAGTGTGTGTGTAATGTGTGACACACTCACAAAAATTTTGACGAAACAGCATTTTTAAATATAACTTCTAGACTAATATACCTATTGAGTACAAAATCTAATGAGCCCTGTTCTTCAAAAAACTGTGTCCAGTGCATAAATAGCATCAAAAGCGGTTTATCCATTCGGGTGTTATCGTTGACTAAAAATTTTGAAAAGGTTTTTTTCGACATAACTTCAAAATAATTTATAATCAATCATTTTTCGACATTCTACAATATTTTAATACTTACTTTATACTACTAATTAAGTTTTCAAAAGTTACAATATTAATATTTTGTTGTTAGCAACTTAATATTTTAAAACAACTTATTTTTAAAACAACTTTCAGGCTAAAATACCATTTGACCTTAAAATCTTATCAGCTTTTCTCCTTAAAAAACTGCCTCAAATATCATTAGTTGGATAAAAATCGGTCAATTATGGCATTTATCAAGGACGAGAATATTTTAAACAAATTTTTTTTAACATTTTGTTTGAAAAATTGCTTCGTAATTTTCAAACTATCGATTATGTAGTTCAAACAATACGTTAGATCTCAAAAATGTTATTGATTGCTATTCGAAAAATTAAAAATTGATCATCGTTTCCAAAATATACAGCTTTTCCGAAATCAATATAGGTACTATCGTTTTTAACTAAATAAATGTTTGAACTGAAAAGTCTATGCTTATAGTTTTTACTCCTTTGAGTTTAAAATATCCTAATCTAGCGGGAAGTTGTTGGTTTGGTGTTTTTTATGTCATAAGATAGCAAACAAGCAAATAGCTTTCCTGACGGAAAGAGAAACCTTCGCCTATAGACACCAATTGCTATCCATGTTGCGGGATGGCAATGCCACATGTATAATGGCCAGCCGGCTACCTTAGCCTTCAAACCGGAAAACCACAATGACAAGCATTCACGCTATTGCGATATGAATAGGTAAGGCGGTGGTACCCTGGCGAGACGTTGTGAACTCTACCACCTAGTAGTCACGATGGTAGTGACATGTATAGCCAATACTTCGCCTTTTACCACCTGCCTGGCAAAACGTCAAATGGTCTTTTCTTCAAACTGGGCCCGGACCAACACGGGGTAATGCTACTTTGTTTGTAGACAATAATTCTCTTACACCATCACGCAGTATATAGAAAAATTATAAAGCTTTCATAATAGCGACGAATAGCATAGCATAATGCTATCGTTCGTCCTTACCTAACTGCCTGGCAATGTGGCTTGTGGCCTTTTCGTTAAAGGGAGCCCGGATGAAGCACAAAGGGGTTTTTTATCATTAGTGCAACGAAGAATTTTTCTCTAGGTGGTAGATTTCTGCATGATCTCGCCCGGTTCTGGTACTACCGCCTTACCTATTCCTGCCGCAATAGCGTCAGTTGTCACTGTTGTGTTCCGGTTTGGAGGGTAAGGTAGCCTATGAACTTATGCACGTAGCATTAGACCTCGCCACAAGATAGCAACGCACCATTAAACCTTCGGTGTTTATAGGCGATGGGTGACTCTTTCCATCAGGAGACCCATCTGCTTGTTTGCTATCTTATGATATAAAAAAGACATAGGTCAAATGAAACCCCTAAGTTAACGTTTAAGTGACAACACTTTTAATTTTTGTAAAAATTACCAATTCATTTGAGTATGGACGCGTAAAAGCAAAATTTAGTCGTATGATGATTGCCTAATCTTTCATCTTTTACGAAATGCATGTCAGGAAGACATATTGTCTATCCTTCATCCAGACTAACACAGGGGATAAAAAACCTTTATATTAGAATAAATAGCTTATGTAGGTAACTTAGGTTCATATCAGAAAATGAAAGTAAACTGGTTTGGTGTTGAGTTCAGTTAGAAAAACTAGAAGGCATTTCCGTATAATGTGAATGATCGCACGTGATTGATCAATATATAATTTACATACTAAGGCTCATGTCACGATATTACGGCACAGGCACAAACTCAACAAAAAATTAATATTTAAATTCAAGTGTTAAAAAAATGTACTCTAGTATTTCACGATCCATGTGTTGGTCCCACGGATTAAATGGATACGCCTTTCAAGGCGATTTCTTAGTTTGCTGCGAAGCTTGCATTTACACATAGAAATACAAAGACAAAAATCACTCCAATCTTAATTTTTAAACCCTGTCATCTCATTCGGTACGATAAATTACTAGAACATGGTTTATCACAATATAATCTATTTTATTATTTTTCACAATATATATATATATATATATATATATATATATATATATATATATATATATATATATATATATATATATATATATATATATATATATATATATATATATATATATATATATATATAATATGTCTACAAAATACAAATGTATGACACTTTTGACAGTGATAGGAGCGATTGCTCATATGCGCGGCGACACGTTTCCTTCCCAATGGCCTGTCTATTAGGATTCACGTGGTCTGTGGTTGTTCCAAACCCTCGTTGAAGTGTAGATAGTCTACACTTCATAGACCGTAGATAGCCACACCGTTAGATAGCTCGTAAAAGGTGAACATTTGGATATACATTTCACTATCATAGTGGCTATTAGGTGGTGGAGTTCTGCAACATCTCACTCGGATTCGGAATTAACTCATATTTTTACTACAATAGACACTATTGTATGCTTGTCGTTGTTGTATTTCAGTTTGGAGGATCAGGTGGCCGGTAAAATTATGCCTTTGGCATTACCATTCCACCACACGATCGCAGCGCAATATTAACGTATTTGGTGTCTGTAGGCGATGATTATCTCATGCATCAGGAGAGCCATGTGCGTGTTTGCTTTCTAATGGTACTAAAATTGTGTGTGTACGCGTGATTGAATTAAAATTTTGTCGTTTAAATAAAGTTTTACAACTCTCACTTTTTAAATAATGTTCACTTATTATTTTGTCACTTGTAAAAACGAACGATTGTTGAATGAAATAAGAATTTCGTATTTCAGAAGTAAAAAGTTGCAGTAAGCTCTCTTTGTGTTTACTGTTTGTATCTGGCTAGTTTTAAAACCGTTATATAGATGAAATTTAAAAAAATAAAATCGAAGGTTAAGTCAGCTCATTTTTTTATATCACAAGATAGCAAACAAGCAGATAGGTCTTCTGATGGAGAGTCAACCATTGTCTATAGACATCAAAATGTTAATGGTGTGTCTTATTTTGTGCGTATTATCTTGTGGCGAAGTCTAATGCCACATGCATAAGTTTACCGGCTACCTTACTCTCCAAACTGGAACACGACAGCGACAAGCACTGACGCTATTGCGGCAGGAATAGGTAAGGCGGTGGTACCAGACCCGGGCGAGACAATGCAAAACTCTACCACCTAGTAGCCACGATGGTAGTGACTCGCATAGCCAATCGGTCGCCTTTTTCGACCTGCCTGGCAGAACGGCAGTTGGTCTATTCTTCAAAGGAGCCCGGAACCAACACGCGGGATCACGTCAATATTAATTTGTTATCAAATGCAGTATATATTATATATCAAATCATATACTCACATTTTATTTTCAAATAGCGGAAACTGCGTCAAGCGTTATTTTCGTCCTTGTTCGTAATATAAGTTACACTCAAGTCGCGCCTAAAGAAGTTTTACTTTAAAAAAAAGGACAGCGAATGGGTATTGGCATTTTGAATTGTTTTAAAAAAAAGTAATTCGGTCTAGTTTATGACTATTAATCAAGTTTTGTCCTTACAAGACAACTTAACCACAACATAGTATAAAAAAGTCGCTTTCTCTGTCTGTCCCTATGTATGTTTAAATCTTTAAAACTACGCAACGGATTATGATGCGGTTTTTTTTATTTGATAGATTTATTCTTGACGAAGGTTTTAGTATATAAACCTATCCGATATTCCCACGGGAATAAAAGCTACGCGGGTAGGTCGCTAGTATCTATACATTTCGGATTTAATAGTTAACATTTTTTCAAGAAGTCTACTCAAAGTGGATCGAAGTGATTCGAAATTCGAATGATGAATAATGTGTTCATTTGATGTAATGATATTTATTTAATCAACAAGTCTTACATGTGATTGTATCGGTGCCGCTATACTCTGCTATGGTCCTAATTCCGGAATCTTTTACTCTCATAATTTAATTATTTTAATTTTGTTACCTCCTATGATTAAGTAATTGGTGTTATGTTATCTATAATATTACGAAAGAAGTTTACATTAATAATGAATACATTGTTTCGTAACATTATTGTATTCGAATTGTTTCGTATTGGTTATGTCAAGTCTATATATTTTTTCCATATCAATTTATTTTCGCACATACAATATCAAATATTATTTCAGAGAACGTCGAAGTAGGACAAATAGGATTCAAGTTTAAAACTTCACAACGTTCCGGACCTCCTTTGCATAATAGATCATCTGCCATTCTACTAGGCAGTTCGAAAAAAAAGAAAACAGTCAACTTTATGTGTCACTACCACCGTGAGTGTCACGGTGTTTCCTAGTTACTAAGGTGGCAGAATTTCTAGTGGTAGTGGTAGTGGTAGTAAGTTGTATGTATTTAAGCACTAATATAGGGATAACCTAGAAATATTACTAAAGGTCGTTGCAATTGACGTAATCGATAACAACTAAAAATTTCGCAAGGTTAAACCCAATCCATGCGGTCTGTGGTTAAACCAGTGACATTGTGTTCTAAATGGGATAACGTCGTCCGCACTTAAAACAGAGGTATTGGTTCAATCCCAACCAGTTAAAAATTTTTCTTCGTTAAAAATATTTTTAAGCAATATCAAACCTCACAGTCGATGAGCAATGCAATCCCTGTAAAACCTACACAAATCTTTTCTGACAAACATATTGAGCTCTATGTCGCAATGCAGTTCCGATGATTAATTCCCTCATATCCGTCCACAGTGCCTCACTTTCACAAACCATTAAACCGCCGTAATGTCTCCTCACCGTCCTTTCATTAGCGACGCTAATGGCGCCCTCTATTCACGCGTGGCTGCGTAAATTTCGCGTTAATATGTGTTGTTTCTGTAGAAAGTTGCAGGGTGGAAAATAAATTATCTATATAAGTATTATTGAAGTATTTTTATATAATAGCAAACATGCAGACAGCTCTCCTGATGGAAAGAGACAACCATCGACTTTAAACACCAAAGATGTTTAGTGCGTGGGTATCCGTGTGCCGGGATAGTAATGACACATGCATAAGTTTACTACCTACTCCAGTAAAATAGAGTTTTAAATCCAAATATCACTATTCTTTGCGTTTTGGACATAATGTAGTTTTAATGATAAATATCTGGTTGACCGAGCTTTGCTCGGTTTTTCACATATTTTTGAAACCGATCTTTTCTTAGACCTTGAACCTTGATAAATCGATTCCTATAGAATATATGATTTTTTTTCTGTACCTGGTTGACCGAGCTTTGCTCGGTTTTTCACATACCCATATCTTGAAAACCGAACTTTTCTTGGACCTGGAACCTTGATAAATCGATTCCTTGACCCGAAAACACCTAATTTGTGACTTTCATGAAAATCGTTGGAGCCTTATATAGATGTATATATATATATATATATATATATATATATATATATATATATATATATATATATATATATATATATATATATATATATATATTAGAATTGCTCGTTTAAAGGTATTAGATAGATAAAAACGACGGTTTTTAGTTGGCCACCACCAGCAAAAGGTAAAAAAATTATTAAAATGTTTTTTGCAATTACCCAAAAAACGGCAATAATTAGTTAAAAATCTTGAATAAAATGTGTAGAACTAACTTATAATTTTACATCACAAAGGTTTATATGACTTTGTGTCTTCCGGTCAAAATTAACCGAGTTAGAGAGGTTTTTAAGCTTTAAGGGAAAAACATAACTTTTAAAACATTTTACCCAGTAGAAATTAATGAATTTTATTTTTTTATCAATTTTATCAATAATAACAATAATAAAAAAATGCGGGAACTTTCTTGCGAAAACTTGCCTTTATGAGATACAGCTTGGTGATAGACAGGAGGACGGACGGACAGACAGCGGAGGAAGTGTCTTTTAGTTGCGGAACCCTAAAAATAAGCTTTACTTATTACTATACATAAGAAATTATAAACCAAATGAATGGGTTGTTAACCCCGGATAAAATACCTACATACTTAACAGTGACATATTGGTTCCGTCTTCCATAACGTTACATTTGAATATCGACTCACGGAATGTCTACGCTTAATTGTAATAAGTATTGCACGTTTGAATTTAAATAATACAAACTACATGCACCGGCCACTTTATCATGTCTATCGTTTATCTGCTTTACACGGAACGTTTTAAACGATTTTTTAAACAATTTTTTATATTATTAAATAGCAAAAAAAAAAAGCAAATAAGCAAATAGTTCTCCTGATGATAAAAGATAGCCGTCGCCTTTAAACTTTCATAGAAGAGGAAGACAAACGGGCAAGAGGCACACTTGATGGTAAGTGATCACCGTCACCCATGGACAACTACACTACCAGACGTCTTGCACTTGCGTTGCCGGCCTTTTAAGAATGAGTAAGATATTTTCTTGAAAATCATCAAGTCGATTTTGTTCGGGAAAACGGATAATTGGTTCCCCAGAGGAAAAGTGCAAACCAAAAATTGCCTAGAGAATTTTACACATGGTGCACTGCCCTTTATGTAATTAGAATGTAATACCACATACAAAGCTATACCGCATACCTTACCCTCCATAAACAGAACAAAACAGTCGTCAAACATTTGCAATATTTTGAAAAACTTAAAACCAACAAAGAAAAATTTTGACACGCTAAGATTTGAACCTGCGACCTTCCTTGAAGCCGGGACGCTTTAACCAACCGAGTTTTTCTTTGTTGTCTTTAAGTTTTTCAAAGTTTTCCCAAGCACGGGGTGAGTGCTATAACACAAATGTAATTTGCAATACTCGACGTAAATATCTATAAATAGTACAGTATTAAGAATTGATTCGACAATATATTACAGAGACCCGCAAAACAGATAGAACATGGACGATAGTTAACCATGCGAACGATGATAATAAATATCACGATCATAATAATTTCTTTAATATCTCCATGACGTTTATTATCACAATAACTCGGCTAAGATGTGTAGGTTACTAGGAAATTGTTCTGATTTATCGATACAGTGCTTTACAAATAAGTCGGATTTTGCGGCAGTTACTTGTGCTACATTATTGGATAGTGTAAATTAGTATTATATATTTCGTAAATATTATATCAAAACTTTATTGCTTTTTATTTATTATTATAATATATATAGCTGTTATATTATAGATAGCTGTTATATTATAGATAGCTGTTATGGTAGAAAGAGACAACAATTGCCTATAACAGGTACATACAGACGCTAAATATGTTACGTCACTTACTTATTGTTATTATTGCTTAATTTTTGTTTTCACATTATATTTAGATTACTCCGTTATTAGTTAAAGTGCACCACCTATTTTATCAACCAACGAACAAGGGAGGTTAGGGGCCAGTTCTACATGAGGTTGGCTAGGGTAAAATGCCTTTAGGCATTATGTTTAACCTATTTTTAGCAAACAAGCAGATGGGTCTCCTGATGGAAAAAGTCAACCATCGCCTATAGACATGATGTTAGTGGTGCGATGCTATCTTGTTGTGAGGTCTAATGTCATATCATATTTTAGATCTCAACAACTTTTGAGATCTAAAATATTGCTTTAGTTAAATACCATTCGGAAGATCAAAATCGATTATCGTTTCCAAAATATACAGCTTTTCAAAAATCAATATACTGCCATTTTTAACATAATATATGTGTACATGATAATATAATTATGTATACGGCTTAGATGTTTCCATTCTCCATACCGTCAAAACTGAAACACGAAAGTGACACGCTCTGACGCTATTGCGGTAGGAATAGGTAAGGAGGTGGTACCGGATTCGAGCGAGACAATGCAGAACTCTACCTCTTAGTAGCCACGACAGTAGTGACTCGCGTAGCCAATCGCCTTTTACGACCTGCCTGGCAGATTGGCACTTCTATTCTTCAAAGAAGCCCGAACCAACACGGGGGACCACCCATTGTTTGTGCATAAATATAAATAAATGTTATTAGGGCGTTGCCATTCGTGTGGCGAATTGAAATGTCACATCATCCGTGTGACGAGGATGTAATGCCGCATTTTGCCCCGCACAAGTTTACTGGCTACCTTACCTTTCAAACCAGAGCATGACAGTGACAAGGACTGACGCTATTAGTGCCAAACTCGGGAGAGACGTAAAGATAATATCCATCCGTACTAATATTATAAATGTGAAAGTGTCAGTCAGTCTGTTACGTTTTCACGGCTTTCTTAACCGTCGAACCGATTTTGATGAATTTTGGTTTTGAGAGTTGAATGTCAGTGTCAAACATAGGCTATCTTTTTAAAAATTCTAACCATAAGGGACTGAAATAGGAAATTAAAGTTTGTACTGTAATTATATTGATGAAATGTAAAAATTATATAGATAATTGCGGGCGAAATTCTAGCTGAGCTTCCAAGTAGATTAACCAAGTCCAAGAGATTTTGGGAAATATTGAAAATAAACTAAAACAAAGTTTTGGCGAAACATTATTATTTTTATTATAACTTCCAGATTTATGTATCGATTGAGTACAAAAATTAATCAGCTCTATTCCTCAGCAAACTACGTCTAATGCATAAATTGCATCATAATCGGTTTATCCGTTTGGGAATTATCGTTGACGAAAAAATTTGAAAAAAAGTGATTTTACATAATTTCGAAATTTTTCAACGAATAATTTTTTGGTATTCCACGGTATTTTAGTACAAAAAAATACTTTGAATGCCGTTGCAAAAATCAAAATCGAATCTAATTTTCAAAAGTTACAGCTTTTCAAATATTAATATTTTTTATTGTTTACAGCAAACTTACTTAATATTTTTAAAATAACTTTAAATTAAAGCTTTTTTTTCACAAAATTCTAACGTCAAATACAGTAAATTGGGTCAAAATCGGTCGACTTATTTGGGATTTATCACTAATGAAATTTTAAAAAAAAAACAAGTTTTTTTATATTACTTCGACATTTTCAGCCTATAAATTATGTAGACAAGATAACATTTTAGGTTTAGTTTTTTTTCCTTTGAGCTTAAAGTACCTCAGTTTAGCGGGAAAATTCGGGGATACAGCCTACAGGGCCAACCATTTTACAGATTTTTTGTTACGAATTAATTCAATAAGTACTTTATCAATTTTAAAAATTCTTGCACCTTTTCAAAGCTACGCTATCCAGAAGAAACATAAGCTACTTTTTAACCTACTGGTCAAAGGAAAGTTTGACTTTTGGTGACGCAAACGAAGTCGGTAATAACAGTTACTCGCGACTTTCGCGTATTGAATCGCATCGTAGCGTGTCGAGTGAAGTTTAAACAATTTTTTATTATTTACTTTTACACATGTATAACGTAGACACATTCATACACATTCACATACACTTCATTTTATGTGATTAAAAAATGTTTTTTTTAATTGAATTGATGATTAAAAATGTAAAATTTTATGTGAAAAAAAAATGATTAAAAAAAAAAATTCTGCTACGTCCCATTCATATTAGTGCCAATGATTTACCTGATAACCTCTGCCGCGATAAAGTCGGTACTTATAGTCGTGTTCGTTTTTGAAGGGTATAATAGTATGTCGTGTCACATCACTGTCATACGGATAGCGTCGGACCTGTCTTTAGGTGACAGTTTGTATTACGATTAGCACTGCACCTGTCTCTAGGTGATTGTTTGTATAATATCTTATCAGAACAAGAATCGTCTGTCTGTTATCTTATGAAATAAAAGCAATAGTTTTTCGATTGTATGAAAACCAGTCATTTGTATTACTGTCTTGTAACCAAGTCTTCTTAAAATTTCTGTTTAATTATTAAAAAAGAAAAGTCTATGAAAAACAATCAAATAGCGGTATGCTAACATAGAATCGTAGTCATGAAATTAATTAGCGATTTATCGGAGCGGGCAAATTGCATTAATATTTATAAAATCGGTAAAACGCAGTCGATGTGCAACGAGCGAGCGCATACCGGTGTCGTGTAGTGAGAACGCAGTGCGATATTGAACGCGTCGACAACGCGCAATTTTTAATTAAAAATTAATTGCATGGACATATTTTTCGTGTTCAAATGAGTGTTGGTAAAAATGGAAAATATTTATGGTGTTATAAGGACACTGAGCAGGAAAACCTTACGAAGGGGAAAGGTAGGAATTATCTATTTATTAATACGTGAAGAAAAAGTTTTGTACCCCGTTTTTAACAATTGTGCGAACGGTGGAGTATGGAATTTGTTATAGTCAAAGTTTACATCGCGGTGGTCTGCGGAAACGTAATATTTTTAAATAAAATGTATTAGAAATACTTATATAAGTTCTTAGATAAATGTCGCCTCTGTGGTCTAGTGGTCCAATGTTGGAGTTGACCACATGAGGTCCCGGGTTTGATTCCCGGGTCGGGCACTTTAAAAAAAAGTGTTTTTTCAGTTTTCTGAGAAACACAAAGTTGCCCGGGATTGGAAAGTGCCCGGTTGGCGATAGGCTTGCCACCTATCACATTTGTGGGACCAAGTATCTTCGGCTAATCGTGGGTGCACTTGTTGTACCTCTGCCTACCCCTTCGGGGATATGGACGTGAAGATACTTTTTAGATAAATGATTGGTCTCGAACATGAAGTACTGAGATTATAGCTTCATGGTATCAAAGCGCCGCAAGACCAATCATATATCTAAGATGAAATTAATAAAAATAACTCATATGATATACATGATATTATCATAGACATGTCTATACTATACTATTTCTTTACGTTTAGTCTGTTGTCAAACTAAAAGAGACAACTGAAATAGACTTTCTAGTTACCGCGATTCACCGGTTTCTCGGTTGGCGAGATAAGTTGTAATCCTCATCGTGGCACTTATCGACATATTAACGGTTATCGACTATTTCTAGTGATAATCGGGACTTTACGTGGTAATAGACCCAGTACACTACATACTGACGTTTGTAATTGAAGTGTATTTCTTTTAAATAAATGCAAATTTTTAGCAAAGTTATAGCAAACAAGTAGATGGAATTCTAATGAAAGATAATAATCACATCTCTTGAAATTTAGTGTAATATTTAAAAAAAATAAGTTTCTTCCGTCAGTTCTGTTGACCGTGTTCCGATCCGTCAGTAATATAAAATTCTGAGTCCTTAAAAGTACATATGTACCTAAATGTTAATTTAAATAAAAACTCATATCTTTTTTTCAATATATTATGTTGTGTTTTTGATATTATATGATAGCAAAGTAAAGAAGATGAGCCTCCTGATGCAAAGTGACAACCATCGTCCATAGACACCAAAGGTGTTAATGGTGCGTTGCTATCTTGTAGCGAGGTCTTATGCCACATGCATAAGTTTACCGACTACCTTACGTTACCGGAAAAAGTGATAATAGGAAATTGGTATCCATGTAGCGTGATTAAAATGTCACACGCATAATTTTACCAGCTACTCTCCAAACTCGCCCCGTTGGTCGAATGGTTAGCGACGGGGCTCGGGTTCGATCCCCGATGGGAACAAGCATTTCCAAGTTTGGGTGTTTATTAAATATATTTTAGTAATTGTATATGTATTTCTATGTATTAGTATCGTTGACTAACACCTATAACACAAGCAAATAATTTGTTTACTTTGGGGTCAGATCAGTAAGTGTAATTTGTTAAAAAAAAATTGAATCACAATGACAAGTACTAAAGCTATTATAACCGAGAAGCAGTTTGGTCAAATAAAACACTTAAGTCAGTTTTACACACACGGTATAATTTTTTGGCAGAGTAACGCCCTCAACAAGCGATAGTATTACAATGAATCTAAAACATCTGATTCCAGCTTATTTATACTATCCTTATCTATATTTGTTCGTTGTTGTTAACTGTAACATCATCTCACAATAATAGGTGCATAAATCACACATGTGCGCCACACCGGGCTGGCTAGTCTTATTGATAAACGCAGTTGCTAACACTACCTATGCTATTATAATAAAGCTGAAGTTTTTTGTTTGTTTGTTTGAACGCGCTAATCTCCGAACTACAAATCGGATTTGAAAATATTTAAAAATGTTACATAGCCAATGGGCTATACATAGGGAATAATATCCCGAGCATGTTTTTAATCCCGGGATTATGAGATTTTTAATGCGTAATCCCGGGATCCCGGGGCTTACCCGGGATTAGACTTTGTGGTTTCTAAATGGGCTCAAATGAAAAGAAAACTTGAGTTATTTTTAAAGAATGATTTTAATATCGTTGCACAATAATAAATCACAAGTTCACAACACAATACAGTAAGAAAACAAAATTGACAAAACAAACAAAATACTTTTGCAAGAAATTTAAAAGACAACACAACAAAATTAATTAGAATTTCGAAAATACAATCACAGAAATATTAAAGCATGGAAAACATAACTTGCCCGAGACTAGATGGGTGCTCCATTTGTAGATATCTTACCAGGTCTCATGACAGAATACCCACCTAGGTATTCTATCATGAGACCTGCTAATCGTGGGCTTACTAATTTTACGCATCTATCATCTAGAGCAGTGTTTTTCAAAGTGTGGGTCGCGGCCCTCTGGGGGGTGGTCGCGAGGCCTTAGCAAGGGGGTCGTAGACGGTAGTTTAATGTTACTAAAAAAACAAACACAAAATATTTACTTGATAATAAAGAAAAATGTTAAAAGGATTTGATTTTTTTAATGTTAAGGGGGTCGTGTCTTGAAAAAGATTGAAAAGCACTGATCTAGAGATGCTACTCGTACGACAGTGATGTAATGCTTTCTACATACATTGTCTATCATACCCTTCATATAGGAACACGAATTATAGGTAAATCAGTGGCACTAATTTGGGTGAGCCGTAGTAGAGCATAGTTTTGATAATGATGATGTTCAACCTCCGTTTGCATGTACTTCTTAGGTGCCCCATAGACCTACAATAATATTGCGCAATATTACGCGCAATATTATTGACCGTTTAGGGTTAATGTTGAAGATTGCACAAAGATTGAACGAAAGTTTGTGGGGGTTTAATTTTTATTGTTCAATATTTTTTTCTTGCATTGTGTAGGTTTAATATTGCACAATATTTTTCACTTCAGAGCTTGGAGCGGTCGCCGTCGGTCAGTGGCGGTGTTTAATGTATGGTCGTGTCGTAAATTTAAGTAAAATGGCGAGCAAGAAATTTTCGTCATTTCGCGGTAATTTGATTCATCTTGTTAATTTAATAGTTCATTACTTGAATGGGCCAAAATTTCAACCGTTGGTCGAAATTCGACACGGTCGAAATTGAACATGTGACCGAAATACGTCATTCCGCCGAATTTAGACATTCGGCCAAAATTCGACATTCGATCGAAATTAAACTTTCGGCCGAAACTCAACATTTGGCTGACATTCGACATTCAGGCCAATTCTCTAATCAATATAAGTGTTGATCAAAACAAAACCAATCAATAAAATATGAAGAACGGGAGTTTTTACTTGAGGGTATAGAATTGTATAGATTTATTTAACAAAATTACCAGCATGGTTGCCGCCAAAACTTCGTCGTCAGACATGTTACTCGCACGAAAATATTGATAAGACTGGTTTGTGAATTTTATTGAGTGAATTTATTGAACGTTTAGAAGCAAGCGGGTATTCAATATTATTGCACAATAAAAGTATTGCGCAATATTATTGTCCATCTATGGGGCGTCTTATGATCAATCATGATTTTAAAAAAATACCAGCCAGCAACAAAGCCAGTATCAAATGCTGTGATCGCTTTAAGTAGGTAGTGTTCCCAACGACCTGCGTATCGAAAACATCCAAATTATTTAAATAACTTGCCAGCACCGATAATAATAAAAATATTGTAAATGGTAATATAATGATGTTTTTAAACGTACAAAATGACAAGATGGACCAAAAGAGGCGCCTCTACGTATATATATATATATATATATATATATATATATATATATATATATATATATATATATATATATATATATATATATATATATATATATATATATATATATATATATATATATATATATATATATATTCCTGTACTTACGTCATTTAAAAACATAGATGTGACTGTGTTTTCTTTTTTTTCACTTATTTTTATCATAGATTTTGTCTCACTGACACTTTTTATAGAAATCATTATCAAAGAAGCAATTTTACCTTGCATTTATCCTTGTTTGTTTTGTTAAAATTTGTTTTAGTTAGTTTTAATCTCAAATGTACACCATGCCTGCTGTTTATAACTAGTGATTTTTTTTTTAACAACCTGTATGGTTGGTTTTGCTGGAAGAAATCTCTTAAAGAGATAAGCACGCCATTGTACATATATTTTATTTTTAAATAAGTATTGTTTTGTATTTCTGTGTGTACAAAAGAATAAATAAATAAATAAATAAAAATACTTGGGCCAGAGTTTGCGGAATTGTACCATCTAGCAGTCACGACGGTAGTGACACTTGACTCTCACAGAATGGCAGACGCTCTATTCTTTTTTAATATTTCAGACGCTCCCGTTATATCTAGTATCCAATACGTGATCGCAGCGTAATACCATGACCAAACAGTGCATCTGATACGTTATAGGTAATTATAACGTTGCCTGGTAATTTATTTACGTTGTTTACGCTTTCCCGAGCGGCTCGGTGTTCTCTAAATTCCTTTGATGCCAGCGCCATTTTAAAATGCTCTTTTTTACTGTTTTGACTATATTTCGTACACTTTTATTATACTTATAACTGTCTACTGGACTATACTGCCCTGCTACTTTAGTCGACCGTAAGTTCATGTTGGGTGCAAGAAAGAAAACCGCGCTCCAAAATTTGCACCTTTATTTTCGACGCTATAAAAAATTTAGGTAGGTCAACATTTTTTCCATGTGTTTTATAGATTTTTTATTGCGTCAAAAATAAAGGTGCAAATTTTTGAGCGCAATTTTCTCAGTTGTACCCAACATGCCAATTTCGGCCCCACATGGAGTACTGTTGCCATCTCTGGGCCGGCGCTCCTCAGTACCAGCTTCTTCCTCTTGATCGCATTCAGCGTAGAGCAGTTCGAATCATTAACGAGCAGGCTATATCGAAACGGCTTGACTCTTTGGCATTACATTTGGCATTATAAATAAATAAATAAAAATAAATAAATAAATAAAATTACGCAGAGATGTTGGTTCACTCTGTGTCTTCTACCGTATTTTTCATGGGGAGTGTTCCGACGAGTTATTTGGATTAATTCCTGACGCCGAATTCCATCATAGGACATCGCGTCAAAATTTGAAATTCCATCCTCACCATCTCGATGTCTGGAAATTCACAACTGCGCGTTTCTCTCGGCACTTTTTGCCTCGCACTACTTTGTTGTGGAAACAATCACTGGCAGGGATGTTTCCAAACGGATACGACTTGTGGGGACCTTCAAGAAAAGAGCTTACTCATTCTTAAAAGACATTTTTGCCTCGCACTACTTTGTTGTGGAAACAATTACTGGCAGGGGTGTTTCCAAACGGGTACGACTTGTGGGAACTTTCAAGAAAAGAGCTTACTCATTCTTAAAAGGCCAGCAATGCAACTGCAAGACCTCTGGTATTGCGGATGTCCATGGGCGGCGGTGATTACTTACCATTAGGTGCACCTCCTGCTCGTTTGCCCCCTCTTCTATATATAAAAAAAAACACGCATTTACGGTCGACTAAGTTAGCAGGGCAGTATAATTGTTGGGGAAATCCTCCTTGTAGGGATCGAATTTTCGAAATTCTTTTCATAGCGCTCTTCTATACTATATTATTTACAAAGATTTACGTTTCTAGGTCCACTGGTTTAGATTGTGCTTTGTCTATCACCATATATATAAGCTTTATCTCTCAGCATCACGGAAGGTAAACTGTGAGAAAATGCTTAATATTAAATCAAGCCTTCGTACCATTTTGCGCAATAAAGAATTTAAATAAATTAATACAGATAAGTCAGAAATTCAGAATTGTTGCTCAAAAATAAGCGAGAATCGTTACCAGGTCGGTAATAATCACCAGCCATCTCGAACGAACGATCTGGTGAATCGAGGTAAACCGAATATACTTCCGATTCACTTTCCCTACTCCGAACCGGTGTGATGATACATTTTTAAGTAATTTATTTAAACGCATATATAAAAAAATGTTTTGAACCACATTACTAGACGATATCTTTGAACAAGACGAATTAAAATTATATTAGTGTATTTATTATGTCTATTTTTTTTTAAAGTTTTTTTTTTTTTATTTAAAAGAATAATTTTGTGTGGTGTTTCGGAGCAGATATTTTTTATATACGTATACGATTTTAAAGAGCGTAGTTGTTAGTTGACAAATCTTGTAATTCCAGCCGCCCATCGCAACATAACACATCTGTACACTATCATGAAAGCTGACTGTTTTAGGTTTATCTCGTATTTTGTATAACGATTCTAAACTTCTCGTAGCGTGGAGCAATCAAAACTAATATTAAAAGAGGACATACTTGTTTTTTTGTTTATTTGTTTGTTATGATTTAACTTAAAAACAACTCGACTGATTTTAAAAAGAGTTACGTAGACTACTTTTTACTCGACTGCGAAAATGAAAGTAGTGATTTTGGGTCACGCGAACGAAGTTACGAGTAATAGCTAGTTTATAATGTTTTAATGTTTTTTGTTACAGATACAACAAAAGCCAACAACAAATGGAGTCACAAATACAAAAGAGCGTCTCGAACGTGATGTCAGAGATTCTAGAGATAACAGGGATACTCGAGAGACAAGAGAAGTTAGAGAATCAAGGGAACCCCGAGAGAATAGAGATAGAGATTCAAGGGAGACCAGAGACTCTAGAGAAATTCGAGAGATGCGTGAATCTCGAGATGAAACCGATCGTATGGAAATTAGAGAAAGGAGAGCGCAAACTTCATCTCCTGTTCCGCGGGAGAGAGAACGGGATAGGGACAGAGACATGCGAGATGAAAGAAGAGATCAGACCACTCCCCAGCACGATGGACGACATCCTTTACTACAATTCGCAGTGGATCACTTCCGACAAAGTCCTGAGTGAGTACATTTCATTATAACTACAGATTTAGCATTTTCAGAGTATCTCTATTTTATAAATTTTAATGTTTAAAAAAATATTGCAACGTCCAAAATAACATGTCGCTGGTACTCATTTGCTACAATAATTAAGTAATAAATAAATATATTATATAGTTTATACATACAACATATACAAAGAAATCTCTGAAACGAAATAAAAAATATTTCGTGGATTTCTTAACTTGACTTATAGAAGTAGAGTAATCAATAATTAAATCGGGAGAGAGGAGAGGATAGATAATGTGACGGCATAGTCAAGGACATCACAAGCCACTTTTATACATTTGGGTTATATTCGAGCCCGTCCGACGATCGACGAGCGAGACCGCCTCGTTGGTCAAGTAGCTAGCTACTGCGAATCGATGCGGCTCGGGTTCGATTCCCGACAGAGATAAACATTTATGTGATGAGCATTTGTATTTCTAGGAAATGTGAAATGAACATTTTAAAAGCAATGTTTTTTTGTGAGAAATTTCCCTAATTTTCTGAGCCGATAGTAGAACATTATGCATTCGCACTGGCGATTTGTAATAAACCTTCCCACTAATTTTATTTAATAGAGAAATAAATAACATTCATTGACATTTAAATTCATGTTTTCCTAGTAAATGTTTGACAAATATTTATGATGAAACTAGTATATTAGCGAAAATAGCGAAAATAAGTAAATTGCGTTTGCACGAAAATTGCATGGTTTGAGATTTGTCACCGTTTATTATTTATTTATACAAGTTTATATGGAGAAAAAGCGCAGAAAGCTAATATTTTTATATGATGTGCATTAGAAATAAATTTAATTAATAAAAAACACCACACACACACTACCATGCGTTT
Organism: Apodemia mormo; assembly: GCA_036924255.1. NCBI lineage: Eukaryota > Metazoa > Arthropoda > Insecta > Lepidoptera > Riodinidae > Apodemia > Apodemia mormo. The sequence continues at coordinate 7,961,035 of JAUPFN010000010.1, read as the reverse complement.
GACACAGACACGTATTTCGTTTAGCCTTTTGTCAAACTTAGAAATTTTATTGTTGTAGTCTATGATAAGAGTCATATTTTGTATATCCTATAATTTATCTAATAGAGATATATTTGTGGTTTAACATAAATAAAATTAAGATCAAGTTTCAATTAGAGGCCAATCCTAAGTTGCTTATATTGAATGTTTTTGACAATTTCAAATAATAAATAATGACCAACGAGTAGTTAATTTCATATTCAAATGCCAATCACCGTTTCTTATACTGATGTAGTAATTATACTCACACTACGAAAATTAAATGCATGTTACGACCCCAGCGCTTTCAGAATTGACAAGGCAGCATTTAACCGTTGTGTCACAGTGAGTGCGCTGAGATTGCGTTCCGGACACATCCCTGGTTGCAAATTCTCATTTTCAATGAAAAAAGCTGCGTCACCTAACTGTCCATCGTGCAATATTGTGGATGACGTTCTCATATCCTGATGGAATGCGTCCGAAACAGCCATCTAAGGGCATTCACGCGCCGCGGTTGATAGGGAGCTGTAATAGTATCCTGGCGGAACCTTTATCGGATTCCGCCAGACTACTTTATAATCTAGCAATTAAGAGACCGCCATAGTTAGTAGTTATTTTGTTGTGTGTAGACATTAAGATGACTGTACCAGGGCGACGTAATCGTTTTCACGACAAAACCCTTTTCCTAGAATTAAAAAAAAGACCAGCGCTTGTATGTGTATAGCTTTTAGAATCATAATTCAAAACCCACACAAAAATATGTTCTACTTAATACACAGTTGGCCCGGCTCTTTTTTAGTATAGACCATCTTTATTCTTGCTAAATATATCACTACTATCGTGACTTCTAGATGATGCAGTTTTACAAATTTCCGTCCAGTTTCGGTATCACCAACTTACTTATTCCTGCCACAATAGCATTAATATTCGTGACTGTTGTATTCCAGTTCGGAGGGTAAAATAGCTGCATGCAATCCAATTGCATCTATAACATTTTTAAGATGTTGACACATCACTGTCTATGAGCGATGTTTCCAATTTCCATCTGCTATTTTGTTGTCATGTATAATAATATTATAAAAAAGTAAGATTTGTTTGCTTATATATTACTACAAACTCATTTTTTTACCAATATCTATACATATAATAAAATCGTAGGAAAGTCAAAACTGTACATTGAATATTTTTTTAAAAGAATACTTGGGACGTGATCTACAATCGATATCGAAACCAAAAATATAGTTTTTAGAATTGTTGTCTGTTTGTCTGTTTGTTTGCCTGTATGTACGTCCGGGGAAAACTCAAAAAGTACTGCATGGATTTACTTCAAATTTTGCATGAATATTACTAACAGGTCGGGTCAACACATAGGCTACATATCATCACGCTATCACCTACGGGGGAGGAGCTGTGCGGAGTAAACTAAGTCCGCGCGGACGAAGTCGCGGGCAACAGCTAGTAAAGCTATATTCTCACCCCATGTTGCCACCTTTGAAGAATTTACCATCTACTATTCTGCCAAACATTTCATACAGGCGAATAATTGGCTGTACGAGTCACTAATATCGTGACCACATAGTGGTAGAGTTCCGTAACGAGTATACGGTACCACCGACTTAACTATTCCTGCTGCAATATCGTCAATGCTTGTTATTGTTGTGTTCCAGTTTGAAGGGTAAGGTAGCCGGTAGGCTTATGCATGTAGCATTGCCATCCATCCACCTGTGCTATCTGTACCTATAGCAACTCACCATTAACGACTGTAGTGTCTATTTTTTTGTATCATAAGATAGTAAACAAGCAGATGGGTCTCCCGATGGAAAGAGTCAACCATCGCCTATAGATACCAATGGTGATAATGGTGCGTTGCTATCTTAAGGCGAGGTCTAAGCTCACATGCATAAGTTTACCGGCTACCTCACTCTCCAAACCGGAACACGACAGTGACAAGCACTGACGCTATTGCGGCAGGAATAGGTAAGGCAGTAGTATCAGACCGGGCGAGACAATGCAGAATCTCAGAATGAAGAAATCTACCACCTAGTGAAGCTATAACCGATGGTTTCTCTTTCCATTAGAACAGCCATCCACTTGTTTGGTATAGTTTGGTATATGGGCTAATTTTTATTCGCCCGAGTAAAAAGAAGTAAAATGTCACGCGAACGAATTCGCGGGAAACAGCTAGTACGTAATGAAAAATACGAAATGAAATGAAATGAAAAATATTTATTTGCAAGAATATGGGTGTCACAAGTTATTAAAATAAATTAAATTACCATCATATTCTACCATAATATGGCGTGCAAACATTTTAATTTAGGTCGATTTCTTTATAATTACTACCGGATCGGAACGCGGCCACACACTGAGAAGATCCGGCGGAAGAAACTCAGCGGGCTTCTTTTTTTCTATTTCACGTATTACAATTGTATGTATTACAATTTACTAGAATTATTTCACATCAAAAGTTATTTTTACAATTTACAAAATATGATCTTATGCTCAATCCAAATTTTTACAATTTACAAAAAAATTACCATTTTACAAAATTTGCCATTCAGTTTTTATTACATTCAAATTTCAAGTAAATTGTACAAGCTTATATTTCTGTTTATTAACATTTAATCTTATCTGCTAAAAATTCTCTAATATCATAGTATGTTTTATTTAACAGTAAATCAAACAATTTTTTGCGAAATTTATTTATAGGTAATAATTTTAGACTATCAGGAATATGATTGTATATATTAATTGCCATACAATATGCATTTTTTTTATAAATATTTAGTCTTTGGCTTGGCACATGTAGCTTCTCACTGTTTCTAAAATATGAGTTCCCTAATACTTGAGCATTTGTTTTAAACAAATGTTGATGTTTTTTTACAAATACGCATACCGACAGTATGTAAAGACAAGGTAAAGGTAGTATTTTAAGAGTTTTAAATAGGGGTTTACATGAATGTAGTTGATTAACATTACATATTGCACGTATACATTTCTTTTGAATTCTGAAAATCCTAATTAAGTCAACTGAGTTTCCCCAAATAGAGATTCCATATTGCAATACAGATGAGACATATCCGTGATATGCCAGCAATGCAGCATTTAAGTTGGCTACTTCTCTTATTCTTCTCAAAACATAGATAAATCTGTCAATTTTTTTGCAAAGAGAATCAATGTGCGCTTTCCAATTGCAATGGTTGTCAATAAATATTCCTAGAAATTTAGTGTATTCAGTATTTTCTATATTTATATTGTTAAATAATATATTTGATTTTTGAACTTTATTGCTATAACATGTTTGAAATTCAACTATCTTTGTTTTAGTCAAGTTAATTTTTAGATTATTACTTTTTAACCATTCCGAAACTTTAAGTAAGGTTTCACTTGTTTCTTTTACTAGATGATTTTTATTTTTACATTTAATGAGGAGTGTAGTGTCATCTGCAAATAAGAATGACTCATGTTGCATAGTCTCTGGAAGGTCATTAATGTAAATTAAAAAGAGCAAGGGTCCTAAAACACTTCCCTGTGGTATTCCACAGTCACTACAACTATAATTTGAAGTATATATTTTTTTATGTGTTCCAGAAATTTTTGAAATTTCTACACACTGTTTCCTATTTTCTAAATAACTTTGTATCCACTCTAATGATTTTCCTCTTATACCATATTTTTCAAGTTTTGCCAACAGAATTCTATGAGAAACAAAGTCGAATGCCTTACTCATGTCTAGAAATACACAAAGTGGATAACTTTTTGTATTTAGGCATTCCGTTATACTCTTTACCAGTTCAAAACATGCTAAGGTTGTCGACCTACCTTTTCTAAATCCATATTGATTATTTTTTAATATATTACATTTCAGTAAGTAATTATGAAGTCTATCATACATAACTTTTTCAAAAATTTTTGAGAGAATCGGAATTAATGTAATGGGTCTATAGTTATTCATATCGCAAGGATCACCTTTTTTAAGTATTGGTCTAACTATAGACTTTTTTAGTCGTTGTGGGAACTTCCCTTCTAAAAATGACAAATTAATAATATGACTGAGCGGCTTTGATATTACAGCAGCAACATTTTTGAGTAGTTCTGTACTAATATTATCATAACCAGTTGCACTTGTATTTTTTAAGGAGTTTATGATCTTAAATACTTCATGCTCATCTACTGGTGTAAGAAACATAGTATTACTGCTATTAGGTAACCCAAGTATTTTTGAAGTATTTGTGAATTTGTCATTGTTAATACTTGTTTTTGATTGGTTTATAAAAAAATCATTAAATAGGTTACAAATTGATTGGGATTTTGTATACTCTGTATTGTTCACTCTAATTTTCTCAATTTCTTGTATATTTGTTTTATTCTGGAATGTGTTTTTAATTAAATCCCACGAAGCTTTGCATTTATTGGAAGATTTTTCAATAAATTTCAGAGATGATTGCTTTTGTGATTCTAGTATACATTTTGATAAAATTCTTTTGTAACGCAAGTAATTATTTTTATTTTCATTCTTATTAGATTTACCAAACCGATAATTTAAATATAGCTGGCGTTTGACTTTACAACATTTAAGAAGTCCTTTTGACAGCCATTTATTTTTTATTGGTTTATTTGATACCTTAGTACGAATTTTTGGAAAGCATAGTTCAAAAAACAATAAGAATATGTCGTGGAAATTATTAAATGCCTCTTCACAATTTGAATTTGCAAGAACTTCATTAAAACTTAAGGATGATAGACATTCAAAAAACTTTTTCTTATTTTCTTGACTAAAAAGTTGTTTTGTTTCAAACCAAAAAGCTCGTTTTGGTTTAAAGTTTGAGACGGACTCAATATTTACTTTTATACTCTGGGCTGTCTCATGGTCAGATAAACCGAGATAATGAGTGTAAGACTGAACATTTTCCAAATTGCTAGCAATTACATCTAAACATGCATGCTTCCTAGTGGGTTTGAGTATGTGCTGATTAATATTATTATTTGATAGAATGCCTGTTAACTGCTTTTGAGTATAATTATCCTGTAACAGATCTATATTCCAATCCCCACATAGTATAAATTTCTTCTTAGAGTTTTTCATTATATTTTCTAACAGTAATTCTAAATTACAAAGGAAAGTGTCAACATTTGAGTTGGGTGTGCGGTATATACAAATTATTACTAATTTATAATCTATAATTTCAACAGCGCAGCATTCAAAAGAGAATGGTAAGCGTATTTGTAAATCAAGAGTTTTGAACTGTAAATCATTTCTGATCAGAATACAAGTGCCAAGTGAATACGATTGACAAGGTCGCTTCAATGTTATTGTAAAAAGTGTGTGTTATAGCAGTGGTGATGGTAAACGGATTTATATATATATATATATATATATATATATATATATATATATATATATATATATATATATATAAATATATATATAAATCCGTTTACCATCACCACTGCTATAACACACACTAATGAATTCAGTAACTTTTTACAATAACATTGAAGCGACCTTGTCAATCGTATTTTTCATTTATATATATATATATATATATATATATATATATATATATATATATATATATATATATATATATATATATATATATATATATATATATATATATATATATATATATATATATATATATATATATATATATAAATCCATTGCTGTTCTTATTTTTGTGTTATAGCACTCACCCCGTGCTTGGGAAAACTGGAAAAACTTTAAAAACAACAAAGAAAAATATCGACACGCAGGGATTGAACCTGCGACTGTCGACAGGTTTGACGTGGTGAAATTCTTCTTTGTTATATGATCGATTACGTCGATTGTAGTAATCGCTAAATATATTATTTATTTATTTATTATTTATTAAACACTTTATTGTACACAAAAACAGTTACAGTAAACATAAAAATTAAATATTAAGACAAAAGGTGAGCTTATCTCATATTGAGATGTCTTCCAGCTAACCCGTATGACGAAAACAATAAATAAACACAGACATTGTGCACAACATAAACAAAAAATGTGGCCTTAAAGCTATTTAAAAAAGAAATATAAAATAAAAAGAAAAGAGATAAAACAGTTACATATTAAAAAACTATTAAAAAAAAAAAATAACACACAAACAACAAAAATTAATATATTAACTTATTTTACTTTTGCGTCAGATAATAATTATTTAATCGTGTCTTAAAGATTGATAACGATTCACTGGAACGAATGTTAAATGGCAGTGAATTCCACAGCCTAACTGCATGTACAGAAAAGAAATCAGAAAAAAAATTAGATTTGAAGGAAGGGAAACGCAAGAGGGAACTGACATTAGCGCGACAATCACTACTCGGGGCATGAAGAAAATGAAAATGCTGACGAAGATAAATTGGGGACCTAGGGTTATGAAGAATGTTATAAAGCAAAGAAAGAATATGAGTATTCCTGCGAAGACGTATTGGTAGCCACTTAAGTTGAGCACGAAATTCTGAAACATGATCATATTTACGAAGGCCAAAAATGTAACGGATGCACAAATTTTGCATCCTCTCAAGTTTGTCCACTAAACCTTCAGTGGCATCAAGAAAACAAGAGTCTGCGTAGTCAATTATTGGGAGAATCAGTGTTTGCATTAACGTGATTTTTGTTTTCAGCGGTAACAATTGTTGCAATGGTTTCAAAGAATGGAAAGAAGAGTAAACTTTTTTGCAAATATTGTTGATGTGAGCCTCCCATGTCCAATCTTTAGAAAAAGTAACCCCTAAATTTTTAACAGTAGAAGAAAAGGGAATGAGAGTGCCATTATAAATTATCGGTGGAACATCAACATTATTTAACAATTTGTGCATATATCTACTACCAAAAATAATCGCTTGAGATTTAGAGGGGTTAACTAAAAGACCGTTTGAAGTCGCCCAAGCGTGAATCGCATCCAAATCTCGATTGATGCCATTGACCGCATCTTTTATATCCATGATACCAGCTTGACAATATAGCTGCAGATCGTCTGCATATAAATGAAATTTACTTTTTATAATTGTAGAGATGGCGTCAATAAAACTTGTAAAAAGTAAAGGGGATAAGACTCCACCTTGAGGGACGCCTGCAATGAGTTGGAGTGAATCAGAAAATATGTCGTTAAAACGAACACACTGTGATCGTCCTCGAAGGTATGAATCAAACCAGGCAACGGCACAAGAAGAAAGGTTACGGGATCGAAGAACTTCTAGCAGTATATCAAAATCTACTGAGTTAAAAGCACTACTAAAATCAAGAAGCACAGCAACAGTAAGTTTTTTATCATCAATAGCAGCACGAATATCTTCAGATACGTTAATTAGAGCTGTAACTGTACTATGCCCCTTCCGAAACCCTGATTGGAAAGGATTCAACAAGTTATTAGCTACATAGTAATCCGTCAATTGAGTGTGTACAATATGTTCTAACACTTTAGAGAGAAACGGGAGAATAGATATAGGGCGATAGCAAGATAGAGAAGAGGGATTCGGTACTTTTGAGAGAGGGATAACATGAGCGGTTTTCCAAGCAGAAGGAAAGGTACTACTAGACAAGGATAAATTGAAAATAGATGTTAATATTGGAATTATCATAGGGGAAGATAGCGAAATCATTTTGGAGGATAAAAAGTCACTACCTACAGCAGTGGATGAAATTGAGCGAACATGCCTTATAACTTCTTCATCTGTAACAAGTTGGAAATTGAACTGCGGAAAAGGTTTTAATGGAATAGATGATAAGTAATTTAAGGTATTGGATTTAGTGACGATATCTATAGAAGTAGGAGGGGTTGAAAAATGAGAGTTGAGAGAATTAATATCAATGTTACTGTTTGAAGATGGAGGATTCCTGCCAACACCAAGGGTTTTTAGAAATTTCCACGCTTGCCCTAAATCAGATTTTGCAATAGTATCATGGATATAAAGACGTTTAGCTGCACGACATAGCTGAGTACACCTATTACGTAATTTTTTGTAATTATAAAAATTACGTTCGGAAGGGTACCTCTTGTAGTGGCGATTAGCTCTATCGCGCTTTACCATCTCAGATTTTATGTCATCATTTATCCATGGAGCGGGACTATGCTTTATTTTTATTTTTTTAACAGGAGCATGGACATCAAAAATATTTATTAACGTTTTGTTAAAATAATGAACAACATCATCTACATTATTGCCATTAAATACTGGTGACCAATCAACGGCATTGATATCACGAGCCAAATTATCAATGTTACAAGTTCTATATGATCGACATAGAGAGTAACTAGTTGATCGTTTAGGGACACGAACGCGATAGGATATGTATAATAAATCGTGGTATGAAAAACATGATGCTGTTTGCCCATGTGAACTCACATGATCAGGATTTGCAACAATTATTAAATCTAACAGTGAGGGAGCTGTGTTGGGAATTTTGTGAGTAGCTGATAGGGGCAGAGAATATAAATTAAAAGAAGATAAAATTGAAAGTAACTTGCGAGCACGAGAATCGTCCTTAAGAAGGCACGTATTAAAGTCACCAAGGAGAAGGACATGATCGTAAAAAGGTCGAAACTCATCGAGAATCGAATCTAAAGTTGGGAAGTAATTAATGTTCAGAGAAGGGCTGTATAATACAGATAAGAGAACCTTCGTGTTATTAAGAATTATTTCTAAAAAAATGTATTCAACAGATTCACTGTATTCACTTGGAGAAGTGACAATTATTTTATGGGGAATAGTTTCTCGTAGGTAAATGGCAACACCTCCACACCCTTTACCTATTCTGTCATTTCTGATCAATTTAAAACCAGGAATAGAAAATTGAGAACTAGGGAGCGATGGCTTAAGAAAAGATTCCGAGATGAGGATCGCATCTAGTTTCTTATTATCACTGAACGTCATTAGCAGATCCGTGAAATGGGCAGGAATACTCTGAGCATTTATATGGACGACGTTAAAGTCATTAGGATACTTGGCAAAAAAGGATAATAATTGTTCACGCAAAGATAAGTCTGCAGATTCACTGTCGCTGTCTGCACTTAAAAAATCGTCACTGGACGATGAACATGAAAAAAAACTATCGTTAATTAAAGTGTTATCATTCATGACACGAAAGCAATAAATACTCTTGTATATATTAAATTATTTAAAACGACAATTAAAAATATAATGATAAATAACTAATAAACTATGTATTTAAAAATCTACAGTGAATGTGACAAAACACACCACTCTTAAAAAAAAAAAAAAAAACTAACACTAAATACACTTATTATAAACTAGCACCTAGATCAAAAATTACTGAAAACTTCATATTGTTTACTATTAATCTTATGCTATATTGAAACCAAGGAAGTTATATTCTACCCGGAATGCTTACACGTACTTCAAAATCGTTCCGAAGAGTACCACGACATGAGTGGAGTGTGTCTCTTTCTACTAAATAAAACGCCAATCGCCATATATAAGTGTGGCCATGCGTAGTTTGCAAATTACTACTAAGGAATTCTACTGATTTGAGAAACAGTTTTTACATTGCATAAGTAATTACGTAATAATTAAAGTAAGCACATTTTAGAACTCACTATGTTAATTACAATACATTTAATGCTAATTTATTTATCGACGTGTATGAATAAAAAGGAATTAACGATTACCGAATATATAAAAATCTACCATTTAGATAGTTTTATTTACACTGGCAATTGCAAGAAAGGGACAACATCCACTCCTGCCGCTGTCTTGCTCAGAACGTTTTTCCCCTCTGTTAAGTAAGAAACAAATGTCAACTTTATTTGTTATGAAATAAAGTACATTTTTATTTTTCAAATATTGCTTCGTATTAATTCCAGTTATCGTATATAAGTTCCTAGATTGAAACATACAATGGTGACATCATTGGCAAAAAATTAAAAAAAAAAAAACCGAGATCTTCCAGTATAGATGAAACTAAACGAACAAACAGAAAAAAAAAAATTACATTCAATACACCAGAATGTCCATGTATTTTTGAGTGAGCCACATGAAAATAATCTACATTCTACAGTATTAATAATGATTTGCATAAGGCAGTACGTGTATTGAAACGTTGGCCTAATATTTTGCACCGGTAAACAAAAATAACCTCTATATAATCTGGTTACGTTACAGTACTATATTTAATCTGTGGTGAAAAAATCATAAACTATAAAATCTAAAAGTATTCTTAATTTTGTACGTTTTAAAAATAACGTAAAAATGTGATTATAAACAAAAATTGTGTATTAGTTTATATCTACCGTAAATAGAAAATATAATAATGAGTACCTAGTGAAAACTATTAGACCATCACGTGTCATTTGCATACAATTTAAATATTAAAATATATACTACAATAGAATTGGTGGCCATAATGTATGTTAAATTTTAGAGAACAAAATATAATAAACAAATACGCGTTTAGTGTATTCTAGTTAAACAGTAAAAGATCTGGCGAGAAAATATATCACAGTAATGATAATGCAAACTGGAAATATTAATTATGCATACTATCGTCGTAAAAACAGCTGTTAAACTTAACCTATTTACGCCTGGTTCTTCGAGTGTCCTTGGGTAAAGCTACATCACTGGTACTCGGCATCTGCGGCACAACAGGATTTTGAGATGGAAACCGTAATTTAATAGCCTCAAGTTCTGACATTAATTCTACATTGCACCTCGTCTTGTCAGGCAGTAAAATAGTGATTTTACTATTCATTGTCCAGCAATTTTTCACACCGAAGTGTTTACGAGCTTCCAGGAAAATCTGATGCCTCGATTTTGTTAAAAATTCAGATAAGGTGTAGCCTGAGCCTTTTAGAGCAGTCTTATTATTCCAGACGAAATCACGGTGATGAAGTTCATTGAACCTTACCAGGATTGGCCTTGACCGGTCTTTTTTATTATGCCCAAGGCGATGACAAACCTGAATATCGTCACTGGCGAAGCCAGTAAGATTCATCCGGGTGCATATGATGTCAGTGACCAAAGTTTTAGGATTTTCATCCTCTTTCTCTGAAACACCATGAACTAAGAGAATCTTCCGTCTCAAGAAAGCTTCCTGCCTATCCATACCCAAAGACAGAAGTTCCATTTGGACTTTAAGTAAGGATAAAGTCTTCCAGACAAATGTTTTAAAATTGGAGAAATCCTGTGACAAAGCAGCAATATCAGGATTACCCGGGTTTACCTTTTGGAGCTTTTCTTGTTTTTCGTCGTATTTATCCATCCTTGACTTAAACATTCTAATGACCTCTTCAAGGTTAGATGCTCTCTTCAGTGATAAGTCCATTTTGTAGTGTTAAGTGGAGTTTAAACAGGAGAATGCAAGTGGAGTGATATGTATATGCCACAAATATCAACACATTGGCAAGTAAATAACTTTTAATATTAAATAAATTAAAAATGTTAAAGAGCTTTTTAATTTACGTGTGCTTCAATGTCTACCCAAGAAGAAAAAAAAAAAAAAAAAATATACATACGTATAACTAGTTAAATGAGTTCATCGTTACAGATGAAATTCACATTTATAATTTTGATTTGGCTAAATTTGGTTTTGAATTAATTGTTGAAGTCCAGGGAAGGTTTAAAAGGTGAGAAAATATAGAAAAAAAAATAAGAGTAGTTAAAAAGGCAGAACAACGTTTGCCGGGTCAGCTAGTAATACACGAAACAATACGATGTGATTGCAAGAGCTAAAAGACATAAACGCGTGCTTATTACGTGACAGTGTCACGTGTTGACTCTATAGTATGATACTAGATTTATATTCACGATGGTAGTGAAATTTTGGCTAATGTTTCGCTTTTTACGAAATGCCTAGCTGGAAGGGACATGGCCTATTCATCAAAAGGCCGTGCAAATAAGAATATACTGATTGGTTTATTTTACTATTCGGACTTGCTAGTCCTGTTTGCTTACTTGTGCTTTAAATTTGCTGATATCTAATTGGACTCTGTTAATAACTAGTTTCAATAAAGTTATAGTTTAATAACAAGATGGCGCGATTATCAGCCGTCGATAGCCGCTTATATTAATTATACAACTGGCGGATAGATGGCGTAGTTATTAATAGTTGTGTGTACTATGATATATAATTGATCCACAATAATAACTCAATGAGAATTGTAACAGTATGGTCCGCAGGTTCTCATAGTTTTTTCTTATTTCTGATAAGCTGTACAGCTAGGTCATTGTGATAAAAATTTATAAACATTTTATACCTATATTATCAACACTTTCGGAAAAATTTAATCATAGTTGGCGTATTCCTTGACTATGATATTTTTCTTCTCAATTCATCGAACAAGAATCAATTTACTCAACAATGAATACCTACAATCACGAAGTTCGTCGTAGTTTACCCGGAGACGCGTTGGTCTACTTTTTGTCAGCGAGAATAATCTCATTTATTAGTAATTTATATGAAATTATGTATCCGTTATGTTGTACTTACTTGAATGTTGTAAAACGAAATCTTATCAAGATTATTAAATAGGAAGTATGTTTGTGTGCTTGAATATTTGTTACTCAATTGTTCACTAGTAAATTACTACGTGGAATACGTTTAGGTACTTTTTATTCCGGGGAAATAATTCACTTTACGAATTACGAAAACACAATTTAGAACATTAAAGAAATAGAAAAATAATACAAAGAATATGAACACAAAGCAAGAACGAAAAATATTCGAAGAATTACAGTAGCATAAAAATATACGATAAATTCTAACCTTTAAATTAAAAACGTATAAAACAAATATTTATTACTTTTATATTTTCATTGCCAATTATGATTACATATACCAATTATAATTATCTATGATAAATTAAGACAAAAAATAGGCAAACAAATAGAACAAGCCAAAACGTACAATTAATCTAATTGTGGTCTAGTGTTTGGTGTCCACTGCATTGAATGGTGTGCTGTCTCAAATTGATTAACATTTAGTTAATGTTTAGATATAAAATTATCATCCCAACGCTTAAGTTTAGTTCTTAATCGATCAGTCTCTAGTTCTTAATCGATACTTATAACTAGTAGAAATTCGGAGTCCGGTGGTGGTGTTACATTATCATACCATGACCATCTAAAAATCTGAGTTTAGTTTTTGCAACAATACTCTGGCTTTGCAGTTTTCTCGCATACAAATCAAGTAACGTTGATAATAGTCCGAGGGGCTAACAAGAGGACAGCGTCATTTATTTCCGAATTTCTCAAATTGTTGCTTAATCATCTTCGCCGGAATATGCTTAATCTATCGCTGTTTCACAGCTTTTTACCCTAACTTTCATTATTAAGTATCAAAACAAATGTCTTGTATCGACCTACACATTATTTTTTCGTAGCGGTTGTTATATTTCAGTATGTTTGTAACAGATAAACTCAAGAAGTACTGGGTTAATTTAAAAAAAATCTTTAACCAATATAAGTCTACATTATTACTGACTTACGCTATTGTTTTACCTGACTATTTTTTTGCATCATTAGGATGCAACCAAGCAGATGGCTCTCTTGCTGCAAGGCAGATGGCTCTTTTGGATCAGATGGAAAGAGAAACCATTGCCTAAAGACACTAAAGATATTAAGGCGATTATAGCTGCGAACGACCTTGAGTTAGTGACAGGCGCAGCGCAAATATTATTCCGCGCATCAGCATCTTCCGCTGTCAAAGAGTATATACAGTGGAAGCAGATACGTTTAACATTTAGTTCAGTTTACTTAATGAACTTGTATCATCATAAATCAATTGAATGTTGGCAAACTCAAAATCCATAAACGATAATCGGTCATTTATCGATTATCGATTTATTTTAGAAAAATTATAAATATCGAAAGAAAAAACATTAAATATCGAAAATCGACAAAAAATACATATAACAGTTTTATACAATAACGACTGTTACGTATCCTATTTTTTGATTTTTTTGTAATATACCATACACCTAGTGTAGCACTTTATTTTAATACATACAATTAACAGTTAATATTTAACAAAACCTTTCAAAATGTGATTTTGTAAAAAGTGATCTCTTAAATAACCTTTTAAAAAATTTAAGTTTTATTTTCAAAATCTCGTAAGAAATAAGTAAAAATTTAATTGAAAGCTTATAGAGGAAAGTATGAAACATGTAATCATCGCCTATATACGCTAAAAATGTTAATGGTGCATTGCTATTCATGTAGCAGAGTTAGAATGTTAGAATTGTTACATGCATATGTTTATCAGCTACCCTTTTTCAGAAAAAAGTTGTTTGTCAGAAAAAATAACTAATTACGATGTAGGCAAAGAGAACGGAGTGCAATATGTCACGATCCTTGCAGATTTTTCTTGCTTCCTGCACGTTCATTTCTCTCTTCATTCAAACATGCCGGTTGCGAAGACTTCACCACCTTCAAATAGTATCGGCTTTTTTTTTTCTTCAAAGTTTTGCTTGTTAGTCGCATGTTTGAATTATCTTCGTTGTTTATAGGTATGTTTTATTTTTTTATTAATTTTTTTGTATACTTAAACAAAATATTTTCAAAATACTTATTTATGTATAGCTATGAAAAACATTCAAGCGTAAACGTAGGTAAATACCTGAATAGTCTTAGAATATTATTCATCGTCCCCTCGCAAACAAATATATTTATAAAATACTAGCTTTCAGCCCCCTTAATACCCTCATTTACCTCTTTAAGAGATAAGACTCAAAGTTTCCTTACATGCACGTTTATTTAATTGAATTAAAGAGTATAACTAATAAATTTGAAAAGATTTTTATGAACAAATTTTATTTTTTATACAATCTTTACTAATTTTTTTGAAGAAATTTAAAAAAACCTTAAACTCGTATTCATTTAATTGTGTTAAAAACATAAATACTAAGTTTGAAATAATTTCTACAATATTCTACAATAAAGAATCCATTTTTCATACAAACAAACCCTTTTTTTAGCCTTTTAAGGAATAAAATTTATAAAATCCCTAAATATTCCCTAAATAATCCCAAATCTTAAATTGTTTTGAATAACATAAGTACCAAATTTCAAGTTATCTTGACCATAAACGTTTACTTTTTCATATGAATTCTAACACCCACTTTTACTACTTTAAAGGACGAAACTCCGGACTTCATTACGCGCATTCATACGCGCAGTGTTTAGATAATAAACTTTTCGTTTTAAATACAAACTTATACACTTGCCCTCTTAATGGATAAAATTAAAAGAAATTCAAAAATTAACTCTCCTTTAACCTCTTTATGGGATGAAATTCAAACATGCGTATTTTTTTTAATCGTACTAAAAATAATAAAAATAATAAAAAAATTATTTTAATACAATCACTAACGCCCCTTTTACCTTTTCAAGGGATTAAATTACATCATAAGAACAACCTCTGTAAAAAATCAGGCTTTCCGCTCCAAACTTATTATCTACTATGAAAAAACGTTCAAGCGTAAACAAAATGTCCAATTTTCAAACGGTATAACCTTATTACTGTGCCAAACGTACTATCTGTATTATTACTCTTTGACTCGAATATAGACAGCGGAGTACGCTGACATGCGACACAGCCTCCCCATACGAACGCTACTGGGAGACTAACCATAGATAAATATGTGTATTACTATAGGTATAGATAGCCAACTTTCTAAATCTATAATGGCGTACTACTGGCGTCATCTATCTTATAGTATGAGAACTATTTTGTTTCGGCAGCTTAATATAGGTACCTACTTTTTTATTGAAATTTTAATAGTAAATAGGAATTTATCAAACACTATACAGCGTGCCATTCAAACAAAATGTAACTCTGACAAGTCCTTTTGCAACTTCGTTTGATTGCCACGCTGTATAATGTTATATATTCAGAATTAAAACATTCATATTATAATTTAAGATTTTATTAACTCACAATAAATAGCACAATATATTAATTTTGTGTCACGATTAAGCAATCCGGAGAATAAAAGTTCAAACTCAACGAAAATAATACTAAAACACACAAAACAAACTGAATTTCAATAATAAAATGCGCACGAGTATCAACATTTATCACCATGACGACGCCATTTGTAATTGTGTTGTTTTTTGTTTGATAGATTGGCCAAACTTTATTATTTTGAAAAATAAGCGTAAAAAAAAAAATAAGCGTATTTACCTCTGTGGTCTAGTGGTCCAGCGTTGGCGTTGACCACATGAGGTCCCGGGTTCGATTCCCGGGTCGGGCACATTAAAAAAAAAAGTGTTTTTTCAGTTTTCTGAGAAACATAAAGTTGCCCGGGATTGGAAAGTGCCCGGTTGGCGATAGGCTTGCCACCTATCACATTTGTGGGACCAAGTATCTTCGGCTAATCGTGGGTGCACTTGTTGTACCTCTGCCTACCCCTTCGGGGATATGGGCGTGAAGATACTTTTTTTTTTTTTTTTTTATAAGCGTATTTACCACAAAACAATATATGTTTATAGTTCAAATAGTTAAAAAATATAATGTAATGTAATATCTTATTTAAAAATATATATTTAAGACATTAAAAGGTTATTTTTAACATTCGTATGTAGTGGCAAAAACCTTGAATCCAGATCTTAAGTCTTTAAAAATAAAATCTTTTTCAATCCGTGTCCTAGATGACGCTATTTTCAATACAATTATCAAATATTTTATAGTACTAAATTACTATAGCATGAGACTAACTTTTCGGCGCGAGCGTTGGCCGCGAATGAAATAATAAGGTTTTTTGGCATACTGCATACTGTAATAATTTTGTAAAATGTTGAACTTAAATTTTATGAAGCGATAAATTTTCTGTAATAAAGTGAAAAAAATCATCAAAATCGTTTCAGTAGTTTGGAAGTTATAAGAAAATTTTTGCGTAAAAATAAGAGAGGAATTTTTTTTTAAATTATTGAATCAACCGTTTAGGAGTAGTAGGCTTTCAAAGAGAAGTCTATTTCGGAGTTTGGCATATGCTATCGCCTTAATGGTACATTGTTATCCGTATGGCAGTATGGCAATGCTACATGCATAAACCTACCGGCAACCATACCCTTCAAACCAGATTAAAACAATAGCAAGAGTTGACTCTATTGCGGCATGGATAAGTAAGGTGGTGGTACCAAGTATACGGCCGAGACGTTGTGGAAGTCTACCACCTAGTAGCAACGATAGTAATGACATGTGTTGCCAATTGGATAACGACCTGTCTGGCTGAACGGCAGTTGGTTGTAAAACGATATAATGTATGTGGTTAATATGTATGAAATTATATCGACAATATATTAATCTACTTGCGGGCGAAGCTGAGCAGGCCAGCTAGAGTTAAATAAGTTGGTTTGATGAAATTTGGTGTCTATAGTCGATGGTTGTTTCTTTCTATCAGGAGAATCATCTGCCCATTTGCTATCTTATATATGTCGCAGTGAAATTGTCAGTACCGTTAGATTATAATCTACCTAAGTGATATTATAATTTAACTGCTAACCTAACCTAACCAAATTATAAAATCCCTAGGTAGATTATAATCTAACGGCTATTGACAATCACTGCGACATATATAAAAACAAAACATGTTTAAATGGGTGGTTGCAGAACTCTACCTTACTCTTAAAACAAAAAAAGTAAATATATATTATCGACAAGCACTGAGCCCATTACGCCTGGAATAGGTAATGCGGTAATGTCATGCCCGGATGAATAATTACAGAACTCTACCATACTCATCAAACTGGTGTATGTCAATGACAAGTACTGGAGCTATTACGCCAGGAATAGGTAGTCCGGGTCAGTGGTTGTAGAACTCTTACTCTGCAAACCGGTTTATTTTAGCGACAAGCACTGACGCTTTTGCGCCAGGCCAGGAATAGGTAATGCGGTGGAATCATGCCCGGATGAGTAATTACAGAATTCCACCATACTCATCAAACTATTATATATTAATGACAAGCACTGACTATTACGCTAGGAATAGGTAATGCGGTGGTACCATACCTGAATGAGTAGATGCAGAACTCTACTATTCATCGAATCACGAAATTAATATAACTAGCTATCGCCCTGTGGTAGAAATTCGAAATAAAATATCTTGACATCAGACTTTAGCCATAAAGAAAATAGTATACATGTGTGTATATTATCATGTATGTTACATGACTGTAGTGTATGTAATGTTTGTTTTAATGTATTTCGAATGCATATTGTACCATATGCGGTGCTACCATATCCGGGTGAGTACTGAGTAGTTGCAAAACTCTACCTAATTCATCAAATCGGTGTATATTAATAACAAGCACTGACAATTACGCTAGGAATAGGTCATGCAGTGGTACCATGCCCGAATGAGTAGATGCAGAACTCTACTATTCATCGAATCACGAAATTAATGTAACTAACTATCGCCCTGTGGTTGAAATTCGACCATAGACTAAATAATAAAATATCTTTTAAATTTGACATCAAACTTTAGCCGTAAATAATATAGTATAGATGTGTGTATGTCACACGACTGTAGTGTATGTAATGTTTATTTTAATTAATTTAATGTATTTCGAATGCATATATAAATATTAAGTTTCTGGAGTCCTCCGCAATGTGCCAAACTCCATTCCATTTTCCTGTGCCAAATTCCATACTTATTGGCGTATTTGACTTGAAAAGGACAACGTGTTTACTTCACGCATTAAAGATCACACATTCAAACTTGACTCTTATAATTAAATTTATTCTCTAGATCGGTAATTTCTTGTGATAAACTGGGTTGACTATATATTTTTCAAAGGCAGGGATATAAACACAATCAATCAAACTCTAGGCTGCCACTGAGATTTTTCCTTCATTTAAACATAAATATACTGATATTGACAGACTTATATATGGCTACACATTTTCTTGTGCTGTTTTGTGAGAAAAACTGAAAATGCAGACGCGACGTTATTTGCATTGAATGTAAGCCGTTCGTGGAACAAATCCAATTATTTCCGTAATTAAAACTGTAGGGTTGTCAATTATTAAAAATGTAACTTTAAGATTTCTTGATCTAAGGCAGATATTTTAACGTCCTAATTTCCACAGTACAATGGATAATTTGTATCACTATTTCAGTAGTTTATGAGAAATAATGACCTAAGACTTACGTAATTTACTACTGTACACATTTAGATGTAAGTATAATTTAAGTATTGTAGAGTCAGTTGTTTGACCGAGAGAAAAAAGTGAAGACTGCAATTAATCTAAACCGAAGAAACTTTTATCACTTTTTTTGCATAGTACAAATTATTTTTTGATATATTCGCATAATGTGATTCTATCATATCTAATATATTCATACGCATGCATCATGTCTTCACGCCAGATCGCTTACACGGTAGGTAGAGTGACCCGAGTGCCATATGTCACGATCTTTGCAGATCTGTCTTGCTTCTTCCACATTCATTTTGCTCCTTATGCAAAAACACCGGTTGCGAAGACTCCTGTCGCAACCTTAAGACAGCTGTAGATCAATCTGTTTTTAGTACCTACATCCTTCCACATTCACATTATATGTCTGTTCTGTTAACATTTCATTTGCCATTATTTCTCTATGTCCGAACAAACGGAAAATGCCCTTTATTTATTTCAATTTATACACAACAAAGTACAAAGGTGGACTTAATGCTAAATGGTATTCTCTACCAATCATCCCAACTTAAATAATATGAATACTAGTAGAAGCATATAATTATTAGATTAACATTAAACAAGCTAAGATTAAATGATTGTAATAAAATACAGATAAATGGTAATATAATCACGCGAACTAACGGTATATAAATACATACATACTAACACATATAAGTATATACACATATATTCATATCTACATACAAAACAAGGATACGCACGCGAAATAAATCATACGTGTTATGTATTACGTATATAAATGATGCTTTACTGGACCGTTCACAAAGGGCACAAAAATGTGTAAATATATGATAAAAAAAAGTTGCCCTTTCTCATTTTTAGGGCACACTTTCTTTCAGGCTTAATCTCTTTCTCTCTCTCACTTCAATATTATGAACATGGTCCGCAAGCGTTACGCTACATATTTTCCGTAGTGATATCCTGACCGCGTTGATGCTGCTTTTATGCCCTTCTGTCATATCAAACTCTCGCTTATACACAATAGCGTATGGATAAGCTCATAATATCTTATATAAAATGATTTATATGATTTATGTAATTTATATATATATATATATATATATATATATATATATATATATATATATATATATATATATATATATATATATATATATATATATATATATATATATATATATATATATATATATATATATATATATATATATATATATATATATGATTTATATATATGATTTATATGATTTGTTTTATAGTCATTTTTCAAACAATTGATTTTATGCATGAATTAGTGGAGAAGCAGTTACATGTTTAGTAACAACGTTTTTGTTATTGTGAATTTTCCTTGTTTTATTATGAAACATGAGGTGAATTAATCAATATTTCTTCTAATGACTTTGCTAAAAATGTTTCAGATAATTATTTAAAATTTGTACATTTATTTTCAAATTAAATTAAGATGTGGTAAAATACTTGTAGTTGCAAATACTGACATAGGTTAAATCCCCTTTAGAATAATTTATTCAGACTGTTCTTACATACATAAAAAAACAACACTGATTCCGAACCGAACCTCGATGGATATTCTATACTACTATTGCCTCCTATTTGCGATATGCGGTATTTATTGCTTTATATGCTTTTATAAAGCCAGGGCCTGTTTGCACACCACCACTAGACTCCGAGTTTGTATTGATATTTTTTTATGTTCGAAAACCCTAATAAGTATTTGCCTGATTCGGAATCCCGATCCGGAAATATTCTAAGGCGTCTAAATACTAGACCAACGAAGCAGATATATATTTTCAATATACATATTTTTCTCTTACTTTACTCGTATTTCTCCATATGTAAATAAATACTCATAGAATTACAATTCCCACGAATTCATATTCTTACTATTTAACCGTAATAAAATAATACAATTGTACGATTTTGTAATGTAACTTATGTAAGTTGTCAAAACTGAACAATAGCCCGTAGACGGTGAAGTGCACAGCCCTAGTTAGTGAAGCGCTGCGCATCGTTCGCGCGGAACGCACTCAGAGTTCGCGACGTGGGACGGTTCAAACGGCGAACGGTGATGCCTTGCGCTGCCGCGGCGCGGTTTCGCCGGAGAATGCAAGTATCAAATCCTATAACCATAATTTATTACAATTACATAAAAATACATTCTAAAAATTATATGCAAATGTACTACTACTATTTCTAATAAAGAAAATAAATTAAAAATGGAAGCCAAAATTAAAATTATGAAATTAGAAAACTACGCATAAAAAGTATCATATTAAAATTTATTATTATTATATTTACTTAATTTCAAGAAAAAAATTGCATGTAGCTTACATAAAAATAATCGACCATTATTGAGCATTATTAAAAAAATCTAAAGCTATTATATTCTTTGATAATTAAAGCGACAAATTAAAAAAATATATACATATAATCAATCCAAGCTTTCTGTGGCTTTTAAGTTTTATAATTTCCATAAAGTATTACTACCACATTCAAAAATTATTAGTTAAATAATATTTAGTATTTCCTACATAAATGAAAGATGTATGTATGTATATTATATCGTACTTAATTGTTTAAATTAATATTCCATTAGCGCATTAACAACTATTAGTGATAAAGTGCCATTAAACTGTTTTTAACGTGTGTGAAGTTAAAAAATGCTATCTAATTGTGTATGTGTAATGTGTATTTATGTGTAAGTGAAAGTTACGTGTAAATGTGTTATATAATATTAAACTATATATATATTAATATTAATATCTAAATATATATTAAAATTAATATTGAAATGTTGTGTTGAATCGCTGCATCCCTATTTTATATGTATAAGGTTAAATAAATTAATGAATAATTTATGTATAATGAACGTAGAGACATTCGCACGTAACAGCTAAATAATCAAAGGATCATTTAGCTGTTACGTGCGAATGCGAAATCCTAGAATATAATGTGTAATATATATATATATATATATATATATATATATATATATATATATATATATATATATATATATATATACGCAATAAAAATACAATAACCGACTTCCAACCTCTTAAATATCAGGAGTCATGAAGTAAAATTTTGTGGAAATTTCAAAGGAATCCTCCTGTAAAGTTGTCACTTTTTTATTGCATATCTCGTATTGTATTGCATGTAACTGCAGTTTATTAGGTTATCTGTGTAGCTTGCATTAACACCAAAAAATAGAAATATAGTTAATTTCATTGCCTACAGATGTAATAAAATCGATCCACGGGGTTTTAAGATTCCGAAGTAAACTAGGGAACCCTTATACTTTCGCTATGTCCATCCGTCCGTCCGGCGCACACTAGCTCAGAGAACCTTAGTTCGTACTAGAAGTCTATATTTTGGCATGAATATATATATTATTAGTCACGGCAGCAGAATGGCAATAAAAAATTAAAAAAATATCTCTCTTAGGGTAGCTCATACAGTGTGTAAAGAAAAACCTGTCCGATCCGAAAGAGGCATATAGATTAGTTAAAGGCATTACTGAAAAAAATATTAAAATAACCTTATTTCAAAAAATAAAAAAGATATCGTTTTTTTAATATTCGTATTTTTACTTATATTTCCCTAGAGATAAAAAAAAAACATTTTAAAAATGACAACACTGTCGCTGCTTGTTTCATTGTTTCGTTTTAGCTGCTTTCGCACAAACACCGCGCGAAGGCACGGTCTTCATTTTCTTTTTATAAAGGAACTAGCTGTTGCCAGCGTTTCGTCCGCGCGGACTTCGTTTACTCCGCACTGCTCCTCGCCCGTAGGTGATAGCGTTCATTTCGTTCATTAGCGTTCATTCATGCAAAATTTGAAGTAAATTCATGCAGTACTTTTTGAGTTTACCCCGGACATACATACAGAAACAGACAAAAATTCTAAAAACTATATTTTTGGCTTCGATATCGATTGTAGATCACGTCCCAAGTATTCTTTTAAAAAAATAATCAATGTACAGTTTTGACTTTTCTACGATTTTATTATATGTATAGGTTTTAAACGTGCCGCGTGACCTTCGGCAGCATACATACATACATACATGCGCGGCATTCTTTGATAGTAGAATTTACTTATTTGTAGGTGTTGTCGTACTTAATGTATGAAAATACTATTTAAGATTACTTTTTTCTATTGGGAAAACTAATTAATTAATATCCATAAAATAACTACACATATGTAACTGTATATAATAATACTGCACTGTATTATGGTGTATAACTGTATTAACTGTATAACTGTATTACGTTGCCAAATAATACCTTTAATTATCCGACAGGGTTCTTTACACACCGTATACCTACATGTTAAGTAGAGATGTTAATTTTTTTCTCGTTTAGCCCATAATGGATTTTAAAAAATGTAGGTTTGTGAAAACAATTTTTCGATTAAGACATTCGTTTGTGAAATATTAAACTTTCAAGTGCAAATTTTTGTTAGTCAAGGTGTTCCCCTCCACCCCTCTGCCAGCAAAACGGTTGGTTTTGATTTGGGAAAAAAATCACGGTAGAAGTAAAGAAGTTAGAAGGAAAACTATCACTGCTTAAAGGCTTACAAGTTTTTGAGTAATAATAAATTATAAATCGGAGTTTTAAGAAGTTTTTACAGTCCAGTTTTTACAGGAAAACCTACCTTTTCTCGAAGCTCTTCGTCGTTTTTTGAACCTTGGTAACTTGGATTTGGATTAAACTATTATACTACTATTTTTGGGATATGGTGTCAGCATTAGACTTAATAAAGATACAAAGTTTTAATTGTATACAATGTTTATAGCACATACAATAAATAAAATCTGATGTATACGCATATATAGTAGTAATATTTACTCGTTAATCCTTAAAGTATAAATCAAAAAATGTATAGATTCAGGCTTTCTTTTGAAGTTCTTTACTTACTTTTACTTTTAAAAATAACAAGCGATCGCCTTCTGTTCGAAACTCGGCCGTAATTCTATTAATGCTTTTGCACAAAAATATATGGCACGAATTATATAATTTTTTCGAACTTTGTGGGCTAGTCCAATGTTGTTGTTGACCACATGAGGTTCCGGGTTCGATTCCTGGGTCCAGCAAATTAAAAATGTGTTTTTTTTCAGTTTCCTGATAAAATCAAGGTTGCCCGGGATTGGATAAGTGTCCGGTTGGCGATAGGCTTGCCGCCTACCACATTGGGGCTAAATGTCTTCGGCTAATCGAAGGTGCACTGGTTGTAGCTCTACCTACCTGTTCGAGGATACGGGCGTGAAGATACTTTTCAACCTATGACTCAGTTTGATCATAGTTTGATTATCCTATAATTCGTCATCTTCTCAAAGATTATCATCTTTTCTAAGTTGGATATAAGACTTGAACAAATTTGTATATATGTGTGTATGTCAAACACATAGTAGTGTACATAAAATGTATTACAATTTTTTTATTAATTTATATAATTCTTAAAATATATATATATATATATATATATATATATATATATATATATATATATATATATATATATATATATTCTAGTATTTATATATGTATTTCTATGTATTAGTATCGTTGACTAACATCCATAACACAAGCAAATAATTAATTTGAATTATTATTTTATATATAGATATATATATATATATATAATTCTTAAAATATATATATATATATATATATATATATATATATATATATATATATATATATATATATATATATATATATATCTATATATATTAGCTTTCCGCACTACTTCTTCATATAAACTTCATATGCCAAATTTCATACTCTTCAGTACGCGCAATTTTCGTAAAAATGGGTACAAAGTTTTCACTTCACGTGTTAATATATAAATTTAATCTTTACAATATTTATGAAAGTTAACGAAATATGATATTCGGCTTAACTTAAGTGGTTAATGAGGACACGTACTTTTGTTTTCTACAACACAGCAAACAAGTTAACAGTTACACAGTCATTAAACCCTGCCTAATAAGTAGTAATTTAGTGGTCCCTACAATACTGAAACCTCAAATTGAATGAATGATTGTATTAGCGAATGAATTGTTCATTCATTAATTGACCGTCTCGTTGATCGAGTGGTTAGTGACCCTGACTACGCAGTCGACGGGGCTTGGGTTTGATTCCCGACCGGGACAAATATTTGTGTGATGAGCATAGATGTTTTTATTTCTAGGTTTGGGTGTTAATTATATATATTTCCGTATCTATATATGTATTTTTACGCCCATATTTTTTATAGTATAAGATAGCAAACAAGCAGATGGGTCTCCTAATGGAAAGACCAATCGCCAACCATCGCCTATAGACACCAAAGTTGTTAATGGTGCGTTGCTATCTTGTGGCGAAGTCTTATGCCACATGCATAAGTTCACCGGCTACCTTACCCTTCAAACCGGAACGCGTCAGCGACAAGCACTGACGCTATTGCGGCAGGAATAGGTAAGGCGGTGGTACCAGACCCGGGCGAGACAATGCAGAACTCTACTACCTAGAAGCTATCACAAATCACATAATTTGCTTACTTTGGGGTTGGATCAATTCGTGTAAATTGTCAAGGAATATTTTTATTATTTATTTATTTATTAATTGAATCATTCATTCAATTTGATAATACACTTTATTGTTCATCACGAACTACAACAATTACATACATTATATAATCATTATACTAAGTACATGGGTTCACAAACGGTCTTAAATCTACAGAGCGTTCTTTGCCAGACAAAGACAATCTTTGACCTAACATTTTAAAATGAGCGCATTACTACTCATAGATACAATAAAGGTATAAAGTGTTCCGCAATGTTCCTCCCGACTTAAGTTTAACCAATTTACGTTTTCCTGTCGCAATGGCGTTAGTGCTTGTCACTGTACTGTTACAGTGCATCGGTCATACAAACCTGCCACAACTGCCCCCTGTTTCGATGGTCTACCGAACAGATAATTTGGTGGCACTATATATTGCTATGGATTGTGGATATCTATACATATAATAAAATCGTAGGAAAGTCAAAACTGCACATTGAATATTTTTAAAAGAATACTTGGGGCGTGATCTACAATCGATATCGATGCCAAAAATATAGTTTTTAGAATTTTTGTCTATTTGTCTGTATATATGTCCGGGGTAAACTCAAAAAGTACTGCATGGATTTACTTCAAATTTTGCATGAATATTACTAACAAGTCGGGTCAACATATAGGCTACATATTATCACGCTATCGCGTACGGGGGTGATCAGTGCGGAGTAAACGAAGTCCGCGCGGACGAAGTCGCTGGCAACAGCTAGTATATCTAAATAAAATAAGTGTCATTGAAAAGATTTAAAAGGAAGATGGCGCTACTTTTAAATAAAGCGACAAAAATAGCCGATATTGAGACAGCCAATCAGAAACTTTAATTATGAACAAACTCATTTCAAATCGTCCCCTCCGCTACATGAGCGCCTTTCTGGTTTCCATATTTTATACTATTTTTAGTGTACTTTTTTGTTTTGTGTTTTCAATTTAAAAAGCTAAGTAAATAATATGGTGCTTTTGGTCTTTGCACTCCATGAATATTGCATTGTGTTATCTGCCACTTTCACTGCTAAATGTCATTTAAATGTGTCAGAACGCACAGCTTAGATCAAGAAGTTTGTAAGTTTTATTGTAATCTATATTCTTGTATTTCTATATTAATAATATAAATGCAACAGTTGGAATGTTTGGATGGATATCCAACCATTTGTTATTCAATCACGCAAAAATTACTGAACGGATTTGAGAGTGAAATTTGACACACAGGTCGATTTTTATCCCGAAAAAAATAGGTGATCTATCGGGATTCGCCCAAAACTATTATAATGCAGTGGGCTGTACGTTGCAGCTAGTAGTACCTATACCTTTTAACTCCCAGCTTTACCCACGACTTCGTTCGCGTGACCCAAAATCATTACTTCCTTATGGTCATCGGGTAAAAAAGTATTTTATATCATTCCTGGATAGTGTAACTTTTTAACGGTAAAATAATATTGAAAATCGATCCATTAGTTTTTGAGTTTATTCGTTTCAAACTGACACATGTTTTCTCATTATAATATTAGTATCGAAATATAGACTAACATTTAAAATTTCAAGGAAAATATTATTTAATAAAATTTATTTTATATTTTAAAATAAAAACACTCGGATATTAACTAATTTAGTTTATGTTATCGATAGCAATAAAGATATTATGTGATTGAAAACCGGTTTCAAAAAATAACAACACAAAGGAGCAACAATTACAACAATAACAACAGGAAATAACATAAACGAAGAAAACGATCGATTACAAATTAAAAGTGCTATTAAACCAAAACGTTGCATTTAAATTATAAAAGTTCCATTCATAATAATCGTTTAAAAGAAAAACGATTTAATTGATAAAACTCAGATATATAAATAATAAAATTGCTGTTGTTAACGCCCATGCCATAAAAAAGAAAAAAATTTGCTGTTTAGAACTTTAAGAAACAAGTTTTTTTTTTTTTTCTTTTTGGCATGGGCGTTAAGCAACTGCCATGATCAAGTAAAAAGAAACAAGTTACAAACTAATTATCTAAAAAGAACGAGTCACAATGTAAACAAACTTGAATTTCGAATGTTAAATAATTTGAAATTCGTAATTCTTCCTTCGTATCATGCGTTACTTTCGCCGGTCAGCGCTATTCGCGTTTCATTCAGTGACGCATCAACAGCGAAATGATGTTGTCGGCTGAAGAAGCCGACATGTCGGTGGATAGTTTATCGGACGATCCGAGTGCAAACGGTGATGATGGCGAGGAAAACACTAAATATCTGTGAGCGACTTTGTCGAATTAATTAAACAGTCATTGTGAAAATTAGTGCATAAAAGTTGTTTCAACATCGTTAAACAGTTATTTATATGTTTTATTTTTGAGTGATAATTTACTAGAGCGAAATATTTATAAGCGACGAAACAATGATATTATATTCTTTCTAAATACAAAACTTATCAAAATTCATCTTATCTGTGTGTGGATCTTGGATTTAATGTGGGTGGTGAAGTGTCATGATTAATTCGGATGGGAGGGGTCCCACAGCCGTGTGTCACTACCCCTCCCACATTTTGGTAAAATTGAAAGTGTACAGCAATGTTATTTCATTAATTTCGGATTTATGTTGTCTGTTTTTTATTGACCTAGGTATATATTAACGGCTGTAAACATATATTTTGTTCCTCCATTCAATTATTACATTATATATTAATCGTTTCGAATCGGTATTTTATCGATAACCGATTATTGTAGGGTTGTGATAACAATTATGATTTTTTTATATCATGAGATAGCAAACAAGCGGATAGCTCACCTGATGGAAAGAGAAACCATCGCCTATAGACACCAAAGATGTTAATGATGCGTTACTATCTGTGTGGCGGAATGACGATACTACATGCATAAGTATACCGTAACCTTACCTAGTAGTCACGATGATAGTGACAATATAGCCAATCGGTCGCATCTTACGACCTGCCCGGCAGAACAGTGTGTTGATACGGGCTCCAATGGAAAATAGACCAACTTATTTTTCATAGGAGCCCGGATCAACACGGTACTTAAGAAAACGTAAAGCTTTTTACGTTTTCTTAAGTATATTTCTTGTATGTTTAAGGCGAGGCATCGCGACAAACGGGAAAAAACTGGTTTGCTAAATCATGTTTTTTTTTATTGATTGTTAAATAACAATTTTACAAAAATTACACGATATACCTGAAGATATTATCTAAAGAATGTGCTAACTGATTACACAATAGAATGTACTTTACTCGATCATATAAAATTCCGAACACAGGCTAAAAAGATTTCTAAAACGAATAATTTGTTAATAATATTTCTAATCTTCCACGTGATTTTTATATGGTGATATTAAGTTTTAAATACCAGAAAAGAATGTGCTAAATTTTAGTTTTCAGCTGATGTCCTATATTTATAATACCGCGCCCCCCATTTTCTATAGAATTGACGCGCGTCGAAATACCTCGCCTTAATATGACACTATCGTACATTTTCAAAAATTTGTTACACTAGACTTCTTAAGAAATTTAAACGCAGTGAAACAGCAATCACCGACTTGCAATATCTTATATCTGCAACCCTAGTTCAGATCTCCACCAAATTTATATGGAACCATAAAGAGACCCAGATAATCAAATACATATGTAGTATACCCTCCCAAACAAAAAAGAAATTGGCAAAATGGTTAACAAATGACTAGAGTTTTAATGTTACAAACGAAAGTACAACAGAATTGAGAATTTTCTCCCTTATTTTATTTAGTTATTATAATAAATTTATTTTATTTAGTTATTATAATAAAAGTAACCACTAATTCTGTGCCGTGGATCGCACCAGGGACCTTATGATTTGATCCGAATAGGCTTACCATGTGGTAAAGTCACATGACATTTGTTATTCTTTTTGAGCTATTTTATGACAGTTTTTTTTTTATAAAACTTATCACGCTCTTGTAAATGTTCAAGTTTTCATTTTTTTTAATCTTTAAGATCAGATGAAGAAGAGGCGTTTAGGCTGTTGTGCCAATAATTATTCCGGTTATTATTCCCCTCAACCACTTGTTTCCAGTGATGAGTGTGCCATAGTAAACAAAAACACTTCTAGTCTGTTAGACCTGTTTAATCTGACAGCTTATCAACTTTCCTAGATTATATCTAGTTAAGTTTTACCCACACAAGACTTGTTTTGTTCAGTAAGATTCTAAATTCAACCATTCATTCGGAAAATACTTTTTATCATGTCACCGACTACTGCTGTACGGCTTCGACATAATTTTAATATATATCCTTACACAAGACCCCATAATATATATCCTTACACAAGACCCCTTACGGGACAGGCAGACGCAACTGAGTGCCATATGTTAAGATCCTTGCAGATTTGTTTTCCTTCCTCCATATTCATTGCTCTCTTCATAGAAACACGCCGGTTGCGTAGAAAGACTTGACACCACCTTTGGACAGCTCCTGATCAATCCGATCATGGTATGTTAGTCTTGGTCTTCCCCGATACCTACATCCTTCCACATTCATCTTTTGTTAACCTTAACATTGTTTTGTTAACCTTTCATCTACTATTTTTTCTATATGTCCGAATCAACGGAGCGGACGGCGGCGGACGCGTCGGTGAGATTTAGCTATTTATATTAAAAACGTCGCGACGTTTTTAATATAAATAGTTAAATCTCGCTTGATAAATTAGTATGTAAGCTAATTAGAAATATGCTACTGGTAAGCGGATTAACGATACTAATTTAAACATCTATGCTCTCACATAAATGTTTATCCGTATCAGGAATCAAACCTTAACCCTATCGAGCCAGAGTCACTAACTAGTCGACCAACTAAGCGCTTAGTTAGTTAAAGTTTCTCAATTTTATTTTATATTAGTTATACCCCGTGACTCCGTTCACGTGACCCACACAAATTACTTCTTTTACTCAATTAGGGAAAAAGTAACCTAAGTTACTCGACGATAGTGTAGCTTTATATTGGAGGTTTTTTGAAATCGGTATTGTAGTTTTTGAATTTATCTAAACAAACAAATAAATCTTCTTGTTGCCAAACAAACAAAAAAATTTCCTGCCCATTAAGACAAAAATTTCTCTCGTACAAACTCTTATCCTTCCTATTCTGGATGTAATGCGGCTTTTAAATAAACTCGAGAGGCTTCAAAATTCATGTATTAAATTTATTTTTGGTCTTCGTAAGTATGACCACATCTCTGCTTTCAGAGCCTAGCTCAGGTTGCCTATTCGTTTTCACAGGAATACGCATATCCTTTGCCTTTTGTTTAATATATTGTTTAATTCTGCTGCTCCTAAGCTCCTTCGTGAGCGTTTCTCGTTTTTGCATTTCTCCCTTTCCTCATGTCGTTCTCATATTGGCTCTTTTCTTCGTTTTCCTTTCACATTCCTGGATGTATTCATGGTCCTTCACTGTCCACGCAGTGAAATTATGGAATTCTCTACCCACTGAGATCCGCAATAGAACCTCGTTCTAGTTTTTAAGAAGCGGGTTAAGGATCGCTACTTGTCATTTTATTAGTTTTTTTTCCTCTCCTATTTATTTTATTACTATGTTTTCTTCTTTATACTATATAGAGCAAGATCCCAGAGCCGCCAGACGTCATGTATTTTCTGATGGATGAAATGTGGACGATAGAGTAGTGTTAGTATGTACTATGATCATATGCCTACCTGCTAGCTTGGTCAAACGGCCAATTTTCAGGTATCAGGTAATCAAGGTACATAAAAACATTACTTACTTCACGTAAATTCTCCTGGCTGATTTTCATATATGTTTTCGAGTGTATAGTTAAAAATAAATTGTCAATACTCCCAGACACTTTCCGTCGGCCATATTGCTTGGCAGACGCTTTAAGGGTCTCAAAATAATTAGTTAACTTCACGTAAATTCTGACGCTCCATTTTTATATATGTTCATCCGACAACAATTTTAAAACATTTGACAAGAAGACAGACCGATCCAAGGGGCCAATCATCCCCTAAACTAAATTTTAATATCTGTTAGTGGGAGCGCGAGAGCATTATCTACGCGCATGAGACTGAGTGAGACCGACTGCGCTGTTAAGTAGAGATGAGATGTATTTACGGGAACAAGTTTCTATACTAGGTTTCAACTAAGAAGTCTCCAAACTAAGCATTCAGTCGTAGAATATATGAGTATCGAGTATTTAGAAGTACTGTAAGCGTACGCGTCCCCGATTACACATACGACTTAGTAATGTCAAAGAGGCAAAAGCGTATCGAGTATTTAAAAGTATCACGCGTACGCGTCCGTGAATACGTATACAATGTACTAATCCTTTGAGATTTGGGACAAGTACACTGCGAAGGGCGACTGCTAAATATGCCAGCATTAAGGTCATATTATAATACATACATTAAAAATTCCAAAAAGCTGTCAGTCATAAGCCTGTGAACGTATTAAGCGAATATTTCAATTTTTTTTACATTTTCTTACACTAAGCTAGGTAGGTATTCAATATTCAATCAATACTCCTAAAGTCGTATATTTGAACGTCTTGTTGGTCGGGTGGTTAGCGAACCAGACTACGCAATCAACGAGGCCCGGGTTCGAATCCCGTTGATATTTTTGATGTGGTTGTTCATTAAATAAATTATTGTATTAATTACCTCTGTTGTCTATTGTATATCAGTCTATCTGTAGGCTCGGTGTTGCCATTGACTATATAAAGTCCCTGGTTGGTTTCCCGGATCAGGCAATCCAAAAATATTTTTTTATCAATTTTCTGATAAAAACGAATTGCCTGGGATTGGATTAGTGCTCGTTTGGCAACAGGATTGCCACATATCACATAGTCACAGCTGCACTCAACAGACACGGCAGCACAGAACAATATTACTCAAGGGAGCACGGCAGAATACTGAATACTTATTTGGCACTCCCAAATTTTAAAAAATTTAGCTGTTGGCCTCAAGAGGGCCTTTAAATTACAATAAAGTTAGCTGTCACCTGACCATTTTTTTATTTTATTTAAAAATTATATTAATTAAATATAATTAGTAAAAAAAATGAAAGTAAATTAGCCGACATCTAAAAATTTTTAGAATTTTTTAATTGAAAAAATGATTTAAAAAAAATTCATTTGTAAAAAATTTGAAAAATTTGAAAAACCTTAAGTGTTATTTTTAAAAAAATGTTTTTTAGTTCTAATTAATAAATTGAAAAAAAAAATTAAAAATGTCGGCTAACTTTAGTATTATTATTATAGGTCAATTTTTTTCTTATTTTTGTTGCCATAATTTACTTGTCAACAAAAGTTCTAAAAATTATAAAATATCTGTTCGCCTCTGTGGTCTAGTGGTCCAGCGTTGGCGTTGACCACATTAGGTCCCGAGTTCGATTCCCGGGTCGGGCACTTTAAAAAAAAAGTGTTTTTTCAGTTTTCTGAGAAACACAAAGTTGCCCGGGATTGGGAAAGTCCGGTTGGCGATAGGCTTGCCACCTATCACATTGTGGGACCAAGTATCTTCGGCTAGTCGTGGGTGCACTTGTTGTACCTCTGCCTACCCCTTCGGGGATATGGGCGTGAAGATACTACTACTATAAAATATCTGTTCAAGTAATTTTCATGGCCTTAACAGCGCAGTCGGTCTAACTCAATCTCATGCGCGTAGATAATGCTCTCGCGCTCCCACTCACAGAGATATTAAAATTTAGTTTAGGGGATGATTGGCCCCTTGGATCGGTCTGTCTTCTTGTCAAAGGTTTTAAAATTCTTGTCGGATGAATATATATAAAAATGGAGCGTCAGAATTTACGTGAAGTTAACTAATTATTTTGAGACCCTTAAAGCGTCTGTCAAGCAATATGGCCGACGGAAAGTGTCTGGGAGTATTGACAATTTATTTTTAACTATACACTCGAAAACATATATGAAAATCAGCCAGGAGAATTTACGTGAAGTAAGTAATGTTTTTATGTACCTTGATTACCTGATACCTGAAAATTGGCCGTTTGACCAAGCTAGCAGGTAGGCATATGATTATAGTACATACTAACACTACTCTATCGTCCACATTTCATCCGTCAGAAAATACGTGACGTCTGGCAGCTCTGGGATCTTGGACTAATAGTTATAAATTTAAATATGTGAGTGGTTACGCAAAAAGGGACCTCAAGGGAAAATAATTGATTTCGAGTAAATCACGTTTAAAATGTTGAGTCGAAATGAGTTTCGCCACGAGTGCGGGAGAGAGGCGCGGGGTGTTTTATGTTAGTGTCGTTAGTGAGCGACTTCGTCAGTGAGAAATAGCACGTGTTTGCGATAGCTGTATTATTGGTGACTTATTTATTCGTCTTTTACTTGTCTTTATGTGCGCGCTAGAAGAAGAAACTAGTGTGCGCTGTGTATAAGGTGTAATATTTTCAAAACTGCCTCGGCTTACATAAAAAATCATTTAAAAAAAACTACGGCACCTAAAATTATTTTGATTAGAACAAACCAAAGATGAAGGACCATAGAATCAGAATTTATCAAAAAAAAAACCGTTTCCATTCCCTTCAGGTCCCTTTTTGCGTAACCACTCACATATGCGTTTTAGCCTTTTCTTATCTATGTATAATTTAATCCTTGTAATGTATGAATAATTACAATTTTAATGTAATTTATATATTCGTGTTTGTCTTTATGCTTGTGCACGATGCCTTCCACTTTCTTTTCCCAACTTCATTTTCTGGGTTAGCTGGAAGAAATCTCTGTCGTTAGGGATAGCCTCACCTTTTGTGCATTATTTTAAGTATCGTTTAATTTTTTTGTCATTATATAAGTGTACAATAAAGTATTAAATAAATAAATAAATTTTCCTTTTTTATAATATTAATATTGAATATCATTATTATTATATCGCCAACTTTTTTTATAAATCATAGCATAGTACACAAGCGGATGGCTCTTCTGATGGAACCAGACGACCATTGCCTATAGACACCAAAGACGTTAACGGTGCATTGCCATCCGTGTGGCGAGAATTAAATGTCACAGACCAAACCAGGATTCCATAGTGACAAGCACTGACGCTATTCCGACGAGAATAGATAAGGCGGCGGTGGTACTAAACCCGGGTGAGACATTCCAGAACTCTACCACCTATAAGTCTCGGTGGTAGTAACAAGTTTGCCAAATTATTCACCTTTTAGAAACCGTATATTCTTCTTTGTCTCTAAAAACTCTATTCTAAAAAGAGGCCCAGCCAACATAGACTAAAAAACCTTTTTAGTACGAATTACTGGACTCAGAAGTTGAACCCGGTATGTCTATGTTGAAGTCTAATCTACTAGACCGTTAAGACGGCTACAATCATCTAACGAGTATTTTATGTTAAGTAACTTGCCAAGTTACAATGATTTTCCCAACAACACAAAAAACATTGTTCTCACATCATTCATACATGTCCTTGGCGAGCTTTGTAAGCGTAGAAATAATATATGACAACATTGTTCTCTTACAAAGATGGACAGAAAACATCCGTGATCAGATACATATAAAAAAAAAAGATATAAACATATAACAACACAAATCTTTGTTGTATTATAGTGAATTCTCAGGCCGTAATTAATAAACCCTTTAATGAATATAAGCAATTATCGAGATGATATTCCTTTGTCTCTTTAATTATTATACGTTTTGGTAGAAACTAATGATAGATTATATAATTTTTATACAAATAAAAATATCTAGGCAAATTGTAGGATAAACAAACTATGGTTCAGTTTGTATATATAGCCAAGAGATCTTATAGTTTAGTCTATACTAAACTATATGATCTCTTTTAAGTTTGACCACAGACTATAATTTATGGTTAAAGACAGGAACTTATATACGATAACTGGAATTACTACGAAGCAATATTTGAAAAATAAAAATATACTCTATTTCGTTCCAATAAAGTTGACATTTGTTTCTTACATAACAGAGGGGAAAAACGTTCTGAGCAAGACAACGACATGAGTGGATGTTGTCCCTTTATTGCAATTGCCAGTGTAAATAAAACTTTCGTATGGTAGATTTTTATATATTCGGTAATCGTTAAATAACTTTTATTCATACACGTCGATAGATACATTATCATAAAATGTATTTTAATTAACATAGTGAGTTCTAAAATGTGCTTATTTTAATTATTACGTAATTACTTATGCAATGCAAAAACTGTTTCTCAAATTAGTAGAATTACTTAGTAGTAATTTGCAAACTATACATGGCCACACTTATATATGGCGATTGGCGCTTTATTTAGTAGAAAGAGACACACTCCACTCATGTCGTGGTACTCTTTGGAACGATTTTGAAGCGTGTGTAAGCATTCCGGGTAGAATGTAACTTCCTTGGGTTAAAGTCTGCACTAAAGAGTATAATATAATGGGTATTATCATAGAGATAATACAACCTCTATGGTATACATTCTTACGTGTTTGTCAAATGTAGTATCAATCGCATAGTAGGGCGCATGAAGTATAAGGTAAAGGTGGAGCTAGCACTCGGATTAATCACTTGAAATATATACGTACGTTTTATCTCAGTCAATGTGGTCTCGTCATCTCTTTTTATACTGCTGTGTTAGAAAGAGAGTGTAAGACCTAAAAAGATGACTGCAGTACCTATTTAAAGTTTTGTTTCGAGGAGGTATTAGAAGTGTTGCCTCCAGATATAATGGTAGGATGTGTGTGTGCTTCATGGTAGGAACTAGAACGTGTAAACCTTTTTTATTCATTTGTTTTTTCTGTCTAATGCATATTATATAAAAATATTATGTTTTGCATTTCTTTCCAATAAAAACTATATATGTCACATCGAGGTTTAAAATCTAAGATAGGAATATTTTTAGTTGTTGATACGCTAATTTGTAGGATCTCGTGATTAACTTAAAGAGTAATTTAAAGAAGAGAATAGGCAATTAATTTGAAATTTTTTGCGGATACAATTTAAACAATTTCCCCTGGTCCTGAGTAAGCGACAAACGCGGTAACGCGACCCGAAGCGATGTGTTGCGACGTCACGCGAAAAGTAGTCATATTTATTTGTGACTTGCGACGAGACGCGACGAAATGCGGATTAGTCATGCGAGACGAGACGCGTCGCAAAGCACTTTATACTAAATCTTTAAATAGAGACACCTAAATATATGATATTCACTTTGTTTGTTTACGAAGTTTTAGTAGGGATAAGAATTTAAAATACGACTACTCGAATAATAAATCTGTATGTCCATGTTTAAAACAATAATGAACTGAGATCGTCGCGTTTATTGCTCACCGATGACTGCAAGATAGGATATAAATAGCACGTTTGCTTTATGGTGCGTTATGTCTGTCCCGACGCGTTGCGTCGCTCACCGAGGACAACGGGTCAATTGCAATTTTGTGCGGATACAACAGGCATACAGGCAATAACTTTAATTTAATTGTCGAAATGTATAAATATTTATAATAATTTTATCATATTATTATATGCTAATATTATAAAGAGATAAGTTTGTAGAAAATGTACCCTAAAATTGGAACTTATTTTGAAAATTCTTTCATCATTAGACATCAGACAGATACATTATTCGTCAATCACATAGACCACATTTTATCTCAATTTTTCCTCCTGATCGGGATCTACACGAGTTATATCGCAGAAAAGACTAATAATCCCACATAATTGATTATAAATGTAAAAGTTTGTATGTTTAAATGTTTGGATGTCTAAATGTTTGTTTTGCTGGAGCCGCACTAGCGTCTATCGTCACAAAGCTTCGTGCAATGACACGATAAATGCAGATGTGACCGGCTATTATTGGCTATTTTCGCATACATTCCGGATTGCGTGTGCCTTAGCGTGCATTTATATGCACGGGACGATACACAAACGCGTTACTCAATCACGCAAAATCGGCTGGACCGATTTGGATGAAATTTGGTACACAAGTAAATGATGACCTAATATAACACGTAGGATATTTTTATCCCGGAAAAATAAGTTATTGCCGTGAGTTTAAACAAAAACTTCTGTAATGCTGCATGCTGCAGGTCGTAGCTAGTTTTTGAGTTTGTAAAAAGGAAGATTTTTAAATTCGAATAACTAAGTATTTATTCGAATTTACAAGTAATTTAACCATTAGTACGTTATCTCTGAGTAAAGGATCGGAATTCGGAACCTACGTCGGTTATACTTACCGCGGGATACACCTAGCCCATAATTCCATACTAGTATTATAAAGTTTTATTAAAGCGTAAATTTATAAAATCACGCTCTAATGATCACTGGGAAGCTTATAAAAGAGCCAGAAACCGTTGCAATCAAGCAGTAAGGAACGCCAAACGCAAGTTTATTCATTCCTCAATTGAAAACTGTGCTCCTAATCACATATGGAAGTTGCTTCGTTCCCTTGGGTTTGGGAAATCAAAAAATAATACAAATAGTACAATTGACTTAAACACGCTCAACGTCAATTTTGCTTCTCCTAGCAGCTCGACAATGACTTCAAATATAAGGTTCAAAACCATTCAGATGTTGTCTTCTAAAGTCATTGATAATTCTCCCTTTTCATTTGAAAAAGTAACTGATAGTGAAGTTAAAAGAATTATTACTTCAATACCTACTAAAGCTGTTGGTTATGACGGCATCAGTCGAGACATGATTATGCCTATTGTTGACATTGTAACACCTCACATTACCCATATTCTTAACTTTTCTCTCTCTTCTGGCAGTTTCCCTTCGTTATGGTGTAAAGCTGACATAATTCCCATTCCAAAAATTTCTAATCCCGTAAATTTTTCCCACTATCGTCCAATATCAATCCTACCTTTCCTTTCAAAAATTTTGGAGAGGATTGTTTATCAACAATTTTCTAGTTTTCTTTTAAAAAACAATATTCTTTCGTCGTACCAATCTGGTTTTCGTCCATCACATAGTACATGTTCGGCTCTCATCAAAATTACTGACGACATACGATTTGGTATTGACGAAAAAAAGGTATCCCTACTCTCACTTTTGGATTTCAGTAATGCCTTTAATTGTGTCGATCATGATATATTATTAGCTTTACTTCGTTCTTTTAATCTATCACAGTCAGTGTCTGAATGGTTTAGCTCCTACTTAGCAGGACGTCAACAACGAGTTCGTTCAAAGAACGATTTTTCACATTGGTGTGATGTTTGTATGGGGGTCTCACAAGGAGGTGTGCTTTCTCCGTTGCTCTTTTCTGTATACATAAATAAACTTTCATCTGTAATTACTTATAGTTCCTTTCATATGTATGCCGATGATGTTCAACTCTATCTGTCTTGTCACCCATCAGAGCTTACGGCTAATATTGACAAAATGTCTGAAGATCTTAATTCCATTAGCCGCTGGGCTGAAAGTTTTGGTCTTACTTTAAACCCCAGTAAAACCCAAGTAATAATACTTGGTCGAAAGATGAACATCGCACGCATTAATTTGAACGAAATTCCACCGGTGTTGCTAAATGGCCAACCACTTAAGTACCACACCAAAGTTAAAAATCTCGGGCTCATTATGTCAAATGATCTTTCATGGTCTGACCAAGTGAACGAAGTTAGCCGTAAAGTTATGGCAAGTTTTCACCAACTGAAAAGAATGCAAAACTTTTTACCACAATCAACTAAAGTTACCTTGGTCAAGTCTCTTTTGCTACCAATAATTGATTACGCTGACGTTTCTTACACAGACATCACAGAAGAGCTCCTAAACAAACTTGATCGACTGGTCAACTTATGCATACGATATATATATGGACTGCGTAAGTTTGACCACGTCAGTCAGTATCGGTCACAATTGAAGTGGTTGGACATACGTAACCGTCGGAATGTTCACGTACTTATATTACTTTTTAATATACTGCATGACCCTTTCTCTCCATCATATTTACGTGAACGTTTTCATTATCTTAATACCCAGGGTCGTACTCAGCGATCTTTACACACTAATACCCTTTTGGTCCCAGCGCACAACACAGCAAGCTATTTGGATTCTTATACACTTACAGCAATACGTCTCTGGAACCGCCTCCCAAAGCATATTCAACAAGCTTCCTCAGTAAATATATTTAAATCTAGGATATATGATTATATGTTAAAGATTCAAAATAACTCTTAATTAACTTTAAGTTATGCAATTGTAAGTATTTATTATCACTATTATATTACTATTCTATATTTTATAGTATTCTACTTTATTCGTATTATTATGTTTTATGATTATTTATTTACATTTTATATGAATAGTTATGAGATTATTATATTTATTATATAAAAATTTATATAATATATTAATATTTGTATGTTTATTGGTCTGCCCGTAGGTTTAGATAAATGTAATTATTCTCTTTGTTAAGTGTAAAATTATTTGCAATTGTTCCGTAAGACTTTTCTTGTGCACTACCCGTTACTACAATGTTTCTACAAGTGCAAGGTTAACTGGTAGAAAATGTCTTTAGACGTTAAGTTCGCCTGTTGTATATTTTGTGCAATAAAGAGTTTAAATAAATAAATAAATAAAGTTTGTATGTCTGGCTGTGTCTTCTTCACACCTCAACCACTGAACCGACTTGGGTGAAATTTGGTACAAAGATAGTTTGAGACCCGAGAAAGGAAATAAAGTAGTTTTATCCCGAAAATCCCACGGGAAGTGTAAAAAGCGGGTTTTTATTTTTAAAAAATTTCGCGTCGCGGACACAACTAGTATAACATAAACATGTAGATTTTTTCCTGCATTTAAATTATATTGCATGAGTTTTCTCATTAGTTATGCAACGCCGTACATTTCCCGAACGCCATTTTCACGTCAGCCATGTTAGCTAACGCAATTTCTAATTCCACACACGAAACAAAAGAAACTAAGGTATTTAAAAGTCAATTACTGACTAAATTAAAGTTAAGAATATCTCATTATAGCTGGTTCATAGCTTTCCGGAGACAATATGTACCAATCTAAATATTTATTATTGGATTGGCAATTGAATAACTTCATAAGTTGGCGTGGTCTTAAGATTAGGACATGTAGAATGAATGGCAGGTGAATTCGGAAGGATGTAGATATCAAGGGATTGTTTTAAAATTAAA
Source organism: Apodemia mormo (assembly GCA_036924255.1). Lineage (NCBI taxonomy): Eukaryota > Metazoa > Arthropoda > Insecta > Lepidoptera > Riodinidae > Apodemia > Apodemia mormo. The sequence goes on along the minus strand of JAUPFN010000010.1, from coordinate 7,920,162 downwards.
ATATACGTATACTATACGCATGGCTATATTTATGAGAAAAATTAAACCAAGAAACCAAATCTTTCTTCTACGGAGACGATGAATCACAAAATTTCACTTTTTTGTACAATTCTTCCTTTACGTTTACGCGTTGTAAATTTGCATATTTTCTATATTCATACAAACCTTTTTCAAACAATTACAACACAACAAAAAGAATTAATTAGTCAAATGGGTGCAGCTATTTGAAGTTGATGTACACACAGATATTTTTGTTAATTTTTATTTAGAGATAACTAGCTGCTCGACACAGTTTCGCTCGGCAAAAAAAAAAAAACAAATCTTCTCTTTACAGTAGTGTTTAAACTTAAATTTATCACTTTTCCGATCAATTTTTAGATATTGCTTTGTACCTTCACCTGACCTTTAAAAGTACAACAAAAAAAGAATTTGCTAAATAGGTGCACACACTATTACGTGAACAATTATTTGTGTGTCATTTTTATTTATCCTATATGCTTCAAATTCTTGTATATTTGTACTAGCTATACTCGCGATTTCGTTCGCGTGACTAAAAATCATTACTTCCCTTTGCTTTGTTGGGCAAAAAATAGCCTATGTAATCCTGGGTAATGTAGCTTTCTAAAGGTAAAAGAGTTTTTTAAATCGGTCGAGTAGTTTTTGAGTTAGGTATATAGTAACAAACAAAAAATAAATGTTTCCTCTTATAGAGTTACATTAGTTTAGATGTAATTGGCTTTTCTTCTCCCAAACGGCTGTAACGATTTTGACGAAATTTTAATTTGGTCCCCCATGTTAATGCGGGCTATTTTACAGAACAGACCACATGCCGTACTGTCAGGCAGGTAGTAAAAGGTGACTAATTGGCTGTACGTGTCACTACCATCGTGACTACTATGTGGTAGAGTTTCGCAACGTCTCGCCTGGGTCTGGTGCCACCGCCAAACTTATTCCTGTCGCAATAGCTACAATACTTGTCATTGTCATCCCGCCAAACGGGTTGCAACGTACCATTTTGTTTTCTATAGGCGCTATAATATCGCCTATAGACAACATCTTTGTTGTCTATAGGCGATATTTTCTCTTTCCATCAGCAGAGCCGTCTGCTTGTATATAATAATAAAAAATACAGTCTTTTACTATTCAAATTGGTCAAAGTAAGTCTTCTTGATTATCCGTCTTCACACGAAAAATATCCGAGGGAAGCTTGGTCGCCCAGCAAATATAGCTTTACTAAGTCAATAAATTATTAAATAAATGTATTTTCATTCCAGATTAGAGATTCTCAAAGCCGATTCATCGCTAAAAAGCAAAGCCAAACGGAACGAATGGACGTGGAAGGCTCAAACGGACGTGGTGAAATGGCAGGCTACACCTCTGAGAGCTCCACTACTTCGACTGCCCGCAGCGCTGGCACCACCAGCGCTCGAATGCTTTACCTGCATCCGAGCGTATTGCGGCGACCTGCAGCCTCCTGAACGAGCGATGCACCAAGACCTGACTGAAGTTAAATGTGTTTACACGGTGTTAATGGTGAGCTATATTGTATGTTGGTACTGATCTAATATGGTGATAATGGTCAAATATATCACTTACATTGAGACTACTAGATGGTGGTTCTACAACGTTTCGCTCGGATTTGGTACCACCGCCTTATCTTTATAAACCGGAATAGCATCTATGCTTGTTTTCAGAGAATGATGGGATTATATCTAAGCCTTCTTAGCATTACATTTTAATGATGCTGTATTCTCTTTTCTCTCGACTAAACTTTGTTGAGGTTAGGAGTTTATTTTAATTAATTTAAAAGTAATTTTCATACTTCAGTAACTACTATCTGACCCGGCACGTTCTTTTGTTGTTATGCTAAATATATAGAACTAGCTGCAGTGTGCAGCCCGCTGCATTATAAAAGTTTTCGGTGAATCCCGCGGGATCACATAATTTTTCCGGGATAAAAAGTAGCGTATGTGCTATTCCAGGTCATCAGCTACCTGTATGCCAAATTTCTTTCAGATCCGTTCAGTAGTTTTTGCGTGATTGTGTAACAAACATTTATCCAAACATCCAAACTTTCGCATTTATAATATTAATAATTAATATAGATTCTAACGTTGTTTTGATAAATATATTTATAACAGTATTTCTCTACTACATAGTGGATGTTGTTATACATATAAACCTTCCTCTTGAATCACTTAATATATTAAAAAAACTGGACTGGACTGAAAAACTTTAAGGATCTAAGCATACATAGGAATTAGGGACAGACAGCGGAAAGCGACTTTGTTTTACTATGTAGTGATATTTATAAAAAAAAAAATAAAGAAGCATCCATCACCCGAGTTTTCAGACTTCCTTACGGAGAAATAGCCCCATGGATGGATGGGTGGATGGATACCAACGCACCATTAAACGTTTTTGGGACTATAAGCGACGGTTGTCTCTTTCCTCGAAGAGAACCATCTACTTGTTTGCTATCTTATGAAAAATTAACTGATTTCACCCCGATTTTCAGAAATCGAGTTTTCATCAGAACTCCGTATTTTCAAGTCTTACAAAACTAATAATATTTTTTACGATGACAGTATTATGTCTATATATATGAATGAATGAATGATAACTCTTTATTGTGCACATAATTATAGTAAAAATACATGCTTAGTACAAACAATTGAAAGACAATTTAAAGAAAGTACACAAAGGCGATCTTATCGCCAAAGAGCGATCTCTACCAGACAACCTTTGTTGATAAGAACATTTTAAGGTAGAGTAAGCACAGAAAAATGAACTTGAGAGAAATATATTAATCTAATCTGTAGAACAAGAATTTTTAATAATGCATTTTAACTAATTTTTAACGAATTTGCAACCCTAATATTAGCAGGAAATTTATTCCATAGCTTAACAGCTAAAACAATAAGAGTGTTCATAAAAACGTGAATTATGCACGGGCATACGCAAGGAAAGATTTTCACTTGAACGCAGTTTAATACCATCATTTTCGAAAAATTCAATTGGATTAAAAAGCACACTGTATAACAAGAAGAGTATATGAGCATCACGGCGAAGTTTAATAGGAAGCCACTTGAGTTGAGAACGAAACTTAGACACATGATCATATTTACGTAAACCAAATATGAATCTAATAAAATACTATATGTATGTGTGTATGTATCGGCTATCGGCAAATGACAATACATATTATGTATGTAAAATACTCATAACTTTTGAAACGGCTTGACTCGTCGAAACACGTAAGAGTTCCACCAAAAACTTCTTCCACCAAAAGTTTCTGAAGATTTCAGTCCAGTTGATTTTGAGGATTTCCTTTCGTTCCTGTAACAATGTTTTATTAAAATAACTTTCAAATATACAGATATAATCCAAAATCTAATCAAACTGTTTTCTTGTATGTAATATTTTATCACTTATACACTTGTACTGTTTCACAATAAAGCTATTATCATTTATTACCAACCGGTTTCGCTTACACAAGCATCATCAGGGCAATTTATAGTTACAAATTCCTTGTTTCCTTGAAAATTGCGACGAATGCCACAAAAGTCCGTTCATTCGTTCGGGATTTGTTGTTCAAAATTTTGAAAAAGTATATTTTCGACGTAACTTAGATAGTGAACAAATAAACAAGATATTTTAAAAACTCAAAGAACTTCATTGAATGCCGTTCAAAAAGAAAAAGAAAAGATCATCGTCTTTAAAACCTACAACTGCCTTTTAAAGCTGTTCTAAACGTAAATTGCATTATCTAACATGAATGCTTGCACCTAGCTTGAAGTTTTAGGAATGACTTGCAGGGTCAATCGGTTCACATTTTTAATACTCTACCCTCCTAGTAGTAGTATTTCCATTTTCTATATTTTAATATGTGAAGCAAAAACTTTGTACCTCTTTTTAAGACAATTACGCGAATGGAATATGAAATTTGGCATATATAAAATTTACATTGCTGAGGACTGCAGAAACCTAATACGCATTAGAAATACAGTAAATTAATTTAAAAAAAACACTACGTTCATGTGACATAACTACATGATAATATACACACATGTACCTATACCTTTCATTCTATACGGCTAGTCTTAGTGCTCCCGCGCATTTGGCCTCTGTTCGCGCGGCCAGCGGCCAACGGCCTGAGCGCGCAGCTCATAATAATTTAGGGACCACATCAAGCGACCACATACGTCGGTTGAATGCACAACGTGCTCTAAAATGGACGTCGAAGCAGGAATTATGCGCGCGTACTGAGCGTATTTCATACAATTGGCGTGTCTCGTTGGCCGCGGCGGCCAAATGGCCGCATGTTGGGTCGCGGTGTTTTTGTTGGTCGCACGGCCAAAACGTGGCCGCCATCGGCTGGCCGCATAAGGAATTCGTTGGTCGCGTCGGTCGAATTATGGACGAATTTCGGCCACAGGGTGATCGCCAGTCTTAATTAATAAGCACATACGATTTTATATTTTCCAGCACTGTCACTCGGTACCGGAGCTACGTGATGAGGTGTACTGCCAGCTCATGAAGCAGACGACATCCAACCGGTCCTCAGCTCACGACTCATGCCAGCGCGCTTGGCGGCTGATGTCCATCCTCGCTGCATACTTCACGTGTTCCGATACACTTAGGTAACTAGATAATAATATCTTCCTTCCTAATGTATCATTGCGCCATTTCCAACGCGTGGTAGAGTGAACTGATACTTCTATAGACTTTACGATTTCCCATCGACAACAATGAGTACAATGCGTACCTACCGACATGATAACTGACTTTTAGGCCTACTCTTGAAAACAATATAAATCTTTAACCAATATTGATAAAGACAATAAGTTTCAAATATCGTCAAAAACGGTACTCTTGAAACCAATATTGCCTACATTGATTCGGTATAAAGTAACGACCTAATTATTGGAATAGATGTCATCGTTACATGTCAAGCTAGTGTTACAAGTAGAAATTTTAAGTACCGTTTTAAACAAAATAACAAATAAAAGCAATAATGAGTGGTTCCAAAAACTTTCAAAATCCGTGTGGCGCTGTCGTCGAACCCAATAATTGAATACAGTTGTCCAGAGTACGAAATACTTCAATATTCATTAAATATTCATTTAAAATTGAAATCGGTTTTCAAGAGTAGCCCTACATATCTGAGGCATAATAGTGTTTACACGCCTACCACATTTCGAAGTGCTACTGAGATTTGAATTTACGAGAAGATGTTTCTTTTTTAAATTTTTAAATTATACGACTTATTTTAAATCTTAAGTTTTAGGCCTATAATTCTTTTATTTTTATTTTAACTTGCTTGACCCAACTCGGGTAATTATTATTTTGTGTTTATTATACTACCTGAAGAACTGAACTTTCTTTTCCTAGTTTTGCTTTTCCCCGTGTTGGTTCCGGGCTCTTTTGAAGAATAGACCAATTGCCGTTCTGCCTGGCAGGTCGTAAAACCGACCCATTGGCTATGCGAGTCACTACCATCGTGGCTACTAGGTGGTAGAGTTCTGCATTGTCTCGCCCGGGTCTGGTACCACCGCTTTGCCTATTCCTGCCGCAATAGCGTCAGTGTTTTTTTTTTTTATGTTATAGATTTTTATACACATCGCATAACAATTTTTTGCGAACATTACATTACGCATCTTTGGAATTATTATTTTGTCCTTATCCCTGATATTAAAATGAACAGAGTCTCCTATTCTAGGAAAGAGATCAGGGTGTTTTCTTACAAATACAGCAGACTCAAAAATGTACATACTAGACAATGTCAACAAATTCAACTTTTTGAAATAATATTTACAAGATGTTGTGGGGGTTATATTACATATAGCTCGAATACACTTTTTTTGGGCTATAAATACCTTACTGATATCTGTAGAGTTTCCCCAAAGTATCAAACCATATCTTAATTTAGACGCTACAAATCCATGATATGAGGTTAACGCTATTCTTTCGCCAGATATCTGTCTTAATCTATAAAGAGCATAAACATATGAATTTACTTTATTACACAGTTTTTCTACATGTTCTTTCCAATTACAGTGTTTATCTAAGATAACTCCCAAAAATTTAAAAGTATTTGTTTCTTTTAACGTATTATTATTATATGTGATAGTTAAGTTTGTCGGAGATGTTCTATAATTTTGAAAGTTTATGTATGTCGTTTTATTGAAATTTACTTTTAAATTATTGGAATTTAACCATTCAACTACTGATTTCACCGTCTCATTGCAATCAGACTCTATTTGTGCCTTGTTATTTGTTACTACAATAGATATATCATCTGCGTAAAGATAGCATTGATGTGTTGTAATTTTAGGCAAATCATTTATCCCGACGATGAAAAATATAGGCCCTAAAATACTACCTTGTGGCACACCATATTTAACTATTTTGTATGAAGATCTGTATGATCTCATTTGCATGTTGTGGTCCAATTTTTGTATTTCTACATACTGCTTTCTTGATGTAATATAACTTTTTACCCAATTTAGGACTAGGCCCCGTATACCATAATACTGACATTTATCTAACAGTAAATTATGATCTACAAAATCGAAGGCTTTTGTCATATCAAAAAATAGTACTACAGTCGTTTTTAATCTACTTATGTTTTGTGTTATATACTTAATCAGATTAAATGATGTTAATGTAGTAGATTTATTTTTTTGGAAACCATTCTGATCTTTGGTTATAATATTAAATTTATTTAAATAATGTAACAGCCGATTATAGAACGATTTTTCGAATATTTTGGCAATAACAGGGATTAATGTGATAGGTCTATAATTATTTAATATTGTTTTTTCTCCGCCTTTATATAATGGTTTGACTACCAATATTTTGAGTTTATCAGGATAAATTCCTTGTTCAAAAGAAAGGTTTACTAAATAAGTGACTACATTTAAAATAAAGGGTGAAACAGTTTTAAGAATACTTGTTAATATACCATCATAACCCGTAGCAGGTGTATTTTTGAGGGACTGTATTATTCTATATATTTCCATTTTATCAAACGGGGACAAAAACATGCTTTGACTCTGATGGTTCAGTAAACTGTAAGTATTTGTATTTCGATTCAATATATTTGTTGGTAAATTAATGTAAAACTGATTAAATTTCTCTGCAATCAATTGTGGGTTACTTATATCTCTATTTTCTATGGTAACTTTTGATATAACCTGCGGATTAATTAATTTTTGTTGGTCGTAATTTTTTATTATATCCCATGTAGCTTTATTTTTATTTTTTGCTCTAGATAATTTTAGTTTGTTTATATTCCTATGTGAAGTTTCTATACATTGCTTAAGTACCTTTGAATACATTTTATAAGTATTTTTATTTTTTATTGTTTTATTTTTATAATAATTAAATCTTAAGAATCGCTTTGTCCGACAAGACTTTTTTAAGCCCTTTGTTAGCCAATTTAGTCTCCTACGCGTTTGTATTATTTTAGTTTTATATACTGGAAAACAAAGATTATAAAGTAACGTAAATAAGTCATGAAATTCATTGAAAGCATCATTAACATTTTCACACAGAAATATATTTGTCCAGGACAAACTCTTTATGTGATTTTTAAATTTTAAAATATTTTCTTGTGACAGATCACGGCGAAAAACAAACCAGTATTTATAGCGTTCTTTCTTATTTTTAATTTTAACTTGAAGGGTTTGGCCAGTATTATGATCCGATAGACCTAATTCATGAGTATTCCCTACAGCGTCATTTATGTTGCTGATAAATAAATCCAGACATGCAGTTTGTCTTGTTGGTGTGTTTATATGTAATGTTAGATTGAAATTTCTTAAAATTGTTTGTAGTTCGGAGGAATATTTTGTTTTTTTAAGTAAATCTATGTTAAAATCCCCCGTTAATACAACTTTCTTATTTTTTTTGGTAAGTTCATGTAATAAGAGCTGGAGTTTGATAAAAAAAAATTTACTGTCAGAAGCAGGTATTCTATATATACAAATTACTATAATATTGTTAATTTCTATACCACAACATTCAAAGTATTTTTCAACTGCAAATCTTTTTATATCTAGGACGCGAAAATCTAAAAATTTATTTACAAAAATACAAACCCCTCCACGTTTCTGTTTTTTTCTGCTAAAAGATGTGGCTAGATGATAGTTTTCTAGATTAAGTGCATTTACTCCTGACTGAGGTACAAACGTTTCACAAAGACAGATAATGTCAATATTAGTTATACAAGTTGTATTATTATTTATTACATATTCTAAGGCTATATTCAGTAGGTCCCTTTTTGAACAAAATCCTGCAATGTTCTGGTGAAATATACAAAGGTTGTATGGATCACATAATTTCTTTTTGTCGAAAAAACTGATGAGATACTTGTTTGGAAATATTTATGTCTATAAGTTCATTTTGTACTCGAGTAGTTTTTGTCGTTTTGCTCATAATATTGAAATAATACGGTATGGTACCCTTTTTGTAGTTTACATTGCTTTTATTAGGTTTTGTAAAAATTAAAGAACCTTTTGTGACTAGCTTTTTTTGCACCTGATCAGTTTTTGACATTTTACATATAATATTAAAATAGTAGGGTATGGTACCTTTTTTATAATTATTAATCATTTTTTTACTGCAATTTATATGATTTTTAAAATTTAAGAAATTATAGTCATAATCTAAATAATCTATTATAAAATTTATTCTTTTACATAAATATCTAAAATTATAGTAACGACTTCTGTCAAATACATTCAAAAACTTACATTTTGGGAACTGCTTACAAATAAATTCTAATTCTTTATTTAACATATCTTCATTAAGATAAGGATTATATTTAACACCTAGTACAATAACATTACGATTACAAATTTTTTTTAGCATTTTAAATAAGCAATATTTTGTTTCATTAGGGTTCTTGTCACTCTCCCCGATGGATAAAATTATTTTATCGTTTTCTCGTATATCTGCTTCATTAATTCCATTTAAAACTTCTTCTGAGCTTGCATGTGGTTTTACGAAAGATTTTACAGAATACTTTTCATAATTTGAATTACTTCGGGATTTTATTAAAGATATTGCTAAATTTACACACTGTTTTCCACCAAAAATTAATATATTAGACTTCTCAACATTGCTAGTAATATATGTCATCGAATTTGTTTTTGTTTTGGCAGAATTTTGGTTGATACCACCTGGTAACTTGTCGCTGTCGTGTTCTGGTTTGGAGGGTAAGGTAGTCGGTAAACTTATGCATGTGGCATTAGACCTCGCCACAAGATAGCAACGCACCATTAACACCTTTGGTGTCTATAGGCGACGGTTGACTCTTTCTATCAGGAGACCCATCTGCTTGTTTGCTTTTTATGGTATAAAAAAAAATGGCGTGCTACTTGTAAAATTAACATTATCACGTCAGTTTCCTTGCAAGGCATAGCAGAATAAATTGCATTTAATTATTCGTTTCGTTTACCACGATTCTTCGGTATGTCGGTTGACAAATTGAGTGGGCTTACCCATCAACCAGCTCAAGTCGTTACTTAGCTATTTGAGTTTCGAGGATAACTCCAAAATTCCTTAATAATATTTATGCCTAACCCAGGACCTCATAATATCTCACTATATATCTGTCTTAGTATTTATCTCGTTCTAAGGAAAACTTTAAAAACTTAACAAAAAAACATTTTTGACACAACAGGATTTGTTTAAATTAAAAAAAAATCCATACCACGGGATAAATACTAAAAGATATATACTTTACATACTGAACACCCGCTCAGTAATCGACTCTGGTACTAATGTTTTTTTTTATATATCATAAGATAGCAAACAAGCAGATGGGTCTCCTGATGCAAAGAGTCAACCATCGCCTATACCAAAGGTGTTAATGGTGCGTTGCTGTCTTGTGGCGAGGTCTAATGTCACATGCATAACTTTACCGGCTGCCTTACCCTCTAAACCGGAACACGACAGTGACAAGCACTGACGCTATTAGCATATGGCAGGAATAGGTAAGGCGGTGGTACCTGACTCGGGCGAGACAATGCAGAACTCTGCCACCTAGTAGCCACGATGTTAGTGACTTGCATAGCCAATCGGTCGCCTTTTACGATATGCCTGGCAGAACGGCAGTTGGTCTATTCTTCAAAGGAGCCCGGAATCAACACGGTACTACCGGTGGTAATGTAACTGGTGGTTACGCAGAAAACATATATAGGTTGGTTACATATGGTTTTTACTATTGTGTCCTATATGTACAGCCTTTTACCAGTTAACTTGTATATATGTTATTATTTTGCGAATATAGATAAATAAATTTTCGCCGATTAAAGTAATTAATCTTACAATATATTTCAAATATTACTATGATCACACAAAGGGACGACCGTGGATTCAATGTGGTGTAATCCGGTTTTAAATATTCACCAAATTTTAACGAAATTTAAGGGTAAACACGGATATTGTAAAATATCGTGATATTGTTATGTATACAAACAGAATCATTTCATTATTATTTTTAGTTCGGTTGTATGTTTTGCTCTTTTTTACCTCAGAACTCGGTAAATTATGAGCCGTGGGTGGGTATATTTCTGGCGTTGTTCAATTTTTTTGGTGAAGATCTTGGAGATCTTGGATTTTGGAGATATAGGAAATGGGAAGTCAGTTGCTGCAGTTTTACTGCGTTCAAAAAATATTGATAATTTCATTGACCTTTCTATATGCTTCTTTCAGCCTGTATGGTTTTCTTTACTCACTGTATGAAATACGAAAAGTATTGATCAATATTAAAATGTGAATTTCACCTGCAACGAAGAACTCATTTAACTAGCTGGATATACGTATGTAAATCTATCGATCAATACAATCGAGAAAATCGAAGGGAAAGCAAAGAGAAATTTCGCCACATTGAACCAAGCGCATGTGGCTTGGTTAGAGCGTGCCCGTTAGAGGCAAGATCGCAGGTTCAAATCCTGTCATGTCAAAATTTTCTGTGGTAACTAGAATATACGTATATATGCCTAGCGATCAGTACAACCGACGTAATCGATTACAAACCTAGCAAGAATTTCGCCACATAGAACCAAGCGACAAGTGGCTTAGTTGGTCAGAGATCCAGCCAGAGGCAAGGTATTAAATCCTACCGTATAGAAATTTTCCTTTGTTAAGGCATAATATCTGAGCTGAATAAATCACACATTGACTATCAGAGCTCTAGATTACGAGCAAATTGACAAAACTAATTGTAATTCATGAAATTGAAATTTTAAGAAAATGAAACTATTATAAATCAGTTCGATGTGTTGGAGTTGGGCCAATAACCTCAAAATTTTATTGGAATTCTTCAGAGTAGATTTTGAGAAACTAATAATGCAGCAGTATTTATTTTTTTGTTATTACAGGCCGCCTTTGACGATTAGACAATCTGCTGAATGACATTTCGCTAAAGGCAAGCGAATAGCTGTACTGTGTACATTTTTTGTCAACTTCTCACTCGGGTTTTGGTACCAACGCCTTACCTATTCCTACCGCAATAGCGTCAATGCTTGTCATTGTCGTGTTCTGATTTGGAAGGTATGGTAGGCTATATACTTATGCCCATGGCATTGTCATTTGCCTTACGGATAGCAACGTACCATTAACGTATTTTGTGTCAATAGGCAACAGTGGACTCGTTCCATCAGAAGAGCCATAAATCTAAACTTTTTCATAAATAAGTCTTAATAATATATTTGCCTGGGTTAGGAAACAAAATTAATTTAATTTTATGCCCAATCCTCCTTGACATATTTAGAGGTTATTTCCAGAGCTTTTAATGTACGTACATAGAAATCCTTGGTTATTTATGGTTTTTATAAAAAAAATTATGAGTCTTGGCTGTTCAGCCTTAATTATCTCTTAAGAGTTAAAAAACACGCTTCGCTCGGCAAGTTTTTTGTGAAATTTTAATCTTAATTTCGACTTTAAAATTGCAACATAAATTAAATACAATTTTAAATAAACTATTTTACACATTTTATAGTGTGATAAATATTTGCTACAGATATTTTGTTACCCTATACGTAGCCAACCAACCAAATATTATAAAATTAGAATTTCCTTTTAATTTTGTCACTATTAGTGCTCGGATATCGTATTCACGAACCACATATTTAATCTCCTAATTGAATAAATTTACATATAAAAACCTGAATAATTCTTAAGTATTAGTAGATTCGCTGAATCCACACTGAATTTTATGGAGGTCGCCGATGAATTTTAAGAAGACAAATCACACTTACTGATTTAAACCCCAAAGTAAGCAAATTATCTGCTTGTGTTATGGGTGTTAGCCAACGATATTAATACATAGAAATACATATATAAACTTTACATACATAATAAATACCCAAACCCGGAAATACAAACATTTATCTCATCACACAAATGTTTGTCCCCGTCGGGGATCGAACTCGAGCCTCGTCGATTGCGTAGTCAGGATCGCTAACCACTCGACCAACGGGGCGGTCTCTCATAAATGCGTTCTCTTTCATAAATCTCTCATAAATGCGTTATGTTTTCAGGCCATTCCTCGTAGAATATCTGTCTGCAGCTGCCGCAGATCGCAGAAGACCGTGTCAAGGCACCGCTGCGGTATGCTTGGCTAACTTCAGAAAAACGATTCGATGTGGTGGCAGGAAGAATGTTCCCAGTGTTGAAGAGGTATTAGAGTTTTTCATTCTTTAATATTTGTTGATCATTCTGATAACTGTCTGATAGAGAGAGGGTAATTTTATTAACCTAATTCTATAATTATTCCTTTATTGTAAACATAAAATAATTAAATTTAGAAAAAGTAACCGTACTATATTATGTACAATTGGCGAATTTATCTCTAAATTAAAGAGGTTTTAGTAAATAAAAATAATTTCAATTCTCCAAAATGAATTATCACACTTAGAATCTTACTGTACGAACAATAAGCTTGATCTTAATCCATCAAAATGTAGCGTTATTTCGTACAGTAGGAAACTAAATAACATTGCTTCTACTTATACATTAAAAAATCAACCCCTGCCTAAAACGTCTATTACACGCGATCTTGGCGTATATCACGATGCTAAACTCCTCTTTGCTGATCACATCGACAAAATAGTTAACAACGCGTCTAAAGCACTTGGATTCATCATAAGAATTACGAAATATTTTACAGAAGTTAAAGCTTTAAAAATTATTTATTGCTCATATGTTAGGAGTCAGCTTGAGTACGCATCTCAAATATGGAACCCACAATACAATAAATATATTGACAGAATTGAAAATATTCAAAAAAGATTTATCAAATATCTATGTTATAAAACTAAAATTCAATATAAATCAGAAAATTACATGAATTTATGCGCCAAATTTCACATTCTCCCTCTTAAAAATCGAAGAGAAATAGCTGATTGTACCTTTTTAATAAAGATTCTACAAAACAAAATCGATTGTCCTGAGCTTTTGCATAAAGTTAATTTTAATGTTCCGTCCAGATCCATTAGGTATAAACTTCCTTTGTTAGTGCCCCGATGTTCTAACAACTACAGAGAAAATTCTTTCTTGGTGCGAGCGAGCAATAATTTAAATAAAATCTGTAAGGAATTATCCCTCGATCCGTTTGATACTAGTGTGCTTGAGGCGGGAAATGCATTGGCCTGTAGATTTTTTAACGCTTTTAAATAATGCATGTTAAAAAAATGTTTCTGGTATGTGTCTAATGTCTATGTTATGTTATTTTAGTGTTACTTATTTACCTACACGTGAAAACCTGTAACTGGCTTTGGAAAAAAATAATTTATAATTCTAATCGGTTAACTATAGCGGATGGTTTTCCATAATAAAAAAATAATAATAATAATAATAAAATCTACAACAAACGCACGTAAGAAGTTATTCTTCTTTGTTAACTTAAAAAATAAGTAGTTTTTATCTTTATCGTTATAAAACATATATATTTTGTACTACGTAACAATATAACTTCATGAATTAACTTTACATCTTGAATTTAACTCATTTTACTGTAAATTTTAACGAAAAAATTTTAATATAGTGCGGCGCATAGGTATAAGGAGATTTTTGTCGTCAATTCTTTGTTGCAGTGCGCGCGCAGTGTAAAGAGTATTCATTTTTTTCCTTAATACTCCAACTTTAAACATGTCTGAAGAAAACATAATATACTAAAACATAATAAACTAAAACTGTCTCAGGAAAAGTTATTAGTTTAATTTATGTGTGTGTTTAATTATTATGTGGCCGCGTTTCCGATCCGGTAGTAGTTTTAGAAAAAATATGTTGACGTGTCAAAATAACTTGTAAAAAGTTTTATTGAAATCAGAAATACTTTATACTTCTGATTTCGGATTTTAAAAGCACCGTATATTACATATTCCACAAATACTTTATAGCAGAGCTTGTTTACAGTTGATTTTTAAACCTAAATCAGCGTTAGTACATAAGGAGAGTTTTGTTAAGATTCGTCTCTACCTTTACCTCAAAAATGCCGTTTACCCTATAGAGCAAGTTATTAGGGTTTAAAATCAATAAATCGATTTATATGGGGTTTTTGAAATATTACTATGATGTTTGTCGCTCCCAATTTTTTTTTCACACTTTGATTGTCTAATCATTCGGCAGTTTTGGCTCAAATTTTTTTACATAGGCTTATGAAGTTTTTCATTTCAGATACGCTCCTAATAGTTATGGAACTTTTCACAAATAGCAGGTGAAATTTCACATAACATGCATTATCGTAGTTGCATTTGTTATCTCTCTTCATTTGTACTGTGAAATTTCACATTATATGAAATCTTCCAATTCATATAGGAGTGGTATAGTTATAATTCATTAATTCACCAGTGTTGGTCCCGGGCTCGTTTGAAGAATAGGCCAACTGCCGTTCTACCAGGCAGGTCGTAAAAGGCGACCAATTGGCTATCGAGCCACCACCATCGTGGCTACTAGGTGGTAGAGTTCTGCATTGTCTCGCCCGGGTCTGTTACCACCGTGTTATCTATTCCTGCCGCAATAGCGTCAGTGCTTGTCGCTGTCGTGTTCCGGTTTGGAGGATAAGGTAGTCGGTAAACTTATGCATGTGGCATTAGACCTTGCCACAAGATAGCCACGCATCATTAACACCTTTGGTGTCTATAGGCGATGGTTGACTCTTTCCATCAGGAGATCCATTTGCTTGTTTGCTTATCATATGAGTTAAAAAAAATCATACTTCATATTTAATTAGTTAAGGTAATTTGACGTTCGGGTTTTTTATGAGTGAAAATCATTGAAGGTGAAATATCACACGTTAAATCATAAATTTTTGTTTTATTTCATCTAATAAAATTCAATTAAAAGTAGCGATACGTCTATGCCTAGTTCCGAGCTAAACCTTTCATAGACTGCTAATAACTTCTATTGACCGGTATTTTTTGTGTTGTAAGCCCTGATTTATAGCTGTAAATGTTCGCTTTGAGCGGAAGGTGGTGAGTGTGAGTGTGACGGTGTGTGGTGTGTGTTGCGCGGTGCAGGTGACGGCGGTGTCGGCGGGGCGGTCGGCGCGGCGGCAGCTGTACCGGCTGCCGGGCGGCGCCGAGCGCGTCGTCAACACGCGCTGCGCCACCGTCGTGCAGGACATCGTCGACGAGCTCTGCGACCTGGTGAGACCCCCCCCCCCCACCCACACACCCACACAACCCCCCATACATCTTACACCAGTGGCTTTCAACTTTTTTATGCCATTCCCACTGTGGCATTTCTAAAAAAAGCGTTGTACCCTTATTTTGAAACGTCCGAGGTTCCCCGCGGCAGTGCAATTTGGCAACGATATCTAACATTACATTTAAATAGCCCGAAGCGAAAGGGTTAAAGTCGTGTCAAATCCATTTATAGAATTTCCCCCGTAATTATCAAATTGCCCACTTTGATTTGATTCTCATTCTTGCGACATTTTAGCAGTGGCATCATGATATACACGACTGCTGAATCCGCCATATTGTGTGATAATTTTCGTGGTTAATACATTGTTGTCAAATGATTGTTATCTCAAACTTCTAAGCGATTTTCCAAATAAATGAAATTAAAAAATGATTTTCAAAATTCTGGCATGATTGGGACCGAACCAGGAACCATTTTGCCTACAAGCCAGATAACAGCTTCTTGTAGCTACGTATCAAAAATTCAATGTGGCGAAATTCTTCTTTACTTTGTGCTCGATTCCGTCGCACAATCGCTAATTAAACATATATTTGTATTTACTAGTTAAATAATTTCATCGTTGCAGATGAAAATTGTATGGTTATGGTAGTATAGAACTAAGTATGTAGTATTTTCACGTCCGTAGCCCCGAAGCGGTAAACAGAGGTACAGTCAGTGCAGTGCCGTATGGCCCGTGGAAAATTCTTTTGATGGGGCCCTATTAGTAAAAATCGTTACGTTGTACTCAATTTAATTTTAATAAACTTCGAGATTTTCAGCGTAGTCAATTACACGTACAATGTGAAAAAATATATTTGAGCTCGCGGCCTCTTGGGTCAGGGTCCTTTTGGGTCGGGGGCTCGTGGCATTTTGCCAGCCCTGCCACCCTATTGTTACGCCACTGAGTCAGTGCATCCACGATTAGCCGAGGATACTTAGTCTCACAATGTAATAGGTGGCAAGCCAACCGGGCATTTTTCCAATCCCGGACAACGTTGTTTTCGTCAGAAAACTAAAAAAACACATTTTTTTATTTGTCTGATCCGGAAATCAAACCCGGAACCTCATGTGGTCAACACAGACACCGGGCCACTGACCACAGAGGCGATTATAGTAGTAATATCACAAAAATTGTATAATATTACCGCGGGATATTAAATGTGGACGAATTGCCAATGCGATTGTCGTGTTTTAGATTGGAGTGACAAGCGAAGCGGAGCGCGCCGAGTTTTCGCTGTACTGTATCGTGGCGGGCGACGCGCTGACGATGCCGCTGGCCGGCGACGAGTACGTGCTGGACGTGACCACGGAGCTGCAGCGCGCGCACCACCCCTTCTACCTCATCTTCTGCCGCTCGGTGTGGCACCACCCGCTGCGGGCGGACGCGCCGCCGCTCTACACCGAGGTGCTCTTCAACCAGGTCAGTGTAACGGGCCAGATGTAGATGTAGCTTGGTGTGGCAACACCCGCTGCGAGCGGACTCGCCACCGCTCTACACCGAGGTGCTCTTCAACCAGGTCAGTGTAACGGGCCAGGTGTAGATGTAGCTCGGTGTGGCATCACCCGCTGCTCTGCACTGAAGTACTCCTGACAGGTAAGTTTATCTATACCTACAAAAGTCCCCAATTCTCTAGATTAATAGAGGATTTCTTTAAGGAACAGGTTAGCTTTTTTAACTAATCAGCTCGTCAAATGCACCCGTAAGCTGAACGTATCATTATCGTCGTGACTACTAGATAATAATGTTATGCAAAATCTCGTCAAAGTTGTATCGTATAGAGGAAATCATTGGTATCCGTGTGGTGAGTTTAAATATCACACGCATCAGTTTACCAGTCTCTTTATTCTTTGAACTGGAATATTACAATGCCAAGCATTAGCATTATAACCTATAAATACGAAATCTGGGTGGTGGGTTTTCCATTTATAGTCACAATTATTATAGCGATACCTTTTCCTAATCATTTGTCTTTTCCAAACAGCCCAGAATAAGCCATATAATCCTACAAAATGGATTTAGACCATGTTTTGGAAAATGAACTCAATAGTCGATACATTTTTTTAATCATTTGTCTTTTCCAAACAGCCCAGAATAAGCCAGCAATCCTACAAAATGGATTTAGACCATGTTTTGGAAAATGAATTCAATAGTCGATACATTTTCTTAATCATTTGTCTTTTCCAAACAGCACAGAATAAGCCAGCAATCCTACAAAATGGATTTAGACCATGTTTTGGAAAATGAATTCAATAGTCGATACATTTTCTTAATCATTTGTCTTTTCCAAACAGCTCAGAATAAGCCAGATAGATAATCCTACAAAATGGATTTAGACCATGTTTTGGAAAATGAATTCAATAGTGTTACATTAAAAGTAATTTTAAAAACCTTTATCTTACCTACCGTACATATATAATACAATATGTTCCCTTCAGAAAAACGTAGATTACCCATAACTTAAAAATTAGGACTAATTTTTAAGTTGGAATTTACCTGATTTAAACCAAAAAGGATCTCGGTATGATTTTTAGTTTTACACATCTTCACGCCAGATCCCTTACGGGGTAGGCAGAGAGAACCGAGTGCCATACATCACGATCCTTGCAGGCTTGTCTTGCTTCTTCCACATTCATCACTCTCTTTATACACACACGCCGGTTGCGAAGACTTGACACCACCTTCGGACAGTACTAGATCAATCTGATCGTGGTATGTCAGTCTTGGTCTTCCCCGGTACCTACATCCTTCCACATTCGCATTGTATATCTGTTTTGTTAACCTTTCATCTACCATTCTTTCTACATGTCCGAACCAACGGAGCATGCCCCTTCTCATCTTTACATCGACACTTTCTTTCAAACCTAACCTCTCTCTCACTTCGACATTACGAATCCGACATAATATTTTTAGTTTTCGAGTAATTAATGGACAAGCATACAAATATGCATACACGTAAGAAATTTAACATACGTGTTTAGAAACCTAAGATAGATAGATCATTATTTAAAGAAGTAACTATGGTATTTAATTTGCAAATTTTCCGCGAAATGTTATATGGAACTGCTGTTATGTGTGTGTTATTGCCTTTATTTCTGACGTGGAAGAAAGTGTGGTGGAAGTGGGTGGACTATTGTGCCGCTGTGGTCTTCTCTAATTTCAGACCTTGGATAAGTTTGTTACACTACTTTTCATTGCTCTTGCATCACAGGAGTTCCATATAACATTTCACGGAAAATTTGCAAATTAAATACCATAGTTGCTTCTTTAAATTATGGATTTCCGCAAAGTGATGTCTGAATCTATTAAATATAGATCATCATACTCAAATGCTATCCAATTTCAACAATATCATATACATACATGTCAAATTGATAACATCTTGTATTAAAATCGGTTAAAAATTAAAGTGAATCGTGACGCGGTTTCGTCTGTATTGTTAATATTTTGAAATTCGTAGTATTGTGCATCGTTTGTTGTTGGCTAAGTAGCAGCGAGTTGAGCGTGCAGCGAGTGTGTGAGGTGTGTGTGTGTGTGTGCAGGTGGCGCCGGACTACCTGGAGGGTCTGCTGGTGGTGCTGCCGGGCGGGCAGGCGCCGGGCGCGGGCGTGTGCCGCGAGGCGGCGGCGGCGGCCGCGCTGCTGCACCGCGCCGCGGGGCTGGCGGACGCGCCCGCGCCGCGCGACCTCAAGTTCCTGCTGCCCAAGCCGCTGCTGGCGCTGCGCGAGCCGCGCCCGCCCAAGTGGGCCGCCTGGCTGGCGCAGGAGTGGCCCGCCGCGCGCGCTCTCTCGCCGCCCGCCGCCAAGGCCAGGGTGCTGCAGGTGCGACACACACAATACATACACAAAAAGACGACACACACACACACATGCGCGCGCGCACACACACACCCTTGCAGTCTTGATAGTGGACGAAACCGTGGGAGAATGACCTTCACCCGTCGTCTAATAACCAGATGACACATATGTTTTATAAAATAAACATAAATTTATTAATACACCTGTGATACTTGCCATTTGAAAGGTGTTCACGTCTATGTTTATTTAAATTTTTGATTTCAACAGATAGTTTTTTATATAGAAAATACACCTTTTAAATAAATTCATTATTCTTAATCTCACTTTTAAAATAATTTACATTTGTTATTATCTCAATTGCAAATAAAAATAAACTTAAAAGCTAAGTTAACTCATTTCAATATAAACTTGTAGAACATACTTTTTTTTTTTTTTTTTTTTTATAGAAGAGGGGGCAAACGAGCAAGAGGTGCACCTGATGGTAAGTGATCACCGCCGCCCATGGACATCTGCAATACCAGAGGTCTTGCAGTTGCGTTGCCGGCCTTTTAAGAATGAGTAAGCTCTTTTCTTGAAAATACTATAAAAATACTATACGAAATTTGTCTGAGTACTCCCTTCCCCCAGGTAGGCAGGCAGGTATCACATATACTTATAACATTCTATTTTTAAACAGCGGAAACTGCATCAACGGACTATAAAAATTTATTTCCGTGTCAAAAATATCTTGAGCTATTTTCAAGTTACGCCTAAAAAGTGAGAGTTACTTCAATAACAGTATAAGCGTTCTTTATAAAGCTATTAATTATGAAGTTTTACCAAGAACAAACGATAAAAAAATAGAAAATACACCGTCTATATATGCGTATTTATTTATTGTATGCATATTGGTGTGTGTGGACAGATCCTGTCGCGATGGCCGCTGTTCGGGTCGTCGTTTTTCGCGGTGCGGCGCGTGAGCGGCGCGGGCGAGTGGCGCGAGCACGTGCTGGCGCTCAACCGGCGCGGCCTGCACCTGCTGCACCCGCACACGCACGAGACCGACACGCACTGGCCCTACGCCGACCTCATCTCCACGCGCAAGGTACCGCACACGCACCACACCGACACGCACTGGCCCTACGCCGACCTCATCTCCACGCGCAAGGTACCGCACACGCACCACACCGACACGCACTGGCCCTACGCCGACCTCATCTCCACGCGCAAGGTACCGCACACGCACCACACCGACACGCACTGGCCCTACGCCGACCTCATCTCCACGCGCAAGGTACCGCACACGCACCACACCGACACGCACTGGCCCTACGCCGACCTCATCTCCACGCGCAAGGTACCGCACACGCACCACACCGACACGCACTGGCCCTACGCCGACCTCATCTCCACGCGCAAGGTACCGCACACGCACCACACCGACACGCACTGGCCCTACGCCGACCTCATCTCCACGCGCAAGGTACCGCACACGCACCACACCGACACGCACTGGCCCTACGCCGACCTCATCTCCACGCGCAAGGTACCGCACACGCACCACACCGACACGCACTGGCCCTACGCCGACCTCATCTCCACGCGCAAGGTACCGCACACGCACCACACCGACACGCACTGGCCCTACGCCGACCTCATCTCCACGCGCAAGGTACCGCACACGCACCACACCGACACGCACTGGCCCTACGCCGACCTCATCTCCACGCGCAAGGTACCGCACACGCACCACACCGACACGCACTGGCCCTACGCCGACCTCATCTCCACGCGCAAGGTACCGCACCCGCACTACACCGACACGCACTGGCCCTACGCCGACCTCATCTCCACGCGCAAGGTACCGCACACGCACCACACCGACACGCACTGGCCCTACGCCGACCTCATCTCCACGCGCGAGGTACCGCACACGCACCACACCGACACGCACTGGCCCTACGCCGACCTCATCTCCACGCGCAAGGTACCGCACACGCACCACACCGACACGCACTGGCCCTACGCCGACCTCATCTCCACGCGCGAGGTACCGCACACGCACCACACCGACACGCACTGGCCCTACGCCGACCTCATCTCCACGCGCAAGGTACCGCACACGCACCACACCGACACGCACTGGCCCTACGCCGACCTCATCTCCACGCGCAAGGTACCGCACTTACCCCCTCTTCATCTCCAAAGCTTTTGATTCATAAGATGGGAAGATTATGTACCGGTAATACTATTTTATAGTTATATCTATAGCATACATAGGTGCAAACGTTAGTAACAGATACCATACCACACCATAATTGACTCACAATGTTTAAAATTTATAGGTACCCAAATAGTCAAAAAATTAATCCTAGGATATCAAAATAAAATCGTAAAATAAATTCCCTACTACACTTCACCTTAATACAAATTACTTTAAAGATTGTGAGATATGTAGATTAATTAGAACTAGCCATTGCTCTCTGGTCAAAATTCGACCATGGACTAAACAATAAAATATCTTTTAAGCCTTACAATATACTTTACTTTAAAGTTTATTTTTATTAAATTAATTTTATTTTATAATATTACAAATGCGAAAGTTTACATGTTTGGATGAATGGATGTTTGAATAGATCTTTGTTACTCAATCACGCCAAGACTACTGAACGGATTTGAATGAATTTGGCTTACAGGAAGATGGTGAGCTGGAATAGCTCATAGCCTACTTTTATCCCGGAAAATTATGTTATCCCGCGGGATTCGCCAAAAACTTTTATAATGCAGCAGGCTGCACGCTGCAGCTAGTATTATATAAAAATACTAGCTTTCTACACTCTATCACCTTCGTTAACGTAATTGTCGTAAAAAGGGGTATAATTTTCATTTCGCGTATTATTATACAGACTGACTGGTGAGTTACCTTCGATACTTCTGAAGAGTACTCGGTACTCGATTCTTTTTAAAATGAAATAATAAAATTAGGGGCTTAATTTTTGACCAATATTTCTCTAAAAATAAGTGAAATATGGATATTTTACTCTCTAAGTACGCCGCGCTAGTCGTCATGCAGGACACGCCGCCGCCACTCCCCGCCCTCAACCTTACTACCTCACCGTTCTTGGACATCGTGCGTACGCGACACGTGCACGGTGTCCAAGAATGGCGCAGGTTAATATAGGATTCTCGGTGCCCTGTTTACTAAGTTTACTAAGAAGTATTTTAATACTCATTTTTAATGTTATTTTTTCTCATCATATAAGATCGTCAACTATCACATCCTTAAATATTGTAGGTAACTCACCAATCAGTCTATATAGATTCTTCTTTATATAGTTACGATTGTAATTTAGTCTTAACAATGAATAAAAATAAAATTCTGGACCTACAAGGAAGCATTCAAGATCCTTTTGTTTTTATTATTTTCCAAGTAATTGTTATTATGCTGCGGCCGCACTTGCGTCTGTCACCCCGAAGATATTAGCGCGCTAAGGCACACGCAGTCTGGAACGTTTGCGATGATAGCCGACAATAGCCGGTCACATCTACATGTGTCGCGTCATTGCGCGAAGTTTTGTGACAATAGACAAAGTGCGGCGGTAGTATAATAGCATTTACTTGAAAAATAATAAAAATAAAAGGACCTTGAATGCTTCCTTGAAGATCCAGATTTTTTTTAATTGAATGTTAAGGCGATAGGTAATGCCAAACTACGAAATAGACACCTCTTTGAAAGCCTACTACTGCTAACCGATTGGTCCAATAATTTAAAAAAAATATGCATTATACGTATAATATAATTAAGTTTAAATTTTAAGTTCGTTTTTTCAAATTTTATTGTTATTTTTGACGGAAAAAAATCGAATATCTTTCTTATTTTTACACAAAAAATTGCTTATAACTTCCAAACTACTGTAACGATTTTGATGATTTTTTCTTTTTATTACAGACATTTTATTGCTTTATAAAATTTAAGTTCAAAATTTTACAAAATCATTATAGTGTGCTATTAAATCAATAAAAACCTTATTATTTAATTCGCGGAAAGCGCTCGCGTCGAAAGTCAGTCTCCCGGTAGCGTTCATACGGGGAGGCTGTGTCGCATGTTAGCATGCTCCGCTCTCCATATTCGAGTCAAAGAGTAATAGTACAGATAGAACGTTTGGCACAATAGTAAGATTGTGCCGTTTGGAAATTGAAGATTTCGTTTACGCTTTGAGGTTTTTTTATAGTAGATAATGAGCTTGGACCGAGAAGTCTGTTTTTTTTACAGATGTTGTTCTTATGATATAGACAAGGAATAATAAAGGATTTTTTTAAATTATCCCCTAAGATGGTGAAATAGGGGGTGAAAGTTTGTTGAAACTCTGTCATTTTTGAGTTATTACAACTCATAGAATGATATGCCGTAATTAAATTATCCTTTAACTGAAAAAAAATTAAATATAAATTTAATACTTTTTGAAATTCTAGCCTATAGAGAGGAAAAAAGAGGCTTTAAAGTTTGTATCATAAATGAATTGTTTATTTATTACATTACTATAAAATCTAAATTATTTTAATTTAGTATTTATGATTTTTAATACAATTAAGAAGTACGAATTTTTGGATTTTTTTAGTACTTATGCTCTTCAATCGAAATTGAAGAAACATGCATGTAATGTTCGAAGTTTCATCCATTAAAGGAGTACAAGTGTGTGTTACAATTTATATGAAAAATCAAAGGTTTATGGTGAAAATAACTTGAAATTCGGCACTTATAATCTTCAACACAATTTAAGAATCATATATTTGGGGATTTTTTAAAATTTTATTCCTTAAAGGGTAAAAAAAGCATTGATGTTTGTATAAAAAATAGATTGTTTATTGTAGAATATTGTAGAAATTATTTAAAACTTAGTATTTATGATTTTTAATACAATTAAATGAATACGAGTTTAAGGTTTTCAAATGTCATCTCTTCAAAGGATGAAAAAAGTGGTAAAGTTTGTAGAAAAAATAAAATATGTTTAATCAAAATCTCTTAAAATTTATTAGTCATGATCTATAATTCAATTAAATAAACGTGCATGTAAGGATGCTGTGAGTTTTATCTCTTAAAGAGGTAAAAAAGGGTATTAAAGGGGCTGAAAGCTAATACTTTATAAATAGTTTTGTTTGCGAGTAGACGCTGAATAATATTTTGAGACTATTCATGTTTACGCTTTCCTACGTTTACGCTTGAATGTTTTATTAGCTAGAGATAGACAAGTATTTTGTCAATATTTTGTATAAAAATAAAAAATAAAACATATAAACAACGAAGATAATTCAAGCAAGCGAATAAAAAGCAAAACTCTAAAGAAAAGAAAAAAAAAACTGGTACTATTTGAAGGTAGTAAGGACTTCGCAACTAAAAATAAATAAATTAAATATATTATACATACAAATAGTCTAAATAAATCAACTTATTTAGTAGTTTCCTCTATAAACATTAAATCAAATTATATATCTTCTTTTTTATTACGAGATTTTGAAACAAAAACTAAGAAGCTAGTTAGTTTTAAAATATTATTCAAGAGATTATATTTGACCAAATCAAATTTTGAAAGGTTTTGTTAAATATTAATTGTTGATTGTATGTATTAAAATAAAGTGCTACACGGGATGTATTGTATATTACAACACTTTCAAAGAAATAGGAAACGAAACTGTTATTATTGTGTAAATTGTTATATGATTTTTTGTCGATTTTCGGTACATTTTTTTTTCTTAAGATATTTATCGTTTTTCTAAAATGAATGTATATGTGAGTGGTTACGCAAAAAGGGACCTCAAGGGAAAATAATTGATTTCGAGTAAATCACGTTTAAAATGTTGAGTCGAAATGAGAGAGGCGCGGGGTGTTTTATGTTAGTGTCGTTAGTGAGCGACTTCGTCAGTGAGAAATAGCACGTGTTTGCGATAGCTGTATTATTGGTGACTTATTTATTCGTCTTTTACTTGTCTTTATGTGCGCGCTAGAAAAAGAAACTAGTGTGCGCTGTGTATAAGGTGTAATATTTTCAAAACTGCCTCGGCTTACATAAAAAATCATTAAAAAAAAACTACGGCACCTAAAATTATTTTGATTAGAACAAAACAAAGATGAAGGACCATAGAATCAGAATTTATCAAAAAAAAAACCGTTTCCAATCCCTTCAGGTCCCTTTTTGCGTAACCACTCACATATGTAATCGATAAATGAGCGATTACTGGTGTTTGGTTTTGAGTTTGACAACATTCAGTCGATTCATGATGATAAAAGTTCATATAGGTGAACAAAAATGTTAAAACGTAGGTATCTGCAGTTACTGTAAATACTCTTTGACGTTGGAGCAAGCTAGCGCGCGATATAATTTTTGCGCTGCTCCTGTCAGAAACTCAAGGTCGTTCGCAGCTGTAATCGCCTTAAGACTACATTACAACTTCTACCTATATAAAACAGAATTTATTTAATACGAAAAATGAAAACTTGGTACCCCTTTTTACGACAGTTACTTTAACCGAGGTGAAAGAGTGTAGAAGTCTAATATTTTTATATCGTGGCCGATACACGCAGGTGCGGCCGAAGGGTTATAATATTTCGCAAAACTAAATTATCTCTTGATATGTGAAATACCATATATGTATAACAATTTCATCAACTGAAACACTGAATTAATTTATTGCAATTTATGTTAATACCCACGTTTATGCAAATAAAGATGGATTCATATTATATTTGTGGGTAACATGGACAGGTGCGGTCTGAAGACGGCACCCTGTTCCTGGACGTGAAGTGCGGCTCCCTGCTGCAGCAGCGCGTCACCCGGCTCCAGGCCGAGCAGGCGCACGAGGTGGCCAGGCTCATCCGCCAGTACGTCGCCCTGCAGAGGGACCAGCGGCACGAGCCTGGTCAGTGACAAATCTACCCAGATAGCAGACTTCAAAGTAGTTAAATCTAACCAGAGTAATATCGAAAAATAAATTACGATATAACCATGAAACAAAGAAAATAAGTGGAAGTGAGAACGCGTGCACCACAATTATGCGCTGTTGCTCTAAATTGCCTTAGTGATATTTAACATATCTTTAGGAGATAGTCGTCGTGCGAAAATCTATTACACACTGAATTATGCCATATTGTAACGTACATGAATGCACAAAAGATTGTAGAATACAGATGATTAAAAGTGGAGATATTTCATATCATCCGAAAGTACAATTTTCATTTTATTTTAATAAAATACCTGATTTAATATAATCTTTAATGATATAATAAAAAGTCAAGCTAAAATGAGCCGTACATCTCACATATAAAGTTGATTTTAGGTTGACCTAATTTTTCTAGAACGATAAACGTAATGGTAGTCATTGCGTATATCGTTCTAGAAAATTCTCTACTCAAATATGACAAACTGAAAAATACGGAAGAATCAATACTATGCCATCTATTGTAGAATAGCGAAACTATTAACATTATAGTTTCACTATTGTACAATAGATGAGTCTATTTTGAATAGACTACAAAAGGACGTAAATACTCTTTTTTTTGTAGTAAAATTAAATTTATTGTAACGCAGTTTGGTATATTTTTAAATGTTCTGTTTGTGTGTTTCGGATTATTGTTGTTTAAAATGAAAACGACCAATGAAACAATCTTTGCATTAGTAGTTTATATGCAATATTGCTTATTTTATGTGTGAGTTTGGCGATCGCGGTCCTGATACAAATGTTTGTACTTCCCACTTCCGCTTGTTTTCTGTGTTCCATGGATATAATTGTATAAGAAACATGCGCGTGCGATTAAGGCACCCGCCATTTACTTTACGCAGTGGTCTGGATTATACAGTGTTTAAAAAACCTTGTCCGATCGTCAAATACATTATTTAATAGCAAATAATCATATATATACTATTATTTTGCGGGTAGAGATAAAAAAATCCCAATTAAAAATAAATAATCATAAATTATATATTAAACATATTTTAAACATTACTATGGCTACAGAAAATGCAGGACAAAAATGGTGACAGACTACAAGGCCGCGCCAAGTTACTCGTCGAAGGGTTTTGCAGCTTAAAATATTTGCTAACCTTTAGCGAGATTGGAGGTTAAATACAAAGACTTCAAAATATCACATTATTTTATTTTTACAAATAGATTTTTTTTATAACATCATTGACATATTTATATGGAATCAGACAGGTCTATTTTTTACACGGGGGATAGGCAAAGTCTTATAAAGTATAAGTATATTATATTAGTGCTATTTGGGTTTGTTTGTTGTAATTTATTTATTTTTATAAAACAACTACAATAAAAAAAGGAAAATGAAGGGTTTCTATTATAATCTTTATTTTCATTTAAATATTAAAGTTAAAAACCTTGAAATATATTCTATATAAATATGGTCTTTTTGAATAAAATATACAATAACAAAAAAAATAACAAAAATATAGATATATCTCCCGACAGAATGAGATAACCATCGCTTAATAGACACGGAATAAGTTAATAGTGTGTTGCCATCAGCGTAACATGAAATGCTATATGTATTAACTACTACCTTATACCTAATTAGCACCGACATTAGTGCCGTAATAGAAAAGGCTCTAACTCGGATAAGATACTGTAAATTTCTTCTACCTAGTAGTCACGATGGTATTGACAAGTTTATTATATCTTGTGTCCTAAGAGCTGCAGGAAGGGATCGCCAGGAAAGCATCGCCAGGAAGGCATCGCCCAATTCTCCAAAAGAAGACCAAAACGAAAGCGTTCTTTAAAAACATTTTAGAAAATTTCAACATTGACGTTTCTCCGTGTTGGTCCGGCTCCGCTTTTAATAATAGACCATCTGCCATTCTGCTAGGCAGTTCATAAAAGGTGATAGAGTCCGCAACGTCACGCCCAAAGTATATGGCAGGCGCGGATTCACCGTTGTGGGCACGATGGGCATCCCCACAACCCTAATAAGATTTTGACGTCACACTTTTACGATCTATTTAAATCTCATATATCTATATTAACAGTATACTATAGTAACAAAAACCCTGTCCGATCGTCAAAGGCAAAATATGTTAATTTTCACCAATCAAAATAATTAATCTTAAATGATATTTCAAATATTAGTATGGCAACATAAATAGTATGTAAGTATGGATTCTTCTGTGCATGCGTACGTATCTGAACTCCTCTTGAACTTTATTTTGAATGGATTTTTGTGTGTTTTCGAGTGGATTCAAGAAGAGTTTGATTCACAATTTGACAAGGCCATCGCGTGATCGGGTTCGGGTAGTATCTTATACACTATGGATATAGTACGCACGCGAATGGGCCAAGTGCGAGTCGATGGATACCGACCGGCCCATTTTCGAGCGGCGGTGCCCACAACCTTTTTTGAAGGCTAGATCCACGCCTGGTATAATGAACTACCGCCTTATCTATTCCTGCCGCAATAGTATCAATGCTTGTCATTGTTGAGTTCCGGTTTAGAGGATAAGGTTGCCAGTAGATTTATGCATGTGGCACTAGTAACTATAGGCGATGGTTTTTCTTTCCACCGGGAGAACCATCTGGTTGTTTGCTAGCGAATGATATAAAAAATAATTAAGCTTATAAATGGCTTCATAAATTTATATTGTTAATGTTTTCCTTTGTTTCAGCATTCAGCAGTCAATAACGAATAGAGAAATGGACCTGACATTAAACTCAGTGATATACCTCAATCAAAACAAGATCCGCCCAATATGATCTGAAGTTTTTTAGGAGTAGACATATCAGCATATACCTGATTAAACGATAGCACTAATTATTTTTATTCGATATATATGTGGCAATATATTAGGCGAAATTAACTCAGCCGTCATAACTTATTCAATAAAAACTTTTTGTGAAATTTATAATTTTTTAATTACAGAAAATATGAATTGTAATCATTGATATACAAAACCCAAGATGCACATTCAGTGTCTCAAAACTGTCGTCTAAAAATGAGCGCACAAATTTAAATTGTGCGCTCATTTCAAATAGAATCGCGTCGATCGCGACACCGACAATTTTATTATATTTTGTTTATTGCTCTGTAAAAACAACTATAAATCTTGCGCTTAAAGTTGGATATGAAAAAAACATGTTTTTGCCCACTCAAAACTACTTATGTGAAATAAGCGACAGTTTTGAGTGTCAGTACTGTTCGGGGCTGTGCATGTTGAGTTTTTTATATCAATGACTAATGCAATGCAAATTATATTAATATTTTTATTATAAAAAAAAGTGCAAATAAAAAAGTAACATAAAGCATTTTTTTAAATATTCTTTTCATATTTAAAAAAAATAAACTTTATCTGACCATTCGATTTGTTAAAAGTACTCAGTTTTGGCAACGCAATATTTATTGAATATTTATTTGGAATCTTAAAAATAATGTGTATAAATCAGCCTGCTACTGTAAAAATCTAGCGACTATAAAATTAAAGTCGCTAGATTTTTACAGTAGCAGGCTATTTAGCCTCGAAATACGTTGGTGTGATCTATCGCTTGTTATATGCTGATAAATATTTGTGAGAATAGATTAAAATGAAAATAGGATTCCAAAAGAAATATTTTCTATTTTCATTTAAGTCAAATGATTTAAGGTATTAGATAGATACTCGAAATTATAACCGTCATTTTATGAAATATAATTTAAATAATTAAGAAAAATATAATTACAATTTATAGAAAGAAAAGAGGTTTTGTGTATGTATAAAACCTTATGTTAAAGCAATGCAGTGTATATTGTAGTATTAAGTGTTGTCATCACATTAATTGATTATATTCTGTAAGTTATTTTTGCTCACATTTCAATAGATAGATAGTTTAAAGCAACGTTGTTAATGGAAGTCGTATTATGTTGTTAATAGTATCGTATTTTCCATAATAAAATTTCTCTGAATTGTATATGAAGTTTGTCGTCGATGATAAACATTAAGTCCGATGAAATATTCTACAATAAAGGTGCTATTTCTAGTTATATACCTAAGCAACAGAAATTTAAGGCATGTTATAAATATATATATATAAAAAAAACAAAAATACGATAATATTTTAAGGCCATTTCTAGGGTACATTCAGCCTTAAAAATAAATAAAAATGCTAAAATTATTTTTACACCATTACAAGTTTAGAATTTGGCAATACCACAGTTTTGAAAGAATCTACATTGTTAATACGTCCAAAAACCCTTATACTTAAACTAAAATTAAAATTTTAGGTTTTAAAAAAAACGTATACCTTGTATTTTGTATATTTAGCAATGTAGGTGCATGGAAAAATTTCATTTAAATCAATGTTGCCATTCGGTAACTTATATTTTTTATTTCAAAAATTACGTGCCTTTTTATCTGTAATAAAAATAAAGTATGTAAGTTTAGTATCATATGAAATCGTCCAAAGACCAAGCCGGTCGGAGTCATGTTTATTTTACATTTAGTTGCATATTTTGTTGTCATGTGTAATATATAAAATAAAACAAGGTATTATAAAGAATATATTGTAGATATCAATAAAGGATTTATTTTCTGGATATTTTTTTTCACTCCTCAAGAAATCAAGATACCTAACTTATACGTGAAAATCTAAAACTTTTTAAACAAAGAAAATTGCACCACATTGAGCATCGACACTCAATGGTTAAAGCGTTGCCTGATTTTAAGGCAAACTCGTTGGCGTATTTCTTATTCTATTAATTTACGGGGGACGCTATTGGCTCGAGAAAGTAGAACCACAGTATACTGGAGACTAACATATGATAACATGTGATATTCGAGCAACGCACACAGACACCTCTCACGGACGCGATATCTTGGAATGGTTCGGGACAGTTTGTTCCGCACCAGTCCGAGATATCGCGTCCGTGAGAGGTGTCTATGTGTGCTATGCTCGAATATTACTTGTATGTAACATTGACTTCTGTTAGTCTCTAAGTATTCTGTGGTTGAACTGAAGCCTAGTTCGCAATACTTTAGTATTTAATCGAGTAGATAATACTATTGGAGCTAAAAATTCGCTACTGCTTTGGCAATCAACCAAAATGCGAAAGATTTTTGAAGTCTTTCACACTTTGATGGAGTGCAGTTCACAACTAGTGCGATGTGTGTTCGAAAAATGAAAATATAGCCTACAAGCGATAGAGAAATAATAATAACTACCTTAGGACTACCTTATTTCTGCCGTAATAACGTCGGTGCTTTTCATTGCCGTGTTAGGGATTTTTGGATAAAATAACCGATAAAATTATGCACGTAGTATTCCAAATCCGTTAAACGGATAGCGACGCACTGTCTTTGGTGTCTATTGGCGACGTATTTTTCTTTTCATTAGGAGAATTCACAGCTTGTTTGCCATCCTATGAAATAAAATAAATAAAATTATGGATCTTATCTTCAGAACTGAATCAAATTAAAATGGGCCCAATTTGGAGTTACGACATTTCGAATAAAAAATAACCATCAAAACTGGTTCACATTCACATTTAAGTAACTACTATTTATTTTCGTTAAAAAAAATGGTGAAGTGTGTGTCGGGCCACGCGCAATGTAGGGTTCCGAAGTTGCCAATAATAATGCGGACTAAAAGAAAGCTTTTATTGTTTCTTACAATGAATATTTAACCTATTTAACGACAGTGACGGATATATGCGCATCACAGGTTCACGGCTTATAAAAACTTATCCAAATACATTTTATAAGTTGGTCGACTATTAAAAAATCTTCCATAGTTTTCCTTATAATTTCATTAGATGTATTTTTATTTTTTATAACCGTGAATTTTTTAACCCCCAAAACCAATCGTTTAGCTGGCAGAGAATCACTTGACTTTAACAAAAATTTGCACTTTAAAGATTAATATTTCACAAACGAGTAATTTAATCAAAAAATCGTTTTAACAAACATAAAACATTTTTCAAAACTTATCCAATCATTCCCAAAATAAGGGGTACAGGAGAAAAAAAATTAACATCCCCATTTTACATGTAGAAGACCGAGCTACCCTGAAAAATATTTTTCAAGTTTTTATATTACCACTCTGTTGCCGTGATTAATATGTAAATTCATGCCAAATTACAGATTTCTAGTAGTTAGTACTAAAGATTTCTGAGCTACCGTGCGGACGGATATATGCGCACCACAGGTTCATCGCTTATAAAAACTTATCCAAATACATTTCATAAGTTGGTCGACTGTTAAAAAGTCTTCCATAGTTTTCCTTATAATTTCATTAGGTGTATTTTTTATTTTTTACTACCGTGAATTTTTCTCACCCCCAAAACCAATCGTTTAGCTGGTAGAGGGTCAGGGACATATTGAAACTATAAGGGTTCCTACTTCCTAGTTAACTTTGGAACCCTGAAAAAATGAAGATCTAGTTGAATTGAAATCTTCTACTTGTTTTACAAAGTCTGGGAGTAAAGTGATCGTAATGGCTATGTTCAAGGAGGTAGATGAGGATGAACTTGAAGCTATGGACTGTCTTCTGAAGAAATTAGCATTAGAAGTTCTTTAAAAACAAATACTCGCATACCGAGGGTTCCGTATTTGTAAATAACCTTAACTACATTATATAACTAAGACATAAACGATCATACCTTTGGTCGCGTTTTTTGAAAAAATTTCGGTTTTCGGTTTTTTTCTTTTACTTGGGCTGTGATTGTGTTTGGGCTTCTTGATCAAAATACTTCTTGTTGATAATTGTATATCAACAAGATGTATTTTAATTCTCTCTTGAAATCGCAAAAAATTGCATGTCTTGCGACATCAATGTATATATATCTTTTGAATATATATATATATATATATATATATATATATATATATATATATATATATATATATATATCTTTTGAACGCGCTAACTTACAAGTTTGATTTTTCTCAGCTGAGAGACGTCGCGCGTAGATCCAATAGACAGACGTCCTAGGAAGAAACTTTTTTTGATTGATAACAAGCTGAAATTTTAACCCCCGACGCAAAACGAGGGGTGTTATAAGTTTCAGGTGTGTATCTGTGGATCTGTGTATCTGTGTGTCTGTCCGTGGCATAGATGGCAATCATGGCAATAGAATCTGTTTAGCCGTTTCAAAATCACCAGCTCTTTTCTAATCGATGAAAGGAATTAAACAACTTGTAATGGCTATATCAATACTAAATTTTGTATTATCTTACTTTATTGATATTGCAATTACATGGTATCCTTGAGGTGATACTTTGAGATCCGAATTCGAAGATCATCAGCATCTATTTAACTGGCAATTTTCGTATGTAAATAACAGATTTTCGTAATATTGCAAGCAACTTTTTAACGAATTTCTGATATCGTTTGTTCAAAAACGTAGCAGACTTGTGAAAACTCAGTGACAATGCAATACTATGGTACCATCCAACAAAGCTCATGATGTAACCTGGACGTAGAGACGAACTTTTTGACGCAGAGTTTTAACAAGATAACCTTGTTTGTGCTCATTGGTTTTGTCGGTAAATGTACTAAGGTTGATTGGTGCTCATGTTGACGAGGAAATGGAGCTGAAAAACTGCTACCGAAACTCACACGTAGAATGTAGAAAAAGATGGGGTGGTCGAGTTCGGACCTACTTTCCATTACATGTCATGTCCAAGATCTGAAGATATAGCCATAAGTGTGTCGTTGTAACTCAGATAGAAATTTCTAATATAGTGGAGTTTGAAGTCTGGAATCTGGTCTGGAGTGTGGACTCATTCGGTTTGTTTTGGCAAACAATTTTGATGCTGGACGATTTCCAGTAACTGATAATAGAATCGGAAGGTAGTCATGGAAACTTCTAAAGTAAACAATATAAACATATTGAGTTTGGAATCCTTTGTTCTGTTTTAATAAACACCCTGGTGCTAGACGATTTCCGGGTTCTTATAAAAGAGCTGATGATGGAGGTCATGGGAATTTCGGAATAAAATGGAGTAAATTAATTCTAAAGTATTTGGAACATGATGTTTTCCAATGTCTAATAATAAAGAAATAATAATTCTGCCATCCCATTTTTTCTATCGATCGTCGAGGCGCACAGATACTAGGCATCGCCATATGGTGGACGTTCCACGTACCCGGACAAAGCGGTTCGATTCGACATTTTTGATCCGAACCGCACGGGACTGGAATATGCTACCTGAGTCTGTGTTCCCCGACGGGTACAACCTGGGGATCTTCAAGAGAAGAGTGAACAGGTACCTTCTAGGGAAGCGCTTTCCATCTTAGGCCGCGTCTTAGCTTACCATTAGGCGAGATCGTGGTCAAGCGCTTCCCTATCGACAGTAAAAAAAACTATTGTTTTTAATAAAATATTTTTCCTTCGCCGAATTAAAATGTTCGAAGCCCCCTAACTATATTAGTTACCCGATTCGAGATTTTTCGAAGATAGCTCAACTTGTTATTAATCGAAAAAAGGTTCTGTCTGGGACCACGGTCTGCAAGCATTTGATATAAATTTCAACTTGGTACCTCTACGCGTTCCTGGGGAAAAAGGGTGCAGACAGATGGATAACGAAATGATAAGGTTTCCGTTTTTTCCTCATATAGTCTAGTATGAATCTCTCCAATTTGACAAACTACAAAGTCGAACTGAGCGCTGACTGATGACCGACACTGACAACCCGGTTCTTATAAAAATGTTTGAGCCACTAGACCATTAGTCTCCGCAAATATGTTCGGATATCCAATGATGTACTATTAGGAATGCTCTGAGGAATTGTTCAATTTAATCCCATCGGTATCATTTCGCAACCTAATTACTCGTCACAGTGAAGTCACTCTCTACAAGCCATATGCATCACCTAAATACAAAATTTTCACCTATTACTACAGATTACTTGGTATTTGGTTAGATTTCTCAAAAACACAGTAAATTTTTGGAATAATCTTCCTAACTCGGTTTTACCGGGAAGCTATGTCTAAGGTGAATTTAAGAGGTAGATAAATAGACCCTTCTGAACCCGGTACCTACCACATGAGCTACAATGAGCAAGCAGTCCATGAGCAGTGGCCTTTACTTAACACCAGATAGCCCACTTGCTCAAACACCAGTTGATTCTATAAAATAATAAAGTTAATGATTTTCGTGAATCAGATGTATTCCACATCTATCACATCCACGAATTCAAACCTAATCTCATGGGGCCCTTCTAAAGAATAGACCGTCTGTCTTTCTGCCAGGCAGTTCGTAAAATGCAAATGATTAGCCAAACCTATCACTAAGTATCATCGGGACTACTAGACGGTAGAGTTCTGCTATGTCTCATCCGGTTTGATACCGTTTTACCTTTTCCGGTCGCAATACTGGTATTTGATACATTGTCGTGTATTGGCTTGGATAGTGACGCTATTTATTCCATCAAGAATAACAAAAGCAAAGGTAGGTACTAAACCGGGCGAATTCTGATTCTATAACCTAGTCAAAATGGTACTATCAGATTTAGCCTTCGCTCGCATTCAAATTAGGTACCTGGCATTAAAACAGTCTGTTGAAATTGGCCTGAAATCAAGAACTAAAAGTTTTATACGAATAATAATGAGTCACGTTAAAACATTTTTGCAGGTCTAAATAAAACCAAATAAATTTTTAAGATTTGGTAATTAGTTTCTCGGAACACAAAGTATTACGGATGTGTGGTTTCCCATGAAGTTCAAGAAAATAACTCGTATTATGACTAAATTCTGCTTATGTGCGTCCATACTCGTACAATTGAGTTGGTAATTTTTACTGAATCTAGAATTAGGGTTGTCGCTTAAATGTTAACTTAGTTTCATCTTACTTTTGTTTAAATATGGTTTTTACTATAAATTCAACGGAGATTACATTTTCACATGGTTCAATATTTGGTTCGAACCCTTTGTGAAGAAATCTGCCAGTTTACCTGGCAGTTCGCGAGAGACGAAAGGTAAACTTTCCTATCTGTGTCTACCATCGTGACTTTGTAGTCACCTTGCACAACAAGGCGGTAAAGATCCATAATGTTAGATTCACTCTATTGCGGCAAGAATAGGTAAAGTGGTGGTATCAAAAATACCACCACTTTACCCATTCCTGGCGCAATAGAGGCAATGTTTGTCACTGTCGTGGTCTGGTCTTAATGGTAAAAAATGGTAGCCGGTAAAATTACGCATATGGCATTACTTTCCTGTCACAAGGATGGAAATGCTTCAATGACATCTTTGGTGTCTTCAGGAGACGATCATCTCTTTTCATCAAGAGAGTTATCTTCCTGTTTGCTAACATAAGGCATAAAAAATCAATACATATAACAAAATCGTAGGAAAGTCAAAACTGTACATTAAATATTTTTTCAAAAGAATACTTGGGGCGTGATCTACAATTGATATCAAAGCCAAAATATAGTTTTTAGAATTTTTGTCTGTTTGTCTGTATGTATGTCCGGGGTAAATTCAAAAAGTACTGCATGGGTTTAATTCAAATTTTGCTTGAATATTAATAACAGGTCGGGTTATATATATAGGCTTCATATTGTCACGCTATCGCCTACGGGGGAGGAGCTGTGCGGAGTAAACGAAGTCCGCGCGGACGATGTCGTGGGCAACAGCTAGTTAAACAATATAAATTGTAATATGTGTTTGATACCAATGTAGTGAGACGGACAACGGATTCTCACTGATGTGCACTCGTTGGCACTCTTTAGGTATGGAACCCAAATTATTTGTAGTGTATATATTAGCTGCGCCCTGCAACTGTAGGCGAGATTCAAAACTTTGAATCTTCATGTTACCGGAACAAAATGTAATCAAAGTATTAAATCTGGATAAAATTTATTAGTTTTTTTAAACATTTCAGAGTAAGCCTGGGGTTTAAATCAGCAATACCTTGTGCCTCGAAAAAAGTAAAATCTCGTTTATCGCAATTAATAAGCGATAGTCGTTATGGGCAAATGGGGCTATAAGGATTACCACACATTTAACCAGCAGACAAACTGGTGAATCGCAGTGAGCTAACCGCCAGTCGATTCAGTTTACGTTTCCCACAAAAAAACGTGCGTTATGATAATTATTCCAATATTGTATTAGTTTTTATTGTGAAGTCGATTTGAGAATCACCTCGTTTTTCGTTCATTGAAAATGTAAGAAAATAGAAACGACCTTCCCATTACCTAATATGTTATGAATATTCTATACGTTAAACTATACGCTAAACATTAAATAAACTCACACCAACATATCGTGTATGTGGCAAGTGACAACCCTATAAAAGGAAGTGTCAGTCGATGCGCGAAGGTTGTTCACAGTTCTCACGGGGTAAAAACTGTCCTTTGTTAGTATGGGGACGTCCACAAGGCTGGCGGTGGATTCTGACCCCCAATTTGCAACGGACTACTTGGCTTTAGTTCGTAATACTCAGGCGATTTTTTTTCATTAAGACCATTTAATAATTAAAATGGCTAAATCCTCTGTTAGATCGGTGTAGGTTCCGATTAGTTTTAGGCATTTATGAACTCTTTCATTAAGGCAAGACGAGACACCACCATAAACTTGTCCAACTTACCCTTATTTTTTTGTTAGGTGAGGAGAAATCTATTATGGATATTTCACCATCCGATGGGGAATACGACGATGTAATATCGGACTCTCACAGTCTATAAGACCTCTTCAGTGTCTTACGGATGACCTCGGGATCACCGAAGAACGCACTACCGTCATCCTCGTACTTCCATCAGGTTCGCCTAAAGGCAGGCTAGTAGCCCTGTGATTGTACATAACGTGCAGCCACGCTACGGAAAGTCTTCTCTCCAATCAACCCCGAACGTACGGTAGACGTTCGGGGTTAATTGGAGAGAAGACTTTCCTACTTCATGTCGACTCACAACCCCTACTTCCCCTTTTAGTCGTCTCTTACGACAGACAGTGGTAACTATAGTCCTTTTTGTCGCCTGGACTTACAGGGCCGGTCCAACTAAGCCTGATGAAGGACCTCATATAAGTGACGAACTTAATCGGAACCGACCAGTCGTTAGCACGTAACCGTTTTAATTATTAACTTAACTGTGTATCACGGAAGTTTTAATAAGATAAAGCCCATTTTTATAAAGCCTAGCTTTTAGTCGCGAGTTCGTTCGTGTAACCCAGGTATCTAGTATGTGTAATTATTTTGTGGATATACCTACATATTTTCCAGGTCAAAATAATTAATTTTATTAAGTAACTTCACGCCCGTATCCCCGAACGGGGTAGGGTAGGCAGAGATACTACAAGTGCACACTTGATTAGCCGAAGATACTTGGTCCCACAAACGTGGCAAGCCTATCGTCAACCGGTTGCTTCCCAATGCCAAGCAACAGTGTTTTTATCAGAGAACTGAAAATAAACACATTTTTTTAATTGTCCAACCCGGGAACCTGGGACTTCATGTATCTAACACCAACGCCGGACCACTAGACCACTTCAATTCAACTAGACGATTTCAATTATTATTAATGATTATTTTTAAACTTACCTTGGGCAATTAATATTATTTTTAAACTTAATTTGGGAAACACAAATTTTCAGCATTTTACACAAACATAATCTGTCATTTGTAAACTAAGCCGGATACGATATCGAAAACGCCGCCGCAGCGGCTGACACGACGATTGCAAAATTTTAGGGAAATTAGCCTTCTAAATTCTAGCGTTATAAAATTTTATTCCCATAAATGCAATAATTTCATTACTTTTCACGCACGTACGATGAAACCTTAGTTTCGAAAATTTGTGTAAAACCGATATTTTCCTTTGCTTTAGTTTAAAAGTTGCCGAAACAAAGTTTTTATATACTTTCAGAATAATGTACGCGGGTCATTCTTCGGAGTACAATTTTTGGGCGTAACAAACTTTTATCTCCTATATAAACAAATAATGTTTGCATAAATCTACTATAACATTGTTTATAATTCTATACGTATCGTATCATATAGATTTTATTATGTAATAACCATTTATATAGGAGTTATTTACCCTCAACACCTCAAATCCGGTTAATTTTGCACGTTTTGCACGCGTAACACGTGTGCCGACTTTTGATCAATCGCAGATATTTTTTAATTACTTACGCTATTAAGCAGATTTATACACAAAATTGAAAAATACAAATCATTTTATATTCTGAGTGCTAAGTGTGAGTTTTTCTTTTCGCATTCGATCGTGAGCGCGTTTCGAGAGTACTAGGAATTTGTTTGTGATTTGTACAGCGCCACCTAGTGGTAAACTGGTTTCTCACGTTTACTACTAGGTGGCGCTGTACAAATCACATACAAATTCCTAGTAAACTCCAAACGCGCTCACGATCGAATGCGAAAAGAAAAACTCACACTTAGCACTCTGGTCAAATTTTTCATCCTATTGTAGTGAAAGTTTTTATTTTATGAGTATAAGTAAGTGCAACTTGTACACTTGGCCAAATTTTAGCTTCGCTTTTTACTGTGAATTGGCGAGGTCTAGACGTATCAGGGTTGGTTTTTTGTGATTCTGTAGTTATGCTGCTGCTTATGGGTCAAGTAGTCGTGCCCTTGATCCCCTCCATTTCGGTGCAAGGTCAGTTCTCCAATTTTTCAATTTTTGGTTCTCAATTTTCAGGAATTTCCATGTCACGTTTTTAAAATGTAATCGTACTATTTTCAGTAAATGGGTATTGAGGTGTTACACCTAACTCCCAAATGTAAATAGCTAATAACAAACTAGCAGCTTCTATTTTTCCATTGGCAAAAAATTTCAAAATATATGCTTTTTGGTGATTTCCATGGTGTAATTTCTGTGTATAAAACACCATTTTATTTGCAATAAATAAAATGAAATATTCAATGTTTATACTGTAATTCCGCATGAATTACCAGATTAAGTGATGAATATTGTTTGTCAGTTATTTTTTTTATTTAAATCTGCTAAATCAAAGCTCTTATCATTTAGTCCAGAGTTCGATCCCAACCACCACCCGTATTAAGGTTTTTCGAGGTTTTCTCGAAAGTCTTAAACCTCAGTAGCAGCTCAGAGTATGGTAGATTGATGTAATCCCGTGCCTCGGATGAGCACGTAAAGCTTTCGATTTCGGTTATCGTTAGGAATAGTCGATAATCGTTAATAATGTTAACATGTAAATGCGGCGATGAGGATCTTTTTTTTTCAACCGAAACCAACCGTATAGCTGGCAGGATCGGGGGGCTTAACTCTAACAAAAATTGGCATTTTAAAGCTTAATATTTCGCAGAGGACTCCCTTAATCGAAAAATTATTATCACAAACTTACAATATTTTCCAAAACCTATGACACCACACATGCTGGAACCACCAGAAAAAAAAATTAACTTCTCAACTTTACACGAACAGGAGCTACCTAACCCAAAAAATATTTTTCAATATATTAATAATATGTTACCATTTTTTTGCTGTGACTAATATTTATATTCATATCAAATTATAGCTTTCTAGTATTAATGATCTCTGAGTTAAGACTGCAGGCGGACAGACGGACGGACATAGCCAAACTATAAGGGTTCTTAGTTTACTTCGTAACCCTAAAAAAGAGTGTGTTCAATCAATAAAATTAAAATAAAAAACAATTTTCAATGAAACATTTTGAAAAATTTTGAAGCGTGCTTAAGTCAATTTAAAAGTTGACTTTTAAACACGCTACTAACTTAAGCACAAGTTTCACGTCAGTTTCACGTTTTAAAGTTTTGATAATAC
The DNA here is from genome assembly GCA_036924255.1 of Apodemia mormo. NCBI lineage: Eukaryota > Metazoa > Arthropoda > Insecta > Lepidoptera > Riodinidae > Apodemia > Apodemia mormo. The sequence goes on along the minus strand of JAUPFN010000010.1, from coordinate 7,878,958 downwards.
TAATATTGGAAATTATATACACTGTTATTTTCAAGTAAGAACTGCTGAGTTGCTGCGCTGAGGTTAGGAGAGAGGAGAAATTCAGAAAAAAGGAGTCGCTGAAAAATTTGGGCTAATATCGTTTTAATGTATATTACAGTCGTTCATAGTAGCCTAAATAACTTTTATCTAATCTTATTTCGATATCTGATACGATATTCGGTTTATAGATTTTTTATAAGGAAATACGGCCCTGACAATCGCCCCGCACAAACTATGATTACATATAAACTGCCTCACATTTAAATGTAGTGTGATCTTACATAGGTATTAAACATAAAAACAATTATTATGTACGTAGCGTCAAGTTAACAAGGCTACGCTCGGCCATTACGCGTGAGAACTGAGAACGCATGCGGTCAGCGCTATAAGCGCAGTATTGTCGCGTTATGTAATAAACGCATTTGTTGTTTACTAAATAACATTGATGAAATGCAACATTTATCAAGGCGGACGTGTTTAATATTATTGTTACTGTAATGACAAGCTAACTATTGCTCTTTTTATTTTAACGAATTGTTTACAGTAATTAAAAAAAGACAGCTTCGTTGATCTTATACACTCAGGAACATTTTTAAGTTTGATTAATAACAAGATGATTTTTTTGTAAACTGCTTCGATTTGACGAGACACCCATCTTTCTCTCATAAATATAAAGTATAAAGGTAAGTAAAAAAAAAATTGTAACCGTAAAAACTACAACTTTAAAGTGTCGGACTAAGTCAGGGCTGGTCTACCGTCTGGTACAGACAACTTGCCGCAATAGCGTTAGTGCTTAACACTGTCTGAATGCATTTGGTATTAAGACTCCGCCAAAAAGCTAGCATAGCACCATTAAAATCTTATCTTTGGTGTCTATGGTCTCTTTTCATCAGGAGAGTCATCTACTTCCTATATTATGATACGAAAAAACACAATCAGCCTGTATCTTAGGTAGTGGTCATGCAACGTCTGGCGCGGTATAGATAGCATCCTCTCACCTACTTCTGTCGCTACTGCTTACTTGTCACTGTCGTGTTCCAATTTGGGGGTAGGGTAGCCGGTATCCATCTGTTTGTTATAGAATGATGCTATCACAAAAATATACTTATTATATATATTATTCAATCCAAAGGTATCTACAAAATTTTACATAAAAATTTGATTCTTTGTATTAAACTTTTCTGACACTTTTTTGCTCTGGTACTAGAATCTCATACAATTTCCTATAACAAAATATAATTTTTGCGGTAAAAATGTAACATTTTCCGAAAAAGAACGTAACAACACATCAGATGCAAATGAAGTCGTGTGAACCTAGTCTAAACAAATAACAAGAATGGTAAAAAAAAAAAACATTTTTAGCATTTCACATTTTCTTATATCAAAGGATAACGTAGCTAGGTAAAAATGTTTTATATACTCTTAAATTTCGAACTAATTATCCCATAAAAATATTAAGTATGGGCAAATCCAACATATTTATTTACTTTTCGAGTCGTAAAAGATCGGCCTGCAATTTGACTGTGTCGGCTTCACTTGCAGCTCGAGCAAATATCTTCATCTCACCAGCAAAGCAAAACAAGATAAATGAAGGCACTAGTTAATGTCGTTTACAAAGATCACGAACAAAAGCAGGCCCAGTTGTGAACCTTGAGGGACTTCACTAGGAATATTCACCCAACTCATCATTGGCCTATTTTCATCTATAATAATTTTTTTTGTAATAGCCGCGTTGTCAGTGTCAGTCGTCAGTCAGCGTTCAGTTCTACTTTGTAGTTTGTCAAATTGGGGAGATTCATACTTGGAGCCCTAGCCCGCAGGTATTTGTACTACTATATATTCTGCGCCGCAGGTATGAGAAGTACTCCATGTGTGGCCGGATCTGTGATTTGTAAAGCATAAACATATGGCCAGGTGTACCTTTTTCTCAGGAATGCGTAGAGGTATCAAGTTGAAATTTATATCAAATGCTTGAAGACCGTGGTCCCAGAAACAACCTTTTTTGATTAATGACAAGCGAAAGATTTTTCACGAGTAGCGATAAAGTACTCTCCAATCGACTAAAATATATAGCGCAAACTAGGCTTAAAGCCTATTTTGACTAGGCTAGCATTTTAGTCGCGTAGCAAGTAAGTAACTAAACATGTCTGAACACCAAAAATTAAGTCGAATAGATTAGTGCATAATTTTTAGTCAAGCCGATCCATTTAATTCTACTGTCATCCACCACGCGCTCAGCTTACTAGCGCCCCAACTAACAAGTTTGAACATCTCGTTTTAGTCGAGTTTCGCTGTGTTCGATACTCCGAGAAATTTCACATAGCTTTAGCAGAAGTAAAGTAACCTTTATAATTTCGCTATGTCCGTGCGTCCGCATGATAGCTCAGAGATCCAAGTGCAAACTACTAGAAATATGTAATTTTGCATGAATTTACATATTAATCACGGCAACAAAGTGGAAATTTTGAAAATTATTTTTTAGGTTAGCTCGCTCCTCTACATGTAAAATGGGTAATGTTAATTTTATCTCGTAAACCCCATATTTGGGGGATAAGTTTTTAAAAATATTGTAGCTTTGTTAAAACGACTTTTTGATTAAATCACTCGTTTGTGAAATATTAAGCTTTAAATTGCAAATTTTTGTTAAAATCAAGTGTCCCTGTCCCTCTGCCAGCTAAACGATTGGTTTTGGGGGTGAGAAAAAATTCACAGTAGTAAAAGATATAAAGAAATTATAAGGAAAATTATCACGGCTCCGAATTTTGACTCCGACTTTATAATAGTCGACCAACTTATAAAATGTATTTGGATACGTTTTTATAAGCGGTGAACCTGCGGTGCGCTTGTATCCGTCATTGTAGTTAAATAGGTTAAACGTTAATTGTATGAAACAATAAAAAAAAATATAACGGGAAATTACGGATCCCTACATTACGCGTGGCCCGAAACGCACTTTACCATTTTTTATCGAAAATAAATAGTACTTACTTAAATGTGAATGTGAACCAGTTTTGATGATTTTTTTTTATTTGAAATGTCGTAACTCCAAATTGGTCCCATTTTAATTTGATTCAGTTCTGAAGATAAGATCCATGATTTTATTTATTTACTAGCTGTTGCCAGCGACTTCGTCAGCGCGGAGTTCGTTTACTCCGCACAGCCCCTCCCCCGTAGGTGATAGCGTGATGATATGTAGTCATTATGTTGACCCAACCTATTAGTAATATTCATGCAAAATTTGAAGTAAATCCATGCAGTACTTTTTAAATTTACCCCGGACATACATACAGACAAACAGACAAAAATTCTAAAAACTATATTTTTGGCTTCGATATCGATTGTAGATCACGCCCCAAGTATTCTTTTAAAAAAATATTCAATGTACAGTTTTGACTTTCCTACGATTTTATTATATGTATAGATTTATTTTATTTGATAGGATGGTAAACAAGCTGATAATTCTCCTAATGAAAAGAAAAAAAAACATCGCCAATAGACACCAAAGGAGTCAAACCAGATACCAAATCTTACGTTACCTACTTTACCGCCATCGCCACCGCCTTAACATTCATTAAAGGCAGTCCTTAAAGGAATAGTTAAGGCGGTGGAAACTGGAGTTTCAGCCAAAACCTCAACTTTAGCGTTGTATCTGAGAACAGTCGATAATTGGTAGGGAGGTAAACCAATTCCAGGGCGGGGCAGCTGCTGATACAGGGTTATATATATTAGTAAATATAGCTCACAGCTCTAAATACGAATAATAAGTATGACGTTATAACTTGAAAAAATTAACTGCCATGGGAAAACATATCTAAGCAAAAACTCTTTGAAATACAGAAAACAATTAACAATAAAATACACAATGTTTAGTTTTATTCTCATTAAAAGTTTTTACATACAGGAAATGGTGAACAATCGTTTGATTAAATTTTGTACAAAACTAACGGACCCGACACGGCGTCGCCTATCGGATCCATTTGTGAACTATCCTAAGAATCGAGCACACAAATATCACTCAAATCAGTCCCACTCTTTAGGGGTTCAACGGGTAACGCACGTACAAAAAATGAATATAATACTCAGATCAAATGAATTTCTGCTAGGCAGTCGGGCAGGCAGGCAGGCAGGCTAAAAGGCGAGAAAATAATTTTGAATCGGCCGACCCGACCCGAGGATATTAAATTCATAGGAATATAATTAATAAATGTAATCAAGAATATAATTTTTAAATATTTGGACACCATATCATGGGAGAATATGTTAGTACATAACTAAATCAAATTTTAATAACTTGTAACTCTGGTAAATAAATAATTTCATTTTATTTCATTTCGTTTCGACCCGGGAATCGAACCCGGGACCTTATGTGGTCAACACCAACAACGGACCACTAGACTACAGGCGGTCGATTAGATTAGAGAATCGAGTATTAATAAAAATGTCAATTTTAAAATAAATGCTTATAATATATACCAAATGAAAATACACACAAAACATGGACAAAACAAACATACAGGCGGCTCACCAAATGATAAGTGATCGCCACCACCTGTGGACAGATAAATAAATAATCACGGGACAAATTACACTTACTAATCTAACCCCAAAGTAAGCAAATTCTTTGCTTGTGTTATGGGTGTTAGTCGACGATACTAATATATGGAAATACATACATAAATATTGGAGTATATATTTATATATGTATTTCTATGTATTAGTACACTTGACCAACGGGGCGAACGAGTGGTAAGCGACCCTGACTACGGAAACGAAGTTTTACATTTGCGTTGCCAGAATTTTGAGAATGAGTAAGGTTGTTGATTTCCAGATACCGAGGTAGTGATGGGGAAATTTTGAATTTTGGCGCGCTGTGCGACGATGAAATTCAACGATAGGAATTCCTCAACAATCCTCATGATGTGATAAAAGATGCAGAGCGAACCTCGGAATGAAATTGGCTTGCTAGATTGACATTGTATAAAGACGTCTCTATGCAATGTCAATCTAGCAAGCCGATTAGAAATAGGCTGGTCGTCAATAATTCGGACTGTACTATGTTGAATGCGATCAAAGGAAGAAACTGGTACATGGGAGCTCTACCGAGAACTAATCGTCCAAATGTCTACACAACTGAACTTGATCGGTTGAATTAAATTAATACATCTGTTTAATGTGACATTATTACAATGCTTACGTTGACGTTTTAAGCAATGAGCATTACATTTGAATGCAAAAGGCAAAATGAGTATAGGGAAAATGTAAAAAGGAGAACCCACGGCCCATCCGGTCCTCCTCTTAATCAAGGTTGCCAATGTCTTTTGACGAAAATCCCCAAATTTGGGGAGAAATTCCTCATATATAGAATAGAGAAAAAAGTAAACTTCATACAGTTTTTATTATATGTGAGTGGTTACGCAAAAAGGGACCTGAAGGGATTGGAAACGGTTTTTTTTTTTTGATAAATTCTGATTTTATGGTCCTTCATCTTTGTTTTGTCCTAATCAAAATAATTTTAGGTGCCGCAGTTTTGAAAATATTACACCTTATACACAGCGCACACTAGTTTCTTTTTCTAGCGCGCACATAAAGACAAGTAAAAGACGAATAAATAAGTCACCAATAATACAGCTATCGCAAACACGTGCTATTTCTCACTGACGAAGTCGCTCACTAACGACACTAACATAAAAAACCCCGCGCCTCTCTCCCGCACTCGTGGCGAAACTGATTTCGACTCAACATTTTAAACGTGATTTACTCGAAATCAATTATTTTCCCTTGAGGTCCCTTTTTGCGTAACCACTCACATATTTATTAGGGCTCTTGCCATATTTTGCAGTAAGTATTTGGAATTTGGAAGATTTTGAATGGTATAAATTTCATATTAGAAGCTTGTTTTTAGGGTTCGGAAGTATACTAGGAACCCTTATACAGAGTTCTGCTATATTCGTCCGTCCGTAAAAATGTTGCCATTTAACAATTGTAAACTTTTTATGCCAAATGAATTAAGTTAAAGTTGAATTAAATTTACGGTAAATTTTTTTACGGTAATTAACAATTTTTAAACTTAAACAATTTTTATTACTTCTAGTGTAATAGCTCAGTTCTAGTGTAAATATCTAACCTCCTCGTATTTTCTCCACATAAGCTTAGACCTTCGAAATTCCCCGCATTTCGCCAACCGACAAACTGGCGAATAGTAACTCACCTACTCTGTAAGAAAACCGGCGTAATACTTTGGCCCAATTTTTACCAATTAATTTTTATAAGATTTAAAAGATTTAAGTAAGCTAATCCCGTATAAAATTCGTGAAAATTGTATGAAGGTTTCCAAAAGAACAGAAAAATTTATTTCGATTGTTGTAATTTTATATGAACTTTTTATTATATTTAAGCATTCCGCATTAACAAATTTACATTCCGAACAAACTTGATACCTGAAAATCCACAAAATTCTCAAGAAAATTCTCATAGCTTTTGTTCGCGTGAGTGATTTCGACCGGCTATAACTTAGACCTTCGAGATATGAGCTCACTCATTTTTAAAAGGTTGGTAAAGTAATAACAAGACTTCTTTTGTTGCAGTTGGCACCTAGTACTGAACAATTTCCATTAAGATAAACCTCCATCTGTTCACGCCCTTTGAATGAAGAAAGTCCACAAATTATCATTAGTTAAAACATTAACTCCAAGAAAATAATAACTAAAAAAATAATTCTATCATTTTAATGAAAAGCATCTCTCTGTAAAGTATACTCTTCACAATATTTTCTTAAAAGCTTGGAGTTTAGGAGATCACTCACATACGCAGGTAACCAGGCAGGTAAAAAAAGGTTAAAGAGGAATTAAGTTTGTTTATAAAGGTGTAAAAGAGCTTTATCTTCCACGTTACATTACTCTCTAATTTGAAGAGTAGGATAGCCCAGACACAGCCCAGTAGCGGCATTACACCCCCGCTACTTGGATGGCAACGGTCTATTATTATCTTTGGCGTCCTTAAAAAAGTCTCTTTCTATCAGAATCAATCTGCTTTCCTATAATATAAAAATTTCGTGTTAGTCCTAGCCCCTTATGAATTGGCACCTCTGGCATTCTGACAGGCAGTTCGTAAAAGTGAACGATTGACTATACCTGTCGCTACTATCATTACTGGGTGGTAGAGTTCCCCAACGTTAATTTCGCATTTAGCATAATCCCCGTGTTGGTTCGGGCATTCTTTGAAAAAATAGACCATTTTCCGTTCTGCCAGGCAAATCGTAAAAGATTAGCTATTCGACACGTGTCACTACCACCGCAACTACTTGATGGCAGAGTTCCGTAATGTGTCGCCCGGGTCTGGTGCCACCGCCTTACTTATTCCTACTACATAGCACCAAAGCTTGTCACTGTCGTGTTGCGATTTGAAGGGCAAGGTAACTAGTAAACTTATGCAAGTGGCATTGTCCCGCTACACGGATAGCAACCATTTATATTAACATATTTGGTGTATATAGGCGATAGTTGCCTCTTTCTATCAGCGGAGTTGCCTCTTTCTTTCTCTTTCTATCTTTGTATCATTTCTTTCTATCTTCTATCCTATAGGCTATAATATAAAATACACATCGTCATTAGCTAGTCACACGTTGTACCTAGATAGCCATGTTTCAGCTCAAAGCTAAACAAAGAAACCACCTTGAGTGCCGTAAAATAAAGGATCTACGCTAATTTGGTTACAAAATTCTGGCTCTGTTATGAAACGACGCATTGAACTTGGCGGTCCATTCTATTAGCGTGGTTCAAAGAAGTTTATGTTAGCACTGTAGTACCGTTTATTGCGAAATTCATTCATAGACAACTTTGATATGACTATGCGTGGCAACAAGGATATCGTTTACAAACTAACACATTACATAACATTCATCATGAGGCCCAGGAATTGCTCCCCGGGTCGGGTAAAAGTGTCAAAGTTTTTTCGAGATTGTTCTTGAATATTGTAATCTCAGTGGCAGCTCAGTTCTGAGCTGGTGATGTGGCATGTAAGCAAGCCCGTGCCTCGGATAAGCACACAAAGGAATCTTTCCCGGTTAAAACAAGCAATAGTCGTTATCTGAACCTTCGACCAATACTTTGGTCGAAGCATCTGAACTGAAAATGCGGAAATCTCGCTAGCTAATAAACTTGTGAGTTGTGAACCGTAGAGTCTATTGACTTGTGATTCATTCTGCCCACTTCGCAAGGAAAACTGGCTTGATTAATTTTTTGATAAAATACCTACCTCGTGGTTCCTATTATTTTTTATATCATAAAAGCAAACAAGCACATGGCTCATGGCATTCCTGATGATAAGAGACAACTATCTCCCAAAGACACCTAAGGTGTTAATGGTGCATTGCTATGCGTCTGGCTGGGTGTTAACGGCTCATGCATAAGTTAGCGGCTACCTTTTACTCGAAACCGGAACACGACAGTTACAAGTTGTTTCGCTGTTAATAAGCGTCGGAGCCAGACCGAGGCGAGACGTTGCAGAAATGGCGTGACACTGACTATAATCACGATGATATAGACCAGCCAATAGTTTGGCTTTTACGAACTGTCTGGCGAATTGGCAGATAAAAAATCTCAGCTGCAAATTTCGTGTTGACAGCTAAATGACTGATAAGAAGATAAGGAGAAAGAACATTGACATAAGGGCGTTTGCATTATTTTTTTCCTAATGCGCTAAAAATCATGATCATCACACAAATCCCGTTGGTACTTGGTAATTGATATCACTGCAAAACAAACGCTGCGTATGAAATATAGTAGGTACGTAATTCATTATGAAATCAAAATGTCCGGCTTTTTGTTTAACTATCCAATTTTTTGCCCGGACTTTCAAAATTTCTAAATGGTAACTGTATACCAATTTTTATTAAGATCGGTCTAGTTATTCTCGAGTTATAGCGGGACTGCCGGGACATACAGAAAGACGGAAAAACAAAATGGTTAAATAATATTGATGTCGGCGAGTCATAACACGAATATTTATCTCTATATTGTCTCACCCGGTTACATCTACCACCGCTTACCTAGATATAAAGAATGCCTTTGCATTTTTTTAGATACCCTATATACCTACACTTTTGTAAATATCTTTTGTATACTTTTTTTTTTGCTTTTTTTATATCATGAGATAGCAAACAAGCAGATGGCTCTCCTGATGGAAAGTAAAATCATCGCCTGTAGACACCAAAGATGATGCATTGCTATCCGTGTGGCGGTATGGCGATGCCAAATGCATAAGTCTACCAGCTACCTTAACCTCAAAACCGGAACACGACAATGGAAAGCACTGACGCTACTGCGGCAGGAATAAGTAAAGGCGGTGATACCAAATACCCGGGCGTGACGTTGCGGAACTCTACCACCTAGTAGTCACGATATTAGCGACACGTATAGCCCATCGGTCGCCTATTACAACCTGCATGGCAGAACAGCAGTTGGTCCATTATTTTTGAATATCAGAATTAAAGATTAGAAAATATATTGTCATTGCTACTAGCATAGCGAAAAGTTAAAAAACGAAATTTGACAAAGAAATTGCACAAACAGACACTACAAATTTGTTTTCGGAGTAATTAGATGTCAGTAAATATCACTTGAGGTTCGTGAAAAAGGTCGGCCAATAACAAAATATGTAGTTGGCTGTGTGATTTTGCAATACTTACAACGTATGAGTTACCTAACGTTTGGAAAGTGATATATATATTTGTAGTTTATATGCAGTTAGCAAACAAATCTATTTAAACAGTGGTCCTAAAAACAAACTTTATGATTTATAACAACCTGATTTTTTGTAAGTAGGTTCGACGAGACTCCTATCTTTTCTATCTTCATTCGTCGAAAAATCTTGAATCGGGTAACTAATAAAGATAGATAAAAAATATATAAGCATATTATTGCAAAATATTAGGTTTCAGCAGTCTTCCGCAATGTAAACTTTAACTGTGCTAAATTTCATACTTTACCGTTCGCCTCTTAAAAAGGGGTGTAAAGTTTTTGATTCAAGTATTAAAATATAGATACAGTAGGTACTTACAAACGCTTTAGGCGGCATTGTAGCTAAACATTATTCTGGCCATGGAACATAGAACAAGCGGAATTGGCAAGTACAAACATTTGTATCAGGACCGCCGCGATCGCCATACTCACACATAAAATAAGCATTATTGCATATAAACTACTAATGCAAACATTGTTTCATTGGTCGTTTTGATTTTAAACAACAATAATCCGAAACACACAAACAGAACATTTAAAAATATACCAAACAGCGTTACAATAAATTTTATTTTGCTACAAAAAAAAGAGTATTTACGTCCTTACAATACAATACAATACAATAACTCTTTATTGTGCACCAAAATATATGACAACATTATAAGTTACAACATAAAAATAATACAAGTAAGATACACAAAGGCGGTCTTATCACTAATAAAGTGATCTCTTCCAGACAACCTTTATAATAAGGATAACAATATACTAGAAAAAGTGGTGCTAACCACAAGATAATTTATAGTTTTTATGCTCTTAAAAAATAATAATAATAAAAGTAACATCCGGTTATAGTTATACAGAAAAGCAAAACAAAACAAAACAAATAAAACAGTGGTAATACATAAACCTAAATAAGGAAAATTAAACAAAGTTACTAGGTACATAGAAAGTGACGTTTGACCATACTTTTGAAAGAGTTTAAACTTGGCGCCTTTCTGATATCTACTGGAAGAGAGTTCCAAAGCGTAACAGCTTGTGAGGTAAAGGAATGACTGTAATAAATAGTGTTCTGCGTTGGCACTAACAGGGAACGATTATCAGCCGATCTAAGATATTTGTGCTGGTTGTCACGGAAAATGAATCTTTCTTTCAAATAAGATGGAGATTTCAGGTCATAGAGAGTGGAGTATAGCTGTGCGAGAATATGAGTATTCCGACGAAGATGAATAGGCAACCACTTGAGCTTGGCACGAAATTCGGAAACGTGGTCATATTTGCGCAGACCAAATATGAACCTTATACAAAGATTTTGAAGTCGCTCAAGTTTATTGATCTGGACTAAGGAGAGATTTACATAACTAGCGTCAGCATAATCTAAAATAGAAAGTAGTAAGGAATCTGCCAGCAAAATTTTGGTAGGAATGGGAAGCAAATACCTAAGACGTTTTAATGAACTCCAGGAACAGAAAACTTTTTTACTAAGCTCCTGGATCTGCTTATTCCACGATAAAGTATTATCAATGTAAATGCCAAGATTTTTGACAAAATCGCTGTAGGGAATAGTGACGCCATCAAGCTCTACTGCGGGCAAATTACTCCAGTTAACTTTTTTAATTAGCCCGGGACTACCAATTATAATAGCCTGCGTTTTAATTGGATTTAGCTTAAGACCAAATGATTTGCACCATGCATCGATATTCGCCAGGTTACTATTAATTGCTAGGACAGCATTTGGCAGTTCTGAAAGCGTTGCTTGAGAATAAATTTGCAAATCATCAGCATAAAGATGGTACGATGTGGACAGAATGGCAGTAATAAAATTAATAAAAATCGTGAATAATAAAGGAGATAAAACGCCGCCCTGTGGCACGCCAACTATTAAATCTGACCAAGCCGATGCGTTTGCTGCAGTTTGAATATACTGTCGACGCCCTCGAAGATAACTGCTAAGCCAGTCCAAAACGGATTGGGATACCTTGAGAGACTTCAAGAGGGCCAACAGTACGTCATGGTCAACAGTATTAAACGCATTACTAAAATCTAACAACGCTAATACTGTAAGTTTTTTGCTGTCCATACCAGAACGAACGTCATCTGTGATCTTTATTAAGGCAGTGGTGGTGCTATGACCGGCACGGAAACCAGATTGAAAGTCACTTAAAATCTTGTTAGCGTTTAAGAAATTGGAGAGTTGATGTTTGACTAAGCGTTCTAATACTTTAGACAGGAAAGGTAAAATTGAAATTGGACGATAGTCAGAAAGAGAAGCTGGATTTGTCTTTTTGGGTAAGGGAATAATTTTAGCATCCTTCCAGATTTTAGGAAAAACTCTTGATGTGATGGAGTGGTTAAGAATATGAGTGAGGATAGGAGAAACAATATCAAGTATGGGAACGATCATATTACGACCTACCTCATCACAACCAACAGCATTCGATGAAACGGACAAGATGTTCTTTTTAACGTCAGCCTCAGTAAACTCGTTAAAAGTGAAAGGAGTGTAGTCATTTAAAGGAAGAGAAGCAAGATGTTGCAATGTTTGTATTTTGGTATTAATGTCATAGTCAAGAGAAGGTTTGGAAAAATACTGATTTAAAGTATCTACGTCAATACCTGAACCAAGGGTACCTGGGGCTGGCTTACCTACTCCTAAAGATTTTAAAAATTTCCAAACTTTAGTGGCGTCACCATTCTCTACAGATTTGTGAATATAACGTCGTTGAGCGTCCCTGCATAGCAAATTACAACGATTTCTAATTTTTACATACTGTTCACGAGACTCTGGAGATCTATTTTTTTTATATTTTGCCAGTAATAGGTGTTTTTTATTTATAATACTCCGTATGTCGTCTGTAAGCCAGGGAGCAGGCAGGTGCTTTAATTTGACGGGTCTAATGGGAGCATATTTATCATACAGGTTAATAAGAACATTATTGAACCGACTTATTTTGGCATCCACCGTAGCTTCAGCAGCCACAGAAGACCAATCGAAATTACAAGCGTCGTTCCGCAAAGACTCGATGTCCATTCCACCAAAATTGCGGCGAAAAAGAACTTGCGGCTTCAACTTGGAAGGTCGAAGTTTGGCAGAAAGGTAAATCAAATCATGATTTGAAAAGGGTGTTGATCTGCACTGACCGTAATTGGCAACAAGATCTGGAGACGATACAATAATAAGGTCTAAAAGAGAGGGTATACAATTAGGTGCACAGTGGGTAGCTTTGAGGGGTAACAAGTGTAGGTTATGTCCTTCTATCACGGATAGAAGTTTATGGGTTCTACTATCCCTCTTTAGGATACACGTATTGAAATCCCCCATTAATATGACGTGATTATAAGTGGGAAGGTTCGTAAAGATAAACTCATCGAAAGTATCAAAATAGTTTACTAATAAAGAAGGACTATAAAAAACTCCCAATAGCACCTTGGTGTGTGATAACGTGACTTCCACTACCAAGTGCTCAGCAGCATCGGCAGGGGGAGGTTGTGGTGAGGAGCTAATTTTGGAGAACGGAATTTCAGATCGTAGATAAATAGCCACACCACCCCCAACTCTACCAATGCGGTCATTCCTTATAAGGGTGTAGCCAGGGAGAGAGTAACTGGTAGAAGGAAGACAAGGTTTAAGCCAAGTTTCTGATACAAGAATGGCATGGATCTTATCACAGTTAAAAGACGCTAGCATGTCAGGATAGTGTGCCGGAATACTTTGAGCATTGATATGCACAACATTGAAATGCTTGGAGGAGTTTAGAAGGAACGCCGATACAATATCATTAAAAGAAGAAGATGCTGTACTGTAAACACTACCGTCACTATCTATATCACTATTCGAAGAAAAAGAAAAGAAACTATCACTATCATTACCATCACATTGACTCATATTACCACGTATAAAAGTAATAAAAACTATAAAATTCGGATACCTATACTAAAAAACTTATACTAACAATAACAAACACACTATTATTTAATTATTAATACTCCATAAATACTTGCACCAGCCAGCTTGTGAATTTCTGAACGAAATACTCTATGTCGCATTGACATCTAGTAATGACAGTATTATATTGACAACAATTAAAATAGACATATGACAGATATTATTCGGAATTCTAAAGAAGTGAAATTGAAAAGTGCTGGATAATTATTAAAATTTAACAGTTTATAGAAAGTTCTAGACACAATAAAATAAGTTTTATGTACACTACCTACAAAAATATAACATAATGTCAAAATATACCGTACATTGCAACATTAAAACGTATAATACGAAAACGTACACGTACGTACGTCCTTTTGTAGTCTATTCAAAATAGACTCATCTATTTGTACAATAGTGAAATTATAATCTTAAATAGTTTCGCTATTCTACAATAGATGGCAGTATTGATTTTTCCGTAGTTTTCAGTTGGTCATATTTGAGTAGAGAACTTTCTAGAACGATATAGGTAATGACTGTCATTACGCATATCTTTCTATAAAAAATAGGTCAACCTAAAATGAACTTTATATGTAAGGTGTACGGCTGAATTTAGCTTGACTTTCTATTATATCATTAGAGATTATATTAAATCAGGAATTTAATTAAAATAAAATGAAAATTGTACTTTCGGATGATATGAAATATCTCCATTTTTAATCATCTGTATTCTACTATCATTTCTGCATTCAAGGATGGCACAATACAGCATAATTCAGTGTATAATAGATTTTCGCACGACGACTATCTCCTAAAGATATGGTAAGTATCACTAAGGCAATTTAGAGTAACAGCGCATAATAGTGACGCATGCGGCACGCCCACTCTTCACTTCCCCTTGTTCTATGTTCCATGGTCCTGGCACATACAATACAAGCCTTGTGCTCGATAACAACGTCATTAAGCTAATTTTTCTTTGATTTTTACCATTGGAGGCTAGAGTTCCGCAGAGTTCGATAGTGTTATCTCTCCTTTATATGGACAGCTTTGTTGGTCGAGTGGTCAGCGACCTTATCTACACAATCAGCGAGGCTCGGGTTCGATTCCCGACAGCGTCAGGCAATTGTGTGATAAGCTTTGATGTTTGTATTTCTGGGTGTTTATAAACTATATTTTTATTGCTATGTATTAGTATTAACAAATAATTTGCTTACTTTGGGGTTAGATCAATAAGTGTAATTTGTCCCATGAATATTTATTTATTTTATTTGCAATTTTTTTATCTTATAATATAAAAAAATAATTACGAAATGAAATTAATTTTAAATATAAGCTAAAATTTTATAATATAATAAACAGATCGCTCGCCTGGTAGTAAGAGAAACCATTGACACCAAAGATATTAATGGTGCGTTGCTATTCGTATGGCGGGATGGCAATGCCACATGCATAAGTCTACCAGCTATCTTACCCTGACGCTATTGCGGCAGGAATAGGTAAGGCGGTGATACCAAAAACCCGGGCGAGACGTTGCTAAACTCTACCACCTAGTCTGGTAGTGAGACGTATAGCCAACCGATCGCCTTTTACGACCTGCCTGACAGAACGGCAGTTGGCCTATTCTTCAAAGGAGTTCGAACCAACACGGGGATATAAGCGACAATTTTGTAAGCAAAATAAACTTTAGATGACTCCCTGATAGGTACCCATTTTCAATCTCGATATTATGCCTAAGGACAGCCGATATACAACAAAATACTTTCACCGGAACTACCAGCTGAAGCAGAGTATTGAGGCCAAGTCTACGACTAAACAATTACCATATACGACAAGGCGATTTCGTGGGAACGACAAGGCTTCACACTGTATTATATTCTTCCTGTCTCACATTAATAGAGTCAAAAATAATGCTGAGTCGTACATTTTTTATAAACAAACGCAATAAAAATATCACTGAAAAAGAAAGTGATACTTTACAAATAATACAAATTACAAGGATACCGTTTGTCCACATAAGTCACCGCTACCTGCATCACCTGCAAGTTGTATAGATATCGTACCTACATTCGAAATTAAGTCTTCTCCAGGACTTACGGCCCTGCCTTAATCACGTCAGAGAGTTATCTCAACGCTTCTTTATAGTTTAGTCAACCACACAAATTCCGCGAAGACAGCCGAGATGGATTACATGCTCAAAGTGACCGGCATCACCAGGATCAGACATCACTACCTTGGCCTTGCCCGATGACGATACATCACCAATATACGCAATTAAAAATGATACCATCACCCAATAATTGCGCTAATACATTGTAATTATTTTGTGATTTTAAAAGGGAGTGATGTGATAAAGTGAACCGAATCGCTGTGATTGAATTAAACAAAGTAGGTATGGAGCCAAATACAATTTCTAAAACTCTCCATACGCTTAGTATTAGTCAAATGTTTGTGTACCGGGATATTGATAGGTACAAATAAACCTCCTCTGTTTGTCACAGAAAAAGAACTAGTCTTCCACGTAATGTTCGTACAAAAAAGTCAATTAAAGCAGTAAGTGAAAAAATTCGAAGAAATCCTGTCCGAAAGCAAAAGATTTTATCTCGGGAGATAAAGATAGCACCTAGAATCATGTCGCGGATTTTAAAATATAACTTAGAACTTGTAGCCTACAAAAGATGCACTGGACATTTCTTAACTAATAGATACCTAATTTAAAAAAGAATGAGGTGGTAAAATCAAAACAACTAATTAGGCGGTACGCAAAGGACGCATAGAAAAATTTTGTTTACGGATGAGATTTTTTTACAACTGAGCAATATTTTAACAAATAAAATGACCGCACCTATTTATGTTCAAAGCTTTAAGGAAGCTTCCCAATTAGTTGACAGAGTACAACGTGGGCATTATGCAACATCAGTGATGGTTTGGTGGCGTGTTAGCTATAAAGCAATGACTGAGCCATATTTTTGTGAAAAAGGTAGGTATGGAAACATCGCCACAAGTGCTATGTTCATTCAGCATACCGTTCTTGAGAAGATATTTAATCCCGTTAACAGCAACATGTTCATTAACCAAGAATGGTCCTTTCAGCTTGGCTCGGCGCCTGGTCATAAAGCTCCAGTTGGATGCTCGAACGGTGGACCCTTCGAGCATACAACGTCGAAGCCTTACCGTCATCTAGTCCCGATCTTAATCCGCTGGATTATGATGTATGGTCAGTGTTGCAATTTATTTGATTTATATGAATTATCGAATACCAAAATTAATCGATATTGTTAGTACTGGCAACCCAATCAATTTGTTGTGATAAGATAGTATAAAAGCCGTACGTTAATTTCATCTCTCTTACTTAAAATATCGCCTTAATAGAAGACGGACGTTTATATCTTCCAAGTCAAAGAATAACAGTAATATATATACAGAGTATAAAGAAAACCCTGTCCGATCCTAAAGAGGTACCTATATAGATAGTTCAATGACATTACAAAAAAATAATAATAATAATTTTTAATAACATAAGAAAACTATCATAGTTTAAAATGCCTCATTTTAGTACTAAAATTGGGCAACTTCCCCTTAAATCAAGCAAATATTTTGAAAATTTATCTATCAATATACATAAAATAATGACACAAATATGTTTGTATTGTTACGTACTTCGGGTTCGTAATTGTAAGAAAACGCCACTTATATTAAACCGTGTATTTATAATACAGATAGACAAAACACAAGACAACACAATATAACACTAGTCATTAATTAACACTAGTCACTCACTGTACTAACACTACACTTAGAACACTCGCTTCGCACTAGTCACTTTAAGTATCGCTCTCGATCGCTTTATAAAAACTGCCCTGTATTTGTCAACACATCTCTATTTATACCCAGGGTAAAGTTCTATCTGGATCCAGAAAAATCTAAATGTATCGGGAAACGATGAATCACTTCTTATTACTTCTTACTGTAAACAAGTTATGACTCATAAATCCTAGTACTAGCTACTTTCAACCTTATGCCATACACCACAAAGTCCATTATGGCATAGCTTAGGTCAACTGTTTGTTTGTCAATAGGAGTAGTTATCTCTTTTTTTATTTCTAGATCTCTCCAGCGTTCCAACTCTACACGTTTCTAGGCTACCAAATAACATCTTTGGCGATCGGACAGGGTTTTATTTACAACTGTATATATATTCTCATATACTGTGACTCTGCATTTCATTTATACGAAAATATCAAGTCAGTTTTGGAGAATATGGCTTACTCTAAATGCTTTGATAATTTGTAGTCTCTAAAACAATCCATACGATTGGCAGTGACGAAATTTCCCATGGAATGAGTACGTGCTTCTAACTGGCCTCAATGTTTATAGGACAATGGAGACCACTTCGAAAAACTTTATATATTTTAATGGTTTTATATAAATGTATTAAACTAACACACTGTAAAAGCAATAAATGACACGTGCAATAGAAATGTTTTTTTGTAACAATATTTAAGTAGGTCAAGACTAGTATGTAATTTTTGTACATTGATTCTAATTTTAAGTGGCCACAAAATTAAATGGTACTAAGATGGCCAAAACCAGTACTTCTACTACCTATATATTATTTAAAATATAATCATTAGTTAAAGTTGAACATAGTCCAACTAAGTACAAATAGCGAGGACCATCAATCAAAAGCAGGAAGTCAAATACAAAAGGACAGGTGACCTCATATATATAATATAAATAAATCAAAAGCGATTAAGTAGATCAAAATAAAGAACACAAGAAACTTAAAGTTCACTCGTGAAGAATATTTCCCTCATTGAGTATAGAGGTAAGGACCAACTCACATAAATAAGGGGAAAGTTGTAAAAGTATCCAGCTATATACTGAAAATAAAAAGCACCTACCAGACTGGCGCTGGACGGAGTGAAGTGTGCTAAGCAAAGTATTTAACAGCGCTTGAAGCGCTGTTTAAACAGTTTACTAAAAACTTATTTAAAAGCGCTTTTACCGATTTTTTTCTACAAATTCTTATGTGAGGGTGATACGACCAATTTTGAATGATTTTTGATGGACACTTCTTATCCACAGTTGGTCCTCCTTACTCTATACTTCATGACCTTCCTATTTGCCAGACAGTTCGTCAATGGCAGCCGATAACTAGCTTTAATATCATGGCCACTGGAGTAGAAACACACAATTAATAGGTATGCTTGGTATGTGATAGTTGTCTCCTGAAGAATTATTTGCTTGTTTGCTTTACTTCAACATAAAAAAGCACACTGCATATGTTCTACAAAACAGGCGGAGGTAGTAACACTACGGGTCTTGTGCACAATACAACAGAATATCTATACCTACATATAATAAAATCGTAGGAACGTCAAAACAGTACATTGAATATTTTTTTAAAAGAATACTTGGGGCGTGATCTACAATCGATATGGAAGCCAAAAATATAGTTTTTAGAATTTTTGTCTGTTTGTCTGTATGTATATCCGGGGTAAACTCGAAAAGTACTGCATGGATTTACTTCAAATTTTGCATAAATATTACTAACACATCAGGTCAACATATAGGCTACATATTATCACGCTATCACCTACAGGGGAGGAGCTGTGCGGAGTAAACGAAGTCCGCGCGGACGAAGGCGCAGGCAACAGCTAGTATACAATACTGCGTAAGTATCTAAAAAGTCACGATGCTATATTTGCTAGGTGGTAGAATTTAGCAACGTGTCGCCTAATTTTGGAACTACTTTACTTATTCCTTCTGCAAGAGCGTTATGCGTTACAACTCACATCCCGCCACACCGATGACAATCGGTGAGGTAGCAGCTATCGTAGGGCAGTGCTTCGGGGCCCTCAACCTTCGGGAGTGTTCAGCCTCCATACTACGTTCGCAATAAATACTTAAAAATATTGGATAGCTAATATCCAAATTGAATAAATAATATTTAACTTCTGTTGTTTCAAATTTTATTTTTGTAGTGAACAATAAGAAGCTAATTATGAAATAGTTTTGAACCTTCAGAATATTTAATTCAGTTTAAATTGGGTTCAATTTCATGTTTGTCCCAAAGCCCTTGCTTGCGTGGCTATTCCACTGATGGCAATACACAATCTTTATGCTGTGGCCGCACTTGCGTCTATCGTCTCGAAGATATTTGCGCGCTAAGGCACACGTAGTCCGGAGTGTTTGCGACAATAGCCGGTCACATCTACATTTATCGTATCATTGTACGAAGCTTTGTGACGATAGACGCAAGTGCGGCCGAGCCATTAGCGATTGGCGATGATTGTCTTATTCTATCAGGACAGCCATTTGCTATTTTACGATATTAAAAAATGTGTACATCGCCTTCCCAAAAGGACGGAAACTCATAAGAGACTAATGAGGATCACAGCTGAAACAGAGTAAGCATATGTTGACGTATTTTTTTGCGGTACAAGTTTGCATCAAGACAACTCTCTGTAATGTCTCAGCCGCATTTGCGTCTATCGTTATAAAGCTTCGTGCAATGACACGATAAATAATAAAGGATTGTACCTATAGGTAACAAATAATCTGTTCGAATTTCTAGAGGGCAAACGAGCAAAAGGTGCACCTGAGGGTAAGTGATCACCGCCACCCATGGACATCCGCAATACCAGAGGTCTTGTAGTTGCGTTGCCGGCCTTTTAAGAATGAGTAAGCTCTTGTCTTGAAGCCCCCAAGTCCTATCCGTTTGGAAACACCCCTGCCGGTAATTGATTCCACAACAGAGTATACGAAGCAAATAATGCCCAGAGAAACCCACAGTTGTGGATTTCCAGACATCGAAATTGTGAGGGTGGTCTTCAAATTTTAACGCGATGTCCGTTGAAGGAATTCGGCGGCAGGTATGGGCGCCGGCAGCAGGGTGCAAGGGGGTGCGCTTGCACCCCCCTGGCAGAAAACAAAATACGTATAAAATAATAACAATATATGTATTATTCTTTATTTTTTAGTGAATGGTATGATGTGTAGATGCTATGCACCCCCCTGAAAGTAATCCTGCCGACGCCCATGGCGGCAGGATTTCCAAACAGTAGGGACAAACATGTGATGAGCATAAATGTTTATATTTCTGGGTTTGGATGTTTATTATGTAAATTACTGTGTGGTGTTTGTTATGTATTTCTACGTATTAGGTAGTATCGTTGAATAACAACCATAACTATCTCAAAAAAATTCACTTAGGTACTTTAGGCTTAGATCAATTCGTGTATTTGTACATCGTTATTTATTTATTTATTGTACACAACATACAATACCTATCCTTTTATCTATTCCTGCTACTATCGTGCAACAGCGTATTGCGTAGCGTAATAGCGACTTATCGCAACACGTTCCGGTTTGGAGAGTAAGGTATCCGGTAAAATACACCATGTACAAACAACACTACAACATGTATAAACGTTTTAACTCGCCCCATCATATTATTTGGTGTCTAGGGCATGGTTTTCTTTTTCCATCAAACATTTACTTCTTTGTTGTTCTGTGATATAAAATTAAATAAAAGTTAAAAGCAGAAAATTTTGTTATTCTCACAGATGACACATAAGTGATAAGTTATAAATGTGTGGACGCCTTAAAGTTTGAAGTCATAGTAAATACTTAAAATGTAATTAAGGTATATCTCATTATTTGTTAATGAACTCACTGATTACCACTAATTGAACAGGAGCAACGAACTACGTAACGTGGAATTCACTATTTAAATACCCAATCCTTTGTTTACAACTTAAGAATTTTTATATTTTCACAGGGTGAGATAAAAATCAAACACTTAAAGTTTGAGGTATTTTACTATGTACAAAAACAATATTACATTCTAAGGTATAATTTAAATATTATTCTATTTTGTAAATATAATAATACTATATTAACAGTACGAGTTTTTACATTCATCATTGTAAGATTCGTACAAAGAAAATATACTTTTATCGAAGACTGAGTTACATGAAAACATAGGCTGTTTATCACAAGTAACATTCAAAATATTCCAATTTGATTACCTTTCTTTAATATTTTACAATGATGCAGAAGTAACGTTCAAATAACGTTTAGTAATTAATACTTAATTCTACTTTACATATGATATGGATGGTATAACTTTACATTAGTATCTAAATTAAAAATACATTATCAACATTATATATTCCATTGCGAAAATGTCACAATGTAACCGAACGTACAATATGCGAATCTTTAGACACTTGAGTTCACCGCGAATCATGGTTTTGTCGCCTGGGAGTTGGGTGGTAAAGTAACACCCATAATCGAATCAGCCATATGAAAATTATAAACAAAAAATACTGTTACCTTATCGCCGAAGAATAGAAAACTAATGCATCCATGCATTAGTTGATATTTCTGTCGGTTATCAATAGGTTACCACAGACGCAGTCACGCATCCAATATCTCAGCAGTAACATTTTTCATAAATTTGAAAAACACAAAAAAAACATATATACTGTTCTTCACGTGAACCCCCTTGGATGGTCCTTGGAACAAGCTCCTTACACTTGTTTCTTCCATATTTATATGTCTTTTTAAAACCACATTCAGACAGGACCCGATCTTTGATCATGTTATATCAGTTTTGGTCTCCCCGTTACTTTTATTCAATATTCGCATTATATATCTGTTTTGTTCATCTTCCATTTTTTCTGAGAGTCTGAACCAAGAGAGTGTGTCCTTTCTTATGTTTTCACACACACAATATTGCACTTATTTCCCCTGCCATATCCATCATTTTTATAATAATTATATGCTAAGAATGTTGCAAGTACTACTGTATTTGATACACGTACTGCTAGACTGCAAATAACACATCAACAAAGGACGTGTCTCAATTGCCATATTTAATACGGTTTACTGTAGTGAGACGGAAAATAGAAAAGTATTGCAGAAACTAAAACAAGCTTACCAAAGGTGTAGAAATAGACGAAGACCCCGGCTAGTCCACTGTGTTCCCACGTCCACTCTCAAAATAAGTAAAGTGCGGAACCAAAAGCACATAATACAAGTATTCAAACACAAATGTATAGTTTGATAACCTTTAATTTTGGTTGTACACATTATTGGACTTCGTTTATCTTCACCATTTTTACATTGAAGCAAGAATGATGAGAAAAATAAATAAATTAACTTCTATTTATATCTTTGAGACGCTTAGGCCTTCTGAGCTTAGCTAATTTTGTTAAACTCATTAATACAAATTGGAAATGGTTGTTATAAATTAACGAATTTATAAACATATACTAAATAAATTCACACCCCCATCGATAAAGGGTAGAAAGAGCACCAACTCATGATTCGCCAATGGCATTTTATGCCATGATGAGACTGGCGGTCAATATTTCAAAAATTGAAGTGAGATAAGTTATTCCCAAATTTTTCACGCGTCAGTGCTTTATACTCGTAACTATTTTTTTAAATTATTATTATCGATAGGTAAGCGCTTGACCTTGATCTCGCCTGATGGTAAGCTAAAATGAGGCCTAAGATGGAACGTGCTTCCCTAGAAGGGAACTAGCCCATTACTTTTAGTACAATGAAGAATAAATAGTACTTACCGTTAAAAATGCTAAAAAAAGGAAAATATGTATAGGCTAGAAAATAGTTCTGTACATAACAAGGCAGTTTTTTAAATGCTACAGTTCATTCGTTACTTAAATATGTATGCGCAGGATTCAAAAATTTAATATACCTCCGGCTTTGACTGGGTAGGTAATTACTTGCTCACTTCTTGGCAATAATGCCAATGCAAATAAATTTTTTTATTAGTATATTGAAATTTGTTATTTGTCATATAAATAAGTAATTATACTTTATAGAATGGCAAATACTTGTGGCATAGATATCGTTAACATCAAAGACTATGGCGGAAAAAACACTAATTACAAAATACATTTATAAACAGGAATTCAAATTAGTTCAAGTGACGCAACTGTAAAGTCTCGGACAGGTAATTCACACACCCATTTGTCATTTCGCTTCGCATTTTCCGCAAAACTTATTCACTAAAACTATCATCATTGTGTAGGACTATGCCGTGGAGTGCGAATTTCTCTCTTATCTGGCCACTTATTTGCTGTGTACTGAACGTAGCCAGGATCTGTAGGTGTACCAGACGCTCTTCCATCATGATCTTGACCTTCCTTTTCTTCTATAGGTTCCATAGGAAATAACGCTGGTGTATCTGCTCGTTTAGTCCTACCAAATGAACCTCGCAAGTAATCTTCCAACTGCTGCAAGGTTGGTGTTGGCACTAGTTTTGCTCTTGATGGTGGTTTCGGTCGTTTTTCTTCGTTACTTGACGATAATTCTTCGTAATTTTTCTTTTTCGTTGATTTAATTTTAGCAAAAACGGGCGCTTGCAATTCTGGCAAATAATTTTCTTTTACTGACAACCGCTCTTGCACATTACTGAAGTAATCTCTAAAATATCTGTCATTAAACTTAGCAAGTTCCTGTTCGTAATGCAGTCTGTCTATATCTGATAATGGATCAGAAAGTCGAACATAATTTCCATTTTCAAGACCATTACGCAGAGAACCAAATTTTGATTTTTCTAATTCACTCTCAATTTTAAGTTCTTCTAATTTCGTCAAACCATCCACAGCATCTTTCATGTCTTGATTCTTCAGATCTGTGTTTTTTTCTAAATCTAAATAATTTGGTCTCTCGGGAGCAGTGTGTCCATTTTGTTTACCATTTGGCATTTGTCCATTAGTTGTTGTAGTTGTAGTGTTAGCAGGTTGCTTCAGTACAGCTACTTTCTTGTCTGTCTTTGGAGATTTAACCGGCTCAGTTTGAGAAAATCGTGATGATTTATAAATTCTAGGACCCATGAGATCTACTAGAAACAGCGCGGCCACTATTAATGACAGAGTTCCTAGTACTGCTGCATTTACTGTCAAATTACTGGGTACTGAATCTAAAGATGCTAGTTCTAGACCACCTGGGAAGAGAAGTACGTAGGTGCATTATTGTAAAATAATTTAAACTCTGTAAAACTACTTAAATTCTTTTAAATTTTAAAAGCTAACGAATCGGTTCGAATAAAACTCTTAATATAAATATTCAATTTGTAACATGAAACATCCGGATTAAAACAGAGAGAATCACTCCAATTGATCCAGAAGTTTTTGGCATATTTAGGACACACTAACAAACTTACTCAAACAAAATTACTCATACACTTATAAGCCCTAACTAACTACTATTTGATTCAGGTTATCCCAAAATGTGTGAATTACAGGAAAATAGGAAATAGCTTGGGAAAATACATATTTATAATAAACCGCAGTTGTCACTCACAACTTCGTTGGCGTGAAACAAAATCTTCCTTTTGCTCATTTGGATAAAAAGTAGCCTATGTCACTTCTTGAATGTCACACTTGAATTTTTAAGATCGGTCCAATGGTTTTTTGAGTTTATTCGTTACAAACAGGCAAAAGTAATTTTTTCCTTATAATATTATAGATATTAAAATCAACTGGTTCGAGTTTTATTTTTTCTATTTAAGCGAAAACTCTTTTTAGATAACTTGCTCCCATAATGTGTTTTTAGGTTACACTTCCATTTTCTAGAAAGTATTCAAGTTATTTTATTAAAATTAAAAAAAAAAAGAAATAAAGACATGCTATGCAAAAGTAAAAGTTATTTTTTATGAAAATAAGAGGTGGTTCCACCGCTTGTTATTTGTGATTTAATACATCTACATAAACAATCAGCTCAAAATAGGCGACTAATAACGGTGGCACAGCTAATTTTTACATTTGTAAAGCATTTGATAATAATTTGCTAGCTCTACAAATTATTCTATTTACCTTTAATTTTATTTTATGAAATTTTAACTTCCAAAAATTATTTGAAAAAAAAATTAATTAAAAAATTAATCTAATATAAAAAGATTGAGCAAAGTAAGGGGGCGTCCATAAATTACGTGAGGTGTTTTTTTTAATTTTCTGTCCCTTCCTCCCCCCTTGGTGAGATGTCGTGAGATTTTATTCAACCCCCTCCCCCATCCCCCAATCTCACGTGAGATTTTTCAAAATTTGGGTTTCTTAAATATGTAAACGCGTTGGATTTTTATTATAAAAAGAAAAAAAAATCTTCGTGATTTTATTTACGACTATTAACTATTTACTAGACTAGTAATCAATATTGCTAAGTTATGTCATAACAATTTAACAATAGAATACTTAAATCGTAATTACTGCGATTCAAAAAAGAATGTCTACTCCTCTGATAGTGGCGCGAAATCAAAGGACGGGGCTACACTGTACCGTTAATTCAGATTAAATTGAACTATTTGGTATTAAAAAAAATATGATGATTTGGCAGTCAGTAGTAATGTATAGCGTCGAAGTATGAATGAAATTATTTTCTTTCGAACGAATTAGTGAATAATCTTAATCGTGTTACGATTATGCTTAAGATTAAATCTTAAGCATGTACAATCTGGATAATGGACCAAAATAGTATATTTTTTTCTGTTTCAATCAGAAAAAAAAGTGCGTGATATTTGCCGAGACCCCCCCTCTCTCCAACGTAACATTAGATGAGATTTAACTCGACCCCCTCTCCCCCTTAAACATCTCACGTAATTTGTGGACGCCCCCTAAACAAAATATATATTTTTTTTCAATTTACAAAAGATGTTTAGGTTGCTTTTGACTAAATTTTGTAGTCTATAAAAGCGGCGTGAACTGGTACTGCCCGATACTTGACGTGCGCAATTGTGCCACACACTGATTGTAATTAAGTGGATACGCCTTTCAAGACAATTTATTAGTTTGTCAGTGTAGCTTGCAATTATATACAGAAATACAGAGTTATACTACTTACCGATGAAATAAAATAACTCCAACGTTAACATGGTTTATTGCTATTTTTTCAATTTAACATTTTAACAGGAGCGTTAGCTCATATGCACGGCGACACGTTTCCTTCCCAATGGCGTGTCTATTAGTATTCATGTGGTCTGTGATGCTACATTTACACAATAATTGTGCCTAGGATTTAGGAATTAATTTTAAATTTAAGAAAAAAAAATGTTTTGGCATAAGCTCAATGAGACGCTGGTGTTGGTACCGGACTTCTTTGAAGAATAGGCCAACTGCTGTTCTGCCGGGCAGGTCGTAAAAGGCGACTGATTGGCTATACGAGTCACTACCATCGTGACTACTAGGTGATAGAGTTCTGCAACGTCACGTCCGGGTCTGGTATCACCGCCGTACCCATTCCTGCCGCAATAGCATCAGTGCTTGTCACTGTCATGTTCCGGTTTGGAGGATAGGTAGCCGGTAAACTATGCACGTGGCATTAGACCTCGCCACAAGGTAGCAACGCGCCATTAACATCTTCGGTGTCTATAGGCGACGGATGACTCCATCAGGAGACCCACCTGCTTGTTTGCTATCTTATGAATTATAAAAAAAGGAGCGATGCCATCGCGCTACTGCATCGCGACTGTCTCGATGTAAACGCGCGGCTGTGTCGGACATTGTCGGAATATTGACGCTGCTTTCGTTACTTACGCTTCGGCTGCTGATGTAAAAGCAGCACCAAAGACAACGTGACTAATAATGTTGCCTCAACTGAGTCTATTTTGCAACTGTAGCGATTGCAGATATTTTTTTGCCGTCACTGAACCGCGTTTGCATCGCGACAGAAGCGCGACAGTATCGCGTTTGCATCGCGTCTGTATCGTGGTTATGTGGGTGAGAGCACACGGCTAGCGACCGCTTCGCGACTGTATCACAGAATATAGAGACAACCGTATCGATGCGGACGCGCAACAGCATCGCTACTGCATCGCTACAAGAAGTCGCTAAGAGCGACGGGCCTAAATATCGTTCAAGTCAATAATTTTTATAAATTTATTATAATTGCTGCAATTCTCGGACGACTGCTTTTGTTCAACATCCAAATCCTTAAAATTTACTTTATTATATTTTAGTAATTGATTTAACTTACCTAAAATCAAGAAGAACAACATCCCAAAACCCAGCAATACGCCCTCGAGTACCCGCCGCCCTATTGGGACTTCTTGTACAATTCTGCCGATCACCAGTCCGAATGTTATAATTACATAACCTAAAAAAACGTCATCATAATAAGTTTAATATTGATATTTTAGAATACTACTAGAGAGACTGAGATTTGCTTAAGGTTTATATTTTAACATATATCTTGCTCATTAATAATTTACCCGTTTTCTTATCGACCAAACCCATCGACCAATTATTTTGGTCGAAGACCAAACCGGAACAACGACAATGATAATAATTAAAATGTTATTGTAACAAGACAAGGTGAGGCGGTGTTACCAAGGCCGGGCGAGACGATGCAGAACTCTACCACCTATTACTCTACAGTAGAGTTTTTCAAGGTGTGGGTCGCGGCAAGGGGGTCGTAGACAGTACTTTAGAAAAATGATTTGATTTTTTAATACAAGTTAGGCGGCAGTGGGTCGCAATTTCTTGTACCATGCTAAGGGGGTCGTGTCCAGAAAAAGATTGAAAAACACTGCTCTACAGAATAGGGTGGAAGTACCGCTTGTGATCACTGTACCATTTGTGGCCATTTTTTATCAAAATTTTAATAAAAATAATTCTAAATGTATGCAATATCATTATAAATTTAATTAATTTAAATGCGAAAGTTTGAAAATTAAATCCAACTGTGATTTAACATTATTATTTTTAGAAATGAAATAAAAAAAATATTTATTTGCAAGAATATGGGTGTCACAAGTTATTAAAATTAAATGTTACCATCATATTCTACCATGATATGGTGTGCAAATATTTAAAAAATATATTATTTGCTGACAGTTATACCACCGAGATACAGCCAGCTGACGTATTTATTTATTTACAATATCATGATACCTGTTATCTGGCATATTATGACAGAAAAAAAATTCTTTACATGTCGTGTGACCAGCTGACGTATTTCCAACATGATACAGTCAGCTGACTTTTTAATTTCTATAAGATATTGGACAAGCTATAATTTGACAAATTTTCATTCGGGAGGAAAATGACTAAATACCTATATACTTTTTTCAACGTGACGTTAGTGATGGGACTCGAGTGATGAAAAGTCACTCGAGTCCCATAACTAATATCAAAGTCTAATTTATGTAAGTGTCTAATTTATATGTGACTAATTTTAATTGTAATTTTAAAATAATTAAATGGTAATTACAACTGCACCTCCATATATAGCATCCGCAAACGCCCCACCGACGGAGTCCCAGGTGACCGATGTAAGTAGTGACCACTCCCGGGACAACTTCTGTAGGAGTAACGATAGCCTGGCCTCATCATCAGAAGATACTCGTTTCGCCACCAAGCACGCCACGCAGAAACACTACGAACAAAAAAACAATTGTTATAATAGCTCCTGGGGTTATAACGAGATAAATATGGCGCGCACTGTCAAACAGTTATCAAATGTCATGTAGAGCCAAGCTTCTAACTCTACATACCCTCACTCGGCAAGCACTAACTTCACAAAATCTACACCTTAGTCGAAATTTGTGGCTTTGGTACTAATAAATAAATAAATATTCACGGGACAAATTACACTTACTGATCTAACCTCAAAGTAAGCAAATTATTTGTTTGTGTTATGGGTGTTAGTCAATGATACTAATACGTAGAAATAGGTACATATATAAATACTTTTACATACATAATCAACACCCAAACCCGAAAATACAAACATTTATGCTCATCACACAAATGCTTGTCCCCGTCGGGGATCGAACCCGAGCCCCGTCAATTGCGTAGTCATGGTTGCTAACCACTCGACCAACGGGGTGGTCGACTAATATTTGAAAGGGAAGTAACCAGAAAGGATATGAGTGTTGTAGTCCATGTGGCACCTGATATTGGAAAGAGTTCATGACTTCGCATATCTTGCATGTGCTTTCAGCAGCGATAGAAGGTACACCGCTGGTGTCAAAAGGAGAGTGTGTAGGGGACAAAAAGTGGAGGACCGTTTTAAGTCAGGGTCGGGGGACGGGCGTTTTGTTCTTCAATCTGCTTTTCTGAAATGTGAGTTGGGTAGGTATGTCAAAGAGGGCATGAAAGTAGATAGGCACGGTATTTTTATTGTATATTACAATTTACTTCTTCTATAATTATTAGAATAACTACGAACTTCATCAATAATAAACAAAAAAGAATTAATATCTGTAACATCGTATAATCATAAATAACTTCGGCTCATCTCCTTTGTTACGTTTTATCCTTTTATTAACCAATGCAGTTTTAAACTGGATAAATTTGTTTTTGCTCTCAATATATTATGTAATAACTCAGTGGATAACTATTACTGGCTTTAATTTGTAAATCATTTAAATTTAATAGTGTATGTACTTAAATGCTGTTGTCATCCTGAATAAATAAAAATAAAAGTAAAATAAATAGAAAGAGCATGAAAGCGGGCGAGATGCGAACTACGAAAAATATGTTGCGGAACACTCGGGGACCGGATACGAAATACTTCTCCGGAACTCACATCACCTTAAGACAACAACCTATTAGTAGTAATCAGTCTTGTTCTTCCCCGGCATCTATATCCGAGGCTTTCTTTCAGGCCTAATCATTAGGCCTGAAAGAAAGCCTCGGTGTTCTATTAAGAAAGATTAAGTAGAAAGAAAGTTAACAAAACAGATGGGCAATGCGAATCGGGATGGATGTAGGTGTCGGGGAAGAACAAGACTGATTACTACTAATAGGTTGTTGTCTGAACACCTTCAACAAATGTGAGTTCCGGAGAACCGGCGTATTTATATGAAGAGATTCATGAATGTAGAAGAAGGTATGGCACTCGGCCCTTAACTGCCTATATCTTAAAGGATACGAGGATACCTACTTTGTATCCCTTAAGAAGTAGACAGGTATGAGGGACAAACAGTTGGACATGACAAAATTACAAAGATCTTTGTTCATTACGGCACGCAAAAAATGAAACATATGTACATTAAAATAATCGTCATCTTAAATATACCTAATGTTTTAATGCAAAGATTTCACAGTTAATTCTCCAAGTACCAAATGTGACCTCTCCACTTGTCCTCGAGATGCGACAGTGTCCACCGTGGGAATGGGCTTTGTGTAAACCTCGTGTGTAGGAAACATTATACACGTAATGTTTTATCAGAAAAGCTGAATTGTAAGTTTATTATTACAAGTTGTTATGATTCATTCTTGAATTTTAATACTGACATGACTATTTTTATTGTTCTATAGAATTGTGATAATTCTTCATTTGTTCTTTGGTAGTGATGGAAAAGCATCGAAGCAAAGCAAGAATACTCAAAAGAACGAAAACTATCTTACACGTAACAGCTGCTTATCTACACAGAATACCAATAAACCTGTCTGATCGTCAAAGGTATTGTTTAGTATCTAAATACAATCGTATTAGCTCATATTTATAAGCTATCATTATATCGTCACTGATAAGGTGTCCTACGACTAAAGTTGCCACCTGCCACTTCTTGATTTTAGGGTAACCAGCATTAAAAATACGGGTTTACCAGGAGACAAAGCGGCATTATTTTATAACTAAACCTTTCATTTTTAATTTAAGAAAACAAATTTTAAAAGACCTTCTTTTTGTGAAGCAAATATACTATGAAAATCTATGCATGCGCGTATGCGTACCCGCCTGACGAACGAAAGACCCCCTTGTTGAAAGAATGTTGGTCCACGCACCTTTGAAAAATAGACTAACTGCCGTTCTACCAGGCAGGTCGTAAGAAGCGATCGATTGGCTATACGTGTCACTAGCATCGTGACTACTAGATGGTAGAGTCCCGCAACGTCTTACCGGGGTATTTAGTACCACCTCTTTACCTAATCCTACCGCAATAGCGTCAATGCTTGTCATTGTCGTGTTCCGGCTTGAACGGTAAGATAACCAATGCATGTGGTATTACTATCCCGCTACAATGAGAGCAACGCACCATTAACATCTTTGATGTCTATAGGCGATGGTTTCTCTTTCCATCCATGCCATGTGCTTATTTGCTATCTTATGATATAAAAAAATAAAGTCAAACAGCTGCAGCAGGTCAGTGCAACATTTATATTTAATATTGCTCGCCAGTCTGGACGGAATTTTTAAAAATACAGATTTTTTAATTGCTCCGTATTCAATTTAGCTAAATACGGATTCCTACATTTTAGTAGCGCGCAAAAACGAGGTATACCGTAAAATACGGGACATTTGACCACCACACCGTGACCACCAACCAATGACCTACCTCGGTGTAGGGACTAAAATCATACATTCATTCATAATTCAGTATATACATAAGTAATAAACAGTAAATAATAAATAATTATACTTAATACAAGTCAATTTTAGCAAAATAAACTTTGATCGGATATGATCAAGGTTGGTTTTTTAGTTGTAGTTAAAATAAAATTTAAAATATCATCATCACACCGATTCCAGACAGACTGAAGTAAACGTCAGCAGACGCTCAGACACAATTAATACACTATTTTGACGGCTTGTGAAATGGGTGAGCACCCTAATCGTTGCAAGGCTGTATTAAAATAACAACACGAGTCTCAGGGCTGCTATTGAAATTCTGTAAAAAAGAAAAAGTAAGATGCTATTAATTCGGCTGTATATTTTTGTTTGTTACCTCGGAACTTGGTCATTTGTTTTTTTTTCAGATTTTGGAACAAACAGATTTTGGAAATTCTTTTTTTTTTGTGAGGGTATATTTCCCGCGTGGTTGTATTTTAATTTGGTGAAGATCTGAGACGGGGTTCCGGAGATTCAGGGAAATTTAAATTTTTTACTTCGATTCGATGACTGGGCTCAGTTAAGGCAAGGTATTTTGACGCGTGTCAATTTTATAGGAAACTAGCTGCGCCCGCGACTTCGTACGCGTGGTATATTTTCGAAAAAATGTAGCCTAAGTTACTCCCTGTCACATCAGCTACCTGCCAGTGAAAGTCCCGTCAAAATCGGTCCAGCCGTTCCAGAGATTAGCCGGAACAAACAGACAGACAGACAAAAAACAGACTTTTATATTACAAACAGACACTCCAATTTTATTTAAAAATTGGAGTATTTATATATATATATATATATATATATATATATATATATATATATATATATAATATATAATAGAAGATATATATAATAGACTTCGCAAAAGGAGGATGCTATTAATTCGGCTGTGTATAGTATAACAAAAAATATACAGCCGAATTAATAGCATCCTCCTTTTGCGAAGTCGGTTGCAAATTATGAATTTACTGATAAAATTTAAAATTACCGCCCAAAATATTAACATAACTTAAACACCTACTTACAGTAATACTCCAAGTACAGTAATAGGCCAATCGTTTGCTCTTTACATCTGCCTGGCAGGAAGGCAGTTAAAAACACAACTGATCTATCCCCTCATAAAATACTTCGCTTACACAATCACACAACTGTTTGTGTATTGACTAACTGACTGCACTATTGAAAGGTCATTTATCACAAGTTGACACAAACAGACTGACAGTACTCGATTCTGATACCGAATATGTAAGAAATAGGTTCTTAAATTTTGACCAAATCTATACATATAATAAAATCGTAGGAAAGTCAAAACTGTACATTGAATATTTTTTTAAAAGAATACTTGGGGCGTGATCTACAATCGATATCGAAGCCAAAAATATAGTTTTAAGAATTTTTGTCTGTTGATGTTGATGAATGAATATTACTAACAGGTCGGGTCAACACATAAGCTACATATTATCACGCTATCACCTAGCGGCTAGGTGATGTGCGGAGTAAACGAAGTCCGCGCGGACGAAGTCGCTGGCAACAGCTAGTTATTCAATAAAAATACAAATGTTTTTGTACCAACAATTACGCATAGATATTAAAGTTCATTGTTTAAAACTAGTAAACTCGTGACAGACTCATTAGTAGGCTGCAGTCATCCGGCGGTGACCATACTTTTAGAATACACAAAATTCGTTGTGATATTATATTGTTAAGCAATATTCTCTTTTTATCATATTTCTATTACTCACATAGGTATGACCAGTTACTATATAGTGCCCTTCATTATGTAGTTTTCACTCCTAAACACTCTTAGAAAAATACTTGGCGGGTACCTACTCACAATGCGCATGGTCAGAGTGCTAAGTGTGAGTTTTTCTTTTCGCATTCGATCGTGAGCGCGTTTCAAGTTTACTAGGAATTTGTATGTGATTTGTACAGCGCCACCTAGTGGTAAACTGGTTTCTCACGTTTACCACTAAGTGGCGCTGTACAAATCACATACAAATTCCTAGTAAACTCCAAACGCGCTCACGATCGAATGCGAAAAGAAAAACTCACACTTAACACTCAGAACTCAGAACTGTGCAATCCATTGAGATTCATGATAGTAGGGGAACCCAAGATGCTAAATGGGTAGTCACTCGAGCGTCGTTGGGACCTATTGGATTTTGTAGATTAAATTATAGGAAAAATAAAAGGTAACCTTTTAATGTATTTCATTTCAACGGTGGGGAAAAAATCTACAGATAAAAAAGTTTAAAAAAAACTGTGACATGGAAACACTAAATCGCGTCAGATTAAGGTATGGTAGGCCACAGGAAATTTAGAAAATCTGCCAAATCCAGTGTAGCGCTAGGGAGGGTCACAAAGTTGCAAAGAAAACGTTTTGACATTCACGATCGCGTCTGAATTTTTTTTTTATTGTATAGGAAGTTATGTAAGAATAACAAAAAAAATATAATGTGTAAAAGTATAATCTGTGTGTAACAAAAAAAAATTCAGTGCCTAATCTGAGTTCTGACAATTTCAACAAGCCGAAGTTATTGGAATTTTATTTCTTTCCTGTTACCCACAGTTACCCGCCTCTATATAAAGGGCTTATATTAAGTGGAGAGCCTCAACAGTATGCGTCGAAACCCCCCTCCCCCTATGTTAATCTGACGCGCTCGAGTAAATGCAAAAATCCCCTCTTGGGCTCCCCTACTATAAAAACTTTTAACTTGCGCTTGCGTACGGCACCGCAACGCTACAGTTTAAAAATATTTGTAACAATAACAGCATAGAACAACTATTCAACCATGTCAGGTCAGGTATTTGTCAAGGTTCCATAATAAACTAATGACTATCATTCGCAACAACGGCAACAAATTAATTTACCTTTCCGGAGCGTTTGCGGAGCATCGTCGTTTACAGCCGTGAGCATATTACTTAAAACTAGCTCTTCCCCGCGACTTCATTCGCCTGACTCACACATACTACTTACTTTTACTCGGCCAGAAAAAAGAAGCCTATGATAATGCAGTTTTATATTGGCAACAGGTTTAGTAAAATTGTTTTAGTAATTTTTGAGTTTATCCATACTAATATTATAAATGCGAAAGTAACCCTGTCTGTCTGTCTGTTCTTCACGCTTAAACCACTGAGCCGATTTAGATGAAATGTGGTACAAAGGTAGTTCGAGGATTCGAGCAAGGACATAGAATAGTTTTTATCCCGGAAATCACACGAAAACTGTAGGGTTTTATTTTAGAATTTTTTCCACGCAGCGAAGTCGCGGGAACAGCTAGTTTATTATAAATGAACGAACGATCGAATCTCATCGCTTCATAATATTAATATAGATTACGTTGTATGTAATACTTTCATAAAAATACTACCTATATACATAATGACGTACGGTATGTAGTATGTACTGGTATGTGTACCTACTTTATTCTGTTTATTAAATTTTGCCGCCATATTAACCCACAGAGGAAAATATTATTTACCAACATTGATATAAAAAACCAAGATACACAATCAGCGTCTCAAAAACGTCCTCCAAAAATGAGCGCAAAATTTTAAATTGTGCGCTCATTTCAAATAGAATCACTTTGGAGGCGACACACAATTTTATTTCATTTTGTACATTGCTTTGTAAAAACAGCTTTAATTCTTGCGCTTAAGATTGGATATGCAAAGAAATATGTTTTTGCCATATCTATGACTACTTTAAATGAAATTAGCGACACTTTTGAGTGTCAGTTTTGTTCGGGACTGTGCATCTTGGGTGTTTTATATCAATGTTTACCAATTGTATTAAAAAATTAATATCAATTGTTTCTAAACCAGTTTTAGTTCAGTTAGCCCGAAATAAAGGATGGTCTGTCTTTCACACACACACACACACACACACACACAGATAAGCCACAGAATATGGAGATGTTACGCCATTTTTGACTAGAGTTATCAACCGACTTCCCAAAAAGTGAGATGTTCTCAATTCACATTTTTAGGTATGTTCATCATAACTCTGTTAGGCTGATTTTAGTGTCACGCTGACCGCACGGTGACGGTCGGCGCTAATGGGTCCATATGTATGTAGTCATAGGTAGCGATTTTGATTCGCGCTGACCGCTCAGCGCTGATGACCGTAGGCTACACACATCAGCGCCGACCATCAGCGTGCGGTCAGCGTAGCAGTAAAACCAGCCTTATATGTAACGGACTTGCAAATTATTATTTGTTTGGGACAATAGGTATACTCCCCGTTTGGTCCGATATTAATTTAGTAAAGATCTGATGCCTGAAACACGATTGAACTCTACCGCCTACCATCCATTCGTTCACCCACAATAAACTGTCTTACGGGCGTGGAGATGGTCCGTTCTTTAAACGGGACCCGGACCTACCAGAAGACGTTTTTTATATCATAAGATAACGAACAATAAGATGGTTCTCCAGATGGAAAGAGATAACCATCGTCTATAGACACCAAAAATGTTAATGTAAATTGCAATCCTTGTGGTGTATTGATAGAATGATACAACTAACCTTGGATACTAAAGACGTAGAAAAATGACACATGCATTAGTTTACCGGCTACCTTACCTTACACCCCAGACCGTAACACGACAGTGACAAGCACGAATAATATTCTGCAGCTATTGAGTAATTTTGTATACATTTGTATTTAGTAATAATACACGTACTTATGTTTGTAATTAGTAATTTCCTATTATATTTGGATTTAATAATGACATTTTTTCTTTAGTAATTTTATAATGTAAACTGGGGCTGATGTAATATAAATAATAAGAGAGGTGGCAGCATTGATTGCCGATGTCATTGATCACAAATTAAGAGTGTTCTTACTAGAATTTCCTAATAAACGTGATCCAATTAAAAAATTTGGGTGTATTGGTTTTACATTTTTAAAGCGAGACAAATAGAAAAGAGGTTATTATATAAGATTAAGTAAGCCCATGTGTTGACATGGGATTGGTAAATCGTATATGTCAATACACGACACGTAACATGCGTTTGGAATTTAGAAACATACTTCCACGAACTTTATCATAGAAACTATTACATTTAAATTCATAAATATGACAAACACATGTAACTTAAAATCTAACAAACATCGTAAATTGCTCATACATCTATAAGAATTAGATTTGTTAGGTGGTTGACCGAGACATGCTTTAAAATCATTTTAATTTTTATTAGGAAGATATTGAAATCATTGCCTAACGATATTAAGGTGTTAATGGTGCGTTGTTATATAAAGTGATTTAAGCAGGAATGCCTCTTTTATATCAATGCAGGAATGTAATATTTTTACCAGTCCATTTTTACCTTTTTTTTTTTACCAGTCGCTGTGGCCTAGAGTGACAAAATGTCTCGTATTTTACGGGCTACCCCAGCTTTTTAAGCTACAAAAATTTAGAAACCCATAACTACCAAAATTTAATCCGGGGTACATAAAGCTCCCGTGTTTTTACAAATTCCGCCAAAGCCGGCCAGCGCAATTAAATACGAGCGTTGCTTCTGACCTGCCGGGACTACGACTTTGAATTCGTGTTTGATATGTTAAGAAATTTTTTGCATTCACAAAATGAAAGAATCACTTTTAAAGACTATTCCCACACATATGTGTGTATGTGTGGGAATAGTCTTTAAAAGATCGTTTAAGAAATTTGTTATAAAATAATGCCGTTTTCTCCAGACTCCAGAGCCTCGCTCATCGCCGCAGAGTTTTAGCTAGTTTATCGGTCTTTTATCGGATACATTTTGCGGAGTGCGCTGCGGAATTGCACGACTTAATTCCGCCATCCCCGTTTTTCTATCGATCGTAGAGGCGCACAGATACTAGGCAGACGTTCCACGTACCCGTACAAAACGGTTCGATTCGACATTCTTGATCCGAACCGCAAGGGACTGGAATATGCTACCTGAGTCTGTGTTCCCCGACGGGTACAACCTGGGGATCTTCAAGAGAAGAGTGAACAGGTACCTTCCAGAGAAGCGCGTTCCATCTTAGCCGCACCTTAGCTTGCCACCAGGCGAGATCGTGGTCAAGCGCTTCCCTATCGACAGTAAAAAAGTTTTAATAACTAACTAACTTCTCCCCGTGTTGGTTCCGGGCTTCTTTGAAGAATAGGCCAACTGCCGTTCTGCCAGGCAGGTCGTAAAAGGCGACTAATTGGCTATGCGAGTAACTACCATCGTGGCTACTAGGTGGAAGAGTTCTGCATTGTCTCGCCCAGGTCTGGTACCACCCCCTTACCTATTCCTGGCGCAATAGCGTCCGTGCTCTGTTCCAGTTTGGAGAGTAACGTAGCCGGTAAACTTATGCATGTGGCATTAGACCTCGCCACAAGATAGCAACGCACCATTAACATCTTTGGTGTCTATAGGCGATGGTTGACTCTTTCCATCAAGAGCTTGTTTGAATCTGCTTGTTTGCTATCTTACGATATAGAAAAAAAGGTACTCTAGAAGATTTATTACCTATACTTACTTCAATATTCAACTAAGTTATATTCAAATATTTAAGAGACAGTAACAACCCCCACACAGTGGAAAGTATTCAAGAAAGGACAAAAAGAAGACATAAGGAATTACAGACCCATAAACTTGGTATTAAATATATATAAGGTATTCTCCAAAATCATACTAGATAAATAAGCAAAAAGCTAGATGAGTATCACCCACGTGAACAAGCCGGATTTAGACCTAATTTCTCCACCATAAACCATATCAGCACTGTGAAACAAATTTTAGAAAAATAAAAGGAATATAATAAATATATATACATGGCATTTATCAACTACTCGAAAGCATTTGACAACATTGTTATGAATCCATATAGAAAAGTCTGAAAGAGCAAGGGATAGCTTTAATCTACATCAAAATTAACATTAAAAATTAAGTAAAAACGTCTACTCAAATAGTGAAGCAAGAATACAACTAGAATCCCCAGGAAAATTATTTAAAGTCGAAAGAGGAGTAAAGCATAAGACCCAGTCGCTCCGAAATAATTTTCAGCCGTACTGGAAAGCGTCTTTCGCAGAATGGATTGAAATAGATTCATCAGGACAGCATGGGATGCTCCAACATCTCTAATTGGTGGTCCCATCTTTGAAAAACTGAGCTACTGTCTATTAAAAGCATAGAATATAGACTATTAATATTTAGGTACCCTGACTATTTTTTTGCGAATGTCTTTTTATTATATGGACGGATTTTATAAAGGCCGTTTTCATCGGTAAATAGAGCTTGAGTTATGACTTATGGCAGAAGATACTCTAAAATCATTTTTTTTACGCCCAAAGTCACGCGTAACAACTAGGTAGTATAAAAACACAATAGATTAAATTTTTCAACAAACAATATTATAAAATACTAGCTGCAGCGTGCAGCCCGCTGCATTATAAAAGTTATTGGCAAACCCCGCGGGACCACTTAAGTTTTCCGGGATAAAAAGTAGCCTATGTGCTATTCCAGGTCACCATCTACCTGTGTGCCAAATTTCATTCAAATCCATTCAGTAGTTTTTGCGTGATTGAGTAACAAACATCCATCCATACATCCAAACTTTCGCATTTATAATATTAATATAGATTATACCAGTTACGGCTACTAATAAAATATGCCACAAGTTTTTCAATGGTAAAGGGCTCACGATGTCGCAATGTTAAGTTCGACTAACCAGTTTGATAGAAGTTGCATAACTGCCAACGTATTGCCATATGAAAGGTAGGTATATCTAATAATGTTTAGAAGTTACGAGTGTTTGTTAACCGTATAATGGACCACAATCAAAAATAATTTTAAAGCAGTAAAATTATAATAGTATTCTTCTAAACTACTCTGTCTATGGTACCCTATATCAGATTTTCAAGATTTTTTATTCATTCATTTATAATATTTATGCTGAAACAAAATGTACCAATTAGACAACCTCATGCCGCAAAGAAAATAACTAACAGGTGGTGCATCTTAATTTAAAATCGAAATACTTATACTACCTATGAAAATATAAATTACATGTATTACACATGCCACATACATACATACATTATATGAAATACATACAGTTATATACATACAAATAAAACGTGATAGCGTGATAATATGTAGCCTATATTTTGACCCGACCTGTTAGTAATATTCATGAAAATTTTGAAGTAAATCCATGCAGTACTTTTTGAGTTTACCCCGGACAAACAGACAAACAAACAAAAATTCTAAAAACTATATTTTTGGTTTCGGTATCGATTGTAAATCACGCCCCAAGTATTCTTTTAAAAAAATATTCAATGTACAGTTTTCACTTTTCTACGATTTTATTATATGTAATATAGATAAAGCAAATGAGAAGTACCTGTACTCTAAAAAGCAAAATTATTTTTCCAAATCGGTTAAGTAATAAATGACCGAATTCTAAGGTAAAAACAAAAAATAGGTACAGCCGAATGGAGAACCTATTTTTTTTGAGAAGCCCTATATTCATAGGGCTTCTCAAAAATAGCAGCTCAGATTAGTAAAGAACATAGTTTGCGCCGAAGGCGAGATCATGTCGCTGATTCAAATACAGCCGTGTCCATATTTCCTTTTATTTAAAAAATATATAAAAATAGTACTAAAATTATAACGTTTTATAAACAAAAAAAGGCAATACATATATAATATTAAATACAGAGAATCTTCAAATGTCGTTCTGTAAGGTCGTTAATTTAATTTTAATTTTTTAACGTTGCTTGCCTTCTATCGCACTATTAGGGAAAAGCATAAGGAAAGAAAACATAAAATACACGTTTACTTGTTGAAATTCAATGTTTTTTTTAACGTAACTTTTTTATATATGTTTTTATTTTGTGACTTCGCTTGTTCGACTCCGATCATGAGGTCCCGAGTTTAATCTCCGGGTCTGACAATGTGTTTTTGAGCTTTGATTGATGTAAAATAATTGTAATTGTTGTCAGGACGGTAAAATGAGGCAATGGGAATCATCACCAATCTCGATCAACCGACGATCCAGTGAATTATAATGAACCAGAAAGTGTATACATACATATTCAGTTTACTTTGTCTACCACTCAATAAAACCGAGGAGATAGTTATTATTTTTCAAATTTTTAAAATTTTCCGGTACAAATTGTGAGACGGAAACCTTACCTGCAATACCCATAGAACGAGATAATCCATAATTATGCCTTATTAAATTGACTAAAGTGGACGTATATCGGACTAAACTGATATAGTAAAGAAAACCTACTTATCTTACTATCCGTTAGACTCCGTTTTCACTTTGATTAGGGCGAGTGCGAGTGTTTAATGCAGGTGCTTAGACTGCTTAGCAGTAAGCAAAAAATACGTGAAGACAGCCGTTGATCAGTGCGAGTGATTAGTATTCAGCGTCGTAAAAGTTAATAGACGCTGATTACTACTTACTCGCACTGATCAACGGCTGTCTTCGCGTATGTTTTGCTCAATACTATGCACCTGCATTAAACACTCGCACGCGCACTAATCAGAGTGAAAACGGGGCTTAAAACGATGGTAAGTGCGAGTGGAACTCGCACACGTAGGGTTCCGTATCACCGAGCGATATTAATTAAGATTACTTTTATGGGGTATACCTTTGGGATATAACTTTTTACTGTTTTATTTTTGTGCGGCCATAGTAGCGTATTATTACGTTACATATTCTATGACATTGTTAAGTCTACTTATTTCTGTTCAAAAAATGGAGTCTTGTGACAGACATACAACGAAGGCATATTAACAACATTCCGTTTATCGCACTTTGAGTATGGAACACTAAAAAGTTTTAAACATGAACAAATCTATAGGATTTGCAGAACAGATACGTACATAGTGCACACCATATGGTATTTAGGTGAAGGAAAACGAATCCTACGTGCCTCTACTAGTTTAAGTTAAAATGAGAGTACATTCATACAATATTGAGTTACTCGATATATCAAAATAAAACCTATATGTATACGTGCTTAATAATTAATACAAAAATTGGCATAAGATATATACGGATGGCTCAAAAACCATAGAAGGTGCTGGTGCACCATTCTATGACCCCGGTCGCAATTTGAAGGAATTATATAAGACTAGTTGTGCCCGCGACTTCGTTCGCGTGGAAAAACTTCTAAAATAAAAACCCGCATAGTTCCCGTTTCCGTGGGATTTCCGGGATAAAAACTATCCTATGTCCTTTCTTGGGTCTCAAACTATATTTGTACCAAATTTTATCCAAATCGGTTCAGTGGTTTGGCCGAGAAAGCGTAACAGACAGACAGACAGACAGACAGACCGACAGACAGACAGACAGACAGAGTTACTTTCGCATTTATAATATTAGTTGGATTGTGTCGGAAGGGAACATTATAATGTCGGTGAAGCTCTATACAATCTCACAAGCGCTATCCTATGCAATGACTTTAGATTTGAGAGAAGTTGTTATTTTTACTGATAGTCGGAGTTCTTTACAGCACATCGCTCGATGCGTCTCTGGAGTAAGAGGTGCTTCGGTAGCGTATGCCATCATAAAGAACATACAAAGTTTAAGAAACAAGGGTGTGTGTGTGAGATAGCAATGGGTTCCATCTCACATTGGAATTCAAGGTAATGAAGATGTGGATGAATTGGCAAAACAAGCAATCTTGAACGGTGCAGAAACTTATATATTACCAGAGGATTCAGAAGTACTAATTAAATACAGATATAAAATTTTTGAAAAATGGAAATCGCACTATGATAATTTATGTAGTCACAAAGGTATTTGGTATAATACAATTCAAGATCGTATACCTCGAATTCCATAGAGTTTTAACTGTAACTGAAAAAGAAATGTTATTGTAATGGGTCATAGACTTCG
The DNA here is from genome assembly GCA_036924255.1 of Apodemia mormo. NCBI lineage: Eukaryota > Metazoa > Arthropoda > Insecta > Lepidoptera > Riodinidae > Apodemia > Apodemia mormo. Next base: position 7,836,042 of record JAUPFN010000010.1, on the reverse strand, counting down.
CTCCGGTCATTAACCACTCAACAAATTTTACCATCTTATGAGGAGGGCAGATTCTGCCAACTGTTCCTCTTGTGGAGTGCCGGAGAATGTCTATCACCTCCTACAGACTCAGGCTATGAGAGAATATTTCAAAGAGCAATATGATCTCAACCTACTTAATGAAGGTGTTTATCATAGTATTTTGGCTGCACCTTTGAGTAAAGCAGCCAAAGATTTGTATAGATATTTACTTAGTTTAGATTAAGATATTGTGATTTTATAGATACCGTAAACCTCTACAGGGCTGACATAGTCGCTAGGCGACTAAAAGTCCTTGAAATTTAGATTTAAAAAAAACCTAGATGTGTCGAGTACGAGCAGTTAGCGCGAGGATAGAAAGGGTGGCATTTGACGAATGAGGGGTGTACTAGAATTTTAAAGAATATGTTATGCATATGGATGTAAAGCTTTTGCATACGCATGTACTTATTGTAATTTGCAAATTGTCAACAAAAATACGCCTTGTTATAACAAAATCATTAATTATAAACTGTACTTATACTTTTCACAATTCAGCCGTTTATGATGGTTGAATAAAGAACATCCTCCATCACATTTATAATATTAGTAGGATTTCTAACGAAAGCAAATTTTTATTAAGTTTACAGCTGACCTTTAAGAATCTACTAGTGGACAGCACACATGTATGTGAAGGCTGCAAACATTCATACATTATGCAATTTAAGATAACGTCGATGAAGACTATGCTATTTTTAAGAGAAATTGTGCCGTTTTTATAGTTTCTCAAAAATGCTGATAACCAAATAGGTAATTATTTATAGATACGAAGGTGGAACTCAGGGGTAAAGATCAAGAATTTGAATTTTTGTACAAGGATATTTTGCCTTTTGTATCACATAACCAGAAAACGTCATACAGCGGTTATGTCTTAGTAATCTGAATTAGGTAGTTACTCAGAATTCTCAACAAAGTTTTTGGCTGGGACACTACACTTAGCAATTTTACCAATTCCGCCGCTTTACTTAGTATGTTACGGCGCCATTGTTACATAATTCTGACCATGATTCATGAAGTTCTAATAATTCATGACTCTGACACTTCTACAGGTTTTGACAATTTTAAGTAGCAAAAGATAGAAAATTATTAAGATCTTTCTTCGGCAGAACACGCCCATTCTTAGCTTAATCTAAGGCACAAAATAAATAAAAACAACTCATCTCAGAGATGGTAAGCAATAAGAAATGAGTAAATATAATACTAAATAAAAAATTTATAAGCCTCCGACACATTCCTTTATCACAAGATCACCTTCCCGAATCCCACCTTAAGTACATCATTTGCCATATATACCTACGTACACACGAAAAGAGCTCTTCGAATAGGCGTTATCATCGAAGTAACAGAATACCAAATATCCGTCGATTAAGCCTTTACTAGTGCTTAATTCCTTGCATAAAGTAAAAAAGAACTGATGAACTCTAAAAGGTTAAACCGATTTTGATGAAACATGTCTAAAACCGCATTTAAATTGGTTCACTCGTTTAAAAGCTACGGTGCCAGACACATTCAGTGGTCAAACATATAACATCCATTTTTACGTTGGGGGTTAAAAAATAAATATCATCGCGTCGATATCCCACAGCGCGGCGAAGGGTTCCTTAGTACTTCGTCACATTTACCACCTCTTTTACAAAACTGATTAATTCGTCTACACTAGTGGTTCACCCCAAGCGTCGAACTCGCGATGGCAGTATAATCGTTAGAATTTAGAATCCCCTCTACTGCCCTATTGATCGAATGGTTAGCAATCCTGACTCCGCAATTAATAGGGCTCGGTTTCGGTTTTTGACAAGAACAAGCATTTGTGTGATGAGCCTAAATGTTTGTATTTATGGGTTTGGGTGTTTATCGCCGTGTTGGTCCCGGCCTCCTTTGAAGAATAGGCCAACTGCCGTTCTGCCAGGCAGGTCGTAAAAGGCGACCGATTGGCTATCAAGTCACTACCATCGTGGCTACTAGGTGGTAGAGTTCTGCATTGTCTTGCCCGGGTCGGGTACCACCGCCTTACCTATTCCTGCCGCAATTGCGTCAGTGCTTGTCGCTGTCGTGTTCCGGTTTGGAGGGTAAGGTAGCCGGTAAACTTATGCATGTGGCATTAGACCTCGCCACAAGATAGCAACGCACCATTAACATCTTTGATGTCTATAGGCGATGGTTGACTCTTTCCATCAGGAGACCCATCTGCTTGTTTGCTATCTTATGATATAAAAAAAAATTGAATATTTAATATTTTAAGTATTTTTTAGTATCGTTGACTAATACCTATATTACAAGCAAATAATTAACTTATTTTAGGGTTAGACTGATTCGTGTATTTTCTCCAGCGATATTATTAGATATTATAACCTTTCCTTTCCCGCCAATTTTTCATTTCACATTCACATATTTTCGAAATTAAAAATTCTTTTTGTCTAACTAGCTGTTGCCCACGACTTCGTCCGCGCGAACTTCGTTTACTCCGCACTGCTCCTCCCCCGTAAGTGATAGCGTGATAATATGTAGCCTATATGTTGACCCGACCTATTAGTGATATTCATGCAAAATTTGAAGTAAATCCATGAAGTACTTTTTGAGTTTATCCCGGACATACATACAGACAAACAGACAAAAATTCTAAAAACTATATTTTTGGCTTCAATATCGATTGTAGATCACGCCCCAAGTATTTTTAAAAAAAATATTCAATGTACAGTTTTAATTTTCCTACGATTTTATTATATGTATAGATTAATCCACCAACCAAATTTCACGACGCACGTTCCGATCAACGAGTTATTTGCGAATAAACATTTATACATATACATAAACATAAACGCCGGATTGTTCTTATAGACTCGGAGAACTTCTCGCTTCTTGACTAACTTTTCAATAGGATGTGTGTCTTCATATTTTTTAAACAGAGTTAATAAATTGTACTTAGCTTACATGTAAAGCCTATCAACCTAGTATTGATAATTTTTATTAATAATTCAAACTAATTCTTTATGTTAAAGTTAATAAATATAAAATCAAATTAGGTCTGAATTAGTACCTACGCCAACTACTACACAGTACTCACTTTGAGAAAGTGATGAGACACCCAAACCCTCTGGTGAAAGCCGAGGACGATTACGTCCCGTACGCGATCACTGATAACAAACGGAGGTCACGTCACGTCCTATAAGATCCCGATGAGCCTATCACAATTCACAACCTACACAGTTCTAGTCTTCACAGTATACACGCATACACCAAAGTCGCCGCTTTGGGCGACTCGGCCCATTGTTTCGACCCGCCAACAGTTGAGACGCCGATCTTGATCTTACTGAATCGAAATCCTGATGCCACTTACACTTCCAATAAATTTAACGTTACGGAAGTTTTTTCCGGCTAGAGTACCTCTCCGTAACGCCCCATAATAAGGAACTTCGTTTCAATAACAAACCATACAAATAGGTACATATCTATTCTCATAACACAGTCCTACCCCTGTCATACATCGGACCTGAGCCTTGTATCGATCGTCGTCGGCACTAGACCAATTCAGTCTAAATGTCAATAGCTGAAGTCCACCTATTCCTAAATTAAATTTTTATTAAATTAATCTATAAGATCAAGTGGCTAGAAATTCTGGCTAGAATTCCAGGGAGCAACGTTCGATCCCGATAAGGTCAAATAAGCGTTGAAAATTTAAATAGATTTGAAAGTTGTGTATATTTCATTGATATCCTTACAATGGCAAATAGTTTTTTGCCAATGTAAATAATAATAAATATTCGGTGGACGAATTACACGAATGGATCTAATCCCAAAGTAAGCAGTTTTGTTTGCTTGTGATATAGTCAACGATACTATTACATAGAAATACATATATAAATACTTAAATATATTTAATAAACACCAAAACCGAGCCACAAACGCTTGTCCCTGTCAGGAATCGAACCTGAACTCCAACAACTGCACAGTCATAGTCGCTTACCACGCAACCAAGCAGGCGTCAATAGTCCGGCAATATTTATTTGTTATTCGCATATTTAAGCCACTTCTGATATAATTATTGTATGACTAGTATTAAATACATGTCCTACCAGTTGGCTTCAGAGCTACCACATAAATAACTACCTAAATCCTAATATTTGTTACACAATATTCAATTCACAAATCTAGAACACCATATACTCACAAACTCGACTATCTTGAGCGCGACCCACTTGTCGCAGACCGCCATAGCTCCGATAAGATGCACAGGATTACACAACTACTGTTTATACCGATTACACTGACGCGAAGGCAGGCGGCCGCGCATCGCAAGCGCACACTTTTGTTTGAAACCATCGAGGCAGGTAAGGCGCGACACGCGACATTGAAATTACAACTTAACGCTTGTTACGGAGGTCGTTAGAGTTTAGACAGATGACTGGAGGCGTTTGAGACAATCTTAATATTCCAAAGAATTACACAATTTGTGAAAACAGATTATAATGCTGGACAAGTTGTTTAAAAAATAAAACTTTTTACACGCTTTTTATATTAGCTTCACCTGTATGTTTGTATGTTTGTATGTTTGTTTGTAACCGACTTCTTTGGGCGCGATTTTGACCCACTTTAAACGGCCAGATTTCGTTCAAACTTTGTAGATTTATCGAGGACCGATGACAATACACTAATTTGATAAAATTATTCCATTTTTAACCGACTTTAAAAAAAGGAGGAGGTTCTCAATTCGGCTGGTATATTTTTTTTATGTATGTACACTAGGGATGGGCCGAAATTCGTTTTACATTCGGTTTAACCGAATTTCGGCAGCTTGAACCGAACTTCGACATTCGGCCGAAATTCGGTTTAAATGCCGAACATTCGGCACTAGAAAAAAGTAATTTTTTTGCACTGTTTTGCTTAAAATCTACGCTAATGTTATAAAGAGGAAAGATTTGTATTCTATATTTTTATATATTGTATCATCTAAACTCAAAAACTACTAAACCGATTTAAAAAAAATCTTTCACCATTAGAAAGATATTAAAATCATTCCCGAGTAACATAGGCTATACTATACTATCGAAAAAAATCCGTAAAACTGTTGACCCAGCAGGTCATCCCTGAAACTTCCCGCTAGATCTTTATCTATATCGTAGCATATCACAGATTTTTTCAGAGTTCAAAAATCTTAAATTTGTTACAAATATTCGTTAGTACATAGAAGTCGTAAATGACAGTAATTTCAAAATTTTTGAAATGCTCTATATTTTATAAACGATGATTGGTTTTGGTCTTTCGAATGGCATTCAACGCAATTTTTGACCTCTAAAATGTTTTCATAGCTACGTAATCTACAGACTCAGAAATGTCGAAGCAATATCAAAAAAAAATTTTTTGAATTTTCGATAATACTAAATCCCAGACAAATCGACCAATTTTGATGCAATTTGCTTATTTGACACAATTTATAGAAAGAAAAACTGATTAGACTTTTAAGTCAATCGGTATATTAGTCTGAAAGTCATTATAAAAATGCTAAGTTTGCTGTAAACAACATAATATTAATATTTGAAAAGCCGTAACTTTTGAAAACTTAATTTAATTTTGATTTTTGAAACTGTATCTGAAATAATTTCGAATTTATGTCGAAAAAACACTTTTCCAAATTTTTTCGTCAACGATTACTTCCGAACGGATTAACCGATCATGATACAATTTATGAATTAGACGCAGTTTTTTAAAAAAAGAGCTGATAAAATTTTATAGTCAATCGATACATTAATCTTGAAGTTATATTAAAAAAATAGGTTTCGTCAATTTTTTTTTCGATTTTTTTCAAAATTTCTCAAAATATTCTAGTCCGAATTGGTTAAAATTGTTGGGAATTCTAAGTTGAGCAGAATCTAATTGAATGCCATTAACCGCGTTTCGATCGGTCATGAAATGTTTACATACACACATACATACAACCACACACTCTCTCTCTCTCTTTCACACACATGCACACACACATACATACAGACATACTGACGTCATCACGAAAATAGTCAGAAAATGTTCCATACTTAGCGGGAAGTTAAAAATCAAAAGTTTGATATAGATGAAGATACATATATGTGAGTGGTTACGCAAAAAGGGACCTCAAGGGAAAATAATTGATTTCGAGTAAATCACGTTTAAAATGTTGAGTCGAAATGAGAGAGGCGCGGGGTGTTTTATGTTAGTGTCGTTAGTGAGCGACTTCGTCAGTGAGAAATAGCACGTGTTTGCGATAGCTGTATTATTGGTGACTTATTTATTCGTCTTTTACTTGTCTTTATGTGCGCGCTAGAAAAAGAAACTAGTGTGCGCTGTGTATAAGGTGTAATATTTTCAAAACTGCCTCGGCTTACATAAAAAATCATTAAAAAAAACTACGGCATCTAAAATTATTTTGATTAGAACAAAACAAAGATGAAGGACCATAGAATCAGAATTTATCAAAAAAAAAAAACCGTTTCCAATCCCTTCAGGTCCCTTTTTGCGTAACCACTCACATATTTTAAAACATGATGATTTAGATCTTTTTAATTGCATTCAACGTAATTTTTACCTTTAAATGGTTTTATTAGCTCCAAAATCGGTAGGGTAAAAAATGTCGAAGAAAAGGTAAAAATATAGGTACGTCAGTTGACCCTGCAGGTTATCCTTGAAACTTCCCGCTAAATTGAGGTCTTTTAGGCTCAACGGAAAAAATCATACTTAAGCATTTTTTTTCAAGGTTCAAAATTCTGACTTTTGTTATAAATGACAGCAATTTCATTTTTAAAAAGCTGTATATTTTTAAAACGATGATCGATTTTCATCCTTCAAATGGCATTCAACGAAATTTTTGAGCTCTTAAATGTTTTTGACGTACGTAGTCTATAGGCTAAAATATGTCGAAGTAATATCAAAATTTGTTTTCAAAAACTTTCGTTATAATAAATCTTGATAAACCGATTTTGATCCAATTGGCGGTATTTGACGCTATTTATAAAGAGAAAAGTTGATTAGATTTTTTAAGTGAATCGGTGTATAAGCTTAAGAGTTATTTTAAAAATATTAAGTGAGTTTTATGTAAACAGCAAAATTTTATTATCCAAAAGTTATAATTTTTGAAAACTTGATTCGACTTTGATTCTTGAAACTACATTTGACGTAATTGTTTTAAGTACCACAATATTGTAGAAGGTTTGACCTTCAAACAAGTTTTGGTCAAAAAGTCTCTTATTTTATATAAATAAACCACTTTTTCCTAAATTTTCATCAACGATAACTCCCAAACGGATAAACCGGTCTTGATACAATTTACGATATTTGACGCAGATTTTTAGAAAGAAATGCTGGTTAGATTTTTAAATCAAGCAGTGAATTAGCCGGAAAGTTATTTCAAAAATATTAAGAAGTTTTCTGTAAACAACAAAATATTAATATTAAAAAAGTTGTAACTTTTGAAAACTCGATTCCATTCCGTTTCTTGAAACTAAATTTGACGTAGTTTTTAAGCACTAAACTATTGTGGAAGGTCAAAAAAAATTAGTTAGAGAAATTACCAAGTTATATCAAAAAACACTTTTCTTAAGTTTTTCGGCAACGATAGCTCTTGAGCGGAAAAACCGATTTTGATGCACTTAATGCGTTGAACGCAGTTTTTGTAGGAATATAACTGATTAGATTCTGAGTGCTAAGTGTGAGTTTTTCTTTTCGCATTCGATCGTGAGCGAGTTTCGAGTTTACTAGGAATTTCGCCATCTAGTGGTAAACTGGTTTCTCACGTTTACCACTAGGTGCCGCTGTACAAATCACATACAAATTCCTAGTAAACTCCAAACGCGCTCACGATCGAATGCGAAAAGAAAAACTCACACTAAGCACTCTGTACCTAATCTATACATTTATGTACTTAGATTATACAAAGTTATTTATTTATGTATGTTACTTGTGTACAAAGTTATGAGATGTTTATATATACACATACACATATATACAGGTATGCTGACCTCATTGTGAAAATAATCGGAAAAGATTTCTAGGACCTCAAAACGTGGAGATCTGGTGAAAACTCGATTTTCAAAAATCGGGGCAAAATCAGTAACTTCCTTGTCTATATACCTACGTAGCAGAAAGTTAAAAATAAAAATCCATTCCTAAATTGGAACAATGTAACTCAACGATCTCCTATATATCCATACTAAAATTATAAATGGGAAAGTGTATCTGTTTGTTTGTCCGTCTTTCATGGCAAAACGGAGCGACGAATTGATGTAATTTTTTAAGTGGAGATAGTTGAAGGGATGGAGTGACATAGGTTACTTTTTCTCTTACTTTACGCGAGCGAAGCCTCGGACAATATAATAGATAGTAGTAAATAGTAAAATAGGTAAATGGCTAGTATAAAATAATTAAATTTCAAGCAAATTCGTAAAAAAGTGACGACGTGTCGCTTTTAAGAAAGCGCCCCAAAATTTGACCGAAGTTCGGCCGAAATTCGGCCGAATTTCTTATTTTCACCGAATGTTCGGCCGAAGTTCGAATTCGGTTCAAACCACATTCGGCCCATCACTAATGTACACTGATTTCTCCGAGGTTTCTGAACCGAATTACGTGATTCTTTTTTTGTTTGATGCGGAATAGTTTCGAATTGGTCCCATAAAAATTTGATTCAGGTAGGCCCAGCAGTTTTTGTTTTATGAGCATTTTTTTATTTATTGTACCTATCTCGATGTCTGAAATCAAATCTCACAAGTAAATTTGATCCACTTCCCGGTCACCGATTGAGCTGAAATTTTGTATACATATGTTAATTGAATGACAATGAAACCTTATTATGACATGGAGCTGATCTAATGAATCTGAATCGGAAGGTGACCACAGGAACTTAATAATTAAATGGTTAAAAATCGGTTAATAACAAGACTATTGAGTTTGGACTCATTTGATTCATGTTGACGAGGACTTTGGTGCTTGGTGGTGACTAGGATCCTGCAGGGTCCGATGATGTAGCTAGAAGATGGTCATAGGAGCTCAGCAATTAAATGACACCACTCTATCGAATTTGGGCTCATTTGATTAGTGTTGACGAGCACTTTGGTGCTTGGTGCTAACTAGGATCCTGCAGGGTTCGATGATGAAGCCAGAAGGTGACCATAGGAGCTCAGCAATTAAATAACACAACTCTATCGAGTTTGGGCTCGTTTGATTCGTGTTGACGAGCACTTTGGTGCGGGTGGAAACTAGTTATAAAAGGAACTACTCTTAACAAAAGTCTTTGTTCTACGTCTGTCAAGTCGGTCAGTTCAAGAGGTAAAGATATAAAACTTCCATGTTGTTCCAGTAGGCCTGAGAAGGAACTTTTCTTTTTTTTATGGTAGTCGAGCAAAAAAAAATATCAAAACGTGCTTTAACTAATGACGTCTGTTGTTTTGGATATAATAATTTCTTACAGATTGTACATGGTACTTCAGCATATTGATTTATGGTGGGTATAAAATTACGCTCAGTAATTGAACGAAGTCTTTGTGACGTCTGACGCGCTACCGCTAGGCGGCTCTCACGTGGCTGAGCAGACTCGATTGCTGTACGGTTTTCTATCACTACTAATCCACGAGCTCTCTGCTCGGCGGACTCCTTAGCTAAACGCTCCTCAATGAGACCAATTCTATGAGCCTTCTGCTCGGCAGACTCGTTCGCTAGTAGTTCTCTCGCTAGTCGTTGGTTCGCTAGTTCGCTCAATAATGAGATCAACTCTAATAGCTCTCTGCTCAAAAGACTCATTCGCTAGACGCTCTTGGATCTTACCGAGTCTACTTCTACCAAGGCTGGGCCAAAGCGGGTTTACAAGCATGGGCCAGAGATAGACAGCATTGCGCCAAGCATGGCCCATATCTGGCCCCGTCGTATTGTCCTGTATGGGAGTACAACAGGAACGCCTTGCACACTTACACACACACACACATATGTCTATAAACGTGTAAGTAGTTCCGTGCTTCTACCGCGGCACTCGACTAGGTATGCGCATTAGAGTTTGCAACTGTGTCTGCGCATATAACTTAGATTTCACGAGCCACGAAGAGTCCGCCACCGTTTCTGTGACTGAGTTTAATTGACTGAGTAAAAAAACAAAAAAAAAATAAAATAAATGTACATAATATTTATAGATATATCACCATCCATGTTAATTTTACATGGATATATATAGATTTACAGTCTTGTAGTTTTCGTTTTTTATTAATTGTAATTAAACGACACTGAATTTATTAGCCATTCGCATTCGATGATCTACAATTGCCGATTAGAATTTAAAAAAATAACTCAAATAATTGATTTTTTCATAAGTTACAGTGTTTCCGGAGTTTCATACATGACGGACAGGAAATTTTTTGACCTATTTTCATATTTTTTTCCGTTTCTATTTCACTAAATTAATTTTTAGCAAGTATAGAATTAATCTCCATTAAATTATCTCGACAATAGTATGCAAAATATATTGATTCCGTTAACTAACAAGGCTATAATACTAAAAATAGTTGCCAAAATAAGGCGAAAAAAATTTCCGAAGGTTGATACCACCTTCGGAAATTTTTCTTCTGAGAGTCTTCACAAACGGCGTGTGTGTATGAAAAGAGTGATGCAATGAAAGAGTATGGCACTCGGTTCTCTCTGCCTACCCCGTAAGGGATCTGGCATGAAGATATGTATATATGAAAAAAAATTTTCGATCGTAAAGCACTTTCTGATGCTTCTCATCATGAGTCGTGCAATACTTTAAAATTAAAAAAACAAGCTATTATAAATAAACCAAACTAAAAAGTAGAAAATAAATAATAGTTTAAAAAAACTAAAAAACACGCTTTTTATAGAAAACCGAACTAAAAAATAGAAAATAAATTTTAATAAATTTAAATTAAGAATAGTGTTAAAAATTTCAATAATTATAAATTAATAATAGTGTGAATAAAAAAAATAATATTATTTTAAAAAAAGCGTGGGGTGCTTTTTAAGATATTACCGAAATGATAATCACTCTACTCATATGTGTCAATAAAATATTTATAACTATTGACACCATGCACCCCACGCTTTTTTTTAAATAATATTATTTTTTTTATTCACACTATTATTAATTTATAATTATTGAAATTTTTAACACTATTCTTAATTTAAATTTATTAAAATTTATTTTCTATTTTTTAGTTCGGTTTTCTATAAAAAGCGTGTTTTTTAGTTTTTTTAAACTATTATTTTTTAAAAACCATAACCAAATGTCTGAGCCATGAACACCTTAATTCTAATAATAAGCAACAAAAATTAGGATTTATTATTTAGGAGAATAACAAGACAAGGTGTTTAGATGACACTAAAAAAAAGACGTGTAGCACTCGGAGACTGCCGCGGTAATACTATTGTGCATAGCATTTTTTATCAACTTATACAATCACAATTATATATTTATTTTATTTATGGAGTATTTTTTTTTTCTTAATTTTTTTGTTTGATATTAATTCAAGTTACACTTTGAGCGTGGTGACCGATAAAAAATATTCATATTTAAAACACTTTGTACACAAATTATACGAGTACAGTACCCGGCGATAAATATTGCACATCGAACTTTGGAAAGAGACAGTCGGATAATTTCGGCTGCGTAGAGCGTTATCTCAGTCCCACACTACCTATGTGACGTTTAGTCAGTCGTTGTTCAAGTACGATAGAGTGCGGTCGCGTCCCGATCAAAAATATATATTTAGAGTTGATAACACCCACAAATTTAAATAATTTAAAGTTGTAATATGGCATCTTTCGGAAAAAGAGGGAAACCTTTACGAGATCAGTCACGTGAAATTATCTACAATGTTTATAAATACTTTGTAACCGAAGCTGATAGATTTAAAAAAAAAAGTAGATGAAAATGTAAGTTGTTATTTTAAGAAGATTCAAGAGCGAGTTGCAAATGCCACTGGAATTTCAAGAAGAACTTTGAACAATATATTAAACGAAGTCAGTACTGAAACACATTCGACTGGAATTAAGTTCAGCACTCCAAAAAAAGGGAGACCAAAAAAGCAATTTCGTTTGGATATGGACGATTTTGATTACGATGTTGTTCGAAGAATGGTGTATGATTTTCACTTACGATTTAATGAACTGCCAACAATAAAATCATTAAAAGCTAAATTATCTGAAGCTATTAATTACAATGGGTCTGAAAAAACGTTGAGAAAAATACTTCATGACATGGGATTTCAGTTCACTAAAATGGAAGATAATCGAAAAATTCTAATGGAAAAGCACGACGTTAGTCTCAAACGAATGGAATACCTTGATAAAATACGCAAATTTCGCGAAACAGGAAAAAATATCGTCTACATGGATGAGTCATATATACATGCATCCCACACTAAAGGGAAATCTTGGAGTGACGATAAGAAAAAAGGAGTAAAAAAGCCAATTTCAAAAGGTCAACGTTTGATAATAGTTCATGCGGGAAATGAAAAAGCTTTGTACCCGGTGCTTTTTTAACGTATAAATCCACGGACACTACAGGTGACTATCACAATGAAATGAATAACGATAACTATGAGAAATGGCTGGTTAACCAATTAATCCCAAATATACCCAGTGATTCTGTTCTAGTTATCGACAACGCACCCTATCACAACAAATATATTGAGAGACCCCCCAACTCAAACACCATTAAACGGGAAATGATCAACTGGTTAAACAGACACGAAATTCCAGTTGATCCAAAATTAACAAAAACCCAGATTTACGCTATTATATGTCAGCACAAGGAGAGGTATACAGAGTTTTCTGTGGACAAAGTACCTGCCGAACATGGGCACACTGTGTTGCGATTGCCACCATATCATCCGGATTTTAATCCAATTGAAAATATATGGTCTCAACTGAAAGGCTATGTAGCCTCTAGAAATGTGGGTATGAACTTAACTACAGTAAAAACATTATTGACTGAAAAAGTAAACATGATCGGCGCTGAAGAGTGGAAAAAGGTTTGCGATCATGCAATCAAATGTGAGAATGAATATAGAAGCATTCAACACAGTTTAGACAATTACACTGATAGATTAGTGATAAATACGGCTGATAGTGGCAGTGATATTGACCTCTTTGAGAGCACAGATAGTGAAATGGAAGTAATTGAGAATTAGAATTATTATTATTTTTATTGCAATGTCTCATTTTAGCAATAGGTATAATGGTGTTTATTATGTACACTAAAGCTGTAATGTTCCAAAATAATTAAATACGTAAATATAATGTGAACATGTTTTTTTAATTTATTTTACCCCAACCTAAAGCCATCACTTATAGAAAAATTAGTGTATTTTATACAAAGAATAAAAATATTAAAGAAGCAAATCATACTTGTTTTAACAGCTCCTAATAGGTACCGGACTGTTTGTATTTTGTGCGACAGAGATAACGCTCTACGAAGCTGAAATTAGCCGATTGTCTCTTTCCAAAGGTCGATGTGCAATATTTATCGCCGGGTACTGTACAGATATTCACTGTTGTACGTAGATGATAAATACCTATACACCTATATAATTTCTCACAAACAGCTGATTACGGTAGTTTTCCAATACAACCAATGCCACCTAAAGGCGGGTTGTTGAACTAAAGAGACAACCGTGATATTTCAAAAAATCATTGAAAGTTCTGGAATTTATCGATAGATGGAAAAACTAAAAAGTATCACCGCTGTGCCGGTCGGAGTGGGGGGTGTTAGGTTTTTTCGCTACGAAATTTCTGGATTCGGTCTCCACGCTCAAGGCCCGCGATAGAAGCTATGCAATATATAGCTTAAAACAGGATGCAGATATTTCGACGAAATACGGTACCATTATAATCTGTGGTCCCAGGAACAAACGAATTTTTGTGAATAGCTTGGTTTTGCCTAGACGCAAATCTTTTCTATCTTCGAAAAATTATGAATCAAGTAACTAATAAAGTATAGAGGGCCTTGAACATTTTAATTAGGTGAAGAAAAAAATATATTATTTTTAATAATTATTATTTTTTGCTTTAATCGCTTGATTATTTTATGAAAAACACTAAGAAACTTTTGTCCTACACATTCGATGGCATTTCTGACGAGTCCTCCACTCTTAAAGATTCGGAATGATAAGATTCTTAAATTGATATTAATATTAATCAATTTAAAAACAACCTAATTTTCTCACAACAGCTTGTTAATTATTATTATAATTCAAGGGTTTGACCGCCCCTTTGGTCGACTGGTTAGCGACCCTAACAAATCAATCCCCGACGGGGACAAGCATTTGTGTGATGAGCATAAATGTTTGTATTTCCGGGTTTGGGTGTTTATTAAATATATTCTGGTATTTATATACATATGTATTTCTATGTATTAGTATCGTTGACTAACACCCGTAACAAAAGCAAATAATTTGCTTATTTTGAGGTTAGTTCGGTAAGTGTAATTTGTCCCGTAAAAAAAAGGATATTTTGTCCTACACCTACACGTAATAGGAAACTTTCCTTAGTCCGACACTGCCTCTTCGGAGTTGGTAAAAGTGAAACCTCTCATCAAATCTTTGATTTTGGGGAAAATACAGAAATCACAGGCTGCTAGGTCGGGTCTATGCGCAGGATGAGTGACGAGATGTACTTCTTCGGAAGCTAAAAATGACTTTTTTGTTGGCCGTGTGTGAAGAAGCGTTATCATGGTGTAGGAGAATGTGGCTTTTGGGTCGTCTTTCGCGAACTTTTTTAACACCCTGGGTAAACAAATGGTAGAATACCACTCGGCATTAACACTCTCTTGATCTTCAAGTGGAATTGTACAGATGGGACCCGTAGCTGAGAAAAAAAAGCGATCATTTTTTTACCAACGTTTCTCGCCTGTCCCACTTTTGTTGCCCTGTTCTTATTTTTAAACACCCATTCACAAGATTGCTGTTTTCTTTCGGGTTACAAAATACAGAGTCTTCGCAACCGGCGTGTGTGTATGAAGAGAGTGATGAATTTGGAAGAAGTGAGACAAGCGTGCAAGGATCGTGATGTATGGCACTCGGTTCTCTCTGCCTACCCCGTTATAAGGGATCTGGCGTGAAGATATGTATGTACAAAACAATAAATCCACGTTTCGTCTCCTGTGATAATGTCATAAACAGTATTAGAATGTCCGTGGTCGTACTTCAGTAGCATCTGTGAGCACCATTCCACGCGAGCCCGCTTCTGCTCCGCTGTCAGTTCATGAGGGATCCAACGACAACAAAGTTTCCAAACTTTCAATTCTTCGTGTATAATTTTCTGAATTTGGCTCATAGCAATCCCCAATAGTCCTCGAATTGTCTCAGGTAATCCGGGGCTTTTCTTCAATTAACCGCTTAACAGTAGCCACATTATATTCGTTGAATGCAGTTGAAGGCCGCCCTTCACGAAATTCGTCATGTAAAGATACTCGACCTCTCTCATATTCAGCAAACCATCGCCTCACGGTGCTCAAACAAGGTGCTTCTCTCCCAAAAGCATTTTGAAGACGAGCGGCAGTCTTGCGAAGGCAGAGAACTTTTAAAATTATAAAGAATCATCGCTCTAAAATCTTTTCGACTTAATTCCATTTTCGTTGCGTACGTAGAACTTTGATGTGTGATAAAAAAACAATTGACAATTCATTTCCCGCCAATTGTTTTTTTTTATTACAAAGAAGGTTGCAACGTTTTAAAAATATAACATTCGAAATCTAAATAGTTCCGATTAGCTAAAAGTGCAAAACTTTTAGTGTGCCCCATGTACTCATACGTCATCTATTGTCCCTATGCTATGCCTAAAAACTTCCAAACAATCTTTATCAAAACTTAGGGCTCCCGACTTCGCCTCGTCGTTCAACGCTTCGATTCGACTGAAATTTTGTTACGTGAATATTGACCTGGCTCTCCGAAATCTCCGCCATGTCTCTGTAACAGTTGTTTGTCGCAACAATGGTAAGTATAACTTTTGAATCAATAACTACTTTAGCGCGACGAACAGTAGAATTTGGAATTTAAGTATTCTAGATCTAGAGAATCACGAGATCTAGAGAATAACGAGGCGTTTCACAAGTTTTATGGACCATTTTGATGATTTGAAATTTATAGGAACAAGGAAGTTTTAGTTTACGCTTCAAAGAAAATATTAATGCTTGAAAATAATACTAGTCGTTTTATTAATATACGAACCGGGCAATAAAAATAATGATTACAGGTATCCAAATTCTGAAATATTTTACAGAATCTCTTAATATAAACAATAAATATATCCACTGAGCAAAGCACATGCAAAATAAAACACCGAGCAAAAGCTAAACTTAAATTTATTAATCAATTAATCAATACTGCATGCAATATTATTTAAAAATCTCACAAAACACAGAGAGATAAATTCATATTGTCTCCGTACAAAATGTTTAGATCTCGCTAATCGTCGATAATTTCATAATGCTGCGAACATTTATTTATAGCTGACAAAACAGTTCCAAATTGATTGCGTATTATAACCTGATTTTATATAGACTTATTCGTACAGAAATAGTAAACTACAATAACATGAATATTTTCGTTGAAAAAACATCAAAAAAGTATCGATTGTAATGCGATAAACTAAAGCGGCAGCACGCGGCTTCACCACTGTTGCCCTTAATTCATATTTAATCATAATATAAATGTCCTATCCCCTTAAATATATCGATATCGACATACAAAAGCTTTAAATTTAAATATATCGATGAACTTATTGTAATTGGTTCTTAAATTAAATAATCAATACATATTTCAATTAAATAAAAATCTAAATTTACCTCTCTTACAAACAATATGGAGTGTGACAGTTTAAGTTGTTACATTCAGAAAGCTCACAAATACACAAATATTGATAAGAACTGAAACTATAAAAACCAAAGCGTGTCTTTCGATTAATTCTTAAAAATATGTCCTCTCGGTAAATAATTGGACGTAGTTAAATGAAAAGGACCCAACCCACAATATGTTAAAATGAGTTAAGAGCACCAAACTGATGCTAAACATCAATACTATTATGACCAGTAAAAAAATCTAAGCAAAAATAGCTCTCTATTACTTTGTTCAATGTCAGAACCAGTTCCATGTATGGCACGTTAAAAAATTAAAAAATATCCAACTTCAAACTTCATTATTTCTAAGCTGATTTTGTGTGGATTGAATCCTTTTCGTGTAACTACGTCTAATTTAAACTGGTTTGATCTTTTAAAATCTCCATTCATGTTTAATATGTTATACGATTTAAAATACTCGCCTTTAAAATATTGGTTTTATGTCCAGAAAGATATTGTCTTACTTAATATAAAATATAAGGTGCCGTCCACACAATTAAGTAAAAAAGTAAATGATAAACTAACCGAAACCCGTGCATCTTTAACGACAGCGACGGCAACGAATCTATATAAACAAAAATGAATCCTTGAAATATTTGTACGCGCATAATTTTGGAATAAATACACTAAATTGTATAATTCTTTTTTTGTTATTTTCGTTGTTGTCTGTAAAAGAAAATGTATAAAAATCATACGGGATTTTTTTATATATGAAAGTGAATGAGTAAGACTCACTACATGGTCATACTTTAATCCCTTAGCCACATTTGCGTTCAACGTCACAAAGCTTCATGCAATGACACGATACATGCAGATGTGACCTCTGCATTTATCGTGTCACTAGCTGACCCGCGCAACTTCGCCCGCGAGTAGATTAGCATGTTGTCAAGATAGCTTTTCATGCAAATTTCATCCCTTTTTCAACCCCTGATTTTTGAAAAAAATGCCTATGTTTGACCCCGGCTTCGACTACTTCCATGCCAAATTTCAGGAAAATCGGTCCAGCGGTTTAGCTGTGAAAGCGTAACAGACAGACTTTCGCATTTACAATATTATATAGTAAGTTTGGAAGTATGGATTGCACGAAGCTTTGTGACAATAGACGCAAGGGCGGCCCCAGGATAAAGGGAAGATTTTGTCTCATTTTCATTAGGCACATACACCACCTGTGCGAAAAACAGTTGTTTTTTATATATTTTAGGATAGAAAACAAGCAAATGGTTCTCACTGGCCCAAAAGTTTGACATTGTTTCTATTTAAATATCATAACAATCAGCCAACACTGAGTATATAGAATCTTTTTGGTGATTTCTCAATATTTAGTCAGCTTTTCTGATATGACGCCTTCTGTGTCTACACATTTAATAAAACTGTAACTGAGCCGTGTCTTTAAATTAAATATTTTTATTAAAAATTTCCATTCAAATTTAACATTTTTATATTGTTGGTCTGTTACATCACGCGAAGACAGATTTTGACTAAACTTAGCTAGACTATAATATGTACTATCTAGATTAATATGTAATATAAAACAATATTTGTAAAAAATTATATTACTCCCAAAGGAAAAACTACCGCAATCGGAGAAATATCTGTACGGCAAATCGAGAAAAGAATATATTATTTAAAAATTTTATGTAGGAACTTAGTTTTTCAGCCAGTGTTGTTATTAAAATAATGTTAGTTTCATATCTCGCAATAGAGCAATCAATAAAACACATGACAAGTGGGGAAAATTAAGCTTATTATAGTAAAATCAATAAGAGTAATTCGTACATATACAAAAATCACGTATTATGCATTTTGTATATACGAATTTTGGTATATGTAACTCATATACATCAATAAATTGTTGTACCTACAAAAGTTACAAAGACCAAATTATCTGCGACACGTAATTACTTGTTGTACACGAGTAACAGAGACCAAAATGATACAAACTGTTTAAGGTCAATGAACATCTTTTTCCCATCAAAAGCGATTAGTGATTGTACTATGACCACTATAGCAGTACTTACAGTTATGATACTATTTACTTTCATTAAGACATCCTTATTTCAAGGGAATAAAAATATTAAAATTTTATATATTGAAATTATAGTGCCATATACAAAATTCATGGATATACAGAGGGTATATAGTTACTTGTAAAAAACCGACCCATTAGGCATATAGTTAGGTCGAAGACGTTAGCAAAAAAACTAATTAAATAATTCTATTTATAAAAATAAAAACATGGAATTTCATAATGCTTGTATGTGCCCTTCAATTTCCCTAATATTTAGGGAACATTTTAAACAGAGACCAGCATGTCGAATCCACAGCCGCCGCGCATAAGTTCCCAACATTTTTGGTTGACATTATGTGATGCCATGGTTATATTTCAAATAAGTACCATTTAAGAGTAAGTGTATATTAATTACTTGCCATATATTGTTAGATATTATTAAATTCAATCTGTCACACTCCATTAAAACATACACCAATTTCACTTAAATTATGGCCTAACTGAAGTCATCAACTTGTTTCAACCATGTAGTTGACTCTCCTTAAGCCAAACTAAACATACATGTTAATTGCAAACAAGAATAATGCAATGCCATGAATTACATGCAATAAATTAAAGAAAATTAAAAAGTAAAAACATATGGGGTAACTGTAAACACAAGCACTTGATTTGTCGCAATATAAAAGTATTAAAAAATAAATTAATCAATTTATTCATACAGATCAACTAATTTTATTTAAACGGTCTTTCATGTTACATCCAAATTGTAAGACATTTAAGTATTCAATGTTGAATTATATGCAAATATATACTTTTATACGTGTTTACTGTGATTACATAGATTAAGGTTAAAAATCTTTCATAAAATATTTGAAATACATTGAATTATATAAATATGTAATTCATTTTGATTAATTTAAAATAATCAAATCGTTAAAAAGCCCAGAAAGCTAGTTGATTGAAATAATGCAAATCAATTAAAAAGACATTCAGTCAATTTTATAAAATAATTTACGTGTGTACGGCGATGGATGAACAGTAAGAAATTGGTGCATTTATAAATAAAAGGCTTATAAATTCAACAACAGAGTGAAGAAAAAACGAGAAGTGAGATATGTACTAAATTAACCATTAAAATATTGCTTTGAAAACAACAGAATTTAATTTTGTTTATCAAAACACAAAAGTCTTTCTTTCGTCTTATCTCCACGCTCTGTAGTGGGAGTGTTGTCTAAAAGGTCACATCATCTAACAAAAATGTTGAATACACCTGGTAAATACTCAACATTTTTGTTCAAACACGTCAACTATAAAATAACGGCGTGGTAATGCACCTGTTTCTTCTTGCTCTATACTTTTTGTTAATCTTATAGACACTCAGTTTCACATACATGCATGTAGAATAACACCCAGTCACCAACCATGCTAGGCAATTCATACAACTCTCCGCGAGCTATGTGCTACGATCAGAGTGCTAAGTGTGAGTTTTTCTTTTCGCATTCGATCGTGAGCGCGTTTCTAGTTTACTAGGAATTTGTATGTGATTTATTTCTCACGTTTACCACTAGGTGGCGCTGTACAAATCACATACAAATTCCTAGTAAACTCGAAACGCGCTCACGATCGAATGCGAAAAGAATAACTCACACTTAGCACTCTGATGTGAACGATGTAAACGATATTATGAGAACGACATACGGTTTTACTTTATTTTGTGAAAAGCAGAAAATCAAGAATTGGCCGATTTTTAAGAATTTTAAAAATTAGAAAGAATATTAAGATTTTGACGTTTTTTTTTTTTAACTTGAACAATTGGTGTTCTGTAATATCGCTTTGAGATTGATAAACATCACACATTACATCGCAGATTAAAACATCTTACATAAATTACGTCAAAGGTTCTTATGATAATTATAGTTAAGGCCTTTTTAATTTAATATCTTCTTGTATTTTAACTGTAACGTAATAAGTATAATTTTCTCTCGAACTCGGAACTATTTTTGACGTAAATAGTAAGATAGTAGTGAATACCACCTTTCAATCGAGTACATGCAGATTATATTGTCATAACTAAAATATAGTTGCGCCATTATAAATTTCAATTTGATTTAAAACTTATTGAGAATTCTAATAATATAGATTTACGTATCAAAAGAATCTAAAATTATACCAATTAGTACTGATCAATATTTTGACACCTTACTGCTTAGAGAAAAGAAATGTCGAGATTTTTTTTGGGTAGACCAAACTAATATTTCTGCAAAATAATTTGATTATAAGAAAATATACAGTAGCTAGGAAATTATTATGAGTAAAGGATTTTTGTGGTATTTTTTTTTAATAATATCTTAAACCATAAAGCTATTTTAAACAATTAATTTGATTAGTTTTCCTACATACGTACCAGTATCTTAGTTCATGAGTCTTTAGACTATTTTAAGTGAAGATGTCAAAGAGTAGTTTAAATTGTATGTCAGATGGCAAAAAAAAATTTAAAGCGGTCGCATATGATGTGACAACATCTGACACCTAAGTGATTATGTTGATATAATCTAATGGCCAATTCTACCACCGCGTGTGGTCATTGGTCAATTTAAATAGCGCGCGCTTCCCCAGCTTCCTGTTACATACTTCCGTTGCATTTCATGAAATCACTCTTACATATTGCAAGAAAGTGAGAGGAAAGATGTTAGTTGTTACACATCAAAAATACATTTCATTTATTTCATGCAGTTTACTTCGTCGCGTCATCACTCAAGTGTCATTTACAAAAAAATCCAAACAAACTGTTTCAAATAGCTTTATATTTAAGGTGAAACTACAAAACGAGTACCAAAAATATTTACCGAATTTTGATTTTTACTTCCATACCATGCAACTGCATTGCTTTTAATTTTAAAACTTTGATTTTGAAAATCTTACTAAAAACTGAAGCTATATTATTAAAATACTGCTGAAATTACTTGATTTTAATATTTATGACGTTAAAGTATGTTAAAATATTTTTATAAAGCATGTCCAAGTTATACACAGATTTAATTTTAGACATTAATTTTACAAAAATATTGTTTCGAAAATAGCCGTTAGGTTAGTTAGTTATAAGCATGATTGTTAGTAAGAAATAGTGAGCGCGTGTCCACAGTTACCCCGGGCGGGTGAAGGTGATGGTTAGGGTGAGGGCGGTGCTCAGCGGCGGTCCCTGGCGGCGCCGGGCATGAGCTCCTCGAGCGGGTGCGGCGTGGTCCAGGGGTTGAAGTCCCGCCCGCCCAGCTCCAGCGCCGCCACCGACGACACCAGCGACTCCACGCCATGGTGTGCCTGTACACCACCGCCTCCCACACTCTCCGCCCACCTGCAAAACAACACCACCCTCATTCTCTACTTTTCACTATCACTACATAGTACAAAACAAAGTCCCTTTCTGTCTAACCCTATGTATGTATGTATCTTTAAAATTACGCAACGGATTTCATGTGTTTTTTTTTAATAAATAGATTGAGTCTTGAGGAAGGTTTTAATATATAAACATTTCCGATATTCCCACGGTAAAAAAAAGCTAAGCGGGTGAATTCGCGGGCAGGTCGCTAGTGAGATTATAAGTACTTGCGACATCGTTTGTGCGACCAAAACTCATTACTTCTTTTTACTAGTTAGAAAAAAGTAGTACATGTAACTCCTGAATAACATAGCTTTCTAAAGGTGAAAGAATTGTTAAAAATCGGTCAAGCAGTTTTTGAATTAAATCGTAACAAACATACAAACAAAAATCAAAGAAAGGTTTGATTTTTGTTTGTATATTAAGTATAGACAGATATAAAATGGTGTTGATTTTCATCTCCATCAAAATATACAAGTTCTGGAAAAGATAATTTTAAGAGATTAGAAATCAAAATTTTTCGTTACCATGGTAAATACTGAGTCTTTCTAATGTGAGGAATGTATATAAAATAGATTTTAGAAATGTGGTACTTACATTAAAAAGTTCTATGTATGGGAATGACATTA
Organism: Apodemia mormo; assembly: GCA_036924255.1. NCBI lineage: Eukaryota > Metazoa > Arthropoda > Insecta > Lepidoptera > Riodinidae > Apodemia > Apodemia mormo. The sequence goes on along the minus strand of JAUPFN010000010.1, from coordinate 7,813,117 downwards.
ATATTGAAAACAAGTATTTGAAGTGTGGGAATTATAAAAAAGTGTAACATCATCATGCACTGCCATCAATCCACCAACTCCAGGATGTACAGTGCCTCATGTCCCAACAGACTACCCTATTGGTATGGAGTGTAATTTTCAATACATTCGCGGCCTAGATACTCCTCATCGATGTGGTGCGGATTTTATCACGCACCTCAAGTCCAGACAGGCTAGTGGGACACAAAGTGGTACTGAGTGTGTTTATCCAGTTCCTCATGGACCTGTGGGCCACTGCGACACTCACTCAGGACTCGTCGGGTTGACTTCAAACAAAAGGGTGAAGTGTATGTATAATATGTATAATTCGCCGTGTTGGTCCCGGCCTCCTTTGTAGAATAGGCCAACTGCCGTTCTGCCAGGCAAGTCGTAAAAGGCGACCGAATGGCTATCGAGTCACTACCATCGTGGCTACTAGGTGGTAGAGTTCTGCATTGTCTCGCCCGGGTCTGGTAGCACCGCCTTGCCTATTCCTGCCGCAATAGCGTCAGTGCTTGTCGCTGTCGTGTTCCGGTTTGGAGGGTAAGGTAGCCGGTAAACTTATGCATGTGGCATTAGACCTCGCCACAAGATAGCAACGCACCATTAACATCTTTGGTGTCTATAGGCGATGGTTGACTCTTTCCATCAGGAGACCCATCTGCTTGTTTGCTATTTTATGATATAAAAAAAAAATAGCTCAAACTTCGTGTCCAGTCCAATAAGAATAAGCAAGGTGATAAAATTTTGTAGTCTGTAGGTGATGGTTGACTCTTTCCATCAGGAGATCCATATTCTGCTTGTTTGCTATCTTATAATATAAAAAAAAAATCGGTCAAATGCGAGTCGGACTCGCGCACGAAGGGTTCCGTACCATCATAGCAAAAAAAAAAACAAAAAAACACGTTTATTGTATGGGGACCTTCTTACTATTTTTTATTTATTTATACATAATTTGTGAAAATTTCAGCATTCTAGTTATGCCTGGTGACAGACATGAAGACAGCGGAGGCTTAGTAATAGGGTTCCGTTTTACCTTGTAGGTACGGAACCCTAAAATTGACCTATATGGTCTCATGTAAATAATGTATACAGTGCACAGGTGCGGTGAGTGGTGACTCACTGTAAGTGGTGCGCGTGCGGCGGCGCGCGGTGCGCGGCGGCCCGCTGCGCCTCGTGTATCATGCGCAGGCGGCGCGCCTGCGACCAGCGCTCCAGCGTATACGACCCGCCCGCCGGCGCGCCCGCCACCTCCTCGCCCGCGCGCGCCAGCTCCACGCCGCGCTCCGGGCTCCACCGACCCACCTGCACGCACACCCACATATATCACATTCCCTCAATAAATTGGTGAAGTACGTGTGGGGCCACGCACTATATAGTGTTCCGAAGTTGCGGACTAGAAAAGGGCTTTTATAGTTACATAAAAGAAACATAAAAAGAACAATTTTCGCCGTGTTGGTCCCGGCCTCCTTTGCAAAATAGGCCAACTGCCATTCTGCCAGACAGGTCGTAAAAGGCGACCGATTGACTATCGAGTCACTAACATCGTGGCTACTAGGTGGTAGAGTTCTGCATTGTCTCGCCCGGGTCTGGTACCACTACCAATTCCTGCCGCAATAGCGTCAGTGCTTGTCGCTGTCGTGTTTCGGTTTGGAGGGTAAGGTTGCCGGTAAAATTATGCATGTGGCATTAGACCTCGCCACAAGATAGCAACGCACCATCAACATCTTTGATATCTATAGGCGATGGTTGACTCTTTCTATCAGGAGAACCCATCTGCTTGTTTGCTATCTTAAGATATAAAAAAAACACCACAGATTCACCGCCTATAAAAACTTGCCTCAAGTACATTTGAATAATATTACATTCAATAAAACATAATTGGCTTTTAATATTGGTTGCCAAAATGTTACAAAATGAACATGTTATTGGTTAATTATTCTGGTTAATTCAGTGGGTAATAAAGTTGCCAAAGACAAACGGAATTCATTCAAAATAAGTCAATATTCGTTTTTCCACTATAATGAATGGCAAGATGGGGTAGTGACTACAACGGAATACATTACTACATAGTATAAAACAAAGTCACACTCATTATATAGTTTGAATTTTAGTATCAAATTGTAAATTATTAGCAAACAAATTAAATAAAAAACAAAAACAAATTATTTATTTTCATGTATTGCAGAAACCCCATAAGTCAAATAACTTTTGAATGATTTTGAAGGCACTAAACAAGAAAATTCTATTTTATAGAATAAAAAACATTGCATTAGTACTTAAACTTTCCTAATGTTAATAAAGTTACTTTAGAACAATTTCATGTATCAAAACAGTTAACAGTTTTTTGCTTCTCCTGTAAAGTGAGCTGTGCTTGACTTATGGGGTTTCTGAAATATCTGATAGTAGTAGGGATTCGTTGGTTCCCGACCACCCGGGTCGTTGGGTCTGGATCCCTGTTTCTGTCCCACCTGTGTTTCTGACCCACTTGGTGGTCGGTCAAAACTAAAAACTAAAAAAAAAAAAAAAAAAAAAAAAAATTTGGTGTCAAAATAGGGGTTTCCGGGTACGCCCGATCGATTGCAAGCATCCGTTTTTTGATATCTCGCACGGTTGCAAAGTTAGCATTCCTGGCTCTCCTTCGTTATCTAATCACCTCATTATCATTAAGCTCGAACGCCCGTCACACAATCGCACTATTAAAAGCTCATTAGGACGTCTCGCATTGCGTATCACTTGCAACTAATGAATATGGAATAAAATAAATATCATCAAGCTGATTCCCGTGTCGAGAAGGCAGAGCGAGCGTCTTAACGTTCCACTGCGATTCACCTGTTCAGCGGACAAAAGCACGATTATGGCGATCATTCTATTATCATTTTAGCAGCCTGTAAGACTTTTACTTTTTTTTTCATAGTAATTTATATCATTAACATCGTGAGTACTGGCTAGTTGGTGAGTTCTGCAACGTCTCGACCGGGTTGAGTACCACCACCTTGACCCATCTTATTACATACATCATCAGTGCTAGTCGCTGTGGTGGTGCTATTATTACTGGGTCTGTGTGCTTATTAAATATATTCCAGTACTTGTATGCATGTAAAAAAGTATCTTCACGGCCATATCCCCGAAGAGGTAGACAGAGGTACAACTAATGCTCCCACGATTAGCCGAAGATACTAAGTTCCACAACGTGATAGGTGACAATCTCGACCCAGGAATCGAACCTAGGACCTCATGTGGCAAGCATCGTCACCGCACCATTATGCCGCAGAGGTGATTTGTTTGAATGTATTTATTTAGTGTTGTTGACAAACACCCATATTGCATGATGTCTGGGCTAGCAGGATCGGTCACTTCCGGTATCAAAAGCTTCACATGCTCTTAAGGTATGTGGGTGTTTCGCAATACACAAGTATGAACTTCACTAACGATTCATTGGAATGTTGTATCATAATTGCTAATGCGAATGTGATGAGCGACAAGATTTGTAACAGAACGTGTTCGCTAATGTTAATTGCTTAAAACTTCCTATATAAACCTTGGATGAAAGCACATCTACAATATATCAAATAATTATTTTAACAGAGATAGTGCTACATTATTGTAACGTGTGTGTGTGTGTGTTATTGTGTTCACGTGCTACTTCGATAATATGGATGTAAGTATCTCATTTATTGCTCTTATAATATCTTATATATTAAATATGTGTAATGAATGTAGATATAATATTTTTGTCGTTTCATATTTTTACAATATTATTCATGTATTTCACCGGAGAGGAAAGTATACTTGTATGATGAACGTACACATATTTTTTCAGATTTGGTTAGAAAATAATATTTATACCTACATGCACACACAGAAATGATGTATGTGTTAAATCTATACATATGTGTACTACATGTATACTGAACAGAAATTTTACCTAAATATATTCAGTCGTTAAGGCGTGTAAGAACTTGTAACAAATATACACGCACAAACTTTAGATTTATAACATAGTATTAGGATTTTACGTTAGCTATGTCGTAGTGTCTAATATTTGGTATTATGTCCTTTACAGAATTCCTCGAGCATCCTTGAAGAGAACACTTTAAAACATTATTATTATCCACTGTCTGACGACGACGAGTCAGATTTACAATTGACACAGCCATTGAAAATAAAAAGAACACGTAGCAGCAGCAGTTTGGACGACCTATTTGAAAAGCCAGCCAAAAAGAAGAAAAAAATGTCGTCCTGCGTTGGAAGGGCGTCTCGAGATGGTGGAATGGCATACATATCAACCAATACCGACGATGGGGCGCAAGCCACACACTTTGTAAAAATAGAAGTTTACGATCTAAAAAAACTGGCGAGGATACCCCCAACTGATCATTGGAAACATGCAACCACTCGGATTAAATATTATGCGGCAAGTCATAGGCTCAACAAAATCAATGAAGTGATCTATGATATATCTAAGGAAATAGCCGATGCACCTGACGTAAAAAAATATCACTTCAACAAAAATACTTGATATTGTTCTTTCAATGACTGATTTTTTAAGTATGCTATTGTATAAAGTTTCAATGTAATTAGAGATAATAATGTGATTGGTGATTAATTTTAGTCATCAGTTAACAATTTTAAAAGAATTTTAAAGGTCTTTAGTTAATGAAGTGGTCGTGGAAAGGTGCCATATATATAACAGCGTTGCACTAAACAAGTGCTATTATTGTATATTTTAACGCAGTTGTCGTACAACCAACTGTAAAAATGTCTTTTATAAAAAGTTTATATTTTGAATTAAGTAACGATACTTTAGTTGAGTCACTATATGATTCGTGCTACGATGCTGAACTATATGAAATATGTTGCAAAGTAGAGAAGGAACAAGCTCAATGTAAACGTAAATCTGAAGATAATTATCAAAATGGCAATCATGAAAAACATCGCCGAATCAATGAAGATGAGTTTTGTCATGGTCACCGAAATAGATCACAGCCTTTCGTTGACTCTCAATATTTAGACTCAGAACTCTACAACATGTGTGAAACTATTGAAAGGTAAACGCAATTTATTGTTATATGAAATATTATTATTTATATACCCGCTATATGCAGTTTCTAAATTATTAATAAATTTTCAGTACTTTCATCCAAGTGGGTTGTGGAGAACCAGGTGCAATACCATCTACATCTAAAGATCATACATTTCATAATATAGAGACGTCGATTCAAGAATGTACACCATCTACTGTGAAAATGATGAAGTGTACTACTTGCAACGTTAATGTAAAAAAAAGGTATTTTTCCAATCATGTTAATAGTCATTTACATAAAAATAACTTATTTAAATTGAAACACTCCTTGGAAAACGTAGATATAATTGAAACTGCATTTAAAGACCGATTACTAACATATAGGATAGGTACGAATTCTTCCAAGGATTTTACAACCCCGGAATTATATTTTTCTTCAATCAATAACAGTGTTGTGCAACTACTCTCCGAATGTATAAAACAATTTACTACATTTAAGGTTAATTTTATATTGCGGGGGAGTTTTATTCAGCAAACGAAAGATTTAAAAAATTCATTTGATTTTCAGACTTCCAACTATATTGTTTGTATGAGTACTGATGTTAATGAACTAATTACATCTGTTTATAGTATCTTAACCAATAAGATTAGTGAATTTGAAAGGAAAGATAGTGGTTGGAGCCTTCAACACCTGACCGAATTAGATTTGAATGTAGGAAAGTTTAATCCCTGTCGGGGTAGTTCTTTTATTGAGCTTCCACGTGACATACGTTCTAAAAAGGCAGTTATTAATGTGAAAAACACAGATGTTCTTTGTTTCAAATGGGCAATTCTCTCCGCTTTATATCCTGCACAAAACCATTCTGATAGAGTCACTGCTTATAGCCAACACTCTAATAAATTAAAATTTAATCAAATAGCATTCCCAGTAAAATTACGTGATATTTCAAAATTTGAAATTTTAAATAATCTAAGCATTAATGTTTTTGGTTTAGAGTACAGTAAAAAAGAAAAAAAAAATATCGTAGTTGGGCCTTTACATCATACAAAACAACGTAGACCTGTTCACGTAAATTTATTGTTATTAACACATGGCAACACTAATCATTATTGCTACATTAAAAACTTATCTCGTTTATTGTCAAAACAAGTTACTAATCGAAACAATGCAATTTTTATTTGCGATGGGTGTTTACTATTCTTTACTAAGAAAGATGCTTTAATGAATCACCAAAAAAGTGATTGTATGCAAATCCGTACGGAAATTCCATCCGTAAATGCTTTAAGGAAGGATTGGTTTGGTACATTAACACACAGCAATAAGTTAAAATTTGAAAGCTATCACAAAAAACTAAAAATTCCATTTGTAATATATGCAGATTTCGAATCATTTTTAAGGCCAATTTATAGTTGTTCGAATAATCCATGTGCATCACACACAGAAAATGTACAGAAACATGATGTATATAGCTTTGGTTATTATATTAAATGTTCATATGATGATAGCATTTCAAAATATGTATCTTATAAAGGAAATGATTGTGAGTGTGTATTTATTCAGAGTTTAATTAAAGATTTAGAAAACATTTTAGAACGTAACACTTTCCGCAAATCACCAAAACCACTATCTGAACAAAATGTAAACTTTACAACACATGATAGTAAATGTTACGTTTGTGATTTAGATTTAAATTGTGAAGATTTCACCGTGTATGATTCATATACCGGCGAATTTAAAGGTTTTGCACATACAATTTGTGGTAAGAAATATGTAACGCCTGACTTTGTACCAGTCATATTACATAACATGAGCCATTATGATGCTCACTTTATAGTCCGTGCTTTACACGTAGTTGAAGGTAACATTCAAGTAATACCGCAAAACAAAGAAAAATACATATCTTTTTCAAAAACTATAAAGATCAACAATCGTAGTATTAGTATACGATTTATAGATTCTTTAAAGTTTATGTCCAGTAGTTTAGAAAAATTATCTCAAAACCTAAATAATGAACAATTTATTGAATTACGTAAAAACTTTCCAAATAATGAGGACTTTGTACGTGTAAAGCGAAAAGGAATTTATCCGTATGAACAAATGCAATCATTTCATTCTTTAAATTTAACAACGTTACCCCCTAAAGAAAGGTTTTATAATTCAATGTCCGATTCTAATGTGTCAGATGAAGATTATAAACATGCAAAGGACGTGTGGCAACATTTTAAATGTAAAAATATGGGTGATTATTCCGATCTATATTTAAAAACAGATGTTTTATTGCTGACCGATGTATTCGAGAATTTTAGAAATGTATGTTTAACTACTTACTATTTGGATCCATGTCACTATTACACAGCACCAGGGTTAAGTTGGGATGCCATGATGAAATTAACAAAAGTGGAATTGGAGTTATTAACAGACTTTGAGATAATTTCTTTTTTAAAATCAGGTATACGAGGTGGTATTTCACAGTGTAGTAATCGCTATGCTAAAGCAAACAATCAATACATGGAAGATTATAATAAGGAACAACCTGATTCCTATCTGATATATTTGGATGCCAATAATTTATATGGGTGGGCAATGTCACAATATCTTCCAATAAATAACTTTGAATGGGTAGATGTCAACACAAAATTCGATGTTTCTGACGATTCTGATTATGGATACATAGTAGAAGTAGATTTGGAATATCCTGAAAACCTACATGATACTCACTCAGATTTACCTTTATGTCCTGAACGTATTTGCACAGACCAATCTATTCACCCCAAATTAGTAACAAATTTAAATAATAAAACAAAATACGTAATTCATTACCGAAATCTTAAACAGTGTTTGTCACTGGGCTTAATACTTAAAAAGGTTCATAGAATTTTAAAATTTAGACAAAGTCCTTGGTTAAAACAATACATAGATCTTAACACATCTCTTCGAACTTTATCAAAAAATGAGTTTGAAAAAGATTTCTATAAGTTAATGAATAATTCAATATTTGGTAAAACGATGGAAAACATAGAAAAAAGAGTTGATGTTAAGTTACTTACCCATTGGGAAAATCTTGGAAAGACCCAAGGAGCTCAATCACTTATTGCACGTCCCGAATTTCATAGTCTTTCTATATTTTCCGAAAACTTAGTAGCTGTTCAACTCAAAAAGGTAAAACTTGAATACAATAAACCAATATATCTCGGATTTTGTATACTGGATATTTCAAAAACCTTAATGTTTGATTTTCATTACACCTATATGAAAAGTAAGTTTTTAAGCCCAAAATTACTATATACTGATACAGATAGTTTAATATACCAAATATATACGAAAAACTTTTACAGTGATATTAAACCAGATTTAGAAAAATATTTCGATACTTCAGATTACCCGGAAAATAATATTTATAATTATAACCTGATAAACAAGAAAAAAATCGGGGTTTTCAAAGATGAAAATAATGGGCAAATATTTCGTGAATTTGTTGGGTTGCGATCAAAAATGTATTCAATGATAGTTGATAATAAATTAATAACTAAAGCTAAGGGTGTTAATAAGAGTGTTACTAAGAAATTAACATTCAAAGATTTTGAGTCCTGTTTAATGAATAACACAATCAAATTAGCGGAAATGTATAGATTCAGATCGATTAAGCACATAGTTTTTACTCAAAAAATTAATAAGATTTGTTTGTCTTCTAATGATACTAAAAGGTATTTAATACCTAATTCAACAGACACCCTCGCATGGGGGCATTATTCAATAAGATAATTTAAAGAAATTGTAAATATTTTTGTTTGTAATTTGTAATAAATGTAACGTAGTTTTAAGTATTTTTAATATTTGTAACTGTAGTTTTAAGAATATAAACTCCGTAGCACTTAAGTGAAATGACATACTTTGTATAGTAATAAGTTTCTTTCTATAAAATAAATAAATAAATAAAATAATTTGTGTAAAAATATGTATAGTATAAATGTGTTCTGAGCAATAAATTTATTTGTATATAAAGACTCTGTTTTATTTCTTCATATGCCATTATAAATTATTGTTTATAAAGAGGTAGACGTTTAATATAATACGGAATAAAAATGATTCACTTTATTCATCCATTCACATCGATAGTGGCTGGACCTAGTGGATGTGGAAAGTCTAACTTTGTTTCAAATTTTTTGACTTACATAAAAGATATATGTGATGTCAAGTTTGATAAAATATTATGGTGTTATGATGAAATGCAACCACTTTATAATAGAATAGATGTGACATATATCCAAGGAATACCTGATATGAATATGTTTAATGGGAAACACCCTCAATTACTCATTATCGATGATCTTATGAGAGAATCGGATGGTCGTATAGTTGATATCTTCACGAAAGGAAGCCACCACAGAAATTTAAGTGTATTTTACATAACCCAAAACTTATTCCATCAGGGCAGAGGTCAGAGAGATATTTCTCTAAATACCAGCTATCTCATATATTTCAAAAATCCTCGAGATAGGACACAAATAAAACATTTGGCCCGTCAGGTGTTTCCCGACAATCCAAAATTCGTGGAAGAATCTTACAGAGATGCTACTAATGAGCCTCATGGGTATTTGATGATAGATTTAAAACAAGCTACGAATGACGCATATCGGTTTAAGACGAAAATATTTCCCTTAAATGAACATTGTATAGTGTATGTACCGAAAAAAGGATTTAAATACGATTTGAACGATGAGATTCTTAATAGTATCCGATGAATGGTGTCGGTGAAACAGCGTCTACTGCAAAGTCCAGTAGAAAAATTTTATACACTTTTAAATCAAAATATCGCAAACTTTTAATACAATCTTACAGTGATAATGAATTAGATCTTATTTGTGAAAACCTTTATAAAATTTTTGATGGAAAACTTGCAGATGTCACTAAGTCTTCGGGTAACATTCTGCAGTGCAGTTGTTTTTTGATACCGTTTATAAACTATTTTACACCTTAAAATTTCTCAGTGTAGAGCTATGTCGAAAAGAGTGAAGACACATCAAGATTTATTAAGAGCTTTACATACACTGAAACCCAAACATCGTACAGCCTTATTAAAAGTCTGTAGCGATGAGGAAATAAACTGTATTTGTGAATGTATTTATAATGTTCTGAATGGTAAAATAATATTGAAGGAAACAGAAAAGTCTAAATTAAAGAAATATAAAAAGCTGTTGCGTTTGCTAGTGTCGAAGGGTAAACATAGGTTAAGAAAGCGAATCATTATACAGAAAGGTGGGGCTTTTCTTCCTATTATTCTTAGCACAGTATTAAGTGGATTATTGAATTACATAATAAATAAATAAAAACAAAATGGATACTACAAAGAAAATGATATTGATTGAACCAGACGCATTGGAGCGACTAAAGAAAAGAGAAAATATTTCTGATGATTCTTTGTCAAGATTAGACAAGGAAATGCAAAAAATATTAAAAAGTAAAATTGATGATCGTGAAAAATGGTCATTATACCTCCAAGAATTACAGAAATACTTACACTTAATACAAGAAGATAAAAAACCTTTAAAGTTACCTATCACAATTGAAGAAGTTAAAGACAACACAAGCGAGAAGCAGATGATTCCATTTGTAAAAGAGTTATCACCAGTTCAAGACGTACAGACACCGGAATCTCCGGATATATTACTAAAACACTACACGGCTGATTATTTGAAACGACTTATTCCTAAAACTTACAAAAAGAAAGGTAGCATTCTTTTAGATACTCTTTATAAAAATAACGATAAAATTTCCTGGAATGATGATGGTACTGTTGTGATCAACAAAGAACATTTACCTCAAAGCAATATAATAGATCTCATAAATATAACTCTCCGACCCTTAAAATATAAACCTGATGGGTGGGAAAAGTTTGCAAAAGCATTAAAAGATATTAAAGTACCACTAATATGTGTTGGTAATCCTGAAATAAATAAATTCATGAATGAATTGTATGTAGAAGATTTTCGTCTTAATACTCCTACAAAACTAAATACACCGAAATTATCTAAACCAGGAAGAAAAATAGATTGGGAAAGATGGACACCTTATTAGATATACATAGTACTTACTATGATATAGCAAATCCGGCGGGATATAGTAGTGTAAATGCATTAACTAGAGCAATGAAAGGTAAAATGAATCGAAAACAAGTTCAAGAATGGCTGCAAAAACAGGAAACTTATACTCTTCATAAACCTATAAAAAGAAAATTTCCAAGAAACAGATATATCTTATCAAACTTAAATGAACTCTGGCAAGTAGATTTAAGTGATATGAGAAAGTATAGTCAATATAATGATGGTTATAATTATATTTTGTGTGTTATTGATGTATTTAGTAAATATGCATTTGTTAGACCCTTAATTAAAAAGAATTCACAATCAATAAAAAATTGTTTTGAGAGCATATTTTGCGAGGCAAAGGCCACACCTAGTCACATACAATCGGATAAGGGAACCGAATTCGTATCAAAAGATGTAAGACAATATTTAATGAATAAGAATATTAATTATTACACAACGAATAACCCTGATATTAAGGCTAGTATAGTGGAAAGGTTTCAGAGAACTCTCAAAACGAAAATGTGGCGATACTTCACCCACAAAAATACATATAGATACATAGATATATTGCAAGAATTAGTCTATTCCTATAATTATAGTTTTCATTCGACTATAAAAATGCGCCCAGTTGATGTTAATTTTAATAATATAATGACTGTATGGCGTAATATCAACGAAGGACGATTACAGGGGAAAAAAATGGTACACAATAATCAGGATCCAAAATTAAGTATAGGCGACTACGTTAGAATTACTAAATATAAGCATATATTTAAAAAAGGCTATGAGACTAATTGGAGTGATGAAATTTTTATAGTGGCCTCGGTAAAACGTAAGCCTGTATTGATTTATACCATAAAAGATATTCTAAACGAGGGAATTGTAGGTACATTTTATGAGAATGAATTACAAAAAGTTTCTTATGACCCCACATCGTATTTTAAAATTGATAAAATAATAGGTTCACGTTATTCTGGAATCAGAAAAGAAGTGCTTGTGAAGTGGGTAGGTTATCCGAATAAATTTAATACTTGGGTTCCTATATCAAATTTAAAGAAAATATAATGGATAATAGTTTTTATTTAACGTTACTTAGTAACAGCTCCATGGGCTACTTTCCAGAAAACACAACAGCAAACTTCTTCACTAAACTACCTAAAACTATTAAGCTAGAAGGAGAATGGGTGGTCGGTCTAGTTGAATGTCACTATCCGTGTAGTATGTTAAATGTACAGGATCATGAAAATGTAGTATACATTTCTAAAAAAGTATATTTACCCGATTCAAAAACAGATTATGCTAACGTTGAATATAAATCCCATATACCAGCAACAAACTACGAAAATATTAGTAACTTCTTAAACGCATTCAATGCAAATCCTTTATTAAATGGGAAAGTAAAGTTTCAACACGATGAAATATCAAGACTTGTCGCCGTAACAAATATGACAAGTAACATTACTCGAATAACAGCTAACCCCAAATTGTCACTTCAACTTGGGTTCGAACCCAATACAAATTTTGTTAGGCAGAATATTGGTAAGTATCCAATAAACTTACATTTAGGTCTACCGTCACAACTATTTATTTACTCCGATATAGTACATCCACAGATAATAGGAGATGTAATGTCATCTTTACTGAGAATAATTCCATTAGATCCTACGAAATATATTTATGGAGCCTACAAAATTAATGTATTTTCTCCTGCACACTATCTTCCTGTTTTACGTAGGGAATTTGATGTGATAGAAATTGATATAAGAACGAGCATTGGTGAAAGAGTACCATTTCAATTTGGAACCTCATGCATTAAGCTTCATTTCAAAAAAATAAGTTCTTAATATTACATTAAATATATAAAAATGGTATGTCCCTATCATCACTATTACTCGGCACAAGCAGGATCTGGTGTAGGTATAATTTATAAAGGAACACCATATCAACGTGGACATGGCATAGGGAGTTTTCTAGGGGGTTTATTTAGGTCAGTATTTCCAATTTTAAAAAGTGGCGCAAAGGTTCTTGGAAAAGAAGCATTAAACGCTGGAGTTGGTCTTCTAAGTGATTTGGTTGGAGCTCAACCTCTTGATGAATCGATAAAAACTCGATTCCGAACCGCTACTTCTAATTTAAAAAGAAAAGCTGATGAAAAACTCGACTCCATAATGGCAGGATCCGGTTATAAAAATAAAAGGCAAAGACTTAAGTCTATCACTCACAAGAAGACATCAAAACAAAGAAGAACTCTTAAAGGAGCTCTCAAAAATAAAAAAGATATTTTTGGAAATTAAAAATGGCGTTCCTACACAATAATTCTTGTGAATGTGTGAAATCAGAATTGGATATCTTTGCTTTACCGACAACACAAACAAGTATAGAGAGTGGTCAATGGATGCAATATCGTCCGATATCATCGCTAACTGATGATGGCCCTATCGAGTTTTTAATACCTGGTGCTGGTGATGAATATATTGACTTATCACACACAATGATTAGTATCAGTGCACGAATAGAAAATATTGATTCATCAAGATTAGCTGTCGATGCCAATGTTGCACCTGTAAATAATTGGCTACACTCGCTTTTTAGTCAGTTGGATATTTATTTAAATCAGAAACTTGTTTCTCCACCAAATAACACATATGCATATCGTGCGTATATAGAAACTTTATTAAATTATGGTCCAGCAGCGAAAGCTTCCCATCTTACCTGTGGTTTATGGTATGAAGATACTCCAGGAAAGTTTACTTCGTGTGACGCAACTAACGAAGGATTTGCTAAGCGACAGCAACTATCAAAGCAGAGTTCAACTATTGAAATGATAGGTCATTTACATGGTGATATATTTAATCAAGGGAAATTTTTAGTTAATGGTATTGAAATGCGGTTAAAATTAGTTCGTTCGAAAGATTCTTTTAATCTCATATCGTCCACAGTAGAAAATAAATTCAAAGTTAATATAATAAATGCTTCGCTCATAATCCGTAAAGCAAGAATCAATCCATCAATATTACTTGCACACGAAAAAGTACTAGCAACAACCACAGCTAAGTACCCAGTTGCTAGAGCTGAAGTAAAAGTATTAACTATTCCATCTGGTGTTCAAGGGAAAGTTCTTGATAATGTATTTCTTGGGCAAATGCCTAAAAGGTGTATTATAGGATTCGTTAGCAATAAAGCATTTAATGGCAGTTTCGAAACGAATCCCTTCGATTTTAAACACAACAACCTCAATCTGCTTAGTGTATATGTAGATGGACAGCAAATACCACCGAAAACATTAACTCCCAATTTTTCCGACAATGCTTTTACCAGCGTTTATCATACATTATTCTCTGGGACCGGTATACACTTTTTAAATGAAGGTAATTCGATATCTAAAGAAGCTTTTGCAAACGGGTACTGTCTAATGGCTTTTGATATGACTCCAGACTTAAGTGCAAACTCTACAACTCATTGGAATTTAGTAAAACGTGGAAGTGTTAGAATAGAAGTACGGTTTGAAGGCACTTTGTCATCAACAGTAAATTGTATAGTATATGCAGAATTTGATAATGTTATAGAAATAAACAAAAATAGAGAGGTTATTATAGATTATAATAGCTAATCTTAATTTTAATTAATTTATGAAATAGTACTTATATATTATATTGCTAGTGTATTTACTGTCAATTTCATTCAGCATATCTTTAAAAATAGACGCTTTTAAAAATTAAATCCTATGATGGATTCTATAGAAATCCAAAAGTTTCTGGATATGGTTAATGGTAGCTTAAAGCTTAATGTTTTTGCAGCTAATCGTATACCAGTACATGTTAGCTTACCCTTTTATTCTATATCAAATTTAGATCCTGATACAAAGCCTGGTTCTCATTGGGTAGCAATATGCATTGATAAACATGGTGTTGGGGAATATTTTGATTCTTTCGGGAGAAAGCCAACTGGTTATCATGAGTCATTTTTGGTAACAAATTGTAAGAAGTGGAATTATAATAATAAAGTAATTCAAAATTGTTTTAGTTCTATGTGTGGAATTTACTGTCTAGTTTTTATATATTTCAGATATTATGGAGTATGTATGTTTAACTTCACTAATATGTTTACTACTAATACTGTTATTAATGATAAAATTGTAAATAATTTGTTTAAATACTTTTTCTGTAATAAAATATAATTGATAAAGAAATTTCGTTGTATTATTTTACCCTGTATGTCATAGGAATACAAAAAAAAACAAATGGGATAACAAAAATAAAATCTTTATTTAAGTATTCAAGTATTAATCACATTATTATCTCTAATTACATTGAAACTTTATACAATAGCATACTTAAAAAATCAGTCATTGAAAGAACAATATCAAGTATTTTTGTCGAAGTGATATTTTTTTACGTCAGGTGCATCGGCTATTTCCTTAGATATATCATAGATCACTTCATTGATTTTGTTGAGCCTATGACTTGCCGCATAATATTTAATCCGAGTGGTTGCATGTTTCCAATGATCAGTTGGGGGTATCCTCGCCAGTTTTTTTAGATCGTAAACTTCTATTTTTACAAAGTGTGTGGCTTGCGCCCCATCGTCGGTATTGGTTGATATGTATGCCATTCCACCATCTCGAGACGCCCTTCCAACGCAGGACGACATTTTTTTCTTCTTTTTGGCTGGCTTTTCAAATAGGTCGTCCAAACTGCTGCTGCTACGTGTTCTTTTTATTTTCAATGGCTGTGTCAATTGTAAATCTGACTCGTCGTCGTCAGACAGTGGATAATAATAATGTTTTAAAGTGTTCTCTTCAAGGATGCTCGAGGAATTCTGTAAAGGACATAATACCAAATATTAGACACTACGACATAGCTAACGTAAAATCCTAATACTATGTTATAAATCTAAAGTTTGTGCGTGTATATTTGTTACAAGTTCTTACACGCCTTAACGACTGAATAAAATTTCTGTTCAGTATACATGTAGTACACATATGTATAGATTTAACACATACATCATTTCTGTGTGTGCATGTAGGTATAAATATTATTTTCTAACCAAATCTGAAAAAATATGTGTACGTTCATCATACAAGTATACTTTCCTCTCCGGTGAAATACATGAATAATATTGTAAAAATATGAAACGACAAAAATATTATATCTACATTCATTACACATATTTAATATATAAGATATTATAAGAGCAATAAATGAGATACTTACATCCATATTATCGAAGTAGCACGTGAACACAATAACACACACACACACACGTTACAATAATGTAGCACTATCTCTGTTAAAATAATTATTTGATATATTGTAGATGTGCTTTCATCCAAGGTTTATATAGGAAGTTTTAAGCAATTAACATTAGCGAACACGTTCTGTTACAAATCTTGTCGCTCATCACATTCGCATTAGCAATTATGATACAACATTCCAATGAATCGTTAGTGAAGTTCATACTTGTGTATTGCGAAACACCCACATACCTTAAGAGCATGTGAAGCTTTTGATACCGGAAGTGACCGATCCTGCTAGCCCAGACATCATGCAATATGGGTGTTTGTCAACAACACTAAATAAATACATTCAAACAAATCACCTCTGCGGCATAATGGTGCGGTGACGATGCTTGCCACATGAGGTCCTAGGTTCGATTCCTGGGTCGAGATTGTCACCTATCACGTTGTGGAACTTAGTATCTTCGGCTAATCGTGGGAGCATTAGTTGTACCTCTGTCTACCTCTTCGGGGATATGGCCGTGAAGATACTTTTTTACATGCATACAAGTACTGGAATATATTTAATAAGCACACAGACCCAGTAATAATAGCACCACCACAGCGACTAGCACTGATGATGTATGTAATAAGATGGGTCAAGGTGGTGGTACTCAACCCGGTCGAGACGTTGCAGAACTCACCAACTAGCCAGTACTCACGATGTTAATGATATAAATTACTATGAAAAAAAAAAGTAAAAGTCTTACAGGCTGCTAAAATGATAATAGAATGATCGCCATAATCGTGCTTTTGTCCGCTGAACAGGTGAATCGCAGTGGAACGTTAAGACGCTCGCTCTGCCTTCTCGACACGGGAATCAGCTTGATGATATTTATTTTATTCCATATTCATTAGTTGCAAGTGATACGCAATGCGAGACGTCCTAATGAGCTTTTAATAGTGCGATTGTGTGACGGGCGTTCGAGCTTAATGATAATGAGGTGATTAGATAACGAAGGAGAGCCAGGAATGCTAACTTTGCAACCGTGCGAGATATCAAAAAACGGATGCTTGCAATCGATCGGGCGTACCCGGAAACCCCCATTTTGACACCAAATTTTTTTTTTTTTTTTTTTTTTTTTTTAGTTTTGACCGACCACCAAGTGGGTCAGAAACACAGGTGGGACAGAAACAGGGATCCAGACCCAACGACCCGGGTGGTCGGGAACCAACGAATCCCTACTACTTCTGATTGTATAAAGCTTCCAGTATGTCATTTTATTTTCCTATAATTATAATATTAAGTATTATGTAATCTGTCGTTCTAAGTATATATTTCCCGATTATTTTTATTTTGGTTGAAGGACATTAAAATATTTTAGTTCGAATTTTGCATAATTTCAATTATGTCCATGCGTTTTGTTTTTTGTATCGGACAAAAATGAAAATTTGAATTTTTTTAATTTTTTTTATTACATAAATCGAATATATTATCGAATTATGATTTTGATTCTGGGCGGCCCTTTAAAAGTAACCCTTTATAAAGAAAGCAACGGGGTATAAGGTAACCTTCTCCCTGCCGCCGTTGGCTACTAGCGGGCGCTCACCTCCCGGTACTGGCGCAGCAGGTGCGGCGACTGCGGCAGCGACCAGTCCACGGCGGGGCGCGCGCCGCAGCCCCACGCCGCCGCCGCCGCCGCCACCAGCGCCTTGCGCGCCATCGCCGCGCCGCGGTGGGACCTGACCAGTCACCAACCACCATTACACAATACACATATACACTCAATTAGTACACCACTAGGCTAGTTGACTTACTTTCATATACTGTTTAATACTTTATTGGGTACATTAATAAAAAAACTTGTAACATCGTACATTTAATAATAAATAATAATAATTCTTTATTGTACACCAAAAAGGACAAATACCAAAGAATAAAATATAATAATATGTTATACAATTTGGCGATCTTATCGCCTAAAGCGATCTCTTCCAGACAACCGATAGGTTAAGCGTTTCTTGTGAAAGAAGCAGAAACATGCAGGTTGGTGCACAAACTACATGATGTTATTTAAATTACAATTAACATGGATACATAAACATAGATAAAAAGATACATAGATACATAAACGTACATACAATTTATAATAAATATTTATATTAAAAATATCGCGTTATGAAATTTAAACTTAAATTTACCGCGAAAAGGCTTTTGGTCTGTCGTAGGACACCACGCCGCGTACCTTAGTCATACATACATATATACATACATGAAAAGGTAAATAACAATATGACGTTTTGCCACGGTATAACGTAACACTTCAAGATTTGCGAATACTGTCACGTAACTTAGTCTACTTTTGCCGACAAAATAAAAAACATTCAGATCGAATTGCGAAACCCGAGATTTGAATCTAGGACCTCGTGCGTTTATACCAAAGTCCGAAACCGCTAGACCACTAAGGCGAGAATATTGAGATGTTTTCGGGAAGTTATCACCGAAAATCGTAATTTCAGTAGAGGCTCTAGCTTTAGTGGTTATCTTGAACACGGAAGTGCCTTGACCCAAATGTTGAGCATGTAAGCCTTATGCCTGCCGGTCCTGGGTCCTGGCTATAGCAAAAAACAATTGGATTAAACCTGTACTACGAATTCCACCTACAGATGTTGCAAGGTCGCGATAGTAGTTGGCACATATTTTAGCTAACAATCTCGTAGAAAGGGAGCTATTTTGTGATGCTCAGCAAGAACACGTGGTTCATTCTTAATTCAAATCACCCCAAACAAATAGAGGGAATATATTGTACCTACCTTATTGAGGAAATCTCTTAGTAAACTAGGTCTCGTCTCTATAATTGGTACCGTATTTGAAATCGAAATAAATTATTTAGTTACCCATCCTAAGGACCTATGGTTCAAATGTCAAGTGTCACATTGTACACGATAATTATATTACAGTGCCAGTTGGAAGGAATACTGGAGCAATTACCTTGTTCTAATTGTGTAAAATTATTATTTGTAACGAGGAGAGAAATATTCAAAGGAACTAATATTTTTTAAAACCGTAATTTAAATATATAATCACGACCATATTCCCGAAGGCAAGGTAGACACAGGTGCACCACACCCATGTTATCTAATGTTCATTGCTGAACAATGGCATCTACGACCAGATTACCGACCGCAATTAAAAGACGCAGTCAGCACCGAAAAACACGAGGCAGCTGTAAATAGCAAGGCAACCTAAATCAAGAAAGACGCAAACTCAGGCTGCTCTAAATTACATAGATCTGCAACGGCCGCCATATTTACTCAATAGTAACGCACACTAACAGACTTTGACCACTGTATATGTACAACATTAACATTATTTTGTATAAATTATTAGGAAATAATTTAATAAACACTAAACAGTCTGGTAATTTCACTTCCTCGTGAGCAACTAACATATCCTTGTGGCGAAGACAAGAATAGCCCTTCATCGGCTGGTCCCTACTTTGGTCTTGCGGCAGTGAAAAGACTACACCAAATCTTTTAAACCTGACTTCCTACCACTTTCTGCAACTTATTACGATGCATAATGTATACATAGAGAAAAAAATAAACAATTTAATTAAAAAACTCTCTTATTCACACATAATCAAATAATTCATTACAACAAAATTGACAGAAATAAGAACTCTTCTATCCCAACTAATCACATCAAAATATTGATGTTGAAAGCACACATTTAAAAATTTGTTCTTACACTTCACACAGACGGGCCATATTACTCCCCCATCAATGACTTGATGGGGGATTAAAAGTCAACCTTTATAGTAGTTATAGTATATTCCACCAATGAATGCATAACTCGTCAGAGAACTCGAGCATACGGTCGGCGATTCAATCCCGAAAGGGATCGTACTCTTCCATGACCCTTCCACTGACGTCTCGTCCTCGGGTTTATTCAGGTTCAGCAAAAACTTCAGGAATAGGTCCCGATTGCGCTGGGGTGGTGATGAAAAAAGGGGTACCTACAGATGACCTCATCACCCCAGAGCCATCAGACCACACCAACTCGTAACTTCTGACGTTTGCGTTTATGCGTCATTGCGTGCGTGGCGCAGAATCTAGAGGAAATTTAACCTAAGAATATATTGAATGTTTTCTCCAGTGTGATTTATGTCAATTCAAATGAGCCAATTGTGTAAAAACCCAACTGCAAACTTTACACAAATAAGGCTTAGTTCTTATGTGTATATTTAATTGGTGAGTTGAAAAATGAGCGCATAATTTTTGCGCTCATTTTTAGAGGACGGTTTTGAGACACTGAATGTGCATCTTGGATTTTTTATATCAATGGTTACGTGGTAGAAGACTTAAACCCACTATACATAATATATACAAGTAACTAAGTTACTCCATTCTCTTGATTTAAAAACTAGAGGGGTATATCGGTATTTTAAGCAAATAACCTAACGAAATAAAAGTAAAAAACACATATTAGGCATAATCAAATATCAATTTTTATTGGTGGATGAAAATTCATAATTACACATCACATTTTTCCCGAGATGTACACATTTAAACATTAACAATAACACTGAAAATCTCGAAAACCTGAAAAGACATTAACAACCACATTGACAGACGAGGTATTTTGACGCGCGCCAATACTATAAAGTGGGCGGCTCGGTATGTTCTGAAACCGCTGGGAAACTGCTTAGTTTTTGGTTAAATAAATATAGGACTTCAGCTGAGAACTAAAATTTAGCACATTCTTTTTTGTATTTAAAACTAAACATCACCATATAAAAATCATGTGATAAATAAGAAATATTATGAACAAATTGTTTTAGAGATTTTTTAGCCTATTTTCGGAATTTTATACATATGATCGAGTGAAGTACATTCTATAATGTAATATGTTAGTACATTCCTTAGATAATATCTTCAGGTAGGTATATCGTGTAATTTTTGTAAAACCGTTATTTAACAATCAATACATAAAAATGTGATTAAGCAACCCAGTTTTTTTCGTTAGTCTCTGGTACCTCACCTTAAAAAGTAACTTCTACGATAAATTCTATATAGCTATACTCATTCATTCTTTTGTAGAGATACATTTTAAATACTGATCCCATGATAACACACAAATTAGTTTTTCGTGAAAAAATAATAACTCACAAATTTATTGTTAAAGTCATTGAAACGAGATAAAGAACTATGGATTTACATTATTAGAATTTTCAAAGTAACGCTATTTTCTGCAGTAATGCACACTGACACTGTCGTGTTCTGGTTTGAAGGGTGAGTGAGGTGAGAGAACAGATAACATGCATGCATTATATATATATATATATATATATATATATATATATATATATATATATATATATATATATATATATATATATATATATATATATATATATATATATATATATATATATGCTGTTCGTTAGTCTCACTAAAACTCGATAACGGCTGAACCAATTTGGCTATTTGGGTTTGAATTAATTGTTGAATTCCAGGGAAGGTTTAAATGGATAGAAAATATTGGAAAAAAATAAGAGTAGTTAAAAAGGCAGAACAACGTTTGCCGGGTCAGCTAGTATATAACTATATATCCATACTAATATTATAAATGCGAAAGTAACTCTGTCTGTCTGTCTGTCTGTCTGTTACGCTTTCACGGCCAAACCATTGAACCGATTTGGATAAAATTTGGTACAAATATAGTTTGAGACCCAAGAAAGGACATAGGATAGTTTTTATCCCGGAAATCCCACGGGAACGGGAACTATGCGGATTTTTATTTTAGAATTCTTTCCACGCGAACGAAGTCGCGGGCACAGCTAGTATTATTATAAATGCGAAAGTTTGGATGTTTGGATGGACGTTTGTTACTCAATCACGCAAAAAGTACTGGACGGATTTCAATGAAATTTGGCACACAGGTAGATAATGACCTGGAATAGCACATAGGCTACTTTTAATCCCGAAAAAATTAGGTAATCCCGCGGGATTTTCCAAACTCTCTTATAATGCAGCGGCCTGCATGCTAGTATTAAATAAATTTCCTGTAAACATAAAACATTTATATTTAAAAAGCTGTGACTTTTAATTCGATTTTTATTTCTGCTTTTAACGTAGTTTTTTTAAATACTAAAAATTAAATTAATGTAGTCAATTTTTGGTTACAAAATCTCGAAGTTATGTCGAAAAAAATACTTTTTTAACATTTATGGTCCAGTCCACGGCAACTCCAGAACTGACCTATCGATTTGATGCATTAGACGCAGTTTTTAAACAAAAAATAATCAGCTCTTTTGATATATATTTTGAATTCAATTGATACATTAATCTGAAAGTTATATTTAAACTGTTTCATCAAATTTTTAACTTCCCGCTACATATGCAAATAAGGAAGTTACTGATTTTGCCCCGATTTTCGAAAATCGAGTTTTCAACAGATGTCCACGTTTAGGAATCTTTTCCGATTATTTTCACGATGACGTGTGTATTTGTATATGTGTGTGTGTGTGTGTGTGTGTGTGTGTGTGTGTGTGTGTGTGTGTGTGTGTGTGTGTGTGCGTGCGTACGTACGTGCGTGCGTGCGTGCGTGCGTGAGTGTGTGCGTGCGTGAGTGCGTGCGTGCGTGCGTGCGTGCGTGTGTGCGTGTGTGCGTGTGTGTGTGTGTGTATGTGTGTGTGTGTGTGTGTGTGTGTGTGTGTGTGTGTGTGTGTGTGTGTGTGTGTGTGTGTGTGTGTGTGTGTGTGCGCGCGTCTACGTCGAATGCCGTTTCAAAAATCAAAATCGAATCTAATTTTCAAAAGTTACAGCTTTCCAAATGTTAAAATTACGTTGTTTCTATCAAACTTATTTAATATTTTTGAAATAACTTTTACGCTAATACACCGATCAACTTTAAACATCTTATTAGCTTTTCTCCTTTAAAAACTACGTCAAATACCGTCAATTGTATGAAAATCGGTCAATTTATTTGGAATTTATCAATGACGAAATTCTTTGAAAAAATATTTTTTGACAGTGCTTCGAAATTTTTCAACCTACCGATTATTTAGCTAAGGCAATAATTTAAATCTCAAAAATTGTGTTGTAACAGCTTTTCAAAAATCAATATACTGCCATTTTTAACAAAATAGATGTTTGAAGTGAAAAAAATCTATACTTATAGTTTTTACTCTTTTGAGCTTAATATACCTTTATTTAGCGGGAATTTTCAGGGATGGCCTGCAGGATCAACCGTTTACAGATACTTTTTTTGAAACTTTTTTAAATTCCTCATAATCTTTCAGCCAAAATTGGTTCAATTTTTACGAAGTCAAGTTGAGCGGGATCCAATCGAATGCCATCAACCGCGATTCGATCGGTCAAGTCGTTCAAAAGTAATGAGACGTTTAGTGTTTACATACACACATAAGTACATACCTACATACAGATCGACAGGTCCTGCGTAAGTTGTCGTAAGTTAAAAATGCGATTTTTGTTTTAGTATGAAAATGACGCCACTATTAATAAAAATGAAATTTCTATAAGAAATTGAATCTAATAGTCACTTTTATTCTTCGTGTTATTAAAATATCTATAAAAGTCGAGTCATTTTCTTAAATAAAACAAAAATCTCGAGGTCGAGATATACTGACGTAATCGTGAAAATAATCGGAAATGTTCCTAGAACCTCAAAATATTGTTACGTACTCGGATTCGTTATTGTAAGAAAACACCACTTATATTAAATCCGTGTATTTACACAGCACAACACAACGTAATACTAAAATACACTTTACACAATAGTCACTTGCTGTACTATCACTGAACTTAGAACACTACGTAATAAAACACTTCTCGCTTCGGAATAGTCACTTGATGTATCGCTCTCGATCGCTTGATAAAAACTGCCTTGTGTTTGTCAACAGCTCTGTATTTATAGGCAGGGGAAAGTCCTAGCTGGATCCAGAAAAATCTAAATGTATCGGGAAACAATGAATCACTTCTTATCGTAAACATGTTATGAGTCATAAATCCTAGTACACACTATTTTCAACCTTATGCCATATCCCACTAAGTCCATTATGGCATAGCCCAGGTTAACTATTTGTTTGTCAATAGGAGTAGCTATCTCTTTCCTTTATTTCTAGAAAGTTAGCGCGCGCGCGCTCCAATTCTACACGCTTCTAGATTATTCGTAACAATATGATCTGGTGAAAACTCAATTTTCGAAAATCAGTAACTTCCTTACCTACATACATAGCGGGAAGTTAAAACGAAATAGCCAAAATCATGTAGTAGATGCGGGCAAAGTTGCGGGCGGAAAACTAGTGATGTAACAAAAACAAGTATGTTACTTGTACTCGACGATGGCGGCGCAGGAGGCGGCGGAGCGGCGGATGCGCACCTCCTGCACCTCGTCCGTGAGCGCGTACAGCAGCCGCACGATCTCCGCCGACGCCGTGCTGGGCGGGATGCGCGAGATGAAGATGCGGCAGTTGTTGATCGACGGACACACACCTGTTGTCAATCACATACTCATATTAGAGATCGCACTCACTAGTCGAAGTTTATAACAAACGGCTATGCAATAAAGACTTCCGCCCACTCATAATATACATCATAGTGACAGTTAATATTATGTATAATATTGTGTCGTCAACGGTAGTATGTCGTCGCTGCGCCTGACAAATTCCATATGTGATATTTGTAAGGTTTTGATAAACACCAAAAAAATGTGTTATTAAATTAACAAATAGACTATTTTTTATTTAACATTGTTATTAAATAACAAATAGACTCTGTTAATTTAATAACACGTTTTCGGCTGATTCCCAAAACCTTACAAATAACATACGGAACTTGTCAAGCTAGGTAAATATTAACACTCATTGAAATGACAGTCTGACTACAGAATTTGACACAATAATGTGAAATAAATAAATATGTACAGCCCCGCGCATGCGTATCCCAAAAGATATGGATAGAGGTGCAACGCATCTACGATTATTTAACAGTATTAAGCAATCTAGCGATACTGACTTAGGCATAGTCACATATAAGGTCTTGGGTTCGAATCCTGAGTCGGACAGATCGTTCTGAATATATTGTTCAATTTTTCTGGAGGTCATAAAATACACCATAATAAATATATGGCAAATACGTGGATATATTTGCAGTCTGTCCTATCATGGAATTTACGAGTTTGGGAACGTAGTGCTATGTGAATATTTACCTAACTGCCAAGACGGTCTGATCATGTAGTTGTTAAACATCCGAATGGCGTTGGTGGCTTCAGCTTCGTTGGTGTACATTGCAAATGCGTACCTTCAAAAGAAAACACGATAAATTTCGATTTCAATTTACAAAAAGCAAATGTAAGCCGGTTGATTTTTCAGCTCATTCATGAATTTTTCACTACGTATTTTAAACTCAATTGAGTAACAAAAATCCTAAGTATAAATCTTGAGCACAGAGTTGAAGGTTAAAAATGTATTTTAATTTTTGAAAAGTTGTAGGTATATTTTGAACACCATGATCGAATTTTGATCTTTCGATTAGTATTATATAAATTTTGTGAATTCTAAAATGTCTTAGCTACAAAATAAATTGGTTGAAATATGTCGAAAAAACACCTTTATTTCAAAAATTTTCTTCAGTGAACTCCTGAACTAATCAACCGATATTGATTAGATTTCCGGCATTTGACATAGTTTTTAAGAAGACTAGATTAGATTTTCAAATCAATTGGTATATTAGTTTAGTACTGCCCCAAGGGCAGAAAACATTTTGCGAAATCAAAAACACTTTATAAAAATTAAATTGTAATACGCAGCATATGTTTTTACAGGTTACCTCTAACTAAAGAAGAACGGCGACACCTTTAATTTCTTTTATATTATAGGATAGCAGACATAGAAATGGCTCTCTTTATGGAAAGAGATTATCATCGCCTATAGACACACCAACGATTTCAGCGCGTTGCATTCCATTAAAGCGGAATCGTAATGTTCCATGCATAAGTTTACCGGCTACCTTACCCTCCAAACCGGAACAAAACCTAACAAGCAGCACAGGTATTGTTTAATAACTGGCACAATTAAGAATAGTAATAAAATTGTAAATTGTAAACCGACGCGCGCATTGATGGCTAAACAAATCGTTTTCTCTTTATTATTGCCTCATTTCGTTCGTTCTTCTGTTTCTTTCTATTATACATAAAACCGAACAACAACTAAAGCATTGCTGTAACGTACTATATAAAAAGTGTCGGCTGGACACTTTTCCCATGCAGCTTCTATCTACCAGCAAATTCGCGATTCAAAAATAAATTATAAAATTTACAACAAATTATATACTAACCCTCTATTCCATCCTGAGAAATTTATCATCAGCCGAAACTCGAACAATTCGCCCGCTTGTCGAAAAAGCGGCACCAGTGTGTCTTCGAAACAATCATGAGGGATTCTCCCTATGAACACCTGTCAACAAATAAATGCGACTAGAATATGGCAATAATCTTCTTTGCAGTAAATTATTAGCTACTAGCAGTCAATCGCGACTTCGTCCACGTGATCAAAAAATATTACTTCTGTTTGTTGAGTCGGGTAAAAATAACCAATGACACTCCAGTATAATATAGCTTCTAAACGTGAAAGGGCTATTAAAATCGATCGAGTAGTTTTTGAGCTAAATCGCTACAAACAAACAATCAAATCTTTCCTCTTTGGTGGAGGTAAAGCAATGCGACCGCAGGGCTAACCTTGGCTGATAAATATGGTGCATTCTTAAGGTGCTGATCGACGGGCGAACCTATACCGCGGTCTTAATGGTCTAGGAGTACTCGTCACAAAAACTTATGGTCAATTGCACTACATAAAACTGCGGTATTGTGATGATACACGGGCGAGCTTTACCGACGAGCCATAAGACCGCGGTATAGGGTCGTCCGTCGATCACGGACGGACGGACGGACGGACGACCCTATACCAATTTTTAAACTTCGTACCTTATCGTAATCGTGAGCGATTTTCAAAATCATAAAAAGAACAATGATATGGAATTACTTAAGCGTGTTGGATATTGATATTTTATGAGATACTCCATCGTGTCTCTGATAGCAAATGTATTCTCTGGTATAAGATAATCTGACGATATGCGTGGTGGGCGTCGCCTACCCACGACGCAAATCTTCATTGGAGAATGGAGCATGCAATACCGTTACTGCAAATATCGTTACTGTAATTTCGCGCCATTTTTCAGTACAGCAAAAGCGAAATTGTAGCTGTTAATTTCGCGGAATCAAGGAGCTGGCGACGAATTCTGGGAAGGTCCTTTTAGCAAATTGAAATTGGGAAAAAATATAATTTCGTCAATTAGCGAAACCAGGCCTGCGAGTCTAGCAGAGTTCGCGGTTTTGATTGAGTTGATTTGCTTTGATTCTGCGCAGTATTGGTGTAGGTGTTCCCCGTATTGGTCCCGGGCTCCTTTGAAGAACAGGCCAACTGCCGTTTTGCCAGGCAAGTCGTAAAAGGCGACCAATTGGTTATACGAGTCACTAACATCGTGGCTACTAGGTGGTAGAATTCTGCATTGTCTCGCCCGGGTCTTGTACCACCGCCTTACTTATTCCCGCCGCAATAGCGTCAGTGCTTGTCACTGTCGTGTTCCTGTTTAGAGCTGTAGCTGGTAAACTTATGCACGTGGCATACGACCTCGCCACAAGATAGCAACGCACCATTAACACCTTTGGTGTCTATAGGCAATGGTTGACTCTTTCCATCAAGAGACCCATCTGCTTGTTAGCTATCTTATAATAAAAAAAGTATGATATTTACAAAAAAAAACCCTAAAAAATATATTTTTGACAACTTGATTTTTATTTCATCTTTAAATTTATTTTTTATAGAAAACAAAATAAAAATACAAGACACTTTTAAATATATTTTTTATAATTTTCAAAATATATTTAAAGTTCCCAAATTAACTAAGACAATTTGTATTTTTATGCATAACTATTGAGTAATTTTGATATTAGGTAGCTGCAAATCGCCCGACGAATTGATCGGTTAACACGCAACTCCTAAACAATAAAGATTAACTCCTAACAATGTTTAACATGTTTAACGCTGTGGGGGGACACGTATGGACGACACTAAGATAGGCTTGGAAACCAAGCGAAAAACCGTAACTATGTAATCTTGTGCATATATTTTATTGAGTCGGAAATGGTTTGAAACCGTTGGTTGTTGGTTGGGGAATGGTTTGGTCAGAAATGGTGGTAAACTGTCCGAAAAGTTAGTTTGGCCGTTTATGTTTTTTTAGTGTTGATAGGGAAGCGCTTGCCCTCGATCTCGCCTGATGGTAAACTAAAATGTGGCCTAAGATGAAACGCGCTTCCCTAGAAGGAACCTGTTCACTCTCTCTTCTTGAAGATCCCCAGGATTGTACTCGTCGGCGAAGACAGACTCAGGAAGCATGTTTCAGTCCCTTGCGGTTCGAGTTAAAAATGTAGAGTCGAACCGCTTTGTGCTTCAAAATACATTGTCCCCACATAGCCTATACATAGAAACTCCTTTTTCTTTTGGCGCGGGCCGCAGGTGTCACGGTGTGAACACCGCCACCCGCGGACTCTCGCATCGCGAAGTATATACCTATATAATTATATGACGTATAGTATACGATTGCGATAACAATTATTATAATTATTAAATACTAGCTGTGCCCGCGACTTCGTTCGCGGGGAAAAAAATTCTAAAATAAAACCCGCATAGTTCCCGTTCCCGTGGGATTTCCGGGATAAGGACTATCCTATGTCCTTTCTTGGGTCTCAAACTATATTTGTACCAAATTTTATCCAAATCGGTTCAGTGGTTTGGCCGTGAAAGCGTAACAGACAGACAGACAGACAGACAGACAGACAGACAGACAGACAGAGTTACTTTCGCATTTATAATATTAGTATAGATTGTATTCAAAACTAATTTATTATCAAATTTTGACGTTTAGAGGGTCTAAAAAGCTTTTGTGGCAATTTCTATGGTGACTTCAGTATGTCTGTTAGATGTAAATACCTCATAAGTTTTGAACGCCTTAGCCCATTGAAATGGCAATCAACTGCTTCACCAAACTTACACAGTACAATTCCTAAACATTTAAATCGTTTCAGTC
Source organism: Apodemia mormo (assembly GCA_036924255.1). NCBI lineage: Eukaryota > Metazoa > Arthropoda > Insecta > Lepidoptera > Riodinidae > Apodemia > Apodemia mormo. The sequence continues at coordinate 7,783,601 of JAUPFN010000010.1, read as the reverse complement.
CAGTAAATTTTCAAAAAAAGATTTACGAAACATTTTAATTCTGGACTAATGTATTGAGAATGATGAGAAAAAAGATGAACAAAACCTTATCAGCTTTTGTTTTTAAAAGGCAGCCCGCAAATGCTGCAAACCGGATCGAAATCGGTGGATTCATTCTGTATGAATAGTCAGCAAAAAGTTTCAAAAATGTTTTTTCAGCATAACTTGGTATTTTTCAACCAATTTATTTTCTGACTAAGACAACACTTTTAAAGTTTCAAAACACTGCGTCGTCGAATGCAGTTTGAATGACCAAAACCGTTACAAAATTATTTATACACGGTTGACCCCACAGGCTATCTCTGAAACTTCGAACTAAACTGAGGTATTCTAAACCCAAAAAAGTAAAAACTATAAGCATAGATTTTATTCAGTTCAACTATCTAGAATTCATTGATTCCCAAAGTAGTCCAGGACCCCCAGGGGTCCACCGGAGAGAGTTAATTCACGGTTGGAACACGGTTAGATATAATCTTCATATATTTTTTAAAGTTTTGGGAGGATGAAATTTAGATGCAGGGAATCCACCGGAACCAGCAAAATTTTGAAAGTGGTCTATAAGAAAAAAAATCTGTAAACGGTTGAACCTGCAGGCCATCCCTGAAACTTCACGCTAAATTGAGATATTTTAAGATCAAAAGAGTAAAAACTATAAGCATAGATTTTTTCAGTTCAAACTACTATTTTGTTAAAACGGCAGTATATTGTATTTTGAAAAGCTGTATATTTTGGAAACGATGATCGATTTCGGTTTTTCGAATATCATTCAACTTAATTTTTGAGATCTAAAATATTGGATTAGCTAAATAACAAATAAATTGAAAAATGTCATTGATAAATCACAAACGAATTGACCGATTTTGATCCAATTAACGGTTTTTGACGCAGTTTTTTAAGAAGAATAGCTGATATGATTTTTAAGTCAATCGGTGTATTAGCCTGAAAGTTATTTCAAGAACGTTATGTAAATTTGCTAAAAACAACGTAATTTTAATATTTGAAAAGCTGTCACTTTTGGAAATTAGATTTAATTTTGATTTTTGAAACAATATTCGACATAGCTTTTTTAGTACTAAAATATCAAGCTTTTTTAGTACTAAAATATCAAGAGGCCCTTGGACTGTTTTAGGTTGTCAAGTTTATTATAAATAATAAAACCATATAAAGCGCCATCAGCTCAGGCCATGAACGTATATAAGAGCCCCCCTCCTAGAGAGGCTTAGGGGGTCCGCCCCACTTAAAGAAAAAATATGTTTTCGCAAAATTATAACCGTCCCGTTGGTCGAGCGGTTAGCGACCCAGCCCACACACGAACCTGAAGCTAGCAATTAAAATTAAAGGATAAATATGGCGGTGTGCCCAGGGACGTAATAAGCAAGCCCCCATATGGAACATTTAGAGATTCGAAAACAACAAATTAAATTGATTACATTGTACATAAGGCACACTAAAAGTTTTGCACTTCTAGCTAATCGGAACTATTTGTATTTCAAATGCTATATTTTTAAAACGTTGCAAACTTCTTAGTAATAAAAAAAACAATTGGCGGGAATTGATTTGTCAATTGTTTTTTTATCACACATCAAAGTTCTACGTATGCAACGAAAATGGAATTAAGTCGAAAAGATGTTAGAGCGATGATTTTTTATGATTTTAAAAGTTATCTTTCTCCGCAAGACTGCCGCTCGTCTTCAAAATGCTTTTGGGAGAGAAGCACCTTGTTTGAGCACCGTGAGGCGATGGTTTGCTGAATTTGAGAGGTCGAGTTTCTTTACATGACGAATTTCGTGAAGGGCTAAGGGCTGCCTTCAACTGCCGTCAATAAAAATAATGTGGCTACTGTTAAGCGGTTAATTGAAGAAAACCCCCGGATTACCTATGAGACAATTTGAGGAGTATTGGGGATTGGTATGAGCTAAATTCAGAAAATTTTTAGAATTAAAGTTCGGAAACTTTGTTGTCGTTGGATCCCTCATGAACTGACAGCGAAGCAGAAGCGGGCTCGCGTAGAACAGTGCTCACAGATGCTACTGAAGTACGACCACGGACATTCTAATGCTGTTTATGACATTGTCACAGAGGACGAAATGTGGATTTATTGTTTTGAACCCGAAAAAAAAGCCAATCTTGTGAATGGGTGTTTGAAAATGAGAACAGGCCAACAAAAGTGAGACAGGCGAGAAACGTTGGTAAAAAATGATCGCGTTTTTTTTTCTCAGCTACGGGTCCCATCTGTACAATTCCACTTGAAGATCAAAAGAGTGTTAATGCCGAGTTCATTCTCCTACAACATAACGCTTCTTCACACACGGCCAACAAAACAGTTATTTTTAGCTTCCGAAAAAGTACATCTCGTCACTCATTCTGCGCATAGCCCCACCTAGCACCCTGTGATTTCTGTATTTTCCCCAAAATCAAAGATTTGATGAGAGGTTTTACTTTTACCAACTCCATAGGCACCGAGGCAGCGATAGCGTTCAATCAGCACGTAGGAAACATGCCTTCAGATCTGTGGTTCTCCTTTTAAAAAATGGTTCGATCGCATGAAAAAATGTTTAAAATGTAAAGGAGATTATTTTGAAAAGCAATAAACATAATATTTTGGTTATAACATGTTGTTTTTTTTTAAGTTACGCAAAACTTATAGTGTGACCTTCGTATTTACGCATATGTCGTTCCTATTCATGCCGAGAAGAGGAAGTCAGTAGAGGCTTCTACTAGAGTCGAAGAATTGCCTAAAGCAAGATTTTTAACAGTTCGTGGATCCTCCGCGAATTTAATAAAAGTCGAAATTTTACGTACGGCGACGCTTATATTTGTAACTAGCAAAGTTTTTCAGAGAAGAGGAAGTTGGTATAGGTATCTACTTGAGTCGAGGAGGTGAATAGAGCAAGTTTATAACAGGTCGCGAATCCTTCGCGAATTTAATAGAAGTAAAAAATGTAATTATTTTCGGCGTCGCTTGTAAAATACAAGCGACGCCGAAAATAATTACATTTTTTTGTAATTGTTTTGTACAATACAACCAGCAAAATTTTTCACAGAATAGGAAGTTGTTAGAAGATTCTACTTGAGTCAAAGAGTTGCCTAGAGCAAAATTTTTATGGGTTCGCGGATTTTTCGCGAATCTACTGAAAGACGAAAATTTACTGATGTGTAAGGCGACGCATGCATTTTTAACTAGCAAAATTTTTTTTGAGTAGAAGTTGGTAGAGGCTTTTAATTGAGTCAAGGGGTTGCCTAGAGCAAGATTTTTAAAAGTTCGCGGATTTTTCGCGAATCTACTAAGTCGAAAATGTTATAAATCTTTCTTTAGGCACCTCCTAGACTCAAGTAGAAGCGTCTACAAGCTTCTTCTTATCCCAAAAATTTTGCTAGTTAAAAATACAGACGTCGCCGTAAATAAGGAAAAGTTCGAATTTTATTAAATTTGCGAAGGATTGGCGAACTGTTAGAAATGTTGTTATAGGCAACTCCTCGACTCAAGTAAAAGCTTTTAAAAAATTCCTGTTCTCTGAAAAATATTGCTACTTGAAAATACAGGCGTCACCGTGAAAAAGTAAATTTTCAACACTTAGTAGTTCGCGAAATATCCGCAAACCGTTAAAACTCTTGCTCTCCTTGACTCAAGCAGAAGCTACTAACAACTTCCTATTCTGTGAAAAATTTTGCTGGTTAAAAATACAAGCGTCGCCGAAAATAATTAAATTTTTGACTTCTCTTAAATTCGCGAAGGATTCGCGAACTGTTATAAATCTTGCGCTAGACACCTCCTCGACGCAAGTTTAAACCTCTACCGACATCCTCTTCTCTGACAAATATTGCTAGTTAAAAATACAAGCGTCACTGTAAATAAGTACATTTTAGACTTTTAGTGGATTCGCGAAAAATCCGCGAAATAAAAAATTTGCCTGCGACATATCGTCGTATGTTATTTTATTTTGTTCCATGATAGATTTGCCCAATTCACAAGAAGGGAAGTAAAAAGAAATGCGTGAATTACCGTGGCATAGTTTTATTACCAACAGCGTATAAAGTTTTATCATACGTATTATTGAGAAGACTGAAACCATACGCAGATAAAGTGCTTACTGACTATCAGTGTGGGTTCCGGCCAAATCGTAGTACGGTTGACCAAATATTTCTTCTAAAACAACTCATGGAGAAGAAATGGAAGTATGCGCGGGATATCCGTGTACTTTTTGTGGATTTCGTAAAAGCCTACGACAGCATTGACCAAAAAAGAAAAACTGATAGATGATTGAAGTTGCAACACAGGAAAGCAAAATGAAAGAGTAGACAACCAGCTAACAGACGAATTTGCGGTAGTTTCTGGACAGAAATGAAATACCTAGAAGTGTGTCGTAAATACTAGAACAGGTACAAATACTAGGTATTTTACGATACTAGGCGGCACCTGTTCCATTTTTCACAAGACTAAGTCCGTGTAGTCTTGTACTCTGTAGATAATCATATCATAAAACGCTCATCGCATACCGTTTTCTTTACTCTTATGTGAAAACGTGTTTTGCTATCTTGCTCACCCATGACAAAATGCTAACGAGATGAACCAATACGAGCTGAATACCGGTTTATACGTCATAATACGCGATACTCGATCAAATACTTCATTGAGAACAGGTAACAAAGATCGCGTCCGATATCGATCAAGTATCATAGTCTTTAAAGTATCTAGTATTTATTACTTTGGAGTATCTAGTATCATAGACTAACCTAGTATCGTGGACGTGATTCCATCATAAAGTTTTTTCAGATTACGTTTTGTTAATGGCATAAAAGGCTATTGTTAGTATTTAATCGGTGACTCTGAACTTTTTATTTTATAATTAGGTATAATAATGGTGCCTAAACGTAGCAATATCGTTTGGGAACATTTTGTAGATAAAAGGCAAAATATGGAAGAATGTAAAATATGTAAAGTGTAATTAAGTTCGGTATCGAATTATAGAAATCGTTTAGCGAAAAAACATATAACGTCGGGGTATAAAAATCAGAAAAAACGCGATACTTGGCTTAAAACCTAGTTTTATTTTTGTAAATGTCTCGCGTAAGTGTTAGAAAATATTATAATATTCAATTACTTTTAAGAACACATACGTATACTTATTGTTCATAGTATCAATTTCACAAAATAAGATCATAGTATCGTTAGGACTAGGTGGACTAGGTGAAACAGGTATTTGGGTCACGTATTTTTACAGACTAGGAATAGATGCACCTAGTCTCTGATTTACCTGGTCCGACCCATCTCTAGAAATACCAGTATTGTGACGCAGCAGTTGTCGCGACTCGCGATGTAGGTAGTTCGATATTGGCGACACACATCGCGATTGCGGGAATCTTCGCCGTAGGCTGATAGATGTAGCCGTAAGATAGGGGGGATGGACATGTTAAAAAAACATTGATGTTTTTTTCGATGCAATGTATCGGAAATTAGCATCGATGTTATATCGATGTTTTAGAAAATAAATCGACGTTTTCCATACATCGATTGTTTTTTCCATAGATATGTTTAAGGTTTTTGTGATGGTAGGTGATTTTTTTACAAATTCAGGACACTAGAGTTTCTTAAGTCACTGGCTGGCTTGATAGCCCATATGATATGTTGAGATATTCCAAAGCGAATCTAAAAGAAAACTAGATACATGGAAAAATATTTATTAAAAAACAAACATTTACTAGAAAAAAAATCGATTTATTTTCTTTATATCCCATTTTTTTTTCAACACTGCGTGAAAACAAAAGTTTACTTAACCGTTTTCCCTTCAACCGGTTTATTTGCTCAGTCAAAACTAGCCCTGCGGAAAAAGTCTTTATGAAGGGTCAGGTATACCAACAATTATTAGACACTGCAGCATTGCACATATATCTATACAGTATCTTTTGATTGCTATTCGCCATGCTAGGTTTACACATTCGCACGAATAGCGAGGCGAATGGCGAGGCGAATAGCGAGCTCACGGTTTACACATTCGTGTTGCTATTCGCCTCGTGCCTCGCCTCGCGACTCGCGCGATCAAGTACCATTTACACATTCGTACAAATAGCGTAGCGAGTGGCGAGGCGAATAGCAACACGGATGTGTAACCAGTGAGCTCGCTATTCGCCTCGTGTCTCGCCTCGCGACTCGCGCGCTTGCGTCGGGAGTGTTGTTTCGGACAATAAGTTGAACAATGTCCTTGAACGCACAGTCCTTGCATTTTCGGATCTTAACTGAGGTACGGTAAAGGTGTGCCGCGGGGAAACCCCCACCCATTGGCGGAGTTGCGTTTCTTGTTCGGACACCCGCGCCAGGGTAATATTATCTATACAGTATTCCAACTTCATACAAACGGACGAAGCGCGAGCTATGCCTTCGCGCCTCAATCTCGACATCGCGCATATATGTATAGTGTTGTAACTCGGCCGTAACTTTAAATTTCTACAGCCGCGAGGTACGTAAACATGCAATAGAGCGCCCGCCTCCATTATTTTAATTACATTAGCCTACTTTGTGTTTCCATTTAGTTTTGTGATTGTAAATATACTTTTTTTATATAAACAAATAAAATGCTTTGTGAATTGAATAGGAAGTGTTCAATTAAAATGCGTGTTGTTTTTAATTTGTAGATTTAATTACATTCGTCATACTAAATATGTACTTGAACCTATTTTTAGTAAAACAATCACGCAGTTATTGTTAAAAAATAATACACCGTCCGTTTTTCACTGCGGCACTGTCGCGACTAGAGGTCTGACTAAATAAATTTTAACTTATGGTTATAATTTTTATAATTTTCGGTACACAAATTACATGAATTGACCTAACCACAAAATAAGCAAATTATTTGGTTGTGTTATGGGTGCTAGTCTTCGACCAAAGTAACATAAATGGACGGGCCTAGCCCTTACAATCACGTCGAAAATATTCAGTCAAAACAATCGTACTTCAACTTCAACACGTAACAGTATGTACGTACATCTGTTATCAAAAAGAGATAGCTAATATAATAAGTTCGTGAGAAAAAAGGACGCAAATTTAGACGTCGCGTCGTTATTAGTCCGGCTTTGTGTCTTGTGAGACAAAGCAATTATCTTTGTTGCACTTACTACATGCGTATATGTCTGCCTCGCAATGTTAGAATAGTAGAAAAATGGCTGTTTCCAAACAATGTTTGTTAAAATTATTTACATTTATGGTCAAACAGAGTTATAAATATGTACGAAATGTGACTCCTAAACGTTTATTACGTATCTAGTAAATAACGCACTTCGAACATTCACAGAGGCCGAGTGACGACTAACACCAGGTGTGACGACTTGAGTCACTTTAGTTTTCGCTCACTTTAGTCTTCAAAATCGGCCCGCTTGGGCCCGTCCATTGTATACTATGTCGATGGTGCTAGTCAACAATACTAATACATAGAAATAAATATATAAATACTGTAACATACATAATTAACACCCAAATCCAGAAATACAAACATTTATATTCATCACACAATTGTGCAGCACAGACATATTTCATAATATTAAATGTAAATAGATATTAAAGCAGGATAAATTGTATATTTCGTTTAGTTCGTAAGTTTTTTGTAATAAATAATGTTCGTTTTCGTCTTTTATTCGCCCTAAGACCTACATACAGCTTTGTTGTACAGAAATAATAAAGCTTTATGTAATTAAGTTGTTTGCCTATAGGCATATTACGATCAAAAGGGGTTCCACGCAGTCGACAAATTACGAGTCGACTCTTGCGAGATTGTATTTATATGCGGGAACCCAGAATTACGAAAACCCCGAAAAGTGCAAAATTCTTTGTTAAAATGAATGTTTGTCAATTGTAAATAGTATGTACGATGTAAGTATAAGCCTTAGGCATATGTTTACGCACTTTTCGGGGATATAAAGATAGATAACAGGATAGTACGACCTGAAAAGGCGTACAACTCTGTAATTATAAGAATTTCCGAGGTCCTATAAGAGCATATAATGTATATAACACTCTTGTTTGTAAATAAGTTTATTTGTGATAAATCTTTGTATATAGATAAGAAATAACACATTGTAATTAGTTTTCGGTAGGTCTTAGGGCATTGTGTACTTTGTTTCGTTTATAATTGTAAAAAGATAGTACCGTTGCACTCGCTAGAGGGCCACACTAGGTAATTAGAGGTAGGAGAAGCTACCTAAGACAAAATAATTACGTTTAGATTACGAAAAGTAAGATTTTAACAAATCCCAGACATTGTGGCGCCACGCATGGCGCCATCCGTCTTTGTCGATTTACGCCGCCCGTCTGGCCGCGGGCTATAAATACCGGAGGGCGCGGCCATACAATCACTTCCGTTCCGATCAAGTTACAGTTTCGTTACGACTCAAATAAGTTTCCCAGACAAGTTCCTGGGCTTTAGTATACCATATAGGGTACCGGCTTTAGAGTAGGGCAGTGTTAGGGCAAGTACTGGCTCTCTCCCATAGAATAGGAACATTTGCAACGGTGCTAGCTTTATTGATAAATTCTATTTCGTTACAATAAAGCACCTTTGCAACGAATAGTTGTAGTCTCGATTTATTCTTCCCGGTTCCCGGCTCACGACCAAAGGCACTACGGCTGGTGGGGCGTCGAAGAAGAGGAATAGATCTACAGTCCGCTGGCTCCCCCGGCTGTAGTACACACAAATGTTTGTCCCCCAAAAGAATCAAACCCAAGCCCTCTCGATTCGTAGTTAGGTTCGCTAACCACTCGACCAACGAGGTGGTCGAATGAAAAAAATTAAAAACTTTATATCTTAATGTTTTGCCAATTTATTTACATTAACTCTTATTAATTCTCATAAATGTTTTTACATTGAAATAGGTACGATAGTGTTACAACATATACTTATAAAAACGCCAAACTATAAACATTAAACATGTTTGATGTTCCCCGGCCAGTATACAAGTTGGATGTGTCACACCGGTGTCAGAAGCAACGGTGTTGCCAACGGGTGACATTAGCGTAACGATTTGCATCGATGTTAAAAAATAACAAACACGCCCAACGCTGCTAGTCGCGACGGTCTACATGCCGAGATCGAGGCGTATAAACATTGCTCGCGCTTCGTCCGTTTGTATGAAGATGGAATACTGTATAAATAATATCACCTTGACGCCGGGGACTATAGCGTGCATGTCACACGTCCTCTATGTTCGTGTGCAAATATCAAAATGAATCGCCCACAAATGTGTGAACAGCCACTTCGCAACGGCACTCAGCGAATGTTTCGTCGAGTGACGAGGCGAATAGGGAACTCGAATGTTTAAACGCGGGATTACACATTCGTGTTGCTATTCGCCTCGCCACTCGCCTCGCTATTCGTGCGAATGTGTAACCTAGCATTAACGAATACTAATAATTTATATATCAGTCACACCAATATAAAACAGCGTATTACAAATGATTAGTGAGTCCCTTTGGAATACTTCGCGTATAGCCCCGTTTTCACTTTGATTAGTGCGAGTGCGAGTGTTTAATGCAGGTACTTAGTATTAAGCAAAAAATACATGAAGACAGCAGTTGATCAGTGCGAGTGATCAGTATTCAGCAAAGTTAAAGTGAATAGACGCTGGCTACTCTAATCACTCGCATTAATCAACGGCTGTCTTCACGTATTTTTTGCTTAATACTAAGCACCTGCATTAAACACTCTCACTCGCACTACACAAAGTGAAAACGGGGCTTATGCCTAATAACTATGGTTAAAGCCCCGTTTTCACTTTGATTAGTGCGTGTGCGAGTGTTTAATGCAGGTGCTTAGTATTAAGCAAAAAATACGTGAAGACAGCCGTTGATCAGTGCGAGTGATCAGTATTTAGCGTAGTAAAAGTGAATAGGCGCTGATTACTAATCACTGGCACTGATCAACGGCTGTCTTCACGTATTTTTTGCTTAATACTAAGTACCTGCATTAAACACTCGCACTCGCACTACACAAAGTAAAAACGAGGCTTAACGTAGATTACTACATACAAGGGCATCGGGGACTAATCGCAATTTTTTTACGACGGAGAATGCATCTCCTGAGTTTCAATACTGTCCGTAGTCAACTCTCATAATAACACACAATTTGATGGATGTGATCAGAGTACTCTTAGGAGAATAAAAATAATCACAAGTTTTAATGTTCAGTAGATACCACTCTTGCGGTTAAATTATCCATACGGCCATACCATAAAAGATCTAAGAGACATGAGCATGATGGACGTCATCAAACGCAGCACCACAATGGAGACTGGCGCGTATATAGTAATAATGCAAACAAAACAAACCATGAAATAACCTTACCTCACAGTTTCTCGAAGGTTCTGGTCCATTCCAAGCGTGGGGTGCTTTCCTGTAGATTCTTTGACCATTTATCTGTGTAAGAGTATACGATGTGTTGTTTTCTGTTAACGATAATAGCCTCGACGACAATTCATACTGATTCACTTCACTAGATGAATAATGCTTCAATGAAGGCATTTTATGTATATAGATTCAGTTAATAAATTAAAATAATTAAATATTACCAATAAACTTATGTCCCTAGAAAAAGTTTCGAGAACTTTAATTCATTTAATCTTAAAGCTGTCGAGGCACCACGATCTAGGTACCAATAAAAATGGCGCTTAAAAAACAAAATGGTAACCCAATTTGTAAAGAGTGACCTTGACATAAAAGGAAATCAATATTAATACTTTATTTTTGTAATAAGAAAAAAAATCATATCCATAATATTTTACTCCATTATTTCTAATTATATATAAAAATAAATAATCAGTATATTGTACACCAAGCAAAGAAAAATTGGCAAATATTTTATATTATCAAATCGGAAATAATAGTGAAATGTTAACATATTTTACTAGGTAATTGTTGACCTATTGTTATGACCGCATGTGGTCGTATTATTATTAATAATAAAAACTTAAATTAAAGATGAGCTCTTTTTTATTACATTAAAATAAAAAAATGGGAATTACTAAATAATAATAAATCAATTTATTTGTCGTCAGGGATAACATTTCCTGTTACGTCCGGTAGATGGTGAACAATGACTGCTGATTGGTGAAAAAAAATATGACATTCATAGAGATTTCCGTCTTCCGTCCATCAAATATTTAATTTTAGAAATTAAAAAAACCTGTTTATTTATACACTTCTACTTCATTTCTTCTTCATTATTCTAAAAAATAATTGTTTCGCCAATGCTTTTTGGTCTGGTTTTCTTTTTTTAAATTTTGCTTAGCTAGTGATGTAAGTATTTTACTTTGTCCAAGGGAGAATCGCTTTCCTACACACTGACCGAATTACCACTATTTGGTCAACTCCCCGGACAAAGTTAAATATTTAAAGCTATAAAATTACCTTCATTATCTTTAATCATTATGTGGCGCCGCTGGTCGCTACCGCTGAAGGGTCAAAGTGATGGAACCAGCGGGCCAGCTTCTTGTCAGTATGACGTCATTACTGTGGAGGTTGATGACGTCACACAAGGACAAGTAAGGGGAAAGGAAGATCTTCCCAGCCAGGCAAGGTGTACTGCCTGGGGACCGAAGTCCAATTGAGAAGCGTTGAAACTTGTATATAGTGTTACAAGATAAATAATTGTGATATCGCGATTCAGGATTTTATTTTTGAATTTCATTTTTTCCATTTGTTATTGATTTTTGTCCATTTTTTTATTATTTTTTCTTGTAGCGTTTGTGATTGTTTTGGGCCGCTACAATTATGTTTTAACTATTATTGTAACGATTACCACGCAATGATGACGTAGGCTACTCATCAAAATTCATTGGTTTGGACAGCCCGATAGGTGTTCTCTGGTGATGCGATGGTAGTATTTGTCTCGTGAGTCATAACGATTATGACTTGTTAATTGCAATAATAGTACCGACATCTTAAAGTGCTCTCCGAGACCGAATTCAGTTAAGTATCACCACCCGGTTCGCTCTACAGGGTAGGCAGAGTAAACCGAACGCCTATAGACTTTTCTGTTCACCACAATTCAGCTATGTGTCGATTGGCAAGATGAGTGGTGATCGCAATACTTCATTGACCTGATAACGATTATCGACTACGAAATCAAATCAAATAACTATAAAAATAATAACAATTCGACGAAGGTTCGTTTGGTTACACTTATATACGTCAAAACCTTAAAATTACCTATATGCTAGCTTAATTAGCAAGCTCATTTAAAAACATGTGTTGGCTAACTAATGGGAATTGGTTTTATTTCTAGAAAATCCATGAAAAATTTAGAAGTAATATTATTTTAACCCTACAATTAATGTAATTATCTTTAACTGACATATGTAAACCTAAAAGCATTCTAAAACATAATCACAAAGGTACCACTTCCACAGGTTATAAATCTAATAACGACTATCGCTCTTTTCTGGGAGCAACAGATTTACGTACATGCTCATCAGAGATATCAATTTAAAAATTTCTCTGAAAAAATTAATAAATAGGTAGGTACTTAACATGGTTTCAGAACCGGGGAACGAATCCGAATAGCTTAACCACTAAGCCACAAGTCGCGGGCAACAGTTAGTAAACGAAATAAAAATGTTATAATTTATAATTTTATTATTATAAAAAATATTTAGGGAAACGAAGATCATTGACAATCTATACATATAATAAAATCGTAGGAAAGTCAAAACTGTACATTGAATATTTTTTTAAAAGGATACTTGGACTCTACAATCCATATCGAAGCCAAAAATATAGTTTTTAGAATTTTTGTCTGTTTGTCTGTATGTATGTCCGGGGTAAACTCAAAAAGTACTGCATGGATTTACTTCAAATTTTGCATGAATATTACTAACAGGTCGGGTCAACATATAGGCTACATATTATCACGCTATCACCTATGAGGGAAGTGCTGTGCGGAGTAAATGAAGTCCGCGCGGACGAAGTCGCTGGCAACAGCTAGTGTTATATATAAATGACAAAGGTGGTTTTGGTCGTTTCGTGCCATACATATACTAGGTAGGTACATAGGTGTATTATATTCTTATTGTAATCTAGGTATGTTTCGAATCTATGGCACTATTTTTAACATCCCGTTACGTATTTAGATAAGGAAGTTACTGATTTAGGCCCGATTTTTGAAAATCGATTTTTCATCAGATCTCCACGATTGTGTGTGTGTGTGTGTAAACATCTCATAACTTTTGAACGGCTGGAGTGACCAAAACGCGCTTGATGGCATTCGATTGGATTCTCCTTAACTTAGATTTCCTGAAAATTTAAACCAAGTCGGCCCAGGAGATTTAAGAAAAATTAAAAAACCTCAAAAAAGTTTTTGGCAATACAGTATTTTTTTAACTAACTTCCAGATTAATAGAGTACGAAATCTATTCAGCTCTATTCCTCATAAAAATACGTCTAATGCATTTAAATAGCCCGAAAATAGGTTTATCCGCTTGGAAGTAATCGTTGACGAAAAATTTTGAAAAAAGTGTTTTTTCGACAAAACTTCGAGATTTTTCAAGCAATAATTTTTTGGTACTCTAAGATATTTTAGGTCTAACAAAACTATGTCGAATGCCGTTACACAAATAAAAATCGAATCTAATTTTCAAAAGTTACAGCTTCTCAAATATTAAAATTACGTTGTTATCTATACATATAATAAAATCGTAGGAAAGTCAAAACTGTACATTGAATATTTTTTTTAAAGAATACTTGGGGCGTGATCTACAATCGATATCGAAGCTAAATTTATAGTTTTTAGAATTGTGTCTGTTTGTCTGTTTGTCTGTTTATCTGTTTGTCTGTTTGTCTGTATGTATGTCCGGGGTAAAGTCAAAAAGTACTGCATGGATTTACTTCAAATTTTGCATGAATATTACTAACAGGTCGGGTCAACATATAGACTATATATTATCACGCTATCACCTACGGGGGAGGGGCAGTGCGGAGTAAACGAAGTCCGTGCGGCCGAAGTCGCTGGCAACAGCGATAGTATAATAATAAAATCGTAGGAAAGTCAAAACTGTACATTGAATATTTTTTTAAAAGAATACTTGGGCGTGATCTACAATCGATATCGAAGCCAAAAATATAGGTTGTAGAATTTTGTCTGTTTGTCTGTTTATCTGTTTGTCTGTATGTATGTCCGGGGTAAACTCAAAAAGTACTGCATGGATTTACTTCAAATTTTGCATGAATATTACTAACAGGTCGGGTCAACATATAGGCTACATATTATCACGCTATAACCTACGGGGGAGGAGCTGTGCGGAGTAAACTTAGTCCGCGCGGACGAAGTCGTGGGCAACAGCTAGTTACTTAATATTTTTGCAAATTTCAGGTTGACACCGATTGACCTAAAAATCCTATTAGCTTTTCTCCTTTTAAAACTGTGTCAAATACCGCCAATTGGATCCGCCAAAATCTCGTTTGGAAATTTCATTTTTTTTTTTATATCACAAGATAGCAAACAAGCAGATGGGTCTCCTGATGGAAAAAGTCAACCATCGCCTATAGACACCCAAGATGTTAATGGTGCGTTGCTATCTTGTGGCGAGGTCTAATGCCACATGCATAAGTTTACCGGCTACCTTACCCTCCAAACCGGAACACGACAGCGACAAGCACTGACGCTATTGCGGCAGGAATAGGCAAGGCGGTGGTACCTGACCCGGGCGAGACAATGCAGAACTCTACCACCTAGTAGCCACGATGGTAGTGACTCGATAGCCATTCGGTCGCCTTTTACGACCTGCCTGGCAGAACGGCAGTTGGCCTATTCTACAAAGGAGGCCGGGACCAACACGGCGAAAATTCTCATTCTGGAATTTTTTCAACTTATCGATTATTTAGCTAAAGCAATATTTTAGATCTCAAAAATTTAGTTGAATGCCATTCCAAAGATGAAAATCGATCATCGTTTCCAAAATATACAGCTTTTCAAAAATCAATATACATACTTACTGCCATTTTTAGAAAAATAGATGTTTGGACTGAAAAAAATCTATGCTTATAGTTTTTATTCTTTCGATCTTAAAATAGGTACCTTAATTTAGCGAAAAGTTTCAAGGCTATGGCTTGCAAAGTTAACCGTTTACAGATTTTTTTCTAGGCAAACGGACTGATAAAGATTATATAATCTCTACCAATGTGGGACTGACTTTTATAATGTTTTGGTGCATATGTATGTAAGTGTATAATAAATATAATTAACATATACATTTATAATACTCAGATACATAAATATAACTGAAAAAATTATATAAATTGATCCAAACCAAAGTAACCAAATTATTTGCTTGTGTTAGATATGGATGTTCATCAACGACACTATCTAATATATAGAACACAATTTATAAATAATGAAATATATGTAATAACTACGTAAACCAAGAATTTAACACAACTACGTTCATCAATCATCAGTCATCACAAAGACGCCTGACCCTGAAACGTATCCAGAGCACTACGTCAGGATCAGTTGTATAGTCAGGGTTGTTACCACTCGACTAAATTAGCGGTCATGAGTCAGAACCGGATCATATCAACCCGAAAAATACAAACATCTATGCTCATCACATAAATGTTTTTTTAACTTTCCGCTACGTATGTAAATAAGGAAGTTACTAATTTTGTCCCGATTTTCCAATATAGAGTTTTCATCAGATCTCCACCTTTTGAAGTTCTAGGAACCTTTTCCTAATATTTTCACGATGACGTCAGTATGTCTGTATGTCAGGTGGCCAATCTATCGACAAATCAGGGACATATCCACTCAGTGTGTGTCAATGTTTATCAGAAAATATGAAAAAGTATTTAAACGTAAAAAATGTAGCTATATAATTACCTGTTGCGGGGTTTGAACCCAGGATTTTACTATACCTATATAGATATTCGATTTAGATATCTAATTGATTATTTTATGTTGTAAGGACGTAACATATGTATATTATGATACAAGGACGTACAATAATTTCCATTTGTATCGCATAAGAAAGCCAAAAACGGTCTTCTGCCATTGCCTTACCAAAGTTGTTAATGGTGCAACACTATTCGTGTGGCAGGGTCCAGGGATGATTAAATTAGGCAATGATACCAAACTCGGATAACTCGTTGCATAGCTCTATCACATAGTTGTCATTATGACAGTTGATTCATGCTGTATTTGACGATTACGTTATTTAGCTTGCTGGCATGGTAGCTTAGAAGATATTATTAAAACTGACTATGAAGTTTTAATAATATCTTCTAAGCTACCATGCCAGCAAGCTAAATAACTTAATCGTCAAACACAGCATGAATCAACACACACAGAAGAAGAAAGTAGAATACAATTGGTGGTGAAGTTACGCATCGACAAATGGGCTACGTAATCATCAAGTACTACCTATGTAAGCAGAGATGAGAACAGTACTTCATGTGAGGCCTTAAATGCGACTTGACGTGTAATTGTGATGATCAACTAACATGAAGTAGATCTTTTTAGAACATCATATTTCTCAGACGCCAAACTAGACTTACTTTCCAAGTAACTTGAAAACTGATGGTACCATACCAAGCATTTTCACATTAGCTGAGGCAGTGAAGGATGTATCACTTGAAAGAAAGGTAAACGCAAATTATGTCTTCTCAGGGTTAAGTCAACTCCATTCATAGACTTCGGTAAAAATATCCACGACTTAATAATAAATTAACGTAATATACTCATTGAATATACCAATAAAATATAACCGAATATATACATATACATATATATATATATATATATATATATATATATATATATATATATATATATATATATATATATATATATATATATATATTATCTTCAGCACTGTCGTCTACATAGCAACGAACGAACGAAGGCTGTTAATTTGCAGTATAGTATCGGTAGGTACTTAACATTGAAACGTATACCATTAATATAATATTTATATTATTGACTAACTGCCCCGGCAAACTTTGTTCTACCTTTTTACTGCTCTTAGTTTTTTTACATTTTCTCAACCTTCCCTGGAATTCAACAATTAATTCAAAACCAAAATTAGCCGAATCGGTTCAGCCGTTCTCGAGTTTTAACGAGACTAACGAACAGCAATTGATTTTTATATATACGAAGGTGGATTGAAAAGTATTCAGCCTAACCAAGAAAATAAACACATACTAAATCAGCTATAATTTTATGTTTCTACATATTCACCATCAAGTTCGATGCACTTTTGCCATCTCCAAAAAATGATTCTTTCTTAGAGTCAACATATGCGTCTGTTTTGACTTCGTAGTTTGTTGAAAATCTTTGACCTCCCAAGTGCTTTTTAGGTTAGGGAACAAAAAGAAGTCTGACGGTGCCAGGTCAGGTGAATAAGGCGGATGCGGTAATAGTTCAAAGCCACAATTGTGGATTTCAGCCATTGATTGTACAGATGTATGAACTCGGGCGTTACTTGATGAAACAGGACATTTCTTTTGAGCATTCCTAGACGTTTTTCTTTTATTTCCTCTCGTAAACGACGTAGTAAGATACAAAAGTAATCAAGAGTTTATAGTCTTTCCCTTTCAAGATAATCAATCATAGTCACATCCTTCAAATCCCAGAATTATACTGAAGCCATTACATTATTTGCCGACAAAAGCGCCTTAGCCTTTTTGGGGGGTGGTGAACCAGGTCTTCTCCACTGTTTTGATTGTTGTTTTGTTTCTGCCGTACAGTAATAAACTCATGTTTCGACCATTATAACAAAACGATTAAAAAAATCATCTGCATCGGCTTCAAATAACTCCAAACAGTCACATGAAATAGTCAATCGCGTCCTTTTTTGTTCAGCTGAGAGCAGTCGCGAAACCCACCTCGCTGACACTTTGTGGAAACCCAATTCGTTGACTATGATATTTTTAATTCGTTCATAAGAGATACCTATAATCTCGGCTATCTCTTTAATTTTTAATCTGCGGTCTCTCATAATTAAATCAAAGACTTTTTTTATATTTTCGTCAGTAATAGACATCGAAGGCTTTCCAGATCGGGGTTCATATTTCACACTCTTTCTGCCACGCTTGAATTCTGCTACCTATTTTTTGACGAATGAATAAGACAGAGCAGAATCCTCTAATGTACTGACCATATCATCATGGATGGCTTTCGGTGATAGCCCCTTCTTATGGAGGTACTTAATGACGTCACGCTTCTCGATTTACTCCATTTGCAGAAAGTATGTCTGATTGCCTTGTTAAAACTTTATAAAATCACATCAAATTATTGCACACGTTTCAAACTCCACACAATTAACTAGGTACTCTGAACTGAATAATGTGGGTAGATTTGATTTTTAGAATTGAATGGATCTGTCTTAAGCCGAGTACTTTTCAATCCACCCTCGTAAAATATATAAGACTAGCTGTTGCCCCCGACTTCGTCCGCGCGGACTTCGTTAAACTTCGTTTACTCCGCACAGCTCCGCCCCCGTAGGTGATAGCGTGATAATATGTAGCCTATATGTTAAACCGACCTGTCAGTAATATTCATGCAAAATTTGAAGTAAATCCATGCAGTACTATTTGAGTTTACCCCGGACATACATTGACTTTCCTACGATTTTATTATATGTATAAATATACCATTGATATGTGAATGGTGCGCTACTATCCATGTGACAGGAGTGGGATGCTACATACGTGAGTTTACAGGCTACAATATCCTCCGAAACAGAATATATGGTACCATCGCCTTATCTATTCCTACCGCAATAGCGTCAGTGCTAGTCACTGTCATGTTCCAGTTTGGAGGGTAAGGTAGCCGGTTAACTTATGCATATGGCATTAGACCTCGCCACAAGATAGCAACGCACCATTAACATTTTTGGTGTCTATAGGCGATGGTTAACTCTTTCCATCAGGAGACTCATCTGCTTGTTTGCTATCTTATGATACATGGGGCACACTAAAAGTTTTGCACTTCTAGCTTGCAACCTTCTTAGTAGTAAAAAAAACAAATGGCGGGAAATGATTTGTCAATTGTTTTTTTATCACACATCAAAGTTCTACGTACGCAACGAAAATGAATTTAAGTCGAAAAAATTTTAGAGCGATGATTTTTTATGATTTTAAAATTTCTCTTTCTCCGCAAGACTGTGCCGCTCGTCATCAAAATACTTTTGGGAGAGAAACACCTTGTTTGAGCACCGTGAGGCGATAGTTTGCTGCATTTGAGAGAGGTCGAGTTTCTTTACATGACGAATTTCGTGAAGGGCGGCCTTCAACTGCCGTCAACGAAAATAATGTGGCTACTGTTAAGCGGTTAATTGAAGAAAACCCCCGGATTACATATGAGACAACTCGAGGACTATTGGGGATTGGTATGAGCTATATTCAGAAAATTTTAAACGAAGAATTGAAAATTCGGAAACTTTGTTGTCGATGAATCCCTCATGAACAGACAGCGGAGCAGAAGCGGGCTCGCATGGAATGGTGCTCACAGATGCTACTGAAGTACGACAACGGACATTCTAATGCTGTTTATGACATTGTCACAGGAGACGCAACGTGGATTTAATGTTTTGAACCCGAAAAAAAGAGCAATCTTGTGAATGGGTCTTTGAAAATGAGAACAGGCCAACAAAAGTGAGACAGACGAGAAATATAAGGGAGGGGCAGCTGGCCCCCTCTGGAATTTGTTTACCTCCCCTCCTCGGCCCAGAACTTGGGAACGCCCATGCTTGATTGATTGCGCTAAAACAAATTCAGTAGAGCAAATTATAATTAATGAACGACGTAGTTAAACGAAAAGGATCCCATAAACAATATGGTCAAAAATGAGTTAAGTGCACCAAACTGATGCTAAACATCAATTGGCCAGTAAAAACAACTGGCCAGTAAAAAACGTCTAAGCAAAAATAGTTCTCTATTGCTTTATTCAACGTCAGAACTCCATGTATAGCAAGTTAAAAAATTTAAAAATATCTATCTTCAAACTTCAATATTTCAAAACTTATTTTGTGTGGATTGGATCCTTTTCGTTTAACTACGTCCAATTTTCAGTCATCATGATTGAAAAACCTTAAGTAGTTTTTTAGTATTAAAGGAGTTAAGTATTAACATACACAATTTTATTTTTTTATTTTATTGGTCTTTAAATGTATTTATAAAATATAGGGTGACAATACATACGATATTTATAGAGATGTTAGACTGAATTTTTCCACAGTATTTTTTTATTAATAAACTAGTATCAAGATTACTCTTTAGCTGCATTCTTAAAATATATATTTTCCTAGTTTTCGGGGTCATTCTCAAAACTTGTTGCTTTGTAAAATATGCTAATTTATTTTGATCTATACGTTTTATTACTTTTGAAGTAATTCCTGTTATAGCCTCTAATTGTATGGAACTAATTTCCCATGTAGGTATACCTAAAATATAAATGAAATGGTAACACAAATTGAAAAACGTGTTTGAAAATTTAATTTAAATGTAATATTTAATGTTAATGTTAGAATAGTTTGCACTTAATTTAATGTAAAAGTAATTGAATAATAAAGTTAATATTTACAGAGAAATAATACATTAAGTCTACTAATTTCATGTGACGACCACTTGTATACTGGACCATAAGCGTCTGGATGCGTTGCAGTGTGATAAAGTGTCTGAAACAATCGGTACATAGGTGCATCATCACTTTTGTCATAAATAAAATTCTATGATAATACTTCTGATGAAAAATTTAGGTACCTAAACATCAATATTTGTTTTTTTGCATAAATTAATATAACGAACCAGAAATATTCCATTTGAACTATTGTTTTACGTATAAAACCATTAAGTTTACCTAAAAAATATTGAATTTTATTTGACCAATACAAAACCATTGTATCATTGAATAAACAAATTATCAATTAGGTAAATTATCAAACAATGGTACATAAAGAACTTTATTTTAACAAATTTTGCTTTTTTTGTATTTTAACAATTAAATGCATTCAATGCATGCATTGTAATTTTAAACGAGCCAAGCCAAAAAGTCATCTCGTCGGAATCGTCATATCGTCATGAAAGAAATTTTATGTTGATATTTAAAGAAGATAGTTCTAAAATGTTGATATTGTTGGAGACTTTGAAGTCTCCAACAATGTTTTTGTTTGATTAGGAGACCTTAAATAACTTTCTTCATTTTGTTTATAAATGTAATGACAACTCATTGTATGGATCATAAGTGAGTTTATGTATAAATATTATAAAAATAATCATTACAATTCATAAAATATTAACGTGAATGTACAACTTTGAGTTAACTTAGGCGTAAATTGAGAAGGTACGTAAAATTAATTTACATTATATATTTTGAAGTACCTGGCTCTGTTCAGCATTGCATCTTCGCAGTTTTCCAAGAACACCTATATCGAGCTCTCTAAATACAATAGGTGATATTTTTTTCAATTCGTAATATGGGAATCCACAGAGTAGGTAACCTAAATCGTTGATATAAGAACTGCGTTTAAACCAAATATTGCCGAAATATCGCCTATATGCAGCAATTAGTATTCCAAACTAGAACATTTAAATTAAATTTAAGTAGGTGTGAATATTCTAATTTACGTTTAAAATCTATACTACATATATATAACATTTATCATTCTAAAAAATCTTTAAAATTTGCGACGTTTATCCGTGCGTTCATTTTTTTGTCTTTTGTCATAAATGGTCATTTTATTAAAAAAAAAAAAAGTATCTTCACGCCCATATCCCCGAAGGGGTAGGCAGAGGTACAACAAGTGCACCCACGATTATCCGAAGATACTCTGGCCCACAAATGTGATAGGTGGTAAGCCTATCGCCAACCGAGCACTTTCCAATCCCGGACAACTTTGTGTTTCTCAGAAAACTGAAAAAACACTATTTTTTTAAAGTGCCCGACCCGGGAATCGAACCCGGGAACGCCAACGCTGGACCACTAGACCATAGATGCAATGATTTATTTTATGACTCACTAATATCAGTTTTTCTATTTTTAGGGTTCCGAAATAAACTAGGAACCCTCATAATTTTGGTATTTCCGCCTGTCCGCAGTCTAGCTTAGAGATCTTTATTACTAGAAAGCTGTAATTTGGTACGAATATAAATATTAGTCACAGCAACAAAGCGGTGACACAAAATCTTAAAAAGTATTTTTATGGTCTTTTTAAGGCTCCTCTACATGAAAAGTGGGGATGTTAATATTTTTTTATCACTTACCGCATAGTTTGGAATATTGTTGAAGTTTTTAAAAATATTATAGGTTTGCAAATATTTTGTAAAATATTAGGCTTTAAAGTGCTAATTTTTGTTAGAGTCAAGACTCAAGTTTTTGAGTAGGAAAATAATCGACCAAATTATAAAATTTACTTAGTAAAGTTTGTATAGACTGTGAACCTGTGGTGTGAATTGTCGTTAAAAAAAGGTTAAATGTTCATAAAATAAAACAATTAAAGCCCTCTTCTTAGTCCGCGTTGTTGTGATGGGCAATTTCGGAACCCTACATTGCGCGTGGCTCGACACGAACTTGACCAATTCATTTACAATATGTATACTCTGTATCAGTTAACAACTTATTAACCATTGTATTTATGCTACATATCATTTTTTATTTATTTATATTATTTACTATTAAACCACGTTAAAAATATACTTAAACTAATTAAAAGTTTTATAATTTGCAATTAATAAAACAAAGTCAATAAATTACCTTTCGATTGCTTATATCTACATATTGATTGGCAAAATAATTATGAACTGATGGATTCCCAAAGTTTATGTAGTACAAATCTTCTTCAGGTATAACATTCAAAAGATTACCAAAAGCTAGAAGTTCTCTACCTTGCAAAAAAGCAGCCGTCTTGCCATCTATGAGATAAAAATAATTATTTTTATGACCGCCCCGTTGGTCGAGTGGTTAGCAACCCTGATTACGCATCGACGGGGCTCGGGTTCGATCCCCGACGGGGACAAGCATTAATTGTGTGATGAGCATAAATGTTTGTATTTCTGGGTTTGGGTGTTTATTAAATATATTCCAGTATTTACATATGTATTTCTATGTATTTGTATCGTTGACTAACACCCATAACACAAGCAAATAATTTGCTTACTTAGGGGTTAGATCAGTAAGTGTAATTTGACCCGTGAATATATTATTATTATATTATGAATAACCAATGTACAAAATAAATTAGGAACTTCCCAGCTTGATGTCAATAGGTTAATCATGCTAAACAATGTGTTTTAATATTAATTAAACTCGGATTAGAGTCAGTGTCAACAAAACTTAGGGCTCTTATATAAGTTCTGTTTTATTTATACTATTTCTGTCCATAAAGCATCCAAGAATCATAAAATCAGGTATCCAACCACACGTTAGTCTAATAGGCCAAATTGAAACATAATTTTAATAAGAAAAAAATTTAAACTGTTGAAACTGCACGCCATCCCTGAAACTTCCCGCTAAATTAAGGTATTTTAAGCTCAAAAGATTAAAAACTATGAGCATAGATTTTTTCACTTCAAACATCTATTATTTTCTTAAAAATGGCAGTATGAAGATTTTTGAAAAGCTGTATATTTTGGAAAAGATGATCGAGTTTGATCTTTCGAATGGCATTCAACTCAATTTTGAGATCTAAAGTATTGTTTTAGCTAAATAATCAAAATGTTGAAAAATTTCGAAGCAATGTCGAAAAAACACTTTTTCAAAATTTTTCGTCAACGATTACGCCAAACCTTATAAACCGATTTTTTAGGAATAGAGCTGATTAGTTTTTGTACTCAATTGATACCTTAATCTGGAAGTTATACTGAAAAGATACTATTTACTTGTACTGTATACCTGTACTATTTCACAACTAGCTAGTTAGTTATGAAATAGTACAAGTGTTTTACAAAATCAATATGATGCAGTTTCACCAAATTAGTGCCGACGATGGAAAGTATAAATTATATTAAGTTGCTAAAATGATCAATTATACTCAAAATAATTATCAGCTTTAGTTGAAAAAGCAAAGACACGACATTTCTTCAATGACAATCTATTAACGTGTTTGAGTAACGAGTCAAATTTATTAACGACGATCTAGTTTGCATAATTTTTCCTTAAAATAAACATGAAAATATCGTAACTAAAGAAATGCACTTAGTTGTTTCGTTAATATGAGACAAAATAATATTATCTATAATTTGTAATCACACAAAAATGCAAGTAGCTTCTAGGTAATTATTTTATTGTTCTTTAAGTAAATTTACTTAGCTTTTATATAACACTATGAACCTTCAAACTATATGTATAATTTCTCACCAGTAACTACATCCCAAGCTAATATAGCTCTAGTAATGGGAATATTATGTTTGTGAGTATTCACTAATATATGGAGAATAGTTTCAGTGTCCAATCGGAGAAAGGAATTGGGTGGCCCAAAAAATATAATATTCATTGAGTGTTCCATTATCAATCGATTGTCTATTTCTTCATAAAAATCTTCATATAAAGCTTCATCTAAAATAAGTTGTGTAAAAATATTTTGTGTGCATTATGGTAATAAATATTCTCCCAACAAAAGAACATAACTAAGAAATAAAACAAGCATTACGATAAAAAATTTAAAAACTACCGACACATTCCTTTATGATAATATCACCTCCCTTTCTCATTTGCAACATTTGTAGTACAAAACATGAAAAGACCCGATGATCTTCAACTAGGAATCTACATCCTCAGGTCCAAGGCCGAGTCCCGCCTTCGGTTCAAGGGGTGGGGGGTCACATATTTGAGGTTCAGTCAAGTAGGCTCTAATCCTTATAAATCCATAACTAGACTCCTGCCCAGGGGGTCATGACCCGTGCCTAGGACCATGACTCCCTCCCTGGATCCACCCTCGCTCAGGTCATTTACAATGTCATTGAAATAACAAAATACCAAATCTCGTATCGATCAGGCCTAGGCTGTAACGGTTCCTTAATTCCTTTCATCGAAAAGAAAAAACTGATCACCTTAAAATGGCCGAACCGATTTTGTTAAAACATGTCTAACCGCTATAACCACCGCTATAAAACTAGCTTTCAAATAAAAAAATCGCTTCCAAATTGGTGCACCCGATTAAGTGCTACTGTGCCTCACTACTGTGGGTGGCGGCAGACCACACAAAATTACATGGTGTTAGGTGCAAAATGCGTAGTCGTTCATATGAACAAATGTATGTAAATTTCTAACGCTATGTTTGAGTCCAGATTTTCAACTACCTCCAGAATTCAAAATTCAATACAATCAATTGAGCGATTTATTCGTGAAGGGGCAAAAGACAGACAGACAGATTATCGCATTTATAATATTATACTTAGTATGAAAGTATGGATTTATGATTTTTTGTCGTACTTATTTTACTTTTAGAGTTCTGCATCGGCTCGACCGGGTCTGGTACCACCGCCTTGCCTATTCCTGCCGCAATAGCGTCAGTGCTGGTCACTGTCGTGTTCCGGTTTGGAGGGTAAGGTAGCCGGTAAACTTATGCATCTGGCATTAGACCTCGCCACAAGATAGCAACGCACCATTAACATCTTTGGTGTCTATAGGCGATGATTGACTCTTTCCGTCAGGAGACCCATCTGCTTGTTTGCTATCTTATGATATAAAAAAAAAACTTAAAATTAAACAGTAGTTAGAACAATTAAAATAAAATGGCGAATCTTACTTTCGATCTTTAGAGATGTTTGGTAGAAATTTATCAAAAATACTAGGTACCATCGGAGCGGAGAAGGTTGGTTTTGTTCCAGGTTAATTGCTTAACTTTTACGACTTAATAGATAACATTTAGGCTACTTATGCCACTAAAATTTAATATAAGTGTCCGTTAGTGTATAACAAACCTCTTTCTGTAACTGCGATCATAGAATTTTTTTCATCTTCATAAAGTATTTCGAGTTCTTCTATAGATTTAGTGTGATAACCCCCAGTCATTACGCTAAAAACGTTAAAAAAACTTTATAAAAGATCCTCTTTCTCTTTCATGACTGCGGCGACGAAGCCTTCATCAAAAGAACGTCAGTATCATTCCAATTGTATTGTATTATGTAATTAAAAAAATAATGCAAACGCTTGTATATACTTTTCGAACGTTTAAAAAAAAACATCGCGCACCTTGAAAAATGTGCATATATTTTAAATAGCTGCACAAATTTTTCTGAATCAAAGGCAAATTAAAAACGTCTCACAGCCGTCTTAAGCTATTTCAGCTCCATTATGTATTAAAAATCTTTCGGACATATAGACCAGCTCATCTTTTTATATAAAAATACACACAAAAAGCGCATCATACAGATCTTTAGCGTTGTACACAAAGTAAACCAAACGTCATTACACCACAATTCACTGATTCGTCAACTATTAAAATGGATGGTGATCCCATCACCATCATGAATGTAGACATAAATGGGTATATTGAATGTTGTCATAAATGTTGGTTAATGTTTTAAGCAAAAAACAAAATAAACAAGTATAAGTTATCCTCAAAATTAATGAAGTAATGGTTACCCTCTTCTATTTTGATAGAGGAAAAATTACGTGTGAATTTATTGAACCGAAAACACATGAGTCTTATAGGTACCTATTACACACGTGTCACGTCTATGTTTTATAAAAAAAAAAGAGGGAAGGAGAGGAATAGAAAGAGTAGGATCAGAGATAGATAGATAGATTCGGTTCGTATTACTCAGTAGCAAGGGCGAAACCAGCCATAAGTAAAGAGGAGCTAGTCAGAATGGCAATGCTTACCTCTTAACTCTTCATCAAGAGAAGGAGAACCAACTGCTTGTTTGCTATCCAATGAAATTAATAACCGGCGAAGTGCGTGCCGGCCTAAGCTTAATGTAAAGTTCCGTAGATGCCCATCACAATAATACAGACTAAGACGAGGGAGCTTTTTTATTGTTTCATTTTATGAAAACTTAACCTATTTATTGCCAAGAACGGATATGTCCGCACTGTAGATTCACTGCCTGTTAACTTTCCTTAGTATCTATACATATAATAAAATCGTAGTCAAGTCAAAACTGTAAATTGAATATTTTTTTAAAAAAATACTTGGGGCGCGATCTACAATCGATATCGAAGCCAAAAATATAGTTTTTAGAATTTTTGTCTGTTTGTCTGTATTTATGTCCGGGGTAAGTACTGCATAAATATTACTAACAGGTCGATACTAGTCATGAGCATACCCAGGTTCTGGGCCGGGAGGGGGGGCAACCGTAACATTTTAAGGCTATATTTTTATCTTATTATCTACAACAGTATATAGTTAGTAGAGGTAAACAAATTCCAGGGGGGGGCAGCTGCCCCTCTTGACATGACAAAACTTTTAAAAGTTTCTGGTTGATTTCGGAACACTAAAAACTTAGAATGTCAGAAAGCCACACTTACTATGAACCTTCTTCTTACTATTATTCTACTTACTATGAAGCTTCAATTTGATTAAAACAATTTCTAAATTAAAAAGAAAATTTATTTTAATTTTAACAGATTTTTGATAAAATATGTTCGTAGTTCAGCAATATAGTTATTTCGTCAATTTGTAAAACTCGAACGATCGCCCAAAAGTGTCACTACCATCGTGACTATTTTCCCCGTGTTGGTCCCGGGCTCCTTTGAAGAATAGGCCAAATGCCGTTCTGCTAGGCAGGCCGTAAAAGACGACCGATTGGCTATGCGAGTCACTACCATCGTGGCTACTAGATGGTAGAGTTCTGCATTGTTTCGCCCGGGTCTGGTACCACCGCCTTACCTATTACTGTCGCAATAGCGACAGTGCTTGACACTGTCGTGTTCCGGTTTGGAGGGTGAGGTTGCAACTCACAGAAAAACTTATGCATGTAGACCTATCCACAAGATAGTATTGCACCATTAACACCTTTGGGGTATATAGGCGATGGTAATTGACTCTTTCCATCAGGAGACCCATCTGCTTGTTTGCTATCTTCATAGAGTATACAATACTTGGCTATATTATAATATAAAAAAGACTACTATATGAAAAACTACATCGATATCACGACTACACGCCGGCGAAACGAAACTAATAATAATATATGATAAATGCGGAAATCTTCATGTCTGTCTGTAACGTCTTAACGACTAAACCACTTAACTGGTTTTGATTAAATTTAACAAGGAGATAGCTGAGGACCCGGGGTCAAACATAGGCTATTTTTTAAAAAATCAACTTCTAAGGGATTGAAACATTGGATGAAAGTCCAAAGAAAAATATCTTGGTAACATGTTTATCTAATTGTGGGCGAAGCTCCGACAGTCGGCTAGTGTAAAGTAATATGATGAAGTAGTATTTAGTGATTTCATACTACTTACAATTGAAATATGTCGAATTGGAAAAACATACTCAACAATATGATTATCATGATTGTCAAAATATTTTTGTACTTATAGTCTTATGTAAATCAGTGGAGCTATGCAGTTCATATTATATTTTTTTCAATTCCATAAACAGCAGTGACCTAAACCGTAACCCAGGATAGAGCGGGATTATTTTCAGCCCAGTTTTTTATCATATAAATTGTTTTCTGGGCTACAAACAACGCTAGTATCACAGAATACTGGAGACTAACAGAAGACAATGTTACATACAAGTAATATTCGAGCTACACACACATAGACACCTTTCACGGACGCGATATCGCGGACTGGTGCGGAACAAACTGTACCGAACCATTCCGAGATATCGCGTCCGTGAAAGGTGTGCGTTGCTTGAATATTACTTATATGTACATTGACTGCTGTAGTTTTCAGTATGCTGTGCTAGTATGCCCACCCGCCGCGTCGCCGCCGCCTAACGCCAGCACCAGCCACCAACCAGCCACTACCGCGCGGCCACGCGCTTCTGAAAAAGGGCTATAATATTTATATAACTCTTGAATTTATTTTTTACATTTGGAATTTTGGTACCCCGAGGGCGATCACTACTCTCTATCCCTACGCCTACTACTATTACTACGCAGAGTGTATATTTAGGTGAAGTAACAGTAGCTTTTATTTTGAAACCATCTTACTAGTGTGTTTTACAGAGTCGCCGAACTTTTGAGATAAATACTAGTGATGCCACGAATAGTGATTTTGCCAAACACCGAATACCGATATCCGGCCTGGGCCTTGGCCGAACACCGGATATTTTGCCGCCGAATATTCGGCGACGTATTGGTTTCATTAGCAAGTTGATTAACGATTGAGAAGTCACGACACGTATTATTATTTGTTTATTACAGATTGTATAACTAATAATTTTGTTGTAATATTTTATTGCTAAAAATATTGTTTTTTTGCTTGTCCAAAGAAGTAATCCTCGTCGAGGAATGCTGAAAATAAAGTTTCCATTCGCAACAACTTGCTTCTGATCAATTTTAAGTATTAATTGTTATGTTTCTTGGTAAAATATATTTGAGTAATATATGTGTTTTCTTTTCATGATTAGGTATTCGGTATTTGACTGAATAGTTTCCATTATTGAGCCGAATACCGAGACCAAAGAAAGTCACTGGTTAGGCCGAGTACCGAATAGTTACAAAATATTCGTAGCATCTAGCATACAGACCCGACTGTAGTGGCTTTCAAAACATAGTAGAAAGGAACCACACTATTAAAATTGCTATTTCTCCTAAACTTTACAATAAATGGAGTACATATTCTGTAGAGTTAATTTGTTATGAATGAAAACATTATTTTCAGATTTTATCGACAAGGATTATTGTTTGGACAAGAAGATAGACAGTATCTTTAGCAATACAATACGATATTATTAGTTTCTCAATCTGTAATAAACAAATAATGCGTGTCGTGACTTATCAATCGCTAATGAAACAAATACGGCGCTAAATATGTGATGGCCGAATATTTGGTATTCGGCTAAGGGCCTAGCCGGATATTCGGAATTCGACAAAATCACTATTCTCTAGTCTGTATCTCAAAAATTCGGCGACCCTGTAAAACACATTAGTAAGGTCATTTCAAAATAGTAGATATTGCATATTTACCTAAATGTACACTCTATGTAGTGCGATGGTAGAGGTAGGGAGAAAGAGGAGTGCTCGACCTCGTGGTGCCAAAATGCCAAATTTAAAAAATAATTCCAAGAGATATGAATATACAATCCTCATTTTAAAAATATGTCAGTACGAAATTCAGTACATCTTATTTATTTTCACATCGTGAATTCCCTGTTTTTGTAGTGGGTTAGCAACTTATATAAAACATCGTTTCCGAAAGAAAAAGCCTAAAATTAGATTGTTAATCAAAAATTGTAGCCGTAAAAACTGCATTTCACGAGTATGGCACTAAGAAATGTGTCCACTTTACGTGTAGGCCTAAGTTTCCCTTGAGTTATATTAATAATTAGCAAGCATTTGTAAAAAAATAGGTTATTTTTAATTTTAAAGTGTTATAATTCCGACATTTTTAGAGTGGAGGACTCAACAAAAAACCTTCAAATGTGTAGGACCATAGGACAAAACTTTTTCGTGTTTCTCGTAAAGTAATCAAACCATAAACTATTTGTTATTAACCAATATTTTTCCTTCACCAAATTTACGTGTTTGAAACCCCCGAAATAATGAAAGTTCTCAGACGTAACTTTCATTATTTCGGGGGTTTCAAACACGTAAATTTGGTGAAGGAAAAATATTTTTTGAAAAGAGAAAAGATGGTTGTCTCCACGGCGTCTCATCCAAATGAAGCTGTTCACAAAAATTCAGCTTGTTTGGTACCAAAATAATTAGGCACCAAACTATAATGAAAAAAATTGGTTGTTAATAATTAATCAATTTTAAAACCCCATAATTCCGATTCGATATCTTTAGAGTGGAGGGCTCTTCAGAAAAGAAGAGAGAAACTTTCAGAGATAAACTTTTTTCGGGTTTTTCGTAAATTAATCAAGCGATTAAAGTAAAAAACCTCATTGTTATTGACCACCCTTGTGGAAAAATTTCTCGGATAAAAGTAGGTAAATAACTTACAAAGTGAAAGTAACAGTTTATGAATGTTTATTTTTATTTAAAAAGTCGAAAAAAGTCTTACAAAGTCGGAAAAACTCGGAGTAATTCCAAAATTTCGGACTCTTCCAGAAGAGTTATTCAGTGTTAATAAATCTTGCAACGTTTATGGGTACTAAAAGAAATATATTAAAAGTTATTAATACTACGAAAGTGTAATAAAGGGGAAAAAAATATAACTAATACTTCCCCGGTTTTCCGTTTAAGAATTTGAAACTTTCTTCTTTGTTTAAAAAAAGGTTACCGTTACTGTCGATCAATATTATAAACTTTGTTTCTTCAATTTTTGATAATTATTATTAAAATCTATTATATCACAACGTTATTTGCCAATTTTTATTTTATTGTACTTTTATTACATAAATATATTTATAAATTAAGTAAAAATTAAAACAGCTGATCTAATTAGCTTTTGACAGGTTGAGTCAGTGTTGCCAGAGAAAAAGTCAATCTTTCGTCCTTAAAGCCTCCTCTACACTACTCCTATGTCCGGGGTAAACTCAAAAAGTACTACATGGATTTATTTCAAATTTTGCATGACTATTACTAACAGGTCGGGTCAACATATAGGCTACATATTATCAAGCTGTCACCTACGGGGGAGGTGCTGTGCGGAGTAAACGAAGTCCGCGCGGACGAAGTCTTGGGCAACAGCCAGTATAATTATGGCGAGCGAAGCGAGCCCTACACTAGGCGACTTTCTATGCACTTTTGTGGTACATTTTCCTGAAAAAGTATCCCACTTTAAGGTTTGGGCTTTGACGTGGTGGTTTAAATTCATGTCTAGATATATTATCTACCATTAAAATGCTATTTCATAAACATTAAAAAAATAGAAAATACATTTTGTAATAGAATTTTATTACTGCTAACGCCATCTATTATAAAAATAAATAAATAATAATAATAAATAAATATTCACGGGACAAACTACACTTACTGATCTAACCCCAAAGTAAGCAAATATTTGCTTGTGTTATGGGTGTTAGTCAACGATACTAATACATAGAAATACATAATATATAAATACCAGAATATATATAATAAACACCTAAACCCAGAAATACAAACATTTACGCTCATCACACAAATGCTTGTCCCCGTCGGGGATCGAACCCGAGCCCCGTTGATTGCGTAGTCAGGGTCGCTAACCACTCGACCAACGGGAGGGTCAAATAACGAGTAAAAATGCTACAAAGCTACACTAGGCGACGATCTGTGCCCTTTAGTGGTACATTTTACTAAAAAAATATCGCACTTTTAGGTTTAAGCTTTGGCGTGGTAGTTTTATTTTGTTTAATTCATTTTCATTCACTCCAGTTTAATACAATATTAATCTATTAAAACACTTGTACTTTTTAACTTCCCACTACGTATGTAGATAGGAAGGTTACTGATTTTGCTCCGATTTTCAAAAATGGAGTTTTCACCATATGTCCGCGTTTTGTGGGCTTAGGAACCATTTTCGACTATTTTCGCGATGACGTCAGTATGTCTGTATGTATGTGTGTGTGTGAGTGTGTGTGTGTGTGAGTGTGTGTGTGTGTCAACAACTCATAAGTTTTGAACGCCTGGACCGATTGAAACGCGGTTGGTGGCATTCGATTGGATTCCGCTCAACTTATACTTCCTGAAATTTTGTACCAAATGGGCCTAAGATATTTTGAGAAATTTTGAAAATACCCTAAACAAATTGTGAAAAAACAATTTTTTTTTTAATAACTTCCAGATTAATGTACCGATTGAGTACAAAAACTATTCCTCAAAAAATACATCTAATGCATAAATTGCCTCAAAATCAGTTTATTCGTTTGGAAGTAATCGTTGACGAAAATTTTGAAAAAAAGTGTTTTTTCGACATAACTTCGAAATATTTCAACCAATTATTTTTTGGTATTCTACGATATTTTAATACTATAAAAATTACGTCGAATGCCCTTTTAAAAATCAAAACCGAACCTTATTTTCAAAGGTTACAACTTTTCAAATATTAAAATTACGTTTTCTTTAGCAAAGTTACTTAATATTTTGGAAATAACTTTCAGGCTAATATACCGATTGACTTCAAAATCTTATCATCGTTTCTCCTTTAAAAACTGCGCCAAGTACCGTTAATTGGATAAAAATCGGTAAATTTGTTTGGGATCTATCATAGACGAAAATGTTTTTTTGACATTGCTTCGAAATTTTTGAACCTACCGATTTTTTAGCTAAAGCAATATTTAAATTGAGTTGAATGCCATTTGAAAGATCAAATCGATCATCGTTTCCAAAATATACAGCTTTTCAAAAATCAATACGTGCCAAGAAAACTTATCAAGGACGTACTACGTGCGTCTTCCCGGTTGAAATTTGGATGTTTTTTGATTTCAATGGCTTCTTTCACTAGCCGTGGAATGTAATATGGCGTTCTGTCGAAAATACGCGTGGCCTATGAAATTCCATCCAGTGATTACGGCCCGACTACAGCTGTAGATGTTTAGCAATCGCCGACTTATTAACGTCGTTATTCTTGACTGCTTTGATATGCTACTAGGCCTCTGACACATGCTCTTAGTACCTCTATACACTACTCGGCCGACTTCAGTACGCGTCAAGACGCCGTTGTGAACGCACGTGTGTTTAATAGATTTTTTCGTTGATGTGCGTGTGAGACTCTATTATGAGCGGCATACAGTGGTCACAGGAGCAAACTATGTTGTTTCTTGAAACACTTCAAGCAGAGCCTTTTATTTGGGACCCCAGTGGGAAAGGTCATAAGGACAAGAAAAAAGTAAATGATGCTTGGGTGCGTATTCGGGACGTTTTGGAAATACCAGTTGAAGAATTGAAGAAAAAAAAGGATTCACTTTTTGCAACATACAGGGGCTACTACAGAAAAATGGAAGCTTCCTTAAAAAGTGGTGCCGGCGCAGATGATGTTTATCGTCCAGTTTGGTTCGCCTTTGATTTCATGAACAGCTTTTTGGGGTCCGTGTATAAATGTAAACAAACAATAACCACGGTAAGTTTTTTATTATCAATAACTTGTTTTATTATTACTAAAGTACAGATTACAGTAAGGTCGATTCGCCAGTTTGCTTCCATTTAGTGCAGTTGCTTGCTTTAAGGAGAACATAATAATGTCTCTGCATTAGTTTTAATATAAAAAGTATGTAGTTAATGTGGTAACGAACAGGCGAAATGACCCTACATTCGTTGTGTTTATTTATAAACATTGAAAATAATTTGTAAAGTAATCCCTTATCTGAACGGCAGATAATGGTGATCTGCGTGGTACTTGTGTAATATCTCTCAAAGCACAGTTATTATCAAAGTCTGCCCGCCAAGACCCGGGTTGAATTAAAACTCCATTATCATCATACATATCTACAGTACCAGGAGGCATATATATAAGGGATGATTTATTACTTTTTCTGAGAAAGTTATGCAATAAGAGACATGTCATTGTAATAATTGGGATATTATGAATATCCAAATCAATTGGCTTTCTGAATATTCTAAACCTGGATGCTAAAATACCAAACACATTCTCAACTACTACTCGAGATTTTGACAAGCGCATATTGAAAATCCTTTTCGGTGAATTGATATCATGGTTGCCAGGATATGGTTTCATTATATTATTATGTAAAGCAAATGCTCCATCTGTCAAAAAAACGTAGGGAATTTCGACATGATCCGTTCCGGATAATGGACTTGGCTTAGGAAGATTAAGCCCGTTAGATGCAATTTTTTGCCATAACGAAGAATTTTTAAGTACACCTCCATCACTGATCCTACCTTGACTACCAATGTCAGCATACATAATGTTATAGTTACTGTCGACTAAAGCTAAAAGTACTAAACTAAACGTCTTTTTATAATTAAAGTACTCAGAACCAGAGTTAACCGGACATTGTATAACAATATGCTTTCCATCCATTGCGCCAAGGGCATGTGGAAAATTCTCCTTGAATCCGTTTTCAACTTCCAACCACTGCTGCTCATTGCACGGCATCTGTAAATAAAAAGTATATTATATAAAAAATATTATCATCAAATAATATGTAAAAAGACACGGTCAATTTCATTAAAAGCTGACACTCAAATTGTATATAAATAATTAAAAAGCCGATTAATTGTAGCACTCATGTATTTTTCATAAAATACAGAGACATACACTCACACTCCTACATACACATACAGTACTCCTGCATATACGCGCACTCAAATGCATATAGTATACAGAACCCATATACACTCACAAATTTGGATTGGATTAAATAAAGATTTATTATTAAATAGGTCGTGATATATACATTTAAACCTTTGCTATTTTTATTTCAGGATCATGGAACTGATTCGATTCAGGAAGAATCAACCAACGCTTCAGAGGATGTACCAATTGCTTCTCCAACTCCAAAAGAACCAGAGCCCCCAAAAAATAGACACACCATCCGACGGCGTGACAACCCACCGGAATTGCAAGTTGCCAGTAGGCAGATGACAGAAGCCTTCAATAACTTAAATAAAGTGATAAATAATCCTTCAAAGGATAGCAGCACAGTTGAGGACGAGTGCGACGTATTCGGCAAACTAATTGCCAAAAAACTGAAGAGGTTACCTGAACATGAAAGGGACGATATAATGTTCGATATACATGCTCTATTTCGGAAATCACGTTTTGAAAGATCTCCATCAGGTGAATCGTTTCGTACTTCTACACCTAAGTCTACGCCATATTATAGTCCGTTAACTACATCACTATCTTCTAGAAAGCGTCCTTTATCTGCGAATAATGCAGTTCATTATAATGTTACAACATTATCTCCTAGACCACACTCATCGTTTTCAGAGCCACCTGATACATATATAACATTATCTAATGAGTCCAGTGAATGTCAACCGACATACTTCCAACAACCAAGCGAAATCACTGCTCATCAACGCTCTTCAAAGATACGTGTTATAAGTGATGAAATTATTGCACCAGACACCCAAAGTCAATCAGTTTATCAACGCTATAAGCAGCCTCAATCAGATCAATCTAACGATGTTCAATATATTTTGCATATACCAGAGACCCAAACTCAATCTGATTGTCCAGAAGATAATACACATCAGAGTGATTTAATATATCAGGCATATAATGACTCGTAATGTATGAAATTATTCTTATTCTCACTGATATTTTTGTAATTGTACATACCTAAACTTTTGATAAATATATGTCATAAATATTAAAATTTTACCTTTATTTCATCCTTGAGTTCCTCGTTCAAAGCTTCACAGACTTCGACTACAATTTTTGAAATCAACTGGATTGAAATTTTAAATAAATAGTGCATAGATCTATAGCTGTCACCACTTGCCAAAAACCTCAAGGTGATTGATAATCGAATCTTAGCAGGTATAGCTTCTCTTAAATGAGTGTCTCGTTTAGCGATTAAGGGTTCGACTTTAGAAAGTAATAAATTAAAATCGTCCAATGACATTCGGTGGAAATTTTCAAATTCTCCTGATGGTTCTTGTATGAGTTCAAGAAATTGTTGTTCCATAGTACGTCTGTAAAAAAAAATACAGTTAATTAACTTGCCATGTAATGTACTTTAACTTATTAGAAATCCTAATTATTTAAATAAATATTACCTACCTAGTTCTGTTCCGATGCATTGCGATCATCCACCATCTTCTTTTTCTTCTTTTCTTTTTAGTCTTCTTCGTGAGATAAGTATGCACGTAGTTATAATACGCTAGAGAGCACATTGCTACGGCAGCTGCTACTTGAGCGTCCATTATAATAAACGTCCGCAGGGTACCGGTAACGCTACACGAATGCGCTCCTCGCGAAGTTGAACGAGCACAGACCAATTAGAGTACTACGTACAGACCGCCATCTGGGGAATATTTGGTTTAAACCGTATGCAAAGATCGAAGGAAAATGTTAGTTCTTAATTTGTTTTTCTCAGTTGATATTGTTGGTAAGGCAAACGATTAATATTCATGCAGCCAGAAGCGTAAGGTTTGACCGTATACCTCGCTCTTTTACTTATTTCAATTTTTATTTATTTTTAATTAATGGATAATCACGTAAATAAAACAACAATTTTAAATACTAAAATTTATTTATTATTTTTTAAACAATGACCTATTCCCAACTTGCGGATGGAACTGAAAAACATAAATAGCATTAAAATGAAAAGGAAATGTGTGGGTTTTGATTGGATCGGATGGGATTAGGCGGGATCTGGTATGATAACTGAGAATTAGGCGGGGCTGTGGTGAAATCGAAAACGATCGGATAGGTGAATAAGTAGGACAGTGGGTTTAGTCGGGTTAGACTGAATAATAAAGGGTGAGATTGAGGATTAAGTTGGATTAAAAGAAATTGGTTGATATATGATCTGACATTAGTTGGATTTAGTGGGATCGTATGAGATCCATTACGCAGAATCTTGTGAGATTGGGTGGGTTTAGGTGGGGTCTAGTCGGATTAGTGAGACCTGATGTGAATGGATTTGAATTAATGGGATCTGGGGAAATTTTTAAATTTGCATTAACATTACTCAATTTACATTACTTAATTTTTAAATTTGCATACTCATGATTTCGATTCGTACAATATTAGTCTTTTATAATTTTTTATTACATTGCACCAATTCAAAATAAAAGTCAAACATTCTTCCAGTACAATATCTTTGTACAATTCGTAGGTCACAAAAACAAATGAATATTCCAAACATATTTAAATTTGTTTAATTTCACGTCTTGTAATAATAACATGAATGAAATGCTCAAAATATTCATTTGTGATTCTAATAATAAAGCTAAAACATCGAACTGCATATTCGGATGGGTAAGACAACTTACTTTGTTGTAATAATTTTAATGTTCTTTTTGTTTTATATACGAGTTTGTTTGAACTTGGTAACTAATTTTTTCTGCCATGATCACAATTTACTTCATGTAAAATTTTTCGTGTTACCCATCCATATGCCCTGGAATGCACATTAACGCATCTTTTTGCTCTGAATTCAAGAAATTGTCATCAATATATATATGGTATATAATTAACTGACATTTAGTAGTTGGTGTCATTCTCAATTAAATAATGTTTACAATAATAATAATTCCAAACGAAAATTGATACAGTTTATTGGTTTTAATAAATGGATTTAAATGCGTTTATGAAAGTATAAATCTGAATTAAAATATATCGGGTCTCATTATTTTAAATTTCTTTTGTGATTCCCATACGCTTTGCAATATATCCACACTGATGTCCCAATTTATTTGTGTTACATAGCATAGAAAATTTTAGTTATTATGGATGGTATAATATTAAAAACAAGATACAATTTCCGCCATTCGTTGATGGCATTCAAGTTTACACTATTTGTATACTAATTTATAATTATTAATTACTGATAAACATAAAACTATACATTAAACATAATAGGTGAAAATTAAATAGTAAATAAATACAACTGAACTAGAATTAATGTTAAAAAAACATATCTTTACATAAGCCGACACATTTTTAAATTTTCATGCTACTAATATATAATTCGATACAAAACAAATTTACTTCCTGCGATTACTTACAATAATGCTAGTTTAAATGTTTTAATGAAATATTTTTATACACCTTGCTTGTCAACTGTGAATTTCTTTGATAGTTTTTGTCTTTATATTTTAAGTAGCTACGCTTTAACATTTGCTGTACAAATTTGTTACAAATTTTGTTTTTCCCAGTATTTTTATATTCTACTAGCAGCTTCGCTGAGCATAAATACATTGATGATTCAAAGAAATTATGTGACCAATCATTTACGCTCTTAGTACCAAAACTAACTCAAAACTCAATGTTTATCATGTTCAGTCAAGTATTCTCGAGTTATAACGGGACACACAGAGACAAACAAACGCACAGAAAATACAAAATGTTACAATTAACGTCGGAGAGTCTCAGAGCGAACATTTATCATGAAATTTGATTTATATAGTAATATATACAAACGATATATCTACAAACAGACATTACAAATATATATAGTGAAAGAGATAGATAATAATGTGATTTTCGATTTTTTTCATCCTATTTTGCTAAGTGTAAGTGCAAATACCATTAATTGGATCAAAATCGGTCAATTAGTTTGTGATTTATCAATGACTAAAATTTTTGAAAGAAATGGTTTTTCACATTCTTCGAAATTTTTCAACCTATCGGTTATTTAGCTAAAGCCATATTTTAAATCTCAAAAATTGAGTTGAATGTCATTCGAAAGATCAAAATCAATTATCGTTTCCAAAATATACAGCTTTTTAAAAATCAATATACGGCCATTTTTAACACAATATATACATGATAATATAATTATGTATACGGCTTAGACGTTTGAACTGAAAAAATCTATGCCTACAGTTTTTACTTTATGAGCTTAAAATACCTTAATTTAGCGGGAAGTTTCAGGGATGACCCGCAGGGTTAACCGTTTACACATTTTTTTAAACTAGTTTTTAGGTAATTGTACATTAAGTCAGACATTTAAAAACTTTTTATAAAACCAAATTTTTATACGGATTCCTTTGAAAATAGTATACGATTTCTGAAAAAAATTATTTTTGCGATTCTGCTTAAAATTTGGAAACTAAATATAAATCTTATACTATTTCTATGAACCTTCAATTTTAATTTGTATTTATTATTTGAAAAAGTTTACATTTTACATCTATATGTAGTAGTTTCAAAGTTTTAAATGCTTCTAAATATCTAAACGCACTAAACTAATAGGAACATATTGCTGCGAATATTCAGATACAGACAGATATATAAAAATTATAGTCTGTTATTTGCGCAATGACGTGTTTTCACTATGTATTAATTTTCATCAAGATTCAGCAAGCCAATCATAACTTATAACGAGACATACAGACAAGATAAGACAAGCAAAATTAATAAAAATGATAGAGCCCAATATGTGCACAATTAAGCGTTTATTTACTTATTTAATACTTTATTGTACACAAAGGGGTAAAATAACATTTTGATTCAAAAAAAAATCTACAAAAAACGAGTTTATCAGAGGTAAGAGATTTCTTCAGCAAATCCAAAACAGTGAGAATGCGTGAAAGACATGTAGAAGACAAGTGTATAGACATTAGTTTAGAAATATACAGTAGGAATACAAATATAAAAAGTTATTTTAATTTATTTAATTCTATACGTTACAAATTACAATGCCTTTTTATACTAAAAATTAAACAGATAAATAAAATTCTTATAAAGGTTTTATTTACCTGTAATAAAGGTTAATAATGAATGACTGCTCCTAATATAAAACGGAAGTGAATTCCAAAGTTTCAAGGAATTAATAGCGAGAGAATTACTTATTATAGAATTACCGCCCCGTTGGTCGAGTGGTTAGCGGCCCTGACTACGCAATCGACGGGGCTCGGGTTCGATCCCCGACGGGGACAAGCATTTATGTGATGAGCATATATGTTTGTATTTTCGGGTTTGGGTGTTTATTAAATATATTCTAGTATTATCTAGTAAAGAATTAATAAAAAAGTATTTTCAGGCAAATTACCCTGACGAGGTAGGCAAATGTACAACTAGGTCAACAACAATAGTTCCTTATACGTGGTGGTCCGATAGGTGGCAAGCCTATTACATTGTGGGACCAAGCGGCACTTTCTAATCCCGGGCAACGTTGTTTTCATCAGAAACCTGAAATATCGCATTTTTGAATTGCCCGACCCAAGAATCAAATCTGGGACCTCATGTGTCGCGACACCGCACCACTAGACCACAGAGACGATAAAATTCAACACACTTAAGAGGGACAATTTGAGTTGAAATCATATAAAAAAGTTCGCGAAGAAGTGTTCTTACTGTATACCAATTTTCACAAAGATAAGATACATATTGACAGACAAAAATGTTCAAATTGTAAAATTTATGTAAGCAAGTCATAAAACAAATACTTATTAAATATTCGTGACTGTGAATGAGTGTGAGTTGCCTTACAAAAATTGACTAAATAAAATTTAATGTATAGACACACACTAAGATTTATACAGTAGTATTCATTTCAAAATTTATGATATTTTTTTTAATAAAACAGCTTGTTACTACTATTTTGCTGTCATTCTTAATTGCAAGTTACTACTAGCACCATTAGCTATGTCAAATAATTCGTCGAAGAAAGAGACTACTTGTGCCATGTTCTCCAGTGTGTTTCTCATATCGGTTTCATCTGGATACAAGGCTAGAAATAAAAATATAAAACATTACAGTCTAGTAGAAGTGTATATTTTCAATGGAGAATATTATGTTGTGTTTAAAAATACTAAAAAAAGATTTTTCACCTATTGCTGATCTCTGTCACGTTCCGGCACAGGAAGCTTTTTTTATCATAGGATTTCAAAAAAACCCTCCTGATAAAAAGAGACAACCAACGCCTATAGACACCAAAGATGTTAATTGTGCGTTATTATCCTTGCAAACTTGTTATTATTTAGTGCCATATGTATAAGTTTACTGGCTAAGTTACTCTCATAATCTGAACACAACAGTGATACGCACTGACGCTATTGTGGCAGGAATAAGTAAGGCGGTATTGGCCGACCCAGACAAGACAATGCAGAACTCAACCACCTAGTGACTACTATGTTAGTGTCTCTCGTAACCAATCGTTCGCCTCTTACGAATGTAAATTTACACATACGCCTGATTAATCTTTACGTATTAAGAGTGGCTTAGGCAGTTTTTAAGTTACCAACGATAGACTATGTGTACCATCGTGTCTACCAGATGATAGAGTTCCGCAATGTCTCGACCAGGTATGTATTCTCACCACCTTTTCTATCCCTGCTGCAATAGCGTCAATGCTTGTCATTGTCATATTATTTCGGTTTGGATGGTAAGGTAACCGGTAGATTTATTCATGCGGTATTATCATCTCGCCACACGGATAGTAACGAACCAGTAACGCATTTAGTGTCTATAGGCTATGCTAGGCTATCTTTTTCAATCAGGTAAACCATCTGCTTGTTTGCTATCTATACAGGTACCTTCTAGGGAAGCGAATTC
This sequence comes from Apodemia mormo, assembly GCA_036924255.1. NCBI lineage: Eukaryota > Metazoa > Arthropoda > Insecta > Lepidoptera > Riodinidae > Apodemia > Apodemia mormo. The sequence continues at coordinate 7,741,410 of JAUPFN010000010.1, read as the reverse complement.
CATCTTAGGCCGCATCTTAGCCTACCACAGGCGAGATCATGATCAAGCTCTTCCCTATCTATAAAAAAACGTAAACTCATATAGGTACAGGCTATCGATAAAAAAAGGCTATAAATATAGTCTATGTGACTTTTTATATGCTAAGATATATATAGATTTTTATCTGGTCCTTTGCATTTGGCTCTAGTTAATCTCCTGCCCTTTTGATTTTAGTAGAAAGTTTTACTTGTCACAAAATCTTTCTTTTCAAGGGATTTGTTTTTTTGTTACCTAATTATAGGATTTTTCTTTACTAAAGACTACAGCTCTCTAAGTACAAGCTCTATAGTTTATATATTCCCTATACAGGCGTCGACATCGCGGTATTATAGCTTGCACACCTGAGATTAAGTCTCTTTTTTCTCTAATTTTAAGAAATTGTACAAGACGAACCAAAAATTACTTGTAGATTTACATATTCTAATATTTCGAATGTTTAATGAAGTCCTGCATTTATAATTACCTAAGATGTTTATATCCGTATCGCTGTCTGTTATCAAAGTTTGGACTGCTATTTTCATAATTTCAATATCTGAAAACAAATTGTTATAATTTAATTTTGTGACAAATGTTTTTTTTTAAATAAGGTAAAGTTTTAATTCAAAAAAATTTTTTTTTTTAATATATTCGGGTTTGGGCTCCTTTGGAGAATAGACCAACTGCTGTTCTGCCAGGCAAGTCGTAAAAGGCGACTGATTGGCTATACATGGCACAACCATAGTGACTATTAGGAGGTAGAGTTCCACGATGTCTCATCCAGACATGGTACCACCGCCTTACCTATTCCTGTCGCAATAGCGTCATTGTTTGTCTGTCATGTGTTGTCATGAAGCAGACTAATGTATGTGAATTGCGATGATAGCAACGCACTGTTAACATCTTTGGTGTCTACAGGCGATGGTTTCGCTTTCCATCGGGAAAGTCATCTGCTTGTTTGCTATCTAATTAAGTTTAAAAAATATCATCCTTTTGCTTTTGCCCATAACAACAAGGAGGAAAACATCTAAAAAAGTTATTAAAAAATTAAACCGACTTCAATATATCTGGTACACCATATATCAAAAACGACTGAACCAAATTGGATGAAACTATGACTATTCCCTTAGTAGGAATATACTTAATTTAAATCAAAAAGGATTATCTTGATATGCCTTTTAGTTTCCGAGAAATTCATGGACGAACATATATATATGTACATACAAAATTTAGCACACATGCTTGGAAATCTGAATACATCATCATACCTACTTAAATATTATCCAATTTCATCAATATTACATATATACAGGTTAAACTAATAAACTCATTTTTTTAATCTTAGCTACAGATATATGTGTCATAAACTAAGTAATGACACACTACCTATTTGTATATGTAATAATATAATATAATAATATTCACGGGACAAATTACACTTACTGATCTAACCCCAAAGTAAGCAAATTATTTTGCTTGTGTAATGGGTGTTTGTCAACGATACTAATACATAGAAATACATATATAAATACTGGAATATATTTAATAAACACCCAAATCCGGAAATATAAACATTTTTGCTCATCACGAAAATGCTTGTCCCCGTCGGGGATCGAACCCGAGCCCCGTCGATTGCGTAGTCAGGGCCGCTAACCATTCGACCGACGGGGCGGTATATTTAGTAATATCAGTCGATTAGTTAGTGACATTGACTAAGCAATAAATGGGGCTCAGTTTCAATTCCCAACGGGTCAAGCATTTGGTTGATAAACATAGATTTTTTTCTGATTTTATGTGTTTATTTTTTACAATCATTTATTGCATTAAATATTTTTTTTTTTTTTTTATATTATAAGATAGCAAACAAGCAGATGGGTCTCCTAATGGAAAGAGTCAACCATCGCCTATAGACACCAAAGATGTTAATGGTGCGTTGCTATCTTGTGGCGAGGTCTAATGCCACATGCATAAGTCCACCGGCTACCCTACCCTCCAAACCGGAATACGACAGCGACAAACGCTGACGCTATTGCGGCAGGAATAGGTAAGGCGGTGGTACCAGACCCGGGCGAGACAATGCAGAACTCTACCACCTAGTAGCCACGATGGTAGTGACTCTATAGCCAATCGGTCGCCTTTTACGACCTGCCTGGTAGAACGGCAGTTGGCCTATTCTACAAAGGGACCTTTATTACTTTATTGTTCACATAGAGGCAATATTACATTTTATTTCTTGAAAACTCTACAAAAGGCGAGCTTATCTCTGTAAGAGATTTCTTTCAGCAAACCCAAAACAGTGAGAACGTGTACAGATTATTAATTAAGAAAATATATACAATAGGTATACAAAAAAAAAACTTTATATTACTTAATCCTAATTCGTACAATGCATTTTTGCCCAAAAAATTACACCGATAAATAAAATTTTGTATACTAAGCTCTCCTAACCCCCTAACCGTTGGTCGAGTGGTTAGCGGCCCTGACTACGCAATCGTCGGGGCTCGAGTTCGATCCCCGACGGAGACAAGCATTTGCGTGATGAGCATAAATGTTTGTATTTCCGGGTTTGGGTGTTTATTAAATATATTCCAGTATTTATATATGTATTTCTATGTATTAGTATCGTTGACTAACACCCATTACACAAGCAAATAATTTGCTTACTTTGGGGTTAGATCAGTAAGTGTAATTTGTCCCGTGAATATTATTATTATATTATTATTATTATTATAAATTTTAATTGTTTACATGTTTGGCCTCATGGCATTGAATAGGTATAAAATAAATAATTAAATCTATATAAAAACAACATCAACCTTCATGATTAATTTAAGTACAATTTCCATTTTTTCATAAATTTAATTATTATTTATTTATTATTTTTAAAATTATTTATTTTATTTTATTATACTTATTCCAGTAGGTATTTAAATAATATGTATTTCTACGAATTAGTATTGTTGACGAACAATCATATTACAAACAAATACTTTCTTTACTTTAGGGTTGATAAATTCGTGTAATTTGTCCACCCATATTATTATTTATTATAAGTAGTTTAACATACAAATAACAATAAAATTGTACTTACTACAGTCTGATGCATTTGTGATATTGTTCAGTCTTCACTGAATATGCCTAGCGTATGAATGAAGAACTTCCTTGAATAGGTGTACCATAGTCCATAGACCAATGCATGTTGTAATCTCAATATCTGAAAAATATGATTTGCTGTTTTAGATCATTTTAATTACATTTTATAAGTAGCTGTTCCTCACGACTTCGTTTTTGGGACTCAAAATCATTACTTCTTTTAACTCAGTTGGGTGAAAAAGTACCTTTTGTCACTCTTGTAGTGTAGCTTTCTAATATGTATTAAAAAAGTTTTCAAGGTCTGTCTAGTAGTTTATGAGTTAATTCATTTCAAACATAAAAAATAGAAATGTCTTCTCTTTATGATATTATTTGTATAGATTTAATACAGATTTAATTAAATTGAAACATATTTGATAATCATGGTTTTAGACTCACTAAAGTACAAAAAAATACATTATTTTTGCACCAGTTTTGTAGATTTAAGAATTAAGAATTTTCTATATCCCTAGCTCCGCGGCTATTGACCTAAGAGCAAAGTGACCTCTACAAAAGTTGATGTACCTCACCCCCTCCATCCTATGGTGGAAGAAAAAACAGGCCTTATATAGGGTCGAAATTTTTCGTTGAAATTTGCCTAAGTCCCAGACGCCTTTGTAATGGATTTGGGTTTTTACCCCCCAGCTTCGCGGCTATTGACCTAAGAGCAAAGTGACCTCGACAAAAGTTGATGTCCCTCACCCCCTCCATCCAATGGTGCAATAAAAAAGGGGTGTTATAAAGGGTTGAAATTTTCCATCGAAATTTTTCTAAGTCCTGCGTCCCCTTTCCAACTCAAGACCGTAGTTTTTGATTTTACCCCCCAGCTCCGCGGCTATTGACCTAAGAGCAAAGTGACCTCGACAAAAGTTGATGTCCCTTACCCCCTCCATCCAATGGTGCAACAAAAAAGGGGTGTTATAAAGGGTTGAAATTTTCCAAAAGTCCTGCGTCCCCTTTCCTACTCAAGACCGTAGTTTTTGATTTTACCCCCTAGCTCCGCGGCTATTGACCTAAGAGCAAAGTGACCTCTACAAAAGTTGATGTACCTCACCCCCTCCATCCTATGGTGGAAGAAAAAACAGGCCTTATATAGGGTCGAAATTTTTCGTTGAAATTTGCCTAAGTCCCAGACGCCTTTGTAATGGATTTCGGTTTTTACCCCTCAGCTCCGCGGCTATTGACCTAAGAGCAAAGTGACCTCGACAAAAGTTGATGTCCCTTACCCCCTCCATCCAATGGTGTAATAAAAAAGGGGGGTTACATAGGGTTGAAATTTTCCATCGAAATTTTTCTAAGTCCTGCGTCCCCTTTCCTACTCAAGACCGTAGTTTTTGATTTTACCCCCTAGCTCCGCGGCTATTGACCTAAGAGCAAAGTGACCTCTACAAAAGTTGATGTACCTCACCCCCTCCATCCTATGGTGGAAGAAAAAACAGGCCTTATATAGGGTCGAAATTTTTCGTTGAAATTTGCCTAAGTCCCAGACGCCTTTGTAATGGATTTCGGTTTTTACCCCTCAGCTCCGCGGCTATTGACCTAAGAGCAAAGTGACCTCGACAAAAGTTGATGTCCCTTACCCCCTCCATCCAATGGTGTAATAAAAAAGGGGGGTTACATAGGGTTGAAATTTTCCATCGAAATTTTTCTAAGTCCTGCGTCCCCTTTCCTACTCAAGACCGTAGTTTTTGATTTTACCCCCTAGCTCCGCGGCTATTGACCTAAGAGCAAAGTGACCTCTACAAAAGTTGATGTACCTCACCCCCTCCATCCTATGGTGGAAGAAAAAACAGGCCTTATATAGGGTCGAAATATTTCGTTGAAATTTGACTAAGTCCCAGACGCCTTTGTAATGGATTTGGGTTTTTACCCCCCAGCTTCGCGGCTATTGACCTAAGAGCAAAGTGACCTCGACAAAAGTTGATGTCCCTCACCCCCTCCATCCAATGGTGCAATAAAAAAGGGGGATTGTATAGGGTTGAAATTTTCCATCGAAATTTTTCTAAGTCCTGCGTCCCCTTTCCTACTCAAGACCGTAGTTTTTGATTTTACTCCCTAGCTCCGCGGCTATTGACCTAAGAGCAAAGTGACCTCTACAAAAGTTGATGTACCTCACCCCCTCCATCCTATGGTGGAAGAAAAAACAGGCCTTATATAGGGTCGAAATTTTTCGTTGAAATTTGCCTAAGTCCCAGACGTCTTTGTAATGGATTTCGGTTTTTACCCCCCAGCTTCGCGGCTATTGACCTAAGAGCAAAGTGACCTCGACAAAAGTTGATGTCCCTTACCTCCTCCATCCAATGGTGCAATAAAAAAGGGGGGTTATATAGGGTTGAAATTTTCCATCGAAATTTTTCTAAGTCCTGCATCCCCTTTCCTACACACTGACAACTTCCTAGTTCCTTACAGGGCACATATCAATATTATTCTCTTAGGAGTTACAGGGATTTTTATGAAAATTAATGTCCTGTCGTAAACTGTTGCTTGTGGGTACACAAAACTTGAGAACTTTGAGAATTCACAATATTTTTAACTGATAGCAAGAAGCGAAAATACACCACACCACACAAATACCGAAACACTCCAAAAACAACTTGAAAATGAAAAATAATCACCATTCAACACAAACATATTAAACACAACGGCCATTTTGTTTATTCAATTTCGACATTTCGACAGACAATTACCTATCCGTTCCGTCAATCGTCACGCATATGGCAGTTGTCAAAGTCGTTACGCCATATCAAACGTCTGTGTGAAACTTTGCAGTGTCATTCTATACGGTTTATTTTTTTTCTATATGACATGACCTGGCGTGTTGAACGAGTGTGTAGTGTAGCACCGCGGACTTCAGTCAACTTCGGCCGAGTACTTCGCCGAGGAACTTCGCGAGTAGTGTAGAGGAGGCTTTAAGGACGAAAGATTGACTTTTTCTCTGGCAACACTGACTCAACCTGTCAAAAGCTAATTAGATCATCTGTTTTAATTTTTACTTAATTTATAAATATATTTATGTAATAAAAGTACAATAAAATAAAAATTGGCAAATAACGTTGTGATATAATAGATTTTAATAATAATTATCAAAAATTGAAGAAACAAAGTTTATAATATTGATCGACAGTAACGGTAACCTTTTTTTAAACAAAGAAGAAAGTTTCAAATTCTTAAACGGAAAACCGGGGAAGTATTAGTTATATTTTTTTCCCCTTTATTACACTTTCGTAGTATTAATAACTTTTAATATATTTCTTTTAGTACCCATAAACGTTGCAAGATTTATTAACACTGAATAACTCTTCTGGAAGAGTCCGAAATTTTGGAATTACTCCGAGTTTTTCCGACTTTGTAAGACTTTTTTCGACTTTTTAAATAAAAATAAACATTCATAAACTGTTACTTTCACTTTGTAAGTTATTTACCTACTTTTATCCGAGAAATTTTTCCACAAGGGCAATATTTTCCCCTTACCTTTACGTGTTTAAAATCCCCCTAAATTTATTAATTACCGATTAATTCGAGATCTTTTGAAGAGGGAAAAGATAGGCATCTCCTCAAAACGAAGCTGTTTAAATTAGCTCGTTATTAATTAAAAATGTTCCTCGCACCCACTGGCACTGTGACTACCTGAGACTACCTTCTGACTGGCACTAAAGCATATTATATATACTAGTCTATGACTGGCACCATGGTCTGTTTGTTCTAAGGAACTTATATACAAGGAAGTTACATTCTACCCGGAATGCTTACACGCCCTTCAAAATCGTTCCGAAGAGTACCACGACATGTCACATGAGTGGAGTGTGTCTCGTTCTACTAAATAAAGCGCCAATCGCCATATATAAGTGTGGCCATGCGTAGTTTGCAAATTACTACTAAGTAATTCTACTAATTTGAGAAACAGTTTTTGCATTGCATAAGTAATTACGTAATAATTAAAATAAGCACATTTTAGAACTCACTGTGTTAATTACAATACATTTTATGCTAATATATCTATCGACGTGTATGAATAAAAGGGATTTAACGATTAACGAATATATAAAAATCTACCATCCGAAAGTTTTATTTACACTGGCAATTGCAAGAAAGGGACAACTTCCACTCTTGTCGTTATCTTGCTCAGAACATTTTCCCCTCTGTTATGTAAGAAACAAATGTCAACTTTATATGTTACGAAATAAAGTACAATTTTATTTTTCAAATATTGCTTCGTAACAATTCCAGTTATAGTATATAAGTTCCTTGCTTATATACGATAACTGGAATTATTACGAAGAAATATTTAAAAAATAAAAATGTACTTTATTTCGTTACTTATTAAGTTGACATTTGTTTCTTACTTAACAGAAGGGAAAAACGTTCTGAGCAAGACAACGACAAGAGTGGATGTTATCCCTTTCTTGCAATTGCCAGTGTAAATAAAACTATCTGATGGTAGATTTTATATATTCGGTAATCGTCAAATCCCTTTTATTCATACACTTCGCTATATACATTAGCATAAGATGTATTGTAATTAACACACAGTGAGTTCTAAGATATGCTTATTTTAATTATCACGTAATTACTTATGCAATGCAAAAACTGTTTCTCAATTTAGTAGAATTACTTAGTAGTAATTTGCAAACTACGTATGGTTGCACTTATATATATGACGATTGGCGCTTTATTTAGTAGAAAGAGACGCACTTCACCCATGTCGTAGTACTCGTCGGAACGATTTTGAAGCGCGTGTGAACATTCCGGGTAGAATGTAACTTCCTTGATTTGTTCTGCGCACACCAAGGAACTTATATAAGATAACTGGAATTCTTACGAAGAAATATTAGAAAAATAAAAATGTACTTTATTTCGTTACACATAAAGTTGACATTTGTTTCTTACTTAACAGAGGGGGAAAACGTTCTGAGCAAGACAACGACAAGAGTGGATGTTGTCCCTTTCGTGCAATTGCCAGTGTAAATAAAACTATCTGTTGGTAGATTTTTATATATTCGGTAATTGTTAAATCCATTTTATTCATACACGTTGATAAATACATAAGCATAAAATGTATTGTAATTAACATAGCGAGTTCTAAAATGTGATTATTTTAATTATTACGTAATTACTTATGTAATGCAAAAACTGTTTCTCAAATTAGTAGAATTATTTAGTAGTAATTTGCAAACTACGCATGGCCGCACTTATGTATGGCGATTGGCGCTTTATTTAATAGAAAGAGACACACTCCACCCATGTCGTGGTACTCTTCGGAACAATTTTGAAACGCGTGTGAACATTCCGGATAGAATATAACTTCCTTGGCGCACACTTTTTTATATACAGATAATTTACGTGAGGTATTGTGTCAAATGTCAATGTCAATTTTGATATTTATCATCAGCAAAATAAAACTTAAGTGCATAACCTAGAAAATAAAACCTAAAGACTACAAACTAAAATAAGGAAATCATTAAATAAAGAAAAAAACAATAAATTTATTAAAAAGTAGCAATGAATTTTTCATATTTATATTAACAGCAATTTAAGAAACTTAAAAATTATTAATAAAGTTGTAATTGTTTTGTTACCATGGGTATTCTAGAAAAGATATCTGAAATTGAGAAAGAAATAGCGAGAACTCAAAAAAATAAAGGTATCGTAATAAATTATATTATATTGATAATTTCACATATTATTGATCGGTTTGTAACTTGGATTACAGCTAGAATATTTGTAAAAAGTACCTACTTTGCTAGTTCTGATAGCAACATATTTAAAGCTTATAAATGAGATAAATCTGCTATATAATACAATTTTTTTCAGCGACTGAGTATCACTTGGGTCTCCTTAAAGCAAAACTTGCCAAATACAGGTCCCAATTGTTAGAACCTTCTAAAAAGGGTGGTGACAAAGGCGAAGGTTTTGATGTATTAAAATCTGGAGATGCTCGTGTTGCACTTATTGGGTTTCCGTCAGTGGGAAAAGTAAGATTAATATCATTTTAATAATATAAGTTATTATATAAAATATATGACAATAGCAAGAATTAATGACACATAGACAATAAAACCTCTAATATATATAACAAAGGAACTCGGGACCCTGTGTTGGTCTCGGGCTTCTTTGATTCATAGGCCAGCTGCCGTTCTGCCAGGCAGGTATTAAAAGACTGTATGAGTCACATCGTGGCTACTAGGTGGTAGCATTCTGTATTGTCTCGCCTGGGTCTGGTACCACCGCCTTACCTATTGCTGCTACAATAGTGTTAACCTAACATACAGACAAATAACTTTCTTATTGCATTGCTCTTGTACTACAAAAGTTTTAGCAATAGTGTTTTACTATCCATATGTTTTGCTAGAAAGACTGTCCTAAAATTAATAGTAATTACATTATATAATGTAATAAGGAGTAATTTTATAGATGCTGCAATTTAACTTGTGATTTCAGTCCACACTTCTATCTACTTTGACTCACACACATTCTGAAGCTGCGAGCTATGAGTTCACAACCCTAACATGTATCCCTGGAGTTATTGAATACAGAGGTGCAAATATACAGCTGTTAGATTTACCAGGTATTATTGAAGGTGCTGCTCAGGGTAAAGGTAGAGGCAGACAGGTAAATTTCTATTATCTACTTTCATTAGTTATTAGGCTATCTATATATACAGTGTGTAAAGAAAACCCTGTCCGATCGTCAAAGGCATTATTTGGTAGCTTAATACACACATATTTGTGTCAATATTTTATGGATATTGATACATAAATTTTCAAAATATTTGCTTAATTTAATTTAAGGGTAAGTTGCTCAATTTTACTACCATAAACTTTATTCACTTTAAACTACAATATTTTTCTTATTTTACTAAATATAATTATTTTATTATTTTTGTTTTGATCATGACATTGACCTCCCTATATACTTCTTTCAGGTTGGACAGGGTTTTCTTTACACCCCGTATATAAAAATCAATGTCTGTTCGTTACTCTCGCTAAAACTTGAGAACGGCTGAACCAATTTGGCTAATTTTGGTTTTGAATTAATTGTTGAAGTCCAGGGAAGGTTTAAAATTTGAGAAAATATAGAAAAATAAATATAAGAATAGTTAAAAAGGTAGAATGTTTGCTGGGTCAGCTAGTAATGAATAAAAAGGGTACATAAAAATACCCTTGTAAAACAGTCCTGCAAAATCTTAAAAATTACAGGATCAATATGGCACTTACTAACATTTAGTGCTATAACCGCTCACATCACCAGCCATTTTCGTATTTTTTTCTAAATACACACGGACCTTTATGCACACGCGTTTCGAGTACGTTCCGGTAGACCGTGGTCACAAAAATGGTTTATGAGTTGTTTGGATTGAATCCGATACTGTAAAGCGTATATTTTTTAAGAGGTCTTGAGCACTGCAATACACTGGTTTTAGAATTATTTAATTTAAATGGCTTAAGCTACAAAATAATTCAGGTGTAACACGACACTTTGAGAAAAATATGACTACTTGTTAGTCAAGGATTTTTAATTCAAAAAGTAAATTGATGACCTATGCTTTTTATAGTTTTTTTATATAATTGTTAAACATATACATACGGAAAAAAAATAAACAACATATATTATATTACAAAAATATTTATTTACATAAATATTAATATCTTTTTTTTTTCTTTTTTATTTATTTCTTTTTCAATTTTACTGCTATGTTAATTTTTTTTTTTAAATATTGTTTAGGATATTTCACATTCACATCATATGATTTTTTTGAGATCATACATATCAACACTAAAATTTACGAAAATAAATAAAAATAGGTACCGTCATACCCAAAGCGCTGATATCATTAAGTTGGTCATTAACGATATATATGTTTTATTAATTGATATTTACGGTTTTTTGACAAAATTATTATCTAAACTGTTAGATCTTGAACTAATCTTGATTGTAAATAAAGTTTACTTGTTAATTAATACGCCAAAACACTTTTAAATTAACCTGTATCATAAAGTGCAACCAACACATAACACACAGCACGAATCAAAATGGCGAACTAAATTCTTTTATTTTTCCCCAAGAGCGTATTTGAAAAAAGAATGCCAATTGGATGTTATTCTATACAATGTTTCGTTTGAAAATGATAAAATGCCATAGAGTATTGTATTAAAACTGGTAAATAGTGAAAATGTAGTTTTTTTGTATGAAGTTAGCGTTGGTCCCTATAGAGACCATAGGGTATTAACGGAATTTTCTTAGAGGTCTCATTAGTTACCAAAGTGATGTGAGCAGATAACAAAGATAGATAACATTAATTGCAAGCAAGGCTAGTTATTAAGTAGTTTATTTTTATAAAGTACATAATAATATGATCATCCTTAATTTATTTTACTGTTTTTTTTTTTGAATATATAGAAAATAAATGGCTGGCTAAGTAAGGCTAAGCCAAATATGCCTAAATTACCGTCATGCTATAACTAACAAAAATGATTGTTTATGCTGCAAATGTAACTTATATACAAAAAAATATTTTACGAATAATATTATACCTTCTTACAAATAATGTTTTTTCTTTGCTATTTCAGGTTATAGCTGTTGCACGGACAGCAGATTTAGTTCTAATGATGTTAGATGCTACAAAACCCTATGTCCACCGACAATTGCTAGAAAAAGAATTGGAAAGTGTTGGTATCAGGCTAAACAAACCGAAACCCAATATTTATTTTAAGGTATTTATCTTTTCATAAGTTAATGCTAACTATGAACTTTAGATTTTTAAGTTCTTAAACAGTTAAGATTGATTAAGTTGGCAGATTAATATTATCACTAAATGATAGATACAAATTATAAGTTATTAAAATGATCATGAGGTTATTAGCTGTGTCTAGAAAATTCTTGGTAATGGTTCTAATCTGAAAGATAGTGATACATCAACATTTACCAGAATGGATCTTGAGATCAAGTACAGCAGTCTGACCCAGTTCTTGAAAGTCACAAGGGACAGACATTAAGGTTAGTAGGTGAGGCATTGGAAGTCATTGCCATCATACAAACTTAAAATGTGTGTTACCATGTCTGACACCAGTCACTTTATTTTACTTACCTGTCAAGGGTACTGATAATATAATGTTTTTTTTATTCTGCATTTGTTCTTCATATAAACAATTAAGTCTATAACTTTGTGTTTTTTTAATCATTTAGTTAGCTTGTGTTGCTTCAACAACTCTCGAATTATTATTATTTTTATTTTATTTCATAGAATAGCAAGCGAGCAACTGACTCTTCTGAGGGAAAGAGACTACCATCATCTGTAGACACCAAAAATGTTAATAGTGAGTTGCTATCTGTGTGACGGGTTTGGAATGCTACATGCAAAAGTTTACCAGCTATCATACCCTCCAAACGAGAAAACGACAGCAACATCACTGATGCTGTTGTAGCAGGAATAGGTGAGGTGACTGTATGAACCCTGGCAAAATGAAAACTCTACCACCTAATAGTCACAATGATAGTGACATGTTTGACCAATCTTTTGTATATATAAATATATAAAGAGGTCACAATGTTAATGACTTCAATTATTAGCCTTATTTCAGTAGGCAGTTGATATCTTCTTCAAAAAAAGCCTGGATCAACGTGTCAATCGGCTTTCAATACATTTTTAATATGGTTACTTTGAAAACCTAATCACTAAGATCTACTTACAATAAAGTATTTAAACACTTTTTAATATAATTTAAATATTGAAAGTCATTTTAAAAAATATTTAAATAGTTTGGTGCAAGAAAACCTGTAAAATTTTGGTCAGTTTAAAATTTTAATTCTCAATATTCCACAATAATCTGTATTAAGCTTAATATTATTTTTTCAGGTTAAAAAAGGTGGTGGCTTGTCTTTCAATTCAACGTGCCAATTAACTAAAGTAGATGAGAAGATGGTTCAAATGATACTCCATGAATATAAAATATTTAATGCTGAGGTAATATTCATAAAAAAAATCTGTAAGCCCTTTGACCTTGCAGGCCATCCCTGAAACTTCCCGCTAAATTAAGGTATTTTAAGCTCAAAGAAACGAAAACTTAAAATACTTTAGCATAGACTTTTGAGCTCGAAGAGTGCAAAAACCTAAAGTTTTGTACAAATGACAGTATTTTAATTTTCGAAAATATGTGTCCTTCGTAAGCGCTATTGGGCTATCTAATCACGGATGAGACAGTGTAGCGGCTTTTTGTAGGCTTAACATGCACCGCTCAAATGCCTTTGTAGACTTTTCGGTCCATACTATAGGCATTTTATCTTTTTTCTTACAATTATGCAAATATTTATTCAACTCGACCTGATGTTCTGCACTTGGTATATGAGAGCGATAAAAATTAACCATACCCAGTAAATGTTCCTGATTTGGGATATGATGCTATGGCCTCAACTTCGTCTGGTAGTGGACTAATACCTTATATATATACCTATAATACCTAAGAAATTAATCTTGGATTGCCCGAAACTACATTTAGAGATATTAATTATACCATATTTATTTAATTAACCTATCAAATACTATTTCGAGGTGCTTTTCATGCTCCTCCTCGCAAAAACTGTTGACTAAAAGGTCATCAATAAAATAAAAACAAAATCCAGACCTTGAAATACTGTAGCCATGAATCTTTGAAAAGTTTGAGCAGCGTTTCGCATACAAATGTTATCATGGGAAATTCAAAAAGACCGAAATGTTTTATGATTGCTGTTTTCTCAATATCCTCATCAGCAACCGGGATAAAATGATAGGCTTTATTAACATCTAACCTTGAAAAAATTTTTTTGCCAGACAAAATATAAGTGAAATCCTGTATCCTAGAAATTGGGTATGTGTTAGGTTTCGTAAACGAATTTAGCTTTCTATAGTTTCCACACGGCCGTATCTCCCCATTTTTTGGGTACAGTGTGCAATGCACTGGCCCATGGACTTTTTGATGGTCGACAGATTCCCAATTCCTGCATAATTTTAAATTCCTCCTTAGCCTTTTTGTGTATTTTAAAAATATGAAGTTTGCTGTAAACAACGTAATGTCAACATTTGAAATGGCACCGCCTAGTCCCTCCACTCACTTCCCTCCCACTCACATCACTCCATTTTCGACGCGACACCACAACATTAATTTTTACAAAAATGTTCTTGAAACTTCTCTGTTGAAACTGATGGAACAATAAAATTAAGAAATGCTTAGAAATAGCTAGTGTTGAAGAGTTAATGAAACTGTATGATCAAAAATATCTAAATCAATTTGAAAATCATCCAAATCCCTTGTCATGCACCCAACTTGTTTCCTTAACCACTTAAGAAGCTCAAAAAGTCAATGTGCTTAACGAGTTATGTTTTTTTTTTCAGTTTACTAAACTGATTTACAAACAAAACAATTGAAAAAAAATGTTTTTCTGATATTCTTATACACAAACTTGCTAATATGCCCACATGCTGCCACATATTCTTACTACTAATACTAGTGCAAATATCAATTTTCATCGAGTTCAGTCAAGTTGCAAGTGCTCTTGAGATATATTGCCACATACAGCCATACAAACAAACAGACAAAAATTTCATATTGCTAAATTCAATATCAGTGAGTTATATAGTATACCCTATCAAACTCACTGATATTATCACAGATGAAAAATTAAATGTACAGACACATGCGACAAAGGACACGGGCGAGACTTCATACAAAGTTTTTTTAGTACCATCTTAAAAAAAGTATGATATATTCCGTAAGATTCTATATCAACTCCTTAACTTATCCGCATTTATAAATATTTTTAAACCTGGGGAATAGTAGCTAAATAAAGTTGGAATTTAGATAAGGTTATTGTAAACATTCAGTTCAGTTATCATTGTGTGTCTTTAGTACAATTGCTTATCTCAGAAATCTAAGACACTTTTTAGATATTAAAATAACAAAAAGAAATTAGCTAACTATTTTTTAGAACAAAAACAGGGAGAATTTTTATTTGATACTTATAATGAAAATCTATTCTATATATCTATCTATATACATATAATAAAAATTAGGCACACAGGTAGATGATGACCTGAAATAGCAAATAGGCTACTTTTTATCCCGGAAAAATTAGGTCATCCCGCGGGATTCGCCGAAAACTTTTATAATGCAGCGGGGTGCATGCTGCAGCTAGTTTTATATAAATTTATTGCTCTTTTAATGCAAATGTTATTAAAGTTTTATACAATGGCAACACTTAAATATGATGATAGAATTCAATCAAATTAAACTCTCAATATTTTTTATATGATTGTTCATAGCGATATATTTTATTTAATTAATTTAATAAACGTAGAAAATTAATCTTTTTTTTCTAATATTCATCGCTCCGAAAGACACACAAGGGATGTGCAAAACAAAAACTGCCTGTGTTCCTTATACAATAGTATTGATAGATAGTAATGCGGTTTTAAACTTTTTTCATCCTATTTTGTTAAGTTATAATACTATAAAACGTTATAAACGCGTTACATGCCATTGTAGTGTTATAACGGGGCATAACATTGGTAAAGTGTTTATAACAGACAGACAAAAAATTATATAGCCTATGATTTACCCAATTACGTGTTCTCATACACACTGCAATTTTGTAGTATAGACTGGGTATAATATTGTTACGACTAATGTGATGTGACATCATGGATACCAGCAGCAGGTGCAAGAGGGTGCAAGCGCACCCTCCCCCCCTGTTAGGAAACAAAATATGTATAAAATAATATTAAATTCCTGTTTGAACGAAAATTGAAGGCAGTTGCTGTCCAAATTTATTCAAAACCATGTCAAAAAACAATTTGACATTACATTTATCCACATGAAAGTATACATGCATTATTCTATTATTATGTTAGTGGTATGATGAGTAGATGCATGTGCACCCCTCTAAAAGTAATTCTGGCGACGCCCATGTGTGATTAAAAATAATTAAATTTATTGTTTTATATGACCAGGTATTGTTCCGTGAAGATTGCACAGCAGACGAGCTGATTGATGTAATACTGGCCAACCGCGTCTACCTGCCGTGCCTCTATGTGTACAACAAGATAGATCAGATCTCCATACAGGAGGTGGACCGCATTGCGAGACAACCGCATTCGGTTGTAGTCAGGTACGTTAACATTGAATACAGCCATCACCATACACTTCTCAAGTATACATCAAAACTTCGACTGAAATCATATTCTACACTTTTCATCGTCGACACTTGATGAAACTCCATTTTAATGTAATATTTTATCACTTATACACTTGTATCGTTTTCACAATAAAGCATATCATCATTTATTTACAACCTGTTTTGCTTACATGAGCATCGTCAGGGCAATTTATAGTTACAAACCTATTACATCAGGGCAATTTATTGGTTTGTGACTAAATTGCCCTGATGATGCTTGTGTAAGCGAAACCGTTTGGAAATAAATGATAATAGCTTTATTGTGAAAGGTACAAGTGTATAAGTGATAAAATATTACATGAAATCATATTTTTTTCTATCATAACAAAGAAGTAAATGGCTCTTCTGATGGAAATAGACACTCGAGATGTTAATGGTTTGATCTTATCCGTGTGGCGGTAATGTAATGCCACTTGCGTACGTACACCGGGCAAATTACCCTTCAAACCGTAACACGTGATTGATTGATTTAAGCTATTGCGGCAGAATTAGATAAGGTGGTGGTGGTACTGAAACTACGAGAGACATTGCAAAACTCTTCCACCTTGTACCTACCAATCACCTTTGATAAACAGCTTGGCAGAATGATAAATGGTCTAATCTTATAGGGCGTAGACCAATACAGGGAATAAAGGAGGACTGGACAAATATGGCGGTAAACCAGGGTCCTTACGATTAGATCAACGTAAGGAAAATCCATTGAACGCTTGCATAATGTCATTTTTATGTCACATACATACTAGAGAACTGAAAATCCATATGATCTAAGATTCTGCTTCAGTTGACCTTTCCTAATTGAGTTGCTTAATAAAATGAATATTTAATGCAATATATTGAGTATTTAAACTAATCCTGATCGGGTCACCGTCTCATATTTAGCATCTTTCTATAGCAAATGAAATAATAATAATAATTTTTAAACGTAGGAAAAAAGTAGTATCTTCATTCACATTTGCACCCAGGATTAGCCGAAGATACTTATTGCCACAGTGTGATAGCTGGCAAACCTTTAGCTAATCGGGCCCTTATCCAATCGCAGGCAACTTTGTCGTTATCAGAAAACTGAAAAAACACATTTTTGCATTGCCCAACCTGGGAATCGAACCAGAGACCTCATGTAGTCAACGCCGACACCAGAGTGCTAAGTGTGAGTTTTTCTTTTCGCATTCGATCGTGAGCGCGTTTGAGTTTACTAGGAATTTGTATGTGATTTGTACAGCGCCACCTAGTGGTAAACTGGTTTCTCACGTTTACCACTAGGTGGCGCTATACAAATCACATACAAATTCCTAGTAAACTCAAACGCGCTCACGATCGAATGCGAAAAGAAAAACTCACACTTAGCACTCTGACCACTAGACCAGTGTTCCGCAAAGTGTGTACCGCGGCACATTGGTGTACCGTGATGATTAGTTGGTGTGCCGTGGAAAAATAAGGTTATCTTATAAAAATATTTTAGTAAGTCAGTAAGGTTAAGTAAAATACCTACACAAATCACGCGAGCGAATGCAATATCTGCTTTCAAAGAATGCTATTGCAATGCTTTTGCCATTTGCAATGACCTATTTGAGTGAATTAGGATTTTCGACTCTTACCACTTAAGTAATATATATAATATATTGTAGTGTACCTCCAATAATTTTAGTTTTCCTAGATGTACCTTGAGCACAAAAAGTTTGCGGAATACTAAGCGTTAATAATAATAATTATGATGAACATAACGTATTTTCAGTTGCAACATGAAATTGAATCTGGATTACCTGCTGGAAACACTGTGGGAGTATCTGTCTCTCATCCGTGTGTATACGAAGAAACCTGGACAACCACCGGACTTCGATGACGGACTTATATTGAGAAAGGTAAATTTTAAAGATTTAGTGGCTAGCTTACTTGGTTCATATTATGAGGTCCAGAGATTGATATCCATCAGAAAATTTTATTGAATTTTCTACATTGAAAATTCAAAATCACCTTCACTTCACTTCATCACTCAGTCACACAGTCTCAGTTGTAGCTATCTTAACAGTTTTAACACCCAGTGTGAAATGCACAAAAATTCATTGGTATACAAATAACAAGCTAATCATATTCTTTATATATAATTTCTTTGTGTCACAATGTTGGTTACCATACTCTTCCGAAACAACTTGAACAATTTTAAAAAAAAATTATATGCATATTCTGTAAGTCTGAGAATCGGCTACTATCTATTTTTCATACCCCTAAGTGATAAGAGTTTTCCAGCCCTAATTTTTTTTGGACAACATTTTTTTTTATAATGAGGCATTAAAAATACATACAGCCTTAAATTTTTATCCTTCTATCACCAACCCCTAATTTTTAATTCAATAATTTCTATGGCAAAACAATGTTGAAAATCTGTTGGCGTTTTTAGTACACTCTGTTTAAACGTACGGGATTAGACGTTTTGATATTTCTGTGTCTATTGCGTTTATACACAAAGTTTTTAAATATAGTTTACTAGGTGGTCCTGTGACATCTCGCCCGGGTTTGATAACATCTTAGCTATTCCTGCTGCAAGGGTGTTAATACTTGTCGTTTTCCAGATTAAATGGTAAAGTAGCCGGTATATTTACGCAAATGTCGTTCCTATCCTTCCACAAGAATAGCAATGCACCACGTTGTTGTTTATAGATAACGCTTATGAAATGAAAAATATTTATTTGCAAGAATATGAGTGTTACAGATATTAAAAATTGATTAAAATTACCAATATATGATATGGTATACCATGATGTCGTGTGCTAATATATTTAATATCATATTTTATGAAATTAGAATCTTGTGAGTCGATTTGTTAAGAATTACTACCAGATCGAAACTTGAGATTTGGCGGAAGAAACTCAGAAGGCTTTTCTTTTTTTTATATTTTATGCTCAACAGTTATTTTATGTACTACAATATTTACAAGATTTACTCCTTGTATTGATCCTTGGGCTCCTTTGGAGAATGCTAACTGCCGTTCTGCCAGGCAGGTCGTAAAAAGCGTCTGATTGGGTCTGCGAGTCACTATCACCCTGGCTACTAGGTGGTAGAGTTCTCGTTGTCTAGCCCGGGTCTGGTACCTCAGCCTTACCTATTCCTGTCGCATTAGCACCAGTGTTTATCGTTGTCGTGTTCTGATTTGGAGGATAAGGTAGCCGATAAACTTATGCATGTGGATTATACCTCGCCACAAGATAGCAACGCACCATTAACATCTTTGGTGTCTATAAGCGATGGTTGACTCTTTCCATCAGGAGACCCATGTGCTTGTTTGTTATCTTATGATATAAAAAAAGTCAGGGAGACTGGTCTGTTTTGTGTTAAATAACGTGTTGGTTGTGTGGTGGGCAGGGCGTGAACATCGAGCACGTGTGCCACGCCATCCACCGGTCGCTGGCGGCGCAGCTGAAGTACGCGCTGGTGTGGGGCACCAGCACCAAGTACTCGCCGCAGCGCGTGGGCGTGCAGCACAGCGTGCACGACGAGGACGTCGTGCAGCTCATCAAGAAGTAGGGCACACCTGCGCACCGGCGCTCGCGGTACTCATCGGGAGACACGGTTGTCTACACACTAATAAAAACATTCAATAAGTGCGATAAATCTATTATAAAACTCTCTTTACATAAACACAGGAGATTTTAAAGACTGGACTACTTTAACATAACACCCAAACGATTTTATCATAGAAATTCCCACCAAGATTTTTGAACACTCGGCTACGAAGCGATCCCCGCTTTGTGCACGGCAAAATAAACCTTAATAATTCACATTATATGTTATACTATACAAGCAAATAATTTGCTTACTTTGGGGTTAGGTCAGTAAGTGTAATTTGCCCCGTGAATATTTATTATTTCTTACTTCTACACAAGTCAAGGTCAGCGCTCAAGAAACGTGTCGATAACAATACGTCAGTCTTGTTCTCAAAAGTTACATTACATTTCTCTTTATTTCTTTGTTTTTTGCACAACACAAGATTTGTTGCACATTGACTGCCCCGTAACATATTTTCATACAAACCCACCCAATAATTATAGCGTGAATAAAAACCAGAAAACCCATATAAAAATTTTCAAATTTATTATTTATTGATATTTATTGTCATAATGGCCAAAATCATTACCATTTAAAAATGTTAAGTTACCGGCTTAGAATAAACAAGATATAGTATATTCCGACCGATATAACAGAGGTTTGACCAAATAGAATAACTTATATCTTCTTATTGGTCAAACTACTGTTTTATCGCTTGCCACATATCACTGTTTATCCTAAGCGGGTAATTCTGATACGGACGGTCGGATAAAAAGCGGAGTCTTAGTAATAGGGCCTTGTCGGCACCTTCATGATCGTATGATTATAAGCTCTGCACAGCTTAACTAATAAAAATGTTTGTTCAACAAAAAAAAAAACAGCTAAGCGTGGACAGTTCCCACTTAAAATTACTCTGTGGCTACAAAGTTCAACCTTGCAAAATTATTCTTGTACAGGGATATTTTTGTTTTGCTCATCAGTCAAACCCTATGGTCGAGCCCGATACATATTTATCACCTCAGCATTTCTTATTTTGTTTTGTCGTTTTGACCCTAACATGCTGTGCTCTATTGCTCTGACATTTGGCAAATTTTTCTCTTAGGGATTTGGTGGTTGCCCATGTTTCGCACCCGTAAGCATGAAAAGATACATGTATTGAAAGTTTTTTTTTCAGTGCCATATCCAGGTCCTTCGATACGAGAAATGTCATTAGGCTTACGACGTCACTACGAACTATGTGATCATTTCGTTTCACTCGTCAGTTCAATACTGACATTTTAAATTGCATTTTATGGGATTGTTTAGAAGTAAATGAGATGTAATTAAGCTGAAACTGAGAGAGATATGTCGTGTTATGTCTAGGCGACATTATCGCGTATTTCAATTTCATGTCGCGTTGTCAAGATTAAACTTGGTAGATGTACTAGCACAAAATAAATAGGTAAAGAAGTCAATCTACATTCAAAGGGCGTTCGAACAACACACACAGACATCTCTCACGGACGCGATATCTCGGAATGGTTGGGAATACTGCAAGCGCGAGTGCCACCCGCTTGAGACATGCGTCAGTGAACTTTTTGTGCAGAAAATTTATAATTGGTAATAACATTTAAATATTTATTGGTTTATATTTCCGTTTTTCTTGTTTCATTTTCAACAATAATTCGAACACTTAGATACTGATTTGATATTTTACCGCCACGTCGGTCGAGTGGTTAGCGACCCTGACTACGCAATCGACGGGGCTCGGGTTTGATCCCTGACGGGGACAAGCATTTGTGATGAGCATAAACGTTTGTATTTCCGGGTTAGGGTGTTTATTAAATATTTTCCAGTATTTATATATGTATTTCTATGTATTAGTATCGTTGACTAACACCTATAACACAAGCAAATAATTTGCTTACTTTGGGGTTAGATCAGTAAGTGTAATTTTTCTCTTGAATATTTATTATTATTTATTTATACTAGTGCCATTACCAGTTTTTTGTGCATAGGCCAAAGTTGATAACCCTAGCGCGACCGCCGAGCGTAGGTATGAAAAGTTAAGTACATACATGAGATTGACTTCTGTACCTATTTGTTTTATGATAGGTACTACGATCATTAGTCTATCTCGCTTCAACTCGCGATATGCATCGATGCAAAAACGAGATGAACTTGTGTTTGATGTCGCGATTGAAAGAAGCACAAGGGCTCATTATTTAGCCAAATGGTTGGTCAAACCCATCGCAACATCGCGAATTTTCGAGATAGGGCGACAGTGTAGCCACCATAACAGGTGTACGGCCTATACTTCATATTATTAAGTTTATTTTTGATCACTTTCAGTCTTGATTTATGTAGGTAATGTTAATTTAAACATACATATTACGGTTTATGTTTTAAAATGTTGGGAACGTCAAAAGCACCAATCCAAACATGTGATTATATCTGCTTATTTGCTTTGAAATATTTATAACGAAAACTGTAAAATATGATTCGGTTAATATTTGTAACTATCTTAATAAAATATTGTTTTACAGACTAGCGTTTTTATTTTTAAATAACTGAATAAATATAGCCATGCTCAGTTACCTTGCTACACTCAAGGAATTTGCTAGGGCAAAAAACAGTATATAAACGCAAAGATTTAGTAGAGTTACTGGCGAGATTTTTGGTGGTCCTCAATCGCCATTTCTGTATTTGACTTAGGAGCACAAAGGGTACGTGAAAAAATTGGAGAAAGCAATGGAGAATGAAATATTAATCTGTGGTGCTGTATTAGCGCCCTCTTCTCTATGTCAAATTTTCAAGATGATAAAGAATTATAATTTTTAAAGGCTACTATTATAATTTAGCCACATGACACAATGAGGCAACAAATAAAATTATTTGTTTTATTAATCCCACAACATTTTCGGTATTCCATGACATTAATAATAGGTAACATTTACATAAAAATTTTGAAAAATATACAGAAAGTATTGACTAGTTTATGGCAGAGAAGTGAAACTTTCTCAGATTTTGTTATCTTTTTATAATAAAAATGTATAAATTGTATGCCACATGGAAGTAAAAAAAGCTAGTGTCTATGACATACTTATTTTTTTAAGCCGATGACCGGTCTCACAGGAGACAGCCCTTAGCGCGGGCGTTTAAGCCCCAATTTTAAACTCTGGCTGAGCACTGCTCCCAAAAGTCCGGTGACGCAGTAACGACCCATAAGGTCAAGTGTAATAGACATTTTGAAAAAAAATAATTATCGGTTAGGAAATACCTCTGCTGGTTCCACAATTAATTATATAATACCATAAACACGAAGTGTTGGAAAAAAGTGTCTTGAGAATCGCATGATTTCAAGACGTCGCGATCGTGAGGATACAAAATTTGAAATTAGACGCAATTTTCGATTATAAAATTCAATAGCTGTAATTTATCTAAGGAATTCACCAGAATATCCCCTTAATAAATGCGAGAGAACAGGGGGAGAACTTGATTAGACATAAGATCTACTGTTTACTAACAAAACCCTGTGCGATCTACCACTTACATACTTCTTGAAATCTTATATGAAGCAACATAGTTTAATGTTTAGTATACAATCATGTAGTATTTTTTATAGGTCTTAGAAGTTCCTTTACATATCACATGTGAGATTGTTTCCTGAAGAATGATACAAGATGATGCTGCAGTAGTTGGTAATTACTTGCGCAGTTTGGTCTACTTATTTATATTTTTTGCCTTGCCACTATCGACTTGGCTAATAGTCGCAATCGACCGGTTGGCCTACACCTCTTTGAAATTCCAATGAATCAAATATTCTATTTATACAATTATGAATAGCATTGTCATTAACGATTCGACCCACTCTACATTAAATGCGATCTAAAAGAAGTAGCTGGTACTGAAGAGCTTCAACCCAAAGATGAGAAAAGTACGCTATATGAGGCTTGTGCCTTTTAAAATATGCAGACAATAGGACGGAAAGAAATACCTTTCCGCTTTTTGAAAGTTAGCCTTTTCTTCCAAATGACCATGGAACTGAACTTTGATATGTCAACTCTTCAAGGATGAATGACAAAGGTTAATCTGAAACCTTGTTGGTATAGTGATTATGCCATGATCAGGTTAAAGGAATGCCATCCAAAGGGGGTGTCGATAGTCTCCATAACGGGCTTGTTTCTTGTGAAGCAAGGCAAATTGTGGGATCATGATGTATGGTACTCAATTCTCTCTATATACCAGAAAGAACTGAGTGCCATAAATCGTAATTCCTACCACCTGGGAGGGCTCTGAGCTAAAATTATGCACAGATTCTACTCTACATTTATAGCATTAAAAAATCGAGAGTGTGTAAACTTATATATTTTAGTTAATTACAATTAATATTTCCATTGTTTTACCTTAACACAATAACACTTAACATAAATATATTCCCTTAAACTTCATTAACAAAAACCTTAAAATTTGGCTATTAAAATGCTTTGTCAATGCGAGGTTTCCTCTGAGGTGATAAGGTCTGTTTCCACGTTAGTAAGAGCCCATCGATGCTCGGTGATTTCGAGTGCCTCCCATTCTGCTTTGAAAGCAGCTTTAGGATCAGGTGGCATTGCCATGGCTGCTCCGGACATCTGTTCCTGCATCACCTTTGATTGATCTGCCGCTGTAACATAAAAATACCATCACAACCATATCCCAAACAGATAGACAGATGTGCAAGTAGAGCACCAATAATTAATCATGTTTGTCAAACCCGTTGGTAAACAGACTAGAAGAGACACATCAGACTAATAGATCTTGGGTGTAAGAAATCAAACATTATTAATCTAGTGTATGTTGTTAATCAGCCAACCTATCGATAAATCAAACACATATCCAGTCTCAAAAAAGTATTTTTTCCAGAAAAATTTATTCAAATGAACTACCCAACTTAAGATTCAAATCCATAGTGATCTAGATAGATCTTTCGGCAAAAAGGGGTTCAGGTAGATCAACACTGTAAACCTACATTTTTAGGGGTCCGAAGTAAACTACGAACCCTTATAATTTCGCTATGTCTGTCCGCCTGCACGATAGCTCAGAGATCCTTATTACTAGAAAGCTGTAATTTGGCACGAATATACATATTAGTCACGTCAACAAAGTGGTAACATAAAATCTTAAAAAAAAAAAATTTTCAGGGTTCCCTTCCCATTCACTTCCAGCTCCGTTACATGTAAAGTGGGGATATTAATTTTTTTCTGACATACCCCATAGTGTGGGGTATTTGTAAAATACCCCAGTGTTACCCCCCCCCCCCCCCATAATAATATAATGTTAGGCTTAAGAGTCCTGCCCCCCCCCCCTTAAAAAAATCATAGTAGTACCTAGTGAATATAATGAAGTTAAAAGAAAAACTATCACGGCTTAGAAGACTTTACAAGTTTTTGAGTAATAGTTGACCAACTTATAAAATTAGGCGGTGAACCTGTGGTGCGGTGGTGTGGTCAATAGCTTAAATATTCATAGTATGAAACTTTAAAAGCACTCTTCTTAGTCCCCATTATTGTGATGGGCAAATTCGGAACCCTACATTGCATGTGGCCCGACATGCACTTTACCAATTTATATTGCAACTAGCTGCAGCGTGCAGCTCGCTGCATTATAAGAGTTTTTGGCGAATCCCGCGGGATCACCTAATTTTTCCAGGTCATCATCTACCTGTGTGCCAAATTTCATTCAAATCCGTTCAGTAGTTTTTGCGTGATTGAGTAACAAACATCCATCCAAACATCCAAACTTTCGCATTTATAATATTAATATAGATATATTCCTTATGAAAGCAAAACAGGTTTGATACTAATTGGTATAACTTTATTCTGAAACAGTTTATGTATGTTTTTGAGTATGTTTTATAAAAAAAAAATTGCTTCAAAATATTTTTGTCTTACCATTATTTTCTCCTAGTACAAGAGCATAAATTGTACGAAGTCCAAAAACATTCAGGAAATACCATGAAGCTGAAGACACCCATGAAGCATCCAAGTGAGTCAATTCCACTCCTCTTTGCAACATTGGTTTGAATCGAAGGGTAAGAGGGAAAGGCACCTTTGCTGAAAAAAGTTTAATTATGAAAATATTAATCAAAATCATTGTTTTTTCTGAAAATACAAGAGAAATGTTATCGCACCAATTACTTTAAGGAGTAGACATGGGCGCCAGTAGCAGAGTGCAAGGGGGTGCGCTTGCACCTCCATCAGGAAATATAATATGTATAAAATAATATTAAATTACTTTATTTATTATTAAATTGATGTCCAACTTAATACATAACCATGTTAATAAACAATTTGCCATTACATTTATTCACATGAAAGTATTTATTATATGCATTGATATAATAAACCCAAGATGCACAGTTCCTAACAAAACTGGAACTCGAAACTGTCGCTAATTTCATTTAAATAGTTATAGATATGGCAAAAATATATGTCGTTGCATATCCAACCTTAAGCGCAAGATTTATAGTTGTTTTTACAAAACAATGTACAAAAAGAAATAAAATTGACAGTGTCGGGACTGACGCGATTCTATTTGAAATGAGCGCACAATTTTAAATTGTGCGCTCATTTTTGGAGGACGTTTTTGAGACACTGATTGTGCATCTTGGGTTTTTTATATCAATGATTATATGTATTATTCTATATTTTATATTAGATAATGGTATGATGTGTAGATGCTAATGCACTCCCCTAAAAGTAATTCTGGCGATGCCAATGGGGGTAGGCAGTCACCAATTGTGTGTGTATTGTGAAGTAAACATTAAAATTATTTATGTTAAAACAAAAGGTGAGCTTATAATAAACACAATTGTAACATTTGTCAACCTATTATTGTATATATTTGGCCTCTGAACACGATATTTTATTTTATTTCGAATTATTTATTAGCTTCTGATTGAAAAACCAATTAATCATATTGACAATATCTCTTTGTCCTTGTCCCATATATGCTTAGATATGCGTAGAAAGGAGATGGCTATATACAAATTTAAATATGTCACACGTTTGAGAATTGCTACACAATTTCACAAAAGAAATAGTCGCTTCCATAGTATTTATTATGTTTTAATAATTTTTGTTTTTTAATAATTGTTAATTTTTAATAATAATTATTAGTTTATCTATAATTGAGTTAATCATATAAGATATTATAGCATATATTTATTGCAGTTTTCCAAGAGATCCAATACGTTGCGCAACATGGACGAGTGTTATGATAGCCCATTCACATTATGAGGAATATTTTTTTCTGAAACTATCAAATCAGTTTACAGAAGGCGACATGTTTATAAATAACACAGAAAGTATTAAAAAGATTTAAAAAAAACAGCTATACCTAATTTACAAGTAGGTAGATGTTATTTAATTTAAGCATTATATAATAACTAGATCAACCAACAGCAGCAAGTTCGGCAACATCCATGGAAATCGCAACGGTATCCACGACGACAAGAATACCAGATTTTTGGAGAGATTATCCATGCTTATAGTTCGCTCAGGTAGAAGCCATCATCCTGTTTCATTAACCTCGGTATTGGCGGTCACGAATCCCGATCGACGAACGACGAATCCCGATGCCGATAAGATGTACGACAACAACAGGCTAAACGAGATCGCGACCATTTCAAAACAAAAACACATAATGTAGCACAATGACTGAAATATCTGCGCAATTAGCAAAAATTCAAATAGAAATTAATGCAGCGCAGCAAATTTTATGCTGAATCTAGGTCATGTTCGCACAGAATGCTACATTAACAAGGTTATTCTAATAATAACTTATGTTATTATCACAACAAATTTAAAGGTCAGGAATTGAAGTGCGTCCAACCGGATTCCTGGAACAAATCGGGAAATGACAATTAGGGCGGCCAAAGGCGGTAATCGACGCTACGTCCGCCTTACCGTAACCGATGCCACAGCATGCTACAACCTTCTGACCATCAGCACCTCCTGATACACCCTTCTGCCTCCAACAGCATCAGCCAGCTTCACAAGCTACGCCTCATCTACGCTTTCTAGAATCCACTTCGAACTGCCAACATTCACTGGATCTACATGCAGCAACTCTGTCCCGCTCGTTCCGACTCAATGTGAACCACAGCGGAGCACACTCGTCCCGACTCACCGAGGACTGGGCATATTCTGCTCGTCCCGACTCACCGAGGAGCGCACATATTCTGCTCGTCCCGACTCACCGAGGACCCCGCATATTCTGCTTGTCCCGACTCACCGAGGACCATGCATATTCTGCTCGTCTCGACTCACCGCAGACCTGAGTACTCAAGGCACATACACTTCACTGGCATAACCAGATGCATCAGGTATAACACCTTTTTCGAAGGAGGGAGTGATGAAACGAGGGTGCGATAGAACACACTCACACTTATTGCACACAGATACCATCGGTATCTTATCACAATATCATTATCAGATTTTATCACGCAGCATTCACGTGAATCTCTAGTATTTAAGCTTATTGTGAACCCAGTTAAATTACAGTTTAATAAACACATTTATTAACCGATGTGTGACTGTCATTTAGTCAACGTAATAGTATACATAATCATTTGTTAAAATAGAACCTCACTAGGTGGCAAAGTATGACATCTTGCCCAGGTTTGGCATCACACTTATGCAATATTGTCAGGGCATGTTGGATTTGTATTTCAGTTAGAACATAATGTGGTAGCTTGAAAACATATCATGCTTTACATTTCTAGCGTAGAATACTGACACATAATTAGTCTCAAGGGTCTATATATAAGGCAATGTTTAAAGTATGATTGTAATAAAATAAAAAGGTAAATAACTAGGTACTTACTTGTAAGAAACCCACTGAACATCCAATTGATCCAGCCTCCAATCACAATCATAGGTAGTACATTTGTGACATTTCCTTTTAACATGTCAGTCATCATTCCTGGGTCTGTCATGGGGTTCTGAAATTGTTTACAATTTACAGTTAAATTTTTACTCACATGTATAGGCTAAAAGAACATGAAAGTGGTATGAATTGTTACTATGGGGCAGCGGACATGACCATAGTATGCATAGTACATTTTGAGGGGTCTTATTCAAGTTGTTGTAACTTAAAAAATGCGATTTTTGTTTTGTTTATGAAAATGACTCCATTTTTTTTAATACATATTTTAATAACACACAGAATACAAATTAAATTTTTATTAAATAAATCCAACTCCTTATAGAAATTTCATTTTTTTCTTTGTTAATTAAAATATCTCTCAAAATGGAGTCATTTTCATAAACAAAACAAAAATCGCATTTTTTAAGTTACAACAACTTACATAGGACCCGTCAATTTTATGACCCATTTATTGCAACTAAAAAGGACTATGTAAAGATTTAAACATGAGGCTTAATTAATTTTTAATATTAATTAAAGGACTTTTTGACTCAATTTATGATGGTAATATTTTAATGTATATTTACAATATAAATGGGCAAAAGTTTGTATGTATGGATGTTTGTTATTCGATCACAAAAAATTAGATGACCGATTTAAATGAAATTTGGCAAACACGTAAATGATGACCTGGTACATAAGATATTCTTTATCCCAGAATAATATTATTTTCCTGTGGGATTCTTTAAAAAAATATTTTGTAGCAGGTGCAGGCTGCAGCTAGTTTTGTTACATATTAAAGTAATAATATGTAAATATTTAGGACTATTCATTACAATTACACTTCAATAGAACTGAATCCTTTCATAACTTTTGAATTTTTGAAATGTTAGCAAGCCATTATCATTTTGAATTAATTGTAAGTTTAGCATTTGTTTAAAGCTGAACTCACATTTATAACATTATATTATAAATTATTTATCTTTACCAATCTTCATGTAATGTTTAAAACTTAAAATCCAATATTTTGTAGAATTTTATTACCATTTCAAATATTTTTCAAATGTAAAGTTTGGTATGTTTCCAATTTTTTCTGTTTAAGTGGTTCTCATTGTGTTACATAAATTTATAATTATGGACCATTAAACTTTATTCCTTCTTGTTTAATATTTTAACAGATTCTACACTTTTTATCGTCAGCACAAGTGTTATCAGATAACAAATATTGTGTTAATATTCTAACCTTTAAAACAAACATCACACACCTGGGTTAATTTTACAGCAACTATTTAATACTACTGTGGACTAATTCACTTGTCATGAAATTTAATAAATCTTACAAACCTGTGCATTAGAAGCTCTTTTCTGTACTTTAAAGTAACCAGTATCTTCATTATTAAACCAGTGACGTCGCATCGCAAATGACTGTCGAGGTAAATATTTACCATTCTCACGTAGGAGACGAGCCCGGATCATCACCTGGCTGATAAAAAGTTAATATTAAATTATCACTTTATTGCGACATTACTTATTGATTGAAATGGGTGAACTTGTCCAATACCAAAACGAAAGAGCTCATTTATGTACGAAACTATTCAGAAGCTACACCTATTGGACATGATTTATCTGTTTTAATCATCAATTAAAATAATTTATTCTTTTAACTCAAGTTTAATTGAACGATATATATTTGTGTAAGCGTAACTTCACTCCAACTTCCCTATTAAGGAGGCAGAGAAACCCAAAACTGATAACTGCTTGTGGTGCATGGTTCACCTGTTTGTTACTTAGCGATCCCAAAGCCGCGTATGAAATGAAAGATCTTCAAAATATACCTATAGTAATTTACAAAATATTATGAATTTGACCAACCTGTCTTGAACTTGCAGAAGTTCAATTTTTTTCTGAGACGACAAAATAATCGATACATAATGTCTCACTATGCCAACCAAGAAAGTAATTATAACTATAGGTAAGAAAACCCAAAGCCGTATGTTAGGATCTAGAAGTAGCTCAGTCATTTTATGAAATATTAATGGATTATTTAACAATTACGAGATACGAGACTCTTTTAAAGTTGAGACATGGAAATTGGGATTTGGGAACAAAATTTACAAAATGAAAATGGAATTGTCATTAGTTTTTCTGACACTGGTCAATTGAAACTTGACAGCGTAGACAGAGAATCACCAGAGAATACTAGTATTCTCTGTCTACGCCAGTGTTCCCAACTCTCAAAAATTTATCTCCCTATAGCCCCAATCAAAAACCCCCAAAATCCCTACAATTACTAGAAATTCCCCCTAAAAAATTTCACTATTTATAAAATAAATAATTAAATATTTTTACATAAATAATACATTAAAAATAATTGATAAATACTAAAATATCATTAAACAAATAATAAATTCAAAACAATCAATAAATAATTTTATTCAGCAACATTTTTTTATATTTTTTATTCATAAATTATTTAAAACTTCAAGTAACAAATCATTTTGTAATTATTGTAATTGTAATCATCAATAAATATTTGAAGTTAAAAAAATCCCTAAAAATACCCCTAAAAATATAACACCCCTAAAAAAATCCCATCCCACTTTTTTTCCCCCTAAATTTGAGGGGAAAACCCCTAAGTTGGGAACCCTGGTCTACGCTTGTGCTTGACAGCCCTAC
This sequence comes from Apodemia mormo, assembly GCA_036924255.1. Lineage (NCBI taxonomy): Eukaryota > Metazoa > Arthropoda > Insecta > Lepidoptera > Riodinidae > Apodemia > Apodemia mormo. Next base: position 7,709,955 of record JAUPFN010000010.1, on the reverse strand, counting down.
TGACTGCCACTCAGTGTTGCCAACCCGAAGAAAGCAAAAAGCAGCAATGAAACTTAAAAAACAGCAGAAAACAGTAAAATAGTAATTTTAAAACATCAAATTCACTGTCCGACTTTACATTCATAGAATCGATAAGTAGTTTATTTTGTGATACTTAAATAACTATACGACCACTGTTAAATTTACTTTGGCTTTATTATTAAAATTTCTGAAAATTGTTAAGTAAATAAAGTCAACATGAAAACATAACTTAATTAAAATTATTTGTTCTGTCATGGAAAAAGTACTGATTAACATTGTCAGTTTCGAGATCTTCGGCGTTTTCGAACACTTTCTTGTTAAAATCGTACATTAATTTCATATGCACCTCAGTTGTATGACATAATAACCAACGCATACAAAAACTATCTTTATTGTTTTTGTTTAAAAGTTTAACATGCTGGTTGTAAGATGCGATTTGGAATGAATTATTTTTGACAAAGTACGAAATTTAGGTATATCACCAAAAAACAGTAGAAATATGAACTTAAACAGAAAACAGGGATGTAATGGCGAAAACAGTAAATCTACTGTTAAAACAGTAGGGTTGGCAACACTGCTGCCACTGACAAAGTAAAGTGTTTGGGTGTGTTCCACTGTGTTCAGACCACAGAACAATATACTCCTACCGGGTTCAGACCACAGAACAATTTACGGAAAGTTCAGACCATGAATACCTAATAGCGGCTGTACACATTGGACCAAGGTATTGGGCCAACATAGTGAATTGTAAATGTTTCTGTTTATACATTGGTGTGCTGACCATTCTACATTGGCTCTTTAATAAAGATGGACGTAGAATCTCTTACAGCCGTAAGAGTTGTCATTAAAGATTCCTTTTTCTTTTTTAGTTCAATAACAGGAATACTTATTTTTTTTTATATCATACTAGCGTACCCAGCCCGCTTCGCTATGCTAGATTTTGCTTTATTTTATTTAAACAATAAACTTACATCATTAAATTTTTAATTTAAGTCCCATAATATATCATTTATTTCTCTTCGTATTTATTCTCTTCATGAGCGGGTGAAGATCATTATCTAGACCCATGTACATATCAGTAAATACAATATCATTCTTATCATTTATACAAAAACATATCGTGCTCAAGTTAATGTCAGAAATAAAAGTACGACGCATGGCTTAGGTATGGTAAATGTGAATTATCTGTGAATTAAGGGCATTAATACATACTTATGAAGCAATAGGTATTTTTAAACTATTATGCGTTGCGCATTTTAGTGTGGTTACGTATCCACCTTCATTGGACATCCCCGGGTGGTGTTTTATCTGCTCTTATCACAACCTTATAATCATCTGTTGGCATCTCGTCTAGAGCTGTTTTGAATGAACGGATGAGGCTGTTGCGTTCATGAAACATAGTTTGAAGTTCTAAAATGATTTCTCGTCTTACTTCAGTACCGATTGCGCAACGCTGATCAGCGTCTGCAGCTTCATTACCAGTGAAATAAATTTGTAAAAACTTGGGATCCTCATCTTGAACTGGGAGCAATGATCCAATTCTGTGGTATATTTGACTTTGCACTTTAAAGGTGGGCATGTAACCCGCATTGTTAACTATGTTGGTTACTCCGAAGGACGTCATTTGGAAGCATGAATTATACTTTCGGATGTTTTGAAAAAAATGTTTAGTAGTCGGAGTGCGTTTAGAAATATAACTAAGAAGTGGCTCAGGTGGCTGAATCACTGGTAACAAAACAACTTTACCGTTTGAACAGCACATTCTAGGAGATTCTTTAGCGAACTTCAAAGCACAACAATGTAAACATACTTTGTCCATTGCGCCAATCACCACATCCTTGTTATTTCTGTAGTCGTCATCCTTATTGTGATTGAACGCCGCAAGCCTTAAATCAATTCTTTTTCGTGATTGAGCCATTCGGTTACGGTTGGCATAAAGTCTTTCGGTACGTTTTTGAGTTGTCTCGGTAGCTCGCGATGAAGATTCTTTGTCACGCTTTTCTTGAAGCCGTGATTCACGCTCTTCTTCAGTTTCTATATTTCTTCTTTTAGATATTCTGTTACGATCTTTCTTAAGGCGTAACTCACGTTCTTCAGCTGTTTCATTTACTCTTTTTTCCTTTATTCGATTTGGATGTTTGTTTACCAATGCTTGCTTTTGGGTGGCATTTTTATTAATTACAATGATTCTGTGAAGAAACATGATTGGTGATGGAATATACAATTTTCCGTAGTAATAATCAATTAAAAAAGCATCAGTAAACGGATACGAATACGAATAGCAAACAAGCAGATGGGTCTCCTGATGGAAAGGGTCAACCATCGCCTATAGACTCCAAAGATGTTAATGGTGCGTTGCTATCTTGTGGCGAGGTCTAATGCCACATGCATAAGTTTACCGGCTACCTTACCCTCCAAACCGAAACACGACAGTGACTAGCACTGACGCTATTGCAGCAGCAATCTGCTACACGTTTCTAAGCATCATTAACCTGAAATAAAAGTATTAAAAAACAAGGTGAAACGAGACAAGACGAGAAAGGTTTAAAAAATAACTAGTATTGACTTGAATTCAATACGAACAACACGTACCTATTCGGAATTCGGATAGATTCCATATAATGATTCCGTATAAGATACTGAAAATAATAATTATTTTGTACTTTAAAATCAGTCCAAATCTCGTAAATATGTATCGATAAGTAATTATTGTTTTTAATATGTTACAGAATTGCTCGATAAAGATGATCATATTTAATAATTGTGGTGTAATAATGAGAAAGTTTAAATTCATAAAGGACATTCATCATCATGAGTCATTCATTCATTGGTTCATTTCGATACATTTCTATGAATTGTAAAACCTCAGTGTTTGTCCACGTCATCGTAACTCGGGAACAACAATTTAACTCACGCGCAACACAACCGTCTTTACTGACGTATGACAGCGAACTGAATAAGAGGCCAAATGTTTCTGTTTACACATTGGTGTATTGACCATTCTGCATTGGCTCTTTAATAAAGATGGACGTAGAATCCCTTACAGCCGTAAGAGTTGTCATTAAAGATTCCTTTTTCTTTTTTAGTTCAATAACAGGAATACTTATTTTTTTTTATATTATAAAATAACAAATAAGCAGATGGGTCTCCTGATCGAAAGAGTCAACCATCGCCTATAGACACCAAAGATGTTAATGGTGCGTTGCTATCTTGTGGCTAGTTCTAATGCCACATGCACGAGTTTACCGGCTACCTTACCCTCCAAACTGGAACACGACAGTGACTAGCACTGACACTATTGCAGCAGCAATCTGCTATACGTTTCTAAGCATCATTAACCTGAAATAAAAATATTAAAAAATGGTATTTTTTAATAACCTAACCTAATGTCATCTGAACTAGTGCACTGCTCTGAACCCCCTCTTTCACCAATGAGGCAAAACAAGACGAAACGAGACAAGACGAAAAAGGTTTAAAAAATAACTAGTATTGACTTGAATTCAATACGAACAACATGTATTCGGAATTCGGATAGATTCCATATAATGATTCCGTATAAGATACTAAAAATAAAAATAACTTTGTACTTTAAAATCAGTCCAAATCTCGTAAATATGTATTGATAAGTAATTATTATTTTCAATATGTTACAGAATTTCTCGACAAAGATGATCATATTTAATAATTGTGGTGTAATAATGAGAAAGTTTCAATTCATAAAGGACATTCACCAGGGCTCGCTTCAATGTCGAAATTTAGAAATTGGAACCCAAAAAATTGATAATTAAAAAAAAAATGTTTTTGTCACGCAAAACATTCTGTAAACTCAAGGGCTTTATTGTTTTCTACTGATAGTGGAGTAGTATCATTTTGAACAGTAATAGTAGCGATCTGGAAATTTATGGACTTAGCAAAAATTAAGCTGCTAAGTCGATGACGTCACGATGAATTCAAGGTCAAGGTTATTTGGATAAGGTCATTGGCCGGTGATGTCACCACTCATTCAATGTCAAGATGACATCGGGCTGATACGGGCTATAGATATGGGCTATATTTAGTTGTGACACAATATTAGTTCATGACTTTTGTGATAAAAAAAATTATATAAAAAATATATTCCAAATATAAAAATTTTATATTTTAAATATATAAAAAATACATGAAAAATATATAAATTATATATCAAAATATATAAATTATATAAAAAAAATATATTTTTAGTATACAACTTTTGGCCGTTTTAAGTATATATTGTATATATTTTGAATATAAATAAAATATATATAGAATATATTTTGAAATATGTAAAATTTATATTTATAAAAACATAGATAACATATATAATAAATATACCTTCAGACTCATGAAAAATGAAAGTACATAGATATAAAAAAATATATAAAAAATATATCTTTAAGTATATAAAAAAATATATTTTAGAATATAAAAAAATATTTTTTTTTTTTTACATTTTAAATATATATTTTATAGTGGTTATATTTTAAATATATTTTTTTTATATCTATGTACTTTCATTTTTCATGAGTCTGAAGATATATTTGATATATATGTTATTTATATTTTGATAAATATACATTTTATATATTTCAAAATATATTCTATAAATATTTTATTTATATTCAAAATATATACAATATATACTTAAAACGGCCAAAAGTTGTATACTAAAAATATATTTTTTTTTAAAATTTATATATTTTGATATATAATTTATATATTTTTCATGTATTTTTCATATATTTAAAATATATAATTTTTATATTTTAAAATATATTTTTTATATATTTTTTTTTCATGGGGGTTGTGTGGTTCTGATAAGAGTGAATTTAGATAGTAAACAGATGGTTTATTACAAATGTATTGTTGTAGAAGGATTGATGAATAGATTTTGAAGTATATAGCTTTTTAAAATTAGAATTAAAATTTTGAACAAATATATTTTGTATGCTAAGAGATAAAAATATAATAATAAACATTAAAAAAGAAATCTGGTTCTTTGAATTAAAAAAAATCCATAAGTATAATTTAGATGAAAAATATAAAATATTTTTAACGTGATTGGTCAAATATATCATAAGCATGAAAATATATATAATTCTATACTAACAGTTAGTTGCGCGCTTGCGCGCGCAACGTATACTACTCTATTTAAATAGGATCATTACTATTTAATTGAAATTTATATACCTAAAATTATTTATTATATTGAACTTCAATAAATTACTCAAACTACTATAATTTTATAAACTATTATAATTAAAATAATTCGGATAGCCCGAGCCGGGAATCGAACCCGGTTTCGTTTGGTCGCGCACTAAAGGCACTTTCAGTTAAGCTATCCGAGACTTTGTCCATAACAATCTATCAGTCTAATAATTTTTTATAATTAAATATGAGAACATCTAGGATCTTAATATAATATAACCGCTTAGAAATTTTTATTATTTAGCGACGTTTTGTGCATTTTGTTTGTACTTAGGCTATCTACAGATACAAACATAAAATGAATGCACACAATTTAATGACATGTAAATATGTACCAAGTAACATAATAATAAACATACCACAATACATTTCTTAGCATCCTTAATTTAATATTAAATTTCTTGTAATATCTTATACACTATCGATCACTACAGTTGGTCAAACTTAATTAATTAAAATTAATTAATTAACTTAATTTTTTGACGTGACAACGTCTTATAATTCGATAGAGCTGGCTGCACGCACGAAAAAACATGACTCATGCGGCGTTACCTCGCTCTGAGGCGTTCCGTTTAAGGCTTGGAGTACAAGCGAGAGCTTAAGACGTTGTCACGTTCAACTATCGTCTGTAAACCAACTTTACAGACAACCGATTTTTTTGTAACACGATAGAAAAATATTTATTAAAATATAGTCGATATAATTAATTATTAATAGTTACTTAAGCTAATGTATAGAATAATTTTAAAAAAAGTTTTGAAAACTGTATTTTTATTTATACCTCAGTCAAATAAATTTTTTTTTAAATTCTTTGAAGGAATTGCAGGCCCCCTACCGCGGATGGCTATGTAACTCAGTGTCGTCTAATTGCAATTAATAAAATAAAAAACCCAAAAGACTGCATATCTTTATATATTGTGTACATTGATTCCACTATTGTTCAGATTTTTCATCGTAATTTTGTGGAAATATTTTAATGCGTAGATACTTTATAGGCTGACGAATTACAGTCAAATGCTCTTTTCGGACAAGATTCGTTAGATTTAATAACATATAACTAGGAACAAGCATGTAACTGAGCTGATTAAAAAAGTCAAGTATTTCACTTTTTTATTCTATAAATTAAGTAATTGGCTACACCCATCTATACTGAAAACAATATATCATGGTCTATTCGAAAGTGTTATAAACTATAGAATCATTGCTTGGGGTGGTGCATATGATAATACGATTAAACCTATTATAAATTTGCAGAATAAATTGATAAGTAAAATGAAAATAGAAAATGAAATGTTAGTACCTTTAAAAATTAACCAGTATTTTGTTGTGAATGCGCTTACTTATTATTTTACAGATTGTAAATTAATGCACTCTGAGAGGTTTATAAATACACGTAATAGACAGATAACTTTACCAAAAACTAGTAAAACTTTAAGTACCAAAAATGCGTTTTTTGTGGCAATAAAATATTTCAATCTAATTCCCAATAATCTAAAAGCTCTTGAATGCAAAAAGAACTTATTAAGCAAGAATTTTGGGAAGTGGATTAGATCTATTGAATTATAAATTAAGATACTATATTAGATAGCAAAATATTGTATAATTAGTCGAAAGGAAACTTATACTTTGTACATTGTATTGGCTAATGAATTTTTAACACGATTTATATATAATTAAATTTTATTGTATTTTTCTGGTGTCTATGCACAGGTGTTATGCACCTCTATAGAATGTATATCAGAAGTAAAATAAATAAATAAATAATAGTGTGAATAAAAAAAAAATTATTTTATTTTAAAAAAAGCGTGGGGTGCATGGTGTCAATAGTTATAAATATTTTATTGACAGATATGAGTAGAGTGATTATCATTTTGATAATATCTTAAAAAGCACCCCACGCTTTTTTTAAAATAAAATATTTTTTTTTATTCACACTATTATTAATTTATATTTATTGAAATTTTCAACACTATTCTTAATTTAAATTTATTAAAATTTATTTTCTATTTTTTGCTTTGATTTTCTATAAAAAGCGTGCTTTTAGTTTTTTTAAACTATTATTTATTTTTTACTTTTTAGTTTGGTTTATTCATAAAAGCGTGATATTTTAGTTTTTTAAAACTATTATTTGTTTTGTAAAATTAAAATTCTCCTTAGTATTCAAAAATTTGTCAATATTGGAGAAATCGGCTAAAGATAATTATTGGAAATTAAAATTAACATCAAGTCCTGTCTTATCGACTGTAGGAATAATTATAAAAAATTAAAATTAAGTTTCTTACCTTATCGACTATAGATGAAAATTATATAAAATAACAAAAATCATATTTTGCAAATTAAAAAATGGAATAATTTTATCAAACATACAAACATACAAAAGTACAAACGTACAAACATACAAACATACATATAGGTGAAGCTAATAAAAAGTTTGTAAAAATTATATGTCTCAATTTTAGAATCAAATTTGTAAATTACTTAAAAAATACTTTCTTTGAAAATTCCCGGTTATCGTCGCCATTTTATTTTTAGACGATCGATTTCGACTCTGAAGAATCGATCTGTCGATTCAACTTGCTCTGAAGAATCGATCTAAATAATCGAATCGACAACAGGAAAAGATCGATTCTAGTAAGAATCGATTTTGAATCGTGCATCCCTACCTCAAACTACTCCATGGAGTATTTTTACTTATTTTTAGTCTATGGTTATTTATTTGTAATAATAAATTAGAGGCATAATTTATCTTTTATAAATTTTAATATTATGCTCAAACGATCATTTCGAAATCAATATATTTGAATGAGTATATGTTAGACTTTTCATCAATAAACAGCATAAAATAATACAAATAATGTAAATTATAAATAATAAGCTGTTATGCTCAATCACCCCATAGGATTAGCTTATAAGAATAATAAGATGTTGAATCATCTATCGGTCGTACGGCGTAGGACGTTAGGTATCAGTCTGGCAAGCGCGCGGCTCGGGTTCGATTCTTAGTTAGGGTAAATGGTATTATTGTACAAAATTATGAAATAACAAACAGAAAACCTAATTATAATTCCTAAAACTGTTCAACTGTAGCAATATAATTAATGTAAATTATGGTCGACTGCATTAGTTAATGATTAACAGGAAAAAACCAATTTATTTTGCGCATTATAAATACATTTTATCGTCCGTTCTCTGAATTATGTTTATCGCTGTTTTTGTTACTAATTAGTTTATTAATACATTTTCCGTATTATGTAGCACTTTTAAATATTAACCATTTCAATATTTTTGATTTAGATACCAATGGCATTACAAAAGTATTCCAATTGAGCATGATGATGTTTTTTTTGGATAATAAAATAAAAATTCGCAACATTTTAGACTTTTAATTAGTAAAACACCCTTCAAAATATTCCATGAAAGTTAATTCAAAAGAAAGGAAAGTTTTGAGTTGATGAAAACCCAAATAATTTAGTTTAGTTTTGATTCAAAATGATACTACTCCACTATCAGTAAAAAACAATAAAGCCCTTGAGTTTACAGAATGTTTTGCGTGACAAAAACAATTTTTTTTTAAATTATCAATTTTTTGGGTTCCAATTTCTAAATTTCGACATTGAAGCGAGCCCTGGTGAATAAAAACTAAACTAAATTATTTGGGTTTTCATCAACTCAAAACTTTCCTTTCTTTTGAATTAACTTTCATGGAATATTTTGAAGGGTGTTTTACTAATTAAAAGTCTAAAATGTTGCGAATTTTTATTTTATTATCCAAAAAAAACATCATCATGCTCAATTGGAATACTTTTGTAATCCCATTGGTATCTACATCAAAAATATTGAAATGGTTAACATTTAAAAGTGCTACATAATACGGAAAATGTATTAATAAACTAATTAGTGACAAAAACAGCGATAAACATAATTCAGAGAACGGACGATAAAATGTATTTATAATGCGCAAAATAAATTGGTTTTTTCCTGTTAATCATTAACTAATCCAGTCGACCATAATTTACATCAATTATATTGCTACAGTTGAACAGTTTTAGGAATTATAATTAGGTTTTCTGTTTGTTATTTCATAATTTTGTACAATAATACCATTTACCCTAACTAAGAATCGAACCCGAGCCGCGCGCTTGCCAGACTGATACCTAACGTCCTACGCCGTACGACCGATAGATGATTCAACATCTTATTATTCTTATAAGCTAATCCTATGGGGTGATTGAGCATAACAGCTTATTATTTATAATTTACATTATTTGTATTATTTTATGCTGTTTATTGATGAAAAGTCTAACATATACTCATTCAAATATATTGATTTCGAAATGATCGTTTGAGCATAATATTAAAATTTATAAAAGATAAATTATGCCTCTAATTTATTATTACAAATAAATAACCATAGACTAAAAATAAGTAAAAATACTCCATGGAGTAGCTTGAGGTAGGGATGCACGATTCAAAATCGATTCTTACTAGAATCGATCTTTTCCTGTTGTCGATTCGATTATTTAGATCGATTCTTCAGAGCAAGTTGAATCGACAGATCGATTCTTCAGAGTCGAAATCGATCGTCTAAAAATAAAATGGCGACGATAACCGGGAATTTTCAAAGAAAGTATTTTTTAAGTAATTTACAAATTTGATTCTAAAATTGAGACATATAATTTTTACAAACTTTTTATTAGCTTCACCTATATGTATGTTTGTATGTTTGTACGTTTGTACTTTTGTATGTTTGTATGTTTGATAAAATTATTCCATTTTTTAATTTGCAAAATATGATTTTTGTTATTTTATATAATTTTCATCTATAGTCGATAAGGTGAGAAACTTAATTTTAATTTTTTATAATTATTCCTACAGTCGATAAGACAGGACTTGATGTTAATTTTAATTTCCAATAATTATCTTTAGCCGATTTCTCCAATATTGACAAATTTTTGAATACTAAGGAGAATTTTAATTTTACAAAACAAATAATAGTTTTAAAAAACTAAAAAATCACGCTTTTATGAATAAACCAAACTAAAAAGTAAAAAATAAATAATAGTTTAAAAAAACTAAAAGCACGCTTTTTATAGAAAATCAAAGCAAAAAATAGAAAATAAATTTTAATAAATTTAAATTAAGAATAGTGTTGAAAATTTCAATAAATATAAATTAATAATAGTGTGAATAAAAAAAAAAAAATTTATTTTAAAAAAAGCGTGGGGTGCTTTTTAAGATATTATCAAAATGATAATCACTCTACTCATATATGTCTATAAAATATTTATAACTATTGACACCATGCACCCCACGCTTTTTTTAAAATAAAATTTTTTTTTTTAATTCACACTATTATTTATTTATTTATTTATTTATTTTACTTCTGATACACATTCTATAGAGGTGCATAACACCTTTCATTTTTCATGAGTCTGAAGGTATATTTATTATATATGTTATCTATGTTTTGATAAATATAAATTTTATATATTTCAAAATATATTCTATATATATTTTATTTATATTCAAAATATATACAATATATACTTAAAACGGCCAAAAGTTGTATACTAAAAATATATTTTTTTTATATAATTTATATATTTTGATATATAATTTATATATTTTTCATGTATTTTTTATATATTTAAAATATAAAATTTTTATATTTGAAATATATTTTTTATATAATTTTTTTTCATGGGGGAATAACTTCCGAAACATTATCACAAAAGTCATGAACGAATATTGTGTCACAACTAAATATAGCCCATATCTATAGCCCGTATCAGCCCGATGTCATCTTGACATTGAATGAGTGGTGACATCACCGGCCAATGACCTTATCCAAATAACCTTGACCTTGAATTCATCGTGACGTCATCGACTTAGCAGCTTAATTTTTGCTAAGTCCATAAATTTCCAGATCGCTACTATTACTGTTCATCATCATCAGTCATTCATTCATTGGTTCATTTCTATGAATTGTAAAAACTCAGTGTTCCAAATCTCGTAATATATATATATATATATATATATATATATATATATATATATATATATATATATATATATATATATATATATATATATATATATATATATATATATATATATATATATATATATATATATATATATATATATATATATATATATATATATATATATATATATATGTATATATATATATATATATATATATATATATATATATATATATATATATATATATATAGCAATTTTAGGCATTTATTGTCAGAAATCTTTACATTTAAGGAAATAAATTAGTTTGAAATGAGATAAGGCATGTTAAAAACATTTATTTAGCTATTAATAAAATTTAACTTATTACAATTAGGATATTGCTGACGATGTAATTGTAAAGTAATTTATTTCCTTAAATAAAAAGTATTCTGACAATAAATGCTTAAAATTGCTTATTTTTATTTTTTGTTTAAGTTTCATGGCCAGTAAATATATGAATTTTTGACTTTAAAAAATGGAACTAGGTATGATTTTGTAGGAAATTTAGTGCCCTTCAAGAATCTGCAATCAAAAAATGTTTATCTCAAGTGGTTCAAAAGTTACATTATTTTTAATGAAAAAAGATTTTTTTTACGTGTTATTTAAATGGGAAACTTTGAATGCTCACCGACACCTTTCAAAATTAAGCTAAAAATCTCTCCTTGCAGGGGAATTTTTTTTCGATATATAGGTTCATTTTAACCCATAAAATCGATAGGTTAGTTTTTTTGGCTCACCCTAATATATATATATATATATATATATATATATATATATATATATATATATATATATATATATATATATATATATATATATATATATACATATATATATATATATATATATATATATATATATATATATATATATATATATATATATATATATATGTACCCTATAGATATATACTAAAGCCCAGGAACTTGTCTGGGAAACTTACTGAGTCGTAACGAAACTATTACTTTACTGGAACGGAACTGATTGTATGGCCGCGCTCTCCGATATTTATAGCGCGCGGCCAGACGGTCGGCGGAAATCTACAAAGACAATCGGCGCCGGGTGTGGCGCCACAATGTCTGGGATTTGTTAAATCCCACTTTTCGCAATCTAATCTTAATAATTTTATCTTAGGTACTTACTTCTACCTCTAATTAACTAGTGTGGCCCTCTAGCGAGTGCAACGGTACTACCTTTTTACAAATATACGCAAAACAAAGTACGTAATACCCTAAGACCTACCGAAAACGAATTACAATGTGTTATTTCTTATTTATATGCAAGGATCTAACACAAATAAACTTATACAATAACAAACAAGAGTGTTATATACATTGTACGTTCTTACAGGACCTCGGAAACTCTTACAATTACAGAGTTGTACGCCTTTTCAGGTCGTACTATCCTGTAAACTATCTTTATAGTACCGAAAAGTGTCTAAACATATGCCTAAGGCTTATACTTACATTATACATACTATTTACAATCATAAAACATTTGTTTTAACAAAGAATTTTGCACTTTTCGGATTTTCGTAATTGCGAGTTCCCGCATATAAATACTATCTCGCAAGAGTCGACTCGTAATGTTGTCGACTGCGTGGAACTCGCTTTATTCGTAATATGCCTAATAGGCAAAGATCATAGCTACATAAAGCCTTATTGTTTCTATACAATAAAGCTGTATGTAGGTCTTAGGGCGAATAAAAGACTAAAACGAACATTATTTATTACAAAAAACTTACGAACTAAACGAAACATACAACTCTATCCTGCCTTACTTTCTATTTACATTAATATTTACAACAAAACATGTCTGTGCTGCACATTCTCCCGCCTATAACACGCAGTGTTATACTAAATATGGTGCAGCCAGACTAACTTCTTAACCGGTCTTTGCATGACTCCCGCAGCCGTACGTACGTCAGCCACTCGTACCACGCCGTCTGCTCCAGGGTGTACTGCCTCGATGATCCCCGTTGGCCACGTATTTCTTGGCAGCGCGCCGTCAGCGATGAGGACGATGTCGCCGACGCGCAGCTCTGCTCCTCTTCCGTGAGGCTCCCGCCGCTTTTGGAGTAGCGGAAGCGCTTCTCGTACCCAGCGTGACCAGAAGTGGTTGGCCAGCTGTTGTGAGTGCCGCCAGTGGCGGCGGCCGATGGTATTGCCTTCGGAGAACGCGCCCGGGACAGGCATGCGTGATGGTCCGCCCAGCAGGAAGTGATTGGGCGTCAGTGGTGCCGGGTCTTCTGGTGCAACCGACACGTGTGTGAGAGGTCGGCTGTTGAGCGTGTGCTCGACCTCTACCAGCAGTGTGTGCAGTACCTCTTCTGGTGGATGCCGCTGTTGCAGCACGGCGAACAGTGCAGCCTTGACAGAGCGCACCATGCGCTCCCATGCGCCTCCCATGAATGGCGCGCTCGGCGGGATGAACTTCCATTTGATTGAATAGTTGGCTGCTGCTTCTTTAGTGGCGTCTAGTGCGGCGCGCCTCAGCTCTACATCAGCGCCGCGCAGGTTGGTGCCGTTGTCGCTCCAAACCTCGGTGGGGCACCCACGGCGCGACATCATGCGCCGCAGTGCCATTACTGCGGAGTCCGTAGTCAGGTTGGCGGCTATCTCCAGGTGGACCGCCCTTGAAGTAAGGCAGGTGAAAAGCGCCACGTATCTCTTCTCGTGGCGCCGCCCGATGGTCACGCTGTATGGCCCAAGAAAGTCCAGGCCCACGTAGGTGAAGGCTCGCTGATGGTGCGCGACCCGGGATTTCGGCAGGTCGCCTGTAGGCGGCTGTGGCGGGATAGCGCTTCTTCTTCTGCAAAGCGCGCAGCTCTTTACTATGCCGCGCACGGTGGGGCGAAGCCGTAAAACCCAAAATTTCTGTAATATTTCACTCGTAGTTGCTTCCACCCCGCTATGGTGAAGACGCCGGTGTTCATGTTCTATGTAGAGGCGGGTGTATGGGTGACGGCCATCTAGTACGGCCGGTTCTCGTAAATCTTCACTTATCTCTTCTGCCGCCGCTATTCGTGACTTTATTTTCAAAATGCCTTCTTGATCGATGAACAATGATAACTGCTTCAACCGGCTGTCTCTCGCTATCGTGCTCCCGCCCGTAATAGCTTCTATTTCGCTAGCAAAGCTTTCTTGTTGTGATGACTTTATTAACAATTTCTCGGCGCTAATGATATCAGCGCCATCTAGCGGCAAGTAACGTCGTTTTTCTTCCAAACTTCGTGGCTTCTTAATTTTCTCTGTTTTCCTCGAGCTTTTCGTATACTTTTTTCCCCAATCTTCGTCATTTGAGGCACTCGGAGCTGTGCGCTTACGCACACCGGCGACACATTTCTTATTTGGTCTGCAGAGCTCGATGAACTGCAGCACGCGCGCTGTTGCACGCACCAGTCGAAGCCACGACGAAAATCTTGTCACATCCGGAAGTGCTTCTGTAATACATATAATTTTTCTAATGTTATTTACAATATTTACACTGTTTACAGCTGCCGACGGTTTTTCTTCGCCTGTTATTTCGCTACTGGTAGCGACATCTTGCGGCCACTTGTCCTCTTCTAAGTATAGGAAGGCCGGACCAACGAACCATCTATGTCGGTCTCCAAATTCTTCCGGGATATGGCGAGTAGCATCATCAGCTACATTGTCGCGAGACGGCACCCATCGCCACTCTGCGACCTTCGTAATATCTTCAATTTCAGCTACTCGATGGGCAACAAACGGCTTGAATGCTCGCGAGCCTGTGCGTAGCCACGATAGAACTGTGCGGCTGTCTGTCCAGTACACCCTGCGGCTTGGCTGATACTCGTACTCCTCCATGACGTGCTGAGCTAGGCGGGCACCTAGTAAAGCTGCTTGAATTTCTAACCTTGGTATGGAGGTAAACTTGAGCGGGCTGACTCTTCCTTTGGCTGCTGCTAGGCTGACGCTGACTTCGCCCTCCTCGTTGACTATGCGCCAGTAGACCGCCGCTGCATAGGCAGACTCACTGGCATCCGTAAAGATGTGCAGCTGCCGATCTCGCGCTCGCGCCAGGTTAGAGTGTGCGCGAGGTATTTCCAGATGTTCCATTCTTCTCACATCTTGAAGCCAGCTTCTCCATGTCTTCTCTAAGTCCGCAGGTAAAGGCTCGTCCCATGGTAGTCCGATTCGCCACGTTTCTTGAAGTAGATGTTTCGCGTGAATAGCTACAGGTGTAATTAATCCTAAAGGATCGAAAATAGACATAGCTACCCGTAACGCGTGTCTCTTCGTAGGTGTTTTATCTTCATCGTACACCGCTTTAACATTGAAACCCAGCTTATCGTTATGAGGTTTCCATTTTAATCCCAAAACCTTCTCGCTTTCTGTGCTTAGTTCCCAATCGCCGCCCAGAGATGGCGCTACTAGTAGCGTTTTAGCTACGGCCGAGTTGTTCGTTTTCCATCCGCGCAGCTGGAAATGCGCCTGTTGATGAATGAGGCTAACCTGCGAGGCTATTCTGATGGCATCTTCCTCACTATCGAAGCTCTGCAGGTAATCGTCCATGTAATGGTTTCTTACCACGGCTGTAGCGGCGTCGGGATACATGTGGGCGTATTCTTGTGCGTTCTTATTTTTTACGAAGATAGCGGTGCTTGGTGATGACGCAGCTCCAAATACGACGCTGGTCATCCTATACTCACGTGGCGAATCTTTTCTATCGCTTCCTCGCCATAGGAAACGTAATGCGTCCCGGTCTTGTTGTCGTACACGTATTTGCAGAAACATTTCTTTTATATCTGCTGTCACGGCGATAGGCAGCTGTCGAAATCTCATTAGCACTCCGGGTAGGTTTTGCAGAAGGTCTGGACCAGCTAATAACATATCGTTGAGACTTACTCCATTGACCCGCGCAGCTGCGTCGTACACTATTCGCGGCTTAGGTTTTGCAGGATTCACTACTGCAAAGTGAGGCAGGTACCAGCTGCTTTGGCTAGGTGACTCGTAGGCAGGTTCGGCGTAACCACTATCAAATAAATGTTGTACCTGTTTCTCGTATGCCTCCTTTAGCGCGGGGTCCTTGTCCAGACGTCTCTCTGTATTGTATAATCTTTTCATAGCCAGGCCGCGGCTATCAGGAAACTCGCGGCTATCCTCTTTCCATAATAGACCTGCCTCGTAGCGCCCGTCAGGTAAGCGCTTACACGTACTTTCTAAAATCTGCAGGGCTCGCTGCTCGTTCTGGTTGATGGGCTGGCGCGGAGTGATGCCGACACTGTCCAAATCGAAATAATTTCTTATTACCTTCTCTATATCTTCATCCTGTTCGGCATAGGCAGCTCTCTGCACTAGGTGGACTCGCTGCTTGTGGCGGTAGTCCACACCATGTAGCACCCAGCCAAGGTGCGTGAGCGATGCTACTGGTTGTCCACGTCTTCCGCTCTTCACAGCCCTCGTTACGATCAGGTGCCAGTTGTCCTGGCCGATGAGCACGGTTGGCACGGCGCGCTCCATGATGACATCTTCTTCTATATCTTCTAGATGTCTGCAGTTGTTGACGATGGATCTATTAACAGACTGTGGCGATAGGTTAAGGTTACCTATAGTTCTTCCTATTATCCGATGTCGCTGATGATGATGAAGGCCCTTGATGGTGACTGCGATGCGGCGCGACCTCTCTGCATTGAGTCGCGTGCCGCCAACTGTTTCTATGCGGAACGGCTCTACCGGCCCGCGAGCTCCTATTCGTGCAGCCACCTTCTCTTCCACCAGCGTGACTGTGGACCCTTCATCTAATAGTGCGTATGTGTTCACGCTGCCCCTGGAACCTGTCAGGACAATCGGTACAACTTTAAGGTAGGCGCGTGGCGCGCTTGACTGCGTTGACGTCACCACGGCGTCGCTGTCTTCTACTTGATCTTCAGGTGTCCTCTTCGTATAATTGTTGCGGCTATTGTGTAGCCGCCGATGATGCGAGCTCTTGCACCCGTCGATTCCGCACTGCCGAAACTTGCACTCGTGTTTTGGCTTTCTTTTTTGTAGACACCTGAAACATAAATTATTACGTTTTGCCATAGCCCACCTATCGTCAACACTAGCTTTCGTAAACTGTTCACATATAGAGCTAGTATGTGCATCTTGACATATCGCACATTTATCTCTCTTCACTTGTGGTTCATATTTCTGTGTGTGTGTTCGCTGTGTTTTCTTAAAAACTTGCTGATTTTCTTTCGTAGGTTCATGTGGCACCAATGCAGCACACATCTCGGCTTCTTTCATTAAAAATTCACTAATCATTTGTAGATCGGGTTTTCTATCTTCCCGTCTTGCGTACTGGAACCAACTGTGCTGCAACGTATAATTAAACTTCGCTAATAAACTATTCACTGCCACCGTATCGTGTAGATAGCTCTCTCTGTTGAGAGCTCGAATCGTAGCGACGATATTGTTCACTTTACTGGCGAACACACACGTTTCCCGCGCACTTTCTTTCACTCGCGGCAATGACTTGATTTTTTCTAATTCGGCGTTCACTAGTGCGTCAGGCCGACCAAACTGTATTTCCAAATGTTCGACGATCTCACTTGGGTCGGTTTCCCCGTAAAACATGCAGGCGACGGCTTCTTTGGCGTTTCCACGTAAACATCTTCGAATTCTTGCCCGATTTTCCGCCTTGCTAAAATATTTCTCCGTATCTCGATACGCCGCTTTAAACTGCAACCATTCTTCACCAGCGCCATCGAAACTTGGTAACTCCATACTGTAGCGCGGCGCCCCTCGTGATGCTTCTGCCAGGGCGGACGCGAGCGCGGTGATATCTGCGGCTTTCAATGCACCAGACTCTTGTTTTGGTGCCGTATTTTCAGTAGGCGTCGAAATCTTCGCCTTCTCTACGACGGACACATCATCTTCCGCCGGACGTACAGCGCGCGCTGGAATGCCCGCCGACTGCGCGGGCGACGTAGCTTGTGGCGCCTGGGCCACCTCTCGTGGTGCGGGCGACTCATGGCCCGCCGAATCTTCTTGGTGCGGCGCGTGCGCCGCCTCTTCGTATTGCGGCCTAGGTGCCGCCTCTCGTATTGGGTGTGGCATAAGTGCCACCGAACTGGTGATTGCCAGCGGCTCTGGTGCCGGCTGGCGATCTGTATGGGTTGGCCGAGCGGAGTCCATCCAATCTTCGACCCTCGTAATGGCAGTTGCTTGCCCTTCTTCGTAAACAGCGCGCGCGAGTTCCGTCCGTAAGCGCGCCTCTTCTGCTCGTAAGCGCGCTTCTTCTAATTTGGCGCGTAAGTAAACTATACGCGGCGACTCGACTGCGGATGGTACCGGCTTTTCGCTATTTGCAACGGTGCTCGTTGTGGTCTCGGTCGCCTCGGTGTTCTCCGTCGTGACGCTAGTCTCCGTAGCGGACGTGGTGGTACCGCTCGTTTCCTCCTCGCGACTAGCGGCCTCTTCTTCTCGGCGACTCGACGTACTCCTCGTCTCGATCGGCATGGCTCAGTAATCCGGCTCGAATGCGACCAGAAAATGTGCACTACAGCCGGGGGAGCCAGCGGACTGTAGATCTGTTCTTCTCTCTTCGATGCCCCACCAGCCGTAGTGCTTTGGTCGAGCCGAATCTGCCAGGGAAATAATTGAGACCACAACTTTTCTTTGCAAAGGCGCTTTATTGTAACGAAATAGCAATAAAGCTAGCACCGTTGCAAATATTTGACCTATTCTATGGAGAGCCACTACTTGCCCTAACACTGCCCTACTCTAAAGCCGGTACCCTATAGATATATACTAAAGCCCAGGAACTTGTCTGGGAAACTTACTGAGTCGTAACGAAACTATTACTTTACTGGAACGGAACTGATTGTATGGCCGCGCTCTCCGATATTTATAGCGCGCGGCCAGACGGTCGGCGGAAATCTACAAAGACAATCGGCGCCGGGTGTGGCGCCACAATGTCTGGGATTTGTTAAATCCCACTTTTCGCAATCTAATCTTAATAATTTTATCTTAGGTAGTTACTTCTACCTCTAATTAACTAGTGTGGCCCTCTAGCGAGTGCAACGGTACTACCTTTTTACAAATATACGCAAAACAAAGTACGTAATGCCCTAAGACCTACCGAAAACGAATTACAATGTGTTATTTCTTATTTATATGCAAGGATCTAACACAAATAAACTTATACAATAACAAACAAGAGTGTTATATACATTGTACGTTCTTACAGGACCTCGGAAACTCTTACAATTACAGAGTTGTACGCCTTTTCAGGTCGTACTATCCTGTAAACTATCTTTATAGTACCGAAAAGTGTCTAAACATATGCCTAAGGCTTATACTTACATTATACATACTATTTACAATCATAAAACATTTGTTTTAACAAAGAATTTTGCACTTTTCGGATTTTCGTAATTGCGAGTTCCCGCATATAAATACTATCTCGCAAGAGTCGACTCGTAATGTTGTCGACTGCGTGGAACTCGCTTTATTCGTAATATGCCTAATAGGCAAAAATCATAGCTACATAAAGCCTTATTGTTTCTATACAATAAAGCTGTATGTAGGTCTTAGGGCGAATAAAAGACTAAAACGAACATTATTTATTACAAAAAACTTACGAACTAAACGAAACATACAACTCTATCCTGCCTTACTTTCTATTTACATTAATATTTACAACAAAACATGTCTGTGCTGCACATATATATATATATATATATATATATATATATATATATATATATATATATATATATATATATATATATATATATATATATATATATTCACTATATATGTATGTCCGGTGTAAACTCAAAAACTACTGCATGGATTTACTTCAAATTTTGCATGAATACTAACAGGTCGGGTCAACATATAGGCTACAAATTATCACGCTATCACCTACGGGGGAAGAGCTGTGCAGAGTAAACAAAGTCCGCGCGGACGAAGTTGCGGGCAACAGCTAGTAAGAAATACAAGAGATCTGTATTCTATATATATATATATATATATATATATATATATATATATATATATATATATATATATATATATATATATATATATATATATATATATATATAAATGCAGTGCTGCATGTCTCCGTGACTGACCTTATCACTGGCAGCAGCATGATAAATGACGCCTCATACCAAGGTATCTAGCACAATCAGCCTATTGAAAAAAACAAAGTTCATTTTAAAGATCATGAATTTCTGTTTAAGAAAAGCCACTGCTGCATTTTTGAAACAGCGGAGAGTGGTTGCTGCCGCGATTGAAGATCGCAAGAATTTTAAAATAATCAAATATTTTTATATAATACTAGCGGCCCGCCCCGGCTTCGCACGGGTATAAAATGTCACTCAGTGAAAAAAATGATTAAAATCGATCCAGTAGTTTTGATTAATTCATTACTGCGCGTGGCTCGCACGCGTTAAATTTGGGGTTCTGCTATCTTTGGAATATATAAATTCATATAGGTACTACGTTTTTTGGTTTTTACATTTTTAACTATTTCTTTTATTTTTACAATTAATATATTACAGGATGTCTTTATATACAACTTTCACAGCTTTCTTGCCATTAGACAATACAAACATGTTTTCTTTAGTGGTTACTCTTGAAAGAGCGATATATAGTTGGCCATGTGAAAAACAGTCAACGCTCAAATCTAAGCCTGCAACGCTGAAGATTTGACCCTGTGATTTAAGGCGAGGCATCGGGACAAACGGGAAAATACGTGTAAATGGTTGACCCTACGGGTCATCCCTGAAACTTCTCACTAAATTATTTTAAGCTCAAACGGGTAAATTATATAAGCATAGATTTTTCAGTTCAAACGACTATTTTGTTAAAAATGGCAGTACCTATTATTGAAAACGATGATGGCATTCAACTCAATTTTTGAGATCTATAATATTGTTTTAGCTAAATAATCGATAGGTTGAAAAATTTCGATGCTATGTCAAAAAACATTTTATTTTTAATTTTCTTCATTGATAAATCCCAAACAAATTGACCGATTTTAATTAAATTAACGGTATTTGGCGTAGTTTTTAAAGAACAAAAGCTGATAATATTTTTAAGTCAATCGGTAAATTAACTTGAAAGTTATTTAAAAAAAATAAAGTAAGTTTGCTAAAAACAACGTAATTTTAATGTTTGAAAGCTATAAGTTTTGAGAATTAGATTAGATTTTCATTTTTGAAACGGCATTTGACGTAGTTATTTTAGTACTAAAATATTGTAGAACACCAAAAAATGATCGGTTGAAAAATTTCGTAGCTATGTCGAAAACACACTTTTTTCAAAATTTTTCGTCAACGATTACTCCTAAACGGATTAACCGATTTTGATGCAATTTATGTATTAGACGTACTTTTTTTGAGGAATAGAGCTGATTAGTTTTTGTACTCAATTGGTACATAAGTCTGGAAGTTATATTAAAAAAATACTGTTTTTTCAAAATTTTTTAATATCTCCTGGACCAAATCGGTTCAAATTTTCAGGAAATTCAATCGAATGTCATCAACCGCGTTTCGATCGGTCTAGCCGTTCAAAAGTTAAGAGATGTTTACATACACACACACTCACACATACATACATACAGACATACTGACTTCATCGTGAAAAAAGTCGGAAAAGATTCCAAGGACCCTTAAAACGTGGACATCTGGTGAAAACTCGCTTTCGAAAATCAGGGTAAAATCAGTAATAAGGAAGTTACTCTTCATAGTCTACATACGTAGTGGAAAGTTAAAAACTGGTTTGCTAAATCACGTTTTTTACATTGATTGTTAAACAACAATTTTACAAAAATTATACGATATACCTGAAGATATTATCTAAAGAATGTGCTAACGTATTACATGATTGAATGTACTTGATCATATAAAATTCCGAACACAGGTTAAAAAAATCTCTAAAACAAATAATTTGTTAATACTATTTCTAATCATCCACATGATTTTTATATGGTGATATTTAGTTAAAAAAAAAGAATGTACTAAATTTTGGTTTTCAGCTGAAGTCCTATATTTATTTATCCGAAAAGTAACACGTTTCCCAGCGGTTTCAGAATATACCGCGCGCGCCGCCGACCGGCCGGTAACCCCGCGACCGCTATGCTCCTGCATTTTAAATCTGTAATTTATCTTCGAAAATATACATTTAAGTTACATGCTCTAAACGGCCATATTGATATATATTAAATCAACAATATATTTAAGGTATTTAATTGGATAAAGATTAGTGCTGTATTGCTTCGAAAAAAAAACAATATTTCTCGTAAAAAGTAAATGACAAAAAAATCTATTGTGGGTTATCCATAAGAGATAGACATATACCATCGCGTAGTTTTCTGTAGACCTTTTCAAGGCGTACAAATACTTAGTACATTATTTTGATAAATCTCGTAAGGTTTAGTCTGCGTTTGCAATGTAAGCGGAAAAAAATATAATTATTTACGACATGACATCAGAAAACTCAAAAATTGCATTATGCATATAAACCTTCCTCTTTAATCACTCTATCTATTAAAAAAACCGCATCATAATCCGTTGCGTAGTTTTAAAGATTTAAGCATACACAGGGACATAAGGACATAGGGACAGACAGAGAAAGCGACTGTTTTATACTATGTAGGGATAGAAACATTACATTATTTTTAAGGTTTCGAGATGAACTATGAACCCTAATAGTTAATTTTTTTTTCTCATGTTCTCCATAGTGTGGGGTATCGGTGGATAGGTTTTTATTTTTTAGGATTAGAAATATTGTTGGTTTATTAAAGTAATTTTTAACTTCCCGTTACGTATGTAAGATAAAGAAGTTACTGATTTTGCCCCGATTTTAAAAATCGAGTTTTATCTACGCCGGTACTAACTAGGTCCTAGGAAATTTTCCGACTATTTTCACGATGACATCAGCATGTCTGTGTGTACATGTAAACATCTCATAAGTAACTTTTGAACGGCTGAACCGATCGAAACGCGGTTGATGGCATTCGATTGCATTCCACTCAACTTAGACTTCCTGAAAATTTAAACCAAGTCGGCCTAGATTTTTAAAAAAATCGAAAAAACCCAAAAAAAATTTTAGCAACAGTATTTTTTAATATAATTTCCAAATTTGTAGATACCGATGGAGTGCAAAAACTAATCAGCTCTATGCCTCAAAAACTACATAAATTGCATTAAATCGATTTATCCGTTTGAGAGTAATCATTGACGAAAAATTTTGAAAAAAAGTACGTTGTAAACATAGAATAATAACGCATAGAAACCTAGTCGACCCGCGCTATATTAAGCCATTTCAAAGAAGCCTGAAAAGGCCTCTTACGCTCGCCGGCCGCTCAGACATGTGACACGTGCCACACAGAGTACAGCTCTCGCAATTTCAAAAAATGTGAGTTACTGTGTGGTGAAAGTACGTCACCGTGCTTCACAATAGCGTATTTAGGGCTTGAAGATCACATTTCACACATAAAAACTACTTGGCATCGGATATTTTTGTATAAATTCCAAACAAATAAATCGTAAATATCTAAGTTGAACGATATTCAAAATGTTGCCAGCCAAAGAGGAAAATATTCTACCACGTATTTGTTTTTACCTATTTTCATTATAATTAATAACGTGTGTATTACTATTTTATGTGCGATATTACATAGCTCGGACTTCGCTTTTGCATAAAAAATATTTTTAAGTGTTGGGACTTACCATTATACTGGCACAAATATTACAAAACCGTTTGTCAAACCAATATTACAAAGCTTATATTCGTGTATAATGAGGACTTTTAGAAGGCAAAAAAAATGTTCCAACTAGCATTCTAGATGCCACAGTAATACCAGAAAAATACTGTTACTGCTAAAAAGACATTTTTTTAAAATTTTTCTTATGAAATAATATGCCATGGTACAGCATTATTTCATGTTTCCCTAAGTGTCAAGTAGTTTTATTGGCGATATTTTCGAGTTTTATCGACGAAATAATGTAGAATAACGAGCCCTAAAATCGGTCTGCGCCAAATGTTGGCCATATGTTTATGCTGATAATTAAGTTTTAATTCTACATAGCTTGAAATTTATATTGCGAATGACGATATTGCTCATACACGACTTAATTAATTTGTGCCGTATACTCCAATGCATATAGTATAGCACGTAGAAGCCAAAGAGTCGCCATAAAGAGCTGCATTGTTTCCGATTCAGCTAAAAACGTTAGAGAAGATTACGCACAGGGATTACGTTTTTCTATATTCTAAGATCTGAATCAAAACAGTTGCGCACGATAGGTGGTGCTCAAGTAGTGCACAGAGCCAATAGTAGCTTGACTCAATATAGTAGTCAGAAATATTATGTTTAGCTTAAAACATTTTAACTTTTTAAACTGATTTAAATAAATAATTTGATTAATAAGCATACCTATGCTATTACTTTTTACCTCAAAGTGCTTGTAAATATTGTTCCGCTTGCCCACCCATCTGCTGACGTTCAAGCTAGTTTAGCTTTCACTAAATATATACATATACACACATACAAGCACACAGACGTACACATAAAGACACACAAGCATTCGCCAAGCAATGTACAAATTTGTAATAACATTTGACCGCCCCGTTGGTCGAGTGCTTAGCGGCCCTGACTACGCAATCGACGGGGCTCGGGTTCGATCCTCGACGGGGACAAGCATTTCCGTGATGAGCATAAATGTTTGTATTTCCGGGTTTGGGTGTTTATTAATTATATTCCAGTATTTATATATGTATTTCTATGTATTAGTATCGTTGACTAACACCCATTACACAAGCAAATAATTTGCTTACTTTGGAGTTTGATCAGTAAGTGTAATTTGTCCCGTGAATATTATATTATTATTATTGTACAATTATATTTTAGAAGATATATTTCAATAATTTTTTTAAAATTTTTTTTTAAAGAATTACTTCAATAAATGTTTTTATAACTTCAATAATGTAAACTTGTATTGGCCATATTTTTATTTACGGTTGGTGCTGGTTGGTTACCGCTGTTTGATTACTGATATATACAAAAAAAATATCTTGACTCTTTAACATTTCCCTGTAATTCTACTCATTTTACCTCACCGGGATAAAAAATGTAAGTTTTAAGTTTTTTATATGTCTAATAATACTATTGGAAAGAAAGACAATCTTTATTTTAATGAAGTGAAAATATTTTAAATTACAAATGAAAGCACAAAAACTAAAAAAAATATAAGGTTAAATAGCTTTGGAATATGATCTTGAGAACATCTAGAATATTTCTTGACATTCAAAATATTATACGTAACCGAATAAAAGTATAAGTTTCAAGTTTATACTAAATGACTATTAATGTTATAATATGAAAGACTATTTGTAAGGTAGACCTAATTTAAATACCGTTTTGGGAAAATATTTATTTTCTTGCAACATTATTCACGCAATAATGTGTCTTTGTGAGCGTGTCAACGCAAGTAATTACACTAAGGGTGACGAAGGTTATGCACACATCGATACGGTTTTGGCTTAAAATATGAACGAAACGTTGAATGCAATTATCGCTCTAAGCGTTATTACTCTATGGTTGTAAAGTAAAAGACTGCGTCAAATGCCGTTAATTGGATGAAAATCGGTCAATTTGTTTGGGATTTATTAATGACGAAAATTTTTGAAAAAAATGTTTTTTACACTGCTCCGAAATTTTCCAACCCATCGATTATTTAGCTAAAGCAATATTTTTGATCTAAAAAATTCTATTGAAACAAAATCGATCATTGTTTCCAAAATATACAGCTTTTCAAAAATCAATGTACTGCCATTTTTATCAAAATAGATGTTTGAACTGAAAAAAATCTATGCTTTTTTTCAGCAGCAGCTATGCTATTTAGCAGGAAGTTTCAGGAATGGCCTGCAGTTTTTTTTAGAGAATGGTTTGTGAAGTATGAACAATTAAATTGCTAATTTTTGTTAGTTATTTATGTTTTTTAAATTAAAATTCTTTAATCTCCAGTTCTCCTACCAAATCCCATGACATTCCAATCAACAATACTTATAATCGAACTAGCATTTACAATGAACGGATTGTTCCACTATCGTTCAATTATTTGTACATTTCTTGTGGGTTCAAATTGTTATGATTACTATAGCAGGCATTTTCAACCTTATGGTACCATTGGCACACACTTCATTTTAAAAAGTTCAAAGGCATACCCACACAAAAAGTAGCCAAGCCAAGTAACCATGAATACCAGGGGTCTTGCGATGGCTCACATTTTCTTTAGTAATGGTTTCAATGCGTCTTACGATTCGCGGCACACTGGTGTGCCATGGCACATCGTTTGAATACCAGTATACTAGAGGTTCACAAACTTCCAACTCACAACGGCATAGATTAAATGTGAGATTTCTTTTTTTGTGATTGAGTGTTCAAACTTAAAAATTATTTTTGTCTCATTAATTTGCTTTGATATAGTACATATCAACCTTACTTGAGTCTTGAGCTATTGTCAAACATTTATACATATTATGTACATTGTACATACTAATGCCAGATTGTTTCAGGAGATTTGGAGAATCATTCTCTAGTTAAATTATTGTTGCAGTTGCTAATGACTGCATATTTATGTGGTAGTTGTAATGGTGAGCATCAGAATGGACGGTCACTACTGATATTTTACATCGAAATTATTATAGGAAGTTGCTTCCTAGTTGCTACTAATCATTAAATAGTTGCTACCTAAGAACAGAAAGAAATAAACTACTATTTAAGGTGACTGGCCATTCTGATATCAGAATGGCCGGTCACCTATCCAGTGATCACAAACTGCGCAAAATAAATCGAGTTATTTTTAAGCAATAGTTGCTACGAACTGCTACCTTCATATGTATCGTTTTGAACCTTATAGCTTTTAAGGATAAAAAGTTATAATCATTTGATTAAATTAAAATCTATACTCGAAAAATCCAATGAGCAAATTCGACATCAAACATAATATGTGATTTGTATGCAGGCGCTACTTGATAGTTTTGTTTCAACTGTTATTTATTAGATACATATACATTAAGTGATTAACGTTTATAATTATAATATAAAGAAGACAGAAACATTATTTTACAAATATGGATCAAATTCGCAACCCCTTGGCTGATTGTGATTGCCCTGTCAGGTTTTTTAATATTTCACATTTTTTGTAGTGTCCTACCTGGGATTTGAGTCCGGAACCTCTTGAATTGAACGTGGAGCATTCACCACTTTACCAACGAGGCAGTCCATCAAGTAGCGCCTGCATATAAATTACGTATTATGTTTGATATCGAATTTGCTCATCGGATTTTTCAGGAGTATAGATTTTAATTTAATCAAATGATTATAACTTTTTATCCTTAAAAGCTATAAGGTTCAAAACGATACATATGAAGGTAGTAGTTCGTAGCAACTATTGCTTAAAAATAACTCGATTTATTTTGCGCAGTTTGTGATCACTGGATAGGTGACCGGCCATTCTGATATCAGAATGGCCGGTCACCTTAAATAGTAGTTTATTTCTTTCTGTTCTTAGGTAGCAACTATTTAATGATTAGTAGCAACTAGTAGCAACTAGGAAGCAACTTCCTATAATAATTTCGATGTAAAATATCAGTAGTGACCGTCCATTCTGATGATCACGTTGTAATGAAATACCAAAGATATGAGTACAATAAAATATTATAGCTTCTACCAGGAATACCAGGATGATAATGTCTAATACAGGAAGGTGAAGGTCAGGGTCTTAAGTTATCATCTTACACATAAGAAATGATGAAACAAAATAAACTGTTCAAAATCAATATATTTAATGTTTTCTTCTGTGATTCTTTTTTTTAGATTTTTCTTTGCGTTGGTCAGTTTTTACCTTTTTCTTTTGTGATTTTCTATTTTTTATACTTTCTAGTTTAGATTTCATTTGAAAAACTTTACTTTTTTGTAATTTTTTAGTAGCTTGTTTCTTTAAGATTCTTTTCACTTCCTTTTTGGTTTTTAATTTCCCATCATCGTCATTGTTTTCTGAATTCGAGTCTTCATTGCTTTCCTCTTCATTAACAGTCATTCCTACAATATCCTTTGATGAAGTAGGTTTTACCTTAATTTTTGATATTGCCTTCTCAATCTTTTCTTTGGGTCGATTTACACCTATGACAATATCTTTTTTCTCAAGTGTTTCTGTTGACAGTTCTACTATTTTAACATTAACATCTTCATCCTCATATTCTTCTTGAAGTAACTGCTCTAAATCCGGAATAGGACGGCTTGATACCACCAATTTTTTGTATGCTTCCTTGTTCTACAACAAAGCATTTTATATAAAATTGGTATGATTAGACAATTACATTCTTCATTTTTTTTATATATCATAAGTAAACCTCGTTATCTATGTAGCATATTATCGCTGATGTTAAAAAAATGTATGTTCCATACTCATTTTTAAATAAAAATTATTGATTGATTAATTGAAATAAAAAAAACACAGATTTATTTAATTATATTCTACACTCTTTGTCGACAGCACTTAGTGAAACTCCATTTTCATTGAATATTTTATATTAAAACACTGTTTCACAATAAATTATTACACACACTTTCCAACCGGTTTTGCTTCTAAATAAGCATCTTCAGGGCAAATACAACTTATAGCTTAATACAAAACAATATATAACTGTTATGATTTAACATTTTTTAATTTAAAAGTATAATACGTACTACCTTCAATAATATTATCATTGTAAATATACTGAACTGAGGGGTTGTCACTTTATGCGCATATGTTTTCCCCACAATTGAAGAAAACATAAGTGAATGTATGAGACTTTTTTTATATATAATGTCGCTATAAAATTAAATAAATTTAAATACGACCATCAATAATAATTATAATTTTTAATTGTAAATATTTTAATTCTAATTATGATTGATAGTCGTATTTAAATTTATTTAACTTTATAGTGACATTAAATAAAAAAGTCTCGTACATTCACTTATGAAAACATATGCACATAAAGTGACAACCCTTCAGTTTATATATTTACAATGATAATATTATTGAAGGTAGTACATATGATGCTTTCAAATTATAAAATGTTAAATCATGAGTTAGATATTGTTTTGTTTTTAGTTATAAGTTGTATTTGCCCTGAAGATGCTTATTTAGAAGCAAAACCGGTTGGATAGTGTACCTATGTAATAATTTATTGTGAAAAACAGTACAAGTGTTTTAATATAATAAATAGTGTTTTAATAAAATATTGAATAACTTAATTATAACTACCCCATCCCTAAAATCAGTTGCCACCAATATGCTACTTTGATAACGGAATTTAATCATAAGATAGCAAACAAGCAGATGGCTTTCCTGGTGGAAAGAGAAACCATCACCTATAGACACCAAAGATGTTAATGGTATGTTGCTATCCATTTGGCAGGTTGGCAATGCCACATGCATAAGTATACCTTGCACTCCCAACTGGAACACGATAATGATAAGCATTGCTGCTATTTTACGACCTGCCTGGCAGAAGCATAGTTGGTATATTCTTTGAAGGTGCCTGGACCAACACAGGGTTTGGCAAGATTAGTTACTATACTAGTAGTGGCTAAGTGCAGCAAAGCCTATGTTAACAGGCAGATAGTTAATTAATTTTTAAAAGATCTTAGATGAGGCACAAACCACCAAGATTCAATGCTTATGCTGTTAGCAAGATCTCACCTATCTAAAGAGCTGAGTGATCCCCATTAACCCATTTTACCTGCCCGATAACAACTACCACATTTTTCTCATAGTAATGATGACTGACAACGTTAAATACTCTTCTGATACATGGGGGTTCTATCAGATCACCATCAGGTTTCGGGCTTTTATGCTGTATATTAGTCTGTATTTAAAAAAAATAGGTGAGTTTCCATGCACTTCTAGAAAGTGTACACTTCCTTTTTTATCTTTAAAGAAAATTAGTCTTAAGTATATATTAATAAGTTTGAAGGGGTTTACACAACTGTAGTTTTTAGTGTAGGCTAATTATCTTGCATTTTCCCGTCTGAAAAGCTAAAATTCATAGGGATACATTTTAACATAATTTACCTCTTGCTTAATCCTCTTTTTTTCTTCTTTTAGCAAACGTTGCAATTCCTCTTGAGCTTTCTTTTTTCTTTCTAACTTCCTCTTACGAAACCCACATAAAAAATCTCTATAAAGAAAAAAGCATGGAATTTATACAATAAAAAAACGTGATAATTATCCTTAATTTAATATTGTTATGCTCACTTTCTTTTTGCTTCATCAAATACCAAATGAACTCGTTTTCTATTATCATTATGGTAATTCTTTTTCTTCCCCATTTCAAATATTGGTTGAAATTATCGAAGAAATTCTTCGATAATTTCACACTCACTTCTTCACTTCAAAATCACTACCAAAGTAATCTGTGATCACTACTTTTTAATTATGCCAAAGCAAATACAAAAATAATAGGTACATTTACATTTTACAATTATTATAACAATAAATTGCAATAAGTACTATACTATACTTTTTGTATTATAACCCAGAAGTATTGCATCACAGAATATCTACTACTATTGTATACTCTTTGTTATAACCTATAAAATAAAAATTAAAAATACAAAAATACATATTTGGTCACTATCATGAAACTGTGTTTAGGGCACAGACTAGGTATTAGTTTTAGGGCAGCGTTCAGTGTTGCCAACTCTATATGTTAAAAAGTCGTTAGCGTAGGCGGTAGACATGCGCAAAACGGTACTTTGAAGTGTAATGCAACATCACACATTACCTTTGAAAAGGTGATATCACCCGCAAACATCACTCATTACTCATCACATCACCTTAAGGAAATATCATCTCGAGTAGCGTTTAGTATCTTGCGTTGCATGTAATGTATGCATCGCTTTTTTGTGCGAACTACGAGTCATTATGCTATGCATATATATTTCTTTCAAAACCAGAGTACCATAATAATTGATGATTAAACTGACTAATAATTTTAGTCTGATTGAAAGTTTTATTATAACATTACTATTATATTAATCGTAATTATATTTTCAATTCGTCATGTAGGTACCTGATTTAAAAGTATCATCACGCCAGTACCTATGTAGGGTAAGCAGAATAAACCAAACGTCTATAGACTTTCAGTTCTCCTTCTTTTCTTGGTTGCCACACCATTCCGCCAAACTCCGAGCTGCTACTAAGATTTTAGATTTTCGAGTAAAGTATTTTCACGCCCGTATCCCCGAAGGGGTAGGCAGAGGTACAACAAGTCTACCCCCGATTAGCCGAAGATACTTGGTCCCACAAATGTGATAGGTGGCAAGCCTATCTCCAACCGGGCACTTTCCAATCCCAGGCAACTTTGTGTTTATCAGAAAACTGAAAAAACATTTTTTTATGTGCCCGATCTAGGAATTGAACCCGGGACCACATATAGTCAGCGTCAACGCTGGAATACTAGACCACAGAGGCGATTTTCAAGTAAATCCTCAATAATACTTTTGCCCGATCGGGACTTCATTGTCGAAGTATGGCCGAGTAGTCTAACCCTAGACCACGATGCACAAAACGAACGACACGACGTCTAACACACAGAACAATTAAAATGTCTTAACTCAAATCAGTTATTGCATAATACCTAAGAGTACTCATTTTTATTATTAGTAAGATTGTACATTTTACTAATAACAAATATGAACCGAATTGTTATCACCAAACGTTTCCTATTCAAATCATTTTAACATACTTAATGTACTCGTATACCCGGTCTCCCAGCTCAACCAACGATCTCGGTATTATTCAATTTATTTGAGTTATACTGCGAGTTGCATATCTCCCGCACGTTGCGCAACACACTCTTCTCTTGGTAGTATAATATGTGAACGGCCAAAAACGTTACCTAACCGAACTGTACCGAGTGATGAATGAATTAATGTGTGATGGTTGAAACGCTAGTGTGATGTGTGATGTTGCATCACCTTTCCGAGTGATATTACTTTTGTGATATTACACGCATCACCTACCCATGTCTAGTAGGCGGCCCCTAGACCTACAATAATATTGCGCAATATTACGTATTGTATAATATTATTGACCGTTTAGAGTTAATATTGAAGATTGCACAATGATTGAACGAAAGCTTGAGCGGGTTTAATTAGGGCGAGCGAAGCGAGCCCTACACTAGGCCACTTTCTATGCACTTTTGTGGTACATTTTACTCAAAAATGATCGGACTTTTAGGTTTGTGCTTCGACGTAGTAGTTTAAATTCATGTCTAGATATGTTATCTACCATAAAAATAGAGAGAGAGGGAGTGGGAGGGGGAGGGGGAGAGAGGGGGAGAGGGAGGGGAGAGGGAGGCGGAGGGGAGAGGGAGGGGGAGTTGAGGGGGAGGGAGAGAGAGAGAGAGAGAGAGGGGGGGGCTGATTTATTTACGCCGCTTGAATTAAAAGAAGCTGCTCAAACAGTCATTTTAAACCTTTTGCCAGAAAAGTCCAAGCATAGGTACAATAAAAAATATGAAGAATTTATGGACTTTCAATAATTGTAATAATTTTAATATAAATTTTAACTACAATGTTTTTATTTTCCTCATTGATGTAGTGTAAAGCAGTATGTAGCACTCGGGAGAAAATGACACTCTCGTAAGGTCGGTCATTTTCTCGCCTTGGCTGAACAAACTACTATTATTTTTCTCTACATTAAAAGACTTATAGACTTTATTATTATAAATAAAGTCTATACATTAAAAGATGTAATTCTCATAAAAATACTTTTCTAACAATATTACTAGATAGTATAACTTTGCGAGCCCCTACAAAGCTCTGCTTTTTGCTAGTTTTTATTGTAGAATATTTTTTTCGTGCACTGTGTAGATTTAATATTGCACAATATTTTTCACTTCAGAGCTTGAAACGGTCGTGGTCGGTCAGTCGCGGTGTTTAATGTATGGTCGTGTCGTAAATTTAAGCAAAATGGCGAGCAAGAAATTTTCGTCATTTCACGGTAATTTTATTCATCTTGTTAATTTAATAGTTAATTACTACAATGGACCAAAATTTCGACCACTGGCCGAATTCCAATGTTAGATAATTAATAAGTCTTTACATATGTAATTGACGTTTTTCATGAAATATATGGAGCTTTTTTTCTCTCGATTGAATGAATTTGTCTTGTTCAAAGGCTACAAGTGGGATAAAGATAGACTTGTCAGAATGATGTCCGATTTCGGAACGAAGTTCTGAATATAGAGAACATAGATTTTTGGGCAGAGATCTTGCCATATTTTATGGAGGTTAAAATACTTATTTATTTTTTTATTTGAACTCCAGAAGTCGTTTGAATATTTGCTACATTATTTTGTCGCTAGACACGTATTTTAAGCCGCTGTAGAAGACGAAATGTCGCTAGATCTAGCGACAAAGTCGCTAAATTGGCATCACTGGTCTCTTTCTACTAAAGCGCCAATCGCCATATATAAGTGCGGCCATGCGTAGTTTGCAAATTACTACTACTACTAATTCTACTAATTTGAGAAACAGTTTTTGCATTGCATAAGCAATTACGTATCTAATAATTAAAATATGCAAATTTTAGAACTCACTGTGTTAATTACAATACATTTTATGCTAATGTATTTATCGACGTGTATGAATAAAAGGGATTTAACGATTACCGAATATATAAAAATCTACCATCAGATAGTTTTATTTACACTGGCAATTGCAAGAAAGGGACAACATCCACTCTTGTCGTTGTCTTGCTCAGAACGTTATTCCTCTGTGTTAAGTAAGAAACTAATGCCAACTTTATGCGTAACGAGATAAAGTACATTTTTATTTTTCAAATATTGCTTCGTAGTTATTCCAGTTATCGTATATAAGTTCCTTGCGACCGCTATATAAATATATGCATAAAGTTAAATTAAAGATTTATATTCATTAGTAGACAGTAGGTAGTGTATTTGAACCACCACGATTAAAATTAATGATTAAGAAAAACGATGTACCTATTTAATATCTTATATTTCCCTATCAATTATCTATGTAATGTATTTTTAAGTTTTGGCACAAAATCAAAATTTTTAAATTCTAATACGTGATTGGTTGAGACCTGTATTTGATGTATTTTTTATCACTTTGTTTCCTCCAATGAGCGTACAAGTGCACAATAAAGACGGACTCATCAGCAGCATGGCTGTCAGTATATATTTGAAGCTTGAACGATGCGCTTCCTCTCGTTACGTTGGTGTTTTTTGTTTTTGCATTACGAAGAAAATGTTATCGGGTGTGAAATTGACTGTTCAAAAATGTGGAAAAATTTAGGTGTTGTGACGTGAGGATTATCGTGTTACGCAAGGTCAGTCGTAATGAATGTTTGTCAAAAAAAGAGACATTATCTACTTTCAGCTGATTTTTTTGAAGTAAAACTAGGCGAAGTAAAAGTAAATAAATCTGTAATATTTACAAAATTAGAAGTTAAAAAACTCAATCATCTGTTGAGTGAAGGTCTTTGAAAAACTATATTTAGTTTATCATGGGTGTATCTTATTCGTGGTAATCAATGCAATTGTCTCAGTCATAACCATATGTTAACATACGTGAGCGGCTCGGATTACACATTCCGATTACCGTTACCATAACTCTTTGTTGTTCTAATTATTAAACCTACGACATATTATATA
Source organism: Apodemia mormo (assembly GCA_036924255.1). Lineage (NCBI taxonomy): Eukaryota > Metazoa > Arthropoda > Insecta > Lepidoptera > Riodinidae > Apodemia > Apodemia mormo. Next base: position 7,674,979 of record JAUPFN010000010.1, on the reverse strand, counting down.
CAAAAATTAAAAACCAATCGATAGTAATCCTCTTAGAACTTAGGACTGATTGCGCCGAATCGATAATTTAAAAGCCTAATTGATTTTTAATTTCTAGAGAAAGTAAAATAGTTTTATGCATAAATAATTGCGTATGCTGTTGATTGTAATCAAATTTCACTTGTTTTCGAAGGTTTACGCTCCGATTGTAACTATGGTCATTTTGTTTAACCTGAGAGAGAGTGGACGACCTTTAAAAATTATAAAAGTACGAAATAGGTTTTGAAAAATTTCTAACAGGTATAAAAATATATGTTATGGAGGTCAATGGCACGTTATTGCTTAATCATTTAAGGGTTCCATACAATCACTTCCAACACTTCCAAAATGTCATTAAAATATACCAATAATTTACTAAAATCATGGCTTATATTTATTGGATATTTTTGATTGTGGAGCTTCATGGCTAGCCAGAAAAATAATTATCGTTTGGTGCCTGACAATTGAGAAGAAAACTTATTTCAATCTTAAAGTAGTCGCCTCTGTGGTCTAGTGGTCCAGCGTTGGCGTTGACCACATGAGTTCCTAGGTTCGATTCCCGGGTCGGGCACATAAAAAAGTGTTTTTTCAGTTCACTGATAAACACAAAGTTGCCTGGAATTGGAAAGTGCCCGGTTGGCCCGGCTTGCCACCTATCACATTTGTGGGACCAAATATCTTTGGCTAATCATGAGTGCACTTGTTGTACTTTTGCCTACCCCTTCGGGGATATGGGCATGAGTTTGCAATATGATTTTAGAACCGAAACAGTCTATAAACTATAGATGCCACAAATATTCAGTATTCTTCCGAACACCTAATACCTAATTCAAAAAATTCAGATATTTTGACCAAGATACTACACTTAAATTTATCAGGGATAAGGTGTTATGAAGTCAATTTTTTAGCATTTCTTGCATTTATGTCCAGATACATTCAATTCCCATTTAATTTGTTCAAATCACTCAACTCTCAACACATACAACAATTAAACTTATACACCTGCCTTCTGTACATTGCTCTGCAAAGAGATGGATCATAATCTGTCAGCTGCGAAATATATAACCAATAAATGACTAGCTTCAACCTACTGTCACATGTTGTAGATTGGTATTGGTATATTTGGTGCTTCAGCCAAGGCCTATCTGAATATTCAGTAATTGGAAAATCGATTTTCCTAGCATCTTTAAACATAATTTTGGTAAATTCAGATAATAGTTTCCATAGTAAAATGAGATTTAGATATGTGATTAGATAAAAATAATTACCAATTTGCAGTTGATAATATACCTACTAAGTACAAATATGCATGTTAGAATTGGAGGCAATGAACAAGATATATCAATGAAATATTTTATACACATTAAATTTGCAAGGTATTGATATACATATTGATGTTACATATTATTTCATATTGCTTATACTGCTATAATCATAGTGCTTGTTGCTGTTTTTTTCCAGCTATGTGGGTAAGGCAGTTCTTGGGCTTGTGCACATGGCTTTAGATAATATTGGCAGAGATTAGTTGCATAATATATGTATGTATATAATTTTTAGTTTTGACTTCTTTTTGGATGGGGTTCATGAATGGTGGTTGTCACTTGCTATCACATACAATATTTGGTTCCCACATAGGCAATTTTACTTATTTTATTTTTTGATTTTTCTTTTTTTAAGACTATCCTCAAAATCTTTAATGCCTACATAGTATAGTTCTACCATACTATGGGTCTCTTACCATAACTTGTTTAAAAAAATACATAGATGTTACAATTGACACATGATTTAAAATACTTAATTTTAAATAATCTTAAGAGTTCATTGAAACTTAACATTCAACAAAACATAAAACAGTTTTTAGGTAGTTCTATACAAAACTAAAAAAAAAAAAACAATTATTTAATTCCATCAATTATTTATCTATTACCATTAAATATTTTATACAAGACTTTTAATAATAATTTGCACAGATAAGAGGATTATGTGGTTCGTGTGATAAAGATTTTATAAACAACAAACAATGTGAATTAAATATCTTAATATATATAAATTATATGTCACAATGGATTTCGAAACTACTAAACCAATTTCAATTAAATTCTGTAGATATCTACTGTTTGGTCCAACTTAAAACATAGGATAGTTTTTATCTCAATTAACCACCCCCTTCCTATTTCCTATACCCCACCAAAATATTAAGGTAATTTGTAAAGCAAAACAATGTTTGCCGGGTCAGTTAGTTTAATTAAACATGCAACTTTTTTCCAAACCAAAATGTTTTATAATATAGCTTGGATAAATTTAAAATTGTTACCTTTGATCTGACATTGAAAAAATTGATATAAATGTCTCCCTTGAATTGGTGGTTTCGACCCTGACTGCACAATTGATGGGTCTCTGGTTGTATTTCTAGCTATTTGAATTCATCTTCTTCTTTCCATTTGTTGGTCTCTGCAACTCGACGACTAGTGCCTTTGAGATTTTTATCACAATTTGAGTTCATTGTTACAGATGAAATTCAGATTTATAATATTGATCAATCCTTCCGTGATTTTATTTTGTTTTAAGAATTCCTATTTTTATTCTTTATTCTTTGCAAATGATATCTGTTTCCCCCAAGTAAATGTAGCTGTGAACATACTCAATGATTTTTCCTTTGATGTTTATGGGTCTCTCGTTTCCATTTGTTATTTTTATTTGTCAGTTATTTTTGTTTTTATAAAGTTCATTTCCAACCCTACTTCTGAACTTTTATTCGTCTAATGTACATAGCATATATTCTAAATTTTTGGGTGTTTCAGAGGAGACTACAACATCATCAGTAAATTTTAAATGGGTCAGGTATTGGTCATTTATACATATTCCTTTATGATTCCGTTTAACTCTTTAGAATACCATTTCCAGCACTGCTATAAAAAGCTTAGGCGATAATGGGTCGCCTTGCCTGATCCCTCTTTCAATTATGATTTCTTCTCCTCTAGCTTCAAGTTTAATTCTGCTCACACAGTGTTTATATGTATATATATGTATATGAGCTGTTGCCAGCGACTTTGTCCACGCGGACTTTGTTTACTCTGCACTGCTCCTCCCCCGTAGGTGATAGCGTGATAATATGTAGCCTATATGTTGACCCGACCTGTTAGTTATATTCCCCCGGACATACATACAGACAAACAGGACATACAGACAAACGGACAAAAATTCTAAAAATTATATTTTTGGCTTCGATATCGATTGTAGATCACGCTCCAAGTATTCTTTTAAAAAAATATTCAATGTACAGTTTTGACTTTCCTACGATTTTATTATATGTATAGAATATTTTATGGATATTGATGCATAAAATTTCAAAATATTTGCTTGATTTAAGGGGAAGTTGCTCAATTTTAGTACTAAAATGAGGCATTTTAAAACTACGATTTTTTTTCTTATTTTAATAATTTTTTTTTTGATAATGTCATTTACCTATATACCTTTTTCGGATCAGACAGGGTATTCTTTACACCCCGTATACATATTAGAGATGGGCCGAAATTCCGGCAACTTGAGCCGAACTTCGAGATTCGGCCGAAATTCGGTTTAAATGCCGAACATTGGGCAGTAGAAAAAGGACCTACTTGCACTATTTTGACTGAAACCTACACTAATATTACAAAGAGGAAAGTTTTTATTTTTATATGAATTGAATAAAATCAAAAACTACTGGATCAATTGGAAAAATTCTTTCATAATAAAAATCATTCTCAAATAACAGGTTATATTATAATTTTTTACAAATTAGAGATTCCTACCTAAACTGGAACAATGTAACCCAACCTATCAAAATTTTGCCGATAATAGTGATTGGAAAGCGTGCTAAAATTGAACCGAAGTTCGGCCGAATGTTCAAGGGAAATATTTAATTCATATTAATTTTTGTATGAAAGTAAAATCCGACAAATTATCAAAAGTCATAGAACAAATGTTGTTTATGACGTAAGCTACCTAGTCCTGTGAAGTTGCTGGTTTTTTAGAGGTAACCCTGTATATGTATATGTATATGTATATGTATATATATATATATATATATATATATATATATATATATATATATATATATATATATATATATATATGTATATATATATATGTATATATATATGTGTATATATATATGTGTATATATATATATATATATATATATATATATATATATATATATATATATATATATATATATATATATAAATGCTGTGTACAATGTTCTATTGAATTCTTTAAATTTTTCTAACATTTGTTCTACTACATGAATGTGGTCTATTGTACTGAACCCAGAGCGGAAACTATCTTGCTCTATGGATTGTTTAGCAATGTTCTGGGTGATTCGTTTAAACAGGATGGTTGTATAGAGTTTGTATGTGCTGGCTAGTAGACTAATCGGTCTGTAGTTATTTATATCCAAGGGATTTCCTTTTTTATATAGTAAATATCTGGTTGACCGAGCTTTGCTCAGTTTTTCACATATTTTTGAAACCAATCTTTTCTTGGGCCTTGAACCTTGATAAATCGATTCCTATAGAATATATAAAAAAAATTCTGTACCTGGTTGACTGAGCTTTGCTTTGTTTTTCACATACCTATATCTTGGGAACTGAGCTTTTCTTGGACCTGGAACCTTGATAAATCGATTCCTTGACCCGAAGAACCCCTAATTTATTTTTTATTTTTATGTCATAAGATAGCAAACAAGCAGATGGGTCTCCTGATGGAAAGAGTCAACCATCGCTATAGACACCAAAGGTGTTAATGGTGAATCCTGTAAACCTTAGATTTCAACATATCATCTGCCTAAGGAGGGTCATAACCCCATGACCCGCTCACTGGATTCGCTCTTGAGTATGGTTGAATTTCGAACACAGGGTGATCACTGGTAAAAATAATACGAAGGCTAATTTTTTACACATGAACTTGTGGATTTTCCAAACTATTTGCATCTTACTATGGCTGCTTATAGCAAAAAAATTGTTTTTGTCATTTTTATTTTAAGGATGTCGTAATTATTACGAAATAATACCGTTTGAGATGTAAGGCGATTCTTATATTACTTCGCGCCACGTGGAATTGCCTTTTTTTTATTGTTGACCTGAAGTAACTTCCTTTGTATAGATAACACATGCGAGATACAATAATAGGAATATTACACATCGTTCCGCCCGGCGGCGCCTTGACTTCTCACTTCGTCGTCTTTCACGGTTTGTCGCACGGCGCTGTGCAGTTTAATAAGCATCTAATGTTAGTTTTTTGGGACCTCTAAATTTTTCTGTTTAATTGGGACCTCTATTTTCTGTTTAAACATTTTTTTGAAATAAAAGTGATTGTTGTCTTTGGTAAAAATACTAACAAGAAATGAACTAACGATAAACTAAACTATAAGTTCATGGTAACATGTTTTATATATTTAATAAATCTGATATACCTATACCTACATAGGTATAAAAGTCGATGTAAGTGATGTACATGTAATGAATCAAGTATTAAATAGGGACATTTAAAAAGTGAAATTAAATTAATTTTAAGGTGAATTAGAGACATTTTTCATAACGCCCGCATGTTATTAATGATGACGAACTACTTTATACCTACCTAGTTCCTGTAAATAATGAAATGAAAAATATTTATTTGCAAATTATTTTATTAAAAAATATTATTAAATTTAATTAAAAGTTCGCAATATATTCTACCATGATATGGTTTTCAAATATTTAGAAATAAACTAATATAAAAAAATTTCGGATAATTTTTAAAGGTAAATCATTCAAATAATCTAAATGGTCTCTTATTAAGTCTTAGTAGTATTTCTATAATTTTCCCTGTTATATCCTAGGATATAATACAATCAGGATATAGGATATAATACATGGCTCCTGGTGGGAAAAGTAGCTGGACACAAAATACGTTAAAAATGATAAAACGCCACATGCATGAAAGTACCTACCTAATTACCAACTTGACTTATATTTAACTTGCTTTACTTTGCCCTTTTTTCTACGCTGTTACATAAAAAAATAAAAATAATTTTTCTCCCGTTGCTATTCACCATATTATGCATTTTCGACGTTTTGTTGTACGAATGTTACATGATTATGGTGTCTGCGTCATGTCTAGGTTGATGGAAGGTTAAACTGTAGACGGAGCCACACCTGAGTAAAGCAACCATTTAAACATTGCACTTGCGCAACACGCCATTGTCAGTTTTCTACGCTTGTTTAAATTTGTTGGTTCCTTTTAGTTTCTCCAATGTTATTGCTTCATATCTATTAGATATTTTTATATAGGACCCTTCTTTGTTATATCAAAGGATAACAAACAAGCAGGTGGTTCTCCTAATGGAAAGACATTGCCAATGGACACCAAAGATTGCGATGCGTTGCCGCGGCCGTTCCTGTGACTAGAAAGTAATAGATACAACACTAATAAATTTATTGGTTACTTTAACCACCAAACCTGAATACTACAATGGCAACTAATATTGCGATAAGAACAGACAAATTCGGGTTGAGGTTCTATTTTCGGTCCGGGCTAATGGTGCCTACCACGTCTTGGCTTAAGAGTTACCAGCATTAGCAAATATAAATTCTCTATTCTTGCACAAAGCTAAATTCTCTTTTGTTACTTTAAGTATTTATAAAGTGTTTTGGCAAAATATTAGCTCAGAATTCTGTCAATCTAACGTAGATTTCTAAGATTAGCAGGTGTTCAAAAGACACCCAATGACAAGATAAATACCTAAACACAGACTAGGTACTAAGGAGAGAACAAAATGTTTACGTTAACCATACCTAAATTCCAACTTTATTTAGCTACTAATATCTAAGTTTAAAAAATATTTATTAAATGCGGATAAGTTATGGAGTTGATATAGAATCTTACGGAATATGCTAAAGTTTAAGGTATTTAAAAAAAATACGTATGAAGTGTCGCCCGTGTTCTTTCATACCCCCGTTCGCTTATCATAAAAAGGGATACAAAATATTTAGTTTATATGTAAGATAAATTTAATGATTTTGTCAAGTAGGTAATAATTGTAATATACAAAATTAAGTAGCAGAATGAGCTAACGGTAATCCTTTGTTTTCACAGTAATGCCAGTGCAGCGTTATTTACATACTGCCGTGTTACCTTGGATTAAGTATTGTAATTTATTTCCCGAAACAAATTTTCATACATTATGTAAATTTTGAGTTATTTAAACATTTAAATTTCTGTTAATTTATGGTAAAATAAGACGCAATTTCCTTAACACTGTTAGAGCGATTGTTTTTCAATTTAAAGACGAATAAATATGAATAAAAAATTTAATCATGACATTATGAATAAATATGTATGCAAATATTAACAATTTCCCCGTGTTGGTCCAGGCTGCTTTTGAAGTATAGACTATCTGCCATTATGTCAGGCAGTTCGTAAAAGGCGAAAGATTGACTATAATAATATATAATAACTGTAGCCCGCGACTTCGTTCGCGCGTACTTGGTTTACTCCCCACAGCTCTTCTACTACAGCTACTTCAAAGGAAGAGAAAATGATCATTATTACTCGATGGTAGTTATTTTACCGATCGAACTCTAACCGAGGTCTTGCTGTCATTTGATCAAACAAAAGTCGAGCAAACGTCACTTTCTCGATTGAGACGTATCTCGCGGTATCTATACATATAATAAAATCGTAGGAAAGTCAAAACTGTACATTGAATATTTTTTAAAAGAATACTAGGGGCGTGATCTACAATCGATATCGAAGCCAAAAATATAGTTATAAACAGATAAAAATAAATTTTTGTCTGTTTGTCTGTTTATCTGTTTGTCTGTATGTATTCACGGGGTAAACTCAAAAAGTATTGCATGGATTTACTTCAAATTTTGCATGAATATTACTAACAGGTCGGGTCAACATATAGGCTACATATTATCACGCTATCACCTACGGGGGAGGTGCTGTGCGGAATAAACGAAGTCCGCGCGGACGAAGTCGCAGGCAACAGCTAGTAGATAATATATTCACGGGACAAATTATACTTACTGATCTAACCCCAAAGTAAGCAAATTATTTGCTTGTGTTATGGGAAATAGTCAACGACACTAATACATATAAATACATATATAAATAATTTTACATATATAATAAACACCCAAACCCGGAAATACAAACATTTATGCTCATCACACAAACGCTTGTATCCGTCGGGGATCGAACCCGAGCCTCGTTAATTGCGTAGTCAGGGTCGGTAACCACTCGACCAAACGGGGCGGTCACTACCATCATGATTACTAGGTGGTAGACTTCCGCATTGTCTTAAAAATCTCAATATCATAGCTACTCGCAAAGTACTGTGTGTGTGGTAGGCTATTCCAAAGTGTGATTGTTCGTATATAAAGTACGTGCAAATTAAACAGTTGTGTAGAGGACCAATCATCAAGATGGTGTGGGTGGAGTGGAATACGTCACTACGACGGGACGTGGATACCGGCTCTAAATGAAAAAAAGCTTATCAGAACAGTTCCCATTATACAGACTGTAGAACATACATGTATAGCTAACGTCTCTCCGGTGACGAGCGCCTTCACACTAGCGTTTGTCCAGCGTAGGCGTTCGACGAACGTATGCTGAACAAACGCTAGTGTGAAGGCGCTCTAGCGGCCGGTTTCCGAAACATTAATTAATTTTAACAAGCAATTAATCTGTGTTAACGGAACATTTGCTTGTAAAACTTATGTTAAACACATACTAATTACTTGTTAAAATTAATTTTCGTTTCGGAAACCGGCCGTAAGGAGTTCAAGGCTGCTGGTAAAGAAAGGTTATCGACAACAAGCTCCAGCCTACGTTGAATTTTGTCAAATTGGATGGTTTTATACCAGGGTGCACCGGCCCAAAGGGGCGAAGAGTATTCCTAGTGCGGCCGAACTTGCGCTCTAAAGAGCACTAGCAGTTACTCGCGACTTCGTTCGGGTGACCAAAATCACTACTTCCTTTTGCTCAATCGGGTAAATAAGTAGCCTAAGTTACTACTGGATAACGTAGCTTTCTAAAAGTGAAAAAAAAATTCAAAATCTGTAAAGTAGTTTTTTGAGTTAAATCGTAACAAACAAACAAAAAATCAAATCATTCCTCTTTATAATATTTGTTTACTTGGCTAGGCGTGAAGTACCGTCTAGCACGATCTTATAATCTTAGTTTCTTGGAAGCTAACTTAGCTTTAACTTTAACGAATGATGACAAAAAGGACATCACTTCAATTTCGACACCTAAACTATTAATGCTGTCAGAAATGACGAGGGAGAGTGCTCTGCAATAGAGGAGCTTTGTTAAGAGGATTCTTTTTAATGGAAAATGCACAGGACCGAGTCTTTTAGGGGTTAAATGTAACTAGATTTTGTTCGCCCCACTCCAGAAATATCTCAATTTCAGAAACAAGCCTATTCCTAATCTCATTTACCAGTTACCAGTACCAGGCCTGTGAATTCTCGCGTACTGTCGTCTGCACAGCAATGAACGGTGTTATTTTAATGCATATCGTTAATGTGCAGAAGAAACAGCGTAGATGATAGCACAGAGCCTTGTGGGACACCAGCATTAATTGTTTCCCCTTCAGAGCATACGCCATCAACACCTTTGATGCTGCGGTATTTTGAAAAGCTGACAATCCACGTTTGCAGCTATTAGTATAATTTACAACATCCAGTAAAACTTCAAAAACAGACTTTCAACTTCCTGTATCTCTTTAAACCTGAATCAGATGTCAATGGGACCAAACGGGTTGTATATCTCTCGAGATCAAAAAATATTTTTACACGTCCGTTTAATAATAAAGGAATCTGGGGGTATCGAATATAAAAAATACAAATTGAGAACCTCTGTTGATATCGAGAGTTCTATATCTAGTTTTGTCGTCCTATTATCGCATTGGGTCTGTGCCTGTAATGATAGTAGGAAAATTATGGAAATAAATAAATAAATAAAAAAACTATTCGTGTAAGATTCGAAGAATTAAATTTTGTATACATTTCATACTTATTTTCTGTATGTAAAAAAAATAATGTGAAAAGTTCTTTATTATTTCTAGTTCACTATAAAAAAAAATAAAGTTAAAAAGTTCGTTAAAATAAAAAAAATCGCTATGAAAATACGGGATCGGAAAGTTGTATTTTTATTAGTCGGGATTTTTCGGTCAACATAATCGTCCTTCTGAGACCGCAATGAAGAATTTAGTGTATAAATTAAAGTCGACAGGCTCGCGGTACCTATATAAAGTGCCAGCAACAACGCGTGTTCTGCTAGTCGTTAAGTAAGAACATCACAGCTGTGGGCCACATTCGAAAATTCGGCTGAAATGCCGTTACGGTCAATGGATTACGCTATCGAGAGATGTTAACAATAATTCACTTTTGGGCTATTGATGATATGCACTGCCGTGGCCCGATCAAAGAAATGCTCATATCATGAAATGCTTGAGAATTTCATGAAAATATGGCGGCATTACATGATGTGACCAACTAAAATTGTCTAGATCGTTAAATCGTTAACGTTTCACGATTTTATCGTCCACGATTGGCCATGTCATAAAATTGTAAGTCTATAAAATATTTCATAAAAATCCTGAATATATTAGTAACTTGTTTATTGTTTTTAAGTACGACAGACATTTATAAAATCTAGGAACGCTAAGAAATATTAAGTCCTTTCAACATAGTTTTCCGGTTATAATACGGCGGTAGGAGCCGCCACGTTAACACATAAACCAAGCGCTTCTAGCGCCTCTGTCGGTAGATAATGTAACTATGTTACGATGTTATCAATTAAATTTGACCAGTTCATGAAGTAGTCGCGCGTTAATTAACCATATCGATAAACGATTTCTTAGTATTGATCAGATCAAGGAACATCATGATGTAGCCATTGGACAGTGAAGTATTTCATGAAATAGCACCATTTCATGAAATTCTCGAGCATTTCATGATATGGGCAATTCTGCGTTCGAGCTACGACATCACTAACAAGTGATTTCAAGAAGACGGTGCCTCAAGTCACAGCCACCGAAACAATGAATTTATTGCAAATCAAATTTCCCGATCGCATAATTTTATGAAATTAAGCTGTAAGTGGCCAGCTCGTTGGTCATCTCGCGTCCCCTGTTGAGGAGGCGGGGAAACGGTTCCGGGGCTGTGCCCCCTGTCCGTGGTATCAGTCGCCCTGTGTCAACACACAGAGGTCTTTGTGTTTTCTGCCAAAGATATGGGTCTGCCATATATGTTTAGGGCTTCTTAGTTCTTGGGGGTACTTCCCGATTCTTCACGCCGCTCCGCGCAGGTCAGCCGCTCTGGGTGGAACCCGCTGGTGGGAAGCCCGGCAGGCGACCAGCAGCGAAAGCGGCGGCTTTATCAGGTAATACCCCCGGTTTGGTGGAAATATCCCTAGGATATGGCAGTCTGTCTGTGTCTAGAGCTCTCCAAGGTGCCAGTGTCTGGATATGAGCGTAGTCTGACACCTCGGTTCTGTGGTACATGTTGGTGGCAAGTCTGTTTATGAACACTTCAACTGGTTCTATGCGGAGGTCTCTTGAGATAACTTCGTTCTTAACGTAAATAGGTGCTGCGGTGATGTTTCTTAGCGCTTTGTTCTGTTGCGCTTCGATGATCCTCTTGTTTGAATTGGACAGGAGCTGGTACCACGCTGGTGCCGCATATGTAAGGCGCGGCCGAATGTACGTCTTGTAGATACCTAACTTCTGTCCAATATGGAGTTTGGATGTTAAAATTGGTTTCAGTTTTGCTATGGCTGCGCAGGTTTGATTCCTTACCGCTTTGGTATGAGCCTTCATGGAGAGTTTGGAGTCTATGGTTACTCCCAGGTATTTACATTTGTCTATCCATGTGACCTCTTGGTTATTTAGTTTGAGTTTTGGTGTTCGTTGAGACATTCTGCCCATCTTCATCGCTTGTCTTTTTCACGTTCACCGACAATCTCCATTTGATGAGCCATTCTTGTAGTTGGTTCAGGGTCCTTTGTACTTTGTGCGCTGCATGCGTGGTGTTCATGGATGTGGCGGCGCTGGCGCTGGTATATCGTCTGTGTAGGTGGTATACAGTGTCGGTGAAAGGCAACTGCTTTGCGGCACTCCAGCTCCCATGTAGTGTTGTGCTGAGAGTATGCCCTCCACCTTCACCTAGAATCTTCTTCCCTGCAGAAAGGATGAGATGACGTGCACTATCCTCTTTGGTATCTTCCGTTCTATCATTTTGAACAGTAGTCCCGCATGCCACACCCGGTCGAATGCCTTCTCCATATCGATGAAAACGGCGACGGCACTCTCCCGTTTGTTCTTGGCAGCTGTCAGCGCATGCAGCACCCTGGCTATCTGCAGTGTCGTGCTGTGTTGTGGTCTAAAACCAAACTGTTCCTCCCTCGGTGTGAAGTGTCGGTTCAGTTGGTCTAGGAGCAGTCTTTCAAATATTTTGGAGATTGTCAAGTGGCCAGTTCGATCATGTGATTCATAACACAGCTGGATAATATTTTGTGGAGTTAGGGTTCTTTGAAACTCATAATTCACTCATCCTTAAAACTTATAATTTGTAAAGTGATTTTCTAAATAGACCCATCCTTTTGTCAAAAAGTGATTAAAAACTTTAATGTAAGAATCCACACCTGTAACCATGGTCGTGGTGGCCATTTATCAGATATCATTTTTCATTCATAATTACGACACCTTACTTTATAATACAAAAATTCGCATCGTCATCTAAATTATCGTTTTATTTTGATTTACAAAACAGTTCTTGTTGAGAAATCCTATACTATGGGTGTACAATTTACATAATTATATGAACTAAACGTAAAAAATCATCTAAAAATAAAATAGACAACAGACTTCCCTTCCAGCCTTCCGTTTGTGGTTAGCTTAGGTTTTTATTTATATCATTCTTAGCTATTGTCTCGCCTAAATAATAAATAAGCAAATAAAAATAACCATGGGCGTACCGAGGGGGAAGGGGGACAGGAATGGGCAGCTGTCCCCCCCTGGAATTTATTTACCTCTCTATTAGTTATCTATTGTTGTAGATATTAAGACAAAAATAGGCCTAAAATGTTACTGTTGCCCCCCTGGCCCAGAACCTGGGTACGCCCACGAAAATAACCGTTATGTTTTGCTTCGTAATCGTTACTTAGCAATTTTTACTTTGATTTCGACCCGTGCCTGTCTACTTTACCTACGAGTATGTCCTATAAACTGCTGTTACCTATATTCTACTGTCTACATTCCCGGTAATTTTTGCTTCGTACTCGTTCTAAGCAATTTCTACTTTGGCTTTGACTCAATAATCTAAGGCAAAGTCAAGTTTCTCCTCGATCGGTAAGTATCTATATGATTTTCTCTATATGACCTTCGAATTCTGCTTCGTAATCGTTACTCAGCAATTTTACATTAATTTCGACCCGTATCTCTTGACATCATAATGTGGATGGGGTCTTGAAATTCGTTGATATCAGTGTAGAAGATAAATTTTTGTAATAAAAAAAAATCGGGGTGAGGCTGTGTCGTGGACAGTGGACACAGCCGTGTATGTTTTACGCGAATAAGTCTACGTAACTCGCTGCCGTCGTTCGCGTTGATTGGTTAGGGCGCCTTCATCTTCTTGCGTTCTCGGTTGTTTAGTCTTTCATATGGGTACATAAGGTACATGGGTGTCAATAGATTGCTTTTAAACCCCTTTTAGTCTTATGCGTTCCTACTATTTTGCTTTGGCTCTTTTAAGAGTATGTACCGATCACTTTTTTACTAATTACACTATATATATTTAATACTACATTTTTTATTTACACGACTGATAAATCTTTACAATAGCGGTCGATCCTTAATCGGTTGTCGTAGATGCTGTGACATATTAAATGCAAATTCTGTAAGGTAGCGAAAATCGAAATGATCTCAAAATGGCACCTCCTAGCCCCCACTGCGACGCGTCGCATTCCTTCGACCTAAAAATTCTTTGGTTTTTCAGTGGTAAAATTAAATTTGGAATGATGGTGGATATGTAGCTATTGCAACTATATCCCGATTCTGCAATTCCACAGATTTCTACAATATCGTAGCAAAAGCTTTGATAGTTCTTATGCTGATCCATGACGAAGGCATCATTTATTCGTCCTCAATGAAAGAAAGCAAATTACTTAGTTGGTTTTCTTGTTTCAAATCTTAAATTCTAATATAGACTCCCCAAAATTTTTGAGTAGCGTCCTGCTTCGAGTACCACGGTCATTCAAAATACCAGCGCAATCTCTTGATTGGACAAGTCTCAACATTGTATCTCGTAAATTATTTGACACCAACATACGCAAGCTAAAGGGCAAACTGAGCTTAAACTTTTTTGGTGTTTCGTTATTAATTTAGTGCGAGAATGTGTTCATAAATATTTTCTTTAAGTACTTGGGAAAACTTTTATTTTGCTTTTGTATTCACACTATTTTATATTGTAACTAGCTGTTACCCGCGGCTTCGCTCACGCATATTTACTTTAGAACTTATTTAACTTTTCTTTATAAGCTACTTCTCTCATTTTATCCTCTTAGGGATCGAATTTTGAAAAACGCTTAAACACATAATTCGTTATTTTTTTTGTAGTCAATTCATTCGAAATTTCATGCAAATATGTCCAAGGAATAAAAAGTTTCCTACAAATTTTATCCCCTATTTCACCCCCTTCGGGGTTGAATTTTAAAAAATCCTTCCTTAGTGGCTGCATACACCATAAGAGAAATACGTGTGCGAAATTTAAAGTTTACAGCCTTAAGGGTTTGGCCTGTGCGTTGAAACCTCAGTCAGTCACTTTTGCCTTTTATATATATTGTAATGTACTTGGAACTAGCTATGAGTTTTTCTTAAATAAATAATAATCAACCAATTAATAAAATGTACTTGGTGACTTGAAAAAATTCTTAAAAATTCGAAAATTACAAGAATTTGATAGTTAAGTAGTGGGTAAATACGGAACTATATACTGAACGTGTCTACATACGCACTTGCCCATTATAGAATCGAGCATAACATAATGTCTCGATCGGCCGGGCCTTAACATAATGTGCTCAATCCATAAGGACTTTCCTCGATGTCAACAAACGCTAGGTTGAGTTACCTAGTATTTGTCTACATAAAGGCTAGGAAAAACTAATATGTGTCTCTTATATTATTACGATTACTAATTAGGTGGTAGAGTTCTGTAACATGTCGCCCAAGATTGGTACAAAGTCCTTACCTATTCCTGAACCCTGCCGCAATAGCGTTTTGGTGCTTCTCTTTCGTGTTTCGGTTTAGAGGATAAGGTAGTCGGAAAACTTATGTATTTAGCCTTACATCGTTGTCACATGGATAGCACTGCACATTAACAACTTTGGTGTCTATAGGCGATGTTTTTCTTTTATTATCAGGAGAAACATCTGCTTGCTTGCTTGCTATCCCATGATGTAAAAAAATAAGATCGATTTTTTTTTGATGCAATGATGAGAAAACAAGGCCACAAAATTTTCTCATGCTACATATTCTAAGCCGGTCGATTTTTTTAAGGTCATTTTGTCTTTATTGCTGCCAGTTATTTTCAAATAAATATGTACATTAACTTGACAGCTTTTAAAGCTTAATAAATGAGTATAATTAGTTAAAACCAGATTTAAGCAAAACATTATCGGATCAGAGGGGCGAAAGTGTGCCGATAGTGTTGGTTCAAAACGGCAAGATAACTGGTTTATCTGACCCAAAAAATTGACGTTATGAGAATAGGTTATCAGCGACATCTGTGAAGAAATCTATGACGACAGTGTTTACCTTATATGAGTGTTTTGTCTGTTTGCATTTTTACGAAATTGACTTTTTTAGGGTTCCGTACCCAAAGGGTGACAAAGGGAACGTATTATGCCTCCGCTGTCTGATATAAAGCTCAATCGTTCGTGAAAAAAATATGAGAAATAATTATAAAAACGTGTGTAAAAAGTACAATTTTTAACTTCCCGACTATTTTGACGATGACGTCAGTGTATCTGTATGTATGTATGTGTGTATATAAATATCTCATAACTTTTGAACGGCTTGACCGATCGAAACGTGATTTCAAAAGGTATTAATGGTCCGTTGCTAGCTTGTGTCAAGGTCTTATGCCACATGCATAAGTGTACCGCCTACGTTACCCTCTAAACCGGAACACGGCAGTGACAAGCACTGACGCTATTGTGGCAGGAATAGGTAAGGCGGTGATACCAGACCCGGGCGAGACAATGCAGAACTCTACCATCTAGTAGCCACGATGGTAGTGCTCGTATTGCCAATCGGTGATCCTTTATGAACTGCCTCGCAGAACGGCAGTAGGCTTATTCTTCAACGGAGCCCGGGACCAACACGGGGATAGATTAAATTTTTGAAAATAGTTTTTTTAACATTTCGTCCACATTTTTTTAACTTTTTGATTTTGTAGCTATTTTTACATTGCAAAATAAACGGAAGCTTGTTCAGATTGATACAAAAAAGAGACATCTGTCTAGAAAAGGCATTTTTTATATTATAAGATAGCTACCCTGATGGAAAGAGACGACCATCGCCTATAGACAACAAAAACGTGAACGGTCCGTTGCTATTCTTGTGGCCTCGTCTTAATGCCACATGCGCAAGTTTACCGGCTTCCTTACCCTTCAAAACGGATCACGACAATGACAAGCAATGACGCTATTGCGGCAGGAATAGGTAACGCGTTGGTATCAAAAACCCGGGGAGTCATTGTGGAACTAGTCACTTAGATAGTGACACGTATAACCAATTGGTCGCCTTTTATGACCTGCCTAGCAGAACGGCAGTTGGTCTATTCGTCAAAAGAGCCCGAACTAGCACGGAGAATATCGAAAATCAAGTTATTTTCCAATAAATATATGTACTGCTAGCTTACCCGCGCAGCTTCGCCCGCGAGTAAATTAACATGTCGTCGATATAGTTCATACAAATATCATCCCCTATTTCAGCCTCTTAGGAGATGATTTTTGAAAAAAAAAATTAGGCCATGTTTGGCCCCGGATTTTCAACTATTTTCATACCAAATTGCATCAAAATCTGTGAAGTGGTTTAGTCGTGAAAACGTAACAGACAAATAGACAGACTTTTACCTTTATAATATTAGTATGGATAGAGTATCTAACTATATTTAATTGTTTTAACGTTCTTATAAATCTTGAAGCCACGACGACAAGCACTGACGTTATTGAGCGTGAAAAACAACACGAGGGGGGGGGGGGGGCTTGTTAATTAAAATAAAATATATATAAAACTCCGTTACGGTTGTGGTTATGTTAAAAAGTGTATAAAGCAGGTTTTCCTTAATTATGTGTTCCATTATTCAGAATGATAATAGAAGTCAATTAAGTTTATATTTTAAATTCATTTATTTCAAATTGCTATAAACGCTCGCTGCTCAAATCTTTTCACTATTTTATATATTTTTATTGGTTATCCCTGCTTCCTCGTGTTGGCATCTGAAGTTCAGCCAGGCGTCTCGTCAAATAAGCCAAGTTAAACATTCGTGTTATCGTTATATTCGTTCATCGCAATCGTTTACATTTCTTAAAATTTTCGGTTTCTGTTTTAACTTTCTGCTACGTTTACAGTTTCCCGTACTTTTTATAGTAAAAAGAAAGTTATTGATTTTCCCCGATTTTCGAAAATCGTGTCTCTACCAGAGGCTTAATTCACGTAATTAAACGGCAATCATGTTGAAGCGTTTAAGACGCATTTTCTTACATACCTATTATACAACGTCGTAACACGTCTCGACGATCTATCGTGTCTACGTATATGAGAGCCCTAAGCGCATTACTCAGTTACGTGAATTGGGGGATAGGATCAACGTCTTTAGGTTCTATTCCAACTTTTCACGATGACGTCAGTATGTAAACATCTCATAACTATTGAACGGCCTGATTGATCGACCAAACGACTTGTGGTTGATGGCATTTGATTAGGTTCCGTCAAATTTAGACTTAATGAAAATCTAAACCGGATCGGCCGAAATTTTTTTCGAATGTCTTTCACACTGATAAACCATTTCTTACCCTGCATGCCATCCCTAAAATTAAAAATATACGTTAGACTAATAAAATTTTAATGACGCTTTTTGAGACGCGCCAAACGCCATAGTACCTGCATTTTTCTGGTTTGTAAAAGTCAACAATTTTTAGATTTCGTTGATAAAAGGGTGCTAAAAGACAATATCACTCAACCCTGATTAAGCGCTTGAGCCTGCGCTTGCCAAATGAATCGCTACCGTCTTAACTACTAGGAGGTGTGTCGTCTCGGCGTCAGCGTCAGTCTCACCCTGGGGTGAGACTGACGGGTGAGACTATTGCGACAGGCGGTGGTAATAACGCAGGGTTATTACCACCGCCTGTCGCAATAGTGTTAGTGCTTGTTACGATCACGTCCCATTTTGTGGTAAGAAGCACAGAATACATAATTGTAAGAAGGTAACCGCTTAAGTTATAAATGTGACATGTGGCAGGCAGCCTTCTACACGGATGATAATACGCGATTTTCAGGTTATCTGTTGCGTTAAGTGCGTGTCGGGCCACGCGTAATTTAGAGTTCTGTAGACGCCCACCAGGGCTCGCTTCAATGTCGAAATTTAGAAATTGGAACCCAAAAAATTGATAATTAAAAAAAAATTGTTTTTGTCACGCAAAACATTCTGTAAACTCAAGTGCTTTATTGTTTTCTACTGATAGTGGAGTAGTATCATTTTGAATCAAAACTAAACTAAATTATTTGGGTTTTCATCAACTCAAAACTTTCCTTTGCTTATTTAATATTTAAAATAGCTATGTAATACGGAAAATATATTAATAAATTTATTATATCGAAAACAGCGATAACCTCAACTCAGAGAACGGACCATAAAATGTATTAATAATGCGCAAAATAAATTGGTTTTTTCCTGTTAATTGATAACTAAAGCAGTCAAATAGGGATGGCCGATATACATCGATGTTTCGACTATCGATGTTTTTTCCGGGAAACATCATTTTTTTTGGTTGATTTTTTTTGGAATCGAAACATCGATGGTCGATGTAGAATAATGAACCATCGACATCGAAATAAATTTCTACTAGAAATTTTTATGCGCGCGCTAAAAATTAAAAAAAATCTAAAAATACCAAAAAAAAAAAATCGGAAAAATTACAGTTATAAATATGGGAAAAAAATCTATTAAACACACACTAGACTTGAAAGTGCATTTTCATTGCTGGAATATGATCTTAGAATTGAAAAATTGACAAAATTTTTAAAAAATAGCATGTAAAGAGAAGCTACAAAATAACCGTATTTTCGAATTTCAGATTGTCGTTCGATTGTATCGAATTTTTTTAATCTTTAAATGATCTACTCAGTGTTTAATAGATTTTTTTCTCTTATTTATAACTTTAATTTTCCCGATTTTTCAATTTTCCCGAATTTTCAAAGAAAGTATTTTTTAAGTAATTTACAAATTTGATTCTAAAATTGAGACATATAATTTTTACAAACTTTTTATTAGCTTCACCTATATGTATGTTTGTATGTTTGTATGTTTGTACGTTTGTACTTTTGTATGGTTGTATGTTTGATAAAATTATTCCATTTTTTAATTTGCAAAATATGATTTTTGTTATTTTATATAATTTTCATCTATAGTCGATAAGGTAAGAAACTTAATTTTAATTTTTTATAATTATTCCTACAGTCGATAAGACAGGACTTGATGTTAATTTTAATTTCCAATAATTATCTTTAGCCGATTTCTCCAATATTGACAAATTTTTGAATACTAAGGAGAATTTTAATTTTACAAAACAAATAATAGTTTTAAAAAACTAAAAAATCACGCTTTTATGAATAAACCAAACTAAAAAGTAAAAAATAAATAATAGTTTAAAAAAACTAAAAGCACGCTTTTTATAGAAAATCAAAGCAAAAAATAGAAAATAAATTTTAATAAATTTAAATTAAGAATAGTGTTGAAAATTTCAATAAATATAAATTAATAATAGTGTGAATAAAAAAAAATATTTTATTTTAAAAAAAGCGTGGGGTGCTTTTTAAGATATTATCAAAATGATAATCACTCTACTCATATCTGTCAATAAAATATTTATAACAAATAATAAAATATTTGTCGCGATTCTCGAGATCGATTTTTTTTGGAATCGTACATCCCTAGTTTGAGGTTTGTTATCGAATATTATTGGGTTTTAGGCTAATTAACGGAAGTTATAGGCAAATTATAAAGACCGATATACCTCCTGATAACACTAACTTGACGTCAAACGAAATTTCCTACTTTGAGTTATAATTAAAATACTTGTTAGGTAATTCTGATAATCTCGTTAGCGAATTTCTGGGATTTCCGGTGGCTAACAAGGAAAAATAGGACAAGCGATTCAAAAATACTGAAAATATATAGTGTATAAATATGTAATACTGTCAAGATGTTTATGACTAATTTTTGATACGCTGAAAAAATAGTTTTTTAGATTTGTAGTTATAGGTAACTAATAGGTAATCGCTCGCTTTGCCAACTCTTTCCGTCAAGTTTGCTTCAAATTGCGGATGTAGATTGACAGTAAGTTATAGGTAAGGTGGCTATCAGGGTACGATGTTATTTATAAACAAACGTGTCCTGACATAAGTCACGTAAGCCAAATTTGAAGAAATCTATTGAAGTATATGTTATTAAATCTAACGAATCTTGTCCGAAAAGAGCATTTGACTGTAATTCGTCAGCCTATAAAGTATCTACGCATTAAAATATTTCCACAAAATTACGATGAAAAATCTGAACAATAGTGGAATCAATGTACACAATATATAAAGATATGCAGTCTTTTGGGTTTTTTATTTTATTAATTGCAATTATTAATCGCAAGCGCGCAACTAACTGTTAGTATAGAATTATATGTATTTTCATGCTTATGATATATTTGACCAATCACGTTACAAATATTTTATATTTTTCATCTAAATTATACTTATGGATTTTTTTAATTCAAAGAACCAGATTTCTTTTTTAATGTTTATTATTATATTTTTATCTCTTAGCATACAAAATATATTTGTTCAAAATTTTAATTCTAATTTTAAAAAGCTATATACTTCAAAATCTATTCATCAATCCTTCTACAACAATACATTTGTAATAAACCATCTGTTTACTATCTAAATTCACTCTTATCAGAACCACACAACCCCCATGAAAAAAAATATATAAAAAATATATTTTAAAATATAAAAATTATATATTTTAAATATATGAAAAATACATGAAAAATATATAAATTATATATCAAAATATAAAGTCCATAAATTTCCAGATCGCTACTATTACTGTCCATCACAATAATGAAGATTGCAGACTAAGAAGGCTTTTTTATTGTTTTATACTATGAAACTAATCTGTGTGACGCTACCGCTTCCGGACATTTTTGTAGACGTTATTCCTGACAAAATGAGCTATCGCACGTATTTTGAAGTGTCTCTATTTTTCATAATTTTCAACTTATTACTTAAACTATACATGTGGAAATATATGTGTGCAAAATTTAAATAAATAAACTCCTGGCTTATTTCGCGTAGTTTATTTTATGTATTATTTATTTATTGCGCATTTCGTCATTTACCAAATTTAGATCTGAGTGCTAAGTGTGCATTTTTCTTTTCGCATTCGATCGTGAGCGCGTTTGGCGTTTACTAGGAATTTGTATGTGATTTGTACAGCGCTACCTAGTGGGAAACGTGAGAAACCAGTTTACCACTAGGTGGCGCTGTACAAATCACATACAAATTCCTAGTAAACTCCAAACGCGCTCACGATCGAATGCGAAAAGAAAAACTCACACTTAGCACTCTGATCGAGATGTCAGATGACCCATAGATTAAGAAGTCAAGTAGTACACAATATGCCTGCGCATGTCTTTTTGTTTTGTTGGATATGAATCTTACTTCGGTTTTTTCATGTCCTCGTTAGGAGACTGATATCATATCTTATGTTAAATCCGAATACACGTGTAACATCTCTTTGGTCACAGAATACTAGTGCTTTGGTCCTTAAATCCGGCCGTTAGTTTTCTGCGTATAAATCATACCGTGTAAACGTATTCTTTTTTTAACCGACTTAAAAGATGTTCTAAATTCGTAAGATATTTTCTGTGTTGTATGTTCTTCGATTACTCAAATACACCTGAACCAATTTGGAAAATAATTCTTCTTGTTTTAAATGGTGTATTTCCCAATTGGTCCCGTATAAATTTGGAAAAGAATTGACCAGGGTTCGAGATACAGGAGTGGACGTCAGTTGTAGTTTACGGCGTTTAAAATTATAGATACATCACTAGTTGACCCGCGCAGCTTTTATACAAACTTTCATCCCATCTCCCTTAGGGGTCTATTTTTTTAAAAAAAATATTTATCTTATATTTGACCCCAGATCATAAACTATCTTCATGCCAAATTTTATCAAAACCATCAGTAATTTTGACCAGGGAACTCAAGTTTGCAAGCAAACGATGATAGTATTATACCAAGAAGCCTGATTGATACCTAAGACCCCTGTTTTTAATATTTGTGGCCCGGTGCAGAGTCACGAACCAATGAATAGAAAACGCTGCCCTAACACATGTCACATAGTACACTTACGTACAACACTGGCTGGGTAGACAGGTAGAACTAAAAATTTGTAGATAAAAATACTGTCACATCTATATTCATTCTCAAAGTGCTAGGCTGAGGTGCAATGCTCCCATGTCACGATTTGACTGGTGGCCAACCATAAATAATGAGCCTATATTCAGCCCCCGGCGGTTTTCCCCGTGTTGGTCCCGGGATCCTTTGAAGAATAGGCCAACTGTCGTTCTGCCAGGCAGGTCATAACAGGCGACCGATTGGATTTTCGGGTCACTAACATCGTGGCAACTAGGTGGTAGAGTTCTGCATTTTCTCGCCCGGATATGGTACTATCGCCTTACCTATTCTTGCCGCAATAGCGTTAGTGCTTGTCGTGTTCCGGTTTGAAGGGTAAGGTAACCGGTAAACTTATGCATGTGGCACTAGACCTCGCCACAAGATAGCAACGCACCATTAACATCTTTGTTGCCTATAGCACAGAATACATATGCCTATAGGCTATGGTCGACTCTTTCCACCAGGAGACCCAGCTCTTTCTTTGCTATCTTATGATATAAAATAAATAAAAAATTAAAAAGGGTAGTTTCCAGAAAACTAAACTTCCTATTTACAAATATTTATCTGACCCAGGATCCGAACCAGGATCTCACGCATTTGTTCCGAAACCGTTACCGCTAATCCGAATAAATATTATTCAATCCCAATAATGCTACATACATACATGTCAAACTGATAACCTCCGCTTTTGCGTCGGTTGAAAAATACAGACACCAAAGAAAAATACATAGTTTTAGTTAATTATTTGAGGACTGAGGTTGTTTTAGGCACAAATAAAGCTAATTTTATGAGCAATTTTGCACCAATTACATATTCAACATACAAGTATTCGATTCGTTAAATAATTGAGTGCCAACCGTGGTTTAGAGCCTAGTGTAACAATGTAACAATTGCGATTGAATGTTATTGTTAATTTTTTCTTTTATTTGTTGCAGGAGGAAATCATCACTACGCGGTGATTCTCGTACAAAAAGATGACGTCTCGGTAAGTGTGCACTACAGCCGGGGGAGCCAGCGGACTGTAGATCTGTTCTTCTTCTTCGACGCCCCACCAGCCGTAGTGCTTTGGCCGCGAGCCGGGAACCGGGAAGAAATAATCGAGACGACAACTATTCGTTGCAAAAGGTGCTTTATTGTAACGAAATAGAATTTATCAATAAAGCTAGCACCGTTGCAAATGTTCCTATTCTATGGGAGAGAGAGTCAGTACTTGCCCTAACACTGCCCTACTCTAAAGCCGGTACCCTATGGATATACTAAAGCCCAGGAACTTGTCTGGGAAATTTATTGAGTCGTAACGGAACTGTAACTTGATCGGAACGGAACTGATTGTATGGCCGCGCTTTCCGATATTTATAGCCCGCGGCCAGACGGGCGGCATAAACCGATAAAGACGGATGGCGCCGTGCGTGGCGCCACGATGTCTGGGATTTGTTAAATCTCACTTTTCGTAATCTAAACGTAATTATTTTGTCTTAGGTAGCTTCTCCTACCTCTAATTACCTAGTGTGGCCCTCTAGCGAGTGCAACGGTACTACCTTTTTACAAATATAAGCGAAACAAAGTACATAATGCCCTAAGACCTACTGAAAACTAATTACATAGTGTTATTTCTTATCTATATACAAAGATTTAACACAAATAAACTTATAATATAATAACAAACAAGAGTGTTATATACATTATACGTTCTTACAGGACCTCGGAAACTCTTACAATTACAGAGTTGTACGCCTTTTCAGGTCGTACTATCCTGTTAACTATATATACTCGAAAAGTGCGTAAACATATGCCTAAGGCTAATACTTACATTGTACATACTATTTACAATCGATAAACATTCATTTTAACAAAGAATTTTGCACTTTTCGGGGTTTTCGTAATTCTGGATTCCCGCATATAAATACAATCTCGCAAGAGTCGACTCGTAATTTGTCGACTGCGTGGAACCCCTTTTGTTCATAATATGCCTTTAGGCAAACAACTTAACTACATAAAGCTTTATTATCTCTGTACAACAAAGCTGTATGTAGATCTTAGGGCGAATAAAAGACGAAAACGAACATTATTTATTACAAAAAACTTACGAACTAAACGAGTATCCTGCCTTAATATCTATTTACATTAAATATTTATATGGATTATGTCTGTGCTGCACAGTAAGTCTGGTAACAGTAATCAGAATTCGTGAAATCCGGGACCAACACGTGCACTGAAGTACGAGGATGTTAACACACTTTTGAATAAACAAAACGCAATAACTCTTGACGACCCGGGAATTGAACATGGGATCTCGCGACCTAAGCCAAACATACAAGGCAGAATCATGGAGATGTATCGTTTTCAAACTCGGGCCCTTGGCTTGTGCCCCTTTTGCCATTAAATGAGCTTCTTGCTCGTTTGCACCCTTTTTTATAAAAAACCTGTTAACTGGTTGGTCCTGCGGCCATCTTTGAATTTTTTTGCTAAAATTCCCCGATATTTCAAGCTCCAATAAGACGAAACAATACTTAAGCTCCAAAATTTGAGCTCGAATAGTTCAAAAATCTAAGCATACTGAGCTCTGCTGATCACACCAAGCTTTTTTGAGGTGAGTTTAGCTTTCTGTTCCAAATGACCGTGGAACTGAATGTTATTCGAGATGTCGATTTCCAGAATTCCGACACTGACTGAGGCTGTCAGGTCATCCTCAAAACGAGGTAATACTACAAAGGGTGTCTTTAGCGGTAAACGCGCAAAGTTGTCTTCTTGGTGTTAAATGGGGTTGAGGGGGAGGGAGAGGGAGAGAGATATAACGGCATCGTTAAAATAGTCGGAACATCATAAGACCTCGATACGTAGAGGTGTGATTAACGCTCGATTTAAGAAAATCGAAGTAAATAATAATAATATAATAATAATAATAAAATACCTATTCACGGGATAAATTACACTTACTGATCTAACCCCAAAGTAAGCAAATTATTTGCTTATATTATGGGTGTTAGTCAACGATACTGATACATAGAAATATTATATAAATACTGGAATATCTATACATATAATAAAATCGTAGGAAAGTCAAAACTGTACATTGAGTATTTTTTAAAAGAATACTTGGGGTGTGATCTACAATCAATATCGAAGCCAAAAATACAGTTTTTAGAATTTTTGTCTGTTTGTCTGTTTATCTGTTTGTCTGTATGTATGTCCGGGGTAAACTCAAAAAGCACTGCATGGATTTACTTCAAATTTTGCATGAATATTACTAACAGGTCAGGTCAACATATAGGCTACATATCACGCTATCACCTACGGGGGAGGTGCAGTGCGGAGTAAACGAAGTCGCTGGCAACGGCTAGTCTATACATACATATAATAAAATCGTAGGAAAGTCAAAACTGTACATTAAATATTTTTTAAAAGAATACTTGGGGCGTGATCTACAATCGATATCGAAGCCAAAAATATAGTGTTTAGAATTTTTGTCTGTTTGTCTGTATGTACGTCCGGGGTAAACTCAAAAAGTACTGCATGGATTTACTTCAAATTTTACATGAATATTACTAACAGGTCGGGTCAATATATAGGCTACATATTATCACGCTATCACCTACGGGGGAGAAGCTGTGCGGAGTAAACGAAGTCCGCACGGACGAAGTCGCTGGCAACAGCTAGTATTTAATAAACACCCAAACCCGGAAATAGAAACATTTATGCTCATCACACAAATGCTTGTCCCCGTCGGGGATTGAACCTGATTCCCGTCAATTGCGTAGTCAGGGTCGCTAACCACTCGACAACGGGGCGGTCAAAATTTTACAATCTTCTTCTTCTTTCTATATTTGAAAGTATGCAGTTTCGTAGCGGAATTAAAAAAATGTATTTTATCTATCGGTATTTTTTGCTACAGAAATTGGACCATTTAAACATTCAAAAAATATTTGTAACCGCTAGGCACAGCTGGTAATTAAAAACTTGGTCCGTTGAAGTAAACAACCATCAAGTAATCCGATTAATTAAATTGCCGATATTTCAATAACTCCTTGAAAAATCAGTAAAACAATAATTGAAAGAGAAATAAAAGTACAAGTAACGACTAATCTCGAGCAATTAATTTAATCAAAGGCAGTAAATTGGAACCTGTCCATTCTAAGAATAGAAACGAGTTAACCTCGATATTCCAATTGTAATAGATTACCTAATGGAAAATGGTAGTAATATCCTTATGGCATGTTTTGTCGTGTTACTTTCTGATAGCGATTTATAATAGATTGTTTTTTTTTTTTTTTATAGAAGAGGGGGTAAACGAGCAGGAGGTGCACCTGATGGTAAGTGATCACCGCCGCCCATGGACATCTGCAATACCAGAGGACTTGCAGTTGCGTTGCCGGCCTTTTAAGAATGAGTAAGCTCTTTTCTTGAAGGTCCCTATGTCGTATCCGTTCGGAAAAACCCCTGCCAGTAATTGATTCCACAACAGAGTAGTGCGAGGCAAAAAGTGTCGGGAAAAACGCACAGTTGTGGATTTCCAGACATCGAGATGGTGAGGATGGAACTTTGAATTTTGACGCGATGTCCGATGGTGGAATTCGGCGGCAGGAATTATTCCAAACAACTCGTCGGAGCACTCCCCATGATAAAGACGATAGAAGACGCAGAGTGAACCTACATCTCTGCGTAATGCCAAAGAGTCGAGCTGTTCCGAAATAGCCTGGTCGTCAACGATTCGAACCGCTCTACGCTGTATGCGATCAAGAGGAAGAAGCTGGTATTGGGGAGCTCCGGCCCAGAGATGAGAACAGTACTCCATGTGAGGCCGAATCTGTGTTTTATAAAGTTGATGGCGATGGGCCGGCAAAAAGTACTGTCTCGCTCTGCTGAGTACACCGAGCTTTTTAGAGGCTAATTTAGCCTTGCCTTCCAAATGACCGCGAAATTGAACGTAATTCGATATGTCGACTCCCAGGATTCCGACACTAGCTGAGGCTGTCAGGAGAGTATCCCCAAATCGAGGTGATACGACAAAGGGTGTCTTTTTTGCGGTGAACACGCAAAGCTGTGTCTTCTTGGGGTTAAAAGTGACCAGATTTTGACGACCCCATTCAGAGACATCGGTAAGTCGATTTTCGACTTCAGACACAAGCTTGTTTCGGCACTCTTCGACGTGTTCCCGAGAAATACCGCTTCGGCCGGAGTATGTAGCATCACCAGTACTGTCATCCGCATAGCAATGTATGTTGCGAATTCGCATCATGTCATTGATATGCAGAAGAAACAGAGTCGGTGATAGCACGCAGCCTTGGGGAACACCAGCATTGACAAATTTAAGGTCGGAGCACGCACCGTCGACAACGACCTTGATGCTCCGATCAGCCAAAAAACTGGTGATCCACTTGCATAATTTCTCGGGAAGCCCGTAGGAAGGCAGCTTCGCGAGAAGCGCTTTGTGCCATACCCGATCAAAGGCCTTCGCTATGTCCAAACTAACTGCCAACGCCTCCCCCTTGGACTCAACTGCTTCCGCCCACCGATGAGTTAGGTATACTAGAAGGTCACCAGCTGAACGGCCGCGACGGAAACCGTATTGACGGTCGCTAATCAGCTGGTGCTCTTCTAAATACTTGAGGAGCTGAGAGTTGATGATCGTCTCCATAATTTTGGAGAACAAGGAGGTTATGGCTATGGGCCGATAGTTAGACGGATTAGAGCGATCTCCTTTTTTAGGGATGGGATGAATCAAAGCTGTCTTCCATGAATTCGGTACCACGCCGAGTGAGTAGGAGAGCCGGAATAGGCGTGTTAATACTGGCGCCAACTCTGGAGCACACACTTTTAGCACGATCGGAGGGATGCTATCCGGCCCACTCGACTTGTGGATGTCCAAAGAAAGTAGTGCTTTACGCACAGATGACTGCCGAAATTGTAGTTCTGACATGGAACTATCACACTGCGGGATGGTAGGCGGTGCGTTCCCTTGGTCATCCAGAGTCGAGTTGGCCGCAAAGAAGGAGCCCAGAAGATCGGCCTTCTCCTTTGCGGTATGGGCCAAAGAGTCATCGTCTCCGTGCAAAGATGGAAGAGAGGGCTGTGAGAAACTCCCTAAGACAGCCTTGGCGAGAGACCAGAACGCACGGGTCCCTGAAGGAAGGCGAACTAATTTCTCGCCAATTCTGCCTATGTGTTCAGATTTTGCCTTGGCGATAGCTCTTTTGAAGTACCTCGAGGCGGAATTGTACTCCTTACGTAATATGCTGGTTTTTTCATCACAAGATGCGGACGCAGCAGCCCAAGCCCGGTAACACTCCTGCTTTCGGCGTGAAGCCGTTTTACAAGAGCGACCAAACCAAGGCTGAGACTTACCACCAATTGGTACCGTAGAAAATGGAATGAAAAGTTCCATGCCCTGCAGCACCACATCGGCAATAGAGTCAGCGACTACACTCGGATCATCCAGCGGGAAGCACAACCGCCCCCATGGGTAGGACGCAAAAAAAGACCGCATCCTGTCCCAATCTGCTGACCTATAGTGCCAAACGCGACGACAGCCTGCTAAAGGAGGCCGTGATAGGCGCGAAACCGGCACTTTACTCCGGATCAGGCAGTGGTCTGACGAACCAAGTGGGACGTCCACAGATACCTGGTAATGGTCCGGATGAGAGGTCAGCAGAAGGTCCAACAGTGAAGGCATATGGTCATCCACATCGGGAACTCGCGTGGGCGAAGTTACCAGTTGTGTAAGACCATACGCCAAGGCAAAATCGTGAACAGACCTCCCCGCATGATCGGTGGTGCGCGAACAAAGCCATTCGGCGTGGTGGGCATTAAAATCGCCCAAGATCACGATCTCTGTGGAGGGGGTCTGCTCTAACACGGAATCTACAGCCGTTTGTAAATGCTCAACGAGCCGGTCAACTTCAGTATTCCCGCTATGGGACCTGTATAGGCACGCGTAGCTGCGTGGATGGTCGTCGCAAGCTACGCGTAACCAGAAGATGGATAGGTCCTGACCTTCAAGTCTGCCGAGGCGCCGGTAACAGATATCTTCTCTGACGTATGCGCACACACCAGCCCGCGGTACAAAGGAATGTTCCAGTTTGTACCCCGGGTAGGAGAGGTAAGAAGTATCAGCCGGAGAAGATATCTGTGTCTCGGTCAAGAAGAGCAAAACCTGTTTAGTAAAACCTTCGTCACCGGGGCACTAAAATTTTGCCTGGGTGACCGAACTTCACTTACTATTTTTTTAATGAAATCGATTTTTTCTCCGGAACATATATTATTACTAGTATATTCAGATACAAATTACATACTGCCATCTTACAAACTTTGTGGTAACAGTTGGTACAAGTTATATAAAAATGTACGAGATGGCGGTATACAAAATTGTTAGCATAATAATCTTCAAAGTATCTATACATATAATAAAATCGTAGGAAAGTCAAAACTGTACATTGAATATTTTTTTTAAAAGAATACTTGGGGCGTGATCTACTACAATCGATATTAAAGCCAAAAATATAGTTTTTAGAATTTTTGTCTGTTTATCTGATTGCCTGTTTGCCTGTATGTATGTCCGGGGTAAACTCAAAAAGTACTGCATGGATTTACTTCAAATTTTGTATGAATATTACTCATAGGTCGGGTCAACATAAAGGCTCCATATTATCACGCTATCGCCTACGGGGGAGGGGCAGTGCGGAGTAAACAAACTCCGCGAGGAAGAATTCGCTGGCAACAACTAGTGAAACAATAAAAGCTCTCTTCTAAATCCACATTATTGTGAAGGACAACTTCGAAACCTTATATTGCGCGTGGCCTGACACGCACTTCACCATTTTTAGGGTTCCGTACGTAAAAGGTAAAACGGGACCCTATTACTACGCCCCCGCTATCTGTCTGTCACCAGGCTATATCTCATAAACCGTGATAGTTAGAAAGCTGAAATTTCCAGAAATTATGTTTTTCCGTTGCCGCTATAATAACAAATACTTAAAATAAAAAAATGAAAATATTTAGGGGGATGCCCATAGAATAAACGTGTTTTTTTCGTTTTTTTTTGCTATGATGGTACGGAACCCTTCGTGCGCGAGTCTGACTCGCACTTAAGCGTTTTTTTTATTAAATTCAGATATTACACAGGAAGATATTGTTGTTTGTAACTTAGATCTGTGAATATTGATTACTAGCTATTGCCCACGACTTCGTCCGTTCGGACTTCGTTTACTCCGCACAGCTCCTCCCCTTAGGTGATAGCGTGATAATATGTAGCCTATATGTTGACCCGACCTGTTAATAATAGTCGTGCAAAATTTGAAGTAAATCCATGCAGTACTTTTTGAGTTTACCCCGGACATACATACAGACAAACAGACAAAAATTCTAAAAACTATATTTTTGGCTTAGATATCGATTGTAGATCACGCCCCAAGTATTCTTTTAAAAAAATATTCAATGTACAGTTTTGAATTTCCTACGATTTTATTATATGTATAGATTTTTAACAAAAAATTAAATTAGTGTAGGAAAAATATTGATTAATAACATTATAATGATTAATGATTAATAACATATGAAAAATACGAAAAAACTTTTGTAATTATGAGATTATTAAATTGATAATAATCAGTTTATACAAAAAGATTTTCTCCCAACAGCTTGTTAATATTATAATTACAATTCAAGGATTACTTTGTCCTACACGTAAAGTGAAAACTTTTCTTAGTTCTACACTCAAAAGTTTTTTTTATCTATCTTTGTTAGTTATCCGATTCGAGATTTTGCGAAGATAGAAAATATGAGCGTCTCGTCAAAACGAAAATGTTTACAAAAGTTCAGCTACTTATTAGTCAAAAAAAAGTTTGTTCCTGGGACCACTGTCTATTACTCAGTGTAACGCAATTACTTTATTCACGACGGATATTATGTCAAACACGGTTGCTGGCTAAAATACATATATTTCAGAATATAGAAAATTAATCAAGAATCAATTCCCTCGAAACTTGATTCTTTAACTCGAAACTTTAAATATTGTTAAGCCACAAAGCATGCAATATCTGTTCTTTGTAGATTAAGAATTCACCAAATTTGTTTGTTGTTTTTTACACAAGCTAGGATTAAGGACACTTCCGTCAGTGAATGTGGATTAGGTGAAGGTAGATTTTGGCAACTGAAAAATATATGATCATGTTTCTCTTCCGGAATGACCTTCCTCGTCCTCTCAACCTAAAATATTTATTGTCACTTGTATTTAGTCCTATTGCTAAAGTCTTAGCAATAGACATTAGGTTCTAGTATGTAGATTTAATCGTAAGTCCTCTTTGTTTTACTGTATATTTTTGCTTTACTTTGTTAAACTTATTTAGTCAAAACCTACAATCCAAAATGAAGTCTACGTAATTTTATTTTCAAATAATGGATAGCAATTAGCACGTGTCACTTTCTAAGTATTGCTATTCGACAGTGACAGAGTTCACAGCTAATTGCCATTTGCACAATAAGGCTTAATTTACACCGCCGCGGAATGGAACGGAAGCGACTTTCTGAAATCAAAATTGTACATACAATAATTAATGAACTTTATGTCAATTCGCTACGGATCAACTGAGAGCGCCGACAGTAGCTAGAGGAATTATCGAGAATGCGTGAGGATTCCACGGAACACGCGCAACCTTTTTTTTTGCTTGTACCTATTTAATTTGTTTTTTTTTTTTTGCTTGTACCGATTCCCGGGTCGGGCACTTAAAAAAAGTTTTTTCAGTTTTTTGATAAACACAAAGTTGCCCGGGATTGGAAAAGTGCCCGGTTGGCGATAGGCTTGCCACCTATCACATTTGTGGGACCAAGTATCTTCGGCTAATCCTGGGTGCACTTGTTGTACCTCTGCCTACCCCTTCGGGGATACGGGCGTGAAGATACTTTTTTTCTTTTTTTTATAAAGTTCGTTATGCTATGTATATTCATTGCAAAAAGTAGCTTCCGTTCCATTCCGCGGCGGTGTAAATTGAACTTTAAAAGAAGAAGAACGAAAATCATATGCATGAGTATAGACGTTTCGAATGTAGTACCTTTAAGAGCTTTTAACTTATTTTTTTTATATTTTTACTGTCATTTTATATTTTTTTTGCAAATGAGAAAATATGAATGAAATAAAACTTTCGTCGTTCTGTTTTAACTTTTTAAAAATACCTTTACTTGTACTAGACTATATTAAACTTTATACTAAAACTAAATAGTTTTACTTTCGTAACGTCCATTTTCTAAAGGTTCAATTAATGCTCCATAAGAATTAATCCAATAAAACACAATAACCGCAGGTAAATTGTAATGTCTAAGCTTTTAAATACAACAGTTTTGAAATATTCACCCAGATGCGTATGCCATGAAAATTATATTCTAATATCAGCTGGAGTTATCATCATATAGACTGGGAGCTGGCGACGAATTTTGGGAAGGTCCCTTTTGCAGATTGGAATTGCGAAAATATATAATTTCGTCAAATGCCGATACCGGGCCTGCGAGTCCGGTAGAGCGTTTGCGGTTATTTCACTACTGCGCAGTATACAACATTTGAAAAAAAAATCCCACGTGGACTATATATCGGAACAGACTATAAATCAGATGTGTTGACATCCGCCTGTTATTAAGGGTCTATGGGCTTTGTAGTAGGTGGGAATGTTTGACTTTGACCAGCGATTTTTTGAAATTTATACTGATACGATATACCTATATTACTTCGAAGTAATTTATATTGCATAATGCGCGTTTACCATTCGCAAAAGGAATTCACAAATTTACAATATTCGACAAATCTAGAGGACGTCTTATGTAAATGGGAGCTTACATTATACATTACAATGGATCATGCCAGCCGCACCGAGACTCGACATATCCGTCCGTACTAAAGGTCGTTCGTTTTACATAACGCATAATAGGTACCTAAGTAATGGTCATTTTTTTATGTTGTTTTTTTAAGGTTTTTTATTTTATTTTACTAACATCAGTGACACGTTATTCAATTATAAATACGTTCTTCTTTTCGATGAATTTGCTGCTCAGAGTGCTAAGTGTGAGTTTTTCTTTTCGCATTCGATCGTGAGCGCGTTTAGAGTTTACTAGGAATTTGTATGTGATTTGTACAGCGCCACCTAGTGGTAAACGTGAGAAACCAGTTTACCACTAGGTGGCGCTGTACAAATCACATACAAATTCCTAGTAAACTCCAAACGCGCTCACGATCGAATGCGAAAAGAAAAACTCACACTTAGCACTCTGATGTTTGTGCAAAATAATTGTTTAAATTTGAGTTGTATGACACTTGATTTGGAAAATATTATTTTAGAACGCGAGTGCCGCAATGTGGGAGTATATTTTGAAAGATTTGTCATTTTTGATAAGGTTCAAGATAGACCAACACATACATTCTAAGTGTGCAATTAAGTAATTTATGGAAAGGATCGCACGCTTTCTGGCGGATTTTTATCCAATTGGCCGGAACAAAATCACATCTACATATTGGTAACAAAAACGATACACTTTATTAATATCGTAATGTTCAGAAATATATATCTTTGGCGACAAGTAATTTATTACAGACTCTAGATTTTTAATAAATCATAGGATTTGAAGACTTAAACTAAACGCCTTAACTACTTAGACGCATTTCTAGTTTATATTCATTTTTACTATTGCTAATAGTTTTTGAATAATTATTCGAAGACGTAAAGAGCATGCACCGTTAGCGGATGAACCGTCTGTCCCACGTACGTCGACGAAGTCGTCGCCTGTAGACACTACAGATTTAATTAATGCACTCATCCTCATGACGGTAAATTAATCAACTTTACCGTATAAACCAGTATTCGGTTAATAAAATATGACGCGGACGGTTGCAAGCGGTAAAGTAGTCGCGGCAACTACTGATAAGGCCATAGTAACGTATCTACCACAACTCACCTAGTTCACAATATAGTAGTGCGTTAGGCTTGTTTCTAAAGAGAAGCCTAGCAAAGAGGTCTTCAATTAGGTGCTCAAAACAACGCAGGGAAATAACATCTTCATTTTTCTTATTTTAAAGCTTAGACCGGCTGTTCGTGCTCTTGGAAGCCGGAACGGGTGCAGCTACCAGACGAGCGGCAGCGCGGCAATTAGGAGAGGTTCAGAAGGCGCATCCTGAAGAACTGCATCGGTTACTGGCCAGGCTGATGAAACACCTACGCTCGCCTGTATGGGAGACCAGAATTGCTGCTACACAGGTCGGTTGATATTAATTGATATGCCTAAGTTAGTGTATCCCATGCGAGGAATGGTAGGATCGTCGCAATTTTATAAATCTTTTATTTTCATAATATTTTTTTTTTCAAATCTGGACCGAAATGTATTTTGACCCTACTTTCAGAGACAAAATCGAAACATTATCTCCGGTCTAAATTAATTAGTGCGCATGCATAAAATTTCTTGCACATGCGTAAATACAATATGTTTTTATAATATAAAAAGGGCTGTGTAATATGAATTTTCAATCCAGCATCACGGAAGGAAAGTATGACATTGCAATCCACATGATACTATCTTGCAAGCCGAAGGCTAGGGTGATAAGAATAATGGTTACAATTTCATACTTCCCTTCCCGTGGAGACCCCTATATTTACAATCTAAGACTATTATTCTTTTTTTTGCATTTATCAAACAAATATCTTCTCGATCGCAAATACATACCATAGATGCTAATGTAAAATTCGTGTGATAGGAATATAATGCTATATTATTTATACAAAGGTTAATAGGCTATCTTAATCTTAAAACTGGTACACGACAGCGGCAAATTGCGACTTAGTTTCGGCAAGAATTGGGTTAGGACAATGGCACTAAAACGCCGAAACTTTCCGGCACTACCTCTACGGGGTTATCAATACATATAATAAAATCGTAGGAAAGTCAAAACTGTACATTGCATATTTATTTAAAAGAATACTTGGGGCGTGATCTACAATCGATATCAAAGCCAAAAATATAGCTATTAGAATTTTTGTCTCTTTGTCTGTATGTATGTCCGGGGTAAACTCAAAAAGTACTGCATGGATTTACTTCAAATTTTGCATAAATATTACTAATAGATCGGGTCACCATATAAGCTACATATTATCACGCTATCACCTACGGGGAAGGAGCTGTGCAGAGTAAACGAAGTCTGCGCGGACGAAGTCGTGGGCAACAGCTAGTATCAAATATATGATATCTTTTAAAATTTTATGATCGCCTTTGTGGTCTAGTGGTCCGTGTTTGTGTTGACCACATGAGGTCCCGGAATCGTGGGACGTGGGCGTGAAGATAGATAACTTTTTTTGCAAGCCTTTACATCATTGGTACAGAACCTTTTTTTCGGGGAGTAATTATCCCCCCCGGACGTTAAATATCTATTTTATGGTAACAGATTTGGGTCCTAATATGAATGAATATAGAGAAAAATTTTAATCAGTATCAACCTACACACTAACTACTAAGTAATTTTATCATTTACAGACTAGTCTAGACACTGTGTCAAAGTCATTTATCTATAAATTATCTAATTAGGTTACAATAATTTTATTTTAAACGTGTAAATATCTTTCATCTTATCCAGTTTATCGCCGAGGAAAATGGGTAATGATCCGCATACGTAAACTTAAAGACGTTCTACGGTACGTTCGACTAATACGTTCTTTGTAGAAGAGGGGGTAGACGGGCAGGAGGCACATTTATTGTTAGGTGACCACCGCCATTCTTGGATATCTGCATCACCGTGACCTTTTTTATATCATAAGAAAGCAAACAAGCAGACGGGTCTCCTGATGGAAAGAGTCAACCATCGCCTATAGACACCAAATGTTACGTGTTACAAATGTGTGCGTTGCTATATTGTGGCGAGGTCGAATGCCACATGCATTAGAAAAAAAAAATTTTTTTTGTTTAAGAAAACTACATTGGATTATTTTTATCATCGTTCGATTGGACGATACGCTACATTCACGCCTATGTTTACACACTCTAACTAGGGTTACCAAATATCCGTATAATGTGGGACGTCTAATTTCCCGACTAAAAATTAAGGCGTGATTCTTTTTCGAAAGCAGTGGAAGATACGTAAATCCGCTTGCAACATAAGTAGATTCTTACTTAAGCTTGACAAAATTTTGATTGTCTTGGGTCGATTGATAGCATATTATATGCCTAGTGACGCCAATCGAAACGACGGACAGAATAAGGAATTTTATATTTCTATTTCTGTGTTTAGCTGTTTTTAAATATATGCGTATTATTTCCTTGACAAATCGCTTATTTTGGGATTAGAGCTATTCTTGTAATTCGTCCAGCTTCACTGTTATTAATCAGTAGGTGATAGTAATTGTTGCATTTAATGGAATGTTAGCAGAATAGTAAATGTAATTTTACGTATATATATGAAAGAATTTAATTCGCTGTATGTCATTTTTACTGTTTTTAATGCTTTCGCTTAATATAGCGTGATGAATAAGACAAACAAATCTACTATTATGCATACATATACGCCAAGTGCCCAGACAGAACCGAATGCTATACTTTAAGACCCAGGCAGACTTGTCTTGTTTGCTTGATATTCATAACCCTTTTCATAAAAACACACCAATTACGGAATCTGATATGTTAGCTATGTTATCATCTGGTACCTTTACATTTCACATTTATTCACAACGTAATTTGTTAATCTTTTATTTGCTTTTTTTTCCGAAACGTCAGAGCATGTTCTTTTACGATTTTACTAAAGCATTGGAAGTAGGTAAGATAAAAGTTTAAAGGCAGTTAGGCTCCAGCCCGACTAAGTGGTAAACATCGAACGACCCTCATTCAGTCTGTTAGGTGTAAGATATACTAGATGGTACTATTCTGCAACATCACGTCCATGTTTTGTTAGTTGTTACCACCGCGTTACCCATATCTGCTTGTCACTCATTATGTGGTTTGGAGGGTAACCAAAGGTGGTTAGGTAACTGATATACTATATAATATACCACTATATATACACATGACAGTTCTTTCTGCCTCTATCTAGCGTGAAGATAATAATGTATGTTTGTATACCGAAAATTTTAATGTCCGTCAAAATGAGAAATTACATCTGGTCAATCTAACCGTTACGCCAATTTATAGCTAATTAAATATAACTAATATTCTGGTGCAATAACAAAACGTATTAGTATTTTCACATTATTTTTCATTTTCCGTTATGAAAGTTATGCGTTTAAAGTATGATTAATGATTTTCACGGCACGGCAGCTCCCCTACGTGGTAGTCAGAGATCTTTTAAAATACACGTATAGTGTATATTTATCGGCTTGACTCTTTGGCGTTAAATTTAAATTTAAAGTTCCATCCTCACCACCTCGATGTCTGGAAATCTACGACCGTGCGCTTTTGTCGGCACGTTTTGCCTCGCACTACTCCATTGTGGATCAATTACCCGCGGGGGTGTTTCTGAACAGATACGACTTGGGGACCTTCAAGAAACGAGCTTATTCATTCTCAAAAGGCCGGCAACGCAGCTGCAAGACCCCCGGTATTGCGGCGGTTCATAGGCGGCGGTGAACGGTAAACGGAAAACACAAGCCCGCTGAGATTCTTTCGCCGGATCTTCTCAGTGTGTGGCCGCGTTCTAACCCGGTGCATAGTTATTTTCAAAAAAAAATGTCAACTCGTCAAAAACGCCTGTAATAGTCTACTTGAATAAAACATTTTTTGATTTTGATTTTTTAATTTTGACTTGTCTATACTAATATTATAAAGAAAGAAACTTTATACTACACCTATTCGGAAAGCACATTAGTTCTTACTTGAAAAACGAGAAGAAAGTACCTAATTCCAAGCGAACCAATATGCGGGCGGCAAAAATGTATGGGATTTACTTTCTCCCCTCCTTTAACTTTTTAAAATTCATAAGTTTGTATCTCGAAGCACATCAAAATGTTACTGGCCACTAGCATTTACTAAGGAAACTTGGCAGTATGTGCTTTATTTCATTTGCCTCCTCAATATAAAAAAAAAAACGATTGTACGCGCGAATTTTCTTTTAAATTGTATCTTCTTCTTACATTCTGTTCTGACTGCTAAATGTGAGTTTTTCTTTTCGCATTCGATCGTGAGCGCGTTTGGAGTTTACTAGGAATTTGTATGTGATATGTACAGCGCTACCTAGTGGTAAACGTGAGAAACCAGTTTACCACTAGGTGGCGCTGTACAAATCACATACAAATTCCTAGTAAACTCCAAACGCGGTCACGATCGAATGCGAAAAGAAAAACTCACACTTAGCACTCTGATCTCTATGTCTAGTAGCGAGAATGAAGATTTATTTACGCCGCCTGAATTAAAAGAAGCTGCTCAAACAGTCATTTGAAACCTTTTGTCAGAAAAGTCCAAGCATAAGTACAACAAAACATATGAAGAATTTATGGAGTTTCAATAATTGTAATAATTTTAATATAAATTTTAACTAAAATGTTTTTATTTTCCTCATTGATGTAGTATAAAGCAGTATGTATCACTCGGGAGAAAATGCGATACCTGAGTGTATTGAGGCTCTCGTAAGGTATCGGTCATTTTCTCGCCTTGGTGAACAAACTACTATTTTGTTTATTTTATTTTTTGTAATGGATAAACTCAAAAACTACTGAACCAATATTTTCCTTTTTCGCTTTAACAATTCTTTCATTATTAAGATAACTACACTATCCAGGGTAACATTGGCTACTATTATTGTAAATGACTTATTCATTGGTGTATTCAGCGAAACTTCTTATTGAAAAATCTGAGTTAGTTAATCACAGTAATTTTATTATGAGCTTCTGAGCGCAGCTGGTTTCGGCCTGGATACACTTTCTATCTTTAAGTGTCAAAACCAAAAGAAGTGTCAGAATTATACATATAATGGCACCGTGATGCGCTAAGTAAAAAAGCGACATTGGGAAGTTTCTGTGATCTAAGGGTGGTTCAATGGGTACAATTGTCCCCCACCTTGAGTTAAGTCCAATTCTCAAAATTATGAAAATCATCTGAGATTCTCATTTTTCTAGAAGCCAACTCCTTGATCCGCGCCTGGGACAAAATTCTAACAAACTCAGATTTCTAATTTAGAAAATTCTGCGGAACACATTTAGTCTCTCTATTGAAGAATTCCTCGCGACATTGAATATTAACTGAACGAATCGCAGAATCTCTAACTACAAAGTTGCTTTATTAATGCATTCAAATACAAAACAAGCCTTGGTCAGAATAGAGCATGATTATGATTCAACGCTCTTTGTGTCAATACTATCACCATTCACGAAAAAATGCAAATGTACGCCCCGCCCCTAACCACCATGAAGTTCAGCCCGCTTAAGACATTTACAGAGATATGTCGCTCACGAAAGACATAATTAGCCGATGTTATATTTCGTTTATTTTAATATATATTATATTATATGTAATATGTAAATCATGGAGTCTAGAGATAAGGAGGGCAGACTCTGTGGATAAAAGTGGTCATCAAAAAGCATCCAATAATAGTCACGCCACCGTCTCTTTAGAATTTTTAGAAAAAAAAGCAGTAAAAGCATTTCACACCACTTTTAACCTGTTAACTACAAAAGTACTTCGTATCCTAGTTTATTCTACGCCAGCGCCATCTTGAAACTTTATTTTCGGTATGCAACAGGACACTTTTACAACTGTCATCCTATATAAGTCTGTCCTCGTTATCTCTAGTCTGCATGATGTAAACTTTATATATTTTCCGACTTTTGACTTATTAAGACTAATCATATGTGCAGCCATGTCCGCTTCAGTAGACAAGTTGCGGTAATGTCTTCAATGATGACAAAAGTGTCGACAAAATTTTCTCACATTGCATATCATAGCGCACAGTGCTTTTCGAACGGCGCTGTCGATTTTTTATAATTTGCCTTTTTTCTCTAGTGGTCATTAAATTCAGATTTTGTGTTTTGACGGAAGTATTACACACTTATAAAATATTATTTCATACATTAATAAAATATTTTAATACCAATTTACTTATTGATTTAATATCGAACCCAAACGCATAATATTCATTCTTCAAATCTGAAATCAGTAGTCCTTTTTCAGTTTAATTTCACTCGTCAACATTTTTTGAGCTACTATTGGGTTGGAAACGCGGCCATATTGACTTCTATTTAATTTTTTATTTTACTCTATACATGCCACAACGAATCGGACTGATGCACATATTTTTGTAAGTACCTATTTTATATCATTCCATTGTATTTTTAACAGGCAGTCGAGGCGATATTATCTAACGTTCCGGAATGGCAGCCACCGCCGTGCGCGTCTTCACAAGGTTCGTGTTTATATTACAGTTTTACCATTTATTGAAAAACTTAATAATAAATTTTAAAAATAATTAATGTGCGAACACATAGCAAAAAAGAATCACCTACCAGGATATGATATAAAAGAATTAATATCATTAACTAACATATCATTAGGTAACATTAAAAAGATAACGATCGCGTAAGTACATTTTGTTTTAACAGCATCTAAAATAGAGCAAAAAAGCAAGCGGATCTATTATTGTCTAGAAGTTGAACGCCGTCGGAAGACGTTAGACGTCTGTTAATATTCAAGCTTAAGTACAACAGTGGTATGCAGTATGCACTGATACTGGCGACCGGAACGAGTAGATCGATAATGATTGAAGGAATGTTTGTAAATAGGAAAACTTAAAAAAATATATAATTGAAAGTTACTGTGTTTGCTGAAAATAAAAACATTATTTATTGGTGCAAGAGCATGTCCGTGATAATAAAAAACTCGACAGCACTAAAAATAAATTATTTTGGTTCTCAATCAAAGGTAGCAAATGAGCAGATGACTCTCTTTATGGAAAGAGTCAACCATCACATATAGGTACCAAAGATGTTAATAATGCGTTGATATCAGTTTGGCGGGGTGGCAATGGCATATGCGTAAGTTTACCGCCTACCTTACCCTTCAAATCAGTAGCAAACATTGATGCTATTGCGGCAGAAATATGAATGAAGTATGGATGACGCGCTCGTTTAAGTTAACTTACCACTACTAATCTAGAAGTAACCCGCGTTATAAGTTATTTATTTCTTATAACAGAATGTCTATTTTCTTACTTGTAACTAGTTGCTGTAACTCTCTCTCCTTCTTTATCCCCCCTCTTTGCCCCCTATTAGTATTGTTCAAATAAACTATTGTATGATAGCGCGTTATAGACTATAAACTAGGGATGAGCCGAAATTCGCTTCACGTTCGGTTTAACCGAATTTCGGCTGCTTGAGCCGAACTTCGACATTCGGCCGAAATTCGGTTTAAATGCCGAACTTCGACATTCGGCCGAAATTCGGTTTAAATGCCGAACATTCGGTGCTAGAAAAAAGTACTTGCACTATTTTATTGAAATCTACACTAATATAAAGAGCAAAGATTTGTCTTTTATATGTCCATATCTACTATAAACTATATTTTTCTAGCGCGCTACGTTATAGACTATATTATAACGAGTAAGTACAACTGAATAGTGATCACGCCAGCCGGCCGAGATAGCGCGTGACTCATCAAAACCACAGTATACTGGAGACTAACAGTAGTCAATCTACATACATGTGGTATTCGAGCAACGCACACATAGACACCTCTCACGGACGCGATATCTCGGAATGGTTCGGGACAGTTTGTTCCGCACCAGTCCGAATATCGCGTCCGTGAGAGGTGTCTGTGTGCTATGCTCGAATATTACTTGTATGTAACATTGACTTCTGTTAGTCTCTAAGTATTCTGTGTCAAAACACAGAAAACATATAGAGCATTACAACATCATACAGCGAGCGATGACTGAGCGCTATAATGCTATAAATTATGTTATAACGTGTAGCGTCTACGGTCTAGCATGTTACTCGTTAGATCGCGTAGTTTGTAACTTCGTAGGTTAATTTTATAACTACGGCTTACGCTAGCCGCTAGGTATATAACGTGGCGTTATGTTATAGCGCCGAATACTAATCTAAATAGCGTCCGCTATACGTTGAGTATACATAGCGCGCTATAATTTAACGCTATACGTTATATTAAGCACCATTACCCTCTATCTCTCCCTCTCTCTCTGTCTCTGTGCCTTAGACATTTTTACGTATACTACGTATTGTCACAGTATAAATATGTATCGCCTCTGTGGTCTAGTGGTCCATCGTTA
The DNA here is from genome assembly GCA_036924255.1 of Apodemia mormo. NCBI lineage: Eukaryota > Metazoa > Arthropoda > Insecta > Lepidoptera > Riodinidae > Apodemia > Apodemia mormo. The sequence continues at coordinate 7,631,966 of JAUPFN010000010.1, read as the reverse complement.
GCGTTGACTACAAGAGGTCCTGGGTTCGATTCCCGGGTCGGGCACATAAAAAAAAAGTGTTTTTTCAGTTTTCTGAGGAACACAGTTTCCAGGGATTGGAAAGTGCCCGGTTGGCGATGGGCTTGCCGCCTATCACATTTGTGGGACCAAGTATTTTCGGCTAATCATGGGTGCATTTGTACCTCTGCCTACCCTTTCGGGTATATGGGCGTGAAGATACTATAAATATGTAAGCAGTATGGAAACTACTTATAAACGTTCGAAACGGCTCACTCACACAAATATGCGCATCGACGAGACTCCTAGGCACATGAGTAGATAAACGGAACAGAGGTTTATCGTCTTAAGAACGTGCAAAATTGTTACCTATTTTGGTAGGGTTGTCACAATATGTTAACACAAATGAAACAGAACATTTGTTAAATATGTTGTTTTATTATTAGACTAGCTGTACCCGCGACTTCATACGCGATTGCCATACCTGCAGAGTAATTATTTGTATTTAACCACATTATTTCTCATATTCAGCAATACTTTGGAATGTGAAGCACTTTTATCAAGAAATAACTTTTTTGTTTGGATTTGAAAACACTTTAATTTTGCCATTTTTACCTTTATGCCTTATGGGGTTTTGGGCAGTGTTTAAGTCAACAACAAAACAAGACTGGAATGCCAAACACAGGCCTAACATAAAAAAACAGTCGAATTGAGATCCTCCTCCTTTTTGTAAAGTCGGTTAAAAAGACAAAAGTATATTTTAAAGATTATATACCTATTTTTTAATATTTATTTAATTTCAAGACAGACCGACTGGTAGTTAGCTAGAAATAAGTACGAGCACGATGTAGATGTTAATAATAATGTTCCATTAAAAATGCTTTTTAAACGCGTATTCAAACTTTTATATGTTTTTTACGTTAACTCGTGAGGAGATTATTCTGTCTGCAGCAGCAGTTTATGGTGAAGATCATGTTTAGTAACCAACATTAAATTTAAATAAAAAGTTTCAAGTCCATGCTACTAAGCGTTAAGGAGTTCACTCGGAAGGAGACAATGCTGGCTGCAGCAGCAGTTCATGATAAATATCGTGTTGAATTATCAAAATTAAACTAACATACCTAGGTACAACTTTTCGTTACCGTGCTCCTAACCATTGAAGAGTTCCCTAGTGAGGAGACAATCCTGGTTGCAGCATGAGGTTATATCTTATTATTGCATTATAACCGAAGTTATGTAGGTAAAAAAAAATTCGGCTCAATCACACATCAGGAAGTGGTTCAAATCTTTACTTGCAATATGTAATACTATGATTATAAATACAATTATAACATGTGGCGTGCAAGCCACAAAACAGACAAAATAGGATTAAAGAGCAGCATATTTTTAAATAAGATCTAATTATGTACCCTATTTTATGCAAATAAATATATTATTATTATTATTAAACTTAACACACATACCTACCTACTACAACCCAATCCGCCCACATAGTTACAAATGCTAAACTTGTAATAATAATAAAAATGTAAAAACACACCGCGTACAACCCTCTTCTTATTAAAAAAAGACCATACAATAAAATAAAGGTAGGTACTTTAAAAAGTAATAATCAAATATTTACTTACCTATTGTACTCCTAGAGATAGTTATAGTATGATATATATTTAGTTTTTCCAATATTCATAAACACAATACAATAAACAACCATTATTAACAATAAAATACCTTACATTAAAATATTCAACTTACGACTTACTACTAAAACAACTCGCGTCGCACAAACCCTGAGATTGTCAACTGGCTGTGCAAGCGTAAACCGGTTATTTCCAGTCTCGCCGCGTACGCGACAAGCGACCAGTGGTCAATCACATGTGTCGCGTGCTTGTAGTAGTGCAATCGATTCGCGCCTTTGTTTGAAGATATGCCTCTTATTGTATTACTGTTTGCCCTAGGCGGTTATCGCGGTGCTGTCAGTAGTGAGTGCCGCTCAAGACGAGTGGCGAGTGGCGACGTATAAGTTTATTTCCACGATCTTTTTAAAAATCGAGATTAACCGACGCCATGAGACGCCTATTTAAATTTTATGTGTAAACTAGCTATTGCCATTCGATTAATTGGTCACTACAGAACATAGAATATTTTAATTAAAAAAACAATACCACGAAATATTAAAAGTGACAACCCTTTTGCTTCAACTGAGCGTAGGTAATTATTTTATCAACTAGGCTTAGTTTCCATACTGTATATCCTTATACTGTGATAATGTGTTCGCGGCCCTTCAGGCTTTCTGTCTTATTTCCTTCTAATATTAAAACTGATCAACTTTTTATCATACACACAAAAAGCTGTTTAACTTGGCCTCGAGCAAAATAACCTTATGTCACCGGTTAAACTTAAATATTGCCAGTTAATTGCATGACTAAATAAAATTGATAATGTGGAATATTTCCTTGTTGTAAATTTTCTAGTCCGGGCGTAAACAACCGAGACTCGATCAGTGTTTTTCGGAAAATTATTTGTAATTACATGAATCATTCTGATTAAACATGAGTATGTTATACAGAATCATCTAAAATTTTGAGGTAACAGTTAAATATCGTCCATCGACAACAATTGAAGTATGTTCAAAAAAACTTTTAGATACCTACTCAAAACGCTCTAAAACCTTTTAGATACTCTACTGACTTACTTTATAAGGAAACAAATGTACTACGCGTTCGGTAACTCTTCATTTGAAAAGCCGCAACTTTGCACCATAATACAATCTTAAATTCGTCAGATTACCCCATCCTAATTCAAAGACGGGCTTACAGGGTTAAAATTGCGAGAACTACCTGTGCACTTGATAGACGACTTCCAACCTTTCTTTCTTTTCCCACATATCTACAATAAAGTGTGTCAATGCTGCAATATTAAAGAGCTTTCTCAAAGAACTGCTTCTAAGGAAATAATTAGATGGTTTTCTTCCCTTAACTACTCGGAAACCGAAAAAATTCTTGCTAAATCTTAGTCACTCACGCTCACACTCAAACACATGCACAATCAGACACACACACGCATACACACACACACACACACACATACACACACACACACACAAAACATACACACAACATACACAAAGAAAAACTCACGCACAAACGAAACATTCACTTATTCATACGTAAGTCACGCAAAGCACTCAGTAATCTAAATAAACTTACTGTGCCTGTTATAAATTTTAAATTTTTCTTCTTGTATTGTATATACCTACCTATAATTTTATTACCTCCCATGATTTTATTTGTTAATTGTATCTACGTAAATCACTGCATGGTATCCACGCCACAAGCCTTGCCTAGTATGGAGTCCAATAGAAATATAAGCTATTGTTCTGTACTTTTAAACTATGTAATAATAAAAAATAAATCTTAAAATCTATGTACTACAAACGAACCGGTGCGGTACAAAATTATCGGTACGAAAGCGGACAGCTGCTGCTAAATAAAATGCGGTTTTTTTTAGACGGGATGGGACATCTAACAGGACTGGCAGACGTCGTCGTGCCCTGAAAAACAGTATTACCTTAATCCGTGGGACGTCACACTAATTATTAAATTAAGAACATATACTTGAAACTTCATGAGGCTTCCTTTTGACGAGTCTTACAACTTTCTATTAACGACCTTGTTCGAAGTGCAGCGAAATAGATATAACCTGTCGATCTCATACAACGCAGCAAGAAATTTGCCGCACACTATGATCACTTGATAACATTAATATAATTTTTAAACAATTCAGCAAAAATTAACTAAGTATTTATCGATTCTGTCCCAAACACATGCTAAAATGCGGTATTTTGGCGATGGATAAAATAGAATAGAACAGTGCTAGACACGCTCGTCGGTGTAGTGTTATTCTGGGACAAAATATTTTTCGATTTACTCATTCATACAATTTTCTTCCAAATTCATTAAAGCTAAGAATATACGAGGTGTGTTCAAAAAGTAACGCGAATTTTGTGTATTTCCAAAATTTATTTATTTATTCATGAATATCTATTTTGTCCCCTTCAAAGTAATCCCCCTGGGATATTATACACTTGTGACAACGTTTTTTCCAATCTTCGAAGCACTTCAAAAAATCATTTTTTTGTATCTTGTTTATCTCGTCAATCGTGGCGTAGCGTCGTCCTTTCATGGGTCTCTTCAGTTTCGGGAACAAGAAAAAGTCAAAGGGGGCCAGATCTGGGGAATACGGTGGCTGCGGTATCATTGTTGTGTTGTTTTGGGCTAAGAAGTCGCGTACAAGCAGTGGTGTGTGAGCAGGGGCGTTATCGTGGTGCAAAAGCCAAGTTTTGTTTTACCACGAATTCGGACGTTTCTGACGGATTGCTTCGCGCAAATTGCGCATAACTTGCAGGTAATATTCCTTATTCACCGTTCTACCCTGCGGCAAGAACTCATGATGCACCACGCCCCTGCAATCGAAGAAAACTGTAAGCAAAACTTTCACATTCGACCGAACTTGGCGTGCTTTTTTCGGTCTTGGTTCGTGCGGCAGCTTCCATTGAGATGATTGAGCTTTGGTTTCCACGTTATAACCAAAACCCACGATTCGTCACCAGTTATGACCCTCTGGAGCAAATTCGGGTCGTCGCGGACAGATTCCAACATCTCATTAGCAATGTTCATGCGATGCTGTTTTTGATCGAAATTGAGCAATTTTGGTACGAATTTTGCGGCGACCAGTCTCATGCCCAAATTATCGATTAAAATCGAATGGCACGAGCCAATCGATATGCCTAGGGCCTCGGTAATTTCTCTAATGGTGATTCGACGATTGGCCAATACCATTTTCTTCACTTTATCAATTTTTTCGTCTGTTGTTGAAGTGCTCGCTCGCACGCTCTTCGTCGTTCACATCTCGGCCTTCTGAAAACATTTTTTACCACCGATAAACGTTGCTTTTGTCCAAAATAGCTTCTCCGTATGCCACAAACAACATTCGGAATGCATCCGCGCACTTAATTTCGTTTTTCACACAAAATTTGATACAGGTTCTTTGTTCCATTTTTTGAATAGGTAAAAATCGAAGACGAACCAAAACCCGTGCAAGCAAAGCAGCCATCAACAATTAACTGAACATTCAAAATGACCGAGTTTGTCAGCATAAGTGAGAGATATATGTACCAACATAATGCCACAAAAAATCGAAATTCGAATATACGTAACCCGCGAAAATTCAAAATTCGCGATACTTTTTGAACATACCTCGTGTATATATATATCGCAGGCAAATTCTACGTAGGTCATACTATAAGTTTTGCGTAACTTAAATAAACAACATGTTATAACCAAAATATTATGTTTATTACTTTTCAAAATAATATCCTTTACATTTTAAACATTTTTTCATGCGATCGAACCATTTTTTAAAACAGGAGGACCAGAAATCTGAAGGCATGTCTTCTACGTGCTGATTGAACTCTATCACTGCCTCTTCGGAGTTGCTAAAAGTAAAACCTCTCATCAAATCTTTGATTTTGGGGAAAATACAGAAATCACAGGTTGGGGCTATGCGCAGGACGAGTGACGAGATGTACTTTTTCGGAAGCTAAAATTGACTTTGTTTTGTTGGCCGTGTATGAAGAAGCGTTATCATGGTGTAGGAGAATGCGGCTTTTGGGTCGTTTTTCGCGAACTTTTTCCAACACCCCGGGTAAACAAATGGTAGAATACCACTCGGCATTAACACTCTTTTGATCTTCAAGTGGAATTGTACAGATGGGACCTGTAGCTGAGAAAAAAAACGCGATCATTTTTTTACCAACGTTTCTCGCCTGTCTCACTTTTGTTGGCATGTTCTCATTTTCAAACACCCATTCACAAGATTGCTGTTTTTTTCGGGTTCAAAACAATAAATCCACGTTTCGTCTCCTGTGACAATGTCATAAACAGCATTAGAATGTCCATGGTCGTACTTCAGTAGATCTGTGAGCACCATTCCACGCGAGCCCGCTTCTGCTCCGCTGTCAGTTCATGAGGGATCCAACGACAACAAAGTTTCCGAACTTCAATTCTTCGTGTAAAATTTTCTGAATTTGGCTCATACCGATCCCCAATAGTCCTCGAATTATCTCATAGGTAATCCGGGGGTTTTCTTTAATTTAACCGCTTAACAGTAGCCACATTATTTTCGTTGACGGCAGCTGAAGGCCGCCCTTCACGAAATTCGTCATGTAAAGAAACTCGACCTCTCTCAAATTCAGCAAACCATCGCCACCGTGCTCAAACAAAGTGCTTCTCTCCCAAAAGAATTTTGAAGACGAGCGGCACAGTCTAGCGGAGAAAGAGAACTTTTAAAATCATAAAAAATTATCGCTCTAATCTTTTCGACTTAATTCCATTTTCGTTGCGTACGTAGAACTTGATGCGTGATAAAAGCAATTGACAAATCATTTCCCGCCAATTGTTTTGTTTTTATTACTAAGAAGGTTGCAACGTTTTAAAAATATAACATTCGAAATTCAAATAGTTCCGATTAGCTAGAAGTGCAAAACTTTTAGTGTGCCCTATGTAGGCTGCAAGTCCTAAGTCATCTTTTAAAATACGCGACATGGTTCTAGGTGGTTCGACATGAATCTTCATGTACAGATAAAAAATCTTTTTCGGACAGGATTTCTTCGAATTCTTTCACTTAATGCTTTAATTGCCTTTTTTGTACGAACACTACGTAGACGGTTAGATCTTTTTCTGTCACAAAGAGAGGATTTCATTGTACCTATCAATATCCCGGTACATAAACATTTGACTAATACCAAGTGTATGAAGAGTTTGAAAAAGTTTTTTTTTGCTCCATGCCTACTTTGCATCACAAAATATTTTGCAGTCTATTGGCGCGAAATTGAGAAAAAACTATGAACAATGGTATAAAAATTACAGATTCCAAACTCAAATGTAATATCAGACTACGTACATAATGAGTGATTAAAACGTTTTGGGTTTTCCGCGCGCAGGTAATTCGGACCTTATGTTGCGACTAGCTGTGCCCGCAAATTCGGCCGCGTGAATAATTTCGAAAATAAGTTACTCCATTTAACATCAGCTATCTGCCAGTGAAGACCCGTCGAAATCGGTCTAGCCGTTTCAGAGTTTACCCTTCACAAAAAGACTGACAAAAATTTTAAAAAATGTTATTTTGGTATATGTACCGTGTTTAGATCCATATGCATTTATTAAAAAAGCGGTCATTTTAATATTACAAACAGACACACTAATTTATTTGTATAGATATAATTTACTGTCGTACTAATACTTCACAAAATTATTTTGGTGGGATTTTCTGGTGTACTATAAAAACTTAATCGCAGTTAGTCGTTTCCTGAACATTCTTAATTTTTCCCCAAAATCACCCAGTATATTACATACACATCTGTAATTAGTGACTCTAAAATACAGTAATTAAAAGTTATTACCAAAATCTGTGGATTAGTTTTAATTAACCGGATTATCATTGCTTTATACGTGCACGATTACGAATGATATTCTCCAGTCAGTAATAATCTTAAAATAGTAATTATATTAAGAAAACTAAATCTCGGTAACTGGTAACTAGGTATATTGGGCGAAGGTCGTTGGATGTGTACACACAAAAGTGTATATAAAAATATTATTTTGCTTTCGATTTATATACTAGCTGTTGCCTGCGACTTCGTCCGCGCGGACTTCGTTTACTCCGCACTGCTCCTCCTCCGTAGGTGATAGCGTGATAATATGTAGCCTATATTTTGACCCGACCTGTTAGTAATATTCATGCAAAATTTGAAGCAAATCCATGCAGTGCTTTTTGAGTTTACCCCGGACATACATACAGACAAACATTTAAACAGACAAAAAGACAAAAATTCTAAAAACTATATTTTTGGCTTCGATATCGATTGTAGATCACGCCCCAAGTATTCTTTTAAAAAAATATTCAATGTACAGTTTTGACATTCTTACGATTTTATTATATGTATAGATAGATTTTCCAATAGCCCATTAGCTGCCTTGTTGAAGTGGCTGACGACTCTGACAATCGATATGGCTCGACTTCGATTTCCAACAGAGACATTTGTGTGATGAGCATAAATTTTTGTATTTCTGGTTTTGGGTGTTTAGATATACATACAAATAAATAAAATTGGAGTATCTGTTTTTAATATTAAAATAACCGCGTTTTACTACGTGCATGTATAGGTACACGGTACATATACCATATTCTGGTATAATTTTTGTCTATCTGTCGGTCTGTTTGTTCCGGCTAATCTCTAGAACGGCTGGACTGATTTTGATGGGACTTATATTGGCAGTGATAGCTGATGTAATAAGGAGTAACTAAGACTGCTTTTACTTCAGAAAAATCTAGGTGAAAATATATCTCAAATAAATAAAATTTACATACTTTGGAGTTAAATCAATTCGTGTATTTTGTCTAGCGATAATTATATATTATATGGTAGACTTTAGTCCGCGGCATATATTTATGGCCAATATAAAATAGGACTACCTGATTGACACATGGCAACACTACAATCTTTTTTGCTTTAACAAGCATTGCGGTGGAACGAAATCCGCTAATTTCTCGTTAAAGTTGAATTGGACCCGGGGGCTATGATCTGTTCCGAAAAGGCTAATTACTAACCCTAAACCACTAAACAGTAATAATTGCTATAATTGAGCGGGTTGACAAGGGAGTGCCGAGACGTTTTAGACCCACTGACAATGTACACAAGACCTACCCACAGACTTGTTGACCGTGCCAATAGAAGAACCTTGATATATTAGTCGTTTCGTGAAAGTTGGGAGTGGCGCTGTTTGTAAATAGCTAATTATTTTTGTGGCGACTAAGAACTGATTAGGCGACTAACTTCTTAGTTACAAAAAATTACTTTGGTAGCGATTAAATATTTTAGCAACAATTATATTATAATGAGCTACAAAACATAAGATCTATAAAAACTAAATAACGGCTGCTACTTTAAGATAGCAAATATATTGTCACGTACTTCGGTTTCGTAATTGTAAGAAAACACCACTTATATTAAATCCGTGTATTTACAATACAAATAAACACAACACAACGTAATACTTAAATACTCTGAATAACACTAGTCACTCACTGTACTAACGCTAAACTTAACCGACTACACAAATAAACATTCTTGCTTCGCACTGGTCGTTTTAAGTATCGCTCTCGATCGCTTGATAAAAATTGCTCTGTATTTGTCAACACATCTCTATTTATACCCAGGGTATAATTTTACCTGGATCACTTCTTATTGTAATCAACTTATGATAAACAAGTTATGATTCATAAATCCTAGTACACGCTACTTTCAACCTTATGCCTTATATCACAATGTCCATTATGGCATATCTTAGGTCAACTATTTGTTTGTCAATAGGAGTAGCTATCTCTTTCTTTTATTTCTAGATCTCTCCAGCGTTCCAATTCTACACGTTTCTAGATTATTCGTAACAATATTAAACAGGGAAAATTAAATAATAGGCGAGGTATTAAAAATAATGACTTGGCAGCTAATATTAACAGTGGGATATCAAACATTGTATTATTAGCAAATATTGGCTTCCATATAAAAATATACTTTCGGGCAGTGATTTGCAAGACTTAAAACGGGTCCAATAATTTAAGCATTAGGATATCAGAATTTTTCTTTGTAGAATCGTAAAGTAGTGAAAAAGCGATAAATGCGTTGGTTGCATAAAATCAAGCGAGATGGTTACGCAGTGGTCAAACGATATCAATGAAAATTCATTCCCAGAAACTCATAATATTGAACTAAAAGAATGGACAGAAGGATATTGTTGGACGAAACAGACAATTAAAGTAAAGACTTTGCATTTTGGAAAACCAAATTACCTACCGCAGGATGGAAGTGGATGGATGCACTTGTCCTCAATTCTTTAAAATATACACATGTAAACACACTTTTTGTTTACTGTTTCACCATTAAAAAAGTATTTAAGTCATGAAATAATATTATAAACCATTAATATTTTTTCACACGCCACAATTTGATTTGTTTAAACCTCATAAAATGTCGCACATAGTAAGTATGTTTTTTATGACCATGTCCATATTTTCTTCTCATCTCATTTAATTTTTTAAACGATCTCATTGTGTAATTTATAAAAGCCTATTTTCTACATTTTACCCGCCGTCAAGTTGTATTGTATTTTTTGGTGTAGCAACTGAATTTATTGTTAGGCACCATAAATTCAGTTGCTACACCAAAAAATCACTGCCAATTTAAATTTAAACAAAGCTTAGAACTCAATAAAAAGCTGTTAATTTATGCTTAAAATGCTACTTTACTGTAGCTGCCAACATATTATTTTTCTTACCCATTTTAATTATTTTTAAAACTCTTAATCAGATTAGTTTGTCACCGGGTTAAATATATGCCTTTCTAAATGGACAGAAATTCCCTGAACGGCAAGTGGTTATTAAAAATCGTAGAAATATTTCTTGAATATTTATATAGCATGTTGCTGTAGTGTAGAATATGTTGGTTGATTTTTATTCACATTTTTGAAAATAAATTTTCTTTCTGGCTTTTTAAAAACGACCAACAATTGAACTACCATACTAATGTTATATATAAATGCAAAAGTAACTCTGTATTTCTGTCTGTTTGTCTATATTTTCTTCACGCCCAAACCACTCAACCGATTTAAATGTTTGTTTGGTAAAAAGATAGTTTGAGACACGAGAAAGGACATAGGATAATTTTTATCCAGGAAATCCCAGGGAAACGGGAATTATGCGTGTAAAACGCTGGGACTGTCTATATTTTTATTCAATGGTAACAAGGAGTAGATAACTTGGCTACTTTTATTTTAGAAATTTTTCTACGCGGATGAAGTCGCGGGCACAGCTAGTATTACATGAAATGGCTTTAACAATTGCTGAATATCTCGCAAAGTTATATAAATACAACTGGCTAATAGGTAATAAAGAGATTAAAATATTCTGCTTACTTCATGACGTATCGACTAAGTTGTTCGAAGAACAAAACAGTGTACTAAATAAAAATGCTTTTATAACCTAATTGTGAATTTAGTCTAGCCCGGTCCTAGTCTAGCCTAGTTTAGTCCCCGAAAGCGAAAATGAACCCATCATTTTCGCTTTCGGGGATTTTTTGAGTTATTCATAGACTGCGAGGATCTTTCATCATCAACTCGTTATATAGCACAGAGATTAAAATATTCTGCCTTCTTTATGATGTCATGACTTGTTCAAAGAACAAAAAAATATACATACTAAAAATGCTTTTATAACTTAACTAGCTTTTGCCCACGGTTTCGCTCGCTTTAAATTCATTTTAGGAAAGTGGAGGTTAGAAAGAGACAAAAAGTAGCCTATGTCACTCTCCATCCATGCTTAAAAAATCACGTCAATTCGTCGCTCCGTTTTGCCTTGAAAGACGGAGCATTTATAGTATTAGTATGGATTGTGAATTTATTCTAGTGGGTTCTTTTTCCCTTTCGGGACTTCTTTGAGTTATTCATAGGCTGCGAGTAACTTTCACCGTCAACTAGTTATAATATATAGTTAAGAAATTAAAATATTCTGCTTACTTTATAACTCCACCATTTACATTATTCAAAGAACAAAAAATTGATAACTTAAAACTAACTTAAGAGTGAGAGAGTAGGAGCCTGCCTGCCGCTTCTGTGCGTGAGAGAAAGGGAAGACAGACCGACTGGCGCTGTAACGCGTTACATAACGAAGTGGTTTACCCTCCCATAAGAAATTATCACTTCAAAAAAATGTATTAAAAAAACGATCATCAACTAATAGAGAATTTGGTCTAGCGAGTTCTTTTTTGCTTTCGTGGCTACTTTGTGTTATTCATAGCCTGCGGGTAACATCCACTGTGATCCAGTTCCCCGGACGCTTACTTAGCTATTAGTTAATCTACGCGACATAAGAAAAAAGGTGTGAAATTGAACTGTCTCAAAAAAATTACTTATCATTTTACCAAACATTTCCATTAAAAGAGATAGCTTATTATCAAAGCAATAACTATGCTATTGCTACTCGTATATGGTACGATAATGTTTGGCACTTACAGTTTATTTCAATGATAACTATGTCGTAAGATATATTAAAGTGCACATAATTATATTTTTATCTTGATAAAACGTTAACTTTGGTTATCGTTCACTGATGATGTGGGGCTTGTGAATAGCTACGTCATATGATTAAAAATAAAGCCAAACATGGTGTAATATAAGAAAGTAAAAAGTACAAATGTGAAAGCCCGCATTACAAATATCCTTGATACGTAAACAAATTATATGTAGATACTAGTTGACCCGGCAAACGTTGTTCTGCCTTTTTAACTATTCTTATTTTTTTTCTATATTTTCTCACCTTTTAAACCTTCCCTGGACTTCAACAATTAATTCAAAGTTAGCCAAATCGGTTCAGCCGTTCTCAAGTTTTAGCGAGACTAACGAACCGCAATTGATTTTTATATATATAGATATTAGCAATCGCCCTCTGGTAGAAAATCAACCATAATTCTATTCGTGTCAAAGCACAAATAGGTATCAAGACAAATTATAGGATAAACAAAATATGAATCAGTTTAATCGTGGACTATTAAAATCTCTTCTAAGTTTGTCAACTAACCATAAAACAAATAGTATATGTACGTGTGTGGTACAGTCAAACGCGTGGTAGTGTGTAGTGTTATTTTAATAATTTATTTTAATTTTTTGCCAATGTATATTATATAAAAACATTGTTTTTTCCACTTTTCATCTATATAAACATTAACAGCTGCATCAAATTTCATACTCCACACTTGACGTAATTTTCGTAAGTGTGGGTACAAATTTTTGCTTCACGTAGTAATATAGATAAAATATTTAAACCGTGTTTTACAATGATGATATCGTATCATGCGTTGAAAGATAATAAACTGTTGCTAACGAACACTAGTGAATGTCAAATGGCAAGCCAAAAGTATGCCAGATTTCTTACTACACTAAACGAAAGAGTCTGACTCTGAAATTGGTCATAGTTAGTCAGACCTTGTACTTCATCAGATTTCAATTAAATTGTTCAATTTATTAATGTCGAATTCAATTATCTTGGACTTCCAGAAGAAGACAGTGAACCAGAAGACAGCAGCCGGTTGAAATGCGAGACTTTCGATATCCAGCGTGTGCTAGAACACGGCGCTCATCTTATGGGATCCGAAGGCCACGAGTACGATCAAGATGATGAAGCTCTATCAGCAGCAGGTTAACAACTTCTTTGTATTAAGTGAATATTCTATAGCAATAAATTTCTTTGTGGTAAATAGAGATTACTGGTATATTAGAAACATCGACCACACAGCCCATAGGCGCCTAATGTTCGATTTTCCGTATTGAATGCATTCTGGCAACTAGCTGAGCTGAGCTGCAACATCGTGATTGGCTTACTCAAGGCCACAGTGAAAGATAGTGATGTACAGAGAATCTGATTGGTCGACACTGATTGGGTATTGGTGCATGGACATTTACATCGGAACTATAAGTCAGATGTGTTGGCAGAAGCCATTCGCCTGTTATTAGGGGTCTATTGGTTGTGTGGTCGGTGATTAGAAAGGAAACTTAGATAAGGACAAATAGGAGATAAAATGAATAATACCGTCATGCTCAAATCCCCGAAAAGGAGGAGTATCTCTAGAGGTGTAACTAGTGCACCCAAAATTAGCCAACAGAATGGTCGTATAAAAGGGGGTTCGAACCCCCAGAATGGAATTATATTATTATTTACAACTAGCTGTTGCCAGCGACTTCGTCCGCGCGGAGTTCGTTTACTCCGCACTGCCCCTCCCCTGTAGGTGATAGCGTGATAATATGTAGCCTATATGTTGAGCCGATCTATTAGTAATATTCATACAAAATTTGAAGTAAGTCCATGCAGTACTTTTTGAGTTTACCCCAGACATACATACAGACAAACAGACAAAAATTCTAAAAACTATATTTTTGGCTTCGATATCGATTGTAGATCACGCCCCAAGTATTCTTTTAAAAAAATATTCAATGTACAGTTTTGACTTTCCTACGATTTTATTATATGTATATATTGTTATTCAACATGGTATATCCGTGTTTTTAATGTGATTTTTTTATATGACATAAGAATATCTGGTTGACCGAGCTTTGCTCGGTTTTTCACATTAGATAAACGATTGATTTTCTTAGTCTAACCTCAAAGCAAACACTCATTGGCTTCGTGTTACTTAACAACGCCATCTGCTGGAATAACTTACAATACAAAAAATAGTATTATTATTCGCCAATAGATGAAAGGAAGAGTCATTTATTGGCGAATAATAATACTATTTTACATCTTACATATATTACATCAGAAGAAAATATTTTTCAGTTTTAATCGGGACTTATATTATCGATAAGACACGAATAAAAGACATTTTCTAAAATATATATATACAAAAAATGCTCGTTTAAAGATATTAGATATAAAGCACCAGATGGCGCTAATCAGGGAAGCAAAACAACGTTTGTTTGGTCAGGTAGTATATATAGCTTATAGATTTAACGTAAGTTTTACTTTAATTTCGTGCTCGAAGCATTTTCAGGAGTCAAATAGCACTTTATAAGTTGAAGCATTCAAATATTAATATTTTTGACTATGTGTGAGGGAGATTTTTTGACTGGATCCGCCCTTTCCGAGTTTGATGGTGGTGTTTTACAACCCCGTTCCTCACTGAAATTGTCGTTATCGTGTCGGTAAAATTAGGTTTTCAGGATCACCACCAATCATCAGCCCAGCCACCAAACCTATCAATCGTGTTGAACTAAAGCATTTTTTGCAGACATCAAAGACAGATTAGCAAAACAACGGCAGCGGTTAAACACACAGCTGGGTCTCGATGTGGCATCTACTTTGGGCATGGATCTGAGCGGCGTTTACACTAATGAAGATCTCTGTAGTGTTAAAACACAAGCAAAGAATGAATTGAACAGGGTAAGTGGTTATTATGTTATGCTTTAAAAATGACAGCAGCAAATTTGTCTTAACAACAATGATACAAAATTAAGATGCTTCGAAAACTGTTATTTAATACTTATTGGAATTTTTTCATTATAAAATCAGTTGGTATCAAGGAACTTATATACGATAACTGGAATTACTACGTAGCAATATTTGAATAATAAAAATGTACTTTATTTCGTTACTAATAAAGTTGACATTTGTTTCTGACTTAACAGAGGGGAAAAACGTTCTGAGCAAGACAACGACAAGAGTGGATGTTGTCCTTTTCTTGCAAATGCCAGTGTAAAAAAATCTGATGGTAGATTTTTATATATTCGGTAATCGTTAAATCTCTTTTATTCATACACGTCGATAAATACATTAGCATAAATTGTATTGTAATTAACACAGTGAGTTCTAAAATGTGCTTATTTTAATTATTACGTAATTACTTATGCAATGTAAAAACTGTTTCTAAAATTAGTAGAATTACTTAGTAGTAATTTGAAAACTACGCATGGCCGCACTTATTTATGGCAATTGGCGCTTTATTTCGTAGAAAGAGGCGCACTCCACCCATGCCGTGGTACTCTTCGGAACGATTTGAAGCGCGTGAGATCATTCCGAGTAGAATGTAACTTCCTTGATTGGTATAAAAGCAAGTAGGCTACCTGATGTTAAGTAGAGGCCACTGCTCACTGACATTAGCAACATAAGGAGTTGTTGCGAATGCGATACCGGCTTCTAAAATGTCTGTTTATCCTCTTCCAAAATCAACTTAGTCATGGCTCACCGTAAAATCGAACCAGAAGGTTATTCCATACATTGAGTGTCCGTACGAGAAATGTAAGCGAAAACCGTGTGGTAGATGATAATGATGTATCTACATGCATATAGAAGCCTTCACTGTGACGAGTAGTTCGGTTGCGAAATTTTTACCTTTCGAAATGCAACTCAAATAATCGTTGTTCGGAATGAAGTTCAAATACTCGACAACAGATGGCGCCACTACACTTAATTTCCAAGTTGAAGGGTTGGAAAAGCCCTTATATCTTTAAAAACACGCCCTTTAGGTTAAAACGGGAACTTTCTTGTTCGAGGAGGGATAAGGAGCTATGACACTATATAAGTTCCTATCGTGCCGGGACTCCTTTTTAAGTTTTATCGGCACGCGCATTTAACAACTTAGTTTTATTATGTATAATGATAATGATTATTTACCAAGAACACTTACGTAAAAATCTATTTTATGTCTGTTACAGATGCCAGTTCAAGATTTAGTATTACAACCAAATAAACCTCTTAGTTCGAGGGAAATTAACTTAGCAAAACGAAAGGCTCGATTGGCTTTCAGTAAACAAAAGTCGAGGGATTGCTCCGAGGAGGGACCCTCTGCGCCGCCCACACCACCAATCGAACCGGAAAGGAAAAAAATGAAAATTGAACCACCAGAAGATATTGCATGTGAGACACTATAATACATACATACATATCTTCACGCCAGATCCCTTACGGGGTAGGCAGAGAGAACCGAGTGCCATACATCACGATCCTTGCAGGCTTGTCTCGCTTCCTCCACATTCATCGCTCTCTTCATACACACACGCCGGTTGCGAAGACAACAACAACACTATAATATGTTTTATATAAATTTGATTTTTTTAGAAAGTAATTGACAAAAACTAAACTCCATGTACATGTAATAAAACAGCTCTAATGATTTAAGAGGCAGTTCACACTTGAAACCAACTTTTGACGAGAAATCAAAATTTTCCAACTCCTAATTTTTCATATTATAAGGTACTTTTATTTAATTAAATGGCACCATTAGATATTTTAATCTTTTAAATATTGCCTCAATGAAACATTTTTTAATCATCAATTCTATTTCTTATAATAAATGTTCTCCGAAATCAAGTTTCAACAAATCCGCAAGGAAGCTATTTTTCCAAAAAGTATTGCTACTGCTAGAATCAACAAACGTAATTAGAAAAAATACTAAATTACCAGAAACATCCAGAAATTGTGCTTGAATGGATAACTTTTTTTCTAAAAGATTATAATTATATTCTAATAATTATATCTAATTAATTAAGCAAATATGTCTATTTCAACGACAATTAACGAAATATTAACTGTTTTTTTTTATTATCAAATAATGTACATTTTTCTATAGAAATTGGCATAGAATAAAACAATATTCTACTCTTATGCAAAAATAAGTAACTTAAATAATATTCATTTATTTTTTATTTCAAAAATAAATAAAAGAATACTATAAAATCCGCTTTGTCCGTGTGCCAAAATTAGCACCGCGTAATAATAATTAAAATATTAAAAGTATCGATACTATTTTCATGTTACCAGCACTAGGTGCACTATATGGACGACGACGTCCAGCTCTCGCATCGATTAGAAAATACCTAAATTTCAGTTGTGCGATTTTGTGAAATGGCTCTTAAGTATAAAATTTTTTATGTAAATAACTTTTTACATACAACTTTTCATTAATCATTTTAACAACATAGTATTTTGGTTTTGGTAATTTGGCAAAATAAAAAAGTTTTTTTTTATTTTAAATATTTTTTTTAATTTAATAATAAAAATGTATATTTTCTTTAAATTTTTGTTACTAAATTTTTAGTATAAAAATTTAGTAAGTAGTAAAAGTATTTTTAGTTTACTAATAATTCTTATTTATTTTATTAATAAAAAAATGTTTCTTATTTTTTTAATACAAAAGAGTTAGTTTTAATTTGAATAACATTTTTTTAAATTTTATTAATGAAAAAGGTTTTTAAATTTATTAATAAATATAATATTTTTTAACTTTATTTTTAAAAAGTTGTTATTTCAAAATTCATATTGATTTCTTTCGTCAAATTTGGCTCGACATTTTCCCTATCCCGGTTCCTAGGCGGGCTGAGTTGGCGGTTGAGATCATAGATAAATATGTGTATTACTATAGGTATAGATAGGCAACTTTCTAAATCTATAATGGCGTACTACTGGCGTCATCTATCTTATAGCATGATAACTATTTTGTTTCGGCAGCTTAATATAGGTACCTACTTTTTTATTGAAATTTTAATAGTAAATAGGAATTTATCAAACACTATACAGCGTGCCATTCAAACAAAATGTAATTCTGACAAGTCCTTTTGCAACTTCGTTTGATTGCCACGCTGTATAATGTTATATATTCAGAATTAAAACATTCATATTATAATTTAAGATTTTATTATCTCACAATAAATAGCACAATATATTAGTTTTGTGTCACGATTAAGCAATCCGGAGAATAAAAGTTCAAACTCAACGAAAATAACACTAATACACACAAAACAAACTGAATTTCAATAATAAAATGCGCACGAGTATCAACATTTAACACCATGACGACGCCATTTGTAATTGTGTTGTTTTTTGTTTGATAGATTGGCCAAACTTTGTTATTTTGAAAAATAAGCGTATTTACCACAAAACAATATATGTTTATAGTTCAGATAGTTAAAAAATATAATGTAATATCTTATTTAAAAATATATATTTAAGACATTAAAAGGTTATTTTTAATATTCGTATGTAGTGGCAAAAACCTTGAATCCAAATCTTAAGTCTTTAGAAATAAAATATTTTTCAATTCGTGGCCTAGGTGACGCTATTTTCAATACAATTATCAAATATTTTATAGTACTAAATTACCATAGCATGGGTGAGATGTATGTATACATATTATGCAGTAGTGGAGGCGGTCCCGGCGGACCGGTGGCCGCTGGAGGCGTGGTGCGGCGCGCTGCAGGCGCAGCTGTTCAGCGCCGCGTGGGAGGCGCGCCACGGCGCCGCGGGCGCACTGCGCGAGCTGCTGCGGGCGCCTATCGCCAAGTCCGCTGCGCACCGCGCCGGACTCAGCCCCGCCCAGGTACGCATCACTAGTATCTCTGTTAGTGCTCCTTCGAGTCAAATGTTACATGTTCCCATCATCAAACATACGTATTACGGTAATTTGCACTGTTACCATATCCATCTACATTATTATTTCTCGCCTTGTAAAATATATGACATTGTTTTACAAGGGCAGTTATATAATATAGTGTTTAAAAAATTCTGTCCAATCGTTTAAGGCATTATTTGGTAGCTAATATGTGTCATTATTTTACGGATATTGATAGATATAATTTCAAAATATTTGTTCAATTGAAGGGGAAGTTCCTAAAGTTTAATACTAAAATAAGGCACATTAACAAATCAAAAGACGATATTATTTTTAACTTCCCACTGCGTATGTAGATAAGGAATTCACTGATTTTTTCCAGTTTTCACCAGATCTCCACGTCTTGAGGTCCAAGGAACCTTATCGGACTATTTTGACAATGACGTTAGTATTGTTACGAATAATCTAGAAACGCGTAGAATTGGAACGCTGGAGAGATCCAGAAATTAAAGAAAGAGATAGCTACTACTATTGTCAAACAAATAGTTGACCTAAGCTATGCCATAATGGACTTTGTGGTATATCGCATAAGGTTGAAAGTAGCGTGCATTAGGATTTATGAGTTATAACTTGTTTACAATAAGAAGTGATTCATTGTTTCCCGATACATTTAGATTTTTCTGGATCCAGGTAGAACTTTATCCTGGGTATAAATAGAGATGTGTTGACAAATACAGAGCAGTTTTTATCAAGTGATCAAGAGCGATACTTGAAAGTGACCCGTGCGAAGCGAGAAGTGTTTTATTGTAGTTGGTTAAGTTCAGTGATAGTACAGTGAGTGACTAATGTTAATCAGAGTATTTCAGTATTACGTTGTGTTGTTTTGTGTATCTGTATTATAAATACACGGATTTAATATAAGTGGTGTTTTCTTACAATTACGAACCCGAAGTACGTAACAGTATGTCTGTGGGTATGTAAACATTTCTTACCTTTTGAACGACTTGACCAATCGTAACACGGTAAATGGCATTCGATTGGATTTTCCTAAACTTAGACTTACTGAAAATTTGAACCAATTTGTCTCCTGGGCCAAAAAACCTCAAAAAAATTTGGCGAGAGTATTTTTTAAACATAACTTCCAGATTAACGTACCGAATAAGTACAAAATCTAATCAGCTATATTCTTAAAAAACCGCGTTCGATGCATAAATAGCATCAAAATCGGTTTATCCATTTAGGAGTTTTCGTTGGCGACACATTTTGAAAAAAAGGATTTTTTCGAAACAAACTCGATATTTCTTAACCAATAATTTTGCGATCTTCTACAATATTTTAGTATTTAAAAATTCCGTCAAATGCAGTTTAAAAATCAAAATCGAATCAATCATCAATATTTTGTTGTTTACAGAAAACTTATACAATATTTTAAAAATAACGTTCGGGCTAATATATCGATTGACTTAAAAATCTAATCAGCTTTTCTGTCTAAAAAACTGTATATTTTTTAACCTGTAGATTATGCAGCTAAGAAAATAGTTAAGAGCTTAAAAATTGCGTTGAATGCAATCCGAAAGATCAAAACTGATCATCGTTTTCAAAATATATATACAGCTTTTCAAAAATGAAATTACTGTCATTTATAACAAAATTTAGATTTTTGAATTTTGAAAAAATCTATACTTAGGTATATTATATAGTATTTGTTCCTTTGAGCTTAAAATACCTCAACTCAACCTCAACCTGTTTACACATTTTTTATTTCCATAAAAAGGTTTTTTTTTTTGATAATGTCATTGTCTTGCCTATATACCATTCAGATCGGACAGGATTTTTTTTACACACTGTATAAATTAAACTGATCTCGAAGGTGATATATGAACTGTCCTGAGCACAATAAATAATTATCATTCACTTATAACTTTAAATCTGTTTAAAAATTTAAAGAAGTAATATATTTTTTGTAGATGGAAGATGCACAACAGCAATGGTTAGAAGATATGGCGCTCAGATTGCTGTGTGTGCTGGCGTTGGATAGATTTGGGGATTTTGTATCTGATCAGGTTTGTTTCAATTGATGAAAAACTACATTTAATAAGTCTCCTAATCTTAAATTCTTGCTATGTTATATTACATAAGGAAGTTCGTGCGTGCGTGCGTGCGTGCATGTGTGTGTGGAACCTCTCAGAACGTTTGAACGTCTTGACCAATAGAAACATAGACCATGTTTCGATTGGTCAAACAAAATTGAATGGATTGGGAAAAAAATGAATTTCACCTAACTTACATTTCAGAAAATCAGAAGCGATTCGTCTCACAAATTTTTGAGACATTTTAAAACACATCAAAATTTTTGGTGACCCAACCAATATATTCAAACTAGCTTTTTCCCGCGGTTTTGCTCGCGTTAAATTTATTCTAGCGAAGTGGGGGGTTAAAAAGAGCCTATGTCGCTCTCTGTCTATCTCCACTTAAAAATTCACGTCAATTCGTCAATCCGTTTTGCCGTGAAAGATGGACAAACAAACACACACACTTTCCCATTTATAACATTAGTATGTATGTGTGTGTGTGTGTGTGCAGGTGGTGGCGCCGGTGCGCGAGACGTGCGCGCAGACGCTGGGCGTGGCGCTGGCGCGGCTGCGCGAGGAGCGCGTGCGGCTGGTGGCGGCGCAGCTGGCGGCGCTGGCCGCGCACCCGCAGTGGGAGGCCCGCCACGGCGCGCTGCTCGGCTTCAAGTACCTGCTCGCCGTCCGACAGGTCGCCCACCGCCGCACTTGTTATGTGTAGCCTCATGCATGCTGCGGCCGCACTTGCGTCTATCGTCACAAAGCTTCGCGATACATGCAGATGTGACCGGCTATTATCGGCTGTCGTCGCAAACATTCGGGCTGCGTGTGCCTTATCGCGTGGTTGGCAGCACGTCAATGGACTTTAACGCACTAATCTCTTCGGGACGATACACGCAGGTGTGGCCGAAGGGTTATACAATTATGAGTATATATAGCTCCCGTCTAGTATAAAGAACGCTGACGATGACGAAATTTTTCATAAGAATAGGTTGAGGACGTGCGCAATAGCGCACGTCCTCAACCAAATAGGTTCGTCAGTGGTCTTTTGCTTCGCGTGCTGAGCTGTGATTAGATTTGATTGTACTCATACATAGAACTCCCACTTAATTCCTACACAGCGTTCTTTTTACCTGACGTGACTTGTACTTTTGTTATTTGAAAAGCAAATGATTTGAGAAGCAAACAATGAGATGGAATATAAATACATATATACAGTATTTTATATTTAAACTTTTGTGTATTTAACGATTTCAAAATTAATCCGATACAATTCAGTCAGAGATTTTACTTGTAAAATATGATTTTATTGACTTTTTCAGTTTCTCTTTTTCTCTTTCGTTCTTTTCGCTTTTATTTAAAGTTTTATTTAAATCGCGTGTGAGTTTACACTTGATTTTTTGAGTTGAAGCTTATTCTGAAAAAATACATAAATTAGACAATATTCAATAATCATTTTTTTGTGTTTTGAGTTACTAAAATTAGTATGTTTTAATAAAATAAAAAAGCTAAGACTATTATATTTGAACATATTTATTATTTGTTCTACCAGTCAGATTTGAAAAATATTTTGACGTTTTAAATCCTATTCACTGTGAAGAATTATATATTTGTTATTTTACATGAACTAAGTGGTCAAAACCCGTCAAAATTATTTTTTTAAATTAATTTAGAACTTTAGAAAGACTAATTTTTGTCTCATATTGGGCCATGCTCTTTTTGACAAATGTGTAATTAATCCACCGTCAGGCAGGTCGTATAATGTGAATATAGTTTATACATAAGTATGTCGGGTTGCAGTAGAGTGTAGTGTGTGTGAGTGTGTGTGTGTGTGTGTGTGCAGGAGGTGGGCATCTCGTGCGGCGCGCTGGAGCAGCTGTGCGGCGGGCTGGAGGACGGCGCGGAGGACGTGTCGGGCGTGGCGGCGGGCGCGCTGGCGCCGGCGGCGGCGGCGCTGGCGGCGGCGCGCGGCGCCCGGCTGCCGCGGCTGGCGGCCGCGCTGTGGCGGCTGCTGCGCCACTCCGACGACCTGGCGGCGCCCGCGCACCAGTACCTGGCGCTGCTGGCCGCGCTCATGGCCACGCCCTCCGCCGCGCACGCGCTCGGGTACCTTACACTCATCTCAAATGTCTACCTAAGAATTTCACGACGTAGACCCGTGAAATACTTAGGTAGAAAAAGAGGGCGAGATCTTGGACTGTGACAGCAATTTAAAGTTTTGAGTTTCTAGTGGATTTTATGTTTACAACATCTATTTTTCATACCCCTATGCTAAGGGTAGTCCACCCCTAAATTGGTTTTTTTTTATAACATTAAAAAATATATACAACCCTTAATTTTCAACCCTCTACGATCAACCCATATTTTTGAAGTGAAAACTTCTTTAGGCGCGTTGAGCGTTTTGGTAGAGGGTAAAATCCTCGGTTCGCGTCACCGACATGCTAATGATAATAGTATATCTATAGCTATGTTTTGCATATAGTTTTAATTACTCTCAACTTAATAGTTCCGTTTTCACTTCTATCGGCAGTCCCACGACTGCTACTGTTTTTTTTTTAATTCAATAATTTATATGGCAAACAATGTTTCCCGGGTCAACTAGTAAAAATATATAAAACTTTTCTAATTACATAACTCATATTTAATCCGATCTTATTAAATATATCTGTCACTTTGAAATATTTTGTCCTCAAAGATGATATTGCCTTCAGGATTAGGACTTTAGGCGTATGATCACTTAACTTTTAGATTCGGGTGTCGCGGTTAGCTTAAATTATAGAGTTTATAAAGAGTGCATATTTTGTAGAGCATCACACACATAAATTACAAGCTACATCAGACACAATCAGTCTCTCAAAAAGTCCTCTAAAAATTTTAAATTTTTTGCTCATTTCAAATAGAATCGCGTTGGTCGCAATACTGTAAATTTTATTACTTTTTGTATTATTTGCTTTGTAAAAACAACTATAAATATTGCGCTTAGAGTTGGATATGCAAAAACATATATTTTTACCCTATCTATAACTACTTAAGTTTTGAGTGTCAGTTTTGTTTGGGACTCTGCTTCTTGGATTTCTTATATCAATGCACTTTGCCTAAATATATTCTTATAAAATGTACACGAAATAATACACATCATATTTCTTTTAACGGACACGTCTGTTTTGGCGGACATTTGTACCAATCACCCGTAACATATTCTTTCAGACCAATCGATTTAACTGATGTGTTACCGAGACTCTGGCCATACCTCGACCACTCAACAAGCTCAGTTCGGAAAGCAACATTACAAACGCTTCGCACTTTAACAAGACCTCTAGTTACCTCAGAAACTAATGGCCATAGTGAAGGCTCTGTCAAGGATGCCACCAGTGAGAAAACGGAAAGCAGTCAGTGTACCAATGGTGAAGTGAAACATTTGGACTGGACTCCGGAACTTTTACAAGAGGCTATGCGTTATGTGTATCAACGAGTTCTCTTCGAACATGTACATGAAATTCAAGAAATTGCAATACAAGTAAGTTTATTTTTTCTTTCCGTATATTTCTAAAGCGTTGACTGATTTGAGCTTATGTACAAATAAAATAGATAGTAGGTTTTCTTAAACAAAAAAAAAACCTTGATTTAGTAATAAAAGTTTATAGGTAAAGAGAGAATGTTGCAATTGAAGACACCGATAATAAAGATATCAAAGAAAAATTTAGCTTGGTTAAACCAGGGATACTGTGGTTTGGGGAAATAACGTTGTTCAGGCTTGTGATTGATGTCACTGGCTTGAACTTAGTTTGAGTCGAATTTTCTTCTTTATTTAAATAATACCTTAATTTATCACTGACTAAATAGTGCGTTAATACATATTTATATAAAACGTTTTTTAAACATTCATAAAGTGTAAAAATATGTTTGGAATTTGGAAAATGCCCGCAATTTATCAGTCTTCAAATAGATAATAATAATCCATCCATTTAGAAAACTTTAAAACAACAAAGAAAAATGTCGACACGTGAAACTTGAAGCCGCGACCATCTCCCTCAAGTTGGGACGCTCTGCCACTGAGCTAGTGTCGACGGGCTCGATGTGGCGAAATTCTTCCTTGTTATATGATCCATTACGTCAAATCGACGTAACCGATCATATAACAAGGAATAATTTCACCACATCGAGCCCGCCGACACTAGCACAGTGGTAGAGCGTTCCGGCTTGAGGGAGATGGTCGCGGGTTCGAGTCTCGCGTGTCGACATTTTTATTTGTTGTTTTTAAAGTTTTTCAAGTTTCCTAAGCATGAGGTGAGTGTTTGTATTTGTATGAGCATCTAAAGACAAGAGTAAGTTTGCCGCTTACCCTGTCCTCCAACTTCCGGCTGTTTGGAATTTACACGAAATAAAGAAAACAAGGGGAAGTGAAGAGTGGGCGTGCCGCGTGCGTCACTATTATGCGCTTTTACTCTAAATTGCCTTAGTGATACTTACCATATCATTAGGAGATAGTCGTCGTGCGAAAATCTATTATACACTGAATTATGTCGTATTGTGCCATCCTTGAATGCAGAAATGATAGTAGAATACAGATGATTAAAAATGGAGATATTTCATATAATTCGAAAGTACAATTTTCATTTTATTTTAATTAAATTCCTGATTTAATATAATCTCTAATGATATAATAGAAAGTCAAGCTAAAATCAGCCTTACACCTTACATATAAAGTTCATTTTAGGTTGACCTAATTTTTCTAGAAATATATACGTAATGACAGTCATTATGTATATCGTTCTAGAAAGTTCTCTACTCAAATATGATCAACTGAAAACTACGGAAAAATCAGTGCTGCCATCTATTGTAGAATAGCGAAACTATTACGATCTTAAGTTTCACTATTGTACAAATAGATGAGTCTATTTTGTATAGACTACAAAAGGACGTAAATACTCTTTTTTTTTTGTAGCAAAATAAAATTTATTGTAACGCAGTTTGGTATATTTTTAAATGTTCTGTTTGTGTGTTTCGGATTATTGTTGCTTAAAATGAAAACGACCAATGAAACAATGTTTGCATTAGTAGTTTATATGCAATAATGCTTATTTTATGTGTGAGTGTGGCGATCGCGGTCCTGATACAAATGTTTGTACTTGCCAATTCCGTTGTTTTCCTTATTTCGTGGGAATTTATGACTGTGACAAGTTTTGATGGCTAAGGGTACGGGGTGGTGGTGGTGTGCAGGTGTGGCAGAACCTGGTGGTCCACGCGGCGCTGAGCACACTGCTGGTGGCGGCGTGCCCGCTGCTGGCGCTGTGGCTGTGCCTGGCCATGCAGCCCGCGCGCCTGCCCCTCGACGCCGCGCTGCTGCTGCACCCGCCGCACGCGCACAAGGTGTCCGCTACACACACTACCACTTAACCACCTACCCACCGACTACATATTATTGTCACACTAACATCTAGCATACGTCTGCAGGACCCCGGTGCCAATTATTTCACTATTGATATTATTATTTTTTATTTGAACATTATTGAACTCTCAATTAGAATAAAACTACACACAGATACATGAATAAATCAAAATATACTCCTTGGAAATGCCTGATTCATCATATCATATTTTAAGCTTACTAAAATATTCGGAAAATTAAATAAAAAAATAATTATTTTGCGAAAATATTCAATTGACTCTTAATTTAAAAAAAACGCATTAAAATGTTTCTACTTTTCGCGACAATCAGTATTAATTTACCCACTCAAGGCAAACAATAAGCAACAAAACTCATACAACCTCGACGAGCCCCTGCACGGTACTAAGGCACATGGGAAAACGTACACAAACTCCGTTGCAAACTTACTCAAGCATAGTCTCTGAGACGTTTCACAAGCGGTTAAGGGTTAATTGTAATATGTGTCGACATAAATTGTAATTGTCCATCTCGTGTATCTTCGTGTCATATCGTATCATTGAAGTTCTCGCTTGTGGCTCGGCCTTCATACTCATACCGCATACTCCATCCGCAGTGGCTCAATTCACAGCCTTCGCAATAATGTACAATTAACATATCCAGGAGCGGCGCACCCGCACGAACTCCGGCGCTGAAGGCGAGTGCACTGAGTCAGTGGAATCGCGTATGACGCAGAAGTGGTACCTGGGCGGCAGCGAGTCCCAGCCGGTGACGCTGCGAGATCGGAACGTGACACGCGCGCGCTGTCTCGCCGCGGACATGCTCGGTATGACGCACACGCACGCATGTATCTACACATGTACGGCACGCACACACATTTACACATAATCAGGTACACACCACACGCACGCACATGTACATACCTATGCATGCAGGCTCATGTAATCGGATTCGGATCACCTATTTTTTCTGGGCTATTCCAGATCATCATCTACCTGTGTGCTAAATTTTATCAATCCACCAAATCCGTCAAGTAGTTCTAGCGTGATTGAGTAACAAACGTCCAAACTTTTTTATTATTTTTGTGTTATAGCACTCATCCCGTGCTCGAAGTAATCGGTCATATAACAAAGAAGAATTTCGCCACGTCAAACCTGTCGACACTAGCTCAATGGAAGAGCGTCCCGGATTTAGGGAGACGGTCGCAGGTTCAATTTCTGCGTGTCGATATTTTTCTTTGTTGTTTTTTAAAGTTTATACAAATTTTTGCATTTATAATATTGATATAGATATCTCGACGTAAATAGCGATTGGCTTTCTTATATAATCGAAGTCCGCGCCTTTTCGTAATTGTACTTGAAGCGCAATTACCTACTTCATGATCTTTGTAAAAATATACCATTATATTGCAGGCTTGCTGTCGTGTTATCTAGTCCAACCAGCTCCTGGTATCGAGTACAAACCTGAAGATGAGAGCCCTATAGACTGTTATGTTAAGGTAACATTTTATTTATGATACCCTTTCCGAATTTGAATAAAACACCGAATTTATTCCGAGAAATTTGTTTTGAATTAGTTTTTCTATTTTGTTATCTTTGATCACCAGTGGTAATACTTACCTCTGGGTTTAAGGCATTACGGTATTTATCTTAACTATCGATCGTCTATGGCCAAAATTCGACCATAGACTTACAATAAACTCTCTTTTAAGTTTGACAATTGATTTTAACCGTAAATAAAATAATATACATGTGTATATTATCATGTATGTCACATGAATGTAGTAGTATCTTCACGCCCGAATGACACATGAATGTAATGTCTAATGTTTATTTTTATTAATTTAATGATTTTTTTACGAATTATTTTAAAAATATAAGCTTTCTGCAGTCCTCCGCAATGTAAACTTTGACTGTAACAAATTTCATACTCCACCATTTACGTTATTGTCTAAAAAATAAAGGGCTTCCGCACGTATCCATATAAATATTTTTTTGCTTGTGTTATGTCAATTTTTTGGTGTAGGCCGACAAACCTGTAAGGATCGTGGTGTATGGCACTCGGTTCTCTCTGCCTACCCCTTAAGGGAGCTGGCGTGAAGATATGTGTGTTAGAGTTTAGCTATTATTAAAATAATACAGGAGGATTTATACATTTGGTAATCGTTTTTAAGATTATATTTATATAGTCTACGTTGTAAAGAGCTGGTATCACCGTCCGTGTTCTGATTGATTGATTTAAGGTTACGTCATTATTATTGAACTCTTGTAAAACCAATAGGAACGATTGCCGCGCAATAAAATGTGACAATCGAATACTGGCGGCAAATACGAGGCGAGAACAAGGGAACATCTAGAGATGGATGGGCTTTTGGTTTTGCTTTAGATATAGATCAAGTAAACTGTATAGAGATATTCATAACTAAATGATGCAGAAGTTACAGTGGTGGGAACGATAGTTGGGAAAAAAACATATTCATAACTGTAAAGCTGTATTAGAATTAGAACTATCGTGTTTTGCTTTACATCGCCCTGATCTTATATGTGTGTGTGTGCACTTACGTGCCGGCGCAGTCTGACGATACGTTCCGATTAGGTATCTCTCCTATGTCACATTATATTCATCTGCAACTGATCTTCATCAACTATTAAGTTGATAAGCACACTTTAATGCGAGCTTTACTGTTGTAGACATATAATATTTCCATTTGAAGAGGTAGAAAAGCGCATTTATTGATCCGTAATTTTTATCGTCTCTCATTGTGTGTTATTATGACTTTTAATTTGTTATTTTTTGTGCTGTATTAATTTAATTTTAATTTAATTTCTTATTTATTATATTTGATTTTAAACGATGTTCTAAAAAACAAAAGCCTTAATTGGCTGATATAATGTATGTATAAGTACAATTTATTTTGTTACGTAATGATGTTTTGGGTTTTGTTGTTAAAGAATAAATAAATAACTATAGTACGTCGCGTTAAGAATACATTGAGTCATCGTTATCAGCTGGCCCAATAATCAATGAAATCATTCATAATTAGATTTCGAGTGATTTGATTGGTTAATAGGAAAGCGGATAACGATGAATCACTGCATTGTTAACGTAAACATACTATATATATGTGGTATAGTATCTTCACGCCCATATCCCCGAAGGGGTAGGCAGAGTTACAAAAGTGCAACCACGATTAGTCGAAGATACTTGGTCCCACGAATGTGATAGGTGGCAAGCCTATCGCCAACCGGGCACTTTCCAATCCCGGGCATTTTTGTGTTTCTCAGAAAACTGAAAAAACACTTTTTTAATGTTGCCTGACCCGGGATTCGAACCCGGGACCTCATGTGGTCAACGCCAACGCTGGATCACTAAACCACATATATGTGGTATAGAGTGTAGTATTTTCTCTTATAAGACAGCAAACAGCTAAATGGGTCTCCTGATGGAGTCAACCATTGCCCATAAACACCAAAAATGTTAATGGTGCGTTTGCTAAAGAATAGGTAAGGCGGTGGTACCAGACCCGGGCGAGACAATGCAGAACTCTACCAGCTAGAAAAAACTTTAAAAACAACAAAGAATAATATCGACACGCAGGGATTGAACCTGCGACCATCTCCCTAAAGCCGGGACGCTCTCCCACTGAGCTTGTGTCGACAGGTTTGACGTGGCGAAATTCTTCTTTGCTATATGATCGATTACGCCGATTACTACCAGCTATTAGCTATAATGGTAGTGACTTGCATAGCCAAGCGGCCGCCTTTTACGAGTTGGCTGGCAGAACGGCAGTTGGCCTATTATTAAACGGAGGCCGGGAGCAAGACGGGCAGTAGTAGTAGTGTGTAGTGCCTGTAAAGTGGTGCAAGTGATGTGGTGGTGGTGTGGTGTGTCGGCAGGTGATGGTGGTGTACCTGCGGTCGGGCAGCGCGCTGCAGCGGCTGGTGGGCGCGCTGGTGGTGGCGGCCTGGGCGCGCCACTCGCGCCGCCGCCGCCTGCTGCCGCCGCACCTCGCACACCCCGCACACCCCGCACACCCCGCCCCGCAACACGCGGTAACACCACCTCCTCTGTTACATCCTAGCGGTCAACCACTATTCAACGCTACTACCCAAGTAGCACGTTAAGCTGTATATAGGCTGCATTTAGGTTCATTTTTAAACTTAAAGCTGTATACAAAGCCGTACAAAGACTGTAGAAGCGCTTCTACAGCCGATATAACACCAAAAAGGGCTAAGTTATACAGCTTATTGCGTTATGTAGGCTGCACAATAGCTGTACAAGCTGTTATAGGCTGTACAAGGGCTGTTATTTGGTGTATAAAGAAACTTAAACACTAAGGATACTCTCTTGTAACTGTCTTGTACAGCAAAGAGTTAAATAGGCTGCACAATAGCTGTACAAGCTGTTATAGGCTTTACAAAGGCTGTTATTCGGTGTATAAAGAAACTATAACACTAAATTTACTCTCTCGTACATCTAAACGTTCTTAATAGGTGTTTGAAAATGATAAAAAGTAACAATCTGTTTTTGATATTGTATAATATTAATTATATCACATATTGGTATCTGCAGACGCCATAATTAAAAATATATTAATAAAAGATAAATTTTTGGACTTGGAGCAGCATTGAACGGTGTATTCAAAGTGCAAATTCAAAATTATTGTGAAATAGTATATGTTTTCTGTCAAAATATTCACGCGCCAACGAAATAATCAAGATAACACAAATAAAATAATTGCAAAATACGGTAAGTGTTTGTGTTTAAGGTTAGAATATACAAGTATTTATGGTACAATATTGTATATAAAGGCATAATGATCATAATACGAGTTGCTTGTCACGATATAGCTTTAGCTATTGCTAAATATATCTTTTATTTAACAATATATTTCTTTAATGTTGTTTTAATACACAATAATGGCGACGCTTTGTTATACAGCCTAAAGTGTATTTGGAGGGTGATATACTGCAAATACCTTAAAAACAGCAAAGAAAAACATCGACACGCGGGATTTGAACCTGCGACCATTTCCCTAAAGCCGGGACGCTCTTCCGCTGAGCTAGTGTCGACAGGCTCGAGGCGGCGAAATTCTTCTTTGCTATATGATCGATTACGTCGATTGTACTGATCGCTAGCTATACATACGTATAACTAGTTAGTTTAGGGAAATGGTCGCAGGTTCAAATCCCGCGTGTCGATGTTTTTCTTTGCTGTTTTTAAGGTTTTTCCAGATTCCCAAGCACGGGGTGAGTGCTATAACACAAAAATAATACTGCAAATAGCTGTACTGAATCTCTTTTTTGTTCTATTAAACGGCTATTAGCTTTTAATTACCGTCCAAATACACTTTAAGCTGTACTAAGTCCCTATATGAATCTATTATACAGTAATTGGCTTTTAATCACTTATGTTTAGAGCTGCGTACAAAAATTGAAGAACCCTAAATACAAAACATATATCACTTGATTTCGCTATTGTGATGTATTGATGTCGGTCGTTTGACTTTACAACTAAACCAACTTATTGTTAAATAACTTATGGGATATGTATTTTAATCATGTTTTACTTTATTTTATAGGGAAATATGCCTTATAAAATAATAAAAACAATTGAGAGAAGCCAAAACTGTATTTGTATCGTACCCAGTTTGTGGAAAGATAAAGGTGAATTATAATGGCTAAGAAAACAACTTGATATAACTAAGTTGATCAAGAACGAAAAATCAAGCCATTTAAAGATTGGTCTATCACAAAAATATTTTTAAGAAGAATACGTTATTTCGTGCTTGTGATTTAATATTATTAGTTCTTCAAAGAGAAACACATACTCTCTTGCCTGTAATTGTATCTAAGTATATAATATTTTTGAAACGATTGTAAGTATACATATATACAGAGTGTTGCAAAAGTGGTACAGTAAGCCGAAAGGGGGTGGCTCAGGGGGTCATTCTTAACAACTTTTGTTTAACGACTTTTGGAAATTCGCGAAAAAAATATTGATTCTCCATAGAAACTTTGCTGGTCACGTGACTTTTCATGTATGTAAAAACAAAATTGTTTTTCGTGATTTTTCACAAATCATTGAACAAAAGTTGTTCAAAATGAACTTCTGAGTCACCCCCTTTCGACTTACTATACCGCTTTTGTAAAACTCCGTATATTAGCAAATTAAAAATAAAAAAAAAAAACTCATGTATAAGATTAATTTTTGGTCTTCGTAAGTACGACCACATCTCTACTTTCAGAGTCCAGCTCAGGTGGTTGCCTATCCGTTTTCGTAGGAACACGCATATTCTTTGCCTTCTGTTAATATATTGTTCAATCCTGCTGCTCCCAAGTACCTTCGTGAGCGTTTCTCGTTTTTGCATTCCTCCCATTCCCCATGTCGTTCTCTTATTGGCTCCCTTCTTCGTTTTCCTGTGTCACATTCTCAAACGTATTCATGGTCATTCACTGTCCACGCAGTGAAGTTGTGGAATTCTCTACCCACTGAAATCCGCAGTAGCCCCTCATTGCTAGTTTTTAAGAAGCAGGTTAAGGAGCATTACCTGTCATTGAAGTAGTTTTTTCTTCTCTCCTATTTATTTTATTACTGTGTTATCTTCTCTTTACTATAGTCATCAATTTGCGTTTTAGCCTTTTTTTTATACAATAAGATAACAAACAAGCAGATGGGTCTCCCGATGAAAAGAGTCAACCATCGCCTCCAGAGAGCAAAAATGTTAATGGTGCGTTGCTATCTTGTGGCGAGGTCTAATGCCCTATGAATAAGTTTACCGGCCACCTTACCCATTTTTGTTCATTTATTTTATTATTCTAGAGTGTTTTGATCTATATGTATTTGTTATAGGTTTGCAAACAAGCACAAATAAAATGAAAGAAAATAAAATGAAATATATTTCCTTGCAAGAATGTGGGTGTCACAAGCATTGATATAAGAAACCCAAGATGCACAGTCCCGAACAAAACTGACACTCAAAACAGTCGTTAATTAGTCTAAAAAGTTTATAGTTATGGCAAAAACGAGTTTTTGCATATTCAGTCTTAAGCGCAAGACTTATAGTTGTTTTTAAAAAGCATTGTATAAAAAGCAATAACATTTTTGACTGAAGTTAGTCTATAGGACAAGGCATCAGTGGAGTTCAATATATTTTTATGCGTTGACTTATGTAGTATTTTATGGGGTTTGTAAATTTTATATTTAAAAAATCTGATCGAAAATCTGTTTTTGCGTAGATCATTTATATATCAATAAAACAAATATTTAACATAATTAGTTAACATAATTTATATTTCAAATATTGTAGGTTATTGGTTCTACTGCACAGAACCTAAACAAATCGGCAAACTGAGGGTGTATAGCCATGTAGTATTTGACGCTTGATATTGATAGATTTAGTCAAATAGGAAATTTACTACAATTTTGACAATGACTACGTTATTGAGTTCATAGATTCCTATTAGATAACAGACACGACTTTTCTTCAGACTTATTATATTATGTGTAGACAGCAGTAGGAAACGCATTAATTTCCTAGAAGTAAGTTTAGCTTTTCGTAAAATTCTTTTTTTGGATTAGATTTCAGTTTTTCTGTTGTTTTTGTTGTTGTAATATTATGTAAACGAGCATTTGTTTAGTTATAGTATCTGCAGGCGTACGAGCGAATATTTCCCATAGACATTTGCAACACAAAAGGTTATTTGCTAATGTGATGCTCGCTTTTGAAAATTTTATTGAACCTCCTCTTAAAAATTCCAATATCAAAGCTGGTCGGAAAAACTGAGTGAGGTAAGCTGCTGATCCAGACTTTGTCTGTTTTATAAAGAAAGTACAAGCAGATTAAACTGCATGTAACCTGTCACTACAGCGTAAGCCAAATTCGGTAAAAGAATACGGCAAAACTAATGACTTACCTACGTATTTCCGCGTTTTATATATATATATATTTTTTATTATTTTTATATTTATTGTTTTATATTAATTATTTTTATATTTATTATTATTTTATATTATATATATATATATATATATATATATATATATATATATATATATATATATATATATATATATAATATTATATATATTTTATATTAATTATTTTTATATTTATTCAACTTCTTAGAGGGTAAAATAGGGAAGATGAATGTTTTATATGATCTCATAGGGCTAGAAATTAAAAATTTCACAAACGTGTTCCTCTTATGATGTATGGATCCACTTCTAAGTGGAATGATTTTTCAAAATTCAACTTCGGTAGGGATTTAATAGGTTTATAAAATTTGTACGAATTTTTTTATTCCTTAGACATATTTGCATGAATTGACGAAAATTTAGAAAAAAGTGTTTCTATATAACTTCGAAATATTTTAACCAATAATTTTTCGACTTTCTACAATATTTTAATTAAATTTACGCTATTTAACTATACGCTTTACGCTATATAACTTTCAGGCTAATATACCGATGTTTTCGACATTTAGAGCTAAAAAATTGCGTTCAATGTTATTCAAAGATCAAACTCGTTGATCATTTTGAAAAAATATACATCTTTTCAAATACTGTATAACTAAGTATCATTTAAAAAAATATTGGATTTTTGAACTTTTCGACCTCAAAACTCTATGCTTAGGCATAGTTTTTTTCTTTGAGCTTAAAATACCTCAATTTAGCAGGAAGTTTCAGGTGACCTGTAGGATCAACCAGCTCACAGATTTTTTTAATATTAGGTGGTTACATTAGTTGGTTACATAGGTGTGTTACATACATAGCAATCCTAATAGATACGTATATTTAGTTTGGAGTATAGTTTAGTACATATAATAATATTGCTAAAGGTAATTTTAGATTAGATATTTTCTGTTTATTGTAAATTTCTTTTATAATTACGTTAGTTTGTTCGATAGGTGTATAACTAATAGGTATTTTTAGTTTGAGGTATAGTTAATTATGATATTAGGTATAGAAAATTTAGAAGTTATAGGAAGTTCAGGTCTTACGTTTTTTACTTAAATTTTAATAACAAAAATTTCATATATAAATAATTAAGATGAATATGTAAATATTATTTTTTTAAAGTACTAGCGGCCCACCCGGCAATGTAGAGATTTTTAATAAAATAAAGAAAGGTTAAAGTAAATATGCGCGAGCAAAGCCGCGGTTAACAGCTAGTATGCAAATAAAATCGTATACATAAACAGTCACTTAAAATTTATACAAGACTAGCTGCAGACCTCTGCATTAGAATAAAAGTATTCTATGTGCTATTCCAGGTCATCTTACATCCGACTCCAAATCCAAATTGGTACAGCCATTTTTACGTGATTGATTATTAGAAAATACAATATCTTATATTATTTTAACATTCATGGTGTTGTATTTTACAGTATATCAGAGAACAATTCTGTATTTTTGACGTTCGCGCATTCACGTGGCGACGGGATTCATTTGAAGTGAGCGCACAATTTTAAATTGTGCGCCCATTCTTAGAAAACGTTTTTGAGACACGGTTTGTGTATCTTGGGATTTTATATATCAATGGTCACAAGATATTAAAATTAATTAAAAATTACCAACATATTCTATCATAGTAAGAAGTGCAAAAATTTTAAAATTATTTTATTATTTTCTATGAAATTTTACTTTCATAGAATATAATTAAATAATTTTATAATATTTCTCCAGATTACTCCTGTGAATGGCAGAAAAAATAACTCTAGCTTACAAGAAAATACACGTTATATGCAATATTTTTATGCTATTGATTCTATATTATATTGTATAATTTTCCAGAGTGAAGAATGTGATAACGAGGATGCGGATCTTATTTCGAAGTTGGCTCCTCCGTTACTAGTCAATACACTTCACACTTCACTCAACCAAGCTCTCTACTACGACGAAGTTGCCTTAAATTGTAACAGGTAAATATTTCTAATATATCTCTGGTGTACATATTATTAATATCTCTGATGTATAAATCAGACAATTCATTATATTTAATCATCAGTGTAGATAAAAGTATTAGTCTGCTTTTTGTCTGATATAGTCAGGGATGTAAACTTACATGTAAGTTTACTGGTAAGGCTAAACAGAAGTCGGACGATACCAGTTACGTAAATTGACTTATAGTGCTAGGAATAGGTAAAACAGACACCCGGATAATTCTAATAATTATCTATAATTCTTCAAAGTCCTATATAGAAATTAAAGTACGGGACCAACCCAGACTATCTTCAACTCAATAGAAAGAGACTCGAACCAACATGGAGAAAATTACATAGTAGACTTTTCTCCATGTTTGTTCATTTTTCAGAATGGTAAAATATATGCACATATATTTTACCATTTTCCAAATTCTTATGCATTAGTTCACTTGTTTTATTTTATTTGTACTTATTGTTGCCTCATTGATATGTAAAACAATTATCACCTCGAGTCGGTCCGGGCCCCATTCCGCCAGAGTTCGTGAAAGGCAAACGATTGGCTATCCGAGTCACTACTATCGTGACAACTAGGTGGTAGAGTTCTACAATGTTTCGCCCGGGCGTGGTACCACTGCATTACCTATTTCTGTCGCAATTGCTTTATTGCTTGCCAATATCGTGTACCCGTTTGGAGGGTAAAGTAGCCGGTAAACTTAAACAAGTGGCATCAACACCCCGCCACACGGATAACAACGCACCATTAACAGCGTTGGTGTCTATAGGCGATGGTCGTCTTTTCCTATCAGGAGAATTATCTGCTTGTTTGCTATCTTATAATATAAAAAAAGACTGGATATGGGACGATAGACTAGCCGCTTACTAACGTTGACCGATCGGTAGTACTCTGGTCACCTCTACTTAACTATCGAGGAGTATAGGAGAGGACGATATTTTTTTTAGTTAAAATTCGTTCTTCTGAAACATAACTAATTTTGCAGGATATTGCAAGAAGCTCGCGATTTATTGGCCATGTTGAAACACTACAAACTGCCGGTAAACGGCGAAGAGTTCAACAATATAATGCGACTTGAACAGGTATATACACGAATAAATCGAATCCAATGCAATCTTGTACCATGCAAACACACCATATGGTATTGGGCGCACTGAAACCGTCTTAGTGGAGTCTTTTTGATTTAATGATAATCTCCCTAAAACGTCGAAATTTCTTGATTTTTCGTTGGTAACATCACACACACTCGAAATAATTTCAATAATACGTCATCGTTTATATTAATGTCAATAAACAGTATTTTCTAAGTTGCCGAAATTAAAAAAAAACTGCAGCTGTAACATTGACGTGTATAAATTATACACGACAATGAGCTGTAATAAACTTACTTTTTGTTTGTTGTGCTCACTACACGTGTTTATTTTGACTGCTGAATTGTCGTTAGGTTAAATATTTTTGACGTGACAACGTCTTATAATTCGATAGAGCTGGCTGCACGCACGAAAAAACATGACTCATGCGGCGTTACCTCGCTCTGAGGCGTTCCGTAAATGCTACCATTCCATTAGTATTTTCTTAAGACGTTGTCACGTTCAACTATCGTCTGTAAACCAACTTTACAGACAACCGATTTTTTATACGTTACTAGCTGACCCGACAAACGTTGTTCTGCCATTTTAACTACTCTTATTTTTTTTCTATATTTTCTCACCTTTTAAACCTTCCCTGGACTTCGACAATTAATTCAAAACCAAAATTAGCCGAATCGGTTTCAGCTGTTCTCGAGTTCTTCGAGTTTTAGCGACACTAACGATCATATATATATATATATATATATATATATATATATATATATATATATATATATATATATATATATATATATATATAAGATTACTCACAAAATTTAAAAATGTGTCCATGAAGAGAAAATCGTTGTGTAATGAAGAAAAAGGCTTATTAATACATACGCGTAATAGAGTTCTTCATATTCTCTGCTCATATCATTTAACGACAACTTTCAATAACGTGCTAAAATGTGTAGCCCCTTATCCCCTATATAAAGTTTGCACTGTGTAAGAAAACGAAATGTAATTTCAGGTGGCCCATATGACGAATGTAACAGAACCAATGATAGCCGCCATGAAATCTAAACGCGTGGCGCAGACGCTCGAGGAGCGACGGAAAGCTCTGCAGACTTCGGTAACCCAGTGCTCTAATGAACAAACATCGCTTAACATATCGTAAGTTTATAGAATTTTACTCTCTGGCCGCCATCGCAACTGAGTTTCGTAACCAGTTGCTAAAAACAATAAATAATCGCGATACGCGACAGTTGCCAAAATGATAGTATATTCTTGTTATACAACTATTAAGAGGCATTTCACAAAATCGCTCAACTGAAATTTAGATATTTTCTAATCGATGCGAGAGCTGGACGTCGTCGTCCATATAGTGCACCTTGTGCTGGTAAAATGAAAATAGTATTGATACTTTTAATATTTTAATTATTATTATGCGGTGCTAATTTTAGCACACGGACATAGCGGATTTTATAGTATTCTCTTTTATTTATTTTTGAAATAAAAAATGAATAAATATTATTTATGTGACTTATTTTTGCATAAGAATAGAATATAGTTTTATTCTATGCCAATTTCTATAGGAAAATGTCATTTTTTGATAACAGAAAACCCAGTTAATGTTTTTTTTTTAATTGTCGTTGAAATAGGCATAATTGCTTAATTAATTAGATATAGTTATAGATCTTTTAGGGAAAAAGCAATCCATTCAAGCACAATTGTTGGATGTTTCTGGTTATATAGTATTTTTTCTATTTAAGTTTGTTGATTCTAGCAGTAGCCAATACCTTTTGGAAAAATAGCTTCTTTGCGTAATTGTCGAAACTTGATTTCAGAGAACATTTAAGAAATACAATTGATGATTAAAAAATATGTTTGATTGAAGGAATATTTAAAAGATGAAACTATCTAATGGTACTAATTAAATAATAGTATCTTATAATATGAAAAATTAGGAGTTAGAAAATTTTGATTACTTGTCAAAAGTTGGTCTAAAATGTAAACTGCTTCTTAACGATCACTTTTACAGTTTTGTAACCGGTTGCTGAAAAAAAATTTGTAAACCGGTTGGCCCTGCAGGTCATTTTTGAAAATACCCGTTAAATTGAGGTATTTTAATCTTAAAGGAATAAAATGTATGTAGAAAACCAAAGCATACATTTATTTCAGTGTTCAAAATTTAAGTTTTTATTCATACCCGGTATCCCATTTGAAGAATAGATCAAATGTTTTACTGCTAGGCATCTTATTAAAGCGAGAGAAGAATAATGCACGTTACTAACATCGTCATTGTTGTGTTTCGACGGTGATCACTGCCTTTTATTGATGATAATGATCATCAGATGAGCTTTATACCCTTTTGCCCTCTCTTATTTTAAAAAAAATATACAGATATTAATGTTATTGTACTGGTTCTTGCTAACTAGTAAACTATTAGATTGATAATTGATAGATGTTAATTATTGATTATAATATGATGTGATGATACAATTGATAAGTGATGATCAGTGAGGACGCGTAGCTCTCTTAATGGCCGAATGCGAACTGTCTTGTTATATTAATTAAATCAAACACAAGGACAGCAACACGCCTGTTTGGTGTCTGTAGGCAATAGGTTGTCTATTTCCATAAGGAGAGTCATCTGCGTGTTTGTTATGTTATGTGTGTGTGTGTGTGTGCGTGCGGCAGCGTGCAGGCGGCGCTGGCGGGCGCGTGCGCGGCGCTGCGGCGGCCGCCCGAGCGGCTCAACCCGGCGGTGCGGCCGCTTATGGAGAGCGTCAAGCGCGAGCCCGCCGAGCCGCTGCAGGCCGCCGCCGCCGCCGCGCTGCCCGAGCTCGCCGACCTGCTGGCCGCCCGCGCGCCCTGCCCCAACGACAAGGTGCTGCTCAACCTCAAGACCTTCCTCAGGTACACTCGCTCGCGACACACCTCCCACTCCCACATTATTGACACGTTTCTTATCACTACTTGCTCAAATTGACTCCAAGATATCGCCACGTTAAAAAAACGTCATGTCTCGTACATTTCACTTTCTCTGTCTATTATATGTGTAATCCATAGGTCCATAGATCACTGGTTTGGATCCGGCTCGAAGGACCATTTAATATTGTACAGATTCTTGTTAACTAAAACACTATTAGATTGATATAATTGATATATCATATTGATTATGTATTGATGATACACTTGATAGGTAATATTTTTTGGAGACGCGTAGCTTCCTTGATGGTTACATTGCGAACTGTCTTACTTTAGTAATAAAAATACTAATGAATAAGACGTGTCGTATAGAATGATGCATTGCAGTATGTGACGGTTTCAATGTAGAATATGTGTATGCATACAGTTGTCGATATTCAAATATACTGACACTGTTTGTAGTGACAAGTACAAATATTACGTCAAAAATAGACAAAACGGTCGCAATGAACCTAGATGAATTATCGCAGAATTTCACTACTTAGTTTATATACATATTGATTAGTACTGACCTCCTCCGTAAGAAGTGGGACCAATTAAGACTACAATGGTATTAAAAATAAAAAAGAAGTATCTTCACGCCCGTATCCCCGAAAGGGTAGGCAGAGGTACAACAAGTGCACCCACGATTAACCGAAGATACTTGGTCCCACTATGTGATAGGTGGCAAGCCTATCGCCAACCGGGCACTTTCCAATCTCGGGCAATGTTGTTTTTATCAGAAAACTAAAAAAACACATTTCTGAATTGGCCGACCCAGGAATCGAACCCGGGACCTCTGTGGTCAACTCCGACACCGGACCACTACACCACAGAGGCGATAAGTAGTATTAAAAATAAAGTTTCGCAATTTACGATACAAAAAAACTATTTTTTAATCTTAAACGAGAAATGTATTTAAAACTAGCTGTTGCTCGGCGCTTTAGCTTTTCCCTCTTACAAATTGGTATTTAAATAATATTTATAAATATTTTAAATAAAAGGGAACCAATAAAAAAGAGAAATGTTTTAATCACATACAACACTTGTACTCATTTTTATAAAATTTTGATGTTTTACAACATTTTTTAAATCATCATGGATTTATGAAATGTAAATACATGGAATAAAATTTACAATTTGAATAATTAAAAAAATAAACCAATATTTTTAAGAGTTAATTGTAACAAACAAACAATAAACGTACAAAATACAAAGTTTTCTGTATTAACTTTTTATGGATGACTTTACAATTGTAAAACTAGTTTTTTTATATGATAATAGTAATTTATTCAAGTAAGATCTTTATATGACTAGAAACAGAGTTTTAAATGTAACAATTGTACTAATAGCTAAACATTATAAATATATAACGCTAGCAATTATTTAAAATATTCATTCTACCTTCTGTACTAGTTTAAACAACTGTATGACAGCAAGGTAGGACGCCTCGAACAACTCAGTCGGTCGAGCTCATGTTATTATAACAATAAGTTTTACAGTACACGCAAAATTTTTAGATTTTTTCATTTAAAATAATTTAACGTAAGCTTTAAGGAAAAAATGTATACTATATCAGTGAGTATGTGAGTGTGTATTTGCATATGTATATGTATAAGGTCATGTTTGAGGTCCAATGCCTCATACATGAGCGTAGGAAATCGCATAGAACTGTATCAACTTTGTACAGTTCCATCACTCGTAACAACCATGAATGTGGCACCGAATCATAGGCTTTCTTGTAATCAATCCAAGCGGCGGCGAGACCCTTTCTATTTCTACGAACCTGATGATTAATGGCCATGTCAATGAGGAGTTGCTCTTTAGTACCACGTGACCCAGCCCTACATCCATTTTGAGCAGGATCTAAAATGTTATTATTATTGCATTATTCAATTATTTATCGAAAGAATATTTTCTGTTGTATAATCTAATTTTTGAAGAAATAATATTACGACTTAATACAAGTGTGTTTAGATTTAGAGCTTTATAAATATATTTAAATGAGAAAATATTATTCAAACTGGCTTTGACAGGCTTTTTTGACGTATTAACAACCAGCAGGCTGGAAAAGCGGCATCATACTGTAAGTATAAGTAGTATGTGGCCGCTTTTTATTTATTTAGGCCGCTATTTATGTTATAATTTTAATTTGTCATTAGATGTGACCCCGAGTTTACTCCGCGGATCTCATTAGAAACAACAGAGGAAACCAACGGCGACTCGGGAAGCGGCGACAGCGGGAACGAGGGAAAAGAAATTTCTAGTCATGAGCCACTTTGTAAGATATAAGTTTTTAGACTGTTAGATATAAATTTTAAACAGTAGTTCATTTGATAGAACCTATTGAAATTGATTTTCTTTTTGAATTCTAATGCGATTAATAAATATTTATGGAGTATTACAAAATACTTCGGATTTTTCCATCGACGTAGACGGGCTTAAACAATTGTAGATGCATTAAAAGAATGCTTACATATTCACGACTTGGTGATGTAGATTAAACATGGTTTAAATGCTTTGCTGTCTTAAAAATATGCCATTGTGTAGATCGTTTTAAC
The DNA here is from genome assembly GCA_036924255.1 of Apodemia mormo. Taxonomy (NCBI): domain Eukaryota; kingdom Metazoa; phylum Arthropoda; class Insecta; order Lepidoptera; family Riodinidae; genus Apodemia; species Apodemia mormo. The sequence continues at coordinate 7,588,986 of JAUPFN010000010.1, read as the reverse complement.
TGTTAGTGATTTCAAATTACTATCTTCTGAGTATTATACTTTCTTGTAATTTCACATTAATAACAAAATATTTTGTATAGGGGTTAAATTTCAAACCTAAAGTGCAAAAGGAGCGGTTTGTAAAGGTTGGTTCTACGTCAACTTCAAAAATACCGATTCAAAAGTATTAGCATAGAATACTTAATAGTTCAATAATTTTAATTTAAGTAGTGAATTTCAATAGTTTTTAGTACTACTTTTATATGGAAGTACAGAAGATTCACTTCCTTATAAAAGTCAGCTTTAAGTTCAAAAATATATCTGGACTCTCCAGAGCTACCCGCCTGCAAGTTAAACTGAAACATATAACCGCGCGCGAACCGTGAATTTTCTTTGCGCGCCCTAGATTAATGACCGAGCTGCGAACATTGGCACGGGGTTGTCACTTGAGAAGTTTTTGTACCTAGTTGATGTGGTTTGCGTGAGTGCGAAGTGATCGCGACTGTCGTGTGAGCCGAGCGACAGCCCGCTGCCATACGCCGCTCGTGCGAAGCGCGCGGCCCCTGTATTAGGTTTTTGAATCAATAAACCGGTTTATGGAGGTTTTTTAAAATATTTCTTTGTACTTCGCGCGTTGTGTCTAATTTTTCTTCACACTGTGGAGAGAAATTAGACACTACATTACGTACCGTTCCGGGGTTTGCCTTAAACCGGTTTATATAAGTTTATGAAGCGTTCTCATCTTAGACACTAAAAATCTCCATTAACCGGTTTCAAGCCCCGGTTCATTCAACGTTAAATACGATAATATTTCACCTTAAATGAAGCAGGGTTTGAACTTAGTTTGTACTTTAAAAAAACTAACAAAATTAGATTTAATTTTATAATTCTATATTTTTTCTCGATTCAGACGAGTACAATAATTTTGGTCTCGAAAGCGTGCACACGTTACATTAATAGGCGAGCCATATCTGAGTCATCAAGAATGTAGTATATAAACATTTGGTGACAGCGATGTTTGTCTGTTAATCAGTGGACAAGTACAACGGTATCCTGACACTGCGCGAGCAGCACCGCAGCGCCGAGCGCGCTGCGCCCCGCCGCGGCCGCCCGCCCGCCCCGCCCGCCGCGCAAACAGACCTCGCGCTCGACACGCTCTTCCCGCACGAGGACGAGGTCACAACCACACACACCACGCAACACACAACACACATTACACTGTTAACATACCTATTCAAACTGGTGCCTCTTCTGATGCAAAGAGACAGTCTAGTCTTTAAAAATTAGTCTATACTCGTCATAGATCCTAATCGTAAAAAAAAATTTAAACAATGAACAATTGAAACGATTGGATTTGAACCAGTGACCTTGCCCTAAAACCAGCCAAAAAATAGGAAATATTTAAAAGTTTTAAGGTCTCGTAATAAATTCAAAACACATATTACAGTACCCGGCGATAAATATTGCACATCGACCTTTGGAAAGAGACAATCGGCTAATTTCGGCTTCGTAGAGCGTTATCTCTGTCGCACAAAATACAAACAGTCCGGTACCTATTAGGAGCTGTTAAAACAAGTATGATTTGCTTCTTTTGATATTTTTATTCTTTGTATAAAATACACTAATTTTTCTATAAGTGATGGCTTTAGGTTGGGGTAAAATAAAATAAAAAAACATTTTTACATTATGTTTACGTATTTAATTATTTTGGAACATTACAGCTTTAGTGTACATAATAAACACCATTATACCTATTGCTAAAATGAGACATTGCAATAAAAATAATAATAATTCTAATTCTCAATTACTTCCATTTCACTATCTGTGCTCTCAAAGAGGTCAATATCACTGTCACTATCAGCCGTATTTATTACTAATCTATCAGTGTAATTGTCTAAACTGTGTTGAATGCTTCTATATTCATTCTCACATTTGATTGCATGATCGCAAACCTTTTTCCACTCTTCAGCGCCGATCATGTTTACTTTTTCAGTCAATAATGTTTTTACTGTAGTTAAGTTCATACCCACATTTCTAGAGGCTACATAGCCTTTCAGTTGAGACCATATATTTTCAATTGGATTAAAATCCGGATGATATGGTGGCAATCGCAACACAGTGTGCCCATGTTCGGCAAGTATTTTGTCCACAGAAAACTCTGTATACCTCTCTTTGTGCTGACATATAATAGCGTAAATCTGGGTTTTTGTTAATTTTGGATCAACTGGAATTTCATGTCTGTTTAACCAGTTGATCATTTCCCGTTTAATGGTGTTTGAGTTGGGGGGTCTCTCAACATACTTGTTGTGATAGGGTGCGTTGTCGATAACTAGAACAGAATCACTGGGTATATTTGGGATTAATTGGTTAACCAGCCATTTCTCATAGTTATCGTTACTCATTTCATTGTGATAGTCACCTGTAGTGTCCGTGGATTTATACGTTAAAAAAGGACCGGGTACAAAGCCTTTTTCATTTCCCGCATGAACTATTATCAAAAGTTGACCTTTTGAAATTGGCTTTTTTACTCCTTTTTTCTTATCGTCACTCCAAGATTTCCCTTTAGTGTGGGATGCATGTATATATGACTCATCCATGTAGACGATATTTTTTCCTGTTTCGCGAAATTTGCGTATTTTATCAAGGTATTCCATTCGTTTGAGACTAACGTCGTGCTTTTCCATTAGAATTTTTCGATTATCTTCCATTTTAGTGAACTGAAATCCCATGTCGTGAAGTATTTTTCTCAACGTTTTTTCAGACCCATTGTAATTAATAGCTTCAGATAACTTAGCTTTTAATGATTTTATTGTTGGCAGTTCATTAAATCGTAAGTGAAAATCATACACCATTCTTCGAACAACATCGTAATCAAAATCGTCCATATCCAAACGAAATTGCTTTTTTGGTCTCCCTTTTTTTGGAGTGCTGAACTTAATTTCAGTCGAATGTGTTTTAGTACTGACTTCGTTTAATATATTGTTCAAAGTTCTTCTTGAAATTCCAGTGGCATTTGCAACTCGCTCTTGAATCTTCTTAAAATAACAACTTACATTTTCATCTACTTTTTTTTAAATCTATCAGCTTCGCTTACAAAGTATTTATAAACATTGTAGATAATTTCAAATGTGAGAATGAATATAGAAGCATTCAACACAGTTTAGACAATTACACTGATAGATTAGTAATAAATACGGCTGATAGTGACAGTGATATTGACCTCTTTGAGAGCACAGATAGTGAAATGGAAGTAATTGAGAATTAGAATTATTATTATTTTTATTGCAATGTCTCATTTTAGCAATAGGTATAATGGTGTTTATTATGTACACTAAAGCTGTAATGTTCCAAAATAATTAAATACGTAAACATAATGTAAAAATGTTTTTTTATTTTATTTTACCCCAACCTAAAGCCATCACTTATAGAAAAATTAGTGTATTTTATACAAAGAATAAAAATATCAAAAGAAGCAAATCATACTTGTTTTAACAGCTCCTAATAGGTACCGGACTGTTTGTATTTTGTGCGACAGAGATAACGCTCTACGAAGCCGAAATTAGCCGATTGTCTCTTTCCAAAGGTCGATGTGCAATATTTATCGCCGGGTACTGTATATATATGCTAATCATGTTTTGCTATCTGCATTAAAAGTATGTAATACGTTTATAAGTTTGTCGGTACTAAACGTACTATCTCGCTACTCGGATAGCAACATAAAACATATTTGGTATCCATAGTTATTGTGTATCTCTCCATCAGTAGAATGTCTGCTTATTATAGATAAATAATAATTGTAATGTTTAACATATAATAATCAGTAAACATTTTAATAGACAAGGAAAATGCTACGGATCCAAAGACGAGGGGCTTCGATGGCGCTCAATAGTCTTACGACATATTTCGGTGACGAATTGCCCGAAAAACTACCAAAGCTATGGGAATTTATTACATCACCATTCGAAAAAGAACTGACTGAAGATGGTAAGTTTAAAAAAAAATAAGTAAAACCTATGCTCGTAGAAATGTAACATGGCTATTAAAAACAGTGGTGTTTTCCTAACCCTTTGGCCGCACCTGCGTGTATCGTCCCGAAGATATTAGCGTGCTAAAACCCTTTAACGTACCGCCAACCGCGCGACTGTGTGTGGCGCGATAAGCCACACACAGTCCAAATGTTTGCGACGATAGCCGGTCACATTGCATGTATCGCGTCATTGCGCGAAGCTTTGTGACGATAGACGCAAGTGAGGCCGCAGCCTAAGTAAAACATCTACGGCAAAAATATTGATGTTATCGTACGTGAGACATCGATACCGAAAATATCGATGTTTGTTAACGATACGTCGAAGTTTATTCAATCGTTTTGCAAAAAAATACTCCTTTGCGGCCACTAACCACACAGTCTATAAGACGCCTAATATTTGATTTTCCGTATTGAATGCATTCTGGCAACTAGCTGAGGTAAGACGAAGCGGGGTTGCTACGCCGTGATTGGCTAACTCAAGGCCACAGTGAAATATGGTGATGTACAGAGAATCTGATTGTCGACACCATGAAGCTGGAGGCCATATCTGGAGGCAACACTTCTAATATCTACTTGAAACAAAACTTTAAATACTGCTGTCATCTTCTGAGGTTTTTTTTTAATACAGCTGTATTGTATGTACCCTTTCTTTTTAATACAGCTGTATAAAAAGAGATGGCAAGATCTCATAGACTGAGATATAACGTAGGTATATGTGATTAATCAGAGATCTGGCTCCACCTTTACCAGATACGTTATGGTCGACACTAGTTAAGTATTTCCGCGTGGACATTTACATCGGAACTATAAGTCAGATGTGTTGTCAGGAGTCATTCGTTATTAGGCGTCTATGGGCTGTGTGGTCGGTGTTTACGGCGGTACGGCAGTCAATCGAAACCGTAGGATAAGTATGGCAAGGAGTTTTTCTTGAATGGCTACTAGACGATGATTAGCTGTGCAAAAATTAGCTTGGTACCAGTGGTTATTTTTTATTATTATTAATGTGTTCGTATCGGTATGGCAGACTGTAAGTCACACCGGAGAAGTATGGCATTACGCTACCGCCTACTTCTTTTTTTTATTGACTATCGGAAAATACAAGAAATAATGTGGAACAAATCCGCCACTCGTAATTAATCCGACACGTTCAATTAATGTCCACGAGATACTAGCCAAGACCGCCAGTACCAGCGCTATGATCATCATTGTAAATAAATATTTTCTTTCTTTTTTTTCTTTCATTTTCCTTTTTGTCGTTACGTAATTAGATCTCGGAAGAACCGCCATACTGGTGGTATAAATGACCTATTGTTTTGTGTTATTATTTTCTGGTCTATTATGATACTCTCAGGAAAATTAAAATTAAAAGGGTATTTTGTTTTGACCTAGAGTTACGAAATTTGATAGTTAATTAATATCGTCTCAATTTTGGAAAAAGTCTGAAAATTAGACATTTGTAATTAAAACATAAAAATGTGTTCTATATTTTAAGTATAATAGGTTATAGAAACTATTTTGGGAAAAGCCCGGAAAAAACTGCGAGACTCGACTTATCTACAAATTTCTTAAGGACCCTCGGTGGGCGAGACCGATTGGCACGTGTCCGGATTTTAATTATATACGTTTAATTTTTAACCGGCGATAAAAACGGAGGTTATTAATTTGTCATGTGTGTATGTAATACTAGCTGCAGCGTGCAACCCATTTTTTTTGGTGAATTTCGCGAGATTATCTAATTTTTCCGGGATAAAAAGGAGCCTATGTGCTATTTCAGGTCATCATCTACCTGTGTTCTAAATTTCATTCAAATATGTTTAGTAATATTTGCGTGATTAACAAACATCTATCCCACCTAAACATCCAAACTTTCGCATTTATAATATATAGATTAATATATTTAGATTGTTGGAATTGTATAATAATTGAGTATAATGATTTGTTTAGGCGTTTAAGTAATATGTATTAAATTTTAAGTGTAAGTAGGTATGTCTGTCTACGAATTTTCCGGGAACTAAAAGCCATATTGAGATATTTTAAAATTTAAATCAGGTGTATTCCAATTTTAGGAAAACAAAATCGTTTTATTAGTTTGTGAGTTAAGTTGGTTTTTAAATGATTATCATGTAGTGTGTCAAACGTTTACCCCTTGAATGGTGGTGGTACGTTGTGGTATGTATGTGTGTGTGTGTTGTGTGTCAGAGCTGCAGGCGATGGAGTGCGCGTGCGCGGAGGAGGTGGTATCGCGGCTGCAGGTGGTGGAGGCGGTGGCGGCGGTGGTGGGCGGCGCGCTGTGGCCGCGGCTGGTGCGCGGGCTGCGCGCGCTGGCGGCGCTGGCGCGCGCGCCGCACACCGCCGTGCGCCACATGGCGGCGCGCGCGCTCGCCGCCCTCGCCGCCCGCGACCCGCACGCCACGCTGCCCGCGCTGCTGCCCCAGGTACACACCACACACCACACACCACACACCTCACACTACACCCAACCCGATACAGGAGCACGCTACTCTTGTGTATGTAATATAAATAAATAAATATAAATATTCACGGCACAAATTATACTTACTGATCTAACCCCAAAGTAAGAAAATTATTTGCTTGTAATATGGCTGTTAGTCAACGATAATAATACACAGAAATACATATAAAAATACTGGAATATATTTAATACCTAAACCCGGAAATACAAACACGTATGCTCATCACAAATGCTTGCCCCCGTCAGGGATCGAACCCGAGCCCCGTCGACTGCGTAGTCAGGGTCGCTAACCACTCGATCAACGGGCGGTGTGACACAATAAGGGATGAAAATGCCACCATTTATGTATATTATTGTTTTGTGGCACTAAATATGGCAAATGCCACAAAATATAAAAAAGTCAAGTAGTAATAGTACCTTAAAAATGAGGACCTATATAAAATAACTCTTTTCGACTATTTACGCAACAATATGCCCATTTCTTAAGCTAATTCTAATGATGCCTCAACATCAGACATAGGTGATTTCCTTTACTCATCTATTTGCAACTCACTTTGCAATCAGTCTTGGCTCACGACAAGACCCTCTTTGCTCTCAATAGCGTTAACCCAACAATGAATAAGAAACACTTCGCTGTTCAACCTTAACGAAAGCTATATTACTTGTCTTGTGGATCAATTTTTTTTCTAGATATTCAAGAATCTTTTTATTGATGAATTTTAGAAAGCAAAAAATAGACACTATTTGCTAGTAGTGAGGCGTATTTATCGTAACAGATAAAAATCACAGGTATTCGTAAATACTAGATAACAATTGTTCCTCCAATATCAAATATCTGTTGAAAAATATCAGTCACAATACTGAATCACAATCTGCACTACGTTCTGCAGTCACAGTAGGTACTAGGTACTAGGTACCTACTCAATAACATGTATTAGTCTCTCTCGCTCACACCCGCTTAATTGAATCTGCTAAAACGAGAAGCACCTAGTATTTATTATCCGAAAATTCAAATAGTAATCTTTATAATAAAATATCTTCCTAGAATAGTGACAACTATTTCTAGTCGTATAATCTGTTATCTGTTCCTGTTCCTAATTTTCAATTCGGAAACACTGCAAGAATACTTCTAACGATATGTTGAAATATTACGTCGTTTTGTAGGTATGTAAAAACAAAAAGGTCGATCTCAATTATTTGTATAAAATCATCAATATAGGTACTCGTACAAAATTTAAATAACGGTAAAATATTTTTTTCTTCGCAGTAAAATTACAACAGAAATTATTTAAAAATTCGAAACGTTTATATAATAGCGCGTTTCCGAACGTCTTTGTTGGCATTGACGCCATTGGCCACAAAATGTTCAACGTAACTACGACTTTATGACTTAACCATAAAGGTGATATTAATTAGACACCCAGGTCATAACGTTTCCTTGGTAATTTGTTTTCTATCCCGTTTTTCGGATTATATTCTTTCGATTTCGCTTTGAATTTACTGAGCGAAAACAAAAAATTGTTTTGTAAACAAAAGGTTTACTAGTGCGAATAAAAATACTTAGTAGGTATTCATATTCTTTTTGTATATATAGGTAATAAATTAAGCAGTTCTGATAGGATATACTTAGCTATTAAATTTAAATAATTTAGGTTGAAGTTGTATAAAAGTTTTTATAATATTAGTTCAGCAAATGGCAAATGTAAATAAGAGATGACAGTGTTGTGTGTGTGTGGGACCATTTTGTAGATGTAGGTGATCACTATGCGAGCTGCAATATATCTATGTAAGGCTTAATTATCTTTTGATCATCCGTATTTGCAAAAACATATGAATAAAAAGCATCCCACGGTTCGGGTGATTAGCAAAACTGGCACCTAGTTATATTTATTATAATGTTTTTTTAATATTGCTTCGACATTTTTCAACCTATCGACTATCAATTATGTAGCTAAAATAGAACTTTAGATCACAAAAATTAAATTAATTGCCATTTGAAAAATCAAAATTGATCATCGTTTCCAAAATACCTACACGGCTTTTAAAAAATCAATATAGCCTACTGTGATTTTTAACTAACTATCTATGTAGATGTTTGAACTAAAAAAAATATATTTTTATGCTTATCGTTTTTACTCATTTTAGCTTAAAATACCTCATATTAGCGGGAAGTTTCAGGTATGGACTGCAGGGTTAACCGTTTACACATTTTTTAAGATGATACCAAACAATAATCAACTAAAGTAGGGCTAATTTAAAAGGTCATATTTGTCAGAATTTAAATATAAGAATGTGAAATGGGATCTAAAACGCAGTAGCTCCATATTAACTTGTACGTGTCTGGCATCTGCCAAATGTCGTCTACTAAAATGGCCTTAGTACTCACTACTCTCTACTCACCACAGAGTACTTTGTAATATGCTACTCACATATTTCGTACTGTACGTGAATTATATACTGAGACCGTGCTTGGAAAAATAACAGGCTGTTCTTAGTAACAGATAATGACATGTTATTTTTCAGTAACAGTAACAGGATCAACAGATATCTGATTCGACCTGTTATAACCCAAGACTACTATTTGCTTATAGTTCGATAAATCTATCTTATCGCCATTTTTAACCAATCGATATTGTCTAACACTGCGGGAAGAAATAACACTACACGAGCACTCACGAACAACGCCTGTATTACGATCCATAACACTTATTACTATATTAGGACACGACACACCATAACGCGTTTTAACTCAGTACAGCGCCATCTGTTTTGCATCGTATAAACTAATTAATCTACACAAAATATTAGAATTAGCGACCGTCTTACCTGGTCTTTTAAGGCAAAACTTCAAATCTTACTCCAAACAATAAGTTTTTAACTTAATTTAATATCTGTGCTATAAATTCAAATTAAACACACACATCATGTTCAAAATGCGACAAAAAAAGCGCCAATTTTAAGAACGTCTATCTGACCAACGCCGGTCGTGTACGCCTGTCAAGACTCAAAAGTTTGTCAAATGCGGCAAATGCTTTTCAGACCCTACATTCAACCCGAGTTTCGTCTCTTTACTACGCGTATGCGCTAACCACTCTACGACCGAGGCGTAATAGTTATAATTAGTGTAATTTTCTTTTATTATACACAGAACAATTAGAGTAAAAATATATAAACATTTACATTTTCTTATGATTCGATTCAGTTTGATTAATTAAATTATTTATTTTTCAGTTAATAGAGTCTCTGTCGGACTTACGCAGTGACAGAATAAGATGCGGGGCCGCAGAAACACTCGCTAGGATAGTCGATGCCCTGCAGTTGCAGCTTGTGCCGTACATAGTGCTTCTAGTCATACCTTTATTAGGTAAGATACATTTCATTTGTAATATGTATATTGCTTTTTGTCAATTTCATTATTCTAGGTCAACAGGAAGTATCGAGTACCCGTTAAATTTGATTCGTTTTAAAATCACGAAGTATTCGACATAAACGGCCATATATTTTTATTTAGCCTATAAGTCACCATGACTTCTAGATGGTGAGGTTCCACACCGCATCGTCTCATCAGTATTCACATTACATTTCCCTGCTGCAATAGCGATAATGTTCATTACTCGTAATACTAAAAAGAAGTCGATTCGGACCACCGACCAGTAATTCATAAACTAGGATCCTTCCACGATAGCAACACCCCACGCATGATGAAAAAGATAATCAATTGGAGAAAACTCGATGAGAAATTTTAACCCCGTAAGGTAGCCGGTAAACTTAGCATACGGATATCAACGCACCATTAACATCTTTGGTGTCTATAAGCGATAGTAGTGTCTTCTGCTTGCCATCTGCTTCCTGTTTGTTTGCTATATTGTAATATAAAAAAAACACACTCTTTAGATATAAACAACTTTGTTAAATAGGTTTTATGATTCTCTTTTCGTCACGGGAGCCATTTGCAAAACATTGAAATTGATTGTATTGTCCAGGGCGCATGAGCGACCACAACGAGGCGGTGCGGCTGATGTCGACGCGGTGTTTCGCGACGCTGATCCAGCTGATGCCGCTGGACGGCGCCGTGCCCGAGCCCGCCGGCCTGCCGCCCGAGATGCAGCTGCGCCGCAGGCGGGACAAGGACTTCCTCGAGCAACTCTTCAACCCCAAGACTATCAAGGACTACAAGGTGCCCATCCCAGTGTCGGCCGAGTTGAGGAGCTACCAACAGGTGATTCATATACTAACCACTTCTAGTTCTATTATAATCAAGAAGTCTTTAAGGAGATTTATTATGAAATATACCACAGGATCAGGATCATCGTGTCTACTGGCAATGCTTAACCTTTCGTCCGGAAAACTATCCATTTATTTGCTTTCCTTTAATAGAAAAGCTTTTTTGAAAGGCACATTCATTTATGTAATATAAAAGTACTGATATATAAATAATTAGATTGTCTGGTGACTGAGTCGCGTATTGTTAGTCTAACTTGGCTTGCAGCCATTTCCTTGTAATTATTGAGTGATGTATTCTAGGCGGGTGTGAATTGGCTGCGGTTCCTGTACGAGTACAAGCTGCACGGCGTGCTGTGCGATGACATGGGGTTAGGCAAGACGCTGCAGTCGCTGGTGGTGGTGGCGGGCTCGCACTTGGAGCGCGCACGCGACCACTTGCCCGCCATGCCCTCGCTCGTGGTGTGCCCGCCCACACTCACCGGTGCGTAGCGCGCCCCGCGCACACCACACACTACACGACACAGTCGCCGTGGTGGTGGTGACAAGTTTCACCGCTTATTATGGTCGCCAGGAGTATTATTGGACGTTTAATTCACCGCTTACTATACAAGGCAACAGACGTGAAATTTATTTATTTCTGTTTCAGGTCATTGGGTATTTGAAGTGAATAAATTTATACCTTCGAAGTTCCTCAAGCCCCTGCAGTACGTCGGTCCACCGGCAGAACGCGAACGACTCAAAGCGCACGTCGGCTATTTTAACCTCATCGTAGCTTCTTACGATATTGTGCGAAAGGATATTGACTTCTTCAGTCAGATTAAGTGGAACTACTGCATACTGGACGAAGGTCATATTATTAAGAATGGAAAAACTAAAGCATTCAAAGCTATAAAACAAATAATAGCTAATCATCGGTTAATATTGTCTGGTACTCCTATCCAGGTAAGTGCATGTTGTTCATTGATTTCATTTTCCCCATCTTCAATCTCTTATGACGAAATATCCACCTTTCTAAAGTTCCAACGTGATCTTGCCCACATATGGCATAATATATATACTGCTGTTACCACAATGTTTTGTTTTTTTTTTAAGATTTAACGTACGGTGTTCAAATATTCTTGTGGCTTGACATACTTGCCAACCTGATAATGTAAGAGATGTGTTATTAAAATGAGACTTATAAAACATTCTGTACAAGTTTACCGATTGGAAAAAAAGACAAACACTGTTTTGCTAATGCAAAGATTAGCAAAAATATGGTTGTAGAAGTGATTTGCATCTAAACTACTGTGATTCGGTGTGTGTAATTTGTGTAGATATCTTGATAAAAGTTTGTTTTAGGATTATTACGAGTTTTTATTGTGCAATAAAATACCACATATATTAAAACCTTTATTATTATTTAACACACCAATGCTTGATATACTACAGTACAATAATACGTAAATACGCTAATAACACCGTCGCTATATTCCACTGGAATTAACAGACTAAACCGAATCAGTATACTAGCACACTTTCCGTATTACTTTTGCTATTATGCTTTGCTATACGCTATTTGCCAACACGTCCTTATTTATATACACAACATAGAGTTCGACTATGTTCCGAAAATGACTTGTAAACGCTGGGGGTGCGTAACGCCATAGGGATGAAACTACACGCTACTTACACCCCTATGCCTTATGCGTGAAAGTCAATTATGGCATAACTGTTTGGGTAACAGTAGCTATAGTTTATCGATAGAAGCAGCTATCTCTTTCTTTTATTTCTAGATTTTTCCAACGTTCTCACTCTTCACTTTTCTAGATTATTCGCAACAGTAGTTTTCAACTCTGATTATTAATTTGCCAGGCAGAAACATCTATTTTGCAGCATAGATTTTTTTTAATTTTATCAAATATTTGGATGAGTTATCCGGCTCGAAGGACCATGTTATTACTACGTCAATTTAATTTTAACCAAAATGTTGTTTTTGTAAGCTTTCGGTCCTCTAAAGCTTTAACACAAGTTTGACTTTAATAGCGATCGTTTTAGAACGGGTAATAATGATCGCATTGTACCATAATATATTAAAAATATATAGAATGTATAAAACGTTTTAAAGTTGTTTTTGTTTTTTTATGGGAAACCAAATAAGCAGGTGGCTCACCAGGTTGATAATAAGATCCTATAGGCACTACACATCATAAAACAGTAGTCTGTCATCTGGTAAATTAATAAATTTACCGAGTACTTTAACCTCCATATTGAAGCACAACTATTTTAGTATAGACATCTGTCTTCCTGGACGGAATTTATTAAAATACGAACGTAGATACATAAAGAATAAGTTAACGGTTAGACCACGATGTGGTTTAAACCGTAGTAATGAATAAAATTTATATATGACTTTGGTTCTGATAGTATGCGTGCATAATGTATATGTGTGTGGGTGCAGAATAACGTGCTGGAGTTGTGGTCGCTGTTCGAGTTCCTGATGCCGGGGCTGTTGGGCTCAGAGCGGCAGTTCACGGCGCGGTACTCGCGCCCCATCCTGGCCGCGCGGGACCCGCGCGCCGCCACACACCACCTGCAGGCCGGCGCGCTCGCCTGCGAGGCGCTGCACCGACAGGTACTAATTGATGGTCGTTAAAAATTGTCAAATGCGACAGTGGTTTATTATTTTTAATGGCGTTTAACGTCGTATTTTATCAACCTTATAATTTCTACCTCTTATTTCTTGCAACAACCCAGGCAGACATTATTTCGTGCTCATTGTGAGGCGCGAGAATATGATACCCTTCTACCAATAAAATTTGATATCCGAAAGAGCCTTAATATCACTTATCTCTTAATATACAGAAATCAAACTGGGACTTCACTATCTGAGCGAGTAGGCTATACACTAAACCTCGATGTAGTCATTTAGGGATATTTCTAAACTCATGAAGATTCAAAATCGTTAGATATCGTTAAATGTAAGTCTAGCATAGCGCTCTGATAAAATGGCCGTCAAGCCATCGTATGTATTTAAAAAACATTAGCCAGCCTTATAGTAATTGCATATGGTGTACAATTTTGACATCTAAGTAATTCAGTTGGGGCAATTTAATGGCCAACTTTACCAGCGCGCACACTCACTGGTCAACTCAATTAACGGTCGCTCATCAGCTAAATCAAATCGCGAGCACTCATTGGTGAATACATGAGCGCGCGTTGCCCTAGCTTTTAAACACTTTCGTCGCATTCCACAATCACTTCCACAGTTAGAGCAAAGTTGTTACACATCAAATATATTCCAGGTCCTTCCGTTCCTACTGAGGCGTGTGAAGGAGGACGTGCTTCGTGAACTGCCGCCCAAGATAACTCAAGACTACTACTGCGAGCTCAGCCCGCTACAGCGGCGGCTGTACGAGCACTTCTCGCGGGAACACATGCCGCAGGACATCGAAAATTCTCATACGCATGTGTTCCAGGTTCGTACTATATCCTCTATTCGGTATAATATTAATAAATTTTTATTTCAGATATTACGTCGGTTAAATGACATTCACACTTCAGTTAGTAAATGTGTTTATTAAGCTGTGATTTAATGTGATTTTCCTTACTTTACCTTATATACTAATAATTTACGCGTATGGCCGCGTGACGGAATGTGGTGTGGAACACGTCCGAGCATGAACGTGTTCTATCGAGCCCGTTACATCAGACATTTCAATCCATATAATATTAGTATCCTTTCTTAATAATTATGTTAGTGGGTTACATAACTTACATAAAAAACTATTTTCACGTCGCCGTATTTAATTTCTCAATATTTTTGAATTTAATGCGACTTGCAAATGTGTCCATTAAGCATTGGACACATGCAACATACAAGAATACTGTTGGAGCTTCCACGCGTTCTAGTCATCACAGATGCAGTTCCTATTTTAATAATGCTGTAAAAGTTATCTATGCGAGCTTCAGCAAACATCTATAATGCACTACAAAAACGTGGCAGCCGATCAGCACTCTAAAATAAAAAAATCAGCACTATAAAATGTACTTCTTTTAGTATCTTTTTTTTCCAAATTTTACTCTCCTACCCTCATCCTTTTCATTAGAAATTTATACGACAGAACAACGTTAACCAGGTCTTAAAAATTAAAAATAATATATTATAATAAACTTGAAAATTGGATATTTGTTGAATGGTTAAATATAACCATGATTGAATGGTTAAATATAACCATTCAATCAAGGTTGAACTGAGTTATATAAAATACACATAGATAGTTTGTAATCTGGATAAATTATATATGTGCCATCCAAGAAAATTTATTGCGCGGTTGTAAATTACATAGGTAGTTCAGCCATTAGAATGGTACCACCCATTCCAGCCATTGGAATGGGTGGTAACCTCCGTAACTGAGTTTCTTCCGCCGGATCTTCTCAGTGTGTGGCCATGTTTCTGATCCGGTAGTAGTTTTTAAAAAAATATGTTGACGGGTCAAAATAACTAGTAAAAAGTTTTATTGAATAAAGTATTTCTGATTTTTGACTGCATTTATTTACTTTGGTGAGTATCGCTTGTTGTTTGCGATAGACGGCAATATCATCACACCAGCACCAAACTTCGAACTGCTGTTAAGATTTTTTATATCAATAAAAACATAATGCTACTTGACACGAAAATCGATTACGAAGCCTCACGATCTGACTCGGACGAATTAATCATTAGATCAAAGATATTAACGTATTTCATTTTATGATTCGTGATATTTAAAAAAGACTCGCCATTATTCGGCACAAGCTGTTCCTTTAAGACTTGCATAACAACGTGGATTCTGCAGGAAATTTGTAATTCAGGCATATTTTTGATATCCATATAAAATTATAAATATGAAAGATAGTCGGTTTGTGTGTCTGTCAGTCTGTTACGTGTGTCTGTTTGTTACATTTTCATGATATAATCTCTATACCGATTTTAATGACATTTGGCATGGATATAGTTTCCATCACCCTATGGTTAAAATGGGGGATGGAAATTTATAGAAAAGATTATATTTATGTTAATTTACTCTATTCGCGGGCGACTCTGCGTGAGTCTATCAGGTAGTAGATTACATAAGGTAATATAGATTATACTTATATTAGACATAGACTATTCAACTGTCACATTGGATTCAAAGTTTATTGGGTTCTACCTCAAAATGTAATGTTTGGCATTCTATTGGTGTATTGTTCAAGTGGGAGTATAAAGCATTAGGTGTGGTGTTGTGCGCAGGCGCTGCACTACCTGCAGAACGTGTGCAACCACCCGAAGCTGGTGCTGTCCCCGGAGCACCCCGAGTGGGCGCGCCTGGCCGGCGCCGACCTCGACGACATCGCGCACGCCGCCAAGCTGCCCGCGCTCAAGTACGGCACAACACACACGACACACACAACACACAGGACACTACACACCTCACCACACTGGTGATCCTCCTCCTCCTTTATCGTGTCATAGTTAAACTACTCAACCGATTTCGATTTAATTTGGCGTGGAGATAGTTAAAGATTTGGAGTCATACACAGGCTACGTTACATTAAAAGGCTGAAAGATGGTTGACTGATTGGGAAAGAAAAGTATCGCCGCGCTTATGAGAATACGCTCCTATTACTGTTAAAAGTTTCATACATTTCTTTATTATATTGTTAAAAAAATATAAATAAACCATGTGTTACTTTTTATCGTACCAAATGAGATGACAAGGTTTAAAAATTACCCTTGAAATGATTTTATTTCATTGGTAAATAGTATAACTCTCTATTTCTGTATGTAATTGCAAGCTACGCTGCCAAACTAAGAAGTTGTCTTGAATGGCGTATTTATTTAAACCGTGGTAAAGGGTTATTGTATAGTAAACGCGTGTTGCGTGGTCAGGCAGCTGCTGCTGGACTGCGGCATCGGGGGCGGGTCGGGCGGCGAGTCCGCGGGCGAGGCCGTGGTGTCGCAGCACCGCGCGCTGGTGTTCTGCCAGCTGAAGCGCATGCTGGACATCGTGGAGCGGGACCTGCTGCGCCGCCACCTGCCCGCCGTCACCTACCTGCGCCTGGACGGCAGCGTGCCCGCGCACCAGCGCCACGCCATCGTGTCGCGGTTCAACGCCGACGTCTCCATCGACCTGCTGCTGCTCACCACCGCCGTCAGTACCCTTCGCCGCACCACCGCACCACCATACCACCACACCACCGCACCACCTCGCTTTTCTAGATTATTCGCAACAGTACTAAATATTTACATTTCACCTATTCTGCTGGGCTCTGCCAAAAAAGGCAGTTTTTTGGCAAACCAGTTAAGTACCAATAAGCAAACGGTTAGATGTAAAAAAGTAGGTGAAACCTAATTTTCG
The DNA here is from genome assembly GCA_036924255.1 of Apodemia mormo. Classification (NCBI taxonomy): domain Eukaryota; kingdom Metazoa; phylum Arthropoda; class Insecta; order Lepidoptera; family Riodinidae; genus Apodemia; species Apodemia mormo. The sequence goes on along the minus strand of JAUPFN010000010.1, from coordinate 7,571,924 downwards.
TACTGGTATTCTGGTGGAAGTGTGTTTCAAAGACTTGATACTCAATTTGACAAGTACGACTCATGACTAGCGCTGAACTAGTGCACGCGTCGAGCCAATATACACTGATTACGCTCCACACGTGACAGGCCGCTAGTGCTTGTAGTAGTGTGCCTATCAACACGCCGCTGTACGAAGCTTTATCTCTGCTCCGTTTCTCTGCTCATAACTCCCAGTGGATAACACACACTAAATCGGTTGCATGGTTTATGAGCAAGGGTATTAACAAATAATAACGATAATTATGCAAGCATAAATTCAAGATTTACATAAAATTCAAACAAGTTCGCCATTGACCAATTACGCACTTGTTCGAATTAAACGCGTATGATAAAAAAAACTTAATAGTCGTGCAAGAAATCCATTAATATTATAAATACAAAGGTGCGCGAGGGTGCCTACATTCTAACACACGTTTGTATACGTAGACACGCGTGCATGAATGCATTAGTACATATATGAGTTTATAATGTTATTATGATTTCTAACTGCTCTAATTGATTTAATTTTAAACCCTTATCACACGTATGTAATACTTTAAAAGTATGAGTCGCTGTTAAACTATGACCGGTTTCTAAAAGGTGTTTAGAAAAATGAGACTTATCGGAATGTTTATAGTTTTATAACACATATCCGCCTTTAAAAATAAACATTCCGATAAGTCTCATTTTGCTAAACATCTTTTAGAAACCGGTCATAGTTTAACAGCGACTCATACTTTTGAAGTATTACATACGTGTGATAAGGGTTTTTAATGTTATTATTCGAAGTTTGTTCTACAATTATCTTGAGGTTCATACAAGATGACAAGTAGCTGGACGCGAAGAGTTATATTACAATGAGTAACACGCGATTTGTAGTTTAAAGAATATAAATTGCATGATTCTTAGATTTTTTGTATAATACATATATAAGTCATTCCAATATAGATATCTTAATACAGCGTTCAGCGTACCGAACGCTGTATTAAAATATCTATATTGGAATGACAACGTCTAACCAAAGATATCCACCTAAAAAGTAATGCGATTCAAGGAACTAAAACATTTTAGTTTTTACGAATAAAATAATTTTATTTCAACGCCCCCACATATTCCTGCGTAAAATAATCCACACGTGAGTAGATCGCGACATATCTGTGGAGTGGTAATTTTATTCAACGTTTCGTTCACATTTTATGGATGTGCGTAGACAGTGCTTACGTCATTTAATATTGCGTGCGCAAGACAGACCTTGAATATTGAAAGATAAGAGCGGTTGGCAGGCGGGCAAGGTCTCTGAAGCCGCCTTAAGTTTATTGGAACATACCTACGTTTAATATTTTTTATACATAGTCATATCTTATTTCAGTGATTGAGAACACGTCTTAAACTTTTGAAAATAAGTTTCAACATAATGTTTATAACTGAAAATTAAATAGCTACAAATCTGCGTAATAATAATAACATAACAAGACGTGATAAAGAAAGCTGCAAGGCAAACGATCACTAGATTATACAAACATCTATTTTTCAATTCTCTCGCCCTTAATGTTCCTTCTTAATAGCCATGAGTAAATAATAACTGTATTATTATATTATATTATGGCCCGTAGTTAATTACATAAGCTAGTTCTATCAGCTGATAAGCGCACACGGTATTTATATGACGTATTTGTACGTACGCACTGGCATCTCGCTCTAACGCACACCCACAGATGATGCGAGGTTATTTACTTTACTACTCACAACGTAAGAACGTTAAAAGTGGATTATTTTATGTAGAAAGGCGTAAAGTGTTTTGAGACAAAATTATTATGTTTTAATCCCTTATAAAATCATAATGTTTTAATCCCTTGAATCGCATTGCTTTTTGGCTGGATATCTTTGGTTAGACATACCAAATGTTGCGTTAAAATATGTTCACTTATTTTGAATGACCTTATATTTTATTACATTATAAAATGACTTGCGCGCAGGTGGGCGGTCTCGGGTTGAACCTGACGGGAGCGGACACTGTGATCTTCGTGGAGCACGACTGGAACCCCATGAAGGACCTACAGGCCATGGACCGTGCGCACCGCATCGGCCAGAAGCGCGTCGTCAACGTCTACCGCCTCATCACCAGGGACACGCTCGAGGAGAAGATCATGGGGTAAGGACACTGATCTCCTTACAGAGATGCGACGTGATCGCCTACCACCTCATCACCAGGGACACGCTCGAGGAGAAGATCATGGGGTAAGGACACTGATCTCCTTACAGAGATGCGACGTGATCGCCTACCGCCTCATCACCAGGGACACGCTCGAGGAGAAGATCATGGGGTAAGGACACTGATCTCCTTACAGAGATGCGACGTGATCGCCTACCGCCTCATCACCAGGGACACGCTCGAGGAGAAGATCATGGGGTAAGGACACTGATCTTACAGAGATGCGACGTGATCGCCTACCGCCTCATCACCAGGGACACGCTCGAGGAGAAGATCGTGGGGTAAGGACACTGATCTCCTTACAGAGATGCGACGTGCTCGCCTACCGCCTCATCACCAGGGACACGCTCGAGGAGAAGATCATGGGGTAAGGACACTGATCTCCTTACAGAGATGCGACGTGATCGCCTACCGCCTCATCACCAGGGACACGCTCGAGGAGAAGATCATGGGGTAAGGACACTGATCTCCTTACAGAGATGCGACGTGATCGCCTACCGCCTCATCATCAGGGACACGCTCGAGGAGATCATGGGGTAAGGGCACTGATCTTCTTACAGAGACGCGACGTGATCGTCTACCGCCTCATCACCAGGGACACGCTCGAGGAGAAGATCATGGGGTAAAGAAACTGATCTTACACGACGTGGTCGTTATACATTTTCAAGCAAAATCATAAATTTCGCTATATTATTATTTATCTTGTAAGAATATAGGTATACAAAGTTTGACGCTTCTCACATAGATCGATCCCCAATAAGTAGACAAATATCTTTCCTTTTCCTTTCTTGTGTGACTTCATAGACTTCTACAATGGGCTTCACTTCGATAATCATCACGCATATACCTACAATATAGAAAGAACACACACATTAAAAAAAAACAAGCGCAAACAACTACAACACGCGATGACAGCGTTAGCGTTTCGGGGACGAAGGTTTCTTTCAGTCCGCACCTAGATACAGTCCTTAGCATGACCGTTACTAGTTCAAAGTACAACTTAGTAATTTACATTCTATAAGTGAAACCAAACCACTGGTTTCAAGGATAACGGTGTTTACACTAACACCCTGTATAAAGCAAATGTGGAAGAATATAGGTACCGGAGAAGACCAAGACTGACATACCATTATCAGATTTAGCATGTGCAGTCTAAGAGGTAGTGTCAACCAACGTGTTTATATGAAGAGCCATTAATGTGGACAAATCTGCTAGGATCTATTGGATAAATGGCACACAGTTCTCTCTGGCTGTCCTGTAAAGGATTTAGCGTTTAAAGATATTTATGTATGTTAATATTTCTAAATTGCCTGAAGAATTTTTGTATTGTGATTTTTATGTGTAATTTCCGAGTGACTCGTGTTTAAATATATTGTTACTTATTTCCAGACTACAAAAGTTCAAATTGATGACAGCGAATACTGTGATCAGTAGCGAAAACGCAGCAATGGAGACGATGGGCACCGACCAGCTGCTGGACCTGTTCCAGCTGTCCAGCTCCGCGAGCGACCCCGCGCGCCCGCAGCCCAGCGCCGGCGCCAAGTCACTCTTGGACACGCTGCCAGACCTCTGGGACGACAAACAGTACGAGGAAGAATATGACATGACCAATTTCGTACGGAGCCTCAACAAGATGAATACGTGAATTATCTCTTTGTATCAATGTTTCGATTGTGTGTCTGTATCAAGCACCTATTTGTTAAAAATGTTATTAAATTTAAAGTACCATTTATTTAAAATTTATGCACAACAATGTGGATAGTGTGTTTTATGTTAATTTTCACCCTAGAGACATTAGGGACACGTACCTAAGATCCCTATATGAGAGGGCCTATGAAAACACAAAATAATATGTAATAACTATTTTTACCCTATTGGCTTGTTTAAAACTATTTTCATCTGAATCGATAATAATCACTATCGGAAGCTTAGTCGTCTAAGTAGTACCACAAAAGTAATTTGTCTTGTGTGACATAGACATGCAAATAGATGTAGATTCGATTTGCAATTCAATAAAAACGCCTTAATGTACAATTATCTGCGCAAACGCAGATAATTGTACATAAGATAACTGCCAAATAATTGTTTTCACATCCTAAATAACGTTAACTAACTACATTGTACAATATGGTCACATTATTTCTGGACTGATCGTTAAATACGTAATATCTGGGTACAAAAAACAATTACAATAGAAGAGAACAAAAACAAAAGCGCTGAGATTAATAATGCGTTGGTATGCGCTTACGCTTACTATTTTTTTTAAATACTTACGCATGATCTATGGTCCATATTCGACCATAGACTTAAAAAATTTTTTTCATTGAATTTACGTTCTATAAGTGAAACCAAACCACTGGTTTTAAGGATAACGGTATTTACATTAACATACATACATTAAAATCTCTTAAGTTTGACAACAGACTTTAGGCGTAAGTACTATGTAATATACACACATGTGTGTATATTATATAGTATAAGGTCCCACCAAAATAAGTGAAAATATTTTGACATAGCATTCAGTACGTCTAACCAAAGATATCCAGCCAAAAAAGAATGTGATTCAAGGGTATAAAACTTTTTGAATTTTACAAAAAGAAAATATTTTTTTATAATGATTTACGCCTTTTTGCATAAATAATCCACTTTTAACGCAAGAGCGAGCAATAAATGACCACAAATCTTTGGTTAGATTTGCTAAACGCTGTGTTGAATTATTACCACCTATGTATATGATCACATTAATGTAGTGTGTGAAATGTTTATTTTTATTAATTTATTGTATTTCTAATGCATATTATTTAAAATATTAGGTTTCTGCAGTCCTCCGTGACGTAAACTTTAACTGTGCCAAATTTCATACTTCACCTTACGCGTAATTGTCTTAAAAAGGGGATACAAACTTTCTGTTTCACATTTTAATAGAGTTAGTAGTAGTAACATATTATATTATGTTCCAAGCAATGTACGAATAAATAAATAAATTAGTAAGTTTACCAGTATCCTACACAATATTAAGTCAAAACATTACAGAAGTCCTGAAAATAGGCAAGTCGTTGACACCAAATCAGATAAGTCGACGCGGATACCACCTTATGGTCGCGATGCTAATTAAAAGTTTCAGTGTGTAAGGTATTTTTGATACCCATTTTTGAAATTTATGTAAAAGCGAGACAGACATATCATTCCTAACTCCAAAGAGGACTAGAGATAATGAGACCATGTTGTAAACTGGTCTTTTACACTACTTAACGTATGAGTTATAAATATATTATTCTTTAAGGATGATAATTTTAAATGAATAGAGATGTAGATGTAAATTGGTTATGCTATAAGCGGTACTTTAAATAATGTTAGGGCGTACGGAGGTAACTCTTTTTCATTAGATTTTCACGTTTTTATTGCAATCGTAATAAATTTAACATTGACCAACAAAAAGCATTTTTTGACTCATTCTGGTTTGTAAAAGGGTGAAAATTTATTTATAAAATTTATAATCATTTCATATAAAAACATAATAAATAAAGAAATATTCTATTCTTAATAAATGTCAAAGAGGAAAAACATTCATTCATAGCCGGTGAAAATGGAAGTTCTTCGAATGTAACAAGGAAAAATGTTCTTACGCTTGATTGTAAATTTTTCCATGGAGGATTTGTATAGAAAAAAATACATATTATGTGACTGACTTAAAATATACCTGTATTTACCAGTTACGGTTGTCAGAGAAAATTAGAAACAATAATGGCCAGTGAAAATTATGTTGTCAACACTATGTAAAATACCACAGAACACAAAGTGCCTATAAGTGAAATTCTCTACGATTTTTGTGAAAGCGCTATAGTTTATCGAATGACCATGATCAAAATATGCCGAATTCATGAGATTTTTTGTCTCAATGGATACATACTGAATTTGAATGCATTTAATAATTGGGGAAAATATGTTTTGTCCAACAAAAAAATACACAAAGACCTTGTCTGGCAACACAAAGAAGCTGTGTTTAAGCATTTTTGATTGGGGCTAGAATCAACACATATACAATTTAATTTAATAATTTATTGATGTTATCAAATGGTCATAGTGTCCGGCAAACACCTTGCTGCGTATTATTACTAATATTACGACATTATTTAACAGATTTTCAAAGAAACCAGCACTACGGTCTATTTGTAGAAAGAACTAAAGCGCTTTTGAATCAAATATTAGTAATTAATTATATATTTTTCTTTTTTGTACTTTAAATAAAGAAAGAGGCTTATACTGTGATTATCCTGAGGTCTTTTGATCAGACAAATTCTCAAAGCATAAACGTGCAGATATTTACGAAATAGTGCAATAGGTACGTAATAATAGAGCGGAGAAGAACTATGAGGTGTATACCTCATAGTTCTTCTCCGCTCCCCCTCCCTAAATGTAAATATTGAGAATGCGCTTAAAAATATATAATTGACTTTAGCAACATACTGCTGTCTGTCTCCATAGCTTTAGTTGTAAGTAGTTTCTACTGAAGCGTATGATATATTTCTAAAATGACAAAGATTTATATATGTGCAACCAAAGAACCCATCAGAAAAGTTAACAGATATAAGCCCAATTGCTAGGTGAATTAAACAAACCCGAATTACCTGAAGCGACCATACAAATGTCAACGAAAGCAATAAATATACTAAGGTATAAGTTAAACATATTTTTATTATGATATTCCCATTTAATGAGCTAAGGTTTTAGTTTAGTTATATTATAAAGCTATATATATAAAATATATAAATTTTCATAATTTATTATTATATATCATATTTTATCAGATTATATAATCATGACACGAACTAATTATGAAAATTTATAAATAAATAAATGACGCCAGTACCCTTACGAAGTAGGCAGATTGAATCAAATGTTAGTAAACGTTTCTGTTGAGCGCAATGTATTGGTTTGTCTGTGGTGGAAATTAGTGATAAACCCCATATACATGTAACTTAAAACTGATATATTTTCAGATATATATTACACTGGATAGCAGAATTTTAAAATAATCTTCATAATAATCATTACATAGTATAAAACAAAGTCGCATTTTCTGTCTGTCCCTATGTCCCTATGTATGCTTAAATCTTTAAAACTACACAACGGATTTTGATGCGGTTTTTTTTAATATATAGATTCATTCCTGAGGAAGGTTTTAGTATATAAACCTTTTCGATATTCCCACGGGAATAAAAGCTACGCGGGTGAAACCGCGGGCATGTCGCTAGTAGAAAATAAAAGCAAAATTAATGAACCTAAAATTAATATTTCTTTACTTTGTAAATTGGAGGGTATATTTAATTATTTTTATTATTCTACATTTTTTTGGTATTAGTTGTTATGTAGAAACATTCTATAGGGATCGTGTGCACGAACTATAGAGGCAGCTCTGTTGCCGAAAGTAGTGCGCTCTGGTGTCAGATAAAGGAACTTTTGTGATGTAAACATTGTAATATAATAACACCAATATTGGAAAAATATGCAAAAAATATTAAAATTTGGTTTTTATTTAACATGCAATTTTTATTTAAGTTATTAAATAAAAATTGCATGTTGATATTTTTAAATTTATTGAACAATCTTTGGATAAATAATAAGGTTCCTATTACTTGTAAAACTGACTGTTTGGTGTCAATTTTAAAACCTGGAAAACCTAGACTTCATACAGATTCTTATCATCCAAATACTCTTACTTCTTGTGTTGACAAGATTTATTAAAGCAAAATTCCATATAAAAAACAATATTTTACCTTCAAATTAGTTCTCTGTTTCTATTTTCGAAATCTATTTCTATTTTGTTTCAAATATTTATAATTTAAAAAAAATCTAAAAGCTTATTCATGGAAGAAATTAATAATTATCTCTATTACTCACGAAATAAGGTAACGACTGATAAGGCAGCATTACTTCTGGTCTTAGCCTGTCCCTTAGGGACAAAAGGAAAGAAAAGACTTGACTAATATTATTCCGCCTTTATTTATTTTTATTAATAGGCACGAAAATTACTATTAATCAAAGTTATCAATACAAATATTTTAATTATACAGTAATACCCCGGACTTACGCGATAGGTGGGACCGAGCGCTATCCGCGTAAGTCGAATTCGCGTAAGTCGGGGTACAATTTTGCATATACCTATAAAGTCATACAAAGTATGTTTAATTGGGACCGGAGACTATAATTTAGGAAATATAAAACATTAATTTAGGAAATAAATTTTAATTTAATTCTAGATAATATGACAAACTATATTAATAAAATGTATAAACACAATCTGAAGTTATTTTGATGTAGAAGGTTAAATCGCGAAGAAAATTAAATCGCGTAACTCCGAATTCGCGTAAGTCGAGGTAGCGTAAGTCGGGGTATTACTGTACATAATTTTTCACTGTATGTATCCATTTTTTTGCGTTTGAAGATTATCGACGCAGCGTTTAAAGAACTTTCCGGGAAACGGTAAAATTTAATCTCCGTGTTATTTTTGTGTGGCATATGTAAACACTCACGAATACAAGTATTTTTTGATGAGGACATGACGAAAATTAATTTTAATTGAAAAAAAGGTAACAATTGATAATACTTTTATTTATTTAAATAATACAAAATATTCAACAAACTGTTTACATCACATTAGTTCAGCTCTTTCCCACCAGATGGCATCATAGTCATCTTGCTCAATCCCTATTCAGATAGGCTTAAAAAAATTAACAAGGATGTTGATATTGGAAATGCTCTACGTCAAATTATTTCACTCACCTTTGGCCTTGCAATGACTTAATTCTCTGTGCTGATGTCGAAGTTTTTAAATTTCTGATTACTACTTCAGCAGTTACAAATTCCCATATCAGTCTATACTGATATGGGAATCTGTAACTGTCATAGCACTGGCATGGCCTTATCGACATAATTTTCTTATATATTGTCTATGGCCGAGAACATTTTGCGTCCTTTTGCAATGCTAGCTTAGTGACGTTCAATTTATCACTTTGAAGCTGTGTTAATGCTTGATAAAGCAAGAATACAATGATTAACCTAGTAGCGTAAAATTATTACTTTAAAGCTATAATACTTAGTAATGATAGGCTGAAAAACAACCCATCATAGCATAGTCTAGTAGCATGTAAATTATCAATTTGAAGCGATAACTAAACATTGGATATTTTGTACGCTATTTCTAATAGTCATATTAGTTTTTTAAAGCATGATTTCGAATATTGTTTGGTAGATCGTATTACTTACTTATAAAACTTAGTTTAAAATAAACTTGTGTCCTTTATTCTTATGATTTATTCATTTTATAATTGTTCCTTGGTAATGAATACCTCAGTTTTTTTACAGTTAATTAGTATTTATTGTAGATTAAAAAAAATAGTCATATTACTTAGTCATCAAACGCAATTCCAGGTATATTATGCTATTTTAAGTTAAAGGAATTTTAGATGTTTTTGTTTCACTTTTTTAGTCTGTGCGCTTTTTTCTCTATTTTGCCAAATAATATGAATTTAAATATTCAATTTTCTATTATTTTATGTGTGTGAGTAAATAAATGTTATTGCTTAGATTTTGTATCTTGATTCTAAAATTGTCGTGTTTTCAGTTTGCTAAACATTTTTTTTCTGGTCTATTATGCATGTATATGGGTGATTCCGTTCTAACTGTGATATAATGTCAGTACCGTGTCATGTCTATTTTTAGAATTTATTTATAAATTGTTAGTTTTTTTTGTCGTAAACATTAGAATTTATGAGGTAATTAGTTTAAATCATTTATTACGACAAAAAAACTAACAATTTATAAATAAATTCTAGAAATGGACATGACACGGTATTGACATTTAAGTGATATATTGTAAGTTTTCTGTAAGTGGCAAGTTATATTATATGAAAATAATGTTGAAATATGTTTATTATTTTCCAATAAGTACAAAAATTTCATAAATTAATTATTAATTAACGACCTGTGAGAACAAACAATACAGGACATTGAATATCACAGTTAGAACGGAATCACCCATATACAGTTAATATTATTACCGTTTTCCTGGTACCTAGGTAGGGGATGCAATTACACTATTCAACTACTATTTACTTTCGCTTAGGCCATGTCTAAGTCTATTAAACAGCCAAGATTGTATGAATTGTACACTTTGAAACAGTTATAAAAGTCTTTCAGTATACAAGAAATTATTACCTGTGCCCAATATACATTTTGAATCTTTCATAATGTTAGCGTAGTGAAGGAAATTGATAGGAATTCTTCTGTTAATTTCGAAAAGAGTAACTTCGAAACCCTACTTACCATATTATATGCAAAGCTCTAGGATTTCTATAAGATACACCTTCCAGCTAGGAAATAAAATGTGAAAATATATGGGAGTAAATTGTCAATTTCTATAAACGTAATAGCAATGTTCATGTTTACAAGATTATTATAAAAAAATATATATTTATATAATAACAATGATGTCTTTAAGTGAAGAAAAATAGGATATATTTGTGAATACATGGTACAAAGACAGTTTCCAAAAAATGCGTTTGCTTATTTAGTTATCCGTAGCATTTTTAAAGTTTTGTTTATGTTTGTTGTTTAGCTTTTGTGTTCGAGTAACGATAAGTTTTGCATTGTATCTGTAATAGAAATAAAAGCATATTAGCAAGTAGGTACTTGCTTTTATTTTTCACCTAGCAACCTTCAACAAAACTAACGGCCGGTTTCTGAAATTATCTTCAATCAAGCAAGAGTCGTTAAATTTCAAATAATTCCGCAGCGCTCTCTCCAAAGTGTATCCGATAAAAGACCGATAAACTAGTCACTCTGCGGCGATGAGCGAGGCTCTGGAGTTTTTTGCCTACCAAATCATCGTTGTTTATGAACCTCTTGGCACGCCTCTCTATCGCCTCAAGCGTCTCCAGCTGTTATTTGGCGGATCCATGCCAGAGGTGAGAGCAGTATTCCATGCACGAACGGACTTGTGCTTAATAAAGATTGAGCAACTGTCCTGAGCTGAAATACTGTCTCACCTTGGCCAGAATATTAAGCATTTTTAAAGCAACTTGGGCTTTCGATTCGATATACGAAACAACGTTGATAGTAGGTGTTAAGGTTATACCAAGGAGCTAGAGGTGGTCAGTTATCGGCACGGACACACACTGAAAAGACGGAGATAGATGGAATGGACTCTGTTTAGCGGAGAATAGACACGCCTGGGTCTTAGCCTCATTAAACTTGACCAGATTGGCATCGTTCCAATCGGAGACTGCCTGTAAGGACAGGTTAATACGATAGAACATCGCCTTCTGCTTAGCTCGAATTCTACCTCTAGACCTAAGAGCTCTGGAACAGCGCGACCTCTATGAGGTGAAAAGAGGCAGGCCTGTGGAGGAATGGCCTGATGCGGAACTTGAATTGAGAGTCTATCCACACGATCACCCGCACCCCTCCAGGCGTCGTGACTTGGCATTCGACTCTATTACATCGGCCAAAGATCTCGAGGCACTTGGAGAGCTAACATCAGCATACACAGATGGCTCCAAAATAGATGGAAAAGTAGGGATGGCGGTTACTTTATGGAGAAGAGGATCTGAGCTTAAATACTCGACGCATAGGCTCGCGGACTTCTGCAGCGTCTACCAGGCCGAGTTAGCTGCTATACTCAGGGCCACGGAGATGCTGGAGAAGTTCGATGAAGCTTGCATCCTCAGTGACTCTCGATCCGCTCTCGAATGTATATGTCAACCTGACCCGGAAAACCCAATCGCGGCAGAAATCCGGAACAGATTAGACGACAGGGCCGCCAAAAGCGGAAACGTTAAGCTGTTCTGGGTTAAAGCCCACGTGGGTATACCAGGAAATGAACAGGCCGACCATCTGGCCAAGAGAGCGGCTCTTAAGGATAAGAGAGCACCTGTCTACGACAAGTACCCCATCTCCTGTGCCAAGGGAATCATTAGGGAAAGAAGCGTAGCACTGTGGCAAGAACGATATTCGGGGACGGAGGGTGCTTCTGTCACAAAAACTTTTTTCTCTAATGTTTCCAAGGCTTATAGCATCTTGGGCGACTTCACCAAGGATAATCTGAGCTCTCTTGTATTCACTGGACACGGGGGGCTCAAGCAATACCTACACAGGTTCAAGCTAGCAAGTGACCCCTTCTGTGTCTGTGGTATGGGAGAGCAAGAGACAGTTTTTCACATTATATTGGAATGCCCTAGATTTGCCAGGCAGCGTTACGATGTAGAGTGTCAGATGGGATGCTCCCTGGGAAACCTAAGGCAAATAATGGAAAGCAAAACCATTAACTTGATTTTCCTCAGCTATGCGCGAAAAATCATGAAGGTTGTAGCGCAAGCCAACGGATCCACGATTGTGTAGCCGCACACGAGCGACAAACGTGTAAAGGTGTTCTTCGGGAAACATGCTCGCACAAATGTGCGAGTGCGAGAATGTTTCACGAAAACCACATTTGTAATGAATTATACAAATAAAGACGGAAAATATATATGTGTGTGTGCGAGTGTGTATGTATGTATATGTATGTACATATATGCGTGTGTGAATGCATGTATGTATATGCATGTAAGCGTTTGTTCATGTGTATGTATATATATAAAAAAAAAAAACTTTGTACGAAATACCATTGAACTAAAATAATTTTGTTTTTAAAGTTGCTGCGTTAGCAATGGCAGCAGTAAGTCTGTCTAAATATATATAAAAAAAAAAAAAAAAAAAACATCGCCTTCTGAGAGACCCCGCGATCTGTGCCGTACTGGCTCACGCGCTGGATGCGTGCCTCTCCACAACAGTGCTATCGTCTGCGTACCTATAGATACCGGGCTTCAGCAGGCCGTTATTATGTAGCAGGAATAGAGTTGCGGAGTAGAGAACTGATCCCTGAGGGACTTCTGGCATTTATAGCCATTTGGTCATCCGAGCAGCCATTGACGACTACCCTAATCGACCGGCCAATCAGAAAATCTGATATCCAGGCGCAGAGACCAGTGGGTATACTGTACGAAGGAGCTAGCCAATAAGACCATCAAGCCAAACTGTGTCAAAGGCCTTCGAGGTATCAAGGGAGACAACTAGTGCTTCACCGTCATTCTCGATGGCTGCACTCAAGACGTAGTTGGCATACGCTAGAACATCCCCAGTGGACCGATTTCGGCGAAACCTGTAAATTGGCGATCACTGAGTAAATCACTCGCTTCTAGGTGTGCCATTAGGCTCCTGTTCAGTACTCGTTCCATAGTCTTGCAGAGTATGTACGTGACTAAAGTTGTCTGTTGACTGACGGGGCTTTAGTGAAAAGTCGGCACGACTGTCTTTTTTGGGCACAGGCTGCACGTTAATAAGCTTCCATGATTTTGGTACTTTTCCAGTCGTCATCGACAGGCGAAAGAGGCGTGCCAAAACTGGAGCGAGTTTAGGCGCACAGGGTTTAAGTACTATTGTTGGAACCCCATCAGGGCCACTGGCTTTGTTCACATCCAGATTTCGCAGCGTTTTAAGATCCTCAGTCTGGCGGATGTGAATTTCCGGCATTTTCACCTCGCATCCAAGTAGACTGGGAGGTTTCGCGTTGGTGGGACCTAGACGTAAGTTTTCCGCGAAAAGAGTAGCGATCGGGTTCGCTTTCTCTACAGCGGTGTGAGCGAGAGTCCCATCCGGTTTCAGCAGTGGAGGAAGTGAGGGGCGGCAGAAATTCGATTCAACTGACTTTGTCAGGGACCAAAACGCTTTACTACCGGAGGGGTACAAAGCCAGTTTATTCCCAATACGGCTCACATGGTCGAATCGAGCATTCAGTAAAGCCTTTTTGCAGGATTTTGCGGCCCGGTTAAAGGCTTTCCTCCTCTCCGATACGTCCTTGGCCTTGCGGTGTCAAGCATCTGCCCAAGCCAGATATGCCTCACGCTTTAACGCCTCAGTGCGTCTAGAATCGGTTTGAACCAGGGTTGAGCTTTGCTGGACATGGCTACGTCAGAGAAAGGGATAAAGTACTCTATTACTTGTCACAGCACATCAGTCACAGCATCTGCGCAGGTCGAGGAGTCTTCAGAAGAAAAGCAGACAGGTTGCCAAGGATAAGACACAAAGAAGGAACGCATCTTGTCCAAATCTGCTGACTTGTATCGTTACACACGCCGAGAGCCCCTGAGACTGGGATCGGGCGGCGAGTAAACAGATACAGATTTTACCAGATAATGATCGGAGCTGCCAAGCGGCGAGGAAATCGCCACCGAGTAGCGGTTCGGATCCATAGTCAGCAGAAGGCCCAAGCAATTGGCCGTATGGCTCTAACCTCAGGAACCCGCGTCGCTTCTTGAACCAGCTGGGGGAGGTTTATCGCTACAGCGAGTTTACGCATCTCTCTCCCAGCGAGGTCAGTGCACTGGTATGGGTATAGCCACTCCTGATAGTAAGCATTGAAATCCCCCAGTAGCACTAGCTGAGCGGAAGGGTATTTGTGTTGAGCAGCATCCGCCGCCTTAAGTGAAGCTCTACACTGTACTATGTAAGCCTGATCGTCTACTGGTCTCCACTAGGCGCACGGTAGACACAGGCATAGAGAAGCTTCTCTAGATCTGTGTCCACCAGTGTCCACAGTACGGAGAAACGGGGGTCTTCGAAATATCGGAAACGTCGACAGCAGATGTCGTCACGGACGTACGCGCACACACCTGACCGAGCTTTAAAATTATGCTCCTGGGTGTAGCCGGGATAACTTAAGTACACCAAATCAGACGAAAATCCTATTTGTGTCTTCCTGATGAACAAGATACCAGGTTTATGACTTTCCAGGTGGATATTTACTGCAGTGAGATTAGAGTGTAAATCTCTGATGTTAGTGAGGTCCAATTTCATTGAGAGGGAGTGCTGTCGCTGTATAACGTTAATCTTGTAACTTGTCTTTTTCATTTTTCGCTATTGAGAGTGAGTGAAGTAGGTATGAAGACGGCAGTGAATCGAGGCGCTATACTTCCAGACCCGAGACACACACTTGGAAGTTATATTGTTGTGGACTAGTCTAAAGAGACGCCCGAGCCCCCCAAGAATGTCCATAGGGCCCTCTCGTACGGTCGCCGACCGGCACTAAGGCGCATTTTGGGATTTTTCGGTAGTTGGCGGGGCAGCCTTTCACGTGTGGCTAGCACTATACTTGGGCCCCCTACTGACTAGCGGTCGGCCAGCAGTGCGCCGTGCCTTGGATCCCGCTACCCTCCATGACTAGTCTCCAGATGCATCAACGTCAGTGTGTATCAGATTAGGTCTTGTCAGCTTTTTGAGTGGTGTAGCAAAAAATATAAAGTAGCTTTGGACATCTAATAGGTAGTAGTTAAAAAAATTCTTTCGGCCTGCTTCAATTTATTGTGGTTTATGTAAAATTACTCCGTCAGGTACCTTTTATTTATAAAGGTTTTGTCTTCTACGTCTTCACGCGTAGCATAAATTATTGGAGACTAACAGAAGTCTATGTACAAGTAATATTCGAGCAATGCACACATAGACACCTCTCATGAACGCGAAATCTCGTAATTATTCGGGATAGTTTGTTCCGAACCATTCCGAGATATCGCGTCCGTGAGAGCTATCTATTTACGTGTACGTTGCTCGAATATTAAGTACTTGTATGTACATTGACCATTGAAATACTTACTACGAGAGAAGAACTGTAACTACATAGAAAAAACATAAGTTTTTTCGTGGTTTTTTTGTTGAAGTTTTTTAGTAAATTTATTAAAAATATATTTAACGTGGTCTGTAACAGCTTAAAGAAGACCTAAAATAAAAAAGGTGCATCTGTGCAAGCAGAAAAGCTGATCTTGTAGAAAGTTACTTTTTCTATTACTATGTCAAAATATTTACTTTCGATAGTAAAATGCATTTCAAACGATTTATTTTAATTCTTAATGTGTATCAGTAACACTTTTAGCCATCCCGTTCATAAAAACTAACGTAATTTTTGTATCTGTCAGACATGACTTAATTAATCTTATGCCTCCCAAAAAGTAAAGTAAAAGATGTCTACTACAATAGTAAACCAATGTGTTTTTTACAGGCTTACTGGAACTACAATCTATGTAATCGAAATCCACAAAATGTTTGTGATATGACATCTAATTGTCAGAAGCTTTTTCTTTTTATTGCTCGTCCTCATAATCTCCTTATTTTTGGGTCTTTTGGAAATAGGTGCTTTCCATTCTCTCACTTCCAGGAACTACACAGCGCGGCATTTTTATAATTTATGTAAAACAAGTAATATCAAATGTTTTTCTATGTAATTGACAGATGGTTTGGGTCAAGTGATTACAGCTCCCCTAGTGCCCAAATTATGCAGATTTCTTGTACATCATGGAAAACTACAAAATTTTTAATTAAAATCGGTAAATACTTATGTAAATAAAACATCATATTTTGACGTTTTATATACATTGACAGAGTGCAACAGTAATGGCAAATCGGCTGCAACCTGTTTAAGGTGACGTTATTTTCATAAATGATTTGTAATTAGAGCACTGACAAAATTTCTGTAGCTTTGTCTATTATGAAAATCCCAACTTGTTAAACAGTGATAAAGCTATTTTTATATGTTCAGTGTTGGAATACATGCTATTTTATTTATAATTTTGATTGCTTATCGAAATTAATGCTAAGTTCTTTTCTTATTAAAGACATAGATAGACGCAGTTGCGGCCCCAGCATAAAGAACAAAATTGTTACCTATTTTGCTGAAATTTTAAAATCCTATCTGGCAACTCTAACGTAACATGACAGAATGGAGGGCGCTACAGTGCATCAACACCATGGCGAAAACGACGTCAATCATGTGTGGATAATTTTTCTGTTTTCAATATGAAACTCTTGTTTCTTGTTTGTTTATAAGTGAAAAGACTCCATATGAAGTTTTAGAAAGTGTTGTTAATTTATATAGTGTTAATTTTATTTGTTAAAAGTTGAAGGTTTCACTAGAAAAGTTATAACGAACTCAAAAATCAGTTTAGAATTCAGGTGTCAACGAGGTAAGAAAGCGAAGCTTATTACTGAATGATTGCTTTAATTTTAATAATAGATGACATTTACTTATTTTACCACTAATTACCTGCTAATTGTCCAGTGTTTATGTATATACTCGCGTTTTTACAACTATTTTTGACGGGTAATCGCTATAAATAATGTGTAAGGTTATGTCGAGACTACTGAATAGCTCTATTTTATCTGAACCATTAAGTTAATTATTTTAAAAAAATACTTTTTTCATTCACTCTAGTTAAAGTTGTTTAAGAAATCAGGAATTTGAATTCAAGTAAAGTCTGCTTATATCGCGTAAGTGATAATTTTCAGTGTCAAATAATTAGGACAATTAATAATAAACAATCGGCGAAAGAGCGCTTTTTGTTGTAAGCTTTTTTCGTAAACTTTTTACTGAAGGTCAACTAACGGAAAATATTTTCATCTGAGTGATTGTTTACCTGAGTGTAATAAGCTTAATAAAAATATAACATTTTTTCTAGCTATCTAGCAAGATTTATCTGCCAATTTAAAATATATTTGTATTTGTTTCTTTTTTCTATTTTAATTTTGTCCTGGTTTCAATCTCACTTATTGTTATAGAAAAGATAGGTATTTTCTGTAGGGTCTTGAAATACCATTTATATTTATGCAACTATTTTTTGTAATACATATTTTAAAATTTAAAACAGTAGTCTTATCTCGCAGGTTAAAATATTTACTTAAAATGAAATAAACTGACTTATCAAATAATATTCTTTTTTATTCAGTAAAGTAAATGTTGCCATTCGATACTTTCTGTCAGTTTTCTAGAATATTTTTGTACACTAAGTGTTTATTTTTCACAGTAAAATTATTTTTAACTTAAGTATTCTTTTCAAACATGTACTTACAAGGGTTGCCATTTGAAATTCGCATCCTGATTAGAGTATTGAGAGGGGTAGGGGGGAAGGGGGAGGTTTACTAACCCCCCCTATATGAGCCCTCCCCCCCCTGCTGAAAACCATGATTACTGAGATATACACAATCAAACTTAAAATTATGTTACCTTTGGACTGTCATTTTCTATCAGGGATTACATTAGAAATGGGCTGCACAAATTACGGTTGTGGGGGAGGTCAGTGTCCCCCAGTAATATCTTCCTCCTGGAAACGTTTATAAAAAAAGTATAACCCAAAAACTAACCAAATGTCAAAATGTATGCGAAGCAAAATTCAAGTAAATTATATCAATATAAGGTGGTACTGTGTTTTCAAGTAAATTATAACAATGTTACTTTATTTTAATGCCCAATAGACAGAGTTGGGTAAAATTATAGGCTATATGTTATTATTTTTGGGATACATATAGTCATATTTTCAGCAATAAAAAGTAATCTTTAATGATATTTCATAATATTTGAATCAATGGCTGTGACATCACTAAATGTTGATCAAAAAATATTGGAAGGCAATGGGCGACTAGATCAAAGAGAGGATCGGTCCGTCAACTTACGAGCGGCCGATGAGTCGACGTGGTGTTATGTATTCAAAGTATTCTCTAAATTTTGGGGATTCTTTTTATTATTTATTGGTATTAAGTAATAAATGAGAAAAAAATACTATGTAGGTTTATAGGAAAAATATACGAGGGTCAAACTGAAACTTTTTAGAACCGGTCACTTATGAAAAATATAATTTAAAAAAAAATGTGTAAATGGTTGACCCTGCAGCCCTTCCCTGAAACTTCTCACTAAATTGAGGTATTATACAGGTTGTGATAGCCGACCGACTGGCTATACATGTCACTATTATCCAAAAAACCCAAGCTGCACAATCAGTGTCCCAAAATGGTCCTCTAAAAATGAGGGCACTATTTAAAATTGTGTGCTCATTTCAAATAGAATCGCATGTGCATCTTGGGTTTTTTATATCAATGCTATTTTAACTATTAGGTGGTTGAGTTCTGCAACGTCTCGCTTGGGTATATGGTATCGTCTTACCTATTCTATACGCAAAAGCATCAATTGCTTGTCATTGTTTGACCTCCCCGTTGGTCGAGTGGTTAGCGACCCTGACTACGCAACCAATGAGGCTCGGGTCCGATTCCCGACAGGGGCAGGCATTTATGTGATGAGCATAGATGTTTGTACTTCTGGATTCGGGTGTTTATTAAAATGCCACCCACCATTGACATCTTTGGTGTCTATAGTCTTGGCGATGTTCTCTTTCTATCAGGAGACCTATCTGCTTGTTTGCTATCATATGATATAAGAACATTTTTATTCCATAACCATGCTCCATTTTATTTCTGGAGACCTGACTTTTGCTTCTATTTTATTCTGAATGATGATGTTACTTTCCGTTAGGGCTACCATGTCTCACACACACACACACATACACACACACACACACATACACACACACACACACACACACACACACACACACACATATATCAGTGTTGCCAGTGACAAATAATCAAATATAACATGAGACAGTTCAAAAAGTAACATTTCCTTATTTTATGTGGAAAATGACACTAATACTATAACATTACACTTTATTACACAAAAACTAAAAAGTTTACTGTCCCAGTAGTTAAGCTTCAAAAGAATCGTAAGAATTTTTAATCAAATGATTGCCTGGTATTCCATATATTATCTATCTAAAGATAACAACTAATCAGTTTATAAAAAAAAACTCATCTTCGATCTCATCAATGTTATTTGCTGTAAAATATTTAAGTATTTTTAGTCCTAAAAGTCTTAAAAGTAATGTAAACATTTTGAGTCGTGTAACATAAAAGTAACATGAGAGGGTCAAAAGTAATGCAAAATGTTACGAAAGTAACATTCTGGCAACGGTTGATATATGTATATATATATATATATATATATATATATATATATATATATATATATATATATATATATATATATATATATATATATATATATATATATATATATATATTAACTATACTATATATATATACTAGCGGCCCGCCCCGGCTTCGCACGGGAAGAAAATGATTAATATCGATCCAGTAGTTTTGATTTATTCGTTACTGCCCGTGGCCCGCACGCGTTAAATTTGGAGTAAAACAATTCCCCTTTCCCTATACCATGAAGATTTCCTGCTATCTTTGAAATATCTAAATTCATATTTTTAGTTACATATACATTTTTAGTTTTTACATTTATTATGTTTCATTATACTTCAATATACTCCATTATAATTCTACATGGTTCATAATGACATAAATATACACAACGCATGTGTCAATACAAATTTGGGTTATAAAACAATAGAATATCATCATAGTAAATAAAACCTCTATTTGACAGTTCAAAAATAGGAGTGCTCCGATCGTCACCAAACTTTACAGGATTACTCGCCAGGTCAATCTGGAGATTCCCTGAAAGTTTCATTGAAATCGGTCCAGCCGTTTCGGAGCCTAAACGGAACATACACACACACTTTCTCTTTTATAGATATAGATAGATATATATATATATATATATATATATATATTAACTATATATATATATATATATATATATATATATATATATATATATATATATATATATATATATATATATATATATATATATTAACACACGATTTAACCAATTTGTGTTATATACTTCAATGTTATAGCACGTGGAAGCTTACGAGTTGCCACACAGAGCTGTATTGTTTCCGATTTAACTGAAAATGTAAGAGAAGACCACGCACAGCACGGAGCACGGCCAGATTTTGGTCATTATTTTAATGACCAAAATCCGGCCGCCTTTATCTATTACTTATATTGAAATGATAAACATTTTAAATCATGGCCGACACTAGGGAATTTAAACAACCTAATGTCGGCCCCCTTTATATATTCCATATATACACAGATTGCTTAAAAATTGATTATAAAATAATGTCTTTATTTATATTCTTGTCTAATATATTCATTCAATGCAACAAATTAACCGCCACGTTCGTCCAGTGGTTAACAAAAACCTAATTACAAATCAATGGGGCTGTATTCGATTCCCGGCAGGGATTGTGTGACGAGCGCAGATGTTTGTATTTCTGGGCTATATTATGAATAAAAATACATCATTTTTTTTATTGTTGTAATTTTTCGCTTTTATTTAAAACTATCTGTTACTGGCGACTTTGTTCGTATGAGTCAAAACCATAACTTCCTTTTGTTCAGTCGAGTAAAAACATAGCCTATGTCACTTCGAAATAATGTAGTTTTTTAAAAGTAAAAGGTTTTTTGAAATCGGTTTAGTAGGTTTTGAGTTTAATTGTAACAAACAAACAAAGAAAAAATCAAATATTTCCTCTTTATTTTATTTGTAAAGATATAAACTGGTGGAAGATTTTTGTCTTTAAATTGATAAAAAATTAAGAACATAATATTTAGAACATAATATTATGTTTATTAAAACAATTCAAATATTTGACTTAAATATAATTGAAATTGTTTTCAATTTAAAACATCCTCTACTTGCGGCCGACATTAGGAAAAAGGGAGGCCGAAAATAAGGAAACTTAAAACGCTTTTATATTTGTAAAATTTAAATATTAAATAATACGAAAAAGCAAATTAATATGTTTTAATGGTAACGGTTTTAGCCTGGTAAGGTCCGTCCGAAAAACGTAGTTGTGTCTTTCGTTAGGGGGCTGCCATTTGGCTACTTTACCCTTTTTTCGTCATTGATAAATCCCAAACAAGTTACAGTTTTATAAGAAGAAAAGCTGATAAGATTTTTAGGGTTAGTAGCATTAGCCCCCAGTTGCGGTTTCACCCGAAAAATATATATTATATGTAACTAGTTGTGATTTTACCTGATAAAAAAATATTAAATCTAAAGAATGTATGGACGGATCCAAAACTCTTATGAAAAATATTTTAATTACTAGCAGTTATTTGCGACTTCGTTCCAGTGACAAAAATCATTACTTCTCTTTGATGATTTCCAGATCTACACACAAGCATTGCTTGAGGATCTTCCAGTGGCTATTGCAAAAATCAATACTGACCTCGAAAATATAGCTGATTGGTTGCATCACTTTGGTTTGAGTCTTAATGCAGTAAAATCTCAATTCATAATTATTGGTAGTCCATATATGATCCTCTCGGGTGGACTTTAGTACTCTTCCCAAAATTTTATTAAATGGTAATGTTGTATTTTTATCATCTCAGGTTAAGAATTTGGGAATACTCTTAGATAATTGCTTATCATGGTCATCTCACATGCTCTCAAAAGCTCCCTAGAGCTTAGTAAAAAAATATATGTCACCTCTTGTAACTTGAATCGTCTTCGTAACTTTTTACCTATTTCCACAAAGGTGTCACTGTCAGTCTTAATTTTACCAATACTTGATTATGCAGACACAAGCTTCATTAATTTGACCGAGGATCTACTGTCTAAACTTGAGCGTCTCCAAAATTTTGCTATAAGGTTTGTATTCGGACTCCGCAAATAAGACCATGTTTCCTCTTTTCGCGCTAAGCTCAAGTGGCTACCTATTTGCCTCCGCAGAAAAGCACACATTCTTAATCTGTTGTACAATATACTTTTTGACCCGATTGCCCCATCATATCTTAAAGAAAAATTTACTTTTTTAAATAGTCAAGACATCACTGAACGATCATCTAAAACACTTATATTGAAATTCCCTTCATACTATTCTACATTTTATAAATTTTCTTTCACCGTCCAGACTATCAAACTTTGGAGCTCGTTGCCAGTTAACATCAAGAAGGCAAACAGCAAACCCATTTTCAAAAAAATGGTCCACGAATTTTATTTAAAATCTTGTAGTTCATAAGAAGTTTTATATTCACTGTAATAATTTTAAGTAATTTTAACTTTGTGTTTTGTCTATTTTATAGTTGTATCATATCCTTGTTGCATTTTATTGTCTGTGTTTAAATTTGAGTGGTTGTCTGGAAGAGATCGCCTGTTAGCGATAAGACTGCTGTTGTATTGGCTAACTGAATTGGTATACTATGTCATGTAATGTTTCTTTATGTGGTACAATAAAGAGTATTATTATTATTATCTTCTATTTTTTTAATGTTTATAAAATTGTATTTTAATGGTAGATCATATCTAGATATGAATTTAAACTACCACGCCAAAGTTCAAATCCAAAAGTGCGATACTTTTTCAGTAAAAGGTACCACAAAAGTGCATAGAAAGTCGCCTAGTACAAAAATACTGTTTCGCCAATTTTTTAAAAGTTTTGTTCAATATATATGTATATATATATATATATATATATATATACTAGCTGTGCCCGCGACTTCGTTCGCGTGGAAAAAATTCTAAAATAAAAACCCGCATAGTTCCCGTTCCCGTGGGATTTCCGGGATAAGAACTATCCTATGTCCTTTCTTGGGTCTCAAACTATATTTGTACCAAATTTTATCTAAATCGGTTCAGTGGTTTGGCCGTGAAAGCGTAACAGACAGACAGACAGAGTTACTTTCGCATTTATAATATTAGTATGGATATATATATATATATATTATATATATATATATATATATATATATATATATATATATATATATATATATATATATATATATATATATATATATATATATATATATATATATATATATATATATATATATATATATATATATATATATATATATATATATATATATATATATAATTGTACTTATATATTTATCTTGATAACTATCACTTCGAAGCCTAGTTAAATTAAAACTACCTATTCGTATTTAAAACTTAATAATAATAATTATTGTATTACAAGTTACAACATAAAGTTACTAGAACGAAAATGAGACTATAAAATTAAAAGCAAAGGACAGATGTGTGATCGATCCGTTCTCTTTATATCTAGTTTTTTTTAAAAAAGAAGTTTGCAACAATCAATTCCCTTTGTGCGCGACATCAATGGGAGCGGTTGCTGTGTACCTATCCTTTGAACTCGCCGCCCTCTGAAGATGCGACATTGCGCTAATACCGCCGACGCGACGAACAAAGACCCAAGCGCCCCGGATTTTTGTCTGTAAAATGTTACTATTTGATTGGTTTTAAATTAAGTTTATTGATTAAATTATTTTGCACTAATATTATAAAGGAGAAAGATTTAATTATACGTTTTAAAATTGTTTTTAATTTAAAAACTCAAAAATCTATTAAAACAATCATTTACTTATAGATGCTACATTATTCATTACTAACTGTCCCGCGCAGCTTTGCCCGCGAATAAGTGCAGAAATCAGAAATCAGAAATCAGAAGTACTTTATTCAATAAAACTTTTTACAAGTTATTTTGACGCGTCAACATTTTTTTAAACTACTACCGGATCGGAAACGCGGCCACACATGTGTCATCAAAATAAATCTTCTTTAATATCATAAGATAGCAAACAAGCAGATAGGTCTCCTAATTTAGAGTCAACTATCACATGTTAATAGTGCGTTGCTATCTTGTGCCGAGTTCTGATGCCACGTGCATAATTTTATCGGCTATCTTACACTGATGCTATTGCGGTTGGAATAGGTAAGGCGGTGGTACCAGACCAGAGCGAGACAATGTAGAACTCTTATCACCTAGTAACCACGATGGTAGTGACTCGCACTTCAAATCGATCGCCTTTTATGACCTGCCGGGCAAAACGGCAGTTAGTCTATTCTTCAAAGGAGCCCGGGACTAATACGGGGGATACTTATACAAACTTTCATCTCCTATTGTGAGTTGACTTAAATAAAAAATCTATGTTTGACTCCGTATCTTAAACTATCCTTATACCAAATTTTATCAAAATCTGTTCAGCGTTTTAGCCGTGAAAGCGTAACAAACAGACAGATGGACAAACTGTCAGACAGACTTTCGCATTCATAATATGAGTATGGGGTAATATTAGTTTGAATATGGACATTCTGGAGTAGGTATTAGGAGAGTATTATTTATTAGATGTATTACTTTTTACCCAACCTACCATTTAGAAGTAATGTTATACGTCATGCGAACAATATCGCGGGTAGGTTTATGATAAATAATCATAACTTCTCGATGGTGTGTTTGTTAATAGTAATGACTTTTAACCGAGAAGCATGGGTTTAATCCAAACTAAATGTGACTAAGAGAAAATAATTGTTTTGTTTGTAATTGATAAAGTTGACTCTGACTATCTTGTGGTAGGTATAAAGGGTTTAGTCTATTCGGCTCAGATTATGAGGCCCTGGGTTCGGTTCCTATTAAATCGATATTAAATGTTGGCGTTACAATCATTAGTACACGACTAATTAGATTATGGTCTTAGTGAAAACTTACAAATAGACTACGTAGAATATTATTTTTAAATCTCTATCTTCGCGGGGTGACAATATACTGTCTAAAAGACGGTTTATATGACGGCTGATATTGTTTTTCATTTAAAGCTTTAAATTTAAATTCGTCTAGTTTGGGTTAGATTAGGCGGTATTAGTATCACTCCCTCTCACTTATGTTTTACGTAATGTGATCATATCTTTTGTTTATAACGGGACTGTCCCGGTTTCAAATAAGGTGTCCCCCAAGTACATATATTTCAGGGACGCGAAAGTGTACCCTTTACCGAAAAATATAGTCACGGGACTAAAAGTTATAAATTTTATATCAATTTGTCGACAATTTCATGTAACTTAACGAATATTCGCTCTGATTTAAGTATAAGATAAAAATCTTACTAAAATGCTTAATTTTTAATAGGAAAACCAGACATTTCAATATGTTCAATACTTTTGGCAGATCTAACTTAAAATTGGTATGTATTTAATTTCTTTCCTCCTTATAAAAATAGGTACCCACACTACAGTCATATTATTTATTACTTGTGTAGTTCACATCATAATCAGTTTACTTTTATCATAACCCCAGTGCTTAATGCATTTTTTTTGCGATTGCTTTGCACTCCCTTGCATCCTTGCAACATTGTCATGTTTTATGTCCTAAAGAGACGGCTGCATCATAAAATAAGAAAATCCAATTGCTTATTACTACCCTACGATTTCAAACATTTTAGCATTAGAAAACGTGTTAAATATCCGATTTTTGCATTGAACTTTTTTTATTTTTGTACGAATTTGTTTTATTTTTTTACGATTGATATATAAATTTTAGTTTATTCTTAATTATTTTTGTACGAATGTTTTATTTTTATTTTTTGTACTCATAATATATGTTTAGTGAGTGCTTTAGACGATAGACACAAGTGCAGCCTCAACATTACATGGAAAATCTTAACAAACAGTAGCCTTATTCACGTAAAATTTCAATCAAATAGCCGCGTTAAGGCTCTCACACCCGTAAACACGTTACACGATACAAGGTCGCATCGCGTCGCGCTTCGTGCTACGTCCTACGACACGGCTTAAAATATAAGAAAATAACCAAGAGCCTTTAACGATACAAGGTCGGATCGCGTCGTGCTCCGTGCTACGGCCTACGACACGGCTTAAAATGTAAGAAAATAACCAAGAACCTTTAACGATACAAGGTCGCATCGCATCGCGCTTCGTGCTACGGCCTACGACACGGCTTCAAATGTAAGAAAATAACCAAGAGCATTTAACGATACAAGGTCGCATCGCGTCGCGCTTCGTGCTACGGCCTACGACACGGCTTAAAATGTAAGAAATTAACCAAGAGCATTTAACGCCTCGATTCGATTAAGTTTTGTGTGGTTTTGTTACGTGATTAGGGACACAGGGAGGGAGATTCGCGGTTAAGATGATAATACGCGGTATAAATACAGTAACAAAAACTCTGATCGTTGAGTTAAAATCATCGTTTCTTAAAACTTAATAACTTTATGTTGTCGATTATATAATATGTGCCATTAATTTGTGAATATTGATATATATATATATATATATATATATTATATATATATATATATGTACATATATATATATATATATATATATATATATATATATATATATATATATATATATATATATATATATATATATATATATATATATATATATATATATATTTGCCCATCAAAAAAAATATTTTTTTAAATTATATTTTTAAATATTCGTTATGGCAACATAAAATGTAACATGCTATGAAGTTTTTAGTAAAAAGGGCGAAACGAATACGCTGGCGCTGCCGCTGTTGACGCGATGCGGTGTTCTCCACTTTTTTGCAAAATTTTAGGGAAATTGAAGAATAAATACGAAAATTTTAAAATAACTACCATAATATTTTTATTTTTGTAAATAATATGTAATTATTTTTTACCCTAATGTCATCAACTATCTAATATGGCCCTTTCGAGTTGGACTGGGATTTTATTACGGTGTAAATTCAAAAGAAAAATTATATTTTACGCCATGCATTTTTGAAATCATAAAATGCAGCAAGTAACTGTTAGGACATTTCAATAATGAGACAAAAGGAGTCGGATTGCAAAGGGGACGATCTGAGAGCAGGATTCGTAGCTTTGTCGTCTAAGTGGGACTTACTGTCCTGCGGACTGACTTACGGCTTGAGTACTTTACAAACAAGTACGAACATTTTTTATACACAGGAGTAAAGCAAATTGCAATGAAGACGGAATATACTTTGTAATATCATTGTTATAGGTTTATACCATACCAATCCCCAATAGTCCTCGAATTGTCTCATAAGTAATCCGGGGGTTTTCTTCAATTAACCGCTTAACAGTAGCCACATTATTTTCGTTGACGGCAGTTGAAGGCCGCCCTTCACGAAATTCGTCGTGTAAAGAAACTCGACCTCTCTCAAATTCAGCAAACCATCGCCTCATGTTCGCAAACGTCGTGACTGCTAACTAGGTGGACTTCTACTGTTCGAAATATTAAACAGGTTTTGGTATCACCGCCACCACTTCATGTCGCAAGTCGCAATGGCGTTATTGCTATTTGCTGTCGTGTTCTGGTTCAGAGGGTTAGGTAGCCTGTTAAATTATACGGGTGGCATTTCGACTCTGACATTAACATATTAACATATTTCGATAGCAACCATTGCTATTAAGATAGTCCTGCAATTAAGATAGCAACCATTAACATATTTCGTGTCTATAGGCGATAATTATCTTTTTTCATCAGAGGAACCATTTGCTGTTATGAAATAAAAAAAACTATAAATCGGTTGGCCCTGCAGGACATCCCCGAAACTTCCCGCTAAATGGAAGTATTTTAAGCTAAAAGCAGTAAAGCAATACCTTAAGCATAGAGTTTGAGCTCAAATAGTTCAAAAATCAAAAGTTTGTAAAAATGTCACTATCTTAATTTTTGAAAAGCTGTTTATTTTAAAATGATTATCGATTTTGATCTTTCGAATGCCATTCAATGTAATTTTTAAAACCTAAAATGTTTTCTAGCTAATAATAGGTTGAAAAGCGACGAAGAAATGTCAAAAAAAATTTTTGTTCAAAAATTTTCGCCATTGATAAATCCCGAACGAATCAAGCGATTTTAATTCAATTCACAGAATATGACGCAGTTTTTTGAATTAGAAGATCAGCCCCCCAAGACAAGTGGCATCAACGCCAGGAGAATAGAAAACAAAATGTATGGATTTGACATAAGCTGTTGATACGAACGTAAACGAATTTGTAATTGGTAGCCAAGTGTCATTCGTGAAACGAAACGTTATATTGTATCGATCATTTTTGATCAATTTCATACAAAACCTTAGCCAAGTGGCACTTTTGACAAGCAAAATTGGTGATCCAATGATTAGCGAACGCTAGAACCCTGTAAATTACGCTAAAAATGGCGGATAATCACTATTATTTAATCAGCTGTTCTAAATCGTGGATAATATCTGTTAGAATTTTTGATAATTTTAAAGTAAAATGAACGCAAATTGCCATAATTTAAGAGTCCTAACCTAACTAGGGGGTTTTCAATACATTTTCTTTTTTTAAGTCGCAGACGCCTTTGTAATGAATTTCGGTTTTCATCCCCTAACTCCACGGGGAATTAACTCAGAGCAAAGTGACCTTGACAAAAGTTGGTGTCCCTTACCCCCTCCACATAATGGTGCAACAAAAAAGGGGTGTTATATAGGGTTGAAATTTTCCATCAAAATTTTTCTAAGTCCTGCGCACGCTCTGACCGCCAACCGAGCTCTCTGTTCATTCTAATATAACGCATTGGCGTCATTTCGACCAAATTGGTAGCCAAGTGGATTGTGGCTTGTTTAACGTTCATTCTATTGAGGTCTATCGAATATTGTCTGTGAATTGACGGCGATGTCAGTTTGAAGTGTTATTTTCACAACGTGAATCAATCTCGGATGAATAATATAGGTACATGGATAGAATATATAAATAATATAAAAAAATAAGAACAGAGTCGCTATATCTGATTCAAATTTGATTGTATGTACCGCGTGAGTGCGAATAAGATAAAATATACTATCTTTTCTTCTTAATTACTGTCATGCCGTAAGTTTCTATATAGCTAACATGTTAATTGAACTCTGTCAGTACTACGGACTACCAATTTTAAGAGTTATAAAATTAAATACTGTCACCAAGATTTATGTATTTATCTTCATTGCTATCAAATTTGATTGTTTTAACATATTTTAAGTAAATCCTTTTTACCTACCTTACAAGTGAACGTAGAATTGTGCAAAATGTTATCGATAGTCACATTTTAAAACTTATGTTTCAGATTTATGAAAGCTGATGATAAATTTATTATTAAAAATGAACAAAAATATGCAAAACTGAACATATAAAACTTCTTTTTTACGTATTTTTTGGCATACATATTTACAGAAATGTAAAATCGATCGAAATCTATTGCTACACTGAAAAATAAACTATCTTTCTTTGTTTCATTAAATTTACAAAATACAAGGGTTGTAACAAGAATATAGTGTTTATAACTTGAACTTATAGTGTCTGTAAAATATTTAAAGACGAAATATTATATTTATCAACATTAAGACATTGTCAGCATTTTGCAAACCTATCACTACTTACAATGTGTCTAGGCAGTTCGTTAGAAGCGAACAATTGGGTAAACGAGTCAATAGTATTATGGCTTCTGTTGTATCGATCATTTTTGATCAATACAATTCTC
Source organism: Apodemia mormo (assembly GCA_036924255.1). Taxonomy (NCBI): domain Eukaryota; kingdom Metazoa; phylum Arthropoda; class Insecta; order Lepidoptera; family Riodinidae; genus Apodemia; species Apodemia mormo. Next base: position 7,541,563 of record JAUPFN010000010.1, on the reverse strand, counting down.
GGCTTCTAAGTGGTAGGGTTCTGCATTGTCTCGCCCGGGTCTAATACCACTGACCCACCTATTTCTGCAGCAATAGCAACAGTGCTTGTTACTGTCGTGTTCCGGTTTGGAGGGTAAGGTAGCCGGTAAATGTATGTATGTGACATTAATACCCCCCTCCCCCCCGCTACAAGGATATCAAAGCACCATTAATAATGTGCCATCAAAAGCCTTCTTAATTTGCGTTAATTTTACTTTAAAATTATCAAAAATTCTCATAGATGTTATCCACGCTTTAGAACAGCTGATTGAATAATAGTGATCAACCGCCATTTTAAGCGTAATCTGCAGGGTTCTAGCGTTCGCTGATTATCGAATAATTCGCTACTATTTTGCTTGTCAAAAGTGCCACTTGGCTACGGTCTTGTACGAAAATTGACAAAAATGATCGATGCAATATAACGTTTCGTTTCACGAATGACACTTGGCTACCAATTACAAATTCGTTTACGCTCGTGTCAACAGCTTATGACAAATCCATAAATTTCTCTTTCTATTGTATTAACGTTGATGCCACATCTAGGGGGGCAAGTCTTTTTTGCTTTTAATGCACTTTTCATATAAATAAAACTTATAACCTCGGTGAAAATAATACTTCAAAGTGACGTTTACCGTCAATTCAGAGACAATATTCGATATAATTCGTAAAGTTCGTATGGAACGAACGTTGAACAAGCCATGATCCACTTGGCTACCAATTTGGCCTAAATATCGCCAAAGCGTAATATTTGAATAGTTACTGAGCGTTTGCCACTTGTCTAGGGGGGCTGATTAGATTTCGAAATCAATCGGTGTATTAGTCTGAAAGTTATTTTACAAATATAAAGTGAGTTTGTTGTTAACAACAAAATATTAATATTTCAAAGCTCTAACTTTGAAAAACTTGATTCAATTTTGATTTTTGAAACAGTATTTGACGTAGTTTTGTACGTAGTAAAAGTATAAGGTCAAAAATTATTTGCTAAAAAATCTTGAGTTATGTCGAAAAAACACACCTTCCAAATTTTTCGTCAAAGATAACTCCCGAACGGATGAACCGATCTTCTGCAGATTTTTGAGAAAAGTAGCTGATTAGATTTTGTACTCGGTCTATACATTAACCTAGGAGTTGTTTAAAAAATACTGTTTCCCCAATTTTTTTTAAGTTTTTTCAAAAATTCTCAAAATTTTCTGGACTAAATTGGTTCCTTTTTTTCAGAAAATCTAAATAAAACGGAATCCAATCAAATGCGATCAACCCATTCAAATTATAAGATATTTACTCTCAGACACACACGCACACGCAGGCACACACACACACACACACACGCACATCTTACACACACAAACACACACACACACAAACACACACACAAACACACACACACACACACACACACACACATCATATATCACAGAATACTGGTGACTAAGTACTAACAGAAGTTAATGTGCATACAAATAATATTAGAGTAACGCACACTTGGACACCTCTTACGGACGCGATATCTCGGAATAATTCGGGACAGTTTATTCCGCTCCAGTATTTTGTGCTAGTATGTAGTCGAGTCTTTTTCCGGGCCAAATCTGATTAGATTTTAATTATTTGATGTAAAATTATTATCTTGATAACAATTTGATTTCGAAATCACGAATTTATATTTCAGGAAAGGTCAAATGTTACATCAGTGCAAATGAAATGAAGCCATAAAGATTTCACGAGGCCCGGAATCCGCACACATTTTTCCCAATCTTTGTAAAAGTTTGACGAAGTCGATATGCGGGCTCTCACGTAATTCATCAAGTTTCACCAACTCTTTCATCACGGTAAACACAAAGTTTCTTTAGCGTTTCACAAAAATGTTTTAATACCGTTCGGCGTTTTACATGCGGGCTTTCGATATGTTATCGTTTTTAATTTAATAGAGTATTTCGCTAATATTTGTGATAGAGTTCCCAATGTTTCACCCAGGTTTGGTAAAACCGCTTATCCCTGTCGTAGTAGCATCAGTGCTTATCAACAAGCCCCAAAGGAAGCAATTTATCTTGTGTTATGGATGTTGGTCAACAATATTAATATATAGAAATACATATGTAAATTCTGAAACATAATAAACACCGAAACCAAGAAATAATAACATCTAATCACACAAATGTTTGTCTCCGTCGGGAATAGCACCCGAGTCCCCATCGATCGTGATTAGTTCGTTAACCACTCGACAACATTATATTAATAATTTATTAACCAGCGGTTTCCGGCGGTATAGCCCGCGTAAATCTGGATCCCCCCAAAATAATAGAATAAAATGTAGCCTATGTTATGAATAATGCTTCTCCTAACTACCAGAGATTACTTCCTACAAACAAACTCACAAACTTGCAAACTTTACCTCTTTATAAGTATAGATTAATATGCATTTTCAATTTCTTATTATGTAGTCCTGTCTTTAACAGTTCTGACGTTCTAGTCTACGTGATAAGCGTAAGTTTCGCAGCAAATTATTCATAAATTATATTTTAACCCTGAAGATGTTTATTAGAAAAGGCTTGTAACATTGATGGTAATTGAATTATTAGTTTCCTTGGAGCTCGCGTCGTATTCCGGGATTGCAAATTGGCTTCACAATTAATGACCACCTGAACCGCTGCTAATCGACCGATAGAATTAAATGAACGGACAGCACTAATTGGCTGGTAAGACAAAGGGCAAACACTCGCCTTTGAGACCAATGTCTAGTGTCACTTGAGGCGTAGACCGGTGTATCGACTGAGGATCTCGATATTGTATCGAGTTTGAATCTAATTCTCGTTTGTTGTTGATTTGCGATTGACGACCGTAGCTCCTAAGGGGCTCCTAGAAGTGGGGAACATTCTGAATGCGTTTATCTGGAACACTTGGCTTTGTTTGATGGAATTAGAATTTCTTATATCCCTCTAAAGAAAGTTTCATGTTTCAGCCCAATTTTGGAAAGTCCACCTTCCACCAAACTTCCACCAAACTTGAACCGTTCCGGAAAAATTGAACCTTTCGGCTTAGTACTAACTACATTTTGAGAGAATTTAAAATACTTCAAAAAATGTTGAAGATTTTTTTTAAATATCTTCCGGAATAATGTACTGGTTGATTCCAAATTTTAATTAGGTTTTTCATTAAAAAACTGCGTCAAACGCCGCAAATGGTAAAAATCAATTTCCCTCGTGTTTGTCCGGGCAGCGGGCTCCTGTGAAGAATAGACCAACTGCCGTTCTGCCAGACAGGTCGTAGAAGGCGACTGATAGGCAATGCATGTCACTGCCATCGTGACTGCTTGGTACTAGAGTTACGAAACGACTCACCCAGGTATTTGGTGTCATCACCTTACCTATTCCTGCAATCTGCCGCAATAGCGTCAATGTTTGTCATTTTCGTGTTCCGGTTTGGAAGGTAATGTAGCCGATAGACTGTTGTATGTGCCATTGCCATTCCGCCACACGCTGTAGCTTCTCTTTCCATCAGGAGAGCCATCTGCTTGTTTGCTATCTTATGCTATAAAAAAATGTGTAAACGGTTGACCCAGAAACTTCCCGCTAAGTTAAGGTATTTTAGGCTCAAAGAATAAAAACTATAAGGCATAAGCATAGATTTTTTTCAGTGCAAACATCAAGTTACTTAAAAAAGACAGTATATTGATTTTTGAAAAACTGTGTATTTTGGAAACGGTGATCGATTTTGATCTTTTGAATGGTATTCAACTCAATTTTTGAGATCTAAAATATTGCTTAAGCTAAATTATCGATAGGTTGAAAAATTTCGAAGCAATGTAAAAAAAGATTTTTCAAATATTTTCATCATTGATAAATCACAAACAAATTGTCCGATTTTGATCCAATTAATGGTATTTGACGCAGTTTTTAAAAGCGAAAAGTTGATAAGATTTTAAAGTGAATCGGTGTATTAACCTGAAATTTATTAAAAAAATATTAAGAAGTTTGCTAAAACAACGCAATTTTAATGAAAAGCTGTAAACTTTTGAAAATTAAATTCGATTTTTATTTTCGAAATGGCGTTCGACGTAGTTTTTTTAGTACTAAAATATCGTATAATATCAAAAAAATGATTGGTTGAAAAATTTCAAAGTCATGTCGAAAAAATAACTGTATTCAAAATTTTTCATTTTTTGGAAAATAAATATTGTTCGACATCAGACATTTTTTTTGTAACCAAGACATCATTTTTATGGTTCGGTCACACGGCGCGCATTCGCAAAAATTTGAACGTATGTACCTATGTATGTTACAATTCCCGTTAAAAAATCTGGACAGAAATGTATGCCATTTCTTTTACACGTGGGACATGCATCATCCTCAAATTTTGCTTATACTTTTTTATCCAGGAAAAATAATATTTTCGTGACCAAAATACCTTAATCACGGAGGGGCTTAAAGCGCGGACGCTAGTTAGATATGAAATGAGAAGCTTTCTTTGAATACAATTCTTGTTTACTTTGTTGCATTCGTTAGAACGTGATATAACACGAAATGCTCATGGAAATGCTCTAGTATGTACTCACCTTAAGAAAAAAGTTACCGATGTCGTGTCTGCGACGGCGGGCACGTCGGCACTCGAAAGTATCGTTAGGTGGTGCCGAGAGAGCGAGATAACGAGCCACTCCATCCACCGACACCTCTAACTGCACTCATTTTTACACCCGATACGCTCGAACGGAATCTATGTATTTAATTATTTATCGTAGATATAATTTTTTTTTAAATTATAGAACGGCAAATAAGCAGATGGCTCTGCTGAAGGGAAGAGACGACCATCGTTCTCTGTTGTGGTAAAAAAGCGATGGAAATTTACCAATAAATAAAATCACTGATTTGTGTTGGGTTTTCATAGGATATTTAACAAGCAAACGGTTATTTTTATGAGAAAAGATAATCGTCGCTTTTAGACTAGAAAAATGGTGATGTGAGTTGTCGTGCTTGTGGTAAGGATACAATGCCACATGCATAATATGTTTACTGGCAATCCTCCAAACCAAAACAGGGCAATGTAGTTTTTGCGGTAGGAGGTTTTAGGTAAAGGTACGGAACTCGGTCGGTACGGAATTCTTCATTTTTACCACCTAGTAGTTGCTGGTAGAGACACGTTTCTTCGTTCACCTTTAAAGAACTGCCGAGTAGAGAGTTCTAGATCTAGTCCTCCAAAGAGGTCCGCTCCATAACGTTTTGTAAGTACATATTTTATATTTTGAAAAAAAATAATATGATATTTTTTTATATCATACGATAGAAAAAAAGCTGTCCTCCTCCTGGGTGGGGCCCGGTTCACGTAACAAAACGTCAATCGAGTCGAAGCATTTAGGACTCTCACACATTGTCTTACATATTATTATTGTTACGAATAATCTAGAAACGTGAAGAGTTGGAACCCTGGAGGGATCTAGAAATAAAAGAAAGAGATAGCTACTCCCATTGACAAACAAATAGTTGACCATTACCCGAATAGCTATGCCATAATGGACTTTGAGTTATAGGGCATAAGGATGAAAATAGCTTGTACTAGGAGTTGTTTATCATAAGTTGTTTATTATTATTGTTTACGCAATAAATTTAGATTTTTCTGGGTCCAGGTAGAACTATACCCTGGGTAAAAAATAAATACACGGTTTTAATATAAGGGGGCCATCCATAAATTACGTCACACGTTAAGGGGTGGGAGGGGGTCGACGAAGTGTGACATTGTGTGACAAGGGGAGGGATCCCAAATTTTGTGACATCACATTTTTTCAAAATATAATACCTGTATAGAAACAATAATCGAAGGAGATCACTTTTCTAATGTCAAATTGTTAAATACGTGACATCACACTAGTTAGGAGGGGGTCTCACAAAGGTGACCAGCTGTGACAGGGATGGGGGAGGGGTCAATAAATCGTGAAATTCGTGTGACGTAATTTATGGATGGCCCCAAGTGGCGTTTTCTTGCAAATTACGAATCTGAAGTACGTAACATTATTACTATTATATATATTAGTTGTAGCACAACGTGACGTATCGTGTTTATGTTTGTGGGAGCCTTAAGCACTTCGATTCGAAAATTATTTTGTCACGTGAATTGGGGTGCTGATAGAAATGACGACCTTCGCCGGAAGACATCTAACAATGGCCTATCGCTACCTTGCCCTCCAAACCGGAACACCTGTGTGGCAAGCACATTTACACAGGATATACTTTCTGTCGGTGTTTTTCCATGTCGTGTTCCAGTTTAAGGTTAAGGTATTTATTAAACTTGCGCGTCAATTTACGATGTTTATTATGCTGGGGCCGCACTTGCGTCTATCGTCATTCGTCACGAAGCTTCGTGCAATGACATGATAAATGCAAATGTGACCGGCGATTATTGGCTATTTTCGCATACATTCCGAACTGTATGTGCCTTAGCGCGCGCATAATATAATTTCGGGACTATAGAGACAAGTGCGACTCCAGCATTAATTCTTACTCTGAATCCGTGTTGGTTCCGGGTTCCTTTGAAAAATAAACCAACTGCCGTTCTGCCAGGCAGGTCCTAAAAGGTGACCGATTGGCTATGCAAGTCACTACCATCGTGACTACTAGGTGGTAGAGTTCTGCATTGTCTCGCCCGGGTCTGGTACCACCGCTCTTACCTATTCCTGCCGCAATAGCGTCAGTGCTTGTCACTGTCATGTTCCGGTTTGGGGGTAAGGTACCTATTAAACTTATTTATTATTTATAGTCGATGGTTGACTCTTACCATCAGGAGACTCATCTGCTTCTTTGCTATCTTAAAAAAAATCCATTTTGTGTTATAGCCCAGACCGATTTTGAAGAATGGATAATCGCAATAGCGTCAAGTGTTGTCGCTATTTTGTTCTAATTTGAAGTGGAAGAAACTGGTAAATTTATGCTTGTATGTTGTGGTATTTCATCTCTGCTATAAAATTTATAATCAAATATTTGCAAAAAAATTGCAATTAGTTGTTAGTACTGTCGTTCTTTTCTATGTAACAAGTGTAAGGATTACAAAAAAAAAACTCTTAGTTTTGAGTCAAAATATTTTACAATCCCCGGCATTACGTTACACACGACTTTGAGGTTTAAAGGCGATGGTTATCTCTTTATCAAAAAATATATCTGCCTCAATGCTATTCTTTGATATAAAAAAAACTATTTTGATCGTTACAAAGTAAGCTGTACAAAGCTTACGGTAAATCAATCTCATGAATAAAAACTTACAAAGCGATGAACCGGAAGGCGCGACGCGTCCAAATACGGGAGTCATTGATTAATTGGTATCAGTTGTAGTTGGCTCAACTATAAGGGAGACTTCACACTGTACGCACATTTAACATCTAAGTCTTAATGCCGCCCGGCGTTAAGCCTATGCAAAATTTTACACACTGTAAAAGTTACAACGAAAGAAAACAATATTCTAAGTGCATGTGTCAACACAGTACTTAGAATATTATTTATTGCTATCTTTTTTCTTTGTATTTTAATCAAAGTTTATTTTTAACCCTGGCTTTAATAGCATTATTTTTCTATCTCTTTCTCGCTTTTCCTATACCTCTGACTATGTCTATACGAAATTTCATCATAATCGGTTTTGTAATTAAGATGTGAAAACGTAAAAAAATCATTTTCAGTCTAATTTGTACGAGGATGGATTGAAAAGTACTCGGCCTAACACAGATCCATTCAGTTCTAAATCTTAAATCTACCCACATTGTTTAGTTCAGTTCAGAGTATTTAATCGTGTGAAGTTCAAAACGTGTGCAATAATTTGTTGTGATTTTATAAAATTTTTAATAAAGCAATCGGACATACGAGTGTGGATTGAAAAGTACTCGGCTTAACACAGATCCATTCAGTTCTAAAACTCAAATCTACCCACATTATTTAGTTCAATTCAGAGTAGTTAATCGTGTGAAGTTCGAAAGGTGTGTAATAATTTGTTGTGATTTTATAAATTTTTAATAAAGCAATCAGACATACTCCTATATTGGGATTTGCGATCGTCCACGGTTTTACCCGCGAAATGACTCGTATTTCTAAAAGTCATTTAATACATTGCAATTTTTGTTTTTTTTTTAAACCTTGACATCGTATTATTTTTATGTCGTGTCTTTTGGAATCTAAATATTAGTAACTGTACTTTTCCCGATGTAAAATGTACTCCATATAAAACACTATAGAGCAATTGCACTAACACTAAATAGTATACTGTCACTTCTTGTCTAAAATGAAAAGAACGTGACAGCGTACTATTTAGGATTGTCTTAAGCTGAGACAATGTTAGTGCAATTGGCCATATGTAGTATAAAATAGGTCTGGCCTAAATTTAATCCAAATACGTGTAGCCAGCCATCATTCGTTATATATACCTAGGCCTCGATCGTCTTACGCACGGATTAAACTGTGTACGCTTTTCAGGGCAATGTCTCAGGTTGTCAACGTCGCTTGCATTTACACATGGAAATACAAAATTATAATACTTACCGAAAAAAAAAACACTCTCGAGGTATTCCTTGAGCCTTAGTTTTTTAATCGATGTAATAAAATAGCCCAATATGGCATGTTTCTATTTTTTACGATATATCTACAAGCGTTCGATATTTCATTGTGTGGTCTGTGGTCTTACGGTACCGGGTCCGGTATAGACGTGTAAGGTTGTAGGTTCCGATCTCGCGTCGGGCAATTTATTATAATATGTATATTTCTTATATAAGGTTAAAAGCAGGTGGGTCTACAGAGGGTAAGAGATAACCACATTCTATAGACATCAAAGATATGTATTGCTACGCATGTGGAGGGGTCTTAATGTCACAAATCACTATGTCTCGCCCGCGTTTTTTTCAATCGGCCTACCAATTCGTGCCACAAATGCGTCTGTCGCTGTTACGCTCCGGTTTGATATTCCATACCACCAGACGGGTACAAAGCACTTAACATTTTGGTTTTCATAAACGATGGCTATCCCTTGTTATCTTGTTTGCTATAATATAAAAAATAGTTTTCGATGTCCCACTGTTGGCTAAAGGCCTCTCTCTCTCTTGTTCCTTCTGTAGACCACATCCTGAGCTTTCCCTAGACTCAAAAATTAATCTATATATTCTGATTTTTTTTATCATTTTCAACTAACTTCCCAAAAGGTGTTATCAATTCGGCTGTGTTTATTTTGTTTGTTACCTTTAGAACTCGGTCATTTAGGAACTGTTTTTAATCGTTTTTTTAAGAGGGTATAATACTCCCCGTGTGGTACAATTTTAATTTGGTGAGGATCTGGTGCGGGGTTCGGATATAAAGGAAATGGGAAAACGGTTTATGTCGTTATACTACGTTTAAAATTATATTTTGGTCAGGATCAGTCATCCTTGAACTTAATTCTGTTTCATGCATCAAAGTCAAAATTTTTAAAGTCAAATAAGGAATATCAAAACTATATTGCCAGCTAATAGTCAGATTAACTTAGGTGCAATTTTAAACTTGCAATGCCGTTTTACCGTTCACGGACGAAAATAATTAATGTCATCCCCTCAAATCTTTCTGAAATTCCAGAACAGAGTTTTAAAAATATTTATTCAAACTTAAGTGATAAAACTGCCTCGTTGGTCTAGAAGTGAGCCTTATTTGATGATCAGGGGATTAGATTCCTATAAAGGGTATAAAATGCTATTGGTGTGCTATGATTTTATAAATTACTAGCTGTTGCCAGCGACTTATTCCGCGCGGACTTCGTTTACTCCGCACTGCTACTCCCCCGTAGGTGATAGCGTAATAATATGTAGCCTATATGTTGACCCGACCTGTTAGTAATATTCATGCAAAATTTGAAGTAAATCCATGCAGTACTTTTTGAGTTTACCCCGGACATACATACAGACAAACAGATAAACAGACATAAATTCTAAAATCTATATTTTTGGCTTCGATATCGATTGTAGATCACGCCCCAAGTATTCTTTTAAAAAAATATTCATGTACAGTTTTGACTTTCCTACGATTTTATTATATGTATAGATGACCTAGAAAAGTCTCACCAGGCAATCTGGATCCTACAATATTGTGGTGTATTAACACTTTGTTATTTCGGAAAGCATGTAAATCATTCGATTATGGATATCGCAAATAACAAGTGATACTCGTAGTCGTAAATATTGCCAAATTTGACAATTCCTCCTGTTGGTTCCGGGCTCATTTGAAGAATAGACTAGTTGGCTATGCGAGTCACTGCCATCGTGGCTACTAGGTGGTAAAGTTCTGCATCGTCTCGCCCGGGTCTGGTACCATCTCCTTACCTATTCCTGCCGCGATAGCGTCAGTGCTTGTCGCTGTCGTGTTCCGGTTGTGAGGGTAAGGTAGCCGGTAAACTCATGCATGTTGCATTAGACCTCGCCACAAGATAGCAACGCACCATTTTAACATCTTTAGTATCTATAGGCGATGGTTGACTCTTTCCATCAGGAGACCCGTCTTGCTTTTTTGCTATATTATGACATTAAAAAAAATATTCAAATATTATAAATTACCAACCAAATAACCTTAATGAAGAAGATATCATCTATCATATGATATATAAAAAAAGAATGAGATCACAAATCATTTCATTAGGAGAAAAACGTGTAATACAGTGATAATGAAAATCTAACGTTTTACTCTGTCTTTCCTGCAAAGGAACTGGGGTGATGGGATATTTTTATGTGTGCATAGTATCCAATAGTAGTAGATAGTATCCAATCCTACTCTAAACTCTTGTGATCATTTATACTAAACCCAAGAAGCCTTTATTTAAAATAGCATATCTATTTGATTATGAAATGTCTAAGTAATTCAAATTAACTTCAATTAATTTTTAATTAAGTTTCGATACAAATATAACTATCGAACGCATCGATTTAATTACGATGTGGTTGCAAATTCATCATGAAATTCCTGTATAAAACACTGCGTAAATATATAAAACACCTTTACTAGTCCGCGGGCCGCCCGTGCGGGAGGGTGTGGGAGTGTCGGCTCGGTCAAAGGGCCCTTTGATGTTTGCCGCCAGCTTAATGCACCGCCCGCGGCCCCGCTCCGCTCATCATTAGCAATTTCCCCGTAATTTGTTATCTTTACCGCTATTTATTTTGTACAATTTTACGCTTGGATCGACGTTTTGCACCTTAGCTGTTGTGAGGGAAGTCATTATGTTTAATTTGGTCTCTTAAACTTCCTAAATAAATATGTTGGTACTGGATACTGGTGGGAAGTTGAATGTGGAATGGGTGGGTCATGTTTGGGGTTTATTATAAACTGTGTAATGTGGACTATGGATTCGATACTGTTCTTCGCCGACACTTGATGAAACTGCATCTTAAAATATTACTAACTAACTCTTTCCCCTGACTACGTTCGGGTGGCCTACACACATTACTTCCTTTTACTTCGTCGGCTAAAAAGTAGCCTCTGTTACCCTTTGACTATGTTACTTTGTATTGGTGAAAGTATTTTCGAAAGCCGGTTCCGTTGTTTTTGAGTTTATCCATTAAAAACGAAAAAATATCCTACCGCAATAACGTCAATACTTGTCAATGTCGTGTTCCGGTTTGAAGAAGAGTAAAGTAACCGGTACACTTAAAGGGTTCCGTGCCCAAAGAGCGACAAACAAAACCTTATTAATATGCCTCCGCTGTCTGTCTGTCACAAGTCTCGATTTTTTCAAACTGGGAAGTGATTCTAATACCAAATGCTTTTTAATTAACCACCATACTAATTTCTTTTTGGTGTTTGCTAGATTCATCAAAAAAATTTTAGTATGTTGGTTAATTTTTACAAGTACCATAATTTCTACTTTTTAGAGAAGTGTCATTTTTGTGAACATGGCCCATGTCACGTTGTCAAAATATCGAAGTGATAGAGCGTTGTTGATACCACCGCGCCGCCGTACTTTAAGCAATAACCTCGGTTTCTATCGCTGACGTGTTCCGGCTTGGAATGCGGTAGGAATATCCGGTAAACTAATGCTTGAGATGTTAACGATCGCAGGGATGTAATGCCAACGTCCCTTCAACTGTTAATATCTTTGGTGCCTATTGAGGTGATGGTAATCTATTTTCATGAAGAGAAACATCTGATTATTTGCTAAAACCGGCGGGGTGATCACGTAACTCGCAATGCGAAATAATCGTGATTGTTTAGTTATTGCAAGACACATAACAGCCTTGTACATTAGTGGTAGTCGTTGCCGCTTGATTAGTTTTGATGCTGTGACATTGCAAAAAGTGCATCTAGTGACCAGCAAGCAATTGGCGACGTTTTTGATGATTTTTTCATTACGTTTAACAGTCATCGCTGATCGCTGGCGAATTGCAAACGTTAGATGATACGCCTACGGTTGACCCTGCAGCCATCTCTGAAACTTTCCGCTAACTTGACGTATTTTATGTTAAAAGCAGTCTAGTTTTTTTTTTCAAAACAGCACTATTTTAATATTTAAAAACTTACGACTTTTGAACGGGATTGTTGATTTTGATAAGCGGCAGATCAATGCAGTTTTTTGAGCTCCAAAATGTTGTCGTATGTACAAAATCGATTGGTTGAAATATCTCGAAATTATGTCGTAAAACATAACGTAAACATTTTATGTCAACTCTCAAATCATCATTCTGTTTTATCCGATTTGCGGGATTCGACGCAGTTTTTCTAAGCGAGCTGATTAGATTTAGGAATCAATTTAAATTTTGTTGCGCCGCTGGTCCGTACCGCTGAAGGGTCATAGTTATGGAACCAGCGGGCCAACTTTTTGTCAGGTGACGTCATAACTTGGAGGTTGATGACGTCACACAAGGACAAGTAAGGGGAAAAGGAAGATCTTCCCAGCCAGGCAAGGTGTACTGCCTGGGGACCGAAGTCCGTTTGAGAATCGTTAACACTTGTATATAGCTTGTACAAGATAAATAATTGTGATATCGCGATTCAGGATTTTATTTTGAATTTCATCACTTTCTATTTTTTATTATTTTTTTCTTGTAGCGTTTGTGGTTCTTTGAGCCGCGACAATATAATTTAAATTAAACCGCAAGGGACTGGAATATGCTTCCTGAGTCTGTGTTCCCCGACGAGTACAACCTTCAACGGGGATCTTCAAGAGAATAGTGAACACAGGTACCTTGTAGGGAAGCGCGTTCCATTTTAGGCCGCATCTTAGCTTACCATCAGGCGAGATCGTGGTCAAGCGCTTCCCTATCGATATTTAAAAAATCTGGAAGTTATTTTAAAATGACATTGTTTCGGAAATTTTGTAATTCAGTGTTTTTTTTTAATTTCTCAAAATCTGCTGGGCAAAAACCATTAAAATTTTCAGGTATTTCTGTGTTTGACGGAATCCAATCGATTCGAATGCCATCAACCACGTTTTGATTGGTCCAACCGTTCGAAAGTTATGGTAGGTTTATATACCTACATTCATACACTCACATATACAGATATATTGACGATATCGTCAAAATAGTCAAAAGTCAGTAAAGTTTCCTTTAATCTTAAAACGTCGAGATCTGATGAAATCGCGATTTTCGAAAATCGGTGTGATTTTTTCGATTTTTGACAATTTTCATTTTCTTAGCGGTAAAAATATCGAACGCGGCTCAGTCGCTCATATACTGAACGATTAATGCCGACAAGCAACGAACGTGCACATTTGATGTCTTTGATGGTTTCGCAATTACTCTGAAGCTCTATAAAGATTTAGTTGTTAGCGCGTTAATTAGCTTTAGCTTGTAAATGTGTCGAATTAAATCGCAGGCGACACGTAAAGGTTTAGAGCGTGTTTTATACTAACGCCGCGTTAATGGACAAATGTAGGGAAATCAATCAAAGCTTCGCGTAAGGCGTAAGAGCGCGCGGAGATCAAAGGCAATCGCCGCCCACGGCCAGGGTTGACACTCTATTTTTGGGAATACATTTTATACTTTTTTTTACGTTGTGTCCTATTTATTAAATACTAGCTTTTGCTTATGGCTTCGTTTGTATTAAAAGCAATTTTTATATCTCTCTTGAATATATCCCTCTTTATCTGGACTTTTTTTTACAAAATTCCCAATACCTGAAAGGTGTCAACAGCGACAACGGAAATTTTTTTCTGGAAAAACGGTCACTCAAATGTAAGTGATCACTTGTATGTAAAATATCTTAATAAGTTTAAAGTAGGTGGTTGTTGGTCCGGGCTTTGAAGAATAGACCAGTCTACCAATCTGCCAGACGGCTCGTAAAAGGCGAACGGTTGGCAGATGGCTCTCGTGATGGAAAGAGTCAAACAATCGCCTATAGACACTAAAGACGCTAATGATATGTTTCTATCTGTGTGGCGGGATGGTAATGCCACATGCATAAGTTTACCACCATTTTACCCTCCAAATCGAAATACGACAGTGACCAGCATTGAAACTATTGCGGTTGGAATAGATAAAAACAAAACCCGGGTCAGACGTTCCAAAACTCTACCGCCTAGTAGTCACGATGGTAGTAACTCGCATAGATCATCGTTTGCCTCTTACGAACTGCCTGTCAACATGGCAGATGGTGTATACTTTAAAGGGGGGGAGATAAACACAGGACATTACTCTGGAAGTTATTTAAAAGACACATTTTCGGTGACTATTTTGTCGAGTTTTTTTTTTAATAATTCCAATAAATCTATCTAGTCGAATCGGTTAACATTTTTAGAAAGTCTAAATTTGGTGGAATTCAAATGAATGACGTCAGCCATGCTTCGATCGGTTAAGTCGTTCAAAAGTTATGAGAGGCTTACAGACACTCATACACAAACACACTCCATATGTAGAGACATACATCGTGAAAATAGTCGAAAAAATATATGAGAATCTAACAAAAACTCGACTTTCGAAACTCGGAGTGAAACTTTTTTACACATTAACTTCTTGCTAAAGTAATTCCTTTAGCCGGAAGTAAAGTCTAAAAAAACGTGTGTACGTCATAACGCTCGAAACGACCCTGAATTAAGTATCTTAATTCTATATATATATATATATATATATATATATATATATATATATATATATATATATATATATATATATATATATATATATATATATATATATATATATATATATATATAAATCTACTAAGTTTTAATAAGAAACAAAACAGTCACGTACTGAAGCTCTTAAAAAATGGTTTGGGTCTTTGGTGTCTATAGGCGATGGTTGACTCTTTCCATCAGGAGACCCAGCTGCTTGTTTGCTATCTTATGATATAAAAAAAATTAATGAGATATGAATACGATATACAGTTTAAATCCATAAAAATGCTTAACCTTGACAGGTTGAGAGTAGAGCACTATATCATCGCTTCGTTTATGAGGCGTGCAATAAATAATAATAGCAACAAAGTAGCTAGAGTGCACACGCGTGACAAGATGAATGTCACGCTTGCAAACTATACGTAGCGCGAAGATTATGATTGCCGAGATTTCCCTTTACGTCGCCGAACAAATTCACTAAAACTGAACAAACGGCGCTGGGGACTTTATCGTTGTGCTGACGTCAGCGCCCAAAGCACTTTGAGGTTCCCGTCAAAGGCTCACACGGGTAGATCATAACGATTGTCGGTTGTTTGCTGGCGGCACCGCACACGCGATTTATGATGTTTGAGTTGGGACGACACCAAAATACTCGCTCTGTAGTACAACCCCGCTTCGGCTCAGGTAATGAGCGATCGCTTTTTGTTTGATAGTTTGTTTTACCCCATGTTATAACTTATCAGACTCATTACGATTCGACATATTTAAGCTCATGGTGTGGAATGAAAAGTGAAAAACTTAATATTATATACTGGATCGATCGGCTAGCCTGTTTAGAACATGAGGTCTTAGGTTCGATCCTCTGGTCGGTAAATTGATTCTCGAACATCTAAAATTTCTGTAGCAAATCTGGGTCTGCCCTGAATGAGCAAGTCAAGCGGTCGGTCCCGCTCGGCCCATCGCTAGTAATAAGCAATAAGCGTAATTTGAACCGGAAAGACTGTAGTTGGTCTGAGCCCCCTTTGACGAATAAACCATCTGTCAACTTCACAGGCAGTTCGTTAAAGACAACGATTGGCCAAACATGTCACTACCATCGTGACTAGTATCGTTATCGTAGGTGGGAGCGTTCCGCAATGTTTCGCCCGGATCCAGTACCATCGCCCTACCTTCTTCTGCCCCAATTGCATCAATGCTTGTCAGTGTTGCGTTGCAATCCCTAGCAGTAAAGCAGTTGATCTATTCAGCAGAAAGGGGCACGTATCGTCACAGGAAGAACTTATGGGATCGCATGACCGTCGGGCTAGTGACTTACGCCTAATTAATTACGTTATCCTACCAAGTAAAATAAATACGAAACAAAGTCAAAGTCATACAGTCGCGAAACGAGTATAAATTTCACAAACGTCTCGCGATAGTATGACTATCTGTGTATTGTATTTTATTAGTTTACTTGATCTGTATTTTAATGTAGAGTAGCGTAGGGTATTATATAATATTATCTTCTGTCGACAGTCTCCGTAACTGTTTTGTTTATTAAATGGAGCCTGGACTAAGACGAGGCCCTATGGGGCGGACTATTATATGTAAAAAGTATTTTACTACATTCTCAAACAAACTCAATATTTGGTAATAACGTGGTACGAAATGAGCGTGCCGCCAGGTTGGGCGGCAAGTCAAAGCTCGCCACAATATTTATCGGCGGCCCGGTATCAATACGCCACAAAGCGACTCCGGAAGCCCACCTCTCTAGCGCGAATACAGCTTGGTATGATTCACGAGTGTCGGCGGGTTGAATTTTATCATCTTCTTATATATAAAAATCAATTGCTGTTCGTTAGTCTCGCTAAAACTCGAGAACGGCTGAACCGATTTGGCTAATTTTGGTTTTGAATTAATTGTTGAAGTCCAGCAGGCTTAGGATAAGCAACACGATAAAATTTTATCGACCTCGTTTTCTCGACTTTTATGTCACTTTCTCGATTCGCTAACGCATTTGACACTTGATTCGACATGATACTTCAAAGGAAGAGAAAATGATCAATTTTACTCGACGGTAGTTATTTTCTCTATCGATCGAAACGTCTTGCTGTCATTTTATCGATTTGTTATTTGACACTTCGTTAAAATTTGGTTAAAATGTTGATAACCTTATCCACTATTTCATATTATTATTATTTAATTATACAATAATTACAAGACTTTTTGTTTTCTATTCATTTTATTAAATATAGATTTCGGTCCAGTGTTGGCAGTAGTATGTATGGCAGGCAGGCAGGCAGTATGGCATATATGTATTTAATAGTGGTGGCAGTTCCATATTATACCTATTATGTGCTAAATATCTACGGTTAACGGCAAGCCTGCAAAATACAAAGAAGGTACATAGGAAATTTGTGTGATCTTTTTACACAACGGACGGAGCATTCCAATCACTATAGCGCTTCAATAAACCCAATAACCATGGCTCTCTAAATAATATAGACCCTTGTGAATTTTGAGGTTTAGAGCCACACACCGATCAAGGCATGCCTCTTTAGTTAAAGGTAAGTGAACATACGAGACTTGTAATTCAGTTTCTAGTAGATATGACAGTCATCCAACTTCATTAACCGTAATAACAGAATATCTTTATAGTAAATACTAATTTGACTTAGGTGAACTCAATAAAGTTATATTTTTTCAAAAGTTATCTGTAGTTTTTCGAGTTTCTTTTTTAAACAGTTAATATGTTACATATACATGTCAAGTGTATGTTAAATTTCAGCTGGATACAAGTAATAATCCTTTTCTTGGTGGTCAACTTTTCACAATACTTACAGCCACATACCAACAAACAACAACAATGCTTACATCATAGAATAATGATGCAAATGTGTTATTCCTCTAAGGCTTGCATTGATTATGTATTTAAGGAGTTTTTACTACCCATTCAAGTTATATTTAGTCAAAAAAAGTATTTGTTTTAATCAGTTGTTTTCAGACCAAGTTCCATGTATGATTAACATACTACTATGATGAATTATTTTCTGTAATATTCATAACTTAAAATATCCAATATGACACATGTAGTTCTCAATTACATTATAACATACATGTGTAAACATTATTATTTTATATGTCTACATTTAAAGTAATTTACCATACAGAAAGGCAGTCAGTTCTTGTTATTATTGTTTATTACAATAATATATGTCAATAAAAAATATAATTATTATTTGCAGATAAGACTTCAACTGCAGAATTTTTAATATTACTGACAAATATCCTAGAAGAACAAATGATGCCCTCATATGGCATAATTGAAATGGATGAAATGCGAAGACTACATAATAGAAGATATTGACGGATCCTATGTATAATGGTGCAACTTGCAAAACAACGGAAACCATTTTCTTGCCTCAAAAGCTTTAAAATTACCTTATATTTGTCCTAATGTAATTGATTTATGTCAAAACTAGCTGTTGCCCGTGACTTTCTTCATGCAGACTTTGTTTACTCTGCACAGCTCCTCCCACGTAGGTGATAACGTGATAAAATGTAGCCTATATGTTGACCCGACCTGTTAGTAATATTCATGCAAAATTTGAAGTAAATCCATGCAGTACTTTTTGAGTTTACCCCGGACATACATTGACTTTCCTACGATTTTATTATATGAAGGTATAGATTACAAGCTACAGAACGTTTAATCCGGCCTCCAGTAAGGTTGTGTCATTGCACTTGCACAAGTATACGTAGGACCCTTCGATATGATAATTACAAGTATTTTCTTTTAGAAGTGTTAACTTTGTTACTTTTGTTGTTGTTTTTTAATCGAAGTGATTTTGGTAGTAACAATACGTAGTGGATTATTGGTATAATAAAATACTTTAGTGTTGTATAAGATTTATTTTAAAAAATATATACTCTAGGCAAACCTTCTATCTAAGTATTAAATAATTTTATATAATAAAAATGAAACTTATAGTCATCAATGGCTAATTTTAATGTTTTAATGCCAAACATAGATTTTACTATATGGAAAAGTCTTGAGAAATAATTTTTATTTTCTTTAATAAAGTTACAAAATGAATAAATCACACAAAATACAAAATGAATAATTATAAAAAGTGTGTATTATGAAGCAGTCTTGTAAAGAAAATTAAATTTGAGTTTCAAAAAATATACAAACACATCTACTTTACTAAACTAACAATTATTATTAATGTTTGAACTTCTCAGAATAGATAAATAATTTTCACAATTTATCACCTTATGACTTAAATTTATTAACATGTATCTTTGAATTTTCACTAATGTAACAAACTTATAGAAGATTACACGCACTATATTAAAGCTATTATATTTTAAATTTAAATGTTTTCTACAATTTAAATATCTCTTGTTATCTTGCATAATTAATCAGTAATGAAAATTCAATATCAAAAATTAGTTTACTATATAGTATGAGTAGTATGGAATTTCACTTGAAAATAAAAAATCAACAAGTAAAATATTTTTTCCTAAGGTAACATTAACTTTCTATTAATATAAATTTTAAAAATTACACATATTAGGTACATTAAGACTATCATGTTATAAACTTCATTGTTTTCTACAAATTAAAATTTATTTTTCAATCTTGCACAACCATTAAAAACAGCAAGAAAAATATAATATTCAGCATTAACTTATAAATCTTCTTAATCAACAATTTCAAAAAATGTAATAAATAGAAAGGCTTCTTTATTCTATTTCCATTACTCGCTGTTTAGTCAACCTGTAAACAAATATATCTTATCAAAATGTTGTTATATATGTTTACTTAATATATTTTTTTGTCAGTTAACTCAGGACTTATGACTCCAGTCTTGCATGTTGCATTTTGTGTAGTGTTATATAGATTTGCATTGTAAATTATATAATGGGGTCGAAAAAACAATTGGTTACATTTATAAAAGGGAGTGAAAGAAGCCTACACTATTCTCCAGAGAAAGCTTCTCATATTATTCAGGATTTTTTTACAAGAATCAAGTTTTTGATATAATCTTGAATTTATGATATTAATTTTGTAAAAAACCACAACTTACAATGAAAGAAATATATTAAAATATGTTTAAAATTTGATTCTTTCAGTCTACCTTGTTAGATGATTTGTCATGGAGATATGTAAATAAATACTTACACAGTGTTCCATTGTTTTCCTTTCTTCCTCTAGAAACAATAATGTATGAAGTATTTGTAGAATATATGGTGTTATATTATGCTTTCCCAATATTAAAGACTTTAATCTTTGGTGCTACAAGTCTAGTCCATGAATCCACCATGGCGACAAAGTTAATTTATGCTTATTACTTCTTATCCTGAAAAGAAAATCATAATTATTTTTAATAACCTATATAGGCTTTTAAAAAATATAAGTATAAAGAAGTACACTACTTACGTTTTATTTTGTGTTCCCATTTCACATACCTAACACAATTTAATTTTGTACTAGAATCGGAAGAATGATGATGATTTTAGAGATGTGAGAACCAAACAGTATAAATCAATAATTCCTTGTATGTAATGGTTAGATAATTAATTAATTTATAATTAATTACAAAATACAAATTAGTTAAAGTACAATACTTTTTGACGTAATGTAAATAAACTTTTAATTTTTCGTATAGAGAAAATAATTCTACGAATTCTCGTGCTAGTTGCTACTCAGCACTCAGTGTTACCAACTTTAATCAAAATTACAACTACTTACAAAGTTTTCTACAAAATTCAGTAGAAAACTAAATGTAAAATAAAAGGTTAATTTAAAGCTGGTGCTTATTTTGTATTATTTAATGTTACTATTAATAACATATACTCAGGAAAAATAATACATAAAAACATATTATAATAATCAAAATATTAATTAATCAAAAATAACAAAAAAATCGAGTGTAGCTCACACTCGTTTTTTCGTTAGAAGTAAATGTAAGAAGACAAAATAAAATAAAATTTATATACTCTTTGAGTAAGTCTTTGAATCAAAGAGAGATAAACTGAAAAGTCGAAGAAAAATGTTTTTCGTTCTTGAGATGTAAATCACAGACCGTGGTCCCACAAACTAACTTTTTTTTGATTAACAACAAGCTGAATATTTGTGAAAAGCTTCATTTTGACGAGACAACCGTCTTTTCTATTTTCGAAAAATCTCGAATCGGGTAACTAATAAAGTTAATGCTGCGAAGACATTGGGTTCGGTAAATAATAAATATTTATTAATAACAATAATTATTTTTCGACTTTAATCGCTTGATTATATTATGAAAACTACGATGAAACTTTTGTCCTACATATTTGATGATTTTTCTGACAATCCCACTTATGAGATTTTTAAATTGATATTAATCAATTTAAAAATAACCTAATTTTCTCACAACAGCTTGTTAATTAGTATTGTAATTCAACGGTAACTTTGTCATACACGTAAAGTGGAAACTTTTCTTAGTCTGACACTCTAAAGTTTCCTTATTTTATCTATCTTTATTAGTTACCCGATTCGAGATTTTTCAAAGATAGAAAATATGGTTGTCTCGTCAAAACGAAGCTGTTCACAAAAATTCAGTTTGTTCTTGGAGACCACGGTCTAACAGTAAGTCTTAGGTTGGATTGCTTGCATCTGGCTGATTTTTGGAGCTATTAATAGATAACATTATTTGTAACATAAAATACTGTGAATTGTATTCTGTTCTATCTTATTTTCTAGTTGGCATAATACTATACATTTATGTTTGTTTATCGTAATGCATTTTCGTGTCATTGTCAAATCACAACAATTCTATGGAAAATTCTCATCAAAAAAATTAATCAAAAATGTTGATTGATTAGTCTAAAAGATGTTAATTTACTCAATAATATTAGAATTATAATTGAAAGGAATAATTATAGTGGAAAAAAATAGCTTGTTAATAATAATTGTTACGCACTTTTACGCATAATTAGTTACGCAGTTATACACCCAGAAATAAATACACGTTAGCATCTTAATTGCCCTTTACATTAAAACATCTTATGAATCATAATTCATTGTTTCAGTTTTATAGAATAAAAAACTAGTTTTGATGGTCAAAACTAAAAAGAGAGAATAATTCAGAAACCTGTAAAATATCTTTAATTACAATTGTAAATAGGTACGGCTACACTAGGCTTTGGTTATATTTCCTTCGACTCTGACAAAGAAGAGAAATGATGACAGGAAGTTATAAATGTAAACAAAAGCTCATAATGATTAACACAAGTTAAATGCACCAAAGGTGTGTCTTAAAAATCAGAATTAGTATAATATCTATGTCTTCTAGTGACAACATTTATTTCTCTATTCGAGTAAACTTTTTGTTTAGTTTATCTCTGACGTTTTAAATGTTTATCGTGGCATGCTTAATAACGTCCATCGAGATATTAATAAATGTCAAGCAAACGTCACTTTCTCGATCGATATATATCTCGTGGTGCTTATCCTAAGCCTGCAGGGAAGGTTTAAAAGGTGAGAAAATATAGAAAAAAAAATAAGAGTAAGTAGTTAAAAAGACAAAACAACGTTTGCCGAGTCAGTAGGCGTCCCATCTCGTGACTTCTACTTTGTCATATACGTCATAGCTTTAAAATGCTGACTAACCAAAGGTCAAGTGGGAGTCGGAATCGCAAATGAAGGGTTACGTACCACCGACTACCACGTAAGACTTACCACGTACGACTTACCACGCACAACACGGCGAGCTATTTTAACTGAGGTTATTATACGATTAAATTATCACTTGTACATTAATTTCACTTTGTGACTTTATTTTTAACATATCACTCAACCGGTTTCACTTTTTTTAAGCATCTTCAGGATGTTGATATAGTTAATTGTTAACTACGTTTCTAGATTATTCGTAACAATATGTTAATCTACTCGTGGGCGAAACTATACCGGTTAGTTAGTATTATACAAAATTATTACCTGTATCCACTTGTGTCCATATAAACTTAACTGTGTGATATTTCATACTCCTGCTCACTTCGCGTAATTTTCGTAAAAAAGGTTCAGTGTTTGCTTAACTTATTATTATATAGATTATAATAGATATAGATCTATAATTGTTTTACTAGCTATTACTCGCGACTTCCTTCGCGTGATTCAAAATCATTACTTCCTTTTGCTCACTCGCCTAGTCTATGTCCTGTCCTATAAACTCTTCTATTATCAGTGAGTTTCATCAAAAACTGTCTAGCCGTTCCAGAGATTACCCCATACAAACAAAATGACAGACAGAAATTTTAAAAATAGTTGGTCAGGTATTAGTATCGTAAAAAATAACACACTACACTTGAAAAAACCTAGTTGTTTTGAAATTACAAATAGACACTTTTATTTATATGAATAGATGTATAGTGTGTAAAAAAACCCTGTCCGTTCCGAATAAACTTTAACTGTGCGACATTTCATATGTAGGTCAAACGACATTATTACAAAAAATCTATTTATTAAAATTAAAAAAATTGTCGCCTCTGTGGTCTAGTGGTCCAGCGTTAGCGTTGACCACATGAGGTCCCGGGTTCGATTCCCGGGTCGGGCACATAAAAAAAAGCGTTTTTTTTTCAGTTTTCTGATAAATTCAAAGTTGCCCGGGATTGGAAAGTGCCCGGTTGGCAATAGGCTTGCCATCTATCACATTTGCGGGAGCAAGTATCTTCGGCTAATCGTGGGTGCAATTGTTGTACCTCTGCTTATCCTTTCGGGGATACGGACGTGAAGATACTTTTACTTAAAAAAATATCGTATTTTAAAGTGCCTCATTTTAGTATTAAAATTGAGCAACTTCCCCTTAAATCAAGCAAATATTTTGACTATCAATCAATATCCATAAATTAGTGACACATATATGATTGTATTAGCTATTAGCTATTAGCTACCAAATAATGCCTTTGACGATCGCATAGGTTTTTTTTACACATTGTTATAGTATAGACTTTTTTTAAAGATTTTTATTTGTATAAATATTAATTAAGAGTGGTTTGAATTGTTTCTAGTTGACACTTCTGTTTTGAAGCGGACAATGAGACTCAGTGTAAAAAATTAAAAATATATGATGTTTTTCTATATTATATCACTAGCCTTCTCCAGCGGTATAAACCCACATAGGTAGATTATTAATTAAGATAAAACGTAGCTCACGAGTTTGAGGAATATAATACTGTTCTAATGGTGAAAGATTTTTTAAAATCCGAAAGTTACTTCCTACAAACTTACAAATTTCACCTCTTTTATAATACTAGTATCGATAAATAATATAGTGTATACTTTTCATCGTCGGCTTTTGGTGAAACAGCATTTTGAAATGGATATGACAAATAAACTCACTTGTACTTCCAGTTCACATGAATTTTATATAATTTTATACACCCAACCGGTTTCGCTTATCACGGCATCATCAGGGATGTTTTACACAGTTGTTAGATAATTACAAAATATATTTAAGTACTAATCTTAGGTGGGTAGTGAATAAAATATTTCAATTTGACAATAAACGTATTATGGTATGGGTTGCCAACATAATAATTTTTCCCCAAAAATGTAGAAAACTATCTTATATGATATTGTATTAATATCTATACATATAATAAAATCGTAGAAAAGTCAAAACTGTACTCTGAATATTTTTTTAAAAGAATACTTGAGACGTGATCTACAATCGGTATCGAAGCCAATAATCTAGTTTTTAGAATTTTTGTCTGTTTGTCTGTTTATCTGTTTGTCTGTATGTATGTCCGGGGTAAACTCAAAAAATACTGCATGGATTTACTTCAAATTTTGCATGAATATTACTAACAGGTCGGGTCAACAAATAGGCTACATATTATCACGCTATCGCCTAGCAGCTAGGTGCTCTGCGGAGTAAACGAAGTCCGCGCAGACGAAGTCGCTGACAACAGCTAGTAGATAAATAATGTAACACGCTAATAGCTTACGTTTCGAACCAAGTGTATTATCGGGCCCATTGTTGACTACCTTTATCACTGGATTCCTTTTTATACACAGCCTTTGACGCCCGGGCTTTGTCACTAGATCAGAATGAGATGGTCTGCCCTGAGCCCGTGACGCGTGCCTTCCATTTCGTGGTGACTGGTGTCGCAGATCGATTATTTATTCTCACAGATTCTTGTGTTCCACAGCCTCTTGGATTCAACTTGATTGAAAACTGTTTTTCGTAAAAAAACTTGATTAAAAGCTTTGATGTCTGTGCAGTTCGATTTTCCTTGATCCAGCTTTAAGTGTACTGTTTTTACGAGTATACTGACGCATTGCAAGCACAAACAAGGGTATATTTTAGCCGAGAATTTTCAAAAAAAGGAGGTGGTTCTCAGATTAAACCAATTTTGCATATACATACATCGATTACTTCACTGTTTGTGAATTGATTTGAATGATACTTTTTTATTCAGAAGGGTAGTTTGCATTTGGTCTCATAAAAATTTGGTAGAGATCTGTTTCACAATTCCAGAAATTCAAGAGGTTAAAAGTCGGAGTATTGCATTTTTACTGTGCTTTAAATTATACTTTGAATTTTTTATTTATCCAACATATTTTTGAACTAAATCGTTCAAAAATTCAAAAATGAGTTGGGTAAAAAAAACCCGTTAAGTAAAAAATATTTTCGTTGTAGCTAATAACAAAAAAAAATATAAAAACCGGCCAAGTGCGAGTCGGACTGACGCACTGTTACACCCCTTATAGTCTTAGTATATTGCTGATTTGCAATCATAACTGCAAATCATCAATAAAGTAGTATATAAACAGATGTTTTTCCAAATTTCAGTTAGTTAGATATTCTCTAGCCTAAACGCTGCCCAGCTACGGACCTGGTTTCTGCCCGCCGGCCTGGACACAGCGAATAGACTAGTGTTATATCCCGACTCCGGGTCGTTATAACCCTACATAAGGGAATCGCGAGTGAATAGTAATCCAAGTTGTTCAAGTTCCAAGATAAGTGTAAAATATTAGTAGTAAATAATAAACTTCTGTTCACAAAAGTGCCTTTTTTTTATAAGTGCCTGAGTGACAGAGCTAACATTGGTGTCAGAAGAAAAGGGGATTTATTATCCTCTGGGTCGCCTACTCCTGACGACGACCTGCTACAAGGCCTGGCTAAACAGCTGGCCATCTGCCGTCTCCATCGTCGCATTGACAATCGTGAGACCGCCAACTTGGACTAAAGGACAACCTGCTGCCGAGCCACACAGTGCCAGAGGGTTCACTGCCCAGCCCTGGGCTATTGGCTGCACGTGGATATCACCAAATACCTCGCTTCGACTCGAAATTGCATAATTACAACGCTGCACGTTCCAACTATTGTGTCATCATATCGCTGCCGTGCGGTAATTCGACGCCGACCTTCCGCCGAACCGATGTTTCACATACTATTATTGTTGTAAGTGTTTGCCTATTTATAATAATTTATTATTTGTTTCGCCGTAATTTTGCGAGTGAATTTTAAACATAAATATTCTAATTAAATTTTATTTTTCTAATTCTATTAAATTCAATATATATTTAAGTAAATTAATATGACTACCGAAAATAAACACACCCCTTCTTCATATACAGAGGAATTAAATTTCTCTATCCTTACTAAATTCATAAAAACATTCGATGGCGACAAAAATAAACTGTCACCATTCATAAGAAATTGCGAAAACGCACTAACTCTCGCCTCATCATCTCAACAGAATATCCTGTTTAAATATATTCTCTCACAATTAGAAGGAAAAGCCGAAGCTGCTTGTTCCTTAAAATTATTTGACAACTGGCCTGAACTAAAACAATTTTTGAAAGCCACCTTTGGTGAAACTAAACACAGAGACCACCTCCTACTCGACTTACAAAATTGCAAAATTAAACCAGGGGAGTCAGTCACCCAATTTAGTTTAAGAGTAGAGACCTATCTCACTAGATTACAGACGGACATCACACACTCCACTAAGGATCCTAGCGAGATAAAAGGCCGGATCGCCAGCACTGAAGACCTGGCACTTCATACATTTTTATTAGGGCTACCTAGTAACATATCTAATATTTTGAGATGTCGAAATCCGTCAAACCTGCACGAGGCCATAAACCTTGCATGTCAAGAGGAGAAACTACAAAATTATATACAATCCTCGCGACATGAAATAAAACCTAAGTGCCAAATATGTAATAAAGCAGGACATTTAGATAAAAACTGTTACCAAAATAGATTACAACGTCCTATCCTTAATCTTTCCCAAGGCCCATCACATAGTCAACATTATCCCTTTCCTAATGCACAAAATAATTCATCAATTTTATGTCGATATTGCAAAAACCTAGGCCATGATATTAGCCAATGTAAGAAACGGCAATATAATAATTCTCGAAAAAACAATTATACAACCCCGCAACGAATTAACAACCTCACCGAAATAACAAATAACTATGATTCAAATAACTCCATTTCAAACAACTACCCTGATACAAACTCTACTGACGGTAATTTAAACTAAGGAAGATTCCGATTCCGCGTCGTACGGAATCATCCACGCAAACCGACGCTGTAACTATCTTACCAAAATCCACTGTATCTACTAACTCCACTGTATCTGCTAACTCCACTGTATCTTCTAACTCCACTGTATCTGCTAACTCCACTGTATCTGCTATCTCCACTGTATCTGCTAACTCCACTGTATCTTCTAACTCCACTGTATCTGCTAACTCCATTGTATCTGCTAACTCCACTGTACCTGCTAACTCCACTGTATCTGCTAACTCCACTGAATCTGCTAACTCCACTGTGTCTGCTACTAAATTCACTGTACCTCCTAAATCGACTAAGTTCACTGTATCAAATAAAACTACTATACCTCCCAAATCTACTACTAAAACCACTGCATCTCTTAATCCCGCTGGATTTCTTAATTCCATCAAATCCTTTAAAAATACTATATCAAACAACTCCACCGAACCCCTAAAATGTAACAACAAAGTCGACTTTGATAAATCACCAAAAACTTGTATTTCCGAGATGTATTCTAATATTTATGAAATCAACTACAATAATAAAATTCATTTGCCTCATGTTTATGTTCAATCAAAATATTCAAACAAAGCGTTGATTCTACTAGTAGACTCAGGTGCCGGTATATCACTCATAAAACAATCTTCATTATATATACAACCGAAATTAATACCTGAAATCGTACAATTTAAGGGAATCGACAAAGATGCAGAATACTCGAATAGCCTTGGTCATTTCAAATTAGATTTTATACTTCCGAATAGCACAATCTTCAGTAAATTTCATTTAATTCCTGATTGTGTTAACATTGAATTTGATGGCATTATTGGTAATGATTGCCTCAAATTCCACAACTGCAACATTAATTATAAAAATAAAACTTTAGAATTCAACAACAACATAATACCAATTCATTTTACCAAACCTGAATATATAATACCGCCGCGTTCGGAAATGGTTATTGAGTGCAATACCTCAAATCCTGAAATACAAACAGGAATAATTGACAAGGCTGAACTCCAACCAGGAGTGTATCTTTCTAACTGTATCGTAACGGTAAAACAAAATAGAAAAGTTAATGTCTCTGTCCTTAATACTACCAACTCTGACGTAAAAATCAAGTCATTACTTGTCGAAATTCAACCCTGTGAGATATCTTCTAGTTCAAAATTCCAAATTGGTACAGTCAAATTCTCAAATTCTAGATCTGATAAGGTAAAAACTCTAATAAGAACGGAACACTTGAATCAAGAAGAGACTAATGCTCTTTTAGACTTATGTGCCGAATATTCCGATTTATTTTATTTAGAAGGTGATATTCTCACCTATACTAATACTACTACTCATGAAATTAAAACGACTAGCTCTCAACCTATACAAGTAAAAACATACAGATATCCAGAATGCCACAAACAAGAAGTCAACAAACAAATAAATAAAATGCTAGAGCAGAAAATCATAAGACCTTCAGTCTCACCCTGGTCATCACCAATATGGGTTGTACCCAAGAAGCAAGATGCTTCTGGCCAAAAGAAGTGGCGAATTGTTATAGATTATAGGAAACTAAATGATATAACAATAGGTGATGCCTACCCAATACCCAATATATCAGACATACTCGACCAACTAGGACATAGTAAATATTTTTCCACTTTAGATTTGGCATCTGGCTTTCACCAAGTTAAAATGAGTGACCTTGATGCTGCAAAAACAGCTTTCTCTGTTCCCACTGGTCATTACGAATATACTCGAATGCCATTTGGGCTTAAAAATGCACCAGCAACCTTTCAACGATTGATGAATACAGTTCTCTCTGGACTACAAGGTATTCACTGTTTTATTTATTTAGATGACGTCATAATATACTCATTTGATCTGAAATCCCATATCCAAAAACTTAGTCTCGTATTCGATGCCTTAAGACAACACAATTTGAAATTGCAACCGGACAAATGCGAGTTTTTAAGACGAGAAGTAGCATATCTTGGTCACATTATCACGGATAAAGGAGTGTCCCCAAATCCTGATAAAGTAAAGTCAGTTTTATCCTATCCAACCCCTAAAAATCCTAAACACATTAAAAGTTTTCTAGGATTAGTAGGCTATTATCGTAAATTTATAAAAGATTTTTCTAAGATTACTAAGCCCCTAACTTCATTATTAAAGAAAGATACGGAATTCAACTGGACAGACAAACAGGAAGACTCTTTTAACAAACTAAAACTAATGCTAACTAATGCCCCTATCTTACAATATCCAGATTTTTCAAAGGAATTTATACTCACGACTGACGCCTCTAACTATGCCATAGGAGCTGTCCTCTCGCAAGGCGAAATTGGAAAAGATTTACCTATCGCATTTGCATCCCGAACCTTAAATCGTGCTGAAGGAAATTATAGCACAACAGAGAAGGAACTGTTAGCTATAATTTTTGGTACTAAAACTTTCAGACCGTATTTGTACGGTAGGAAATTTAAAATAATAACAGACCATCGTCCCCTTATCTGGCTGTTTAACTGTAAGGATCCAAGCAGCAAATTAGTAAGGTGGCGCTTAAAGTTAGAAGAATACGACTACGAAATCGTATATAAAGCGGGAAAACTAAATAGTAATGCCGATGCTCTCTCCCGTCCTCCGATTCATGCAATTGACCTATTGATTGATGATATAGATACCATCACCTATGAGACCTTTATGCGTAAAAGATCGAGTCCAACGGTCTACGATACGATAATCACTGAAACAAATCAAAACCTTTTAAAAACACCGTGTAAGGCAATTGCGTATCCAACGTCTGTCGATCTCGATAATTCAAACCCCTATTGCGAAGACATACTTAATCTATTAGAAGACAAAGAATCATTCTTATCATCCGAAAAGGAATTATATACTGTCAAGTCTTCTACGATAAAAGACAAAACGTTTTTTCACATGTTCATAAAAGTCCATCACTTTGATTCCGCTAGCTACAAGGATATATTTAAGGTCCTTAAGGATTTAAGAAATAACCTTATAATTTTTCATTCTGAATTAAATGAAATTGCTATTTCCGACTTTTCTAATCCCTTTGATAACTTAAGGTTCATTTTAATTTATGATATGATATCTTTTATATTTCACAATACTGGTATTAAGATTAATGTTTATCATAACAAATTGATTTATCCTAATTCAGATGAAATACCCACTATCCTTAAAGATAACCATGATTCACCTGTTGGTGGTCATATAGGTTCTTCCCGTTTATATAATAAGTTAAAAGAATCCTATTACTGGAAAGGTATGAAAAATGACATCGAGACATATGTAAAACATTGTCCCAAATGCCAACAAAATAAAGCATTACGCGCTTGCAATAAAGCCCCTATGCAAATCACTTCCACTTCTTCCGAACCACTACAGAGAATATTCACAGATATAGTTGGACCTTTACCAGAATCTGGCCCCGAAAGATTTAGATACATAGTCACCTTTCAAGATGACTTAACAAAATATTCCATGGCATATCCCATTACTCATTCAACGGCTGAAAAAACGGCTGACTGTCTAATTAAATTTATCTGCCACTTTGGAATTCCAAAAAGTCTGCTATCCGACCAAGGAGTCCATTTCATTGCCGATGTATATAAACAAATTACATCTTTATTTAAAATTAAACATCTCTTTTCTACACCTTATCATCCTCAAACCAATGGCGCTCTTGAAAGAAGCCATGGTACCCTAAAAGAATATCTAAAGTCATACGTTAATAGCAATCATGATGATTGGCACAAATTTCTCCCAACTGCAATCGTCTCTTATAATACATCAGTTCACTCTTCTACGAATTTTACTCCTCACGAGCTTCTGTTTGGTTGCAAACCACATATTCCCAGTTCTCTCTACGACATTGATCCTACGGCTACATATCCCGATTATGTCAAAATGTTGAAACAAAAACTAATTAATACCCGAAATATAGCTAGGGACAATATTTTACGTAGTAAAGAAAAGTCTAAAACCTATTACGATAAAAACTCTAGGGATATATCATACAACGTTGGGGATATGGTTTATCTAAAACAACATCATCGACTACGTAAAGCCCTCTCCACCGTTTGGAAAGGTCCTTATAGAATAGTGAAGATCCACAACAATAATAACGTCACAATTTTAATTAATCGCAAACATGTCAGACATCATATTGATGAAATAAAATTAGCGCATAACATTCCAAGTTCTTCAAACTCTAATGTACCCGTATTAAACCCTCCTTCAAGAAGTGTTACCCCTTTAGATATACCTATTGTAGACACAACTCCTAGCAACACTGTTCCTTTAGATATGCCCCTCTTAGATTAGTGAGTTATATAACTTAATTAGTAACTTTTGATAACTTTTCTATCTTTTATTATTATTTAGCTTAGTAATTCTATTACAGGGCCGTCGCGCCAGGATCCTTCGCAACATCAAATTTGACCACTCCAATAGTTAATAGTCCTGGTCTCTTTTATGATCCTATAGGTAATCTAAAATATTACAATGATTATTGGAATATCGTCACTTTCTCTGATCTATCATACATAAAGCCTCACATCGACACTCTTCAAAAGGTCCTAGAAACTTCTAAGCAAATATGTAACACACATCAATCTACTAAGGTAAAAACTGATTGCTACAATGTTCTTAACCCCCTAGAAAGTCTTTTTAGTAATGTTCAAAATAACTATATGTCTTTATCTCACATAACCGATAATAATAACTCTCATAAAGTAAAAAGATCTGCTTGGTTTGGTATTGGTGGTCCGATATTAAAGCAACTTTTTGGCTCACTTGACGAGGATGACGCTAAAGCATTCACTGATGCCATTAATTCTATTCAAGATGACCAGAAACACTTAGCTTCCATCTCTAAAGAAAACATACATATTATGAGCTCCACAATAGCTTCATTTAATAGTACTATTTCTAAACTTAATGCCAATGAAAATGTTCTTAACAATAACATCCAAAATCTAGGTAAGATTTTAGATACTATATCAGAAAACACAAACAAACTAGAAGTAGTCACTCACTTGTCTATGATCTTTAGTGCTTTAGAAAGCTCACTGATGTTACTTAATTTTAACTTACGAGACCTTAATGATGCTATTTTATTTGGAAAACAAAATATAGTTCATCCGTCAGTTTTAAGTCCAACACAATTATATAACGAACTGAATTCGAAAAATAATGATGTTATTTTAAGTCTTCCCTTACATTTGAGTCTAGCTAATATTCATAAAATCATTGACATAGCTGAAATCTCCTCTTTTATCAGTGACGAAAAATTAATTTTTGCTATCAAAATACCATTAGTTTCATCACTCGTTGAATACAATCTTTATCACATCTACTCCTTGCCAACCCCACATGACATAAATAACCCTAATACTTTTGCGTTAATAAATCCATCTGCAAAATTCCTGGCGATAACACAGGATAAATTATTATATTCTATGCTTCAAGACTTAAGTGAGTGTAAAGTGTTAAACAGCAATTATTATCTGTGCAAATTAGCAAATGTGCAATCAAGTGTTGGTAATCCCATTTGTGAAATAATAATTTTAACCGAACATGTTAAACATA
Source organism: Apodemia mormo (assembly GCA_036924255.1). Taxonomy (NCBI): domain Eukaryota; kingdom Metazoa; phylum Arthropoda; class Insecta; order Lepidoptera; family Riodinidae; genus Apodemia; species Apodemia mormo. The sequence goes on along the minus strand of JAUPFN010000010.1, from coordinate 7,508,374 downwards.
TTCCGGACTCATGTAGTTATAAGTTAATTTTAGGAGAAATAGATTTATGGCAAAGACTTGTAAATAACAAATGGATATATGTTCAATCTGACGTAACAAAATTGTCTATCAATTGTAATGGAAATCTGGAAGATCACGATATCATTGGAACCGGTATCTTAAGATTACCTAAACACTGTAAAGCATATCACAAATTACTCCAATTCATCCCAGCTCAAGAATTTGAAACTAAAATTTATATTCCACATCCAGATTTCAATATTATTGTAGATGACTGCTGTTCTAAAGCTAAATTGAATAATACAATGCCACATTTAACACCCGTAAAATTATCGCATATTAACTTAGATTACTTACAATATGCCTCCCATAGGTTAAATCAAGCAAATGATGAATTATCGAAAATCGAAAATCAACCTTATCACATTAAATATAGTCACTATTTTAGTATATTGACAACCTTACTATCTATCACTGTATTTTCATTTTTTTCGTATAAATTGTATAAATGTTTTTGTAACAATAATAATAGAAGAAATGAGTCATGTTGTGTTAAAATCATAAATAATTGTGTAACAAAACCTAGCACTAGTATTCGTGCAAGATCTAGCATCGAAATGTCTAATTTTGATACCGAAAGCACTGACTCTAGTACACCAAGAAGAAACTTGGAATTATTGTAAAACTTAAATATTGTTTAGATTATTATAAACTCAATCTTGTTTTTCCTAGCTCCTAGTGATTGTTTAATGTACTATTTTATATTACTATATCAAAGTGTCTAGAATTATTGTTTAGATTTTTATAAACATAATCTTGTTTTTTTTCTAGTTCCTAGTGATTGTTTAATGTACTAATTTATATCACTATATCAAAGTATCCTAACTTTAATGTCATTTATACTATTTTATTTTTTGTATTTGATATACTAATTAATTGTCCTAGGTCTAAGCTACCATTGTTCCTATTTCCCTACAACTTGGATGACACTCACATCCGTTTATTTCCGGATGTTTCGTTTTAAAGGGGGGAGGTGTTACACCCCTTATAGTCTTAGTATATTGCTGATTTGCAATCATAACTGCAAATCATCAATAAAGTAGTATATAAACAGATGTTTTTCCAAATTTCAGTTAGTTAGATATTCTCTAGCCTAAACGCTGCCCAGCTACGGACCTGGTTTCTGCCCGCCGGCCTGGACACAGCGAATAGACTAGTGTTATATCCCGACTCCGGGTCGTTATAACCCTACATAAGGGAATCGCGAGTGAATAGTAATCCAAGTTGTTCAAGTTCCAAGATAAGTGTAAAATATTAGTAGTAAATAATAAACTTCTGTTCACAAAAGTGCCTTTTTTTTATAAGTGCCTGAGTGACAGAGCTAACAGCACGAAGGGTTCCGTACCATTATCTATAAAAAAACGTTAAAAAATCACGTTTGTTGCATGGGAGTCCCCCTTAAATATTTATTTATTATTTGTTGTTATAGTTTTTATTATTTGTTACTATAGTGGCAACAGAAGTACAATACATGATCTATAAAAAATTCAACTTTATATCACAGTTCATAAGATACAGCCTGGTGACAGACAGACAGAGAGCGTAGTCTTAGTAATAGGGTCCAGTTTTGAAATTAAATGAAATGAAATTTATTTATTGCTCAGAATACGGTACAGTTTTATAGGTTTACATTAGTTATAATAATAATTAGTTATAATACAATTAAATTATACAATTTCGTACGGAACTCTAAAAATCGGTCAAGCCGTTTTGAAAGAGTGCGATTTTCAAAATAAAAATAGCCTTTATTCCTTATTACATCAGCTATCTGTGAGTTAAAGTCTCGTCAAAACCGGTCCAGCGGTTTCAGATATTATCCGGAACAAACAGACTGACAGACAAAAATTGTAAAAAAGTCATCTTGGTATATGTACCGCGTATACATCCATACGCATTTAGTAAAAAAACAGTTATTTTAATATTTATTACAAACAGACACTCCAATTTTATTTATTTGTATAGGTATACATCTATGAGCGATTTTAAATGTACTCGAATATTTATGAGTCAATTATTTCTCAATTCCTGACGCAAATTGTATTTGTTTGTCTGCCTGTGGCATCAACTTTCAATCAAATTTGATTTTTTTAAATCGTAAGTTTATTTAAAATGGGATGGTTCTTAGGGTTGATCTGACGTCTTGAAGCAATCAAGAAAGTCTGCCGACAGTGTAATTCGGCAGTTTTTTGCTTTGCAAATGATGCACATAAAGCAGAATGATGGCCTAATAATAAAGGAATGTGATAAGGTTTTTTAATTTAGTCTATCTTGTGTACCTACTTATTAAGGTGGTGTTTATAAACACCACCTTAACCTTTTAAGGTGGTAATGGTCCGGGTTCCCTTTGACGAACAGACTACCTGCCGCTCTGCCAGGCAATCCTTAAGAGGCGAACGATTAGCTATTGTGAGTACACAGCGTGACTACTAGATGGTAGAGTTCGGCTTTGTCTCGCCCGGGTATGGTACCACCGACTTAAGTATTTCTGCCGCAGTAGCGTCAGTGCTTGCCATGGTTTGGAGGGTAAAGAGCCGGTAAAATTATGCATGTGGCTTAAGACCTTGTGGCGACAAGGATAGCATGGCAACATTAACAACTTTGGTGTCAATAGACGGTGTTATCTCTTTTCATCAGGAGAGACATCTGCTGGTTTGCTATCTTATGATATGTAAAAAAACAGAAAACGTTTTGTTATAATTTAAACTCTGCAAAACTGCAATATCCAACATCTAACCAACTGTATTTCTGAAATCCTAAATCAGATATTCGTCAACTGTACTCGTATATAGAACAAAACTGGAAGTATACTCTTCTGACCAAAAAAATGTTACAAATATACATGTTGGAATTGTGCCTGAACAGACATAAAAAATGTAAATAAACATCCGAATTGAGAATCTCCTCCTTTTCAGGAAGTCGTTTTTTTTAAATTAATAAAGCATGCTCTGCTGCTTCTACTAATGCAGCAATATTTAATCATTACATTATTACATTTTTTGAAATCTCTTATTACACTCACCGGCACGGAAACTTGACCAAAGGCTTAAATTTGTAGAATAAAGTTTTGAATAATTATTTTTTGAAAACAATTTGGATGCGGGTGAGTTTAAAAGATTGTTTCCTTGTAGTTGCTAAGTGTTAAACTTTGATTAAAATTCCTTTGAGAACACAACAAGCTGCACAAACTGTAGTTTTTATCAGCGAAGGGCTGACCCAGCGTGAAGTTGCGGAAGTGCTTAATATAGCGCGTTCGTCAATACAATATGCACTCAGGCGTTACCAAAAGACCGGCCACTATACACACAGACTAGGAAGTGGTGGAGTATGATGCATGTCGTCAGCACGTGATGACAGATTTATCATATTGGAAATCTTAAGGAATCGGTACCTTACAGCAGTTGAGATGACAGCGGCTTCAAATCACAAGAGGTTTTAACGTAAGCAAACACACGATAAGTAAGCGAATGGAGGAAGTGAATTTAGGAGCCCATAGACCTGCTCGAGGCCCTGAACTTCTCAGACAGCACTTATTTCGACTGCGATTCGCACGATAACACGCTAACTGAACCCATGAGCAATGGACCTGTGTTTTGTTCTTCGATGAGTGTGAGATAGCATTGCGAGCTCCAGACGGTCGAGTACGATTATGGAGAATGCGAGGAGAACGGTACTTGCCCATAACCCCAACACAAACTGTGAATTTTCAAGGAGGGTCCATAATGGTGTGGGGTGGGATAAGTTCTGTCGCTTGTACAGAGTTAGTCACCGTTGATAACTGCTTAAATGCCTTATTCGAAGTTTATCGGACGAGCAGATTTTTTTCTAATGTACCATAACGCGCGCCTTCACGTTGCCCGTTGTGTGAATGACTGCCTACCGGAGGTTGGTATTCAGAAATTGGAGTGGCCAGCTCGGTCACCGTATTTAAATTAAATAGAGCACATCCAGCACATGCTGAAAAGAAAGATTATAATGATACAATTCTAAAGTGCAGTGTGGTTCCAGGAGTCTGGTTGACAAAAACGTTCTAATGCTGATCGCGAGTCGCTTATGATATAAGCTTTCATTTCCTTCTTTATGACCTCTGTTGCCCAACCAATTCTGCCTGGTAAATGCTGCAAAAGTCAGATAGTCAGTGTACCGATTATATTTGACCTCTCCACCGTTCACCCAAGAGATACCGCCATACCTACTTTGCCCTCTACCTCGGACCCGTCGGTATAAGCAGACGGCCATTCTCCAGTTCCTCAAGGTAGGTGGCACTTGTAAAACGAGAGGGTGACTCGTTTGGACGCGTGAGGGTGGTCGTTGGGATGTACCCTGGTTTCGAGTACGACGTCAAGGTGTTCTGCCAATGGCCGCCCCCTATTAATTTCATACAAGTCCTTTTGCTCCTGAGCCCGCAAGTCTACGGGCAGAATTCGAGCAAGGAGTCGGAAGTCGGTTGATAATAGGCGTGTAAGAGCTAGGTTCTGCAAAGTCTCGACCGGATCATGTACCACCGCTTCTCCGCAATTGGCGTTGATGGTTGTCGCTATCGTTTTTTTAAATTGGGAGGTCGGCTGTCCATGTGACATTCCAACCCCGTCACTATTTTGTGGCGAGGTCTAATGCCACATGCACAAGTGTATCGGCTAAACCGGCGGCTCTGGTTTGGAGAGTAAGGCCTCCAAACTGGAACACGACAGTGACTAGCACTGATGCTATTGCGGCAGGAATATCTAAGGCGGTGGTACTAGACTCAGACGAGACAATGCAGAACTCTACCACCTAAAAAATGTTATGAAAAAAAAGTGTCTTCACGCCCGTATCCTCGAAGAAATAGCCAGAGGTACAACCAGTGCACCCACGATTAGCCAGCCGAAGATACTTAATTCCACAATGTGATAGGTGGCAAGCCTATCGCCAACCGGGCACTTATCCAATCCCGGGCAACGTTGTTTTTAGCAGAAAACTGAAAAAGTAAATAAGTAAGAAATATTTTGTTTACAATACTACACTATGCTATCGGGTAATATTGAATCAATATATAATGTCGGAAACTAAGGGCACAAACAATCATGGTTAAACACTGTTCCTTTGTAAAACTCGTTCCTTTGAATATAACACTACTTGTAAAGCTTTTCCCTGTCAACAAAGGTTGTCTGCTAGAGATCAATTTTTGGCGATAAGTCTTTCCTTTGTGAACAATGAACTTTGTAATTGTTTGTACTATGCATATCACATCATTACTCGTATAATTTATGTACTAGCGATGCCCCGGCTTCACACACATAGTCGCTATCAAACCTCACAATCACCACCAGGCTAAACTGGAAGATTACGTGAATATTTCATCAAATTCGCTTCAGCCGTTCTTGTATCCATAGGGAGCATACATATACACAACGAGATTTATATGTTAAGACAAACAGTGTCTAGTGGCTTTGGTCACATTGAATTCGAGTTAACCCCCTAGGGCAGGGATTCTCAAATTGAGTTCCGCGGAACTTAGGAGTTTCGTAGAATATTCATTCAATGGAACATTAGGTTCCGTCAAAATTATTTATACCCCATATATATACGTATACAATACTAGGACTTAATACCGCACTATGAAACAATTTATATTAATCTATATTAATATTAGAAATGCGAAAGTTTGGAGGTTTGGATGGATATTTGCTACGCAAAAACTACTGAACGGATTGGAATGAAATTTGGCACACAGGTAGATGATGACTTGGAATAGCACATAGGCTATTTTTATTCCGGAAAAATAAGAAAATCGCATGGGATTCACCAAAAACTTTTATAATGCAGTGGGCTTAAACACTGCAGCTAGTTATTCATAAAATAGTAAAAGAATTTCATTCTTCACATTAAAATTTATAATGTGTTTCAATTATATTACTCATTTCTTAAAAAAATTTCTTATATAAATTTCTGTTTTGATTTTTGATTATTTGATATGGGGTTACATAAAATAAAAGGTATTTGGTTGGTGTTCAGTTATCTTTAAAGTTTAGGAAACCCTTAGGGTATTAAAAATCAAAAACAGATTTTTAGACAAATTTTTTTTTTATAATAGCTATTATATAAGTAAGACTTTCAGTCTGATCAAGCCGGTAATTGAACTTGTGCAACCATAAACAGGACGAACATTTTATAAGTAGGTATAGTATATCCCCGGTGTTTGTGTAGGCATCTTTTGAAAGACAGTCCATCTATCCATCTATCTATAAGGCCATCTGTTTTCGTGTTTAGTACTTAGGCCAAAGATGTCGCTACAATCGTTACTAGTCATCGCCATACCTATTTATGCGTTTTTATTATTAATAATTAGCTTTTGCCCGCGGCTACGCTCGCCTGGAAAGCAGGGGGCTAGGAAGAGAAAAAAAAGTAGCGTATGTCACTCTCCATCCTTTCAACTATCTTAAAAAATTACGTCAATTCATTGCTCCGTTTTGCCGTGAAAAACGGACAAACGAACACACACATACACTTTTCCATTTATAATATTAGTATGGATTAAACAACACCGAATCACACGACCTTTTGCAATAGGAAACTACACACTTTAATAACATAATAAAGCTTATATGTATAAGAAAATGTTTTTCGTTATGATAAGTTTTGCGGTCGTAATCATACTGGATACGTACAAACAGTTAAAAGAAGCGATTTTTTTGGCATATCTGTATTCATAATATTCAAAGGTGTAAAAAAGACGCATTTTTGGAACGAAGTTCCTTACGGCAGGCTTGGAGGGGATAGGGATTTTGCTGCGCGACCGAACTGAAAAAAATGTGATAGTAAAACGGCACGGCAAAACGGACAAACGAACACACACATACACTTTTCCATTTATAATATTAGTATGGATTAAACAACACCGAATCACACGACCTTTTGCAATAGGAAACTACACACTTTAATAACATAATAAAGCTTATATGTATAAGAAAATGTTTTTCGTTATGATAAGTTTTGCGGTCGTAATCATACTGGATACGTACAAACAGTTAAAAGAAGCGATTTTTTTGGCATATCTGTATTCATAATATTCAAAGGTGTAAAAAAGACGCATTTTTGGAACGAAGTTCCTTACGGCAGGCTTGGAGGGGATAGGGATTTTGCTGCGCGACCGAACTGAAAAAAATGTGATAGTAAAACCGTAAGAAAAAATCCGTGGAATAAAGTGCGTGGAATAAAACCGTTAATTGAGACGTGCGCAGGCGCGACAGTCGCATACACAAGCGAGTAGTGCCGTTTAGCCGAAGGAACTTCGTTCCTACCTGGTGTCCCACGACACCACATCATTTTTTATTATTTAAGAAAGATGGCTGATTTTGATTAAACAAAAGTAGAGCACAATTTAAGCGCTTCGCGTTGAGGCGTGCAATTCCATTTTTTTAACAATATTTTTGAACTCTGAGCTCAAAAATCTATGCTTAGGTATAGTTTTTGTTCCTTCAGTATAAAATAATTCAATTAAGCGGGATGTTTCAGGGACAGGCTTAGGGTCAACCGGTAGGTCAATATTTTGGTAAAAATCCGATTTAGGGATTCAGAGATTGCCGCAATAGCATTAGTGCTTGTCGCTGTCGTGTTCCGGTTTGGAGGGTAAGGTAGCCGGTAAACTTATGCATGTGGCATTAGGTGTCTATAGGCGATGGTTGACTCTTTCCATCAGGAGACCCATCTGCTTGTTTGCTATCTTATATAAAAAAAGAGATACCGACAGATGAAAGTTATAATTATTATATTTTTTTTATATCATAAGATAGCAAACGAAAGAGAAACAACGTCTATAAACACCAAAAATGTTTATGGTGCGTTGCTATCAAATCGTCACCATCTCTGATGTACCTAAATATACTGATGCAGCACCAACACCAGTATCTAATAGATGGCGCAAACATTTATAATTATCATAAAAACTGTCTGCACGTTTGTTATCGTATTATCTAATATTTATTTTGTTGCAGGTAAGTTGCCGCATCAGACCAGAACGGGTAAATTCGAGTTTACCAGCTGCATTTCCCGTTGACAATGCAATTTTAGTTAATTCGATCGCAGGCCGCGGCCCAGCCTGAGTGGTGGACGAATATTAAACTAATTATGAACAAACCGAGCCGGTCTGCGATGTAAATTAACCGTTGAACTCCATTAGCCGAGCTCTTATTCAAACTACCCTCCTATCTGTATTACGGCCATTTCCTAGTTTGTTGGACAACAGGTGTTGAATACGACTTTTGTTATTGAAACTCGAAAAAATGCAATTATACAAGTCTACTCCACATCTCCCATGTTCGTCTGGGCTCCTTTGAAGAATAGACAACTGCCGCTCTGTCAGGCAGGTGGTAATAGGCGACCGATTGACTTTTTATAGTAGAAGGGGTAATCGAACAGGGTGTGCACCTGATGGTAAGTAATCACCGCCGCCCATGAACTAGGGGTCTTGTAGTTGCATTGCCGGCCTTTAAAAATTAGTAAGCTCTTTTCTTGAAGGTTCCTAAGTCGTATACGTTTGGAAGTACCCCCGTCGGTAATTGATTACACAAAGGAGAAGTGCGAGGCAGAAAGTGCCGAGAAAAGCGCACGGTTGTGGATTTCCAAACATCGAGGTGGTGAAGATGGAACTTTAAATTTTCACGCAATATTCGATGATGAATTTCAGCGGCAGAAATTAATCCGAACAACTCGTCGGAACACTCCCCGTGGTAGATAAATGCGATAAAAGATGCAGAGCGAACCTACATCTATGCGTAATGCCAAAAAATCAAGCCGGTAATAAATAGCCTGGTCGTCGAAGATTCGAACCGCTCTACGTTGAGTGCGATCAAGAGGAAGAAGCTTATACTAGCAGGCTAGTAACAACTACATGTGTCTCTACCATCGTGATTAGTAAATGCTACACAATTCTGCAATGTGTCGCCGGGTATTTGGTACCACCGCCTTACCTATTCCTATCGCAATAGCGTCAATGCTTGTCATTGCCGTGTTCCGGTTTGGAGGGTAAGATAGCCGGCAGAATTATGCATGTGGCATTGCCATCACGCCACTCACATAGCAACGCACCATTAACATGAGACATATTTTGTGTCTATAGGCGTTGGTTTCTCTTTCCATCAGGAGTTAGCATCTGCTTGTTTGCTATTTATTATTAACTAGCTGTTGCCCACGACTTCGTCCGCGCGGACTTCGTTTACTCCGCACAGCACCTCCCCCGTATGCGGTAGCGTGATAATATGTAGCCTATATGTTGACCCGACCTATTAGTAATATTCATGCAAAATTTGAAGTAAATCCATGTAGTACTTTTTGAGTTTACCCTGGACATACATGCAGACAAACAGATAAACAAACAGACAAAAATTCTAAAAACTATATTTTTGGCTTCGATATCGATTGTAGATCACGCCCCAAGTATTCTTTCAAAAAAATATTCAATGTACAGTTTTGACTTACCTACGATTTTATTATATGTATAGATATAAAAAACAACACATCTAGTGTGGCCTAGGAGGAGAGAACACGCTTTAGAGACTTTCATTAATCTCGGAAACACCCCATGTTGGTCAAGCCTCCATTTAAGAATAGACTATCTTACATTCTGTCAGATAGTAATAGGCTAACGGTTGGCTAAACTAGCGCAAGCAAGTTTGTAGAATAATGGAACGTCTCTCCCATTTGGTAAGTGGTATAACGGCTTTATCGACATACATATTTCTGCCGCATTAGCGTCAGTGCTTGTCATTGTTGCGTCACTGTCGTGTTCTGGTTTGGAGGGTAAGGTAGCCGGTAAACATACGCGTGTGACATTAAAACCCTGCCACAATGATAGCAACTAACATTTTTGGTAGGTGATGATGATGGTTGTCACTATCCATCGGCCATCTACATATTTTGGTATCTCATACAAAAATTTGAATTCGGGAGCCTTGTGCGTCTGTAAAGAATTATAATTAAATTTTAATTATAATTTATACTTATAATAAAATCGTAAGAAAGTCAAAACTGTACATTGAATATATTTTTAAAAGAATACTTGGGGCGTGATCTACAATCGATATCGAAGCCAAAAATATAGTTTTTAGAATTTTTGTCTGTTTGTACGTATGTCTGGGGTAAACTCAAAAAGTACTGCATGGATTTACTTCAAATTTTGCATGAATATTACTAACAGGTCGGGTCAACATATAGGCTACATATTATCACGCTATCACCTACGGGGGAGGAGCTGTGCGGAGTAAAAGAAGTCCGCGCGGACGAAGTCGCTGGCCACAGCTAGTTAAACATAAAAAATATTTATGAACTCGTTTGCCATTTCATTCGAAAAAAAGTTTTTATTGAGTAGCAGATCAAATTGAATAGGTATTATTACAAGGTGTTAAATCGGTGCCAGCTATAAAGGGAGAATTAATAAAAAGCTGATAAGGCTTTTGTGTTGCGTGACAATCATTCTTTCTGTAACGGGGATTTCAGCGTCTCTAATATCCAATTGTCATTACAGGGCTGCTGCGAATGGTATGCCTATATTTTATAGTTAAAAATAATCAATCAGTCAAATCATTTATTGCTAAAATACATTGTTCTTATAATTATGGAGAATATAGTTACGCCTGTTTTGCCACATAAACGGCAAAACGTATATAACTAATTTGAAATTATACCGTAATTAATGTTAGAATTACGATATAATTTCAAATTAGGTTCAAATTATAGGTTCAAATAATTAGAAAGACGAAAGTACTGATCAAAATTATAAATGTGAATTTCATATATAATTTGAACTCATTTAACTAGTTATATGACGTAATCGATCATATAGCAAAGAAAATTTTGTCACTTCGAGCCTGTCGACACTAGCTCAGCAGTAGAGCGTCCCGGCTTTGTGGAGACAGTCGCATGTTCAAATCCTGCGTGTCGATATTTTTCTTTGTTGTTTTTAAAGTTTTCAAGTTTTCCCAAGCACGGGGTGAGTGCTATAACCCAAAAAAAATTAGGTTGTAATTTAAATTACGTTATAATTTAAATTGCAGGTGCAAAAATACAGACTGAAATTTAAGATAATAAAAATCATAAAAAAGACTTGTCTTAAAATGAAAATTGTGTGTAGCTGTATATAATTTTCTGTATCGTCGGCATTTCACGAAAACTCGTGTTTAAATTTGAAATAATCATTATGGCGGACATAATGATTATTTCAAATTTAAACACTTGTACTGTTCATATATGTGTTTAGCACTTACCCCGTTTTCGGGAAAACTTGGACAACTTTGTTTTTAATGTTTTTCTTGTACTGTTTCACGATTTATAAACTGTATATTTGTTTTTAATTCAATTGCAAACCCGTTTAACATTTTACTGCGTCATCAGGCCTAAAAACGTGTGCTCAATAATATACCGTGGTCTCAGGAACAAACTTTTTTTTGATTAATAACGAGCTTAATTTTTGTGAGCTGCTTCGTTTTGACGGGATGCAAATCTTTTCTTTCTTCGAAAAATTTCGAATCGGGTAACTAAGAAAGTTAGAGGGCTTCGAGGATTTTGATTCGGTGTTGGAAAATTATTTTATTAATAACAATAATTATTATTTTTTTGCCTTAGTGACTTGATTATTTTATGAAAAAAACGAAAAAACTTTTATCCTACACATTCGATGGTTTTTCTGACGAGTCCTACCCTCTAAAGATTCCGAATTATGAAATTTTTAAATTGATATTAATCAACTTAAAAACAACCTAATTTTCTCACAACAGCTTGTTAATTATTATTATAATTCAAGGGATACTTTGTCCTACTCGTAAAGTGGAAACTTTTTTTGGTCCGACACTCAAAAGTTTTCTTATTAATCTATCTTTTTTAGTTACGCGATTCGAGATTTTTCGAAGATAGAAAAAATGGGCTTTTCGTCAAAACGAAGATGTTTACAAAAATTTTGCTTATTATTAATAAAAAAAGTTAGTTTCTGGGGCCACTATCTATAAGTGCTCTAATTTTGGAAAAAGATTATAGTGTGATAGCGATATCATGTATAAATTTGTATAAATTTACCGATTTCCTTAACCACCGAATCGGATTATGACAGTTACGAGGACTGACGTTGTGGCAGCAGAAAAGTTAATGCGGTCGTGGAATTTGTGGTCGAAAGTTGGCACAAATCAATAAAAAAAACACTTTGCACACTACCTTGTAGTCACGGCAGTAGTATGACGTTCGGCAAATCATTTTCCTTTTACGAACTGCTTGACAGAAAAGCAGTTAGTTCATTCTTCCAAAGGAGCCCGGACCAAGACCTGGTCTTCGCCACTTTGTCAACATGCAGTTATCTGAGTTGAGCTTCCTTACGTTGGGCATAAAGTGGGTATTCTGATTAACATGCTCCAATAACACGATAGTGTCGCGATGTATTCATGTTGCTTTATAAAATTTCATTAGCAGTCGGACTGAGTCACTGTAGTCAGCAAAAACTTACTGATATTTCTTTCTAGAAAAACTCATTAGCACTCGGACGTTGCTGTAATCAGTTGAAAGCTGTTAGTGATGTTTCTATAAAAATTCATTAGCACTCGGACTATGTTACTATAGTCGGCCAAAAGCTGTTATTGATGTTTCTTTCTAGATAAACTCATTAGTACTCGGACTATGTTGCTAGTCGGCCAAGAGGTGTTATTGATATTTTTTTATAGATAAACTCATTAGCGCTCGGACTTTATTGCTATAGTCGGCCAAAAGCTGATATTGATGTTTCTTTCTAGATAAACTCAATGAAACCGGGAATGTGCTAATGTATGTAGTTTGTATAAAGGTGTTATTGGTATTGATCACGCTTCAAGTGATCAACTTGTGACGTTATTTCTTCGTAAATAATATATTGTCGTTTTGGTTCCCTTACTTGGGCCCTATTCACGTAACAAAACTTCAATCTAATCTAGACGTTTAAGGCTTTTACACGTTATGCTGCGATGTAGCACAACGCGACTATGTATCGTGTTTTGTTACGTTTTCCCCGTGTTGGATTGCCTATCTATTGCGGCAGGAATAGGTAAGGTAGGTGGTACCAGACCCGGGCGAGACAATGCAGAACTCTACCACCTAGTGGCCACGATGGTAGTGACTCGCGTAGCCAATCAGTCGCCTTTTACGACCTGCCTAGCAGAACGGCAGTTGATCTATTCTTCAATGGCGTTCCGAACCAACACGGGGTGTTTTGGTTTTTGAGGTAAATCTCATTCATATCTATACTGATAAAGCTGAAGTTTTTTTGCTTGTTTGTTTGTTTGAACGCGCTAATCTCTGGAACTACAAATTGGATTTGAAAATATCTAAAAGTGTTAGATAGGCCAATTATCGAAGAAGGTTACACTAGGTGGTAGAGTTCTGCATTGTCTCGCCCGGATCTCTTACCACTATTCCTGCCGCAATAGCATCAGTGCTTGTCGCTGTCGTGTTCCGGTTTGGAGGGTAAGGTAGCCGGTAAACTTATGCATGTGGCATTAGACCTCGCCACAAGATAGCAACGCACCATTAACATCTTTGGTGTCTATAGGCGATGGTTGACTCTTTCCATCAGGAGATCCATCTGCTCGTTTGCTATCTAGTGATATAAAAAAAGAGGAAGGTTATAGGCTATATGCCATCACGCTACGACTGGTAGGAGCGGAGCAAACGCCGCGCGGACGAAGTCGCGCTAGTTCTACAGTTAATCTGTAGGTACTAAAAATATAAACTAGAGATGCCACAAATTGTGATTTTGCCGAACACCGAATCGAATATCCGGCCAGCCGAATTGCCGATTGCATTGCTAAATATTTTCTTCTATCCGATTGTCCAAAGAATAATCTTCGTCAAAAAATGCTAAAAATAATATTTTTATTCGTAATACCTGAACCTCTGATGAATATTGAGTATTAATTGTTATGTTTCTTGATAAAATATTTTGTTTTGAGCATTCGGTGTTTGGCCGAATACTGAATACCAAAGAAAGTGGCCGAATAGGCCGAACATATAATAGTAACCGAATATTCGTAACATACCTAATATTAACATTTTGAATACCCCGGTAAACATTTATAGTATCATTTAAAGCGACAAAGGTAATGAATATTAAGTTAATACAAGTACGATATCACAGCCCTGTAGCAGTTGTTGGCTCGGCTCAAAGGAGAATTTATTATTTAAAGTGAAAGTTATTGAGTTTCGCTAAGGTTAAGTGAGCCTTTTGAGTTGCTTTGTCTATCAAGTGCGGGGTGTGGGGTATGGTGTCAGCTTCCTATTTATATCATTACCCGTACGAATGTTAAGCGGAGACGTCTGATATGTACCACTCCTTGGTGTTTGGTCTCTTTGAGATACCCTTTGTTAAGGTTGAGTGTTTTTATAGTACAGCTATATTGTCATCATACATATATGTATACAAGCTGTTGCCTGCGACTTTGTCCGCGCGAACTTCGTTTACTCCGCCCTGCTCCTCCCCTGTAGGTGATAGCGTGATAATATGTATACTACTATATGTTGATATATGTTGACCCGACCTGATAGTAATATTTCATACAAAATTTGTAGTAATTCCATGCAGTACTTTTTGAGTTTACCCCGGACATACATACAGACAAACAGACAAAAATTCTAAAAACTATATTTTTGACTTCGATATCGATTGTAGATCACGCCCTAAGTATTCTTTTAAAAAATATTCAATGTACAGTTTTGAATTTCCTACGATTTTATTATATGTATAGATTATCCCTCGTGTTGACCCGAGCTCCTTTGAAGAATAGACCAACTGCCGTGTTGCCCTTCGACCAATTTTGTTTTATTTTGGTCGAAGGTTTTGCCAGGAAGTCGTAAGAGGGGGCCCTATTGGGTATGTCACTTCAGTCGTGATCCCTAGATGGTAGAGTTCTGTAACGTCTCGTCGGGTATTTTGTACCACTGCCTTAGGGGCCATCCATAAATTATGTCTCTCGTTAAGGGGGATGGAGGAGGTCGACGAAGTGTGACAAGTGGAAGGGAGGGATCATCAATTTTGTGACATCACATTTTTTTCAAAATATATAAGTATTACAACAGTAAATTTTAAAAGCTACCTGTATAGATAAAAAATAATCGAATGAGATCAAATTCCAGTGTAAAATTGTTAAATATGTGACGTTACACTAGGTAGGGGGTCTCACAAATGTGACCAGTTGTGACAAGCACGGGGAGGGGTCAAAAAATCATGAAATTCGTGTGACGTAATTTATGGATGGCCCCTTACCTATTCCTTCCGCAATAATGTCAATGCTTGTCATATAGTCGTGTTCGGGTTTGCAGTGTAAGGTAGCCGGTTAACTTATGCATCTGGCATTACCATCCCGCTATACGGATAGCAACACATCATTCAAATCTTTGGTGTGTATAGGCGGATCTCTTTCCATCAGGAGAACCATATGTTTGTTTGCTATCTTATGATATATAAAAAATATATATTTTTTATATAGCAAATAAGCAGATTGTTCTCATGATATCGCTATCAGTGTATCGAGGATTTAAAGCCACATGGATATCTACACCGGCTACCTTGTATCCAAATTTCAAACCGAAATATAACGAGGTAAAACAATGGTACCGCCTGGGCGATATGTTACAGAAACCCCACTTATGGACTTCTAGCTGCAGCGTGCAGCCCGCTGCATTATAAAAGTTTTTGGCGAATCCCGATCCCGCGGGATTAACCTAACCTAACCTAACTTTTCCGGGATAAAAAGGAGCCTATGTGCTATTCCAGATTATCATCTACCTGTGTGCCAAATTTAATTCAAATCCGTTCACTAGTTTTTGCATGATTAAGTAACAAACATCCATCCAAACGTCCATCCAAACATCCAAACTTTCGCATTTATAATATTAATAATATAGACTACATACATTTCACAAGTAGAATACACAAGACAAAGTAGTAAAGGCCAAAAAGACGTATACATACATAATAATATGTTCTAATCCCCTTTGGGGTAGATAGAGGGAATTGAGTGTTAATAAATAAACTGACAATATTTTTTTTTATCTTAAAACGGGACATTAGGTTGATGTGAAGTACGGCAGCAATATAATTAATAGCAATGATTTCTGTAACTTGTATTTATTTCCATAAAGAGAACCAAAATCAAATATTAATGTAAAGTCCGGTGTAAATAAAGTTTTAAACATTTTAATGTTATTGGTTTTACTACTGAAAATTAAACATTTTGTTTGTGATGAGATTGCCAAATGATAACTATATAATTTATAACTTTTTTGTTGTGACTTTGTATATTTGGACGGGATATTCTCACATCCCTAAAATATACTGGGCGAAACCGAAGCAGAGTAGTTGAAACTAGGACAGTCCCGTTTAAAACGAGATGTATCGTCACACTAGTTATACATATCATGATTCAGATAGTCTTGCTTCCTCCACATTCATAAAACTTCATACAAACATGCCAATTTTAGGGATTTCTTATACCACCTTCGGACTGCACCCAAATTGATCATCAGTCTTGGTCACTCCCGGTTCCTAAATCCATCAAAGCAAAATTAAAAAAATGTGACCCTGTTAAGGGTTGTACATAAAAACATCACGCCGGTTTATTTGCTGGTTAGACAGAGTTCGTGTGAATCAAACGTTGTTAGATATTTCGTTTCACCGAGTTGTCAGCATGTGAGTTTTTCACCGTGTGTTGGTCCGAAGACGGAATCTCATTTGAAGAATTTCGTTTCCTGCCAAATAGTTCATGAAAAGCGAGCGCTTGGCGAGTTATATCATGAGCATCGTGACTACTAGGTAATAGAATTCAGCATCGTCTCCGGTGCCGTAACCAAACCCTAAACGGTACCAATTGCTGGCTAGACGTTGCAGATATCTGCCACCTAGTTAGTGCTTGTAGGCATGATAATGATATAAATGACAGGTTTGGCCAATCCTCAGCTTTTACGATCTGCCCGTCAGGAAGTCGGGTAATGCATTCTTCAGAAGGGATTGCTTTTTTTATTTTATAAGATAGCAAACAAGCAGATGGGTCTCCTGATGGAAAAAGTCAACCATCGCCTATAGACACCAAAGGTGTTAATGGTGAGTTGTTATCCGGGATGGGAATACCACATTCATAAATCTGCCGGCTACATTACGCTCCAAATCAGAACACGAGAACGGCAAGCATTGACGCTACTGCGGCAAGAATATGTAAGGCGATGGCATTAAATAGCCGGGCGAGGCAACGCGGAACTCTACCACCTAGTAGTCATGATAGTAGTGATACGTACAGCCAATCAGTCGCCTTGTATGACCTGCCTGGCAGAACGGCAGTGGGTCTATTCTTCTAAAGAATCCCGGACCAACACGGCTTAAAATTAATTAAATTCATTTAAAAGTTTAAACACCTTTAAATTAAAGTAACGTTTCGACTTACGTATGAAATGTCAACTTTTAAATTTTCTTATTACTCCCAAACAGTAAGCTATCATAACATAAAAACTTTGCTTTGTAGATGATATTATATGTATAAGATTATGGATGTTAATTTCATGTTGATATTGTGCAATGGTTAATAATTTAAAGTTTTGTGCTCGACGCTATTAGCTGGCACGTGCAACACGGTGCCGAGCAGTTGAGCCGTTGCACCAACGGTGAGATAGAACAAACTACCAACTTTGCTAATATTGCCTTTGTGTATTAATCTTGTCACTTGTAATAAGACGTTAGATGTAGCTGTAATACCGAATCTTGTAGAGTCTAAGCCTTTATGTAGGCAGTTGTGTTTGCTTTTTAATATTGTTACGAATAATCTAGAAACGTGAAGAGTTGGAACGCTGGAGGGATCTAGAAATAAAAGAGATAGCTACTCCTATTAATAAACAAAAAGTTGGCCGTTATTCGAATAGCTATACCATAATGGACTTTGTGATATAGGCAATAAGGGTGAAAATAGCGTGTACTATCATAAATTGTTTACAGTAAGAAGTGATTCGTTGTTTCCTGATATATTTAGATTTTCTGGATCCAGATAAAACTTTACCCTGGGTATAAATAAAGATGTGTTGACAAATACAGGGCAGTTTTTATAAAGCGATCGAGAGCGATACTTGAAGCGACCCGTGTGAAGCGAGAAGTGTTTTGTTGTGTAGTCGGTTAAGTTGTGTTAGTGCAGCGAGGTTATTAGTGTGTATAATGTATTTACGTATTACATTTTGTTGTTTTGTGTATTTGTATTGTAAATACACGGATTTAATATAAGTGGTGTGTTCTTACAATTACGAAACCGAAGCACGTAACAATATGTTACAATATTTAGGATTAATTTGTCATTATTTCAGATAAAGTGTTTACAATAAATCTACTGTCACTAAATTACACATTCTATTATTACATAAAAAATAGAAAATAATTTATTGTAAATAATAAATAAAGTGAAATCTTTCTTATTATATATGTATTTATGTAAGCCGTATGGTTTGTCTAATCTTACGTATATTTTAGTGATACCGAAGAAGAAGTCCCCGTGTTGGTCCAGGCTCCGGGCTGTTATCAAAACAGCAGTTGGTCTATTCTTCAAAAGGCAGCAGGCAGATTGTAAAAGGCGACCGATTGGTTAAATGTGTCACTACTATCGTGTATAGTGGTAGAGTTCCGCAACATCTCGTCTGGATATTTGGTACCTCCGCTTTACCAATAATTCCTGCCGCAATAGCGTCATTGCTTGACATTGTCGTGTTCCGATTGGGAGGGTAAGGTAACCGATAGACTTATGCATGTGGCATTACCAACCCAAAATACGCTACCAGAGTTAGCACTGTTATATACAAATAAGCGTATGTGTATATTAACTTCACGATGATATTTTTGAGAGGTAAATAATGTAAAGTTCTATGCTCAGCGCCACTGGCTGACACGCAATACGGTGTCGAGCATAGTTACATGAGTTTGTATAATACCACCGCGCGACGGTGAGACAACAAACTACCAATTTTGGTAATATTGCCCGCCATTATCTTGCAATTGTGTATTAATTTTGCTATTTGTAATTAAACTTTAGATGTGGTTATATTTGCACAAAAACCTTGTTAAGTAGCAGCCGTCATGTGTTTGCCGGTTTCAATATTTAAATAAATGACTAATATTTAAGTCCGTTAATTCAACTGTCATTAGCTGAAACATCCTAAAAATCTAAACACCCAGCATCGGACGGGTAACACTAATTATCACCCTCATTACCTAAGATTAGCAGCTGCATAGGGTACCAAGCCGAAACATGACGGTAACATTTTGGCACTTTGAAAACAATTGCCATTTTAGCTCCAGGAGTACCCATCTTCCTCCTCCAAAGGAGAAGAAAACCTACTAACAACTTTTAACTGTTTTAATTGCTTTGTTTTCATTTCCGAGTAGCATAGCAATATGAGGGCTTAAATACTAGGTAAATGTTAATTTAGACATTTTCCGAGTATGACCCTCAAACTATTAAGGAATTAATGATAAATAGTCAGTAAACCCTGGAGTAAATTCGCAGACAGAAGCCAGTTAATAGATTAATGCTGATGCCAAAACCGTCGTCATCAGAAATTATCTTCAAGTGAATACGTAATGATGATGCACAGCGGAATGAGTAATTGGCATCATAAATCATTCGAAGTGATCTAAGCCTCCTAAATGGCATGGTTGGCAACAATACGATTTAGTGGCAACCGCTGTCTGTAGGCCTACTACGGACATTTGATAGAATCGATTTAACTTTTTATACATCGAGGTTCTTGGCCTTCAAAATATTATAAAAAAAACAATCTTCATTACACCACTAGCTTTGAAAATTATTAAAGACTGTGTTTTGAAAATTTTTAAGTGAATCCCATGAAAACAATATATTTTTGCGTATCCTTTATTCTATTCAAGATTATAATCTACGTCGGTACCAAATTTAATCCAAATCGTTTCAATACTTCAAACGCAATTAAGTTACACGTTTATAAATAGTAGATAGGACAAAATTAACAAATATTAGTATTTGCTACATTCATTATCTGCTACTATATAAAATAATAATGTATCATTTTAGTGTCACAAGGAAACATTAGACTTGATAAACAACCCTTTTGTCAATGTTATACCAACCGGAGTTTTATTGCAAAACAAATCATTTCTTTCAGACTATTATATTATTTATTTATTTATTATACTTATCTTAACATGTATATACAAAACTATAAGCAAAGGCGTATATTTAGGAAAATTTCAAGACAGAAACTCAAAAATAGACTTACAATCTACAGACACTATTAAAGATTTCATGAATGCTTCACTTGTTTTCACAGCTTTGATGTATTATTAAATGCGGAAGTTTTTATTATTATTTATTGTTAGTGATACTCTTTAATGCCTTTATTACTCGGCCGATTAGTTATAATATAATAATATCGGTGGACAAATTACACGGAATTTATTTGACTTTTATATTAATCCGTTTTCGAAAATTGTAGGTTCGCAAAATTTTTTAAATTTGTAACCTTATTCTTGCACCGGCATTCTTTTATGCCTTGCATTTTCAAACTGCTTTTCTTTCGCTTGTATCTAAAGGGCATTATATACCTAACTCTCGCTCGTGCTGACATCTAGAACATACATATATACACAAACACAATATACACTCATACACTCATAAACGCAACACACATACATACACACATAAACACACACGCATACACACAAATACATACACGCACGTACATACACAACACAAACATTTCGGATAGCTGTTGGTTTTTCTTTTTTCCTCTTTTTGTCCTTTTCTCATTTAAGTTTTTAGTTTTTAATAGTATAATTTTAGTTTAAATTAACGATGTGTTTATATACATATAGGCTTAATTTCTTTTCCGTCTACCTCACTACTATATAATGTCTGAAAGCAAAGTGAAATCCGTAATTTGCATTGGCTTTATGTGCTCTCTGATAATTGGCCAATGTTTAGTTTATGTACCTACTACTATAAGTTATTTTTCTGCAAAATAAACTGTGGATTTATGTTGATGTAAAATTAAATAAATAAATAATAATACATAGAAATACAATTATAAATACTGTAACATACATAATACACACCCAAACCCAGAAATACCTGTGCTCATCACACAAATGTTTGTCCCTGTCGGTAATCGAACACAAAGCCCATCGATTCGTAGTTAGGTTACGACTACCACCACTCAACCGACGGGGCAGTCAATCGCAGGGTGAAGTTGCACGGATCGGCTACGAAGTATAAAGGATTTATTTAAAATCGTCTTATATTCAATGCAAAAAAACTGCTGGTAACATCTAATGTCTTATATTTTTTCTTTGATTCAATTTTTTCGATTATAGAATATTTAAAGAGTACGCGTCGGAGAGAGTTGTCTGTGTTAGGCCTTCCGGTCGCCTCGTACATTATGTAGATTGCGAAGTTCCAGGCGCGGGCGCCTAGCCGTCTCCGCAAACCGAATTTATCGCATTGACTATTCAATCCGCGGCAACATCTGCCTGCCAGTGAATGGAAAAATGTATTGCTTCCTATCTATGTAAGGAGCGACTTGAGAATTTTATTTTAAAATTTTTCTCTTATCGTAAAATGAAAAAAAATATTCGAATCGCATATAATATCGGGTAAATGTCTGCTATATGTGTATTAATCAACCTTTCTTTTTTTTAGTAATGTTATCTTTCTTCTTATTTAAGTACGAGTGTAATCTAAAACACGATGGAATTTTCTTAATCTTTATTAATATTATAATTATGCGAAACTTTGGATATTTGGATAAATGGATGTTTGTTACTCAATCACGCAAAAACTACTGAACAGATTTGAATGAAATTTGGCATACAGGTATATGATGACCTGGAGTAGCATATAGGCAAAGTTTTTTTACTTGGAAAAGTAAGGTGATCCCGCGGGATTCGCCAAAACCTTTATAGTGAAGCGAGCTGCGCGCTGCAGCTAGTGATATTATGAATTGAAAGATTTTGAAGTCACCGCTTTGAGTCACAAAGAAATTATAATGCTACTTGAGTACAATTTATATAACTTAGACATTTTAGGATTAAACCAAAAGATAACTGATATTCGATTACTTTCCTTTTTCTTAACAATCCTTCGGGAAAACCTACGCACCTAACTCCAATGCGGTAGTCTAGTATCTAAGCACGATAAGTCAGTAACCTTGTCGTTTGTTAGACACGATGTCACTTCCTCATTTTTGCTGATGATAAGGAATATACGTCTCTAAATGTAAAAAAAAAACCTCCTGAAGATTAACTGTCTTTGCCAAAGGAGGCCAGTTTTTGGAAAACAACACTTGACGCATATGAATGAATATAAATTCTGTCAGAAGAAATCTCTGCTTGTTTTCTATGATATAAAAGAAAGAGTCTTATTTATATCTTACATTGCAAAGAGTGGATACATTGTTCTATTAAAATGTCTTTTAATTTCTATTCAGAAGATTCTATTAAGAAGTAACGTTTTGGACTTAGTTGGTGGTAGAGCAACTTTAATCTTTGGTCAATCTGCTGAATATGATGATATATTATGCTTTGCACTGTGTCTGGAACCACACACGGAGAAAAAATCGAATGCATGATATAACCAGTTTTAAAAATATCCAAATTTCAGTTGCGTCTTTACATTCCCTACGCCAGCGGTATATCGGCGCGATCTCCTCCAAGTGAATTTACTTAGCATCGCGAAGTGCAGCGGGCCCGCCCAAATTACTATTTCAATCTGAACCGCAAGTGTGCGCCCCGGGAACATGCCCCGGGACAATCAAATGTCGCTTATGAATGTTTTATTGTTATTGGATGCGTGCGGTTGGGTAATAAATGTTGTTCTGTTTAGTTGTGTCTGTTTTCCTACAGGATGGACCAGCAGCTGCCATTCTGCCAGGCAAATCGTAAAAGGCGTAACATTTCTCTGCCATGGTGATACAACTAGGTGGTAGAGTTATGTATAGTATTATTATTATTAATTTGGTACCACCGATTTAACTTTTCATTTTCCGCAATTGCGTCATTGCTGGTCACTGTCGAGTTTTGGTTTAGAGTTTAGTGTAGTCGGTGAACTTATGCATATGGCAAAATCTTTCGACGCCATTGCGGCAGGTATATAACTACGGGACGGTAGACACAAGTGCGGCTCCAGCATTACGTATATTTTGCTGATTTCGAAATTCAGAACAATGTTAGTAGTCTTCCCCGTGTTGATCCGTTTGAAGAATAGACCAACTGCTGTTTTCTCTGCAGGTCATTGAAGGCTACCGGTTTGGCTATACGTGTCATTGCCATTACTACTAGGTGGTAGGTTTCTGCAAGGTTTCGCTCGGCTATATTATATTGTATCACCACCTTACCTATTCCTGCCGCAATATCGTCAATGCTTGTTGTCATTTTCGTGTTTTGGTTTGGAGGGTAAGGTGGAGCCAGTATACGTATGCATGTGACATTGTCAGCCCGCCACACGGATAGTAACGCACCATATCATTAACATATCCTACACGTGAAAACCTGTAACTGGCTTCGAAAAAAAATTAATTTATAATTCTAGTCGGTTAACTATAGCGGATGGTTTTCCATAATAAAATAAAATAAAATAAAATAAAAAAATATTTTATGTCTATAGGCGATGGTTTCTCTTTCCATCAGGAGAGTCATCTGCTTGTTTGGAATCATATAAAAAATATACTTTCTAATTTTCCTAAAGTTTTTTAACTTTCCTAAAGTTTTTAAAATGTTGTGACGTGCTTTGTAAAGCATGTCTGAATCTCGTGCAGTAATGTTTACACGAGTAAGCTATAATTAACTAGTTTCTTTTTAATTTCGAGAAACGCAATAAACAAACAAGTAATTAATAGCTGTAAAATTGCTTTGTTTGTTTTTATTGACGGCGTCGGGCTTCGGGCTTCAATAAACGTTCGCTGCGGCGTGACAAATCGCTGTATAAAGTTTTAATTCGAGTCGTATGCTCGATGATGATGGTGCACAAAGGGCACAGAAGTAATAAAGGGGTGTCGAGTGTTGTCCCCGCCCTTCGTTCACACGCCGCTGTTTTCGAAATTACGATACACGACTGACGGCTGACCGGCTTCCAGGTACGTGGTGTAATCCATTTTGCTTTTTATGAACTGTTGGCGCATGGCGCAGATTATTGACCTATTTGTTGATTTTTAATTAATGGCAATTAATTTTGGACTAGTGATCGTCCTCTGAGTTCGACCGTTGTTCTCTTGTTTTATTTAAAAGTAGCTGCTACTCGCGTCTTTGTTGCGAGACCCAAAATCAATATTTCGTTTTGTTTAGTCGGGTAAAATGTAGCCTATGACACCATAAACAGTGTAACTTTTCAATGGCAAAAGAATTTTTAAGATCGATCGAGTAGTTTTTGAGTTTATTCGTTGCAAACATACAAAAATATAAATGGTATCTCTTTATAAAATTATAAGTATTGGTATGCCACAAATATTATGAAAGAAACATTAGTTTTTTAATATTATTCAACTATTTATTAATATAGCGAACAAGCAGATAGCACTCCTGATGGAAAGAGGAACTATCGCCTGTAGACACCAAAGATGTTAATGGCGCGTTGCTATCCGTGTTCTGCATTTCCTGTCCTTATAAACATTATTTATGCCAAATCTCCAACACGCGTGCAACTTTTTTCAAAAGGGATCAATGTTATCGCTCCACGCATTAGTATATTATGCATTGAAAATTATAGTCCGGGAGGAATCGGCGCATGAGTACCGAAAACTATTCCACCTCAATTTTTTTATGCGATCCTCTTCAAATTGCCCTACTGATGATATAAATGCATGTTGCCATGGGGCAACCCGGTGCCATATTGTTTAAACCGAAATTTTTTAAGCAATTGCAAGGAATTGTTATTTTTCAACCGGACAATTTTTTTATATTCTTTATTGAAATACCAATAAAAAAGGTCCTATGACTTTTCACGATAAAGTTATTATTTTTAAAGATATGAATTTTTAAAGGTTCGAAAAATCTCAAATTTGGGTACTTTCGACCCATGAAAAATATATTTTAAAAAAAACATAATGTTTAAGTTATATTTTTTTTAATTCTCTATACAGTAGTTAATAATATTGTTAATAGAGAATTAAAAAAATGTCAGTGTTTATATCTTTTTTTTAATTGTTAATTTCGCGCGCTCACAAGTGTGCGTCGCTTACTGGACTTCCTGAAGATTTTCATTACGAACGAAATAAAAATGCGCCGATTCCTCCCGGACTATTACTAATGTGAATATAATCTGAGATCGTGAGATTCCCGTGTCGGGCAGTTGTTATTAATTTTTTAAGGGGTAAATCGTTTATATATATATATATATATATATATATATATATATATATATATATATATATATATATATATATATATATATACACGGGGTGTAACTATTCTTTTTATTAAAATAAGAAAAATATCGTAGTTTAAAGTGCCTCATTTTAGTACTAAAATTGAGCAACTTCCCCTTAAATCAAGCAAATATTTTGAAAATTTATGTATCAATTATACATATAATAGTGTCACAGATATGTTTGTATTAATCTACCAAATAATGCATTTGGCGATCGTTCTGTTTGAAGTCAGCTTGACTCCGGCTCTGGATCAAACTGAAGAACGTAAATACAAATAACTATGGAATAGCCACTGAACTTGACCGATTTTCGTTCAGGTTATGTTAGCAGTACACGCCACGCGTGTTTCTGGCCGACTTTGGTAGACGAGTAAATGGAAATTAATTTTAATAGAATTGCAATAGAATTAGATATAGAATATAAATATAAGTACGTGTCGGGCACGCGCATTTCGAAGTTGCCCATCACAATAATGCGGACTAAGAATTGGGGTTTTTATTATTTCATACTATGAACATTTAACCTAACATTAACATCAATGACCAATATATCCGCACTACAGGTTCACCGCGTATTAAAAATTCTCCATGTACCTACATGTTATAAGTTGGTCGAATATTACTCAAAAACTTGTATAGCCTTCTAAATCGTGATAGTTTTCCTTTTAACTTCATTATATTCACTTATACCGTGAATTTTCCTACCCCCAAAACCAACCGTTTGCTGGCAGAGGGGGGGTGGGGGTTTAAAACGTTTAAAAGTGTGCTGCACGAACATAACATGAATTAAATGTACCCTAATAAAGTCACGATCTCCTAGGACTGTAGAAAATTTTATTAATACTTGCTGACCCGGCAAACGTTGTTTTGACTTTTATTTTATACGTATTACGTTATATATATATATATATATATATATATATATATATATATATATATATATATATATATATATATATAATAATCGCCTTTGTGGTCTAGTGGTCCAGCGTTGGTGTTGACCACATGAGGTCCCGGGTTCGATTCCCGGGTTGGGCCCTTAAAAAATGTTTATTCAGTTTTCTTATCACCTACCAAGTATCTTCGACTAATCGTGGGTGCACTTGTTGTACCTCTGCCTATATACGGGCGTGAAGATACTATCTTCTTATTTTTTCTATATTTTTTCACCTTTTAAACTTTCCCTGGACTTCAAAAATTAATTCAAAACCAAAATTAGCCAAATCGGCTAAACCGTTCTCGAGTTTTAGCGAGACTAACGAACTGCAATTGATTTTTATATATATAAATTTGGCACCGAACTTCTTACTAGAAACTAGATTCTAGAAAATATAAAATCTTTACATGGATTTTTCATTGTGAAATTTTTAAACTTATCACCTTGTTGCAAATTGTATATACATATAGCTGCTGGTTTTTTTGGATACGTTTGGATATTCAGGGTATTTAGCTTGATAAGACGTCCGGCTCTTGTTAGGTTTTTAGCTCTCCGTTATAACTTATAAATGTTAAGACTTGAGAAATGTCTTGAATTTTAGAATCAGGAAATAATATCTTTGCATTTTGAGGTTTCAAGTTTAGGACATGAAAATATTTTAGAATGAAAACATAAATATCGAAAATCGTGATTATTAGCACAGTCCAAAAGTCCAATAAACAAACTGAGCAAGCCGGCTTAGTTACTTTTATGGCCTTGCAACCCCCAGTATATAACAGAGTTATTAAAATACACGTGTGCTGTGTGCATATATCAGATATTATGTGACTCAAACAGCTTTTGCTGTGTCGGGTCTCACAAACGTCTCAGTGGTCACAGTGTAAAGAGCGCTAGCGCTAATCTCAAAGAGACGGGACTCAAAGTGAAGCGTGCAAATTCGAGGCCAAGCGGAACAATAAAAGTGCAGGTGGACCGTCCACCCCGCGCCCCCACGCCTCACATCAAAGGGGAGCTCGCGATACCATACAAAAGCCCTAATGAGACAAACCTGTGGCGTAATCGAGGCGACGGAAAAAGATGAGACCCAGGGGTACGAGGCAAATTTTAATAATTGTCAAAGCGCGGCGCCGATCAAACGCACCCCTCCCCCCGGCCCTCCCGGCCCCGCACCTGACGTGTGCTCACCGCGAGCCTCATTAGCGCCGCCGATCTAATGCAACTTCGAATTCCGTCGACGTCTAATTAAACTTAAACAGAATTTCAATTTTACGACTGAAATTTTAATACGCAAAGCAGTCGCCGCGGCCGTCCCGCAAAGAGTCGCGTTCAAAGGCGACGCCGTGCACGTTTTCGCAGATATTAAATGTGTTGACAATTTAATTTTTCATTTCCTCTAGGCGGCGGGCGGCGTCGGGCGGGCGGGCTCCTTTGACGTCGCGATATTGTCTTTGTGCGGCGCGTGGGGTGAGGCGGGCCCGGCCGACGGAGACTTTGTCGCAATACAATGTGTATCAATAAAACTTAGGATTGGCTTTTAGTGGTTGCACTTACGCTTTGTGAGGCGGCGCGCTCACCCTTTGACATTATACGGTGGCGCGTGTGCGTTTGCGTTCGCGACCCTCGCGCGTGTGTGTGTGCCAGTAATAATGCAGGCAGAGACATGCCGGCGCCGGCAGCGATACGTCACGACTCGCGGTGCGACTTCTGGTACAACCGCAGTAGAAAATGCAGTGCGTACATTGTTAATAGACTAATGTTAATATTTCTGTTGTTAGAAATATCATTTGTAGACGTGTTTCCAGTTGCTCATGTTGTTTTGTATATTAATCAAGTTTCATGTCGGTTCAAGTGGTCCGAAGGCATATTTAAAGTATACGTAATTTGTGTAGTGCCAGGGCTGCTTCCTGGTACTTAAACAATAAGGTTAAAGAATGCCGTTCGAGATCCATACTAATTATTTGAATCATAGGTTAGAAAGCACGTGATATGGGTCAGCAAATTAAAAGAGAATATATTCATCTTCTATAAACACTTAAAATTGCTCGTTACACATCAACACGAAAAGGTAATGCAGTAACTACTATTACTGGTAGTTACGGTGGTAGTGACACGTTTGCCGAATTGTTCGCATTCTGCGAACTGATTAACACGAAGGCAATTTGTAGAAAGCGAACGAATGATTGGTGAACGAATTTTTTACCTATTAATACAAAAATCTTATTAATGCATACCCTCATTCTCTCTATTATGGACTATGCCGATTCTTGTTACCTTGACGCAACTGAAGACTTGGGAAACAAGCTTCAGAGATTGCAGAACCTCTGTATCCGTTTCATTTATTGTATGAAAACATTTGATAATGTTTCGATTCTCGGACTGAGCTTGAATGGCTTGCAATAAGACAGCGGAGAAAAATGCATAGGTATACTATGTTTACTGTATAAGATTCTTTTCAATCCGAAATCTCCAAAGTATCTTCGTGATTCCTTTAGTTTCTTGCACTCTCCTGAGTCCCCTTGTCGCTCTAATGTTAGAACCTTAGGTAGTTACGCTTTCCATTTAGCAACTCTGGTGCTTTATTTGCACTCATTCACAGCACTTGCTGTAAGTTTGTGGAACTCTCTGCCAGTGAGATTTGCCTTTGCCAGACTTTAGTATCCTTTAAAAACGTATTAAGGAACACTAGCTGAAGTGTAACTTTTCCTTGTATTGTATGCAGGTATTTTTTTCTACTTTTTTTAAATCTTAAGTATATGTTTAGGTTAGGTTTAGTTACGTAATTTGTATTTTTTTTTTTGTACACTAGGTCTACCCATTTCTTCTCTTTCATTATTTTATTCTCCTTTAACGGGTTGGCTGGAAGAAATCTCTTTAAGTAGAGATAAGCTCGCCCATTGTAGGTATTTAAGTTAGGGATGGACATTTAAAAAAAAATCAATGTTTTTTCGATGCAATGCATCGGAAAGTAGCATCGATGTTATATCGATGTTTCAAAAAATACATCGATGTTTTCAATACATCGATTGTTTTTCAATAGTTATGTTTAAGTTTTTTTTGTTACTAGAAGGTGATTTTATTTTTTAAATTTAGACACTAGAGTTTGTTAAGTCACTGGCCTGACAGCCCATATGATGTTGAAATATTACTAAGCAAATCTAAAAAAAACTCGATACAAGAAAAAATATTTATTAAAAAATAAAGACTAGAAAAAAAATTGATTTATTTTGTTTCCATAACCAACCAGCCATGTTTTTTAACACTGTGTATAAAGAAAAGTTACTTAACCTTTTTTTCCCTTCAATTTATAATAAGTTGGCGAGTCAAGTTTATGGGCGCTTTTACATGAACAGTTGAACACCGATGATGTTGGTATAGGGACTTCATTAGTATACTAGTGCAGTGTACCAACTTTGACACCGCACTGGGTCGATGTTGGTAAAGAAACTAGCTCCTATATTCATACAGTGTACCAACGTCTCGACCCAGTGCAGTGTCGTGTTGTGTCGTTGCTCCTGTGAAAACGCTGTAACGTTGACTTAATTGAATAATTACGTTTCGATGGCCGTATTAATCAAGAGTTTGCATTTTCGATGCATCGATTATTCGATGTTGAGGTGATAACAATACATCGGTTCAATACAATACATCGTTAAGAAATCTCCAGTGTTTAAAATACATTGATGTATATCGTCCATCGCTAACTTAAGTTACGTTTGTGTACTCTTATTAATGTTATTTTCTGTGTACAATAGAGTGTTAAATAAATAAATAATCTATTTCTTTAAACGGAGCCCAACACTGAGATAACGCTTCAAGCATAACCTTTTGATGTCATCCGGTTGTGAGATAGCACGATCCACTTTCCGTGCTTTTTATACATTCATACATCTGTATGTACCCAAAGCTGCCGGCTTAGTAGACTTAAAACCTACCATCAAATACGAAATACATAATAAACCAATGGCACCGCGGTATCTATTTGTCGACATTCGCTTATTGTATTTCTTTCTTATTTTTGCCCGTACAAAAAGAGCATGCCCGCCCTTTCACTATTTTAAATCTTTCTTTATCTCTTATCAGCAGTGAAGTCACTGACATATGTCATGTCCAGGTAACGGCGTAAGGACGTAACAACTCACATTGGCATTATTTAATTATTTGACTATGAATTATTCATATAACTAACTCTCGGGCTACCTTTATTAGTACCAATCTGTACCAGAACTCCTGAGTTCACAGCTGGTAGTGACCTCTTCGTATTATGGTGTTCCAACCGAATATGAACCAGGGAATTGTTTTATATCATAGGATAGCAAACAAGCAGATGGCACTCCTGATGGAAAACCGTCGCCTATAGACACCAGATATATTAATGGTGCGTTGTTATCCGTGCGGCGGGATGGTATGGCAATGCCACATACATAAGTCTACCGACTGCCATGTAATCGCGCTAAAACTTAACCACCATCAAATTTCTTGAGTGTTTTCTCAGGGGGCCGTTGTAGTTTATATGAAAGATGAATCTAAAGGAATCAAGGGAAAAAATCCGTGATCGGGATAACCACACCCGGTTCTTTCTATCTATTGCGTAGGAAATTTGCCGCAAGAATGTACGTAAAATTATACTCGTATTTTCTTTTAGAGTGTGTTTTACTAAAAATTTAATCAAAAATATCCTGCACATTTTACCATCCATCCATAATAATCGAAAGCTTTATTAACTTTGGCAATATATGCTTATTTATTGCGGCGTTTCGTTGATGCAGGCGGTGAATCGCAGCGTACAGCGGCATATGAGCTCTCATAATGAAAGGGTGGTAAACATAGCGGCTGCCTGTTTTATGTACATATTCTCCGTATATGCGAATTGATCTGATTTTTTAAAGCTATTAAATAATTACACTGTTAAATATATATGATTTTAAGTGATATCTATATATTTTTACCCCTTTTACGAAAGCGCGGGCGGGCGGTCAAGCAGCATGGAGTTAAAGTTTATATTGAAAATTAATATAAGAAATTATAAAATGTTTATACAAATAAAGGTTTACACTTAACAGGTACTTTACCCGCAATAACATCAGTGCTTGTCACATCCGTGTTCCGGTTTGAAGGGTAAGGTAACCGGTCAAATTATGCATGTCGCATTAACACCCCGCCACAAGGATAACAACGCACCCTTATCATCTTTGGTGTCTATAGGCGATGGATTTCTCTTTCCATCTGCTTATTTGCTATCTTATGATATTGTGTTGTAAAATGTAAATACACGGTTTTAATATAAGTGGTATTTTATTGCCAAATACGAACTTGAAGCGCGTAACAATATATAAAAAAACCTTAAGCATGTCAGTAATTTTACGGCTACTATCGATTCGGAGACGCGGCCACAAACACTGAGAACATCCGCCGGAAGAAATACACTAGGTTACAAGTTACAATCGCCCGGTTCTCTACGTTAATTCATTGATTATAAATTTTATACGGCCTATCATTTGCGAAATTACCCGTTCTTACTGAATACCAATGAGTTTAAAATTTTCCAATTTAGGTTGTGTTAATTTTTTATCTGAATTATAGTTTAATTTTAACCAGAGATCACCTGTGGCCGAAATTCGACAATAGATTAAACAATAAAATCTCTTAAGTTTGACAACTGACTTTAGTTGTAAAGAAAATAATATGCGTGCAAGGGCGGATCCAGCCTTTGGTTGGGGGGGGGGGGGGGGGGGTTACATATGCAAGGGCCGATCTAGTCTTCGGTTCAGGGGGGTCACATATTTGAGGTTCAGTCATGATAGGCTCTAATCCTTATCTAATCGTAATAAATCCATACCTAGACCCTTACCCAGGGAGATAATGACCCCCCATGAAAATCACGTCAATTCGTCACTCCGTTTCGCCGTGAAAGACGGCAAACAAACACACACACACACACGTTTCCATTTATCATTTTAGTATGGATTTTTGTACATAGGTATGAAATAAGAATAAATTATTTTAAATGAGACGACGGTTATCTCTACATAATACCAATATTGTCATTAAGATCGGTGAAGCCCGTTTTTTGATTTATACGGGAATTAATATATACCTCAGAAAAAAATGATCAAATCGATGACGATAAATCATCAACTAATATATATCACGATATGACTAAAACATTTAAACTAGGCTCGATGTTTTTAGGGCTCCGTACCTAAAAAGTAAAAACGGGACCCTGTTACTAAGCCTCCGCTGTCTGTCTGCTGTTCGTCTGTCTGTCTGTCACCAGGCTGTGTCTCATAAACCGTGATAGCTAGAAATTTTCAGAAATTATGTATTTCCGTTGCCGCTATTAAACAACAAAATATATTAAAAATAAAAAATGAAAATATTATGGGGGTCCCCATACAATAAACGTGTTTTTTTCGTATTGTTACGAATAATCTAGAAACGTGTAGAGTTGGAATGCTGGAGAGATCTAGAAATAAAAGAAAGAGATAGCTACTCCTATTGACAAACAAATAGTTGATCTAATCTATACCATAATGAACTTTGTGGTATAGAACATAAAGTTGAAAGCAGCGTGTACTAAGATTGATGAGTCACATGTTTATCATAAGTTGATTACAATAAGAAGTGATTCATCGTTTCCCGATACATTTAGATTTTTCTGGATCCAGGTAGAACTTTACCCTGGGTATAAATAGAGATGTGTTGATAAATACAGGACAGTTTTTATAAAGCGATCGAGAGCGATACTTGAAGCGACCCGTGCGAAGCGAGAAGTGATATTGTGTAGTGTTCTAAGTCTGTTAGTACAGTGAGTGACTAGTGTTAATCAAAGTATTTAGTATTACATTGTGTTGTCTTGTCTTGTGTGTATTTGTGTTGTAAATACACGGATTTAATATAAGTGGCGATTTCTTACAATTACGAATCCGAAGTACGTAATAGTATTTTTTTACTCAATATTAATAACGGTAACAGGTAGACGCCTAAAATGTTTACAAAATATTTAGTTGTATATTAATTTTAAAAATAAATAATTAAATAAAAAGCAAGTATTAAAGGGCGGCCCCCATACAACAATAGTAATTTTAAGCAACTTTTTTACTCGATGTAGAAAAATGTATAATGTGGATGTAGATGATGTAATAAGATTTTGCACGCCATTTATTTGGTAAAACAGGCTTAAGTTACTGTATTTAGAAATAACATCGCATTTATACCCTGATTTATGCAAAATAAATAAGTTTGAAGTTTGAAATTTGATCTTAATAAACAGGTAGAAACTTGAATAGGGATAGTACGGAACCCTTCGTGCGCGAGTCCGACTCACACTTGGCTGTTTTTTTTTTCTTTTTGATCTCAAGAATAGATCAACTGCCTTACTACTAGGCATCTCGTAAAAGGCGAGTGAAGACTAGTATCACTAACATCGTGTCAAGAAACTAGGCGGTAGAGTTCTGTAAGATCTCACTATCGGGTACTCACTTTTATGTGTACACTCAACGGAATCAATCACAAAGCAAAGAAAAGTTTCGCCACGATAAACCAGTTGGCAGTAGCTCAGTTGGTTAGAGCGTGCCGGCTAGATACAAGGTCACTGGTTCAAATCCTGTTGTCTCGAAATTTTTCTTTAAGTTTTTAAAGTTTTTTTTTTCACAAGTACGGAATAACTGCTTAATTACATTGTATAGTTTTTATATGTACTTATTTATTTACTAACTGATACCCGCGAATTTTATAATGACTTGTTATAATCATAATTTCTAAAAAAAATTAATAACTTTAAAAAAGTTATCCTTCAATTTCTTATTAGGTACTGTAACGGTTGACCCTGCAGGCCATCCCTGAAACTTCCCGCTAAATTAAGGTATTTTAAACTCAAAAGACTTAAAACCTACAAGCATAGATGTTTTCAGTTCAAACATCTATTTCGTTAAAAAGGCAGTATATTGATTTTTGAAACGCTGTATATTTTGGAAACGATGATCGATTTTGATGTTTCTAATGGCATTCAACTCAATTTTTGAGATCTGAAATATTGCTTTAGCTAAATAATAGATAGTTTGAAAAATTACGATGCAATGTCAAAAAAAAATGTTATCAAAATCTTTCGTCATTGATAAATCCCAAAAAAATGGACCGGTTTTGATCTAATTATCAGTTTTGATGCAGTTTTTAAAGGAGAAAAGCTGATAAGATTTTTAGTCAATCTGTGTTTTAGCCTGAAAGTTATTTAAAAAATATGTAGTTTGCTGAAAACAACGTAATTTTAATATTTGAAAATGTGTAACTTTTGAAACGAAATTCGACGTAGACGACGAAAAATTTCGAAGCATTGTCGAAAAAACACTTATTTTTCGTCAACGATTACTCCCAAACGGATAAACCGATTTTGTTACAATTTATGCATTAGACGTAGTTTTTTGAGAAATAGAACTGATGAGTTTTTGTACTCAATCAGTACATTAATCTGGAAGTTATATTAAAAAAATTCTGTTTCGCCAATTATTTTTTTTGGGTGGAGTGTAAGGTTGTTGCTAAACTTATGTATGAGGTATTTCCATTCCACGGATCGCACCGTTAACTTCATTGGTGTCATAGGCGATGGTTTCTGTTTCCCTTGATGGAAGGAGAAACCATCGCCATCTGGTTGTTTATCATTTTGATTATATGGAATGAATAAACTCAAAAACTTGTAGACTAATTTTAATAATTCTTTCACTAAAATAAAGCTTTATCCTATATTTTATACGAGCAATTTTTGTGTTTAGACAGATCCCGGGTTCAATTCCCGTGTCGTGCAATTCAATATGTGTTTTTTTTAGTTTTCTAATAAATTTTAGATGTTAGGGATTGGATAAATGTCCGATTAGCGATAGGCTTACCACCCATCATATTTTGGAACTAATGGCCGGTTTCCAAAACGCAAATTAATTTTAACAAGCAATTATTCTTTTTTTATATAAGATAGCAAACAGGCAGATGTGATCGCTGCAATGCACGGCAGGCGTGAACAGAGCAGTGATCGCCTATAGACACCAAAGATGTTAATGGTGCGTTGCTATCTTGTGGCGAGGTCTAATGCCACATGCATAAGTTTACCAGTTACCTTACCCTTCAAATCAGAACACGACAGCGACAAGCACTGATGCTGTTGCGGCCGGAATAGGTAAGGCGGTGGTACCAGACCCGGGCGAGACAATGCAGAACTCTACCACCTAGTAACCATGATGTTAGTGACTCGCATAGCCAATCGGTCGCCTTTTACGACCTGCCTGGCAGAACGGTAGTTGGTCTATTCTTCAAAGGAGCCCGGGACCAACACGGGGGAAAATTCTGTGTAAACATAGTTTTTACAAGAAAGTGATCTGTTAAACACATTATTTCCTTGTTAAAATATATTTCGATTTGGTCACCGCCCATAAGTATCTTCGGCTAATCGTGGATTTGCTTACCTCTGCCTACCTCTTCGGAGATACGGGCGTGAAGAAGGATCAACAAATTCTTTGGAAGCTGGCATTGCATTGGCAACTAACCCTTTGTTATAAATGCCCATGGACAACGGCGACTGCTTTCCATCAGGTGGCCCACTAGCTCATACGTGTGCAAATTCAATAAAAAAAAATTAAAACGACGAGTTAAATTTAAAGCTTTGGTACAGAAAACGTGAAACGGGTATCGTTTGATATTTATCGGAGCACTGAGAGCAGCATCATAAATATTTAAATTACACTATTAAACCAAGTGATTGTCCTTTGATGCATTCCCGGCTCGCTTCAGTAAAAAGCTAGCAATGGCTACAGTGCGCAGGTTACTTTTAACCTATTAAAGTATTCTAGTTTCTATTGTATTGCACAATTATACCAAGTATCCAGTCCGATCTAAGCTTGGTGTTTTAACCTGAATCTACTCATCAACAGATGGCGTAGTAATTAATTCTGTCAGAAACGTACTTGAATTTCTGACAGAATTCATTACTGAAACTTACAGAAAGTTTCTGAAAATGAAAACGTAATTTCTCGATCTAGAGAACTGTATAATTATTTTTTTCGAAAGCATTCGGTTTTTTTATATCATCAGATAGCAAACAAGCAGATGGGTCTGCTGATGGAAAGTGTCAACCATCGCCTATAGACACCAAAGATGTTAATGGTGCGTTGCTATCTTGTGGCGAGGTCTAATGCCACATGCATAAGTTACTAGGTACTAGTTCAGATTACTTCATTGAAATGTTACATTTTCAACTGGCTCATCAAAAGGAGGAGGTTATCAATTCGGATGTATGTTTTTTTGTAATGTTTGTTACCTCAGAACCCCGTCTGTTATGAACTGATTTTGAAAATTATTTTTGGTTCATTGATTAGCCTATACTTCTCATGTGAACTAATTTTTTGGTGAAAATCTGATACAGTGTTCCGGAGGGATACTGGAAATTGGAAGTCGGTTGTGGAAATTTTACTGCGATTAAAAATTAATAATAAATATCACCGGACAAATTACACGAATTCATCTGACCCCAAAGTAAGCAAATTATATGCTTGTAGTATGGGTGTCAGTCAACGATACTAATACATAGAAATACATATATAAATACTCTAATATATTTAATAAACACCCAAACCCAGAAATACAAACATCTGTGCTCGTCACACAAATGCTTGTCTCTGCCGGGCATCGAACCCGGACCCCATTGATTGCGTAGTCAGGGTTTTTCCTTGTAAAACTCCGTCAATGTCGTTCCAAATTATCGGTATTGATAAGCGCGTTCATAAGTCACTGTTTATCAAACACTGTACCACAGAATACTGGAAACTAACAGAAGTCAATGTTCCATACAAGTAATATTCGAGCAACGCATACATAGACACCTCACACGGACGCGATATCTCGGACTGGTGCGGAACAAACTGTCCCGAACCATTCCGAGATATCGCGTCCGTGAGAGGTGTCTATGTGTGCATTGCTCGAATATTACTTGTATGTAGATTGACAGCTTCTTATTCTTCGTTTCTTACTCTTTATTTTCAAATAATCCACCAGCTTTTTTTTGAATTTCCAGAAATTTCCAGAATTAACACGTTGGAGTACAAAAAAAACTTTTCTTTTACAGTTTCCCATATACATCATTCATCTTTCGGGGTATTTCTGCAGCGCTGGTGCCACGACAAACATAACAGAACAAAGACAAATCAAACGTCACGAAAACAAATGAATCACTAAAATCGAAAACCTTTTACAAAAGCCTAAAATAATAACTTTAAATTTCGAAATAACTTTAAATTTGTAATTACTTAACCAAACTCCGGATATTTGAGATTAGTGGCCACTTCGCAAAACATCAATTTCATATGTAAGTAAGGATGTAATGTTTATTCACCACGACGAAGTAGAGTTCCTATACCAGTTTTGATCTTGGTCCCGTTTCGAAAATCTGCCGTCTGCCTTCCTGCTGGATGATATAGTCTGCCTCGTAGTTCATTGATTAGCCTATTCGGATTAGTTTAGATCAAGAGTTCCTGGTTTTGATCTATGGAAAGTCCCTGATCTGTGTTTCTTGATTGAGAACGTTATTGAAGTTTTTTCAGAGTTATCCTGGAATATCAAAACCTTAGCAGCTCGAAGTTTAGTGATGATGTGCTAATACCCTTGTGCCTAAAATGAGTATTTAATGCTGTCGTCCTTAATAATATAAATTAATTCTTTATTCGGTCAGTATAATAGGGTAATGTGGGTCAATCCCGACAATCGACAAACTGAAGAATTATGCTGAGCGACAACGTTTCCTGACATTTAATTAACTCTGCCTATTCTCACAAGAAAACCGGCGTCATGGTATTTATTTATTTTAATAAAGTAAGCAATTAGTGCTAAAGAAATGTTAAAAGAGACTATAATATTACAGTTAGTGATGGAAAAAACATGAAAAGCTGGAATACGCTTCGATAACTTAATTACAGATTTAATTTCACTCAAAATCTCACAGAGAATTTCTTCTAACAACATTTAATACGTCTTGTAATATACAATTCTGTATACATCTTGCTATTTATAATTCCGACTTTGATGTGTGCATTTCAAAGGGATGCGTACAATTTTAAAAACGGTTTAGAACGACCAAAAAAGCGAGCTTTTATCCTTTGACCACGACTGCGTTATACGTTATCGGGATTGCATTGGCGTCACTTGCTCGGGAACACGGAAATATCACCCCCTTTGGGGTTTTTATCAGCCCCAACGTTTGCTCGACTGACCATAAAAAGAATACACGTTTTTTAATAAAATTACTCGTTTTAAAAGGATGTTACTACTGAGATTAAGGCGCAGAGATGTATCTAGTTGTCGGCGGACGATCAAAGGGAATGCCGGTCCAATGGCTGCTAGCAGATGAGATTTGCTCCACCCATTTCTTGAGCCACGTGCGACGCGCGCACGCTAGTTTCAGCTTTCTGTCAGTTTGTCACGAATCTCTTGGTGTTGAGGTTGTGTCGTATTGTGGTAATCTCTCGCGAATACGCGATATTAGTTTGTGATTGTGTAACTTTTTATCTCAACGTGAACGTTACATCGAGTCACTTGTAAAGTGGCATTTGTTTGAATTGTGAAATTATAGTGTAACAGTTAAAATTGGATTATAATATGGGATTGGCACAGTTGAACTAGATCAGGTAGTATTTGTGTTTTGATTCCGGGAAGGTTGTGAATTGTTCCCAAGTCTTCGAACGCTCCATATGACGGTATGCAGGCATTGTTAGGGACTTGTAGAGTCCTTATACTAAATGTTTATTAGAGTCACCCCTGTTTTCTGTGTTGTTCGTGTTTATTGTTAGTTTTGAAGGGACGCATTGTTCTTTGTTTTTTAGGCACTTTAAAATAGTCACTTTATTTAAATTGAACTACGTAAATGTTTACTTTTGTTGTGAATTGTTTTTGTAGATTTATAATTAGCTGTTTTATGATTTGTAGAGCTTTTATGTGTGTAATATTTTACGAGCCGAAGCTCTGCTATATATTTTTCAATAGCGTTTTAAACAAAAGATATCAACGCGCTCGTTAAGAAGTTTTTGAAAGTTAGTAAAAACTTCGTTATTACTTTTTAGATCCAATTTTCGTTTTTATTGTAATTACGTAATTGCGTATATCTTATCCTGTAAATGTGAAACTGCGTATATTTAATAATAAGTCGATTTTATAAATATTAGCGTTTGCCCTTTAATAGGAATTCGACCATAATTATTTTACGGCTTTATTTGACTACATTTAAATTTTTTCTAAGTGTGAAAACAGACTTCAGCCATTAACAAAATATACATTTATTTTGTGTATATAACATTTTGTGTGTCTAATGAATGATGGTGTGTAATGTTTATTTTTGTTAATTAAATGTATTTCTAATGCCTAATATTAGGTACTTATGTAAAAATAATAATTGTCTGTACCTCTTCATCATATTAAATTTATCTGTGCCAGATTTCGTACTCCTCCATTCATGTAACTGTCGTAAATATGGATACTATAATGTCGGAAAAATAAATATATAATATATATTTTAAATAAATAAAAAATATGTAATTTCACCTGTTACATTTGTAGTAGTAGGTATGAAGAAAATTCAACAATCAAAAACGCTCCTTTTCACATATTCAACTGGCGACATTGGTGATGATTCCCTGTTGACGTATTTGTTATTGTTTTACTATTAGCCATTGTTTTTTGCGATAACCGGAACAGCTTCACGAGCTTCCAATGATATTTTTCAATACAGCTTAGATTAATTGTGTACAAAATAACATATACCGCAAGATATCCCTTAGTGCAATTTAATCATAATATAGCAAACAAATATACACTTATTATTTTTGTGTTATAGCACTCACCCCGTGCTTGGGAAAACTGGAAAAACTTTAAAAACAACAAAGAAAAATATCGACACGCAGGGATTGAACCTGCGACTGTCTCCCTAAAACCGGGACGCTCTTCCACTGAGCTAGTGTCAACAGGTTTGAGGTGGCGAAATTCTTCTTTGCTATATGATCGATTACGTCCATTGTACTGATCGCTAGGTATACATACGTATAACTAGTTAAATGAGTTCATCGTTACAGATGAAATTCACATTTATAACCTTGATCAGTACTTTCGTATTTCTTATTATTTTTGTGTTATAGCACTCACCCCGTGCTTCGGAAAACTGGAAAAACTTTAAAAACAACAAAGAAAAACATACACTTAGCTCTCCTGATGAAAGGAAATAACTATCGCTTAGAGACACAAAAGATGTTCGTGGAGCGTTGCTATCCGTAGGCTGAGATGGTAATGCCACACATTGTACATAATTAGTAGTCGGTAGACTACTCTACCCTCCAAACCGGAACATGACAGTGACAGCATTGACGCAATTGCAGAAGAAATAGGTGAAATGTTGGAACCAAACCCGGGCGACACGTTGCGGAACACTACCATTTTGGAGTCTCGTTGGCAATGACACGGTTGGCCAAAGTTCGGTCTTGAGTAATTCATTCTATAGTTTTTTTTTATAATTTTAGCTAAAGTTATAAGGAAACCCCTCTGATGCTTTTTACATCATAGGATAGTAAAGAAGCTGATGGCTCTCGTGATGGTAAGAGAAAACCATCGCCTATCGACACTAAAAATGTTATGACGCGTGTATCACCGCCTTATCTTTTCCTGTCGTAATAATGTTAGTGCTAATGGCTATCGTATTCTAGTTTAGAGGGTAAGGTAGCTAGTAAATTTATGCATGTGGCATTATATTCCCGCTGCACGGATGGCAACGCTCCATAATATTATATTCGCTCCATAATATTTTTTCTATATATCATAACATAGCAAACAAAAGGGTAGGTCTTCTGATGTAAAGAGTCAGCTATCACCTATAGACACCAAAGATGTTAATGGTGCGTTGCTATCTTGTGGCGAGGTCTAGGTATCTATGCATAAGTTTACCGGCTACCTTATCCTCCAAACCGGAACACGACAGTGACTAGCACTGACGCTATTGCGGCAGCAATAGGTAAGGCGGTGGTACCAGATCCGGGCGAGACAATGCAAAATCTACCACCTAGTAGCCACGATGGTAGTGACTCGTATAGCCAATCAGTCGCCTTGTACGACCTGCCTGACAGAATGGCAGTTGGCCTATTCTTCAAAGGAGCTCGGGACCAACACGGGAAAAAATATATAAGGGATCCGGCGTGAAGATATGTATGTATGTATGTAACTCTGAAAATAATTACATCTGTTTTGAGTAAATCGAATTTTTACTCAAAACAGGTGTAATTGTTGTCAATGTAGGATCGACTTTAAAAGTTGATCCTACAGTGACAACTAACTTTTTGTTGTGTAAATATTAACCGCTCATAGACGTTGGCGACTTGTTTCCATCAGGTACCAGTAAGGCTTATAGTAAAGTATAGTGTCGCCGGTTTCTTTGCGGGTTAAACATTATTGACCAAACGATATACTGCGGTTAACCACATGCACCAGTTTGTCGGTTGGCGAGATGAGTGATGACTGATGATCCTCAACGCTGCGTTTTAACGACCTGATAACGATTATACCTTATTTTTAGCGATAACCCGCACTGACAGCTTACCGTGCTTGTGTTGTAGCACAGAAGTGTTACCACACACTTCTACCAGATTTCAAGCTGCTACTGAAACTTACTTTTTTTATAGAAAAATTTAAAAAAACTCAGTAACAATTACCTGACCCGGAATCGATGATCTCGTGATCCGAGCAAAATATGTTAACTGCTAGACTACGAGACAGTCAAAGTAGTATACATGTAACTCGCGACTGACATCGCGTGACCGAAAATCATTACTTGTTGTTGGTCAGTCGGCTAAAAAAGAAGCCTATGTCACTCATGAATAGTGAAGATTTTAATGGTAAAAGAATTTTTAGGATAGGTCCAGTAATTTTTGAGTTTATTCGTTACAAACATACAAAAATACAAATGGTTTTCCGTTATAATGTTAGTAAAGATTGCTAAAGTTTATAAACTAGCCGCATTTGTTGAGAAATTAAAAGTAAATACCGTCACGCCTATATTTTTGAAGGTCTAAGCAGAAGTGGAACATACTGGTAACCAAGTGGAACACACGGTTAACCAACGGTCGCAATCCCATGGAGTGACAGGTTGCCAGTCTATCGAAAAATTGGGCAAGTTCTCAGACAAGTTATATTTTCCAGAAACGGATAAAAAGATTTTTAGACTGAAGTGTCCGACTCGAGATTCGAACCTAGGACCTCATGCGACAATATCTTAATGGGTACCGTTAGACTATTAAAGCGAATGAAGAATAATAGATCAAAATACATATTATTGCTTCTAAAGTATTTAGGTACTTTAGTACGAGGCCGTTCGTAAAAGTGAACGACAGGTGATAGAGTTATGCATTGTCTCGCCCGGGTCAGGTACCATCGCCTTACCTATTCCTGCCGCAATAGCGTCAGTGCTTGTCGCTGTCGTGTTCCGGTTTGGAGGGTAAGGTAGCCGGTAAACTTATGCATTAGACCTCGCCACAAGATAGCAACGCACCATTAACAGCTTTGATGTCTATAGGCGATGGTTACTCTTTCCATCAGCAGACCCATCTGCTTGTTTGCTATCTTATGATATATAAAAAAAGTTAAGCCTTTCGAACGAGTGCTGGATACATCACGACCCATACAGAAATTTCCTTGCGTCTGTCTATCTGGCCGCTTCCATGGCTGAACGACTTAACCGATTTTGATGAAAGTTTACATAGGGATTGTTGAAGAACCAGAGTCAAACCTGGGCTATTTTTATTTTTTTTTAATCAACCTTTAAGAGGGGCTGAAATAGGAGAGAGATTTTTTGTATAAAAATATATCGTCGGTCACCTAATTTTTTTATATTTTTAAAGTGAACCCTTTAATTAATACAAGAAAAGCATTCTAAAATCGAAAAGAGCGTCTGAATTGATGACAAATAATGTTATCTTTCCATACATTCTAGTACATGCAGTGAATGCATGATGAATTGCTTGCTAACTCCACAGCAAAATAAAAGCAAACTAAAGTCTATAAATAAAACAAACATCTCCGTGAAAAGTGCGCGATAAAAACTAGCCTCACATAGCCTACATTCACTAGGAGCCGTCTTAAAGTTCAAAAAATCATTCACTCAGCACTCCGACCGGCATAATCCTAGCACATTAGCGTTTTGCTTCTGAAATAAGTGAACTCGTCGCTTTAAAGCCTGAATAAAATATGTCATTAGGTACATTATCGCATTACCTCTGTCCGTCCTGTATATAAAAAACTGTTCATGAAAGCGTAATGCTAAAAGCAGCTAGTTGAAAGGGTGCGCAAGCGCCTTTGACTCGAGAAAAGGATCGCTCTGCTAATTTCCAAACTCGGTTCCGCAGATAAGACTGGAGCCGGTGGAAAGGTGTCTTTGATGTAGCCGCCCGGCCCTCTGACTCCGGGGATGAGAGCTTTCAATGAAAGGATTTTTTCATCTCCGTTCCCTTTGTACTTAATTTAAATTTCGTTTATATCAATGCTTCGAGTTTCCTTTTCGCGTGTTTTCTCTTTTACTTTGTCGCGCTTATCCTCTTCAATTTGTTGTGTACCAGTTCGCTTTGTAATTAAATTTAGTGCCCGTAATCTGTCCGTTTCTAAATTTTTTTCCCTCGCAAAAGGCTACCGGTGTAATTGCAATTTATAAATTAGGTGAGCCTTTGATTTAGAAATTATTCGTATTGTAATATAAGTAAATTGCTTTTGCTTTCGGTGTCGTACGCTTTGAAGATGCTATTAGAATCTCTTTGTGATGTCGTGTTTTATGCTTTTCTTTGAAGTTTAAATGTATTTTAGAAGACGATCTTATATACATATTTTATATGATTATTGTTATTAATTATTATGTAGTAATGTAACATTACATTTTGTACACGTGTAACTAGATATTTTCTGCGGATTCGTTTACAGTAAATTCTTTATTATATATATATATATATATATATATATATATATATATATATATATATATATATATATATATATATATATATATATATATATATATATATATATATCTTTTAATTATAAATGCAATTTTTATTACAATCGA
The DNA here is from genome assembly GCA_036924255.1 of Apodemia mormo. Classification (NCBI taxonomy): domain Eukaryota; kingdom Metazoa; phylum Arthropoda; class Insecta; order Lepidoptera; family Riodinidae; genus Apodemia; species Apodemia mormo. The sequence goes on along the minus strand of JAUPFN010000010.1, from coordinate 7,463,859 downwards.
AAGTCATATTTATAATAACTAGCGATCGTCCTGTGGTCAAAATTCGACTAAACAATGAAATATCTCTTAAGTTTGAAAACAGACTATAGCCGTAAATGTAATAGTGTACATGTGTGTATATTATCATGTAGGCAAATCAAGTGAATGTAGAATGTTCATTTTATTAATTTAACATATTTTTAAATAATACAGGACTCTGCACTCTTCCGCAGTGTAAACTCTAATTGTACCAGCAGCACGGAGTCCGGCGGGCGGCGTGTTACCACTCCCGTGTTTCGGATGAGCACGTAAAGCCGTCGGTCGCGGTTATCGCTACAAATATTCAATATTCGTTATCAGGTCGGTGAAATGCGGTGATGGGGATCACCATTCACCTTGCCAACCGACTAAAGCGGTGACTCGTAGTGAACCAATATCTGTAGACGTTCGGTTGACTGTCCCTACCCCACAAGCGACTTCGTCCGCGCGGACTTCGTTTACTCCGCACTGCTCCTCCCCCGTAAATGATAGCGTGATAATATGTATCCTATATGTTGACCCGACCTGTAAGTAATATTCATGCAGTATTTTGAAGTAAATCCATGCAGTACTTTTTGAGTTTACCCCGGACATACATACAGACAAACAGATAAACAGACAAACATCCAAAAATTCTAAAAACTATATTTTTAGCTTCGATATCGATTGTAGATAACGCCCCAAGTATTCTTTTAAAAAAATATTCAATGTACTGTTTTGACTTTCCTACGATTTTATTATATGTAATAGATACTCGAAGTGATATAATAACATCACTTTTAACATTAATTTCACTTTGAATACCTTATTAGTTCATTGAGATCGCTTCCGTTAGTTTTTCATCAGAGGAGCTGTATTCAAAGTCCTTTGTGCGAAGTTTCGACGCGTCGAGAGGCCGGCACAAAGTAACCTTTAACTAAAACACAACCCATACTTCGTATTTCCACGACAAAGACATTAGTCGAATCTTTTTAGAATTATACATCAAAGTGTACCTTTGTGTCTTTGATGTTAAACTTCTCCAATATATACGAAATCACTAACACGTAATACCTTTCCTTTTGGTTTTAATTATTCTGTGGAATTGATGTGGCGGCTTATGCGCAAAATATGGCAAAAAGGAATATTACAATTTGTATGAGATGGTAGAAAAGTTAAAAGGACAAGAGAATGAAGTATCGCCGTATTTATTTATTTACTAGCTAATCGCCGCAGCCGAGGACGAGTACATAATCATCATTATCTTCTTCTTGTTATATATAAACTTCTCGTGTCACAATGTTAGTTACCATACTCATTAGCTGTAATTTGGCACGGAAACGGAAAAAACAAAGTGGTTACATAAAATCTTGGAAAAAATTGTTTTTAAAAAGGATGGATGGATGGATGGAAGGAAGGATGAAAGGAGCTCCCTTACATGTAAAGTGGGGATGTTAATTTTTTCTCACGTGTGGGATATCGTAGGATAGGTTTTTAAAAAATATTGTAGGTATGTGAAACAAGTTTTCTATTAAGGAGCTCATTGCAATTTTTTGTGTCCCCCCCCCCCCCTGCAGGCTAAGCGGTTTGTTTTGGGGGTAAGAAAAAATCATGGTAGTAGTAAATATAATGAAGTTAAAAGGAAAACTATTACGGCTTAGAAGGCTTTACAGATTTTTGAGTAGTTTGAATAGCCGATCAACTTAAAAATGTACTTAGAGAAGTTTTGATATGCGGTAATGTATTTGTCATTGACGTTGAATAGCTTCAATGTTCATAATATGAAACTATAAAAAGCCCTCTTCTTAGTCCGCATTATTGTGATGGGCATCTTCGAAACCCTACATGGCCAGACACCACTTTACCAATTTTTATAAGAGCCTATGTTTAACGCCGAGTCAAGGAGATATTTGCCAATTTTTATCAAAATCATTGCAGATTTAGCCGTGAAAGTGTAAAACATATAGACTTTCGCATTTATATTTATTTCTCATTGAATTGAACATAGGCAGTTGGTCTCTATGACCGGAACTATGAAACCATGCTTTCGATTTATAATATTAATATTGATTTTATATCATTGGATAGCAGACAATCAGATGATTCTTTGATGGAAAGAGGTAACCACCTATAGACACCAGTACATAAAGGAGAATAATAGTGCGTTGCTATCCGTGAAGCAGGAATGGAATGCTATATGCAAAAGATACTAGCTATCTTACCCACCAAATCGGAACACGATAGTGACAAGCGACAACGAAACAAAACCAGATCGAGACGTTATAGAACTCTACCACGTAGTGGACAGTAGTCAAAATGTTTGTGACACGTTTTAGCATTTTCTCGCCTTTTACGAGATATCTAACAGTGGAGCAGTTGATCATATTTCAAAAGTAGAGAGCATGGGAGATCAACACTGGGAAATCATGAGAGCAATCAGCTTGTTTGTTATCTTTTGACATAAAAAGCATTTCAAATACATGACCGTTTAAAGTAGACTTAACAGTAAATATACTTTTAATCAAGACAGCCTTTCGAATGTACAACAGTAGTGTATCGTAAAGGCGTTGGAAGACAAAGCGTTTGTCGCGGGGAGGCTGTAGTACGGAGCTCCCGTGGTGGCGGCGGCTCTCAAAGGCGGCACTTTGCGGAGTCGTCTTTGAGACTGGAGGGTGTGTGACCGAACATTAATAACCAACTAATAGCTCTTGTTACCAACTCGCATATGTCTACACTTGCTTTTGATTAAAGTGTGTTCATTAAACTTAGTAATTATTGTTTTCTTTGTGAACTTATCTCACCGGACGTTGACGGGAGAATCCGTGTGGATCAATTAGTTATCCCTGCCCACTCTGTAAACGATTTGGGATGAATGTAATTCGTCGTATGAGAGGATGTGTAACTCATTGTGTAAACATTAGCGAAATCAATGTATGAGGTATTCCAGGCGCGTGCGCTCCTTATAGGCAGAAAAGCAGTGCTTTACCTTTATTTTAATAAAACGTTCATACGTTTTAGATGACTTATAAATAAATGAATAAACAAAATATAATAACTTAAAAACGCCTAATATTTTTAAATAGCACCTATTTGCAAGCACAGCACTCAAACATGTTTGCCAGGCGTTTATTAAACGATAAATAATATTGAACGCAAAATACAAGGCCGCTAATTTTCTGCCTTACATTGTAAATGTGTGCGAAATATAATTACCTATCCGCACGTAATTGGCTCACTCACACAATGATGCTATTTTATAAAGCAGGTAATGCGGGCTTGTTCTATAATCCGGGTAAAGATAATAGACGAAATATTATTGACAAAAAGTATGCTCACATTATGCATTTTTGTTTAGTAAGGTTTTATTTGTTTAAATAGCAGAAATGTTTTGTGTTTCGCGGGGGCCATTTGCTTTTTCGTGTGATAGCTGTTAAGCATTGTTTATTATTTTGTTTGTGCCAGTATATTATATAAAGTTTTCATTTTAATATTTGAAAGTGTGTAGGTACATTTAATAGGTTATTACTGAGTTTCTATAATAATTGTAGTGATTTGCTTTTACTAGTGCATTTGTTGATTTTTTAAATGTTATTTGATTGTGAAGTTTGCGTTGAAAATGTGTGTTTATTAAAAATTAAAAATAACAAGTTTTTTCTATTTTGTCATTCAGTGAAAAGATTCAAATCGTGTCTAAATGTAGGTGTATACCCGAGTTACAATTTAACCAGCAAGGCCAGCAAAACGTATACACACATATTTGAAAAACACACAAAATCAACGACTCACAGAGCTTTCCATGATTTCTATAGAAACGACATTAATGATAGAATTAAAACGCAATCCAACTTTCTATGACGATATCCTAAAATCATATTTAAAAAAGGATAGGCGCATAGATTTCACTACATAGTATAAAACAAAGTAGCTTTCTCTATCTGTCCCTATGCCCATATGCATGCTTAAATCTTAAAACTACGCAACGGATTTTGATACGGTTTTTTTAATAGATAGATTGATTCTTGAGGAAGGTTTCAGTATATAAACCTTTCAGATATTCCTACGAGAACAAAAGCTACGCGGGTGAAACCGCGGGCAGGTCGCTAGTAATCTATAAATGAATAAGAAGTTTGTTTTTTTACTAACCCGTAATTTTATTATTAAGTTTATATTATATAAGGCCATATCGGATATCTCGCAAGGGATGTGTTCTGTAACTATCACTCACTTGGATAATATATTTGAGGTGGTCAAAATCTTGCGTTTATTTATACCGGTGTATAGTAATCTCAAGTAATCATAACCTTCAGTGAAAATTGAAGCTGATTAGGTGAATAGTTAGATATTAATTTAGCTTATTATTTTACTTATTTTATTACAATTTCATTCGCCGCGACGATCGATTGCTGTTTTGTTTGCGTTGCCGTAGAAGATGTACATGAATAGTAGTACATCTAAGACTTATTCTGTTGGCATGATTTCCGACTTAGAGATCCGTCGCATGGCTGTAGCTATGCTACAAATCTATAAGAAAATTTTTTGTGATCGAGTACACAGCTGCATACCCAGTGTCATAATTCTGTGCACGCCGCTGAGGTATTCTATGTCGATGGTAAACATAGTTAAAATTTTGAGGAAGACATTTCAATATTTTTTTCTGACTCTGTTTTAGAAAAAAGTGTGGTTTCTATATATTATCATTATAAAATGTTTATCAGGACTTGGTGACTTTTTCCAGGTTAAGATAAAGTTAAAATTAATAACACTGTATCGATAACTCAGCATCATCTAAACTTTACTTGTCCACCATACCCTCATCATTGTCAGTTTTACCTGTCAACCATGCAGTTGGTTGGTAAAATGCAATTTTCTATAATTTACATATAGCTTGTGCGCCTTTTGTCCATTTACCGCCTTCTCAAGCAGTTGGTAAAAGTCAAACGATTTGCCAAATCTGTCAATACCGTTGTCTCTATTGGGTTCTGAAGTTCTGCAATGTCTATTTCGAATTTTTTACCTAACTCTGCCACAATTACGTCAGTACTACAATCGTTGGCCTGTTTGGAGGGTAAGGCAATCTCTGAATTTATAGATATGGCAAAATGGTCGTTTTGTTTCATTCTTTTTTCTGTTCTTCTTCTTCTGTTTCTGTAAAGAATGGATCATCCGCAATTCTGCCATGCAATTCGTAAAAGGCGAATGATTGGCAAAATATTTCAGTACCATCGTGACTACTGGGTGATAGATTTCTGCAAAGTTAGCGTTAATGCTTATCACTGTCGTTTACTGCCGGTGAACTTATGCATGTGGCACACGGATATCAACGCACCATTAATGCAAGGTAGCTTAAGGTGAACTTATGCATGTGGCACACGGATGTCAACGCACCATTAACATCTATGGTAGATTGTTGTCTTTTTCCATCTGAGGGACATCTGCTTATTTGTTGTACAATGATATGAAAAAAATACATGCACTGTTTTAATAAATTTTTTTTTTAAATTTAGTTTGAAATTTAGTTTGTTACACAATGTCGATTTTGTAATAGCTTCAAGCAAAACATACACGTCTTTATAGATTATTTCTTAGCGTTCGGTTCACCGCGTGTTATAACCAGTATTGCATCTTTCACACCAAAAAATTCACTAAAATATACGTGGTTTTTTCTTTTATAATAGTGATATATATCTTTGTAATGGTTTGCATCCATCCGGCTGGCGGGTATGTAACGCCTAACATACATTTATAGGCTACCTTACTCGCTTAACTGGATTTAAAGAACACAAGAACGAACGGTAATTGTAGCAGGATTATGTAAAGTGGTTTCACCAAAACCGGAAGATTTGTGGGAGAACTCTACAAATATGCTAACGGTTATCCTTACTTATATTACAATCGCTTCACGCTATCACGGCTACTACTTAGCGATACTGAATAGATTTTCATGAAATTTGTCAAGGCGATAGTTGAAGTTCTGGAATTAAACATAGTTTACGTTTTTTAAAATCAATTCCTAACCAAGCCAAACCGCTGAACTGATTTGGAGGAAAGGCAATGGAGAGTTGAAAACTCAGGGTAAAACGTAGAATTTTTCAAAAATCAACTCCTAAGGAGATGCAAGTTTGTATGAAAGATTATATTGATGACACACGGACAAAGCTGCGCGGGTCAGCTAGTCCTATCAAATTGTGCTTTCAGCCTAGTTTCCCAATCAAAAGGTAAGTTATGGATCGTTGGGTCAAAGTAATTGCCTATAAAACCTATTAACATTTACTGTCAATATATTTTACATAATGATATTAGTGACAGTTTAATTAGCGCAGCTTTCATCGGAGCCGCTTTGAGTTTGAACGTTCAAATAGATTTCACAAGAAGCACTTTCAAAGAGAGCACCCCTAATAAGTACTGAAGAGTCCTCGCACGTGTTTATCAAAGACAGCCTTTCGTTATTCACCGTCTGAATGGCCTCAAAAGAAACTCGTGTAAAATGCTCCACAAAGTGCTGTATCAAAGGGAAAGGCGGGCGCAAATATCTGTTTCCTAAACTAGTAAAAACGAACCTCTCAAAGGTACTGCGTATTTGCGGCAAATTAGGCGGAGTTAAATACAAGTGCCGCTCGTTCAGTATAACTTTGAAAGTCGCTCATTATTTATGCAAATTGTTGTAATCGTCAAAAAGCTTCCCCGTGATTCATTTTGACAATATCACCCATTCTGTCCGGTGGAGGTGAGCGGGGTGCTCGCGTTCGCATGTGTATCCATTTAATGCTCAATTCCCATATAATTTAACTTTGCGATCAAAGCGAAATTTTGCAAAGAGCTTCCCGGCGGCGGCGGGCCGGGAGACTGGTGCGAGAGAGACGCCGCTATCCGAGTTGCGGAGATCAAATGCTGGGCCAAATTAGTCACTCTCCGTCTCTCTATCTCAAAGCCGATCCGTAGCAAAGTTTGCGCGAAGATGACATCAAAAGGAAACCACACACAGGGAGGCGCCGCCCGTCACCCCCGCCCCATACTTAAATCCGCCGTGTCTCTAGCTGTCTTATTGACACGCGACTGACGACTCGTAAGTCGCCAACGCTGTTTCAGAAGCTCGCTTTGCCAGTCTTATTTAGTTAATTAATACGGAATGGGACATCAGCTAAGTCCCGCAAGTCTGATACGCACACTTACGCGACTGAACTGTAAGGAAACTTTAATCGGACGGCTCGAGTTCAAAACGTTAGTGCCTTAATTAAATGTCCACATACTACTGAAATTCTCAGATAAATAACTATTGAGTAACTAATTTAATCCTTTTTGTCACTTGACCTACTTTTAACCTTCACATTTAAAAGATGATTTCCGACTCAATGTATATGTATGTATATATTTTGACCAATTTGATGGTGCTCAAAACGTTAAATACGAAATAACCACACAGCTTCCTTTGTTGAATGGGTTAAGTGAACCGAAAGTCTTGGTACATCACGATACTCCGCTAAATCGATTGGTGAGGTGTCTATAATAATCTATTGTTTAGCATATTCGATTCGGATCGTGAGGTACCGGGTTAGGATCTCGGGTAGCCAAAAATGCTACTGAACTTTTTCCAGTCCAAATTTCAACATCGCGGAGTCCGGTACTAATGTCTTTGTTGACATCCTCGTGCCTTGGCTGAGAATATAAATATGTACATTCTGTTTATCGCCAAAAAAGTTATAAAAGAAGTTTTGCAATAACCGTATAAAGTTCAAAGTATGGCAATAATATTCTATGAACGGGTTTTTGTAGGCAAGCTTATATGATTATTTTTGTAACTTACCTTTCTTCTAATACGGTGTAGTTACCTATATCACCCCTGCTTGCCAGGTAGCCATGAACAGAAATGAGAAGGCAAGCCTGCCAAATCATATTCTCTCCATGTTAAAAACATCTGTCGAAATTAATTTTGTTTAGTTATCAAAAGAGTGAAAGAGTTATAAAAATAAATTTATTTAAAATTAATTAAACATAGCACATAATAATCACTTTTCGAATGGCAAGCAATCACGACGTTTTAATAAATTAATAAATTTTCATAAAAAAATATGTCTCATTTGATTATTGAATGGGTGAAGGCCAATCTCCCACAGTCTCCTCTACTTAATATGGAAAGCTATATTATTACGGAGTAACATGTTAAAAGCTATTGTTTTATCCGACTAAACAAAATGAAGAAATTTTTAAGTCGCAGGCAAAAGCTACATTCAAAAAAAGTATCACCACGCCCGGTTCCCTTGCGGGGTAGGCAGAGTAAATCGAACGTTTATAGACCTTCCAATTTACAACGATAAACCGGTTTGTTGGTTGACGAAACGATAACGGGTACTGTCGGCTTTACGTGCTCATCCGTTGCACAGGAATGGTAACAAATCACCCGTCAACTCCGAGTTATTACTGAGATTTTGGAGTTTCGAGAAAAACCTCGAAGACACTTTTGTCCGACCCGGGGATCAAACCCGGGACATCATGATCTGCGTCGAATAGGCTATCCTCTAGACCACGTGGCAGTTAAATTCTTCTCTATCTCTTCAAATTCTATTTTTTTATTATTATTTATGCAATTTTATATACTGTGCCATACAAATTTAGGTGGGGTACTTGAGTGGAGGGAGGGGGGTAATTGAGATAAAAACACTCCTATCTTTTAAGTTGGATCAAACAGTAAAAATCTACAATATTTCATTGAAATTGGTTCAGTAGTTTCGGAGTCCATTGCGGACAAACAACGTGACACGTAATTTATGTATATATATTAAAATACTAACTGCAGCGTGCAGTCCCTGCATTATTAACAGTTTTTAGCGAATCCCGCGGAATCACCTATGTGCTATTCTAGTCGTCATCTAACTATGTGCCAAATTTCATCCATATCCGTTCAGTAGTTTTTGCGTGATTGAGTAACAAACATCCAAACTTTCGCATTTACAATATTAATATAGATTACATTTACTATGTTAGAGAATGGATTTTTCTATTTGAACTAATTATTATTTTTGTGAGATCAATGTTTTAGCCGTATTGCAAAAGCCTTGATGACGATCGTTCTATCTTAATAATACTGATTTTTATTCTAAATAAATGTACAATTTATGAAACATTTGAAACATAAGTTACTTGTTGATCCGTACCCCTGTTGTTAGTTAATCAACCCCAAAATATCCCTTTTACAAATTTAATTGAAGTCATAAATAAAATTATGAAAGCTTTGGTGGGTGTTCGGGAAGTTTCGAAACATTTAAAGGGAGTTTTCATTGCGAAATTTCTTACAAACTCAAAATATACGATCCCCGTGGAACTTAAATATTTTTACTGTTTTTTTGTGTGTTGACGAAATGTTTTGCAACTATTTGATACTAGCTGTTGTCCTCGATTTTGTATGGAATTAAGTTTCAACTAAATTAAAAACTTCTGTGTCGTATGGACTCCTTTGCAGAATAGACCATCTAACATTCTGCCAGGCAGTTCGTAAATGGCAAACGTGCAATTCAAATTAGCTATGCGAGTCACTACCATCGTGGCTACTAGATAGATCGTATAGTGGTGTATCGATATTAGAAAATACCTTACTATATCAGACATCCCTAGTACTAAGGCGAATCATGCGTTTATTATTGTCTATAGTGAATATTGTCTACATCTTCAATGACGAGATAACTACATGACAGATGTTACGTAACCAAAGCGGAATGAAGCAAATAAATGTATTTAAATTTTAAACCACCCAAAGCAGTGTGCTACCATCAGTATACGTTTGACGGCGAATGTAGATTGAGATAATGTTTTAAAGGGATAGAAATCCGTGAGTTTTTTTAAATTACCTCAAAGAAACTTCCCTTTTAGAACCCTTTTATCTTCGTTCATGTCCATTTCGTTTATTTGCGAAAGTTGTCTGTGTTGCTTCTGGATTTATTTTACTTTGTAACTTGTTAACTTTGATGTTGGTTGAAAAAATATTCACGTACTATCCATGAGGCGTTTGTAAATTTAAGTAAAAACAATAAATAATAGCGGTCAGAGGAGTAATCTTGTAGTTCTTTATCAATAAATTTAACGGCTAGATTATTTACTAGCGATCCGCCCTGGCTTCGCACGGATTTACTTATAATCTACACCCATATTATGACACAATTCAGAACCACTTTTATTATTTTATTTCAAAGGATAGCAAGCTAACAGATGGTTTCCGTGATGGCGTTGGGATGAAGCGTCGAGGAAGTGCTCTGTTCTCAACATGTGAAGGTCAAGCATTTTTCTTAACTTAAACTGTATCTATTGTATTATTATTTCACAAATACCATAATATAAGAGCAGAGATATGAAGAACAACCTTTTTTATCAACACATTTAATGCTTTAAAAAACATTTATCAAATGTAATACACATATATAAAAAAATGATTTAAAAAAATTCGTGGACGTCGCGATGTCTGTATGTATGGATGAGCTACAATCACGCTCAAATTACTTACGTATTGGATTTTTTTTAACAGCGTCCATATGTCACGCGGTCGTTTACTATAGAAAAGGACTATCTAATTTACGGCGGCTTTCCGAAACGCAATTTATCTTTAACAAGCAATTAATCTATGTTTAACAGATCATTTGCTTGTAAAAATTATGTTAAATACAGATTAATTGCTTGTTAAAATTAATTTTCATTTCGGAAACCGGCCGTTAGTGTCGTTTAACTCAACGAGCCTTATGAGAAGTGTATTTTTGGATTTTCCAAACTATTTTAGTAAATTACGCGTGTATAATTTTTTTAACCTTTCGAATTGATATTAACAAACTCGGCAATTTTTTAGGAATGGTTGTAACTTACGAGTCATTCGTATTTAGCTATTGCACTCTTTCAGTAATTGCATGCGTTATAAAGTACTAGCTGACCCGCGCAACTTCGCCTGCGAGTAAATTAACATGTCGTCAAGATAGCTTTACAAAAAAAATTCATCCCCTATTTCAACCCTTTAAGGATTGATTTTTGAAAAAAAATAGCCTATGTTTGACCCCGACTCTCAAACTACTTCCATGCCAAATTTCATGAAAATCGGTCCAGCGGTTTAGCCGTGAAAGCATAACAGACAGACAGACTTTCTCATTTATAATATTAGTATGGATAGTATGGATGTGGAATAATGTGTATTTTACCCCGTGTTGGGGGGGGCTCTGTTAGAAGAATGGATCAATTCCGCGGTCAGATCAAATATGCATCTGTTTTATTATTTTAGGCTTGGTGTTGACGGGTAAAGAGTACCAATAGACATCAATGGGCAAGTGACAAGTCATCCATTGTGCTTTAATTGCACAAAAATGTGTATAATTTGCAATATACTGTAACTGGGCTATGCGATGCCGACTTCTAAAGGTTTTTTGAACCTCCTCATAAGAATCGCAATATCAAAGGTGTTTATTTTAGGTTGTTACAAAGTTTACTGTTCATTTAAAGAAGCAAAACGAACAGTTGTAGGTGATTAACTGTCAAGATGGTGCAGATGACATTCTTCTTGACTGCTTTTCGCGTTGAGGATTTTGCTTCTATTTTCTGCGTAATCTGACACAGTACTTTGCTCCCCTTGTCTGTTTTATTTCTGGCTGAGTACTTTGGTCCTCTTATCTGCGTTCTTTAGCTCAGTTTTTTGCTCTCCTTGTCGCTTTATCTGGTATGTGCGCTACTCTTCTTGTCTGCGTTTTCTGTCTGAGTAATTTGCTTACTTACACATGTGCTAACTTTATTGATGTCTAAGGGGTAATGCAGTAATTCCAAAATGGCTAGCTTAAACATATAATTTATTAGAAAGGTAACAATAAAATATAAAGCTCTTTTTTCAAATGAAAAAAGTCGAAAGAATGTGAGATATCTTATGGCAGTTGTATATGGCGGCATTGTGCGCAAGAGTTTACGATCGGGTCTGTTTCCTGGAACCGGAGGCCTACCTCCAAACGGCGCCCTTTACTGACGTCACCTTACCCGATCCACGGTGGCCATGATTGTTTTATAAATTTTTAAGAAGATTTTATATGTCGTTTTTGAGTAAATGCGAAACATTCCGTCTTTGCACGGGCAGCACTAATTATCTTTAGCCAAAAACTATTGATTCGTTTTGGTAGCTACCGTATTTCACCTGCCGGACCAATTCAAGGGTGCTTGAATCATTCACCAAAACCACCTTTTTTTTATATAATAAGATAGCAAACAAGCAGATGGGTCTCCTGATGGAAAGAGTCAACCATCGCCTATAGACACCAAAGATGTTAATGGTGCTTTGCTATCTTGTGGCGAGGTCTAGGTTAATTTAATTGCTAATGCCACTTGCATAAGTTTACCGGCTACCTTACCCTCCAAAAACACCCTAGTCGTTCTGAAATTCACCGAGTACATACACACATCGACATTCAGTTTCGATATCGACATCGAGACACGCGCAGTTTGCCTTTGAGCATTTGGTTTAATACTCAAAGCAGTTTGTCCGTAACTAAAATAAGATGTCATCAATAATTTATTTCATACAAATATTTTCCTCTGTTTCAGGTTCTTAGGGTTGATTTTTTTAAAAAAGCTGCCGTGCCTTTTATCTCCGTGCCAAATTTTAGCTGATTATTTTCGCCGTGAAAGCGTAACACACAAACAGACAGACTTTCCCATTTATAATATATGGATTGTTTTGTTGCACTAGATAGATCTTAACAAATGTGTGTCTAATGACATAACTCTATACAGATTTTAAAGGGTTGATGTTCCTCTTTTAAATAAAAGGCCTCTCTTTGACCTATATCACTCTTATTATAACGTTATTCATGCTAAATAGATGTGACATCCACTATCTTCTAGTTGTAGCTTAAAAAAATTCCGTTTATTTATTTATACGCAAAAATCATTAAAGAAACTTTAAAGAAAAACTACAAACAACTACGAGCGAGCTTATCTTTAAGTAAATTTTCTTTCAGCTAACACGCAACATGAAAGTTAATAACATTTTTATGCTATTAATCATTATTTCATACAAGATTATTTCTTAGGAACCGCCTCGCTGGTAGAGTAGTTAGCAACCCTGACTACGCGATCAACGGGGCTCGGGTTCGATCCCCGACGGGGACAAGCATTTGTGTGATGAACATAAATGTTTGTATTTCCGGGTTGGGGTGTTTATTATATATATTCTGGTATTTATATATGTATTAGTGTCGTTGACTAACACCCATAACACAAGCAAATATTTGCTTACTTTGGGGTTAGATCAGTAAGTGTAATTAGTCCCGTGAATATTTATTTTTTATTATTATTTATTATTATTATTATTATTAGGCTATAAGTTATATTATCATTAGTCGAACGTGCCCGATCGTCCCAGGTTTAATCAGCGCTAACACGACTCTCGCGCCTCGGTGTTGATGCATGCTTCTTTCACAGGGGTGCTTAAATAACGCCCGCACACGAACAATGCCCGATCGGTGATTACGACCGCAAATGACTTCATAGTCCCGAATCATTTGGAAGAATATTCTTTTCTACCTTCCAGCTTAGCCGGGCTAGAACTAATTTAAGTTCCAGTCTTGATGTAATATGGGAAACTGGTTGGCTGTTTAATCAATGACAGTATATATTTGTCATTGTAAATGTAAATTATTACATAATGTGTGTGAATTGTACAAGTGTCTAAATTTTAAAAATATAGCATTCAACTGGTGGTGGTAAATTTTAATAATAAATAGTAAATATTCCCCTGAAATACTTATTTATTTATTTAACTTTATTGTACACCTAAAACATACATTTTCGTACAAAAGGCGAACTTAATGCCTATTGGCATTATCCACCAGTCAACCTTTGGGCCAACAGAATGAAGGTGTGAAGGTGCCATTGAACTTTATATATTTTATTATTATCATCCCCCATCAATACATTTCCCCCGTGTTGGTTCCGGGCTCCTTTGAAGAATTGACCAACTGCCGTTCTGCCAGGTAGGTCGTAAAAGGCGACCGCTTAGCTATGCGAGTCACTACTATCGTGGCTACTAGCTGGTAGAGTTCAGGGTAAGGTGGCTGGTAGAGTAGTAGAGGGTAAGGCTGCCGGTAAACTTATGCATATTGCATTAGACGTCACCACAAGATAGTAACGCACCATTAACATTTTTGATGTCTAAAGCCGATGGTTGACTCTTCAGATCACAAGACCCATCTGCTTGTTTGCTATCTTATGATATAAAAAATAAAAAATGTTTATATAAAAATGTGTCTTCGAGAATCGTGGTCACCCCACCCGCTCCCACGTTAGTGCCCTAATGGAAGACCGCTGTTTCGATGTTTAGTCTCCGTAGTTATTTGATCTGTTTAACTTTGTTCACTATAATATCGGTTTATGTGCCTATTATGGATTTAGACGACCATTCAAATTTTTATTTTTCGACCGACTTCCAAAAAGTTCTCCATTCTTTTGTACTTAAGTATACAAGCACAGTCCGAAAAAATATTTTCTCAAACATGCGCGGAAATAGTGTCATTTCGTTTGAATAAAGAGCACGCGAAGTATCGTATTTACGTATACAGAAAAAGAATTCAAAGAACGCGTCGGTAATGTATGAAAAGGCAGCACGCCTTGGGTTGTAATTTGAATTAAGAACTTTTTTATCTTATATCTCGATAGCCATAAATGCATTTACATTTCGGCACAGTCGGAGAAAAAAGAAATTGACGGAAAAGCAAGGAGTTCGTCTCGACACTCGTATTTTTATAATAAACAATTAACAAATACCAAAATTGAAATGAATATTGATTAAAGCCCACATCCATTGCACGCTGCGGAAAATCCTCCTTTTGGAGAGCCTATTGAAAACTGCCAGTTAAAACCTTTTTCTAAAGAGACGTAAGGCACTATGTTGATATGTTTGTTATAGGTACATCAAGCGTTTTTCAAAAAAGTTTTAAATTCTTTAGATCGCCTGTGGTCTAGTGGTCCAGCGTTGGCGTTGACCACATGAGGTCCCGGGTTCGATTCCCGGGTCGGGCACATAAAAAAAAGTGTTTTTTCAGTTTTCTGATAAACACAAAATTGCCCGGGATTGAAAAGTGCCCGGTTGGCGATAGGCTTGCCACCTATCACATTTGTGGGACCAAGTATCTTCGGCTAATCGTGGGTGCACTTGTTGTACCTCTGTTTATCCCTTCGGGGATACTTGCGTGAAGATACTTTTTTTTAAAAAACCACTTTTCTTGTATGAAATAACAAACAATTTGATGGCTCTCCTGATGGATATAGACAGCCGTCGGTTATAGATTACCGAGATTTTAGTGGTGCGTGACTACCCAACAAGAGGGATGCAAACACTACAACGATTTCACCGGCACACAAAAAAAAAGTTGTCTGTGCACCGGGCGCCACCTATCTACGGGCATGTTTTTCGACCCACTGAACACGAATTTCAAGTCAGTTTAGACCGTCCGGGCTTCAATTTCGAGTAAATTGCAAAAAACCCCCAAAAAAAATAGCGAAAATTCGATGTTTTGGTAAGAAAAAAATTTTTGAAATCTAACGCAAGCATATTTTTCATGTATTTTGATCTGTTAAATACTAATTTCGATCGTACTTTAATCATAAACCGTTTTAAATTTAATATCTCTAATCTAAATAAAAATTGTAAAAAATCATCAAAAATTACAAAAATATTTTGTGGATCCGAATTGATGAAGATTTTCATGTAATTAGTCTGCTTAATCTGATTCTGCAATAAATTTGGCCCATAGTCTCCTCAAACATTCATAAAATTGCAAAAATCGATTAAATAGCAGAAAACTGCTGCTGAAAAAATAGAAAAAAATCTTTTAAATACAATTCAATAAATTTCTTGTATTTTTTATTAACAAGCATCTTAAGTTTTTGTAATTTGTCACTAATTCTTTGACTATTGTCCTGTAATTTTCATTTTTATTATTTCCTAAAAATCCTATTTTTTGGGGTTTTTTGCAATTTACGGGAAATTGAAGCCCGGACGGCCTAAACTTGAAATTCGTGTTTAGCGGGTCGAAAACATGCCCGTAGATAGGTGGCAAAACTTCGATAATAATCGACATCAATGTATCGTTCATAAATTCCGATATTTTTAACATCGATGTTGTATTTTTTTTGTGTTATAGCACTCACCCCGTGCTTGGGAAAACTAAAAAAATATCGAGTTGCAGGGAGTCCTGCGTATCGATATTTTTATTTGTTGTTTTTAAAATCGATGTTGTAATCTAGAAAACATCTTTGACCTGATATCGATGTTTTTTATGAGCGACGTTGTATCCCTACATGCACAGGGAAACTCCTGTTCTTTTGTATAGTTTTTAAAGAGCGCACTAACTACAATTTTTTAAATCAAAATTGACGTACGTTTTGATTTTTCTTTTTTTAGTATCGAGGCAGACTGAAATTAACATACACTGACATGAAACTACAAACCACACAAATATTTACTAATTTTTACTGATTGATGTGTAACGGCCAGCTTGGACCAAAATCTACTTACTAACTAATTTAAACCCTTGGACCAAAAAAAGCTTAAATCTTTTACAGGTTTGTTCTTTTGGTGATAAAATTAAGGTAACTTACAACATATTTCATACATTATTTCACTTCAGTTTCATCAATTGGGGTGAAATATTGTATGACTATGAAATATGTTACACTGATGACATGTTAGTTTATTCGCGGCCGCAGCTGCGCGGATTAGTAAAGTTTTAGGCAAATACGTTAATATATATAACCCTTAAGGTCTCATTTATCTTGGGAATGATCAAATAGAAAGAAAATATAAGCATTTAAAGAATTTGAATTTGAAAGGAATTGAAGGCTTCTAGAAAAAACAATATTTAAATGAGAATGAAAGAAAAAAGAAAGAATAATAATAAAATATCCATTTTTATTTTTTTTATGTAATATTTATTTTGTTACATGTGTTGTTACATATTTTGTTACATGTGTTATTAATTTTTTTTATATAATAAGATAGTGTTACGAATAATCTAGAAGCGTGTGGAGTTGGAGCGCGCGCGCGGTAATTATCTAGAAATAAAAGAAAGAGATAGCTACTCCTATTGACAAACAAATAGTTGACCTGAACTATGCCATAATGGACTTTGTGGGATATGGCATAAGGTTGAAAGTAGCGTGTACTAGGATTTATGACTCATAAAATGTTTACGATAAGAAGTGATTCATTGTTTCCCGATACATTTAGATTTTTCTGGATCCAGCTAGGACTTTCTCCTGCCTATAAATACAGAGATGTTGACAAACACAAGGCAGAACTGTGGACTGGCAGGTCTTCCACCGGGAGCTGGAGAAATCCACTGTCACGCGACCCATTACACAGGCCGTAGACGTGGACTATCTAGCGGAAGACCTCCAAAGGAGGATCACGGAGGCCATACAAACAGCTTCAAAGGATAGGCCAACAAGGAATGCATTACCTCCACTTCCAGAGGAGATACGGAGAATGCTAAGAGAGAAGCGTGCTCTCCGAAAGACCTGGCAGCGCTCCAGATGTCCCACCCAAAAAGCTCAACTCAACAGACTGGCGGAGAGAATCAAGGCAGAAGTTGAGGCACTCTCCACCAAACGCTGGGAAGACAGAATCAACGAGGCCAATGATGACTGGTCTTCCCTCCACAAGCTTTGCAGAAGCCTCTCCCAGACCAAAGAGCCAGTGAGACCACTCAAACACCCAGATGGTACCGTCAAATACAAGGCTGATGAACGGGCAGAAATATTTGCGGGACATCTGGAAGAACAATTTACGCCAAATCCTCCGTCCGACGAGAACGAAGCCAGAAGCCTGGAAGACAGACTGAAATCATATATGGACCTGGACATTCCTCATGACGAAGACCCGATTTTCTTCTCACCACACCAAGTTCGACAGACTATCTTAAGAACAAAACCCCGGAAAGCACCCGGGCCGGACCGAATCCCAAATGCAGCGCTACGTCACCTACCATACCGCACCATAACAGCTTACTGCCGCCTTTTCAATGGCATAATGCGGACTGGGCATTTCCCTCGAACTTGGAAAATCGGGCACGTCAGAATGCTCCCTAAACCTGGAAAAAACATTCTGCTTCCAGCCAGTTACAGGCCCATCACCTTACTCTCCACCATATCCAAGGTCTTCGAACGCCTCCTCCTAAACCACATCAACGCACACTTCACTCCTAGAGAAGAGCAGTTTGGATTCAGGTCCGAACACAGCACCACACTGCAGCTCTCTAGAGTGCTACACACGATGACGGCAGCCATTAATAAGCGGGAGAGTGCCGTGGCCTTATTCCTCGACATGGAAAAGGCATTCGACCGCGTATGGCACGCTGGTCTCATCTTTAAGCTGGACGAAATGAGGATGCCGAGAAGGATAGTACGCGTCATCGCAGCCTTCCTACACCAACGTAGTTTCCAGGTAGCGGTTGAAGGCAGTCTGTCCACCGAGCACCTGATACGGGCGGGGGTCCCGCAGGGTAGCTGCCTTTCACCAACACTCTATTCAGGCTACACGAACGACATCCCAGCCCCAGAAGACATCTCACTGGCGCTGTACGCTGACGATGCCGCGTACATCAGCTCCTCATTGAATCCCACCCACGCAGTACGCAAAATGCAGAGAGCGCTCGAAGCTGTTCAAACCTGGCTGAGGAGGTGGAGACTTACCATCAATGTACGGAAGACCCAAGCTCTTACACTCGGAAAACGATCCAAGAAGACACCCAAACTCCAAATCTCAGGACAAGAGATAGAGTGGACCAAAACCTGTAGATACCTGGGAGTGGAAATAGATGACCGCCTCAACATGAACGCGCACACCAAGAAAGTGGTGAACCAAACACGGGTAGCAATAAACCTCCTCTACCCCGTTCTATCCTCAAAGCTGCCACTTGCTCAGAAGCTGGCCATTTACAAGATATACGTACGCTCACGCCTCACGTACGCGGCTCCAGCATGGTACCAGCTTCTGAACAAGAAAAACAAGAAGACCATTGAGGCACAGCAAAATAAGACTCTCCGCATCATCCTCAACGCCTCTCGCTATGTGAAGAACTCTACCATCTTACGGGATCTTCACATAGAGACAATTGAAGAGTTCACCACCAGGCTAGCGAAGAACATGTACTCAAGGACAGATTCTTCAAGACTACATCACATACAGAACATAGCCCCCTGGTCTTCCACCATCCTCGACAAGAAGCCCTATCCCAGGAATATCCTCACCCCTGAAGCGGGGGGTATCACTTAACATATACCCACCTGCCTCCTGACTTCCTAATACCAAGGACAACCGCCTCACATAAATATCTCTGCTCCGAACTTCCCCCCCCCTCAGCCCAATTGCCACTGAGTGTTTAATCCCCCGCGGGGACTCGACCTGCGGGGCGGATTGCACTCAGAAGCGCGTACATAGGGGGGCCCTCTCCCTCTCATCCTCATCCAAATTCCTAGGGAGGAACGGGTTTACCCACTCCCACCCCAATGACCTGCTTGTATCTACAGGCAGCGCCTGACACCACGGTCAGGGGGCAACAGCCCCGGAACCGTTTCCCCGCCTCCTCATCCAGGGGACGCGAGAAGACCACGTCGTCGACACAAGGCAGTTTTTATCAAGCGATCGAGAGTGATACATCAAGTGACCAGTGCGAAGCGAGAAGTGTTTTATTGTGTAGTGTTCTAAGTTCAGTGATAGTATAGCGAGTGACTAGGGTGTAAAGTGTATTTTAGTATTACGTTGTGTTGTGTTGTGTAAATACACGGATTTAATATAAGTGGTGTTTTCTTACAATTGCGAACCCGAGTACGTAACAATAGCAAACAAGCAGATGGCTCTACTGATGGAGACAGACAAACCATTGCCTATAGACGCCGAAGATGTTAATAATGTGTGAATTTGTACGATGCTATTCTTGTGATGGAGTCTTAATGCCATGTGCATAAGTTTACCGGATACCTTCCCCTCCAAACCAGACCACGAGAGTGACAAGCACTGACAAAATTGCGGTAGGAATAGGTGAGGCGGAGGCACCAGACCCGGTCGAGACAATGCAGAATTCTACCACTTAGTAACCACGATGGTAGTGACAGACGTACCGATATCAGTTTTGGTGTTTCCGAGTATAAGCGTTTATTTTCAAGAGTCCATTAGGAGAACTATTGGAATCTCTTGTTTCTCTGGAATCCAGGTTCAGATCTTCGCCAAATATGGGAATTTTGTTATTATTATGTAATATTATTGAAGCAGTATAATAAATAGCCTTTTAACAAAAAAAAAAAGATTTTCCGAGTCAGTTATTAAATGATCGAGTTCTGAGATAACAAACCTAAAAAAATACAGCCGAATTGAGAACTTCCTCATTTTTGGGAAGTTGGTTGAATAAAACAAATTCCGTTGGGAGAACACACCATCTGTTCTTCTGCCAGGCAGTTCTTAAGAGGCAAGCGATTGGCAATGCGAGTTACTATCATCGTGGCTACAAGGGGTAGAGTTCTGCATTGCCTATCCCGGTACTGGCACCACCGCCTTATCTGTTCCTCTCGCAATAGCGTCAGTGCTTGCCACTGACGTATTTCGGTTTTGGGGGTAAGATGGCCGGTAAACTAACGCATGTGGCGTTAAGGCCCCACCACAAGGATAGTAACGCACCACTAACATCCTTGGTGTCTATAGTCGATGATTGTGTCTTTCCATCAGGAGAGCTATCTTATTGTTTACTATCTTATGTAATTAAAAAACCTCCTTTTCTAGACATTGTTCTCTTTTACATGTCAACCTGAACAAGCTCACCGCCTGTCCTGCAATGTAGTCACGTTATCAACGTACTATTTCACTTCGATTTGTTTATTTAAAGTTATTGTTTATACACGCCACTAGACCTCATACACGTCGGGATAGTGTTCCACTGCGCCGGGACCGGTTTGAGAGGAGGAATGCTAAGTTTTTGTGCGAGCTGCCCACGCGGCCGGCCGCCCACCGCTGTCGGCGCCGGCGCAGACAATATATACATGACTGACACGTTGCGAATACACGGTAATAATTCCTTACGGATAACAATAGATAGAAAGCTTATAGGAAGAAATAGAAAAATTACGTTATACGAATCAAGAAAGCATTACCAATGTATCTATATTGTATGCATACTCGTACTAATAAAATTGAAGTGTCTGTGATTTCAAAATTGTTAGGGTTTTTCAAGTGCTGAAAGAGTATAAGTATTTACAATACTTATACAATTTGAGTTAATTATATCTATGCTTATACCTAAACAAACATTTTTAAAATTTCTGTCTGTATGTCATTTTGTCTGTACAGGGTAAACTCTGTAACGGCTGGACCGATTTTGATGGAAATTTCACTGAAAGATAGAAGAGTTTATAGGGCAGGATATAGGCTACTTCTTACCCGAGTAAGAAAAAGGAAGTAATGATTTTGGATAACGCGAACGAAGTCCCGGGTAATAGCTAAACATTAATAGGCGCTGTGTGAAATATGGATATATTTTTTTGGGTTCAACTTTAAATATAAGAAGGTCGTTTCAATGAAATTATATAAAGTGTCAAGATCAATTTGGTCGTGTTTTTTATATCATATTAATAAGAATGCAAACGAATGGTTAGTTCTATCTGAGATAACCATCGTCTATAGTGAGTAACAAAAAGTCTGTCCGACCTGAGAAGATCAATTTTAGTGTAAAAAAAATAATGAAATTCATTTAATTATTATATTTATTTTAATTGAAACGCAGGAAAACTGCAACAACCATTTACCATTCCCTGCATTTCTAAAACCCTGCGTCAGATCTTTACCAAATCGAAATAAGACCAGATGGGAAGTACTTGTTTACGCTAGTAAGTGTACGGGAAATAGTACCAAAAACAGAAAAAAAAGGTTCACAAATGACCGAGTTCTGATGTACCAAAAATTAAAACCAGCCTTTCCTTTTGGCAATAAAAATGATATTTTTACAATGTCCCAGTTTCGTACCAAAAGTAAGTAAATTACCGTTAACATAAGTAAAAATTTTAATCGGATTCTTACTTATATTCCAATGTGCCTTTATTTATTAAAGAAATGCGTGTGTTGGGTGCTTATACAAACCAACAGTAGAAACGCATCTCATAAAGTGTGTATTTATTGAGTGAGTAAAAAAACCATGTCCGATCTAGGTAGATAAATTTTCCCGATCAAAGTAATTAATCTAACATAATATTTTTAATGTTACCTATGGCATCGTAAAATGTAACATAAAATATTAAAAAAACGGCCAAATGCGAGTCGGACTTGCGGACGAAGGGTTCCGCACCATTATCTACAAAAAAAAAACGACAAAAACACGTTTGTTGTATGAGAGCCCCCTTTAAATAATAATTGAAGATTTTATATTAATTTAAAATGTCTAGATATTTTATTAAACTTATTTAATTACCACGACTTTGAGGAGATATATCTATGTACCACGATGTGTGCACACGTATACAGTTTATCAAAGAGAATAGAAAAGAGAAAGTGACCATTGCTTTCTTGTTCACATGTGTTGCCAACTTAGCTAAATAGCATTAACAGATAATAAAACATGTATTAGGTACATTATATTCCAACAATAATTTTAAAGGGAATATGTAACAAAATATTCTGTGAATATTTCAAGCGTCTATCAGTTGTCGTTATTAAGGTTGAGAAAAAAATTGCAAAAAAATCATGTTTGTTGCAAAGGAGCCTTCCTTGAATATTTTTTATTCTGTTTTTAGTATTTGTTGTTACATCGGCGACAGAAATACGTTATATGTGAAAATTTCATTTCGGTTCATAAGATACAGCCTAGTGACGGACGGACGGACGCACGTTCAGATAGACGAATAGACGGATGGAGTCTTAGTAATAGTGACCCGTTTTACGCTTTGGGTTTGGTAAGCCTAAAAATGGGCTCTTTGAAGTCGATTTACACCTCAAAGACCCCTTCGAGACTGAGACTTCGAAAGGCCTTTTAGAGATGCCCAGCAGTAAGGCAGTTGATATACTCTCCGAAGTTTTGCTATGCTATACAAAAGCATAGCGACATTATTAATTAAGAAACATGCTTCCGGAGAAAATGTTGTTTGTGTAACATCTTCAACAGAATATAAAAATAAATGCATGATATAATTTGAATGATTGCCGGGGTACCGTGGAGAGGTTGTGCGCTGTGGATTGTTAGCGCGGACCGGGCTGCGGACAGCATCGCAAACAAACCAAGATCATCTGCCATTAGTTGATTGTCGTATCTGGCTCTTTCTGTATTATCCTTCATAATAATACGGCTTTGAAACCGCGATGAAACTTATTTGGCTTTCTTTTACAAATATTTTCCGACGACTCGGTGAATTTTTCTTATCTAGTTTTTATTTAGCTGTAAATCTAGACATACAACGCTTGCTTATCAAAAACTAAATTTTGTTGTGGTTAGCGCACCTAACTGCGAATCGATGGGGCTCCGGGTCGATTCCCGATAGGGACAAACATTTATGTGATGAACAAAGATGTTTATTTACTATTGGTTTGATTGTTTGTTATGTATGTAATAGTATTTATGTATATATTTCTTAGTATTAGAACCGTTGACTATCGTCCATAATACAAGCAAATAATTTGCTTACTTTGGAGTTAGATCAATTCAAATAAACATTGCTATGTTTAGTCTCAAGTTCTCGAAAACGATTTTTTTAACGTACTCGATGAATTTTGTAATTAGGGTGCTTATGAGGATAAAAAATCGATCTAGCCACGTCTGACAGTGCGAAAAGCCAATCTCACGTCTGAGAAAAATCGTTTTCTCTCTATTTTGACGCAAAAACATTTTCCTACGCAATATGCATAATTTTGCCTTCATTTTTATATTTAAACAATATGTGATTCGTAAATATATATTCTTTCCGACAAAACTCTAAGTAGGGACTCGTATTTAAAAAGTACCAAGTGGAGATCGCTTATTCAGACACTATAATTATAAGACTGTCCTGTTTTCTACATACATATATTTTTGATACCAACCGGTATCGCGTATTAACGCATCCTTAGGGCTACAAATCACTTTTTTTATATAGTTTTGATAAATTGACACGTTTGTTGTCCGTTCAAACTGTCGCGAGTTCATCGTAAAACGCGTCAATTAATCGCGAAAAACGCGAGTCATACATCGTACACGTTGTGTGTCTAGCGGGTGACTGCCACATTCTTTTCGCAGTCGCAAATTCTCACCTTAAAAAGGCAAAGGATTATATCTTGTTCGTTTCTTAAGAACCGCTTAATCTGCCTAGCATAATGCGAGTCAGAAACAACACGGGAATATTGTATTAAAATACTTTTCTCTTTGTTCACAGGATGATATTCTCCTCATATTTGGCACCATTCAGCTGAAATTGATAGTAAGTGAAGTTTTATTTCTTTTTTAGTAGTATTCAAGGATGTGAAGGTTGAAAAGCGTAAAAGCAATGTAGTAAGCGGGGATTTGAATGAATAACTCTTGCGGCGGAACCGGGCTATTATGCACTGCAAGTAGAGCTTAAATACTCGTCCTAGAAGCAAATCTTTTATCCTGGCCTTGGATGTATTTAAATTCAAGGACGTAGAATTTTACACGAACAATTTATTTTTAAATACGGGGTTTTAATTCATTGCTTACGATCCCGCATGTACTCGTAAGTCATATATCATCTCGCATATACTCGTTTTTTAATTTCATTTATGGGATAGCAAACAGGCAGATGGTTCTTCTGATAGTAAGATAAATAAGCATTCTCAGGAGAATTGGACTGCACTGCACTCAATAGATACCTTTTCACTTGTTTCGTAATTTCTAATATATAAAAATCTCGAGCCACGGAGTTTTTGGTCGCGTTTCTTCAAAACGGTTTGACCGATTTTAAATCATTTATACGTGATACATACATACACACACATATATATATATATATATATATATATATATATATATATATATATATATATATATATATATGTATATATATATATATATATATATATATATATATATATATATATATATATATATGATACTAGCTGACCCGGCAAACGTTGTTTTGCCATATAAATTATTTAATTAAAAAATAGGGGTTGATCGTAGAGGGTTGAAAATTAAGGGTTGTACATATTTTTCAATGCTGAATCATAAAAAATAAAAATAAAAATTTTTGTCCATAAAATAAAAAAAATTTAGGGGTGGACAACCCTTAACATTTAGGGGAATGAAAAATAGATGTTGGCCGATTCTCAGCCCCACTGAATATGCATATGAAATTTCATCGAAATCGGTCAAGCCGTTTCGGAGGAGTACGGGAACAAACATTGTGACACGAGAATTTTATATATAAGATATATTTTTTTGTAGTAGGTAGTATACCGTAAAGTAAGTTCATCATACCACTTGGTGATTAAGGTGTCCCTATCTAGTTTTTTCTATTTTTTGACGTATTTTTGTATATTTTTTTAATTAAAAAACAAAAACTATCCAGATTTTAATGCCCCACTTTAACCCCCATTACCAAAAATGTTGTAATGAATATTTTGGTTAACGATGTTATGCTATGTAATTTATGTTAGCATAACATCGTTTCCTGAGTCAGCTGGTTATTTGATAGTAGAGTAGTAAATATTGGGTTATATTAACAAACCGACAGGCAAGTCAAGTTATTGCATCTACCGATATTTCTTTATTACATCGCAATACCTTTCATTAAATCGAGTTATCGGTAGATTCAGCATTTTTATTTACTAGCGGAAAATAATAAAGCCAAGTCGCGATTCCTGCGATATGGAGTAATATTACATTTTTCCAATTATTTCCCGCCACTATTATTGTAGCAATATTGCCAGCGTCGGTGTTCTGGCGACTGCAGAGTTTGCTCAATAATCCGTTATTATACACTCTGTAATTACAAAATACGGAAACTATAAATATTGGAACTTTAATTTGTTTCGTGTCAAAGATATTAATAAAAATAAAATAGTAAGTGATCTGGCCTTACCTGCTTCGACGAAGATCAACGATGTATAGGGTTCGAATTTTGGGAGGAGCAATGC
The DNA here is from genome assembly GCA_036924255.1 of Apodemia mormo. NCBI lineage: Eukaryota > Metazoa > Arthropoda > Insecta > Lepidoptera > Riodinidae > Apodemia > Apodemia mormo. The sequence goes on along the minus strand of JAUPFN010000010.1, from coordinate 7,437,755 downwards.
GTTCTGAATAAGATTTATATAAATAAATATTGCTGGACAAATTACACGAAAGAGTAAAGTAAACAAATTATTTGCTGTTAATATCGATGTTAGTTAGCGATACAAATATTTCGATAAAGATTGAAATATATTTAGTAAATAACCCAATACGGATATACAAACATCTATGCTAAGCACATGAATGTGTGTCTCTGTCCGAAATCGAACCCGAACGCCACCGATTGCAAAGTCAGAGTTGTGCTAATCACTCGACTAACATGCGGAAATATTTTAGTTTTTCTTGAAAATATAATTTGCCCGAGAAAACTTGAAGAAATCGGGAACATATCCAATGTGTTCGATTTGTTGAAAGGTGACACCTATCAAACTATGACATAAAATACCGTTGATTAATGATAATACTATAAACCGGTTGATAGGGCAGGCAATTCCTAAAACTTCCCGCTAAGTTGAGGTATTTTGAATTCATAGCAGTCAAAATTTACCTAAGGATAGCTTTTGTATTAAGGCTATGGATCAAAACAGCTTCCAGTCGAAATCTGATGACAAGTCGATTATCGAAAATTGAGGGAAACCAATAACTTCCCGATTTTCATTTATGGGATAGCAAACAGGCAGATGGTTCTTCTGATGGTGGAAAATTGAGGGAAACCAATAACTTCCCGATTTTCGAAAAATTTCAATTTTGCTTAGAGAGAAGCTAAAAAACTTAGTAATATTATATCTTTACCCAGTTTTTGAACCCAGGAACCTCATATTCCACAGTTACTTAGCTAAATGCTAAACCAACTAGATATTGTAGATCTGTTAAAAATAACGACAGTGTTATAAATCGAGACATACATAGTTAGGAAGAGTGGACATGCTTTTATGAAAAAACATTTTTTTATCTTTTTATCAAAATATACTAGCTATTGCCCTCAACTTCGTCCGCGCGGAATTCGTTTACTCCGCACAGCTCCTCCCCGTTGGTGATAGCGTGATAATATGTAGCTTATATGTTGACCCGACCTATTAGTAATATTCATGCAAAATTTGAAGTAAATCCATGAAGTACTTTTTGAGTTTACCCCGTAGCCAAAAATTCTAAAAACTATATTTTTGGCTTTGATATCGATTGTAGATCACGCCCCAAGTATTCTTTAAAAAAAAATATTCAATGTACAGTTTTGACTTTCTTACGATTTTATTATATGTATATATAGATGTAAATAAAATTATTGAAAGCGTCTCGATGTAATACGACAAATTTAATGAAGACCAGCAGGCTTAGGATAAGCAACACGATAAAATTTTATCGACCCGTTTTCTCGACTTTTATGTCACTTTCTCGATTCGCTAACGCATTTGACACTTGATTCGACATGATACTTCAAAGGAAGAGAAAATGATCAATTTTACTCGACGGTAATTATTTTCTCTATCGATCGAAACGTCTTGCTGTCATTTTATCGATTTGTCATTTGACACTTCGTTAAAATGTTAATAACCTTATCCACTATTTCATATTATTATACTTTAATTATACAATAATTACAAAACTTTTTGATTTCTATTCATTTATTAAATATAGATTTCGGTCCAGTGTTGGCAGTAATATGTATGGCAGGCAGGCAGGCAGGCAGTATGGCATATATGTATTTAATAGTGGTGGCAGTTCCATATTATACCATAGAATTATACCTATTTTGTGCTAAATATCTACGAATAACGGCAAGCCTGCAAAATACAAAGAAGGCACATAGGAAATTTGTGTGATCTTTTTACACAACGGACGGAGCATTCCAATCACTATAGCGCTTCAATAAACCCAATAACCATGGCTCTCTAAATAATATAGACCCTTGTGAATTTTGAGGTTTAGAGCCACACACCGATCAAGGCATGCCTCTTTAGTTAAAGGTAAGTGAACATAAGAGACTTGTAATTCAGTTTCTAGTAGATATGACAGCCATCCAACTTCATTAACTGTAATAACAGAATATCTTTGTAGTAAATACTAATTTGACTTAGGTGAACTCAATAAAGTTATATTTTTTCAAAAGTTATCTGTAGTTTTTCGAGTTTATTTTTTAAATAGCTAATATGTTACATATACATGTCAAGTGTATGTTAAATTTCAGCTGGATACAAGTAATAATCCTTTTCTTGGTGGTCAACTTTTCACAATACTTACAGCCACATACCAACAAACAACAACAATGTTTACATCATAGAATAATGATGCAAATGTGTTATTCCTCTAAGGCTTGCATTGATTATGTATTTAAGGAGTTTTTACTACCCATTTAAGTTATATTTAGTCAAGAAAAGTATTTGTTTTAATCAGTAGTTTTCAGACCAAGTTCCATGTATGATTAACATACAACTATGATGTATTATTTTCTGTAATATTCTTAACTTAAAATATCCAATATGACACATGTAGTTCTCAATTACCTAGGTACCTACATGTGTAAACATTATTATTTTATATTTGTCTACATTTAAAGATAATTTACCATACAGGAAGGCAATCAGTTCTTGTTATTATTGTTTATTACAATAATATATGTCAATAAAAAATATAATTATTTGCAGATAAGACTTCAACTGCAGAATTTTTAATATTACTGACAAATATCCTAGACGAACAAATGATGCCCTCATATGGCATAACTGAAATGGATGAAATGCGAAGACTACATAATAGAAGATATTGACGGGTCCTATGTATACTGGTGCAACTTGCAAAACAACGGAAACCATTTTCTTGCCTCAAAAGCCTTAAGATTACCTTATATTTGTCCTAATGTAGTAAAGTTTGAAAATTTGTACAAATTTTCAAATACTTCTATTGATTTATGTCAAAACTAGCTGTTGCCCGTGACTTTGTTAGCGCAGACTTTGTTTACTCCGCACAGCTCCTCCCCCGTAGGTGATAATGTGATAATATGTAGCCTATATGTTGACCCGACCTGTTAGTAATATTCATGCAAAATTTGAAGTAAATCCATGCAGTACTTTTTGAGTTTACCCCGGACATACATTGACTTTCCTACGATTTTATTATATGAATGTATAGATTACAAGCTACAGAACATTTAATCCGGCCTCCAGTAAAGTTGTGTCATTGCACTTGCACTAGTATACGTAGGACCCTTCGATATGATAATTACAAGTATTTTCTTTTAGAAGTGTTAACTTTGTTACTTTTGTTGTTGTTTTTTAATCGAAGTGATTTTGGTAGTAACAATACTTAGTGGATTATTGGTATAATAAAATACTTTAGTGTTGTATAAGATTTATTTAAAAAAATATATACTCTAGGCAAACCTTCTATCTAAGTATTTTTAAAAAAATATATTTAATACTTATTAAATAATTTTATATAATAAAAATGAAACTTATAGTCATCAATGGCTAATTTTAAGTATAAGTTTAATGACACACTATTCATAGTATTTAATGTTTTAATGCCAAACATAATAATAATAATAATAATAATTCACGGGACAAATTACACTTACTGATCTAACCCCAAATTAAGCAAATTATTTGCTTGTGTTATGGGTGTTAGTCAACGATACTAATACATAGAAATACATGTATAAATACCAGAATATATATAATAAACACCCAAACCCGGAAATACAAACATTTATGCTCATCACACAAATGCTTGTCCCCGTCTGGGATCGAACCCAAGCCTCGTTGATTGCGTAGTCAGGGTCTCTAACCACTCGACCAACGGGGACCAACATAGTTTTTACTATATGAAAAAGTCTTGAGAAATAATTTTTATTTTCTTTAATAAAGTTACAAAATGAATAAATCACACAAAATACAAAATGAATTTATTAAATTATAAAAAGTGTGTAATATGAAGCAGTCTTATTTGTCTCGCCCGGGTCAGGTACCACCGCCTTGCCTATTCCTGCCGCAATAGCGTCAGTGCTTGTCGCTGTCGTGTTCCAGTTTGGAGGGTAAGGTAGCCAGTAAACTTATGCATGTGGCATTAGACCTCGCCACAAGATAGCAACGCACCATTAACATCTTTGGTGTCTATAGGCGATGATTGACTCTTTCCATCAGGAGACCCATCTGCTTGTTTGCTATCTTATGATATAAAAAAAAAAAAAAAAAAAAAAAATTTGAGTTTTAAAAAATATACAAACACATCTACTTTACTAAACTAACAATTATTATTAATGTTTGTACTTCTCAGAATAAATAAATAATTTTCACAATTTATCACCTTATGACTTAAATTTATTAACGTGTATCTTTGAATTTTCACTAATGTAACAAACTTATAGAAGATTACACGCACTATATTAAAGCTATTATATTTTAAATTTAAATGTTTTCTACAATTTAAATATCTCCTGTTATCTCGCATATTTAATCAGTAATGAAAATTCAATATCAAAAATTAGTTTACTATATAGTATGAGTAGTATGGAATTTCACTTGAAAATAAAAAATCAACAAGTAAAATATTTTTTCATAAGGTAACATTAACTTTCTATTAATTTAGATTTTAAAAATTACACATATTAGGTACATTAAGACTATCATCTTATAAACTTAATTGTTTTCTACAAATTAAAATTTATTTTTCAATCTTGCACAACCATTAAAAACAGGAAGAAAAATATAATATTCAGCATTAACTTATAAATCTTCTTAATCAACAATTTCAAAAAATGTAATAAATAGAAATGCTTCTTTATTCTATTTCCATTACTCGCTGTTTAGTCAACCTGTAAACAAATATATCTTATCAAAATGTTGTTATGTATGTTTACTTAATATATTTTTTTGTCAGTTAACTCAGGACTTATGACTCCAGTCTTGCATGTTGCATTTTGTGTAGTGTTATATAGATTTGCATTGTAAATTACATAATGGGGTCGAAAAAACAATTGGTTACATTTATAAAAGGGAGTGAAAGAAGCCTACACTATTCTCCAGAGAAAGCTTCTCATATTATTCAGGATTTTTTTACAAGAATCAAGTTTTTGATATAATCTTGAATTTATGATATTAATTTTGTAAAAAACCACAACTTTTACAATGAAAGAAATATATTAAAATATGTTTAAAATTTGATTCTTTCAGTCTACCTTGTTAGATGATTTGTCATGGAGATATGTATGTAAATAAATACTTACACAGTGTTCCATTGTTTTCCTTTCTTCCTCTAGAAACTATAATGTATGAAGTATTTGTAGAATATATGGTGTTATATTATGCTTTCCCAATATTAAAGACTTTAATCTTTGGTGCCACAAGTCTAGTCCATGAATCCATTAGGTTAATGTGGAAGTGACAAAGTTAATTTATGCTTATTACTTCTTATCCTGAAAAGAAAATCATAATTATTTTTAATAACCTATACAGGCTTTTAAATAATATAAGTATAAAGAAGTACACTACTTACGTTTTATTTTGTGTTCCCATTTCACATACCTAACACAATTTAATTTTGTACTAGAATTGGAAGAATGATGATGATTTTAGAGATGTGAGAACCAAACAGTATAAATCAATTATTTAGAGAATAAAAAACTAGTTTTGATGGTCAAAACTAAAAAGAGAGAATAATTCAAAAACCTGTAAAATATCTTTAATTACAATTGTAAATAGGTACGGCTTCACTAGGCTTTGTTTATATTTCCTTCCACTCTGACAAAGAAGAGAAATGATGACAGGAAGTTATAAATGTAAACAAAAGCTCATAATGATTAACACAAGTTAAATGCACCAAAGGTGTATCTTAAAAATCAGAATTAGTATAATATCTATGTCTTCTAGTGACAACATTGATTTCTCTATTCGAGTAAACTTTTTGTTTAATTTATCTCTGACGTTTTAAATGTTTATCGTGGCATGCTTAATAACGTCCATCGAGATATTAATAAATGTCAAGCAAACGTCACTTTCTCGATCGATATATATCTCGTGGTGCTTATCCTAAGCCTGCAGACGTCAGACGTCAGTAATATAGCTACATATGAATTCCTGGTTTTAAATCCTGGGTTAGGCAAATCTTTTAAAATAAAAATTTTAGTTTAATGGAGAACATTACCTGCCTGAGACTTGATATCTTTACGACTGCAGATATATAAATCGGTAGCTTTTGTCTGTTAATTATTTTTTTGTCAAATGTCATGATAAATATATCGTTTAAGATAGACATCAATTTAACAGAAAAATTTTCAAAACGTTTGTCTGTCTGTATGTTCCATTATAACTCGAAATTGGCTTGACAGATTTTGATGACAGTTTTACAGTGAGAACACGTGATTGAACAATTATGTCTGTCTGCATTTTCCGGTAAATCATCATGTCTTTACCACCTAGAGTAGTCACGATACCATCGTGACTACGAGGTGGTAGAGTTCCGAAGCGACTCGCCCGGGTTTGGTACCACTGTTCTATCTATGCCTGCCTCAGTAGCTTGTCACTGTCGTGTTCCGAACCTGAGGGTGAGTTAGGCGATAAACTTATGCCTATAGCATTACCATCCCGTCACACGCACCATTATCATCTTTGATCTTTATAGGCATTGAATTATCTCTTTCCATCAGGAGAGCCATCAGCTTGTATGCTACCTTCATTACATAGTATAAAACAAAGTCGTTTTCTCTGACTGTCCCTATGTCCTTATGTCCCTATGTATGCTTAAATCTTAAAAACTACGCAACGGATTTTGATGCGGTTTTTTTTAATAGATAGATTGATTCTTGAGGAAGGTTTTAGTGTATAAACCTTTCCGATGTTCCCATGGGAACAAAAGCTGCGTGGGTGAAACCGCGAGCAGGTCGCTAGTATGTAATAAAAATGTAATATATTGTTTACATATAAACTTCATGCGATACTGCGATGTGCCTGTGGATTTGCATTTAAATTTCGCTTTATATAATTTAATTTCCCTTTAAAGCCTCCCTAGCGAAAACCAAAACTACCGATCTCATAATCCCATTACTTCTACGCGTTTACTCTCAAAAGAGGCAACAGTATAACGTATAATCCCGCGTTACGGGAAAAAAACGAGCGAATTTTTATATTAAACCAGCTCTCGTAAGCTGCATTCACCTGAGGAGGCTCTAGACGGCAAATTAAGTGACATTAGAGGCAAAATGCCGGTCGAGGGAAACGTGAAAGCCGCGTTCTAAGGCACAATCATCGTGGATTACACCGCTTAGTATTCTATTGCGAACAAATATCATCGTTATTGCGAGGTGGAAGTGCTTAAATTTCTGTGCTGGTTTCTAAATTAGTGGTGCAAGTTTGGTGGAGTTATGTACAAGTTACAACGCAACGGTAGTCGCAGTAGTGCGTTAGTCGTGAGCCGAGTAGATGTGGTTTGAATGTCGCGGTGTGCGACGCGGCCGTCGTAGTTTTGTTTGAAGAGAACTGCTGTATAATGAAACTGTATTGTTCGAGGCGTTTGCGTTGGTTAAATGTCGCTACTGATTTTCTTAAGCGAGTTCTGTGTTCTTTGTATTTTTGTACATGTTAAGAGCTAATGTTTTCTGGCAAACGACACGTTGTACTGTGTTTTCGTTTTACTCTTTTGTATAAATACTTGTAGCAATTCTAAATAGTTCTTTGACGCATTCGTGAGCATTATGACGTCAAACTACATGCGTTAGTGTAGCTTTTATAGTTTTCGTTGAAAAAAAAAATACATTTTCCCCCTATACAATAATTTCCTCTGGTCCCATTCGGAATCCGGGTCCCATTTTGAAGAATCAATCACTTGCCTTACTGCTAGGCATCTCGTAAAAAGCGAGAAATGGTTAACAGATGTCATTAACGTCGTAACAATTAACTAGGTTAGGTGGTAGAGTTTGTGACGCCTCGCCCGGGTGTGGTGCCGCGGTGTTTTCTTGTTGCAACAGCGTCGATGCTTGTCGCTATCTTGTTCCGATTCATAAGAATAAGAATTGCTTTATTTACCAAACAGTACTATAAATATACAGTAAATAACAATAACATGCAATAAGAAAAAAGAAACAAAAAGCCAACAATTATAGTAAACAAAAGAAAATTTAGAGGAAAAAGTAGCCGGTAAAATTATGCATTTCTAATTCCATCCCTGCCACACACATATCAGGTGTCTATAGGCGATGGTTTTCTCTTTCCACACCGTTTCGCCGCAGGGATAGCAACGCACCATTAACATATTTTTTTGTGTTTTCAGTTTTTATCAGGAGAGTCTGCTTGTTTGCTATCCTTTATAGCATTATATATATATATATATATATATATATATATATATATATATATATATATATATATATATATATATATATATATTATATATATATGGGCAACCGTATTGTTTTTACTTTTTTTTTGTTTTGTGTTAATTTCGGAAAATATACTAAGATAAGAAACACATACAATTTTGAGGTAAAAGTTGGTAAATTTGACGAAAAAGGCTAGATTCGTGGAAAGAAAATTCGTTGATTTTGCACCACGGTAATGCACGACCAACATTGTGAACGAATTATTAACCGAAATCTCAACAAATACCATGGGGTAAAACCACCTTATTCATCAGATAAAGCTCTATACGACTTCTTTTGTCTTAACTCTAATGACTACTTCACGACACCTATTTCATTCGGTAGAAGAATAAAGGGAATTCGTGACGAGAACTGATTTTAATTCCGGAACAGTGTTTAAAAAACGTTTTAATGATTGGGTTATGCGTGGATGGAATGGAAGTGTATCGTTTCTGAAGAAGCATACCTACTTTGAAGGCGATAAAATACATTTCGATGAATAACTAACATTTTGCGTATTCGTATTCGTTTCGTTTCCAGACAGAGAGTTCCAGTCGACAAAGTAGTATATCTTTATAAGTAAACTCCAAAAGCATAATACCCAAATTGTTAAATGTTTACAAAATGAATGTACATGAAAAATTGTCTATTTAATATGACAAATACTTTTACCTTCCGTCTACTCCATTTCGTTTCATGTACATTTATTCAAATTTGTACACGATTGGTCTGTAATTTCATTTGTTTTACTTTACAAGCTATTAGATCTTGATTATATCTAATCTTATCTACATAATATAAACTAAAAAAATTCGCAGAATTGAACACATATCCATGAGCTGAGCTAAGTCTTAACTTACGTATCATTAATAATAGTTAATATCATAGTTAATCCTCTTAATTGCTTTTATGACATCAATACTTACTTATATTTGCGGGTAGTCAGGGTTGTACAAAACTTGTAGAAAATAAAAAGTATAGATAAATTGTTCGCGCTTGAAATTGTTCTTAATCGTAGCGAAAATAAAATATAAAATTTAAAAAAAACACGCCAAGAACTCGACGACATAATGTATCTTCAAAAAAAATGTTTGTGAGGCTGATACTTGATAATGTTTTGCTGTCTCCGACGTTTCGCTCGGATTCGGTACCACCGCCTATTTCTGCCACAATAGCATCGGTGCTTGTCTCCATTGACGATTAATTATCCAGCAAACTTATTTATGTGACATTCCAACCCCGCTACACAGATAGCAAGGCACTAATCTCTTTGGCAAACATTTTTGGTGTATACCCACTATCTTTAGTGTGTATAGGCGGTGGTTATCTTCTTCCATCAAGAGAAACTATTTGCTTGTTTGCTGTCCTACGAAATAAAATAAAAATAAATAGTCTTCAACATTACAGCAAATTAGTATCAATCTTACAAATTGAAAACGCTCAGCGTCAATATAAAATGACAGATCGTTCGAAGCAGCTGTGTTACTCAAGAAATAGCCTTTTATTTAATTTTTTTCTCATTTCTTTTCGATTTAGATTCGAAATGACTCGATGAGAACTCGTCTTGAAAATGTTCCAAAACGATTTATAAATTAAATTTGTTTTTAAATCGCTCATTTTGGTTGTAACTATAAACTAGAGCTTACTCGCAGTTCATAAGTTCATGCTAGGTTCGTATTAATATTGTTTTTGCTTCGAGTATTTTAATTTAATGCCAAATGCTTGAATGATAATTGTTTTATGATTTGAATTTATACTATAACTAGCTGCAGCGTGCAGCCCGCTGCATTATAACAGTTTATGATGAATTCCGCGGGATCAACTAAATTTTCCGGGATAAAAAGTAGCCTATGTGCTATTCCAGGTCATTATCTACCTGTGTACCAAATTTCATTCAAATCCGTTCAGTAGTTTTTGCGTGATTGAGTAACAAACATCCATCCAAACATCCAAACTTTCGCATTTATAATATTAATATAGATAGATATATTCGGCACGTGTAAAGTTTCTTCACTGACATTCAACAATCGTATTTAGTTATAATTTGAATATGGATTGTTCCGAGATTAGTATAAACCATTGGTATAAACAAAGGTTTATAATAAGAAGGTATCATATTTTTTATATCATTAAATAAGTTATAATAATAATAAATAATAATAATAAGAAGAAGATAGTAAGTAGTGTTAGTAGATCGAATTGAGCGCCGGGCATTTGTTGTTTACTAGATGAAAACCCGGCTTTGCTCGGAAGTCACATAATACGCAATTTATATACTAACTCAAATGTATATATTTATATACTAACTCAAATGCGGTTGAAATGAGGTCGCTAAGAAAAATATGTTGTATGACACTCGCGGACCGGGTTCGTAATGTCGAAGTGAGAGAGAGGTTAGGTTTGAAAGAAAGTGTCGGTGTAAAGATGAGAAAGGGCATGCTCCGTTGATACGGACGTGTAGAAAGAATGGTAGATGAAAGGTTAACAAAACAGATATACAATGCGAATTTGGAAGGATGTAGGTACCGGGGAAGACCAAGACTGACATACCACGATCAGATTGATCGAGTACTGTCCGAAGGTGGTGTCAAGAGTCTTCGCAACCGGCGTGTGTGTATGTAAAAGAGTGATGAATATGGAGGAAGCGAGACAAGCCTGCAAGAATCGTGATGTATGGCACTCGGTTCTCTCTGCCTACCCCGTAAGGGATCTGGCGTGAAGATATGTATGTATGTAACTCAAATAATAGACATTAAAAAGTAGCAACACTGTAGTGACACCTTGCTATTTTTTAATTTATACTCTTTTATGAACGAAGAGAAAATAAGTTTCACAATAATCTATAATGCTCCGTTCTACGTTACTTTAATAAATGCTCATGCCATCTACACCACATATTTGTAACCTTTAAAAAAATATGGCCGATTTGTCTGTCAGCACCGTTAGAACTTTAATCACTATTTTAACAAAATACTCGACAATCTGAATTTCGTGAATATATGCTGTCGACTCAAAATTATTTATATTTTTACGCTTTATAATTTAGATAAGGTTTCGATTGAGTCTACCGTAACCCTTGACGAAATTATTAATATAGATATCATAATCCCACTTGACGATAATCTGGTGAAAGCACAAAAAGAAAAATTGTTTAAGTATTTGGACCTTGCTCGTGAGATTACCGACATGTTGGGTGTGGAGTCAACAATAATCGTCCCGATAGTTGTTTCTGTAAACGGTTTAGTAGCGAAGAGTCTCGGCCAACATCTACGGAGGCTCTCCCTACAATTCTGGATCAAGGGCCGGATACAGAACGCGGCAGTGTGGGGAACGGCACGTATTATGAGGAGGTTTCTTTTTGTCACCCTGACCACCGGCGGCTTAGCTGCAAGGCTCCCGTCGGCGGGAATTCTATTTTTATATATTTTGCGCTTTAATGTTGTGCGCTACTCAATCTAATGTGCATTGATTGATCACACTTATGATGTGTGAATATAAGATTTTGGGAACTTTGATTCTACAAAGGGGTTACGACGACAACGACCATTTTGCCATATGCATAAGTTCACAGACTGCCTTACCCTCCAAACAGGCAAACGATTGTAGTACTGACGTAATTGCGGCAGAGATAGGTAAAAAATCCGGAATAGACATTGCAGAACTTCACAACCCAATAGTGACAATGGTATTGACAGATTTGGCAAATCGTTTGACTTTTATCAACGTTTGACAAGGCGGTAAATGGACAAAGGGTGCACAAACTATATGTTGATTCCGGGCTCCTTAGAAGAACAGATCATCTGCCATTCTGCCTGGATTTTCGTAAAAAGCGAAGCTATACGTGTTACTAACATCGGGGCTATTTAGTGCCGGAATAGATCTATATTCTATATAGATAGACGTACGTACTGATGAAATTCGGTAAAGATAGCAAACAAGCAGGGGCCCGATTCACGCAACAAAACGTCGATCGAGTTGAAGCATTTAGGACTCTTACACATTTTCTTACACATTTTGCCGCGTCGCAGCACGACACGACGTTGTATCGTGTTTATGTGTGTTAAAAATCCATCAGCTCTTCGAATCGATTGATGTTTTATTACGTGAATTGGGGGCCAGATAGTGCAGTCATTCGTGTGACAGGTTGAAATGCCACATGCTTTCTCAGTTACGAGTGCCATACCCTCTAAACTGGAACATCACAGTGACTAGCACTGACGCTATTGCGGCAGGAATAGGTACAAAACCCGGGTGAGACATTGCAGAATTCTACCACATGATAGTCATGATGGTAGCGACATATTTTGCCATTTTCATTATATATTTTTTAATGAAATAGTTTTATTATTGTCTTAAATCTAGTCCAGTCTGAAAATAATATAATGATAGAGATAAAAGGATGATTCAAATAGAGAAAATAATTTACCTCAGCTCTATAAAATCTCAAAGTAGCCTCACAGACAATTATACTGTGTCCACAATAGCCCTTGCAACGTCTTCCCGTGTAATAACTTGGTAGATTAAGCCATTGTGTCGCCTCAAGTAGTTGGATGAACCTTTATATTGGGATAATAGCTTTCGGACTTCCCATTAACGTGCTTTTGCCGACCTCTTTTATTATGATGAAAAGAAAAATCTGCCGTATGATGGACTTTGTTACGAAAAATATGTTTTGTCAGCGTTTTAAAGTTTTCCTCGAGATGCGGCGCTGCCGACGCTTTTGTACATAAAGGAGCTTAATTTGGTAATTGTGAAAGGATCCCGCAAAACCAGAATATCCTTTTGAAAAACTGAAAATAAATGGCACTAATTTTCAAAGCTATTATATTTGAAAGATTCACGATATTTGGTTCGGAAAGTGCATCGATTTAACCGCCCATTTGGTCGAGTAGTTAGCGTTCCTGACTACGCAATCGATGGAGCTTATGTTAGATTCTCGACAAAGGCATCCATATCTAAAAGAACTTGAAGAACATTGTCTTGTAGATTTACCATAGAGGGTTAAAACATGAAGCCAAACAATATAGAAATGTTATCTTTTGTTATCATATGCTTGGTGTTTTACTGCTTGGTAGGTTTTCAATCTCGAGTGCAGTCCCCCGGTCGGCAAAAAAATTACTATGGTTCTTTGAGAAACGTTCCCAGGAGCTCGTTGGAGCCTAGGAATGGTGTATTACTTACTCGTGCCTTGGGTAAACTCTGGCACGTAAACCTGTCGAATTCTGTTACAAGGCATAACCCTTACAGTCGGTAAGATGCGGCAATAGGGATTACCGACTGGTAAACTGGTGGATTGTTATGAACCGGACGGTCTATAGAAGTTTGGTTTACTCTTCCTCTCTTGCAAAGAAACGGACTTAAGGTTGTTTTTTATTTGGCAGAATTTTTCACCATTTAATTTAAAGACTGATGTTTCACGTGGTATAACTCGCGTAGTTCCCGATCCCGCGAAAACATAGGGATGTAATGTAGCCTATCGCAGTCAGGAATAATGTAGTTTTCCACTGGTGAAAGAAATATCAAAATCGGTTCAGTAATTTCAGAGATTACTTCCTGCAAACAAACTCACAAACTGATAAAATTTACGTATTTGTAGTATTGGTATAGAAGAAGTTTAAAATGTTTTTAACCCACATGCAAAAAAATATAAATTTCTAGATATTATGGAAAGCATCAGAAGTGCACTTTTATATTTTGATGTCATCGCAATTTGATTACTGTATGGATTGCTCTCCGACATTTCTCACAAGCCACAAATGAGTTCTGTCTTGCTACAATCCAACCCCTTTAACTTTGTTATGGCAGAAAATATCTACCCACTTTATCAGTTATTAGATCTATGTTTGACATTATGAACTCTGAATTGTATTTATATTAATATTTATAAAATGTTTATTCACGATTTTCGAATGTTGTGGAAGTGTTTTAGCCTTTTTTTAAATAATGTTTTTTTTTATTTTTCTACAGTTAAGTTTTAGACCAAACGTTTTTTTACAGGAGTGAATTAAAAAAAAATTGTTCATTTAACAATTTGATTGAACCGTTATTATGTTTTATGATCTCTAACTGCTCTGATATATTTAACTTTAAACCCTTATCAGTTATCACACGTATGTAAGAGTTCAAAAGTATGATTCGCTGTTAAAATATGACCGGTTTCTAAAAGGTGTTCAGCAAAATGAGACTTATCGGGATGTTTACATTTAAAGGCGGATATATGTTCTTTATAACGTGACTCGAAATTTGGACTGGTTTGACCGATATATACGCTACTACATTCGGAACAACGTAATTTATAACCTCCAGATTTATTATTATTATGTGTTTTGTCCTTTCCATTACATAATATGTTTCGTAAGGAATTGTGTTTTAAATTTTACGTTGATATTATTAGGACTTAAACATTTATGTATTTTTTTCCGAATCGCAACCGAAAAACGTTAGACTAGATTTAAATCTTAACTCTTTTTGAAGTAGTACCGCATAAAGTAATGTTAAAATTTTTTGTTTCTTTCTTTTTTATTAAACTTTTAATTAAATTACAACTGTATGCGTTTGAAACCGCCATTTTAAAAATTGTAACTCTTCGATATAACTAACTCTCCCTATTAAGTTCTAAAGTTGTTAATCTGTGTATGTCACTATTAAACGTGGCTATATTGTGTAGCCATGGGTGGCAGGATGACGCAGGTATCTGTGTACTATGTTACGGAAAATCCCAAAGTTATTATTTTGTTTTGTTATTGTTAAATCCAAGATTGAATTTTCCTGTTCTAGCCCGCATACGAGTATCCAAGTCATTAAATGTAATTATAAAATAAGAAACAAATTTAAAACCAACTTATAGTTTAAAAAACAGTCCTCAACTGGTTAATAAAATTAAGGACATAGTTCTTCCTCACAATGCTAGGCTATTGTCGTTAGTTGGCCCGAAACGCAACCGTTTTGAAGCGCACCTAATGAAGCGCAATTAAACTATTCCTCGAAGCGCACCTTTTAGTTGCGCTAAAGAAATAGTTTAAAAAATATTATAATTTTATTCCTCGAAGCGCATCAATGATGAAAAGGGAAGAGCATAAAACAAGTAGTGTGGATAATAAAAAAGAAACAATCTATACAGGGTTACTTTTAAAGGTCCGACGAAAATTATCAGAGGCTGTCTAGGACTCTGCGGCCTAGTAGTCCAGTGTGAGTCCAACTTCCGGGCAAATCAAAAATGTGTTTTTATCCGTTTTCTGATAAAAACCAAATTGTCCTGGATTCGATAATTGGCGATAGGCTTGCCACCTATGATCATTGTGGGACCGAGTGTCTTCGGCTATTCGTGGACGCACTGGTTGTACCTTTGCCTACCAATTCGGGAATTCAAACATAAAGATACTTTGTAAATATTATAATATAATATAATAATTATTTTTCCTATTAAGTACACCATTTTCTTTATGCTTTTCTCTATTTTTCAACATTGGTGCACTTCGAGAAATAAAATTATAATATTTTTGATTTATTTCGTTAGCGGAACTAAAAGGTGCGCTTCGAGGAATAGTTTAGTTGCACTTCATTAGGTACACTTCAAAATGGTTGCACTTTGAGGAATACCCTGAATCAAGTTTTCAAAATTATGGTAACTTTTGTCCTCATCATCCTTTCAATCAAAATCGACCATCCTTTCCAAAATATACAGCTTTTTAAAAATGAAATTACTGTCATTTATAACAAAATTTAGATTTTTGTACTTCAAAAAAATCTATGCTTAAAATCAAAATCGACCATCCTTTCCAAAATATACAGCTTTTTAAAAATGAAATTACTGTCATTTATAACAAAATTTAGATTTTTGTACTTCAAAAAAATCTATGCTTAGGTATTGAATTCGGAACAATCCGTTCTTATTACACGTCTACATCCTAAGAACAAATCCCGCGGAAAATTTCAGCCTTCTTTTTCCTAGGGGTTTGGCTGGACGTTGATGGAGTTAAAACTTTTCTTGATATACAACATATATACATATATATATATATATATATATATATATATATATATATATATATATATATATATATATATATATATATATATATATAGCATTACACTCACATTTTTTCCCTTTTAATCTGTTAACAGTTCAAATCAATATTGGAATCAAACAAATAATATGGACATATTTACAACATTCAAAACCGGCGTGAAGTTAGAGAGCTGTAAATATTTCCATTGTAACAACAGTGCCAAAGCTAATATAACTTTTATAAATCTATACCTACGCGTTGTTGGAGACAACCCTTCACTTGCCTTTGTAACAGATAAATATTCATCGTATAAAGATGGGTACTATAGATGTCAACCGCAGACGCATCCGACAGTTGTAAGGCTGGTTAGCATGGCACTGCGGGAGGCCTGCTGCAGGGTACACTTCTCCGGCTGATTTTATTCATTGTCTAAAATGGTATTTTTTTAATCTGTATCACTTTTAAATTTTATATTTAATGAAAACAATTTACATACATCCGTATCTTCAAGCAAAAGCCCTTACGGGTGAGTGATGCTTTTTATCTCTATGGTAGAGGTAACCAAGCGTTATACATTATGTTTCAGATAGACTTACATTACTACCACATTCATAACTCTCTTCATGCAAAACCGAAAATTTAAAAACACAGAATGTATGTATAATAATGTATGTAAGGGCCGGAGAATATTATTATTCTCCGGCCTATACATATAGGTAGGTACATACAATAAATACGATACACATCTTATACCAAACAAAACATAAGTGTGTACACTAAAGTTTTGTTTGCTATAAGATGTATGTTATGTTATATGTTTACATTTATGTATACCGTCAATAAAATTAATTATTGACGGTATACATAAATGTAAACATTTGTAAGTAGATAGCGTTAGGACCTCAATTTTGATATTTATTACAAAGTATTACAACAAATGGATATACTTTAAAACTGCTGAACCGATTCAAAAAAAATATTTAATCAATATTTAAAATTTAAAGAATTTTATTGAACATTTAACAATATCACAAGAATAACTAGTAGTTCGTAAACAACTGCTTTAGTTGCAAAACTGTGTTGCAGCCGTTTACGCCCACCAATATAAAGCTAAGTTAAATCTTAAAAATTACTCACTAACATAGGCTACTTTCTAACCCGACTTAGAAAATGATGTTAATGTGTTTGGGTCTCGCGATCGAAGTCGCGGGGAACAGCTAGTAACAGCTAGCAAACTTTGATCTGCCACATAAATTATTTGAAGTGAATATTTGGTGAGGTGGGGTTCATGGGCGATGCGGAGCAGGGTAAAAATTTGGTTAGAGGTATTTCTAATGTCAAATTTAAAAATGATCAAAAAACGTCAAAAATAATTAAAAAAAATCGGAATAGGGCATCCTAATCAGTAACCATCACCTATCGGTATGAAATAAACTTAACGATCTATTTCTACCAAATATACAAAAATATCATAAAAATCTTTTGAATCCTTCGTCGTTCGTCTTTACGAACTACCCAGAAGAAGGCACCGAGAAGGTGGTCTATTTTTCCAACATATGTATATTATTTGAAAAGAAAACATATAATTTGTCACTATATCACAGTCAAGGCAAACCTCTTTTAGTCAATGATATTTTACTGTTTTACATAATTGCGTATTCAAATAATCATAAAATAGTTTAATGTGTCCTGATTTCAAAATAGCTATCCTGTAATATTGTGATGTTCTCATTAAAATCGTTTTATACGAGTATTTAACAAGTCATTTCTTCCATCTTAATTTCTTCTTTATAAATTTGAGCTTCGTTATAAATTTAATACTCAAACACTTGTATTCATATCGTCTAAATTAAAGTCCAGAATAATTGAATGTTGCATAATTGTTCACTCGCCTTATACAAAATTGACGGATCTTTTATTCATCGGTCCAATCAGCCAGACCATGAAGTGTTATTCAGAGGCGTTACAGAATCATAAGTACGGAAACTGTCCCATTATTTGTTTCTCTTTGCATTTCATTAAATGTACGACGTTAACAAATATACAGTAAATTATCGACTTAGAAACCACTGTTCTCATTTGCCTCCGCATTCACAAATCATTCGTAAAATCTGCGGCTTTATGATTTAATTGTGTACTGTCAGCAAATTCAAAACTGATATTATTTTCCTTCTTTCTAACGGCAACGACTTTTTATTTGTACATGACATACGGCAGGCAGCTTTATTCATTTTTGTTGCGGTGAAGCCAGTCGAATGTGTCAATCTGTGTTCGTTCGGGTTTAAAAAACTGATACCAGATAAAAGTCAGCTCTGACCACATCATATTGTAGAACTCTAGTCCAAATCTGATCGTAGTATTGATTTTATTTCGACATTTCTCTTTAACATCATGCATTTTAAAATAATAAAAGCGTGTACATACAAATTAACAGTAATATAACACTATCAATTCATCTTCATGACTTAAAACATTTTCTGCGTTGAAATAATTAAAATATTAAAGGTGCTTAAGTAATTTATAAAATTTTATGAGGAAGCAAAAAATATATGTTTTGAAACATTTGGAAAATATCTGGCTTAAAACATTTTGAAAAATTTCAAAGTGTTATTACTCCGCTATTTTATATAA
The DNA here is from genome assembly GCA_036924255.1 of Apodemia mormo. Classification (NCBI taxonomy): domain Eukaryota; kingdom Metazoa; phylum Arthropoda; class Insecta; order Lepidoptera; family Riodinidae; genus Apodemia; species Apodemia mormo. The sequence continues at coordinate 7,418,833 of JAUPFN010000010.1, read as the reverse complement.
TATGGCCTATGACGAAAGCTTAATTCAGAGAAATTTAAAAACATTCTGGAAAATTTAGATACATATTAAAAGTATTTTAATAGTTTTTAACTTAAAACATACGTTTTAAGATATATTAACAAAAAAAAGTAAACTGTTAGCAAAACTTAAGAAAAAATAGTAATCTGTAACTTTTACAAACATTGATGAGAGAGAACTTTTGAACTACAACTGCTGATTTCCATTATTTTTCATGTCACAGAATCCGATCAGTTTTCAACTATAACAAATATAGTTTACCTTAAAATGCAAACCATATATCATTGAAAAGGCATAAAAGCTAAAGCTAAATCTTACTTTTGGAAGACACTGAAAAACATGACAAAAATTTGTATTTTGTATTTAAAATAATTTTATTGCAAAATGCGAAGTTGCAGGTTGATTAATAAAAACAAACAATTTGTGTTCCCCGCCCCAAGTCATTCAAGTAGAGGGACGTGCCATTGTATGCAAACGTCGCGTGCGGATAAATGCCATTGTTCCTCAAGATTAAGATAGGATCCCATTATTACGCTACCCCAAATGCTCAGGGTTTCGTTTCCTATTCCACGGTTGATTGCGAGATTCCTTTACCTGAAAGGCCTTGACAGGTTTAATCAGGCTTACAATTGGAAAAACAATGCGCTGTGCAGATTAAATGGATTCAAGCCCACGGCTGTTTTCGTTTGTCATTGGTCTTGTCATTGAATTTCTGTAAGATTTTAGTTTTATTTTGAACTATCTGATACCCTTGAGTAGATCTGCGTTAAATATTATCATACATCACTGAATGCGTTTAGAAATCATAGTGTCTTTGCTTTTTTTTAAGATTAGGATTAGATACCAGAGTGGAAACTAGAGTTTTGGTCGAATATCAGATATTTTTTATTTATTTATATAAAATATGTAGTTATTGAAATACAAACCTCTATTACTCTTTTAGGTACACTTATTTCTTTCCGGAGTAGACAGAGTTAATCAAACATCATTAAACATTCTCGTCTGTTATATTACATCGTTCATTATCTAGCAGATTAGAAGCAATCGGGAGTAAATAATTTTTTTAAATAAATTCTATCTATAAAAAAAAAACTTAATGTATTTTCTCAACATATCGTATTCCTAAACAACACATTATATGTACTGCTCGACGAGAAAATGTTTGAGCTTATTTTAATTCATGTGTTTCTCGTTTCTGTTACATCAAATTAACTTTTGAGTATTTTTTAATTAATCTTTATTAAATTAATTATCTATAGCGAGTAATAGCATATAAATCAAGTAGGTTCTGTGTACTAGCACAAGTAATATAATAGTTATACTAGCTAGAGTATTACAATAGTAATAGTTGCAGAAAGGAGCCGAAAAACATTTTTCACTCGTAGAGCAGTCTAATAGAGATCTATAGAGTCGTGCATTTCCAAATCGTTTTGTATTTTCGTATGAAAACCCCGGATAATGTAATTCAGGCTGATTTGCGTTGGAATCAGGCGAGGTGGAGCGTGCGTCACGTGCGCTGGTCAATTTCCCCTCGCGTGTACAGTAACGGGTTGGTGCGTTAGATCCGAACGGAAGGAAAGGCGTCACGAACATTCGCCTGATTAAATTCTTTGAATTGTAAAGTTCTCTCCAATTAAACACTAGTCATGTCTTTGATACCGTTATCAAAGCTACTAGTGTTTAGTCGAAGACGTTATTTTCTATAATGTTCTTTAAAGAATTTAATTAATTTATGGATTTATTTTGTTGCTTCGGTATAGACGTATGAGGTCATAGGTTTGAATCCCGGTTTGGGAAGTTCATTCTATGTACGTTCTTTATTTTTTCTGGAATATATACATACTCGATTTGTTGATAGGTTGTCCACCTTTACCTCTTAAGATTTAATAGGTACTTGTGGCTAATCTTAGCCAAACCTAGTTGCGCTTCGACTACCTCTTTCATGTCATTGGTCTCTGGTGTCCTCTATGAAGTTATGAGTGTTACGGTATTTACATATTTGTATAGATTTATAAATACGTATATGATGCGACTTTACATTGATTGGTTTTTACGGTTGTAGTTTCGGAGCTTGCAGCCGAATTCTCGTCTTTTAGTTTTAAACCAGATGATACGCTGACAAATAGTCTTTACCGGATTGGCGTGCCATCTTCAAAAGTAAAAAGCCTAAATGCGCTGCATGAGGCCGGACGTTTTGCCCTGAAATAGAACATCGTTTTCTGTAAGAGTCAAATTGCGTCCCTTTTTCTGCAGGCGCTGTATCCAACGAGTTTTATTAACAACTAGCTGACCCTGCAAACTTTGTTCTGCCTTTTTAACTACTCTAATTTTTTTTCTGTATTTTGTCACCTTTTAAACCTTCCCTGGACTTCAACAATTAATTCAAAACCAAAATTAGCCAAATCAGTTCAGACGTTCTCGAGTTTTAGCGAGACTAACGGACAGCAATTGGTTTTTGTATATATAGATAAGTCGGAAAGGTCGGACACATAGATATTTCATCGGATACGACGCAAAATGCCCAATAATCCCGACTAAAGCCGGACAGATGGCAGCAATAAACCTGAAGCCGGTATCGCGGACTATTGAAGCGACAATATATAAAAAATCCATGAATACTGAAATGCAATAGCAATGCTTTGTAGACATAGAACTTTTATGCACCATATGCGGGTGTCCATTTGTTGGATAATTAAATCAAAGTTTAAGTACTATTTTTTAAATGTTCGGTATCAGAGTACTAAACTCATACCGCCTTCAGTATTAACATTGAACAGTATTACATGTCAACCTATACATTTTTAATTTTTTAATAATTTTAGAAAACAAATTAATAATTTAAATTTAAAACAAATGAATAGCTTAAATAATTTATTAATAATTTAAATACGATAAAACTGCAACAGCGGACTTCCAATTTCATTTATTTCTGGAATCCTTAATCAGCTTTTCGCCAAATTTATATGGGACAATTTGTTTCTCAAACAGAAAAGAATTTTTCAAATCGATTAATAAATGACCGAAATATAACACCAAATCGAAATCTTCCTCTATTTTGGGAAGACGCGATAGTTGAAAATATCTTGTATATTTTTGACAGACATATTAAAAAGTATTACTTGTACATCAAAATATTTTAATATTGAAATTCAGCCATATTTGGTCATTGGAGAATGCATGATATGTAATGTCACATACCGTTCAGAAATATGAAATAAGCGAATATGTGACGGTCAAGATGTGGATGGGAATTCACTTGGCTGACTACGCGGACGGCCTGGCTGACCATTGCCACGCATCAATGGGCTTTCGTAAAATATGTTGTATGCGCCTGAATTATTTTATAACATTTTGTGTTTTAGATTTTTGTATTTATCACATCTATTTTATATTTCCACGATTGATCTGGCCTTTTTTAAGAAAATACCATTTTGCCACTATAAAGTAAATAAAAATACCTACTTCCTTTTTGCCTCGCACTACTCAGTTGTGGAATCAATTACCTTCAGGGATATTTCCGAACGGATACGACATCGGGACCTTCAAGAAAAGAGCTTACTCATTCTTAAAAGGCCGGCGACGCAATGGCAAGACCTCTTGTATTGCGGATGTCCATAGGCGGAGGTGATAACTTACCATCGGGTGCACCTCTTGCTCGTTTGCCCCCTCTTCTATAAAAAAGGACAAAAAAGGAGCTAAGAAAAGGCTGAAAAATAAGAGAAGGCTAAATGTATTAAAATTATCGTGACTACTACTGGATGGTGGAGTTATGAATCTGCTCCTCCGGTTTTAGTACTCCGCCTTATTCGTTACTGTTCTTTTTTGATTTTGAGGGTTAAATACTAAGTAAATTGCATTACATCCATGTCACATGAATAACACATTTTTAGTGTCTAAAGGCAAGATTACTATGTTACAAGAGCTATCAGCTTGTATTCAGATAATATAAAAAAATACTTAATCATTCAGGCGTGGTGGTGGTAAGTTACGTGGTCTGTAAAAGTCCTAGCTTTTGCAGAGCACGTGACTGCACACCACTGCCTTGCTCTCTTATCATTGAATTAGTAATCTGCTCGCTCAAAACTCTGGTGCCCCTGCAGTAAATTTTTTTGCTATGTTTTTGTCGTTAACAAAAAAATGCAACATTAGGATATTAGAAAATCGCTAAACAGTTTATTTTCGACATTACTTTTTTATTTAGAGCTTCTACATCATTACTAGCCTATACCTAACGGGGAAAAGTGTTTTCAACTAATGTACGAGATTGTTAGCTACGTCCGCGCTAAAGACTCTATCTCGTAAGAAGAAATCTCGACTCAATTCTGCGGTATGGCCAATATAAATACATGGGTATAGCATATTGCCGCGTGTTAAGCGCTGGGCTTAAATTAATGGTACGATTGCCTTAGTGGACTATTTGCGATACGTGTTCTCAACTGTTCAGCCAGACTCTTTGGCCTCAGTTAAACAATCAGCAATCTGCAGATAGGCTGCAAGCGGCTGCCGCCATCGTTTGCGAACGACGCGGACATACCATTTATACAGAACCGTTTTCGAAAGCAGTGGTGCGACGAGCGACGGTTATACACCAAGACGCTAATAACCGCGTCACTGGCGCTTCGCCGCCCGCTGACTTCGAGACCATGGCCTTAATGGCACCCGTGAAAAGGCGGAATTAATTGCGGATATGCAAGTGTGGGAACTGGTCCGCCATTGGCGGATAACGCGTATGTTTACGCGTATTAGCATTTCGCACGACAAATAAAGGCTGCAGTTTGTATTCAAGGAAACAACACGCACATTAATGCTAACTAAGCTAATAATGTTTGTATTCGTGTCGTGAAATAATCGTGTGATGTGCCTGCGCCTATCGCTAATGACGTTACGGCTGCCATAATTCTCTAATAAGATGCCTCCGTGCAAAACAGTATTACCTAAGTAATTGTTTTATGTTCTCGTCTGTTTTATTGAGTTTATGGCAGAATGTATTTGTAATTCAGAAACTAAAATTTAAAAACAAAATATCTAGATGTAGCTAAAATTGTTTTAACCCTTAATTAGTATCGTAAAATTGCCCCCTTATCAAATTAGCTTTTAAAAAGCAGGTGTCTGCAATCTTATTCAATAATTGTATATAGTATACTAGCTGTTGCCCACGATTTCTACCGCACAGACTTCTTTTACTCCGCACAGCTCCTCCCCCGTAGGTAATAGCGTGATAATATGTAGCCTATATGTTGACCCGACCTATAAATAATATTCATGCAAAATTTAAAGTAAAACCATGCAGTACTTTTTGAGTTTACCCCGGACATACGTACAGACAAACAGACAAAAATTCTTAAAACTATATTTTTGGCTTTGATATCGATTGTAGATCACGCCCCAGGTATTCTTTTTAAAAAATGTTCAATGTACAGTTTTGACTTTCCTACGATTTTATTATATCTATAGATTATATTAAAAGCTTGCCCCCATATCAGCCCGGGACCACTTTTAATCAATCAATTATTTATGGAGTTCAATATTTTATATGCATAGGTGTTACTTATTGGTAGGCTCAAATATTGGGGTATTCATCGAAACGCAACCATATTGAAGCGCACCTAATGAAGCGCAACTACACTATTCCTTGAAGCGCACCTTTTAGTTGCGCTAAAGAAATAATTAAAAAATATTATAGTTTTATTCCTCTAAGCGCACCAATGATGAGAAGAGCATTGGCGCTAGGCCTGCCATTATCACATTGTAGGACTAAGTATCTTCAACCATAATAATACATAGAAATACATAAACATTGTCAGTGTCCGGCCAGAAAGGGGCATATGGGTAAGTCGATGGCATTTCAAAAATAACAATGAAATGATTCTATTTATAAAAATAAAAATATTTTTGTATTTTTAAATGGTCGTATTTATGCTTTTGTTTCGCTAAAATTTAGCAAATATTTAAAAGCGAATATCACCACTTCGCCTCACTAGAGGCGACATCTTTGTTATAGTCCTTACACGGTTTGTTACATTTTGTGTTGCCATAGTTAATATTTAAACTTCGTAGATATGTGAGATTAATTATTATTTATCGATGATCGGGATTTATTTATCAATAGCCACAAAATATATGATCGTATTAAGCTACTATATAACGACTTTGATGATCGGACAAGATTTTTCTAACTCGCTGTACAAATACCTACTTAAATATATTCAATAAACACATTAACCCAGAAATACAAATTATTAGGCTTATCACACAATTGCTTGTTCCTAATGGCAATTGCGTAGTCAGGGTTTCTTCTAACCAGTCGACCAATTAATTTTTGTGGCGCCGTTGGTCCGTACCGCTGAAGGGTCATAGTGATGAAACCAGCATGGCCAACTTTTGTCAGGGTGACATCACTATGACCCTTTAGCGATCCTTCCCTTCATAACTGTGGAGGTTGATGACGTCACAAGGACAAGGAAGAGGAAAAGGAAAATCTTCCCAGCCTAGAGACCGAAGTCCATTTGAGAAGCGTTGAAACTTGTATAAAGTGTGTTTAATATAAATAATTGTAATATCGCGATTCAGGATTTTAAATCTTGAATTTCATTATTTACAATTTTTTATATTTTTTTCTTGTAGAGTTTGTAGATTGCTTGAACTGCTACATTTTCATTAACTCGTTTTACTTTAAACTTTAAATTAGCTTAAACTTTAGAAAAAGTCATTAAAACATTTATTATCGTTATAGAAATATCGGTTCATCGTGTATTTTACTGTGGTTTAAATGCCGGCAGCAGCGGGGTACTGTCGCTGCTCTGCGGCCGGCCCGGTCAAACAAATTACCTTCCCTTTGAGAATTTGATTCTTTTGATCATCACAAAATCAATTTCATTGCCCCTACCATTCGCTAAACATAGCTACGATTTGTTACTAGGTTTTTCCAGTGATTTTACATTTAAACAAGTTCCTTCTGTGACTTCTATATCCAAGTCCACAAACGTAAGTGTAATAGAAGAAAATACCTTAAGGTTTTTAAGAATCCGGCGACTTGGCCTTACTACAAGAGTTTCAACATGTTCAAAAGTATGACAACGTATCTGTACTACAAGTAAAGAGCGTAAACATTTTTAAAAGTTCGGTAAGGTGTAATAGAAGAAAAAATATAATATTAAATATTTCTAAAAGTTCGACAACGTAACTGTGCTACTAGAAAAGAGCTTGAATATTTTTAAAATTTGGACGATGTAACTGTACAGCAAGAAATTGCTTAAATGTTTTTAAAAGTCCGATAACGTAACTGTAATAGATGAAAAGAGATTAACATTTTTAAAAGTTCGACAACGTAAATGCACTAGTAGAAAAGAGCCTAAACATCATTAAAAGTTCGACAACGTAACTGCACTAGTAGATAAGAGCTTAAATATCATTAAAAGTTCGACAACGTAACTGCACTAGTAGAAAAGAGCTTAAATATCATCAAAAGTTTGACAACGTAAATGCACTAGTAGAAAAGAGCTTAAATATCATTAAAAGTTTGACAACGTAAATGCACTAGTAGAAAAGAGCTTAAATATCATTAAAAGTTTGACAACGTAACTGCACTAGTAGAAAAGAGCTTAAATATCATTAAAAGTTCGACAACGTAACTGCACTAGTAGAAAAGAGCTTAAATATCGTTAAAAGTTCGACAACGTAACTGCACTAGTAGAAAAGAGCTTATTTATTTATTTATTTTGTATAACAAAGTCCACAGCTCTTAATCTATTTTAAATTTTACTTATTAGAATTGTTCTTAAAGCCAATTACTGACTTACATTTTTTAATATTTACATATAACTACGTCACTAAGTAGTAATGACGAGGGTGTGAGTGTGTGTATATGGATATGCGTGTGAGTGTGCATGTGATCTGCAATGTGGTTAAAAATACTATTAATGTGTGATTAAAAAAGTGTGTGTAATTAAAAATACTAGTAATGTGGTTAATACATATAATTATTTTACATACATATTACTAGTTTTATCGGAAGCTCGGTTATTTGAACAGTAATAGACGAGAATTATGAAAGTGGACAAATCGAAACAGATAGGTCTCGGTAATGCAAATGTAAATATATGTAAAATACATTACATATATTTGAATGGAAGGTTTAAATTGAGGATTCCAAATGGTACTACAATATTCGAGTATGCTTCTCACATATGAAAAGTACAACATCTGCAAACACCCTACATCTGAAAATGGTCTACTAACTCTTAATACAAAGCCAAGGCTTAAATATCATTAAAAGTCCAACAACCTAACTGTACTACAAGAATATAGCTTAAACATATTTAAGAATCCGGCCGTGATTGTACTACAAGAGCTTTAGCATTTTCAAAGTCTAACAACAAAACTATAGTACAGTAAAACAGCTTTAATATTTTTAAAAGCCCGTCAACGTAAATATGCTAAAAGAAAAGAGCTTAAATATTTTTGAAACCTGACGACGTAACCGTACGAAATGAAAAGAACTTAAACATTATTACAAAACCGTCAACGTAATGAAGAATGTTACTAGGTATGCCAAATCGCTTGCAATTTTGTATCAGTAAAGCCTGTATGTATACAAATACACTAGTTTTTGTTGTAGTAAAAAATACCTGGTAGTTTTGATTTTATAGGCATTCAAAGTTTCGAAAAATATCAAGTCTCGCTAACAGCCACGTGACCGCTTGTGACGTCATGACACAACGCGCCGCGCCTCGCTTAGTATCAACTATCAAATCAAGTCTCCAGCGGTTATAGTATAGTAAGGTGTAATAGCTTGCGCAGTATTTTGTTGTTTTCGTCAGCGTATTACTTTAATAGTCTATTAATAGTAAATATTATTCGATTAATAAAATGAATGAAGGATTCGAAAAAGGGCAATCGGATATTTCACCTAAAATAGATGGATTAATGGTTGCGCATTATTTATCAACAAATAGTGATTAAATAAATAAATATTCACGGGACAAATTACACTTGCTGATCTAACCCCAAAGTAAGCAAATATTTGCTTGTGTTATGGGTGTTAGTCAACGATACTAATACATAGAAATACATATATAAATAGCAGAATATATATAATAAACACCCAAACCCGGAAATACAAACATTTATGCTCATCACACAAATGCTTGTCGAATCGAACCCGAACCCCGTTGATTGCGTAGTCAGGGTCGCTAACCACTCGACCAACGGGGCGGTCATTTCGTTGGCGCCGAAATGCGAGGAAGAAAAATGCAAAGGTAAGAAAACTTTCCTTGCTACTACTTATGCTTAATAGTTTGTTCTAAATTATTTTATCAAAACAAAATACCCAACTAATGTCGTAATGAAAGAATGCAACTCAAATAATAGAAGTACCTACCTACCATTAAATTTTTACGTTAAAGACAACAAATATGTATTAGTTTTGTAGCTATAGGTAGGTACGTAGGACGTAGGTATATGTACGTGTATAGATACCTACCGTTCTTCTTAATTTAAATAAATACCTCGGGAACTCCATCCTTTCATACGCTTGCGTAGCGTTTGCCCATCTCCCCCGTACGGACTTGCATCCATTGCAAGTGGTACAAAATAAATTCCTGCGTATTGCCACGGGAGCAACGTGGTATATGCGCAACGTAGACCTCCATAACGATCTTGAATTGCCGAGCTTAGCAAAGCATTTCAAAGACATCTCCGATACTTCGATCGTGCCATCTCGCATCCGAACCCACTGGTGGTAGCCGCGGCTGACTACATCCCAGACCCTAATCCCGATCCCAAACTACGTAGGCCCCGCCACGTTCTTACCGATCCCGATGACCCGATAACTCTGGCCAACGGTTTACACGATAACATTACACACCTACATTCGCGACACCGTCGCCGCCGGCGGCGACGATGACCCCTGTTTCGCCCTTCGGCGAACCGAGCCCAAGGGCAAGGTTCGGCGGACGGACAAAACAATGCCACTAGCCCTCTCATCGCAAATCACGACCTCACCCTAAGCCGAGGTTCAGTCTCACAGGATACACCCTTAGGGCGGAGGGCGTACAGCCCTACACCTTTAAATTCTGGCTGAGCACTCTGCTCGCCCCCGCGACCGGCGAAGCTGTAACAGCCCGTAAGGTTAACAGCAATTGAGACATTCCGAAAAAAAAAAAAACCTCGGGAACTGTACATTTTCCCAGAATTAAAAGGAGCCGTGAGTTATTCCAGACTTCGTCCAGATCCGTTCAGTAGGCACAACTCATATTTCCTAGTATTTGGATTGGACATTTTTTTTTGGAGAAGTATTGAGGTGTAATTTCGACGGCACGGGCGCGCGACCGCGAGCGCCGGCCGCCGAGCGAACTAGACTGAGCGTGTTGTGAGATGACGTCACAGCGTCAACGGCAGCCAGCGTCGTGCGGTTCAACTTATTTTACTTCTAAATCGGAAACTAATTGACGTATCGAAGTAATTCTTTCACTAGTATTTTTTATTTTTCACAGGGAATATGGAGTGCTAATAATCAAAATTAGTTAACATTCTTCATTGTATAAAATGAAAGGAGCTTAAACATTTTAATAGCCCGACAATGTAACTTTACTAAAATAAAAGAGCTAAACACTTTTAAAAGTTCGATAACGTACCTGTACTAAATGAAAAGAGCTTAAACATTTTTAAACAACAACGTAACTATACTTAATAAAAAAATCTTAAACATTGTTAAAAGTCCGTCATCGCAACTGTACTAAAAGAATAGAGCTTAAACATTTTTAAAAGTGCGACAACGTAACTGTACTTAAGGCGATAGGTAATGCCAAACTACGAAATAGACACCTCTTTGAAAGCCTACTAGTGCTAACCGATTGGTCCAATAATTAAAAAAAAATATGCATTATACGTATAATATAATTAAGTTTAAATTTTAAGTTCGTTTTTTCAAATTTTATTGTTATTTTTGACGGAAAAATCGAATATCTTTCTTATTTTTACACAAAAAATTGCTTATAACTTCCAAATTACTGTAACGATTTTGATGATTTTTTCTTTTTATTACAGACAATTTATTGCTTTATAAAATTTAAGTTCAAAATTTTACAAAATCATTATAGTGTGCTATTAAATCAATAAAAACCTTATTATTTAATTCGCGGACAGCGCTCGCGTCGAAAGTCAGTCTCCCGGTAGCGTTCATACGGGGAGGCTGTGTCGCGTGTTAGCATGCTCCGTTCTCCATATTCAAGTCAAAGAGTAATAGTACAGATAGAACGTTTGGCACAATAGTAAGATTGTACCGTTTGGAAATTGAAGATTTCGTTTACGCTTGGATGTTTTTTTATAGTAGATAATGAGCTTGGACCGAGAAGTCTGTTTTTTTACAGATGTTGTTCTTATGATATAGACAAGGAATAAGAAAGGATTTTTTTAAATTCATCCCCTAAGATGGTGAAATAGGGGGTGAAAGTTTGTTTGAAACTCTGTCATTTTTGAGTTATTACAACTCAAATAGAATGATATGCCGTAATTAAATTATCCTTCAACTGAAAAAAAATTAAATATAAATTTAATATTTTTTGGAATTCTAGCCTATAGAGAGGTAAAAAGAGGCTTTAAAGTTTGTATCATACATGAATTGTTTATTTATTGCATTACTATAAAATCTAAATTATTTTAATTTAGTATTTAATACAATTAAGAAGTACGAATTTTTGGATTTTTTTAGTACTTATGCTCTTCAATCGAAATTGAAGAAACATGCATGTAATGTTCGAAGTTTCATCCATTAAAGGAGTAAAAGTGTGTGTTACAATTTATATGAAAAATCGAAGGTTTATGGTGAAAATAACTTGAAATTCGGCACTTATAATCTTCAACACAATTTAAGAATCATATATTTGGGGATTTTTTAAAATTTTATTCCTTAAAGGGTAAAAAAAGCATTGATGTTTTTATAAAAAATAGATTGTTTATTGTAGAATATTGTAGAAATTATTTAAAACTTAGTATTTATGATTTTTAATACAATTAAATGAATACGAGTTTAAGGTTTTCAAATGTCATCTCTTCAAAGGATGAAAAAAGTGGTGAAGTTTGTAGAAAAAATAAAATATGTTTAATCAAAATCTCTTCAAATTTATTAGTCATGATCTTTAATTCAATTAAATAAACGTGCATGTAAGGATGCTGTGAGTTTTATCTCTTAAAGAGGTAAAAGAGGGTATTAAAGGGGCTAAAAGCTAGTACTTTATAAATAGTTTTGTTTGCGAGTAGACGCTGAATAATATTTTGAGACTATTCATGTTTACGCTTTCCTACGTTTACGCTTGAATGTTTTATTAGCTATAGATAGATAAGTATTTTGTCAATATTTTGTATAAATGTACAAAAATAAATAAAAAATAAAACATATAAACAACGAAGATAATTCAAGCAAGCGAATAAAAAGCAAAACTCTAAAGAAAGAAAAAACTGGTACTATTTGAAGGTAGTAAGGACTTCGCAACTAAAAATAAATAAATTAAATATGTTATACATACAAATAGTCTAAAGAAATCAACTTATTTAGTAGTTTCCTCTATAAACATTAAATCAAATTAAATATCTTCTTTTTTATTACGAGATTTTGAAACAAAAACTAAGAAGCTAGTTAGTTTTAAAATATTATTCAAGAGATTATATTTAACCAAATCAAATTTTGAAAGGTTTTGTTAAATATTAATTGTTGATTGTATGTATTAAAATAAAGTGCTACACGGGATGTATTGTATATTACAACACTTTCAAAGAAATAGGAAACGAAACTGTTATTATTGTGTAAATTGTTATATGATTTTTTGTCGATTTTCGGTACATTTTTTTTCTTTAGATATTTATCGTTTTTCTAAAACGAATGTATATGTAATCGATAAATGAGCGATTACTGGTTATTGGTTTTGAGTTTGACAACATTCAGTCGATTCATGATGATAAAAGTTCATATAGGTGAACAAAAATGTTAAAACGTAGGTATCTGCATTCACTGTAAATACTCTTTGACGTTGGAGCAAGCTAGCGCGCGATATAATTTTTGCGCTCCTCCTGTCAGAAACTCAAGGTCGTTCGCAGCTGTAATCGCCTTAATAAAAAAATCTTAAACATTGTTAAAAGCCCGTCATTGTAACTGTACTAAAAGAGCTTAAACATTTTTAAAAGTCCGACAACGTAAATGTAAGAGCGCTAGTGTTGTAAATAGGCTGAGTTCATCACAGCCCATTTACAACACTCCTCATCAGGTAAGACACGTCGTCTTAAATGAATTAATAAACTAACAACTTATTTATTTGACTTTTTGACTTGGTTGAATCTTTCCATCAGGAGATCCATCTGCTTGTTTGCTATCTTATAATATAAAAAAATAACATTTTTATTATTTATTTGATAAAATATGGATTTGAAATTATAAGTTAGCAATAACTAGTGCCTATATATTTTGCCATGCAATAATGTGGAGATATTTTAGATTTTTGTTCATGCGTTTAAAGCGCCCAAATAGGTAGGTAGAAGTGTGTGATTAGCCAACTATATCATGTTATATAGCAGCATGTTATATATCAACCTACCGATAATTGGGGCACATGAATAGTCTCAGACAAGCTATGCTTTTTAGAAATCCATGCATTTCAACAAATTCAAAAATACATATTTAAATGATAAAAATATCCCTGGAAAATTTACACACATTGATCTATATCTATAATAATATATCTATAATAGAAAAAGATGAACAAACTTAGGAAATATCGTAAAGAAAACTGCAGCACGTCACGCGTCTTTACAAAAAAAGAAAAAAATCATAAAAATACCAAAGCCGCTAAGTCCCAAATATAAAAGTAACTATTATTAACTTTTTAGTTTGTTCAAATATTCAAAAAAACACTAGGCGCTCACCTATCCCTGGGACACCGAAATCGAATGCGATCCCCATCGGTTGCTTAGTCAGGTTCGCTAACTACTCGACCAAGGGAATGAGCAAAAAAATTATATCTGTAAAAATGTGTGACTTAAATTTTTTTAATTAAAACGTTTATTTTAGTTACTAATAGTAGTTTGACGTTTTCTGTACTGTTTATTTGTTTACACAATTTATCGATATCGCACAAATCAGTAATAAGCTCCGGCGTGCAAGCGATTCACATTATACGTTTTATCTGCTCGTCTAAGGCAGATGGATAATGTTGGTATGGCTAATTCGTCAAAGGGTTTGCCGCCCTTTGTGCCAGCTTATGGTAATCAGCCTCCCCGCTCTCCATTTAATGACCAGATTTACTAGGTATGAATTTATCTCTTTGGACACCTTAATTTGAAACTCACAAAGGCGTAATTGTGTGTAGCGTATTTTGTGCATAGATTTGTTGAGTGAATTTGCAGTTTTTTAAGGCATCTTTAAATATAGATCCACGTTAAGTATTGGATATTTTAATTAAAATTTTGCTGTTATTTTATTATCTTCGATAAATTTTCGGCCCGGTCCTCTTACCCTATTTAGCATGCTTGTAAATTAGCGCGAATTTCTGTCGCATTGATTACGACGGAAAAATGCATGATAATGAATGAGGCAGAACAAACGCTGATCGCCAACTTAAACATTAAACTTATTAATTATTACCGCTATTATTTGTGATATCTTAAATCCCAAGCAGATGAAACGAGGTATTTTTCACTTGAAAGCTTCATAACGGGATGGTTATTGGTAGAGATGGACCGAGTTTAAGTTTGACAAAGTAAACCAAATATTAATCGGTTTGATATTAGCAAAACCGAGCTACTGGTCTAGCGTAAAAGTAATTGAAAATCAGGACGCAGTCGTGCTTAGCGACCGGTACCATATAATTCCACATACCTGCCGCAATTTTGGTGCTGCAGACGTCAGTAAACAACTGATATCTAATCAATTATCAAGACAACCATACGTTTTGCTGTTATATGCCCTTACATTATCTACTATAACCGAATATTTATTACTTAAACCCGTTTTTTATTTCATGAAACAAACAAACAAAAGGATAAAGAGACAACCATCACCTATAGAAGTGGTTTATGATGCGTTGTTATCCATGCGATAGAGGTATAATGCATAAGTTTAGCGGTTATCTTTCCCTACAAAGCGAAACACGACAGCGATGAGCATCAGTTATTTGTAGCGTTGCGCAGAAATAGGAAAATCCATGGTAAATAGCCCGGACGAGACGTTGCAAAACTCTAGTTAGTGGATATACAGCCTTCTTCGCGATGTCAGGCAACACAGAAGTTGATTTATTCAATCCGAGTACGAGTAATAAAAAAAATGTGTATACGATTGACCCTGCAGGCCAGCCCTGAAACTTCCCGTGAAATTAAGGTATTTTAAGGTCAAAGGAGTAATAACTATAAGCATAGATTTTTTCAGTTAAAAACATCTATTTTTGTCAAAAATGGCAGTACATATTATATGATTTTTAAAAAGCTGTATATTTTGGAAACTACGATCGATTTCGATCTATTGAATGCATTCAAATCAATTTTTGAGATCTAAAATATTGCTTTAGCTAAATAATCGATAGGTTAAAAATTTTGAAGCAGTGTCAACAAACATTTTTTTCAAAAAGTTTCGTCATTCATAAATCTGAAACATATTGGCCAATTTTGATCTAATTAACGGTATTTGACGCAGTTTTTAAAGGAGAAAGCCTGGTAAGATTTTTTAAGTAAATCGGTGTATTAGCCTAAAACTTGTTTCAAAAATATTAAGTGTGTTTGCTAAAAACTACGTAATTTTAATATTTGAAAACCTGTAAGTTTCGAATATTAGATTCGATTTTGATTTTTGAGAAGGCATTCGACATAGATTTTCTAGTACTAAAATATCGTAGAATACTAAAAAATGATTAGTTGAAAAATTTCCAAGTTATTTCATGTCGAAAAAACACTTTTTTCATAATTTTTTGTCAACGATTACTCCCAAACAGATAAACTGATTATGATGAAATTTATGCATTAGACGTAGTTTTTTGAGGAATAGATCTGATAAGTTTTTGTACTTAATCGGTACATAAATCTGGAACTTATATTAAAAAAATTGTTTCGTCTAATTTTTTTTTTGGGTTTTCCAAAATTTCTCTAAATCTTTTGGACCGAAGCGGTTTAAATTTTAAGGAAGTCTAAGTTGAGCGGAATCCAGTCGAATGCTATCAACCGCGTTTCGGTCGGTCCAGCCGTTCAAAAGTAAGGAGATGTTTACATACACACATACACACACGCACACATACATATACATATTGACGTCATTGTGAAAATAGTAGGAAAAGGTTCTTAGGACCTCAAAACGTGGTGAAAACTCGATTTTCGAAAATCGGGGCAAAATCAGAAACTTCCTTATCTACATACGTAGCGGAAAGTTAAAAAACATCGAGTGTGAACCGTGAAGTATTAGGTAAAGCTGGAGCCAGCACTCGTATTAATCACTTGAAACAAATACCTACGTTATATTTCAGTCTATGAGGTCTTGCCATCTTTTTTTATACAGTTATGTTAGAAACAGATGTTAAGACCTCAGAAGATGACAGCAGTATTTAAAGTTTTGTTTCAAGTAGGTATTAGAAGTGTTGCCTCCAGACTTAATACAGCTTCATGGTGTGAACTCACACACAGTAGAAGTGAAACAGGAAATGTAAGTTGTAGTAAAGTCTCTTTGGTTGCACCATTTGTATCTGGCTGGTCTTGGAAGCATTAAAAAATGATAATAATATTTGATTAAAAAAATACTGTGTAATGTATTCTGTCTAGTTTTTTCATTAGCTTTTTTATGTTTACATATTATGTTTTATGTTAACATTTATATGTTTGTTTTTCTACCGTGACTCATTTCCTTTTCATCGATTTAAAATCACAATGTCTATGTGGGGAAACTCAGTTCACTTAATTAAAATTTTCAGAATTCAAAAGAAATGTATACGAGCAATATTCTACTACACTCTTGTAAACCCCTATTTAAAACTCTTTAAATACTACTACTACCATGCCTTTACAGTATGTCGGTATACGTATTTGGAAAAAAAAACAACATTTGTTTAAAACAAATGCTGAAGTATTAGGGAACTCATATTTTAGAAACAATGAGAAGCTACATGTGCTTAGCCAAATACTGAATATTTATAAAAAAAAATGCATATTTTACGACAATTAATATATACAATCATATTCCTGATAGTCTTAAATCATTACCTATAAATAAATTTCGCAAAAAATTGTTTCGATTTACTATTAGATAACACATACTTTAATGATATTGAGAATTTTTAGCCGATAAGATTAAATGTTAATAAATAGAAATATAAGTTTGTTCAATTCACCTTAAATTTTTAAATTTAAATCTATATGTTCTTATATATAAAAATCAATTGCTGTTCGTTAGTCACGCTAAAACTCGAGAAGAGCTGAACCGATTTGGCTAATTTTGGTTTGGAATAAATTGTTGAAGTCCAGGAAAGGTTTAAAAGGTGAGAAAATATAGAAAAAAATAAGAGTAGTTAAAAAGGCAGAACAAAGTTTGCCGGGTCAGCTAGTATATATATATATATAAAAATCAATTGCTGTTCGTTAGTTTCGCTAAAACTAGATAACGGCTGAACCGATTTGGTTAATTTTGGTTTTGAATTAATAGTTGAAGTACAGGGAAGGTTTAAAAGGTGAGAAAATATAGAAAAAAATAAGAGTAGTTAAAAAGGCAGAACAACGTTTGCCGGGTCAGCTAGTTAGTAATAAAAATTGAACAGTAAGTTTTGTAAATGGTAAAATGTTTTTGTAAATTGTAAACATTTTGATTGAACAAAAGATGAAATTTTATAAATTGTAAAAATAACTTTTGTGGTGTTACATAATTATTCGCAGTAAAAAAAAAAGTAAAAGTCCGCAGAGTTACTTCCGCCGGTTCTTCTGAGTGTGTGGTCGCGTTCCGATTCGGTAGTAATTCTAAAGAAATTGACACACGATATGTAAATTTCATAGAATATAATAAAATAATTTGAAAATATTTGCACACTATACTATGGTACAATATGTTGGTAGTTTTTAATAACTTGTGACACCCATATTCTTGCAAATAAATATATTTCATTTCATTTTTTCATTTCAATTATTCTACGGAAGTTTCACTTAAAAAAACCTCGAATACATATTACATACACATCGAGTATCGAATTATTACCGAGTACTCGGCGCATCTCTAGTAATGTGTATAATATGTACTTAGTGTTTGTGTAATTAGATGCAAGTTTCAGCCACTTCTGTTCTAAACATACGTGTCACAACACAAAGAGGTGCTTTGTAAAATAGGGCATTATGTAGGCATTGTATTTGGGGTCACGAGTCCTCTTTAGCGGAGTAAGGTTACGTGACGTTATCTTCACCTTCGTCCTGATGTTAAGTTCAACTCCCAGCATAGGTCACAGTCCTATACTTATGTTACGTTAAGGTAATATTATACCTACGTTGCCTTCTGAAAAATAGACTACTTGATTTCTTTTATATCATAAGATAATAAACAAGCAGATGGCTCTCCTGATGGAAAGAGTCACCGTATGTATCATGGGGAGTGTTCCGAAGAGTTATTCGGACTAATTCCTGCAGCTAAATTCCATCATCGGACATCGCGTCAAAATTTAAAATTCCATCCTCACCACCTCGATGTCTGGAAATCCACAACCGTGCGCTTTTGTCGGCACATTTTGCCTCGCACTATTCCATTGTGGAATCAATTACCCTCGGGGGTGTTTCCGAACGGATACGACTTAGGGACCTTCAAGAAACGAGCTTATTCTCTTTTAAAAGGCCGGCAACGCAGCTGCACGACCCCCGGTATTGCAGTTGTCCATGGGCGGCGGTGATCACTTACCATTAGGTGCACCACCTGCTCGTTTGCCCCCTCTGCTATAAAAAAAGAGACAACCATCTCCTATAGACGATAAAGATGTAAATGCTGCCTGTGTGCTGAGATGTTAATGCCACATGCATAAGTTTACCAGCGAACGTACCTTCTAAACTGGAATCTGACAGTAACATGTACCGACGTTTTTTATAAGTAATAATATTTATTTCGACCATAGAAATATATTATACATGTGAGTGACACCTTAACCTTATTTAACATTTATACAAGGTTTTGAACATTTATGCCTCTGACATCTAAACTAAGTGACCATGCTATTGCGACAGAATAGGTAAGGCGGTGGTGCCAAATCTGGACTAGACGTTGCGGAAATGTACTGCATAGTGGTCGTGATATCAGTGACAAGTATATCCCGTCTTTCGTCTTGTGATAACTCAGTATCTGTCGAGGCTTGGTGAACCTCAACACTGGTTTTCAGTATCCCCTTTTTTATTTGTAGATATTCTTATATATTCCTGTATAATACGACAGTGACAAGCACTGACGCTTGTCACTGTCGTATTCTGGTTTGGCAACGAGGTAGTTGGTAAATTTTTACGTGGGGTATTTTAACCCGCTATATGTAACGGGGCCTCCGTTTACACTTTGATTAGTGAGAGAGCGAGTTTTTAATGCAGGTGCTTAGTATTAATCAAAAAACAGACAGCCGTTGATAAGTGCGACTGATTAGTAATCAGCGTCGTTAATGTGAATTGACGTGTTTTTTGCTTAAGACTATAGTATATAGTAGCACCTGCATTAAACACTCCCACTCGTACTAATCAAAGTGGCAAGCAACGTAAAATTAATGTCTTGGAGTCTGTAGGCGATACCGATGGTTCTGTTAGAAGATCTACGCTTGCTTTTCTTTTATATAAAAATATTACTGGGCAAATTAATGATAGCCAAAGTAAAAAATATTTTCTTGTGATAGGGGTGTATACAAATATGCTGATAGGTCCATAGGTACTATTATTGAACTGCGAAAGTCTATATGTCTGTCTGTTACGCTTTCACGGCTAAACGGCTGAACCGATTTGGATGAAATTTTGCAAGGAGATAAATGAAGACTCGGAGTCAAAAAGTAGTCTAATTTTTAAAAAAAATCAGCCCCTAAGGGGCTAAAATAGAAACTTCTGGGAGAAGCTGCGCGGGTCAGCCAGTTCTGAAATAAATTTAAACACCCAGACCTAGAAATACTCCTGTTTATACTAATATAATCTGTGTTAATCATACAAATGCCTGTCCCTATCCGAGATCAAACCCCCCCGAGGCCGGTCTGAATCGCCGTCATTGGGTGTATAAAGTAACCTGTAATCCCTCAAACACCAAGTCAATGAATTATTTAAGTTATACCTTACATAAGAGTGGAAAATAGTAATTGTTCAGAGTTTCAGTGGTGTCACCGCTCCGTCAAAGGAGACCGACAAAGCGAGGCCGCGGCGCGATGTGGACGGCATTAGCGGGCCGTGTGATACCTCCCCTTGCGTAGGGTTGACTACTCACC
Organism: Apodemia mormo; assembly: GCA_036924255.1. Taxonomy (NCBI): domain Eukaryota; kingdom Metazoa; phylum Arthropoda; class Insecta; order Lepidoptera; family Riodinidae; genus Apodemia; species Apodemia mormo. The sequence goes on along the minus strand of JAUPFN010000010.1, from coordinate 7,398,380 downwards.
CTGACACCTTGTTCACTTTATAGCTTTTTAATTGATATTACATTTTGTTGTAGTAACATTCGGTTGGATGCTTTGTGTGATAATTATTTATTGCGTCAGTTGTATTGATAAACAAATCAAAGGAGATCTTTTAATGTAATGGCTACGATGTAAAATCAGATTCTAAAACTATTGATATCTTTTTCGGGTAATTGGAAAAGACAGAATAGATACACTGTATATATTTATTTATGTATAAAACACATCATGCACATTACAGATTTTTTTCTGTAGTGTGCATTTTTATTTATTTAATAGTTTATTGTACACAAAGGTAAATATAACGATAACATGAACATAAGGAAAGCATACAATAGTTATATAAAAAAATAAAATTATTAACTTGTTACGCAGTCCGCTGTTTGATTAAAGTTTATTGTGAATCCTGAGGGGACAGCTATTATTCCGAAAAAAAAAAACAATATTTTAAGTCTAGACTTAAAATGTTAGCTTAATTATACTTATACACACACACGGTTTTTTATTTATAGTAATTGTGGGACAAGTGACCCCACTCCACATCCAAATTCTGCGTAAATAAAGTTTATTGCGAATTTCATGGGGATAGTGTATTTTGCGGGTAAAAATAGCCTATATTCTGAGTCTAGACTTAAACATACCCCGTACACACAATCACTTTTGTTTAACGAACGACCCTGCTACACATTGTGTTGCGTAATTGAAGTTTGTTATGAACATGGAACAGAACCGTGTATTTCTTCAGGTGCTAAAAGCCTATATTTCAAGTCTAACACTTAAATATGTCCATACATACACTTCTGTATTTATAGTATTAGTAAAACTGTCAACCCGGCGACATATCTTGTTGCGTAACTAAAATTTATTGTGAATCTCACGGGAACGGTGTATTCTTCCAGGTAAAAATAGTCTTTATTCTAAATCTAGACTTAAACATACCCATAGATGCACATTTTTGTACTTATAATATTAGTGGGACTAGAAACCCCTGCCACACATACTGTTGTAATTCAAGTTTGTTGTATATACCTTCAATAAGTAAAAAAATCCTATCCGACCCGATATTGATATAGCTACAGGTAATACGTATACGTATAGGTAAGTCGATGTTATGATCAAAAGAATAATGAAATAATTCTGTCTATAAAAATGGTATCGTATTTTGAAATGCTCCTATTTATTACCAGCTGCGGTCATATTTGATTGAAGATTTCCAAAATTAAACGACTTCCCCTTAATGTTAAGGGCGCGTAATCGTTTCGTAACGAAAATTTCATGTTTTTAATTTTTTCTAAAGCAATAGCGTAATGTGAGTAATGTGAGCAGATTATTCGAAGGATAGTTATTACAGTTTTTGCAAGATTAAGTCTTAATTATTCGATTTATCGTAGGTTCAAAATTTGATCGGCAAAAGATTAGGTGCGAGGATTTATAGTGTTTTTAAAATAATTCTTCTAAATAAATGAGTTCATATAAGGGACTGAAAATAAATCAGTATATTAAACATTACCTTATTTCACATATAACAAATATTTTAGTTTTCTATTGAAATACTTACTGGTGAAAAAAAAAAATGTTAAATTGGCTAATTTTGTAATTTTTTAATATCTAACAACAATATTTTCGTCATTTTGACTCTGTAGTACACTTTAGTACCATATATTCTGTTGGAAAAATGCATAAAATAAAACATTTTGGCACATTACAATGGTTGTATTCGTCTTGAAAAATAACTCTAACGCCTATTTTCGTAAAACGCTAGGCAGGGATTGTCTTCGTTTTAAAAAACTGTTATCTAAAATTGTATTCTTGGTCTGTAGTGCACTAAATCAAGACTTTATCTTGCGAAAACTGTAATATCATTTGAATAAATCTATTCACATTATAACGATATTGTTCTTGAAAAAACTTTAAAACATGAAGTTTTCGTTGCAAATCGAATACACGCTCTTAAGTCAAGCAAATATTTAAAAATACATATTTCTATAATCACAAATATAGAATCTAATCTACCAAATAACCCCTTTAACGATCGGATATAGTTTATATTACCCACTGGATAATTGGATAATATTTGTTAGTTGAAGATATATTAAATGAAATTTGTTATACATGACGTATATATATTTGTATTGTATAATATAATAATACAGTAAAACCTCGTTAAGTCGAACCTCGATAAGTTGAAAACCTCCAAATCTTGAAAAACTTTTTTTCTTTTGTTATCTTCCCTTCAAACACTAAAACCCCCATTACTCGAAATCTCAACCCTCTATTAGTCGAAATAATCAGAGAGTCCAGCGCGCCAATTTGGTAAATATTATGCCTCCTTAACTCAAAAAAAAAAAAAATTTTACTTCTGTTGTATCTCGACCATAGCAATGAATAAATAAATAATCACGGGACAAACTACACTTACTGATCTAACCCCAAAGTAAGCAAATTATTTGCTTGTGTTATGGGTGTTAGTCAACGATACTAATACATAGAAATACATATATAAATACAAGAATATATTTGATAAACACCCAAACCCGGAAACAAAAACATTGATGCTCATCACACAAATACCTGTCGCCGTCGGGGATCGAACTCGAGCCCTGTTGCGCAATCAGGGTCGCTAACCACTCGACCAACGGGGCGGTCAAATAGCAATGTTTTATTTTACAACTTATTATTACCTAGTTTGTTTTCTTTGAACTATAGACCTCTATAGTTCAAAGAACAATAAATTACCTTACATCTGCAACTTGAATTTTTATTTATTTTACCTTTCTAACTCGAAATTTATAAGAATGAATCTCAACTTCTTTATGTCGAATCAAAATCCGCCTAAGTCGAAATCCATACTAATATTATAAATGTGAGTGTCTGTCTGTCTATCTGTCTGCATGTCTGTTACGCTTGCACGGCTAAACCGCTGGACGGATTTTCATGAAAGCATGAAATTAGTTGAATATTTAGGGCAAAAAATTTTCTATTTTTTTTTTAAAAATCATCCCATAAAAGGCTGAAATAAAGGATAAAAGTTGTATAAAAACTATTTAGACGACATGTTAATCGACCCGCGGGCGAAGCTGCGCGGTCAGCTAGTTCTCTATAACTCAAAAACTCAATAGCTCGAATTTTTGGGCGTCTTTCCTTGATTTTAGACTTATAGAGGTTCTTCTTTATTATTAAAGGCCAATGGGCCCACCTCTCGTTCCCACCACTAACTTCTGTAAACCAGAATCAACAGCGGCAACCTTCCTGATGACCTCTGAGTTGCGAGCTCAGGGTGCCCTGGGGAAAAGCTAAGCTGTCTTGGATCATGCAACGAAATAAATGAGAAGTATATAAGAGAAGTAGCAAAGTTCTTTTGCTATATATACATGTATAACAAATTTCATCCAAATCAGTTCAGCCACTTCAACTTTAACTGGTACTAAACATACATAATGTGTACACAACACACGAACACGCGTGCGAGTACACACACACACGCGCGCGCGCGCTCGCACTCACACACACTCGCACACACACACACACACACACACACATAAACTATAGTTTTTTTATAATATTAGTGGGATAACACACCACATATTAAAATTCAGTTCTCATTAACATTAAACAAATTTAAAAATAAATTCCACAACCCTACTCCCCGAGTGCTAGCTCAAAGTGAGTGTGTTACTCTTTAACCTGAGCGATTCGCGACCGGCTAAACTTACCACTCCGCTAAATAAAGTTAAAAGGCTCCTCGAGCTTTGTCTCGGCTCGCCTTTGATGTAGGAGGGCCCCACCCGCGCCCTCTACCCTCGCAAACAGCTCACCGCAAGCTGAAACTATTGCCTTTAATTCCTTTTCCGATCGGATATACGTACGACTGATTGGTACGTATCGGAGGTATTTCCTGGGAGTTGAGTGTGCTCTTTTGTCTGTGTCTTGCTCAGTTACCCTCATTTGCGGTATCTGTAGCACAAAGTGTATCATTTTAAGGTTAGTTATTAATACTAACGTACCATAATCAAATTGGGCGGGTGCTGTCCGAGCGTCGTGTCAAGTTTTTTTTATATCATAAGATAGCAAACAAGCAGATGACCATTCTGGTAGGTCCCTAATTCCAAACTTCCGTGGTGCAATAGCAATCAGGCTTAACCTGATTGTAAAAGTCTCATTACGTAGCATTTTTATGCTTTTAAATTTTGCTGTCTTCTGCTAAAAAGGGAGGGAAATAGTATGTATTTTCTTACTCCTCCTATGTACTTCCGATTAATTTCATTGCGGGATCCAAGACAGCTTAGCTTTTCCCCAGGGCACCCTGAGCTCGCAACTCAGAGGTTATCAGGACGGTTGCCGCTGTTGATTCTGATTTACAGAAGTTACAGTGGTGGGAACGAGAGGTGGACCAATTGCCCTATTAAAAAAAAACAAACAGATAGCTCTCCTGATTGAAAGAGATAACCGTTGCCTTCAGACAACAAAGATGTTAATGTTGCGTTGCTATCTTTTGACGGTGTCTTCATGCCACATGCATAAGTTTACCGGCTACCTTGCCCTCTAAACCGGAACACGACAGTAACAAGTACTGGCACTATTTTGGCAGGAATAGGTAATGTAGTTGTAGCAGACCCGCGCGAGACTGCCGAACTCTACCATTTAATAGCCACGATCGTATAGACAATCGTTCACCTCTTACGAACGGCCTGGCAAAACTTCAAAGGAGGCCCGGACCAACTCGGAGAAAAAATTTTTCGAAACCGACGAACTTGCTTAAAGGAAGTTATGATTTTGGAGTGAGAAAGCAAGGCAAGTCTGTCTGGATCGTGATGTATCGCGCTCAATCCTCTCTATCTACCCCGTAAAAGATTTTGTATGAAGATATGTAATATTTTAGAAAAAATGTTTTTATATTTTTTCTGTAGTATTGTAGAACTAGTTTCTTGTTTCTAGGGTAAATAAATAAATATGAAGTAATTATAAGAGCTGCATATATTTTCATTCGACCTGATGATAAAGGGAACATGTATTTATTTATATGATGCGCAAATACTTTTTAGATGATAACAATTTATTTCTGTTTGAATAAAATAATTGCAACTAAACAGTTTGATTACTTTGATCGGTATAATAAACTGCCTATTTGTTCTTTAACGACATAAGCTAAAATCGATATTTTTAATCGAGAGCGTCAAAACTGTTCCGCTCCAGTGTTGTACCTATCGGTCCATTTATGTGCGGACTTTGCGAAAATTCAATTAGTGTAATAACATCGCAGTTCCATTATAGCAATCAAAGGAAAACGGAAAGTTTGTGTACATCAAAGAGTCGCTTAGTGCGTGCCTGGCTAATGAAGCTCTAGTGTTGGGGTGTCACTGACTGATCCGTTATCGGCATTCGATAATCGAGAAATTTTGGATTTATTATTTATTATTTAATTTATCTAAATGACCAATTTCTGTTTATACCATAGACTAGTATATAATGTTATGGTTTATACCTATTATTTTGTTTTTCAAATTTACCTTTTACCTGAGCAGGCACGAAGTTCTTCATGTGATGTTATCCAATCTATATTAAACGTAATTGGTGTTATATCTTACCATCATTCACCGACCACACAGCCCATAGACACCTAATAATAGGCGAATGACTTGTGTCACGTGTCCACGCGCCAATGAGTAGTGATTGAGTAATCAGTGTCGACCAATCAGATGCTCTGTACATTACTATCTTTCACTGTGGCCTTGAGTTAGCCAATTACGGCGTTGCAGCTAGTTGCCAGAATGCATTCAATACGGAAAATCAAACATTAGCCGTCTATAGGCTGTGTGGTCGGTGCCATCATTCGATGTATTCTGATGCTGGAGCCGCACTTGCGTCTATTGTCACGAAGCTTCGTCCAATGACACGATACATGCAGATGTGACCGGCTATTTTCGCATACATTCTGGACTGAGTGTGCCTTAGCGCGCATATAACTTGGGGGACGATAGATGCAAGTGCAGCTCCAGCATTATGTACAAGGTGAGTTTTAATTGAGTGAGTTGATATTTTTTTGTTTGCCGTATTAAATATTGGGATATAGTTTGCTTATAACCCTTATAATCTCGGGGAAAATAATGACTTGATATTTATAAGCAGTAGGTTCTGCCAAGTGATATTATAATCGGGCTCGACTATATCGATATTATAAATCGGATATAGATTAATCAATTTAAAGTCGTTCGTTAGGGGGCGTCCACAAATTACGTGAGATGCTTAAGGGGGAGAGGGGGTCGAGACAAATCTCATCTAATCTTACGTTAGAGGAAGGGGGAGTCTCGGCAAATATCACGCAATTTTTTTCATATTGAAACAAAAAATATATACTATTTTGGTCCATTATCCAGATTGTACATACTTAAGTTAATCTTAAGTGTAATCGTGATACGATTAAGATCATTCACTAACTCGTTCGAAAGAAGATAATTTCATTTATACTTCGACGTTATACAGCCTTAACTGATCGTAAATAGAAGCACATTTTTTTTTCTTTTTACAATAACAATCAAACGCGTTTACATATTTCAGAAACCCATATTTTGAAAAATCTCACGTGAGATTGGAGGATGGGGGAGGGGGTTGAATAAAATCTCACGACATCTCACGAGGAAGGGTGGGAGGGACAGATAATTAAAAAAAACACCTCACGTAATTTGTGGACGCCCCCTTATATGCATTACAATATACATTTATGTGTAAACTTAGAGGAATAATGCTTATTGCGTTATATGCGTTATTATTCTATGATTTTAATTATCTATTATCTATTACATATAATAAAATCGTAGGAAAGTCAAAACTGTACGTCGAATATTTTTTTAAAAGAATACTTGGGGCGTGATCTACAATCGATATCGAAGCCAAAAATATAGTTTTTATAATTTTTGTCTGTTTGTCTGTTTGTCTGAATGTATGTCCGGGGTAAATTCAAAAAGTACTGCATGGATTTACTTCAAATTTTGCATGAATATTACTTATAGGTCGGGTCAACATAGAGGCTACATATTATCACGCTATCACCTACGAGGGAGGAGCTGTGTGGAGAAAACGAAGTCCGCGCGGACGAAGTCGTGGGCAACAGCTAGTAATTAATAAGTATTTAATATAAAACGGTTTCTTTTTATGATAGTTTTTTATCAATACTTGTGTGAAATCATAGTTTATGGGTATATGAGTAAATATTATGATTCATGCACAGATATACTAAAAGATACATGTAGGTACCTATATCAAATACGAGTATATTATACCCATTAATGATACCTATGTACAGTCACGTGAACGAACTCTCGATATTAGAACCCTGGATAATATGTGGTTGTTTAGCTACTAGCTGAAAAAGAGATACAATATCTAAATCGAGACAATTCGCTTTCTTTTAGCCATATCATAAAATCATCTATACATATAATAAAATCGCAGGAAAGTCATAACTGTACATTGAATATTTTTTAAAAGAATACTTGGGGCGTGATCTACAATCGATATCGAAGCCAAAAATATAGGTTTTAGAATTTTTGTCTGTTTGTCTGAATGTATGTCCGGGGTAAACTCAAAAAGTACTTCATGGATTTACTTCAAATTTTGCATGAATATTACTAACAGGGCGGGTCAACATATAGGCTACATATTATCACGCTATCATCTACGGGGGAGGAGCTGTGCGGAGTAAACGAAGTCCGCGCGGACGAAGTCGCTGGCCACAGCTAGTATTTAATAAAATGCATTCTCGATAACACGTCCGCGGACCGCGACTCATAGCATCTCGGCGTGGTTTCTTACCTCAGTAGCCTTTCTTACCTCAGAACTTGCCACAAAATATATAGCATATTCAACGATTAATTTATTTGTTTCAGATAGTTGTTCATCCCCTTACAGAGCAAGACAAAGGGAAAATGCAGCGGCAATAAGCTGCTACTCGGGCAAGTGCATATAAAATATGTCCATTCTTCACAATTTTTATATCGGGATGGTAAAAAAAGGCTCTTCATAATGGGAAGAGTCAACTATTGTCTATAGAATATATTTGAAATTTTAATGGTGCGTTGTCATCTGTTTGGTAGGTTGGAACGCTTGTACCAAGCGTAAGTTTACCGGCTACCTTACCCTCCAAACCGGAACACGATAGTGGCAAGCACTGACATTATTTCGGCAATAATAAATAAGGTGGTGGTACCAAACCAAATTACAGATGTCTTTCACGATAGTACCTAATGACACATTCAGCCTATCGTTCACATTTTACAAACCGTCTGATAAAAACGCAGATGATTTTTTCTTTCAAGGAGACTGTTTTAAGGTCCTGAGTGCCTAGACAACTACCATTAACGCTAGTAAGATAACATATTTGAAAAATTACAAAAGTTCACGCCTCTCAACGCTCGTTTAATTTAAAAAATAATTAAAATACATTAAATTAGAAAACAGTTTTCAATATAAAACAATCTCGTTACGTACCTCCTGAAGTTGTGAAAAAAATGATATCGATATGTTATTTCGAGCGTAATAATGGCATATCCATATGTACAAACATTCGGACGTCTACGATTTTTTTAACTTCCTGCTACGTACGTATGTACTATATAGGTAAGGAAAATTTTGACCCGATTTTCGAAAATCAAGTTTTCACCAGATCTCCACGTTTTGAGTCCTAGGAACCTATTCCGACTATTTTCACGATGACGTCACTATGTTTGTGTGTGTATATGCGAGTATGTAAACATCTCATGAATTTTGAACGGCTGCACAGATCAAAACGCGGTTGATGGCTTTCGATTGGATTCCGCTCAACTAAGACTTCCTGAAAATTCGAACCAAGTCAGCCCAGGAGATTTTGAGAAATTTTAAAAAATTCCTCAAAAAACTTTGGCGAAACAGTATTTTTTTTAATGTAAAATTCAGATTAATATATAGATTGAGTACAAAATATAATCAGCTCCTTTTCTAAAAAAAACTACGTCTAATGCATAAATTGCATCAAAATCGGTTCATCCGTTCGGAAAAATTGTTGACGTAAAATTTTGAAAAAAGTGTTTTTTCGACATAACTTTAAAATTTTTCAACCAATAATTTCCTGGTATTCTAGGATATTTTAGTCGTAAAAACTACTTCGAATGCCGTGTCATAAACCAAAATTAAACTAATTTTTAAAAGTTGCAGCTTTTCAAATATTAAAATTACGTTGTTTTTAGCAAACTTACTTAATATTTTTGAAAGAACTTTCAGTCTAATGTACAGATTGATTTAAAAATCAGCTTTTCTCCTTAAAGAGTTGCGTCCAAGGCCGTTAATTGGATCGAAATCGTTCAATTTGTTTGGAATTTATCAATGACGAAAATTTTCGAAAAAATGTTTTTTAACATTGCTTCGAAATTATAATCGATTATGTAGGTAAAACAATATTTTAGATCCCAAAAATTAAATTGAATGTCATTCGAAAGATCAACATCGATTGTCGTTTCCAAAGTACCTATACAACTTTTCAAAATAATCTACTGCCATTTGTAACAAAATAGATGTTTGAACTGAAAAAATCTATGCTTATAGTTTTTACTCCTTTGAGCTTAAAATACCTTAATGTAGCGGAAGTTTCAGGGATAGCCTGCAAGATCAACTGCAAAAGGGTGAGAGGGGCCGAAAAGCCGAGTAGGTATTTGATATAATTTTTGACCTTGATATCTCTACGTGTTCCTTAAAAAGGGGCTTGACAGGTTTCGTTTATCCTTTTGAAGTACGTAACCGTAAAAATATTAGATTGAAGGATTATTTATTAATTAATTGCAATTTAAAACCTACCAAAACCTTTCATAATATACCTATTTGTCGCCATACTTTATTTAGGTTCATTGTTTTTTCGCAATATTTCAAAACCCATAAAATAGTGAATTTGATAGTTATGCCGTATTGTAAATTAGGTACCTAGTTATTTACATGTAATTTGCAAACCCAATAATTGTGTCTTTCCAACGGTTCTAAAATTAGAATATTACATTTAGGCCCTACCTACATTTAGTTACATAAGTATATTAACTATCGGTACAAAAAAAAGCTAAATTCCCACTGTAGGTATTGTTTTACGTTAAATGCGGATATGTCACGTCATCTTGTGGCAGTTTGTAACATTATGCAAATAGTGAGCGACCTCTAGACAGCAAGTTTATGGCGCGCAACTTCATTTGCATAGTACTCGTTTGAGACTTTTACGGCAGATGGCAGGATCAACAAGCAACGCATTGGCGGGTGTTAAATGTCAATCTGTCACAAAATGCCAATTTGCAATTGTCAACTGTCAAATCTCGTCTCTTGTATACAAAACCAAACCGAGCCAAGCTAATCTATTATTTATTTACTTAAAACTTTCCATTTTTACTCGTCGTCTATTCTGTTTTAGAACATAAATCCACATTTCTCTGGCAAGTAAGTGTGTAAATTTTCATAAATAGTTTCACTCAGCTTGCTTCTGAAATCGTAACTCTTCCGGGTTTCCTTGGACGTATTTTAGTGTTTACAGTTACAAAAGTTCAATGCCTAACAATTTCTAAGGGCTTAAAATCTTGCAGCCGCTATCGCATTTACATGTGAATTGGCACCTGATTGTCTCGTGGGTGGTTGTTTTATTTCTGTGGCCGTTGTTCACAACTTATTTCCCGTTTTTATGCCCGTCATCCTTAATAGATACGCTTGGTCTCGTGGGCCTCAGATTTTATAGTTTAATTGACATATGAGATGTTTCTGAAGGTTATAGTCTGGAAATATGAAATTTATCATACATACTACATATGATTTTTTTTTGTCAAACTTAAAATAAAGTTTTTATAGGTTAGTAAAAGTTTAACAAAACATTATATTTTAACTAAATTAATATATAACATAAAACACAAACATACCAACACACTGATAGAACTTTACAATAAAACTCTATTGATAAAATGTTTTGGTGGCTCAAAATGTTATTAAAACATTCTCTACATGTAAAAAATTGAAGCTTGTTGATTATTATTCTTCCCTTGCAATAAACCCTATCATCTGAATATCAATAACATTATGCACACCCTCAAATAATCTTCGATCGGTGTCTATTGTACAGCACATTCAGCATCCGACTCGGTTGTACCACTCGGGTTATTGCTACAGCGCTGCGCAGTCGTGCTCTTCAAATATTTTATAGCAAAAAACAGTATTAATAACATATCATATTATTCAGTGAAATAATTCCATTACTTTGCACAGCACAATACACGCTTGTTTGTGAATGCACAATGAATATGGTAAGGTCTTTCATAATTTTTTTGCTTTGTTCATTTTTTATATGGTTATTGAGGCGTGTAGTTATGATTTAATTTGTTATGACAGGATCTTATTATAAGCTATCCCTATTTGAAGCAATTTTAAACTTAACATTGGAAATACATATTAAAGGTTTGTTTGATAATTTTTTCTGCAATTTTGAAATTTGATGCTTTATTTGGTTTAACTAATTGTAATGCGTTATAAGTATAACATACTCCTGTTGTAAAGCATTTGATTATGTATGGTTGAAATATTTTTACCAACGCCGATCGATGTCGAAGACTCTTGACTTTTGTAACGCTGCCTTGTTCTTTGTTGTTTGGTCTCTCTTTCTTACGTTAGGAAATAAAAAGTGAGGATATGATTCTTATTGTTTGCTCTATTGATTTTTATGTTTTGTTTGTGCGCTTGGCCCCGAATAACCCATATTTAATTTTTTTTATTTTGATATTGCATTCTTAATGTATAAGTTTATTACCTTCATTTCATTTAAGGAAATGTACACCTTTCATTTGGTAATATACATTTATACAATTTTATTAAGAATAATAACATTTTTATTAGGTATTTAAATATTGTCTATTGATATTATAATAAAAAACTAAAGAAATTGTTTTAACCATGTTTGTAAGTGTTTATCCTAAAATATTACAAATGTGAATGTGAGTTTGTTTGTTTGTTATGCTTTTAAAGCTAAACCTCTTGACCATATTTAAAAAATATTGTACAAATAGAAAGCTACTTTATATAATATGCTACTTTTTTACTCCATTGATAAGGAAGAAGTAATGTTTTTAGGTCATGCAAAACAAGTTACAGACAACAGCTAGTTCAACATAAATAAATATAAATATATTGTACACTTAATAGGTGTATAAAATAAAAACTGCAATATATAATGATTTAATAAGTTTAATGTAACACATATGGAAAAATTTTAGGTGCCAAAATAACTCATTTATTTATTTATTTATTTATTTACATTGCATTGCACAATGTAATATAATATGTTAGTTACAAAACAGTTGTCAATCATTGTCGACCCAGCAGGGCACAACAAGCATTTTTGGAAGAGAGGAGGATATTGTACAATAATTATATCTATACTAATATTATAAAGAGGAATGATTTGATTGTTTGTTTGTTTGCAACGATTAAATTCAACTTCTCTATTACTTCATTAAAATGAGTGCAGAAGGACTATTTTCAACCGACGAAAAAACTGAGGTTATTTATTTGACATGTGTGCATTTAATATTGATACAATTGGATAATATGTGAATATGATGATCTATTTAGGCATCCAAGTACATGTATTTTTGGTAAGTGTATGTATGTTTGTATATTTGTATGTTTGTCCACTACTCGGGAACTAAAAGCCACATTGAGATACTATTTGAATTAAATTAGACATATTCAAACTTAGGTTTCATCAAAATCGGTTTGGAAGTTTTTGAGATATGGGTGTTATATACAAGGTAACTTTTAAAGGTCCTGCCTAGATTTTAAATTAGGAACTACATATTGAGTTGAAAGTTATTATTGTAAAATTATAACCAAAACGCATAAAAATATTCATTTAAAAAAATCCCAAGGAATCCAAAAAATTAACACACCACCCGCTCAGTGAACTCTGTATTCTTATTATAATAACTTTAGAACACAAAATCATGTAAAATGTTTTTACATGCAGTATACGAGTCACCAACCGATAATACCGAATCAGCTGCATTTCCCATAATTGATGTACGTAATGGTTATGTTGCGTAGTTTATCCCACACATTGTATTTTGTCTCGTATAAAAATGAAATTTTGATTTTTTAAATTAATTTTTGTTACACAAATTGAACATATTATTGATTCTGAACAGCCTCTGAAAATTTGGCTGCACCTTTAAAAGTGACTCCGTATAGTATAAGTTGACAGATATTTAAGGTAGGTTTAATTTTTGGACAGGGTCTTTTGAAGAATAGGCAGAAGAGTGTATTGGGTATACTATATTTTAGGCAGAATTCTTAAGTTCTCTTGCACCAATCTATTGAAATACTTTTTAACTAAATTTAACCATGTAGTAAAACATTTTAAAAGATTTAACCTCTGTAATTAGTATTGTTGTTTTTCCACCCCTGTGTTTAAAGTTCTTACTCAACTTTAGTATGCTGGCACATATCACCAGAAAACAGCTATGATATACATGCATAATATCACTGAAATAATTACACAAATCTAACCTTGAATGTAAGCAAATTATTTGCTTTGTGTTATGGGTGTTAGTCAACAATAAAAATACATAGAAATGAACATCTATGCTCATCACACAAATGTTTTTCCCTGTCGGGAATCGAACCAGATCCACATCGATTTTGAGCTAGGTTCACTATTCACGTGAAAAGCGGGGCATGTACAATAATAATAATAATAAACATTTATTTGAGACCAACCACAGTATGTGAACAAAAAAAACCAATACTTTAATGATGATACTAATCCACTATAGACTAGTATCATTTACAAATCTATGAGGTTTTATAGTCTTTTCATAATATCTACAGTATACTATGTAATGACCATAAGAAAGGAAGCAATATGTCTCTTGATAGTAAACATTCAACAACTGTATGTAGATAGCTAACAAATATGACATCCCTAAACTCTGAAAAATTTGATGACATTATGGTAACTTACAGCTTTTCTGTGTTATTTCTGAGTCTTGTTTAAAAAATTTGCCAGTTTGATAATTTGGAAAAGACCAATAGTTGACCAAATATGTCATTAACATTGCGACTAATACCACAGAATACTGGAGACTATACTATATATTCTGTGCTAATATGTGGTAGGGAACATAATTCTTTCAGTTTTTTAGCACTGCTTTGCCTATTCCTGCTGTAACAGGGTCAGTGCTTTCAGTCCCTGTTGTGTTTTGGTTTTATGGTAATGTAGCCGCCAAATGTATAAATATAGTATGTAATTTTGATAATGTTCTCATGTAAGTGACTGTTTTTGTCTTTATGAGAATAAATGAATCTTTAACCATTATATTTAAATATGTGGCACTTAATCATATCACCATTCAATCATGATTCACCATTACCATCTTTGGTGCTTGGAAGATGATTTCCTCTTCACATCAGGAGAACCATTGCTTGTTTGCAAATAAGTAATTAAGCAAAGTGAAATTACACAAGATGTGAAGAATTAGGACTCGAGGCAATGTTTGTAGTGGACCTAAGATTCAGTTTATTATGACAAAATATTTCCCCTTGTAAGAAAATATGTAATATATTGTTGTCTATAATAATCTGTAATGAATAAACCGAAATACAATGTCCAGCAGTACTATTACTTCTTTTTTATCCCACTGAGAATAGTATGAATAATGATTTTTTGTTCTTTTAACGAAGACGCGACTATCAGTTAGTTGATATAATTTGATAATGTTATTTATTTGTTGTACAGGTGGTGTCTCGCCATGCAGCGCGCGGGTGGGAGCAGGGCCTGTGCGCCATGAGCCACACTCCTATAGGCGGCCACCCGCAAGGTACATAAACTTCGCAATTTTTATCTTAGAATAATACGATCTAGCGTCATCCGTTTAAAGAACGTAAAGGCGAGATCAAAACGCTTTTACCTCAGCTAGTTTTACTTTTTTTTCGAAATGAACTTAAGCAGTTGGTCCAAATGACCGCTACTGCGAAACCAGTCTTTTGGGGCGAGCAAAGTGCTCAGCCAGAATTTAAGTTAAGTGGGCTAAGAGCCCGCCCTAAGGGTGTCTCCTGTGAGACCGAACCTCGGCTTAGGGCAGTATCTTGACGATTGGTGGGAGAGTAAGTGGCATCAGGATTTCGACTCGCTAATGGCTCTTGACCGGAGTCTCGAGTGTTGGCGAGCCGAAACAATGGGCCGTATTGTCGCCGGCGGCGACTTTGGCGTGTGCGTGTGAATTGTGAAGTGTATATTGTGATGGGATCGTCAGGATCGGATAGGAAAGTTTTACGATATACAAACTGTTTTGTTACAATTTCCTTTGCATTGATCCAGGGTCATTTTAAATGATATATCAACTGCCTTGCTAGGCATCTCGTAATGGCGAAAGAAGGCCAAGGCGCAAAAAGGAAATGCTGTTAGCATCGTGACTACTTACCAGGTGGTAGAATTCTGCATCGCGTCCCCGCTGCGATACTACTTATTATACTTTCATTAGAGGGTAAGATAGATAACTTAGGTATGTAGAATTACATCTAATCACAATGATGGGCACGCGCCATATATATTTGTGGTCAGATGGGAGCTCAAGCCTCTCCAAACTCTAAAAAATTTGATGATTACTTTGATCTAGTCTATTCCCACTTAGGGAACAGTCCAAGTTTCATCAAAATCGGTTCAGTAGTTTTTGAGATAGGAGTATAGTTGATATTCAAAGACGATTTAACATTTTAACTTTCTATTATTCGTCACATCTCTCTTTGGCGCGCGATATATCACACGCTGTTTGTCCTAAGCGGGAGTCTCTTACATTTATTCATTTGATGAGCTGGTTTAAATTACGGGCCACTCAATGTAATTTCACCGCTCAAAAGCGGGCATCTCTCCTAATGAAACATGGCAACCATTCGTTAGGAGAGCTATACACCAAAGAAGATAATGGTGTCTATTCACAACAAGAGTGTCTATACACCAAATATGTTAATGGTGGGCTGTCATATAAAACAGATGAAATGCCACTTAAATAAGTTATCGTTCCTGGCTACGTTACCTTCTTTACTTAAATATATGTGTTTTAGCACTTATCTCATGCTAGGGAAAACCTTAAGAACTTAATAAAGAAAATTTTTGATAGGACAGGAAAGCAAGGTCACAGGCTCAAATCCTGTCGTGTCAAAATGTTTAAATACGACAGCGTCTAACACTGAAAGTATTTCGACAGGAATAGGTAAGACGGTGGTATCCAACCCGGCCGAGACGTTAAAGAATTCTTCTACGTTGTAATCACGATGGTAGTGACTTCTTTTAAACTAAGAAATATTGTGGTCCTACAAAGTAATAAAATAATTTCATCACTTATAAGTCAATCTGCAGCTGTCTTGTATAAAGGTTATAAAGCCCAGGCTTATACTGGTCGTGGTATTGAACAACTTTAATGGTAACAAGGCGATATCGAATGACCATTGTTAGGAGGGATATATGTTTCTTATCGTACCCCATTAGCATCGGTAATCGTGGCGACAGTTCATGGATTACGGTTTACGTACATTTACAGCTACGCCTGTCGTATTTCGTGGCGCAATTTATATATTTTTTTGGAATCCTGCAGAAATAATGCATTTTTCCGCTATAATTAAGAATAAATCACCTTCTTATTGTGGCAATTTTATACGTAGACCATTTTTAAAAAAATCAGTTTAATCTGTCTGCTTAACCAGCTGTTACAATGTACAAATACATACATATGTAGAATATTTTGAATAGTAGCTGGGTTATAGACAGTCAGTCTGAAACAGCAAAATAAATGCTTGCTTGCCTAACAGATCATGTTAAACTGATAAAAAATTAATACCTCGTGGTAAACGGTATGTAGTTTCGGCTATTAACCGTGTGTTCGAATATCGGGTCGGGTTAAATTTAGCGAGAACACATCTAGGCTAATATGTATAAGTTGGTAGTAGTAGTATTTAATTAGTAGTGTGTAATTTTTTTGTTAAATTTCGTAGTAATATTCGTTTTATGAAATTATGACTCCCTATGATCAATTTTACTATTCAGAATAATTTTGTCTGTCTCTCAATCTTTATGTTCCGTTATAACTTAAGAACAGATTGACTGATCTTGATGAAATTTGTTTACCGTGACGATACATGATTACGCAAACTAATAGGCTTTATAATATCTCCCCGTGTTGGTTCCGGGCTGTTTTGAAGAATAGACCAACTGCCGTTCTGCCAGGGAGGTCGTTAAAGGCGACTGATTGGCTATGCGAGTCACTACTATCGTGGCTACTAGGTGGTAGAGTTCTGCATTGTCTCGCCCGGGTCTGGTACCACCGCCTTGCCTATTCCTGCCGTAATAACGTCAGTGCTTGTCGCTGTCGTGTACCGGTTTGGAGGGTAAGGTAGCCGGTAAACTTATGCATGTGGCATAAGAACTCGCCATAAGATATCAACGCACCATTAACACCTTTGGTGTCTATAGGCGATGGTTGACTCTTTCCATTAGGAGACCCATCTGTTTGTTTGTTGTCTTATGATAGAAAACAAAAAAAAAATAATATTGTCAATGAATCTACTTCCAGTAAAGCGGTTGGGTGTCAGTCAGTGTGTGTATATGTCGCAGGAAAATTCTTCAATTCTTCCATTTACAACTAACAACGGCGGCAATACAATAACTCTAATTATATTTTTAGAAACACTCGACACATTTTTTGACCGCAAGACCACTTTCCTACTTCACGTGTGTCATTTGCAGAGCAAAACATGAAAAGAGCTAATTAATAATCTTCAATAGCAATCCTGCAGCTTTAGAGCATTTGGTTAAAAGTTAAAATGTCATTTCGATTTCGTTAAAGTTTTTTTAAATATTTTTATATCACTAGATAGCAAACACGCAGATAGCTCACCTGATGGAAAGATAATCCATCGCCATCAAAGATATTAATGGTGCGTTGCTTTCCGTGTAGCGGGATGGCAGTGTCACATGCATAAATCTACCGGCTACCGGAACACAAAAATGGCAAGCAGTGACACTATTGCGGCAGGAATAGGTAAGGCGGTGGTACCAAAAATCAGTGGGAGACGTTGCGGAACTCTACCCTAGTAATAGTAGTAAAGTAAGAAATTTACAAATTTTGCATCCATCAGATTTGTACGAGTATGCTAAACCTTGAAGCGGCTGAACTGATTTAGATTTAAACCAGCTTTCATATTAAAAACTCTTCCAAATCGGTTTACCCGTTTCAGAGCTCGATGCCACAGACAGACACTCACATAACGGTCAAACTTATAACACTTCTTTTATGACTCGGGGTTACAATGTAAACAGTCGTCATTTTATAATATGCACCATAAGTTATGGACCATAACATAAAGGGCGCGTATTCGATTTGTAACGAAAACTTCATGTTTTCAAATTTTTTCCAGAGCAATATCGTCATAATGTGAGCAGATTATTCGAAGGATATTACAGTTTTTACAAGATCAAGTCTTGATTATTCAATTTACCGCAGATTCAAAATTTGATCAGCAAACGATTGCGCGCGAGAATTTATAGTGTTTTTAAAATAATTCTTCTTAATATATGAGTTGATATAACGGACTGAAAAACCTTAATTCACATATAATAAATACTTTAGGTTTCTATTGAAATACTTACTGGTGAAAAAAAATAATTAAAGTGAATTATAATTTTCCGCCGTGTTGGTCCCGGCCTCCTTTGTAGAATAGGCCAACTGCCGTTCTGCCAGGCAGGTCGTAAAAGGCGACCGATTGGCTATCGAGTCACTACCATCGTGGATACTAGGTTTTAGAGTTCTGCATTGTCTCGCCCGGGTCTGGTACCACCGCCTTACCTATTCCTGCCGCAATAGCGTCAGTGCTTGTCGCTGTCGTGTTCCGGTTTGGAGGGTAAGGTAGCCGGTAAACTTATGCATGTGGCATTAGATCTCGCCCCAAGATAGCAACGCACCATTAACATCTTTGGTGTCTATAGGCGATGGTTGACTCTTTCCATCAGGAGACCCATCTGCTTGTTTGCTATCTTATGATATAAAAAAAAAAAAACGATTTTGTAATTTTTTAATATTATTTTTTAATATCTAACAACAATATTTTCGGCATTTTTGCTCTGTGTTGCACTCTAGAACCATATATCCTGTTGAAAAAATGCATAAAATAAAATATTATGGCACATCACAATGGTTATATTCGTCCTGAATAACTCTGACGCCTATTTTCGTAAAACACTATGCAGGGATTGTTTTCGTTTTAAAAAAACGTTGTCAAAAATTATATTCTTGCTCTGTAGTGCACTACATCAAGACCTAATATTGCGAAAACTGTAATATCCTTCGAATAATTTACTTACATTATTATGATATTGCTCTTGAAAAAACTTGAAAACATGAAGTTTTCGTTGCAAATCGAATACACGCTCTTAAACACCACCGTTAATAAATTCCCGCGGCATATTGTTCTATTCTTACATAAATAGGCACTTACTGAGAATTAAAACCCTACTCGATTTGTTACATATGTAAATATGAAGTATATTTGTTAGGTTGCCTTTAAGTTCACACCTGGAAAACCTACCTACCTGACTTCTATCAATGTGGGCATACCACACTTAGTTACACTACAAGCCACTGTGCGCATAGGTAGGTACTGTATCGGTAAAAAATATACCTGAATCATGAATAATCTGCTTTCGACAATTTTTTTAAACACAGCAGACCCGCGCAAATTCGCCTGCTTATAGATTAGGTAAGGGTTGGACTACATCTGCACGCTATCGACATTTTCCGTCACCCTATATTTTTTGTCGATCAGAACTGCCATTTGTAAGAGCGATAAATGTAACGGCTATGCGATCGCTCCGAGATTCCGCCGCGTGCTATGGCATTGTCGCTATCTTTTTAGTTCTAACAAAAGTTTTCTGAGCGGCCGAAAAGAGTTGGGCGACGGAAAAGGGCGATCGCGTGCTGACAGATGTAGCTCAAGCCTTACATGTCGTCGATATAGTTTTTCATAGAAATTTTTGCTCACTATTTTAGCCCCCTTAGGGAATTTTTTTTCAAAAATAAACCCCTATGTTTGGCGCCGGATCTTCTAACTCAATGCCCATTAAAAACGTTTCACTGGTTTAACCGTAAAAGCGTAATAGTTAGAGAGATAGACTTTCGCATTATATCCCTATAAATATCGATTTACGTTTTTAAAATTATGATGCCGTTTGTGTAACGACGAAACATCTGGGGGCACGGTAGAGCCCCCGCCAGGACAAGCTGAGCGAAGCGCACCTTTTCACGAAGTGCTTCGTCGTAATTTTGAACCCTCATAACTTGGGTTTGGAATATATCAGACAAGCACAATATGATGTCAATGAAAAATTTAAATTCTATTATAGCTCTTATACTTTAGATTTTATTGATATTTAAAAAACCCCAATTGCATCGCTGACTGACTCACTGATGATCATCAAAATTCCTAGAGGACTTCTTGAATAATATGGTACAAAGCTGAAATTTGGCATCTAAGCTAGTATTAGTACACAAATAACGAAAAAATATAAAACTTTGAACTTTTTCTTATGAAAGATCTGAAAATTATACAACTACATACTTTTTATTAAAAATTAAACAATACGTGTACAAAAAAATAAATTCATAGGCAACTTACAAAAAGCAGTGAAATCTCATTAAAAACGTTTTCATGTAAAATGTTACCGCCGTGAGACTATATGGACTGCACTGTCAAAAAGTTATCAGGTATCATGTAGAACCAAGTTTCTAACTCTAAATGCCCTAACTCTACAAACCCTGACTTCACAAACTCTATACCTTAGTCAAAATATGTGGCTTGGCCGTTTTGTTACCGTCACCATTTAGGGTGGCAACGCAACTGCAAGGCCTCTGGTGTTGCAGATGTCCATGGGCGGCGGTGATCACGCAACACCTGCTCGTTTGCCCCCTCTTCCATAAAAAAACATGAGAGTTAAGTGAAAAATTTATTCACGGTTCATCACTTTTCTAGTGTTATACACTAGTTCTTTTAGTAACGAAATATTTTAACTAAGGTGTAGTTTGTGAATTTAGGGCTTGTAGGGTGAGGGTGTGTAGTTTTAGAAGCTTGATCCTACATAAGATTTAATAACTTTTTGAGAATGAAAGCCGTGGCAATATTTTACATGAAAGGGATACAAATTGACTGTGTGAAATTGATTATAATATCATCATAGAGTGTTTGTGCTTTAAGAGAGAACATAGAGATGTTGGTACATCATTGTATGCAAAAGGTGATTGTCATTGGAAGTTGTACTCGCGGGCGAATCCGCGCGGGTAAGTTAGTGTTTAGTAAAAATTCTCGAAAGTAAATTGTTGATGACCCCGTGTTGGTGCGAGCTCCCTTTGAAGAATATACCATTTGCCGTTCTGCCAGACAGCTCTTAAGACGCTAACGATATACTATATGAGTTATTACCATTGTGGCTACTAGTTAATGGAGTTTGGCATCGCCGCGACCGAGTCTGTTATCTATTCCTGACGTAATAGCGAGTGTGCTTGTCACTGTCGTGTTGCGGTTTGGCGGATAAGGTAGCCGGTAAACTTATGCATGAGGCGTTAACACCTCGTCACAAGTATAGTAGATCACCATTAACTGTTTTGGTTTCCAGAGCCATCTACTTATCATATTATATAAAAAAAATAGTTACTATCACCAGTCCAAACTGGGAAATCTTGGTGAGCCAATGTATGCAACTTTGGTTTACATACCAGGGCTGGATGTCATGAAATAAGTTTTTTTTAATAAATATTCCTTTTTCACCAGGTTGGGAGCACAAGCTTGCAGACAGGTCGTCGCTGCCGCCGGCTTCCGGGGAGGAGAAGAGTAAATCTCAATCCAGACATGTATTCGCACAGCCACAGTTTTCAAAGTAGGTTAACATAACTAATTATTTTGCATGAGGCCTCTATTATCTAGTGGTAGTAGTTTCAGCTGTGCATGGTATAAATTAGAGATGCCACGAATAATGCTGTTGTCGAATGCGGAATGTCCGGCAGGTCCTTTACCGATGTGCCGAATTTTCGGCTCCAGATTTGTCTAGTCAGCACCGACCTAACAAATGTGATGGTAGATCGATGCCAGGGAAACAGGAAATGCAAAGTAAACAAGAATATGATGAAATTTGTTTATAAAATTTATATTGTTTATAATAGCTGCTATAGCGCGATTTAAAATTCACTTGAATTTTATGTAATTATGTAGCCTCGAAGGCTGCTTAACCGTTATAATATGATTTTCTTCGGTGTATTACACACGGTGATTGCAAGTATTGAATGTTGTGTCAGGTCTGGCGGGGTGTGGCGCGAGCAGACGGAGGGCTCGTCGGGCAGCTCGGCGCGCTCGCCGTCGCCGCCCTACCTGCGCTGGGCGCGCACGCTCCACCACCTGCTCGAGGTGAGACACCGCCACGTGCCTTAAGCTGGGTATCCATTTGAGGCAGCTCTAGTGGAAACCGTGCCGCGCGTCGAGGCTTGCCGCGACTTGAACCAAACGAGGCGGCGTAGCGAGCCGAATTATGTCGGTAAATGGCCGTGCTGACACTGCTGAGAGACGCCTCAGTATAAGCCGTGCGATGAGTGTAGACGTTGGTGTGTGCTCGGTACGCGGCAAAAAACGCGTGTTTTGTATCTGGGTATCCACTTGCGCAGCTTTCCTTAAAGATTTATGTCTTTCCATCCCCACTTGAACACTAGTAGTTGGATGTATCTGCCCGAGTATACAAATTAGCAATTTCGATCTTGGTGTGTGCTCAGTGCTGGTCTCGTCAGTGTAGTCTGACACACACCTAAGTACAGACTGCATGAGTGGTATAGAAGAATTAATTCACATTTATATAATAGTCTAAATCTACCTACTATTGTTTTCACAAACTCTATTTTTTGAAGACCTATCCAATGATGCCCAATAACCTGGGTTGCAGTAAATAAAACTGCAACTTTTTATTACAGCTTTCTAGTTATACGAGTCTCTGAGATAAGCTGCAGACAAAGGGATGAGACATAGAAAAAGTATAAGGGTTTCTTGTAGACTACAGAACCCTAAATACACATACAATTATGGCCAGGCAATTCAAAAATTTGTTTTTTCAGTTTACTGATAAAAACAACTTTGCCTGTGATTGGATAAGTGCCTGGTTGGCAATAGGCTTGCCTCCTTATGACACTGTGGGACTAAGTATATTCGGCTAAATTGTAGGTGCATTAGTTCTACCTCTGCCTACTTTTTCGGGGATACGGACATGAAGATACTTTTTATATATGTCGCAGTGAAATTGTCAATAGTCGTTAGATTATAATCTACCTAGTGAGTTTATAATTTGGTTAGGTTAGGTTAACAGTTAAATTATAATATCACTTAGTTAGATTATAAACTAACGGTACTGACAATTTCACTGTGACATATACACATACATGAAATCGAAGAAAAATTACAAATCCATACTAGTATAATTATCTTTGAAAAACATTGTTTGCAACTAGGGAACCCTAAAAACTAGTCAGGTTATGTGGACTGCCCACAGAAATCAAAACTTTGGAGTTATTGTGTATTATTTGAATTTTTAAATTTATTTTAAAATTTTAAAATAACTGATTTATTTTAAAATTTCATAATTTGTATTCATAATTCCAATGGTACCCAAAACAACACTACCTCAAATTCCGTAACTAAATTAATGAAATACAATACACAACTAAATCATTGCTGTCGTGAGACATTCTTGGCGCAGTACATTCCGCGACAGTATAAATTCGGCTTTAGTCACTTGGTCATGTGAACCCGAAGTTTTCAACCGACTTTCCAAAAGGAAGAGTATATATATGTCACTACCATCGTGGCTACTAGGTGATGGAGTAGGGCATCGTCTCGACCGAGTCTGTTACCTATTCCTGCCGTAATTGCGAGAGCGCTTTTCATTGTCGTGTTCCGGTATGGAGGATAAGGTAGTCGGTAAACTTATGCAGGTGGCATTAGACCTCGCTACAAATTAGCAACGCACCATTAACATCTTTGGTATCTATAGGCGATGGTTGAAGATGGCTGAAAGAAAACATGGCTGAAGATTTCACTTCAAAAGCAATTTTGGTCTCAGCATCTTTACATATTTAGATGGCAGTGAGAGTGTGTGTTTGTGTGTGTGTGTGCAGGACGCGGAGGGCGTGCGGCTGTTCCGCAAGTTCGTGGGCGGCGCGGGCGGGCTGTACGTGGACCAGCTCAACTTCTACTTCGCCGTGCAGGGCCTGCGCCAGGAGACCGAGCCCGCCAAGATCCGACAGGTCGTCTCCGCGATATACAAGTCAGTACCAACCTATACTTAAACTACTGCCCTTTTCTGTAATTCGACCGCCCGGGCCCCGTTGTTCGAGAGGTTAGCGATCCTGACTACGCAATCGACAGGGCTCAGGTTCGATTCTCGACGGGGACAAACATTTGTGTGATGAGCATAAATATTTGTATTTCTGGGCTTGGGTGCTTATTAAATATATTCTATTATTATATATGTATATTTATGTATTAGTATCGTTGACTGACACCAGGAGCGGATCTACTTAACGGCTTTTTCGGCTGGAGCCCAGGCCCCGAAGATAAAAGGCCCTTGAATTTCACTAAAAAAGGTAGAACATATTGTGAAAAAAAAAATACAATCCGACTGGGCGATGAATTAAATTTGGTGGCAGGCCACAAATAAACCTGTGTGAGTGACTGTTGGATATAAATAAAAAAATAATGTTTTATTTTTAGCATTACTATAGAAAACAATGTTTTGACTTCATGGTCAGGGTCGAGAGAGAGAGAAATAAGAAATCAGTAAGACCCCTAAATAGAATTAGCCCAGGGCCACACAATTTCGTGATCCGCCCCTGACTGACACCCATAACACAAGCAAATAATTTGCTTACTTTGGGGTTAGATCAGTAAGTGTAATTTGTCCCGTGAATATTTATTTATTATTATTATTACTGACGTTGCAGTCCTCATTGTAACATAACGTTTAGTCCGTAACTCTTTCTCTCAAATATTCCTATAAATCTATATATATAAAACAGTTGTCTTAAAAAGGGGTCCAAAATATTTCCTTTACATATTAACAGGCATTTTTTAACAGGCGTTTTTTAGCAGGCGTTTTGTTAACAGGCGTTTTGTTAACAGGCGTTTTGTTAACAGGCGTTTTTTAACAGGCGTTTTTTAACAGGCGTTTTGTTAACAGGCGTTTTTTAACAGGCGTTTTGTTAACAGGCGTTTTGTTAACAGGCGTTTTGTTAACAGGCGTTTTGTTACACAGGCGTTTTGTTAACAGGCGTTTTGTTAACAGGCGTTTTGTTAACAGGCGTTTTTTAACAGGCGTTTTTTAACAGGCGTTTTTTAACAGGCGTTTTTTAAGAGGCGTTTTTTAACAGGCGTTTTTTAACAGGCGTTTTTTAACAGGCGTTTTTAACAGGCGTTTTTAACAGGCGTTTTTTAGCAGGCGTTTTGTTAACAGGCGTTTTGTTAACAGGCGTTTTGTTAACAGGCGTTTTTTAACAGGCGTTTTTTAACAGGCGTTTTTTAACAAGCGTTTTTTAACAGGCGTTTTTTAACAGGCGTTTTTAACCAGGCGTTTTTAACAGGCGTTTTTAACAGGCGTTTTTTAACAGGCGTTTTTAACAGGCGTTTTTTAACAGGCGTTTTTTAACAGGCGTTTTTAACTGGCGTTTTTTAACAGGCGTTTTTTAACAGGCGTTTTTTAACAGGCGTTTTTTAACAGGCGTTTTTTAACAGGCGTTTTTTAACAGGCGTTTTTTAACAGGCGTTATTTAACAGGCGTTTATAACAGGCGTTTATAACAGGCGTTTATAACAGGCGTTTATAACAGGCATTTTTAACAGGCGTTTTTTAACAGGCGTTTTTTAACAGGCGTTTTTTAACAGGCGTTTTTTAACAGGCGTTTTTAACAGGCGTTTTTTAACAGGCGTTTTTAACAGGCGTTTTTTAACAGGCGTTTTTTAACAGGCGTTTTTAACTGGCGTTTTTTAACAGGCGTTTTTTAACAGGCGTTTTTTAACAGGCGTTTTTTAACAGGCGTTTTTTAACAGGCGTTTGTTAACAGGCGTTTTTTAACAGGCGTTTTTTAACAGGCGTTTATAACAGGCGTTTATAACAGGCGTTTATAACAGGCGTTTATAACAGGCGTTTTTAACAGGCGTTTTTTAACAGGCGTTTTTTAACAGGCGTTTTTTAACAGGCGTTTTTTAACAGGCGTTTTTTAACAGGCGTTTTTTAACAGGCGTTTTTTAACAGGCGTTTTTTAACAGGCGTTTTTTAACAGGCGTTTTTTAACAGGCGTTTTTTAACAGGCGTTTTTTAACAGGCGTTTTTTAACAGGCGTTTTTTAACAGGCGTTTTTAACAGGCGTTTTTTAACAGGCGTTTTTTAACAGGCGTTTTTTAACAGGCGTTTTTTAACAGGCGTTTTTTAACAGGCGTTTTTTAACAGGCGTTTTTTAACAGGCGTTTTTTAACAGGCGTTTTTTAACAGGCGTTTTTTAACAGGCGTTTTTTAACAGGCGTTTTTTAACAGGCGTTTTTTAACAGGCGTTTTTTAACAGGCGTTTTTTAACAGGCGTTTTTTAACAGGCGTTTTTTAACAGGCGTTTTTTAACAGGCGTTTTTTAACAGGCGTTTTTTAACAGGCGTTTTTTAACAGGCGTTTTTTAACAGGCGTTTTAACAGGCGTTTTAACAGGCGTTTTAACAGGCGTTTTAACAGGCGTTTTAACAGGCGTTTTAACAGGCGTTTTAACAGGCGTTTTAACAGGCGTTTTAACAGGCGTTTTAACAGGCGTTTTAACAGGCGTTTTAACAGGCGTTTTAACAGGCGTTTTAACAGGCGTTTTAACAGGCGTTTTAACAGGCGTTTTAACAGGCGTTTTAACAGGCGTTTTAACAGGCGTTTTAACAGGCGTTTTAACAGGCGTTTTAACAGGCGTTTTAACAGGCGTTTTAACAGGCGTTTTAACAGGCGTTTTAACAGGCGTTTTAACAGGCGTTTTAACAGGCGTTTTAACAGGCGTTTTAA
This sequence comes from Apodemia mormo, assembly GCA_036924255.1. Taxonomy (NCBI): domain Eukaryota; kingdom Metazoa; phylum Arthropoda; class Insecta; order Lepidoptera; family Riodinidae; genus Apodemia; species Apodemia mormo. The sequence goes on along the minus strand of JAUPFN010000010.1, from coordinate 7,371,222 downwards.
CAGGCATTACGCGAACACCGTCGAACACGATCGCTCGAGCTTAATAATTAAAAATAAATTTTAATTTAAAAATAATTGATGATTAATGTCCGTTGGGAGCTTCCACGTGTTCTCGTTAAACAGAGATGGATGCTGCTATAGATCCTGATACCAACGAAGATCGCAAACCTGAGATTATTACGTTTTATAATCGTACTAAATGTGCAAGCAGTATAGCGTTCTGCGTAACAGCCGTCGATGGCCACTAACAATATTTTTTGATTTGATGAACATTGTTGGAATTAATGCTTTGGTAATCAACCAAATGAACGCCTTACCCGAAAAGATTATTAGGCGTAACTTTTTGCACGAATTGGTTTTAATCCGTCGGGTATCTATTGAAACTCTTCCCCGACAATTTAAATTCAGGATTGGAGCACTTTTGGGTAGCACAGTTCAAGAATCGCAGGAGGCTCAACATGATTTGACACCAAAGACAGGACGAGTTGGTCGATGTGCACTCTGCTCGAGAGTCCGAAATCGGTCGACAAAAAAATGGTGCAAGACTTGTTACAAATGGATTTGTCCCGATCACCAAGCAGTAGTATGTCCTGATTGCTACGAAAACAGAGAAAATTGTTATTAAGTTTAGGGTTAATTTAAAAAAAAAAATACATTGATCTCAGAAGTGCCATTTTTGTTACTATTTTTTAGATATTTACTAAATTGCTAATTGTTCATTATTTTAAATAATATATATAATTTATAATTTTGTAATACTAAGTAAAATAAATAACTATTTCATTCCATTTATTGTTTTAATCAAATTATTATGAATATACAATTTATTAACATTTTAAAATGGCCTAATATAGTAGGCCACGCGTGTACTCAAGTAAAAAAAAGGGGCGCGTGTACCGTAGTGTTAATATATAGATGTTTAAGTAACGTTATGCTAAATTATTTATCAGTATTTGCCTTGTTTTATGTGTTATTTTTGGGATTAAATATTTTTCTATTCTATCCTACTGAGTAATAACTACATATTTTTTGCTACTGGCACTCAACATATGTTATTATGTTATCTTAATGCAAACATTGTTTTATACCATATCGACGGGTCCCATGTATACTGGTGCAACCCGCAAAACAATGGAAACCATTTTTTTGCATCAAAAGCGTTAAAATTACAAAATAAAATTAAAAAAATTTTAAATATTTTTATTGATTTATCTCAAAATTACAAGCTATAGAGCGTTTAATCCGCTCTCCTGTAAAGTTGTGTCTTTGCACTTGCACTAGTATACGTAGGACCCGTCAATATGATAACAGATAAATAGCTGGCTCTTCTAATGTAATGATATGATCACTGCCCATAGGCAATTCCATCTGTATGTAATAGTAATTGAAATTGTCATTCATGGGTATGTGTAACGGTTAGAAAAAACAAATGTTTATTATAAAAGGGCCTGTTAAATTTTATTTATCTTTTTTTTCAATAAAAAGACGGATACAGGCATTGCGAGACATGCGCCGCACACGGCTCGCAACGCATGTTTCGATATAAATTTTTTCCGCCGTGTTGGTCCCGGCCTCCTTTGTAGAATAGGCCAACTGCCGTTCTGCCAGGCAGGTCGTAAAAGGCGACCGATTGGCTATCGAGTCACTACCATCGTGGCTACTAGGTGGTAGAGTTCTGCATTGTCTCGCCCGGGTCTGGTACCACCGCCTTACCTATTCCTGCCGCAATAGCGTCAGTGCTTGTCGCTGTCGTGTTCCGGTTTGGAGGGTAAGGTAGCCGGTAAACTTATGCATGTGGCATTAGATCTCGCCACAAGATAGCAACGCACCATTAACATCTTTGGTGTCTATAGGCGATGGTTGACTCTTTCCATCAGGAGACCCATCTGCTTGTTTGCTATCTTATGATATAAAAAAAAAAAAAAAAAATTTGCACATACCACTACTATGAACATCCATACATTGTCAATTAACCGATCACACAAAGTCTGTTACACCCGCTTAACTTTTGTTTGTTTTAGATGTTAATATATGCATATCTTTCCCAATTACCTTACTCTATGCATATCTTTCCCAATTACCTTACTCTCCGGCGCCGGCGACGATGTAAAAGCACAAGAATGAGCCGGTGGTCGATTAAATAGTATAGACCCCTATGGCTCATAATCTGTCACTACTTGCCACTTTCGTTCCTGTTTGGTGGTAGAGATAACTGGTGACCTAATGCATGTTACAACATTACATCTTCAGTCTTCACCACACATTTATGACAATACATAATTGCCGTCTATATGAAATGATTGTGACCTTTCCAATAGCTGTTTGTGTGTTTTTTGTCTTATAATTTAAAAAAGATGGAAAATATTGCCATGGCTTCAGCCATTTTTAGCGTGGCTCAAAAGCCACGAAGATTTTGATGAACACATACTTCAGATTACTACTGTATTTATTATATGTATATTATGATATATGATTATATATAAAAAAAACTTAGACTGTAAAATTTTTATTTAATATTTAATTGCATATGTATATATTATTATACTGAAAGTTTTATGAATAAATTAGCTGATTTCCAGTTATTTTATTCATGAAATTTTATATTTGGCGTTACGGGCGAAATTTACCAGGTTTTTATTTCTATAACACTTTGAGTTATTTCATTAATATCGCGCAGTAAAACTTTTCATTGAGTTGTTATTAAATTCTTAAATATACAAATATCGTATTCGCAACCGGCGTGTATGTATGAAGGGAGTGATGAATGTGGAGGAAGCGAAACAAGCCTACAAGGATCGTGATGTATGACACTCGGTTCTCTCTGTCTACCCGGAGGGCATCTGGGGTGAAGATATATATATGTATGTTTACAAATATCGTATGATGTGCTTGCTGTGACTGCCACTAATTTTTCCGTTTTCTATTGATTGGAGCCTTAATTTTTCAATTTTTTAAAATGTAAACATTAACTGGGAACCTTAGTAAACATTGTGAAATTTTTCAGGTTTTTATGCAAGTCTCAGCTAGCGATGCCGGAAGACCTGAAGCGGCACGTGAAGCAAAGTCTCAAAAGCGGGAATTTAAATATTGAAAAAACTATATTCGACAACATGGAACAGGAGGTGGGTTTACTATTTTCGACTATTTTTTTCCTGATAGAAAAAGGTAATAGTCGCTAATATCGACCAAAGATGTTAATGGTGCGTTACTATCTAATGGTATGTCGAAAAGCATAAGTTTACCGGCTACCTTACCGAATAACGACAGCGCTATTGCGGCAAATATAGATAAGGCGGTCCCCAGTTGATATGTTGAAGAACTCTCTCACCAAGTCATGATGTAAGTGACTAGTATTAGTTTTATCTCTCCTTTTACGAGATGTCTAGCAGTAAAGCAGCTGCTCTATTCTTCAAAAGGGAACTAGATGCTATGTGTATTTAAGTCAGCATTTTTTATCAAAGAAATCTATTCGGGTCCAGCCAAACATATTCGAATATATTACCGCAAATCAAATATATTACGTGTTCAATTTTTTGTCGGAGGAACTCCCGTCAGGCTTTTACTTACTATCCATACTTCCATACTTAATATTATAAATGCGAAAGTAACTCTGTCTGTCTGTTACGCTTTCACGGCTAAACCACTGAACCGATTTGGATAAAATTTGGTACAAATATAGTTTGAGACCCAAGAAAGGACATAGGATAGTTCTTATCTCGGAAATCCCACGGGAACGGGAACTATGCGGGTTTTTATTTTAGAATTTTTTCCACGCGAACGAAGTCGCGGGCACAGCTAGTGTACTATATCTGCGCTCCCGGCAGGTGACGCGCGCCATCACGGAGACGACGTACGCGGCGTTCCTGCGGTCGGAGGAGTACGTGTCGTACGTGAGCGCCGCCACGCAGCCGCTCTCCTCGCCCGACGACCCGCCGCCGCACATGCTCGCGCACGCACGAGAGGTAACACACACACACACACACACACACCAGCAAACATACATGCATGTACATACGTACACACGCATATATTCACACACTAGACATAAAGTAGAAATACTTTATTAACTATCTGTCTTTTATACGTGTTGACTGGTAAATACTAAATATATTGTAGGACACGATAGTTCATGTTCACAATTTGTGACCAATAAAAGCAGAATAATAAGAGAATATTGCGTAACTACATAGTAAACCTCAACGGAATTAGTGTACAATTCAAAATCATGGTCATCGCGCGAGCGATAGCGGTGCACTGATGCGTCTAATCACGAGTTCAGCAAGTCGCTGTTTTTAAACAATGAACTACGATATCTATGGACGGGTGGTCTGTACATAAACATTTCTCTTGATGGAAAGAGGCAACCATCACCATATACACCAAATATGTTAATGATGCGTTGCTATCTTGTGGCGAGGTCTAATGCCACATGCATAAGTTTGCCGGCTACCTTACCCTCCAAACCGGAACACGACAGTGACAAGCACTAACGCTATTGCGGCAGGAATAAGCAAGGCGGTGGTACCAGACCCGGGCGAGACAATGCAGAACTCTACCACCTTGTAGTCACGATGATAGTGACTCGCATAGACAATCGGTCGCCTTTTACGACCTGCCTGGCAGAACGGCAGTTGATTTATTCTTCAAAGGAGCCCGGGACCAACACGAGGAAAACCATATCAGTACCATTTTTTTACGAATTCGGTATCAGAATCGAGTACTGAACACCCTCTTTCAGTGGTTCCTTTTACCAGTCAAGCGGTGTGCATACCTGTGAGCATGATAAAAACTGAGTGTTTGTTGTGGTCAGATGTGCGCGGGCGCATTGGCGACGTTGCACGAGGGACAGGAGCTAGCGGGGGCGGGGGCGGGCGCGGGCGCGGCGCGACTCACACACGACGCGCTGCTCGCCACGCAGTCGCGCCGCCTGCACTCCGACATCGCACCGTGAGTACACACACGCACGCCCCTTCGTACACTCGCACACACGTGCACGCGCAGATACCACGCTGACTAACTAATCATTTACCACACGTCCCACGATACTCATATTGAATAGGATACTGTTATAAGTTGAGAAATTTCCTTGAAATAAAGTGTAGCAAAGTCGTGTAATTTGTGACCATAATATAGGTATATTACCAAGAAGCAGTTTGGCCGAATAAAATACTTTTACATGCACAGTATAATTTTTGGGCAGAGTAACGCTCTCAAGAAGCGATAGAATTACAATGAATGGAAAATATCTTATCCCGCCTATTTATACTATTTTAATTTATATTTGTCCAATGTTGTTAGCAAGGACGTCATTATTTCAAAATAACAGCTACATAAATCACACAGGTGCGCTACACCGGGTCTGCTAGTACTTGTCGTTAAGCGCAGTTGCTTGCAATTTTGTACGATATCAAAATTGGATAGTTGTCACTACATCTTGGTATATGCCCACCTCTCCTAATAAATACTATAGGCTCCCCTGTAGAGATGCTTTAATATAACCCATATCTTAAAATATGTTTATAACATAAATACAAAGTGGCAAAAGTCATGATCCGGAGGATGCTATAATTTTTGCAAATGAAGGTAAATGTCAGTTCTGCTTTGACATCTGTGAAGTAAAGAGATACAGAATACACATAAAAACATGATTCGCTATAGTTCTCAAGAACGCGGAGTAATTTCTATTTTAAATGTTTTGATAATTTGCACTGCCAGTTCTAGCCTTCTTTTTATGGGATTTCTTGAATTCACGAATTTATATCAATAAGCCTTAGACTCTTAAAGCCCGCAAAGAAGATATCCGTGAGGAATGCAGGAACCTACTGTCGGAAATTCTGGTATGAGAGTGGAAAATGCCGTAAATCGAGCCTTTATGCTCATCAATTCTGGCGGCGGCCACTTGGTGGACATATTTATTTCTACTTAATGGAAAAAATGTAGACATCAAATAAACAGAATCCTAGGGCGAACGTAAATTTATTCTGAAAAAAATTACTCTTAGAGAACATTGGGTGATAACTTTTGCGTCATCCTTGTATATATTAAATAAAGACGGCTCATCTCACATAAAACATTCTACAAATAAACTCTTATGGTATATTGTAAGCCAGCTACACAGTCAGGCATGTGTAAAATATTTTATATATATTTTATTAATATCGTATCATTCACTAAATTTTATAGTCTCATATAGTTTCATAGGCTCTGAGCTAAAAACTAGATTCCCAACTATTTGATGCTTCCCATTAAGTGCCCTTATTTCCAAATTGATGAATTTCATACAGTACTGAAACCATTTTTATTACTTTACTAGTTGTTGCCCACGACTTCGTCCGCGGGGACTTCGTTTACTCCGCACAGCTCCTCCCCCGTAGGTGATAGCGTGATAATATGTAGCCTATATGTTGACCCGACCTATTAGTAATATTCATACAAAATTTGAAGTAAATCCATGCCGTACTTTTTGAGTTTACCCCCGACATACATACAGACAAACAAACAAAAATTCTAAAAACTATATTTTTGGCTTTGATATCGATTGTAGATCACGCCTCAAGTATTCTTTAAAAAAAATATTCAATGTATAGTTTTGACTTTCCTACGATTTTGTTATATGTATAGATAAAAAAAGTATCTTCACGCCCATATCCCTGAAGGAGTAGGCAGAGGTACAACAACTGCACCCACGATTACCCGAAGATACTTGGTCCCACAAATGTGATAGGTGGCAAGGCTCTCGCCAACTGGGCACATTCTAATCCCGGGCCAATATTATGTTATAAATCCTTGCTAAATTGTCTATTAAATAATATAATATTTACACAATGCCTTTTGGTTGTCTGACTAAGCCTGTCTGACTGTCTAAGTTTTCTATTGTTGTATATTAAAATATAGAAAATATCAGAACCAAACTAATTTGTAACTGTACATTAAATTCATTTTACATTATACCATTTATTTATTTCATTAATTACCATTGTAATCTTTATTTAAAAGTTTTAACATATTCTATCAATCAATTTTAGATGACAAAACGTAATGAAACAGCATATTTTTAATGTTCCTTACCTAAATTATGACCATTTATTGCAGTATTGTTTTTATGTAACATTTCTTTATTCTTACATCTATTTACGCTATGAGGATATCATATTCAAAACGACGATAAAATAATACTGCTGTACATAATTTGTCATGGTTAGAGTTTTACAACTATTGATCTAATCAGCATAATTCAATATGTAAAGAAAACAACTAGATTTAATACTATTTTAATTGTGTGTTTTTTTTTTAATTTAAGTGATATCATGAAGTAGGCCGTATAGTCTTGTCTGTTTACCAGACATGAAAAATTAGTACAATAATTTTATGACGATTAAAGTATACTAAATTTAGTGATCACTGAACACTCTTTGAAAGAAAGAAATAATGAAAGAATTTTTATTTGCAAATTCAAAGATACGTAAAAGAACGTATAAATAATATGGTAAGATATACAAGGTGTTTCTTACTTGATACGATAACCAAAACAAGTTTGTTCAGAAGGAGCAGTAGAATCGATTGCAATAGTTTTGTTATATTGTATTCCAAATATGTAAAAAAAATTGTTTACGTAGACACATTAGTTTGTAAAATTTTGTTAATTTATGTAATTATTCTTTGCTTGAATGAACAAAATTCTTATCACTGAATCAATCTGACAGTACGAAGTCTGTAACTGTGGTGGAAAATGTTTAATAATACTTAACGGGTGTGTGCGTTCGGTCAAGTTAATTGACTAGTACGATAACAATAGTATTGTGACATCATTGATACGACTAAGTCTACCTATCGGTGCCTATAAAATGGACATAACAAATACTCTTTAAGTGATAACTTGTATTTGTTATTTCCATTTTATTTTGTTTTATTAATTGTTCATTAAATAATATTTATTTCAGCTTTTGTATAAATTAAGAAGCACCGTGTATAAGAGATTAAAGACCCTACTTTATGATTGTTATTTAAAAGTTAGTAAATCTATTAACAAAACTATTATATTTAAAAAAAAACTATTTAAACAATTTGGTTAAAGTACTTCCTACTTAAGATAAAAATATATAAAGAAATACCAATGTATTTAATGTGTAGAATTACATGTAGACGTCATGTGTTACCTCATCCAAGTATGGTAGAGACTTGAGCATACTTAAATCATTGTGTGACCCCGCATTGCATGATAACCTTAGTGTATGAAAACGCATTAAATTTTTACCCCCATTTATTTTTATAGTGTTTTATCCATAGTAGCTTTACTGATCTGTTCTACTTATTGTTTTGCCCCCATGTTTGTCTCCCTGCGCTGCATGTTTGCTGATTCGACCCCGTGCATTGTATACACGCTCTTTGCTGAATTACCACCTACTCCTATTTTGCCACTACCCTCAAATCCTGTCAATTTAAAAATTGCGTACAATTGTTGCGCCATCCTTGATATCCATTGCACCGTCCTCGTATCCCCGGGTGGTAAGCAGGCATCGCAAGCGGTCAGTGTACAGTGCGCACGTGTCGTACGCGGGGTACACGCCCGCTTCGCGACAAGACTCGGAGCGCGCCAGCCTCAGCAGCGGCCGCACCGACAGCGACGCCGTCTCGCTCTCCGGCAGCAGTCTGTAAGTGATCTAGCGGCACACTTAGCTGAATCTACCGTTAAGGGTGCTTTAAGTCATTCTACGATCCTAAAGTGACGATCTACGAACAGAAGTGCTGTTTCCCGTTATCACATCGATCTGTAAGTACTATGAAAATATTATATAACACTGAATCCTGCTGCCAATTTATGCAATATTAGCTGATTTGTATTGCAACTTGGCTGTCTTCAAATCGTACCGTCAATAAAATAAAGGCTCAATATAAATCGTATTTAATTTGAAAATTGTGCAAATAAACCAGTGAAAGTAGCTACACGTTACCTTTTTTTCTCGTAGTCAGTTTTCTCTTTCAATGAGAACTATTTTGTATAGAATTGTACAGAATGTATGTTTGTACCTTAAAACTAAAAACTTTTGTATTCCAGTTGCCTTTATATTCTTGGCAGTGCGAAGTGTTAATAATATTCTATAAGTAAAGCCAATTACAGTTATCGTTGTTGCACGGTTTATGATGCAGTCAGTAGTAGTTACTTTAGTTCAACCACCATCCGCATCTTCAACCTAGGTAAGTCATTGACATAAAATATCAGTGCCACCTTATTTAAATTTTGTTCCTCACAAATCATTAGGCTGTTTGATTTGCTTATTTAACCAAGTTTTAATTTCACCCCATTTTTTTTCCTTTCTAGTTCTCATTAATTCAATAGTAAATGTTGTTTTGTGTTAGTTTTAGTTATAAACAATGTAAACTCAGATAAATTACAAAATCTATTATAATAATAAAATCAAAGACAATTGATGAATAATGCCCAATTGAATAAGTGAAAATCATCCATAGATTAATTTATTTAATCTGTGTGCGCAGAGATGGCATGTCGATGCGTGGTGCGCGTGAATGCCGGGAAGTTCGTCATCGGCCTAGACTCTATGGGCTTGACAGGCATGCCGTTATCAACAAGGAACAAGATACTACAATGGTAATAAAACATTGTTATATATTTTTAAAATCTTGTACCTTTTTAAACAAGTGACGATTAACTATTAAGTTGCATTAGATTTAAATGTCACTGTGTGTATTAAATGTTAAAAAAATGGTACATTTTTTAAATATTATGTATAGATATACTTTGGGAAAGCAAACAAGCAGTGCCTCTCCAGGTGAAGAGACAAGTTACACCTTTATACATGTTAATAGTGCATTACCATCCTTGCCTCTTGTTAGAATGCATGCAGTACAATGCATAAGTTTACTGGCTACTGTTATGAACGAAAAGAACCGAGTATTATATATCACGGTTCAGGCTGACGTTTCTTGTTTCCTCTACATTCATATTTATACAATTCCGCCCGTGACTTATAGCACTCAACCAATTTGATCATGGTACTTCAGTTTGTTCTTCCTCAATGCTTGCATCTATCCACATTCGTATGCATGGTCGGAGCATAGTCTTTCTAAATTATACACTCATATACTTTGTTTCAAATCCAATATCTCCTTCACTTTAATATTACGAACGCGATCTGCGAGCGTTACATCATACAACGACTTTATGTCGATCGAGTTGATCCTGCTTTTATGTTCTTTCTGATTAGCCCAACTCTCAATACTCTATACACGTGTTCTTCAATCTTTATGAAGACGCCTTTAGCATGGTACAAAAAAGTGTGACCCATTGCCACCTAATTTACATTAAAAAATCAAATCCGTTTAAATTTTTTTTCATTATCAAGTAAATATTTTGTCTTTGTTTTTTTAATATCACTAAATTACCGACTACGCCCCCCTTGCAAAAGCCTTGCGACTCCCCAGGGGGCCGCGACCCATACTTTGAAAAACACTGTATATAGGTTTATCTAGTAATGTATATAAGTACAGAGCTGAGCAGAAGGGGAGATGGATACCTATCTTAGGATATATCTTTAAATTAGTTTCCCAATGCTCCATTCACTCTGTTCCCCATCAGACATTATCCTTTTTTTCAGTTTAATACAAAATTACATTCTAATGAGTCATAAAAATAACATTTTATTAAAATTATCGATAGGGAAGCGCTTGACCACGATCTCGCCTAATGGTAAGCTAAGATGCGGCCTAACATGGAACGCATTTCCCTAGAAGGTACCTGTTCACTCTTCTCTTGAAGATCCCCAGATTGTACTCGTCGGGGAACACAGATTTAGGAAGCATATTTCAGTCCTTTGCGGTTCGAATGAAGAATGTCGAGTCGAACCGCTTTGTCCGGGTACGTGGAACGTCCACCACATAACGATGCCTAGAATCTGTGCGCTTCGACGATCGATAGAAAAACGGGGATGGCGGAATCAAATCATGCAATTCCGCAGCGCACTATCCAAAGTGTATCCGATAAAAAACCGATAAACTAGCCGCTCTGCCTCGATGAGCGAGGCTCTGGAGTTTGGGAAGTATATTTTTATAAATTGTGCAGGTGATTCCTCGAACTCAACTGGTGCAAAGCGAACAACTGCGGGTATTACCACCTGCAGAATTTGCTTCACTGCTCATAGGAAAATTAGAGCGTGTACGTCGTGACCAAGAGAACAAAGAACGACTTGAAAGAAGACTGGCTGAGGTATATAGTAAACCATTTTGTTAGAAACTTGTTAAAGGTATAGTCGATACTAAAAATTTGCACCTGTTGGTTTTTCTTCATATCATTAGATAGAAAATAAGCAGATGGCTCTCCTGATGGAAAGAGAAACCTATAGACACTAAAGATGTTAATGGTGCATTGCTATCCATTAATGTCACATGCATAAATCTCCAGCTACCTGACCATATACCCAGCCAAGACGTTGCAAAACTACCACCTAATAATCACCATGGTAGTGAAACGTATAGCCGATCGTTTGACTTTAACGAACTGCCTGGCGGGTTGGTAGATGGTCTATTCTTCAAAGGGAAGGCAGATCAACAAAAGGAACAAATTAAGATAGTAATATTGTGTGTAATGTTATGACAGACACTAAATTGTATAAATGCAAAATACTTTGTGCATTAAATGTTATATATTTCAATATAAAAAACAAGAAGATGGCTTATTGGAAAAATAGTAATGCCGGAGATATTAATGGTGCTTTTATTATCCATGCTGCAGGGGTTTTCGTCGGTTTTTAGCCACATGCATAATTTAACCGACTATTTGAACATCCAAACCTTAGAAACAATTATGGGAAACACTAATGTATTGAAAATGCATAAGACCATTTCACCAAAATCGTGTGAGACATAGTGGAACTCACCGTCTAGTAGAAATCAGCACTATGTGCCGAGTAAAGCATAGAGCCAAGAATATTGCCTTGGGGCATGCCAAGAAAATTAATGTAATTTAGTTGTGCTTTTTAAATAGCTTAGTTACAGCCTTTAAATAAAATTTTAACACTGCATATACAAGAAGTGGTGAGTGTTAGTTTAAATAAAAGACGAATAGGCCAAAGAAGTTGGATAATTTTTAAGATTTTGTATAGTTGAAGATTTTACTTTAAACTTGTATAGGATGTTAAGAAGGACTTCTTAATAAGGTTTATTATTTTTATTTTTGGGGAATTATTATATTTTTTTTTTTTTTTGGAATTTAACATTACTATTATTATTATACATTATTTTGGAACAGTATTATATTATTTGGAAACTTTGCTTCTTTAATGGTCAATTTGACAGCACTATTAACAATATCTTAAAAAATATTGAGTTCAGTTCGGTGTCTATGGCAAAGGCTTTGTGTTGAGTTGTCAATGTAATAAAAATGTTTATGATGTTAAGGCTAATGAAATTTTAAAAATATAATTAAAAAAAATTATTGGCAATTGCGGCGATGGGATTACCCTAGCTGTTACACTTGTGAAGTATTGTCTAAAAACTGGATTCACTGTGTGTACTCAGGAAATGTTCGAACGTGATGATATATTTTTTGCAGGGTGACAGTGAAGACGCCACTCAAGCGTTACCACCGCAGCTGGTGGCGGCTGCCATACGCGAGAAGTTGCAGCTTGACGATGATAATGATCAGGACATACTCGGTATGCTAAAAGATTCAAAAATTTAATTTGAGTTAGGTAATACAAAGGCTTAAATACCGATATTCTGACATTGAACAAATCACACAGCAAAGAACAGATGGCTGGTGATTCAGAAAATGCTCAAATAGTGACCACATTCTAGACTCCGCAGTGTTTTGGAAACTTCCTTTTGTCGATTCGAGCTTGGCATTTGACAATCCACAACCGTATGATTTACTTGGCACTTTTTACACATCATTTTAAAATAAATACTGGCAGTGGTGTATCCAAACGCATATGAATTCAGGACCTTCAAGATATGTGCAATATTGAGACCCCTGGTTTTGTGGACATGCAGATGTGATGGTGATCTATAACATGAGACGAACCCTGTGCTCGCTTGCCCATTTTTTTTTAAAAAACGTCGTGTCTTTAATGAACACAACATTTGCTTTATATGGGATATTTTTCATATTATATAATTTTTGACGCAATAAAACTGTAGCAACCGAATCCATGCATCAGATCTTCACCAAATTGAAATAGGTACACACGGGAAGTATACCCTCCCTAACAAGAATGTTCAAAATCGGTTCATAAATAACAGTTTTGAGGTAACAATCATAAAAATTATATAATCAATTGGTAACTTCCTCCTTGTTGGTTGAAAATAGCAATCAAGCAGATGGATCTCCTGATAGAAAGGGGAACCATCGCTTATAAGCACCAAGGATGCTAATGGCGCGTATAGTATCGCGCCATTAACATCCGTGGGGCGGGTGTGACCTTACCCTCCAAGCCGGAACACGAAAATGAAGCATTGACGCTATTATGTCCATTTAAGTATGCGCTACATTAAAATTGAGTGCCATCTGATGTGAGGTGAACGTGTTTCAGACCAGCACGTATCACGCGTGTGGTCGGAGCGTACGCCGGGCGCGTCACCGCCGGGGGGGCGGCGCGCGCGGGCGCGGCACGGACACGCGCGCCGGGCGCCCTCCGCGCTGTCCGCCGACTCCGGACACTACGACGGGCCGCCCGACCCGCACCACCCGCGCAGGTATTACACACACACGGACACGCGCGCCGGGCGCCCTCCGCGCTGTCCGCCGACTCCGGACACTACGACGGGCCGCCCGACCCGCACCACCCGCGCAGGTATTACACACACACGGACACGCGCGCCGGGCGCCCTCCGCGCTGTCCGCCGACTCCGGACACTACGACGGGCCGCCCGACCCGCACCACCGGCGCAGGTATTACACACACACGGACACGCGCGCCGGGCGCCCTCCGCGCTATCCGCCGACTCCGGACACTACGACGGGCCGCCCGACCCGCACCACCCGCGCAGGTATTACACACACACGGACACGCGCGCCGGGCGCCCTCCGCGCTGTCCGCCGACTCCGGACACTACGACGGGCCGCCCGACCCGCACCACCGGCGCAGGTATTACACACACACGGACACGCGCGCCGGGCGCCCTCCGCGCTGTCCGCCGACTCCGGACACTACGACGGGCCGCCCGACCCGCACCACCCGCGCAGGTATTACACACACACGGACACGCGCGCCGGGCGCCCTCCGCGCTGTCCGCCGACTCCGGACACTACGACGGGCCGCCCGACCCGCACCACCGGCGCAGGTATTACACAGACACGGACACGCGCGCCGGGCGCCCTCCGCGCTGTCCGCCGACTCCGGACACTACGACGGGCCGCCCGACCCGCACCACCCGCGCAGGTATTACACACACACGGACACGCGCGCCGGGCGCCCTCCGCGCTGTCCGCCGACTCCGGACACTACGACGGGCCGCCCGACCCGCACCACCCGCGCAGGTGTTACACACACACGGACACGCGCGCCGGGCGCCCTCCGCGCTGTCCGCCGACTCCGGACACTACGACGGGCCGCCCGACCCGTACCACCCGCGCAGGTATTACACACACACGGAAACGCGCGCCGGGCGCCCTCCGCGCTGTCCGCCGACTCCGGACACTACGACGGGCCGCCCGACCCGCACCACCCGCGCAGGTATTACACACACACGGACACGCGCGCCGGGCGCCCTCCGCGCTGTCCGCCGACTCCGGACACTACGACGGGCCGCCCGACCCGCACCACCCGCGCAGGTATTACACACACACGGACACGCGCGCCGGGCGCCCTCCGCGCTGTCCGCCGACTCCGGACACTACGACGGGCCGCCCGACCCGCACCACCCGCGCAGGTATTACACACACACGGACACGCGCGCCGGGCGCCCTCCGCGCTGTCCGCCGACTCCGGACACTACGACGGGCCGCCCGACCCGCACCACCCGCGCAGGTATTACACACACACGGACACGCGCGCCTGGCGCCCTCCGCGCTGTCCGCCGACTCCGGACACTACGACGGGCCGCCCGACCCGCACCACCCGCGCAGGTATTACACACACACGGACACGCGCGCCGGGCGCCCTCCGCGCTGTCCGCCGACTCCGGACACTACGACGGGCCGCCCGACCCGCACCACCCGCGCAGGTATTACACACACACGGACACGCGCGCCGGGCGCCCTCCGCGCTGTCCGCCGACTCCGGACACTACGACGGGCCGCCCGACCCGCGCCACCCGCGCAGGTATTACACACACACGGACACGCGCGCCGGGCGCCCTCCGCGCTGTCTGCCGACTCCGGACACTACGACGGGCCGCCCGACCCGCACCACCCGCGCAGGTATTACACACACACGGACACGCGCGCCGGGCGCCTTCCGCGCTGTCCGCCGACTCCGGACACTACGACGGGCCGCCCGACCCGCACCACCCGCGCAGGTATTACACACACACGGACACGCGCGCCGGGCGCCTTCCGCGCTGTCCGCCGACTCCGGACACTACGACGGGCCGCCCGACCCGCACCACCCGCGCAGGTATTACACACACACGGACACGCGCGCCGGGCGCCCTCCGCGCTGTACGCCGACTCCGGACACTACGACGGGCCGCCCGACCCGCACCACCCGCGCAGGTATTACACACACACGGACGCGCGCCGGGCGCCCTTCGCGCTGTCCGCCGACTCCGGACACTACGACGGGCCGCCCGACCCGCACCACCCGCGCAGGTATTACACACACACGGACACGCGCGCCAGGCGCCCTCCGCGCTGTCCGCCGACTCCGGACACTACGACGGGCCGCCCGACCCGCACCACCCGCGCAGGTATTACACACACACGGACACGCGCGCCGGCCGCCCTCCGCGCTGTCCGCCGACTCCGGACACTACGACGGGCCGCCCGACCCGCACCACCCGCGCAGGTATTACACACACACGGACACGACCGCCGGGCGCCCTCCGCGCTGTCCGCCGACTCCGGACACTACGACGGGCCGCCCGACCCGCACCACCCGCGCAGGTATTACACACACACGGACACGCGCGCCGGGCGCCCTCCGCGCTGTCCGCCGACTCCGGACACTACGACGGGTCGACCGACCCGCACCACCCGCGCAGATATTACACACACACGGACACGCGCGCCGGGCGCCCTCCGCGCTGTCCGCCGACTCCGGACACTACGACGGGCCGCCCGACCCGCACCACCCGCGCAGGTATTACACACACACGGACACGCGCGCCGGGCGCCCTCCGCGCTGTCCGCCGACTCCGGACACTACGACGGGCCGCCCGACCCGCACCACCCGCGCAGGTATTACACACACACGGACACGCGCGCCGGGCGCCCTCCGCGCTGTCCGCCGACTCCGGACACTACGACGGGCCGCCCGACCCGCACCACCCGCGCAGGTATTACACACACACGGACACGCGCGCCGGGCGCCCTCCGCGCTGTCCGCCGACTCCGGACACTACGACGGGCCGCCCGACCCGCACCACCGGCGCAGGTATTACACACACACGGACACGCGCGCCGGGCGCCCTCCGCGCTGTCCGCCGACTCCGGACACTACGACGGGCCGCCCGACCCGCACCACCCGCGCAGGTATTACACACACACGGACACGCGCGCCAGGCGCCCTCCGCGCTGTCCGCCGACTCCGGACACTACGACGGGCCGCCCGACCCGCACCACCCGCGCAGGTATTACACACACACGGACACGCGCGCCGGCCGCCCTCCGCGCTGTCCGCCGACTCCGGACACTACGACGGGCCGCCCGACCCGCACCACCCGCGCAGGTATTACACACACACGGACACGACCGCCGGGCGCCCTCCGCGCTGTCCGCCGACTCCGGACACTACGACGGGCCGCCCGACCCGCACCACCCGCGCAGGTATTACACACACACGGACACGCGCGCCGGGCGCCCTCCGCGCTGTCCGCCGACTCCGGACACTACGACGGGCCGACCGACCCGCACCACCCGCGCAGATATTACACACACACGGACACGCGCGCCGGGCGCCCTCCGCGCTGTCCGCCGACTCCGGACACTACGACGGGCCGCCCGACCCGCACCACCCGCGCAGGTATTACACACACACGGACACGCGCGCCGGGCGCCCTCCGCGCTGTCCGCCGACTCCGGACACTACGACGGGCCGCCCGACCCGCACCACCCGCGCAGGTATTACACACACACGGACACGCGCGCCGGGCGCCCTCCGCGCTGTCCGCCGACTCCGGACACTACGACGGGCCGCCCGACCCGCACCACCCGCGCAGGTATTACACACACACGGACACGCGCGCCGGGCGCCCTCCGCGCTGTCCTCCGACTCCGGACACTACGACGGGCCGCCCGACCCGCACCACCCGCACAGGTATTACACACACACGGACACGCGCGCCGGGCGCTCTCCGCGCTGTCCGCCGACTCCGGACACTACGACGGGCCGCCCGACCCGCACCACCCGCGCAGGTATTACACACACACGGACACGCGCGCCGGGCGCCCTCCGCGCTGTCCGCCGACTCCGGACACTACGACGGGCCGCCCGACCCGCACCACCCGCGCAGGTATTACACACACACGGACACGCGCGCCGGGCGCCCTCCGCGCTGTCCGCCGACTCCGGACACTACGACGGGCCGCCCGACCCGCACCACCCGCGCAGGTATTACACACACACGGACACGCGCGCCGGGCGCCCTCCGCGCTGTCCGCCGACTCCGGACACTACGACGGGCCGCCCGACCCGCACCACCCGCGCAAGTATTACACACACACGGACACGCGCGCCGTGCGCCCTCCGCGCTGTCCGCCGACACCGGACACTACGACGGGCCGCCCGACCCGCACCACCCGCGCATTTATTACACACACACGGACACGCGCGCCGGGTGCCCTCCGCGCTGTCCGCCGACTCCGGACACTACGACGGGCCGCCCGACCCGCACCACCCGCGCAGGTATTACACACACACGGACACGCGCGCCGGGCGCCCTCCGCGCTGTCCGCCGACTCCGGACACTACGACGGGCCGCCCGACCCGCACCACCGGCGCAGGTATTACACACACACGGACACGCGCGCCGGGCGCCCTCCGCGCTGTCCGCCGACTCCGGACACTACGACGGGCCGCCCGACCCGCACCACCCGCGCAGGTATTACACACACACGGACACGCGCGCCGGGCGCCCTCCGCGCTGTCCGCCGACTCCGGACACTACGACGGGCCGCCCGACCCGCACCACCGGCGCAGGTATTACACACACACGGACACGCGCGCCGGGCGCCCTCCGCGCTGTCCGCCGACTCCGGACACTACGACGGGCCGCCTGACCCGCACCACCCGTGCAGGTATTACACACACACGGACTTTTACTTCATTTGCATGTTATCATTCAAGAACGAACAAACTTTTAAATCATGGTATGAAGTAAGTTGAAAATTCTAATAATTTTCTTAGATACCCACCTAACCACGCGATCCCACACACTTCCACTCGTTAGGTTATCATGGTTTGACATGTATGACGTCGGCAGGTCGGTGTCGCGCAAGGCGGGCACGGAGCTGACGGACAGCGGCGTGTCGGTGGTGAGCGAGGGCACCAGCGTGCTGGCCTGGATGGGGGAGGACGAGCGCCGCCGCCGCGACCCCGAGCGCGGCGCCTCCGGGGACAGGAAGCCGCGCCAGCGGTCAGTGCCCACCACCACCACACACCCACACCCCCCACACACTCACTGCCGCCGCGACCCCGAGCGCGGCGCCTCCGGGGACAGGAAGCCGCCGATTTCCTTCACGTACATTCGTTATTAATAAAAATTTTACATACAATTTATATTTTTTAAGATTGTTGTTAAAATCACACAATCAGTTATTTCTAGCGGATTGTGAGGGGGGAATAGATAAAATTTAGCTCATTAATTTTGAAGTTCCCACATACACATTTGATAATATTGGTTTTTTTACACAGATGTGCTATATATTTTTTAAATTCTGATTTCATATATTGACGATTTCAAATATGAGATGCGTGTTCTGTTTGATTTCTTACAAAAACAATATAAAATTTTAATTTTTTTGAAACTTAAAAATCCGTGTACTAATTTTTTTCAAGAGCCAACATTAACTTAAACTTTGAAATTCCAGTGGTAGTGGTAGCAAGTCTTCGAGCGCTAGTGGTGGCACGGTGGCGCCGGGCGAGCACACGGTGGTGGTGGTGAACTTCCTGGACGAGACCGTGCCCTACCGGTTCAAGGTGCCCGCCGCGCCGCTCACGCTGCGCCTGCTGAAGGACTACCTGCCGCGCCGCGGGAACTACAGGTGACGCACGCCACACTACACGTACATGTCACGGTTACACCACACTACACGTGACACTTATACCACACTACACTATGAGGATTACACTCATACCACACTACACTGCAAAGGACTACACTTTGACTACACTACACTGTGCGGATTACACTTATACCACGTTACACTTTGAAGGATGACACACCACACTACACTGCGAGAATTACACTTATACCACACTAAACTGTGAAGGATAACACTGACTACTAATTTACTAAGTCCTTTTCAATCTGGTTTTTGTCCTGGGCATAGTATAGTTACACCCTTACAGAGATTACAGATGACATAAGGATAGGCATGGACAATACATTACTTACTATTCTCGCGTTCCTTGATTTTAGCAATGCGTTCAATACAGTTGACACTGATGTTCTACATAGTGTTATGTGTTCTTTTGGCATTGCTGAATCAGCGAGATAATGGTTTCGCAGTTATCTCCAGAGTCGTCAGCAACGAGTCACAGTGAATGAGATTTTTCCTCATGGTGTAATATTAGTTCTGGTGTGCCTCAAGGTGGTGTATTATCTCCTCTGCTCTTTTCAATGTACATGTATTCCATCACTCCCGAAATTTCATCACAACACCATATGTATGCTGACGACTTCCAGATTTACACTCAAGCTTCGCTTGAGGATATGCCGCTGGCTATATCTAGGATAAACGAGGATCTTGAAAGAATAGCTCAATGTTCAAATCGTTTTAGTTTGAGTCTTAACTTCGCAAATCATAATTGTTGGCAGTCCTCGCATGATCTCTCGGATAGACACTATTTTTTTTTATATCATAAGATAGCAAACAAGCAGATGGGTCTCCTGATGGAAAGAGTCAACCATCGCCTATAGACACCAAAGATGTTAATGGTGCGTTGCTATCTTGTAGCGAGGTCTAATGCCACATGCATAAGTTTACCGGCTACCTTACCCTCCAAACCGGAACACGACAGCGACAAGCACTGACGCTATTGCGGCAGGAATAGGTAAGGCGTAGGTACCAGACCCGGGCGCGACAATGCAGAACTCTACCACCTAGTAGCCACGATGGTAGTGACTCGATAGCCAATCGGTCGCCTTTTACGACCTGCCTGGCAGAACGGCAGTTGGCCTATTCTTCAAAAGAGGCCGGGACCAACACGGCGAGCACTATTACTTTACCTAAAATAGAGTTAAATGGAATAGCCATTCCCTTATTGACCCAGGTTAAAAATTTGGGAATCTTTATTGATAACAAATTATCGTGGTCATATCATATCAAGGAGCCAAGTAAAAAAATATTCATTACCTTTAGATCCTTAAATCCACTTCGTAACTTTCTACCTTTCTGTACTAAGATTTCTTTAGTTAAACTACCGATCCTAGATTATGCTGATACAAGCTATATCAATTTGATCGAAGATCAACTTGATAAATTAGAACGCCTTCAAAATTTCGCTATTCGATTTTGTGTTTGAGCCTCGCGAATATGACCGTGTTTCCTTCTTTCGTGCTAAGCTCAATTAGCTACCCATTCGTCTTCGTAGAAGTGCCCATGTACTGAATCTTCTGTATAATATAATTTATGACCTTAAAATCCCTCCTTATCTGAAGGAGAGATTTACATTTTTAAATAATCAACATATTTCTGAACACACATCCAGATGTTTGTTATTAAAATTTCCACGTATAATTCAAAATTTTATAAATGTTCTTTCTCTGTCCAAGCGGTCAAACTGTGGAACTCTTTACCGGTGGATATAAGGCAAGCGAAGAGCAAGACTAGCTGTTAAAAGATGGTCCATGATTTTTATTTTAAACCACGTTAGGAGCTAACAGGTTAAATGTTCACTACACTGTATAAAAATATAGTTTTCGTTGTTATTATTATTATTTTATTTTCTTCATTATTTTAAGTGTTAATTTAGCTTTCGTTTAGCTTTGTGATGTATTTGTCATGTGATGTATATTTAGAAGTTGTACCTTGTCCTAGTCGTCATTTTAATTTATTTTATACTAGCTGTTGCCAGCGACTTCTTCCGCGCGGACTTCGTTTACTCTACACTGCTCCTCCCCCGTAGGTAATAGCGTGATAATATGTAGCCTATATGTTGACCCGACCTGTTAGTAATATTCATGCGAAATTTGAAGTAAATCCATGCAGTACTTTTTGAGTTTACCCCGGACATACATACAGACAAACAAACAGACAAACAGACAAAAATTCTAAAAACTATATTTTTGGCTTCGATATCGATTGTAGATCACGCCCCAAGTATTCTTTAAAAAAATATTTAATGTACAGTTTTGACTTTCCTACGATTTTATTATATGTATGGATAATTTGGTTGTTTGGAAGAAATCGCTTGTTAGCGATAAGACCTCCTTTTGTATTAATTTGTTAACTTTAAATTGTATTACTAATTTATTCTTTCTTTTGTACAGTAAAGAATATTATTATTATTATTACACTGTGAGATTACACTTATACCACGTTACACTATGAAGGATGACACTTGCACCACACTACTGCGAGAATTACACTTATACCACACTGAACTGTAAAGGATTACACTTTGACTACACTACACTGTGTGGATTACACTTATACCACGTTACACTGTGAAGGATGACACTTACACCACACTACACTGCGAGAAATACACTTATACCACACTAAACTGTGAAAGATTACACTTTGACTACACTACACTGTGAGGATTACACTTATACCACGTTACACTGAAGGATGACACTTATACCATACCACACTGCAAGAACTACACTTATACCACAATAAATCCTTCTTGTCCTTCTTATCTACGCGAAAAATTTGAATTTCTTCACCCAATAGACCGTTCTTGTCGTCCTTGTGTAAGAGCTCTCTTGCGACTTCCGGTACATAAGACGACCTGTTTCTCCTCTTCTTTTATTATTCGTGCCATTAGGCTCTGGAATTCTTTGCCTCATTCCATTAGAATAAGTGAATCTCTAGATACCTTTAAGAGTCGCCTGAAACAGCACTACTTATCCATTTCATAGTTTGTTTTGTTTGTAGACTTAGTAAGTAGTCATAAAATGTTGTATTAATTTAGTAGTTAAGTTTCTTTTGTACTTTGTTTTCTTTGTTCTGTTGTTTTGCACACGTGTTTTTCTACCTTATTTTTTTTCTCTTATTTTGGGCTTGCTGGAAGAAATTTCTGTAGAAATAAGCTTGCCTTTTGTACTATTTTTTTCTTTAGTTTTACTTTTGTTATTTGTGTACTATGAATGGTTAGATAAAATAAAAAAAAACTGGAGGATTACACTTATACTACACTACACTTAAAAGCCACATTTGCGCCACACTATGTGGTACCGTGACATACTACACTACACTGTGTCACGTACACTACACTGTGAAGGAATACCTGTTCAGGCGCGAGACTTACAGGTGACTCACACACCATACAGTACTGTAAGTGTAGTGTCACGAACACTACACCTTAAAGATTACCGGTGGCGTTGCGAGACTTACCGATCACACTACGTTGCTGTGACATACTACACTGTCACGTACACTACACTTAAAAGACTGCCGGTGGCGTTGCGAAATTTACCGATCACACTACGTTGATGTGACATACTACACTGTCACGTACACTACACTTAAAAGACTGCCGGTGGAGTTGTGAGACTTACCGATCACACTACGTTGCTGTGACACACTAAACTACACTGTGAAGGATTACATGTTGGGGCGCAAGACTGACAGGCGGCTCACGCACCATACGGTCCTGTGATACACTACACTGTCACATACTTATTACACTGTGAAAGACTCCGACTATACCATCTAAATCATCAGTTGATGCACATACGGCAATACTACACTATGGTACACTACACTGGCGTCATATACACCATTTGACACTATTCGGTGACACTCCATACCGTACGATATCATGTGTACTACATTACACTTAAAGGAATTCTAACCATGTAATAGGAAAAACTGATGTCGGACAATCTGCCGCTCATAAATCTTTATTTCGACTTCTTTCGGTTATAGACTTTGAAGCCATCCGACCGGTGTCCTCTAAACCAATTTTAATTGAAAGGCGATAACGCGTAAATGGTTTTAGGCTAGATTTTTATCCGAAGAAGTTAAAGAAGTTATAAGAATGCAGATCGCTAATTTTCGACAACGTTGACTTTTCAAAAAACAATATTACAGAAGAGTCATTACTGTCGCAAGTTACCAAAACAAAAACCACATTACTTAATGACATAAATATAAAATTATTTTCTCTCTCACTTACTATAGAACCTAAAGATATTACGTTTTTATAGTAAACGGAGCACTGTTTTTTCTACACGAATGTATCATTAACTCAAAAATCATTAATTTTGAGATATTTCGACCATTTAGCAAATGAGCGTGATAATTTTGGCATAAATGTATGAAGAATTTATTTTATTGATTCAGGCATTACTTTGCGGAAATGAATAATTTTAAAAAGTTGAAATTAATTAAATTTGCTATTCTCCGCGAACTATTCTATGTGATCTCCGCACTGCCACCAAAAAGAAAGACGTTGGTTTAATAAATGGATAAAACTCACCGATGACCCGGACATAAAAGAAGACCCCGCGGCACAACTATCCGCCCACGTCCACCACACACGTCGGTAGCAAGCATAATAAATATAAGCAATAAATAAATATCACTGGATAAATTACACAAATTGTTCTAACTCCAAAGTAAGCAATTTATTTGATTGTAGTATGGTTGTCAGTTATTACGTTGATTAAAGTCAGTCACACATCAGTTAATAAATGTGTTTATTAAACTGTAACTTACTGGGATTTTCCTTAACCTTATATACTAATCATTCATGCGCACGGCCTCGTGATAGAATGTGGTGCGATAACATATCTGAGCACGAACGTGTTCTATCGTGCCCGCTACATCAGTCAACTAGAGAGAAGACACTAATACATAGAGATACATATATAAATACTCAAATAGATTTAATAAACACCCAAACTCAGAAATACAAACATCTATGCTTGTCACATAAATGTTTGCCCCTGTCGGGAATCGAACCCGAACCCCATAGATGCGTAGTCAGGTTCGCTAACCACTCGACCAACGGGGCGGCCAAAAGAACACAATTTACGCACTCAACGCACGTTTCACTTCGAAACCGAATCATCGGTCAACACGATTGTAAGTAATGAGTACCACTTGCGTAGAGAAGTAGTGTTTGAAAGAATTTATTTGACATTTGCAGGTATTTCTTTAAAACCGAGTGCGCGGACTTGGACAACACGGTGATCCAGGAGGAGGTCAGCAACGACAACGACCCGCTGCCCATGTTCGAGGGTAAGGTAATGGCGCGAGTCAAGAGCATCGAGTGAACGCACCGCCGTACGGACTTGTGTCGGAGGATACTTGCAAGCGATAGCCTGACTTCTGTACTAGCTAACGTGGTTTTAACTCGTTCATATTGAATAGAATCGGCGACAAACCTTGTGAAATTATAGAAATTATTTAAAGTAAGTCTAAATATTGATCAGAAAGTATGTATATTACAAATTAGCAGTTGTAAAATGAAATTTTGTAGATATCTACTGTTTGGTCCAATTAAAAGAGGCTACATTTTATGGGGACATAGTACCCCCCCTCCTCAAGTACCCCACCAAAATATTCAATATAAGTAATTTGTATGGCATTAATACAAATTACTTATATTACAACTACATAAAATACAAAGTTTGCCGGGTCAGTGAGTTTTGGTATAAATATCAATAGATGTGTCCGATGTGTAAGCTTTGTTCTATATAAAATGTTATTTAAAATATGGACTATTGTCAATTATACAAATAAACTTTAAAGATACCGACAGGAAAAAACGTATAGTACACATTAAATATTTGGAGTAATGTAATGTGGAGTTTCTCTATTGCTAACCAATAATTAGATATGTCTGCTTTAACTAGGCCATACATGCTAAGGTGTACCTGGCCCCAAATTCACGTAATTGTGTCAAAACGCTTAGGGATTCCACACACATAAACACGATAGAACGTCGATACGTGGTCTAGTGGTCCAGCGTTGGCGTTGGCCACATGAGGTCCCGAGTTCGATTCCCGGGTCGGGCACATAAGAATAGTGTTTTTTCAGTTTTCTGAGAAACACAAAGTTGCCCGAGATTGGAAAGTGCCCGGTTGGTGATAGGCTTGCCACCTATCACATTTGTGGGACCAAGTATCTTCGGCTAATTGTGGGTGCACTTGTTGTACCTCTGCCTACCCCGTCGGGGATATGGGCGTGAAGAAGATGCGGCATAATATGTAAGAAAATGTGTATGTGTCTTAAATGCTTCGACTCGCTTGCCGCTTGATTACGTGAATTAGGCCCCTGACCGGTTCACCTGTACAGTTCAACTGCACAAGTAAACCGGGGTGTGTATGTCACACAATTAGTTGTGTGACATACACACTCCTGTTTTGTTCGCTGCTCAGGTGAAGTTTACGGGCAAACCTGTCCGGTACCCCCTAGCATGTATGGCCTGCATAAGGATGATTTTTATTGTTATAGGATAGGATAAAATCTTGCTTGTGCTATTTGTTTTCTTGCCGTGGAGATATATGTCAGACGGTTACAATATAGATTTCAACCGTATTTGCCGATTTTTATATCTATTTCTTATTGAAATGGCATACCACATAGTTGCAATGTTTTCCGTTCTTCTTCCAATGGAGGTGTCAGTTAGGGTTTCATTTGTAGCACATCGTAACTTTTTGATCAGTATTTTGCCTTAATTATTTGACGTGAAAATTATTTTTTGGTACCTTTTTTTATATTTTTATCTTCAAAACTAAAAATTCCCATAAATGTGCTAGTTTTTAATACTGGTTTTTAAACTTTTTGTTTATTGACGTCATAAAATAGACTGAATAGTGTCAATCTCTTTACCAGGTACAGAAAAACTAAGTATAAGGTAGAGGATTAACATGATGTTGCTTTCTATTTCTATTTTATACTATTTGTCGTCGGCAATTGGTGCACATCTATTTGTAATTATGTTAAAATTCACGAGTACTATTTCACAAAACATTTTTTACACGGCATGTTCAGAGGAATAAGAGTATCGTAACCCTGAAGATGTAAAGAGCGAAACCGTTTCGCGATTTTAACTAAATGCATATGGATGTATACACGGTACACATACCAAAATAACAATTTTTTTACGATTTTTGTCTGTCTGTCTGTTTGTTCCGGATAATCTCTGGAACGGCTGGACCGATTTTGACGGGACTTTCACTGGTAGATAGCTGATGTATACGCGATATTTCGCGATATAAACTAAATAAAATGTGTTTTGATTTATGAATTTTAACATAACTACTTATTCAACCTACTTTAATACGTCATTAGTAAATTGAAAAACATTTTAAAAAAGTGCTGAATATTTTACAAAAATATTTAAACTTACGTTTTCAGATAAAAATATAAAAAGTGCCAAAATAAATACATGGTGATAGTTTTTAAATTCGCAAGGTTAAGTCGTCAAATTGTACATAGATTTTACTTAAAATTATTGTTTGACTAGTTTCACCATCTTCGAAGGCTTGCAATCATCCTCCGACATAAAGTGTCGATGTTTAAGTGTGATGTATAAAATCAACGCGGTATGCTTTGATTCGTCCACATTAAGGCTACTGTATTTTTTAATTAACCGACTCAAGCGTTCTATTTCAAGTGTTGAAAATTAAATTTATCTACCTCATAGACTAATTTCGTGATCCATCATCTTAAATTCGGTATGTTTAGTATGCTTCATCATTATTTTTTATATTTTCGTCTCAATATAAAGATATTTTAAATCTGTTCCTATAAATTTGCTTAATATTTAGTTTTTTTTAATTGATTGAAAAGTTTTGTAATGATGTCACGATGTAATAATAATATCGGTGGACAAATCACACGAATTGATCTAACCCGAAAGTAAATAAATTATTTGCTTGTGTTATGGGTGTTAGCCAACGATATAAATACATATATAAATACTGTTACATACATAACAACCAAACCCAATATTTAATATCATAAAATTCGTGTTTTAATTGGTGACAGAGTTCTGCAACGTCTCGAACTGATCCAGATCCACTGCCACAGAATTCCTAATAGAACTGCCATACAGAAGGTTCACTTTCTTAAAAAAGTCAGGTTTAGGCGTAAAAATATGCTCGCCAGAGCTACCCTCCTGCAAGTAAAATTGAAACTTATAACCACGAGCGAACTGTAAATTTTCTTTGTTTAATGACCGAGCTGCGAACGTCGGCACGGGGTTGTCACTTGAGAAGTTTTTATACCTAGTTAATGTATGCGCGAGCGTGACGTGACTGCGAGTGTCGTGCGAGCCGAGCGACAGCCGGCGCGCGAGGCCGAATATACCTAAATTGCGGAGTGACATCCCCTGGCAGGGCCTTACATATTCCACAGCCTTATACATGCCACAATAGCGTCAGTGCTTTTAACTGCCATGGTCCGGTTTGGAGAGTAAGGTAGCCCGTAAAGCATGTGACACTCCCAACCCGCCACGCATCATTAACATCTTTTGCGTCTGTAGGCGATGGTTATCTCCTTTCACCAGGAGAACCACATTTTTCTATCCTATGAAATAAAATATTTCTTTTTCGTGTATTTAATATATGCTAATTACTATACAGCATAATTTATGACGTCATCACTTAAAAAAATTAAAAAAACGTAAATAAAAATAAGAACAGTAAGCAAATTCGTTCAAAAAAAATTGTTTAAAATAGCACTATAAAGAGATTAAAAAATAGCTTGCTTGTCGAATTTTTGACAAACTGAAATCTCTTTAATCTATCAAAATATTTTTCAGATAAGCTGTCTATCTTATTGAATTTTAATTCTAACACTGTCTTCAATTTAATGTCTTCCTTCTATGTGAAAACTTTCAATCGCAAACGAAAATTATACATCAAAGCAGCTAGTGCCAACCGTTCGTGCCATGTAATTGGACTTGCCTAGTCCTGACTCCAAAATTATTGTGCCAACATTTAAGTCGAAAATGTTTTCTTAAACTTGATGGCTTATTACTATTTACATGTTTTAACATTTTTAACTTAGACATGTTAAGAATATAGTATGTTCAGTTGCACTTACCTTTTTCTAAACCCTATAGATCTAAGAGGGATTTTAAAAACTAGCCGATTTGGGTAATAGAAGAATTAGGTTATTACATAGAGTTCTGTAAATATTAAATCCAGGTATGGTACACCACTTTACTTATTCGTGTCACAATAGCGTGAGTGGTTGTCACTGTGTGTTTCGATTTAAAGAGCAAGGTAGGCCAATAAACTCATGCATTGTGTCTGACAAAAATATTGGATCAATAGTGGTAGACCCACTGTAAAAATGTACCATTTAAGCATTTGTGCTTAATACAGCAATTAATCTATACATAGTTCATTCATTTCAATAATAATTATTAATAATGTTATCCAGTATTTATAGTGTCCGACAAATTTCTTGTTATTTCAGACCAATAAGTTATTTATGACTTTATTATGGGATTTTCGTTTTGTAGCACTTCTGAAAAAAGTCAATGTTAGACAGTTTGTTACACTCGTAAAAAAGAAGCATGTCAGGCAGTTTTAATATAATAAATAATAATAAATAGCACTAGACAAATTACAAAATAATCTAACCCCAAAGTAAAAACACTCAATCTCAGAAATACAAACATCTATGCTCATCACACAAATGTTTGTCCCCATCGGGAATCAACGGGGCGACCAATGTGTATTCATCTATTAAAAATTAATGTTATGTCTCGCGGACTAAGAAGGTGGTGAAAGAGTTAACACAGTAGAGCTATATGCTTGTTTGCATACAAGTGATAAAAATACTTAAACTATTTTTTTAAGAACCATCAAGCAATACCATTGAGCTTCGCATTGATGCTCTACTATCGATATTGAGCATCGATGATGGTATATTATCATCACCAACCACACTGCCCATAGACACCTAATAATAGGCGAATGACTTGTGTCAACACATCTGACTTATAGTTCCGATATAAATGTCCACGCGCCAATGAGTAGTGATTGGGTAATCAGTGTCGACCAATCAGATGCTCTGTACATTACTATCTTTCACTGTGGCCTTGAGTTAGCCAATTACGGCGTTGCAACCCCACTTCGTCTTACCTCAGCTAGTTGCCAGAATGCATTCAATACGGAAAATCAAACATTAGCCGTCTATAGGCTGTGTGGTCGGTGATTATCATATACCATCGATGATTTCAGCTTACGTCTTGTAGAAAACGTTACTATTCGTGACTAAAAGTCGTTTTACAGATATAGGATTCGGGTATAAACGCACCAATATCTAATACCAACACTTTGAACACAAACTAACAAAAATATAATGTATCCTATAGAATTGTTCGCCTATTTTCATACATTTTTACTTTGTGAATACAACTGAGCCTTAATGTGGACGGACCATTTGGAAAATCGGGACAAGTGTCAATCGTTGTGACTCCAGGTTTAATCACTCGCAATACGTTTTAATGCAACCAGCTGACAGTATTTATAATATTCCTGCTTTTGGGGGTTGCGTTGCTGCTTTAGTCATCTCGTCGCCCTGGTAAGTCCAGTCACTTTAAAGTTTAAAATGTTACATATTTTTATTTAGACTATACCAGTGCGTTAAAGCCAGTAATTGTTGCTAAAGTTTAATTTCTTGAAATTGAAGTTACTATTTAATATTAATTAAAATATTTATTACTTCTACCTCCAACAATTGCCAAGGTTTTCAAAGTTGAATTCAAAATTTGATGAATTCTTTTTAGCCATCAGCATTTGTCTTGCCAGCATGTTTCGACAAAATTAAACAATTAGGGCGTTGTAATTTTATTTGTAACAGCAGTTACTTTTACAATATTTAATTTATCTATGGTATCCGGCAAACTTTTTGAATAATCAATATATCGTACCAAATATTATAATCTGTGTATATTATCTAAGTCTAACTTCTCCATAGAAGTTTTTTGTATTCCCACCAGTGAAATCCAGGGCGGCTCTAATTACTAAGTTTACAAAGTGACAGTAGAATAACGAATGTAATATATAAATTCTGTTCCTCGTCAATTTAGCTTTTATATTTTGGTATTTCATTTAATTCGAGCTATTTGAGTACGCTTAATACTGTACAATATATTTTAATGTTAAACTCGATTGCGGTGAGAGGTTTTATGTCTTACACAAACGACTGCTTAGTTAATATTTATGGTTTAGGTAATTAGACTTTGTTCCGCAATGTTTTTTAAGACAATATTGATCGAAGTTCAACATAGAAGATATATTGTTTGTTTTTGACTGTTCACTAAAATAATTGTTTATTGGTTCAATTATTGACATTTTGAGTTAACTAATTTAGGTACGTAGTTTTTTTTTTCAGTTGTCTTTCATATTTAAGTTATTAAACAACTTGTTTCACTCGTTTCGTGTTTGATAACATGATGTATTAGAATCATTATTAGACTGATTCTATTTGTCAGGTACAGAATTAAGAACTTCGTTAATATTATAATACACATTAAAGCCATTATTTTTTTTCAATACCTGGCAAAGATTCAGCTTAATTCGTAACTACATCACATTAAAGTTTAATTTCATATAAAATAATCTGCTGCATGTTTCGAACAAATTATACCAACAA
This sequence comes from Apodemia mormo, assembly GCA_036924255.1. Classification (NCBI taxonomy): domain Eukaryota; kingdom Metazoa; phylum Arthropoda; class Insecta; order Lepidoptera; family Riodinidae; genus Apodemia; species Apodemia mormo. The sequence continues at coordinate 7,340,093 of JAUPFN010000010.1, read as the reverse complement.
GATTTATCTTTACGGTAAATATATAAGAATGAATACTACAAAAATATTTTACGTACCAAATTCTGTAGCATATTTGTTGTTGATGGTGAACTTATCTATAGATAAATAGGTTATAGGACTGTTATTATGTTATATTAATTGGTGTATTAAATGTTATTATTGTCGGATATATTATTTTGTGCAATAGATTTCAGTTTGTGACAGTATTGCAACGGGTATTGTGATTAAATACCTGTTAGAATACTCCGTAGACTTTATTACAATGTACTCAATCTTCTATGTTGAATAACTTAAAACTGTACAGATATTCTTTAACGCATGCCAGGATCTCAAGCAACTATTAATTACGTTGTATGAATTATAATATATTGTATAGATAAGTGGACGGTGAATGCAGCTGTGAATAGGTCTACTAGCGGAATAAGTTAGTTTGTAATAATTTTATATCAGTCATTTTTTGTAAACACAATACATTTGCAATGCCATCATTTTTTGTATGATTTGAATTTATAGAATAAATTTATTTTTTATCTTTTGATCGAATGTGACAAGCCGTAGTCAAATTAAGTTTTTTACATGTATATAAAATCTTTACAAATCAATTTTATCGTATCAAATCGAAATCATTTTGATTAACGTTTCAAATAACGCTAATGTTCAGCGTTCGAGATAAATAAATTATCTGTATAATTTTATTTTCGATTTTGATTTGTTTCTGATTGTCGTATTTCAAATAATTGTCATTGAATAAAGTTATTTTCTGTATTAACTTATGACGAGATCATTCTGAATTCTGGATTCGTTGCCTAGACTTATGCATGTTTATGTTCAGTCTATTTAGGCTGAGCTCAAAGGTTGAGCATTATCTGCAGAACTTCTAGTAGGTACCTAATAGTCTGCAAACAGAATGCTTGACATTTTTATAAAACATCAAAATTAGTAGTTTATTATATTAGTTAAAATTCGAACTTGAATAATATTCTTAATTGGAAGTTAATATTTTCAATTACGAATATTAATCAAATTGGGGTGGTTAAGTCACCGAATTAAAATCGATAAATTCTTTTGACATTAATTAGCTATCACTACCAACATAGTTTTATTGCAACATTAAAATGACATATTGCAACATTAAAATGACAATGGCATAGCAAATAGTGTTGTCACAATTTTGCCAGATTTATTTTAATGAAATGACTAGTCCACACGTGTCCTTGTGGTTACATTGGACCACGGTAGTACTTGTGTATCGGTGTTCCTATATGTTCGGTGAGCCAGTGACATCCTCAGTGTGTAATGGTTGAATGTAATCGCTCGTTCACTTGTTATGTAAGTACTTACGTCGCGTGCGGCCCGCGCCGCCATGACAGTGCACCTTATACTGCACTATGTTAAGAATAAGGTGCGTAATCAGTGCCTTCAATGTTGATAAATATTTCATAGTTGATGCTTCTAATTAGTTTTAAGTGAATTGTAAATATAGATATAAACGCTAATTCGTTTCGAACTCTTTATTTTTTAATTATTTAATTTATTGCCTAAGATTGCGATGTAAGTTTGTATCTGTGGCTGAACATATTTGACGGTGTTTTATTTCAATGAATCCATTTTGTATGGTGTTAGTTTTTATTTGAACGCCGTTGGATACGTTCAGTCGGTACAGATGTGTGGGTGGTCTCAGATGCGTAACGCGCGAGTATTGGATGCTCCCCGTCTTCCTCGTTCGAGCTGAACGTTTCGTTTATGAACGATATATCTGTTAAATTAAATCTATTGTTTTTTTTTGTAACTTTATTTATATCCACATCCAAGTGATGCGTTACGAAGCGACTGAGACATTACGATATTACGTCCAGTTAAATATAATATAATCAGTGCGTCGTGTCGACAGCGCCAGTGTGTACAGTAACTTTATTAATAAAAGATGAACTATAACTTTTTTTTATAAATTAAGGCACTTTCAGCGCACGAGGTCTAAAAGTACCTTAATAAATACCAAATGGTCCTTTAGGAAGAATATGTCGAAGTTAAAATTGCTTGTTAAATTGTAAAAAAAAATATAATGTTTTCCAATTTTTAGAGTGTATGTATACGAATGTGAAATAATCGATTTGTAATAAATATTAGTATTATCTACAGCAATGAATAAACCAGGCCAGGCCGGCCGCTCTAATAGTAAAAGAGTTTCACTAATTGGACTGTATTATTTTTTTATCTAGCACATGTAACATTTAAAAAATAAACTGGAACTGTGCCATATCGTTGTGTTGTTAATTCACACCTTTACATCGAACAAGCGCCAAAATCTAAATACCCAGGCGGCAATTGTCAGTTGTCATCATTGAATATTTATTTATATCTTTAAGACTGATATAAAAACCCAAGACACACAATAAGTGTCTCGAAAACGTACTCTAAAAATGAGCGCACAAATTTAATTTGTGCGCTCATTTCAAATAGAATTGCGTAAATCCATTTCTGTCAATTTTATTACTTTTTGTACATTGCTTTGTAAACACAACTATAAATCTTGCACTTAAGGCTAGATATGCAAAAACATGTTTTTGCCATATCTTTAACTAGTTAACCTAGTAGTTAAACTAGTTAGTTCCTAGGAAGTCATGTGAAATCAACGACAGTTTTAAGTGTCAGTTTTGTTCGTGACTGAGCATCTTGAGGTTTTTCATATAAATGCTTTAAACGCTGTTGAAGCGGTGATCATCTGCTATTCTGCCAGTCAGTCCGTACAAAGCGAACGATTGGCTAAACATGTCATTGTCCCCCTAACTACTAGATGATACATTGCTGAAATGTTCTTCCTGGCCGCTGCCGCCTGAATTTTTTTATCCGAAAAAATGTCAGAACTGTCTCCTCCGTTTTCTGGTTCATGGTCTATACAGACGAGGGATTGTTCGCAGAGGACAAAAATCCCTGAACCGTGAATAAAGGTCCGCCGGGAACTTGCCACGGTAGGAACGGGAGCCCACGACACAAAACCTAGTCCCATAAGACTACCGGATGGTATCCAATAAGACTACCGGATGGTATCCCATAAGACTACCGGATGGTATCCCATAAGACTACCGGATGGTATACATAATTAGATACGTCATTAATGGGGGAATATGAAATGGCTATGCTGCAATGCGAAAAATCTGGTGCCGCTATTAAAAAAAGAAAAATGTCCGATTTCCAGTACGAAAAGCCTAACAAATTTCGTTTATTCCTCGATACAGGGAGCGGGGTAAAACTATCCGAAAATGAAGTGCTGCATGTCCTCATAGTCCAGTAAAAAGTTTAATGAAACCATGATCTGATCAGTTTTGGCGCAATGAGTAAAAATGTGTTCATTAATACTTAAATAATGATGTTATGAAAGAAATTTTGATTTAAATTTAGGGGAAAGGGATGAAAAAAATTAAACAGGGTTGAAAAATGCCTTTTTTTAAATAACTTAATAACGGTAAGAAATAGAAAAAAAAAGTGTCAAGTAAAAGTTGTAGAGAAAAAAATTTTACACAAAAAAGTTCCTCTTCATTTTTTTGTTATCTGCTTTAGTTTAGCTACAAAAAATAAAAATTAAATTTGCTTTGTAATTAAATATAAAAACTTACCAGAATTATTACGGCCCTGTACCATACAGCGCGCGCATCACATAAATATGTACTAACACTACTACATATGTTTTCCCATATTTATATATTTTTACATATTTTACTACTAATTTAATTTTTATTTTTTGTAGCTAAACTGTAGTTATTTAAAAAAAAGGCATTTTTCAACCCTGTTTTTATTTTTTTCATCCCTTTCCCCTAAATTTAAATCAAAATTTCTTTCATAACATCATTATTTAAGTATTAATGAACACATTTTTACTCATTGGGCCAAAACTGATCAGATCACGAAATAAAGAAAACAAGGGGAAGTGAAGAGTGGGCGTGCCGCGTGTGTCACTATTATGCGCTTTTACTCTAAATTGCCTTAGTGATACTTACCATATCATTAGGAGATAGTCGTCGTGCGAAAATCTATTATACACTGAATTATGCCGTATTGTGCCATCCTTGAATGCAGAAATGATAGTAGAATACAGATGATTAAAAATGGAGATATTTCATATCATTCGAAAGTACAATTTTCATTTTATTTTAATTAAATTCCTGATTTAATATAATCTCTAATGATATAATAGAAAGTCAAGCTAAAATCAGACGTACACCTTACATATAAAGTTCATTTTAGGTTGACCTAATTTTTCTAGAAAGATATACGTAATGACAGTCATTACGTATATCGTTCTAGAAAGTTCTCTACTCAAATATGATCAACTGAAAACTACGGAAAAATCAATGCTGCCATCTATTGTAGAATAGCGAAACTATTACGATCTTAAGTTTCACTATTGTACAAATAGATGAGTCTATTTTGAATAGACTACAAAAGGACGTAAATACTCTTTTTTTTTGTAGCAAAATAAAATTTATTGTAACGCAGTTTGGTATATTTTTAAATGTTCTGTTTGTGTGTTTCGGATTATTGTTGCTTAAAATGAAAACGACCAATGAAACAATGTTTGCATTAGTAGTTTATATGCAATAATGCTTATTTTATGTGTGAGTGTGGCGATCGGGGTCCTGATACAAATGTTTGTACTTGCCAATTCCGTTGTTTTCTTTATTTCGTGATATCATTATTTAAGTATTAATGAACACATTTTTACTCATTGCGCCAAAACTGGTCAGATCATGGTTTCATTAAACTTTTTACTGGACTATCACTGGCCTTATCAGTGGCAGCAGCATAAGTGACTCCTTCTACCGCTCCGTTGGTCCCGATTAGTGGTTAGTATCCCTGACTACGCGATCGACAGAGCTCGGGTTCGATCCCCGACGGGGACAAGCATTTGTGTGATGAGCATGTTTGTATTTCCGGGTTTGGGTGTTTGTTATATATATTCTAGTATTTATATATGTATTTCTATGTATCAGTATCGTTGACTAACACCCATAACACAAGCGAATAATTTGCTTACTTTGGGGTTAGATCAGTAAGTGTAATTTGTCCCGTGAATATTTATTTATTATCTTAGTAACTACGATCGATTTACTGTAAAAAAAAACTATCTCCCCGTGTTGGTTCCGAGTTCCTTTACACAATAGACCACCTGCCGTTCTGCCAGGCAGGTCGGTAAAGGCGACCAATTAGCTATGCGATTTACTACCATCGTGACTACTAGATGATAGTTCTGCATTGTCTCACCCGGGTCTGGTACCACCGCCTTACCTATTCCTGTCGCAATAGCGCCAGTGCTTGTAACTGTCGTGTTCCGTTTTAGAGGGTAAGTTAGCCGGTAAACTCATGCATGTGGCAATAGACCTCGCCACAAGTTAGCTACGCACCATTAACATCTTTGTGTCTATAGGCGATGGTTGACTCTTTCCATCAGGAGAGCCATCTGCTTGTTTGCTATCTTATGATATAATAAAAAAAGCTCATCTGAAAGATCATAATATTCTGTGACTACTGCATCTTCGTAATAGTGGATGAGGTGGCTGCTGCAGCGATTGAGGGTCGCCCACTGCACACCTAAAATCGGTGTTTCTACTCGGTTTGTCAGAAATCACCCGATGTCTTTCGATTGGTACAATTGAATACCCGTACCACGGTCAGGTACGAATAATTTTACTGGTAGTTGTTGTTTAAACCAGTGTTTCCCAACCTTTTTTGTGTCATGCACCCCTGGAACATTTGTAAAAAAAAAGAAGTCCTCTGTGTGCGTTATTCGATATAGCTTACTAGGGATCTATATTGGCGGACAAAAAAGCAGCCCGTGGATAGTCCGTCGTCTGCACAGGCCTTGTAGAGTTTAAGGTAGTCGGTAAAGTGATGCATGAGATGCTAGGGTCCGTAATTTAATTTCGAGTCAAGTGTTCGATTAATGGAAAGTCGACTGAACAATTGTTCGAATGGAATTTATTTCGAAAAACCTTTTATCGCCAAACGCTACTTCGATTGAACGTATCGCCAAACGCTACTTCGATTGAACGTTTCATCGAATATGTATTAATCGAAAAAGAACGGTCTTTTTTTTAAATATAGTTTCAGAATTGAAATAGAATTATAAAAAAAGATTTTTCGTCACGTTATTTATTCCACTAGCAAAAAGCAGAGCTTTGTAGGGGCTCGCAATTATACTATCTAGTAATATTGTTAGAAAATTATTTTTATGAGAATTACATCTTTTAATTATATAATAATAAATATATTATAATAATAAAGTCTATAATCTTTTAATGTATAGAAAAATAAGTAATAAAGTATTTCATCTCTCGCATTGTATATCTGTTTCGTTAATCTTTCACCTACCATTCTTTCTACATGTCCGAACCAACGGAGCACTTTCATACAATATCGTTGTAGGCATAGGCAGGCATAGGAATGATTATGCAGGGCAAGAAGAAGCACCCTGACTTAAAACTAACGCTATTCTCCCCCCCCCCCTCTCTCTCTCTCCCCCTCCCCCTCTTCTTCCTCCTCCCTCCCTATTTTTATGGTAGATAACATATCTAGACATGAATTTAAACTACTACGTCGAAGCACAAACCTTAAGGTCGAATAATTTTTGAGTAAAATGTACCACAAAAGTGCATAGACAGTGGCCTAGTGTAGGGCTCGCTTCGCTCGCCCTAATAATCAAGAAAATAAAACACGTTTAGATATCGTACTTTCTTCCTGTAGATTCAGATTTTTCACTTATAGCTATATATGCATACCTCTTTGCAAATCCGCTTTGCTGGATATATTTCCAAATCAATCAAAAGGAACAAATGGTCACGCTTGACTTTATGAGCTCGATGGCTTACATTTACCATTTTAAAAAGAAAACAACGTTTATATTATTGTTTATTATTTTATGTTTGGATTATTAGTGGAATTACAGTAGTAACGGTGTAACCCTAAACTGCAGAAAACATTTCTGGTTACCTTAATTTTGTGCGAAAATCGTAAAGTAAATGTGTTTTTTTATAATTAACATTTTCTCTTCATTTGTGCTTTACTATATTCGTTTTTACCAAATTTCATGTTTCTGAATCTATAGGAAGAACGTACTGTTACAACCCTTATTACAAGGTAGTTAGGTCTTAATCAGCAATCCCTCTATGTAGACTGTATTTTTCCATGCATTCAGCATTTTTCCTACATTGATAATTTTAATTAATTATTTTATACCATCAGTAAGTCAGTTAGATTCTGGAAGCCGCCGCGATCAGTACTTTACGCGATTAATATTTGGGAAGTCCAATTAAAGCCGTGTAATTGTACAATAAAGGTACTCAGTGTAGCCGGTTGTTTTTTTTTAAAAAGACAGACAGGGTCGGCCGCGTAACAAATTGGTGTCAGAAGTGGGATACCAGAGAAGTCTGACGACGTGGAGTCATAGAGCAGACGCTGGTATCCTGAACCTAAGCCACCTGCTGTCTTCTGATCGACAGTAAGACTTGACCCAAGGTTAAGCCTGCATCAGACACTTGGACGACGGTAAGCCTCCTCTCCGCAGCGTGAGCCCGCTCCAGCTACTACATACCAGGACGACGGTCAGTCTCAGTATACTATCTGAGCCCGCTCCAGCTACTTCATACCAGGACGACGGTCAGTCTCAGGACATCATCTGAGCCCGCTCCAGACGGTCGGATCACCAGGTCTAACTCACCAAACCAAATCAAACGGAAAATACCATCCGCTCTAGTTACAAGAAATATCGCCGCAACACGACACCGGTTCCCACATCTCGACATGCAAGTGTGTATTGGCGTTCTATTGTAAGTGTTTTGTGCTATTTATAAAATATCAAAACGTAAAGTTTTACTTCTAAAAAGTGATCAAAAAGTGCAATTTTCTAAATCATACTAACTTTGAATCTTACAAACTCTAAATCTAAGTTAATTCTATATTTACCCTATTTTTATTTTAATATTGCCGCTGTTTACTATAACACATTTTACTTGTTTTTGATATATATTTTTGTCGTGTATTAAGTTCAGCATATCATAATAATGTCTTTAAAGGCGGAATCATCTAAGAAAAACGAAATGGCTGAAAAAATAACACTATCATTCTTAACCAAATTTATCAAAACCTATAGTGGGGACAGGGAATCACTTCCTGCATTTCTCACAAATTGCGAGAATGCAATGTCCTTAGCTAGTTCAGGGGGCCTATTGCCTATCTTGAACTGACAATCAAAGTGATAATCACTGTGCAAAGTTGACATCAATTAGCTGTCAGTTCCCTTATTTCGTATTGACTAACATGGGTGATCAACGAAAATGACGTCACAAGTACTTGGTGTCGTCGAAAGTCACTATCGTGCACTGGAACGACACTTTTAGTATGGGTAGTTTGACAATTGGTATTGCGTATGCTTAGTGACCAACGAATGACGTCAAATCGTTGATCACTTTTATGTTTTGAAAGCAACTAGTCTAGAGTAGTTTTTAATGATCAAAATAGTGATTAACACTATTAACCGGCGACGTTTGAAAGGTACAGAAAATGTACTATTGACAATATATAGTTTGTTAATACCATTTTTAGAAGGTTATTATTGTTAAATAATAAATAATGTAGGATACATAAGTCATAACACAATACTGCAATAAAATTAGAATTAAGTACATATCTAAGACTAATACATAAAATTTCACATGGTAACAATAATGGTTTATGCAGTATGCTGTTTGTGCCGAAGAAAAAATCGACTTGTAAGAGAGTGGTAGAGGCTTTAGCATCTTTAAGCTTGCAAAGTGATTTTATTAGTGAAAGAAATGAGCTTCTATTATGGACCTAATAAATGATAACCGATACTATTTGGTAGATGCCAAATTGAGGTAATTATCACCTGGCAAACCCTTCTAGAATAGTTATAAGTTGGAACTTTAATTTCAAAAAGGGATTGTACAAGAGTTTTTGATAATTATGGAAATAAATGGTTTGTTATATCACATTTTTAAGATCTTTAACCATAGATGAAGAAGATATGACTTTCTTTTCTATGTGATCACAACCAATACTGAATTTGTAAATGCTAAATTTGCCAACTAATTTTATTAGTGATTTTATAAGTGAAAGAAATGAGCTTATTTTATGGAGGATTCTGCTAATTATCCCTTCCCTTGATTTAAAAAGTAATTGTGCTAGAGTAAGTGTAATTATCAAAATAATATGTATACTTACATATTACTTACAAGAGTAATCAAATCAAAAAGCAATTTATCTGTATAAATTTAATTATTAATTTTGTCGCCTTTATGAACTTATGACTCTATCAATAAATTAGAACTTAGTGTTCTTTTATGTAGGTACTATTGAACTCCTATATCTAGCTATTATTAATTCTGAACATGAAGAGAGCTTCTCTTAGAAAAAAATATCATTGTGTTAAAGCTTAAAGTACCTACCGTACCATATACTTACAATTTTTAATGATTAACACTCAGGCCCACAAAAATGGTCTGAGGATTAACCATTACACTATTAACTATAGCATGTTGATGCAGTGATGCTTGCATATACCATTTTAAATATTTTATTTGATTTCAGATTTAATATTTCATTAATCAGCTACAACTTCTTAGTCACAAAAGTTCTATGTTGATGTTTGCTGGTACCTACTGTACAATACACTTACAATTTTTAACGATTAACACTCAGGCCAACAAAAATGGTCTGAGGATTAACCATTACACTATTAACTATAGCATATTGATGCAGTGATGCTTGCATATACCATTTTAAATATTTTATTTGATTTCAGATTTAATATTTCATTAAGCAGCTACAACTTCTTAGTCACAAAATTCTATGTTGTTGTTTGCTGGTGGGTCCTAACTACTGAAAAGTGTATAAGAGTGCAGAGAGTGAATTGGTAGTATTTAACAAGCAGAGTAAATTCGAACCCAATAACACTACTAAATAATATCCTAATACATACCTATGTTGCTCTATATGCCGAAGCCAAAACATCAAACACAACTGTTCCAATACAAGAGTTGCAGTACCTATCACATTGTGAATTGCTACCAGCAATACTAAGTGATCCAAAACAGCACCCTGACAGATCTATATAACTTGAGGCAAGGCACTAACAGGGAACCACATATGAGAAGGACAAAAGATTTAATATAATTGTTTTTTTTTTGAATAAAGACTATGTGAAAAGAAAAAGCATTAACTTGCAGTTTTTATTTTTACCTTGTACCTACTAAAAAAACTTTACAGTTTTGTAATAATTATAACAAGATGTAAAATTTTTTTAACTGAAAAATAACCAGCCATAAGATTTAATTTTATTCAATAATAATAAACTTCTACACCCAGAATACATTATACAAAATGTTTTCCAGCTTTTAAGTATAATGTGAATGCTACTTATGTACTTAGCAAGACAGCGTAGCTAGTTTACTTATTATGTAGCTTTACTGGCTAGTAGGTTTTATGTATATTTGGACATATTTAAACCATAACACATACTGTGATTATAAATGATAAATTCAGACAGTTTCAACTGACAAAATCTTTAACATCAAAATTTGAAATTATTGTGCAGGAATAATTTGGTACATTACTGATCTAGCATACTTTTATGCAAATTGAATATATTAGTTGAAGATATGGGTTTTTTTCTGTCTAATAAAGCATAGCCTATATTAATTTATAAATTGAAAATTTTGGCTAATATGTGGCGGAGTTTTGCATTGTCTCGCCCGGGTCTGGTATTACAGCCTTACTTATTCCTGCCGCAATAATGTCATTGCTTATCATTGTTTGTTTTGGACGATGAAATAGCTGGTAAAGTTATACATGTATAAGACTCCACCACAAGGATAGCAACGCACCATTATCATCTTTAGTGTCTATAGGCAATGGTTGACTCTCAATGAGGGGAGCCTTTGCTTGTTTGCTATCTTTTGATATAAAAAAGGCAGTTATCATCTGGCAAATTCTTTATTTTTTCTAATTCTTCAATTTTAAATTTATTTTCCTTTTTTCCCCCCTTAGTTTAAAAAAGAAAATCTGTGTTAGATTAGGTAATATTAAAACAAATACTTAGGTACAATAGTAATAAAAGAAACAATCTATTCATATAAATTTATTTTATTATATGACCACACAGATAGTAATACACCATTAACATCTTTGGTGTCTAGGCGATTAATTCTTCCAAGAGCCATTTGCTTGTTTGTTATCCTATAATATAAAAAGAGAAACTTGTCTTATGCTATGCAAACAACTATATTTTGACGTAGGAATTAGTTCAATTATAACTGTTTCGCTCATCACACACGGTTAAGATACTATAATATTTTATCTTGAGATACCCTAATATAAAAGTATACAGTATCTTAAGGTATCACACATGGCTAAGATAGAATAATATTAAAATTTGTTCATTTTATCATGAGTCTGCCTTGTTGCCTCACATATTCTTTGTAGGAGTTCTATATACAGCTGATTAACTATGAGTGATACGGTCTTACTTCTTGATTTGTTAGACAGCTCTTCAGACGATTTTATTATAGAATGTAAAATGAAAATTGCAGTAGCACATTCCTAACAAAGTTAACTTTGAATGAAAAACCATCAAAGACATGTCAATTGTTCAAGGGTGGACCCCTAGCTTGACATAAAAGGCAATAGCTTTCGTGTGTAGTTTTCCCCCCTCTCCCTCTTGACTGGATGCGGCACGAAGCCGGGAGCACCCCGCACTGTTTACAGTAGTAACTATTATAAAACTAGATGCACCCCATATTAACATCCCAACTTTCGCATTTGTAATATTACTAGCTGCAGCGTGCAGCCCGTTGCATTTTAAAAGTTTTTGGCGAATCGCGCGGAATCACCTAGTTTTTTCAGGATAAAAGTAGCCTATGAGCTATTCCAAGTTATAATCTACCTGTGTGCCAAATTACATTCAAATTCGTATCGTAGTTTTTCCGTAATAGAGTAACAAACATCCATCCAAAGTTTTGCATTTATTATATTAATATATAGATTACTAGCTGTTGCCCACGACTTTGTCCGTGCGGACTTCGTTTACTCCGCACTGCACCTCCCCCGTAGATGATAGCGTGATAATATGTAGCCTATATGTTGACCCGACCTATTAGTAATATTCATGCAAAATTTGAAGTAAATCCATGCAGTACTTTTTGAGTTTATCCCGGACATACATACAGACAAACAGACAAAAATTCTATAAACAATATTTTTGGCTTCGATATCGATTGTAGATCACGCCCCAAGTATTCTTTTAAAAAAATATTCAATGTACAGTTTTGACTTTCCTACAATTTTATTATATATATAGATGAGGCACTGCGATCACCTATATCCCGAAATAAAAACATCATTTATTTTATGTTTTGTATCTTAAGATATGAAATATATATTTCCATATCGTTCGGTATCGATACTAAAGGTAAAATATATATTATCTTAGTTGTGTGTGATGGTGGATTTGTATGGTGAGCGATATTTTGAAATATACATTAAGATATATTATATTAGGGTATCTTAAGATCAAATATTATAGTATCTTAACCATGTGTGATGAGCTTTATACATCTATCTAATGTACTAAATATAACATGTATACAGTATAACCACACACTGCTGAATGAAGATATGAATATTTTCATTTATCATTGTTCTCAATTTGTTTAACACTTTTAAATTATCTTTTTCAACATTCCTTATGTGCACAATGTGCAAATAATCTGTTTCATGAGCTCAGCACACTTATTCCTAAGTTAGCTCTTAAAACACATTTCTTTATACTTTGAACACTGAACAGCATCGGCACTTGGTAAAACTCCATGATGATTTGTATTGATATTATTTTATAACAATTAGTACTGTTTTATTTAGTTTTTATTCATTTACACCAACCAGTTTCACATTTTAACGCTTTTACTGATGATAGTAACAAATCAATACCTTATTTAAATTATTGAGATTATTGTATTGATTTGTTACTCTGATGATGCACTATACATATCTTTATCGTTGCATTTGTCTCTGTTTGCACATAATTCAATTTCTGAAGATTACCTTAAACAGAAAAACTTTTGGTTAAAAACTTTGTAAGCTACAACACAACACAAACATTGGGCGAGTCAGAGGTGCAACTATGCACTTATTACTAACATGCAGTATGAGGTTTTATGTTTTTTTCTCAACTCTTTTTATAAAATAAAGACAAACGGACTGTCTAATTATTTTGTCATATTGACAATACGGAAGTAATAAAAAAATTAAATTTGTATGTTTTTGTTATTACCTCTCAAAGCTCTAGCTATTGGATAGGATCATACATGTCTAGTTGTAGAAAATTTAGCACACTTTAGACACTTTCATTTGATTAAATATTAAATTTACATTACTACCTGTTAACTTCAATAATACCAATATCATGCCTTAGTCCTAACAGCAATCTAAAAACTATTATAATCAATGAATATAAATCGGCTAATCGTGGGTGCACTTGTTGTACCTCTGCCTACCCTTTCGGGGATACGGGCGTGAAGATACTTTTTTTGAATATAATATCTGCAAGTTAGGGGTTCTGCTATTTACCTCTTGCCTAGATTTATACCCATATCTTCATTCCAGATTATTCATGTTTTTCAATTAGATCATATTTTTTACAGCTTATATGCAGATGTTATATACTACTTTTATGTAAAAGGTAAGTAATACAATGCAATGACAATCAATAGATCTAAACTACTAAGTTATTACTCGACTTGCTCTCTGCCATTGAGTCTGGCTGGATAGAAAGCCTCCGGAGAAGTGACTGTAACATTTCGGTATCTTTTGGCAAATTCGAACGACAATTTAATTTCTTTTAACTATTAATTTGCTTCAAGAGAGCATTCTAAACTTATTATTATTATATTGGTTTGGTGGCTATCCAGTTAGTACGGATTCTGCCAATATCAAGTCAGTCATGGGAGAGACACATAAAAAGAGTTGTCCGGTGACTATATCAGTTACAAGTTGAGGAATCTAAAACAAAACAAACACAAAGATTAGTAAACTTACACAACTACAACATTATGGATTAGGAGTTAATACTATGTACATGAATCTATATACAAACATAAAAGTGGAGAAAGTGGGATCAACAAAGGAATTTTAAAGCTGAATAGTTAATTTTGTTAGTCTAAACTTATATTGAGGTTATTGTTATTTGTTTATTGTTATGACATTATACAATTGACATTAGTCTGAAGAATACAAACCGACCAAAACAAAGTACCATAATAAACCCTTATAAGCATTTGCGTTTATCTAGCTTTTTTATTTAGAGGCATAATATCGATAAAATAGTGCGGCGACAAGTCAAACCACTGGAACGACAGCTGGAAAGCGACGAAAGTCACCGGCTCTAAAAGCGATACGCAATACCAATTTTCACTGTTGTCAGTTGCCAACCAATTTTGAGTGTTCATCAAATGTCAGTTGATCACTATAAATGTCAAAGATAGGCAATAGGCCCCCAGATCAACAAAGTATTTTGTGTAAATTTATTATATCACAATTAGAAGGCAAGGCACAGGTAGCATGCAGTTTAAAAACTTTTTCAAATTGGGCAGATTTGAAAACGTTTCTCAGGTGTACTTTCGGGGAGAAAAAACACGCTACACATTTATTGTCCGATTTACAGCACTCTAAACAGTTACCAAATGAAGACGTTATAAAATATTCTCTCAGAGTCGAACAAATTCTCACACGTATACAGTCAGATATACACTATAGTTGCAACGACGAGAAGGAACTTCCTGGCCGAATAGCAGCCATGGAAGACCTTGCATTACATTCATTTTTATTAGGGTTGAACCCCTCAATTTCTAATATAGTCCGGTGTAAAAATCCCCTTACTCTCAGTGATGCGATACAATACGCAACTGACGAGGAAAAATTATATAATTTATACAAAATCAATTCTAGATCACAAAAACAGTGTTCTATCTGTAATAAAGTAGGGCATAGCTCCTCTGAATGCTATAAAAATAAGGAGCCAAAATATTCTCGAAAATTATTTCACGTAAATCCGCAAAATAATTTAAACTCGAACTCTAACCATTTTTATGAAAAAACATGTAACTATTGTAAACGCATTGGTCACACGATTATAGAATGTCGCAAGCGTCAATTTAATATGAAACGCCGTGAAAACGCTGGCAACGCGCAACCTGCTACGTCTACTGCTAATTCTAATAATGCCGGTGTACATGTGTGTGACAACGAATCAAATGACTATGGGAATGAAGTTCATGATAATTTAAACTAAAAAGGATTTTGGTCCCGTGTCTGCCAAAATCCAATCGATATCACAAGGACACGCCACATTCCAACTTTCATGCTAACTCTACTAAATCCAAATCTCAACCAAAAGCGTTGAGTCTTGCTAACTCTACTAAATCCAAATCTCAACAAAAAGCGTTGAGTCTTGCTAACTCTACCAAATTTATATCTCAATCAAAAGTGTTGAGTCATACAAACTCTACTAAATCTATATCTCAACCAAAGGCGGTGTTGAGTCTTACTAAATCTATATCTCAACCAAAGGCGGTGTTGAGTCATACAAACTCTACCAAACCTATATCTCAACCAAAAGTGTTGAGTCATACAAACTCTACTAAATCGATATCTCAACCAAAGGCGGTGTTGAGTCTTACTAACTCTACTAAATCTCAAGCAAAAACGTTGAGTCACATTAATTCTACTATATCTACATCTCAACCACAAGTGTTGAGTCATACTAACTCTGCTACATCTATACCTCAGCCAAAAGAGCCGAGTCTTACTATTTTAAAAGGCAGAAACGATTGCCTAAAGTGTCATAACACTAAATCTAAGGATATTTTATCTAAATCTAATTTAAATTATTCTAATTCTACGTCTCAATTAAACGAACCTAATTTTCCTATTTCTAATGGCAAAATAAATTGCCAAAAAGGTTTTCAAAATAATAAATCTAATATTGAGGATGAATTACACCTATCTAACTTAAATAACAGTCACAATTCCAAATTAATATACGAAGTTAACGATTATAGCAAAAAGGTGTCTTTACCCCATACTTACTTATATTCTAAACACGCGTCGCGAAAACTATGTTTCCTTATCGATACGGGATCGTCTATCAGTATTATAAAAGGGTCTTGTCTATTACAAATTCCAAATCTTTCAAACGAGATTGTCAAGCTAAAAGGTATCAACAGCTCTGAAAATCCTGTTGAAACATTAGGTACCTTTCAAATGGAGTTTAATGTATCTAACGAAATATTTAAATATAAATTTCACGTCACAAAAAATAATATTAATTTAAATAATTATGATGGTATCATCGGTAGCGATTTTTGCAATTATTTTAAATCAAATATAAATTATTCTTCTAAATCCATGACAATAAAAAATCATTCTATTCCTATTGTTTATACACAGCCAACTTATATCATTCCGGCCCGTGCCGAAGGCGTTATCGAATGCACTGTATCAAATTACTCGACTGAGTTATATCATAACGATGAAGCTCTTGTATTAAATCACACCTTATGCGAAGGTGTTTATGTTGCTAATTGCTTGGTAAAAATTAAACCTAATAAAAAAGTAAATCTTTCCGTCTTAAACACCACCGAAAATGATATCGAAGTCAAGGATTATCATGTTAGTTTAACGCCACTCGAACGAGAGTGTTTCGATTCGATACCATGTTTTAATATTGATTCCGTTTCGACTACCAAATCTAATCGCGTAAATAAAGTATTAAGCCTTATCCGCTGTTCGCATCTAAACGACGAAGAGCGAAAAGCTCTTTTACAATGTTGTTCGTCATACACAGATATTTTTCACATAGACGGCGAACCGTTAACCTTTACGAGTGCCATAGAGCACACCATAAACACAGGTGACGCACCTCCTATCCACGTAAAATCCTATCGGTTTCCCGAGTGTCACAAAGAGGAAGTCGACACGCAAATCAAACAAATGTTAGATCAAAATATCATCCGACCTTCTATTTCGCCATGGAGCGCCCCAGTTTGGGTAGTTCCGAAAAAGAAAGACGCTTCAGGCAAACAAAAGTGGAGAATCGTAATTGATTATCGTCGCCTTAATGATGTCACCGTTTCTGAAACATATCCGCTGCCTCTCATCACCGACATCCTTGACCAACTTGGTCACTGTAAATATTTCAGTACTTTAGACCTAAAAAGTGGGTTCCATCAGATCATGACAAGCCCCAAGGACGCCCCAAAAACTGGATTTACCATAAGTACTAATTCGAGCATGTCTGGACACTATGAGTTCACCAGAATGCCTTTTGGGTTGAAAAACGCCCCAGCTACCTTCCAAAGGCTCATGAACACTGTGCTATCAGGTTTACAAGGCCTACATTGCTATATATATTTAGACGATTGCATTATATATAGCCAAAATCTACAAGATCACATGAAAAAACTACAACTTGTATTCGACAAATTCCGTCAATTCAATCTTAAACTCCAACCCGACAAGTGTGAGTTCCTCAGACACGAAGTTACTTACCTTGGCCATATTATTACCGACAAAGGTGTATCTCCAAATCCTGAAAAAGTCAAGGCCGTATCGCAATTCCCAGTTCCTAAAAGTCCTAAGGAAATAAAGTCGTTCCTAGGTTTAATAGGCTATTATCGCCGCTTCATAGAAAATTTCGCCAAACTAACTAAGCCACTCACTTGTCTATTAAAAAAAGATGCTATTTTTCAGTGGAACGCGGAACAGCAACACGCGTTCGATTTCTTAAAAGAAAAATTAATTACCGCTCCTCTTCTCCAATACCCAGATTTCTCACAACCCTTCAATGTCACAACCGATGCTAGTAATTATGCCGTAGGCGCAATCTTATCTCAAGGTCCCATTGGCAAGGACAAACCGATAGCGTATGCATCGCGAACTTTAAACAAACCCGAGGGAAATTACTCGACAACGGAAAAAGAGCTATTAGCCATTTTATTTGCGGTAAAAACTTTTAGACCATATTTATATGGCAATAAGTTCAAAATTATAACGGATCATAGACCACTCGTATGGTTATTTAATGTCAAAGATCCGGGTAGCAGACTCATCAGGTGGCGCTTAAAACTCGAAGAGTACGACTACGAGATCATTTATAAACAAGGCCGCCTTAACTCTAATGCAGATGCGTTATCTCGATGCCCGGTTAACGCGATCAATGTTAGCAATTTAAATAATTCCTCTTATGAAAAATATTTTAAAGATCAATTCACCAATCAGCTTCCTATCTCAAACACCAAGATCGAAGAGTCTATTCAAGGTTTACACCTCTCTAATTTAAATACTATCGCATGTCCGATTTCTTTAGATTTTGACAATTCTATTCCACATTGTGAGGAGATACTATCTCAGCTTGATGACGCTAATAATTTACTTAATGCCGAACGCGAGCCTTTTACAATCAAACATGTTCAAAATAAAAACAAAAACTACTATTTCTTGTTTACCAAAGTGCATCATTACGAGGAGACACGTTTTAAAGACGTTTATAACTTATTAATTCAACTTAGGAATATCCTAATCGATTGCGAAAATATTACAGACCTTGCTATATCAGATTTCTCCGATCCGTTCTCAAAATTAGCCTATACTAAAATTTACAACATGATTTCATATATTTTCCATAATACGAATATCAAGATACATATATATAAAAATCAATTAATCTATCCTACTCCAGTAGAAGTGCCTAAAATACTGAAAGAAAACCACGACTCGCCTATCGCTGGTCACCCAGGTTCACAGCGCATGTATAAACGTATTAAAGCAAGTTATTATTGGAAAGGGATGCGCTCTGACATTGAAGATTATGTAAAAAAATGCAAACTTTGCCAAATCAACAAACCCCTAAGAAAATCAAACAAAGCTCCAATGGAGATCACCTCCACCTCTACTAGGCCGTTCGAGAGACTAGCTCTCGACATCGTAGGTCCCCTGCCCGACGCGGGTTTTCAACAATTTAAATTCATCTTAACGTTACAAGACGATCTTACCAAATTTACATGTGCTTATCCGATGGTCACGGCAACTAGTGACGAAATCGCCCGAAATCTTGTACATTTTATGTCTCTATTTGGTTTCCCTAAAACTATTTTGACGGACTTAGGCACATCATTCACGTCCGATTTATTTAAACAGCTAACAGAAATTCTAAAAATTAAAGCGTTATTCACGACTCCTTACCATCCTCAAACAAACGGAGCCTTAGAGCGCTCACATGCTACTTTAAAGGAGTACCTAAAATCTTTTGTTAATGATAATCAAAACGATTGGCATAGTTATTTATTTACAGCCATACTAGCTTATAACACTACTCCACACTGTACGACAAATTACACGCCACATGAATTATTATTTGGCTACAAGCCCTCAATTCCGAGTTCTTTGTATGAAAGTACTAGTAACACTACCTATAACGAATACATACGTGCTTTACAGTATAGAATGCGTTTTAGCCGCGAAAAAGTTAGTAAAGAAAGTTCAAACAATAAAGAAAGATCAAAACAATATTATGATAGTAATTCACGTGAAATAACATATAAAGCAGGCGACATGGTGTACTTGAAACAACACCACAGACTTCGCAAAGCGTTATCACCCATATGGAAGGGGCCTTATAAAATATTAAAGGTACATAATAAACATAACGTCACTTTACGAATAGGTCGCAAGAATGTTAAACCTGAGATAAAGCCTGCCAAATCTTAATCTATTTCATATATCTCTTATCAAGGTTAAGCTGTTATGGCACAAGCCACAGCCACGCGGAATCGAAAATTATACCTATATCTCATAGCCCTGGTATCTATTTTGAACCTATAACATACATAAATTTTTATAATGATTACTGGAAAATTGTAACGCACATTGATTTAGTCTCGCTAGAACCTTATCTTAATAAAATATCAAATCTATTACAAGATACTCTTAATCTTTGTAACAAAATCCAATCGCAAGATTTAAACTCGTGTAAAGACATATCTAGCCCTATTGAGGTTCTAATTCTATCTAATTATAATAAATTACAATCTTCGCCAAACGAACAAGGTAAAACGATTTTTGGAATTCGGAGGCGAAATCTTAAAGTTTTTCTTTGGCACCTTAGACGCAGATGATGCTAGAAAATACGATGCCGCAATTGAGTCTTGTAAAAAGAGTGAGGCAGAAATATTTCACTTAATGAGAGATAATATACATGTTATTAAATCTACTATAAATAACTTTAACACAACAATTTATAAACTAAATCAAAACGAGATTAATCTCAATACCCAAATAAATAATATGAATAATATACTATCTCAAATTACTAATACTGATAACCTATTACTGTATATTTCTAAGTTAAATAATTTAATTAATATTATTGAAGGTTCTTTACTCACTATTTCTAATTTACTAGATACTACGTTACACTCTATTTTATTCTCTAAGGTCAATATACTACATCCTAGTGTAATTAGTCCCTTAAGTCTTTATAACGAATTATTTAAGCATAGCAACCAAATAAGCAAAAGACTAGACTTCCCAGTCGCATTAAATATCGACACAATTCATTCCTTAATTGATATTTCTAAACTTAGTTCTTATTATTATAACAATAAGGTAATATTTGTATTGCAAATTCCTTTAATCACACCTGACAAGTTCACGGTTTATAAGAATATACCCTTACCGACACCTCACGATGACTCACACACTACCTTCGCCTTGATTCAACCTACTAATTTATTCATCGGATTAAGTGATGATAGATTACATTATGCTATGCTGGACACTTTAGATAAATGTAAGATAATAGATAGTAACCATTCTATATGTGAACTAACAAATGTTTACTCTTGTATATACAGCCCAAATTGTGAGTCGAAAATTATAACCGAGGTCACACTCTCGCTGCCCTCTGAATGTAACGCCAAAATATTGTATGGTGATATCGACATTTGGCAAAAGTTACAAAGTAACAGGTGGATTTTTGTACAGTCAAAAACAATAAGTTAACTATTCGTTGTGATGATCAGATTAACGATTATTCTATTGAAGGTACAGGAATTGTAAAATTAACAGCTAATTGTATCGGCTACTCTAAAACTTTCCAATTATTGCCGACAAACTATCACTCTATTATGATTAAATCTCCTTTAGACATAAGTTTTGATATTACAGCTGATGACTGTTGTAAGAAGGACATATTTAATAAAAGTTTGCCACATTTATCGCCGATATCCTTAAGTAAAATTAATCTTGATTCATTAAAGTATGCTACGCATCAATTAGATAGTTTAGAACACGAATTAAACAATTTAGAAAACGAGTCTCATTTTATTAAATATGGCCAATATTATTCAACATTTACGTATATTTTAATTGTGTGTCTATTTTTATATTTTTTGTATAAGGTTTACAGATGTATTACGAATAAGAAATCGACTAGTTCTGGGTGTTGTGTTCAAATATTCAATCAATGTCATAACAAAAAGTCTGTTAGAAATAAGTCTAAAATTTCAAACTCTTTAGAGATGACAAACATCTCATCGTCAGATGACGAAAAAATGTCTATACAATCATTGCCAATTCGGCAACAAGACTATAATAAATCTAACGTCAAATTTGCATCAAGTCGAAATCTCAATTTCTAATATTGTATTTATAAATGTTTAATTGTAACGACTTAAGTTAATAATTTTAATTTCATATTTCCTAAATGTTTATGTCGCTACGAATGCTTTTTAAAGGTTATAAATGTTAATTTCTATTTTTGAATTTAATTCAAAAATGTTTTATGTTTATATTGTTTACAAATGTTAATTTCTATTTTTCAATCTAATTCGAAGATGGTTTATATCCATCTACTGTTTACAAATGCTAATTTCTATTTTTCAATTTAATTCGTAAATATATTTTACGTCTATACTGTCTATAAATGTTAATTTCTACCTTTCATATTAATTAATAAATATATTTTACGTCTATATTGTTTACAAATGTCAATTTCTATTTTTCAATTTATTTCGTAAATGTTTTATGTCTATATTGTCTACAAATATTAATTTATAAATATATAGACAATTACTATATCATATAATAATTAGCTACCAAATAATAAGAAGCTATTTATTCCTATATCTAAAATCAAATGTAAAAACTTCCTAAATATTAACATAATCGATTAATTCTTATTCACTTCGCTTCATCTTAAAGAGATAAAGCTTCGTCCAAAAGGGGGAGCTGTTACAACCCTTATTACAAGGTAGTTAGGTCTTAATCAGCAATCCCTCTATGTAGACTGTATTTTTCCATGCATTCAGCATTTTTCCTACATTGATAATTTTAATTAATTATTTTATACCATCAGTAAGTCAGTTAGATTCTGGAAGCCGCCGCGATCAGTACTTTACGCGATTAATATTTGGGAAGTCCAATTAAAGCCGTGTAATTGTACAATAAAGGTACTCAGTGTAGCCGGTTGTTTTTTTTTAAAAAGACAGACAGGGTCGGCCGCGTAACAGTACGATATATTAAACGTGTTTGATTTTCTTGATTGTGGATGAAATAACATGTTACGAAAAATCTTTTTTTATAATTCTATTTCAATTATGAAACAATATTTCTAAAGAAGACCGTTCTTTTTCGATTAATACACTCTATTTTCTAGATTTTAGCTCGTAATTAACCTGGTGGGTTAATTACGAGCTAAAATCTAGAAAATAGACGTTTGGGATACCTTAATTTGACGCGCTTCCTACCTTCACCACTATTAAAATGAATATACTTATAACCTTTTATTTTTCCTGTCATCCTGCTCATCATTTTCGCCGTGTTGGTGCCGGCCTCCTTTGAAGAATAGGCCAACTACCGTTCTGCCAGGCAGGTCGTAAAAGGCGACCGATTGGCTATAGTCACTACCATCGTGGCTACTAGGTGGTAGAGTTCTGCATTGTCTCGGCCGGGTCTGGTACCACGGGTGGCCTTACCTATTCCTGCCGCAATAGCGTCAGTGCTTGTCGCTGTCGTGTTCCGGTTTGGAGGGTAAGGTAGCCGGTAAACTTATGCATGTGGCATTAGACCTCGCCACAAGATAGCAACGCACCATTAACACCTTTGGTGTCTATAGGCGATGGTTGACTCTTTCCATCAAGAGACCCATCTGCTTGTTTGCTATCTTATGATATAAAAAAAATCTAATCTATAATATCCAATAGCTCAACAACAACAACAACGCTTGAGTAAAAGTAATGTATGCATTTAGTATCTTCGGTTCCTCCCCTACTATACATTTATAAATTGGTTGTTGTTAGCTTATAGGGTTTAGATTTGACTTAAGGAGTGTTTGGAATTCTTTTATACCTTTAATGCCTCACATGCTACCATTTAGTTAGTTTTGTTGAGCAGAAATATATCCACTTACGGAAAAATATTTTAACTGTGAAGTCGCCTAAAAATAAACAAACACCTATCACATATGCCTTAAATATTAACAGAAAAACATATTTACATTATTGTCTTTATTTTTGCATTTTATACAAATTTTCACATTACTACAAGACTCATAAGTTTGTTGCACGACTAAAATCAATAAAAATGTTGGACGCCTAAACGCCGCGTACTAATTATTCCATCAATGGATTATGAAGGTTTTAACGATGCGCTTTGCTTTTTGGAATTGAAGAATATCAAGATTTGAACATAAATATCATTAATCCGGTTTCCTGGCCTTCCAAAGACGCACTTGCTCCACCACATTCCATTGGTTTGTCGACAACATATCTATTAGTTATTGATTGGTGAACATATCGACTGTTATACACATGGGTTAAACGAAACCGAAAACTTTACGTGATTTTCTCAAGCACGGGAATATTAATGCATTTCCGTAAGGTATCCGTGCTGCTACAGAGATTTTTCTAAACAAATCAATAAAACCAACCCCTCTGAAGTCGAATTCGAGATCTCATGACCTAAACTGAACAAGCTACAATGAGGCAGTCACAATATATTGCAATTGGGTATCTTTGGGATTTTTTTGGTACTAAGTTAGTCTAAGCGGCGGGCTGATTTCTTTTGATACTACGGTACAGTCTAAGCGACAAACTATTTTCAAGGTTATACACAGACATACAGACACGCACAGACAAGTTTACCGCTCGCGACTAGTCGATACAGATTGATGAAAGGTATGGAATATAGAAATCAGAAAGCACAAAGTGGAACATTGTCCAGGAAATAGTATTAAATAAAAAAATCAGAATGGCTCTTCATTAGCCATCGATTTATTAGAACGACAAACCAATGAATCATGGTTAATCAGAATGTTAACTGATTTTCACTTCACTCAGTCTATTGCGTAGGAGAACAAGCGTGATGTTTATGTGGCGAAATACGTCCATCCAGACTGCATCACCATGTCAAACCTATTAAGTCTTCAAATTAAAGAAAAAACATTAACAAAAACACACCCCTGCGTGGATTAAAATCATGTGGGTTTGACGTGATCGTCACCAATCAGCCCTCTTATGATATGCAGTATGAGACATGTCGCGCTCAAGAGAATATTTTTTGTCGATCTCGATTTACACATTTTATTTTTTACACTCATGTGTGTCTTCGGTATGTTATAAAGTATTAACATTGTATCAAAAACTTTGACAAGAGGAAGATAAGGACTTTGCATTCATTTCCATAAACAATCAAAATTATAAAATTGCATGCATTCCAACGCTGAACAAATAAAAATGGCTTTATCTCTGTCTAACAAGTTAGAATTTTCATAATAGACAAAGCTACAATTTTGTCAGTGTCCTAATTTCAAAACATTTAAGAAAATTATCGTCACCTTAAACAGCTTGCGGCCCCAAAAAGCCATTACTAAAATACGCTGTCAATGTAGGTAAGTTACAATTTAATGTCAAATAACCCTTTGATTACGAAATATTAAATTGATTTTTACTGTTTATTTGTATTTTTCTATAATTCTAGTGTGTACCTTAAATCTAAAATAAAAACTAAACTAAAATATAACATGTTTAATTGCAATATAATTGATCAATTGTTATGTACACAGTAAACAGCTGTTCTTTTAGTCCGCCATTGTTAGGGAAGAAATGACACGGTTTCCCCTTGGTTATTTCATATCTAGAAGTAGTTTCCTTCATCTAAGATCAAAATATACCACAAGTTACATCTGTGTTATGATATGTGTACTGTACCGTTCTTGTTATAAAATGTCCTATGTGAGAGGGTAGTAAAATAAATTCATTCTGCAGTCTGCACCGATTTACCGACGCGTTCACTTTAGGTTATAGACTTATCCCAGTTTTTTCAAGTTTTATAGTGTTTCAAAACGTTAGTAGTTAGATACAGTCGTGTCGTGCAAGATGACTACAAATTATTTAGCCAGTTAAATTAAAGGACAGGGAAATTACGATGAGTGGATTTTCGTGGTCGAAAATTTACTTGTGTTGGAAGGTACTCTACATTGTGTAAAGCCAATGGCGGGAAAAGAAATTAAACCCGATGATGATGCTAAGACGCGGATCAAATTATCCCTAACCATCGATCCTGCTTCGTACGTACACATCAAGAGGACGACAACTTCGAAAGAGTTATGGGATAAACTGAAATCCCTGTTTGATGACTCAGGTTTTTCGAGAAAGATTTCGTTGCTACGTCACTTGATTTCAATAAGACGAGATTTTTTTTTTATATTATAAGATAGCAAACAAGCAGATGGGTCTCCTGATGGAAAGAGTCAACCATCGCCTATATACACCAAAGATGTTAATGGTGCGTTGCTATCTTGTGGCGAGGTCTAATGCCACATGCATAAGTTTACCGGCCTTACCCTCCAAACCGGAACACAACAGCGACAAGCACTGACGCTATTGCGGCAGGAATAGATAAGGCGGTGGTACCAGACCCGGGCGAGACAATGCCTGGCAGAACGGCAGTTGGCCTATTCTTCAAAGGAGTATGATTTATGTAACTCAAATTGTGGAGATATCGCAAAGATTGAGTGAGGCGCTTGTTTAATCTGTGTGAAAGCTTAGCTCACGCCTGTATGCGAAGACCGATATTTAACTTGAACATTCTTTTGTCGATGCGGTGTAATTCAAGATGTAATTTTGATTTTTAACTAGTAGGCACATAAAGATTAACGGATTTATGAAAAATTAACGGAAGTTTATTAGTCCGTTACCAAATTTTAAATTAGCTTAAAATTTAATCCATTACCTCGAATGTCAACTTCGTTAATTAAAGTTTAAGCGAATACAAAAAAATGTGCCCAGCTTCATTTTGGCTTCTCTAACAAGAAAATGAGTATAACATTTTCTCACGTTGCATATTCTAAGCAGTCTGAATGGGTGTGTTTGTTCCGGTAATCTGTTCTTACTACAGTCACCTAATATCGGCTCGAGTAGGTACATCTGTAATAACTAATCACAACACTGTATGCTATGTCTACTGTCATCTGAACGTATCCCGGATCCCTTGTATGAGTTGTTCTATCACGGGATCACCGTCTTCATATCCCGCGGACCGCATGTGCTGTGTTATACTTGATATTAACTGAAACAATTACAACAATTCAAATACAAAAAATAGAGTTCAATATTAATAAAATATTGCTGGAAAATTACACAAACTAATCTATCTAACCCCAAAATAATCAAATTAATGGCTTGTGATAACGAGTGTTAACTAACAATACTACAAGGTTCAAACTGAAAGTTTTTAGCACTGGCCACTTGTAAACAATATAATAAAAAAAAAGTTTTAATTTTGTAAATGGAACTCTTTGCCAACATTATTGAGTATGTATTTCAATAATTTGTCATTTGTTATAAGATTTGGCGGTAAATTGAAAATTGTCTGGCAGGTCAGCATGAACTTAACGCGAGAATTTCGTAACGTATTTTTTTACGACTTTCGATGTCATTTAAGTCAACAAGAAAGTTATGATAGACTTCGTTTGGCCTTTCACGATGAAGCCTTATTTCGTTCCACTGTTTACAACTGGTTCAATGAGTTTAAACGTCCCCTACGCAGATCATCGGTGAGATTAGCGAGACCAATCTCACCGATGATCTGCGTGGGGATCGGCCTTCTACGGCGACGACTGAAGATAACACCAGTGTTGTGCGGCGTTTGATAGAGATTGACAAAAGAGTGGCCTATCAGCAGAGTCCCGACCTCGCACCTTGGGATTTTTTTTATTCCCGAAAATAAAAATAAAACTGAGGAAAATGTTTTTGGACGCCATGGAAGCGGTTTCAAAAAGCTGTCGAGACCCCTAAGAACGAGTGTGTTAAGTCCTTTTCTTAGTGGTTCCATCGGATGCAGCGACATATTGATGTGAATAGACACTATTTTGAAAAGATAAAATAAATTGAATTTTTGAGAACTTTAAGTTTGACCCTCATATAGTCCCATATCCCATTGTTTGATCCCATATCATCCAGATAACAGACTATTTTATCCAGAGATAAAGGAGATAATTAGTTGTTGTTGTAATTTTACTGCGTTTAAATTGTCAACTCAAAAGCTCCTTATTTATGACTGTAAACGTTTATAAGACAGTTATGTTTTTTATACGGGATATAGCTTGTTATATATAATAATACCTTTTCCAAATACGTGAGTCTAGCGTGCGGGCAGATATCAGCTGCTATGTTGACCTGATAGCTATCCTCGCTGGAGTCCAGTAAAATGGTCCGCAACTCTTGGAGGACGTCCGTCAGGTTGTCTACGGTGATATCGGGGACTAGCTTCACATTTAGTTGGTACCCCACAGGAATATCTGTCTCTTCATCGGTTTCTTCTACTCTAAGGCACCTGAAATAGATTTTTATTTGCTTTAAAATCTAATTTTTTACAAGAACATTGCCTAAACATTTAGCTGATAAGGTATTATTAAATGTCACATCTAAATCTTAAAAAAGTTTCATCACACACGGTTCCTTCGCGAAGCAGGCAGAGTAAACCGAACTATATATATAAAGACTTTTCGGTTCAACACGATTCATCGGTTTTTCGGTTGGCAAGATGAGTGGTGATTCCCATCGCCGCATTTTACCGATCTGATAACGATTATTTCTAGAGATAACCGGGACCGACGGCTTTACGTGTTTATCCGTGGCATAGGACTGGTAACACACCACACTCAGACTCCGAGTTGCTACTGAGATTTTGGATTTTCGAGATGTTTCCAATAATCCTTAATCTGTCATGGGCGATGGTTTCTCTTTACATCAGCAGACCTATCTGCTTGTTTGCTATCTTATAAAAAAAATATGATTCCATATATTTGCTCTCCATTCCATATACGCATACATTGAGTCTCTTTCGTTTTGGCTGTGCCCAAGTTAAAAGAACCTGTAAGTTTTATCAAGCGTTAGTTTTTAAAGTACTAGTATTTGGACGGGTGAAAATGAAAATTTAATTTTGCAGGATTACGAATATTTAAATGCTGCGTACAAGACCTTCACGTCGAACTGAAGAACAGTAGGTTACAAAAGGCATTCTACATTACAGTATACTATCTACTTAATAATGCTTTTAGACCGTACACATAATATCTTAAAAAAAACTTTTTTTTTGTTAAAGCAAAAATGATTATTGTTGATATCAAATTGTTTAGCAGTTATTGATTTATTCAAATACATTTAGCATTTGTTTAGTTTGATTATGTTAACTGTAAACACCCAAGAAATATTTTTGCAACAAGATACAACTTGCTCCTAATTGATTTATTTTTTCTAGGAAATGACATGGGATATAATTAAATTGCTTGTTTTCGTGTTTTGAAAACTTTTTTGTTGAACTTAACTGGACCTATGGGATAAAACATATATACTTTGCCTCCAAAGAGCACAAAACAACATTTTAAGAACCATAGCATGTGCACCATGCTATGCTCGTAACAATGAGATTCATGAGCACTTAAAAATGCCTATAATTGCTGAGGTAATCAAGCTGTATTCTCAAAAATGTAAGGATCGATTGGAAAAACATTCAAATCCCTTGTTACGTGCTTCCCTGGTTCCACAATCAGTTAAGAGACTTAAAACAGCCAATGTGCTTACTGACTAGGAAACTTCAGGACCCGATCCTTTTATTCCTTAAAGTTAACAGACATCACCCTACAAATCTGATTGTAGTAAATTTGACGGACTGCAGATGAAACAATAAGATAAAAAAACTAGTCTCTCGCTCCCCTAATTTCATTTTTGAAAAGCTGTATATTTTAGGAACAATTGTCGATTTTGATCTCTCGAATAACATTTAACCCAATTTTTGAAAATGTTTTCTTAGCTTCATAAATGTCGAAGAACTTAATATCGTTATATTAAAATATAATAATAAAAATTCGTTATTGGTAAATCCCAAATAAATAAACCGATTTTGATCCAATTTAGGGTATTTAATGCAGTTTTCCAGTCCATGGACTGCAACTACGTCAGAGCTCGTCAAATGAAACGCGTAAGCGTCATGAAATACTACAAATACATTACTCGGCGGTTAAGACCTTTTGGTCGCGAATATATAATTAATATACGCAATTACGCGCTGTACCGCTGCTTAATTTCGACTTCGGTTGAACGATTTATTATTATTTTAACGCTGCAGTGAGTACTAACAAAATGGAACACGACTTCTACTTAGCATAGCTTCTATAGTACGTAGTGCTTAAACTCTCTGCCGTAATCACTAACAGCCGCAACTACTTCACTGTAAATTAAATGTAGGTTTTTCTTAAAATTATAAGACCATCAACCTTAATGAAATTAAGGATTTTTCGAAAATTGGGACAAAATCAGTTACTTCTTTATCTACATAGGTACGTAGCGCGGGAAGTTTTTTTTAGTGTCGATAGGGAAGCGTTTGACCACGATCTCGCCTGACGGTAAGCTAAGAGGTGGCCTAAGGGCGCTTCTCTAGAAGGTACCTGTTCACTCTCTCTTGAAGATCTCCGAATTGTACTCGTCGGGGAACACAGACTCAGGAAGTGTGTTTCAGTCTCTTGCGGTTCGAATGAATTACGTCGAGTCGGACCGCTTTGTTCGGGTACGTGGAACGTCCACCATATGGCGATGCCTAGAATCTGTGCGCCTTGACGATCTATAGAATAACGGGGATGGACGATAGAAGAATAGTTAAACATGTGTGTGAGTGGGTGTCGGTGTCGGTACCGGTAGAGCGAGGCGCTGCGGCCGGGCGGCCAGTGGTGCGCGGTGATGAGCGCCAGCGTGTGGCGCGCGCCCCCCAGCGCCTGCAGCGCGCGCTGCTCGCGCAGGTCCAGCGCCGACGGCGCCGCGGGGAACGACGGGTGCGAGTGGTGCCACCCCACCACCTCCACGCCACCGCCACCACCACCACGCAGCCACTCCGCCGCCGCCGCCTGCGACACTGACGCACCACACACACTGATATGGTTTAACTCTTAACCGCCTTGCCGTATCAACTATACGGGTCCCCCGGACCACAGGAGGCCCCCAAAGTGCGGTTAATCATTACCGAGGGGGTAATGATTAACCGCATTTTGGGGGCCTCCTCCCCCCCTCCGCCAAATTAATATCAAATGGCAACAACTCCCCAAATGGTAAAAGTCAAAAAAGAAATTACTTTTTTTTTTCAAAAAAGGCAAGGAGATTGTATATTTAATTTGATTTGTTTATAAAAAATTTGAAAAAAGTGACAAATAATTATGATAAATAAATATTTCGTTGAATTTTATACAAACATTCTTCATAAGAATTCCAAACAAATTTTTATACGGGGCACAATACGCCACTGCTTAACACACAAGTTTTATAAAAATCCAAAAACTTAACTTAACTTACGTAAGTTGTGCTAGTTAATAAAAATTGCGAGCTAATTAATAATGGTGTATAAAAAGCATAATTAAAATAACATATGTGCCTAGTTTCTTTTTTTAATTATAGCCTCTCTAAAAAATCCATCAATGCCATTGATATAAAATACCCAAGATACACAGTTCCGAACAAAACTGACACTCAAAACTGTCGCTAATTCAGTCTAAAAAGTTTATAGTTATGGCACAAACGTGTTTTACGCAAGATTTAAAGTCATTTTTAAAAACAATGTACGAAAAGCAATAAAATTTTTGACTTAAGTTAGCCGGTAGGACAAGGAACATGTGGAGTCGAATATAAATATTTTTATGCATT
This sequence comes from Apodemia mormo, assembly GCA_036924255.1. Lineage (NCBI taxonomy): Eukaryota > Metazoa > Arthropoda > Insecta > Lepidoptera > Riodinidae > Apodemia > Apodemia mormo. The sequence continues at coordinate 7,308,783 of JAUPFN010000010.1, read as the reverse complement.
GAGGTAGTATTTTAAGGGTTTGTAAAATTTACATTAAAAAAATCTTGTCGAAAATCTGTTTTTGCGTAGAACATTTATATATCAATAAAACAAATAATGACCATTAAAATAATTTATTTATATTTCAAACATTATAGGATATTGGTTCTATTACACAGAACCTACACATATAGGCAAACTGTGGGTTTATAGCCATGTAGTATTTGACGCTTGATATTGATACATTTAGTTTGCATAGTCTAATAGATTTAGAATATACTGAAATAGGAAATTTACTGCAATGATGACTATGACTACGTTATAAAGTTCATAGATTCTTACATGATAACAGACACGATTTTTTTCAGACTTATTATGTAATGTATCGACAACATAGTAAGGAAACGCATTAATTTCCTAGAAATAAGTTTAGCTTTTTTCATCGTTTTGAATTAGATTTCAGTTTTTCTGTTTTTTTTTTGCAGTATTATGTAAATGAACATTTGTTTAGTTATAATATCTGCAGACGTACGAGCCATAGACATTTGAAACAAAATAGGTTAGTTACTAATGCGATGTCGGCTTCTGAAAATTTTATTGACCCTCGTATAAAATATTCCAATAAAACAATTTAGAGCTATAAAATTGGGTGTGTAAAAAATGGCTGTACCACAACCATTTTTTACGTGATTGATTATCAAACATCCAAACATACAACCTTTAACATTTATAATGTGTATAGTATAAGATATCCTCAATCAAAAACAACATTTTATTAAAAATAAATTATTAAATAAAAAAATAAACATTCTTAATGCAACCTGTGCCTTCCACTTAAGAAATCGTTATCAACAACACGTGTAAACAGAACAAAATTCGATGCTACTTATGGTTTCCTATTGTTATATTAAAAGTTTCGTAATATATCTCCAAAGTTCATCGTAAGAATCACAATTATATATTGTTTTTTTATATTTGTACAAATAGAATAAAAAGAATCACCTAACTTGGTCCTCAAATTGGTGTGTGTGTGTGTGTGTAGTCTCACCGGGGTCCATGTCGCAGTGCGTGCGGTGCGCGGCGGCGCGCACGGCGAGCGAGGTGTGTGTGTGTGTGCGTGTGTAGCCTCACCGGGGTCCATGTCGCAGTGCGTGCGGTGCGCGGCGGCGCGCACGGCGCGGTAGCGGCGCACGGCGAGCGCGCGCGCGCCCAGCCGCCCGCCCAGCAGCCCCATCACCTCGGCGCGGGACGTGTGCGCGTGCGCGTCCGCGCACACCAGCGCCGACACGTGCAGCGACACGCTGTACGGCGCCTGACACACACACACATATATAGGGTTATTTCTAAAACACCAGCAACCTCGAAGGACTAGATACCTTATATTATAAATAACAACATTTGTTCTACGACTTTTGACATAACTCAATATATTAAATAAAAAAGATTTTTTAAGTTTTCATTGTCCTGTCGTGACATTTCTAACTCTTCGTTCGGATGCGCTGCTACTTGCTAGTAGTAATAAGTGTAATAATATTTTCATCGCCAGATAATAGGCTCGCGGGGCTTGTACCTACGCAGTATGTACGCTGTCACGATGACCCGTGACAGCGTCCCTTTATACTTTACCAGGCTTAAGATTGGCGCACAATCCCTTTATACTTTACCAGGCTTAAGATTGGCGACATTAAGCAACTAAAAATGAATATGAGAGTGTGAGTATACGTAAGTATATCGGTGATAGGTATTGTTTAGATATTTATCTAACCATTAAAAATATGCGAAAATAATTAACGTAATCATACTTTAACGTTCGCTAAAATTAAATTTCATTTATGAGGTTATTATCAAATACTGGTAGGTATTATTCACTTTTAATTGTTTGATGATTTAATTGTTTGCAGACGTAAAATTAAACAAAATTATCAGACTAAAATAATGTACTTCCAGGCTGATAAATTGTAAAATTTTTCTTTTGCGGGAATAGGAGAATAAACAAGGGCCATGTTAAGTCTTAATAAGTTCGAACTCATTGCAAATAACTTAAAAATGTGCATCAAAACTTTGTATGGAAAACGTTTAACCTTAAGGTAGCTTCTTATTTTTGCCCAAAATTTTGGAGAACATCTTTTTTAGATATTCGAAAACCAGAACAAAAATGTAGTGGAGGCGCATTATCAACTCGGGTACGTAAACATAGAACTATATTAACCAACATTATTGTTTTAATTACATTTATTAGGTATAATACACATTTGAACCCACCCACAATCTATAGCATATTTTATCTAAGGTCGCAGTACAAAACTAAACAACGTATACAACGATGTATATAGCGTACACTCTAACCCATTGTCTATGTTATCGGGCGTACTTCGACGCGTGTCATAAATACAAGTGTGGACGTCTCCTGGTCCGCGGACAATAGCGAAAATCCTTTGAAATAAACCGACTTTCGATGGATCGGTAACACGTGGCTTAGATACGTGACAGTACACAGACCAGCGTTCACACTGGGCCCGGCTAGTAAATCGTAACTCTGTACATTGTTCGGCCGTTTAGTCTATGTTCAGAATGGATTGAACCGTACTGCAGGTCGTGACAATTGTACGCGTAACAAAATACGTCCACAATAATCGGACTGACACGCGTGTCTGACACGGTCACGGGATAATGTACAGTAAATTGTTACAAGTGGGGACGCAGCTTTAAACAGCTTGCGGCCAAAACGCCATCACTAAAATACGCTGTCAATGTAGGTAAGTTAAAATTTAATGTCAAATAACCCTTTGATTACGAAATATTAAATTGATTTTTAGCGTTTATTTGTATTTTTCTATAATTCTAGTGTGTACCTTAAACCTAAAATAAAAACTAAACTAAAATATAACATGTTTAATTGCAATATAATTTATCAATTGTTATGTACACAGTAAACAGCTGTTCTTTTAGTCCGCCATTGTTAGGGACGAAATGACACGGTCTCCCCTTGGTTATTTCATATCTAGTAGTAGTTTCCTTCATCTAAGACTAAAATCAAGCAACTTTCCTAAGTAAAAATAGTAATATTCACATTGCACTTGTGGAATAATGTAAATTAACGTATAGTACTCTAATATTTTAGTGAATTCAAAAACTCATCATAAAAATATGAGTCTGTCCGAATGTTTGTAGAACGGATCTGACACAGTCCGCAGAATTTTTCATATCGAAATTTTTGTTTTATTTTTACGATGCGTGCGCACAGCGACAAGAAATTTACAACATGAAGTTAACTATAAACTTCCCTGTAGCTGAAAATGTAAGTATATCCATTTATTCCAGTATTTCTAAATAATAGTCGAGGTAACAACAACTGCAAATCTTTGCAGTAATTTGTTTGGTTGCATTGTTTGTACTATTTGGTTTAAGTAATTTTAAAAACAACAAAAAAGGCAATTTCCACTGATTGTCTGCCCCCAAAATCAGTAAATCTAATTTAGAAATTAGATACATTTTGATATCTGTATTTAAAAAAAAGAAAAAATGAGACACAAGCAGTGAAAAACATCTGTGACTTTTAAGAACTAAAAGTCAGTAATAGTAGCACAACATTAATTTAAATATTTTGTTGGGTACAGTTTATAGATTTTAACGTCAAAAATGAGCTTGGTCAACCAGCTATGGATAGTCGCTAACATTTTTGAAAAGTGGAGAAGGATCTACAAATTATTAGAGTACGACAACAGAAGAGCTATAGTTTAACAACAAAACACTTTTAACCCATTTCAATAGAATTTGATTATAAGCACATTGCATTGAAGCAATGTGCTTGAATGAAATGAAAAATAAATGAAATGAAAAATATTAATTTGCAAAAAAATAACTATATTAATACTACATATATAAAATATGTCCTTGATGCGTTGCCTTTCAAATCATGCTACATGCATAAATTCATCCTATACTCCAAGCCAGCAAGTGACAGTAAAAGCATTAAAACTATATAGCTCGACTGAATCAGTTATGGCGATGACACCGAATCCAGGAGATACGTTGGGGAACCATTTACATCATAGATGTTAATGATTCCACGTCTGTAGAATACGCGATGGTTGTCTCTTTAAATCAGGAAAGCTATGTGCTTGTTTGTTAATTTATGATATATCAACATATAGATTATAGATTCTAAATTGGTATAAAGTAAAATATTTAATAATATAAATCATGTTCAGGAAGGAACACTTTATTTTAAAAATACAGGCGATTTTGAATTTAAATATCTTTTGCGTGTCCTTTGGAGTGATAAATATTAGATAAACTAGAATATTTTTCTGCGTTTTTTAAATTAATTAATAAAATATATCACTATGAAAAATCATACAAAAAATATTGAGACTTTAATTTTATTGTCTTCTATCATCACATTTAAGTTAATTTGTACAGTGTACCTGTTACATATTGCAATTCATCATTTTACACGACACAACATTATTGTCGCCTCTGTGGTCTAGTGGTCCAGCGTTGGCGTTGACCACATGAGGTCCCAGGTTCGATTCCCGGGTTGGGCACACAAAAAAGTGTTTTTTCAGTTTTCTGAGAAACACAAAGATGCTCGGGATTGGAAAGTGCCCGGTTGGTGATAGGCTTGCAACCTATCACATTTGTGGGACCAAGTATCTTCGGCTAATCGTGGGTGCACTTGTTGTACCTCTGCCTACCTCTTCGTGAAGCGTGGGCGTGAAGATACTTTTTTTACAAAATTATTAATTATTATTTTAATTAGTATAATAAGGAAGTTCGCATATAGCCATTAAGAGCGCTACGCCAGGCCTATGTCACTCGCCTATACCTACCGCGATAAGCACCTACAGCTCGCGACATCTCGGCTTTGCAAATCAGTCAGGGCCGCCCCGTGCTTATGAGTACACGCGGACGTACCTATTCATGTACGACAGCTTGCCGATCATCGTCGCAATGTAAGGTTTATTACTGTAGGTACTCTTATAAAATGGAGGATTCGTAATATAAAATAATTGCTGTGTGGAAGGTTGTCGAAAACTAATCAAGCGGCAACGACTACCACTGATGTACAAGGCTGTTAAGTGTCTTGCAATAACTAAACAATCACGATAATTTCGCATTGCGAGTTACGTGATCACCCCGCCGAACGAGACAATGCAGAACTCTACCATCTAGTAGCCACGATGGTAGTGACTCGCATAGCCAATCGGTCGCCTTTTACGACCTGCCTGGCAGATCAGCATTGGCCTATTCTTCAAAGGAGCTCATTACCAACACAGGGTAAACCATTATATAATGCCTTTATCTTAACAAAAATTCTCCCTGTTTTGTACTAAAGAATAGTTAAAAGCTAATTACTTTTTGTTATTCAAGTATCTATAAGTGTCTTGGCCATATCTTAGCTCAGAATTCTGTCAATCTAACTTAGATTTCTGAGATTAGCAATTGTAGTGAAGACACCCAATGACGAGATAAATTCTAATCACACTACGAAGGTAAGAACTAACTGTTTACATTAACCTGTCCTAAATTGCAACGTTATTTAGCAATTTATCTCCATGCTTAAAAAATATTTATTAAACACGGATAAGTTAATAAGTTGAAATTGAATCTTACGGAATATATTATTAAACTTAAAGGTAGTAAAAAAAATACTTAAGTAAACAATGTATGGAGTCTAACTCGTGTTCTGTTGACGAGACATTGAACGAGACATTGAAGAAGCTGCATGCCAGGGAACTATTGCTATTAAAAGTTTTCTGGCTACCTTATCCCTTCAAAAAGAATATGACAGTAACAAGTACCAACCAATCAACTAACCAAGCACCAACTTATTCTATTGTATCTCATTCATAATTACTGGTTTTTCTGCATTGTAGACCCTGCAGGGGTACAGCTGAATGACTGGTTTCTTAGCTCTGGGCTCTTTTCTCGGCTCTTCACCAATTTCATACAAATCCCCATTTTCTGTATGCATTATTGTATATCCACCACCACCATCCTACAAAAATATAAAAACTATAAAACTCATATTTTGCTAAAATTTACGGTAATAATAATTTCATGTTAAATATGGCATTCTTTTAATGCTAGATGCAACAAGCAGATGATTCTCCAGATGGAGAGACCACTGGTGGTTATATCACAGGATCGCAAGCAAATTGGGAAAGCAGTGGTTATATCATAGAACAGCAAACAAACCGACTTCCTCTGGATGGAATCAGACAACCATCGCCTATAGACACCAAAGATGTTAATGGGTGTATTGCTATCTGTGCGATGGGATGATAATGCCACATAAGTTGTTGCCATAAGTTTACAGGCTACTTTACCCTTCAAACCAGAACACAACAATGACAAGCATTTACGCTATTGCGGCAGAAACATATAAAGCAGTAGTATTAAGGCGAGGTATTTCGACGCGCGTCAATTCTATAGAAAATGGGTGGCGCGGTATGTTCTGAAACCGCTGGGAAACGTGTTAATTTTCGGATAAACAAATATAGGACATCAGCTGAAAACTAAAATTTCGCACATTCTTTTTTTGTATTTACAACTAAATATCATCACATAAAAATCATGTGAAAAATTAGAAATATTATTAACAAATTATTTGTTTTAGAGATTTTTTAGCCTTTTTTCAGAGTTTTATATGATCGAATAAAGTACATTCTACCATGTAATGAATTAGCACATTCTTTAGATAATATCTTCAGGTATATCGTGTAATTTTTGTAAAATTGTTATTTAACAATCAACAAAAAAAAAACGTGATTTAAGTTTTTCCCGTTTGTCGCGATGCCTCGCCTTAAGCCCGGGTGAGATATTATACATACATATAATTACCACTAGATATTTACTATCTAGTGGTAATTATGGTAGTAAGAAGTGACACATATTATAGCGCATCATTTGTTATCTTTTAAAATGTTGTAGGGGTATTTTTAGAAAAAAAATGTAACTGCTGTGACTGGTATAAATAATATAGTCAATATACTTTTTTTTACGATTTTCGATGTAGTTTATCATGCTGGGTGGATGAATAACGCTACTCCCAAGATACTTATAAGTTTATTGACCTTCGTCACAAATTTTAGCAACAGTTCCCGACTTCCGAAAAAGTATTGCTTCTTCCATCTTTCCCAGGAGACTTACAGCGAGGAAAACATTTAGGTGATTCGATTCGACGAGTATTTTGAGGAATCGATCGACAAGAAAAAAATATGTTGTCAGTAAAAATATTAATTTTTACTGTTGATTTTTGAGGTCAAGAAAAAAATCTCAATAAAAGACCGTTTTTTTTCAAATAATTTTCCTGATTAAAAAACCAGGATTCAGTCGAGGCCAAATTGTGGGTATATTTATTGAGGGCCATACTACTAAAAATATATTTCTAAACTCAAAAATCTGACATTTTAAAAAAAAACCTGATTATAAAACATACATTCCGTCGAGGCGAAATTGTGGGCATATTCATTGGCATCCATACTACAAAAAATTACTGTGCACTGGTATCTTAGTATCACTGGTATCTCATGCTCATTCTGGCTACTAATCTGCTTAATTTTTATTTATTTTTCATACATTACATACATACATTACATACATATTATATTTCATACATTCTTCAGTCTTATTTTGTTATATTATCACTATGTATGTAATTAAGTTCCTAAAAAAAAGTTTACTACATTGAAAAATAAAAATAAATAAAGTTTTACCAAATTGATCTTTCTATTTCTCTTTGGCATAGGTTCAAATTTTCTTGATAGTACTTTCTGTTGCTCCTCAGGTATGGATTTTCTTTGTTCTTCGGAATCAGTTTTCTGTGTGACTTCTTCTTTATCACTATCAATGTCAACTTCTATGTCACTCTCACATTCATCTTTGTTTTTCTCTAATTTAATCTGTAAAACAGAAATAGAACATGGTTTCTTTAGTAAGTACACTAGAAATTTGGTAATTCTAATATCTAATACTTTTAAACGAGCAATTCTTGTATATATATATATATATATATATATATATATATATATATATATATATATATATATATATATATATATATATATATAATTGGAATCTCGGAATCGGCTCCAACAATTTTCATGAAAGTCACAAATTAGGGGTTTTTCGGGTCAAGGAATCGATTTATCAAGGTTCCAGTTTCAAGAAAAGCTCGGTTCCCAAGGGATTTGAAAAACCGAGCAAAGCTCGGTCAACCAGATATTAAGGTACAATATGTCAAGAAACTAATTTTGCTTCATCCCCAAACCCCTTTTAAATAAAAGTCATTCAATATTATATTTATAACAATCTCTCTTACAGCATATTTATAAAAATTACATTATTAAAATTATCAAAAATATGTGTAGATGTTATCTATATGTCTACAAATATTTTTTTGGTAATGATGTATGTCTATATCATAACAACAGACATTATGATATACACCCAAAACTATAGATTTTTTTCTTCTCACATCATACAATAGCTAATGAATTGTTTTAACAGTTACTTCTGCAGATTTAACTTAGAAACAGCTATACTTATACTATTCACTATGCTATATTTTCAAAAAACAAATATCTTGGATTTATAGAGCACCAATTGTCGTTTTAATGTGGACCCTACTCATACTGATAATGTTAACATGAGCTTGACAAACAAGACAATGACCTATGTATATTTATCTATACACTAGCTGTGCCCGCGACTTCGTTCGCGTGGAAAAAATCTAAAATAAAAACCCTCATAGTTCGCGTTCCCGTGGGATTTCCGGGATAAGAACTATCCTATGTCCTTTCTTGGGTCTCAAACTATATTTGTACCAAATTTTATCCAAATCGGTTCAGTGGTTTGGCTGTGAAAGCGTAACAGACAGACAGACAGACAGACAGACAGACAGACAGACGGAGTTACTTTCGCATTTATAATATTAGTATGGATATAATAAAATCGTAGAAAAGTCAAAACTGAATATTTTTTTAAAATACTTGAGTACAATCAATATCAAAGCCAAAAATATAGTTTTTAGAATTTTTGTCTGTTTGTCTGTATGTATGTCCGGGGTAAACTCAAAGAGTACTACATGGATTTACTTCAAATTTTGCATGAATAATACTAATAGGTCGGGTCAACATATAGGCTACATATTATCACGCTATCACCTATGGGGAGGAGCTGTGTGAAATAAACGAAGTCCGCGCGGAAGAAATCGTGGGCAACAGCTAGTTCTATGACAATGACAAAAACTTATTGTGAGCAAAGTTATGGGTACCTGCTAGTTTTATATATACATAAAAAAATATCTTACCACTTGTTCTCCTTCAGAAACAGGCAAAGCTTGACCAGAACCTAATAATATTTGTAACTTTGGGCTTTTTGTAGTCTCATCCGATAAATTTGAACTTTTTCTTTGCCTCTTAGGTGGCGAATTTAAGACATTTTCATGTTTGTGTAATATGTTAATCTTCTCTTCTTGTTTTACTTTATGACTTCCCATTTTTTTCCTTGTTTTGTTCTTTCTTTTAAATGTTTTAATATTTACATTAGTTTTAATCATTGCGGACTTAATTATAGACTTATTTCCATAAAACATCTTTTTTGGATTCATAGTAGTAACAGGTTCTAAATCACTTGATGTGAAAATTTTTCTAGATGCATTTCTATTGTTTCTTGCTGCTTTTTTAATCACAGGGATGGTTGGAGATGCTGTTGTTATATTATTAATAATACTATTTGTTTCATCTAATATAACCTCTTCCTGCGCTACAGGAGGTGTATTATCAACATCTTCAAACTTTAAGAGGCCAAATGCTGGAGTATCTAAGATGATTCCATATTCAGCTTCTATTAATGCTTGGATCTCATCTTTACTTTTGCTTTTTAATGTTAGGGATATTTTGTGAACATCCCGCCCATGTTTTGCCTACAACAAATTTGTAACTCCTAATTATTGCAGTATAAATAGTATAATGTATTTACCTCATTTAAATTTACATATTTTATTCTGACTCGAATTAATGAATTATGTAAGTAAACTCTTTTCCAGCGGCTACATTAATTTTTGAAAATCTACAAGTAATATGTTATCAAAATATACAACCAATTATTAAATTCGCCTTCAAATTTAAATGTAATAAAAATTTAATAATAAAATTTTGTAAATGAAAAAATATTGTAAACAAAATATATAAGGTGGGGTTGTGTTATGCGATGGGAGGGCTAGTGGTATTGTCTTGTCTTTGAGCTGATCCTTAACCTTGGTTTCTATTTACTGATGGGCGAAACAGGGATCATCATCGTCGCCGCCGGCAACAGTGTCGCGTGTGTAGGTGGTTACCAAACGTACATATAGGGCCTTAGGGTACCTTTCATTCAGAAAAAATACTTTTTTATTTAGATTTAACCTTATTATGACTAAATATTAATAAAATACTATACCATTTCCTTGTTTAACATTTCTTTTTCTGCAGAACTCCAAGTAGTGTGCTCTTTATGAGTATATCTGATTTTCGAGTTATTGCCTGATAATTTTCTTGAATGACCCTCATTTCTCCTAAAATGCATAATTGATTCTATTCATTAACACTACAACAGAAAATTCAAAATGCAATTTTGTACTCAAATTATTATTGAATAAATTCGTACATTTATTTAATTGAACAATAATCATTAAATAGGGATTTAATAGTTAAATACATATCCTTACGCCAGATCCCTTACAGGGTAGGCAGAGAGAACAGAGTGACATACATCACAATCTTTGTAGAATTGTCTCACTTCCTCTACATTCATTACTCTCTTCATACAAATATGCCGGTTGTAAAGACTTAACACCACCTTCAGACAGTACTCGATCATTTGATCAGATTGATAAAAAAAATCAAAATGAAAATATATTTATTCAGATAAATATATCTGAATAAATATATTTTGATTTTTATTTGATTATAGAATGTCATTCTTGGTCTTCCCCAGTACCTACATCATTCCACATTCGCATTGTACATATATATGTTTTATTAACCTTTCATCTACCATTCTACATATCCCAACCATTGGAGCATGACCTTTCTTATCTTTACGCCGATACTTACTTTCAAGCCTACCATTTCTCTTCTACATCAACATTACAAACCCATCTTTTTTGTAGCAATCTGATCTTGACTGTATGACTGTGTAAATTTTACTTTCATGCCCTTTCTCATTTCAGACATACTCTGCTCTGATTTCCATACATTGGGATAAGCACATAATTATGCAGGGCAAAACAGGCACCCTGACTTAAAACTGTGCTTTTAAGTAATTTCTCCAATGCTCCATTCACTCTGTTCCCTGCATACACTCTTCTTTCGATATCAGCAGTGTATCTTCCATTGCTGCTAAAAGTACAATACTACAAAATATACAAACTCATTGACTTGTTACAGCTCTACATTATTGAATGCGACTCTTACATCAGTTCTGGTTGCTTCTCTTTCAAATAAGTATATAGTGTATAATAGTAAGTATGTTATAGTTATTATTATAATTTAAATAATTATTAAACTTAGTAATTCAAAAATATGAATTAAAATTTAACTACAAAACAATAAATATAACAATATATAGTAGAAATGCAGCGACTGATTTTAGTTCCATTATTTCTTGGAAATACTGCATCAAATTTTATAAATAGTACCTTACTACTACCACCATTCCTTATACACTTAAAATAAGTTATATAAAAATAAATAATACAATATGGGCATATTTTTGAGTACTATAAAAACCAACTTAGAATAGGACTGTCAAGATTCCATATTGTTTTGTATTTTGCAAAAATTTAATTAGTAAGGTGAGCAAAAAAACTAACAAAAAGATACTTTAAAAAAATTATTGTCGTATTTGCGCTGCGCGAATATTGAGGCCACGCGGACTTGCGTTTTCGCCGTGACCGTATAGTCCGAGAGCAAGATGACTTTTTCAACTTTATCTCGATATTGCTTGGATAGGAGTAGTTTTGTACTTCAACAGTTACTATTTGGAAGAGAATGTGTAGTACATGATTTAAATAAGAATTGAGGTATAGACGTTGAATTTCACAAGTATGAGAAATACGTATTATATCAAGACAAATTTTTGGAATGAGTGTCGAAACTCGAAACTTTTGATTTATGGTTTTGCTGCATGATAGTCCATTATCAATAGGGTTTCATTACCTCAGTAAGTACAATACTATCAATAAACAACAATACAATGGATAATATTCATGATTAAAAAAATAAACTATCAAAAGTATTGATATTTCTTTTATTATTATTCTATTATTATATTCTATTCTATATTATTTATTCTATATAATATTCTATTACTGATACTATCAAAACTATTGATAGTCAGCTTTATTCTAATACTGACCGATGCTATCGATTGTACAAACTATTGATAGTATCGAATATATCAATAGTCAATAGAATATTGTCTAACAATACTATTGATAGAATCGATACTTTGTTTATCTTCAATGATTAATACTAACTCGTCGGGCACTTTAAAAAAAAAAGTGTTTTTTCAGTTTTCTGAGAAACACAAAGTTGCCCGGGATTGGAAAGTGCCCGGTTGGCTATAGGCTTACCACCTATCACATTTGTGGGACCAAGTATCTTCGGCTAATCGTGGGTGCACTTGTTGTACCTCTGCCTACCCCTTCGGGGATATGGGCGTGAAGATACTTTTTTTTTAATTAATACTATCGACGCAATCAATAGTTTATTTACTTGCAGCGTTTAATACTATTGATACTATCGAAGTTATGGCATTTCTAGATTATAACTATCGATTTTTGGTGACACTACTTATATCCTTATATGAATATTCAACATTTTGGGATAAATGAAAAATTGTATCTCTGGACTTTGTTTATACTTATGATGGTGACCAGACCTACAAATTACTGGAATAGTAAGTATTTGAAAATGAAAGTTAAAATGTTCATAGAGTATTATTTCAGCAACTACAACTAAACCATTCTGGTTCCTATTCACTAAGGCCGCCACCATCTGCTGTGCTGATTAATACATTTGTCTCACTTGCTAGCAGTGCCCCGCATCGCGCCCCCAATTCCCTTGGCAAAATTTGTCCGTCGCCCCACCCATTGCCATGCCACATGGCATGTTTAGTATTTCCACATACATTTGTTTCAGACGCTTCGCTGTTCGTGTTGCGCCAAAAAATCGCAGGCGCAAATTTCCCGTGGCCAGGCCGTTAAAGTAAGGTGTAAAAAAAAGCAAATACAAAAATACAAATAGATTTATTTTTATAAACAAAATACTTAAATGTGTCAATCATTATAAATCCTCTATACCGCTTAAAACAATGTCGTCAGTGGCATCATTGGTGTACAAATCTTCTTCATTGCATGTTACGTTACGATATTGCATAAATTTAAAATAATCACATATTACAAATCATCATATATGCAAAATCTGTTTATAATGACAATATTATGATAGGTACAATTACATAGTTATGAAACGGAACACAAATATTATTAGTATAGAGTTATATGAATGGTATTTGTTCTTCAATAAATCCCTATTTTTTGAACTAATATTTTTCTGCTAACATTATTAATTTGTCATTTTTCATGTGGCAACAAGCTAGATCCTATTCTTAGTTGGTTGATATAGTATTTTCTTTTATAAGTTTAAATCACATCCTAACTAGCTTTTATTATATATTATGGTTGAATTTTGTTCACATAAATTATAGAAAGTATCATAAAAATATACAAGTAAAATCTATATACATATAATAAAATCTTAGGAAAGTCAAAACTGTACATTGAGTATTTTTTTTAAAAGAATACTTGGGGCATGATCTACAATTGATATCGAAGCCAATTATATAGTTTTAGAATTTTTGTCTGTTTGTCTGTTTATCTGTTTGTCAGTATGTATGTCCGGGGTAAACTCAAAAAGTACTGCATTTATTTACTTCAAATTTTGCATGAATATTACTAACAGGTCTGGTCAACATATAGGCTACATATTATCACGCTATCATCTACGGGGGAGGTACTGTGTGGAGTAAACGAAGTCCACGCGGGCGAAGTCGCAAGCAACAGCTAGTGTACAAGTATAAGGCAACTTTAAGATATACATGTGTATATACTTATACTCAACACTCAAATATAAATGGAGTATTGTACTTACCTGCCTGCTAATTTATCTTCATTATCATACCAATTGTTTGCAGTAGAATCTAGTAACCACTGTGGATGTACTGTATCTTCACGATTAGAACAAGAGGGGCTAGAAATAGAACTAAAAGATAAATAAATAGTCAATTAAATTGTTACAATCATTTAGCCTATTTTGGAGTATGCCTAGTATTTATATTAAGTTTAAATAAATATAATGTGTAAAAAAGTAACCATTGAGTTCTACTTTTATGGACTGGATTTGATCGAAACAGATTCCATTCTCATTTGAGCTTTGCTAACATTAATATTTTACTTGGACGAGCTTATATGTGAAATAAATAAAAATAGTTAATTATAACAACATGAAATAATTTAAATACATATGACTCATGATATACTTATTTTAGCATAATTTATGTTTACTAAATCACAACCTACAATTTATATTGTAATTGTAATAATAAGAATGAAGTATCATTTTTAGTTTTCAATATTGCATCAAAGAAACATAGCAAAACATGTGATGTAAACAATGCCTTACAACGACGTCATTTCACAGTAGTAAAAAAGTTTTGAAATATAAGAATAGAGGCATTTTTTTTTAATAAAACGATAAAATATTTTTTAACACGCACATTCCTTGAGTATTTTGAGCAAGGCAAGAATTAAATGAAAAATCTCCAAGAATATCAATTTCATCATCTTCAGCCATGTTAATTTTGTTGAGATATATAAAAATTAATAATTATCAAATAAATCAAAATTCTAATTGACATTTGACAATTGACCTATGTCAGAGTTGCCAAATCTGAAAATAAATAGGCGTGTTCCTAAATAGCTTGTCTGACTTAAGCTCATTACACACGGTTAAGAAACTATAATATTTTATCATTTAAGATGCCCTACGTAAGTATTCTGTGCATAATCCAATGCCACCATTTTACTTTGTAAGTCCAGGCGCCTTTGAATCATACTGTCATTTTTTCTATATGTAAAATGTATTATAATTATTATGAAAGTGAAACTATGAATATGAAAGTTAAAAGTTAAAGAAAGTTAAAAGAATATGAATATGAAAGTTAAAGATGGAAAGTGTGTTCGAAAGAGACCGGCTAAACTTAGACAAATTTTGTTTACTTTGACAGGTCTAAATAAGTTTGGTAGACAGTCAGACAGGCTTAGGCCCGCTTGCACGTAAATCTTGAGTTAAATAAATAACTCTGAGTTAACTAACTCGAAGTAATTTTGTTACTTTCTTAACTCGGGGTGTATCTTGCACGAACAGAAATTAACCCAAGGTATACTAACCCAACGTTTTAACTCTGCATTGTGGTGTTTCTTTCTGTCAAATCCAAATTCATCCGCTGTTGCTACCTGCAGCTAAATACAAAAGTTTTTCTTTCTTTCGCACAACCATATTTTGCTTATTATATCCTTTTCTTACGTCATATGGCGTAATATGGCGTTTTGGGGGCTTTATACATTGTAAAACCTAAGCGTCAGCTTCATGAGTCGTGTTAATAAAATAATAATTTCGCATTTTGTAATCAGTGTTATTTTCTACAAAATTTGGAAAAAATCTCATTTACGTGGCCCAAGTTTTACAAGTAGTGACAGTTCTCTTCTTTGTGAAAATAGAAAATAGAAACACATAATTAAAAATAAAAAAAAACTGACGGCGCTAATCTTCTCCAAAAGCAAAAGTTTTGGCTAGAAGTAAGTTCAATGCTTTGTCTCTGCAAATTAAAATAGCCAATTCGTTCCGCAACTCTTCTATTGAAAAAAATCCAAATCAATATATTCGACAATTTTTTCGTCATCGTCAGAATACAAAAAGTCATTCACAATTGAATAAAAGATAATTAAATTGTTATTTCTTATCAAATACACAACACAATGCGGTGTAATCTCACAATTTTGTCGTTTTTAACCCAGAGTTAGAAATTTAACCGCCCAACTTTGGCGGGTTAAATATTTATCTATTTAACCTATGGTTTGGTGATAACTCTTGTCAGTGCAAGAAAAAATAAAAATATAACCCTGCGTTAGCAGCTAACTCAAAGTTAAATAATTTAACTCTGGAACGCGCAAGCGGCCCTTAGTCAGACAACCAAAAGGCATTGTGTAAGTATTATATTATTTAATAGACAATTTAGCAAGGATTTATAACGTTGTATTGGCCCGGGATTGGAAAGAGCCCGGTTGGCGAGAGGCTTGCCACCTATCACATTTGTGGTACCAAGTATCTTCGGCTAATCGTGGGTGCAGTTGTCGTACCTCTGCCTACCACTTCGGGGATATGGGCGTGAAGATACTTTTTTTTTATAACGTTATAATTTCGATATGTTTGCGTCGTCGTGATTGGTTATGGAATATAATATTATGACGTTCTCTTCTAGCGCTAGTTGGCGAACCAATCATGAAACAGTATGAAACGTGGTGCACCAATCACGAAACAGCAAACATATCGAAATTATAACGTTTTAAATCCTTGCAATTTAAGTAAATAAGAACCAAGGAACTTATATACGATAACTGGAATTACTACGAAGCAATATTTGAAAAATAAAAATGTACTTTATTTCATAACAAATAAAGTTGACATTTGTTTCTTACTTAACAGAGGGGAAAAACGTTCTGAGCAAGACAACGACAAGAGTGGATGTTGTCCCTTTCTTGCAATTGCCAGTGTAAATAAAACTATCTAAATGGTAGATTCTTATATATTCGGTAATCGATAAATCCTTTTTATTCATACATGTCGATAAATAAATTAGCATTAAATGTATTGTAATTAACATAGTGAGTTCTAAAATGTGCTTATTTTAATTATTACGTAACTACTTAAGCAATGTAAAAACTGTTTCTCAAATTAGTAGAATTACTTAGTTACAAAGCAATATTTGAAAAATAAAAATGTACTTTATTTCGTTACTTATAAAGTTGACATTTGTTTCTTACTTAACAGAGGGGGAAAACGTTCTGAGCAAGACAACGACATGAGTGGATGTTGTCCCTTTCTTGCAATTGCCAGTATAAATAAAACTATCTAAATGGTAGATTTTTACATATTCAGTAATCATTAAATCCTTTTTATTCATACACGTTGATAAATAAATTAGCATAAAATGTATTGTAATCAACACAGTGAGTTCTAAAATGTGTTTATTTTAATTATTACGTAATTACTTATGCAATGCAAAAACTGTTTCTCAAATTAGTAGAATTACTTAGTAGTAATTTGCAAACTACGCATGGCCGCACTTATATATGGCGATTGGCGCTTTATTTAGTAGAAAGAGACACACTCCACTCATGTCGTGGTACTCTTCGGAACGATTTTGAAGCGCGTGTAAGCATTCCGGGTAGAATATAACTTCCTTGTGCTTTATTTAGTAGAAAGAGACACACTCCACTCATGTCGTGGTACTCTTCGGAACGATTTTGAAGTACGTGTAAGCGTTCCGGGTAGAATATAACTTCCTTGATAAGAACCATAAGAACACACCACATGAGACTAGTCAAATGCCAATTGCGATTACAGCAATTTGACATTATGTTGTCACTTGTGTTGTCACTTGTCACTTGTATTATCACATATGATCATTTTCATTTTTCATTTCAAAACAATTCGTTTTAATTAATCACTAGTTTTCTGTGTATTTATTTATGAGTGTGGTTTTGATTGGAAATTTGATCTGCAGAAACTAGAAAGTGACGATTGACATAACCCAAACATCTAATATAAGCTGTGAATGATTACATTTATCCGCTTCACATATAAATTGAACTGCACAGTGGAGACTCAATTTATAGACCAACTCAAATGTGATTGAAGACTAGTCTACAGTTTACTTTGCAACACAGAACAATATAACTGCTAGTCTATAAAGATCCGTGTGGTTTGAATAGTAGAAGCAATGTTTAACACCAATAATTTACTCCGTGTCGTACGAATAAACCTAAGAAACTTTTCTGTTTCTTCGACTTATAATGCAAATTACTCGTACGTATTTGGCTCAGTGATATTTTATTATTTTAATTTATTAATTGAAGTGTTTAATCCACTCGTTTATTATTAACATGATAATTTTGCTAGCATGTGATTTTTCAAATAAACAAAATTTGTGATTTAGGAGAAGTTGTTATGAAATTTCTAACTAAATCATACAAAAGGGGTAGTTCACGTCAAGCGGACAAGGAAAAAAGTGAGATTTTGAATTTTGTTTATATTCTGGTCAGTTACAGTTCTAGTAGACGTTAATACATACACACATTTTTTTTGTGACGCATAATTGTCTAGTTATGGTCTTCTGATGAATGGATATTTTTGAGGAAGTACATTTTGAACATGTTGTAAAAACCAGTGAAGTTATAATAAATAAATGAAGTATACTTAAAATATAGTCAAAAATATGTCATTTTAAATTTTTTGGTCAAAATTAAATTGTTGTTTGTTTTTGTTATAGAAAACCGGAAGTAACGTTTTCACATAAGGTTTTGAGACTGTTCTACATGTTTTTTATAAATATTTTGATTTCAAATTAGAGCGTAAAGTTCATTAATAATCCACAGAAACAATTAAAACATGATCATCATTAGTTTAGACAGCGATATTTGATTTTTATTCATATTTATTTTATTGTACATGTGCACTACAGCCAGGGGAGCCAGCAAATTGTAGATCTGGTTCTTCTTCGATGCCCCACCAACCGTAGTGCTTTCGGTTGAGCCGGATGCGCCGGAAGAATATATCGAGAGCACAATGTTCTTTTACAAAGTTGTTTTATTGTAATGAAACAAATGGCAAATAAAGCCAGCACTGTTGCAAATTTTCTATTCTATGAGAGAACCACTACTTGCCATATCACTGCCCTACTAACCGGTACCCTTTAGGTATAACAAAGCCCAGGAACTTGTCTGGGAAACTTAACTTATTTTTGACGTGACAACGTCTTATAATTCGATAGAGCTGGCTGCACGCACGAAAAAACATGACTCATGCGGCGTTACCTCGCTCTGAGGCGTTTCGTTTAAGGCTTGGAGTACAAGCGAGAGCTTAAGACGTTGTCACGTTCAACTATCGTCTGTAAACCAACTTTACAGACAACCGATTTTTTAAGAAGTAACGAAACTGAACTAGAACAGAACGGCACTGATTGTATGGCCGCACTCTGCCTTATTTATAGCCCGCGGCCAGACACGCTGATACGCCGACAAAGATGGCTGGCGCCATGCGTTGGCGCCACAAGGTCTGGGATTTGTTAAAACCCTACTTCTCGTAATCTCATCACGATAATTTTATGTTAGGTAGCTTCTCCTACCTCTAATTAGCTAGTGTGGCTCCCTAGCGAATGCAGTGGCACTTTCTTTTTACAATTATAAGCAAAACAAAGTAAATAATGCCTTAAGACCTACCTAAAAACGAATTACAGAGTGTTATTTATTATATATGTACAAAGATCTAATACATACAAACTTATATAATAACAAACAAGAAAGTCATATACATTGTAGTTCTTTCAGGACCTCGGAAACTCTTACAATCATAGAGTTGTAAGGCTTTTCAGGTCTTACTATCTTGTTATTTATCTTTATCTACCCGAAAAGTGAGTGAACATATGCCTAAGATTCATACTTACATTGTACATATTATTGACAATCAATAAACATTCATTTTCACATAAATTTTGCACTTTTCGGTGTTTTTGTAAGTCTGGGTTCCCGCATATAAATATAATCTCGCAAGAGTCGACTCATAATTTAGTCGACTGTGTTCGAAAGATTTCTTATTTTTATACAACAAAGCTGTATGTAGGTCTTCAGGCAAGTAAAATACGAAAACAAACATTATTTATTATAAAAAAACTTACAAACCAAACAAAATATACAATTTATCCTGTCTTACTTGAACTATTTACATATAATATTTACAATAAAACATATCTGTGATGCACACTACAATTATAAATAAAAAAGAAATATTAACATAATAGTACCGGTTTCCGACTAGCTTCCTCTATCCGACCATTTTGGTTTTTACTGGCTAAAATGTTTAAATATCTTACCTACTTATCATACGCCATGTCTCAAAACCTGTGTTTCAAATGTTAATGGACATTCTGTCATTTCAACAAAAAAACTACGAAAGGGTACAGTTTATGTTAGATTGTATGCTGAAAAAACATAAATTGATTTAAAAAAACATCTGGTTTTTTGGGAAGAATACTCTGGTAAGTTTGGCATTTATTTATTATAAACATTTTATTAGTGTATTAAAATCTTAAAATTTCAGTAATCAAGCAAAAATTGCGTATTTTCGTAGATTTATTGGACAATTAATTGGACAGAATGAGGAGCCCTACAAAATAGTAACATTCCAAATGCTGACCACATGGTCGGTAATAGGAATTTTACACTTGATAAATATAAAGCAAATTTTCTATTATTCATGTTGCTTTCTGAGTGTTTCGTGTTCAGTTACTTATTCTAAAAGCAATGCTTACATAATAAACCTGTATGCGACCGATGCTAACATTAATGGATTTTTTGTAACATACATTTAAACTTGCACTCTTTTTCAGTTTATTTCCAATTAAATTCTAAAGATCACTTTGGTTTTAAAATGGTATATTTTGTATTTATTGTAGATAATTGCATAATTACGATCTTAATAAGTATGTCAATGAAAACCCACTAATAACTGATATAAATTTTGGCTTAGAGGCTTAATTAGGCAAATATAGGATTGGTCGGAATCTGAATATGTTACGTTTCCTACGTCCCTGTTTCCGTCTAACTCAGATGCTTTTCGTTTCGGTGTGCTTTTTTGATATTACATGTTTTCATTCCAGGAACATCAAATTGAATAATAAAAAAAGGCCCTGCAAGATATACGGCAGAAGAAAATGAGCATTAATCAGGCTGCTACATTATAAATGCTATTGATAAATGCTGCTCTCATTTATGGTCAGGGGCTCCTCAGTACTAGCTTCTTCCTTTTGATCACATTCAGCGTATGGCGGTTCGAATAATATTATTAAATAATTCGTCGATAAGGAGACTATTTCAGATCGGATTGATTCTTTTGTTGTACGTAGAGATGTTGCATCAGTCTGGCTCTATCATGGGAAATGTTCCAAAGAACTGTTTAGATTGATTCTTGGCCGCCGAATTTCACCATCGGACATCGTGACAATATTCAAAGTTTCATCGTCACTATCTCGATGTTTGAAAATGTGCGATTCTATTGTCTACGACTTACCCAAAATTAATCAATTCCGAAAGGAAAACAATCCATGAACCTTCCCATAAATACACACGGTTACCAAAGTGTTATGTATATAACAAAATAGTTTGGTTATATGTGTGTATAACTTAATTATGATTATTAATTGATCTCATTAATAATAGTAATATATATTTATTATTAAAAAATTAACATCATGTAAGTCCTACATTTAGATACTAGATTTAGAGGATAGAAAATATGCAGTTTGTGAAAAAAAAATACATTTTCAGTAAATTAAATTTTAAATACTATATACTTAACATAGTATTTAAAAACTAATTTACTTTCCTGATTTTACATCATGTGAAGTATATAGAAGTTATTTTTTTAAATTGTTGTACCGAATTTCCAATAAATACTGCAGTATTATGTAAAATGGTTTTTATTTACGAATTTCCACTCTATTTGTAAGACACAGAGTTGATTTTACCAGGTAGGACTTGACTCGTCGGAATCTAGATACTTAGTGGTCGGATATATGGATACTTGTAGTCAGTCGGTCGGAAAACGGTGCTTTCAGTTTATTTCCAGTCGTAACAGTTTAAATCTAAATTTAAGTATAAAAAATTCATTAAAAAATACAATTATGCTCATTTTTTAAAATTAAAGTTCGTAATCTTTCAGAAAAGCATTTTTTCTAGTGTGCTTTAGAGTGTTTTTTTTATCTTTTGAAGGATTCATTGAACCATATCAATCAGTGGTCGGAATTCGGCGCCATTGTGTTCTTTTTTAAGTGACACATTTTAATATTTTAATAATAAGTACTTTATATTTTAAAAGACAAAACTCCAGACGCTGTTAGTAGTAGTTCATTTTGATTTGTTATTAAAAATATAAAGTACTCATTTTTGAAATAATAAAATGTGTTGCTTAAAAAATAATATTTGTATTATATTTATAATTGTAGATTCAAATAAATATGAGTAAAAATCAAATATCTCTGTATATTAATCAGTTTTGGCATAAACTAGCCAATTTAAAAAGCGCTCCATGCAACATCTTGGTACTAAATTTAATGTAACTTCTAAACTAATAGTGATCACGTTTTAATTTTTTCTGTGAATTATTAATGAACCTGACGCTCTAATTTGAAATCAAAATATTTAAAAAAAATATGTCAACAATCTCAAAACCTTATGTGAAAACTTTACTTCCGGTTTTCTATAACAAACACAAACAAAAATTTAATTTTGACCATAAAATTTTAAAATGACGTATTTTTGAATATATTTTAAGAAATTTCATTTATATTTTACTAGCTGACCCACACAGCTTAGCCTGAGAGTAGATTAACATGTCGAGATAGCCTTCCCGGGTCGGGCAAAGTGTTATTGAGGTTTTCTCAAAAGTCCTTAACCTTAGTAGCAGCTCGGAGTCTGGCGGAGAATTTCACCATCGGACATCGCGACAAAATTCAAAGTTTCGTCCTCAAAATCTCAATGTCTGGAAGTCCACAACCGTGCGATTCTCGAGGCACTTTTTGCCGCGCACTACTCCTCTGTGGAACCAGCTATCGGCAGATTTTTTTCCGAACCAATACGACTTAGGGACTTTTAAGAAAACTACTCAATCTTAAAAGGTCGGCAGCGCAACTATAAGACCCCTGGTGGCTAGTAGTGTAGTTGTCTACGACCCGCGGTAATCACTTACCATTAGGTGATCCTTCTGTCCGTTTGCCCCTCTTCTATAAAAAAAAAGTATGTATACCGAAGGAGGATGCTCCTCACTCAATTCTGATAACGAATATATAAAAAATAGGTACTAAAATTTTGACATATTGTCCAAGAAAAATGTGAAGTACAGGCACCCACGTGTAGATATCAAAGTTCATTGTTTACAAACAGCGAACTTCCGCTGAACTTTGCATGCACGGTGACTATATTTTTTTTAAAATATTACCACACTAATTTTGTTAAAGTATAATTAGGTAGTGGGATAACTCCCAAGTGGCACTTGCCCTCTGTGGAAACGTTTATAAAAAAAGTTATAGTCCAAAACTAATTTAACCTATCTTCAAAATGTATGTAAATACTTAAAAACACTTGAAATATCAATCTTAAATTATTTTGTACTATTTTTTTTTGAGGATTTGACGGTATTATCCACTGTTAGTTATGCGGTATTGCAGTATCAACAACGATATATAAGATAAAAGATTGTATACTTAATGTATATAATTTATTTGCTATGTGTATAATTATTATACTAAACTACTTGTTTGTGAAATGCTGTTAAATTTTGACATGTAATACCAGTTGAAAAAGGATTGCTATAAAATATAAATGAATATAAATAAATTTTCACGGTACAAATTACACTTACTGATCTAACCCCAAAGTAAGCAAATTATTTGCTTGTGTTATGGGTGTTATTTAACTATACTAATACATAGAAATACATATATAAATACTGGAATATGTTTAATAATCACCCAAACTCAGAAATACAAACACCAGGCTTTTAACCTAAAACCAGATTATATAAAAAATAATTTAATATAAGTACTTCATTAAATATTTGTAATATATATGTGGTTTAATGGAAATAAATAAGCAAAAACTTAATCTGTAAAGAGAGGATATGTATTATTTAACACCATATTTTGCACAATATTATTAGACTTTAAAAACCCATGTTATTTTTAATTGTACATAACCATATAATAAATTTTCTGATCATAGAATGAGCTTAGTCTATTAGCCTATCGTTCCATACCAGAGGCAGATAAGATATATCAAGTTATGCACAAAAAATTAAAATTTAATGTGTATGAAGAGAGTGATGAATGTGTGGAGGAAGCCGGACAAGACTGCAAGGATCGTGATGTACGGCACTCGGTGCTCTCTGCCTACCTCGTAAGGGATCTGGTGTGAAGATATGTATGTACGTTAATACTTTAATGAGCACTTTATTTGTGTAAGGCTTAGTATTGTAGCAACCAAAAACTTAGTGCATATTTTTTACAGGTGTAAGTTATTGGTTGTGGGGGGAGGGACAGCAGGTTGCACCATGGCTGCAAAGTTTGGAAGAAAACTCAAGAAAGGTTCAGTTATAGTCTTGGAGCCGAGTTCCGTGAGTATTATTTGTTATGCTATAATATTTATTATACATTAAAAATTGGTATACGAGGTATTTTTTTTGTATTCTTTTCTTTATTTTTACCTAGGTTTTCACTATGGCTAAATATGCACCGGTATTTTTAACCCCTTATATAAATACGAGGGGTAATTTAAGTTTACGTGTGTGTATTTATGTGACTGTGGGATCATAACACCCAAACTGATGAACCGATTTGAGTGCAGCTTTTTTATAATCAAAAGTCTATGATATTATGAAGTAGGCTAAATATCTTCAATCTCTTTATAGATATAGAATAAAGGCTTTAAATCATGGCTTCCCAAACTACTTTATTGCGATGCCCTTGAGAATTTGCCGTTTTTGCGACTATCCCTCACCTCTGACCAAAAAGTACCTACCAGTTTTAGATTTTAGGGTTTACATCATTGATTAATAGGCTAAATTATAAATTATCCTCTCTCTCACTCTATCCCTCTTTCTCTCTCTAAAGATTAAAATAAGAAAATTTAAAAATATTAACAAAAGCAAAACATCAAGACAAAAATGAAAATGAAAGGTATTTATTTTAATTCGTTGACTGGCACAGTATTCGTTAGAAACTGAAGAACAAAATTCTAAAGTCTTTGACCTATTGGAGTCTAAGCCGCAAATCACTGAACAATTCTATTCTTATTCTTCGATTTTTAACGACACAGACACATTATTTACCTCTTCAGCCCGCCTTTGTGATAGTGTCGCGACGACCCGGAGCGTCGCAACGCAGTTTTGGAAGCCCTGCTTTAAAAGTCATATTAATTAAAGATAAAAAATAAAGTTATCGCAAGAATTAATAATCTATTTACCTGACATTAACTAGGCTATACAATCTACTTTATTACGTCATAGCATCAATCAGTTGTATCAAATCGATTGTATTTTGCGAAACTATTAGGAACAGGTTAAGGAACAGTACTTACATATTATGTTACGTATAATAATTCCAAAAATACCATACCATAATGTGATTAATTACATGTTATAAGTGACAAAGATTTTACTTTTAAATCACAGTTAGGAGGTAATTAAAACGGCATATTATTTCATACATAAAGCATATTAGCATAGCATAGCAAACAAGCAGATGGCCTTTCTGATGAAAAGAGTCATCGGCTACAGACACCAAAGGTGTTAAAGATGCATTGCTATATGTATGGCATGGATGATGGTAATGACAAGCATTGACGCTACTGAAGCAAGAAAAGGAAAGATGGTGGTGCTAAACCCGGGCGAAACTTAATAGAATGACGGTTGTGACTGGTATCAATAGCCAGCCAATCTTCCACTGTTATCTTTTAAAATGTTTCGCAGGGTATATTTGAGGAAAACATTTTAGCAGCTGGGACTTTGATGGGCTTGGGCTAGGGCCTCCGTGCTTTGGACGAACACCTAAATCTTTTACTCCCGGTTACCAGAAAAAGCAAGCGAATGTCGTAATCACATCAATATGCGTGAAATGCGGCGGTAGCGATCACCACATATCCCAACAACCGACTAACCGGTGATTTACCAAAAATGTAACGAATCGATAAAAAAATTCTGTGCGCCGTCTTAGTCGGGTACTCTGACCGTGGTCTTAGCTACAACCATGCTTATTTTTTGTAATTTCCATTTCTGTATGTATTTTGTTCTTTTTGCAACCGATGGCAAAAAGGAGGTTGTCAGTTTGACATGACGTATGTATACAATATTGTTGGATATTTGAGTACGGTGATCTATTTTGACGTCTAAACACGTATACTAAATTTCGTAAGTGTATTTATGTTCATATGTTTGTCCACAAATTTCTTGGGAACTAAAAGCTATAACGAGATCATTATTTTTGTATTAACTGTTGCCTACGACTTCGTTCGCGCGGACTTGGTTTACTCCACACAGCTCCTCCCCCGTAGGAGATAGCGTGATAATATGTAGCCTATATGTTGCCCTGACCTGTTAGTAATATTCATGCAAAATTTGAAGTAAATCCATGCAGTACTTTTTGAGTTTACCCCGGACATACATACAGACAAACAGACAAAAATTCTACAAACTATATTTTTGGCTTCAATATTGTTTGTATTAATAAGTTTGTAATATTGATTGTAGATCATGCCCCAAATATTCTTTTAAAAATATTCAATGTACAGTTTTGACTTTCCTACGATTTTATTATTATTTTTGTATAAATCAGCTATATTCCAACTTAGAAAACAGTCCAAGTTTAATAAAAAATGTTTCAGTAGGTAATGTTAAGATATTTGTCCGTTTAATTTTTCAAATTCGATTATGTTTATCTTCCGTCCGTACGGAAAATAGAGGTAAAGTTTACAAGTTAGTAATCTTTTTTAACTTCCCGCTACCTATGTAGATAAGGAAGTTACTGATTTTGCCACGATTTTCGAAAATCGAGTTTTACACCAGATCTCCACGTTTTCTGGCCCTAGGAATCTTTTCAGACTATTTTCACGATGACGTCAGTATATCTGTATGTATGTGTGTGGGTGTGTGTGGGTGTGTGTGTGTGGGTGTGTGGGTGTGTATGCGTGTATGCGTGTATGTGTGTATGTAAACATCTCATAACTTTTGAACGGCTAGACCGATCGTAACGCGGTTGATGGCATTCGATTGGATTCCGCTCAACTTAGACTTCCTGAAAATATGAACCAAATCGGCCCAGGAAATTTTGAGAAATTTTTAATAAACCTCAAGAAAATTTTTGGTGAAACAGTATTTTTTTAATATAACTTCTAGATTAATGTACCGATTGAGTACAAAAACTAATCAGCTCTATTCCTAAAAGAACTACGTCTAATGCATAAATAACATCAAAATTGGTTTATCCGTTTGGGAGAAAAGTTGACGAAAACTTTTGAAAAGTGTTTTTTCGACATAACTTCGAAATTTTTCAATCAATTATTTTTTGGTATTTACCATATTTGAGTGCTAAAAAAACGACATCAAATGCCATTTCTAAAATTAAAATTGAATCTAATTTTCTAAAGCTACAGCTTTTAAATATTAAAATTACGTTGTTTTTAACCCCCGGCGCAAAACGAGGGGTGTTATAAGTTTCAGGTGTGTATCTGTGTGTCTGTCCGTGGCGTCGTAGCGCCCTGGCGGATGGTCAAATTTGATTGCGTTTTTTTTAATTGAAAGCCCTGTTTTGCGAGATGGTTCTTAGCTATGATTCAATAGAATCTGTTCAGCCGTTTCAAGATAACCAGCTCATTCAAATTGATGAAAAGAAGTAACTAACTTGTAAAGGCTTTATCAATACTAAATTTTGTATTCTGATACTTTATTGATATTGCAATGGCATGGTAATCTTGAGCTGATACTTTAAGATGAAGGGAGTAATGAATGTGAAGAAAGCAACGCCAGACTGCCTACCCAATAAAGGATTTGTTTTTTTTATATGATAAGATAGCAAACAAGCAGATGGGTCTCCTGATGGAAAGAGTCAACCATCGTCTATAGACACCAAAGATGTTAATGGTGCGTTGCTATCTTGTGGCGAGGTCTAATGCCACATGCATAAGTTTACCGGCTACTTTACCCTCCAAACCGGAACACGACAGCGACAAGCACTGACGCTATTGCGGCAGGAATAGGAAAGGCGGTGGTACCAGACTCGGGCGAGACAATGCAGAACTCTACCACCTAGTAGCCACGATGGTAGTGACTCGATAGCCAATCGGTCGCCTTTTACGACCTGCCTGGCAAAACGGCAGTTGGCATATTCTTCAAAGGAGACCGGGACCAACACGGCGATAATAAAGATATGTGTATACATAATAACGGTCTATTGTATAGCTAATGATGTAATGCTAATAAAATATCCATCGATGAGTTGGTAAATAAACATAATGTAATGTAATGTTGTCACTCGCTTACGTTCGCGAAGGTCGCGGTAGTAGCTAAAAGCAACTTTTCTTCAATAAATCTAGATAAAACAAATACATATTTATCAAAATTCTGATAATATAAATTAATTGTATTTTTTGGTCATGCGATCTACGGTTATCATTCTTTCAAAATGGACGATTATCACAATCAACATCACATTTTAAATTTTGAAAAAGACGTCCTTCCATCCCTCCTCATGGAAAAAGACAAACAGAGTCTATAGACATCAAATATGTACCAATATGTACCGATCATGATTTTTCAAAGCCCGGGGACCTAACAAATCTTCCTACTCGGATTTTTCCAACTGTCTAGTCAGCACCTTCAGATTTTGTAGCTTTAGAGACACACATAACTTTATAGAACATAGATACTGTGTTACTTTAATTTATATAATTTGGAAAAGTACATTACTGTACAGTCGATTTTCATCATTAAGATATTAGTGGGTATAGTTATCTCATAGCATGAAAGGTGCAGTGAATTCGAAACAGATTCGGCACTGACGGTGACGAGGTGTTTCGTTTGGATCTGCAAATACTAGAGACTAAGGTTCGTTGTCAGTAACTACTAACTAGTCAAAACCAAGAACCGGTTAATGTCGTTCATGCTACTGGTTAAATTCCGCTCATTGATAACCGGTTAATTAAGTTATCGGTTCGTTACCCTTTAAAATAATTACTATAATATATAAATTTACCGGTTAATAAATAAAAAAATTTGAATTAAGCAGGTAAACTTAAAATTTATTTCTCTTGACGTAGCGCGCGCTTCAATTGACAAAATTTCATTTTTTAACACCCTTATATTTTTAACTTAAACTAGATTGAAAAATAGAATATCCGTATTTTTTTATTTTTCAAAATTCATTCATTTTGATATTTATTTTAATTCTTAAAGTTCTTCTCATTCTAAATAGACGTAAGTGCTAAATGACGTCATTTATAAGGCTGATTGATGCCACGCTTTTGCTTTTTGTGACCCGCCAAAAAAGCACTTGTCATCTATGACATTTATCAAATAAACATCGAGTATAATTGTAAATCATTAAACCGTTGTTTACATTTCATATCATACATTGACATTTATTTCATATTTCTATAAAGCGTTCTGCAGTAATATTATTGCGAAATATCAAATAAATCCAAGTGTTGATTACAAATAGAGCAGAGTGGAGTCGCTGAAGCAGGTCTTTGATAATTTTCTAACACAAATAAACAATACGGAGAGTGGTTAAGTGAAAGAATGACATATTTGACATTATCGTATGAAGACATTCCTATTATACTTTTTAAACTATATGTTTTAGCAAAGCAAAGGTATTATCTTATTCTGCCGTATAAGTGACGTCACCGCATGTTTTTTCATTATTTTTTTTTTCTCCAGTGTTACAAAAAAAATTAAAAATATATATATATATATATATATATATATATATATATATATATATATATATATATATATATATATATATATATATATATATAATCAGGATTGAAAAATAAAGAAATGGTATTGTTATTTTGGCGACTTCATATTTTTGAAATATTGTCAATTCATCGAATAGGAAGAGCTGGTGTCGACTTTCAAGTTAAACCATTTATTTTGCTGAATAAGACGAGAAATTATAAAATACCAGTTTCTGAATTTAATATTAATTAATTTCTGAATTTAATTCAATAACTTAAATACCGGTTACCATGACCTAAGCCGCCACCGCCCAACTTTGGTGTAGGACCTAGAAAGTTAACCGGTTTCCGAGTCCTGACGGAGCCACTTGCTAGTTGTCTCATCGTTGAGAGTATCTATCTATACTTTAAGCCGAGGCTAGGTCTCACAGGAGGCAATTCTAGGAGCGGACCTGACACCTTTTTTGAAAAAAAAGCAGTGTCAAAGCAGTGTCAATCCTACCTCGCCAACAGGCGTACGAAAATCGGGCATTTTTTGGAGTTCGGTTACTTCTGCCTGGGAACCCTGCATCCTTTTTTGGCCTTCGGGTAACTCTGGCAACCCTGCATGGGAATCCACATGATAATTATACATTTTTATTTAAATAAAAGCGCAAAATATAAGTTTTTTTTTAATTTATTGCTTTTTTATTTGATTATTAACATTCAAAATAATATGGGAACTTTGTAATCCTGGAAGATCTTCCTTTTTTCTAATTACATCCTCTTACTCATCATATTATTACTTTTTGTGTTATTCTATGACTTAAAAACGACCTGAAGAAACGAGGTTTTTACCTACATATAATTAAATAACGAGCTCAATGAAGGAATGGTAATAAGATAGTCTTGTGTCCATTAAGAATGAAGCGGATATATTGTAGTTTTTAATGATTAATATGATATGGAGATAACAATATACATAAATATTTGTTATAAACGATAAGGATTAATAATATTTTTAGGATATAAACTCGGCAAAAATAAACATTGTCACGAGATAGTAAATGCATAACTGGAAACGTTACGTCACGCCGTGCTAAAACGTCATCTGGGTGATATCGTTTCATAGAAACCACAGAGTATTTAACGCAGATATTATCACAACGTGATGTCACTTGGACGCCATGAGAGTCCAGAGCGTTTTCGCTGCAAATTTTGAGTTCAATTTTAAAACGCAAAATTGTTATTATAAATGTACGATATTTAACAAAAGTAAATAGTTTTTTTGGTTAGTAATAATATACCTACTTAGGTAAATTATTCAACATTTTTTTCAAGTTTAGTGAACAGTTTAGGACGCACATGCAGTGGCGGATTTAGGCTTGATGCCGCACAAGACCCCGATGGATGTACCGCTTTTTCACTTTGTACGGTTACTCCTAACAGTTTAAATTAAACAATGTTTAAATATTTAAATTTTCACCAATAACATTTTATTAAATTAAACATACCTTATTATTTGTCGATTTATAATTTATTAGAGACAATTTTTTTCCCGCGACTCATCCGTTAGATTATCGACATGTTTTCTGTGGTCGACATAATAGATCGTAGAAGATACAACCAATATAGATGGTAGAGTACATTGCCACCACGAAGGTATAAACCGCCCTGGGTCTAGAAGCATGAAATTCTGTATAAATGTTTCTTATAAGGCGTAAATGTGCGCTAATATTTTTCCCCATATAAATTTTACTGCTCCCTTAAGAGATGTTACTGACATTGTATTTTAGAAATAATTATTAACAAATGAATCGCATAGATACCGCTAGCTTCACATAAAAGGAATCGATCAATAACTTGTACATGGTCACTGCATTACTTTAATGTAGGGTAGTTCTGAAACTATTATCTTTGCTTAGTGTGTGTTAAATTTATTGTTGGTAATTAAAACAGCATTTCTATGGTTTAAGAACATCATGTACTTAATATGTACTTTGAATTTGATGCAACAATGTATGTGAACTTCTTGTGTTTTATTATATGTAAGTATCATTCATATACAAGGATAATTTGTGTTTCTCTTATAAGTGAATGTAATTGTTCTTTTTAGAGAATTAAATGCCTTAAACCATCAAATTTGAATTAATATAGGTAATGTTCGCTTTGGTAAACCCAATATTAGATATTGCTCATTTCATACAATAAAAATATAGAAGATAAGATATTTATTTGCAAGAATACGAGCGTAATAAAAATTCAAGGATACCACTGTATATTATACTATATTATTTTAAATATTTTTAAATTAAATGATGTAACTAAATTATTGAGTTTATGTTTCAGTATTTTATAACACTTGCGAATTTAACAAGGTTATACATATTATTTTATTTATTAGCGTTTAATTTTCTCACCATTATATTTTATAACGTAATGAAATAACATTTTTATTTAGTAAAAATATAATATTTGTACATGTAAGTGCATCTTAAAATTTGTATGCTTTTCATGCAATAATCCATAAAAGCTATGTCTAATATAAGGAGGGCCGTATTTTATTCAGTTCTTTCTAAATGGTTTATACAAGTATCGACAGCCAGAATCTATTACGTACCTACTTTGCTTTGTGAAATGTAATGGTGTGTATTAAATTGCCTTTTTTTAGATAGCATTTTTTAATATAGAACTAATTAGCAAAATAAAAAAAATTGCTTTTCGTATTTCGATGTGAGAGAATAAAACGTTATTACTTACGTTTTTCTTTGTGGGACGTGGCAAGAATTTGGCTAATTCTTGTTCAATCCCACTTCTGAACTATTCAGAACTAGTCCAGAAAAACACATTAATCTTGATAAATTACATTTATTCTACTTGTATAGTCGTTATTACATATAATATCCTTCATTTTAATGTAATTATTATCATTTCAAGAAGTCTTCAATAGATTCAACATCGTTCTATGTTCTTGTTCATTACATTTAACATATCGAATTATTTACACATCAATTATTAAATATAGAACCGTTCAAGTCGACTGCCAGAAATGGAATGAAATGTGAATCCCGCCAAACCGTTAGGTTGAGGCGGTATTCAAATCACACCACCGATAAACAGGTGCCAACTCGCGTGATTTAGTTTAAATTTTAACGGCCTTACCGTTAAAATTTAAACATCCGTTATTATTAAAATATTAGTTAATACATTTACTTAATAAATCATATGCATTTACACACAGTTATTAAAAATATCCTAACAATTGTAAAACACATGTTTACTTAAATGTTTTGAAAAGTTTATGGAGGTTAGATTATTGTAATTTATAAGGTTCTAAACTGGATCCCCAGATTCGGCATAAACTATTATTGTTGTTTTTTTTTCAAGGATAAATCGCGGCACCAGCGCAGAATCTAGTAGTGATGTATTAGTATCGACATGCCTCGAATGATCACGTAAAGCTATTGATCCTAGTTATCTGTAGCAATAAAAGTTAATCGGTAGTTAAAATGCGACGATAGGATTACCATCGATCTCGCCTACAGAGGGACCAATGAATTATGGCGAACCGGAACGTTTATTGACTTTTGGCTTACTCTGTCTACCTAGCAACTGAATGTATGTTTAACTTTTCCCGATTTTTTCCTAGGATCATTACTATCAACCTCTGTGGACGTTGGTCGGTGCAGGCGTAACCACAGTTTCCACGACCAGGAGGTCAGAGAAGGGCGTCCTACCGAAGACAGCGAAGTGGATTAAGGATTCTGCCGTCAGTATCGACCCTAAGAACAACGTGGTCCAAACAACCGAAGGCCACACCATCAATTATGAATATTTAATTATTGCCGTGGGAATTATCAACGATTACGCCAAGGTAAATTTTATAATTCCTTCTTTGGGTTATTTCGAAGTTATTATCCTTTTGGCTTACTTCTTTTGGTGCGTTTGGAAAAAATCATGGGAGTAATTTTTTTTACGATGGAATATTGGACAGTCGACAGCAAAAAAAAAATGACTTGATTTCGTGATTGCAAATGCAATTATGTACGTTCGGTATTCTTAATAGTAGGGAAGCCTAAGATGCGTCCCACTATGGTCCAGAACCGCCCGCACCGTCTCAAAAATCTGTAACTTTGTGGTTTATTGAAATAACGAAACGAAATTTGGCATATAGTTCTCTGGAATATAAACTATCAAATAAAATCACTATCATTATTCATTTATTTATTTATATTATATTATATAAAAGGCGTACAAAAATAAAAATTTTCATACAAAAACAGAGAGTTTACTTGAAGTTTGCTTAATAAATTTAATTACATGTATTATATACGCAGTTTTATGAAATAACTATGTATAAATAATTATGTATAAAAATAAAATTAAGATAAATAGCAGCTAGTATCTATTTATATACCGCGGTGGATTATGTATTTCTAATAAACGTATACCTAATTAAATAAATACATATTTAAATATCTAGTAGGTTTTTAGCTTCTTTTAATAGTTACTTAGAAATATTGAGTGACGGTTTTCTTATGCTTGAAATATATGGGTCGGATGTAAATAGAAGACCATGTAAAACCATGTAAAACGTCTTCATTTGTTGCCGATCGAGAGCATTTCCTAGCGTGATTTAATCTGATTCTTTTATAATCTTTGTTTCGACATTCTTGGGCATCTTCATATAAATCTCCGATAGGCAAAACAGCTAAATGTTTAATTATACTTTCTCCGTGTATCAATATCTTATGTACGGAAGAGGGCATCTAATACCACATGTATTTTGATACGTACAATTGCGCAGTAGTACGTGTGTACTCACCAAATTTATCTGCATTTACAGCAATACCAGATGCCAAAGTCTGAAGAATAATATAGAATCTTTTATTAAGATCCTCATCAACTCCTGTAATTTCTGAAGAGCAAAGCTAGTTCTCGAAAAATCGTCGAGCAGTATTTCTATCATTGCTGTTACCGCTCCCTTGCTGGGGTTTATCGACGTGCAATCCCATTTGGTTTCGAAATTCTACCTATTATTCCCTTTATTATTATTTATTAATTATTAATTCCCTTATTCCCTATTATTTATTAATTCCCTTACCTATTCCTGCCGCAATAGCGTCAGTGCTTGTCGCTGTCGTGTTCCGGTTTGGGGGTAAGGTAGCCGGTAAACTTATGCATGTGGCATTAGACCTCGCCACAAGATAGCAACGCACCATTAACATCTTTGGTGTCTATAGGCGATGGTTGACTCTTTCCATCAGGAGACCCATCTGCTTGTTTGCCATCTTATGATATAAAAAAAAAATAGATTTTGCACGAACAGCTTTTCTCGTCTCTACTTTTTATCCTTCAGAGTTCTTGCAGCCCATTTTTTGAACGAAAGATTGTATAACAGATGTAAAATGAACTCCATAAATCTGATCCACGCATGCAATGTGGACAAACTGTACTCATAAGTATTCGGATTTTCAGGTTTTGATTCAATCTTTTCCAAATTATTCATCTCGCTTGGTTTAGCTCCACAAACTGAACACACAGCGACAGAACATTTACTGATATGATGTGCAGTACATGACTTTAACAACCATTTTCCACTCATATCTTCTTCTAACTCAGTACTCAAGTACATGAACCGCATGAGAAATATTTAAATAGCACTATGATAGCGGAAAACTGAACATTTCCGATAGGATGATAAAATATTTTACTATTTTATAATTACTATTTTTACACGAATTTCCCACCAAACATAAGCCAAAATTGGGTAAATTAGTTTCTACATTTTCTGTAAATAGGCAATTATCTTTTCTGAAGTGACAAAAATCATATAATAGTTGAAAAATCTATTCAATTCTAACTTTTAAACTAATTAACATACGGGGGAGATATCTCCCCGCGTATGTTAATTAGTTTTTTCTTTTATATCATAAAATAGCTAACACGGGGGAGTAAATCCCAAAATTACCTTATTAAATATGCCAAAATTTACGGTATCATTTTTCACGATTTGAATTTTTCCGTCGGTCATTTTGAAACCGAAAGCAGAGTCGATATAGGTCGAATAAACCCCTTAATTTCGTCTGCAAAATGGTTTCAACTATATTTTCGAATTTCACACTACCCTTTGATTCTTTATTTTTAAATTTTATCTTCATAGATACATTCGTCTCCAATCCCCTAGGATCCGTCAGTTGTGAAGTGAAACGTGCTTTTATTTTATTAGTGTTATACATTTATTAGGATCAGAATATTCGGAGGTCGAATATGCGATATACAGCCTAGCACCTGACCGAGTATTTGGTATTTGGCAAAATCACTATTCGTGGCATCTCTGGTAAAAAATATTGTACGTTATTATAAACCGGCTTCCCAGGAACAAACTTTTTTTTGATTACTAACAAGCTGAATTTTTGTGACGGCTTCGTTTTGACGAGACAATCTTTTCTATCTTCGAAAAATCTCGAATCGGGTAACTAATAAAGATAGATAAAAAAGAAAACTTTCGAGTGTTGGACTAAGAAAAGTTTTACTTTACGCGTAGCATAATGTTACCGTTGAATAACAATTACAATTCACAAGCTGTTATGAGAAAATTAGGTTGTTATTAAATTGATTAATATCAATTTAAACATCACATAATTCCGAAACTTTAGAGTGGAGGACTCGCCAAAAAACCATCGAAAGTGTAGGACAAAAGTTTCTTTGTATTTTTCATAATATAATCAAGGGATTAAATTAAAAAAAAATATTGTTATTAATAAATATTTTTCCTTCGCCGAATCAAAATTTTTAAAGCCTAACTGTATTATCTAACCGATTCGAGATTTTTCGAAGATAGAAAAGATGGTTGTCTCGTCAAAATAAAGCTGTTTAAAAAATTCAGCTTGTGAGTATTAAAAAAAGTTTGTTCGTGGAATCCCGGTCCATTATAGCGGTTTGTTAAGAACGGAAACTTGTAAATCCGTAATTTTAAAACCACAGCAGCACGAATACAAATCCTCGTGATTTTAGGTGCCAGGACTACTCGAAGCGCTGAAAGACAGCAGGAGTGGAGTATCCACGATTTACAGCCACGAGTATTGCGAGAAGACTTGGCGTGACTTGAGAAACTTCAAGGGCGGTGATGCGATATTCACCTTCCCTAACACACCGATCAAGTGTCCGGGTGCCCCGCAGAAGATTGCATACATGGCTGACGCTTATTTTAATAAGGTGAGTGGACTCTGCTTGCTTCACGGATTAAACTGGATTCGCCTTTTAAGGCCGTCTTGTGTTGTGAGCGTAGGTTGCATTTACACCTAGAAATACAGAGTTAAGTCACAAAAAAAAGATGTATAAGTCAATATACATAAAAATGGCGTTAGAGCAACGCACACAGACACCTCTCACGGTCCACGGACATCATGTCCGTCTCGAAATGGTTGGGAATAGTGCAAACGCGAGTGCCATCCGCTTGGACGCGCGTCAATGAATTTTCTGTGCAGAAAATTTGTAATAGGTATAACAATAACATTTAAATATTATAGTTATTATTGATTTACATTTCCGTTCCTCTTATTTCATTTTTTTATAGAAGAGGGGGCAAACGAGCAGGAAGAGCACCTGATGGTACGTGATCACCGCCGCCCATGGACATCCGCAATACCAGAGGTCTTGCAGTTGCATTGCCGACCTTATAAGAATGATTAAGCTTTTTTATTGAAGGTCCGTAAGTCGTATCCGTTCGGAAATACCTCTGCCGGTAATTGATTCCACAACAATGTAAACAATGTTTCGGGAAAATCGCACAGTTGTGGATTTCTAGACATAGAGGTGGTGAGGATGAAACTTAAAATTTTGACGCGATTTTCGATGAAGGAATTTGGCGACAGGAATTAATCCAAACGACTCGTTGGAACACTCCCCATAATAAATAAAGTAGAAGACGCAGAGTGAACCTACATCTCTGCGCAATGCCAAAGTGTCAAGTTGTTTCGAAATGGCCTGGTCGTCAACGATTCGAACCGCTCTTCGCTATATGCGATCAAGAGGAAGAAGTTGGTACTGGGGAGCGCCGGCCCAGAGATGAACAGTACTCCATGTGAGGCCGAATCCGTGTCTTATAAGTACAGTATTTTATTTACAAAATAGACCTTAACTTTAAACGTACGTGTTTTTTTACGAAACCGCTTCTCCTGAAAAACTGATTCTTGGTACTATGCGTTCCAACTGAGAATATAACTGTCAGGATGACATTGCTCCGCATTTTGCAAAAACTTCAAAAGTGATGAGTAAGGTGTGCAAAAAAATTCTAACAAAGATTTATTTAAAAATATATATTTTCATTCTAATTGGTATATTTTTTATTTAGATTCCCATCAGATCATATTACCATGTATTAAAATAATAATAATAAATGTCCGGACAAAGACAACCCAAACCCATAAAAATCGAAACAAAATTGGCTCCGTCGTTTTTGACTTAAAAGTGGTGTAAATAACACGACTTTTTTTATATAATATACAAGCTGTTGATTTGCATCCTGGCCAAGAGGTTGACATGTAATACATAAATAATCAATTGAAAGTACTTTAGTGGGCAATAACTAAAAAGCACTGTTTTTTTTGTTGAAATTTAACAGTGTTTCAGAATCGTTTCCTTACTTCAAATAAAACATTAAACAGAATCACCCGTCCGACTGCGCACACAGCGACAACAGATGTGTGCGTGAGTGTCCATACGAGAATGGTAGCGCGCGCGCGCCTAATGCGGCCGGGCAATGGGCGTCGTTGTAATAGTTTTACCTAATTTTATTTCGAAAATCATCGACATTATTGTCATAAATTTCATTGACCTATTGTCAGCTGATCAATAAAATGTTAGTTTTAATTTATCCTGCAGCATAAAGTTTAAGGTAGTGATTTTTTATTTGTGAATTCAATTATTTGATTTCAAATTTTCTACCAAGTCTAAAAATGTTATTTACGTTTGATGGAAAGATAAATGTAATACCTACGTGATGATTGATACTTTCGTCTCTTAGGTATTATTGGCGTAGTTAAAAATTTGTAACCAACTCATTTACAGTAATAAAATTGATTGAGCTAACGACGTATTTACAAAATGTACAAATAAATTAATTATCTGTCTAAGTTACCCGGAGGTATTTGTTCAATCTTCTTCTGCCACCATCACAGTCTTGGCACAATCGAGCACGACGTAGCTAATTTTCTTTCAGCTTACGTAACACTATTACATTGTTTTTACAGTATCAAAGCACTAATAAAAATGTTGTTCAACGCGAAATTCGCAAAGCACACGCATACGACGCGGACGGCGACATCAAACTCACTGTTCCTGGGGGAGCGGGCGGCGGACTACCCGCCGGCTTAGCGCGTTTACAGGTCTAGTAACAGACGTGCGGAATTAAAATACGGCTGGTTCACACTTACGGATTTCCATAAATAAGAAAAAAAATTAAAAAAATACCTATCTACATTGATATAAAAAACCCAAGATGCACAGTCCCGAGCAAAACTGACTCTCAAAACTGTCCCTAATTTCACATAAGTAGTTATAGATATGGCAAAAACATATATTTTTGCATATCCAATCATAAGCGCAAGATTTATGGTTGATTCTAAAAAGCAATGTACAAAAAGTAATAAAATTGACAGTGTCGCTATCGAAGCTTTTCTATTTGAAATGAGCGCACAATTTAAAATTATGCGCTCATTTTTAGAGGACGTTTTTGCGACACTGATTGTGCATCTTGGGTTTTTTATATCAACGTCTATCCATTTTATTGTTGATTTGGATCGAGAATCAGTAGCATAATTACGTCCTTGAATTTGGCAAATCAACAACTTACAGTACCCGGCGATAAATATTGCACATCGAACTTTGGAAAGAGACAATCGGATAATTTCGGCTTCGTAGAGCGTTATCTCTGTCCCACACTACCTATGTGACGTTTAGTCAGTCGTTGTTCAAGTACCGTAGTCGCGTCCCGATCAAAATATATATTAAGAGTTGATAACACCCACAAATTTAAATAATTTAAAGTTGTAATATGGCATCTTTCGGAAAAAGAGGGAAACCTTTACGAGGTCAGTCACGTGAAATTATCTACAATGTTTATAAATACTTTGTAACCGAAGCTGATAGATTTTAAAAAAAAGTAGATGAAAATGTAAGTTGTTATTTTAAGAAGATTCAAGAGCGAGTTGCAAATGCCACTGGAATTTCAAGAAGAACTTTGAACAATATATTAAACGAAGTCAGTACTGAAACACATTCGACTGAAATTAAGTTCAGCACTCCAAAAAAAGGGAGACCAAAAAAGCAATTTCGTTTGGATATGGACGATTTTGATTACGATGTTGTTCGAAAAATGGTGTATGATTTTCACTTACGATTTAATGAACTGCCAACAATAAAATCATTAAAAGCTAAATTATCTGAAGCTATTAATTACAATGGGTCTGAAAAAACGTTGAGAAAAATACTTCATGACATGGGATTTCAGTTCACTAAAATGAAAGATAATCGAAAAATTCTAATGGAAAAGCACGACGTTAGTCTCAAAAGAATGGAATACCTTGATAAAATACGCAAATTTCGCGAAATAGGAAAAAATATCGTCTACATGGATGAGTCATATATACATGCATCCCACACTAAAGGGAAATCTTGGAGTGACGATAAGAAAAAAGGAGTAAAAAAGCCAATTTCAAAAGGTCAACGTTTGATAATAGTTCATGCGGGAAATGAAAAAGGCTTTGTACCCGGTGCTTTTTTAACGTATAAATCCACGGACACTACAGGTGACTATCACAATGAAATGAATAACGATAACTATGAGAAATGGCTGGTTAACCAATTAATCCCAAATATACCCAGTGATTCTGTTCTAGTTATCGACAACGCACCCTATCACAACAAATATGTTGAGAGACCCCCTAACTCAAACACCATTAAACGGGAAATGATCAACTGGTTAAACAGACATGAAATTCCAGTTGATCCAAAATTAACAAAAACCCAGATTTACGCTATTATATGTCAGCACAAGGAGAGGTATACAGAGTTTTCTGTGGACAAAGTACTTGCCGAACATGGGCACACTGTGTTGCGATTGCCACCATATCATCCGGATTTTAATCCAATTGAAAATATATGGTCTCAACTGAAAGGCTATGTAGCCTCTAGAAATGTGGGTATGAACTTAACTACAGTAAAAACATTATTGACTGAAAAAGTAAACATGATCGGCGCTGAAGAGTGGAAAAAAGTTTGCGATCATGCAATCAAATGTGAGAATGAATATAGAAGCATTCAACACAGTTTAGACAATTACACTGATAGATTAGTAATAAATACGGCTGATAGTGGCAGTGATATTGACCTCTTTGAGAGCACAGATAGTGAAATGGAAGTAATTGAGAATTAGAATTATTATTATTTTTATTGCAATGTCTCATTTTAGCAATAGGTATAATGTTGTTTATTATGTACACTAACGCTGTAATGTTCCAAAATAATTAAATACGTAAACATAATGTAAACATGTTTTTTTATTTTATTTTACCCCAACCTAAAGCCATCACTTATAGAAAAATTAGTGTATTTTATACAAAGAATAAAAATATCAAAAGAAGCAAATCATACTTGTTTTAACAGCTCCTAATAGGTACCGGACTGTTTGTATTTTGTGCGACAGAGATAACGCTCTACGAAGCCGAAATTATCCGATTGTCTCTTTCCAAAGTTCGATGTGCAATATTTATCGCCGGGTACTGTATATAGATAAATAGCTAGACTGATGTTTTTTGCGAATTTTTTATTGATGAAAATAATATTATTAAAACGATATAATATGTTCTTCAATAAATCAGCAATATTTTTTGAACAAACATTTTTTGCTGACATTACTAATTTCACGCTTGTGGTATGAAGTTGATAACAAGCGCAATCCTACTCTCAGTTGGAACACATATTACCGCCGAACACGTATTTTGCCATCCGTTGGTCGAGTGGTTAGCGACCCTGACTACGCAATCTACGGGGCTCGGATTCGATCCCCGACGGGGACAAGCTTTTGTGTGATGAGCATAAATGCTTGTATTTCCGGGTTTGGGTGTTTATTAAATATATTCCAATATTTATATATGTATTTCTATGTATTAGTATCGTTGACTAACGCCCATAACACAAGCAAATAATTTGCTTACTTTGGGGTTAGATCAGTAGGTGTAATTTGTCCCGTGAATATTTATTTATTTATTTTATCCTTCTCAGATACAGATACAAAGTCGTCGATCTGTCAAAAACCATTAATAAAATGGACAACGTATACATTAAACCATTCATTCATTCATTCATAAACCTTTTTGTTGTAGGCGAACGTGAGATCAAAAGCCAACATGACTTACGCCACGTGCCTCCCCGTCATATTTGGTGTTAAAAAGTACGCAGACTCTCTCTTGGAAATTGCGAAGCGGAAAAACATCAACGTCAACTACAAGACGGTGTTGAAAGAAGTGCGGGCCGACCAGAAGGAAGCTGTGTTCGTTAGTGCTGAGGATCCAACTAAAGTGAGTTACTAATTGTTTTAAAATGTCAGTTATTTGTTTTGTACGCTCATAAGTTTGTGCGTTGGTTCTGTTTTACCAACTTCAAAAAAGGAGGTCTCCAGTTTGACTGTGATATTAATGGAATTGGTTAATATTTAAGTATGGTGATTATTATAGGAAGGTTATTTAGTCTTTCAAGCGCGTATGCTAAATTTCGCAGGTGTTGTCCAGGAATTTCATAAAAACTTATAGTCATATCGAGATTATCCTTTTTGATTTAAATTAGGTACTGTCCAACTTAGGTGACAGTTTAAGTTTCATCAAAACCGGCTGAGTAGTTTTTGAGATATTCAATTGATAGATACTTGATTTACAGACTGATATTTGATTCAATTGACTTTAATTTTGTATTATTAGATGGCTCATTTGATTCAATTGACTTTAATTATTAGATGGCTCACCTGATGGAAAGAGAAACCTAGAGTCACCAAAGATGTTAATGGGGCGTTGGTATCCGTGTTGAGAGAGGGCAATGCCATATACACAAGTCTATCGTCTACATCACCCTCCTATTAGCGGAACACCATAATGTCAAGCATAGGTAGTGATACTATTGCGGCAGGAATAGATAGGCGGCAGGATACATATAGCCAACCGTTCGCATTTTACAAACTTCCTGAGGGAATAGCAAAATTATTTAAAGGGGGCTCGGAACAACAAGGAGCCCATGCCTCAATGTTTTAAAGTGTTGTGACATTCTTCCCGGCAGTTAGTAAAATACAAACAATTGGTTAAAGCCGCCACTGCCATCGTGAATGATAGTAGACCACAATATGTCACCGGGGTATGTTACTATGACTTTACCTTTTTTTTCTATAATTGTCATTGTCTTGTTTTGGTTTGGAGGGTAAGGTATCTAGGAACTTAAGCATGTGGCATGTGGTGAGACAGCTGCGTCTCAACTTAAATTGAATAATTTATTTATTATTAATTTATTATAAATTTGTTTATTATTTTTCTTGTGCACACTAAGCACATTTTGTCATTCTTGTAAGTAGGTTAAGGCTTTCGGTAGATAAG
This sequence comes from Apodemia mormo, assembly GCA_036924255.1. NCBI lineage: Eukaryota > Metazoa > Arthropoda > Insecta > Lepidoptera > Riodinidae > Apodemia > Apodemia mormo. The sequence continues at coordinate 7,265,292 of JAUPFN010000010.1, read as the reverse complement.
TAGATATGATATTTAACTCCGCCCTATTGTCGTGATGGGCGGCGCCAGCGCACATTTTGCAAACGCTAACCTCAGTGCCCTTGAGTACGCACCGCAGGAAGGACCCTTGCCGTCCTGCGTCACGCGAGCGCGCTCGATACCCGTGTAGTGCCCTGTCGTGAACGTTTATATCTATCCTGTGTATTGTTTGTGTAAAGAACTCATTGAGACCAAATAATAAAGAACAATTTAATGTGTAAGTGACTTTTATTGATATATATTTGTTTTATTTAATGGTGGGTATCAAACACCACCCATAGGCATTATCATCTAGCCACTCTTATAGCTATAGAATATACCATATTGGTGACTATGGACCATGTATGTCTCTTTCCATTAGAAAAACCATCTGCTTGTATGCTGTGATGAAAAAGTGCGGTTCTCGTCAAACAAGTAGGGTGTTATTAACGGGTTCATACCAGGGTTGGTTTTCATATCCCCTTTTTGATATTTCTGTGCACCAAGGTCACGGGAGAACTTTCCATATAGTTTATACTTTCAATATATATATATATATATATATATATATATATATATATATATATATATATATATATATATATAAAATTTGTGAAACAGTACAAGTGTTTATATCTAAGAATCAAGAACTTTCCCGTGTGGGTCTGACTGTACACTCTTAAGCTTACGCGTTTTTCTGGGCCCTTTAATATACCTATCATATGCCTTTTCGTGAGGCAGATTGTATGTGAGCGAAGATCACCATCACTCTGATTACTATCAATATTAAATAGGTGTTAAGGTTCTGCAACTCCTAGCCTGTATTATGAACATTACATCGCAAATATTAACAAAAAACTACGGACCAACACGGAAAAAATAGTAGGTTCTCCTCCTCCTATAAGTGCGTGTGATTTACACATTAAGCCTATATTTGCCCACATGTACTCACTTAAAAAAGGAGTTATTTGTATTTGATATAAGTGAAAGCTAACACACAAATGCGATACTCTTGTGATTTGACATTCGGAGTTCGTCCGCTCGAATAAGTAATAATGACTATTATAGCATTTTTTACAATTTGGTCTAGATATAAATATTGGATTTTTTAAATGATGTGGGTTTTATTTTTATAGAAGAGAGTGAGGATGAAAAAATTATCTTTTAAAAACTTAGCAAACTTTTTGACATACCTGCAATTTTTTTGTTAATTTTTTTTATGTCATAAGATAGCAAACAAACAGACGGCTCCCCTGATGGAAATATACACTTCTCGCAAATAGATACTAAAGATGCAAATAGTGCGTACGTCTTGATGCCAAACGCATAAATTTACTGGCTTCCATATCCTACAAATCGGAACACGACAGTAACTAGCCCTGACGTTAAATTGCTTTGGACAAGAGAAGATAAGAACCTGACATTAATTTTAATAAGCAATCAAAATTATAAAATAGCATGCATTTTAACGCTTAATATATAAGATTGGCTTCTCTTCTTACGAGTTCGAATTTTTATAATAGACAAAGCTATAAAATTTTTGTCAATGCTCTAATTTCGAATCATTTGATAAAATAACGTCACCTTAAACAGCTTGCAGCCGATTCGCCATTACTATTAAACGCTGTCAATATTCATTAAAAGTCAAATGATTATGTTTTTAGTTTTTTTTTTTCATAATTGTGGCGTGTATCTTAAACATAAACGTGAAAAAAAATTAAAGGATGATGTCTAATTGCAGCATTATGACGTAGAACGAATAATAATAGAACGAAATCGCCAAATGAATCATTGCATCGATACGTATTGTTTAAATGTATTTGATACCTCTTCGTGTTCTGTTTTTAACCGGTATTTTATTCAATACTATTTGAATAAAAATCATATTAAAGATGACATTTTGTCAATTGTTATGTAGGCAGCTGTACTTAAGTCCGCCATTACTCGCGACAAAATTACACGTTTTTTTCCCTTAGTTATTTCATATCTAGTAGTTTCCTTCATCTGAGCGTTATTGTGACACTTGTTCATGTCGAAATAACAACAGGCGTAAGGCAATAAGGCGGTGATACCAAAACCATAGTATGGGATCAGTGCTGTAGCTCGTATACAGTTAGCCCTATTTTTTAAATATCTTTTGGACTTTGGTCCTTCGAGCCAGATATAAAGCGAATTGTATTCAAAGTACTATTACTCTATTTCAGAAAACAACCATGTCATACAACCTCCTACACGTGGCACCGCCAATGAAGACGCCAGATTTCCTTCGAAACAGCAAAGATATTGTGAACGAAGCGGGCTACCTCACTGTCGACAAGTTCACCCTACAACATACCAAATATCCCAACATCTACGGTCTGGGAGACTGCACAGATACTCCGAATAGCAAGACTGCTGCTGCGATAGGTAATTACTATTCTTGGCATAAAAGTTCGTTTGTGTTAAGTATTCTTTTAGAGTAGATAAGTTGTTGTATTGTTCTTTAAACGTGTTTTCAGAGTTCAATCCGTATTTAGATAGTAATTGATATACAGATGCCTCGAATGTTCGGTTACCATTTGGTTTTCGACCTATTAGACAATTTCCTTTGGTATTCTGTATTCAGTCAAATGACTTATACACAATGATGAGAAAATTTCACACAGACTACTCAAAAAAAAGAATGAATAAGAAATGTTTTTAAGTAGACAGCTCGTCCATTGTACTTATGTTTTTTTTCTCTTATTTGTGCAATACTGCTTATAATAAAGTATTAAATAAATTTAATATTTAATAATCGCTTCTGCGTCTAGTAGTCTGGTGTCGGTGTTGACCACATGAGGTCTCGGACTCGACTCTCGGGTCGGGCAATTCAAAACGTGTATTTTTAGGTTTTTGATAATTATAATGTTGCCCGGGATTGGATAAGTTCCCGGTTGGAGATAAGCTAATCATATTATGGGTCTAAGTATCTTCGCCTAATCGTGGGTGTGCTTGTTGTACCTCTGCCTACCTCTTCGGGGATACGGGCGTAAAGATACTTTAATATTTAATTAATAAAATAACTCTTAAAATTGATAATTGTTATGAATGAAAACATTTTACAGCATTTCTTGATACACATTATTTTTGATACGGATTATTGATAAGATAAAGGATATATTTAGCGATTTAAAACAGCAAGACTATTAGTTACTTAATCTATCATAAACAAATAATACATGAAATCAGAAATCCGAAGTACTTTATTTAATAAAACTCTACAAGTGTTTTTTACACGTCAATCGTTTTTTAAACTACTACCGGTTCGGAAACGCGGCCACATGTGACACGATCAACTTCCTAATGAAATAAATGCACATGCAATAATGAAACAAATGGCTCTGTATTTTTAATTTTATTTTCCTGTATTGAAATTATCTGTTTCAATACAGAGTCATGTGAGAGGGATGAGTATATTTGTCCATGCCCAATAAATATACGAGGGTGGATTGAAAAGTACTCGGCCTAACACAGATCCATTCAATTATAAAAATCAAATCTACCCACATTATTTAGTTCAGTTCAGAGCTGTTAATTGTATGAAGTTCGAAACTTATGCAATAACTTGTTGTAATAAGAATGGTTATCATCGAAAGCCATCCATGATGATACATTAGGGGATTCTGCTCTGTCTTATTCATCCGTCAAAAAATGGATAGCAGAATTCAAGCTTGGCAGAAAGAGTATGAAAGTTGAACCCCTATCTTGAAGGCCTTCGACGTCCACTACTGACGAAAATATTAAAAAAGTAATTGATTTAATTTTGGGAGACCGCAGATTAAAAATTAGAGAGATAGCCGAGATGTGCGCGTGGGTGTGTGAATCCTACTAATACATGGGGAGTGTGCATCTATCTATCCTACTAATACAAGGTACAGCTGGCATGGGTGTACTTTGTGGTTAAATGAAACGCAGGGTTCTTATTTACAGTAGAAAATATGAAGTGCGTTAGTGTTTGATTCCAAATCTTCCCCGTAGTTAGTCTTCCTCTTGTTGTGTTTGTTTCTTCTTGTTGGTAATTAAAGGTTGTGAGGTACGGTGGTCTTCCTTCGAGGTATTTTAAGGTTGTGCAAAGACGGTAAGGTACCAGGAAAATCGTAAGTATTGTAAGTATACCGAAAATATATTGTTAACCATCATGGTTAAAGATTATTACAAATAACCATTATGGTTGAAATATAAGTGTGAGATTTTATATGTTGTTAACCATCATGGTTAGAAACTATTGAATGTAGTAACCGTTATGGTTGAAACATATGGAAAGAAGGTTAGGAATTTTAGTAGATAAAAGAGATAACCATCGTGGTTAGACACTTAGGACGACCGACATGGTCATTAAGAGATAACCCACGCGGTTAGTAAGAGATAACTGTCGTGGATAGACATTTGATGGTGGTAGCTGACGGTAGTGCTGGCTACCGCCAAAATATTATCACACTATCACCTAGCGGCCAGGTGCTGTGCGGAGTAAACGAAGTCCGCGCGAACGAAGTCGCTGGCAACAGCTAGTAAATAATAAAAGTGACAATCCTTATTCCACAGCAAAGCAAAGCTACGTCGTAGAGTGTAATCTAGCAAACAGCATGGCGGGCAAGCCGCTACAGCAGCGCTACAACGGCTACGGCGCGTGCCCGCTCGTGACGTCATACAACACGTGCGTGCTCGCCGAGTTTCTGTACGATGGTGTGCCACACGAAACTATGCCTTTCAACCAGGTTAGTACGGACCTTAAATTTTTTCTACGCTGAAAAATACAAATGAGTTTGACTATTGATTTTACTAGGTGGTAGAGTTCTGCATTGTCTCGCCAGGATCTGGTACCACCGCCTTACCTATTCCTGTCACTGTCGTGTTCCGGTTTGGAGGTTAAGGTAGCCGGTAAACTTATGCACGTGGCATTAGACCTCGTTGCAAGACATCAACGTACCATTAATATCTTTGGTGTCTATTGGCGATGGTTGACTTTCCATCAAGACACTCATCTGTTTATTTGCAATCTTATAATCTAAAAAATAAATTTTTGATGCCCTGTTTTATTCTATTCATTTTCATAAAAATAAAATTGACATGCAACTAATAACTTGCATTTACTTAAAGCGAACAAACCAAACAGCCAAATTGGTATTTTAAGGATTTTTTGAAACTCTTATTTATATATATTTTTAAGTTAAATACAGAGCTATTTGAGTAGTTTTGCCAAATATGCAGCCGATTTTCAACCACTAAAAAACGCAGGTTATTAGATTGTCATGTATGGTTATTGGAATTGGATAATATTTCAGTTTGATGATCTATTTAAGTGTCCAAGAGTAGGTACGTGTATTAAATTTCGTAAGTCTATATATGTTTATGTGTTTTTCCACGAATTTCTGGAGCTGACAGTCATTTTGATAAATATTTTTGATTTAAATCAAGTATATTCCAACTTACGGCATAGTCGTAAGTTTCATCAAAATCCGTTCAGTAGTTTTTGAGATATGGGTATAGTTGATGGATATTTGAAGTGGGTATAATTTTTTAAAATAATTTTTATTAAACTTTTAAGTGCTGACGTCATAAAACAGGCTAAAAGATTACTATTGTAACGAGCTTAGAGTTCGTCTTGTGCAATAAAATACCACTTATATTGTAACCGTGTATTTACAACACAAATGTACAATACACCACAATGCAATACGTAAATACACTGACGAACACCAATAACACTTACTATATTCCACTAAAATTAACCGATCAATAACTAAATAACGAATCACTAAACTAACACACTTTGCGTATCAGTTTTAACTGTACTGTATCGCTTCACACTGATCGTCCTACTACCGCTTCCGAATCACTTTATAAAACTGACTTGCTATTTTCCAATACATCCTTATTTATACACAAGGTAAAGTTCGACCATATTCCTGAAATTTCAAGTCATAGTACAAGCTATTTTCACCCTAATGCACTATGCGGGAAGCTCAATTATGGCACAGCTGTTTGGGTAACGGCGGCTATTGTTTATTGATAGAAACAGCTATTTCTTTCTTTTATTTCTAGATTTTTCCAGTATTCTTACTCTTCACTTTTCTAGATTATTCGCTACACTATTTAGCCTACCGTTGGTAATTAAGGAAATAAGATTAACATTTTTTTCCCGTGTTGGTCCCGGGCTTCTTTGAAAAACAGGCCAACTACAGTTCTGCCAGGCAGGTCGTAATAGGCGACCGATTGGCTATACGAGTCACTACCATCGTGGCTACTAGGTGGTAGAGTTGCATTGTCTCGCCTGGGTCTGGTACCAACGCCTTACCGATTCCTGCCGCAATAGTGTCAGTGCTTGTCACTGTCGTGTTCCGGTTTGGAGGGTAAAGTAGCCGGTAAACTTATGCATGTGGCATAAGACCCTCGCCACAAGATAGCAACGCACTATTAACACCTTTGGTGTCTATAGGCGATGGTTGACTCTTTCCATTAGTAGACCCACCTGCTTGTTTGCTATTTTATACAAAAAAAATACATAAATATTTTCTGTATCTCCTGGCTCTATGGGAAAGAAAGTTCTGGGAGCAAAAGAAAGAGAATTTTCTAAATCGTTTATAAATAACCAAGTTCTGAGATAACGAACATAAAATGACAGCGGAATAGTGAACCATTTCTTTTGAGAGGTCGGTTGGAAAAACATAAATTATGAAACGAAATTAAATAAAAATCTCTTTTAATTCCAGGCAAAAGAGAGTAGAGTGGCATACTACATGAAGAGAGACTTGTTCCCGTTCCTGTACTGGCACTTTATGCTGAAAGGGTACTACAACGGGCCGGAATTTATTAGAAAAATCGTCAATCCTCTCGGCTTTTAAACAAAAACGGATAGGAACTCTACGACTTAGGTAATAAGATACAGAATTATGTATTCACGATTAACGGTACTAAATATCAAAAGGTACAATAATGTAAATATGACATTAATATTTTTATGTATTAATAAGTGTACGACTGTATTCTTGCGTTATAATAAGCACGTTAAAAATAAAAAATTTGACAGATTTATAAAGATCATTTAATATATTATTATATACATATAATATATTATTATCCCTCTCAGTTTAAATGTCAACTGCACACTTGAGCAATCAAATCGTTCAAACTTGGTGCCGTATACCATAATGTGAAATGTTATACCCTTACTACCTCTACGGCACCTTCTGAGTGCTAAGTATGAGTTTTTCTTTTCGCATTCAATCGTGAGCGCGTTTGGAGTTTACTAGGAATTTGTATGTGATTTGTACAGCGCCATCTAGTGGTAAACGTGAGAAACCAGTTTACCACTAGGTGGCGCTGTACAAATCACATACAAATTCATAGTAAACTCGAAACGCGGTCACGATCGAATGCGAAAAGAAAAACTCACACTTAGCACTCTGAAGACTATGTACTTTTTAGACAATGTGCTTTCCTGTGAAATATATAGTTCGTAAAAGGTGAACGAATGGCCAAACTTATCATTGGCATTGTGGCTACTCCAAGGCAGAATTGTGCATCGTCTCAGCTGGTTTTGGTACTATCATCTTGACTTCTCCCGTTGCAAGTATCAGTGTTTGTCACTGTCATATTCCGTGGTTTTTTAAAGGGTATATTTACTCTGTTTACTTTTAAACAATTATATGTTTTAATAGTGTTGTTAAATGTGTAGTACTTTTTATTTATGATTTTCTAAAGTTTAATGTGAAGTCTGATTCTGTACCTAAGACACTAGGTTATAGTTTTTGCCAGATACAGAAAAAAGAAATAAGACATGAAATGTCATTAACGATTACAAAATACCTCATTGGTCATTAAATAATTGTATTTTTTTAAATTCTGTACTTAGCAAAGAGTATATATACATACATACATAGTATTTGAATTATAAAACCATGCAAGTGCTTAAATCTATATTAATTAGGCAGGGAAGTAATTTCTACTTTTAATTCATTTTCATTGAATGAAATGAAACAAAAAAGTCAATTATTTCACATGTGAAATATCACTCACAGTGATTATAACTCAAAAGTTACCCTAACGTCAAATGATCGTAAGTATGTAACAAAGAATGAATTGTAACTTTTGCCGATCCTCTATGAATTGAAAGATGATTAATGAATATGAAATTTCAGAGACCAAATGAAGAGAGTAAGAAAATACGATGTATGAAAATACATTTTATATGTAATGTCACATGCTACTTGTGAAATGTGACATGTCTAATATAATTTTACCGCAGTAAAACTGTAACAATCGACTTTGTCTCTAGAACATATACACAATGAAGGTTCTAACGAATTGAGAAACTCCTTCTTTTTTAAAACCAGTTAACAATGAATTGTCATAAGTGGTTGTCTGTGCATACTTTAAAGCGGCTAACTTATTAGGCTAATTTTTTTTGTTGTATCTTTGTCGTGATAAGATTTGGATGTAAGAAAATATTTAAAAAATCATACGTAAAGTAAAAAATGAGTTTAAACATTTTTGTAAAATAATGATATTTAAATATAGCCGCGTGAAACTGGATCGGGCAGCTACTTTTAGAGTACTTAATAGATATTTGCATTTGCCATTTATCCTTTTCTACACGCAAAATACGAAAATTGTTAATCTAACTTAAATCTTTCCCAAAATAAAGATAAAAACATCTTAAATCCTAGTGCCGCTTATTATGTGTAGCAGTGGCGTGCACAGGATTATGACACTGAGTATGCGATGGAGCACTCGGTTACAAAAACTTTTTCTTTTATAGATTGTTAGCATAGTCACAGCCACGCTATGGATGTCTAAGTCGGAAACCATGCCAACAGAACAAGTCTTAGATGTACACTTTACTATAATTGCTTAACAATATGCAAGGAAAACAATATAATTTAATCGTGTGTACACAACCACACAGCCAGTTATACGTTTCGTAACTTTTAATTGTAACTCAGGTACACACCTACCTTTAGACACAATTTGAATCTTTTCACTGAATGACAATTGTGAGAATTTGTTATTTTTAATTTTTAATGAACACACATTTTTAACACAAACTTTCACAATGAAATAACTTTAAAAAAATCAACAAATGCACTAGTAAAAGCAAATCACTACAAATATTATAGACACTCAGTAATAAACTGTTAAATGTACAATTTTTCAAATGTTAAAATGAAAAATCTTAGAAAACTATAATTAAACTAGCGCAAACAAAATAATATACAATGTATATCACATGAAAAACCCAAAATGGCCTACGGGAAACAAAACATTTCTGCTATTTAAACAAATAAAACCTTACTAAACAAAAATGCATAATGTGCACACGTGATTTATTAAATTTCCGACTATTATTTTTAGTCGGATTATAGGCATTAGGCAACGAATATTTCCGATTACTCCCGAACTCCGTAGCCTGCGGCGGGAGCAACGCCAGTCGCGGCTTTGGATATTCATGGGTGTGCGCATTTGCAAACTGTGCACCACACAAAAATTACTACACACAGGCGAACAAATCTGCCAATCTCGGTCGCATGAGATGGTTGAATTCGCCAAACGCCTGGCAAGCATAACGTTTGTGTGCTTGCAAATAGGTGCCATTTATAAAATATTAGACGTTTTTAAGTTATATTTTATTTATTCATTTATTTGCTATTAATTAGTCTTCTAAAACGTACGAACGTGTTATTAAAATATCTGTGAATGGCAAGTAAAGCACTGCATTACTCATAAAGAGCGCACGCCTCTGATATGTAGGTATAATCACTGTTTTTTTTTATATCTTTATTTTTGTTTTTATTATAGTTTATGGCACGAATTTCACAATTCATTTTTATATTGAAATTTGAAGAATCAAAACGTGACTGATGCTTGAAAGGGCCTGTAACGTCTATAACTAGTTTCAATGCTAAAAGTTTTTTAGGCTCGAACTTAATTGGATATAAATTAATTTCTAAACAAAAAAAATGGAAAGACTACGCGCAAATTGTGACATATTTAGCGCGTATAATTAATGTCACGAATTTCCTAGGGTCTTTGCGTTAGTTTAGTCCGACCCTTAGATGCGATTGTTTAGAAGTTTCTTTATAATATAGAAAATGGATCATATAGTCGATTGAATTCGAATATTTACTATCATGATTAATTTATGACATTGTTCTTAATTGTTTTGTGTTTGTAGTCTAAATGTTGTTGTATTGTTATTAATTATACACATATTGTTGATAATTGAAATTAAAAGTGACTGACTATTTGTATATAATTAAAGTTAGCTATTAACTGTCAGAAATATATTTTGTGCAATAAACAAATTATTTTTTTATGTGCTGGTTTTATTTTAAGAATTAGAGCTCCGCAAATTAATTGCAAGGCCTCTGATAACTAATTCACAAGATGAACACTCAGTGCGTTCCATTTTAAAAAGTACTAGCGATCATCTTTTGATCGAAACTCGACTTTAATTCTATAATGTTAAAGCACATATACTTATGATACCAATTTCAAGATGACATTCGCTAGAATTGGAGCGAGCGAAAAACGGGATCGATCTATTTTTTCGGAGTTAAGGTTCATCGGCAAATTCAAGGCGTTCCGGGAATTCGCGCATAAGTGGCTTAAAAAAGAGAGGACTCCCGGTTCCCAATTCAAACGTCAATCGAGTCGAAGCGTTTTAAGACTTTTACACATTTTTTCTTATATATTATGCCGCGACGTAGCACGTCTCGATGTTCTATCGTGTTTATGTGTGTGTGAGCCCTAAGTGCATTAATTGGGGGGCTGGAGATAATAGAGACTCGTAGCGTGGAGCTCGGCGAACGAGAGGCGTCTATGTGCTGTCTGCCCCTTCAGGGGAGAGGTGGTATTTGGACTAAAGGTAATAGAAATAAATTAACTTGTAGAAAGAGAAGAATTAAATGATGAAGAGGAGAGCCAGACCAAACATCGTGTAACTTCTTTAAGATTCGGCCCGTTAAACCAAGATAATGGTAGGCAGGGTCATAGGAAGTTTGTGGCTTTGCCAGTCTGTTACGCTTTTACGGCTAAATCGCTGAACTGATTTTGATGAAATATGTCATGGAAACCCCTAAGAGGCTGAAACAGGGGATAAAAGTTTTAATGAAAACTAATTCTACAACATATTAATCTATTCGTGGACGAAGCTACGCGAGTAAACAAGTAAAAATAAATGTAGATTTTTTAATTAGGTTGGTGGAATTTTGTAATAGTCTGGCACTTGCTTGATTTGCTCCCTCTGAGTCACAAGTCACAACTTGGGTACGCCCATGGCCGCGCTATTGTTTGTAGCTCAAAATTTACCGAGGCTACTTCAGCAAATAATAAAACACGCTGGGCGTGTACGGCGGAACTAATTCATTGTTACCACAGAACAAATAATATTGCCACCATCAACCAGGCCTCGAACGTTGGACCTATTTCAAGGATGATGCACCTAAAGCTTCATTAGCTCCCTGGGCCTACTTCACGTAATCAAACAGCAATATCGAGTCGAAGCGTTTAAGACTTACATCTTATCTTCTTATTCTTCTATCTTATTATACCGCGTCGTAGGACATCTCGACGTTCGAGACGAGAGCCAAGGGCGGATCATGAGTCATGCCCATCCCCCCAGGCAGGGTCTAGGTATGGATTTTTTACAAACAAATAAGGATTAGAGCCTATTTTGACTGAACCTCAAGTATGTGGCCCCCCCTCTGACCCAAAGGCTGGATCCATCCTTGATGAGTATCTTATGCGCATTGACTCAATTACGTGAATTTGGGGTCTGTGATGTATAATGCATATTTTGCGACTATCTTTTAAGAAAAAAAAATTTTTTTGTGTGTTTTGTATGTTTGTGTTTTTGTGTTTTTTTTTTGTTGTTTACTGAATAAGGCCTGCGAAAAAAGATATTATTTTTAAATAAAGCCTTTATTATGACTGAATAAGGCCTGCGAAAAAAGATATTATTTTTAAACAAATCCTTTATTATGACTGAATAAGGCCTGCAAAAAAAGATATTATTTTTTAAATAAAGCCTTTATTATGACTGAATAAGGCCTGCGAAAAAAGATATTATTTTTTAAAGAAAGCCTTTATTATGACTGAATAAGGCCTGCGACAAAAGATATTATTTTTTAAATAAAGCCTTTATTATGACTGAAAAAGGCCTGCGAAAAAGATATTATTTTTTAAATAAAGCCTTTATTATGACTGAATAAGGCCTGCGAAAAAAGATATTATTTTTTAAATAAAGCCTTTATTATGACTGAATAAGGCCTGCGAAAAAGATATTATTTTTTAAATAAAGTCTTTATTTGAGCCATTTTATATGTTGTCTATGTTTTATTTAAAGTACTCAAAATGTTTGCCGTTTTAAATTAGATTAGGTAGATTAGGTCGCCACTGTGGTCTAGTGGTCCAGCGTTGGCGTTGACCACATGAGGCCCCGGGTTCGATTCCCGGGTCGGGCACTTAAAAAAAAGTGTTTTTTCAGTTTTCTGATAAACACAAAGTTGCCCGGAATTGGAAAGTGCCCGGTTGGCGATAGGCTTGCCACCTATCACATTTGTGGGACCAAGTATTTTCGGCTAATCGTGGGTGCACTTGTTGTACCTCTGCCTACCACTTCAGGGATATGGGCGTGAAGATACTTTTTTTTATAATTAATTGAATTTGACATTATTTGCATGATTGAACTTACAGACACGGGTTTGCGTTTTAATATATTTAATAAATTTTATTTTACAATGTGTCTATTTGTAAATATATTATCGATGAATTATAAAATATTTTATTGTAATTTAGTTATATTATCTAACTGAATAATCTATTTCATTATTTAAAACAATATTTTATCATAATATTAGGTCAGAACTTAATTATTCAAATTTGCAGCAATAAATAAATTGGCATAGATAAATGGCATAAAATTTTCAAAAAATAAGTGTCAAATAAAAAAATGTTTAATTTCAATACAAAATATAAATATAATACAATATTATAACCTAATGAATATACTTGCTAATGTATAGCGGAAGAGGCATGTAACTAAATTAATCATAAGAACTTTGTGACTATTTCTTCCAAATAAATATTATTATTATTATATTATTATTTCTTTTTTTACAGATATTCTCTTTTCGGTCATCGTGTGACGGTATCAACACCTATCACTCCCACAAATAATGTAAAGCTGGTTCAAATTTAATTCAAAGTCAGTTGATGTGAATGGCCCGTATCACGGAATTACAGATGAAATTTCATTAATCTAGGTGGTTTAAAATAAAAATTGACAAACTCAACAACTTCTCAAAATGATATAGTATTTTTTAATAAATTAATAATGAAAGTGGTTTTTTCAAATGTATTGTACTATCAAACATTGTGCCCGTCTCGCTCCTCACCTGACTGTATCTGAATTTTCACGCAATTTAGCTTCTTGTCAAAAAGATTTTAAGTAAGTTGTTTCCATAAATGGCGTGTTTGTAATTTGTACTCGTATCATGGAGTTAAGAAAGACATAACGTGTGTATATTAATGAATTTTAAATGATTAACTACTTATGTGTGCGGTTCCTGTACCAATAGTAGTGTTAAGCAGTACAAAGGTTATATTTTAATAACTTTACTTGTACTAAATACAAGGAACAAAAACAATCTTGTTGTGCATGCATCTCGTCTTCACAGAATAAATAACTCTTTTATGGGGCAATGTATACGCTTTTACAATAAACATCCCGAAACTATAAGAGTCATTTATAACCAGTCAATAAATTTAAAAAATGTGTTAAAACATAACCGTGTAAAAAAGGGTATTATAAAATCTCAGATTATTTAGAAGACAAAAAGCCTGGGATTAATTGCTCCTCGTATCAATCTCATATATGTATATTTTTTATAATTTTATAATATTGTGATATTGTGGAAAATAAATGATATGTAAAAGACAAGCACGCTGAGTTTCTTCCGCCGGATCTTCTCAGTGTGTGGCCGCGTTTCCGATCCGGTAGTAGTTTTAAAAAAATGTTGACGCGTGAAAATAACTTGTAAAATGTTTTTCTGAATAAAGTTCTGATTTCTGATATTATCTGATATGTACTTAAACTTTCGTATGCAACAGAAAGTCATGGAGCAAAAAGGGAAACATTATTTATTTATTTGCAACGGCATTAACAATAACATTACCCAAATTCATTGATTATTCATCAAACAAAGTCATTAATTTAAAAAACATTTTTTAAAATCGTGTATACCTAAGCAAAACATATAGCTTAGCCTTAAATGGTAATTGAAGTGATTCCTATTTGTTAAATCTGCAAAATTTTAGGAACAAATACAGTCCCTAAACTTAGGCAGAATTACAACTTAAACTCCTTGAATTATTGCAGATGCAAATTACTGGTGGTAGGCGCTGGACCAGGAGGCTGCAGTATTGCTTGGCGTTTTTCCAAAAAACTAAATGACAAGGACATTATAGTGTTAGAGCCTTCAAAGGTAAAATAATGTTACCAAAGAGTATGTAATATATTTAATATTACTTGCAGAAGTGCCACAATTGCCACAAAGTTACAACGATGTATTTTCACAGTAAGTTTGTTGTAACGGATTTCAAATTAGGAGAAGATTCTCAGTTTTTTTATGTAGATATGTTTCCAGTTACTCAAAAGCGCCAAGACTGATTTGAAAAGTTGTTTATTTGAAGCGGTACATTTTCCATTTAGTTCCGTATACAGATTTCAGATATACACCAGTGGAAGTTCATTGTTGCAGTTTACTGCGTTTAATTTAACATAAGAAAATGTTAAAGCCATCGTTTGCGTTTTAATCACAGTTTTAATGGTGCTATGCTATCTTTGAAACCTGCCAGCAATCCAGAAGGCAATTCAGACGAACACAAAGCGTTTTATAGGGTAAAACCACCCCATTGGTCTAGTGGTTAGCGACGCCATCAACGGGGCTCGGGTTCGATCCCGAAGGGGACAAGCATGTGTGTGATGAACATAAATGTATGTATTTCCGGGTTTGGGTGTTCATTATGTATGTAAAAGTATTTATATATGTATTTCTATGTATTAGTATCGTTGACTAGCACCCATAACACAAGCAAATAATTTGCTTACTTTGGGGTTAGATCAGTAAGTGTGATTTGTTCTGTGAATATTTATTATTATTTATTAATAGGTATATAATGATGAAAGAACTCTATAAAAATGTTGTCGTACTAATGCAAACACCTAAACTTTATTTTAGAATTAATTATCAGAATTTTACAGTTTCATTACAACCAACCACTTTTCACATTAGTAGCGGCTGGGGTGAAGAAGATATCCGATAGCCAACGTTCGGTGAAGGACATTCTGCCTCGAAATGTCGTGTGGTTCAAAGATAAAGTAGATGAATTCGACCCCTGCAACAATTTGGTTTTCACAGGATGTGGGTTCAGAGTGCATTACGACTTCATGGTGGTCGCTCTTGGACTGAACAATGACTATCAAAAGGTATACATTTATAGGCATAAAAATATAAATTTAGATACTTTGACATGGAATTAATTTTTAGCATGTTTTAGTGGTCATTAAATTACGAGCAAATGAATTGACTCCAATAATTACAAAATAATCCCAATTTATTTACATATTAATACTAATTAATAAATCCCATATCGAAGAAAATAACAAATTGTCTTATAAATACGTTTCTACAAATGTAACTAACGGGTATTCTATTAATCTCGACAGCCCTTAGATCTCAGCTCTTTTACCAGAAAAGAATTTCTTAACGTGAAATGAAATGCAATAATAAATATTTATTTGTAAGAATATGGGTGTCACAAGTTATCAAAAATGAATTAAAAATTACCATGGTATGGTGTGTAATTTAAATTTCGGTCGATTTCTTTTGAATTACTACCGCATTGGAACGCAGCCACACTGAGAAGATCAGGCGAAAGAAACTCAGTAGGATTGTCTTTTTTTCTATTTCATGTATTACAATTATTTTATGTATTACAGTATTTACAAGAATTGTTAGTAAGTCAGAATTCTGGTCTAAATTCTGAAACCTGTCTGAGTCTGAATTCTGGTTTCTGCCAAATTTGCCCTTTTTTCTATCAACTACATAAAAGAAGATTCTTAGTTACATTTTTTATTTACGTTTGTCGAATACATGAAGACTACTAACCAGCCTTCAATTTTTTTGTTTGAAAGATCATACTTTCCTCAAGAAATGAGACGATGAGACCATCTCATTAAGCCAGAATCTAATGGTTGTGATCTTAGAGATTGGTAGGATTTGAAGATATTACCAAAAATTTTTCGGCTTATAATCACTAATTTTATGCTTTGTAGTGATATCGTTACTTTTTGAAAATCTTTAGTAATCTACATATTTTTTATATATAAATGAATGAAAATGAAAAAACGCCCCCTACCCTCCAAACCGAACACGACAATATCAAACATTGACGCTATTGCCGCAGGAATAGATCAGACCAAATACCCGGGTTAGACGTTGCGGAACTTTACCTCCTAATAGTCACGATGGTAGTGGCTCGCATAGCCAATCGGTCCCCTCTTACGATCTACCTGGCAGAACGGCAGTTGGTCTATTCTTCAAAGGAGCCCGAAATAACACGGAAAAAAATATTAGTACATATAAATAAGTATATATCCATACTAATATTATAGATGCGAAAGTCTGTCTGTCTGTCTGTCTGTTACGCTTTCACGTCTAAACCGCTGGACCGATTTTCATGAAATTTGGCATGGATATAGTTGAAGATCCGGGGTCAAACATAGGCTTTTTTCAAAAATCAGTCCCTGAAGGGCTGAAATAGGGGATGAACTTTTTATTAAAAGCTATTTGGACGACTTATTAATATATTCGCGGGCGAAGCTGCGCTGGTCAGCTAGTTACATATAAGTATAAATAGTTTTTGAGGATTTTTATTTTCTTTAATACGAGTATATGCATACAACTTAAATATTACTGGATCGGTTTTAAAATTATTTCACTATTACATAATATAGTGTGAAAATATAGTCACACCATGCTTTAGCATATATAATACTTTAGTATTTTTTTATCCGACTAGGTACTTAAAGAGAATAAATTTTATTGGATTACTCGAGTGAAGTCGTGGGTGCTTAATACGATTATGCCAAATTTCTAGTTTCTGAGTTAGCTAAAAGTTGTCTACATTTATTCAGGAAATGTTAAGTTCTAATGTTAAAAGGGAGTTTATTAAATATAAACAAAACTTAGTAAAAGCAGATCAATAATTAGGTACAGTAACCGGCGCGGCGTGTTGCTGTTTTTTTCCGAATTTGGCTGATAAACTGCTAGTGCCTCGATATCCAAGCAATTTGTAAAAACTGTGAATCAAAATATATAATACTAGCTGTTGCCAGTGACTTCGTCAGCGCGGACTTCGTTTACTCCGCACAGCTCCTCCCCCGTAGGTGATAGCGTGATAATATGTAGCCTATATGTTGACTCGACCTGTTAGTAATATTCATGCAAAATTTGAAGTAAATCCATGCAGTACTTTTTGAGTTTACCCCGAACATACATACATTTTATTATAGTATAGATAGATATAGATAACCAAAACTTAGTAAAAGCCGATCAATAATTAGGTACAGTACCGGCGCAGCGTGTTGCTGTTTGTTTCCGAATTTGGCTGATAAACTGCTAGTGTCTCGATATCCAAGCAATTTGTAAAAACTGTGAATCAAAATATATAATATTAATGTTAGATTCAAGGTTTAAAAGAAGCCCTTATTGATGCGCATAATCCTGTATCAACAATATACTCCCCGATGTACTGCCAAAAATGTTGGTGTTCCATGCAGAGGTTCAGTGGAGGACACGCTATATTTACTTTCCCGTGTCAGTACGGGAAATGCCCAGGGGCTGCTCAAAAAATTATGTATTTGGCAAATGACTACTGGACTCAGGTGAGTTTTAGTTAGGCCCTATTCACTTTACAAGACTGATTACTAATCACTAGCACTAATCAACGGCGTTACACACGTATTTTTTGCTCAACACTAAGCACTTGCATTAAACACTCGCACTCGCATTAATTAAAATGTAAACGGGGCTTAACGTTCCTGCACATTTGTGTAGGAAATCAAAAACGATTCGCGGGGGGTTTCCATTTTCCCCATTTTGTCCTATTGAAGAATATATTATCCTTCTTACCTTAAATTTTATATATTTATTTTATTTTAATTCTTAGGTGAGCAAATAGGTCTGTCGCAAAGTCTGTCGACGTAGTGTCTGTCGGTGTTTAGTCGTAAACTCGTCACCATTGACATGTTTAATATTACCACTATTATACACCTCAATGACTCGTCACTCATGTAAAGAGATCAAAGAGTATACAATACTATATAAGAAGAGATATCCATCGACTGGTTGTCAGTATTTTACAAAAACATATATAAAATGAGTATATATATGCGGCCATGAATTTCTAAATTGTTGTGTCAAAATAAAGCTGAAGTGTTCTTTACATATTATTAAAGTAACTGGTATATCTTATGAAATGTTGAGAATTGCTAATTATTTAACACATTTTAAATTAATATTACTTTTGGCTTGAAATAAAGTCAACTATTTGATTAAGTTAATAATTAAGTATAAATAAATAAATATAAATAAATATCATTGGACAGATTACACCAATTGATCTGACCCCAAAGTAAGCAAATTACATGCTTGTGTTATGGGTGTCAGTCAACGATACTAATACATAGAAATACATATATAAATACTCTGATATATTTAATTAACACCCAAACCCAGAAATACAAACATCTGTGCTCATCACACAAATGCCTGTCCCTGCCGAGAATCGAACCCGGACCCCATTGATTGCGTAGTCATGGTCGCTATTCAATCGACCAAAGGGGCGGTCAATTAAATAATAATTAATTTAGTAATTAAGTATATTTATTATAATTAAGTTTATATAATACATATAATGAAGCATCATTTAATTAATGAGTGTAATTTTCTTCATAAAGTTCTCACATTTTCTAGAATGCCATTCGAAAGTCTACAAATATTACCTACAATACTGGGGGCAGCAAATTATTTGGTGTCACCAAGTATGCAACGGCACTGAGAAAAATTGCCAAAGATAGGGATATTGTTATCAATCACGGACTCGAACTACTAGAAATACAGAAGCAGTCCGCGTTATTCATTGATGGTAATGGAAAGGTGAGACCTAGTTTTAATTAACCCCGGCACAAGAAAGGGGAATTATTATGTGTGTGTGTATGTGTGTGTGTGTCTGTATGGGGCACTGTAGCCCTTAAACGGTTGAACCGATTTGTGTGCGGTTTTTTCGGAAACTAGTTTGCTAGCAGTGGTTCTTATTCTTCGTGTTGGTCCGAGCTCCTTTGAAGAACAGGCCAACTACCGCGGCCGTTCTGTCAGGCAGGACGTAACAGGCAGCCGTTTCTATGCGAGTCGCTACCATCGCGGATATTAGGGGGTAGAGTTCTGCATTGTCTCGCCCGGGTCTGGTTTCACTGCTTTACCTATTCCTGGGGTAAGGTAGACAGTTAACTTACATGCACCTGGCATAATCATCAGGCCATATGGCTAGCAATGCGCCATTACATCTTTGGTATTTATAAGTAATGGTTGTCTGTTTCCATCACGAGAACACCTGCTTGTTTGATATATCGGATGTAAAAGATTCTCTAAAAGTAAGGAAACCCAGGTATAAAACGCGTTACAAATATAAAACAGGTTATAGACATTCTACGTCAATGTGAACAGATACAAAAAAGCCGATTAAATCAAATAATAAATAATAGTTTAAAAAAACTAAAAACACGCTTTTCATAAAAAAAACCAAACTAAAAAATAGAAAATAAATTTTAATAAGGGTCAATCAACTTTTAAGTGTACATCTATGACAAATTTAATTTTTAAAATTTTATTTGTTTTTTTTTTTATATTTTAACGTTTTTTCTTTAGATAATTATATATATTTTAAGAATTTACATAGAGCAGAACGATTTATTTAAATAAAATAGTAAAATGGACTCCAAAATCCACATGACTCTAGTTAAGATAGTCCCTTGGTCAACTAACTAAATAGACTTCTGAACCATTTGAAATTCAGTCAAATTGTGAACCGTTATTTTATTCTCACTTAATATAGGATGGATTAAAATTTGTCTTCCATAAATAAAAGACGTGGCTTTTAATTGATACGTTATTTCCAATTATATTGTCTCCTGGACAACGACAAACTTTAAATGTAACGAACTTTTCAATTAAGTTGTAAGGTAATAATTCATACGTGATATTTAAAACTGTTTGTTTCACTTTTAATTGTTACATGCATATTTGAAAATTTTGTAAACCTCACTGTTTTTTTTTTAAATAAAATTGACGATAATGTGTCTTTAGGAGACAGGGACAAAATGGTTGTCCAGTGGACTTATACGGTTATCCATAAGACATACTCGGGAGTTCAAAGGCGATACTAGGATTGAAATCGCCTGTGTTTGTTATTATTATTTAAAAAAAAACAACTGTATGACAATAATTTTCAGTTTTATTATATTTTTTTTTACGAAAGAATTAACATTACAATATATGACTAAATAATGAACAGACCTATAAACGTGACAACTCTTACTTATTAACTTACAAACATTAACAGCCTCTTTAATGAGCTTAAATACTTTTTACACGCTTTTTATTAGCTTCACCTGTATGTTTGTATGTTTGTATGTTTGTTTGTAACCGACTTCTTTGGGCGCGATTTTGACCCACTTTAAACGGCCAGATTTCGTTCAAACTTTGTAGATTTATCGAGGACTGATGACAATACACTAATTTGATAAAATTATTCCATTTTTAACCGACTTCAAAAAAAGGAGGAGGTTCTCAATTCGGCTGGTATATTTTTTTTATGTATGTACACCGATTTCTCCGAGATTTCTGAACCGAATTTCGTGATTCTTTTTTTGTTTGATACGGAATAGTTTCGAATTGGTCCCATAAAAATTTGATTCAGGTAGGCCCAGTAGTTTTTGTTTTATGAGCATTTTTTTATTTATTGTACCTATCTCGATGTCTGAAATCAAATCTCGCAAGTAAATTTGATCCACTTCCCAGTTACCGATTGAGCTGAAATTTTGTGTACGTATGTTAATTGAATGACAATGAAACCTTATTATGACATGGAGCTGATCTGATGAATCTGAATCGGAAGGTGACCACAGGAACTTAATAATTAAATGGTTAAAAATCGGTTAATAACAAGACTATTGAGTTTGGACTCATTTGATTCATGTTGACGAGCACTTTGGTGCTTGGTGGTGACTAGGATCTTGCAGGGTCCGATGATGTAGCTAAAAGATGGTCATAGGAGCTCAGCAATTAAATGACACAACTCTATCGAATTTGGGCTCATTTGATTCATGTTGACGAGCCCTTTGGTGCTTGGTGGTGACTAGGATCTTGCAGGGTCCGATGATGTAGCTAGAAGATGGTCATAGGAGCTCAGCAATTAAATGACACAACTCTATCGAATTTGGGCTCATTTGATTCGTGTTGACGAACACTTTGGTGCTTGGTGCTAACTAGGATCCTGCAGGGTTCGATGATGAAGCCAGAAGGTGACCATAGGAGCTCAGCAATTAAACAACACAACTCTATCGAGTTTGGGCTCGTTTGATTCGTGTTGAAGAGCACTTTGGTGCGGTTGGAAACAAGTTATAAAAGGAACTACTCTTAACAAAAGTCTTTGTTCTACGTCGGTCAGTTCAAGAGGTAAAGATATAAGTTCCATGTTGTTCCAGTAGGCCTGAGAAGGAACTTTTCTTTTTTTTTATGGTAGTCGAGCAAAAAAAAAACCAACCGTGCTTTAACTAATGACGTCTGTTGTTTTGAATATAATAATTTCTTACAGATTGTACATGGTACTTCAGCATATTGATTTATGGTGGTTATAAAATTACGCTCAGTAATTGAACGAAGTCTTTGTGACGTCTGACGCGCTACCGCTAGGCGGTTCTCACGTGGCAGAGCAGACTCGATTGCTGTACGGTTTCGTATCACTACTAATCCACGAGCTCTCTGCTCGGCGGACTCCTTAGCTAAACGCTCCTCAATAAGACCAATTCTATGAGCCTTCTGCTCGGCAGACTCGTTCGCTAGTAGTTCTCTCGCTAGTCGCTAGTTCGCTAGTTCTCTAGTAGACTCATACGCTAGACGCTCTTGGATCTTACCGAGTCTACTTCTACCAAGGCTGGGCCAAAGCGGGCTTACAAGCATGGGCCAGAGATAGACAGCATTGCGCCAAGCATGGCCCATATCTGGCCCCGTCGTATTGTCCTGTATGGGAGTACGACAGGAACGCCTTGCACACTTACACACACACACACACACACACACACACACACACACACACACACACACACATATGTCTATAAGCGTGTAAGTAGTTCCGTGCTTCTACCGCGGCACTCGACTAGGTATGCGCATTAGAGTTTGCAACAGTGTCTGCGCATACAACTTAGATTTCACGAGCCACGAAGAGTCCGCCACCGTCTCTGTGACTGAGTTTAATTGACTGAGTAAAAAAACAAAAAAAACAAAATAAATGTACATAATATTTATAGATATAGATATATCACCATCCATGTTAATTTTACATGGATATATATAGATATAGTCTTGTAGTTTTCGTTTTTTATTAATTGTAATTAAACGACACTGAATTTATTAGCCATTTGCATTCGATGATCTACAATTGCCGATTACAATTAAAAAAAATAACTCAAATAATTGATTTTTTCATAAGTTACAGTGTTTCCGGAGCTTCATACATGACGGACAGGAAATTTTTTGACCTATTTTCATATTTTTTTCCGTTTCTATTGCACTAAATTAATTTTTAGCAAGTATAGAATTAATCTCCATTAAATTATCTCGACAATAGTATGCAAAATATCTTGATTCCGTTAACTAACAAGGCTATAATACTAAAAATAGTTGCCAAAATAAGGCGAAAAAAATTTCCAAAGGTGGTATCAAGAGTCTTCGCAACCGGCGTGTGTGTATGAAAAGAGTGATGAATGTGGAGGAAGCGAGACAAGCCTGCAAGGATCGTGATGTATGGCACTCGGTTCTCTCTGCCTACCCCGTAAGGGATCTGGCGTGAAGATATGTATATATGAAAAAAAAATTTCGATCGTAAAGCACTCTCTGATGCTTCGCATCATGAGTCGTGCAATAGTTTAAAATTAAAAAACAATCTATTATAAATAAACCAAACTAAAAAGTAGAAAATAAATAATAGTTTAAAAAAACTAAAAAAACACGCTTTTTATAGAAAACCGAACTAAAAAATAGAAAATAAATTTTAATAAATTTAAATTAAAAATAGTGTTAAAAATTTCAATAATTATAAATTAATAATAGTGTGAATAAAAAAAATTAATTTTATTTTAAAAAAAGCGTGGGGTGCTTTTTAAGATATTACCGAAATGATAATCACTCTACTCATATGTGTCAATAAAATATTTATAACTATTGACACCATGCACCCCACGCTTTTTTTTAAATAAAATTATTTTTTTTTATTCACACTATTATTAATTTATAATTATTGAAATTTTTAACACTATTTTTAATTTAAATTTATTAAAATTTATTTTCTATTTTTTAGTTCGGTTTTCTATAAAAAGCGTGTTTTTTTAGTTTTTTTAAACTATTATTTATTTGACTCTAATTTGCACTTATAACGTCTTGATTTTTCTTTTTTCGTCAAACTCATTATCTAAAAATAATAACGAAAATAATTTAGAATATAGAACTATTAGATATGACAAAAATGTGTTAAGTAAGTAAGCTAACTACATCCGTGGTGTAGTGATTTGAGCGTTAGTCTTAGGATCCGGAGTTCCCTGGTTCGATTCTCGGGAAAGGAACACGTAAAATTAATATTTGTCAATTTATCACTTTCAATCACAAGATTGTGCCGAGTTTGGTTAGGACATAGCAAGTTAAAACCACCTGATTGTTCATAACAAAGATTGTCTTTGTAAGAGGCTCTTCAGTGACTAATTATTGAAAGAAAAATATTGCTTTATTCTGATTCTATCATTAATTGTCCTATGGACAACCAAAATGTCCCACGGGCAACGGTTGTGGTTGTCCAAGTGACTGGTTGTCCAAGTGACATTAATCAGTCTTTGCGCTTCCTCATAATAAATAATGATATTTTGAGTTAGGTCTTACGCGCAGTGAAAAATATAGATAAAATAGAATATATTTCATTTTTATTTACTATGATACATCAAATACTTACGTTTTTGTGCTGGTTGTCCGGTAGACACACAAAAAAGCCACCAATTTTTTCAAAACGCGCGCGGCCGACTGACAGCGCGGCAATGATGAAATCAAAATGGCGGTTGGATGAGTGTTGTCACCAAATCGACCGATTTATTGTCAATGCACTGATCACTCCACCTATGTTTTGGTTTCGGAACTTTTTATCGTTGTCCGGTGGAAGTCGGAATAATAAAATATAATAGGGACCAATACGAACATGCAAAAAATTCAGTAAAATTATGAAACAAACAAAAATCTATATGCTAGCATCTTAGTGAAAATTGTAATAAATAGTTATGTACAAGCGTAATTAATTGTCATATAGTATTTTTTTGTATAAAATAATGTTTCATTGTAATTAGGTACTGGGGGACAAATAAAAAAACACTACATTCAGATGTTTTCGTCACCTGGACAACCATTAAAATTCCAGTTTAATAGTGATTTTTTTAAATAATTCACTCGTATGTTTGCTTAATAATAAGATAAATGAGACATATAACAAAAAACACTTAATTTTCTTTAGAACTGCGATTATTGGTCTGGGACAAAACATAGTACTTACAGGACAAATAAAAGTTGATTGACCCATAAATTTAAATTAAGAATAGTGTTAAAAATTTCAATAAATATAAATTAATAATAGTGTGAATAAAAAAAAATATTTTATTTAAAAAAAAAGCGTGGGGTGCTTTTTAAGATATTATCGAA
The DNA here is from genome assembly GCA_036924255.1 of Apodemia mormo. Classification (NCBI taxonomy): domain Eukaryota; kingdom Metazoa; phylum Arthropoda; class Insecta; order Lepidoptera; family Riodinidae; genus Apodemia; species Apodemia mormo. Next base: position 7,240,201 of record JAUPFN010000010.1, on the reverse strand, counting down.
ATGATTATCACTCTACTCATATCTGTCAATAAAATATAACTATTGACACCATGCACCCCACGCTTTTTTTAAAATATATATTTTTTTATTCACACTATTATTAATTTATATTTATTGAAATTTTTAACACTATTCTTAATTTAAATTTATTAAAATTTATTTTCTATTTTTTAGATTGTTTTTTTTTTATAAAAAGCGTGTTTTTAGTTTTTTTAAACTATTATTTATTTTCTACTTTTTAGTTTGGTTTATTTATAATGGCTTGTTTTTTTTTAAATTTAAACTATTGCACGGCTCATGATGCGAAGCATCAGAAAGTGCTTTACGATCGAAAATTTTTTTCGCCTCATTTTGGCAACTATTTTTAGTATTATAGCCTTGTTAGTTAAGGAAATCAAGATATTTTGCATACTATTATCGAGATAATTTAATGGAGATTAATTATATACTTTCTAAAAATTGACTTAGTGCAATAGAAACGGAAAAAAACATCAAAATAGGTCAAATAATTTGCCTGTCCGTCATGTATCCGTCATGTGTACGTCATGTCCGTCCGGAAACACTGTAACTTGTGAAAAAATCAATGATTTGAGTTAAATTTTTTTAAAATTCTAATCGACAATTGTAGGTCACCGAATGCGAATGACTAATAAATTCAGTGTCGTTTAATTACAATTAATAAAAAACAAAAACTACAAGACTGTATCTATATATATCCATGTAAAATTAACATGGATGGTGATATATCTATATCTATAAATATTATGTACATTTATTTTACCTAATTCCACACTAAACGCACCTTACTCATTCACACCCAAACTTGCGTACTTTAAGACGGCGAAATTTCAGTTGCCCCTCCGGGGTAATCACCACTGTCCAAGGGGCTGAAACTCGCTTCGGTAACTGATCGAGCGACACACTACATCGGCCACTTTTACGAAGTGCAACTCGACATTCTCGAGGCCACTAACTTACCAGCTTGCACTTACCTTCATTACCCTGCTCACGCAACCTAATTTCGCATTCTTACTCAAATACATCACTACTGCAACGCTACATGAAAACGTAACAGAGTAGAAGGATTATCATTTTGATAATATCTTAAAAAGCCCCCACTCATAAATTAACATCAAGTCCTGTCTTATCGACTGTAGAGAAAAATTATAAAAAAAATTTAATTAAGTTTCTTACCTTATCGACTTTAGATGAAAATTATATAAATTAAAAAAATCATATTTTGCAAATTGAAAAATGGAATAATTTTATCAAACTAGTGTATTGTCATCGGTCCTTGATAAATCTTCAAAGTTTGAACGAAATCTGGCCGTTTAAAGTGGGTCAAAATCGCGCCCAAAGAATTCGGTTACAAACAAACATACAAACATAAAAACATACAGGTGAACCTAATAATTTTATCAAATTAGTGTATTGTCATCGGTCCTCGATAAATCTACAAAGTTTGAACGAAATCTGGCCGTTTAAAGTGGGTCAAAATCGCGCCCAAAGAAGTCGGTTACAAACAAACATACAAACATACAGGTCAAAAAAACGTCAAATTAGTGTATTGTCATCGGTCCTCGATAAATCTACAAAGTTTGAACGAAATCTGGCCGTTTGAAGTGGGTCAAAATTGCGCTCAAAGAAGTCGGTTACAAACAAACATACAAACATACAGGTGAAGCTAATAAAAAGCGTGTAAAAATAAATAATAGTTTAAAAAAACTAAAAAAACACGCTTTTTATAGAAAACCGAACTAAAAAATAGAAAATAAATTTTAATAAATTTAAATTAAAAATAGTGTTAAAAATTTCAATAATTATAAATTAATAATAGTGTGAATAAAAAAAAATAATTTTATTTAAAAAAAAGCGTGGGGTGCATGGTGTCAATAGTTATAAATATTTTATTGACACATATGAGTAGAGTGATTATCATTTCGGTAATATCTTAAAAAGCACCCCACGCTTTTTTTAAAATAAAATTAATTTTTTTTATTCACACTATTATTAATTTATAATTATTGAAATTTTTAACACTATTTTTAATTTAAATTTATTAAAATTTATTTTCTATTTTTTAGTTCGGTTTTCTATAAAAAGCGTGTTTTTTTAGTTTTTTTAAACTATTATTTATTTTCTACTTTTTAGTTTGGTTTATTTATAATAGATTGTTTTTTAATTTTAAACTATTGCACGACTCATGATGCGAAGCATCAGAGAGTGCTTTACGATCGAAATTTTTTTTTCATATATACATATCTTCACGCCAGATCCCTTACGGGGTAGGCAGAGAGAACCGAGTGCCATACATCACGATCCTTGCAGGCTTGTCTCGCTTCCTCCACATTCATCACTCTTTTCATACACACACGCCGGTTGCGAAGACTCTTGATACCACCTTTGGAAATTTTTTTCGCCTTATTTTGGCAACTATTTTTAGTATTATAGCCTTGTTAGTTAACGGAATCAAGATATTTTGCATACTATTGTCGAGATAATTTAATGGAGATTAATTCTATACTTGCTAAAAATTAATTTAGTGCAATAGAAACGGAAAAAAATATGAAAATAGGTCAAAAAATTTCCTGTCCGTCATGTATGAAGCTCCGGAAACACTGTAACTTATGAAAAAATCAATTATTTGAGTTATTTTTTTTAATTGTAATCGGCAATTGTAGATCATCGAATGCAAATGGCTAATAAATTCAGTGTCGTTTAATTACAATTAATAAAAAACGAAAACTACAAGACTATATCTATATATATCCATGTAAAATTAACATGGATGGTGATATATCTATATCTATAAATATTATGTACATTTATTTTGTTTTTTTTGTTTTTTTACTCAGTCAATTAAACTCAGTCACCGAGACGGTGGCGGACTCTTCGTGGCTCGTGAAATCTAAGTTGTATGCGCAGACACTGTTGCAAACTCTAATGCGCATACCTAGTCGAGTGCCGCGGTAGAAGCACGGAACTACTTACACGCTTATAGACATATGTGTGTGTGTGTGTGTGTGTGTGTGTGTGTGTGTGTGTGTGTGTGTGTGTAAGTGTGCAAGGCGTTCCTGTCGTACTCCCATACAGGACAATACGACGGGGCCAGATATGGGCCATGCTTGGCGCAATGCTGTCTATCTCTGGCCCATGCTTGTAAGCCCGCTTTGGCCCAGCCTTGGTAGAAGTAGACTCGGTAAGATCCAAGAGCGTCTAGCGTATGAGTCTACTAGAGAACTAGCGAACTAGCGACTAGCGAGAGAACTACTAGCGAACGAGTCTGCCGAGCAGAAGGCTCATAGAATTGGTCTTATTGAGGAGCGTTTAGCTAAGGAGTCCGCCGAGCAGAGAGCTCGTGGATTAGTAGTGATACGAAACCGTACAGCAATCGAGTCTGCTCTGCCACGTGAGAACCGCCTAGCGGTAGCGCGTCAGACGTCACAAAGACTTCGTTCAATTACTGAGCGTAATTTTATAACCACCATAAATCAATATGCTGAAGTACCATGTACAATCTGTAAGAAATTATTATATTCAAAACAACAGACGTCATTAGTTAAAGCACGGTTGGTTTTTTTTTTGCTCGACTACCATAAAAAAAAAGAAAAGTTCCTTCTCAGGCCTACTGGAACAACATGGAACTTATATCTTTACCTCTTGAACTGACCGACGTAGAACAAAGACTTTTGTTAAGAGTAGTTCCTTTTATAACTTGTTTCCAACCGCACCAAAGTGCTCTTCAACACGAATCAAACGAGCCCAAACTCGATAGAGTTGTGTTGTTTAATTGCTGAGCTCCTATGGTCACCTTCTGGCTTCATCATCGAACCCTGCAGGATCCTAGTTAGCACCAAGCACCAAAGTGTTCGTCAACACGAATCAAATGAGCCCAAATTCGATAGAGTTGTGTCATTTAATTGCTGAGCTCCTATGACCATCTTCTAGCTACATCATCGGACCCTGCAAGATCCTAGTCACCACCAAGCACCAAAGGGCTCGTCAACATGAATCAAATGAGCCCAAATTCGATAGAGTTGTGTCATTTAATTGCTGAGCTCCTATGACCATCTTTTAGCTACATCATCGGACCCTGCAAGATCCTAGTCACCACCAAGCACCAAAGTGCTCGTCAACATGAATCAAATGAGTCCAAACTCAATAGTCTTGTTATTAACCGATTTTTAACCATTTAATTATTAAGTTCCTGTGGTCACCTTCCGATTCAGATTCATCAGATCAGCTCCATGTCATAATAAGGTTTCATTGTCATTCAATTAACATACGTACACAAAATTTCAGCTCAATCGGTAACTGGGAAGTGGATCAAATTTACTTGCGAGATTTGATTTCAGACATCGAGATAGGTACAATAAATAAAAAAATGCTCATAAAACAAAAACTACTGGGCCTACCTGAATCAAATTTTTATGGGACCAATTCGAAACTATTCCGTATCAAACAAAAAAAGAATCACGTAATTCGGTTCAGAAATCTCGGAGAAATCGGTGTACATACATAAAAAAAATATACCAGCCGAATTGAGAACCTCCTCCTTTTTTTGAAGTCGGTTAAAAATGGAATAATTTTATCAAATTAGTGTATTGTCATCAGTCCTCGATAAATCTACAAAGTTTGAACGAAATCTGGCCGTTTAAAGTGGGTCAAAATCGCGCCCAAAGAAGTCGGTTACAAACAAACATACAAACATACAAACATACAGGTGAAGCTAATAAAAAGCGTGTAATAATAAGGAACGCCTCCTGAGCGCACATCGGCAGGCGTATCACGTAACATTTGCCATCCGCCAGCGATCAGCGATGACTTTTATACATAACGAAAAAATCATCAAAACGTCACCAATTGCTTGCTTGTCACTGGATGCACTTTTTGCGATATCACAGCACCAAAAATAATCAGTAACAACGACTGCTACTAATATACATGGCTAAACTATGTCTTGCAATAACTGAACAATTACGATAATTGCGCATTGCGAGATACGTGATAACCCCACCGTTTAGTCCCAGTTGTCTACTTAGCAATCAACATTTCTTATGGTATAAAAAAGTCTATTTGTTTTACAGGCAATAAGCTTGCCGTTCAACTTTCTTCATGTCACACCGCCTATGTCACCTCCCGCCTGTCTGACCAAGTGCGAAGAGTTAGTCAATGAAGCAGGATACCTAAATGTCAACATTCACACTTTACAGCACAAACATTATAAAAATGTTTTCGGTGTTGGAGATTGTATTGGAACACCCAACAGCAAAACTGCTGCGGCAATAGGTATTAAAATTATATTGACTTTTTTATTTTTATTTTATACCATAATATAGCAAACAAGCAGATGGCTCTCCTGATGAAAGGAGATAACTTATAGACACCAAGAATGTTAAAAATGTCCTGCTACCCGTGTGGGGAAATAATAGTGCTACATGTACAAGTTTACCGGCTACCTTACCCTCCAAACCGGAACAAGATATTGACGCTAATGCGGCAGAAATACGTAAGTCGGTGGTACTGAAAATCCGTGTAAGAAGATGCATAACCCTACGCGCTTGCCTATTACAAACTGCCCGGCAGAATGGAAGATTGTCTTGAGCATAGAATTAACTGTGGCAACCATAATAGAAAAAGGGACGCGACATATCGAATTATTATGTTACTAACATTATGGGCTACAAGTGCCTGAAATAAATGATTTTTATTTTTATCATTTTATTTTTATTATTTTATTTTTATATTACACACTGTTTATTCTAAGTCCAAGCACGGGCGGACGGGTAGGTCCAAGTGAAATTCCGACAGGACAAATAGTTTTAAATAAATTTTTAGCTTTTCTAAAAAGTAAAACTGAAAACTTCAGTTAAATAAACGAATACGAAACACTCACAACGCTCCTGACGGAAGAGGCAACTAACGACTATTGTCATCAAAGATGTTAACAGTGCGTAGCCATTCGCGCAGCTAGGATGTTTAGGGCTCTTCCACATTTACTAACACATCATGCCACGTCGTAACACGACCGACAGGCGTACTACCTGACGTTTACAATCCGCCAGCGATCAGCGATGACTCCTAAACATAACGAAAAAATACTTCAAAAATGTCACCAATTGCTTGCTGGTCACTGGGTTCACTTATTGCGATGGCACAGCATCAAAACTAATCAAACGGCAACGACTGTCACTAATATACAAGGCTATAGTATCTTGCAATAACTAAACAATTACGATAATTGCGCGTTATGAGATACGTGATAACCCCGCCGACTTTGTAATTTGTATCTAATGTGTATCCATGTGGCCAGGCCGTTGAAGCGCTAAGCGCTTTGACTCTATTGTCGTTATGTTACGTGAGTTGGAGGGCTGACTTGAATTCTTTCCTCCTTTTTTTAGACTTTCCTCCGTGTTGGGCCGGGCTTCTTTGAAGAATAGGCCAACTGCCATTCTGCTAGGCAGGTCGTAAAAGGCGAACAATTGGCTACACGTGTCACTACCATTGTGACTGCTATTTGGTAGAGTTTCGTAAAATCTCGCCCGGCTATTTTATACCACCGTCTTAACTATTGCTACCGCAATAGCGTCAATGCTTGTCATTTTCGTGTTCTGGTGAGGAGGGTAAGGTGGCATTGCCATCCCGCCACATGGATAGCTACGCACCATTAACATCTTTCGTTAACATAGGTTTCTCTTTCCATCAGGAGAGCCATCTGCTTGTTTGCTATCTAATGATATAAAAAGGTTAAATTACTTAAATGGTAAAACCGCGTCTGAAGCCATTCGTATTTGCATTACGGCTAAGGTACAATGCTGTGGTCTGCATGAGTTTGATGATTGCACGTTTGAAAAACACGTTTGCGGATATGCACGACTCAATATGTTTATTAGATATATTAATCAAAAACCTATTTTTTTTAATATAAATATAATATAAATAAATAATATAAAAAATAAATATAATATAAATATAAATCTATAATTTAAAATTCGCGTTTTAAAATTTAAATTTAATTTTACTGCGAAAACGCTCTGAACTATCATTGCGTCTTCAACAACATCACGCTGTGGTCATAAGTACATTACAAACTCTGTGGTTTCCATGAAATGTCAATAATATGACGTTTTAGCACGGTGTGACGTAACACTCCCAGATTTGTGTTTACTGTCACGTGACTTATTGTCTATTTTGCCGAAATTTTATACTAAAATTACTATCTTTTAAAATAAATATTTTTTATTTCTTTTTTATCTCGATATCTATTATAATTGGACGTAGTTACATGAAAAGGATCCAATCCACACAAAATCACTTTAGAGATATTGACGTTTGAAATTTGATAGATTTTGAATTAATTTTAGTGTTTTGGTTGAAGTGTCAGTATCAATAATGAACAAATTTTTTATTAGGCAAAAGAATTCAGACTCCTTGACATTGAAGTATATTACTAGTAGACTTTAGTGCTGGATTTATTTTACTTAATAAGTTGGTAATATTTGTTGAAAACCAGGAAAGTTGGATTATTCAATTTGTTTATTTCTTAACGAGCCATACATGGGGACTAATTCTGACATTATATAAAGTAGTAGAGAGTTATTTTGCTTGTATCTTTTTTACTGTCCAATAGTATTAATATTTAGCATCGGTTTGGTGCACTAAACTCGTTTTTGGCCATATTGTGGATTGGATCCTTTTCGTTTAACTTCGTCCAATTAATCATTTTATAAACTATAACATATCCGATTCATTCTTATTGGAAACAAGTATCTTATCGTTTGAATTTATCGTAACTTGGTGCAGGTACTTATGACTAATAATTAAGGCAGCGTGAAGTCAGGGTGGGACACTAGTTATTAAATAAGAATATTTTATTTTAGGTAATCAGACGTATGTTGTTGCTGCGAACTTGTGGAGTGCCATGTACAACAAGGAGTTGAAGGCGAAGTACAATGGCTACGGCGCGTGTGTCATTCACACCACCTTCAAAACAGCCATTGTTGCCGAGTTTCTGTACGATAAGAAAATCTGCGAGACGTTTCCATTCGATCAGGTACACGTAATCAACTGACTTCCCAATAGTATCCATAATTGCAGTCACTTATCAACCGACGAAAAAAATGGAGGTTATCAGATTGAGATGTATGTGTGTAATATTGTCGAATTAGGTAATATAATGATCTATTTAGACGTCCGCGCACGTGTACTACTTTTGTGAGTATAAATGTTTGCATGTTTGTCCACGAATTTCTCAGGAATTAAAAACCATATCAAGTTTTTTTTGGTTAAAATTAGGTATATTCAAACTTGTGGAACAGTCAAGTTTGATCAAAATCGATTTAGTAATTTTTGAGGTATGAATATAACTCATAATTAAATCCGGCTTATTTTTTTTAAATTACTATTATTTTAAACAAATTATTTTAAGTTAATTTTTTTTAATTTATTTGATATCAACTTACACATAAACTTACGATACTATTGAACAGAAATGAGCAATTCACTTAAAATAAAATTATAAAAAATACAATGGAATGCAATTTATATATAAATATGTACAGTAACGTATAACAAGAACTCAATAAAGAAAACGAATGCTTGTAATGCTTTTATTACCTTAGTAATTTTTGCAATGGCATCTCAAGATCAAATATAAGAGAGTAACAAAAATTATACTTAATATAATGAATTGATAGGTACCGGACGTTTTGTTCCACACTTTTACTTCAACTGTTCTAATCTACTGCGATATCCATGCGCCGGTGTCTACACTAAACATTTTTATTGGATAACTATTATAGATCAAAATTTGGGTACCGATTTTTTTACATATTCGATACCAAAATCGAACTGAACACACTTCTTCAGTATGTTTGGTTATTTACCAGTATAAAAAAGTGAGAGTTGTAGCCGATGGCCTGGCACGCTAGGCTCTTTAAAAATAAGTATTTTTTGTAGTCTATTAAGAACTACTCCTTTAAAAGTAGTAGTAATATATTTTCTGTCTGTAAATAATGTTCGTGTTTATTTCAGAGTAAAGAAAGCCGTCTTCTGGGTCACGTTAGCCAATACCTTCTTCCTTATATTTATTGGAACAAACTATTAAAAGGCAAATGGAATGGGCCCGACGCCATACGGAAAATAATCAACCCCTTGAAATTGTAAATAGAAACCATAAAATACAGAAAAAACATATTTTATTTAATCTTTAAACCTAAATAACTTTTAGCGTTTTAATACTACAATTTCATTTATAACGTTTACCTACTTTACAATATATAATTTACAAGGACTGATTAACGGACTATGTTTATAAATACATATATACATATCATACATGTTTGATCATGTGTATACATATATCAAAGCGTATTATGTCTCGTCCTTTATTATTTTGCTACGTTTGTTGAAGTTATTGAATGAGCATTAGTTTACACGCATGCTCAAGTACTTTTACAATTAATGACACTATAAATAAAAAACTTGAGAGGTGTCAAGGGACACCCGGATGGAACGAAGTTCCTTTCGATACAAAAAACCTGTATAGGTACATTCAACAAAAATAATCGTCGCGACACCACACTGTTCAATGCGAAATAGAAATGAAAATATCTGGCTTGCTTTTTACAAGAGAGAGAGAAAGAGAGAGAGAGATAGACAGAGAAACATGCGCACGCTGCACAGCTTACAATAACTTACTATAGCAAAAAGTGTCGTGACAACTTTTCGTAAGATTTTTTCCGTCTAGCCGCCTTTCACAACACGCGATAAGGAACTTCGTTCCAATAATTATTTCCAATAATATTCGTTCCAATAATTTTAAATATGTATCAATTTGTAGAAAGTTTTCACGTGTTAACAGATTCAGAGTGCTAAGTGTGAGTTTTTCTTTTTGCATTCGAACGTGAGCGCGTTTGGAGTTTACTAGGAATTTGTATGTGATTTGTACAGCGCCACCTAGTGGTAAACGTGAGAAACCAGTTTACCACTAGGTGGCGCTGTACAAATCACATACAAATTCTTAGTAAACTCGAAACGCGCTCACGATCAAATGCGAAAAGAAAAACACTTAGCACTCTGAAATTGTGATAAATTAATTCCAATTTGGTAGTAAACTACTAGAATTATTGAATGAACCGGAATCTTAAACTAACATTTTTCTTACTTTTTAAATTTTCCAAAAACACGTATTTTTAGACTTTTTCTTAACATTAGCTTTTAAACAAAGAATCGGCAAGCACATTAAAATAAAGTATGTAAAATGAATACCATCTATATTTGAGCCATAAATAATATGTCATTACAACCAACCTTATTTATAATTGTACTGTAAAAATGCATTTTACATTTGTATTCTTCGTCGACACAGGACACAGGGCGTACACAGGGCAAAAACGCTCAAACTAATAAAATTTATAGATACCTCAACAGCACCCACACGTTCTGTAAATTAACGAAGCAGGAACAATCTGCAACGTCCATTACAGATTTTATCGCTACAAAGTTTAGATGAAGAAATGTAAGCTCTTGTTAAAGCTTCAAAATCAGTTATAATATTTTCGTGTGTTTCAAAGTGTTTAGTGTACACATGTTTCGACAAATTATTCAAAACTGATTTAATAGATTAATTGTATGATGATGTTAACATAATTAATAAGGTTGTAACTTAGACATTTAAAAATTTATAATAAATAATAATTCTTTCTCAATAAAAATATTAATACCGTTAATAATACTACTTAATAATACTTTAACCACATAGGTAGGTATGTTGGTTTTGTTACTTCATCATTTTTACACGTAGACTAGAAACATAAATTAGGGTAACTTTCCGTGGAATTTATACTATCTCAAATGGAATTGGTCTCAGAAGCGCAATGAACCATCCATATAACACACCTATAATGCTTTCAAAGTATCTCAGTGTACTCAGGTCGGCCAATCAGTATTTAACGCCGGCCCACCGACTGTAGATAAAATTGCGATTAATGATTTTTCCAAACGAATGTAGCTTAGGGACCTTCAAGAAAATAATTTTAAATTTTTTTAAAGGCCAGCATCCCAATTCAATCAACTACAAGATCTATGTGGTACAGTTGTCAATGCCTTCTTACTCTACCCCAGAGCCGGCATTGAAAACGTAATGGGAAAAAATCAAACCTCAATGTTTATTATCATTGTTTTGAACTTTAGGTGGTAAGGTAACCTATTTATTTGCATAAAATTCCACCACAGTTTCAGCAACAATTGCATTGAATTACTAAAGTGTTAATATGGAGGGGATATATCTTGCTATCAATAACTGAACCACTTATTTAATTGCAGTTCTTGTATTAACTTGTATAAAAACAAAATTTTCCATTCATATTCTCACTTAGCAATCGTTTCTGTTAGTCGCAAAAAAAACAATTTGCTATGTAACGTGCGCTGCATAAACGATATACTTAAGTAAGTAAATTTCTGGTTAAATAAATTATATAGGTATTACGTATATGAATTCACCATACACTATTTGATATGGCATTACTAATGTTGAAAAACCTATGATAAAATTCAATAGTATGGTTTACAAAACACTTTTTAACCGGTTAAATCGTTAAACGGTTTCGGTTTTTACGGTATCTTCAGGGCTACGAAAAAAGCTTAGTGTCACTGTATTAATATCTATGCTTAATGTTTTAACTGAAAATTCGCCTGAATATAATTCATTTTATTTTATATTATCTATCAGATAGCATCACCTATAGTGTGACGGAATAGTAACGCTACATGCATAAGTTTACATTACCGGTTTTCTTACTCTCCAAACCGGAACACGAGAGTTTTTTTTTTGAGTTTTTATTAATAAGTTAAACATCAAAAAATATCAAATAAAATAAATTTATAGTCTGATATGCAGATATTATTTTATAGAGGATACGAGGAGTACAAACTATTCTAGAACTAGAGATTCCAGAACTCTACACAATGGAAAATAATCTCGGATATTATGTAAGTCTTTGATGCAAAAATAATATTTACAAATAAAAATTCTATCTTTCTTTCTTAGAAGAAACACTAATCTATAGCCGTAAAGTGTAAAATCTAATAGTAATCGTCAATTTACTATTAGATTTTACTATCAATAGTAATACCTAATAGTAATCGATAATAAGCTCAATTTCTCAAGAAATAAGCTTAACGTAAACTGTAGGTAGGTACATTATTACCTTAGTAATATACATTCATTTATTTACTTAATGAGTACTAACATAATGACTTTTTATTCTGTACAGCGAAATCTAAATATTTTACCTACGGAAATGAAAAATTCTCTTCTTTTATTTAAGTTCCAAATCGGATCAAAAATTTATACTGGCTGCCAATAAAATTTGTTTGCACGCGCAAAGTAAACTTGGCACGAATTATATTTTGTGAATCACATGTCACTATGGTCTTTTTGGTAGATTTATATCATCGAGCATGTAACCTAATAGAGTAGCAATATGAGTCATCTAATTCCGAAACTGATCAGTGTTTTGCCACCGATAAATAGCAATTCACGCCGCACTAAAGCAGTACCTCACCAACAAGTGATCTGTGTACAACCCGATACTCTCAAAAATATTCAAAGTTTGGTATATTATACCGCGTAATGTCGTGTTGTTTTATTAGATGGTGTGGAAAAAGCAGCAAAACGTCGAATTATAAAACAGACGGAATTACGTTTTATAGGCATCAATAAACATTGATCCCCATGATTCCTTATTACCGACCTGTAACCAATGGTGTTACTAGATTTATGTATTCGTCAAAAGCACAGAAATTTAACATAGCATTGGCTTGGCCCGCCCTAGGAATTAAACTCGAGAACTCGAGATCTGAATCATTATGAGTTCCCGAATCTAAGGGATAGTCTATTTTTATTTAGACTATTACTTAATCAGTCATTCACAGATGGTAGATAATAAAAGATTTTCTGTTAAGTATTTGTATGTTTTATACGTTAAAATCTTAATACTTTTAAAACAATAAATAAGATGATCTTATTTATTGTTTTTTATTTTTGATTTTCTTGTTTATTTTTCTGTTTATGATGTAGTTCTATACAAATTCTGCTCCTAATTCCTATCGATAAAAACGTTTAAACAATATTTTTGAGAAACATCTCTGAAACATTTGTCTATGTATCATCATCTACATATCTATACATCAATATCATACAACCCATTTCAACAAATCATATCGATATAGTAGATTTGATTGACAGTCCCTTTCATACTAAACATTTGCAAGTGCGTTTCAGACCTTATTTCGCTTTTATGATCTATTTAAAGCAGAGAATTGTTCCTTTTGCGATCCGTTGATGTTTTTAGCATCGGATAAACTTTGTCGCTTGCGTTTTAATGCGGCTTGTCTCACCTTGTACCGCCGCCTACTTTTTATTAAATAAACAAATAACGCAATCGCGATGAGTAAGGACACGATGATGCAACCGCCCAAGATCAGGGTTAATGATGATACATTGGATCCTGGCTCCCTCGACGTTCCGATCTGAAAATAATGACAATAACTTATTATACCTTATTTTTATTTATTTATTTCCACACAAAAAATACAACAAAAGACATGCATACAAGGGTGTAAACGTACATGCTTACGAATTTTACCGTACACCCTACATCGTAGACTATAATTAAGACATAATATTATCAATAACGCACAGCTAATACAATTTTTTTAAAGATAACAAATTAACAAGTCTTGTGTGATCATACTAAACACAAGATATATTATGAGTATAAAAGGGTAGTAAAGGAAATCTTACCATAGAATATTGCCAGATCCGATTCATGGCTATTTTGTTGCTTATACAGGGTGGTAAAAATTTAAAATTATAATTAATTAATATAAATAAGTCAAATTCTAATCTTTACATAGTATAAAAAATCTCTTTAGCTGTATGTTCGCTTAGATATGTATGTGGGTGTGTTTTCGTTTTGATTTGATTTGTTTTGATTTGATTGATAGCTTATTATAATGACGTGTAGTTATTTATTGTTAACTGGATATAATGCCGTTTTGTGTTATTTCATCTTTTAATGTTTTGGGAATTTTATTAATTAAGTTTGGTATCACGTAACTTAAACGCCTTTGTCCATACAGGTTGTTGTATATAGGTAAAGCAAATCTTTGATTTTCAGATCTTCTGGCTAAATAAGTGGTATGAGGTTCTAACTTCTTCTGCACGCAAAGCATTTTTAGACAGGATATTGTTATTAATAGTAGTCCAAATGTTAATAATAGAAATAATATAAATAAAAACAAAGTATAATCCCTACAAGTAAATTTAGAAAAGGTCTCTGGATAGTAAATACTGGTCATGGGAGCAACATTTCTTAGACCTGTAATAATTATCGCTCACCTGAGGATAAATCTGATTTATAGATTCACATATTTATCCGTGCTCTGGGTTAATCCAACACTACTAGACTCCGAAGCTGATATTCAAATTTTAATTTTCAAAGATAAAACTAAGGTTTTAAGGCTTAATTCTTTTGTCTTGTCTTGATTGATTGATTGTCCAAGGATCGAACCCGAGACTAAATGTTCTGAGCCCAATAGCCAAAATCACAAGGCAACGCACGCGAAAACACAACGAAAACCAACACTGGGGTGTTGGTCCCGGGTTACTATGTGGTAGAGTTCTGCTACGTCTCGCCCGGGCATATGGTCCACTGCCATATTTATTCCTACCGCAATAGCGTCAATGCTTGTCATTGTCATGTTTCAGTTTGGAAGTTAAAGTAGCTGGTAGACTTATGCATATGGCGTTATTGGTTTACCATGTTTAAACATTTGTATTTTTTTATATCATAAGTTAGCAAACAAGCAGATGGATTTTCTAATGGAAAGAGTCAACCATCGCCTATAAGCACCAAAGATGTTAATGGTGCGTTGGTATCTTGTGGCGAGGTCTAATGCCACATACATAAGTTTACTGGCTACCTTACCCTCAAAACTGGAACACGACAGTGACTAGTACTGACGCCTTTGCGGCAGGAATAGGAACAAAGCAGTGGTACCAGACCCGGGCGAAACATGGTAGAACTCTACCACCTAGTAGCCATGATGGTAGTGACTCGTATAGCCAATCGGTCGCCTTTTACGACCTGCCTGGCAGAACGGCAGCTAGCCTATTCTTCAAAGGAGCCTGGGACCAACATGAGGAGATACTTATGGTATTTTCGTGTTTGTAACAAATAAACTCAATTTCTGGACCGATCTTAATTATTATTTTACCATAAGACAGCTACACTATCCTGAAGTGGCATAAGTAACATGTTTTACCCGAATGAGCAAAAGGAAGAAATGATTTTGGGTCGCGCGAATTAAGACGCGTGTAACAACTAGGAACAAAAATATTTTCTACATAATATGTCCATTAGAGACAAACTATCCAACCGACGTGTCCCAAACCAGTTTCATTTTGAAGGACAACAAAACTATCTCGGTGTTGGTCCAGGCCCCCTCAGAAGAATTGACCATCTTTCATTCTGCTAGGCAGTTTGTAAGAGGCGAACTTTCGGCTATAGGTGTCACTATAATCTTGACTACTAGGTGGTATATTTCCGCAACGTCTCGCCCGCAGATATACGATTTACGGTTACCCTCAAAGCGTACAGTCTTGACAAAAATACAATAATTTTGAACCATAGCAATTTTCTGTATAAAATTACTATTTTCTTTAAAAATTGATTATTATTGAAATGTTTTGAGTCAAATTTTCCGCTTTACCAATAACAAAGTGTGTTCAACTGTGTGACTTAAGTCACTTGACTGAAAAATTTCATTTAAACAAAAATTTGTTTGATAATTCCCGAAATATCATTTAAATAAAATTACTTCAGTGATTCTCTCTTAAGCTTTTAGGCGACAATTAAATCTCATTTTGAAATGTACAATAATTTTATTGAAAATACAATAATAATTTTTCTCGGGTCTGCCAACACTGTTTTGCGATTAAAATTCAATGATGCGGAATGTAAGAGAGGTAATTCTATGGCTAGTTATTAATAATTTTTAGTTTTCATATTTTTCCCTTTGTATAATATGCCTGATTGTCTTGTCTTACCTTGGTGCCAAATATCAAGTTCCTAGGTCGAATGGAAGTCAGTTAGGTTTTTGATCTGTGAATAAGTCTAGTCAGTCAGTCCTAAATATGCCAGTTTTTAATCGTTAATATAATTGCTTAAGCTGCATTTATGAAATTTTGGATTCTAGACAAGCTAATAGATTTTAATAAATGTCATGCATGTAGGATAGATAAATTTTAAGTTGGTAAGGGGTCAAAAGTAGCTCTATCTAAATGGTATGTGCCACGACTGCGGCGTCGTCAGTTCCTTTTTTTTTTGAACTTGGCTGGAATCGCTACTAGATGCCAAATTTCAAAGCAATATATGAACTTTTAATAAGAGTATTATTATATCTCACCATATATGTTCCGTGAGTCCCAGCGTTGAACACATCCGTGCACATAGCCTGCTCGGTCCAGTTGTAAAAGTGGACGAGCCTCAAACCTTCGAAGGGTCGCGGTGAGCCGCATCTGGATAATCGATACAGCATTTGACTTAAATGATTTAATACTAAACACTAATTATTATTAAAAACACACTTTAAACAATCTATGTTTAACAAATTTTATAAAAATTGTTAAAAACAACAAAGAAAAATATCAACACGCAGGGATTGAACCTGCGACCCTCTCCCTAAAGCCGGGACGGTCTACCACTGAGCTAAAGTCGGCAGGCTTGACGTGGCGAAATTTGTGTCGTTTTTCAAGTTTTCCCCAATACGGGGTGAGTGCTATAACACAAAAATAATTTCTAAAAATCGGTTCTGCTGGTTAGCCATGAAAGCTTAACTGACGGACAGACTTAGGATATTTTTATAGATTTTGATACAACATTTTTGATATTGTTATGGATGGATAAATACTACGAATATGTAAACATACAGCGAAGATTTAAGTTTTTGTTTGAGGCGAGAGGGGTCTAATAGCAAACCGGATTTGCCCAAGGTATAGCACCTGGGCGAATCCGGTTCTCTCATTTTTTTTGTAAAATGAAAAGAAACAGGTATTCCATCCGTCTTCCTCCCGCGCCTCATACAAAAACCTGGATCCTCCGCTGCTCCGCTTATCCATCAATTATAAATTATAACGTTAAAAATGCGAAAGTCTTTCTGTTATGCTTTTACGGCTAAACCATTAGATTATTATGAAATTTGTTAAATATAGTATGAAATTTCTGTTGCGACAACACAACAACAGGCGGTCCCAATGTGCGGGCCGCGGCCCGGGCGCATGCCGGCGACGAGCGGTCTGCCACGCACGCTCTACACTCTACACTACTCCAGCCTACTTCATACGAACTAGATGCTGTGGTTATTCATCCAACTATAACGGCTACCGAATATTTAAGGCTTGAGACCACCACTCTTCTCAAATCTCTGAATATAAAGTATACAATCCACTATGTCGTTTAATTTCACCGTACGACCATTTAAAATTTGCAATTCCGCGAGCGATCAGCGAAAACTGTTAACCGAAACAAAAAATCATCAAAAACGGTGCCAATCGCTTGCTGATCGCTGAATGCACTTTTTGCGATGTCACAGCACCAAAAATAATCAAGCTGAACGACTGCCCCTAATATACAAGGCTGTTATATGACTTGCAATATCTAAACAATTACGATAATTGCACATTGCGTACAGTTCTGTTCTTATATTGATGATAATATTCCTTCCTTCCCCCGTCTTGGTTCCGGGCTCCTTTGAAGAAAAGGCCAACTGCCGTTGTGCCAGGCAGGTCGTAAGCGGCGACCGATTGCATTTACGAGTCACTAACATCGTGGCTACTAGGCGGTAGAGTTCTGCATTGTCTCGCCCGGGTCTGGTACCACCGCATTACCTATTCCTGCTGCAATAGCGTCAGTGCTTGTCACTGACGTGTTCCGGTTATGAGGGTAAGGTAGCCGGTAAACTTATGCATGTGGCATTAGATCTCGCCACAAGATAGCAACGCACCATTAACACCTTTGGTGTCTATCTGCTTGTTTGCTATCTTATGATATAAAAGAATGTTACTATACACGCGGACGAAGCTAAGCAAGTCCATTAGTTTAAAATAAATAAAATAACGAATTTATTCAACAGTTTTAATTCTTACCTAAGCTCGGTAAGTAATACTGAATTCTCGTGGTACATCTGCGGCAACAGGTCGTCCAGCATCCACTGCAGATCGCACGAGCAGTGCCACGGGTTGTACTGCAGATTCACGCTCTCCAACAGAGACCAATCTAGAAGATTCTTTGGAAGATGTGACAAATTGTTCTTGCTTATGTCCAACTGAAAGTCAAAATTTAAGAAGGATTGATTTAATGAGAAATCATTAGTGTACAATATTAAAATACTTTTAATAACATTAGTCAAAGACTATGTTGCAGTCATTAACATCTACCTCGAACAATCCAGAACATTGTAATGTAACAACATTTTAGCGCACTAAAACTGCAGCTTTAAATTATCTATAGGTAAGCGCTTGACCTCGATCTCGCCTAAGCTAAGATGAGGCCTAAGATGGAACGCGCTTCTCTAGAAGGTACCTGCTCACTCTTCTCTTGAAGATCCCCAGATTGTACTCGTCGGGGGACACAGACTCAGGAAGCATGTTCCAGTCCTTTGCGGTTCGAATGAAGAATGTTGAGTCGATTATTCGGATAAAGCCTGTTCCATGCCAAAAGATACCATACCATTTCATATATTGTATTTTTTTTTTCATACCATTTCCTGTATATCCCGAACCCTGCATCAGGTCTTCACCAACTTGAAATGAGACCACACAGAAGAAAAAAATTCTCCCAAACAAAAAAATAATTTTCAAAATTGGTTCATAAACGACCGAGTTCTGTTGTGACAAACATAAAAAAAACATATAGGTAACCAAATTGACAACTTCCTATTAAGATTTAGATTGAAAATGGTAAACTATAATAAATATATAGTACAATACGTACTAAAGACGGGATTTTCCATCCTGTGATGGTCTGGGCCCACTATGAAGATTTGATCATCTGCCGTTCTGGCAGGCAGGTCGTAAAAGCGAACGATTGGCAAAACATGTTTTTTTTCGAAATGAACTTAAGCAGTTGGTCCAAATGACCGCTGGGCGTTTTGAGCGAGCAGAGTGATCAGCTGACAGTCAGAGTTCAAGTTAAGTGGGCTAAGAGCCCGCCCCAAGGGTGTCTCTTGCGAGACCGAACCTCGGCTTAGGGCAGTATCTTGACGATCGGTGGGAAAATCCTGATACCACTTGTATCAGGATTTCTACTCGTTAATGGCTCTTGACCGGAGTCTCAAGTGTTGGCGGGCCGAAACAATGGGCCGAGTCGCCGCCGGCGGCGACTGGCGTGTGCGTTTGCGTGTGAATTGTGAAGTGTATATTGTGATGGGATCGTCAGGATCGAATAGAATAATGTCACTATTGCCGTGATTACATTAGGTGGGAGAGTTCCGCAACTTCTCGCCTGGGTCTGGTACCACCACCTTACTCCTTCACAATAACATCAGTACTTATCACTAACGTGTTTCGGTTTAGAGGGTTAGTTAGCCGGTAAAGTAAACGCGATATTACATTGTGTGTCTATACCAAGGAACTTATATACGATAACTGGAATTGTTACGAAGCAATATTTGAAAAATAAAAATGTACTTTATTTCGTTGATCATAAAGTTGACATTTGTTTCTTACTTAACAGAGGTAAAAACGTTCTGAGAAAGATAACGACAAGAGTGGATGTTGTCCCTTTCTTGCAATTGCCAGTGTAAATAAAACTATCTGATGGTAGATTTTTATATATTCGGTAATCGTTAAATCTCTTTTATTCATGCACGTTGATAAATACATTAGCATAAAATGCATTGTGATTAACACACTGAGTTCTAAAATGTGCTTATTTTAATTATTACGTAATTGCTTATGCAATGCAAAAACTGTTTCTCAAATTAGTAGAATTACTTAGTAGTCATTTGCAAATACGCATGGCCGCACTTATATATGGCGATTGGCGCTTTATTTAGTAGAAAGAGACACACTCCACCCATGTCGTGGTACTCTTCGGAACGATTTTGAAGCGCGTGTGAACATTCCGGGTAGAATGTAACTTCCTTGGTCTATACATACACCGATGCCCGGAATTAGCTTAGTGAGGCGCATTGACATAATAGCGGCGGGGACGACTCGCCGCTACGTCTATATTTTAAGTTCGATTAATGTTGTGATGTGTAAAAGAAATTTGTCACCACATAACAATTTAAATACTTTTTAATAATAGGCCGCGGAAGGAGTATGGCTTTCCATGGTTCACCCACTTACGTTATTGGTTAAATTGGGTCGCCCAGTCGGTGACCTATTGGTTCGTTACTAGCTGTATAATCAACGTAGTGATAACCAAGGATTTATAACGTTATAACTTCGATGTGTTTACGTCGTCGTGATTGGTTATGATATATGATATTGTCTTCAGTGGTGGATTTACCCATAGGCCCGTGAGGCCCGGGTCTAGGGCGACATAATTCTAGGGGCGGCAAAATTTTTAAAATGAAAAACTTTGAAAGGCGAAAGAAGTCACGGGCAATACGAATTTAAAAATCATGTACGAAAAATTGCTAAATAAACTGGTTTTAAAAATCCTTTCACCTAATGCAAATCTACATTAATCCATAATTAAGAAGTTACGTGTTTGGGTCACGTGAGCAATATCTATTATGTAATTATAAATTAACTAACATTTTTTTTGTATTTTATCTATAAAATTTTAATGTCTGTAAATTATATGCATAATTTCAATAACAACGCCAAAAAAGCAGCATATCAGTCGGGGCCTAGGGCGGCAACAAGCGCAAATCCGCCACTGGTTGTCTTCTAGCGCTAGTTGGCGAACCAATCCGAAACAGCAAACATATCGAAATTATAACGTTTTAAATTCTTGGTGATAACACACCACCACCAGATCTCGAGCTGCTACAACCACCCACCCAATCCCAGGAATAGGCTTTATGTATTAGTAAAAATTAATATAAACTTACCATACATAAAGAAGTCGCATCAAAAGCTCCACTCTGTATTTCCTTTAATGCGGGACAGTTGTATAAAAAGAGAGAAAAACAGTTTGTCTCATTCTTCCCGGGATCCTCGTCTGTATTCCTTCCAATCACGTTGCTAAACGCCTTGTCTTCAACCACAGATAATTTATTCAAGTCGTTCATATACAGCCTCTTTAATGCGATTATGTTTTTGAAATAAATACTTTCCATGGGATTGCCATCCATCCGTAATTCTTCTAAATTAGGAAACAATTGACTGCTAAGACATTTAGGAACTTCTGGTATTAGATTATAAGATATATCAAGACTAAAAAGCTTTGGTAGTTTGTTTTCTACATAAAAATCTTTCAATTGATTACCACCTATGTTTAAAACCTAAAAGTAAACACATTTTTAGACAAAAATTGTATTCATCATTTTAATCCATTAATAAATTTTTCCTTGGTTCGTAGCAGTGGCAAATTTAGATTGAATATTTTGAGGAACATTCTACATACCTATCTATTTTACTGGAACCCCCCTTCATGATTATACCTAGGTATATCTAACTTCTTGCTAGGCAGATCGTAAAAGGCAAACGAAGGCCAATCTTTTCCAACATTTTCCTGTCATATTATTATCAATGCGTATTTCTGTCGTGTTTTGATTTGGGGCGTAAAATAGACGGTAAACTAGTACAATATGTGGGGGATTATCTCTATTTATTGAGCCATCTGCATATTTGCAATCCTTTTATATATAAAAAAGAAAAATATTAATATAATACAAAGCTCCTTACCTCTAAATTCTCAAAATGAACATTATTCTCATCATATAAAGCTGATAATCTATTGTACGACAAATCAATGTAAGTAATTCCACTGGGAAACTTGGGCCAGTGATACAATGTGTTAATCTTCAACATGGCAATCTGCAAAGTCGGTGGCAGTGCGAAAGTGAACGTTATGTTGTTTTGTCCAAGGTTCAGTTCACGTAAATTAGTGCAAGACAAGAATGAATCCTCTTCGACTACTTCAATTATATTATTAGATAAGTCGAGCAGTTCTCTGAAACATATTTTCACACAATCTAAATGTTTGCATTATAAGGTAAGTACGCCTGTTCGCGCCCATCGCTCAGTTTGTATCCATTTGAAGGAC
This sequence comes from Apodemia mormo, assembly GCA_036924255.1. Classification (NCBI taxonomy): domain Eukaryota; kingdom Metazoa; phylum Arthropoda; class Insecta; order Lepidoptera; family Riodinidae; genus Apodemia; species Apodemia mormo. The sequence continues at coordinate 7,217,915 of JAUPFN010000010.1, read as the reverse complement.
CTCGTTTTAATAATACTTGAAAATGTATATTAACTCACTTTGGTTCCATATAAATTTGGTGCAGATCTGATCCAAGTTTCCAGATATACAAAAGACTGAAAGCCGTTTATTTTAGTTTTACTGCGCTTAAATTATCTATATTTACTACCAAACACATAGTATATGTAAGCATAAAGAAATATTAAAAGTTGATCATGTGGCGCGTGTGTTCGTGTGATTATAGCACCGGAACGAAGCTGATTTTTATTTGGTTAATTTTAGTAGCCTCTTCTTCTTACGGAGAAAAGACCACCTGCAATCCTGTTAGTCGTAAAAAAAGTAAAGGCAGCGTGGGTCCCTACTACATCTCATGATCTCTCACGGGTCGACGGTCACCCGGACAGCTACTTTTTTGTATCTAACTTTCCCCATAATTCACTGCGTTACGGCCAGGCCACGGGAATCTGCGACGCGAACGGCGACAAAGCGGCGAGGACAATGGGAATGACACGTTTTATTTTACGCACTGCCCAGTAGGAAAGCTATTCTTTAAAAAAGACTCGACCGAAATACATTATTTTTGATGTGTCTACTTATGAGGCCATCTGGATGACACTTAGCTATAGTTGAAACCAGTAAGTAGCGCTGGTGAAGCTGAATCAAAAAACAGGCAGCAAAAGGCGTTAGAAAAAGTTCTAGTTTTTTACAACATCTCATATAAAAGAAAAAGTCCGAACGAAACGCAAAAACATCGCATTGTTTGCGTTGAAACATATTGTGGTGTAAAAATAAATATTGAATCGTAATTGTTTATATTTTGATTAAAGATAAGATCATAAATTAGCATTTACTTTAGATAATAAAAGTATTTACTATAGACAAATAGCGTTTATTATAGATAATAAAAGAATCGAAGTTGTAATACGAATGTAGAATTTATTTTCATGAGTTAAATAATGTGTCTCCTAAAGAATCTTCGACAAAATAAAAAAAAGATTTTGTTTGATTTTTCTTGATAATATAGGATAATAAACAAGCAGATGTCTCCCCTCGTGGGTAAAGATAACCAACGTTTATAGCGGTTATTCCGATCTGTTACCCTAGAGAATTTACCCTAGGGTGAATTCTGGGAAACGTATGTCTGAGAATTTACCTTAAACTGGGTGAATCATAGGATTTTTTATCTATACTCACTTCCTATTTTTTACCTTGATAATATACACCTGACTAAAAAATTTCTAATACACTTGATATAGAGCACACATAAAAACAATAATTATCGTCGACCTGATGAATTTATTATTGTGATTAATGATGATTGCTTATGTCCAAGGCACCAACCATCACCACTACGTAAATTGTTACTTTTGGTCAATTTTTAGTTGAAGTTGTAAATGTAATAGAAAAATATATGTAGTGAAAAAAATCTGTTTTTTTTTTGTTTGTTTTATTGGCTCTCACGGTTGGTGCTATTCCGCACCGTTTAACCGGGTTGAAAATATAACGACAACAATCAATTTATGCCATAAAAATCATAAAGATATTATAAATAGACACACTGACTGTACCTAGGGTGAAAAATCGCAATAAGAATCCAAAGTAAATTTTGGATATTTTTTAACTTAGCATAGGGTAAATTTTAGGACATATGTTTCCCGGAATTTACCCTAGGGTGAATTCTTTAAGGTAACAGATCGGAATAACCGGTTTATAGACGCCAAGCATGTTTCAATGAATTGTTGTCAAATATGTTATGCTACATGCATAACTTTGTGCACCACCTTAGCCTTCAACCATAATGTAAGGAAGTGCTAAAAAGCACCTGTGGTTGTCGCTTTCATGTTTTGTTATGGCTCGGCCGCACTTGCATCTAGCGTCACAAAGCTTCGTGCAATGACACGATAAATGTAGATGTGACCGGCTATTATCGGCTATCGTCGCATACATACATTCCGACTGAGTTGCGTGTGCCTTAGCGCGCTAACATCTTCGGGACGATAGACGCAAGTGCGGCTGCAGCATTATGAAGGCAACGTATCCGGTAGCTTGTGCATTTGGTATTCCCGGGTTACGACTCACCCGGGTATTTAGTATCACCGCCTTACCTATTTCTGCCGCAATAGCGTCAATGCATGTCATTGTCGTGTTCTAGCTTGGAGAGTAAAGTACACGGTGAATGTGGCATTGCCATCTCGTCACACGGATAATAACGCACCATTAACATCTTTGATGTCTATAGGCGATGGATTCTATTTTCATCAGGAGAGCCATTTTCTGTTTGCTATCTAATGATATAAAAAAGTCCATTCCTGCCACACCGACAGCAACGCACCATGTCTTTAGTGTTTATGTCTAATGGTTACTTTATTCCACCGGGAAGTATCTCTTATTTGCGTCATCATCATATCATATGGTACTAAAAACCTTGGACTACTCCACTTTATTATAAACATGAATCAATGTAGTACCTATTCACTGTCTAAGTAAGGCTTACTCACCTCATCTTATCTCACAATCAAAGGTTTAGTTCCGAACATATTTTTTTTACTTACATATTATTGTTCTCCGGAAATGACTCTTTCGAAATTGATCTAATTCTATTGCCACTCAGATTTAATCGAATCAATTTTTTAAAAACTTCTCCATCAATTCTTCTCAACAATACATCAAATATACCATTCTTACTTAAATCTAAGTCCTCCAACATTGTCATAGCTTGCAGTGCGTCTACGGGTATTTTCTTTAATAAGTTGCTTTGCAAATTGAACCTTTTCACGTTGTGTAAAATTTTAAAATCTAGTGGGTTGAATTCTGTTATTTTATTGTAGGAGAGATCCAGATCTTCTAGAGTTTCGATATTGGTGAATAAATCTGGTGTGATTTCGGTAAGCTCATTTTGTGTGAAAGATAACTTCTTCAAGTTTGGCACGTCGTTGAACGGATCAGGCCAGTAAGTTTTAATGGCATTGTTACTGAAACGTAGAGTTTCCACTTGCGAATTTGGGGGTAACCTGAAAAAGCAAAAATATTAATCCTTAAAAGATTTTTTAAAACATGACTCGATGGGCGAATCACCATAACATCATTCGTCAGACCAAATATCTTACACTCAAAAAAGTATCAGTAGGGCTACTCTTGAAAACCGATTTCAATTTTAAATGAATATTTAATGAATTTTGAAGTATTTCGTACTCTGGACAACTATATTCAATTATTGGATTCGGCGACAGTGCCACACGGATTTCGAAATTTTTTGGAACTACTTATTATTGCTTTTATTCATTATTTTGTTTAAAACGGTACTTAAAATTCCACTTGTAACGTGTTGCAACACTAGCTTGACGTGTAACGATGACATCTATTTCCAATAATTAGGTTGTTACTATACTGAATCAATGTGGGCAATATTGGTTTCAAGAGTACCGTTTTTTGACGATATTCGAAACTCATTGTTTTATCAATATTGGTTTAAGATTTATATTGTTTTCAAGAGTAGGACTGCAGATTTCATGCAGAGCTAACTTTCTAGCTCTACACGTCGTAACTCTACAAGCTTAACTTCATTACAGTTTAGTTAAAATATGTGGCTTCATTTTCAAAATATTGTTACTGAACAGTGAATATATTTTCACCTTACGCCCATGTGATTTTAATGAAACGACCAAGCTCTATCGTGTCCCCAATACCCTGCCCTGTATTGTGTCAATCCAAGTCGTGTAAATTTTTTTCTCTGATTAAAAAATGTTTGAGTTTCCGAGCACAGGATTAGTCCTGTTATAAAATTATCCGAAAATGTTTTAATATTGATCCTATCGCCTCTGTGATTTGGTGGTAGATGTAGTAGTAGCGTAGGTGTTAACCACATGAGGTCCCGGGTTCGATTCCCGGGTCGAGCACTTTAAAAGTGGTTTTTCAGTTTACTGATAAACACAAAGTTGTCTGGGATTAGAAAGTGCCCGGTTAGCGATAGGCTTGCTACCTATCACATTTGTGGGTCAGTATCTTCGGCTAATCGTTGGTGCACTTGTTGTACCTCTGCCTACCCCTTCGGGGATACGGGCGTGAAGATACGTTTTTGATCCTCGTGGTGGCAAAAGTTAACCACGACCACTTTTGAGAAGTGCTTCCTGCCACAGATCTCGATAATTTAAACGCAAAAAAATTATATCAACTGACTTACTAAATCCTCCTCCTGAAGCAATTACCAAATTTATATGAGGCCAAACGGGCATGTCCAATCTGTAATAGCTTACTGTGAGTTCGGTCTATTTATCAAGTTGCTGTTTTAGCTTTCCGTGACACAAATCAGCGATAAGTGTGATGTGCCAACTAAATAACTTTTATATTACATTTTTTTAAACTGTATAGCAGTGTAGTGTAGTTGTAGTATTCTATTAGATCTTCGAGCTGTCACTGTAACACCGGGCTTTGAAGCAAATAAGTGGTCACTCAGAACTTCCAGAACAGATTACCATGCTATTGATATTGGTTTTATACAAAATTTTATCCCCTATTTTTGCCTCTTAGGGTTGATTTTTGGAAAAAAAATTATCCTAGTTTTGACCCCAGATCTTTAACTATCCCCAAACTAAATTTCATCAGAATCGGTTCAGCGGTTAAGCAATGAAAGCGTAACAGATAGACAAGCAGACAGATTTTCACATTTATAAGTATGGATAGAATGGTTTTCGAAAAGCGAAAAGCGAAAGCGTGGATTCATCCACGCTAAATAAATACAAGGCTGCAATTTACTTTAACAAAAATGGCGGATAGACTCTTTTCCCGTGTAGCTCCCATCCGTCTAACGCGCGATAAGGCACGTTCCAAAAATAGCAAGGAATCACCATAATTTAGAAAAGTATGTACTGTAATGGACCATCTCCACAATGGGCCATGATGGTCGACTAAAGGCATGTACGTTAGTGTAGAGGGCATAAATGTCTGTGATGGGCCATTATCGGGTATGATCGATCGCAATCGCTTTAGTCTCAGTGCATCAAAGGAATGATGGCCCATGATTGCGTGCGCTTCCACAAAATCGCCGATTAATCAGTACATAGTTGTCCCAAAGGCAGTGATTGTATACTCTTTAGTCGTACATTCTAGACAGGTAAATGATTATGAGCTTAGTAAAAATGTTTCCGCAGCCGCGATCATATCGCTATCCATTTTCGTCCATTTTCGATAGACGTCATAACATAACAGTAGTCAGTTAGTAAATTAGCGAGTCATGAGTCAATTAGTTAATAATAATAATAAAATCGTAAGAAAGTTAAAACTGTACATTGAATATTTTTTTAAAAGAATAGTTGGGCCATGATCTACAATCGATATCGAAGACAAAATTATAGTTTTTAGAATTTTTGTCTGTTTGTCTGTATGTATGTCCGGGGTACTCCAACTCAAAAAGTATTCCATGGATTTACTTCAAATTTTGCATGAATATTACTAACAGGTCGGGTCAACATATAGGCTACATACTATCTCGCTATCACTTACGGGGGAGGAGCTGTGCAGAGTAAACGAAGTACGCGCGGACGAAGTCGCTGGCAACAGCTAGTATCAAATATAATTAATTACATGTAAAGTATCTTCACGCCCATATCCCCGAAGGGGTAGGCAGAGGTACAACAAGTGCACCCACGATTATCCCAAAAAACTTGGTCCCACAAATGTGATAGGTGGCAAGCCTATCGCCAACCGGGCACTTTCCAATCCCGGGCAACTTTGTGTATTTCAGAAAACTGAAAAAACACTTTTTTTATGTGCCCGACCCGGGAATCGAACCCGGGACCTCATGTGGTCAACGCCAACGCTGGGCCGCTAGACCACAGAGGCGATGAAATTAATTACATGTACCTACCTATATACGTTACAAGCATGCATATAGTTACAGCTTTCCTGATAAAGTTGGATCTTGGAATAATACTAACGAAATGTAACAAATTTTGAAAATTAACATCTTAATTATTTAGTAAAAACAAATATTCATTATATTTTTAAAACATAGATGAGATTCAAGATATAGTACCTATTCTATAACACAGTCGCGATGCAAACCTCAACAATGTCAATGACTAGATTAGGTATCCTAATTTCCTCGGTATGCGTGACAGCGATCAATCAAGTTTCAAGACTCCCTCAAATTGTCGTCATTGTTTGTCTTGCGAATAATCGGCGCAGGAAGCGACTAGTTCGTTATCTTTTCGAAAGAGGCCAAGTACGGTTTTGTTAATTTTCCATTTATCATCTTATATTTATGAATATTTAAACACATTCAAACTCTCATGTAATGTGCGCGTTCTTCGAATGTACTTTCTGATCGAAATGCGCGTTAATAAGTTTCTTTACCAACTTAGGTAAGTACATACTTTTCGTGATACTAAATCGAAGCAATTCTTCTAATATTTCAAATGCAAAAGTGTGTGAAAATGTGTGTTGTGTATGTGTGTGTGTTATGTGTGTGCGTGAGTGCGTGCATGCTTGCGTGCGTACGCGTGTGTTTGTACGTTTGATACTTCCTTACGTTTACACTAAAATTATTAAATGGATCTTGTGTTTTTCGTACTTCGATTTTTATTTAGTCGACCCCACTTTGAGCTATGAAGCTTCGAAGTGGAGTCGACTAAATAAACCTAGTTCTGTTTAACCCTAAAAAGACACAAGTTTGCGCATATACCGCGAAAAATCACCCTTTGTCATATCTCCGCTTTTTAAAAATACTTCACTGACAGCCTCTACCAGTTTTGGAATCCGAATCAAAAATCGAAATATGGAGCGACGTTAAATTCTGTGGTCGCTTGGAAGGTAAGGCTAAATTCACATAACTCACTATAAAGGTACCAATTTTCTTCAAGATCGTGTCTGACTTGTTCTTAAGCTTTTACGGGACATACTGACAGACAGTCAGATAAAAATTTGATTTTTTTTTATAACCGTAGAAAGCTAGTAGAGGGGTCTCTTGATGGCAAGAGACGATCGCCTACAGACACCAATAGATAAGGTTAATAGTGCGTTATTATCAGTGTAGTGGGATGGTAATGGCATATGCATAAGTTTACCGGCTACCTAACCCTCTAAACCAGAATACAAGTGATAAGTATTGAAGCTGTTGCGGCAGGAATAGGTAAGGCCCGGTACCCGGGCGTTGGCATTGAGTTGAGACTATGCAAAACTATACCACCCTGTAGCCACAATAATGGTAGTAGCACGTTTAGAAAAACGTTTGCCTTTTACGAACCACCTGACCGAATGGCCAATGATCTATTCTCCAAAGAGGCCCTGAATAATACTACTTGTACTATTATATATTCTGTGCTAGCACGGGGAATAATTAATGTTAATGTGTCTTAAAATTATATTTATGGCGAAAATTGGCAAAAATGTAACGTGCAGGCAAGCGCTAGAAATGTATATACTATATAGCAGTGTTTCCCAAACATTATTCTGTCATGGCCCGGCCGCATGGCCGTAATTTTTACGCTACCCTTTCATGACCATCTTAATACTTACTTTTAAGCCAAGATCAATAAATGTATATTATTTTACCATTAGGTAAAATAATACACATTTATTAATAGTAAAAAGGTTTAATGGTACCTACCTATTACACACTTTGATATAGCCTATTTAGGCACTAAATGCTAGTGCGAAGTATGGAGTTTCTACTTGTTTTTTACTAAAGAATCCAAGTTCGCGGAAAATTACAAAAGTTTTATCCTAAGGCCTGGTTCCACTTCAAATCGGTTTCCTTATTTATTTTTAAGATAAACTAGTGTTAAAAACCCAGCTTCATATTTATAAGTTTGACCGCCCCGTTGGTCGAGTGGTTAGCGATCCTGACTACGCAATCAACGGGGCTCGGGTTCGATCCCCGACGGGGACAAGCATTTGTGTGATGAGCATAAATGTTTGTATTTCCGGGTTTGGGTGTTTATTAAATATATTCTGGTATTTATATATGTATTTCTATGTATTAGTATCGTTGACTAACACCCATAACACAAGCAAATAATTTGCTTACTTTGGGGTTAGATCAGTAAGTGTAATTTGTCCCCTGAATATTTATTATTATTATTATTATTATAAGTTGTGACAAAGTCACAAAAGCCAATAAAAAGTTATTGCTTGATAAGCAAGGATCGTGATGTATGGCACTCGGTTCTCTCTGCCTACCCCATAAGGGATCTGGCGTGAACATATGTATATACCTATAGGTATGTAGGTATGCAGCTAATTTTGTATATTCTTCACGACAAGATAACCAAAAATCTATCAATCGTCGATCGATTGTAGGTAGGTAATATTCATGTAACATTTTTAAAATAATGCGCGAACCTTGGTACTCGGTATTTTATTTTGGTGACCCGGTACCGGGCCGTGACCCGGCAAATGGGAAACGCTGCTATATCTATACATATAATAAAATCCTTGGAAAGTTAAAACTGTACATTAAATATTTTTTTAAAAGAATACTTAGGGCGTGATCTACAATCGATATCGAAGCCAAGTATGTATGTCAAGGGTAAACTCAAAAAGTACTGCATGGATTTACTTCAAATTTTGCATGAATATTACTAACAGGCCGGGTCAACATATAGGCTACATATTAACATGCTATCACCTACAGGGGAGGAGCAGTGCGGAGTAAACGAAGTCCGCGCGGACGAAGTCGCAGGCAATAGCTAGTAGTAATATAGAAATATAGGTGGCGTGATTCACAATAATAGCACACAATAAACAAAGACAAGTGAGTGCAAACTGCAAGATAAGTTATGGTCGTGGTCGATAGCGGTTCTGTGAATGAGTGACGTTTTAATTCGACTAACCGATAAAACTAGGTTTGATTTACAAACATTCACTCTATTGCATTTACGAACTGTGTGTAAAGTACATATGTCTGTATATGTGTATAATTCTAGCATATTCCGGCCTGTCTTGGTGATAATATTTATTAGCACAGTGTAGTTAGGTTAGTAGCTAAACCCACACTTTAAGCACAATTTCCCGTGACCTAAATAACCTTTTTTATACTGAAAAGCGTAGCTAATTGTCGGTTTAATGTCACACGAGCTATAAAATAATATAATTTGATACGTGTAACTATTTTTTTTTTATTATTGCGGTGTATGACACCTCAGCTTCGCTCGAGCGAGCGCTAAATTCACGCCGCCGCAGCCGTGCGGTAATAGACAACTTATGTCCATGGGCGTCGCTAGTATTACTTTCAGGGGGTGCACAGCATCTACACATCATACCATTCACTAAAAAATAAAGAATAATACATATATTGTTATTATTTTATACGTCTTTTGTTTCCTGCCAGGGGGGTGCAAGCGCACCCCCTTGCACTCTGCTGCCGGCGCCCATGCTTATGTCACATGCGACGTGGCGACCGCACTTCGCTCGGATAATAATTTTCATGTGAAAACAGATTATCATCACTTACCTAAATCAATTTTAATAGTAAAAGACTAAGCTCAAAATTGCGTCAAAATCATCACAGACGTTTCGGAGAAATCAATTACAAAAACTAACATACAAGAATTGCTTGTATGAAGTATCATTACGCCCGGTTCCCTTGCGGGGTAGACAGAGTAAACCGAATGTCTATAGACTTTCCAGTTCACCGCAATTCACCGGTTTGTCGGTTGGCGAGATAAGTAGTGATTCTCATCGCCGCATTTACCGACATGTTAACGATTATCAACTATTTCTAGTGATAACTGGAATCGACAGTTTAACGGGAGTGGTAATACACCACTCCGCCAGACTCCTAGCTGTTTGTAGTACATAACAAATAATAAGGGTTTGTACTTTGTAGCATTCTAGCTAACAGAAGAACCAATTTTAATTTCATTGTTTTTCAAAATTAGACTTATTTTAGACTACTATGCAAAAGCGGCGCATATTCCTGTTGCATAGGAGCTTGGTCCAGCTCCATTATCGCCCGAATACATTTGCAGACAAATTCGACTGCCAGTATTTGATTCACTGTTCTATGACTCACGTGCTGGCAAATCGTTTCTGTCCTACTTTGAAGACATAGATATGTATATAGTTTCTAACAAATTATGTATCTACTGACAACCATATGATATTTGTAGCTCGAAATATCTTTATTTATTTGGTTACATTCTTAATTATAACATTATTAAAAAAATACAATATTATAAAAATAAATATAACTAAATAGGTTATCCGCCAGCGGGAACGTTATAGTTAAGCCACCGGTGGTCAAGGTGACACAGAGAGGAACCTCCTCACAATACGTGCCGTTCCCAATACTGCTGCCTTTTGTATCCGGTGCTTACTTTTGCCTTTTATTATCATTATTATTATTATCAGGGGCGTGGCTACCACCGTATCTATCGTATCAGTTATGCGGGGCCCCCAGTACACGGGGGTAACGTGCCCAACCAAACGTACCAACCATGAAGAATTAGGTATAGGTGGATCTAGCACTCGCAGTAATCAATTGAAACAAATATTTACGTCATATCTGTCTATGAGGTCTCTCCATCTCTTTTTATACAGCTGTGTTAGAAAGAGAGGGTAAGACCTCAGAAGATCACAGCAGTATTTAAAATTGTGTTTCAAGTAGGTATTAGAAGTGTATATGTAATAGGTAATAGGTGTGTTAATCTATTTTTATTTTATTTTATTTGTTTTTCTTGACATTACTTATCCATATATATCCATATAAATAGTTATAAATTAGTGCAATATAATTGTAAATTAAAATTTCCCACATTTTTGCGCAAAATTGATAAGGCTGACAACACCTGTGAGCGATATTTAAGCTTACCCTTTTAAAATCAATATTTACGTTTGTTTATATTCCACAATAGTCAATAATAATCAGTTAAGTATATTACATCCTGAAGATGCTTTAAAAAGTGAAACCGGAAAAATTGTGTAAAAGTGAAATTTATATACAAGTGGAATAGTAAAAGTGTCTAATATTAGAAGTGTTGCCTTCAGATATAATACAGTTTCATGGTACCAACATACCAACCAATAAAAACTTCCCAAATGCCAAAAGTCAAATAAAGCAATTTACTTTCTTTTTCAAAAAAAGGCATGGAGAGTGTAGGTATATTTAATTTGAATTGTTTGTAAATTTTTTTGGAAAAAGTGACAGATAAATAATTATGATTAATATTTTTTTTTTAATTTTATACAAAATTTTTTTTCTTTTGTGAGAAGTTTACAAATTTTTTAGGGGGGCCTAAAAAATTTTATACGGGGCCCCGCTATGGCACGCTACGCCACTCACTAACTATTATTGCAAGAACAGTATCGCTTTAGATTCTAGTAGAGCGAATTTGATGAAATTTATGGATTAGACGCAGGCTTATGAGGAAAAGGGCTGACTAGATTTTGTACTTAATCGGTACATTAATCTGGAAGTAATATTAAAAAATACTGTTTCGCCAAAAACATTTTTGAGGCCTTTTCAAAATCTCGTAGACTGAATTAGTTCAAATTTTCAGAAAGTCTAAGTTGAGCGGAATTCAGTCGAATGCCATCAACCGCGTTTCGATCGGGTTCAAAAGTTAAAAGATGTTTACATACACACACACACACACACACACACACACACACACACACACACACACACACATATATATACATTCATTCAGATATATATTAAATATATTGTGAAAATAGTCGGAAAAGGTTTCTAGTACACCAAAACGTGGAAATCCGGCGAAAACTCGTTTTTCGAAAATCGGAGCAAAGTCTGAACTTCCTTATCTACATACGTAGCGGGAAGTTTAAATAGTGATCTCTATTAAAACTCCTATATTAATGTAACTTGAGTCGTAAAATTCATGCATACTAGTCCAAGCAAATTAATATTGTAATTGTGAAAGTTTTTTTTTTTATATCATAACATAGCAAACAAGCAGATGAGTCTCCTGATGGTAAAAGTCAACTATCGCCTATAAACACCAAAGATGTTAATGGTGCGTTGCTATCTTGTGGCGAGGTCTAATGCCACATGCATAAGTTTACCGGCTACCTTAACCTTCAAACCGGAACACGACAATGACAAGCACTGATGCTATTGCGGCAGGAATAGGTAAGGCGGTGGTATCAGACCCGGGCAAGACAATGCAGAACTCTACCACCTAGTAGCCACGATGGTAGTGAATCGCATCAATCGGTCGCCATTTTACGACTTGCCTGGCAGAACGGCAGTTGGTATATTCTTCAAAGGAGCCCAGAACCAACACGGGGTATATATTTGTCTATTATGCGTTTACAGCTAAACCGCTGAATCGATTTTAATGAAATTTGGCATAGAGATAGTTGAAGACCCGGGTCTAACACAGGCATTTTTAAAAAAAACTCAACCCTTAAAGGATTGTACCAGGTGGTGGAATTTTATATGAAAATTATATTGATGACATGTTACCCTGTTCGCGGGCAAAGCTGTGCGAGTCAACGAGTGTTCATTAATATCCTTACATATAACGCATTTCCAAGTTAGTAACTTTTTTGTGATTGTTTGACATATTTAGTTGCTGATTAGAAGAAATAAATATATTTTCTATAAATTATCGTTAACTTTAAATTATTTCTCTCTCACTTTTCAACCGACACCGCGAATTTTCAAAAGGATGAGGTTGTCAATTCGGCTGCATGTTTTTTTATGTTGTTACCTCCAAGGGCGGATCTAGCCTTCGGTTCAGGGGGGGGGGGGTTACCTATACAAAGGCCGATGCAGTCTTCGTTTTCGGGGTGGTCACATATTTGAGATTCTGTATGTTAGAGTTAAACTCTAATCCTAAATCCTCCTAAAACCCCTACCCAGGGAGGGGTATATTACCCCCATGACCACCCCCCTAGATCCGCCCTTGGTTACTTCAAAACTCGGTTATTATATAGACTGCCTTGTGGTCTAGGGGTAGCCTATTCAGCTCAGACCATGAGGTACCGGGTTCAATCTCCGGGTCGGGCAAAGTGTTACTAAGGTCTTTTTGAGGTTTTCTCGAAAATCTAATCCTCAGTAGCGGCTCGGAGTCTGGCGAAGTGGTGTATTACCACTCCCGTGCTTAGGATGAGCACGATAAACTGTCGGTCCGGTTATCACTAGAAATAGTTGTTTAAGTTACAGATGATTTTTTTTTGTTTTAGCATTGAACCCGTGCTAGCGAAAATTCTAAAAGCGTAACAATTATAAACAGAAAATTTCTGTAGGATTATCTCATTTAACTAGGATTTACGTATGTATATCTAACGAATAACGGAAACGATCACAAATCAAAGAGAAATTTCGTCATATATTGAACACTGTATAATCGATTTCGTAGCTAAAATTGCGTGGGATGAAGTTCGTAAGATCAATATCGATCATCGTGTTCAAAACATGTATATTTTTATACCAATAAATAGCAAGGAAGCAAATGGCTCTCCGGATGGAAAGAGAAACCATCACCTATTATAGACAGCTATCTAAAAATTAAAATACGATCATTTTAACAAAATTTAGATTTTTTAGATATAACTTTTGACTCGAAAATCTATGCTTAGGAATATAGTTTACGCCTTTGAACTTAAAATGCCTCAATGTAGCGGAAAGTTTCAGGGATGACCTGCAGAGTCAACCAGTTTACAGTTTTTTTTATGAAACGGGCTTTGCAGCCTTCTTCAGATAATTCATAATAATATCGCGCTTGAGGGAAAAGATTTCAATATTTAATAGTTGATTGTAATCATACATCAAACAGGCCATTATCAAAATAAAAAAAAAATAAAAACATAATGAGTTCTAGTCGCCTAGACTACTAAGTGGTACTTGTAGAGTTCTGAATAGTCTCGCCCGGGTCTGGTACTACCGCCTAACATATTCTTGTCGCATTAGCATTAATGCTTGTCACTATTGTATTCCAGTTTGGAGGGTAAGGTAGAAAATATACTTATGCATGTTGGTACTACCATGCCGCTCCACACATAGCAAACTGCTCGTTTGATATGTGTATTAAAATATAAAAAACAGTGTTAACCATTGATATGGGTTTTTATATATCAATGGTGTTAACCAATGAAAATTTTGCTAACAGATGACACATTAATGTAGAATTTATTGTTGTCACTTTTCGTTTATGTTCATTTGAAATCCGGCTTTAGTTGACCTTCCCTCATTATGCTTCCTAATGCAAAGAACATTTTATGCAACATAATAAGTAATTAAAAGGCAAAGTAATAGGGTCAGGTATCGTATTTAATTTAAGCATACAATTTATTTTTATTAATATTGTATGCAGATATATGGGACTGCTTACGGCAACCTTCGTAAGTTTTATATAATTGCTCACAATTTATGCATATAATTTTCATTTCATTAGGGAACATGACGCGGGTAAAATAACTACTGTCAGGTATCTTTAGGTAATAGGCGCATATACACAAATATATTATTATCAATTAAGTATAATAGAGAGAATTTAGGTAGTTCAGATCTGCATTTCCTAAACTATGAACACAGTGAGTCGCAGAAGCAAATATTAGAGGAGCCCTAAATATACAAGGACCGACAGCGACATAGCTAACAACCAAACCAGAGTATATTACTTTTCTCTTTGAACAAAACTGACATTGACGGACTCCCATTTTTATCAGAAAAATCTCTTTTTTTTTTCATGACAGCTATTGCCCCCCCCCCCCCCCTCCCCCCCCTCACCCCTCTCACCAAATAGGGGTATTATGATTTATGGGTTTAACGCGCGTATCCGTTTGTAACATTGTAATCTGTAGCTTCCAAATAGATGAATCGATTTAGATTTCATTTTTGAAGTGAAAACTTCTTTAGGCGCGTTGAGCGTTTTGGTAGAGGGTAAAATCCTCGGTTCGCGTCACCGACATGCTAATAATAATAGTATATCTATAGCTATGTTTTGCATATAGTTTTAATTACTCTCAACTTAATAGTTCCGTTTTCACTTCTATCGGCAGTCCCACGACTGCTACTGTTTTTTTTTAGTTGAAAGTTTAAAAATGGAATAGTTCTTATGGAAGATTATGCGTAACGAAATATATCGTAATTGAGTTTAATGGATGTTTTGTTGCTATACAAGCAGAACAGGAAATTAGCGAAGTGATGAAGTAGTCCGTCAGAAGTTTTAAATTTTTTATTTACAGTTATATTTTATTAAGTAGGTGTCTAATGGTTAAACGAACCTTGAAGTAGATCATTTTATTGTAGCTGACATGGCCGTGAAAGATAACTATTTTATTTATGAGATTTATATTTGTTTACATACTTGCCTAATGTGGAAAGACCCAAATTGTCAAACGCCGCTGCTATCTTCAAGCCATTAGGGTTTTCTGGCCACTGTATTTTATTCAAATCGGCGAGAACTTCAATTTTATCCAATTCCGAACACTGAATATTTAAAACTAAATGAGTACCGTCGATATCCGGTATTTCACTGCATGTACAATACGAACACAATTCTATTAACTTGTAAACTGTTTCAGTAGTTTCCTGTGCACTGACACAAGAAAGAAAAAAGTAAAACGTCAATTTTTTTAAGGCGCGCATTTTGATTACACTGCACTGACGCGACCACGTTCTGCCTTATATTGAAGTGGAGTGATAAGATTCTTTTTATCGAAGCGTTATCGCATCACCGATGTGTGTGTACATTGCTGAAAATTACGTAGGCTAGATACTGGAGGATTATACCTAAAGGTTAATTTAAACACTTATAATTTATAGCCAGGACTTATGTTGGCGTAATGTATCCTATTTGGATTATAGTTCACACATTATAACGAATAGTTTACAAAGAGAACGTGATCGTTTTTTACATCATAAGATATTAAACAAGCAGATGGCTCTCTTGATGGAAAGACAAGCTATCGCCCGTCATCTTTACTCTCCAAACCGGATCACGACAAGCATCCATGCTATTGCAGCAGAAATAGGTAATACGGTGGTACAAGTATCCGGGCGAGACGTTGCAGAACTCTACCACCTAGTAGTCACGATGGCAGTGACACGTATAACCAATCGGTCGCCTCTTACGATCTGCCTGGCGGAACGGTAGTTGATCTATTCTTCAAAGGAGCCCGGACCAACACGGGTATCGTTTATTTTGCCGGTTTTCATTCAAGTGACTAAACCGCCTTACCTATCTTCTTAGTAAGACACGATATATAAGTAATAGAACTCATTATTTATCTTTCATGCCTTACTAAATAGGTATCTTCACGTCCGTATCCCCGTAGACGTAGGTAGATGTACAACCAGTGCACCAATGATTAGCCGAAGATATTTAGTTCGTAAGTTTCCAATTTAATACTATCAGCATATTTAACTATTATATGGTGTGCAAATCTTTAACATTTTCAACATTTTTTCTATTTTCATACGCTTCAACATTCGGGTTTTGTCGCATTTAAGAAATCTTAGCAGAAGCAGAATGACAGATGGTCTTTTCTCCAAAGCTGCTGGACCAATACGAGAATATACCTAATCTAAATA
The DNA here is from genome assembly GCA_036924255.1 of Apodemia mormo. Classification (NCBI taxonomy): domain Eukaryota; kingdom Metazoa; phylum Arthropoda; class Insecta; order Lepidoptera; family Riodinidae; genus Apodemia; species Apodemia mormo. The sequence goes on along the minus strand of JAUPFN010000010.1, from coordinate 7,201,438 downwards.
AAGTGATATAAATACCGTATAAACTACTGCTAAACCATTTAATTCGTAATGTGAGAGTTACATTGGCCATAGTGACATTGCAACGATAACTATGCTTTCATATTAAGATGCGATATGATCCGCGGTACTCTTGACTCTCGTATTTAACATTACTTTCCTTATTCCAAGCAGATAACGTCGTTTGTGGGTTGCACTTGCTAATGGCCATTTAATATGGCAGTAAATTATGTTTAATCAGATACTGCCTACATCACACATGCGTCTAATTCTAACGATTTTAACCTAAATATTTGTTTTGTTTGAAATAAACATTTGTATGCTACTAGCATTGCCCACTTTGCTTACATTTGGGTTATATTCACATAATTTGTGCAGGGAAGGATTTGGAGGTTTGTAGGTTCTGGGGCAACGAAGTAGCTTTTTATTGCTCACATCTGTTAAAGCTTGTGACGTGGAGACGAAGGCATCTCTTTCTAATTTCTAAACCTAATTTGACTTAGGTAACTCCTAGTTTGAATTCGTGATGTTAATGACAAGTATAATGTCTTTTCTTACCTTTTACGAAATGCCTAGTAGTAAGGCAATTGATGTATTCCTCAAAAAGGGGCCCGAAACAAAACGGGGAAGTTCTTCTACTTATCACATTAATTCATTACAGAGTTTAAGCCTTGACTCGTGGGTGCCTCTGACTGTTTTAGTAAAACATTCAAATAATCTTCCAACACTTAACAAAGTAAAATTGCGACAGGTGTTGAACCTGTGACCTTGCTTTTACCCGGCACCCTCAAACCAATTGAGCTACTGTCGACTGGTTCAAAGCGTAGCGAAATTATCCTTTGCTTTGTGATCTTTGAAAATTGGCTCAAAATTTTTCCAAGACACGGGTTTTTACCTAAATTATTTTTTAAATTTCTAATTAGGTACCTTAGTTCCTTTTTATAAAGGCTTTAAACTTAAGTAGTTGGTAACTACGAAACCGGGCGTTTTGGTCGAGCAGTTTGATGGTATTTTGAATGGGCTAAGAGCCCGCCAAAAGTGTGTCTTTCTTGAAACTGAACCTCGGCTTTGAGCATTGACGATGAGTAGGAGCGTAAATGGCATCAGGATTTCAACTCGGTAATGATTCTTGTCCGGCATCTCGACTCGAGTGTTGGCGGGCCGAATCAGTGGGCTATGTGTGTGTGTAAATTGTGAAGTGTAGGTTATGATGGGATCATCAGAATTAGCTAGGAAGCTGATCCTTATCCCTAAACCTTGCTGTTCTTTCAAATGAAGAAAACCTATAACTTATTATAAATGCGAAAAATACCTACTCTTTGTGGAAAAGTTTGTGTTTTACGCTTTCACCATCATTAAACCACTGACAAAGGTAAGACGGATAAGGTAATGTAAGACACGGGGTCAATTGCTATTTTTATCAAAAAAGTCAACCTCTAGGGTACTGAAAAGGGAGATGAACGGTTGTATGAAATTTCTTATATTGACAAACTATGCGAGAATCCACTAGTCTATATCCCAGATCCCTACTAACATTATAAATGCGAATGTATGTTTGTTTGTTACGCTTTCACATGAAAACTACTTAATTGATCATCGTGAAACTTTGTACATATATTCTTGGAGGTATTAGAAGTAACATATAGTATTTTTATAAAAAAATACTTATTTAATGGCTTAAATGAGCATAGCCGCTGATAAAAGCTAGTTAATATTGTAAATGCAAAAGTTTGGATGTATGGATGGATGTTTGTTACCCAATCACGCAAAAACGGTTGAACCGATTTTATGAAATTTGGCACACATGTGTGCCACACTTAGGACCAGAAATAGCACATAAGCTATTTTTTACCCCGGCAAAATTAGTTTTTCCCGCGGGATTCACCAAAAACTTTAATAATGCAGCCAGTTGATAATAAATTAATCGTTGATCGTAGATAATACACGCATTGACTTTAGTACTTGCGCAAGACGCATTGTGCGTTAGTATGTTGACACTCAACGTTTCCATAATTAGGAAACACAATAATTCGATTAGCTTATTCAAAAATAATTTCACTAGTAGTTACCTACTCCAGGACAGATTTGATTTAAATTGTCCAGATATAAGAGAAAGCTGGTTTTTATCCCACAAATATTTCCATTCTTCCTGTAGGATTTCACAGAAAACATTAACAGTAATTGGGGAGATGGGGCAAGAATGAAACAGAAGAAGCAGCCGTAAAGCAATAGTCCTTTTCAATCGACTTTCCAAAGAGTGAGGTCCTCAATTCATTGTATCTTTTTTAGGCAAGTAAACCATAAATCATATGCACGTAAATTACGCCAAATTAGCAAATCATTTATAGTACCGTAAAGTGGTATCTGTTAAATTTTAAGCAAGGTCCTAGTGCCCTAGCCTCTGCGCGAGTATCTATCTTTTTCTCTGTGTGGACCTAAAGCCCACCAAACCCTACTTCATGTTTATGTAATAAGTCGGCTAGCGGCTAGCATGTGGCTATTTTGAGTCATATATATACATATAATAAAATCGTAGGAAAGTCAATGTATGTCCGGGGTAAACTCAAAATGTACTGCATGGATTTACTTCAAATTTTGCATGAATATTACTAACAGGTCGGGTCAACATATAGGCTACATATTATCACGCTATCACCTACGCGGAGTAAACGAATTCCGTGCGAACGAAGTCGCGGGCAACAGCTAGTACATACATATAAATAAAATTGACCATATTGATATGACCGCCCCGTTTGGCCGAGTGTTTAGCGACCCTGAATACGCGATGGACGGGGCTCGGGTTCGATCCCCAACGGGGACAAACATTTGTGTGATGAGCATGAATGTTTGTATTTCTGTGTTTAATAAATCTATTCCTGTATTTATATATTTATTTCTATGTATTAGTATCGTTGACTAACACCCATAACACAAGCAAATAATTTGCTTACTTTGGGGTTAGATCAGTAAGTGTAATTTGTGCCGTGAATATTTATTTATTTATTAAAAATTGAAGTGTATGTGATTGCAAAATAACTAGGTTTTTCAAGTGCAGTGCGTTAGTTTTACGATACTAATACCTACGCAACCATTTTTTAAAATTTCTATGTCATTCTGTTTATAAGGGGTAATCTCTGTAACAGCTGGAACGATTTTGATGGAACATTCACTGAAAGATAGAGTTTATAGGGTAAGACATAGGCTACTTTTTACTCGAGTGAATGTTAGCAGCAGTGTTTTACACACTTCTTGTTTTTTTTATATATATTATAAGATAGCAAACAAGCAGATGGGTCTCCTGATGGAAAGAGTCAACCATCGCCTATAGACACCAAAGATGTTAATGATGCGTTGCTTTCTTGGGGCGAGGTCTAATGCCACATGCATAAGTTTACCGGCTACCTTACCCTCCAAACCGGAACACAACAGCGACAAGCGCTGACGCTATTGCGGCAGGAATAGGTAAGGCGGTGGTACCAGACCCGGGCGAGACAATGCGGAACTCTACCACCTAGTAGCCACGATGGTAGTGACTCGTATAGCCAATCGGTCGCCTTTTACGACCTGCCTGGCAGAACGGCAGTTGGTCCTTTTTTCAAAGGAGGCCGTGACCAACACGGCGAAAATGTGTATGTTTTTGCCTCAGAACTCGGTAATTTGTTAACAAATCCGGAAAATTCTCTTTTCGTTTGAGAGGGTGTACTATCCATATAATATGTACCTAGTTCCATATAAATTCGATGAAGATCAAATTTAGTGTACCAGGGATACAGGCGACAGGTACTGCATCTAAATTATTTGCGTTCCTTGTCATTACTCTCGCGTAATCTCTCAGGTTTCCAGCCCGCTTAGGATATGTAAGGTGAGAAAATTTTGTCGTCTCGTTTTGTCATTGTTAAAAATATTATGTCTACAAGGGCAATGGGCCTACCTCTTGTTCCCACCGCTGTAACTTCTGTAAACCAGAATCAACTTACTTATTTAACGTAACTAACAGGGATGTTTGAAAACTCGATATATATATATTATATATATATATATATATATATATATATATATATATATATATATATATATATATATATACGCTGCCGCAGGAATAGATACGGCTGTGGTATCAAATACAGACGTTTTTGAAACTTTGCCACCTAGTTCCTGCTCGTTCGCCTCCTCTTCTATATAAATAAAAATTATCTTCACGCCCATATCCCCGAAGGGGTAGGAAGAGGTACAACAAATGCACCCACGATAAGCCGACGATACTTGATCCCACAAATGTGATAGGTGGCAAGACTATCGCCAACCGGGCACTTTCTAATCCCGGCCAACTTTTTGTTTCTCAGAAAACTGAAAAACACTTTTTTTAATGTGTCCGACCCGGGACCTCATGTGATCAACGCCAACGCTGGACAACTAGACCACAGAGGCGACTATTCTATATAAAAAAACTAAAACAAATTTTAAGAGACTGACATACAAACACACACAAAACTATTAACATCTTCGGCGTAATCAGGTGAAATAATACAAATATTAAGGCTCTAGAAAAACAAAAAACTCATTTTAATAGGAAAATATTTTATTCGTATCATCCAGTGATAATATAGATTCTATGTAAGTACACGCTTAAAGAATAATTCTTAAAAATTATTAATAGTACTATGTATACAGTTCAACAAATAAATTAAGAGTCTTGGCTCGGTGTACCAGCACCGCTCCAGCCCAGCAAAAAACTTGTCATTCAAATTTGAACATTAAATATTGTAAAAGATAATCCATAATCCCAAACGCAAATTCAAGTCAACACACCTATTACTTATGAAATATTTGTATTTCAAATTTAATTATCCGAAAACAGATCCATTTTATGGAGCACAATATCAAAATATTTTATACTTTTCAAAGACCATGTTATTTTTAAACATTTGATTGATATCAACATTTCTTTTTACACAATTTTAAACATGCCATATTTATTTATTTGAATTAAAACACATGCAAAAAAAGTACAAAACTCAATTCTTATGACTATAAAAATGCTTTCCATTGAGCCAGAATGAGAATATTATAATTTTTCATTCAAAATATTAAAGATTATTTCTTGCATCAAAACAAAATTTAAAACTAACAATTTCAATTTCAGTGCCCAATGTTCTTAAAATTATGGAGGTTTAAAATGAAAGTTATTTGATGTCTAAAGCGATGCCGTTATAATATTCCATGAGCCTAAACTAATATCATATTGAACACTGGAAGACATATCTTTCGAGCACTGATTATAATTTAAACACTTTTTAACACACATATTTGATCAACATTTCATCTTACTGTCCTTTTCATTTATATGACAGATAACGTTTGCATATGGCTTAGATTGTAAGTGTTAGCTATTTAAAAATCTGTTTAAGTTTTATATAATTGGTTACTGTACAAGCTTATCACTTTTTTTTACTTTTTCATAATCAATGGCGGTAAAAGATAGCTTTTCATAATTACTAAAATAAAATGTATCATTCAGTGATCAAATTTGACCCGAAGACATGTTTTAGATCTGGTTCTCAAAATTTAGTTAAATATTTGCGATAACAAAGAAAAAAGCTAATCATGCTCTCTGAGAGAGCATCTCTCTATTTCTATCTCTACCTAAGAGCTATGCTCTTGTCGGTGGAGCGATCGCTAATCTTCCCTGTTCCCTGCCTTTGCTTTCAATTCTTGATGTGACCCGATTAATCATGTTAAAACATTTTTATTGTCATGTTATTTTATGATACTTGTAATTTACAATCTTAATTACTGTCTCGTTGGTAGTGTGATTAACGTCAAACGTGTAAACGTCCCGGCGACGTCCATCGAAATGAAAGCACGGAATACGTGGTCCCCGGCACGTGGAACGCATAGATGTATTTTTTGCACGGATGTTTATTAAACATGTTTTCAATGTTTTATTGTCATAGTAGGTATAGCTAACTAATATTACCATAACATTTTGAGATCCAAAGAAAATTCATCTAGATTATTCGAGGTCACTGATACAAGCAAGTCATAGTATTCAGAGTTTTTTTTTCTGTTTTATTTTTATGTTTTATTAATTGTTTATTTAATAATACGCTTGGCGTATTTCGGCTTTTTTTATCAAGTAAGAAACAACTTGTGTAATAGTTTATCCAGACAACATAAACGGATAGCCCAAACTATTATTTAAAAACGAGCTGAAATTTGGTATACAAAGGTTCTTATTAGTGATACCGTAACCATCTTAAAGAGTTTTTAAAATACGAGAAACCTAAATAACTGCCCAATTATGTCCGTTATAAACATTATCACTTACAACACGAAACACCGACCTGTTACCCAGCAAAAACATTTTTTTTTATATCATAAGATAGCAAACAAGCAGATGGGTCTCCTGATGGAAAGAGTCAACCATCGCCTATAGACACCAAAGATGTTAATGGTGCGTTGCTATCTTGTGGCGAGGTATAATGCCACATGCATAAGTTTATTATGCATAATCACGTATTAATTAGTATTACCGATACGAGTGAACTGTTTTAAATGGTACAAGAAATTCATAACTATGTTGACACGATTTACATAAAACTAATAGTTAATATGTTTTTTCGAATTTATTTTCTCTACAGACTTCATCAATAGGAGATCTCTAGCATATAAATACGTAATATTCAAATATGATTAAAATTGTCGATTCTTAAAGAATTTTACAGCTTGTTTATGAATGAGTGTAATAAGGACTTGACTTTTTAAAATTTTGTAAACAAATGAGAAATCGTTAAAATTGGAAAAATTTTAACAATTGTAGGAAGACATTTATTCATTATTTATTTAAAAATTATTGAATCCGTGTGGCTCATAATGGAGGATTAGATGCAGGGTTCCATAAAATGTGGGAATATGAAGAAGTTTAATTAAGTTTAAATGAATATATTTTAACACCCTGTATAATTACATCAAAACCTAAATATATACACTAATACTAGAACTAGCATTCTAACAAAACAGTGGAATGCATTATAGTCTTCAAGTCATAAGCTGTAACTCTAATAAGCACCGTATTGAAAAAACGTACCTATGTTTAAAAAAAATCTACCACTTGTCTAAATTTTTTAAAAAGTTTCTCAAAATATTTTTTAAATATTTTTTTTCACTAAATAATACTACTTAATTTGTTATTATAGTGAAAATTCTTATAACATGTGACCAGTAAAACTCACATTTAGCCACATTTTATGTTAGAATTGAATCGATTTTGTTTTACATATGAGAATAGCAAAGAAACGGGTGGAAATCTCTCTCTCCTAATGAAAAGAGATAACCATCGCCTATACACACCAAATATGTTAATAGTATATATAATAAATTAGATTTATACATTAAAAGATAAATGCTCATTCAGACTTTTAGTGACGTAATATTGTAGTAAATTTCGATATCTGCAGGATTTGTCCAAGTTTACTTTGACTTCGCTTTTATACGCTTTAACAATCGAAAGATGGCCAATAATAGTTATTTGTATAAATCAGAGTAACAAATACTCTAATCTTATAAGGGAGCTAATAGAAATAAAACTAAACACTCTTAGTTTTCCGTTTGAAAAGTTGATTTTCTTTCCTTTTTATACTACAGAGAATGATGTCAACCACTCTCTAATCAATTTTCTCCAGTTTTCGTTAATACTGAAAACTATTTTCACACACTAGTAAGTAATATATGAGTTTTCTTCGTTTTATTATTTTATCACACACTTTTATTAATTATTTAACCTTTTATTATACACTTTTATTAATTATTTAACCTTTAATTAATTTATTAATTTCGGAAAAAATCCCCTGAAATCCCCATCCCCAACTATAGTAATAGATATCCCAATAAGAAATCAAATTTAATTATAGATTTGTTAATACACTTGTACTGTTTCACAAATCACTTTAAAATTTAATTAATATCACCAACCGGTTTCGCCTTTTACGGCATCTTCAGGCTATCAACTATGAGACTTTTATGTGAAACAGTACAAGTATAATAACAAAACTACAAATGGAGTTTCACCAAGTGCCGACGATAAAAAGTGCAAAATACAAATTAAATTAGTTACATATTAAAACAAAAAAAATAATACGTATAGAAAATATCATTTGTGCACCATTTCGTGGAATAATGCACGTGCCATCAAGTAGATGCTAAGAAAAATATTTCAATTAATTCTACTGTAAAAATTTGTTTACCTAATGTGAAATAATACGTATATTAGATGAACAGATTTGTGAAACAAAATAGCAATGACTACAACTTTTGTACCATCGAGACATTGTAATTAAAAAATGTATAAACCGTGTGAACTTTCTTACAGACGAACAATTTAAGGCCAATATGACCAATGCTATACAAAATAGTGATTTAAGTATAACCAAAAAAACGTTAATAAATAATCTTGGAATTCATGGAGATATAGATAGTCCTTTCAAAAAAGATGATCATATTTCTACCCAACATTCAGTACGTCTAACCAAAGATATCCAGCTAAAAAAAATTTTGTAGTTCAATCACCTTTTGTCACTGGATATTTTAAATTAATTTAAATTCTTGTTTCTTGACCCTAACTTTAAAACTGCTTATGGTCTGGATATCCTGAATATGTCTTAGGAGTCATTGTCTTAAAAAAATTGTCACAAAGACTTGATCTGTTAACATCTTCGGTATTTATGGTTAGGCGTCGATGTTTGTTGTCGATTGTAGTGAAAACGCACGATTAGGAGCCGAACATTATATGACTATATCTCGCTCGCGAAACTATTATTATCAAATATAATTCAAACAGCAGTTACAAATAATCTTTCAAAAATCGTTTAGTTCTAGTTTTATCGATTTTTTTTTCGATTACTCGCAAACTTAGTATTTATGTTTTGGTACATTTTCTTATATTTCGAAACCGAATATTTAAATAGTTTCGCTAAATACGCAGCAGGTTTGTATTAATGATTTTTTTTAACTTTTTAAGTGATTTTGTCTTACAACAGATTGATTAGTCAATTTCTACCCAGTATTGCAAAATAATCTTTACTTTGATAGTCATTGAGATATGTAATAATTGTTTATGACAATTTTTATGCACTTGGCAAAAAGTTAAGACTAATACCCTGACATCATCTTAAAGTTTTTTTTTTGTAAAACAATTGCTGCAAATATGCGAAAGTATTGAAACAGCAAAACTGTTGAAGCAGGTTCTACAAAATAAGGCACAAAAATACAACACAGAATACAAAAAAAAAACGTATTTCATACACCAAATTACAATCCTCTGATTAATATTTTATAGCATTTATATATTTTATAACAACAAATGTATAAAAATAGCAGGTAAGCCCAGTATGGCATCTCTTAAACACTTCATTGTAGTGCCACAAAAATATGTTTAAACGAAGCACCAGAGCATTTACCATTGTTTTTGAAAGGCGTATAAAAACAATCTACCCAATTACAAAACAGTGCCTTGGCCGTATTAACATTTAAGCCAATTTTAATTAATACGACTAAGCATTTATACAGGTAAAATCTGAATCTACTATTAATGGAACGTGTGTGCGCCATTGAGACATCAGCCATTTGGTTGGCAGCTAGATTGACAGAGACTAGAGAATTGGGACTAATGATTGGTTTTATTTGGCGTTTCTCAATTTCCGTCGACAAACAAATTCGATAATTTATTTTTGTGATACTACTTTACATTTAAAACCCGTATACTTAATAATAAAATCAACAACAAAATTCGGATATCAGCCATATTGGCTTGTAGGCACAGTTTAGATCGTACCTCAACATTGGCGCTGTAATCAGAGTGCGTCATGCTCCTTCAGTAGGTAATGGCCGACGAGTCTCTTCTGAATGTCAGTTACCCCGCCGTAGACCTGAGTGCCTCGTGCGTCTCTGTCAAAAAACAGTAATATTTATATCTGTCTTATTTATCATTAGTCTCAGCTTAGGACAATCCGAAATAGTACACTGTCATACTCTTTTCATTTAAGACAAGAAGTGACAGCATACTATTTAAGATTGTCCTAAGTTAAGACAATGTTAGTGTGACTGGCTATTAGTCTTTTTGGCTATATACTATGAGGTCCCGTGTTTTATTTTCGGATCGGGTAAAAATAGATTATGAGGTTCTCTCTACCTATAATCTCTATAACAGCATAAAAGATGCTAGTAGAATTCTTTATATTGTAGCATAGTAAATATCATATTTAGACAACAAAGATGTTATTGGTGCGTTGCTATCTCCTGATTCGGACGCGAAGACGCGACGCATCGCTTATAAACATCTAAGATGTATATAGCAATGCGTTGCGTGCGTATATATATATAGCAGTGCGTGAATATGATATGGTGTAATAATTAGGCATGACACATTTCACGCATCATTGGTTATATCACTCGTCATAAAATAATTCACGTGTTACACCAGTTATATGCATCAAAACCGTCTGTTATATATAACGAGAGCGTGATCTAATTTCATGCGGGCCAAGCTACTACTTAAATCGCACACTATCTGAAATGACCAATGAGCGCGCGCTATTTGAATTGACCAATAAACGTGCGCTATTTGAGATGACGCTTATAATTCGCAGAAATCCATAGTGCGAAAGAGACAAATCAATAACATTTGAGCAATATCGTGCCAACAGCTAAAAGAGATTTTGTTAAATAGGTATGTTATTTCAATTCACTAATCACATATAAATTGTAATCAGTGCGCGGCGATATAACATACGGAATAAAATGCACCCAATGTGACAATAATCGTTACTAATAAAATATAACGGTCGTGATTTATCACCCATGATATAACAGTGACAAAAAACAAATAACTTTACGATGTGATAGTGACATAAAAGTAGCTATAATTCCCATCCCTAGTAATAATGCATAAGTTTATTAGCCACCACACCTAAATCTGTGTAAAATAATGACGAACACTGCACTGTGACAAGAGGAACAAGTAGTTCCCCGTGTTGGTTCCGAGCTCCTTTGAAGAATAGACCCACTGCCGTTCTGCCAGGCAGGTCGTAAAAGGCGACCGATTGGCTATGCGAGTCACTTATATCGTGGCTACTAGGTGGTAGATTTCTGCATTGTCTCGCCCGGGTCTGGTACCACCGCCTTACCTATTCCTGCCACAATAGCGTCAGTGCTTGTCGCTGTCGTGTTCCGGTTTGGAGGGTTGGGTAGCCGGTGAACTTATGCATGTGGCATTGGACCTCGCCACAAGATAGCAACGCACCATTAACACCTTTGGTGTCTATAGGCGATGATTGACTCTGTCCATCAGGAAACCCATCTGCTTGTTTGCTATCTTATTTTATAAAAAAATAAAATAAAATAATAGCCTCGATTGTAGTGACGCATCTAACCTAGAAAGATTATGTGAAGTGGAATGGAAGTGAGTAACAGGAAGCCGAAGAATCGCGCACTATCTGAAACGACCAATGAGCGCGTGCTATTTGAATTGACCAATAAACTTGCGCTATTTGAGATGACAGTGCGGTAGCCATCAGATTGTACCCTACTACCAATTGCCGTTCTTGAATTGAACTTGAACTGACCAACTGCCGTTCTAACAGGCAGGTCGTAAAAGGGGACCAATTGGCTATACGTGTCACTATCATCTTAACTACTAGGTGGTAGAATTCCGCAACGTAACGCCCGAGTATTTGGTACCACCGTCTTGCCTATTCCTACCGCGATAGCGTCAATGCTTGTCATTGTCGTGTTCCGGTTTGGAGGGTAAATTAGCCGGTAAACTAATGCATGTGGCGTTGCTATCCCGCCACACGACCGCATATCAACGCACCATTAATATCTTTGGTGTCTATAGGCGATGGTATAAATGATGGTAAAATGATGAAGGATGGTATAAAAAAACTTAGGTAATCACTAAGATGTCAGATGTTATACAGTCTGTGTGTCCAGCTATAATTCGAGAATGACTAGATCAATCTTGATAAAAAATTGTATACGACGAGATTCTGGTTTACAGAAGTTACAGTGGTGGGAACGAGAGGTGGGCCCATGACCCTGTAAAAAAAATACAACGAGATTATATGAGTCCATAAATTGTATCTATCGACCTGTCTATATATTTTCTCATAACTCATAAACAGCTTAACCGATCTCGATGAAAATTAGTATACAGTGAGAACATATGATTGCACAAATGAAAGTTTAATTAATTTCATCTATCTATCTGTCTATATGTTCCCTCATCACTCAAGAACAGCTTAACCAATATTGATGAAAATTGATATACAGTGAGAACACATGATTGCACAAATATTGTATAAATAATTTTTATCTATCTGCCTGTCTATATGTTCCCTTATAACTTATTAATGGCTTAACGGATCTTGATCAAAATTGGTATATAGTGAGAATACACGATTGCACAAATGACAGCTTAAATAATTTTTATCAATCTGTCTATCTATATGTACCCTCATAACTTAAGAATAGTTTGACCGATTTTAATAAATACTAGCATGTAATGTGCAAATGACAGTCTATACTCTACGCGTAATCGTCAATGAATTTAAATTGTTACCTAAAGTGTCTCTCCGCGTTGTATTTAGTGGACAGTCCCCTTCCACCTAAGATTTGCACACAGTGATCTGCCACTTTCGCCGCGTTTCTGCCCGCCACGTATTTGGCCATCGCGCTGTTTTTCGTACATACGTCAGTGGCCGCTCGGTACGTGAGTAACCGCGCCGTCTCCACCAAGATACACATGTCTGTTAATCTATCCTGAAAAAAATATATACACAAGTAAACGTATGTTTTCTCTGAATAAAATTTACTTTTTTTTGCTATTGATATTGTCCAAAAATAATTATGACGTTATAGAGAATATAAAAAAGTATCCTCACACCCGTATCTCCGAAGATGCGGGCAGAGGTACTTGCTACAAGTGCACCCACAATTAGCCGATGATACATATTTTGAATTTTGAACATATTTTGAATTACCCGACCCGGGAATCGAACTCGGGAGCTCATGTGGTCAACACCAACACCGATCCACTAGACCACAGAGAATATCTTGTTGATAACGTCAAACATTAATAAACACAGATTTTATTATTCGGTCTACAATATGTTTATAATAAAATATATTTTAATACTAACTGAAGCATGCGGCCCGCTTCCTTATAAAGTTGGCGAATCCCGCGGCATCACCTATTTCTTTCTAGGATAAAAAGTAGCCTATGTGCTATTCCAGGTCATCACCTACCTGGGTGCCAAATTTCATTCAAATCCGTTTAGTAGTTTTTGCGTAATTGAATAATAAATATCCAAACTTTCGCATTTATAATATCAATGTAGATTAATATAGATTATTAGAATGTAAACAAAAACAATTTAATAAAATATTTAATTTTAAAATATTATTTAAAGAATATGCAGAAATGTGCATAGGAATAACGTAATTTTCAAACTAAGTATATGATAACTGTTAAATATGCTAGTATCTTTGACTAATTTGTAACATGTTATAATACACATATTCTTGCTTATAAGATTGCTTCATTCTTTCCTCGCGCTGAAAATGTACTCCTTTTGAAGAAAAACTAAGTGGCAATTTTGCGGACAGAATATGTTAAGCGCTGGTACCAGCTCCGGGGAGAGGTTGAGGAACTACCGGGGAACCGGGGAGAGGTAGTTATGCTATTGGTGACATGACAAAAGTACACACAAAATGGGTCTTATCGTGTTTTTCGAAGCGGGAAGTTGAATGAGGACTAAACAAAGACTACATGAACTGAGTGCTAAGTGTGAGTTTTTCTTTTCGCATTCGATCGTGAGCGCGTTTGGAGTTTACTAGGAATTTGTATGTGATTTGTACAGCGCCACCTAGTGGTAAACGTGAGAAACCAGTTTACCACTAGGTGGCGCTGTACAAATCACATACAAATTCCTAGTAAACTCGAAACGCGCTCACGATCGAATGCGAAAAGAAAAACTCACACTTAGCACTCTGACTTGAGTGTGAAACACTTCTATGCTTTGGTACTTGAGAAACATAAAATTGTGAAAAAAACATTAATTATTAAAATAAGGATTTATTTATTAATCAATGATTATTTACGAGAACCTAATTTTTTAACATGTTATAATTTAAAAAATAGCAATACTTAATTCAAGTCCTATTATAATTTAAAAACAATAATTGATAAATATTGATTCAAACAAACGAAACTCAATTTAACGGACTAAACTTTCAAAACCGAAAATTAGCTACAAAAATATCACAAATATCCGTTCACTTTAATCACCTTATTGTCAAGCATGAGATGTGTGAGCAGGACAAACACTTCAAAAGACGACGGGCGCGCATTCGCTCATTCAGTTACTCTTTCTAAGTCTTGAGTGAGTGAGCAACAACTTCACACTTTATTACAGCCTGCCTCAACAAGTTTGAGGTGGTACAAAATGTGTGTTTGAGTTTATGGGACAATGATCTATACAAATGCACCTCAAATAATATATACAAAGGAATGATCCTTTGTATAGATCATTTGAGGTGCTTCATGTATGACTTGCACAACACTACTTGCCTTAACTTTGAAACAGCTTATGGTGTGGATAACCTGACTTTTAGCACATCGAGACTTTTAGTTTAGAAAGCTATCCGTTTACTTTAAAAAATCCATAAGATACACTTTCAATACAGACCGCACAAATACTAATAGACACGGTGTTGGGCGTAAAATTTGTAGCCGCTCATATGAGCAAATTTATGTAAATATCAAATGCTTGTAGATATATTATAACGTAAAAAATATACAAATATGTCATATTGTGCTATACGTATCGTGTCGAATACAAACTAAAAAGCTAAGGCTTAAGGCATACCTCTGGAATGATTTTATTTCATCACTATTATAACTCTGTATTTCTGTGTGTAAATGCAAGCTACGTTGACAATATAACCAATTTGCCTTGAAAGGCGTACCCGGTTTTATCCGTGAGTTTCAACAAATGCTTATGTAATGAATGAACACGCCAGAAAATGAATATACCTTAACAGAAGGCAGTCTTGTCAGGTTCTTTCCAAAAGCTTCCCTTTCTTTAGCGAAACTTATAGCAGTATCCAAGGCAGCTTGAGCAATTCCTACAAAGAACGATTAACAATTTTTACAAAAAAAATATGAGTATCATCATCATGCCGGTTCCTCTGTGTAGTAGGCAGATTTAACCGAACTTTAATTTGATTGACTTTCCTGTATCCACGACAAACTGGTTCACCAGTCGGTGAGATGGGTGGTAATCCCCATCGCAGCATTTTATAGACCTGATAACGATTACCACTTATTTTCCGTTCCCTGCGAATTTCAAAACAGTTGAAGCGATTTTGCTTAAATTTTCAGGCAATCTGTGGCAAGCAATTCTTTGAAGTTTGGAAGCGATTGGCAGGTGTATCACTTAAAATTTGCAATCCAACAATAATCACCGATAATTGTATAATTATCTCAAGATCGACTGCTAGTATACGTAAAAAAAATGTATTACTAACAAATTGCCCAACAATTGCTTGCTGATCACTGAATGCATCTATTGCGACATCACGGCGCTTAAAATAAAAAAATGACAATGACTGCCACTAATCTACCAGACTATTGTATCTTGCTAAAACTATATCACTACGATAGTTACGCTTAGCCTATAAGCGACTACTAAGAGAAACTAAGCCTCATTTTTACATTAAGCGTATTTGTAAAAAAGCACCAAAAGTTATTTAAAACAAATGCTGAAGTCACTGGTAACTCATATTTTAGGAATAGTAAGAAATTATATGTGCCTAACCAAAAATAAAATATTTTTACAGAAAATATGTATTGTATGTCTATTATTATATATATACAATCATATTCGTGATAGTCTTAAGTCTATAAATAAATTTCGCAAAAAGTTGTTTGATTTGCTGTTAGATAAAACTTATTATGATATTAAGGAATTTTTAGCCGATAAAATTAAATGTTAATGGATGGAAATATAAGTTTGCTGAATTGCCCTTAAAAAAATTTCAATGTAGTAATATTTTGTAAATGGTGAACATTTTGTAAATTATAAAAAAATTAATTACTCAAAATATGAAACTTATAATTATAAAAATAACGTTCGTGATATGAAATCATCCTTGTATATTTATAACAAGTACATAAAATAGAGAAAAAAAAGACCAGCCCAGTCACTTCTCAGTGCGTGGCCGCGTTCCGATCCGGTAGTAATTCTAAAACATCGATACAATGTTTAAACAGATGCACACCATATATTGGTAGAATATGTTGATAACTTAATTTATTTTTAAAAACTTATAACACCCATATTCTTGCAAATAAATATTTTCTTTCTTCTTCTTTAAAAAAAAAATGGGCAGTACTGCCTCAGTCCAACAATTAAGAAACTGGAAAGTATTATTACTAATTGTATAGTTGGCCGCAAACATTTTGTATTACGTAGGTATGGGATTTGACAACCGTACTATAGAAACTTATAAGTAATTTCACTTGTCAACTAGCGATAACCTTTATGGTGGTTTCTTACCAATCATATAATTTCATTTATCAACTAAACTATAATATAATATAATAATAATAATATCTATTATATATATATATATATATATATATATCTTATCAAATTAATAGTTGCGTTTAAGTATTAACGCTTAAGTTGTAATCTTGTTGTAAAGTTTAAATGTCAGTCTATGTAAAGTAGTTGGTTTAGTTTTAGAGCATTATGTGTTTGCATAAGATTTAGTAAGTAATCGTACATAAGATTTAGTGAGTACAAAATATTAGTAAGATACATAGACCGATTGGTCGAACACCGACCGATTGAAAGAAATTATGCAAGTTCATTTTGAAATTCACACATATAAATAATAAAAGAATGTATATTATTAAAAAGAAAATTCAATTTTAATTTCAAAAAAGTGATTATGTGAGACTGTGAACTCGTGTACTATGCATACTATAATATTATAAATGCGAAAGTAACTATCTGTCTGTCTGTCTGTCACTTCTTCACGCCTAAACCACTGAACCGATTTGAATAAAATTTGGTACAGATATAGTTGGAGAACCGAGAAAGAATATAGGATAGTTTTCGCCCGGGTCTGGTACCACTACCTTACCTATTCCTTCCGCAACAGCATCAGTGCTTGTCGCTGTCGTGTTCCGATTTGGAATATAAAGTAGCTGGTATATTATGCATACCATCCCGCCACACGATTAGAAACGCACCATTACCGTCTGTGGTGCCCATAGGCGATGATTTTTCCTTCCATCACAAGAGTCATCTGCTTGTTTGTTACCCTCTGAATTAAAAAAAGAAATAGCGAAACCATTGCCGAGCAACTCCTTATGTGACACAATTTTTTTTAACAATCGTTTATTCAATGCAAAATGATATAGAATTTGTTTATATTTTCTTGTTCTTGTCAATATCAAGAATATGAATCGTCAACTTCACGATATGTGTCGTCAACTTCACGAATATGTGTCGTCGACTTCACGAATATTTGTCGTCGACTTCGTCGACAGAATATTTGAAACACTTTAACATACTTTAGTGTATAGGTAAATAATAGTCGCAGATCTAGCTCCTAGCACTCATAGCAAACTATACGTAAGTTGGTCGCAACGACCAGTCGTATAGGCCTGGTGTGTGGCAAGTGCGCGATGTTCATACTATTTCTTTAGTTAATCTAGTCGTTGCGGCCACTGGTCGTGGTTGTGGTCGTCTAGTGCGCAAGGTGTCGTTTCAGTAATAATTGCTCAATTCTAGTTTCAATAAAAATGATGGCATATTGCATTTCCACTTGTTATTTGTGTTCCGTGGAACAGGCCGAATCGTACAATGAAATAAAACATAATAGTAGGGGAGCCCAAGACAGGACTTTTGCATTTACTCGAGCGCATCAGATTAATAATTAACATAGGAGGGGTACCTCGCATACTGTTGAGTCTCTCCACCAAATATAAGCCCTTTAATACAGAGGCGGGTAACTATGGCAGAAAAAAAACAAAATCTCAATAACTTCGGCTTGTGGAAATTGACAGATTTTTCTTAAAGTTATTCCTTACATCATTTCCTATATAACGAAAGAAAATTCAGACGCGCTCGAGAATGTCAAAAGATCGTTTTCTCTACACTTTGTGACCCTCTCACTTCTTTACGCTACACTTGAATAGGCAGATTTTATAAATTTTAGGTGGCAATTAACCCACCATACCTTAATCTGACGCGATTTAGTGTTTCCATGTCATTTTTTTTATCATTTTTTTATCTGCAGATTTTTTCCCCACCATTGAAATTATTATTAAGTTATATACTGCCTGGAATGTTTACATGCGCTTCAAAATCGTTCCGACGAGTACGACATTGGTGAAGTGTGTCTCTCTCTACTAAATAAAGCGCCATATATCAGTTTGGCCGTGCGTAGTTTTCAAATTACTACTAATTCTACTCAATTTGAGAAAATATTTTTTGCATTGCATAAATAATTACGTATTAATTAAAATAAGCACATTTTAGAACTCAATATGTTATTTACAATAAATTTTATGCTAATGTATCTATTAACGTGTATGAATAAAAGGGATTTCACGGTTACCGAATTATAAAAATCTACAATCCGATAGTTTTATTTACACTGGTAATTGCAGGAAAGAGAGAACATCCATTGCTGTCGTTGTCTTACTCAGAACATTTCCCCTCTGTTAAGTAAGAAACAAATGTCAACTTTATTTATAACGAAATAAAGTACATTTTTAATTTTTAAATATTGCTTCGTAATAATTCCAGTTGTATATAAGTTCCTTGGTAGAATGTCCTCACCGACAGCGTGCGCGGCGATGCCTATGCGGCCCTGGTCCAGCTGCGCCATGGCTATGCGGAACCCCTCGCCCACTTGCCCCAGCACACTGCTGGCCGGCACGCGCACCTCCTGCAGCGTCAGGTCACACGCCGTGGCGGCCCTGTGACAAACGCTTTACTTCTGTTTTATTCCACTTACAACCTTCCCGCCTTCTTCCGATTGCAGGTAGCTCATTAACAGGGATGTAGCTGCCACCGTATCTGCCGTATCAATTATAAGGGGCCCCCAACATGCGTAAGTAAAAATTTTACTTCCCAAATGGCAAAAATAAAAAAAAGCAATTTGTTTTTTTTCAAAAAAAAAGCCAAGGAGAGTATATTTAACTTGATTATTTGTAAATATTTTGTAAAATTGACAGATAGATAATTATGATGAATAAATATTTATTTTAATTTTATGCAAACATTTTTTTTCTTTTGTGAGAAATCTCCTCCCTTCACAAGGCACCAAACAAATTTTTATACGGGGGCCCCAAGGTACGCTACGCCACTTCTCATTTACTACTACTAAATTTAAACTATGTGAAAGTGCTCTAACCATAAAGGTGTTATATAATAGAATGGGTGAGACAAAAAAAGTTGAGTTGCAAGAAAAAATTAAATAGTCGTTTTTTTTAAAGAGGCATGCACAACAGAGAAACAATAAAACAGAAGAATGATTCGCGCGTCAATAGGCTGATTGACTAAATTTTAAAAATGCTTAATAATTTACGTTATAAAGAGGCATGCACAACACAAAAACAATAAAACAGAAGAATGATTCGCGCGTCAATAGGCTAATCGACTAAATTTTAAAAATGCTTAATAATTTACTGTTTAGTGTTTAAAGAGACATGTACAACAGAGAAACAATAAAACAGAAGAATGATTCACGTGTCAATAGGCTAATTGACTAAATTTTAAAAATGCTTCATAATTTACGTTTTAAAGAGGCATGCACAACACAGAAACAATAAAACAGAAGAATGATTCGCGCGTCAATAGGCTAATCGACTAAATTTTAAAAATGCTTAATAATTTACTGTTTAGTGTTTAAAGAGACATGTACAACAGAGAAACAATAAAACAGAAGAATGATTCACGTGTCAATAGGCTAATTGACTAAATTTTAAAAATGCTTAATAATTTACGTTTTAAAGAGGCATGCACAACAGAGAAACAATAAAACAGAAGAATGATTCGCGCGTCAATAATCTAATCGACTAAATTTTAAAAATGCTTAATAATTTACTGTTTAAAGAGACATGTACAACAGAGAAACAATAAAACAGAAGAATGACTCACGCGTCAATAGGCTAATTGACTAAATTTTAAAAATGCTTAATAATTTACGTTTTAAAGAGGCATGCATAACAGAGAAACAATAAAACAGAAGAATGATTCGCGCGTCAATAGGCTAATTAACTAAATTTTAAAAATGCTTAATAATTTACTTTATTAGGTGTTTCAATAAATAAACTATTTTTGTTAAGTGACGCACATTTATTATGAAATTTTCGCGTTTGAATATCGAATTAAAATTTACCGCGAAAACGCTCTGAACCTGTGTGTGTGTGTCCTAATGACATCAATCCATGGTAATATCTACATTACATACTCTACGAAAATGACAACATCCAGTTTATATGGAAACTAGCGATCGCCTATGGTCGAAATTCGACTATGGTCGATTTTATCGTTAAGTCTATGGAATTAACGATAAAATCTTTTTAAAATATTGACATTGATAGTGTGTGTATAACACACGGATTAAATGGATACGCCTTTCAAGATAATTTGTTTGTTTGTCAGTGTAGCTTGCAATTACACACAGAAACACAGAGTTATACTACTTACCGATGAAATAAAATCACTTCAAGGGTAATTTTTAAACCTCGTCATCTCATTCGGTACGATAAAACAGTAGAACATGGTTTTTTTCTATTTTTCTACGATATCATATATCTACAAATGTATGACTTTTTGACAGTGATAGCAGCGTTTGCTCATATATGCGGCGACACGTTTCCTTTCCAATGGCGTAGCTCGCACGTATTATACAAAATGTTCATGTGGTCTGTGGTGAAAGTGCTCTAACTGTAGAGGTGTTATACAGAATGTCCCAGAAATCAACGTCAAGCCGAAAACGGATGACAGTCCAAGGGATGGTGGTTCACAAAAAAATATGAAAAAAAATTTACCTGCAATCTAAAATTTAAAAAAAATGAAAAGCAACACTGTTATGATTTTTCAAGTACTATGAATACAAAATGTTTACTTATTTTAATTTTTTTCAGGGGATTTTGTTACTGAATAATGCTAGTATAAATTACAATTCAAAATTTGAACACAACTATCTTGGTTTCAGAGTGAATATCCCTAATTTGCCCAAACATGTATTAAAAATTATTACATCATTCAACTTTAACTGGTTGTGCTGAAAAAACATTTACCACGCTACTTCAGCACGTGGCATTAAAAGATGGCGCATTTAGTGGGCTTTCTAAAATGCTATAACACTTACAACATTTACCCTGATGGTATTTTTTTATTTCCTCAAAAAAATATTGGTAACGACATCTAGTTTCCTAGACGTTGACTTTGATTTCTGGGACACCCTGTATACAGAGTGGGCCAGATAAGCAAGAAGTCGTCCCGACGATAGAGTGAGAGAAAATTAATTTAATAGTCTCTTTTTAAAGACGCATGCGCAGTAGGGTGTCCCGAAAAAATATTTTTGGATTTACCTAACGAGGTCTTGCCTCTCAAAATTTGCGTAATGGGTCGTAGATTACCAAATATTTCTCAGAAAAAATAAAACAATATCTTCAGGGCTCTACCACTTTTCAAAAATTTGAAAAATATACATTTTTGGCGATATTTCACTATTCTCGTTTTCAGCTCCTGAACTCAATATAAAATTAATACTTAATTTTTGTACTTAGGTGCAATAAATAGACGTAATTTCAAGTTGGTGTTGGTTGGTAATGGTTCGTTACCTCGTGTTGGTCTCGGGCTCCTTTGAAGAATAGGTAAACTGCTGTTTTGCCAGGCAGATCGTAAAAGGCGGCTTTGGCTATACAATTCACTACCATCGTGGCTACTAAGTGATAGAATTCTGCATTGTCTCGCCCGGGTCTGGTACCATCGCCTTACCTATTCCTACCGCAATAGCGTCAGTGCTGGTTTGGAGGGAAAGTAAGCGTAAACTTATGGATGTGGTAAGTATTAGACCTCGCTACAAGATAGCAACGCACCATTAACATCTCTGATGTCTATAGGCGATGGTTGACTCTTGCCACCAGGAGCCCATCTGCTTGTTTGCTATCTTATGATAAAAAAAAAGTTACTTGCAACAGCACGTTACCTACGTCGTTAATTTATTAGATATCAACCTGCAAATTACGTCAATATTCATCTTGTTTTTCTTGAATCGATTTGGTGGTGTTTCCTTCATAGCCTAAGTAATAGTTAATTCATAGAATATTTTTCTTACTATTTACATATTGTAAAATTTGCTTTTAATACTGTATTTAAGTCCCATCTGACTTTACGCTATAAAATTCGTAATAGTAACCGAAAAGCAGTTTGGCCGATTAAAACACTTAAATCACTTTTACATGCACAGTATAATTTTTGGGCAGAGTAACGTCCTCAAGAAGCGATAGAATTTCAGTAAATTCTGACTCGAAAAATGTTATCCCGCTTATTTATACTATATTTATTTATATTTGTCCATTGTTGTTTATAATGACGTCATTATCTCATAATAACACCTGTATAATACAGACAGCTGCGCCTCACCTGAGCGGGTGCTACTTTTACTAGTACTTGTCTTTTCCTAGTACTAGTTCCTAGTGCCTAGTACTTGTCGTTAAGTGCAGTTGCTAACATAATATTTCAAGAAAAAAAACTTTTACAATAACTGAAAATCCAAACTTCACATTTATAATATTGTTACGAATAATCTAGAAACGTGAGTTGAAGCCCTGGAGCGATCTAGAAATAAAAGAAAGAGATAGCTACTTTTATTCATAAACAAATAGCCGACTATTTCCTAAATAGTTATCCCACAATTGACCTTATCTAGTGTAGTGTACTAGGACTTGTTTGCACTAAAATTGTTGTTTACGAGATGATGCCGAAACTTCGGGATTGTAGGCGAACTATCTATATTTATTTTTATTTATATATTTTATTTATTTTTATTTATATATTTATTTATATATATATATATATATATATATATATATATATATATATATATATATATATATATATATATATATATATATATATATATATATATATATATATATATATATATATATATATATATATATATATATATATATATATATATATATATAACGATCGGAAGCAATAGTACGGGCGACTAGTGTGAGTAAGAGGAGTGTTTTCGTTTAGCGTAGTCGGTTCAGTTAGTGTTAGTACAGTGAGAATGACTAGTGTGTATAGTGTATTTACGTACTGCATTGTGGTATTTCATAGATTTGTGTTGTAAATACGCGGTTTTAATATAAGTGGCGTTTGATTGCACAATTAAGAACCCAAAGCACGTAACAATATGTAAGTATGGAATACAAAACTCCGCACTCCTACTGAGATATTAAATATCCAAGATAACCTCGCAAAACCTTACTAAAGCTTTTGTCCGACCGTAGATTCCGAACCCGACATCTGAGCCGAATAGACTAACCCTAGCTGTTCTGGTGAAAAGAAACAAATGTCACGTATTAACACCAAACTTGTATAATTGTCATTAGCTTGTCTGTAGTGCCACATGCCGGAGTTTACCATGTATCTTATCCTCCAAACTAGAAATGACAGCGATAAACAACAACGCCTTTACGGCAGCAATAGGTAAATCGGTAGTGCCAAACCCGAGCAACACAATGTCACTGAAACAACCTTTTTAGCCTTTGCGTGATGGCTATCAATCAGACAGTTAAATTCTTCAAAAGGATCACTGATCAAATCGAGGGTAAACAGTAGTAATAACTAGATATGGGCCGAATGTGGTTTGAACCGAATTCAAACTTCGCCCGAACACTTGATGAAAATAAAAATCGGCCATATTAGAGATGATATTCGGCCATATAGAGAGAGAGATACAACGTGACTTGTTTACCAATTTACTGAAAATATTTTATGTATTGATAATAATGGTTATCGCAGCGCACAGGAAATAATGACTTATAGGCAAAATTTTGATACCTTGGGCTACATTGTTCTAATTTAGGATCTCTAACTTTTTGAACATTTATTATAGCCTATGATGTTACTAAATTTAATATAGCCTAGGTGCTTTTTTCTAGTGCCGAATGCTCGGCATTTAAATGTTCGGAATGTTGAAGTTCAGATGAAGTTGCCGAAATTCGATTAAACCGAATGTAAAACGAATTTCGACCCATTTCTAGTAATACCATAGTAATATACAAGGGATAGGTACATATAACATACCTGACACCTATTAGTGGCTCTTTTTTCCCTCTGAATACACCCTCCGCATCCATTGGAACCAGAAAACCTAAAATGCACACTCAAGTTCAGTTTTATCATCAGTATATATCGCCTCTGTGGTCTAGAGAGGTCCGGTGTCGGAGTTAACCACATGAGGTCCCAGGTTCGATTTCTGGGTTAGGCAATTAAAAATTTATCAGTTTTCTGATAAAAACAACATTGCCCGGGATTGGATAAGTGCCCGGTTGGTGATAGGCTAGCCACCTATCACAATGTAGGATTAAGTATCTTCAGCTAATTGTGGATGCACTTTTTATACTTCTGCCTATCTCTTCGGGGATACGGACATGAAGATACATATAATGTATGTTAAATAAATATTTTGTAAAAATTATGTGTGACACTGGCGTAACGCTTTTGTAATATCGAAGTTAGAAGGAAGATGCGATTGCAACAATGTGTCGGATTAAAAATGAGAAAGGGTGCTTTGATGGGTTCCACTTGTAGAAAGAATGATAGCTGCCTGGAATAGGTAAAGTGGTGGTACCAGACCCGAGCGAGACAATGCAGAACTCTACCACCTAGTAGCCCCGGTGGTAGTGACTCGCATCAATTGGTCGCCTTTTACGACCTACCTTGAAGAATGGCAGTTGGCCTATTCTTCAAAGGAGCCCAGGACCAACACGAGGGAAAATTAATACCTGAATCAATAAAATATATAACAAAAAACCTTAACAAATAATACACAACAAAGGGTATACATATACAAAACAAAAATTAGAAACTGACTGTACAATCGAGTTTTGCTGTGATCATAATCTGGAAGTTTCAACAGAAGTCTATGATAAAAAGTATAAATATAAAACACAAATAAAAAGTTTAAAAAAGCATAAAGTAGGTATTGAAGCTACTCACAAGCAAGTCCTTTGTGCCGCAACTCTGGGTCAAATGTAGCGAAGACAGCCATAGCAGATGCCTCTACAGCGGAGGTCACCCAACTCTTCTTACCATTCAACACCCAGTAATTACCGTCACGAGTAGCCGTTGTTTTTATATTTGCTACGTCACTACCGGCATCTGTTAACAAAAAATTCCCCTACACTCAATGGCAAAAAAAAAAACAAAATTTCATATTTTTATATTTGGAAAAAACTTTTTTTTATATAATAAGATAGCAAACAAGCAAATGGGTCTCCTGATGGAAAGAGTTAACCATCGCCTATAGACACCAAAGACATTAACGGTGCATTGCTAACATGTGGCGAGGACTAATACCACATGCATAAGCTTACCAGCTACCTTACTCTCCAAACCGGAACATGACAGTGACAAGCACTGAAGTTATTGCAGCAAGAATACGTACCAGACCCGGGCGAGATAATGCAAAACTCTACCACCTAAACAACTATACAGGTTGACTAGCAAAAGATTATACAAACTGTGTTCAGTACTCGATATTGAATATGTAAAACATAACGTCCCTAAATTTTGATAAAAACAAAGTTGAAAACACGTACGTATTTTAGAAAACAATAACTTCAATGCCTGTGTATCTTGAAATTCATTGATTAGAAACAGCGATCATTTAGAAACAGTGTCATTTAAGGCGCGCCTGTCGCCTGCAAGGTGACCATAATTTTTGAATAATACTACACTAATTTCGTTGAGTTATACTATAAAGATATAGAAAATATCGCTTAACTACATAGTTTAACAATATTCTCTTATCACACTCTCTGGAACCCTCTAATTAGATCTTCACCAAATTAAAATGGTCCCATTTAAATTTATTACCATCCCAAACAAAAAAAAAATATTTCAAAATCGCCTTATAAATGATAACAGAGTTCTAACAAAACATACAGCCGAGTTGATGACCTTCTTTTGGGAAATTGGTTGAAAATATTTTGGTTTCTGTGATTAGGACTTGCCATCTTATTGCATGTTTTAAGCAAATAACTCAAATTAGATAGTAAATAATTACAATAAGTTTATTACAAGGGGTATTCAAAAAGTAAGTATCCATGTGTTGGGAAAAAAATAAAAAAAAAATTTTAGGCTATAAAATTAAATTTAGTTTATTCTCTGGCTCTTCAACTATTTTTCTAAATAGTCACTTTGGACTTCAATACTTTTTTGGTATCTGTTCGAAAGCTTAAACAAACCTCCCTTCGAAAAAGTCCCTTCATGTCCTGTTTTTGAATTTATTATTTGATGACTTTCTCGATTAGTTCGTTTGAAGCATAATGCTGGCATTCCAAGCTTTCTTTCAACTTTGGAAAAAGGAAATAGTCACTTGGTGCGTAGTCTGGACAGTAGGGTAGGTGGTCGAAAATTTTCCATTGGAAATTTTTTTTAAAACCGAAGCCATAACTTTTCTAGCAGAATGCTGAATTTTCACCATTTTTGGACCAATTTCGTCTTGTTTCTTCCTAACCATTCTTTGATGTTTCATTTTGGTCACTAACTAATTCACTATGTTTGATTATCTTTTAACCCTTTTGCAGTTGAAAAACGAATAAATGCACGAAATTCACAATCAGACCTGCTTTGCTCTGATAACATATTAAGTGGTTTTTTTGGTAGGCCTTAAACTAAAACTGCATTCGGTGCGAATTCGCAAAGTGGCGTCCATGAGAAACACCAGACTAGAGAAACTTACTTTTTGAATACCCTGTTTTCCCCGTGTTTGTTCCGGGCTCCTTTAAAGAATAGACCAACTGCCGTTCTGCCAGGCAGGTCGTAAAAGACGACCGATTGGCTATGCGAATCACTAACATTGTGGCTACTAGGTGGTAGAATTCTGCATTGTCTCGCCCGGGTCTGGTACCACAGCCTTATCTATTCCTGCCGCAATAGTCAGTGCTTGTCGCTGTCGTGTTCCGGTTTGGAGGGTAAGGTAGCCGGTAAACTTATGCATGTGGCATTAGCACAAGATAGCAACGCTCCATTAACATCTTTAGTATATAGGCGATGGTTGACTCTTTCCTCTCCCCTTGTATTGCAGAAAATATTTTAGTGTATTAATATGAGTTATACATTGCAGCAATAATACAAATCTGTAAGCCAGTTTACTGTCAGGTCATTCCTCAAACTTTTTTTATAAGCATTGAAGCTATTCCAGCAGGAATAGGTAAGGCCATGGTACCAAATATTCAGACAACTATTACTTAGTATATCACTACAGCTCATAACAAAGATTAAAACCTGCATACATATGTATGATTACTTACTTGGTTCACTCAGTGAGAAACATCCAATATTTCCTCTTGTAAAGTTTTTCAAGAACATTTCCTTTTGTTCTGGTGTACCCTTTTCATTTACTAGATTTGTATAAAGGAAATTATGTATTGATAGCACCATGCCAGTGCTAGCACAGCCTCGAGATAACTCTTCGACCGCCACCGCTAGTGACAAATAATCCAAACCTAATCCTCCATATTCTGCATCAGCACAGGCTCCCATCAAGCCCATATCTGTTAACTGTTTAATCTGAAATACAACAGTTATTAATTTTAACTAATAAACAGGAAAGGATAAATTGATTTAAAATTATTTTGCAGAAGTCAGTACAATACAAAAATTTAGGTCTGAAATTGACAAATAAAAAATCTGTAAACCAGTTGACCCTGCAGGCCTTCCCTGAAACTTGTTGCTGAATAGAAGTAATTTTAGCTTAAAGCAGCAAAAAAGACACTAGCATACATTTGGAGCTTAGAGTTCAAAAATCTAAAGTTAAAAAACTATTCTTTTTTAATTTATTAACAGTTGTATATTTGGAACATAAACATCGATTTTGATCTTTCAAACAGCATTGCAGCAATGTAGTTTTTGAACTCTTAAAAATAAAATTTCAAATAGGTACAAAATCGATTATTTGAAAAAGTCAGAGAACACTTTTTTCAGTATTTTTTGTCAATGATAACTTTTTTGTTTGGAAGTTATAATTGACATTGAAATATTTAAAAAAGTAAACTCTTATTAAAAAAATCTCTACATATATGGAATAGAAGTTTCCCGCGAAATTACCCATATAGGTCTTGATCCCATTAGAAAATTTGGGTTAAAGTGTAACCTATGTCATTCAGGAATATTGTAGCTGCTATTGGTCGGATGATTTTCAAAATTTAAAGGTTTAATAGTTCCTAAAATGAGACTCACAAACATACAAGTTTATAATATTTTTACCACTTTATAATATTTTTATAGAAGTACAAAATGGTAATACTTCACAAGTTTCCTCAATTCCTTATTGAAAATACATTGAGGTCATCAAAACCAGGACATACCTTTTTGAAATGAAATAAAAAAAACTGTATTTTTAAATCAGTTTATAAATTGCAGTGTGCTGAGGTAATAAATATTTAAAAAAATACAACTTAACTAAATACTATCACATAAAACAAAGTAAAGTTATTTTTTTATAGAAGGAACAAATGAACAGTAGTCTCATCTCAGGCCATCAAATGAGATAATCTATATATCGATGGTCTAGAAGACAAACATGCTAATTACAGATTTACAAATTGTTCAGAAGGACTGTTTTTGTTGATTTAAAACTTCTAGATACTATAACATAAAATTGTACATAAAAATTGTGTAGATACTGCCTATACTTAGTTAGGGTATTTATCTTTGTACTTATTTTTCATAAATTTAAATATCAATATCTAAAATATTCTATAAAAATACCAAAACAGCAAAAAAGAGCATCACTTAGTACGTTTGTACACAAACTTTATATTATATTCTTCACTTAGTACTTTCGTGTATTGTATATTAATTTAGGGTTTATAAAAGAATTAAGTGCCGATGTATAAGGAGAAAGACTAACTATAAGAGTTTCTTTATTACCAAACAAATCAAATGTGTAAGTGTTGTGTTAGTATTATTATTTAAGTATTAAAACTGTAAATTTCTAAAGTTAATCATCAGACTCTGACTCTAAACAATTGTTAATTATATTTCCTTCATCAATAGTATAAGATAACATAGGAAAAGAATCAACATACTTAGTTATGTAAAATCAGTCCATCCTGAAACACTGTTACCAAATCCTTCTTCTTAGCCTTTGAAATTGGCTAGGACTTGTATGTTTTTTAACGTTTTATTTTTACAAAACATTAAAAAACATACTTTATGTGACTACATAACACATGATCTCTTTTTCTTCTTTGTTTTAGACGCAGTAATCTCATTTTTTTTTGAAAGTCATATCACTTATTTTATATTTGTAAAACACTGATACCAGAGACTCGTGTCTTACTTATATCTATTCGATGTTCATCCACTTGACCGTTTCATTATTTTGTTTTTTACCATGTTGCAATTCAATGAATTTTCCAAAGCTTTTAAATCATATAAAACGGGGTATTTCGTCATAATCACATCGTAAGGACAGTAAATATTTTTTATGCTTTTAGGTACGTTCTATAATTGCATGTATGAAATCAGGCTCCAGGTAAGAATGAACAGATTCTATATATTTAAAGTTAACTGTTTCCAAATGAGGATGAATTCCAAATGAGGAACATATATAGGGCATACAATTCTGCTAATGTGATATATTTGTTGCGATTCTGACCACTGCAGGTTGTTGCGCTGGTCTTGCGATGAAAATGATGTTACAGTTTTTACGTTTTCAGGTAAATCTATAAAGAACTTGAGTGTAATTAAACTAATTTTAAAAAGAAATGGTTCTTCTGCTTCTGGCACTTATGGTTCAAAAGTAGTGCTGAAGGCAGTACTTAGATCATTAGCTATGGATGCGCTTTCTTAAAGAGCGTCGGCGGAGGCTGTCTACACAGCGGTACCGAGACTGCAGAGGTGTTGCCATCGGTTATGTGGTGACAAAATTGGTTCTTACTACAGACAAATATAACGGTACCGATGCAGCAAAGTTCTTTTGTACATCACCGTTGACATCGGGCATTTTCGTTGGATCATTGATCGTTTTTGTTGGAGAGTACACGTTTACTGTAAGCGGGGATAGTGGTGGCAGCAGGGCAGAGGAGGTGAAATGTGGAGCACCAGCAGCATCAGAAACTTCTGTAGGAATGTCGGTGTTTGCTACGATGGGGGCAGCAGAGGATTCCGTGAGAAAGTCGGCGTTCCTTGCAGGTGAAAACGGAGGCACCAAGGCAGCGGAGGTGTCATGAGAAGCAGCTATGCTATTGAGTGTTTCAAAAGGAACTTTAGCGTTTACTGCAGGCGGAGATAGCGGCACCGCGCTAGTGAAAACGACGTGTGAAGCATCGGTAACATCAGGGTCTTCTGTTAGAATGTCGGCGTTTGTTGCAGGCGGAAACAACGACAGCAAGGTAGTGGAGACAACATGTTATGTACCGGTAACAACAATCTCTTTTTTTGGAAAGTCTGCATTTGCTGAAGGCGGGGATGGCGGCAGCGGGGCAGTGCAAGCAATATGTCAAGTACCGACAGCATCAGGGGATTCTGTGCAAATGGAAGCGTTTGTTGCAGGCGGTGACAGTGGCAGCGGAGCAGTGGAGGTATATGTAAAGCACCAGTAAAATTAGCGTCTTCTGTTAAAACGTCTATGTTTACTGCAAGCGGGGACAGCGACAACGGGGCAGTGAGGGAGACATGTGAAGCACCGGTAAATTCAAGGGTTTCTGTGGGAACGTCGGCATTTCTTTCAGGTGGGGACAACAACACCGGAGCAGTGGACACGCAAACATGTAACGCGTTTGTGAAAAAATCAAAAGTTGCCGTGAAGGATTTTTTTACGTGATTGATTCACGTAAAAAAATCCTTCTCTTTTCTTTCTTTTTAGGGCCATTATTTTCTATTTCCAGGCCAATTATCGCTATTTTTCATCAAAGTTCACGTATTGTTATACTGTTGAATGACTGTGCTGTTTAACTCTCGAGCTCCTGTTGTTTACTTAGATCTTTGTTGTTAAATCATTTACAACATTTGTCTACATTTTATTCTTCCCTATCTTAGTATTTCTAAAGCACTTAATATTTTTTACTATTTGCTGACGAGTGTTTTAACATCAGTTATACCATTTGTCTACCGGTACTTGAAAAGGTTAATTTCCTTTAATATAATTGGGAATCGAAAGTTACAAAATGACAAATGTAATAAAAATAATTCGCTTATTTGTCAATCATGGTAAACTCAAGGGAAATGTTATATATTTAGCATTTTCTGTAGTTTAAACTGGTGGTAAATAACTGTCATTACACTTTTTGGCTTCAAAATGACATCACTTACTTTGAATGCACAAGTCCAGTATAGGCAGAAAGAGGTGGAATTTTGTCAATTGGATAAGTGCGATCGATGGAGCTTGCTTTTTTTATACATTTGGCATTCAAATGTTAAATTATCAAAATTGTGTAGTTAGCACATTTGTCTTCTAGACCATCGATATATAAAAATCAATGTCACTTTTCGTTGTAATTTTATAACTCAAGAATGGCCCCACTCATCCAAACCAAATGTTTAGGCTTTGTTCTAACTATTTAGTAGATGGTTTATGTGAAGTTTGCACAAAATTGGTAGAGCAGTTCTTCATTTATCACATTTTTTGTAACAAATGAATTCAATAAATCGTGATACATAGCGAAGCATGTAACAAGCCGCTAGTAGTTTATAAACTAACCATAATACTAGTAAGAAATGACACGTCTACTATTTATTTAAATATTACTGATAAAATTTATTTTTATCACATTACATGTCTTAAACTATCAACTGTTATCAGAGAGATGATTTTCTACTCTATTATATAAGACTGTAAAAGCATAACGCGCATAAGACTGTCCACTCAAGATAGTAGCTGCCGATATCTATAGAATATAATCTTTTTGAATATCAGAAATCAAAAAATATTGTATTTTAGAAGAATATAATCCATTACAGTCTACACCCTTTTACCATATTTATTTTTGTCTTATATAGCAAATTATAATATAGCAAACAAGCTGATGGTTTTCCTGATGAAAAGAAATAACCATCTCTTATAGACATCTCTCACTCCCACCATTGTAACTTTTTTAACGGTTGGTAACTTAATTAATTTTAATAACTTGTAATTCCCATATTCTTGCAAATAAACAATTTCGTTTCATTTTTGCAAACCAAAATCAACCTCCTATAGACACCAAAGATATTAATGATGAGTTGCTATCAGTGTGGAGCTGGAATGCCATATGCATGAGTCTACTGGCTATCTTACCCTCTCATTCAAAATGTAATCAAGACTATTGCGGCAGAAATGGTAGACATGTAATGTAAGTTAATCTCTATACACATTTGTGCATAAATTTTAAATAAATCTATCAATTAAAATAAAAGATTACATATATTACTATATTTTTTGGATTATGTGGTCAAACAATCAGCTTCTTTGACCCCCCCCCCCCCATGTTGTCATGCTGTGTCACACTTTCTTATAAATATTACTTCACAAAAACTAAGAATGCTGAATATGATAAATTTTAAATTTGAGATTAAAAAAAAATGATGTGGTGTCGCGGGACACCAGGTAGGAACGAACTTCCTTCGGCTAAACGGCACTACTCGCTTGTGTACGCGACTGTCGCACCTGCGCACGTCTCATTTAACGCTTTTATTCCACACATTTTTCTTACGGTTTTACTATCACATTTTTTTCAGTTCGATCGTGCAGCAAAATCCCTATCCCCTCCAAGCCTGCCGTAAGGAACTTCGTTCCAAAAATATACATTTAGTTTTTAGAATAAACATATAAGTGTGACAACAGGGGATGAGAAGTTGACTCTCATCCCCTGTAACTCTTGTATGCGAACATTATTTATGATTGCCCCTCCATCCCCCAAGGTTTGTTGATTGGATTTACAAATATATCTTTATTTGTAAAACCAATCAATTTTTTTTTACTTCATTACACAGTATCATGAAAGCCTTATAAGAGTTCAATCAAGCATATAAGTGTTGTGTACATAATGAATACATACTTCTCCAGCCATGCGTACCAAGGTCCTCTGCGATATACCTGTAATATTGGGAAATCAGATATTCACACCAATAAATGACTTAAAAGTGAGAATTTCTTACCGTAAAATCGATTCCTGTCATAAACTGAATTTATTTAGTAGGTCACAAATGGCCAATCTATCTCATAGGAATCAAATCATCAAATTAGAAACCATAGAAGTTGCTAAGGTTTCTATGTCCTATTAAACTGAGCGAGATATAATTTCTTGCAGCTGCTCATTCAGTGATTCTACAATAAACAATACAGTTACAAGTACAAGTGGTATATAATATGCAATATCTTACCTGATCAAATGGGAATCTGCCTTGTAGATCAAGTTTAGAAGCATTCGGTTTAAGGTGTTCATTGGTATAATTTCTAGCCAGTTCCTGGATAGCTGCCTGCTGCTCATTTAACTGACTTGTGAAGCCTCGGCTTGGCGTGTATATCCTCTTAGTATTTTGTAAAAGGTAGCCTAAAAGTGATGAGTAAAATTATAGGCAAATATGTTTTACAGAACATCACACATGTTACATTCAAGTGGTATATTTTTCAATGACTTTTGTTTGTAACAATCCAGGCATTTTATTCCATAGAATTATTTTTTCACCTCTTTTCATAACATAATATTCGAAGCAAATTAAAAACAGGTTGACAGTATAATGGTATCCAGAACTCTTTTACCTCCTTTGGTAGTGAATAGAGGTAGGTAATGAGTAAAATATTTTATAAAATTAATTAGATACTCAATAGTTTCATAGACTTCTTTCAGAAGTATATTTGTTTTCACCGAAGTAATAAATGCAGCGATACATAATGTAATTTATAGAGCACCTCATAATTCTTTATTGATTCATATTCGATAGAGTAATGAGTTATGATGTATACTTCTTTAAAAAATAGAAAGAGTTGTTCCCTTTTGGGTTTTGTACCCCTTAATAATATAAACAAGTAACCAACCCATCTAACCTTATATCTTTAAAACCACCAATTTCAGCAATCAGGAAAATTGTTTTGTTTTACCTAAACATGAAACATTATACTTTATGATGAATATTTCTGCACAACAGAAAACTTACATTAGTACCATTAAACTTAGTGGACTTACCGTTTAATTTGCACGCTTTAAAAATAACGTTTGCAGCCATTTCGAGATTATGACCGGCAGCTGATAACTAATAAATATTTTTTTGTGACAGAAGTTTTGTAAACACGAACTGCGACAATTTGTGATAATATAGTGATAAATTGATAAGCTGCAAGGTCAATGATGTTAAAAACCGCACTCATATAGTGTTTAGTCTGTGACCGCACTATCCGTAGTTTTACCAACAACATTCGCTTGGCCGGCCAATGTTGGCGCCAACTACCAACATAGCGCCAAGTACTAAGGAGGCTTCTACACGTTGGGCCAATATGTTGGCCCAATACTAGGCCCAATGTGTACAGCCGTCTTAACAATAATTAGTTGATAAAGTGAAAACCAGAGTTGAGAGTATGAAATTCTTAAATCTTTATATGTTATATGTATATACTTAATATAATATTCATTATTGTAAACATTGTAAAATTCCGTATACCTACCTAATATTAGTATTGTATTTTATACATTAATATTCAGTATATTGTATACTCTTTGCCTAATATATTCAATAAGTGATTATTGTAGAATGTAGACATAAATATTACCTATTTCAGATTGAATTCAGTGTTAAAACGTAGTAATTATATACTCTTTGTTCAGTGTAATGTTTTAATAATTAATGTATATTCAACGCTTGTCGCTTATCTCCCGTATTATATAAATTTTATCTAAAAAGCTCTCGTTAATTAATTGCAATATTTTAATCGACCATTAGTTCAAAACATTCGTACAGTAAGCTAAATAAAGTTGGTGGATACTGCAAGGAATACTTTTACAAAATGACATCAATATTTGATCAATACGAACAAGCTTCCCAAGTGTCTCAGCGACCAGTTGCAGTTACAGATCAGATGACTTCCTCTGGTTACATCAGTATGCATTTGGAAGAAAATAAACCCATGTTTTCTAAACAAAAAATGAACTTTAATCCATCTGATCTGATCACACATGTCGCAGTGGCCAGTGATTATCTTGTACTTGCAATGGCAAATGGAAAATTGTTTCGTCTGGATTTGAAAATGCCAGATCAACATGAAGGTAGGTAAATCTATTTTGATTTTCACCCGACTTTCCTAAAACATTCTGCTTTGCCAATTCAGATGTTTGTCAATTCAAAACTTGGTAATTTATTAACAAATTACACAATTCGATCTGACCCCAAAGTAAGCAAATT
Organism: Apodemia mormo; assembly: GCA_036924255.1. NCBI lineage: Eukaryota > Metazoa > Arthropoda > Insecta > Lepidoptera > Riodinidae > Apodemia > Apodemia mormo. Next base: position 7,165,727 of record JAUPFN010000010.1, on the reverse strand, counting down.
ATTTTGCTTGATATTTGTGTTATGGGTGTTAGTTGGTTAGTTGGCAATATTAATACACAGAAATACATACAGTTGTGTAAAGAAAACCCTATAATTGGAGGTGTTATTTGGTACCGTAATATGGTTACATATGTGTAATTATTTTCTGGATATTAATTGATGAGTTTTCCCAATAAAAAAATCAATTTTAAATGGTGTTTTTATACATATGACAATACCCAACAACAATAAATTAAATTTCATTTTCAAAGAGAGCCGCATCTGTTGTATCGGTATTTGTCGGCGTATGTCCAATATGCAATTATCCTATTTATTTTAATATTGATTAACAATTTTATGATTTGACGATTTAACAATTTTTTTGAACTGACTCATTACAATTTTCATATTGATTTCTAAGCAAAATTAATCGAAGCATGTAGAATTTAGGTAAACTTAATTACTCTACTAATTTCTATTTTTCCACTATGTATGTAGATAAGAAAATTACAATTTTGCCTCAATTTTCGAAAATCGAGTTTTCACCAGATCTCCACGTTTTGAGGTACTAGGAACCTTTTCCAACTATCTTCACAATGACATCAGTTTTGTATGTAAACATCTTAAAACTTATGAATGGCTGGACCAATCTATACGCGGTTGAAGGCATTCGAATTGATTCCGCTCAATTTAGACTTACTCCGATTCGATTTAGCCCAGGACATTGAGAAATTTTGAAGCAGATAGCTCTGCTGATGGAAAGAGTCAACCATCGCCTATTAACCCCAATGGTGTTAATAGTGCGTTGCTATCGGTGACTGACGCTACTGCGGCTACAATAAATAAGGCAATAGTATCAGATCCTGGCGAGACAATGAAGAAATCTACCACTACCACTACAATAGTACCCACCACAATAGTAGTGGCTTGCGATAGCCAATCGTTAGCCACTTACGAATTGCCTGGCCAGAGCAAAACAAACAGTGACAAGGTGTTATTTAAAAACATTTGCTTAACTCCTGGGAAATATAAGTATAAATACGAATACTTAAAAAACAATCTTTTTTTACTTTTCAGAAATTAGGTCATTTAAATATTTTTATTAGTAATGCATTTAACCAACCTATATGCCTCTTTAGGATCTGACGGGGTTTTCTTTACACACTGTATAAATATTGTTACAAACCCAGACCCAGTATATAAACATCTATGCTCAACACATAAATGTTTGTCACTGTCAGGAATAAAAACCCGAGCGCCTTCGATTTGGTAGTTAGGTTTGCTAACCACTTGACCCATTAATTGATTTATAGAATTCTTTTTTGTTTGGAAGAGTGTACTTCACATTTGGTCCCATATGAATTTGGTAAAGATCTGAGCCAGGGTTCCAATACAGGGGATTGGGAGTAGGGTATTGCAGTTTTACTGCAATTAAATTATTAGTCTAAATATTATTGAGGGTACTATAAAGATGATAAAATCAAACACAAAATGGCATCTTTTCCTCTACTTTATTAATATCTTTATTTGAAATTATAAAAACTTGTTTACACATTTTTTTGCTGTGTGAAAATATATAGCATGTAATTGAAAAAATTTGATACTATTAATAATTTTTTTGTAAGTTGTGTTGCCTTGTTTGAGGTAGTAAGGGGATGGTGGAGGGAGGAGAATTTAATTCTCATACTATCTTTGCCATAAATGGTTTTTTTTTTTGTTAAAATAATGGGGATTTTAAATTTGTGCTTACTTGTTAAGGACAAGAAGAGGCATTAAGGTGATAAAATGAATGACCTCTTCCATTGAATATTTTTTTTATCTTATTGTTTCATCTGCAGTCAGTCAAATTGACTATAATCAGATTTGTTGTGTGATGTTTGTTAACTTTTTGGAAAAAATAGGGTCTGGCTCTGAAGATTCCTAGTCAGTAAACACATTGGCTGTTTTAAGTCTCTTAACTGATTGTGGGACCAGGAGAGCATGTGACAAGTGTTTGGATGTTTTTTCCAATCGATCCCTATATTTTTGGTAATACAGCTTGATTACCTAGAATTCAATGGATATGCGTATGAATTTTTTGCTATAATAAAAAATTGTTCCACTCACACAAGATATTACTGCATGGAGCTTCCATTTCTAGGTGTGGGAACTAAAAACAGTCTGAGAAACCTGCACGTCTATGTTGTTACATAGACGTGCAGGTTTCTTAGACTGAGTAAAAACTTAGGTTTCTAGTTGAGAGAGTCCAATTGCACTGGATTTGTGGGGTTAGGAATTTCAGGTAACTAATGGGGGTTTACACTTTACATTAGGGAAACCTCCTAGATATTTCTAAATACACCACTGGCTCCAAATATAACAATCTATAGACATACTTTTACTACTTTTCTTAAACCTTTTTATGTCGACTTCAATTGAAAAACACTACTATTGACCTAGACTTTATCTGTCATATCATATCAGTGATTATTTTTATGTGTACACTAGACTTGTTGCGAATATCAGCATCCATGGATTATCAGAATTGTTAACATCAGCATCCTCATCAGCAACATTTGATGCTGACATTCAAGCTGCTACATGTTCCTTGATGACGAGTCCTAGCTCTAGTCACGTGTAATTTTGACCAATCAGAGAAAATTTAAAAAAGCATTTGATTCTCTCATTTGATTGTTTCGACAACATAAATGAGTTTAAAGTTAGTGACGCATAGTGCTTTATTAAGTGCAAGTATTTTATTCAAAATATCACATTTGCTTATAATTATTTTATAGTAGGATAAATTTTATTTAAATAATTCAATAATATCAGCATCCATTGATACAGTAAAAACCTGCATCAGCAACAAACCCTGGTGTATACTCATGTAACATTTGCAATATTCTCAATGTTATCTACGTTAGACTCTCTGCAACTCAATGTCTTAACACCTATGATGCACAAAATAATATTCTCAATCTTTTATCTGCCATTCTTTTCTACATGACCAACAGCATGCGCGTTCTCAAGCACATGCTGTTGGTGCAAGAACATCAACCATGTTCATTTTTTACATTTATCAATGCTGTTTATTTTTCTATTCTCTGATACCTACCTCTATATTGGTAATTGGTTATTTTCAGTAAATGTATTTGTTAATTGGTAAATGTTTTTATTAATTGTCCTGCTATTCTTTACAGTAATTAATTATGCTAAACATGTGCAGCCAAACTCAAAGTTAACCCAAATATTTCTTGACCCTCTTGGTTATCATCTGCTCATGGCATTTACTACTAGAAACAAGGAACCCGAGTTAGCGTACCTTCATCGCAAAAGTAGCAAACTCAAATCAGTTACAAAATCTCGAAACTATGAAGTAACCGAAGTTGGTTGGAATTATGAGAACCAGTCAACAAACACAACTGGCCCAATTTTATTAGGAACTTCCCAAGGTCATATATTTGAGACTGAGTTAGAAGCTGACAGTGATAAAATGTTTACAGCAAGTCAGCAATATTGGAGACAGGTATTTTTCCATTACATTTATTTATTACATTTGTTTTTATTCTAATTTTATGTAAGTCCAGATTCTAGACTATGTAGCTCTGCCTACATAATGTATAATTGATTAGCAATCATCATCCATTTCTCATCCTAGAGTGCTAAATTTCATGAATATTAGTAACTTAAGAGTTATACTACAGTTTTCTTTTCTGTAATTAATACATAGATGCAACACAGATAATCATGACATTTGATCAAAAGAGAAAGTCCAAAACATTTTAAGATTAAAATTCTATTTTTAATGTTAGTATTTTTTGGACAATTAGAAAATGTTAACGCCCGGCCACGCGAACCGGCGGTGACGACGGCGGCGCGGTGTGTGAGGCGAAAATTCGTCGGTCACTCCGCCGCCGGTCGCTACGCCGCGTGGCAGTTTTAGTACTTTCCCATACATTTCAGACGACAGACACTTCGCTGTTCGCGCCGCGCGAATAATCGCGGGCGCGAATTTCCCGTGGCCAGGCCGTTAGAGTTTTAGCAATATAAAATATTTTGGACTCTCTGAAAATACATAATATTTTATCAGGTTTTTTCATGATCGTGTAGCAATGGTGGATTGTAGTATTTGAAAATAAAATAATATTGCATATTTTAAATTAGGTATATACACTGAACACATAAAATTTATACAAGAACATAATATGATCCTGGAAAGTTAGCAACTTAAAGAAGCTTACTTGCTTTACTTACTATATATTTTTAAATGAATTAAAATTGTTTGAATAATACCTTTAAAAGCAAGGGCCGATCACTCAAAAGCTTTATAAACAAAAATATTTGATTAAACTGAATATTCATAAGCAAATTTTCTCTTCATGTTAGAGTTAAATATTTATTGATATGTTTTTGCCATTAGTTATTTTATGTTGTGGTCCAGTGGCCTAGCTTATTTGGCTGAATCATAAGATTACTGGTTTGTCCCCCCAACCCCAAGCCTTAAATAAGCACTATAGGAAAAAAGTAATAGTTGTTACAGTTTGATAAAATGCAGTGATAATAACCACCATCCATCAAGTTGACCAACAAGCAGTGAATGGTACTAATCCTCTCCAGATTGTCTCGAGGTTTAGTTCTCTTTACTGAGAACTGAGATGATGATATTTATTTACTAATTTTATTTGGTGTGATGAAATTAAGCATTTTTGATTGTAAGTTTCCAAAATAAGTCTGTTTGTATGAAAAGAGTAAATAAAGTGGAGGAACTAACAACACAGTATTGCAAAGTTTGTTTTGCTTGTCTGTGCTGTAATTTCTAATTTTTACTTTATATTCTAAAATTTCTTGTTTCAAGCTGCCTAATTACCTTCCATTATATGGATGCAAGGAGGTTGATGGTCTGGTAATATATACATTTTAGTGGAATACACTAGTATTAGTGCTCATAAATAGACATATTTAGAAAATAAATAATTGTCTTTTGGCAAACGTTGCAAACCCTAAAGCCTAAGCCTTGAGTATAATATAAATTTTATTTGTATGCCGTTCTTTTGACCTTACCTTAGCTAGGGTGAAGATATATATGTTTCAGTCAATTGGTATATTTTGTCATCATACAAACAACATCGTCATTTTATAAACGTAAAAGTACAATACAAATTGCTGAAGGTGAATTGTTGATGACATATATTGCGTTAATGTCAACTATAACCTCCAATGAAAATGAGAAAGAATGTAAAGATGAGAAAGGGCATGCTCTGGTGGTTCGGACATGTAGAAAGAATGGTAGATGAAAGGTTAACAAAGCAGATGTACAATGCGAATGTGGAAGGATGTAGATACTGGGGAAGGCCAAGACTGACATACCATGATCAGATTGAACAAATACTGTCCGAAGGTGATGTCAAGAGTCTTCGCAACTGGTGTGTGTGTATGAAGAGAGTAATGAATGTGCAGGAAGCGAGACAAGCCTGCAAGAATCGTGATGTATTGCTCTCGGCTCTCTCTGCCTACCCTGTAAGGGATCTAGCATGAAGATATATATGTATATATAAACACTCCAATGTCGCCGTTGACGGAGACCCGCTGTGTGAGGCTCCTTTTTGGGACCTAAAATCAACCTAACAAACCCACTTTTCTTTTATGTAAGAAGCCGGATAGGGTTCTAATTCTAAATGAGCAACCCAGTGACATAACAAGTATTTAATACAATATGTTCTTATATTTCATTTATTTGTTAATGGCGGTGGTAAATGTCATACATTTTACATTCAATGTAATGCATTTTCTAAATCGTATTAACTTAATCAGACAGTAACATTTATATACAGACGAATTATAGAATTTGCCCACGACATATACATATAAATATACATATGATAGTATGCAAATTTTGAGTGTAATTCAATCAGTCAATAAGTCCTTTATCCCGGATTTTGTTTCATTTATTTTTTTCCAGTATATCTCTTAATTCAGGCTAAGGCTGGTTTAAATTGCTATGTCTGTTAATTCCTATCCAAATATTTTTTTTTAAAAAGAATTTCAAAGTTGTAATTATTAATTTTTAATTAATTAAAAAGTTAAAAGTTCTTAAAATATTTCTTATGATTTGTGTCTGTTTTAATGCTTTTATATACAATAAAATTAGACGTTTTTGCTCATTATACACCAATGTATTGCTAAGGAACAATTTCATGTGTAAGATAAATTTCAGCTATGGTGCAACATCTAGAAGGCTTAATAATTACAGTAAAGGACAGCTACCGATTGATGCATATATGAGTTGAGGAATTTTTGATTTTGTTCGGTGTAGTTTATTACAAAAAAATCATATCGAACTTAAAATAAGACACATCTTTTTTTTTGTCATTTCAGATTTTTGACATTGGCAAAGGAACTGATACCCCTATAACTGGTATACAGTTTCACAGGGTTAACAATACAAGGAAATACTTCATTTTTGTCACAACTCCAACCAGACTATACCAGTTTATAGGCGATGCTACATTCACGGATAATAAGCCTTCCCTTCAATCTATATTTTATCCTTATCTCACCACACCGGAAACAGGGTTTCAAGAAATTCCCTCAACTTTACCTTACTCAAAATTACAGTTTTATTTTGATAAAAACAACACTCCAAAAACATTTGCATGGCTTACAGAACCAGGAATATTTTATGGTCAGGTTAGTAAACAACATTGTTATATGTATATATGCAAGATAAACTTTTAATTATTTTGATATGACACATGCATGTGTATGTAAAATAAAACATTACTCTTCAAGTGGCATCTCAATTCCAAAAATATTTTTTATATTCACATAACAAAAGGCATTTAATGTATTCTTGATATCGTCATCAAGAAAAAACAATTTTAAGATATAATCATTCCCCATTACAGCAATTACATAGTACATCCTGAAATGAGTTTTTAAGGTCCTGTAAAAAAATAATGTTCTTTGGTCTCTGAAAAGTGGTAATTTATTGCTGTCTTGAGCTGTTCATCGTTGGAAAATCGCCGTACACGAAAGTCTTTCTTGAATTAGGAAATAAGAAGTATAGGCTACATCCTGGCTTTGAGATGGATGGGTAATTTTTACCAATACACAGCTTCGCACAGCAGCCATGGTAACGCGTGCCGTGTAAGCTGACGCATTGGGAAGCATCACATCCACCTACAATTTACCTCATTCTACCTACAAGTACCTACTTCTTTTTTTTAAATAAAAATAGGTAAAGTAGCTGGAAGCTCACCTGAGGCATTCATGGACGGTGGCGAGTGTTTACCACCGGCTTTATCAAACTACTCAAAATGCGGTTTGTCGTTATTTTTAACTCCAGAGGTGTTACTTTTTTAGTTTATTGAAGTTATATTTCTTTTGACGCGTTAGGAAAAAACGATGAGTAAAATCTATCGATGCGCGCGCGCACACCGTCACGAAAAATCGACATCATGAAACTAGCTAGTCAACATTGTCGTTTTTAAAAAAAGTTTGTGAATTCCATGTTATGTTCAAATTGTGTAGATATTACAAACATTATTATGAGACATGATATACACATATTGTAATTATTACAGGAAGATCATTTTTGTTTTTTGTGATTAGATTGTATTTTTTTTAATCAGCTATTATTTTACGAACATACATCAAGTGTTTAATAATAACATAATTTTTTTAGATATTCCCCTCAGGGTAACCCTTGGATTAAGATTGTAAATTGCCTTTACAACTATTTTTTGTGATACAAATATTGTATTTGTTTCAGTGCTATTCTCCCAGAGACCAAACTCGTGGATTTTATCTAAACCTATTAAAATAATTTAAATAAATCTATTACAGTAAGAAATCTATTTTATTATAATATTGGTTTGTTTTATATTTCATTCCTCTTTTTTAAAATCATCAACGGACTATCCAAAAGGAGGTTATCAATTCAGTTGTATGCTTTTTTAATTTTTGTTACCTCAGAAATCAGAACTCGGTCATTTATGAATTGTTTTTGAAAATGTTGTTTTTGGTTGGAAGGGGTATACTTCCCATGTGTCCCATTTTACTTTCGTGAAGATCGGATGCAAGGTTTTAGAGATACAGGCAATAAGAAGTCGGTAGCTGCTGTTTTATTGCATTAAAAATTTATAAATTTATCATTTCATTGTTTTTTTTTTCAGCTTGATCCAACATCACAACAAAATTCAAATTCGCTGTTCACTCAAAGTGAACTTATAAACTATCCTCAGAGCCAAGGAGAAACCAAAGAAACAACACCCGTGTCTTTTGTTCTTACAGAGTTTCATGCTCTACTTTTGTACCCTGACCATGTTAGAGCAGTATCACTTCTAAATCAAGAACTTGTATATGAAGACAAATACTCAGAAATACATGGGAAACTAAAGAACATAGTCAAAGATCCTGTTAGAAAAACAATTTTCGCAGTTACGGATAAGGCTGTTTTTAGATATAAAGTCAACAGAGAAGAAAGAAATGTATGGAAAATATATTCTGATAAGGAAGAATTTGATTTGGCTAAACAATATTGCAATAATAATCCTGCTTTTATAGATATTATAAACGTTAAACAAGCAGAATTGCTTTTTTCTAAGGGAGAATATGAAAAAAGTGCAGAAATTTATGCAGAAACTCAAAGTAGCTTTGAGACAGTATGTCTTAAATTTTTAGAGATTGATAAAATTAATGCTTTAAAAGTATATCTTGATAAGAGATTAGAATCATTAGAAGATGATAAAACTCTTATATCCATGATTGTTATCTGGATGACAGAATTATATTTATCACAGCTAGGGCTTTTGAGACGCACAGGTAAATCTGATTCCCAAGAATACCACCACATCCAAAGTGACTTTGAAGTTTTCCTCCTACAACCCAAAGTGTCTAAATGTATGCGGCATATTAAATCAGTTGTGTACGATCTGATGACATCACATGGTGATAATCAGAATTTATTGAAACTAACAGTTATAAATGAAGATTATGAAAATGTTATAGCACAGAATATTTACACAAAGTCGTATATTGAGGCATTAAAAATGCTTCAAACATTCAAAAAACCTGAGTTGTTCTATGAGTTTACACCAGATTTGATGGAACATATTCCTAAACAGACGGTTAATGCTCTGATGTCTCAAGGTTCAATGCTGAGCCCTTCTAAATTGTTGCCTGCATTTCTATCCTGTGAAAATGATGATGACCATGTATCTGAGATTATAAGATATTTAGAATTCATGTTGAAAAACTATAATATAAGGGATAAAGCAATACACAATTACCTCCTGACATTGTATGTGGAACATGATCAACAAGCCCTAATGACGTATTTGTCAAGGCAAGGACAAGATTTGGTTATGGTGAACTATGATGTACATTATGCTTTAAGGTAAGCTAAAAGACAAGATAGAATTATTTATGGACTATTGAAGTCATCTAGTGGTTAACCTTTTACATTAAACTAGCGATCGTTTCTGGTCAAAATTCTACCATAGATAAACAATGAAACCGTTTCTGAAGACAGACTTTAACCATAAACAAAATGGTATAAATGTGTGTATTATGATTTGTGATGTATGTCAAAGGATTGATAGTGTGTGTAATATATTTTTTTATTAATTTAATGTGTTTCTAGTGCATCTATATTTCTATATTATATATCTATATTAATATTATATATGGTTTGGATGTTTGGATGGATGTTTGTTACTCAATCACGCAAAAACTACCGAACGGATTTGAATGAAATTTGGCACACAGATAGATGATGACCTGGAATAGCACATAGGCTACATTATATCCCGGAAAAACTAGGTGATCCCGCGGGATTCACCAAAAACTTTTATAATGCAGCGGGCTGCACGCTGCAGCTAGTAATATTATAAATGCGAAAGTTTGGATGTTTGGGTGGATGTTTGTTAATCACGCAAAAACTACTGACCGGATTTGAATGAAATTTGGCACACAGGTAGATGATGACCTGGAATAGCACATAGACCACTTTTGATCCCGGAAAAACTAGGCGATCCCGCGGGATTTGACAAAAACTTATAATGCAGCGGGCTGCACGCTGCAGCTAGTGTTATATAAAATTATTAGCTTTCTGCACTCCTTCACCATGTACACTGTAACCGTGTCTAATTTTATTCGCTGTTCGCGCCATTGTAAATAAAAGGGCACAAAGTTTTTGTTTTACGTATTAATATATGTATAAATATATGTGATAGAACAAATATTTGTAATTTTTTCAAGGCTATTTACGACTCGCATCCCTTTTAGGCTTTGCCGTGAGAAGAACTTATCAGAAGCTTGTGTGAAACTATTCGCATTGCTAGGTCTGTGGGAGTCTGCGGCAGAACTAGCCTTGGAGGTGGATCTAACGCTGGCTAAGAGTGTAGCCAACATGCCAGAGGATGAGAGCCTGCAACGACAACTATGGCTTGGCATTGGTGAGTGAGAATGAGGTGGATGAGATTATGAAAATCTTGAATAAAACTAATCTTGTAAGTGGGTTTAACATTGACTCTTCGAGACTGTAATAACGTGCTAAGTGAACGAAAGCTTTAACCATACTCGTGGCTTCGCATTGGTGAGTTTGAGTGGTTGATGAGTTTTTGAAAATATTGCATAAAATATTTTTTTAAATTGGGTTTATGAATAAAATGACCCTAAAATGAAAAGGGTTTAGCTTTAGCTTGTCAAATATTTAACCACATGCCAGGAGGACGAAAGCCTTTACCATACCCGTTACTTGGCAATAGTGTGTGTGAGTGTGGTTGATGAGTTTATGAGTATGTAAGTGGGCTTGAACACCAGGTGGTCAAGCTTTCAGTGACAAAAGTTGTGTGTATTAACTTATCTGGGGTCAGTTAGTCTGGGTTTTAAAGAATTCTGGATTAGACAGAAGTGCTTGTTTAAGATTCGCGAAACTGTTGTTTTTCTTAATTGCGACTAGAAAACTTTAGACGATCATATCTAACCTTCTTTTGAAGATTAGAGCATTTACTTTTCTGTCAAGACAGTTCGTAAAATGTGAATAAAGGCAAATCGGTGCAGGTCGCTAGTAGAATATATTTTGATGTAAAATGTGGTAGTACTTATAAGAAATAATACTGTTTCATGTTTTCTTACTCCGCAACATCGTAGAAAAGCATCTGCTAATGGGTCAGAAAGTTTTCTGCGGTTTGTGGATTTGAAGAAATCGTTTGATGGAGTTGGACAAACGACATTTTACTACGTGCTGTACAATCCATAATTTGGAATTGTAAAGCATCTGTGCAGGTAGACGGCAATATATCGCTAAAATTCAATGTCAATATTGGCGTCATTGGGTTGTTCAGCTCGCCTGTTTATCCTATATCAGGATAAGTGTCTCTAAAGATTAAAGTCATTGAATGTGGGAATGCGCATGCGTGCGTGATTCAGTGGTAAACTGCTAGTTTTATCCAGATGACGCAGCACTTTAAGATTCCACTCCATCTTAACTACAAATACTGATCACAGTTATGAATGATCATTGTAAGAATATGGGCTTACAATTGAATAAAGAATTGAATGAAGGAGGAAAACTAAAGTTCTAGTATTTGAAAGAGAAACATTTAGAACCGATAAGGGTTGTTGTTGATGATGTAGTGCTGGAACAAGCAGATCTTAGATGCCGCTGATGTTGAAAGAAGAATGTAAAGGGAACAGAGTAAATGGAGCATTAGGGAGATTACTTAAAAGCACAGTTTTAAGTCAGGGTGCCCGTCTTGCCCTGCATAATTATGTGCTTATTCCCATGGTATTGTATGGACGTAAGAGCAAGGCATGTCAGAAAGGGCATAAAAGTAGAATCAATGTGGTCGAGATGAGATTGCTACGTAAAAAAGTATCATAAATCATTTTGCATCATAATCATGCGTAGCAAAAATAAATAGTTAAAATGTTTTCAGCTGAGCACATTATCACGAAGAACCAAGACATCAAAGAAGCAATGAGTTTGTTACAAGAGTGTCCGCTCATTAAAATCGAAGATATCCTGCCGTTCTTCAGTGATGTGGTCACCATCGATCATTTTAGAGAACCTATATGCCAATCTCTGCAGGCAAGTCTAACTATGTAGTTTTCTATATGGTAACAATCGTCAGTTTAAATACAATATGTGTTCTTTTGCATGGTAAATTTAATGAATTGTTTACCAAAGTGATGTAGGATGAGTGTAAATTTTACCAATAGGTAATGATTGCCAGTTGTGGTATACGAGGCTATTAATTTGAACGCGCCCAAAGCACAGTAAGCATCAATGATGCATTATTATTATTTTAGACTCCAAGCTCCATACATTTCTAGATAGGAAAACCCCATTAAACATTTTTCCTGGTCATGATGTACTGAAACCCGACGTATGCTTGGTTAGCCAAAGTGTTTAACTAAACTTGCTTACCAGTAGTGCCGGGTTCCTACAATCAATGATCTGTCATTCATAGCAGTGACCATAACCAACAAATTTAGTAATAATAGGGCATATCATACTATTCCACAAGTTTTTTGGACTGTTTAGTAATTTAGCATTTATAGGAACATTTGCCTCGTGGAAAATGTTTACTAATCCTAAATAAAACGAGACGTTTTATTCATATACGAACCAGGCATAGATCGACTATAAGTTTTTTAATTTTGTCCTTGTAATATAAAATAAAAAAAAATAAGTTTAATGATGAAGGCATAAATAGGTTCGATTCCGGGGAAGGGTGATTTGATTTGTAAGCAGAAGTGAAATAAGAAAGGAGGTGTGCTGTATTGGGGTGAGTTATAGCTACTAATTAAGTGAACAGAGACATCAAAATAAAGTCATGTGTATTTCTTTCTGCAAAGTTATTTGGGATTCTTACTACAGTGCACAAAGATCATTTGGTATGTGGCCAAAAACAAAATTAACGCTGCCATCTTGTAAAGCGTCACTTTTGACAGTCGTCTTCAGTTGATTTTCATTATGCTTCAATAGAATTTCAATTTCTTAAATTTTAATAAAGTTATCTTAAAATATGCCAAAATTGATAAAAAGTGCTGCTAGAAAAGTGGTGCTCAAATAAAGGAGAAATTAAATTGAAAAAAACCATCGCTCTTGTGTGTCATCCAAGTGGCAAATAAGCTTTGTAGCACTGTATTCTCTGTGATTAACGTTAAAATCTCCGAGGACTCCGTGGGGTTCAGCCGTCACTTAAATATGGCCCTTGGGCGAAGTTGTCATTGCAGAACTCCGTCACAAAGTAGTTACAATAGAAGGTTTTATCTTCACTACGTATGTTCTTATTTTCCAGGAGTACAACAGTCAAATAGAGGAGCTTAAGGCTGAAATTGAAGACGCCACTAAGTCTGCCGAATATGTAAGTATTTTTCATAAGAGTATTGTTACGTACTTCGGGTTCGTAATTGTAAGAAATCGCCACTTATATTAAAACCGTGTATTTACAACACAAATACACACAACACAATGTAATACTCAAATACTCTGATTAATACTAGTCACTCACTGTACTATCACTGAACTTAACCGACTACACAATAGAACACTCGCTTCGCACTGGTCACTTTAAGTATTGCTCTCGATCGCTTTATAAAAACTGCCCTGTATGTGTCAACATATCTCTATTTATACCCAGGGTAAAGTTCTACCTGGATCCAGAAAAATCTAAATGTATCGGGAAGCAATGAATCACTTCTTATTGTAAATAACTTATGATAGGACACGCTATTTTCAACCTTATGCCCTATACCACAAAGTCCATTATGGTATAGCTATTCCGATAACGGCCAACTATTTGTTTATTAATAGGAGTAGCTATCTCTTTCTTTTATTTCTAGATCCGTCCAGCGTTCTAACTCTTCACGTTTCTAGATTATTCGTAACAGTATTTTACATCAAATTAAAGAAAGGTTATCTTTTCTTTCAGTGACATATACAGATATTTTAACTTCTCGCTACTTATAGCGGGAAGTTAAAAACAGAGATACAAAACAACACCAATTATTCATAGAATCGATGAGTTGTTAACCAATGCCATAACAAAAAAAATTCAACGCGGCTCACGCGGATTGGCGTTTTATTTTTTCTAGTTAAGGAGCGGCCCACGTCGATTGGCGTAAAATTATAATAGCTTTAAACTTTATCAAAATTAAAGCTTTTATATAAAACTCAGACGAATGTGTATATATTTTTAAGTTACTCTGTACGTATATAACCGTTTCCGAATATTCAACACTCTGAATAACCAGATTTTCTTAATACGGTGCGGGAAACGCCGATGGGCGTATTTCAGAGGTTGACAACATTGAAAAATATTTTTACAGCAGTATATTTATTCATATTTCAAATGCCATAAAATAGATATAGTTCCATAAGTTAGTGACTGTCAGAAAATAAATAAAGGTTTTATATTAAAACTAATTATTTGAAGAATACCGATATGGTTTACGAAACTCACTTTGTAGATTTGTGGTTTTTTTAAGCCATTTTGTTTCCGCACTTAGCCACTTGGGCCTTTGTACGTAGCTGGCTAAACCTATTCCAGCCATCCTAACTCCTTCCAGAAACTTATAAGACGGCTGATGTTTTCACAAACTGCTTTTGGAGTTTTTGGGTTTTTCAGGATGCGTGACCGTTGTTCGGCCACGCTCCCGCACTCAAGGAGAACGTTAGCGGTTGTTTCTTGTTCTTCCATGCAGCCGCGGCATAAGGGGCTGTCTGTTACACCTATGTTGAATAGATGTCGGTTTAGGTGGCAGTGCCCTGTTATAGTGCCCACAACTTTTCTCAGGTCACTTCTGTTGAGTTTCATGATGCGTATGCGTATGCGTATCATGATGATCGTTTCATGATGCGTATGCGTTTCATGGTGTATGGAGAGGGCCGGCACAATTTCTTTTGTTTGCCTGCATTCATTTGTAGCCATCCACAACGCTTCATGTTGTTGGCGTGTTCTCTCAGTTAGCCATGTGGTTAGTTGGCTATAGGGCATGACGGCTATCGGTTCTGGACATAATGGTTTTCTGTTAGCTCCATCTTTTGCCAGTTTGTCAGCTTCATTGTTGCCTTGAGAGTTGCTGTGATCTTTTATCCGTTTCAGGATTATTTGGTTGGTTTCTGATGCTGCTTCTAAAAATTTGTGGCAATCAAGCACTATGCTTGAATTGAAGCAATTGGCTTTTAGAGCTGCAAGGATGCGCTGTCAGAGATAATGCGTATAATTCTATCTTTTATTTCTCTTGTTTTAATCTTTATTGCAGCCCTGCTCTGCTTGAAATATCGTGTTGTGCATTCCTAATGATTCGATTATTTTAATGTTTAGATCCTGAGATAATACACCAACTCCTGTCCCTGCATGGGTCTTGGACTCGTCTGTGTATATCCTCAGTTCACGTATTCCCGATTTATCTTCAGATTCTGAATCCAGGTTAATTTTGTAACTTCGGTTTGATACCAATTTCGTTGGGATTCTGTCATTTATAGCTTCAACCATTGGTTGTTCTTTAGTGATTCCTTCTAAAATGTTCATATAGGGCGCTCTCTGTCAAGGCGCCACATACCCAAAGTTTCCAAACGAAGCGCCGCGCTGGCTGCTTCCTGTTGTATTACCAGATGCAGTGGTCTAAGATTCAACAGAACTTCTAATGCTGCTGTTGATGTGGTTTTCATACAGCCAGTTGTTGCGACACATGCTAGTCGTTGCATCTGTTTTTGCAGTTATTTGATTTGTTTTAGGCCACCATATTATGGAGCCATATGTTATTATTGGGCGTATCATTGCAGTGTACAACCAAATGAAAGCATTCGGTTTAGCTCCCCATTACACTTTCCCAACTACACGTTTACACTGCCAAAACGTTATACATGCTTTCTTAATAGCATGTTTTATGTGAGTGCTCCAGTTTAGTTTATTATCTAGGTTTATACCTAGATATTTAACATTAGATGACAATTTTAACTCAGTGCCAAATAGTTTAGGTAATGTTAAATTAGCAATTTTTCTCTTGTTTGTAAAGAGAACCAGCTTAGTTTTCATGGGATTTACAGAGAGCTTGTGTTTATTACACCATTTTTCTACTATGGCCATGGCTGTTCTCATCAAGCTACACAGTAGATTTTCTGAGTTCCCGTTTATTGTTATCGCTAGATCATCATCGTATCCGGTTGTAGGAAATCCCTGATTGTTTAATATTTTAATGAGTTCATCTACAACAAAATTCCATATGAGTGGGGATAGTACACCTCCCTGGGGACACCCTCGTGATGTCATCGCATAGGTATTCTCATTTATTGTTAGTTTAATTAGTCTTAATTTGAGTAAGTTTATGATCCAATCTCGTACGGTTTCAGCTACTTCAAACCTATCTAGGGCAGATTTGATGCTTTCAAAGTTTGTTTTGTCAAAGGCGCCTTCAATGTCAATGAATGCTCCTAGAGAGTGGGCTTTGTTAGACAGTGCTGATTGTATTTTACTTACCACTGCACACAGTGCTGTCTCTGTTGATCTGCCTTTCCTATAGGCATGTTGTTGATAGTGTAAGGGATTGCGTGTTAGCACATGTTCCCTTAAGTATCTGTCATTGTAGATTTGTGTTATTGTACAAAGAAAGATGCTCTATTGCCCACGGTCTAGGTGCAATAAATGTAATAAATGTGAAAACATGTAAATAATTCAATTTTTTTTTATTCAAAGAATATTCAATGTACAGTTTTGACTTTCCTACGATTTTATTATATGTATAGATTTGTATAATTATGACCCTAGAAATCGGAATTTAATAGGAATCTTATGGGAATAATAGAAGCAATCCTTTGGATAAAAATATACTTTAATATAACACATTCGCATACTAACTAATTTTAAGAATTTTTTATATCAATATGTTTTATAATCACCAAAATTATTTAGTTACCTGTTTACTAAATACTTACAGGTAACAGTAATGACTATAAAAATATGCTACAATTTTGCTAAAACAATAACATTTTATGTTTTGCAGCTAATTGTTGCCTCTATTGTCTAGTAGTACGGGGTCGGTGTTGACCACATGATGTCCCGAGTTCGATTTCCTGGTCGGTCAACTCAAAAATGTGTTTTTCAATTTCTGATATAAACAACATTTCCCGAGATTCGATAAGTGCCCGGTTGGCGATAGGCTTGCCACCTATCACATTGTGGGACCATGTATCTTCGGCTAATCGTGGGTGTACAAGTTGTACCTCTACCTACCTCCTCAGGGTTACGGGCATGACCATACTGAATATAATATGTTTTAATGTAGCTAAGAAGTTACCGAAGGTTGGTGTACTCTGGCAAATTCAATAAACAATAAGAAAATTATCTTTAAACACAAATATCTGTTAAATATCGGGACCATTTGATGTAAAAAGATTTATACATAATATATTATTTTATTTTTACTTACTGTTTTCACCCATTATTTTCCACCACAAACATTGATTTCTTAAGTTTTAACAGTTTATGACTTTTTACTATTTGTGACAAAAATATAATACTTTATAAAAAATTGCGTATATCCCTGTACAATTTACAAGCTAACTGTAAGGTTAGCCAACAAAACTAAACGAAAAATTTTGTGACATCTTATTCGAGTGCTGAAATCGCCAATAGACATCAATGCGTCCTTAGCAGGGACGGCGGACGCCGATCGGCGCTCCTTTAGTAAAGCGGCCGCATCTGAGAAGAAATCGTAGTTTGAAACGGCGCAGTAAATGGGTTAATGTTATCCTGCATCCCTCGCAATGAAATTTTAGCAAATCCTTTGACTGTTGGATTGTTGTCACTTCGTCCAAATCCTCTGGAGCATACCTTATGCATACTCGGTGGCGTTAAGGTCGGACGATTGTGCAGCCCAGGATAGCACCAGGATATTGATTGCCAATTCGCAATGCCGTATACCAACGCACATTGTCATGCATTGCCGCTGTATGGATGAAATTCCCTAATGCACCTCTGCATTTCAGTACTGCCAGAACAACGGCACACTCTTACCCTTCTTGTATCAGGGCTAAACCCGAATGGAGATTCACCGCAAAATAAAATTTTATCTCATTGCTCTTGAGTCTATGTTATTTGTTCCCTACACTTAACTCGCGCAGGTCCGGCGCGAGATCCAGTCGTTCCGTGGCCGCGCGGCGCTGGTGTCGGCGGCGGACACGTGCCGCCTGTGCGGGCTGGCGCTGCTGCTGCGCCCCTTCTACCTGTTCCCCTGCGCGCACCGCTTCCACACCGACTGTCTGCGGGCCGAGATACACCCCGCACTCGGTACTGTCCACACACACTACATACACTTGTATACACACGCGCCGCCTGTGCGGGCTGGCGCTGCTGCTGCGCCCCTTCTACCTGTTCCCCTGCGCGCACCGCTTCCACACCGACTGTCTGCGGGCCGAGATACACCCCGCACTCGGTACTGTCCACACACACTACATACACTTGTATACACACGCGCCGCCTGTGCGGGCTGGCGCTGCTGCTGCGCCCCTTCTACCTGTTCCCCTGCGCGCACCGCTTCCACACCGACTGTCTGCGGGCCGAGATACACCCCGCACTCGGTACTGTCCACACACACTACATACACTTGTATACACACGCGCCGCCTGTGCGGGCTGGCGCTGCTGCTGCGCCCCTTCTACCTGTTCCCCTGCGCGCACCGCTTCCACACCGACTGTCTGCGGGCCGAGATACACCCCGCACTCGGTACTGTCCACACACACTACATACACTTGTATACACACGCGCCGCCTGTGCGGGCTGGCGCTGCTGCTGCGCCCCTTCTACCTGTTCCCCTGCGCGCACCGCTTCCACACCGACTGTCTGCGGGCCGAGATACACCCCGCACTCGGTACTGTCCACACACACTACATACACTTGTATACACACGCGCCGCCTGTGCGGGCTGGCGCTGCTGCTGCGCCCCTTCTACCTGTTCCCCTGCGCGCACCGCTTCCACACCGACTGTCTGCGGGCCGAGATACACCCCGCACTCGGTACTGTCCACACACACTACATACACTTGTATACACACGCGCCGCCTGTGCGGGCTGGCGCTGCTGCTGCGCCCCTTCTACCTGTTCCCCTGCGCGCACCGCTTCCACACCGACTGTCTGCGGGCCGAGATACACCCCGCACTCGGTACTGTCCACACACACTACATACACTTGTATACACACGCGCCGCCTGTGCGGGCTGGCGCTGCTGCTGCGCCCCTTCTACCTGTTCCCCTGCGCGCACCGCTTCCACACCGACTGTCTGCGGGCCGAGATACACCCCGCACTCGGTACTGTCCACACACACTACATACACTTGTATACACACGCGCCGCCTGTGCGGGCTGGCGCTGCTGCTGCGCCCCTTCTACCTGTTCCCCTGCGCGCACCGCTTCCACACCGACTGTCTGCGGGCCGAGATACACCCCGCACTCGGTACTGTCCACACACACTACATACACTTGTATACACACGCGCCGCCTGTGCGGGCTGGCGCTGCTGCTGCGCCCCTTCTACCTGTTCCCCTGCGCGCACCGCTTCCACACCGACTGTCTGCGGGCCGAGATACACCCCGCACTCGGTACTGTCCACACACACTACATACACTTGTATACACACGCGCCGCCTGTGCGGGCTGGCGCTGCTGCTGCGCCCCTTCTACCTGTTCCCCTGCGCGCACCGCTTCCACACCGACTGTCTGCGGGCCGAGATACACCCCGCACTCGGTACTGTCCACACACACTACATACACTTGTATACACACGCGCCGCCTGTGCGGGCTGGCGCTGCTGCTGCGCCCCTTCTACCTGTTCCCCTGCGCGCACCGCTTCCACACCGACTGTCTGCGGGCCGAGATACACCCCGCACTCGGTACTGTCCACACACACTACATACACTTGTATACACACGCGCCGCCTGTGCGGGCTGGCGCTGCTGCTGCGCCCCTTCTACCTGTTCCCCTGCGCGCACCGCTTCCACACCGACTGTCTGCGGGCCGAGATACACCCCGCACTCGGTACTGTCCACACACACTACATACACTTGTATACACACGCGCCGCCTGTGCGGGCTGGCGCTGCTGCTGCGCCCCTTCTACCTGTTCCCCTGCGCGCACCGCTTCCACACCGACTGTCTGCGGGCCGAGATACACCCCGCACTCGGTACTGTCCACACACACTACATACACTTGTATACACACGCGCCGCCTGTGCGGGCTGGCGCTGCTGCTGCGCCCCTTCTACCTGTTCCCCTGCGCGCACCGCTTCCACACCGACTGTCTGCGGGCCGAGATACACCCCGCACTCGGTACTGTCCACACACACTACATACACTTGTATACACACGCGCCGCCTGTGCGGGCTGGCGCTGCTGCTGCGCCCCTTCTACCTGTTCCCCTGCGCGCACCGCTTCCACACCGACTGTCTGCGGGCCGAGATACACCCCGCACTCGGTACTGTCCACACACACTACATACACTTGTATACACACGCGCCGCCTGTGCGGGCTGGCGCTGCTGCTGCGCCCCTTCTACCTGTTCCCCTGCGCGCACCGCTTCCACACCGACTGTCTGCGGGCCGAGATACACCCCGCACTCGGTACTGTCCACACACACTACATACACTTGTATACACACGCGCCGCCTGTGCGGGCTGGCGCTGCTGCTGCGCCCCTTCTACCTGTTCCCCTGCGCGCACCGCTTCCACACCGACTGTCTGCGGGCCGAGATACACCCCGCACTCGGTACTGTCCACACACACTACATACACTTGTATACACACGCGCCGCCTGTGCGGGCTGGCGCTGCTGCTGCGCCCCTTCTACCTGTTCCCCTGCGCGCACCGCTTCCACACCGACTGTCTGCGGGCCGAGATACACCCCGCACTCGGTACTGTCCACACACACTACATACACTTGTATACACACGCGCCGCCTGTGCGGGCTGGCGCTGCTGCTGCGCCCCTTCTACCTGTTCCCCTGCGCGCACCGCTTCCACACCGACTGTCTGCGGGCCGAGATACACCCCGCACTCGGTACTGTCCACACACACTACATACACTTGTATACACACGCGCCGCCTGTGCGGGCTGGCGCTGCTGCTGCGCCCCTTCTACCTGTTCCCCTGCGCGCACCGCTTCCACACCGACTGCCTGCGGGCCGAGATACACCCCGCACTCGGTACTGTCCACACACACTACATACACTTGTATACACACGCGCCGCCTGTGCGGGCTGGCGCTGCTGCTGCGCCCCTTCTACCTGTTCCCCTGCGCGCACCGCTTCCACACCGACTGTCTGCGGGCCGAGATACACCCCGCACTCGGTACTGTCCACACACACTACATACACTTGTATACACACGCGCCGCCTGTGCGGGCTGGCGCTGCTGCTGTGCCCCTTCTACCTGTTCCCCTGCGCGCACCGCTTCCACACCGACTGCCTGCGGGCCGAGATACACCCCGCACTCGGTACTGTCCACACACACTGACACTACATACACCAGTATACACACGCGCAATATGATAATGACAAATAAAATAAAAAATTAAAGGAAGTTAAAACCTAGACTGACGTACCACGACCAGATTGATCGAGTAGTATAACTGTCCGATGGTGGTGTCAAGTCTTCGCAATCGGCATATGTGTATGTGGAGGAAGCGAGATAAGTCTGCAAGGATCGTGATGTATGGCGCTCGGTTTTCTCAGCCTACTCCGTAAAGGATATGGCGTGAAGATATATATGTATATATGTTTATGAAATTTTATACCATCGCATTACTTTTAATATGATTTATATATTTTCGAACTCTGTGAGCAAAACCAATTAGCACTGGTCGATATTATTGATATATAAATTATGAAATTTTTGCAGCGCCAGCGAAACGTAACAAACTGGCTGACCTGCAGCGCAAACTGTCGGTACTGTCGAACATCGAACTGTCGACCATCACCTCGAATGGCTTGCCGCTAAGAGAATTGTTGCGCAACGAGATCGACGACATCGTCGCCGGGGACTGCGTGTTCTGTGGGGAATACATGATCACTTGCATCGACAAGCCTTTCATCGCTGATGAAGACTGGGATAGGGTGATGAAAGAGTGGGAATAAATATAAGTCAAAATCTAAAAGCAAAACTCCCAACTTTTGTGATATTTGCTTTCGATTATTTATTGTTCGCAGTAATGGGCTTAACTACTCCGGTCCTATTTCGGGATCTGGCATTTTACTTAGGGTGGTGACGACATTAATTACACAGTAAATAAAATTTGGGCAATTTTGTTTTGAAAAAAAATGACACCCGGTGCGCCCCTCCCCCCTTTACTACGCTACTGAACATATTGTAACACAGCTTTCGGTACGTCTACCCAAATATATTCATCCAAAAAATAATGCGATTCAAGCGACTACTAACATTTTGATTTTCACGAATAATTTTGTAAACAAAAAACACTTTACACCTTTTTGCATAAAATAATCCGATTTTAACGTTCTTACGTTGTGAGTAGTAAGGTAAATAACCTCGCGCCATATCTGTGGGTGTGCGTCAGAGCCAGACGCCAGTGCGTAGGTGCTTATACGTCATCTAAATTCCATGCGCGCTTATCAGCTGACAGTACTGGCTTGTGCAATTAACTACAGGCGATAACAGTTATTATTTACTCATGACTATTAAGAGGGAAAATTAAGGGCGAGAGAGTTGAAAAATAGATAGGCTTTTTTGAGTAATCGGTGAATATACATTAAAAAAAGATTCCGACGAATTGTTAGCCTCCTCCTTTTTGGTGAACTGGAAAATTTGTAGAAGTCCGGTTTACTCTGCATACTCCGCAAGGGAACAGGACGTGATGATATTTTTTCCTCATTTTGTCGAAGTCAGTTGAAAATACATCTCACATTACAACAAAATACATATTGATATATGTAACGTGTGTTATCAAGCTAATTAATTAGCTGTAAAATATAAAACTAATTAAAATGCATTGCATTTCTACTTATTATCAGTGGTAGAGTCTTAAGCTGCGACCACACTAAGTAATATACACATATGACATACGGCATGTAAAATATTTAGTACCGTTTTATATGTTTAACGTAAAGTTTAAGTTTTATTGTGTCATATTAGTAAATGACTTGAAATAGTCGCAAGACAACCGCTAGTCGACATGTTATAAAAATATGAAGTAGATTTGTTACGTTGACTTTAGGTCACATCCCTAGAAAAAGAAGTCCTAGTCGACCAAGCCCTTACATTAAATTATAAGTGATAGTGTATAACGCTTGATACTTTACGGTACTATAAACGGTCATGCTAAATTGCATACGCTTTAGGTATTTTAACGATAATTGCCTAAATAATAAAGAGAAATACGTTCAAAATTCAAATGAATCTATTTATTTTTTATCTCAGGCATAGAAATTGGACTATTTATTCTATGTCTTAATTTAAAAAGTTTAATGATTCATATGTAAAAAGCTACCGTATATTTAGCAATATTATTTAAGCAGTACTAGTTTAATAACTTCCTTGGATTAAAATATAAAAAGGTTTCCAAAAAATTATTTACATAACGAATGATTGTGAGCAGCTTATAATTTAATTAATAAGAGGGCCAAGCATTGGCATTATAATTAATAGGAGGGCAAAGCATTGGCGTATTTAGAATTATTTATCAGGGGAGCAGGGGCGGATCTACTTAAGAGCTTTTTGGGCTGCAGCCCAGGGCCCCGAAGATAAAAGGCCCCTGAATTCCATCAAAAAACGGTAGAAGATATTGTGAAAAAAAAAATTAAAATACAATCCGACTATTGACTTGGCGATGAATTGAATTTTGTGGCGGTCCATAATAAACCCGTGTGAGCGAATGTTGAATATAAATAAAAAAAAATAACTTTTTTTGTAATTTATTTTTAAAATTACTATAGAAAACAATGTTTTTACTTTACGTTAGTAAATAAAGAAATCAGGAAGGCGCCTAAGTAGAATTAGCCCAGGGCCCCACAATTTCGCGATCCGTCCCTGCAGGGGAGCCTGGGTCTCGGGTATAAAACAAAACGGTCAAGCGCGAGTTAGACTCGCGTATGAACTTGTATTTTTTGATGTAACTAAAAATTACGGTCACAGAATACGTATGGTCTAAGAGCCCACGGCACAAAACCTAGTCCCGTAAAACTACCGGATACATAGTTTGATTCGCTGTGAAATGGAGAATAAGAAATGGCTATGCTGCAATGCAAAAAACCGGGTGGTACTATTAAAAAAAAGAAAAAAGAATGAAAAAAAACACTTTTCTAGTACGATAAGACTACCGAATTTCGTTTGTTCCTCGATATAGGGGAGGGGTAGGACTATACGAAAATGCGTTGCTGCATGTCCCCAGCCTGGCCATTATCAGTGGCAGCAGCATTATAAGTGACGCCTTGGACCTAGGTATCTAGTACCATCGGACTACCGAACGAACCAAAGCTCATCTGAAAGATCATCAATTTCTGTGTAAGAAAAACCACTGCTGCATCTTCGAAACAGTGGATGAAGTGGTTGCTGCAGCGATTGAAGGTCGCCCACTACACAGCTGAAATTGGCGTTTCTACTCCTTTTTGCCAGCAATTGTCGGGTTTCTTTCGATTGGTACTCATTGAATACCCATGCCACGGTCAGATACGAATAATTTTATTTATTGATCGCTGATTGTTTAGACGAATGAAATCGCATACTTTATGTAATATTGTTCGATTTTTCAACCGTTTTCACTAGCTTAACCGCTCCGCTATAATGCTGCTGCCACTGATAAGGGCCAGGATGGGGACATACAGCACCGCATTTTCGTATAGTCCTACCCCTCCCCTATATCGAGGGACAAACAAAATTCGGTAGTCTTATTGTACTAGAAATCGATTTTTTTACATTCTTTTTTTTAATAGCGCCACCTGGTTTTTCACATTGCAGCACAGCCATTTCGTATTCTCCAATTAACAACGAATCTAACTATGTATATACCATCCGGTAGTCTTATGGGACTAGGTTTAGTGTCGTGGGCTCCCGTACTATTAGAGACTAACAGAACTCAATGTGACATACAAGAAATATTCGATCAAAGCACCAATAGACACATCTCACGGATGCGATATCTCCGACTGGTGCGGAACAAACTGTCCCGAACCATTCCGAGATATCGCGTCCGTGAGAGGTGTCTATGTGTGCGTTGCTCGAACACATGTATGTAGATTGACTACTGTTAGGTGCCCCAAAGACCTATAATAATATTGCGCAATATTACGTACTGTGCAATATTATTGACCGTTTAGGATTAATATTGAAAATTGTACAAAGTTTGAACGGGTTTAATTTTATTGCGCAATATTTTTTTTGCACTGTGTAGGCTTAATATTACACAATATTTTTCACTTCAGATTTTGGAGTGGTCGCATTCGGTCAGTCACGGTGTTTAATGTATGGTCGTGTCGTAAATTTAAGCAAAATGGCGAGCAAGAATGCTATTAAACATAAAGAACGGGAGTTTTTACTTGAGTATATAGAGTTGTATAGTCATTTATTTAACAAAATCACCAGCATGGTTGCCGCCGCTTTGTCGACAACCATGTTGCTCGCTCGAAAATATTGATCAGACTGGTTTGTCACATTTATTGAGTGAATTTATTGAACGTTTGAAGTCAAAAGTTTGGAGTATTCAATATTATTGCACAATAAAAGTATTGCGCAATGTTATTGTAGGTCTATGGGATGCCTTAGTCTCCAGTATACTGTGTTACGGTTTTCGAATTTTTTGGGGGTGGGCACAGTCCACCCGGCCCCCTCTATATACGCCAATGGGGCAAAGTCAAACAGTTCTCATAATTTATACATATAATAAAATCGTAGGAAAACTGTACATTGAATATTTTTTTAAAAGAATACTTGGGACGTGATCTACAATCGATATCGAACCAAAAAATATAGTTTTTAGAATTTTTGTCTGTTTGTATGTCCGGAGTAAACTCAAAAAGTACTGCATGGATTTAATTTTGTATGAATATTACTAATAGGCTACATATTATCACGCTATCACCTACGGGGGAGGGGCAGTGCGGAGTAAACGAACTCCGCGCGGACGAAGTCGCTGGCAACAGCTAGTAGCTAATATTTGTGTATGCGATTGTTTCGTTATTGAATATAGCATACACTGAACTGTAAAGCACTGTGATTTTATATCGTAAAAAACTCATATAAGTCATATATCTCATAGTAATATATTGTATATGTATAAGCTATATAATGTAAAAATATAGATATCAAAATATACTCCTATATAATTTGCTTATACATGTGGTTTTATTTCCATGATTGCTTATCATTTTCGTTTACCGGACTAGAAGGCGAAACTGCTGGTGAACTTGGAGATGTAGTTTCATCAGCATACTATGATATTAAAGAATTTTTAGCCGATAAGATTAAATTTTAATCAGTGAAGTACCAGTTTGTTCAGTTCACCTTAAATTTAAAATGTAATAAAAATTTAATGGTAAATTTTGTAAATCTTCTTTATAAATTTTAAACATTTTGATTGAACAAAAAATGAAATTTTGTGAATTGTAAAAATAACTTTAATGACGTAAAATAATTCTTGTAAACATTGTAATACATAAAATAGAAAAAAAGACTGCTGAGTCTCTTTCGCCGGATCTTCTCAGTGTGTGACCGCGTTCTGATCCGGTAGTAATTCTAAGGATTTTTTTCATTTTTTTATTTTTATATCATACGATGGCAAACAGGGAGTTGGGTCTCCTGATGGAAAGAGTC
The DNA here is from genome assembly GCA_036924255.1 of Apodemia mormo. NCBI lineage: Eukaryota > Metazoa > Arthropoda > Insecta > Lepidoptera > Riodinidae > Apodemia > Apodemia mormo. The sequence continues at coordinate 7,138,950 of JAUPFN010000010.1, read as the reverse complement.
ATCATCGCCTACAGACACCAAAGATGTTAATGGTGCGTTGATATCTTGTGGCGAGGTCTAATGACACGTGCATAAATTTACCGGCTACCTTACCCTCCAAACCGGAACACGTCAGCGACAAGCACTGACGCTATTGCGGCAAGAATAGGTAAAGCGGTGGTACCTGACCCGGGCGAGACAATGCAGAACTCTACCACCTAGTAGCCACGACGGTAGTGACTCGCATAGCCAATCAGTCGCCTTCTACGACCTGCCTAGCATGCAGTATGGCAGTTGATCTATTCTGCAAAGGAGCCCGGAACCAATACGGGGAAGCCCGGAACCGACACGGGCAAAAAGAATCGGAAAGGGAAAAGGAATCGACTCATAAAATGTAAAATTTCATTGAATATAATAAAATAATATTAAAATAGTTGCATACCATAGATACTATGGTAGAAAATGTTGGTATTTTTTAATTAATTTTAATAACTTGTGAATATAGGTGATTCTTACAAATAAATATTTTTAATTTCATTTCATCATCATCGTAGCCTCGAGGATGACGAGTAATCGGTAACCCTGTACAAGTGAGGAAATTGTGTTACATCTGCTCACATGCTGCTGGTGCATCATATTGGTTATATTATTATATCCGCTATAAAATACATCTTATGCAAAATCCCTTACGAGGTAAGCAGAGGAAATTGAGTAAAACTTATATGCGGTAAAACTGCAAATACCAGTAATAGTGCAAGAAAGAAGGCAAACGATTTTTCAGCATCACTTTTTTCTTCTGCATAATGATAAACCCGAACAGCTTGACACAAAAATCCTAGTTCAGAATCTTGCGGATCTAAAAGTATGCATACCCTTGTGGAAAAATTTCTCGGATAAAAGTAGGTAAATAACTTACAAAGTGAAAGTAACAGTTTATGAATGTTTATTTTTATTTAAAAAGTCGAAAAAAGTCTTACAAAGTCGGAAAAACTCTGAATTTGATATAAAAATTCGGAGTAATTCCAAAATTTCGGACTCTTCCAGAAGAGTTATTCAGTGTTAATAAATCTTTCTGCCGTGCAACGTTTATGGGTACTAAAAGAAATATATTAAAAGTTATTAATACTACGAAAGTGTAATAAAGGGGAAAAAAATATAACTAATACTTCCCCGGTTTTCCGTTTAAGAATTTGAAACTTTCTTCTTTGTTTAAAAAAAGGTTACCGTTACTGTCGATCAATATTATAAACTTTGTTTCTTCAATTTTTGATAATTATTATTAAAATCTATTATATCACAACGTTATTTGCCAATTTTTATTTTATTGTACTTTTATTACATAAATATATTTATAAATTAAGTAAAAATTAAAACAGCTGATCTAATTAGCTTTTGACAGGTTGAGTCAGTGTTGCCAGAGAAAAAGTCAATCTTTCGTCCTTAAGAGCATGTGTCAGAGGCCTAGTAGCATATCAAAGCAGTCAAGAATAACGACGTTAATAAGTCGGCGATTGCTAAACATCTACAGCTGTAGTCGGGCCGTAATCACTGGATGGAATTTCATAGGCCACGCGTATTTTCGACAGAACGCCATATTACATTCCACGGCTAGTGAAAGAAGCCATTGAAATCAAAAAACATCCAAATTTCAACCGGGAAGACGCACGTAGTACGTCCTTGATAAGTTTTCTTGGCACGTATTGATTTTTGAAAAGCTGTATATTTTGGAAACGATGATCGATTTGATCTTTCAAATGGCATTCAACTCAATTTAAATATTGCTTTAGCTAAAAAATCGGTAGGTTCAAAAATTTCGAAGCAATGTCAAAAAAACATTTTCGTCTATGATAGATCCCAAACAAATTTACCGATTTTTATCCAATTAACGGTACTTGGCGCAGTTTTTAAAGGAGAAACGATGATAAGATTTTGAAGTCAATCGATATATTAGCCTGAAAGTTATTTCCAAAATATTAAGTAACTTTGCTAAAGAAAACGTAATTTTAATATTTGAAAAGTTGTAACCTTTGAAAATAAGGTTCGGTTTTGATTTTTAAAAGGGCATTCGACGTAATTTTTATAGTATTAAAATATCGTAGAATACCAAAAAATAATTGGTTGAAATATTTCGAAGTTATGTCGAAAAAACACTTTTTTCAAAATTTTCGTCAACGATTACTTCCAAACGAATAAACTGATTTTGAGGCAATTTATGCATTAGATGTATTTTTTTGAGGAATAGTTTTTGTACTCAATCGGTACATTAATCTGGAAGTTATTAAAAAAAAATTGTTTCGTCACAATTTGTTTAGGGTATTTTCAAAATTTCTCAAAATCTCTTAGGCCCATTTGGTACAAAATTTCAGGAAATATAAGTTGAGCGGAATCCAATCGAATGCCACCAACCGCGTTTCAATCGGTCCAGGCGTTCAAAACTTATGAGTTGTTGACACACACACACACACACATACATACAGACATACTGACGTCATCGCGAAAATAGTCGAAAATGGTTCCTAAGTCCACAAAACGCGGACATATGGTGAAAACTCCATTTTTGAAAATCGGAGCAAAATCAGTAACCTTCCTATCTACATACGTAGTGGGAAGTTAAAAAGTACAAGTGTTTTAATAGATTAATATTGTATTAAACTGGAGTGAATGAAAATGAATTAAACAAAATAAAACTACCACGCCAAAGCTTAAACCTAAAAGTGCGATATTTTTTTAGTAAAATGTACCACTAAAGGGCACAGATCGTCGCCTAGTGTAGCTTTGTAGCATTTTTACTCGTTATTTGACCCTCCCGTTGGTCGAGTGGTTAGCGACCCTGACTACGCAATCAACGGGGCTCGGGTTCGATCCCCGACGTACAAGTGTTTTAATAGATTAATATTGTATTAAACTGGAGTGAATGAAAATGAATTAAACAAAATAAAACTACCACGCCAAAGCTTAAACCTAAAAGTGCGATATTTTTTTAGTAAAATGCACTTTTGTGGTACATTTTCCTGAAAAAGTATCCCACTTTAAGGTTTGGGCTTTGACGTGGTGGTTTAAATTCATGTCTAGATATATTATCTACCATTAAAATGCTATTTCATAAACATTAAAAAAATAGAAAATACATTTTATATTAGAATTTTATTACTGCTAACGCCATCTATTATAAAAATAAATAAATAATAATAATAAATAAATATTCACGGGACAAACTACACTTACTGATCTAACCCCAAAGTAAGCAAATATTTGCTTGTGTTATGGGTGTTAGTCAACGATACTAATACATAGAAATACATAATATATAAATACCAGAATATATATAATAAACACCTAAACCCAGAAATACAAACATTTACGCTCATCACACAAATGCTTGTCCCCGTCGGGGATCGAACCCGAGCCCCGTTGATTGCGTAGTCAGGGTCGCTAACCACTCGACCAACGGGAGGGTCAAATAACGAGTAAAAATGCTACAAAGCTACACTAGGCGACGATCTGTGCCCTTTAGTGGTACATTTTACTAAAAAAATATCGCACTTTTAGGTTTAAGCTTTGGCGTGGTAGTTTTATTTTGTTTAATTCATTTTCATTCACTCCAGTTTAATACAATATTAATCTATTAAAACACTTGTACTTTTTAACTTCCCACTACGTATGTAGATAGGAAGGTTACTGATTTTGCTCCGATTTTCAAAAATGGAGTTTTCACCATATGTCCGCGTTTTGTGGGCTTAGGAACCATTTTCGACTATTTTCGCGATGACGTCAGTATGTCTGTATGTATGTGTGTGTGTGTGTGAGTGTGTGTGTGTGTGTGTGTGTGTGTGTGTGTGTGTGTGTGTGTGTGTCAACAACTCATAAGTTTTGAACGCCTGGACCGATTGAAACGCGGTTGGTGGCATTCGATTGGATTCCGCTCAACTTATACTTCCTGAAATTTTGTACCAAATGGGCCTAAGAGATTTTGAGAAATTTTGAAAATACCCTAAACAAATTGTGACGAAACAATTTTTTTTTGAATAACTTCCAATTAATGTACCGATTGAGTACAAAAACTATTCCTCAAAAAAATACATCTAATGCATAAATTGCCTCAAAATCAGTTTATTCGTTTGGAAGTAATCGTTGACGAAAATTTTGAAAAAAGTGTTTTTTCGACATAACTTCGAAATATTTCAACCAATTATTTTTTGGTATTCTACGATATTTTAATACTATAAAAATTACGTCGAATGCCCTTTTAAAAATCAAAACCGAACCTTATTTTCAAAGGTTACAACTTTTCAAATATTAAAATTACGTTTTCTTTAGCAAAGTTACTTAATATTTTGGAAATAACTTTCAGGCTAATATACCGATTGACTTCAAAATCTTATCATCGTTTCTCCTTTAAAAACTGCGCCAAGTACCGTTAATTGGATAAAAATCGGTAAATTTGTTTGGGATCTATCATAGACGAAAATGTTTTTTTGACATTGCTTCGAAATTTTTGAACCTACCGATTTTTTAGCTAAAGCAATATTTAAATTGAGTTGAATGCCATTTGAAAGATCAAATCGATCATCGTTTCCAAAATATACAGCTTTTCAAAAATCAATACGTGCCAAGAAAACTTATCAAGGACGTACTACGTGCGTCTTCCCGGTTGAAATTTGGATGTTTTTTGATTTCAATGGCTTCTTTCACTAGCCGTGGAATGTAATATGGCGTTCTGTCGAAAATACGCGTGGCCTATGAAATTCCATCCAGTGATTACGGCCCGACTACAGCTGTAGATGTTTAGCAATCGCCGACTTATTAACGTCGTTATTCTTGACTGCTTTGATATGCTACTAGGCCTCTGACACATGCTCTTAAGGACGAAAGATTGACTTTTTCTCTGGCAACACTGACTCAACCTGTCAAAAGCTAATTAGATCAGCTGTTTTAATTTTTACTTAATTTATAAATATATTTATGTAATAAAAGTACAATAAAATAAAAATTGGCAAATAACGTTGTGATATAATAGATTTTAATAATAATTATCAAAAATTGAAGAAACAAAGTTTATAATATTAATCGACAATAACGGTAACCTTTTTTTAAACAAAGAAGAAAGTTTCAAATTCTTAAACGGAAAACCGGGGAAGTATTAGTTATATTTTTTTCCCCTTTATTACACTTTCGTAGTATTAATAACTTTTAATATATTTCTTTTAGTACCCATAAACGTTGCACGGCAGAAAGATTTATTAACACTGAATAACTCTTCTGGAAGAGTCCGAAATTTTGGAATTACTCCGAATTTTTATATCAAATTCAGAGTTTTTCCGACTTTGTAAGACTTTTTTCGACTTTTTAAATAAAAATAAACATTCATAAACTGTTACTTTTACTTTGTAAGTTATTTACCTACTTTTATCCGAGAAATTTTTCCACAAGGGTAGATCTTAAAAGGTATGCATAGAAACTTCCTCACTTATATCAGAAAAGCGAACACAAGAACAAATTTAGCTGCCATTCAGCGCTGGCCCAGGGAAAGAGTCCTAACATGCCAAAACCGAAAAAAAAATATGGCACGGATAATACATTTTTGTTGGCACCTTTTCAAAAGCGCTAGGCTTTATAACGGGCTGGGTACGGAGTACACAGGGTTGTTTGTAAATGTTGGAAACGTCAACCAAAGGCGCTATGCGACAAATTCGATATACCCTAACAAACGCTAAGGCCGGCGTTGTAACAATTCTGGCAGGGTAATGTTCTTGTCATTGTCACTTTCTGGTTTCAAGGATCATGTAAACCGTGTGTTAACCTATCTATCACGTAACATCCCTGCCGCAAGTATAGCTACGTACAAATAATACCGTTTCTCGACAGAATACCGACAGTAGAGTACTTATCATTGTTGTGTTTCGGTTTGGAGGACAACGCCTGGCCGCTGGAAACGGCGGTCGCGGCGAAAAGTCTAGGATTCAAAACGGTTTATTTGAAGGGCAGATCCAGGCAAGAGTAAAAAACATCAATGTATATAAAAAAGTCGTGTTAGTTACACCACTAATAAGTCAAGAAGGATATTTCATATTGTTACGTACTTCGGGTTCGTAATTGTAAGAAAACACTACTTATATTAAATCCGTGTATTTTCAATACAAATACACACAACAACACAATGAAATACTCAAATACTCTGATTAACACTAGTCACTCACTGTACTAACACTGAACTTAACCGTCTTCACAATAGAACACTCGCTTCGCACGGGTTGCTTCAAGTATCGCTCTCGATCGCTTTATAAAAACTGCTATGTATTTGTCAACACATCTCTATTTATACTCAGGGTAAAGTTCTAACTGAATCCAGAAAAATCTAAATGTATCGGGAAACGATGAATCACTTCTTATTGTAATCAACTTATGATAAACAAGTTATGACTCATCATTCCTAGTACACGCTACTTTCAACCTTATGCCCTATACCACAAAGTTCATTATGGTATAGCTTAGATCAACTATTTGTTTGTCAATAGGAGTAGCTATCTCTTTCTTTTATTTCTAGATCTCCAGCGTTCCAACTTTACACGTTTCTAGATTATTCGTAACAATATTATTCTATATCAAAATCGTCGTCTGAGGAGCTGTCTAACTAATCAAGAAGTAAGGCCGTATCACTCATGATTAATCAACCTGTATATAGAACTCCAATGACGTAGACTAATATTATCGTATCTTAGTCGTGTGTGATACGTTAAGATACTGTAATATTTTATATTAGGGCATCTTAATATCAAATATTATAGTATCTTAACCGTGTGTAATGAGCATAACACCATTCAACGCGTTGACAGTACACAATTTTTAGCTAACTTAATAAATTTTAATTTATGATTATAATTTGCGGTGGACAAATTACACGAATTGATCTAACCACAAAATAAGTAAATTATTTGCTTGTGTTATGGGTGCTAGTCAACAATACTAATACATAGAAATAAATATATGAATACTGTAACATACATAAACGCCCCAATGCAGAAATACAAACATTTATGTTAATCAAACAAATTTGTCCCCATAGGGAATCGAACCTGAGCCTTCTCGATTCGTAGTTAGGTTCGCTTACCACTCGACCAACGGGACGGTCAAATAAAAAAATATATATTTGAATGTTTTGCCTATTTATTTACATTAACTCTTATTAATTCTCATAAATGTTTTTACATTGAAGTAGGTAAGATAGTGTTACAGCGTTTATAAAGGCGCCAAACTATAAACATTAAACATGTAATTGTTGTTCTCCGGCCAGTTACAAGTTAGATGTCTCACACCGGATACAACGGGGTTGCCAACGGGTGACATTAGCATAACAATTATTTGAATCGATGTTAAAAAATAACAAAAACGTCCATCCCTAATCGCAACGGACTGCATGCCGAGATCGAGGCGCTTAGTCATAGCTCGCGCTTCGTCCGTTTGTATGAAGATGGAATAGGTACTGTATAAATAATATTACCGTAACGCCGGGGACTATAGCGCGCATGCCACACGTTCTTCATGTTCGTGTGCAAATATCAAAATGAATCACCCACGAATGTGTGAACAGTCACTTCGAGACGGCACTCGACGAATGTTTAGTCGAGTGACGAGGCGAATAGCGAACTCGAATGTTTAAACGCGGGTTCAAATACTAGGTCAGCAATTTATAATACGATACAATTTTTATTTCTTCCCACAATGTTGAACATTCATATGAATAAAACTATAGCAGTGGCGTCAAAAAATCAGTAGTTTTAATCTAGAAATGCCATAATATCAATTGTAACGTCAATAGTATCGATAGTACTGAACGTTGAAAATAAATAAACTATCAATCGTGTCGATAGTATCAATCGTTGAAGATAAACAAAGTATTGATTCTATTGTTAGACAATATTGCATCAACTATCGATATATTCAATACTATCGATAGTTTTGATAGTATCGATAGTAGTTGTGATTAATGCAGTATTAAATAGCAATAGTATCGGTACTTTTGACAGGTTATTTTTTAAATCATGAGTACTATCGATTTTATTGCTGTTTAATGACATTATTATACTTACTGAGATAATGAAACTGTATCGATAATTAACTATCAAGCGGCAACACTATAAATCATTTCTACTAGGTAGTAGAGTTCTGCATTGTCTCGCCCGGGTCTGGTACCACCGCCTTACCTATTCCTGCCGCAATAGCGTTAGTGCTTGTCACTGTCGTGTTCCCGTTTGGAGGGTAAGGTAGCCGGTAAACTTATGCATGTGGCATTAGACCTCGCCACAAGATAGCAACACACCATTAACACCTTTGGTGTCTATAGGCGATGGTTGACTCTTTCCATCAGGAGACCCATCTGCTTGTTTGCTATGTTATAAAAAAAACATGTTTCGACACTCATTCTGGTATATTCCAAAAATTTGTCAGGATTGTATATTTCTCGTACTTCTTAAGAAATTCAACGTCTATACCATACCCCGATTCTTATTTAAATCATGTATTCCACAATCTCTTCCAAATAGTAAAACTGAAAGTACGTAACTACTCCCCTCCAAGCAATATCGAGATAAAGTTGAGAAAAACATTTCGCCACAGATTACTAAATAGTTACTTCGTAAATTTCACTCTCCGATTATACTGGCCGCGACGGTGAACGCAACTTCCCGTCGCTGAAATCCGCGCCACGCGAATATTAGCCGCGACGCAACGCGGCCGCCGGTTTTGGTGTACAGGGGATGACAAAGACTACAATGAAAGGTAAGGTAGTCGATGTTTATCTCTTTATATCAAGAGAGCCATCTGTTTGTTTGTTATTTTATGATATAAAAGGAGGCAGATCATCAATAGCATGAGACAATCGTCATTTACAGGCATCAAATATATTTGAGTTATACTACCTTCCATGACTGCAAACATCAACGAGGTCATAGTAAAAAAAGCCCAGGCGATCACTTAAAGCAGAGTTGATCGTCGTAAAACTCTTATTTTATCAGACTATGATAATGAAGTGTTTTAACAATTTACGTAGTGGTGATGGTTGGTGCCTTGGACATAAGCAATCATCATTAATCACAATAATAAATTCATCAGGTCGACGATAATTATTGTTTTTATGTGTGCTCTATATCAAGTGTATTAGAAAATCTTTAGTCAAGTTCATATTATCGAGGTGATAAATAGGAAGTGAGTATAGATAAAAAATCCTATTATTCACCCAGTTTAAGGTAAATTCTCAGACATACGTTTCCCAGAATTCACTCTAGGGTGAATTCTCTAGGGTAACAGATCGGAACAACCAGTCGTGAGCTGGTAATGCACTTACATAATTTTACTGGTTGCCTTAGAGAGAATCCGAATTCGTGAAATTATGATCCGAAGTAGTAATAGAACTATTTGTATAGCAGGTTATACACTGCATCAGAGTTCCATGATCCCGTTACCTTTCGTCGTCCGTGAATGTGATAGGTTACAAGCCGATCGCCAACCGGGCACTTTCCAATCTCGGGCAACATTGTTTTTATCAGAAAACTGAAAAAATATTTATTTTAAACTGCCCGACCCGGGAATCGAATCCGGGACCTCATGTGGTCAACAACCACCACTAGACCACAGAGGCGACATATTAATTTTTTATTTAAATCGGTTCAGTAATTTTTGGGATGAGTTAATATTTGAAGCCAGTTTAAATTTTTATTAAATATAAATGAATACAACAGATTTTGATTTATCGTTTATTCAGAAAAATTATGTTATCAAGTTATGATAAACAATAAATTAATTAAATATCAGGATTTACAGAGGAGAAAATATTAATGCCTAAAGGACAATCCTATGCAAATTGCAATATAATAAAACTTATAAGAACAAACATAAACAATATGTGGCAACACCAGTGTTGTTAGCACAGGCACGAACGATTAACACAAGTAGACAGTAGGCCACGTGCAGCAGTTCTATGTGTATCTACAAACAATTATCTAACACAATTAAATTATTGACTAGCAGCACCATCAACTTCCATCGTCTGCGAATCCGGTTTGTCGCCCTTAGCGTCTATTTGCATTGTTTCATTCTTGTCATCTGTTTTATTTACATCATTTGATTCAATTTTATTTACAATATTTTCATTTACATCTTCTTTTTTATCGTCAGTTCCTTTCTCATCTTGTCCCTTTTCTTGTTTGTCAAGAGTTTCCTTTGCACTATCTTTAGCGGGTTCTTTTTTGTCTTTGCTCTTGTCACGTTTCTTTACAATTTTTTTAGGGCTTTTCTTTTCTGTTTTTTTCTCATCTGGTTTAAGTTGTTTTTCAGTGGAAGCATTGTCTTCCGTAGGTCGAGTATCAGCTACTGGTGGCTGTACGACTTCACTAGTATCTACAACTGGAATCTCTTCTGGTTGATTTTCTTTCTGAATTTCATCACTTTTAACTTCTTGTTGTACTTCAGAGGCAGGTTGCTCCTGTTTTTCTTCAACTTTTGGCTCTTCTTTGGTTGCTTCCTTCATTTCTACGTCGCCGTTCTGAACAACTTCTTTTTTATCCGCGGTTTCAGGACTCTGCATTTCTACATCTTGGGACGGTTGAGGACTTGTTACAGACTTTTTGTCAGCCTTAGCTTCTAATACTGCTATACATTTTTGAATGCATTTGATTGCTTCTTTTCTTGCTTGCCTTATATTCTCTTTGCCATCAGTCTCTATATTATCTAGCTTTATGAGATTTCTCGTCAACATTTCATCTAAGAATAAATATTGTTTATCTCTTTTGGTACCAGCAAAGTTTTCAACTTCTGTCATAAGATTAAGGACGTCTGTTTGAATGCCAAGGATTTGAGAAATGGGATCATTAGATGTAGGAGGCTGATGATGTGGGGGTTCTTGTGGTGGTGCCTGGTTTTGTGGTGGCGCATGAGTTTGTGGGGGCGCCGGAGGTGACTGCTGTCTTGGCGGCTGCTTTTGCTGTGGTGGAGTCTGTTTCGATTGTGGTGGAGTCTGTTTCGATTGTGGTGGTGGCTGCTTCTGCTGAGGTTTAGTTGGTGTTTCAGCTCTCGGTACATGTTGCTCTTGGTAGGACGGCTTTGGCGACTGCGACCTTTGAGGTGATCCGCCTCGTGCAAACGCACTTTGGGGATACATTTTCTGTTTTGTAAATGGCTGTGGCCCTTGTCTGAAAAACGGTCTATCAAATGACTTAGAGAAAGGAAATCCTACAGGCACGTCATCGCTATAATACTGTTCTCTTTCAACATGAGGTTGTTGCGGAGGCACGTATGTAGGTTTTGTTTCTGCGTACTGAGTGTTGCCATGGTTAACCGATTTATTTATAACAGGTTCATCTCTTCCCTCCACAAATATTGGTATGTGTCGTACGTTTGATTGTTCGTGTTGTGGTGGGTGTGGCTGCTCCTGATTATTCTGTCCACTCATTTTGTTAATATTTGGATTAGTTGCTCTATTATCTGGAGGAGCTGACATAGACCGTTGTGATCTATCGTCTGTTTCCGCTATACTAGGATCAGCTGCACTCTTTTGACCTAAATCAACTGTATTCCTTAAACCGTATTGTGGGATATGGGCTTGCTGGTCCTCTTGTAATGGCCCAGCTGCTTGTTCAGTCTGTGTGGCCGCAGTCTGTTGCTGAGGCGAAGGCGGCTGATGTTGCTCGTCGTGGGAACCGAACCTGCGGTTCCAATGTGACGGGAAATGTTCTCTAAACTCTGGTGGTATGTCGTCAAAAGGAAATCTGTCGAAGCCTCCGAAGTTGTCACCAGAATCTGCAATGATCAAACGTTTTGTTACAAAACCTGCAAAAACAATAATCTCTTTTACATTTGGGCAAGAGTAATAAAAGGTATGAGAGATTTATCGAACTCGCTTCTTTAATTTTAATTTCTCATAACTTATTTCATATAACACCTTACAGCAATATTTTACGCTATTCGCCAAATAAAATAGATTGCAACTTAAGCAGAAATATACTTTGTATTAACCCTTGGTGTTCTGGACCACTTTTAAAGATAAGCATTAGATAAAGACCAACGACCTTTTAGACAGGTACTTCGTAAAAGAAATAATTTTCAGTAATGTGCATGGCGTGTTTTATAAAAAAATAAATTGAACAAAACTGTCACTACCGTCTTGACCCAAGCGAGATGTTGCACTGCAAATAGGTGGTAGATATCTACCACAACCAACACCACTCGCACAACATGATACCGTCGTCGCCAGTTTCGATGACAAAGATATCTCTATAGCCTCGCGCTTAGCGTAGAATGAAATACCACTACTCCTCCATTCCCTCTTATTCTGAATGCCGCGATAAGCCGAGGTCCGGTCTTGTAGGAGACAGCCTTTAACGCCAGAGTTATCATCCCAAATTTAAATATGGACTCTAGCTGAGCACTCACATAATTTCGAAAAAAAATGATTTCTGCTACTTTTCGCATAGTTAAAACCACCGCTTTATTTATCTCTGCCGCATAGCGTCATTATAAGCAACTATTGTGCGGCAAGGTACCCAATAAACTTATATCTATGGCATCACTTTCGCCCCGCATAGATAACATTACATCATAAACATAGACGATTGTTATCTCTTTCCAGCAGGAAAGCCACTTGCTCTTTGAGATTATAACACCCATGAAAAACAAATCGAAATACAAAAGTGTACTGATAATTCAAAAAAACGTTTTTATTAGCGTACTAGCTGTGCCCGAGACTTCGTTCGCGTGGAAAAAAATCTAAAATAAAAACCCGCATAGTTCCCGTTCCCGTGGGATTTCCGGGATAAGAACTATCCTATAGCCTTTCTTGGGTCTCAAACTATATTTGTACCAAATTTTATCCAAATCGGTTCAGTGGTTTGGCCGTGAAAGCGTAACAGACAGACAGACAGAGTTACTTTCGCATTTATAATATTATAGTATGGATAACAATCTTTCGTACATCCGACTCGTGACAGCACACGAGACCGTTCACCGTTATCGTGGCCATGTACGTCTCAGGGTTCGAGTCTTCCTTCGCCAAATAAAGCTACATAAGTCGTAGATCAACGAGCTTGACATCCAAATACGACGTGATTAAATGGTGGTACTATCCATAAATGACAGGCGAGATTCTCAGTAATCTGATTATAAACGCCAAATCTTGTGACAACGGATGGGTATGTATTATTGTCACGGAAAAACGAATAAATGATTTTAAAACTTAAATAAGGGTTGTTCATTATAGGTGATGGCTATCTCTTTCCAGCAGGAGAGCCATCTGATCGTTATACGCCTAGATTAACGTTAGGGCGATAATGATGACACGAATCACGATGATCTCTATTAGCGACCAAAAACTTAACTACCAATAGAGCGTCCATTAAGAATAGATTTTTGGAACGAAGTTCCTTACGGCAGGCTTGGGGGGGATAGGGATTTTGCTGCGCGACCGAACTGAAAAAAATGTGATAGTAAAACCGTAAGAAAAATGCGTGGAATAAAAGCGTTAAATGAGACGTGCGCAGGCGCGACAGTCGCGTACACAAGCGAGTAGTGCCGTTTAGCCGAAGGAACTTCGTTCCTACCTGGTGTCCCACGACACCACATCATTTTTTACTATATTTCGCACAGTTTAGAACCACTGCCTTAACTGTGTCTGCCGCATAGCGCCATTGATTACAACTCTAGTAGGGACCAAGAACTTGAGTACTAATGGATGCTCAATCTTTTTCAAATTAGAAAAAGATATCAAGTTCATCTGTAGGCGTGACTGATTGCATTAGCGGTTATATCATAGGATTGTAAACAAACTGATAGCTCTCCTAGACGGAAAGAAACAACCATCGCTTATCGACAGAAAAGATGTTAATGGTGCGTTACTATCCGTACATGGAGAGATACTAATGCCATATGCATAAGTTTATTGGCTATCTTAACATTCCAATCGGAACAAGACAGCGACAGACAGCGACGCTATTGCAACAGGAATAGTTAAAGCGGTGGTACAAATTTCGGGCGAGACATTGCAGAACTCTATCTCCTATGTATGCACGAAACGTGTACGACGAACTTGTCAGCCATGTTGTAGTATGCAACACGTACCATCAACTCCGTCCTGACTGGAGGGTCGTCGTTTCCTCGCCCAGGTGGCGGGCCGCTGTCTCAGCCGCGCTGCAATGTCGGGGTGGCGAGACGCTAACTCACTCCACGCGCCCGTGCCTTCTTCCTCATCAAAGGGAAAACCACGCTGTGAACAAACATATACCACGTTATATTTTATACACAATATTTTGATGGAATTCGGAATCCATACCATACTAATATTATAGTTGACAGTACCCCTTAACGCATACTGCGATAAACCGGTTTAAGCAAAAAAACCGCGATACTGTACGTTACGCACAGTGCGGATAAAATTGGGACGGCGAACATAAACGAAGAACATTTCTAAAAAACCTCTTTAAACCGGTTTATTGATATAAAACCTTTATAAATTTGCTCCTTATGGTAACCAGTGTTTTTGAGGTTAAAAACACTTCTTATATATTTGCGCTGATTTATGTTTGAAAATTAACCGGTGATTGATACGGTACCAATATTTAAATTACTGTCCTCAGCAATTTTCATGTTACGCTATAGATAAACATGCATAGAAAAAGGCAAATGTAGATTTAAAAAAACCGTAACCACAAGATAAACCATGTTACGCGATAAACGGATAGAAAAACATAGATGTAAATTGCAAAGACGTATAATTTAAATAGTACCTAATTTACCTTTTAAAGTGATCTCTTGTTTTGAAGGCTTTACAATCAACGAAATAGCTCGCTCAGTTAATGAAGTGGATATTTATCACTTCTAGGCGCCTACTTCCTAAAAGGACATGAGGAATAGTCATCAAAACAAAATAACTCTTTTACACATATAGCTTGGTATCTATATTATTGTCATATTTTTAAACAGGAATAATATTGATACATACACAATACCTTTTCCTTATAAAATACGAAAACATAAATTTTAATGATCACATTAAACAACCATTCGGGCACTGGTCACGGTCACATATGTCTAGATACCAAAAACATGTGAGTAAACATTAAATGTCAGATAACCTTTATGATTAAGGTAGTTCGTGAAGAATTTTTGTATGACCTCAAATTGTAATTGATTCAAGAAAAAAACTTATAAAGTCAAAAGTGATATTTTTCGGGGCGATAGCAGCAGCTACAGACATAGAACATAACGCCAATATAATATTGTTACGTACTCGGGTTCGTAATTGTAAGAAAACACCACTTATATTAAATCCGTGTATTTAGTATACAAATACACAAGACACAATGTAATACTAAAATACACTTTACACACTAGTCACTCACTATACTATCACTGAACTACACAATAAAACACTTCTCGCTTCGCACTGTTCACTTTAAGTATCGCTCTCGATCGCTTGATAAAAACTGCCTTGTATTTGTCAACATATCTCTATTTATAGCCAGGATAAATTTCTACCTGGATCCAGAAAAATCTAAATGTATCGGGAAACAATGAATCATTTCATATCGTAAACATGTTATGAGTCATAAATCCTAGTACACGCTACTTTCAACCTTATGCCATATGCCACAAAGTCCATTATGGCATAGCCCAGGTCAACTATTTGTTTGTCAATAGGAGATTCTTTTATTTCTAGATCTCTCCAGTGCTCCAACTCTACACGTTTCTAGATTATTCGTAACAATATGTATGTACACTCTTATCTTGTCTGAACAAAGTGAATAAGACTTCCTTTAAAACTGACAATAAACAAAGAAGATAACGCCAATATATCAGAAATCAGAAGAACTTCATTCAATAAAACTTTTTGCAAGTTACTTTGACACGTCAATCCTATACTATAACTATAACCAAAGTAGAGTATACCTATACTCTACCTTGTCTGAATGAAGTGAATGGATAGATAGGACTTCCTTTAAAATTGACAGTGCACAAAGAAGATAACGGCAATACATGCTATTATTTTGTCTGAATGAATTAAATAGGACTTCTTTTAAAACTGACAATGTCAAAGAAAATAATAATATATTATACTCTTATATTTTGTCTGAATAAAGTGAATAGGACTTCCTTTAAAACTGATCTAAAGAAGTCAACTAGATCTAAAGCAAGTTGAAAACTGGCATGCGTGTATAGACGAAGAACATAGATGTCATCTAACTAAATATGAGTTCTTCGGTGGATAGCTAAATATTTCACTTTTCCTCACCTGCTGGAATGTAGATGATGTCCCGAAAATTAAATACACTAAGCTAGTAGTTGCCTATTAACTGTGTTCTGTGGTTTAAAACAAAGATTACATTTGTTACACGTTCAATTTCAGAGCATAAATGCATATTATAAAGTCCTCAAGTAGACTGGAATATACCTGTGAAGTAACGTCTCTTGTGTGCAATGTTCCGTGTAGCGCGACAATTGTAAGCCGTTATGGTTTCCGTTCGCATATTGCTTATGCACAAATGGATGTGTTGTACTTAAGTAATTTAACTATGCAGACGATATAAGATGCATGATTAAATATATATACATATTATTTATATTTTATTAGAATTATAGTTCAAATATTTCAGTTTAACTATTAAGTTATTATAGGCTGCCAGTATAAGGTTCTATTATACGTTATACAATTTAGCTAAGAAAAAATCCAATAAGAATGGCATCTGACACATTAAATATTATTATTTCCTATAACGGATGGTGATAGCACACTTGAGACGGACAGACAGACGAATTATTTGCTTGTGTTATGGGTGTTAGTCGACGACATAAGTAATACATATATAAATACTTTAACATACATAATAAACACCCAAATCCAGAAGTACAAACATCTATGTTCGTCATACAAATGTTTGTCCTTGCCAGGAATCGGACCCGAGCCACATCGATTTGTTGTTAGTTTCGCTAACCACTCGACCTACAGGGAAGTTAATATTAATCGATTAATTGTTCCTAATATCAATCTCATGTTATATTTATTTTAATATAAATGTTTGCATAATTTATTCCAATCCAAATAATCCAATAATTCGGCTAACTTACCCTCTAAACCGGCACACGACAGTGACGAACGTTGACGCTATTGCGGTAAGAATAGGTAAGTTGGTGGTGCTAAATCCGGGTGAGACGCTGCAGAACTCTAGTAAATATATGATGGTAATGACATTTATGACTAATCTTTTGACTTTCACGAACTGCAGGATGGTAGATGGCCTATTCCTCAAAACGGGACCAGACCAACGCGGGAAAAAAACACCCGTCCGAGTATTTGTGACAACCGTGAATCGCCCACTAATTTACGAATCTTGGGTACCGCTTTCTACCGCGACTTAATTCATTTCGCTTTTGCAATGGTGCGTATTGCAAGTTGAAGCGAGATAGACTATTTTCGACCGAATACATATTTAATTGCGCCCCACGAATCTTCGCGCTATAGTTAACATGGTCTTGGACTTAACAAACAGTTCCAATTCATTTCAAGAAAGTTCGCCTTTTAATCGCAACATTGTGTACAACCAGAAACTATGGTAATACTACAAAACACCGACATATGGTATGTAGATATGATGTAAATTGAGCCGTCGACTGTGCGACGGTAAGTAGTGTCATTTGCGTCGCGGATCAGCCAAATATGGACGGTAAGGTCGATCCTCCGACCTTTAAGTCTAGACTTTCGATTTATTTTAGTAATGCGTATGAAAAACTTCGAAATTTTATTGCATTACTGTGAAATATTTGACTGTTATTGATGCGCTTTAAATGTGCATATATATATATATATATATATAGTTTCATTAAAGTTTCTGAGGGCATGAGCTCATAATATTGAATATGTTTTTTATACAAAATCACCATTCGAAACCTTTAAACGCAATTTCAAATAGCAAAGCAGTATGAACTAGAATCCCGGTCTAAAACCATTTCAGCTCGAAGTATCGATCCTGTATCAACGAGTCGTCGACTAGGCAATCTACGCTTCGGTCGCCAATGGACAAACTTGGCGTCAATAAATTGACAATCATCGTTAACGAGTGGGAAACGCTTTTGTCAACACCTTTGTTCTGTAACTGTACGAAATGAAGGGAGTTAATTTAGCAAAACATTGCCTTCTATGCTTAGGGCACGTTGTTGACTCGTCGATGTTTGCAAACGTATCGGTAATATTCAATAGTAGATAACGCGTGGACCACGCATCGTATACTTTCAACGTACATGAAGACAAATTCACTTTTAAGTAACACAACATAAAGCTTACAATTCAATGCCATACTGTGAGTTAAGTTGGTGTAGAGACGACGATAAGTCGGTGTAATGTGTGAAGACCTTAATCATTGCAACGAAAACAAGGACATAACGTACTCAAATATAAATACACAGAATCCTTATTCATCCACTCCTCGTCTTACGCAGTCGAGTAAAAACAATGAAAACTCATTTGTTATTCATCAGTGGTTATTAAGCGTCTCAAACTAATTTCACGGTAGGAACAATGCGGACTTAGTCATTGTTCGATTCTTAAGCAAAGTCACGGACGAAATTCTTCGATGAAATTCCACAAGAAACATTTCGTTTTCTCTAAACAGTTGCACGTTCTCAGACTTTGATAGAAATATGGACAACCAAACAGAATTTTATTAAATTAGGGTTCAAAGCTCGCCCTGAGTGTCTCCTGAAGGTCGAACCTTAGTTTAATATTTTTTGTTAAAATAAGCGAGATCATATTTTTGATTTGCTACTTATTCGTTATTTTTTATAGGATAGGATACTTATTCGTTATTTTTTATAGGATAGGGAAGCCCAATAACGCGCTCGCTTCACTAGGTACTTGACAGTAAGCGACAGGGTCTACGGAAGAGGCTTACAGACTAGCATATTAGACGTTTTAGACCAATTTTGTCCACATATCTCGGTGTCCCTGTCGGCTTTTCTCAGATTAGTCCACAGGCGTATCACCTAACGTTTGCAATCCGCCAACGATAAGCGATGACTTTTAAACGCAACGAAAAACTCATGAAAATCGTCGCCAATTGCTTGCTGGTCACTAGATGCACTTTATGTAATGTCACAGCACCAAAATTAATCAACCGACAACGACTGCTACTAGCAAACACGGCTGTTATGTGTCTTGCAATATCTAAACAATTACGATAATTTCGCATTGCGAGTTACGTGATAACCCACCCGGGCTCCTTACGCATAGACCATCCGCTTTTCTGTTACGCCGTTCGTAAAAAGGCGAATAATTGGCTAAATGTCATTATCAGCGTGACTGATGACTGGTCAGAATTCTGCAATATCTCGCCCGTGTTTGAATTTTGAAATAATCACAACCATTGTAGGTTTGTTGTAAACGTATTCTCTCATATTATTCAACTTTTATTGAATACATCTGTTGGTCGGATATCAACATCAATTATTATTATTATGCCCAGTTTGGCCCGCGCAGCTTCGCCCGCGAGTCTATTAACATGTCATCAATGTGAGATACTTCATACAATATTTCATCTACTATTTCTGCCCCTTAGGAGGGGGAGACTGCAGAAGAGTAATGTGTTTCTTTATCGGAAGAGCTATCTGCTTGTATGCTATCCTATGATAAAATGTATTAGTTTAAACACAAATGTATTTTAGTGCCTATAAAACACACTTGAATCACGAAGCTTATCGATTTAACTGTACCCATATCGCAATGATTAATCACTCTCTTATGATAATTACATTTCAAACATGTGATTACGAGTTTGATTGCTACAATTGTGATTGAAAATGAGTCATTCGTTTCGATAGTACATTGCTTCTTCAATTAATTTGACTTAACAATTTGCTACATAAGCAATATTTAATTTTTTAGTTCATTAATATGTGACAGAATTTCATGCTGTCATGTTTGCTTGTACCCGAATAATTTCAACACAAATGAATTTAACCATAGTAAAGCGGACCTGAATGTCGCATTTCTGTGTGGCCTCATTGTAAACATTCACTATAATCTGTACAACCGTTAGGAAAGAGTAGTAGAACATATTTTTTAAATACATCTTTCGAGAATTTCAATACAGTAAGTTTATATAAAAGAAATTACCTATTTTTTAAAATATATTACGATCTCAGACAAAACAGTCCATTGTAGCTAGCCTTTTTTGGATGTTTGGATGGATGGATGCTTGTTACTCAATCACGCCAAAACTACTGAACGGATTTGGATGAAATTTGGCACACAGGTAGGTGATGACCTAGCACATAGGCTTTTTATCTCGAACCAATGAGGTGTTCCCGCGGGATTTACCAAAAACTTTTATAATGCAACGGGCTGCACGGTACAGCTGGTAATTACATAATATTAAGATAGTGAACATATTAGCGAATTGGGACCTCTATTGTATATGTAAATTTTAACTATCTTATTTATTTACCTTAGCAAGTTAAAAAAACCAGACTAAAGGATAATAGCATCTATACACATAATAAAATCGTAGGAAAGTTAAAACTGTACATTGAATATTTTTTTTAAAGAATACTTGAAGCGTGCTCTACAATCGATATCGAAGCCAAAAATATAGTTTTTAGAATTTTTGTCTGTTTGTCTGTATGTATGTCCGGGGTTTGAGTTTCAAAAAGTACTGCATAGATTTACCTCAAATTTTGCATGAATATTACTAACAGGTCGGGTCAACATATAGACTACATATTATCACGCTATCACCTACGGGGGAGGAGCTGTGCGGAGTAAACGAAGTCCGCGCGGACGAAGTCGTAATCAACAGCTAGTTGACAATAAGATGCAATTTCACTTAAATAAAATCTCTATTCTAGATAATAGTGAAGAAATGAAACACACGAAGTTAATTGCCAAACTGTCAACTGACTTTATTTCTTCTATTCATTTTTATATATAGTTTGTAAAGAAAATCCTGTCCGATCGTCAGTCATTATTTAGTAGCTTAATACAAACACATTAATGTCATTATTTTATGAATATTGATACATACATTTTCAAAGTATTTGCTTGATTTAAGGGAAGTTGCTCAATTTTGGTACTAAAATGAGCCACTTTAAACTAGGTACGATTTTTTTTCTTATTTTAATAAAAAATATGTGTTTTTTTATGTCATTAACCTACCTATATACCTCTTTTGGATCGGACAGAGTTTTCTCTACATCTTGTATAATACACATATTGTTGTCCCTACACTAGTAAAGCATTATTACGTAGTGTCATTCAAACCACAAAAGTCTTTATTAATACAACTCGACAAACATCAACAATTAATAATGAATTATTAATAATTATCATGTTATTCATTCAAAAACCTTGTTCCCAGTGCTTTTTATGTGCAAACAGTATTTTATTGTGAAACCACGGCTTGAATCACGTATTATTTAACTTGTGTCGTTCGACTGGCGACCGGTGACATCACCGCGTAGGTGAAGAGGATAAAAAGTGGTACTGGCTACTGCGTCATGCCTCATGACGAGAGAACTCGCCGAATAAAAAAGCAATAATAGAATAGACACGTGTCACGATCACGTTTAGCTAATAAACATTATTATTAACCAATTAAGGCGTGTTTCAGTAACGCTGGGGCCGCACTTGCTTCTATCGTGACAAAGCTTCGTGCAATCTATATTAATTTTTAATATTATAAATGCGAAAGTTTGGATGTTTAGATGGATGTTTGGATGGATGTTTGTAACTCAATCACGCAAAAACTACTGAACGGATTTGAATGAAATTTGACACACAGGTAGACGACGACCTGGAATAGCACCTAGGCTTAGGATACTTTTTATCGTGGAAAAATAAGGAAATCCCGCGGGATTCACCAAAAACTTACATAATGCAGCGGGCTGCACGCTGCAGCTAGTGACACTATATATACTATATTACACACACACACACACACACACACTATATTATCGGCTATTTTCGCATACATTTCCGGACTGCATGTGCCTTCGCGCATATAACTTCGGGACAATAGACCCAAGTGCGGCTCTGACATATGACTATGATGTATACTGGCTATTCTCTTAGCTTTACCCGCGTAATAATAAAAACCGGTCAAGTACTAGTCGGAATTGCTCACGTAGGGTTCCGTATTGTAGGACGATATTAACTCAGGTTTTTTATATATCACTAGATAGCAAACAAGCAGTTGTCTCTTCTGATGGAAAGAGAAACCGTCACTTATAGACACCAAAGTCGTAAATGGTGCGTTGCTATCCGTGTGGCAGGATGGCAATGCCTTATGCATAAGTGTACCGGCCACCTTACTCTACAAACTGGAATACAACAATGAACATTGACAGTATTGCGGTAGTAATAGGTAAGGCCGTGGTACCATATACCCGGGCGAGACGTTACGGAACTTTACCATCGAGTAGTCACGATGGTAGTGACACGTATAGCCAATTGGTCGCCTCTAACGACTAGTCCGGCAGAACGGCAGTTGATCTATCCTCAGGCCCGGACCGACACGAGGTAACTTCTATTAGAACGTTAACTATGTATTATATTTTGATGTAATAACGGCCACACTAACTATTTTCTATTTTCCGTTCAAGTGATACAGGCATGTGACAGAGACAGTGGAGCAGTTAGAAGCAGACAGAGAAGAGGGAGACATATTAAGAGGGTTCTTTCTTTGCTTCACTCTTTGTGTGTAAAATCGCATCAACGATTATTTACTCTTCCCGTGTTGGTCCCTGACTCCTTTGAAGAATAGGTCAACAACAATAGAATAGGCCGTTCTGTCAGGCAGGTCGTAAAAGGCGAACGATTGTCTATACGAGTCACTAACGTCGTGGCTACAAGATGCTTCTGCATTGTTTCCGAGTCTGGTACCATCGCCTTACCTATTCCTGTCGCAATAGCGTCAGTGCTTGTCATTGTCGTGTTCCGGTTTAGAGGGTAAGGTAGCCGGTAAACTTATGCATGTGGCATTAGACCTCGCCACAAGATAGCACTCGCCCGGGTCTGGTACTATCGCCTTACCTATTCCTGCCGCAATGGCGTCGGTGCTTGTCATTGTCATGTTCAGGTTTGGAGGGTAAGGTAGCCGGTAAACTTATGCATGTGGCATTAGACCTCGCCACAAGATAGCAACGCACCATTAACACCTCTGATGTCTATAGACGATGGTTGACTCTTTGGTTGACGAGACCCATCTGCTTGTTTGCTATCTTATAATGTAAAAAAAAATTTAAGGACAAAGTTCCTAACTTTGAAGGATCCCTTGAAGATAGACCCAGCACGTTTGATTGGTAGGAGCTATACTGGAAAAAGTGCCCGACCCATACTTTTGTAGAGCTCCAGAAATAGTCTGACAAGATAACGACTCCCTACTGCTTTGTCAGTGAAAATTAAAAAAAAAACAAGCATAACAGTGACACTAATTTATCTCGACAATTTATATCTTCAACAACAGTCGTAAAAAGTTATTGACCCTCAAAAAAGTGCTATCCGTGCGGAGCAGGACAAGTCGCTACTCTACACTCATGAAGAGGAAAAAGCTTCATAAAAACTTTCAACTTATAAAAATATGTTATATCACGTAATAGTTCTTAAAATTATAATAGGCAACTTATTCAACACTTTCATGAGGATTCAAAACATATAGTTTGAGATACAACTTAAATAAAATACGAAAACATATATGGTTTTCCAATACTACCGCTTGTGCCAGAACATTATATGTTCACCGGTGCTTAACATGTAAAGTTGATAAAATACCATCGGATAGTTTAGAATGTTTGTTTATAATGAATGAACTCATAAGTACTACTATATGTCTATAACCCTAATGGATGAATATATCTCATAGTACTATTTATTCATCCATTAAGGTAAATGGATTTATAAGATTTTATAAATTCTTTTACCTTAATGAATGAATGGACCTCGACATCACTCCGGATTAACATAGGTTACTTTTTTACCCAATAGGAAAAGGGAGTGTTTATGGGTCACGCGAACGAATTCGCAGCGAACTTGAACCGCTAGTACTGTATAAAAGTGATAAGTTGTGACAGCAAACAAGGTTTAAAATTTACAAGCAA
The DNA here is from genome assembly GCA_036924255.1 of Apodemia mormo. Lineage (NCBI taxonomy): Eukaryota > Metazoa > Arthropoda > Insecta > Lepidoptera > Riodinidae > Apodemia > Apodemia mormo. Next base: position 7,114,848 of record JAUPFN010000010.1, on the reverse strand, counting down.
GGAAATGTCCATTTCAAACCCGTTACACCTACACTATTTGACCGATAATGGCTGATTTACACCTATCTGATAATTATCAAACTGAAATAATATTATACTGTCGTAATACTGTTTTTATATCATAGAACAACAACTACGCAGATGGCTCTCCCGATGGAAAGAGACAACCGTTGGCTATAGACATCAAAATATATTAAAATGGTGCGTTACTATCCGTGTAGCGAAAGTAATGTTATATGCATTAATTTACTGGCTACTCTACCCTCCAAATCAGAACGCGACTGTGACACCACTAAGTGGAGTAGTGTCTGGTACAGACTCCATGTAACATTAGGTATGCAAAGTCTTCCACACTGATCGAGCCCACTGAGACGGACCCGAATCGCAACGAAAAATGCAATATAGCACATTCGGACGGGCCTCAACGCAACGCAGCGCATTTCTTTCCTTTGTTTTTATTCTCCTTTGTTTATCATCATAACGCGAACTTTGTAAATCAGTCTTTGTAGACTTAAACTAAAATTATTAATCGATCTTCATCCATAAGTACGTGATTTTATTAATTAATTCTCAAACACTCAGGTAAACGTGCACGCTATTCCGCTTGCTATCGCACACTGCGTCTGGGCGAGACGAAGTGCATCGCAGTCACCGAAATCCGCTGAACAAAAATTCACCTCGATGCGGCCAGGCAGCGACAGGCGCACCTGGTCGTAGTGTGCAATACTTCATATAATTCAGATTCATCGAGAGAATATTATTTGTCACATAATGGCACATATCTTTGGCCGGACTTGGATTCACCAGTTAAACCTCTGCTTATGTCTTCAGGCTACTGGGCATGCTGATGAGACTAATGGTTTATATTCAATTCCAAATTAAAACCAAGGACTACTCAGCAAATACAACAAACAATTTGTCTTCGTCTCTTGTCAGGATAATAAATTTAATAAGTGAACGACAAGAATGACCATATAAGGCGCAGGACATATCCGGTGATTATATGATCTCGAAAGATTTCCGTCTGACCGTATTTGCATTTTATGTAGGAGTCGATGTGTGACGTGTTCATATATTATGTTTGTGTGTAGTCAATATTTTACCTTCTAAACCCAAGTGACATCATCGGATATAAATAAACGCTTAAATACATGTTGATAGTGAAAAAACTTTGTTTATCTCTTATTCAGCTTGTCATAATATAACTGTTAGCCGCGACTTCCTTCGCGTAACCCAAAGTCATTACTCCTTTTTACTGAGTCTACTTACTAAAAAAGTAAGCGTCGTAACCCCTGGATAGCGTACCTTTTATAATAAGGAATTTTGTTTTTATTTTAAACTTGCTATCTAATGATATAAAAAAAATTAAAAAAATGTACCTATAGTCAAAAGCTAAGTTCTCCGACTGGCTACCCTTAGCCTCAATTCGGAAAGTTATTTGGTAGCAAAACCTTAAAAGCTGTGTAGACCATATTTGTAAAACTCTACTATTACTAATAATAATATATCACGTAGGACAGTGCTATCACTGAGACTACTGGTTAAGTCCACAGACCACATGTGCAAGTTTACTGGCTACATATCCTACAGGCCAGAACCCACGAGAGATAAGCATTACGGTTGGAAGCCCAAGCGTCGGCACCAGATCCAGACAAGTCATAACTCTACTACTTAATAGATCTAGTATAGAAAGTAATTTTAGCAATATTCTATCGAGACGTTACATTTATTAAATTATTAAAGATCACTTACAAAAGAAACGTTTTGACTGTGTCTGTATCTTTATCTCAAAAGTAAAGTCCGTGGACTTGTCTGGCGTTATTCGTCAACAATTACTGAGGTGTAAATTCCACTATTTACCATGACAAGATAAACAAACGGATAGCATGCATTAACATCTTTGGTGTCTATATGCCATGGTTTCTCTTTCCATCAGGTGAGCCATTTACTTGTCTATCTTATAATTTAAAAAAAAAAAACAGCAAGCGCCGTAACGCCATTAATCGGTTTGTAATGAAATCGGATAAATTTTATAGTGAGTTTAAATGAAGTAACACTATTTTTGTTTTTACTAGGTATATGATTTCAAAATAAATATAGATATGGCTTTTGAAAAAATTCGACTTTAAACATCGTTCATCATTTTTAATCACATTTATTGGGATGATTAACGACTAAACCAGATGATAAACCCTTTTACCTACAAACAACTTTGAAGCATGTATTGTGTATATATCTATCGAGTCTAGTTCATGTCTATCGCTCCAATCTTTTTACCAGTGCTGGTCCGCGTCGTTTTTAAAAACAAACCATCTGCTTTTTTTTGCTAAGATGTAAAAAGCGAAGGTGTCACTATTAGTGCTGGGTACCTATAATCAACTAACCGTCATTCGTAGCAGTAATCGGTAACAACCAATTTAATATAACGAGGCGTTCAACAAGTTATTTAAACATATGGTAATTTGACATTTATTGGGCAGAAGTAGTGTTCATTACTAGGCAACCCTTGCTTGGGGTTGATGGCGCCTGTTCTTGCCGCAAAAGCGTTAGTGCTCTGCTAGTTACCGTCGTGTTCCGATTTGTATGCTGTAACGGTAAATTAAAACTTGTGGCATCACATGCTTCCCTCGCGAATCGTAACGCACCAATAAGATCTTAGTGTCTATAGGCGATAAGTGAACCTTTTTGTAAGGATTTCCAAGGTCTGTATGCTTGTTTTCCACTTTATTCCATAGTCTAGTCTTGAAAACAATAATATTTAACGAATTCTATGTTCACTTGCTTATATTCCGTACTATTTAATGTCTTTTGATGTTGAAAAATTAATATAAAATTACAATCGTAGCACGCAAGCCAATTCTGTAGTTTCCGAAACATTCCGCTGTCGAAAATCTTGGAAAGTAATTTAAAATGTGAACCGTTTTATATCACAACAGCGTTTAATAAATCACACTCATAATAACAAACCGCTATCAACTATATGGCAAAGTTGAAATGTTCAGAGACAATTAATTGAATTTGTGACTAATTGTATGATTACAGCAAAGAAATTACAAGATTTAAAACAGTCAACATTCAATAAAGAAAATTGTTTGACCGTCAATGGTCACGACATAATTGTATTAATATTGCAAAACAACCAAACAACAAAGCGCATTGCTGACAATGATTCTACAATTAAAGCGAAGTTTTAATGGAAGTTTAATAAAATAATATTACTTAACGATTTTAAGAAACGGCACTAAACAGCGATATCCATACACAATTATAAATACAAAAATATATCTGTCAGTCTAATTGTTTGGCTCTAGCCTTCACGGCTAAACGGTTGAATCGACATGATGATGATGATGACATTTAGCAAAAAGATAGTTGATGCCCCAGAGTCAAACATAAGCATTTTTTTTTCAAAAACGTAGTGGTCCTATGGGGCTGATTGCCAAATAAGCGTAAGAAAGTTTTTATGACAGATTATATAACATGCTACTATGCTTGCGGGAGAAGGTGCGCGGGACAGATAGTAATTGTTAAAACTGGTAATATTGAAGAACGTTACAAAAAACCGCAACTGCAAAATAACAGCGTTAAAAAACTACACATTAATATGTAAAACAAGAACATGGAATCTATTTTCAACCGACGAAAAAACGGAGGTTTGATATTTGAGTCCAAGCGTTGAAGCACGTAGCGTATATTTGTACGTTTGTCCACGAACGTCCCAGGAACTGAAAGCCATATTGAGATAATTCTTTTTTATTTAAATCAGGTATATTTCAAATAAGAGAACAGTACAAGTTTCTTCAAAAATGGTTCAGTAGTTTTTTTAGATATGATTATAGTTGATGTTTAAAGTCGTTTTAATTTTTTTTATTAATATTAAAGAATCGTTTTTAACTGTCAACGCCTGAGCTTCATTCTTCTGCGGTTCCTTGCATTAAAATTAATCTAATCGTTTTGCAGTTTGTTGCTAAGTCACAGAAAAACAACGCAAACACCATTCACTGATTTATTTATGGTGGATTCGTACTAAATAACCAATATACAAAAATATAATTTAAAAAGAAGTCTATCGTATTTTTAACAAGATAATAAAGAATCAATAATCATGAATGCTTGTCTGCCACTCAAGAAACCACAAATCATTGATTGATCCCTGTTGTTGAATTTCATCATCGGATATTAAAAAAATCACAGTTCCATCCTTTGATCTCGATGTCTGGAAATCCACAACCGTGCAATTCTCTAGGCACTTCTTACCACGCACTACTCCGCTGTGGAAACAATTACCGGCGGGGGTGTTCCGAATGGATACGATTTAGGGACCTTCAAGAAAAGAGCATACTCCTTCTTAAAAGGTCAGCAACGCAGCTAGCTGCAAGACTTTTGGTGATGTGGCTGTCCATGTGCGGTGGTAATCACTTACCATCAGGTGAGCCTCCTGCTCGTTTGCCCCCTTTTTTCTATAAAAAATCAGTAGCCCTAGTAACATGTGAAATATTTAAGGATTCATATTCGCCTATTAAACGCTAAGAAAAATAAACATTCCACCAAAGATCAAAACATGTATGATGGAACGTTTATTTTTCCTAAGGTCCCTTAATGGCATGTCAATCGCAAAAACTGACATCTGGATCTGGACGTTGAAGTTCTATTAAAACAAACGTCAAAATATTGGCAAAATACCGATTAAGTAACGATTAAAATTCGATTACGTGATAACGCTCAGACGTTTCGATCAACGTTCTAATCGAGTCGTTTTAAACATAAAGTGAATACAAAATCAATTTAAGAGAACAAAACGATTCAATTCTATTGAATTTTTGTTATGTAAGTTTAGATGCAGGTTGTGCAAAAATATGCTATAATATAGCAAAAATTATGTAACGTGTTTGTTACACAAACTTTCTTCAATAGTGCTTTTTAGAAACCAATGTATAATTTAAGATTTCTTAAAAGGAATAATTGATGAGGTCTGTAGTTTCTAATTTCTAATATGACATTGTAATAGACTATCGATAATATTATATAAACAATCACATTTCGTAATAGTTTCTATTAAGCAGTATACTCTAAGTTGCACACTACTAGGATTTAGAGTTCTGCAATATCTCGCTAGAGATTGTTAACTGTTCCCGCCGCCGTAGCCTTTGTGCTTGTCGCAGATTTGTTCCTGTTTGAAGGGTAGGAGTCATAGCACACATATTAACTCGGAAAGGGATCGTCATAGTATAATCTAGAGTCGTTTAGTATATGAAATTCCCTACTGCAACGCCCATTAATCAGGATCGTAAACTACAACGCACAATAATCGGGATCATAACATGCTGCGCCGCGCAATGCCACTACTCTCTCCTTCATAATTAGTCAAAAACATTTTTTTTAATGTCATAAGATAGCAAATAAGCAGATGGGTCTCCTGATGGAAAGAGTCAACCATCGCCTATAGACACCAAAGGTGTTAATGGTGCGTTGCTATCTTGTGGCGAGGTCTAATGCCACATGCATAAGTTTACCGGCTACCTTACCCTCCAAACCGGAACACGCCAGCGACAAGCACTGACGCTATTGCGGCAGGAATAAGCAAGGCGGTGGTACCGGACCCGGGCGAGACAATGCAGAACTCTACCACCTAGTAGCCACGATGGTAGTGACTCGCATGGCCAATCGGTCGCCTTTTACGACCTGCCTGGCAGAACGGTAAATGGTCTATTCTTCAAAGGAGCCCGGAACCAACACGGAGAAAATGGACGCACTAAGCAGAGGTCCGTCGTACGTTCTCACAGGACACAGTTCTTAGCACGCTAAAGACGTTATTTGTCCAAATTAAAATTTAAACTCTAGCAAAGCACTCTATTTGCGTTGTAGCCAGAGCTATCTGCTTGTTTGATATATTCTAGAAAGAGCTTTTTGTCTCAATTGAATAGAAATAACTGTAATCTCAAACACTAGACAACCAACAGTGATAAGTGAACGTGCACATGACCGTACTACAGATCTCTGTCTGTATCGAAGCCGGGGACAGCTTTCTAATTAATAAAAATAAATTTGTATGCCGACAAGTATAAATGCTTGAAAAGTGTAAATTATAATATTTACCGTTCGATTCCCTCTGCCTACTTCATAATGTAAGCAATGTTAATACATATACGAAAATAAATTTGATAGGTTACAGCATCCTTCAGCTATCTCTAGATATGTGCAATAGCACTTAAACGTAAAACAGGCCAGACACGCGTAATCTCCAGGAATATTAAAGCGTGCAAAGCTCGGTACACTGTGGATTTACTTCCTCATATTATCAACTTTTATTTGATACATCTGCTGTTCAGATATCAACATAAATTATTATTTCTACGTTCTGATAAATAAAAACCCGTCAAGTGTGAGTCGGACTCAAATACGTAGGGTTCGGTACCACCGAGCAATACTTACTTGCATGGGGATCTCCTTTGGAATGTAACTACCTATTTCTCGGCTACAGTACCACGCATTCTATGAATATTTCAGGTATCTATCTGTTTCCGTTCAAGAGATAGAGCTCTGTGACGGACAGACAGAAAAGCAGCGGACACATAATATTTGGGTTCCGCTTTTTCCCTTTGACTTTCTATTTGACAATTCTTTTCCATTCGTCAATCTTAAAACTATAGCACATGAATAGACTATAGTTTCAATGGGATTGGGATTTCGATGGGATTTTTAAGACGGTTACATTCTATTTTGTATATCATTAGAAAGCAAACAAGCAGATGGCTCTCCTGATAGAAAGAGAAGCCATCGCCAACAACAAAGATATTAATGGTGCGTTGCACCGAGTGGCGGGATGGCAATATCACATGCATAAGTCTAATGGCTTGCATTCCAAACCGATGAACAAACGAATGAACAAACCTCCAAAGCTAGAAGCTACGATGGTAGTGACTCGCATAGCCATGGTCTACGACATGTTGGTTGTTAGTCTCTTCTTCAAAGTGGATCCGGACCAACACTTGGAAAAACACGGGGACAAGTTATACTATTTTCGATGCTTATCATTATCTCCGAGATCTGACCTTTTATAAATAGTTTGACAAAGGCCGTTTGGTAGACACCGCGCTATTGAAAGAGCACACGTCTATAAATGGCGCTACGATAACAGCTGTGCGCGCGCCACGACGCCACTGACTCACCTACATTGATATTTACATAGATTTCGTCAAATCAATATCATTTTTTTTAAATTACACTTCTTTTGGGGGGTTTGGAAAAAGTTATGGAATTAAAATTGTTACGATGGACGCGCACAAAAAACGACATGAAAAAGTTAGCTGATATTACGATGAGCGCGCACACCGGCAGCCAGCGACTTGAAATTAACTGATATTATGATGGGCACGCACACTTGACAACCAAAAAACAATATAATGATGTTAGTTGATATTACGATGAGCACGCACAACGGCAGCCAGCGACATGACATGAAGTTAGCTGATACTACGAAGGGCGCGTACATCCGCCGACAGGTAACAAACGATATGAACAGTTAACTGATATTACGATGAGCGCGTACACCGACAGCCAGCGACATAAGTTTGGTGATATTACGGTGTTCGCGCACACCGACAGCCAAATGAGTTTGTGGCTAAGGATACATTTTCCTGTGTGTACATAGGTACACACTAGTTTTTATCATAACACATAGGACTACACACTGTGCAGTGCACATAAGCTGACGTCGCTTTTAGTGGTAAGAGGTAACCGTCGACTTCCGTACACACATGCTATATTCTTTGTGTTGGTCTGTTATCTATATTGCCAGGTAGTTCATAAAATGCTAACGATTGTCGCTATTATATAACGCATGCATGTCGTTATCATCGTAATTACTAGGTGTTCGCAACGTCTCGCCAGGGTTGTGAACCATTGCTTCACCTATTCCCGCAGCAATACCGTGAACCGTAAATACGTGTCATGACTTCTCAATGTCATTAACTTAATGTAATGGTTTAATAATAACAGTAATTAAATAAATTAAAACAACTTCAAATTTCACCTATACCTATATCTCAAAACCTACTGAACCGATTTTGATGAAAATTAGACTATTTTCAGGTTGGAATACACCTGATTTAAAAGGAATTATCTCGAAAATATGGCTTTTAGTTCCCGAGAAATTCGGGACAAACATACATACACTTATGAAACACAACGTTTAGTACACGTGTTTGTACGCCTATATAAATCATCATAGTCAAATATTATCCAATATCAATAATGTTACATATATATGTATAAATGTCAAATTGATAACCTCCTTTTTTTCGTCGGCTCAAAATTAAAAACTATCAATAATATTGTAAATAATCCCATTGTTTGTTTTTTCTTATGCAATTCTTATACGTATAAGAAAAAAGAAATCCGATTAAGTTGATTTTATTAGAATGCCATTTATTGTTCCATATGAATATGAATGGAAATAAATTCATGGTTTAATAAAATAAAAATACCACACATTTCTTAGTATTCAGAAAGTAAGAAAGAAATCATTTTCAGCAGTAATAATTAGTGTGCTGTAATTTTCAGAGTTCCGTAACTAAAAGTTAAAACGGGACACTATTACTAAGCCTCCGCTGTCTGTCTGTCCGTCTGTCCGGCTGTCACCATGTTGTATCTCACAAACTGTGATAGCTAGAAAGCTGAAAGTTTAAATTAAGTATTTTCGTTGCTGCTATAACAACGAATAATAAAAATTAAAAAAATGAAATATTAAGGGGGTACCCATACAATAAACGTTTTTTTCGTATTGTTTTGCTCAATATTAATAACATTAACGTGTAGACGCTTAAAATTTTCACAGAATATTTAGTTGTATATTACCTTTCAAAATAAATAATTGTATAATAAATAAAAGTATATATTAAAGGTAGGCTCCCATACAACAAACGTAATTTTTACTCGATGTTAATAAACCGGTAGAAACTGGAATATTTTCAAAAAAAAAGTAAGTATTTGGAAATATATTAACTATAAAAATAAATACCTAATACATAAAATAAATATTTAAATATACATGTATAACAAACGCGATTTTATTTTAAGGATGAAGGTACGGAACCCTTCGTGCGCGAGTTCGACTCGCACTTGGCCGGTTTTTGTAGATTGTTTATATTCATTTTCAAATATCCAAGTGCAATTGAACGTGTTTACAGAAAGTGCTGTTATTACAATGCAGTCTCTATGTATTTGAAGATCTTGAAATCTAGTACATTTACAACGGAATCCGATTTCCGAACTAATATTATAAAGGTGAATGTGAGTTTGTTCATTTGTAATGCTTTCAGGGTTTATCTACCTGACCAATTATCATTAAATTGTGCAGATATGTTGTCAGTGGTAGAGAAGACATAATGTACCTTTTACACGGAAAAAGTACTGTCATTACGGAATGAAAAAAAAACAGCTTTTAACGCAAGGAAAGCTGTGGCCAAAACCTAGTGTACATTAAACAAATGTTTAGTTTATAAAATAAATGAGATAAATCATAATTCATATTCCATACCAATATTATATGTGCGAAAGGCTGTCTGTAATGCTTTTACAGCTAAACCAAAAATCGATTTTGATGAAATTTTCGAGATAATTGAAAATCTGGGGTAAATTAACACGTCGGAGTTTTTCATACAAACTTTCATCTTCGGTTTTCCCTCCCTTACGGGTACATTTTTGAATAAAAATAGCGTATGATTCTGAAATAGGGGACGAAAGTTTGTATGAAAAACTACCGACTATGTTTATAATCTACTTGCGGGCAAAGATGTGCGGGCCAGCCAGCTAGTAATATAAATAAACGAACAAAAGGGATTACATATTTCTTTTCAACCCACTTTCCAAGAGGAAGAGGTACCTAATCAATTCGGCTGTTGAAGGTTTTTTGTGTTTATTACCTTGAACCGATTTTGAATTCTTTATTTGATTGGACCCCCGTGTGGTCTCATTTTAATTTGGTGAACCTCTGATGTATTGTATACATTTTTAATAAAATAAATTTTAAAAAAACTGCAGAAGCCGACTTTCCATTTCATGCAGTTAAAATTGCAGAAGCCGACTTTCATTTCCTTGCGTTAAAAAAATATTGATCAATCGCTGCACGAGGAGTTATTTTAGAATTTAAAATATGTTTATATAAATATCAATAATAAAAAAAATATTTAACCAATTTCAAGTTTACTGCATATTCCATCATGTTACAAGGGATAATCTACTACTGTAGAGCTAAATCGATATATTTATTAGGAAAGTGGTTAATTTCTTCCATGGTACCTCTGCAGGTTACCTTTACAAAAATCGAACATGTCCACGCGAATCGAATTTAAATTTTCAGTCTAGGTAGAGCAAAAACAAATTTAAAACAGCTTTTTTCAAATTTTTAATTGGCATTTTTTTAATTAAACCCACTTAATTATTCACACTTTAATATTAAAATACAAATAAATTCATAAAATAACATTTTTATTGATTAAAATATCATTATAAATTATGATTTCATTCATTTGTAACTTCAAATATTTTTTGTGTAATTATCAAACCATTTGATTTAAAATTTATCTCTAAATTTAAATTATTAAAAATCAATTAATTAAGACCTACCTCATTAGAATAATATTCAGGCGGCTTATCCACAACAACAGGAGATTCCATAATTAACTAACACTGGAATGTATCACAAACACTGCACTTCGATAAAAATAATACTGATCGTCAAATAATGTTGCTTTCTTCGCGTTTTGTATACAACTGAGCGCTTCGAATACAGTCGAATGTATTTTATACAAAGAGTTTTCGAATCAACTCGATTGTTCGAGAAAAGCGTGGAAGCAGACATCGACTCTACGGAAAGTGGACGGCTGCGCCGCGCCGCGCCGTCACGGTCGCGACGATTACAGCCGCCTACATTGGCTCTAGCCATACCTTGCGCTACACATTTTCATTAACAAAAGGGCAATGTATATAGCCACATTACTGTATAAGCTTAATCATCGCGCCTGCGTTGTTCGTAAAGAGAATTCGAGAAACACAATATATAACAATATTAATAGATTGGTTTTCCGAAAACGACTTACTGTGAATTTAATGATATAATCAATATAATTTAATTTTTGTACTCCAAAATAGTGATTTAGTAATGTCACTTCTTCAAAATTATACAAGATTTTTTATAGCACAAACCTTTAACCGAGTGACTTTAATTTAGAAGCGAAAAATAAATTATATACACTTTTAAACGTAAGGAATTAATAAAAGCTTTTTATTCATTATTTTTATTTAATTATAATTAACGTGAGCTGTAGTCATTAACTTATTCATTTAATGATAATAATTAATATGAGATGTAATAAAACACAAAAATATTATAATTTTTGTGTCGTATTTAAAAATCTTTTTTGGATAAAAATATTCTTATATCTATTATCTTAACTTTTTTTCGTTGACACAATGGAGCTTTATTTTAATCTAAATTTTATTAATAAGATCATTTGTAAATGTTGAAACATGGGAAGGGAAACATACGAATCTAAAGCCAAATTAACGTTAATTCATTTATTGAGACTTAAATATATTTATGTAGTATTTAGACAGTATACTGTCCGATTAATATTTACTACTTATCAGAATAACATCTACTATTTAACACAATGTTTATGTACACGAGGAAAAAATGCATCCGTAGATAGTATTATTATACACAAGTAATTGTTATAAAACGCAAAATCTACAAAATACGATAACACATATATTGGTGTAGGTTCTCCTTTAAAACTACTACATTTATATATTTTTATTTGCTTCGTTGTCCATGGCTCATTTTGCTTTTAAAATAATTTGGGCTCCCTATAAAAATTATATGTTAAACTTTAAACTTTTTTTATATCATAAGATAGCAAACAAGTAGATGGGGCTCTTGATGGAAAGAGTCAACCATCGCCTATAGACACCAAAGATGTTAATGGTGCGTTGCTATCTTGTGGCGAGGTCTAATGCCACATGCAAAAGTTTACTGGCTACCTTACCCTCCAAACCGGAACACGACAGTGACTAGCACTGATGCTAAAAAATATAAACACTTAAATCTAAATATATAGATTGATATAAAGTTTGTATATCTAGAGATCAGCACAATCGACGGAATCGAATCGAATCAGAAAGCAAAGAAGAATTTAGCCAAATCGAATCAATTGGATAGAGCATGCCGGTCAGAGACAAGGTTGCAGGTTCAAATCCCGTCGCGTCGAAATTTTTCTTTGTCTTTAAAGGTTTTAAAGCGCGAAATAAGTGTTACAACACATGTATAGGTTAGAAACATGTTATAGTTTTTTTTTATATCAAAGATAAAGATAGCAAACAAGCAGATGGGTCTCCAGATGGTAAGAGTCAACCATCGCCTATAGACACCAAAGATGTTAATGGTGCACTGCTATCTCGTGGCGAGGTCTAATGCCACATCACACTTGCATAAGTTTACCGGCTACCTTACCCTCTAAACCGGAACACGACACTGACAAGCACAAACGCTATTGTGGCAGGAATAGGTAAGGCGGTGGTACCAGACACGGGGGAGACAATGCAGAATTCTACTACCTAGTAGCCACGATGGTAGTGACTTACATTGCCGATTGGTCGCCTTCACGACCTGCCTGGCAGAATGGCAGTTGGCCTATTCTTTAAAGGAGCCTGGGACCAACACGAGGAAAGACCAACTCGGAGAAAAATAGTATTGACTTTATTTGATTTCAAAGTCTTTTTAGCCGTGTGATTGGGGTGACAATGTTGTCTTGGTATAAACTGCCCTGGTAAAAGGCTGGTAAGAATCGCATAGTCCTTTAAATCAAAAAGTATTAATTTCGACTCCTACGTTTATTCAGCTAACAAAACCGATCAACTTTTTTTGCGTAGCGTTTTTATTTCACCGTCAGATTCAATTTATAACCACAAGAACGCGTTTAAATTTAATTATGCAAAAATCGGGTATATAAGATATGTACTCGACTTTTTCCATAAATGAATTTTAAGAACGGTTTGCTTCGGATCGGATTGAATCGGATCTTGAAGGAGAAAATATTACTTTTTTTAATTTCCATTACAGTACCGAGTACCGACACCAATACTGAATACGTGGTATCGTAATGGTGTCGCTACATTTTTATCGAATACTAGCTGTTGTCAGCGACTTCGTACGCGCGGACTTCGTTTACTCCGCAAGCACCTCCCCCGTAGGTGATAGCGTGATAATAGGTAGCCTATATGTTGACCCGACCTGTTAGTAGTAATATTCATGCAAAATTTGAATTAATCGCCTCTGTGGTCTAGTGGTCCAGCGTTAGCGTCGACCACATGAGGTCCCGGGTTCGATTCCCGGGTCGGGCACTTAGAAAAAAAGTGTTTTTCAGTTTTCTGATAAACACAAAGTTGCCCGGGATTGGAAAGTGCCCGGTTGGCGATAGGCTTGCCGCCTATCACATTTGTGGGACCAAGTATCTTCGGCTAATCGTGGGTGCCATTGTTGTACCTCTGCCTACCCTTTCGGGGATACGGGCGTGAAGATACTTTCTTTTATTTGAATTCAAAAATCTGAAAAAATCCATGCAGTACTTTTTGAGTTTACCCCGGACATACATACAGACAAACAGATAAACAGACAAACAGACGAAAATTCTAAAAACTATATTTTTGGCTTCGATATCGATTGTAGATCACGCCCTTGGGGCGTTTATTGTTTTAAAAAAATATTCAATGTACAGTTTTGACTTTCCTACGATTTTATTATTATCGAATATACGAGAATAAATACCAATACAAATAAGGGCGAAGGAACCGTCCAATTGCGGATATATCAACGTATGAAAATCAACGTAATTTAATTTATAATGATAAAAACCTTCCTGACAGCAAAAAAGAACTAGCGTTCCTTATAGGTGCACTTGAATTATTGAATAATTCAACAATTTTATTACGACGCATTGACTGCAAAAAAAAACAGGTCTTATAAAACTGTCATCGAGTACCTATTATTAAAACGCCGACTTGTAAGTCTACGTTATTAATTAATAAAACTATTTTTCATGATTTTATTAAAGCCTTTCAAAAAAGGGTTTCCGTGGTCAGGTTTTAATGAAGGTAAACAAATTCTTTTGATTTTTTGTGTTAACGTCTGTTATGATTTTTTTATATCATAAGATAGCAAACAAGCAGATGGGTATCTTGATGGAAAGAATCAACTATCGCAGTCAACATTTTATACACAAATGTCGCAGTTTAGTATTTAGATTCGGAGTGTCTTATTCTGTCGGCCTCAGGCTAAATTAGCCAATTTAAATTAACGGGACCTTTATCCAAAAGGACATTTTAGTTTGAGGACGGCAGATATAGATGTTGTATTCACTCAGCCCATCCCACAAGGAAATCGGCGTGATAATTCGTTTTTTTAAATACTAGGTGTATTAGCCTACCATCGTGCGAGATCGTGGTCAAGCGATCCCCTATCGATAATAAAAAAGAAATAAAAAAAATCGAATAATTTTTTTATGTTTACTCAAAAGTTATTTAAAAAAACATTATTTTAGTGACATTTTCTGATAAGTTAAAAAATTAACATCCGAGTTCCGAGTAGGAAAACCGCCACATGCTTGGAAAATTGGTAGAAAAAAACTGATTTTCTTGAGACAAATGTAGAATTAAATTGTAGTATATATCTAGATCTAGTAAAAAATTATGTAGATTTTTGTGAAATACACACTTGATCGCTAAGATCTTTGAACGGTTTAATTTTTAGTATTTCTTTATTTTTATTTACTCATTTATTTATACTTTATTGTACAAAATTACAACACGGGGAGAACAAAGTATACTCATTTATATTTTATTCTCCCCGTGTTGGTCCCGGGCTCCTTTGAAGAATAGGCCAACTGCCGTTCTGCCAGGCAGGTCGTAAATCTATAGGCGATGGTTGGCTCTTTCCATCAGGAGACACATCTTCTTTTTTACTATCTTATGATATTGTTACGAATAATCTAGAAACGTGTAGAGTTGGAACGCTGGAGAGATCTAGAAATAAAAGAAAGAGATAGCTACTCCTATTGACAAACAAACAGTTGACCTGGGCTGTGCCATAATGGACTTTATGAGATATAGCATAAGGTTGAAAGTAGCGTGTACTAGGATTTATGACTCATAACATGTTTACGATAAGAAGTGATTCATTGTTTCCCGATACATTTAGATTTTTCTGGATCTAGGTAGAACTTTACCCTGGCTATAAATATAGATGTGTTGACAAATACAGGGCAGTTTTTATCAAGCGATCGAGAGCGATACTTAAAGTGAACAGTGCGAAGCGAGAAGTGTTTTATTGTGTAGTTCAATGATAGTATAGTGAGTGACTACTGTGTAAAGTGTATTTTAGTATTACATTGTGTTGTCTTGTGTATTTGTAGACTAAATACACGAATTTAATAAAAGTGGTGTTTTTCTTACAATTACGAAGCCGACTACGTAACAATATATATAAAAAAATCCTAATATGTATGGCAAAACAACGTTTGCCAAGTATGTGTATGTGTATATAATTCTTTTACTTCTATCGTACGTTATGATAGAAGTAAGAAGATGTACCTATGTAATGTAAGAAGATCTACTACACATGGTTAATTGGATTTTTAACTTATTAGTATCTTCACGCCCGTCCCCGAAGTAGTAGGTAGAGATTCAACCAGTGCACCCACTATTAGCCGAAGATGTCCCACAATGTGATCTAATCCCAGACAACGTTGTTTTTATCAGAAAACTGAAAAAAAAACACATTTTTGACTTGCCCGACCCGGAAATCAAATACGAGACCTAATATGGTCAACACCAGCACTGAACCTTTAAATTTACTTCTATTCTTTTTAAGAACTACCGACCATCCAACTGTCAACTAGAACTGGAGAAAAATTATTTTCAAAATCTATTTGTAAGGGTTCTGCATTTCATCGTAAACAAATAATTACTAAAAAGTATTTAATTATGATTCATCGTTAAATAAAGCAGTTATACAGAAACAAGATTGGAACAATGCCTGGTTAATTCGGGCAATCGATCAGCCCAAAGATCAGATTGACAATCTAAAAGTAGCACAATAGCATGCGGATGCAATATCTCGATGAATGCACATATAGAATAATGCTGCTATTCAAACTGCATGGGTGGGATTCTGCTAATAAGTTTTCAGAGACTTGGATATTAAATTATGTACTAGTTCATTTTCGACTGTCCCTTGGTTGTATTTAATAGTTCGCTTGTTTGCATCAAATCAAACCATCCTGGTGGTCGACTTGTGGATCTAACAAAAATCTATCGAAAATCTAGTCTTTTTTATATCATAAGATAGCAAACTAGTTAGACTTTTTTGATGGAAAGAGACAACTATCGCAAATGTTAATGGTGCGTTGCTATTCTTCTTGTGACAGGGTCTTAATACCACATGCAAAATTTTACCGGTTTCCTTACCTTCCGCAACGGAACGCTACAATGACAAGCATTGACGCTATTACGGCAGGAATAGGTAAGGCGGTGGTACCAGACCCAGGCGAAACAATTCGAAACTTTACCACCTAGTAGCCACGATGGTATTGACTAGTATCGTTCGCCTGTTATGAACTGCCTAGCTGAACGGCAGGTGCTCTATTCTTCAAATGGGGCCCGGACCAACACGGGGAAAAAAATCAATGCCACTACTCCGTCCAACACTTTTCGTCCGAACGCCAAACTAAGCCGAAGTCCAGTCTCACAGGAGACAGTCCTTAGCGAGGATGTTTGTAGCCCAACTTTTAACTTAAATTCTGGTTGAGGACTTTGCTCGCCCTATAAACGCCACAACCAGTGACGCAGTAATGACCTATAAGGTCAACTGTAATAGTCATTTCGAAAATAAAACCTGTTGTCTGAAATCTCATCTATAGACCATTTAACGATAATGAATAATGATTATATAATAGTTACTAGTAGCAAGTAAGTACTGAAGAACGGAGTCCTAAATTAGTTTCCATTTGTTTCTGTTTTTTAAAGGGGCTCCTTAGCATTGTGCCTGATTGAAAGACAAAATGTTAAGAAAAACCGTTATAATAGACTGAAAGATAATCATCAATTTTACCGCGAAAACTTGCGATGAACCTCTGAATTGTCGTGTACCAAAGCTCTAAGAAGCTTTTTAAAAGGGCTCCTTAACATTGTGCCTGATTGAAAGACAAAATGTTAAGAGAAACGGTTATAATAGACTGAAAGATAATTAATCATCAATTTTACCGCGAAAACTTGCGATGAACCTCTGAATTGTCGTGTACCAAAGCTTCTTAGGGAAGCTGATGTTTGGTTAACTCTACGAATGCCACAAAATAACTATCGTGATTATATTTATAATTGATTAAGTAAAAAGTAAAAAAAAATGTGTAAGCGGTTGACCCTACGGGCCACCCCTGAATTTTCCCACTTAACTAAACTCAAAAGAGTAAAAAATATAAGCATCGTTTTTTTAGTTCAAACATCTATTTTGTTAAAAATGGCAGTGTATTAATTTTTGAAGACCTGTATATTTTGAAAACGATGATGGCGTTCAACTCAATTTTTGAAATCTCAAGTATTGTTTTAGCTAAATAATCGATAGGTCGAAAAATTTCGATGCAATGTCAAAAAACATTTTTTTTAATTTTCGTCATTGAAATTTTTTTATTAAAATAACAATACTGTTATTTATACGCAACTGTTATATATAACGCAGTTTTTAAAAGATAAAGTTTTTTGGTTCACTTCGCAGTTTATTGGTGAATTAGCTTGAAAGCAATTACCAACCAAGAAGAATAGACCAATTGCCTTTCTGCCATGCAGGTCGTAAAAGGCGACCGATTGGCTATGCGAGTCACTACCGTGACTACTAGGTGGTAAAGTTCTGCATTGACTCGCCCGGGTCTGGTACCACCGCCTTACCTATTCCTACAGCAATAGCGTCAGTGCTTGTCACTGTCGTGTCATTAGACCTCGCCACAAGGTAGTAACGATAACCTTTGGTGTCTATAGGCGATGGTTGACTCTTACTATCAGGAGACCCATCTGCTTGTTTGCTATCTTATGATAAAAAAAATTGAAAAGCTAAAACTTTTGAGAATTACATTCGATTTTGATTTTTGAAACGGCGTTTGACGTAGTTTTTTTAGTACTAAAATATCGTAGAATACCAAAAAATGATTGGTTGAATACTTTCGAAGCTATGTCAAAAAAACACTTTTTTCAAAATTTTTATGTCAACGATTATACCCAAACGGATAAACCGATTTTGATGAAATTTATGCATTAGACGTAGCTTTTTGAGGAATAGAGCTGATTAATTTTTGTACTCAATCGGTACATAAATCCGGAAGTAATATTAAAAAATATTGTTTCGCCAAATTTTTTTTTTTTCAAAATTTCTCAAAATCTCCTGGACCGAATCGTTTCAAATTTTCGGAAAATCTAAGTTGAGCGGAATCCAATCGAATGCCATCAACCGCGTTTCGATCGGTCGAGCCGTTCAAAAGTACTTACTGACGTCATCGTGAAAATAGTCGGAAAAGGTTCCTAGGACCTCAAAACGTGGACATCTGGTAAAAAATCGATTTTCGAAAATCGGGGTAAAATCAGTAACTTCCTTATCTACATACGTAGTGGGAAGTTAAAAAGTAAATAGAAGTTAACATACGATACGCATTTAAAATTCGACAATGCATTGCACGTACCAGCTGATGGCTTTTGGCAACTATCAATGGCTAATTAAAGGTCAATGAACTGATCGACATACTTGCTGAACGAGCTGGATCAAAGATTAAATATATTGATCGATTCGAATAATCTCCGCTTCATATAAGATCAATTCCAGTATTGTAAAATTAGCAATCAGTTCAATGAACTTTATAGGGTTCGACTAATTAGGATTCCGTTTTACCAAAGGGTGAATTAACGAAACCCTGTAATGTCTCCGATATCAACGTGTTTGTCTGACCCAATGCTTTATCTACCTGTTGAACGGAAACAGACATCTACATTTATCAAATAATGCCTGTTTCTGTGGCCGCTATCACAAAAAAAGTTAAAAGTTAGATCACCCGTGGAATCCCCATGCAAGTTACGTTAATAATGAAATGATGCCCTTTTTCTGATTTAAAAAATTAGAGTTAATATAGCTCGGTGGTACGGGGCCCTATTTTGCGTGTCCGCTCGCATTTAACTCGTTTTATATTGTGCCTAAAGAAGTTCTGATTTGTTTAATTTCAAGAGGTACATTTTTTAAATAATTTATATAGCAAACAAGCGTATGGCTCTCCTGATGGAAAGAGAAACAAAAGAAAGAGAAGAAAGAAAAACAAATGGCCTATAGACACCAAAAGATATTAATGGTGCGTTAGTTGCTATCCGTGTAGCAGGATAACAATGTCACATGTATATCTACTGCCTAACCTAATCTAACCTAACCTTACCCTACAAATCGGAACACGACATTGACAAGCATTGTCGGAACCCAACCACTAATGGTCACGATGGTAGCGACACGTATAAACTGCCTGGCTCGGGACACGCGCTATGTAGAGTTCCATAGATTACACTAAAGCGGACCATGAAGAGGGCTTCTTATTGTTTCATACTATAAAACTAACCTATTTAACGCTAACGACAAATATGTATATCCGTACCACAGGTTCACCGCCTATAAAAACTTCATTTCATATATTTTTCGACTATTAGGCGTAAACTTGCAAAGGCTACTTAAGTCGTGATAATTTTCCTGTTATTGTATCTCCTACTATAACTGTCATTATATCTCCTATTACTATGATTTTTTTTACAAACCCAAAACAATCGTTTAGCTGACAGACGACACGTGACGATCAAAAATTAGCACTTTAAAAGCTTAATAAGTTAATATTTGACAAACGGATCTTATAATCGAAAAATTGTCGTCACAAACCCACATATTCTAAAGACCTATCCAAAGATTCCACACTATGACGGGGTACGCGAAAAAATATTTATTTAGATTTCACTATTTTGTCGGCGTGACTAATAGGTATGTATATTTATACCAAATTACAGCTTCCTAGTACACAGAATTCCTTGTTACATGGCAAAACTATAAGGGTTCCTAGTTGACTTTGGAACCCTAAAAACATTTTTGATTCTTGATCAAGAATATAAAGAAAACTTTTTATTACAAGCCTAAAGTTTTTCGCACAGCAAGACACCAAAGATGTTAATGGTACACTGCTATCCGTGTGGCAGGGTTAGAATCAGGGTTGTTGCTGATGCAGGTTTTTACTGTATCAGCGGATGCTGATGCCGATATTAATACATCCAACTTTGTAATTATTTGCAAATTTATGTTACTTTCAATAAAACACAAATTAAACTTGATAATTGTAATATTTTTATGTTAACAAAATATAGTACGATTCTATCTCAATTAACAGCATACTTTCATATAAGATAAATGCTTAGTAATATTTTACTAGCTGTTGCCAGCGACTTCGTCCGCGCGGACTTCGTTTACTCCGCACTGCTCCTCCGCCGTAGGTGATAGCGTGATAATATGTAGGTATTATGTTGACCCGACCTGTTAGTAATATTCATGCAAAATTTGAAGTAAATCCATGTAGTACTTTTTGAGTTTACCCCGGACATACGTACAGACAAACAGACAAAAATTCTAAAAACTATATTTTTGGCTTTGATATCGATTGTAGATCACGCCCTAAGTATTCTTTTAAAAAAATAATCAATGTAAAGTTTTGACTTTCCTACGATTTTATTATTATTTACGCAGTATTTTTTTTCTTTTTTTTTTCTTTGATATTAATTCAAGTTACACTTTGAGCGTGGTGACCGATAAAAAAACATTTTTTTTTCTTTTATTAAATAAATGAGATGTTAATATTGTTTAAAATATTTTTATTATCATTCATATACATGTCGGTTCTTCAGGAATATTTAATAAATGCACTTTGTTTATTCATATTTAAAACACTTTGTACACAAATTATACGAGTACAGATATTCACATATATACACCTATATACTTTCTCACAAACAGCTGATTACGGTAGTTTTCCAATACAACCAATGCCATCTAAAGGCGGGTTGCTGAACTAAAGAGACAAGCGTGATATTTCAAAAAGTCATTAAAAGTTCTGGTATTTATCGATAGATGGAAAAACTAAAAAGTATCACCGCTATACCGGTCGGAGTAAGGGGATGTTAGGTTTTTTCGTTACGGAATTTCTGGATTCGGTCTCCACGCTCAAGGCCCGCGATAGAAGCTATGCAATAGCTTAAAATTCGCTAGGCGGGTCCTCAAATGAACATGTAACGACTTAAAGATCAGCATAAAAAAATTGGCATCAATCGTTGCTGATGCTGATATTAAAATCAATACTGATAATCCGCGGACGCTGATGCTGATATTCCCCTAACACCCCTAGTTAGAATGCATAAGTTTACCGTCTACCTTACCAACAAACCGGATCAATACAGTGATAGGCACCAGCGCTATTGCGGCAGGTATAGCTAAGGCGGTCTATTTACAAAATTTCTATCTACCATTTACAAAATTTACCATTCAATTTTTATTTAATTTAAAATTTAAGGTGAATTGAACAAACTTATATTTCTATCTAGGACAATTGGCCCACCTCTCGTTCCCACCACTGTAACTTCTGTAAACCAGAGTCAACAGCAGCAACCGTCCTGATAACCACTGAGTTGCCAACTCAGGGTGCCCTGGGGAAAAGCTTAGCTGTCTTGATTCCCGCAACGAAATTAATCAGAAGTATAATATATAGGTGGAGTAGGAAAATACATCCTATTTCCCTCCCTTTTTGGCAGGAGACAGCAAAATGTTAAAAGCATAAAAATGCTACGAAATAAGACTTTTACAATCAGGCTAAGCCTGATTGCTATTGCACCACGGAAGTTTGGAAATTAGGGACCTACAAAAATGGCCTACTTAATTTTGCTTCCAGGGTAACAAAGTCGCTTGAAGGCACGGAAGTTTCCACGTGTAGCCACAAAGTCGGAATAATAAATTACACCAGATACCTATACATTAGATACTATCAAGCATTTGATTACGTTCGTTTTGCCAAAGATTACATTCCCAAAGAATGTGATGTGCAGTTTGTTCATATTTACAATTTAATGTAGAGCACTTGCAAATTAATTAATTAGTAACGTTGATTACGGAATTAAAAAGGCGACGTATTTTTGTTTTAGCCTGCGGGTTGATAAATTCTGGGTAGGTGAAATTCCTAGAATAATACATTCCATTCCTAGAATAGTACATTGAAGCCCGACGCTGAATTTCTAAGTCTAATGGTAAGACACCTGATAAAACGGTAAAACTTAGGAGCTTACAGTGCGATATGCTTTGCGTAGAAATATTAATGCTAGACGCTGATTTTGAAATAGTTTGCGCCGGATCGCACCACTCGTAACTTTATCAGTCCACGCTGAACATGCATAACAAATACAACCTAAATACGTTGCGTTATAAGTTATCTTTAAAGTGTTAAACTTTAAACCCCATGTCGAGGCAGATATGCCCGCAAAGGATAAGAAATTCCGTTTAGCCTTTTCACCGATATAGTTAATATGATTTATAAAAGTATATATTTTTTTCTAAAATCAAAGCTAATTAAAACATGTTACCGATTCTTTTCTCTTTATTGTGCTACTATTTATTTGTATACTAGGAGATGATAGGAGCGAACCTTTTAATATTAAGTAAAACGTTTTATGAGGTGCAAACCTTAAACGATTTCTCAAGCCCCAGTTGATAATCAAATTAAAACTAGTGTAAGCCAGCGACTCTATCTATGCTCGTGTGTTAGCTTGTATCATGAAAGCAACATCGTCTACATAACCTATAAGGGAGCATCCTTCCGGCTAATGAGAATAAATCGTTAAATCCTAAGTTCCATAGATATGGTGAAAGTACCGATCCCTGTGGGCAGCCTAGAACACGTATGAGGACTTTTACTAATTTCCTAGTAGAAAGGTAGTCTTTAAGACCTAAAAAGTGACCCAGATCAACAAAAGAGAATACGGGAGATGTGTAATGCTCAAAACCTTTGCTTGTCACGTATTATGACGTATCTTCCAGTATGATTCCATAATATTAGATTTCCTCGTGGTCTAAAAGTTAGTTTATTATGCTTATATTATGAGGTACCGGGTTCAGTCCCCGTGTCGGACAAACGTGTTAATGGGATTTTTTAGAGGTTTTTCTCGAAAATCCTTAATCTCATTAGCAGCTGGGAGTCTGGCAATAGGTCCTCCTGTGCCTAGAATAAGCACGTAAAACGGTCGGACCTGGTTATCACTAGAAACACTCGATTATTGTTATCCGGTCGGTAAAACATATGGTATATATGGCATAGACTATCTATCTTCTTTCTGTTTTGTTTTAATATTTTTTTTTACCTATACTATATAACATTATAAAATTGTAGAGATTTTTTGTTTGTTTGGTTGTACGCGCTTATCTCGAAAACTGTTTAACCGATTTGAATAATTGTTTTTGAGTTGGATAGTCGAGGAAGGCTATAGGCTATATAACATCATGCTCCAATCAGTAGGAATGGAGTGAGTCCGCGCGGACGAGGTCGCGGGCAACAGCTAGTATATTATATAATCATATTTGTAAGATATTAAGCACTTGTACACTGTGTTCTACTTATATTTGTGCATTCTCGCTCGGGTTTACTGGTAGAAATTTTTTTTCAGAGATAAGCTCGCCCTTTGTACATGTTTATAATCTGTTTTTTATGAATTGTATTTTGTGTACAATAAAGTTTTAAATAAATAAATGAAATGTGGTGATGGGGATCACCACACCAATCGACTAACTGGTGAATCGCGGTGAACCGGAAAGTCTATAAACGTTCAGTTTACTCTGCCTACCCCGCAAGGGAATCAGGCGTGATGATACTTACATAATAATTCTTCATATTTCTTTAGGCACATACATTATAAAGCAAAACCATACATTGATTAGTGATTCCTTGACTGAAATTAACTTTTAGTGCGCTCAAAAAATCTATATTTTTGTTAAAACCTATGTTTCATAAATCAATAGACCGTTAAATAAAGTAAAAATCGTCGAATTGTGCAAAAATATATAATTGGTTGATTTACGCTAACGGATTGCGGTTTCTTTTATGCCTGCCATTTTATTGCTTGCAAAATGTATTTTTTTATTAAGTTCTTACTTCATATTTAAACGTTTTATTTTATGACATCCGTGTAAGTAAATGCCAATTGCCAATTCCGTCCTCTATGACACAAATATCCTGCTCTAGCAGGGGGCTTATTAGACGCTTGACTGTTAAATTTTTATAAATTATCACTAGGTATTATTAATGTAACATTCCGCCGTGTTCGTCCGGGCCTCCTTTGAAGATTAGACAATCTGCCAATCTATAAGGCAGTTCATAAAAGGCGAAAAATTTGCTATATATGTCACTATCATAGTGACTATTAGGTGGTAGAGAGTTCCACAACGTCTCGCCCGGGTAGGTACATGGTACCACCGCCGCCTTACCTATTCTTGCCGCATAGTGTCAATTCTTGTTGTCTGTGTTGGCACATTTTTTTTTATTTTATAAGATAGCAAACAAGCGATGGCTCTCCTTATAGAAAGAGAAACCATCGCCTATATACACCAAAGATGTTAATGTTGCGTTGCTATCCGGATGGTGGGATGGCAAAGCATGTGGCATAAATCTACCGGCTACCTTACCCTTCAAACCAAAACACGACATTAATAAGCATTGACGTTATTGCGGCAGCTTAACAGCAAAAAAATTGTAAGTAATATTAGTATGGATTTCTGATTACGATCGGTTTATTAATCTAATTATTTTAATTTTTACTATTATAATATCTATCACTCAATGACAATGTCAAAAATTGGTTGAATTTAATTAACTAAAAGAACAAAACATAGGGAAGTGCGCAAGAGCGAACTCATTCCCACCAAGGTTATAAAAATCTTGATAACTAATTCTTCCTTCAATAAGGACGACAAAAACAAATACATTGTCAGGCACTCCATCTAATTGCATTTTAATTACCGGTTTTTTATTTATTTTTGTTTAAGCTACTCACTGCACTGCGTTAGTTTGAAGTTTGAAAGATTATGAGAGCAATTTTGGTATTTTTTGCTGTGGCTTCCGAAGTTTGTTAGGTCATGTTTTATCTACTAGGTGGAAGTAAAGAAGAGGAAGAGCTTTACGATTCGCTCTGATACCATGTTTAGGACACGGACTGAGGTCGGGTAAAAAAGGAGCATATGTTACTCAGTGATATAAAAAAGTAGCCTATGTGACAATATTCCTGAGACCACGATCAATAAACATTATCTTAATTTTGATGATGAAAACTTTTTGGTCTCAATTATGTCATTAGAAATTTTATTTGATTTTCAATCGTTCTTTTTTTCTCGCGGATTGAAAACTCGCGGGCGAAGCTGTGCGGGCCAGCTGTTGTACATAATATATAATATCGCAGAGATAATATACATTTTAAAATACATTTAGATGTATCATCGTAAAACTCCAACCCGAAAAAGAAAGTAAACTTGGCAACATAAATATTACGCACTTATTTAAATCCGGCGTCCCTGACACCAATCGTTGCTACTTCAAATGTTTACACAAAAAATCATCTGATTTCCCATTAGTACTTTACTTTGGCTTTGCTTTGCGGACATATTTATACATTTTCCTGACTCCTGACTCCTGACTCCCGATAGAAAGACACAACTATCGCCTAACTATAGTGAGATCTCAAATTATTTAACAAATCTACCATTACCATTTTTTTTAATCATAAGATAGCGAACGAGCAGATTGTTTTTATATCATAAGATAATAAACAAGCAGATGGATCTCCTGATAGAAAGAGTCAACCATCGTATGACACCAAAGGTGTTAATGGTGCGTTGCTATCTTGTGGCGAGGTCTAATGACACATGCATAAGTTTACCGGTTACCTTACCCTCCAAACCGGAATACGACAGTGATAAACACTGACGCTATTGCGGCAGGAATAATTAAGGCGGTGGTACCAGACCCGGGCGAGACAATGGTGAACTACCACCTAGTAGCCACGATGGTGGTGACTCGTATAGCCAATCAGTCGCCTTTTACGACCTGCCTGGCGGAACGGCAGTTCGCCTATTCTTCAAAAGAGCCTGGGACCAACACGGGGTGATCAAGATGGCTCAGGCTCTCCTGATGAAAAGAGACAAACCGCATAGAGACACCAAAGACATTAATGGTGCGTTGCTATCTTGTGGCAAGGTCTTAATGACACATGCATAAGTTTACCGGTTAACTTACTCTCCTAACTCTAAATTGTAACAAGCGTTGACGCTACTACTACTAATACTACGCAGCAGGAATATCTTTTCCTCCAAACCGGAACACAATTACTGTCGTGAACACGGCATGCACTGACACTATTGCGGCAAGAACAGGTAAGGCCTAAGGCTATCCTTGTGGCAAGGTCTTATCGTCACGTGCATTAATTTACCGGCTACCTTACCCTTCAAATCGGAATACGAAAGTGACAACTGATGATGTTCCGGCAGGAATAGGTAAGGCGGTGGTACTAGACCAGAGCGAGACAACGCAGAATTCTACCACCTAATAGCCACGATGGTAGTGATTCGCATAGCCAATCGTTGATCTCTTTCGAACCGCCTGGCAGAACGGCAGATGGACTGTTTTTTAAAGAGGGCCCGGACCAACACAGGGAAATACATTTTAGTCACCGGGACATCACATTCTTTATTAAATGATATATTATATTAATATAACTTGAACCTTCGTGAGTGGCTTTCTTTCGTCGACTCTAATAAACTTTCTCTCTTCGACTTTTTTCAAAAGAAATGCGTTTTTTCAGATGAGCAAGATCAAAATATGCCGATTTCATAAATTTTCTTCTGATACATTTACGGACTTTTACAAAAATACTGCTCATCGATTTTCGTGAACATGTCACATTAATTAATGCATTTGTATAAATCAATAAATACACAGTTCATTTTTACTTTAATTGTTTAATAAACCAGTGCAAGCCAAATCGGTCAAGCCATTTCTGAGATCAGCCGGCACAAACAGACAGAGAAAAAAATTGTAAAAAATGTTATTTTGGTATATGTACCGTATATATACATATGCAGTTAGTAAAAAGAGGTTATTTAAAAAAAATGAAACATACAGACACTCCAATTTTATTTATTTTTATAGATTATAGATAATGAGAGAGAGAGAGATTATAGATAATTTATAAAAATAAATAAAATTGGAGTATCTGTTTGTAATATTAAAATAACCGCTTTTTACTAAAAGAAAGTTTGTTAGACACGTGAAAAGAAAGTTACGAAGTTCAAGTGTGGCTTCATCATTTAACAAACAGTGTGCTATCCCGCGGACTATTAAGGTTGTGTAATAGCTGGACAATTCTACAGAATGAATAATTCTACAATTAATAAGGAAGTTCAAAAAAGAAGAGCTAGAAAAATTTGGGAGAGAAGAAAATTTTAATACGTTTACGACGTGTTGGTGCAGGCTTCTTTGAAGAATAAATCATTTGCCGTTATACACTTTTCACCGTCGGCACTTGGTGAAATTCCATATCAATGTTATATTTTATCACCTATATACTTGTACAGTTTCACAATAAAGCTATTCTTATTTATTTCCAACCGGTTTCCCTTACACAAGCAACATCAGGGCAATTTATAGTAACAAACTAAAAACAAAATTAAATGTCAACAAAATAACTAATTTGAAGGCAAACACACATCCTACCCTCAAAATATTCGTTGGCTTAACTGACGTAGGTTGTCTACACTATTGGTAATGACTTCCCCATAAGTAGGGAAAACATCAATGTTCAAAAAATTACTTTGTCACTAAAATTAACTACGATTAAATAAATTGTCACATAGTATTTAAAAAAATAATTTCAACAAATTGTTGTGTTGTAATTTTTAAATACTATGTGACAATTTATTTAATCGTAGTTAATTTTAGTGACCAACCCTGCGGTACGGATAGCAACGCATAATTAACAGCTTTGCTGTTTATAGACGATGGTTATCTCTTTCCATCAAGAGATCCAATCGCTTGTTAGAAATTGAAGAAAAAATTAACAAAACAATTACTTCCGCACACCTAGCTCCTCTAGCTATGTATTATTATGTAACATTAATTAAAAAAATCCATTGGAAGGAATGGTAGAAAAATTATATTTGACGCGCGCGGCTTGCGAAATGTCATCTTTCCATCCCTTTCTAATATATAAACGCACTGCACTCACGCATAACAGTAATGTATTACAGCAAATGTCGTTCGGACTTTGCCGAACACGAGGCAAGGATCCTAGTTCCAACAACAGTTACTAATGACTATTGAAGTCACTGTTTTATTTTAAAATGAACTTAAGCAGTTGGCCCAAGTAACTGATACAGCGATACCGGGCGTTTCGGGCGAGCAGAATGCTAATCCAGTGAAGTAAAAGCCCGGCTTAAGAAGGAGACCTCTGTGTGTGACTCAGATCTCGTCTGTGAGACCAAGCCTCGGCTTAGGGCAGTGTCTTGACGATCAGTGGGAACATAAATGGCATCCGGATTTCGACTCGGTCATGTCTCTTGACCGGCGCGTCGCCAGTATTGGCGGGCTGAAACAGCGGATCGAGTTGTCGCTGTGTTGGGATCATCAAGATCGGATAGGTACACACTCGTAGTTTCACTATTTGTTATTAATTACATACCCAGCCGATTTCACACTTTATAATTTAGGGCTAACATTAGCCCTGAACATACAATGAATATCTCGGGTATAACGATTTGGGTGAAAATTTGTATCGAAATAAGGTTATTGTTGCTTTTACTTGTAATAATTTCATATAGCGACATTTTGGTATTTTTGTACTGTGACCAATAGATAACTGTTACCGTAAAAATTTTGCGAGACGGCGCTATATGATATATTCATATTTAATAAATATGAGGCCGGGAACACACGTTTTTATAAAACAAAATTCTCAGTAGATACAGAAAAGCAATTTTTATTAAAATTTATCGATTTCATAATGTATTTACGTACAAATTATTTTTGGTTTGTTTGAACGTTTTAATGTCTTTACAAACGGCCATGCTGTTTTAACTATAATTTTTGGGATGTGAATAGACACCATCATACACATTATACGCGTGGTTAAATCTCATAGGCTTTAATAATTTAATAATACGGACAGATGAATAACATGAATGTAATTATTGTGTTGTCTGCGAATAAATATGGCTGCTATAAATAGTTGTATGGCGAACTATAAACAAGCCACTAGAGCGCAGTGACAGCACGTAGCAAGCTAGATTTCCGAACTACAGCAAACGAACAAGGCTCATTATAACAGAATTTAACCCGATTTAATAAACAACAACAGCTAAGAATAAAGTCCAACAGACATCGGAGGATTAACGAAACAAGTCATTCCACTAGCGATAGCATAAATGCTGTCTGCTCTTAGACTAGGATATATTATGACGGCAAAATTAAAGAACTAAAAGAATGTCACCGATCTGCAAGTTATCGATATATCGATATGTTTTAGATATGACAAAAAGAACAAAATTAAGTCAAATAATTAGCATTATAGATAATATGTAAAATAATCCTATTAGTAATAATAGGCTATTACGATGCGGAAATTTGATCTAATATTCGAAAAACCGTTGGGTTGTTAGTTTCTGAGTTTCATTGAAAATATTGGTATTATATATAAATTCATATAATTTAATACAAAACACTGGCCAGCGTAGCGTAGGCAAAAAGTAGTATTTAAATTTACTAAAATTAATGTTTTAATGAATTCGAATACTACTTTTTTTATTAATAACATAAAATAGTATATTTAAAAAAATAGGAGTAAAAGTGAAGACATTCATAATATGACAACAATAAATGTAGTTAAGGAGTTTTTAGTAAGTCATAGCGACCTTATAGTTTACCAACAATGACGTATTAACACTACACGCGTTGTTAATATATTACGACATATACATTAAGCCCGTATCATAAAATTTAAGATAAATATTCGCGCTTTTAATGCTAAATATTCTCGCTTTACTATAAATAAGACGATCATAATCGTTACTTTGTAGTTCAAAACTCATTAACAACTCATTATTGATGAGGGCGGAACACGCAAGTTATTTCAGTTATAAAAATGAAATTCCCAACCAGTAATAATCGATAAAAACGTACATCGACAAAAAAGAACACTCAATCCCTATGACAACTTATTCTTTGACACAACAATTCCTATCTTATGACGTATTAAACACCGCAAAACTGAAAATAGTGCTATCAAGAAAATAAAAAGCCCGCAGTACTCACGTTTCGCTTCATTTCAGACTGTCATGTCGATGTTTTCCAGTTTAAAAACATATAAAAACTCAAATTTTTTTGTAAATCGCCTCCAGCAGCGAGCACTACGTGTCTGAACGGTTTGCATGTAAGGTGGGTGGGTGAGACGTATTACCGAAATAGAACTTTTGGAATAACTCTACACAAATTATATTCTCTGCGTCATGAATTCACGATTAAGATCAAGAGCGTAATGTAACCTATGGGTTGTGATTGTATCCAATGCGACAGTGAAACAACAACAATCGCACGTTCACACGTAAATTTTTACGCCAGATACCTTACGGAGTAGATGGAGAAAACCGAGTGCATCACTATCACTGCAGATGTGTATTGCTTTATCAAGCGGAATAGACATCAGTTTCACTTGACAAAACCAAAAAGTTTATTTATGAAACCATAATATTTTTTCGTACACCAAGTCTATTCATTTGATTTTCTTCTTATCCTCTTTTACAGGTTGGCTGGAAGAAATGTCATAGCTCGTCCATTGTACTTATGACACGTTTATTTATTTTTTAATAAATAAATAAATATTCTGAAGTAATGTTTCAAGTATTACTATAGCAATACAAAGTGGCAAAAAATGCTGGAAAGTGACCAGTGAATATAACATCAAAGAACGGTCGCAATGATCTTTCCATCGTTTACGAGCGGCCATCGACGTGGAGTTGTCTAGGTTTTAGGAAATTGAATGAGAAATATGAGCATTATAAAATTCCATAACATTTTTATTTTGTAAGAATATAATCATTCCATTATTTTTTGAAAATGTCATTGACCTATTTATATACCCCTTTCCAATCCGGACAGGGTTTATGTTAATCACTGTTATATTGTTAATTACACAAACAAAATGGTAATATTAAATCAAGTTTTATTTTAATTTATTCTCTGGCGTTGTGTAGAAAAAAAATTGTTAGGGCACGGAACACGTTTAAATCCAAAATGAAGTAAAGGTAAAGCACAAACAACTTTCAGACAGCACTTGAGCAATCTGGTCATGATATGTCAGTCTTGCTCTTCTCCCCGGTACCTAAATCCTTCCATATTCGCATTTAAATCTGCCATTCTTTCTACACATTATCACACACTCGTCCAAGTTAAACTCAAGGACTTTACATTTTTCGGGATGAAGAGTACATACATTCGAAAATCATGACCCTTCGGGTGCATTCGGGTCACTTTTATAAGAAAATAAACAAACCGATGGCTCATCTGGGCTCTGATGAAAAGATCGCCTATACACGCAAAAGATATTAATAGTGCGTTAATATCCGTGTGGCGATGTGTTATTACTTATATAAGTTTGCCGGTTAACTTACCCTCCGAACTGGAACATGATAATGACAAGTATTGACACTACTGCGACAGAAGTAGGTAAGTAAGGTGGTGGTATCAAATACTCTGGCGAGACGTTGCGGAACTCTACCACCTAGTAGTCACAATGGTAGAGTGGCACGTATAGCCAATCGGTCGCCTATTACAAACTGCCTTCTTCTATCAAAAGATCGATCTTTTAAACGAACTCTAAAACCTGAAGCGGACAGAAACGTAAAAAATCTTAATAAGTATCATAAAGCTTTTTTAAGAGCATTCTTTTGATTTATCTTTAAAAATGTGAAAAATTGTATGTTTGAGAGTTACGAGTTTACAACCCAATAATGCAAAAGTGGATAAACGAAATTAAATGAATTCTGAAATATAGATAGTATAAAACCAGGCTCAGCATTTTTGTTAGTTTCTTATCCGTAATAAGTAAGGTATTACTTGCGTGGGATTTACAAAAAAAAAACTTTAATTACGTGTCTCAAGCATAATATGACATTGGCATCCCGTTACACGGATAGCGATTAGCAACGCAACTTTAACATCTTTGGTGTCTACAGGCGAAGTCTGTGGTCAAACAAAATATGATATTTTATTATTTAGTCTATGAAAGAATTCCGACCACAGGGTGATCGATAGTTATTATAAAAAGGTTGCAAGGCTATTAAAAATCCATTTTTATGAGTCAAATATAAAACAATTCTTCTCTTCTTCTTCTTCTCCCCGTGTTGGTTCCGGGCTCCTTTGAAGAATAGACCAACTGCCGTTCTGCCAGGCATGTCGTAAAAGGCGACCGATTGGCTATGCAAGTCACTAACATCATGGCTACTAGGTGGTAGAGTTCTGCATTGTCTCGCCCGGGTCTGGTACCACCGCCTTACCTATTCCTGCCGCAATAGCGTCAGTGCTTGTCACTGTCGTGTTCCGGTTTGGAGGGTAAGGTAGCCGGTAAACTTATGCATGTGGCATTAGACCTCGCCACAAGATAGCAACGCACCATTAACACGGTGTCTATAGGCGATGGTTGACTTTTTCCACCAGGAGACCCATCTGTTTGTTTGCTATCTTATGATATAAAAAAAAAATTTTACCTTACGAGTAAGTGTAGTTTCAACTACGAAATTATGCCATATAGGGATACTAGACTAGTACTATTAATTCCTCAATGAGTGCAGTAGGTAAAAGGAGAGTCCTTGAGCCCACTGGCGTGAATCATTAGCGCCTACGTGGAATTTGAAACAAAACGATTGGTCCGCGCGTTTGTAGATCTAATATCAGCCTCAATGCATTCTGCAATGTAATTCACTATAGGGTTAGGTAAATAGGGCAGCGAAGACAGTAATAGTTTATTGGCTGTTAACAGTTTTAAAGCAGTTCCAGTGGTTAGCCTATATTATTGTAGTATAGCAATAGGTTAAAAGTAAAAGAAACTTGCATACAAACAATATATCACCTTTTTACATTTTACTAGCTGTTTCCCACGACTTCGTCCGCACGGACTTCGTTTACTCCGCACAGCTCCTCCCCCTTAGGTGATAGCGTGATAATATGTAGCCTATATGTCGACCCGACCTGTTAGTAATATTCATGCAAAATTTGAAGTAAATCCATGCAGTACTTTTTGAGATTACCCCGGACATACATACAGACGAACAGACATACAGACGAACAGACAAAATTTCTAAAAACTATATTTTTGGCTTCTATATCGATTATAGATCACGCCCCAAGTATTCTTTTAAAAAAATATTCCATGTACAGTTTTGACTTTCCTACGATTTTATTATATGTATAAATTAGATTTATGTGGCTCCGCTTCGTGGTAAGATCCCTATTTTTTTCAAACACAGTCTACGTTCTACATTTATTATGTGTTTTAGCACTGATACTTTACTAGGGAAAACTTAAAAAAATTCTGTTAAGGTTCCGTATCTGAAGAACGTTTTTCCTTTTAGGTTTTTGTTTTCTTTTTTATTTGTTCTTAAGTTACGGAATCGATTAACATTGCAAAGTAGAATTTCGCCAAATAGAAATACCGACACGTAGTTCAACAACGAGAGAATTGCCTGGTTTTCAGGCAAGATGAGATGAGATGACTGATTTAAATTCAGTCATCAAAATGTATCTTTTTTTAACGTTTTTATACTCTACGTTGCTAGTTGATAGTTTTCTTCTAGGTTCTCAGACGGTATACTTCGTCAGACGTCCAGAACTTAGTACAATGTATTACAATGTAACTGTCAGAATAGAGACCACAGGAGTGTAATTTTTTATATATCTATACATATAATAAAATCGTAGGAAAGTCAAAACTGCACATTGAATATTTTTTTAAAAGAATACATCGATATCGAAGCCAAAAATATAGTTTTTAGAATTTTTGTCTGTTTGTCTGTATGTATGTCCGAGATAAACTCGTACTGCATGGATTTACTAGAAATTTTGCATGAATATTACTAACAGGTCGGTAGGCGTATCATCTAACGTTTGCAATTCTAGCGATCAGCGATGACTCTTAAATGTAGTGAAAAAATCATCTAAAATGTCGCCAATTGCTTGCTGGTCACTAGATGCACTTTTTGCAATGTCACAGCATCAAAACTAATCAAGCGGCAACGACTACCACTAATGTACAAAGCTGTTATGTGTCTTGCAATAACTAAACAATCACGATAATTTCGCATTGCGAGTTACGTGATCACCCCGCGGGTCAACATATTATAGGCTACATTTTATCACGCTAACACCTACGGGGGAGAAGCTGTGCGGAGTAAATGAAGTTCGCGCGGACGAAGTTGCGGGCAATAGCTAGTTTTTATATAACAAACAAGTAGATGGGTCTCCTGATGGAAGGAGTCAACCATCGTCTATAGACACCAAAGATGTTAATGGTCCGTTGCTATCTTGTAGGGCGATCTAATACCACATGCATAAGTTTATCAGCACCTTTACCCGTCAAACCGGAACACGACAGTGACAAGCACTGACGCTATTGTGGCAGGAACAGGTAAGGCGGTGGTACCAGACCCGAGCGAGACAATGCAGAACTCTACCATCTAGTAGCAACAATCATAGTGACTCGCATGCCAATCGGTCGCCTTTTACGACCGGTCTGGCAGAACGGCAGTTGGCCTATTCTTCGAAGGAGCCCGTGACCAACACGGGTATACTTCACGTATGGCCCCATTTTAATTTGATGAAAATACAGGGTTTCGGAGATGAAGGGAATGAGAATTCGGTTGCAGTAGTTTTAATGCGTTAGGCTTAACTCACATTTGCGCAGAGTCGAAGCGTCATATTTGCCGCCTATTGTTGTATTATTTAATTATCGACTCCAGTCGAGCGTCGAAGAGCGAATGAGCGCGTCAACGCGCGTCGACGCGCGCTTCCATATTTACATAGCACAAATTTGTACTTAAATAATAGAACAATAGAGATGAATATGCTTAAGGCGGAAAATATGACGCTTCTGCTCTGCGCCAATGTGAGTTGAGCCTTAAAAATGACATCCAAAAAAACGAGCTATAGTAAAAAATAAAATAATAATGGACTAATCGACATCTTTCGTGTTTATAGACGATATTTATCACTTTCCATCATCGGGCCAGCATGTTTAGTGTTGTTTTATTATAAGTCGCATCAAATATTACGATGTGACTTGTACCAACCCTATTCGAGTTTGACTTATGTCAGCCCCATTATTATAACAAATGCAGCGCGAGTTATGGATATTACGCCGTTTGCTAAATGACCACGATATTCCAAGTATTATTATTATCCATTGCGAGGACCTTGAGAATATGATTACAATAAGTATTTTACACTTTTAGAACATGGTCGTTTAGTTTATCACCTCATTAGTGTGCCGAGTGTTACTTCATCAGGTTATAATGTTCTTTATAATGATCAATTGACAAATTATTAATAGTTTATTTCACTAGACAGCAAGCAGATGGTTCTCTTGACGGAAAAAAATAACCAACGCCTATAGTACGGTTGCCAAGTCCATATTTTAAAAACTTGGATTTGATGTTGGAATAACCAGGACAATCTAGTTTAAAACAAGATGCATTAATAGTAGTTAAATTAATACGACCAACAGTAGCAGTATTTAAATTAATGCGGAACGAAAATGAAATTTAAGCAATAATAGTAACAATCATCACCTTTTTTATATCCACATTCATACTAATATTAAATGCGGAATTTTGTCTGTACATATGAGTGTTTATTTTGCTTTCACAGCTAAACCACAGAACCGATTTTAATTAAATATGACATGGAGATAATTGAAAATCCGGAGTCAATCATAGGCTAAGGCTTTTTCAATAATCAATTCGTAATGTGCCGAAATAGGTGATGAAATTTATATAAAAAACTATATCGACGATATGTAAATCTACTCGCAGGCGCGAGTCAGCTAGTTTTACGATATGCATTTGAATAAAATTTTGTGACTTAATATAATTTTAAAACAGCGTCCCGGGTTTTATATTTTATAAAACCCGGGACGCTGTTTTAAAATTATCCAGGACAGCTCAGGACACAACAAAATCAATGACATAACCTGAGAAAGTAGGTTGTTTGGCGTCTCTACCCTATGGATATTAAATATGTTAACGGTGCTTTGCTAACTGAGTGGTAGTGGAATTCCATATTCATAAGTTTACCGGCTATTTTACCCTTTAAACCGAAACACGGCAGCGACCATGGAACATGGAACAAGCGGAATTGGCAAGTACAAACATTTGTATCAGGACCGCGATCGCCATACTCACACATAAAATAAGCATTATTGCATATAAACTACTAATGCAAACATTGTTTCATTGGTCGTTTTCATTTTAAACAACAATAATCCGAAACACACAAACAGAACATTTAAAAATATACCAAACTGCGTTACAATAAATTTTATTTTGCTACAAAAAAAAAAAGAGTATTTACGTCCTTTTGTAGTCTATTCAAAATAGACTCATCTATTTGTACAATAGTGCAACTTAAGATCTTAATAGTTTCGCTATTCTACAATAGATGGCAGTATTGATTTTTCCGTAGTTTTCAGTTGATCATATTTGAGTAGAGAACTTTCTAGAACGATATACGTAATGACTGTCATTACGTATATCTTTCTAGAAAAATTAGGTCAACCTAAAATGAACTTTATATGTAAGGTGTACGGCTGATTTTAGCTTGACCTTCTATTATATCATTAGAGATTATATTAAATCAGGAATTTCATTAAAATAAAATGAAAATTGTACTTTCGAATGATATGAAATATCTCCATTTTTAATCATCTGTATTCTACTATCATTTCTGCATTCAAGGATGGCACAATACGGCATAATTCAGTGTATAATAGATTTTCGCACGACGACTATCTCCTAAAGATATGGTAAGTAACACTAAGGCAATTTAGAGTAACAGCGCATAATAGTGATGCACGCGGCACGCCCGCTCTTCACTTCCACTTGTTCTATGTTCCATGGCAGCGACAAAGACCGAAGCAATTGCCCAAGAATAAAAAGGCAGTTGTATCAAATCAGGGCGAGATAATTAGATCCTATCACGTAGTTAACAGTCACATCGTTAGTGTTACGTATTGACCTTCTCTACCAAAAAACGAGATGCCTACCAGCACATGAGTAGATTGATCAAGAAGTGTTGCCATCGACAAAGCTCCAAAATCGACTGGCCGCTGCACTTGCGATTTTTTCTACAATGCGTGGAGCTACGAACCGCTTCATAGAATACACAATAAATGTACCATTTCGCATCTGTGATGTAAAATTGCAAACGATTTATTTTCGCAGACGGCAGATTGTAGTGTATTTCTGTTCGAATCTGAACGATTTGCGATATAATTTTGCAATATTTTTTTATCATATTGGACGCTTAGGCTAAATGCTTTATCACGCATTCGGCGGACAGAATTTGCACGGCAAAAAT
Organism: Apodemia mormo; assembly: GCA_036924255.1. Lineage (NCBI taxonomy): Eukaryota > Metazoa > Arthropoda > Insecta > Lepidoptera > Riodinidae > Apodemia > Apodemia mormo. The sequence continues at coordinate 7,077,037 of JAUPFN010000010.1, read as the reverse complement.
TACCAACCGACAGTTTATCTTGAGCACGTAGCTATTGCGACCAAGATTGCGGCCACGGTAACACTGGACGTGGGCGTAGCTAGCTAATGCGCGAAGTACCTTAAGCCTAGAAGCAAAATTCGTCAACCATAACTTATCACTCAACGAATGCGACAACCAGCACCTCAATCCAAATCAAATCGATTAATCAGCAGTCGTCTCGCCCAATTCTGCGACACAACCTTGAACCCACAAAACACCGCCCACTAACACTTTATTTATTACATCGTATTTATGTGTGATTGCTTCGTCCATCAACACCACTCCTGTGCTGATGGGATAGTTAAATATGTTGCGTTTTATCTTTGTATTTTGTGTGTTGAGAAAAATTCAAACAATCGAAATAAATATAAGTGGATTAACGACAGGAATTGATTTAGCCCCGAAATAAGCAAATTTATATGCTTGTGATATGTATGTTAAGTCAACGATACTAATACACAGATAAACACATAATATTTATTCGTCTATACATGTATTACCAACTAACCATCTGATCGCCCCGTTGGTCGAGTGGTAAGCGACCTAACTACAAATCGGGGCTCGGGCCAGGGACTAACATTTGTGTGATGAGCTGATGAGATGATGAGATGTTTTTCCTGGGTTTGGGTGTTTTGAAAGCACAACTCGTGCCAACGTCAACCGAGTCTATAAGCCTACCTCTCTCTCCCTACAATATAATATTTAATAGGTTTATTTTTGCATAATGTTTGTGTCGACATTACCCGACATTGGCGTTTGAATGTCCAAAACAATTTGTCGGGTTAAACCGACTGTGGCTGTGAATAGGTTAAAACTAAAATCGATTCAGACAATGTATAGACAATAAGATTTTAGCAACCTACAAAAAATATACCTCGAATGATGTAATTACACCTAGATATAGTTTTTATTGGCAACAAAATACTTGTGAGAACGGAGTTTCCGCTCGACATAATACATAGTTTGAAGCTACAATGTCAAGGTACACACTGACCGACGCCCAATTATAATCTCATCTTACAATTTATACATGTCTGTCTGCACGTATGTTTTTTCTTAATTAAATAAATAAGAGAAGTTAGCGAACCTGACTTTACAATCGAGTCGCATGTTATATTTTTTGTCATTTATTTTTATCATAAGATAGCAAACAAGCACATGGGTCTTCTGATGGTAAGAGTCAACCATCGCCTATAGACATCAAAGATGTTAATGGTGCGTTGCTATCTTGTGGCGAGGTCTAATGACACATGCATAAGTTTACCGGCTAAATTACTCTCCAAACCGGAACACGGTAGTGACAAGCACTGACGCTATTGCGGCAGGAATAGGTAAGGCGTTGGTACCAGACCCGAGCGAGATAATGCAGAACTCTACCACCTAGAAGTCACGATGATGGTGACTTGCATAGTCAATCGGTCGCCCTTTACAACCAGCCTGGCAGAACGGCAGTTGGTCTATTCTTCAAAAGACCCCGGAACCAACACGGTGAAAATGTCTACATATATTTATTATTACTAACGATCGCCTATGGTCGAAATTCGGCCATAGACTAATCAATAAAATCTCTTTTAAGTGGGACAACTGAATTTAGCCGTAAGCCGAGCCGAACACTACTAAATTTCGTTTTAGATTTTTTATTTTTCGTGTTTAGATTTTTTATTTAAATTAAAATTTTTATAAAGATAAGTCTTTAAATCGGGTATATTTTAATTACGGCTACAGTCTAAGTTTCATCATAATCGGTTTAATATTTTTTAAGACAAGGGTATAGTTGATAGATAGGTAAAGAAGTTAGTTTATTTTTTTATAAATTACTAATCTTGGACAAATCGATCAACTGCTTTATATTAAATCCTCTTTTACGAGAGAAGACTAATACATAGCACTAGCATCATGACAAGTGACAACTAATTAGAAGTAGACTACGCCTCGACTGGCCGTCTTTTCTGTTTCTGCCGCAATAGCGTCGTGCTGTTTCGATTTGGAGAACAAAGTAGCCATTCCGACATATATAATAACATGTTTGATGTCTACAGGTATAGGCGTATATAGAAGAGGGGGCCGGGTGGGCCGTGCCCAGAATGGTCCAGTGACAACTCCAGGATGTTGAGATACCGATTCAAAATTCTAGGCTGGACACCTAACTTCATACTAAAGTTTTTGAAATCAATTGCCTACAACCGAAAATCTATGTATAATTTTTTTCGTTGTAAAGACTCATGAATTCCTGAAAAATAATTCTAGATACACCAATGTCTATATGTTATCTTTTTCCATCAGAGGAACCATCGGCATGTATGCTATCATCTATACATATAATAAAAACGTAGGAAAGTCAAAACTGTACATTGAATATTTTTTTAAAAGAATACTTGGAGCGTGATCTACAATCGATATCGAAGCCAAAAATAGTTTTTAGAATTTTTGTCTGTTTGTCTGTATGTATGTCCGAGGTAAACTCGTACTGCATATATTTACTCCAAATTTTGCATGAATATTACTAACAGGTCGCGTCAACATATAGGCTACATACTATCACGCTATCACCTACAGGGGAGGAGCAGTGCGGAGTAAACGAAGTCCGCGCGGACGAAGTCGCAGGCAACAGCTAGTATTACATAAAATAAAATCAATATAGAGTCGATTGAATAATATCACACAAGCAGAGAGAAAATTGGTGTGATTGTAAACATTATAGTGGTACCAGACGGTTGGCACACGTACAATGAAATTGAAGTTTGAAATGATACAAATATAAAAATGCAAGTTACATACATAATCCTATTAAAATTCTCGCGTAATGCAAAAATAGTTACATAAATTCCAACTGAATTTTTACTAACAAATTTTATATGCACACTTGCCAGCAGGATACTCACGTCACAGAATCAACAAGATATAATCCATACGAACATGACAATTTTCTACGGCCCCGTTGGTCGAGTGGTTAGCGACCCTGAGTACGCAATCAATGGGGTCCGGTTTCGATTCCGGCAGGGACAGGCATTTGTGTGAAGAGCACAGATGTTTGTATTTATGGGTTTGGGTGTTTTTTTAAAATATATTAGAGTATTTATACAACCTGTTAGGTAAGTCGGCCTAAACCTTGAAGAGGGTAATAAGGTATCTGATTCTCATTCCAAATAGGGACCTTCAAGAAAAGAGCTTACTCATTCTTAAAAGGCCGGCAACGCAACTGCAAGACCTCTGGTATTGCAGATGTCCATGGGCGGCGGTGATCACTTACCATCAGGTGCACCTCTTGCTTGTTTGGCCCCTCTTCTATAAAAAAAAAAAATTAAAAAATATTCTTAAATTTTAACCTAATTATTTAGTTAATTCATAATTAATACGCACCAACACGGCCACGCAAGTAACGCACATATCGATAGATAGATAAATAGTTAGTTACATAAATAGGCAGTAATAGGCAGTATTTATGTAACTACCCATTTATCTATCTATCGATACGCGCGTTACTTGCACGAACGTGTTGGTGCATATGAATTATGAATTTATTGGATAATTAGGTTAAAATTTAAGGGCATGTTTTTTTTTATTTATTTGGAATGAGAATCAGATACCCTATTACCCCCTTTAATGTTTAGGTCGACTTACCTAACAGGCCGTATATGTATTTCTATGTATTAGTATCGTTGACTGACACCCATACTACAAGCATATAATTTGCTTACTTTGGGGTCAGATCAACTCGTGTAATTTGTCCAGTGATATTTATTATTATTATTATTAATTTCGAAAGTCTATATGTTTGTTAAGCGTTAACAGCTAAACCACTGTAATAATTTTGATGAAAATTGGCAAATAAATAGTTGAAAGCCCGGTGTTAAAAAGTTTTGCCCTGGTGTTGGTCCGGACCCCCTTTGAAGAAAAGACCACCTACCGTTTTGCCAAGCAGTTCGTAAGAAGCGCACGGGGTGGAGTCATAAACATCATAAGTCATAAAATGGTAGAAAGCTGCCTTGTCTCGCTCGGGTCTGGTATCACGGCCTTACCTCTTCTTGCCGCAATAGTGTCAGTGTATGTCGTATTCACGACAGTAATTATGTTCCGGTTTGGAGGAAAATGTATTCCTTCAGCAATATCGTCAACGCTTGTTACTGTCAAGTTATAGTTAGGAGAGTAAGTAAACCGTTAAACTTATGCATATGGCATTAAGACCTCGCCATAAGAATAGCAATACACCATTAACATCTTTAGTGTCTACAGATGATGGTTGTCTCTTTCCATCAGTTTAGTCATCTGCTTGTATTCTATCTTATGATATAAAAAAGGCTACGTTTTATCAAACCTCAACCCTAAGGGGCTGAAATATCCAGATGAAAGTTTGTATAAAACATTATACTGATGTCATTAATTGTTACAATTGGTTACTTGACTTGCGGGCGAAGCTGCGCGGGTCAGCTAGTAACTGTAATAATAACGTTACGCCTATATCCTTGAAAGGGTAGGCAGATGAAAATAGTGCCAAGATTAGCAAACGGTATTAAGACCAAAAATGTGACTACGGGGTGGGTGGTAATTTAAAAAGTCTACTTATTTAAGTCAAACTAGCTGACTCGGAGTTGGAACCGTCCTTATGAGCCTCCTATGCCGTCGATGGAACCGTTTTATGAACTCAAAAATATAAACATTTGGAAACCCTCAACCCTCAACATGTTGATGTCGATGTATTGTTTTACTCAGTACCAGAGATGCCATGAATAGTTCGAAATATTAATTGGCCGAACACCCAAGACTTTCACGCCCGTATCCCTGAAAGGGTAGGCAGAGGTACAACAAGTGCACCCACGGTTAGCCGAAGATACTTCGTCCCACAATGTGATAGGTAGCCAGCCTATCGCCAACCGGGCACTTTCCAATCCCAGGCAACGTTGTTTTTATCAGAAAACTTTCAAACACATTTTTGAATTGCCCGACCCAGGAATCGAACCCGGGACCCGGGATGTTTTCAAGGCAATTTTAATTTCAATATCAAAACGCGAAATTATGTTATGAATGTAAGCTATTTCATAAAAATAAATAGAATTTTAATTACTATACCTGGTATATTAAATTATTAAACTCAATATCAATTAAATTCAATATTAGTCAAGTAACCTATTGATGGAGTTCTGTAGTAACAAATATTACAAAAAATTCAACCAAATTTAGAATCTCCTCCTTTTGTGGAAAAACGGAGTAGGTCAGGTCATATTTGATTCGCTCATACAACAAAAATGTTTTATGTAACTAAGCCAATATTCAGACAACGTCCTAGTTATAAAGTACAGCATTGCGTAATTATATTTCGGGCAATCTTTGGCCGGAAACAACCATTCACAAAGAAAACAACGGCATTAATCAAAAACGACACTATTGCCGTTTGCTCCAGATTGTGGCAAATTTCTTGAGAGAACTACGCATTGTTTATTTTTAAGACAACAAGTTTCCCTGCCAATGAGACTTCAATGAAAACGATAAACGTCTATACAACTTGTAAATTAGTGATGCTAAGAATATGAAAATTAAAAAGTAAATTATGTTACGTACGAATTGACGTGTCAAAATCGTCTACTTGGTCATGACTTCATGTTTAGTATCTTGAAAACCGAGTTTTGCTGAATACCTACTGAAACTAAATCTAGTCACAAACGGATGAAGCAATAATTGTCAGAACGACATAAAACTGAACAGAAAATGATAGCGTGATAAGTTAATTCCTTAGATCAAAACTCCCGAATTCGGTTCTCAAATGTTAAAACCCATTTCCCAATTCTCGAAATATATTCCATACATGTAATTTACTAGCTGTACTCGCGACTTCGTTCACATGACGCATGATCATTGCTTCCCTTTGTTCAGTCGGGTAAAAAAGTAGCCATGTCGCTAATGGACAGTGTAGCTTTCTAATGGTAAATGAATTTTAAGGTCAGTCCGGTAGTTTGAGTTTATTCGTTACAAATATACATAAATACAAATGTTTTCTCTTTATAATGTTAGTATATATTCAGATGTGAAAGTTTGTACATATGTTTGTCACTCATTCACATGAAAACAGCTGGACCGGTTTAGATGAAATTTGACAGAAAGTAGGTGATGACCTGGAATAGGACATAGGAAACTTTGTATCCCAGAAAATATGTTATACAGTACCCGGCGATAAATATTGCACATCGACCTTTGGAAAGAGACAATCGGCTAATTTCGGCTTCGTAGAGCGTTATCTCTGTCGCACAAAATACAAAGAGTCCGGTACCTATTAGGAGCTGTTAAAACAAGTATGATTTGCTTCTTTTGATATTTTTATTCTTTGTATAAAATACACTAATTTTTCTATAAGTGATGGCTTTATGTTTTTACTGTAGTTAAGTTCATACCCACATTTCTAGAGGCTACATAGCCTTTCAGTTGAGACCATATATTTTCAATTGGATTAAAATCCGGATGATATGGTGGCAATCGCAACACAGTGTGCCCATGTTCGGCAAGTATTTTGTCCACAGAAAACTCTGTATACCTCTCCTTGTGCTGACATATAATAGCGTAAATCTGGGTTTTTGTTAATTTTGGATCAACTGGAATTTCATGTCTGTTTAACCAGTTGATCATTTCCCGTTTAATGGTGTTTGAATTGGGGGGTCTCTCAACATACTTGTTGTGATAGGGTGCGTTGTCGATAACTAGAACAGAATCACTGGGTATATTTGGGATTAATTGGTTAACCAGCCATTTCTCATAGTTATCGTTATTCATTTCATTGTGATAGTCACCTATAGTGTCCGTGGATTTATACGTTAAAAAAGCACCGGGTACAAAGCCTTTTTCATTTCCCGCATGAACTATTATCAAACGTTGACCTTTTGAAATTGGCTTTTTTACTCCTTTTTTCTTATCGTCACTCCAAGATTTCCCTTTAGTGTGGGATGCATGTATATACGACTCATCCATGTAGACGATATTTTTTCCTGTTTCGCGAAATTTGCGTATTTTATCAAGGTATTCCATTCGTTTGAGACTAACGTCGTGCTTTTCCATTAGAATTTTTCGATTATCTTCCATTTTAGTGAACTGAAATCCCATGTCATGAAGTATTTTTCTCAATGTTTTTTCAGACCCATTGTAATTAATAGCTTCAGATAACTTAGCTTTTAATGATTTTATTGTTGGCAGTTCATTAAATCGTAAGTGAAAATCATACACCATTCTTCGAACAACATCGTAATCAAAATCGTCCATATCCAAACGAAATTGCTTTTTTGGTCTCCCTTTTTTTGGAGTGCTGAACTTAATTTCAGTCGAATGTGTTTCAGTACTGACTTCGTTTAATATATTGTTCAAAGTTCTTCTTGAAATTCCAGTGGCATTTGCAACTCGCTCTTGAATCTTCTTAAAATAACAACTTACATTTTCATCTACTTTTTTTTTAAATCTATCAGCTTCGCTTACAAAGTATTTATAAACATTGTAGATAATTTCACGTGACTGACCTCGTAAAGGTTTCCCTCTTTTTCCGAAAGATGCCATATTATAACTTTAAATTATTTAAATTTGTGGGTGTTATCAACTCTAAATATATATTTTTTTTCGGGAGGCGACTGCACTCTATCGTACTTGAACAACGACTGACTAAACGTCACATAGGTAGTGTGGGACAGAGATAACGCTTTACGAAGCCGAAATTATCCGATTGTCTCTTTCCAAAGTTCGATGTGCAATATTTATCGCCGGGTACTGTACCTTTGGGATTCACAAAAAACTTTTATTATGCAGCCGGCTACAGAGTGAAGCTAGTGTGTACATATTTATGTGATGAGTTTTGCAACTACATCCAGGTTCTGTACCAACGCTTTACCTTTTTCTGCTGTAGTAGCGTCAGTGCTTGTCATTGCCGTGTTCTAGATTGGTATTGCAGCTATTTATGGGTAAATGTGATCACTTACCAGCCTCTATATGAGTCTCTTGTCCGTTTGCCCTAATATTAAAGAAAAAATGAATCATCCGGCAAACTTATGCGTGCGGTATTTCAACCCGCCACGTAGCTGATAAGGGATAACCCATCTTTTTAGGTGTCTAGAGGCGATGGTTATAGTGTAGGTTTATAGAGTGTCTACTAGATGGTTGAATTCTGCACCATGTTACTCTGCTTTATCTATTTTTCCTGTAATAGCGACAATGTTTGGCACTGTCGTGTTGCGGTTGCAGGTTAAGGTAACCGGTAAACTTATGCATGTGGCATTATGCTCTGCCACACCGATAGCAACGCATGATTAACATCCTTGTTGTCTACATGTTATATTTGTCACCTTCCACCAGGAGAGCCATCTGCTTGTTTGTTATCTTATGATATAAAAATGTATCTTCTTGTTTACAAAACGAATACATATAAATACAAAACGAATGTTTATAGAGTATTTATAGAAGTGACTAAACTATTTTTTATATTTTCAGATAAGTCTTTAAAATTTATATGTAATCCATGTTGGATGTAATGAGGTCGAAAGTACAAAAGGATCTAATCTAATCACGACAGAAGTGTGGCGTGGAGTCGCGTTATTTGTGTTAAACATGCGAAGGTAGTAGGTGGCCAGTGGCATGTTAAAGCACGTCAAGTATTTTTACATCAATTAAAACATTCAGCATTGTTTCAACATCATTTGAGTTGCTGAATTCTAGCTTCTAATATATAAAAAAACTCGTGTCAAGGTGTTAGTGGTCGCACCCCTCTTAAACGACTCGATTTTTTAATAATATATACATATATTTAGTAGATATGAGAATAGATCACCCTCTAGGTGATCAGTGTATCTAGAATTTTTATTTTTTGCGATTTTTTTATTTGGCATAAAAAAATACATATGTACCCAAATTTACACCGTCCTTTCCCAACTCCTTCTAAAATATTCACAACAAAACATTTTATTGGAAGAAGACAGCGAAATCATACTATGTCGATGGAAGAAGAACGTTTGTCGAATCATTTAGTTTCACATAAAAACTAGACGACTGCCTCGTGGTCTAGGGGTAACCTATTCGGCTCAGACCATGAGGTCTCGGGTTCGGTCCCCGAGTCGAGCGTGTTATTGAGGTTTTTTCGAAAACCTAATCCTCAGTAGCAGCTCGGAGTCTGGCGGAGCGGTGTATTACCACTCCCGTGCCTAGGGTGAGCACGTTAAACTGTCGGTTCCGGTTATCACTAGAAATAATCGATAACTGTTAACATGTCGGTAAATGCGGCGATAAGGATCACCACTTATCTCGCCAACCGACAAACCGGTGAATCGCATCATAAATTCAAACTACACGGTTTATGCTCTGTATTTCAAGCTGAATTATTTGCTATATTAAAGGCCATAGAGTGGACACACACTAACGACACACCTCACACAACTATTTTATCTGACTCAATGTCAGCACTGATTGAACTATGTAATCCCAATAGCCATAATCCTATTGTCAATAAAACTCATAAAATTATACATAGATTACTTTATACCGGAAATAATGTCAACTTCTTATGGGTTAAAGCACACAACAAGATCAGAGGTAACGAAATGGCCGATGAAGCAGCAAAAAGCGCAGCTATACTGAATAAAGAACCAGATTATTATAACATTCCTATGAGTTATGTAAAATATACTGCAAAAAATAATCAAAGTTAATGACAAAAGCACTTTACGATAATCATATCAAACAATTACTTCCAGACTTTAACAGCTTCACAAACTTTATAAATAACATTAAACCTATCTTTCAAATTACACAAATACTTACAAATCATGGCTATCACAAAGAATACCTTTACCGCTTCAAAATAACTGAAAACAGCAAATGCCTATGTGACAATACAACCACACAGACAATCAAACACCTTATACAAAACTGTCCGAGATTTGAAGCATCCAGAAACCAACATTTAGTTGCTTCTACAACACTAAATATCGCACCGTACCTACTTAACGATATAATTAGAACGTAAAAAATAACAAAACATATAAAAAAGAAAAAAAACATTAAAAAAAACAAAAATAAACAAAAAACAATCATAATTATATTTACCTTAATTTATGTTAAGTATGCATATACATGTGTGCGTTATTAAATAATCTGTAATGTTATACTAATATAATTACAATATAATAATATGAATGGGTATGCAAAGATGAATATGCACATACATGATTTGTGTACATCTATGCATACACATATTATAAAAAACATGATGTGAATAAATTCAAACTTGCGTATACTACGCAATAAATTCAGAAAATCATTCAAATTAAAAATATAATAAAAAAAAATTAATAACAGATCTAGATTGATGCGGTGTATTCCATTTGCGCCCTTCTTTCTACAGCTTATACACTTCTACCAAAAAAAAAAAAATGGTGAATCGCGGTGAACTGGGAAGTCTGTAGACGTTCGGTTTACTCTGCCTACTCGCAAGGGAACCGGGCGTGATGATACTACTTTTTTTTTAAACAAGTATCGTGTACATAGCACTCAAGAGTACCATTGCTGTATTATAATATAGACTGAGGATTATTAACCGATACGCGATAATTATTGCTTATGCTCTGTTTATTTAACTGATAACAAAAGATTATATACCTAGGTCACATACATAGGTATATAATCTTTTGTTATGCATGCGCCGTGTTTGTGGCGATAGTACAATATTTGAATCGTAGTTCGTTTCCGTAAAAAGTTAAGTTAAAACCTATATTTATGTCAGACACGAAAAATCATTATAGTTCGTATCACTAAATTTAACGATACTACATATTTCGTCTCGTCGAAATAGTATTGACTATTTCGTCTCGTCGAAATAGTATTGACTATTTCGTCTCGTCGAAATAGTATTGTTTACATATCATAATAGAGGAAATAGTATTGTTTACATATCATAATAGAGAGAGATCGATAAAAATGTGGAGGATCTGTTAAAGTCTATAATATCTGCACATTATGAGTCCACCTTGATGGATTACAGCAGCTAGTCTCAAATTAAATTTTATGAAACTACATTTGATTGAGAATATCTCAATGATAGGTACATTTGGTAGAGGAGATTCCCAATAATAGGGGCATTTGAAAAGTGAGATCCCAATAATATGGGCAATAATTTGGACATTACAACTTAACCAAATTTAAATTGTGTAACATACCTTCATACTTGCTTTAAAACCAAGGACTTATAACGTTAAAATATTGATATGATTGCGTCGTCGTGATTGGTTATGGTCTATGATGTTATGACGTTGTATTCTAGCACTAGTTGGCGAACCAATCACGAAACAGCAAACATATCGATATTATAACGTTTTATAAATCCTTGCTTAAAACATAGACACAGAGAAACGAGTGCCATTCATCAAGATCGCTGCCAATTTTCTTTACTTCATCTAAATTCATAACTCTCTTCATATAAACACACCGCTTATGGAGACTCGATACCATATTAGCACCTAATCAATCTGTTTAAATCTGACCATAGAGTTTGTCTTCGTCTTTCCCGATACCTACATTCGCATTGTATATCTGTTGCGTTAACCTTTCAAAGTCAATTCAAAAATCTTTTATTCAAATAAACTTTTTTTGATGGGTCGACATTTTTTATTAAAAATACTACTGAATCGGAACGCGGCCACACACAGAAGACCTGTCGCATTCCAACCCCGCCACATGGATAACAACGCATTATTAACATCTTTGGGGTTATAGGAGATGGTTTTCTCTTTCCATCAGGAGAAACATCTGCTCGTTTGCTATTCTATGAAATAAAAAAGTAATTAGAGAGCACACTGGTATCCACACTTAATATTATAAATGCAAAATTCTGTTTGTCTGTCGTTACGCTTTCGAAGCTAATACGCTGAACCGATTTTGATGAAATTTGACAAGGACATAATTAAAGACCCGGAATCAAACATGGGATACCATTTTAAAAAATGAACCCCTGAAGGGCTGAAACAGGGAGTTGAAGTTTGTATGAAAGATTAGACTGATGACATTACTCGCGAGCGAAACTGGGCGGGTTAGTGTGGTATATGTGATCCACGTAAACGTTGTTAATTATTTTCCTAGTAAGTCAAGTCACGTATAGATAATGCAGTCGTATAGAACAGATCAAACACTATTACAACTATAAAGGTATGTAGTTTATACTATGAATCGCATTTTAATTGCACACCTGCCCGCTTAGAATATGCAATGTACGGTGTGTCGCGAAGGATATTATATTCTACACTCTTTGTCGTCAGCTTTTGGTGAAACTCCATTTTCATACAATATTTTATATCAAAAACACTTGTACTGTTTCACAATAAATTATTATACATATTATCTAACCGGTTTCGCTTCTATAAGCATCACCAGGGCAATCACAACTTAAAACTAAAACCAAATAATCTAACCGTCATAATTTAAAATTTTATAAAATGTTAAATCATGACAGATTTTGTGTACATTGTACAAGTGTTTTTAATATTAAATATTGAAGGAGATATTAGTTGACATTTGACGGTTAGATTTTGTGTAGTGTTTTTGATATAAAATATTGAAGGAGATATTAGTTGACGATTGACATACGTTGGACACTATCTGCCTCTTTCTTTGATTACAACATCAGTGATCATCACTATGTTAGTATTAGAGGGTAAGGTGGCCGGTAAACTTATGAATGTATATCCCTGCCCCACAAAAATACACCAATACCTTTGGTCGTACTTTGGTGTCTATAGGCGATGTTTGACTCTTTGCGTCAGGAGACCATCTGCTTGTTTGTGATCTTATGATATAAAAAAGCAGATGGTTTTCCTGATAGAAAGAAACAACTACAGCCTACAGACACCAAGGATGTTAATGCTATGCGTGTAACAGGCACATGCTTAAAGGAGACTGATACCGTTGCATACAAACTTGGGCCCCCTTGTAATAAGATGAATATTATATTAATTAATAGCTAGTTTAACGTTATATAAATACTGAAAATTTTACAGATTTTAGCAATCTGGGAACAGAGACATAAGATATTCACTAGAAGTAAGGTTACGGTACTATGGTATAGTTTAACTCACTGTAACCGTTTACTATTATATAAACAAGTGATACTTGTAATACAGGCAACTATGCTTCATGTTTATAAATTGACACAATACTAAAACACAGATTTTTGAAAAACACAAATTAAACGATGACTCTCTGTAAGTAGGTACGTAAAATAGCGAAGAGTGATCAGTGAAGGCCGCGACTTGCGGTTGCAAGTACGACACTTGCGAGCCGTCAGCGATATCAGTTGTAATTGTCAATTTTAGCTGTATTAAATCCACAGACACTAAATAGTATTAAGTTTGAAGTAACGTAATTAATCGATTATATAAATTGTATCGATTATATTTTTTCTTTTTATAATAAATGGTTTGTAAAATAATTATGGTACTTACTGTTGATTATACTAAATATTAATCAAAAATACACTTTTACATATGTTTACGAGCTTATATTTCGATTAAAATTATATACATAAATCGATTATAATTTTATCAATTATACAATTATGGTACCACAAACTTATTTTCGCGATTTCTTTTTTCTCAGAAAGCGGATTAAGCTCATTTTTTGAACTTTGAAATAGAAAAATAGTATCATTATTTTGAACCATACTTCAACCCTTTACATTTGAGCCCTAAAATCCCCCTCTCCTTTACTGGCTACCTTATTCAAATCGGAATATGACAGTGAGAAGTACTAACGTAATTGCGACAGGAATAAGTAAGACAGTAGTACCAAACCCGGGCGAGACTTCTGCAATTCTACCACCTAGTAGTTCTAGTAATCGCGATGGTAGTGAAACGTTCAACTAATTATTACCTTTTATGAATTGCCAGACAAATAGCAGATGATTCAAAGGGGTCTAGGGACCTGTTGGTCAAAACGTTTTCCTGAAACTAGAGTGTATCCTTTGTGAACTTCTTAGTCATTTCGTGATTATGTTAATAATATTTAGGATGTACGTGCGAACAAATGCCATACCTGTTAATTAAAACCGCACATAATAACATCACATAATGATAATGATGTGATAATGTGTACTCGTATGTGGAGGCGGAGACTAAAATCTTTCTAGAGTTAAGAATAGTTAAATATGCACATTTTCTTCATATATTCAGTTATCCGGATTTTCGATTATCCGAATGTATTATAACATTAATTAGTTCGATTAATCGAGTTTCTACTATATATATTTAATTTTATCATTATGTAATACAAAGTACAAACACAAAGGAATTCCGTTTCAACCGAACATTCATGAGACACAACTTTTTGTTTGTATTTGAACGTGATTATCTCTGGATAAACCAATCAAATTTCAATATTTATTAAAAAGGCTGCAGCTAGTCCTTATTTAACCAAAAAGAAGTAACGATTTCGAGATACGTACAAAAATTCGCTGGTAACAGCTGGTAAAAATTTATTCACGCATATAAATGGATTAAAGTTAAAAATTGTTGACAGCAAATTTTTTTTATTTGTTTAAAATTAAATCTGCCAAATGCATAGCGGAACATAACCCAAGGTAAAATTCCAGCATTGTGAGGTAAAAAACGAACACACGACAGGTGTCAGTCACATAAACATTCTGAGAAAAATACCGAACGCATGTAACTTCCTGATATGGCCTAGTAACAAATACAGACTAGGACATGACTGTTTTTGGGAGACGTCGAAACTGAGCAAAGAAATTACAATATCAAGTTCGTATAAACTAATTTTTATATTATACAATTGAAAAAAACCCACAGACCTCATGAATACTAATACACTCCGTTGGGAAGGAAACGTGTCGCCGCGCATATGACCAAATGCTCCTATTACTGTCAAAAATGGCATACATTTGTAGGGTACATTTGTATGTAGTTTACATTGTGAAAAAATATAAATAAACCGTGTTGTAGTGTTTTATCGTAACGAACGAGTTGACAAGGTTCAAAAATTACCTTTCAAGTAATTTTATTAAATCGGTAAGTAGTATAACTCTGTATTTCAGTGTGTAAATCAGCTACACTTACAAACTAAGAAATTGCCTTGAAAGGCATCTCCATTTAATCCGCGAAAAAACCGATGGCTCTCCTGATGGACGGAGATAACGATCGACAAACAAAATTCTCAGTAGATACAGAAAAGCAATTTTTATTAAAATTTATCGATTTCATAATGTATTTACGTACAAATTATTTTTGGTTTGTTTGAACGTTTTAATGTCTTTACAAACGGCCATGCTGTTTTAACTATAATTTTTGGGATGTGAATAGACACCATCATACACATTATACGCGTGGTTAAATCTCATAGGCTTTAATAATTTAATAATACGGACAGATGAATAACATGAATGTAATTATTGTGTTGTCTGCGAATAAATATGGCTGCTATAAATAGTTGTATGGCGAACTATAAACAAGCCACTAGAGCGCAGTGACAGCACGTAGCAAGCTAGATTTCCGAACTACAGCAAACGAACAAGGCTCATTATAACAGAATTTAACCCGATTTAATAAACAACAACAGCTAAGAATAAAGTCCAACAGACATCGGAGGATTAACGAAACAAGTCATTCCACTAGCGATAGCATAAATGCTGTCTGCTCTTAGACTAGGATATATTATGACGGCAAAATTAAAGAACTAAAAGAATGTCACCGATCTGCAAGTTATCGATATATCGATATGTTTTAGATATGACAAAAAGAACAAAATTAAGTCAAATAATTAGCATTATAGATAATATGTAAAATAATCCTATTAGTAATAATAGGCTATTACGATGCGGAAATTTGATCTAATATTCGAAAAACCGTTGGGTTGTTAGTTTCTGAGTTTCATTGAAAATATTGGTATTATATATAAATTCATATAATTTAATACAAAACACTGGCCAGCGTAGCGTAGGCAAAAAGTAGTATTTAAATTTACTAAAATTAATGTTTTAATGAATTCGAATACTACTTTTTTTATTAATAACATAAAATAGTATATTTAAAAAAATAGGAGTAAAAGTGAAGACATTCATAATATGACAACAATAAATGTAGTTAAGGAGTTTTTAGTAAGTCATAGCGACCTTATAGTTTACCAACAATGACGTATTAACACTACACGCGTTGTTAATATATTACGACATATACATTAAGCCCGTATCATAAAATTTAAGATAAATAGGTAAGGCGTTGGTACCAGACCCGAGCGAGATAATGCAGAACTCTACCACCTAGAAGTCACGATGATGGTGACTTGCATAGTCAATCGGTCGCCCTTTACAACCAGCCTGGCAGAACGGCAGTTGGTCTATTCTTCAAAAGACCCCGGAACCAACACGGTGAAAATGTCTACATATATTTATTATTACTAACGATCGCCTATGGTCGAAATTCGGCCATAGACTAATCAATAAAATCTCTTTTAAGTGGGACAACTGAATTTAGCCGTAAGCCGAGCCGAACACTACTAAATTTCGTTTTAGATTTTTTATTTTTCGTGTTTAGATTTTTTATTTAAATTAAAATTTTTATAAAGATAAGTCTTTAAATCGGGTATATTTTAATTACGGCTACAGTCTAAGTTTCATCATAATCGGTTTAATATTTTTTAAGACAAGGGTATAGTTGATAGATAGGTAAAGAAGTTAGTTTATTTTTTTATAAATTACTAATCTTGGACAAATCGATCAACTGCTTTATATTAAATCCTCTTTTACGAGAGAAGACTAATACATAGCACTAGCATCATGACAAGTGACAACTAATTAGAAGTAGACTACGCCTCGACTGGCCGTCTTTTCTGTTTCTGCCGCAATAGCGTCGTGCTGTTTCGATTTGGAGAACAAAGTAGCCATTCCGACATATATAATAACATGTTTGATGTCTACAGGTATAGGCGTATATAGAAGAGGGGGCCGGGTGGGCCGTGCCCAGAATGGTCCAGTGACAACTCCAGGATGTTGAGATACCGATTCAAAATTCTAGGCTGGACACCTAACTTCATACTAAAGTTTTTGAAATCAATTGCCTACAACCGAAAATCTATGTATAATTTTTTTCGTTGTAAAGACTCATGAATTCCTGAAAAATAATTCTAGATACACCAATGTCTATATGTTATCTTTTTCCATCAGAGGAACCATCGGCATGTATGCTATCATCTATACATATAATAAAAACGTAGGAAAGTCAAAACTGTACATTGAATATTTTTTTAAAAGAATACTTGGAGCGTGATCTACAATCGATATCGAAGCCAAAAATAGTTTTTAGAATTTTTGTCTGTTTGTCTGTATGTATGTCCGAGGTAAACTCGTACTGCATATATTTACTCCAAATTTTGCATGAATATTACTAACAGGTCGCGTCAACATATAGGCTACATACTATCACGCTATCACCTACAGGGGAGGAGCAGTGCGGAGTAAACGAAGTCCGCGCGGACGAAGTCGCAGGCAACAGCTAGTATTACATAAAATAAAATCAATATAGAGTCGATTGAATAATATCACACAAGCAGAGAGAAAATTGGTGTGATTGTAAACATTATAGTGGTACCAGACGGTTGGCACACGTACAATGAAATTGAAGTTTGAAATGATACAAATATAAAAATGCAAGTTACATACATAATCCTATTAAAATTCTCGCGTAATGCAAAAATAGTTACATAAATTCCAACTGAATTTTTACTAACAAATTTTATATGCACACTTGCCAGCAGGATACTCACGTCACAGAATCAACAAGATATAATCCATACGAACATGACAATTTTCTACGGCCCCGTTGGTCGAGTGGTTAGCGACCCTGAGTACGCAATCAATGGGGTCCGGTTTCGATTCCGGCAGGGACAGGCATTTGTGTGAAGAGCACAGATGTTTGTATTTATGGGTTTGGGTGTTTTTTTAAAATATATTAGAGTATTTATACAACCTGTTAGGTAAGTCGGCCTAAACCTTGAAGAGGGTAATAAGGTATCTGATTCTCATTCCAAATAGGGACCTTCAAGAAAAGAGCTTACTCATTCTTAAAAGGCCGGCAACGCAACTGCAAGACCTCTGGTATTGCAGATGTCCATGGGCGGCGGTGATCACTTACCATCAGGTGCACCTCTTGCTTGTTTGGCCCCTCTTCTATAAAAAAAAAAAATTAAAAAATATTCTTAAATTTTAACCTAATTATTTAGTTAATTCATAATTAATACGCACCAACACGGCCACGCAAGTAACGCACATATCGATAGATAGATAAATAGTTAGTTACATAAATAGGCAGTAATAGGCAGTATTTATGTAACTACCCATTTATCTATCTATCGATACGCGCGTTACTTGCACGAACGTGTTGGTGCATATGAATTATGAATTTATTGGATAATTAGGTTAAAATTTAAGGGCATGTTTTTTTTTATTTATTTGGAATGAGAATCAGATACCCTATTACCCCCTTTAATGTTTAGGTCGACTTACCTAACAGGCCGTATATGTATTTCTATGTATTAGTATCGTTGACTGACACCCATACTACAAGCATATAATTTGCTTACTTTGGGGTCAGATCAACTCGTGTAATTTGTCCAGTGATATTTATTATTATTATTATTAATTTCGAAAGTCTATATGTTTGTTAAGCGTTAACAGCTAAACCACTGTAATAATTTTGATGAAAATTGGCAAATAAATAGTTGAAAGCCCGGTGTTAAAAAGTTTTGCCCTGGTGTTGGTCCGGACCCCCTTTGAAGAAAAGACCACCTACCGTTTTGCCAAGCAGTTCGTAAGAAGCGCACGGGGTGGAGTCATAAACATCATAAGTCATAAAATGGTAGAAAGCTGCCTTGTCTCGCTCGGGTCTGGTATCACGGCCTTACCTCTTCTTGCCGCAATAGTGTCAGTGTATGTCGTATTCACGACAGTAATTATGTTCCGGTTTGGAGGAAAATGTATTCCTTCAGCAATATCGTCAACGCTTGTTACTGTCAAGTTATAGTTAGGAGAGTAAGTAAACCGTTAAACTTATGCATATGGCATTAAGACCTCGCCATAAGAATAGCAATACACCATTAACATCTTTAGTGTCTACAGATGATGGTTGTCTCTTTCCATCAGTTTAGTCATCTGCTTGTATTCTATCTTATGATATAAAAAAGGCTACGTTTTATCAAACCTCAACCCTAAGGGGCTGAAATATCCAGATGAAAGTTTGTATAAAACATTATACTGATGTCATTAATTGTTACAATTGGTTACTTGACTTGCGGGCGAAGCTGCGCGGGTCAGCTAGTAACTGTAATAATAACGTTACGCCTATATCCTTGAAAGGGTAGGCAGATGAAAATAGTGCCAAGATTAGCAAACGGTATTAAGACCAAAAATGTGACTACGGGGTGAGTGGTAATTTAAAAAGTCTACTTATTTAAGTCAAACTAGCTGACTCGGAGTTGGAACCGTCCTTATAAGCCTCCTATGCCGTCGATGGAACCGTTTAATGAACTCAAAAATATAAACATTTGGAAACCCTCAACCCTCAACATGTTGATGTCGATGTATTGTTTTACTCAGTACCAGAGATGCCATGAATAGTTCGAAATATTAATTGGCCGAACACCCAAGACTTTCACGCCCGTATCCCCGAAAGGGTAGGCAGAGGTACAACAAGTGCACCCACGATTAGCCGAAGATACTTCGTCCCACAATGTGATAGGTGGCCTGCCTATCGCCAACCGGGCACTTTCCAATCCCAGGCAACGTTTTTATCAGAAAACTTTCAAACACATTTTTGAATTGCCCGACCCAGGATTCGAACCCGGGACCTCATGTGGTCAACTCCGACACCGGACCACTAGACCACAGAGGCCACAGAGGAGGAGAGACCACACCCAAGACCTAATCATGAGAAAAAGTAGCACAAGGCGTTTCCGCGGTAAATTTTAATTTCAATATCAAAACGCGAAATTATGTTATGAATGTAAGCTATTTCATAAAAGTAAATAGTATTTTAATTACTATACCTGGTATATTAAATTATTAAAACAGTTTTTCAATATTAGTCAAGTAGCCTATTGATGGAATTCTGTAGTAACAAATATTACAAAAAAATCAACCAAATTTAGAATCTCCTCCTTTTGTGGAAAAACGGAGTAGGTCAGGTCATATTTGATTCGCTCATAAAACAAAAATGTTTTATGTAACTAAGCCAATATTCAGACAACGTCCTAGTTATAAAGTACAGCATTGCGTAATTATATTTCGGGCAATCTTTGGCCGGAAACAACCATTCACAAAGAAAACAACGGCATTAATCAAAAACGACACTATTGCCGTTTGCTCCAGATTGTGGCAAATTTCTTGAGAGAACTACGCATTGTTTATTTTTAAGACAACAAGTTTCCCTGCCAATGAGACTTCAATGAAAACGATAAACGTCTATACAACTTGTAAATTAGTGATGCTAAGAAATATGAAAATTAAAAAGTAAATGTTACGTACGAATTGACGTGTCAAAATCGTCTACTTGGTCATGACTTCATGTTTAGTATCTTGAAAACCGAGTTTTGCTCGAGATTCACTGAATACCTACTGAAACTAAATCTACTCACAAACAGATGAAGCGATAATTGTCAGAACGACATAAAACTGATCAGAAAATGATAGCGTGATAAGTTAATTCCTTAGATCAAAACTCCCGAATTCGGTTCTCAAATGTTAAAACCCATTTCCCAATTCTCGAAATATATTCCATACATGTCATTTACTAGCTGTTACTCGCGACTTCGTTCACGTGACGCATGATCATTGCTTCCCTTTGTTCAGTCGGGTAAAAAAGTAGCCATGTCGCTAATGGACAGTGTAGCTTTCTAATGGTAAATGAATTTTAAGGTCAGTCCGGTAGTTTGAGTTTATTCGTTACAAATATACATAAATACAAATGTTTTCTCTTTATAATGTTAGTATTAGTGATGGGCCGAATGTGGTTTGAACCGAATTCGAACTTCGGTCGAACATTCGGTGAAAATAAGAAATTCGGCCGAATTTCGGCCGAACTTCGGTTTAATTTTGGGGAACTTTCTTAAAAGCGACACGTCGTGACTTTTTTACGAATTTGCTTAAAATTTAATTATTTTATACTAGCTATTTACCTATTTTACTATTTACTACTAGCTATTATATTGTCCGCGGCTTCGCTCTCGTGAAGTAAGAGAAAAAAGTAACCTATGTCACTCTCCATCCCTTCAACTATCTCCACTTAAAAAATCACGTCAATTCATCGCTCCGTTTTGCCGTGAAAGACGGACAAACAAACAGATACACTTTCCCATTTATAATTTTAGTATGGACTAGCTGTTGCCCGCGACTTTCTCCGCGCGGACTTTGTTTACTCCGCTCTCACTAGTCGTAGCAAGATGTTATATAGCCTATAACCTTCCTCGATAAACAGGCTATCCAACGCAAAAAGAATTATTCAAATCGGTTCAGCATTTTTCGAGATTACCGCGTACAACCAAATAAACAAACAAACTCTACAACTTTATAATATTAGTATAGATATATAGGATATCGTTAATGGGTTTCGCAACGCACGTGAATTAATGACGTAACAGCAAAATTTTGATACATTGAGTTATATTGTTCCAATTCAGGCATGAATTTTTATTTTTAATTTTCTGCTATGTAGGTATATAGATAAGGAAGTTACTGATTTTGCCCCGATTTTTGAAAATCGAGTTTTCACCAGATCTCCACGTTTTGAGGTCCTAGAAATCTTTTCCGACTATTTTCACAATGAGGATAGCATGTCTGTATATATGTGTATCTGTAAACATCTCATAACTTTGTACATAAATAACATACATAAATAAATAACTTTGTATAATCTAAGTACATAAATGTATAGATTAGGTACAGAATCTAATCAGCTCTATTCCTACAAAAACTGCGTTCAGTGCATTAATTGCATCAAAATCGGTTTTTCCGCTCAAGAGCTATCGTTGACGAAAAACTTTAGATAAGTGTTTTTTGACATAACTTAGTAAGACGAAGAAAACTAGTTATTTTGCAATTTTCCGCGAATTTTAAGTGTACCTTTGTGATGTTACCGAAAAGGAAAACATATAAAAGCGGTGTAAGAAATGGAACAAACTTCCGTAGGTCTGAAAATAATGAAGACCCCAGCGGCACAGTTATCCACCCTCGTCCACCACACTTTACATCACACTTTATACCACGACAGCACCAAACACAAAAGCACACAATTGACGCACTCAACGCACGTTTCACTTCGCAACCGAAGCATCTTCAGGAGACACGAGCACTACTACACTCAACGAGAGCCGCGGTAGTACGTACTACCGCGGCTCTCGGTAGTACGTACTACCGCGGCTTTTTTCGACATTTTTTAACCTACCGATTTTGGAGCTAATAATACCATTTAAAGGTAAAAATTACGTTGAATGCAATTAAAAAGATCTAAATCATTATGTTTTAAAATATATGCATCTTCATCTATATCAAACTTTAGATTTTTAACTTCCCGCTACGTACGGAACATTTTCTGACTAGTTTCGTGACGTCAGTATGTCTGTATGTATGTGTGTGTGTATGAGAGAGAGTGTATGGTTTTATGTATGTGTGTATGAAAACATTTCACAACTTTTGAACGGCTTGACCGATCGAAACGCGGTTAATGGCATTGAATTAGATTCTGCTCAACTTAGACTTCCAAAAATTTTATCCAATTCGGACTAGAATATTTTGAGAAATTTTGAAAAAATCGCAAAAAAATTGCCGAAACATATTTTTTTAATATAACTTCCAGATTAATGTATCGATTGAGTATAAAATTTTATCAGCTCTTTTTCTTAGAAAACTGCGTCTAATTCATAAATTGTATCATGATCGGTTAATCCGCTCGGAAGTTATCGTTGACGAAAAAATTTGGAAGTGTTTTTAGACATAAATTCGAAATTTTTTCAAATACAGTTTCAAAAATCAAAATTAAATCAAGTTTTCAAAAGTTACGGCTTTTGAAATATTAATATTTTGTTGTTTACAGCAAACTTAGCATTTTTAAAATGACTTTCAGACTAATATACCGATTGACTTAAAAGTCTAATCAGCTTTTCTTTCTATAAATTGCGTCAAATAAGCAAATTGCATCAAAATCGGTCGAGTTTTTTGGGATTTAGTAATATCGAAAATTCGAAAAAAATTTTTTTTGATATTGCTTCGACATTTCTGAGACTGTAGATTACGTAGCTATAAAAAAATTTTAGAGGTCAAAAATTGCATTGAATGCTATTCGAAAGACCAAAATCAATCATCGTTTCTAAAATATATAGCATTTCAAAAATTTTGAAATTACTGTTATTTACAACGACTTCTATGTACTAACGAATATTTGTAACAAATTTAAGATTTTTGAACT
The DNA here is from genome assembly GCA_036924255.1 of Apodemia mormo. NCBI lineage: Eukaryota > Metazoa > Arthropoda > Insecta > Lepidoptera > Riodinidae > Apodemia > Apodemia mormo. The sequence goes on along the minus strand of JAUPFN010000010.1, from coordinate 7,053,551 downwards.
CTGAAAAAATCTGTGATATGCTAAGATATAGATAAAAATCTAGCGGGAAGTTTCAGGGATGACCTACCGGGTCAACCGTTTTACATATTTTTTGAACTCTTCGAACTCAAAAATCTATGCTGAAGTTTTTTCATTTTTGTTTTAATGTTTTTTTATTTACCGGGATGTTTCAGGGATGGCCTGCTGGGTCAACCGTTTTACGGATTATTTACGAAAGTATAGTTATAGCCTATGTTACTCGGGGATGATTTCATATCTTTCTAATGGTGAAAGATTTTTTCAAATCGGTGTAGTAGTTTTTGAGTTTAGATGATGCAATATATAAAAATATAGAATATAATATACAATATCCTCTTTATAACATTAGCGTAGATTTCAAGCAAAATAGTGCAAGAAGATACTTTTTTCTAGTGCCGAATGTTCGGCATTTAAACCGAATTTCGGCCGAATGTCGAAGTTCGGTTTAAGCTGCCGAAATTCGGTTAAACCGAATGTAAAACGAATTTCGGCCCATCCCTAGTTAGTATATATTCAGATGTGAAAGTTTGTACATATGTTTGTCACTCATTCACATGAAAACAGCTGGACCGGTTTAGATGAAATTTGACAGAAAGTAGGTGATGACCTGGAATAGGACATAGGAAACTTTGTATCCCAGAAAATATGTTATACCTTTGGGATTCACAAAAAACTTTTATTATGCAGCCGGCTACAGAGTGAAGCTAGTTTGTACATATTTATGTGATGAGTTTTACAACTACATCCAGGTTCTGTACCAACGCTTTACCTTTTTCTGTTGTAGTAGCGTCAGTGCTTGTCATTGTCGTGTTCTAGATTGGTATTGCAGCTATTTATGGGTAAATGTGATAACTTACCAGCCCCTATATGAGTCTCTTGTCCGTTTGTCCAATATTACAGAAAAAATGAATCATCCGGCAAACTTCAGCGTGCTGTATTTCAACCCGCCACTTAGCTGATAAGTGAAAACCCATCGTTTTTAGGTGTCTAGAGGCGATAGTTATAGTGTAGGTTTATAGAGTGTCTACTAGATGGTTGAATTCTGCAACATGTTGCTCTGCTTTATCTATTTTTCCTGCAATAGCGACAATGTTTGGCACTGTCGTGTTGCGGTTGCAGGTTAAGGTAATCGGTAAACTTATGCATGTGGCATTACGCTCTGCCACACCGATAGCAACGCATGATTAACATCCTTGTTGTCTACATGTGATAGTTGTCACCTTCCACCAGGAGAGCCATCTGCTTGTTTGTTATCTTATGATATAAAAATGTATCTTCTTGTTTACAAAACGAATACATATAAATACAAAACGAATGTTTTAATAGAGTATTTATAGAAGTGACTAAACTATTTTTTATATTTGTAATGAGGTCGAAAGTACAAAAGGATCTAATCTAATCACGACAGAAGTGTGGCGTGGAGTCGCGTTATTTGTGTTAAACATGCGAAGGTAGTAGGTGGCCAGTGGCATGTTAAAGCACGTCTGAAGTATTTTTACATCAATTAAAACATTCAGCATTGTTTCAACATCATTTGAGTTGCTGAATTCTAGCTTCTAATATATAAAAAAAACTCGTGTCAAGGTGTTAGTGGTCGCACCCCTCTTAGACGACCCGATTTTTTATTAATATATAATTAGTAGATATGAGAATAGGTCAAAAGGTATATTTCACACCCTCTATGTGATCAGTGTATCTAGAATTTTTATTTTTTGCGATTTTTTTATTTGGCATAAAAAAATACATATGCACCCAAATTTACACCGTCCTTTCCCAACTCCTTCTAAAATATTCACAACAAAACATTTTTATTGGAAGAAGACAGCGAAATCATACTATGTCGATGGAAGAAGAACGTTTGTCGAACCATTTAGTTTCACATAAAAACTAGACGACTGCCTCGTGGTCTAGGGGTAGCCTATTCGGCTCAAACCATGAGATCTCGGGTTCGGTCCCCGGGTCGAGCGTGTTATTGAGGTTTTTTCGAGGTTTTCTCGAAAATCTAATCCTCAGTAGCAGCTCGGAGTCTGGCGGAGCGGTGTATTACCACTCCCGTCCCTAGGATGAGCACGTTAAACTGTCGGTACCGGTAATCACTAGAAATAGTCGATAATTGTTAACATGTCGGTAAATGCGGTGATAAGGATCACCACTTATCTCGCCAACCGACAAACCGGTGAATCGTGGTGAACTGGAAAGTCTATAGACGTTCGGTTTACTCTGCCTACTCCGCAAGGGAACCGGGCGTGATGATACTACTTTTTTTTAAACTAGTATCGTGTACATAGCACTCAACAGTACCATTGCTGTATTACAGTATAATATACACTGAGGATTATTAACCGATACGCGATAATTATTGCTTATGCTCTGTTTATTTAACTGATAACAACTGATTATATACCTGGGTCACATACCTAGGTATATAATCTTTTGTTATGCATGAGCCGTGTTTGTGGCGATAATAAGGATCTGTTAAAGTCTTTAATATCTGCACATTATGAGTCCACCTTGATGGATTACAGCAGCTAATCCCAAATTAAATTTTATGAAACTACATTTGATAGAGAATATCTCAATGACATGTATATTTGGTAGAGGAGATTCCCAATAATAGGGACATTTGAAAAGTGAGATCCCAATAATATGAGCAATAAGTTGGACATTATAACTTAACCAAATTTACGAGTTAGTGTGATATTGTGATCCACGTACGCTATGTTAATTATTTTTCTAGTAAGTCAAGTCACGTATAGGTAATGTAGTCGTATAGAACAGATCAAACACTATTACAACTATAAAGGTATGTAGTTTATACTATGAATCGCATTTTAATTACACACCTGCCCGCTTTAATGCAATGTACGGTGAGTCGCGAAAGAGATATTATATTCTACACTGTTTGTCGTCGGCACTTGGTAAAACTCCATTCTCATACAATATTTTATATCAAAACACTTGTACTGTTTCACAATAAATTATTATACATATTATCCAACTGGTTTCGCTTCTATAAGCATCACCAGGGCAATCACAACTTAAAACTAAAAACAAAAACCTAACCGTCATAATTTAAAATTTTATAAAATGTTCAATCATGACAGATTTTGTGTACATTGTACAAGTGTTTTTGATACAAAATATTGAAGGAGATATTAGTTGACGATTGACATTAGTTGGACACTATCCGCCTCTTTCTTTCATTACAAAATCAGTGATCGTCACTATGTTGTTAGAATTGGAGGGTAAGGTGGCCGGTAAACTTATGAATGTATATCCCTGCCCCACAAAAATACACCAATACCTTTGGTCGCACCATTAGCTATCTTTGGTGTCTATAGGCGATGTTTGATTCTTTGCGTCAGGAGACCATCTGCTTGTTTGTTATCTTATGATATAAAAAAGCAGATGGTTTTCCTGATAGAAAGAAACAACTACTACCTACAGACACCAAGGATGTTAATGCTATGCGTGTAACAGGCACATGCTTAAATTACTGGCTACCTTATTCAAATCGGAATATGACAGTGACAAGTACTAACGTAATTGCGACAGGAATAAGTAAGACGGTGGTACCAAATTTGGGGCGAGACTTCTGCAATTCTACCACCTAGTAGTTCTAGTAGTCGCGATGGTAGTGAAACGTTCAAGTAATTACCTTTTATGAATTGCCTGACAAATAGCAGATGATTCAAAGGGGTCTAGGGACCTATTGGTCAAAATGTTTTCCTGAAAGTAGAGTGTATCCTTTGTGAAATTATTAGTCATTTCGTGATTATGTTAATAATATTTAGGATGTACGTGCGAACAAATGCCATACCTGTTAATTAAAACCGCACATAATAACATCACATAATGATAATGATGTGATAATATATAATTATTTTTATTTTATTATACAATTTATTAGTTATATGTTTGTTTGCGTTCATTCAAGTTATATAATTAATAATGGTTTCTCAAGATACAGGCTCTGCCTAGTTTGAGAGCCCCTGGTTATTCTCAATAACAATGTTTTATTTAAGTTCATATATGTAATGTAGTTCTGATAAATTTACTTGTAATTCGAATATTGAAATAAATTATTATTATTATTATTTATTATTATATATGTACTCTTAGGTGGAGGAGGAGACTAAAATCTTTCTAGAGTTAAGAATAAATATGCACATTTTCTTCATATATTCAGTTATCCGGATTTTCGATTATCCGAATGCATTATAACATTAATTAGTCCGGTTAATCAAGTTTCTACTATATATATTTAATTTTATCATTATGTATATGTAATACAAACACACAACAATGTATACGCTTTTACAATAAACTTCCCGAAACTATAAGAGATCTACCAGTCAATAAATTTAAAAAATGTATTAAAACAAAACTGTGTAAAAAAGGATACCTATTATAAAATCTCAGATTATTCAGAAGACAAAAAAGCCTGGGATTAATTGCTCCTCATACCGATCTCATATATATTTTTTGTAATATTGTGATAATGTAAAAAATCAATGATATGAAAAAAAAAGACAATCCCGTTGAGTTTCTTCCGCCGGATCTTCTCAGTGTGTGGCCGCGTTTCCGATCCGGTATAGTTTTAAAAAAATATATGTTGACGTGTCAAAATAACTTGTAAAAAGTTTTATTGAATAAAGTATTTCTGATTTCTGAAAGGAACTCCGTTTCAACCGTGCGTTCATGAGACACCTCACAACTTTTTGTTTGTGTTTGAACGTGATAATTTCTGGATAAATCAATCAGATTTAAATATTTATTAAAAAGGCTGCAGGCTTGTCCTTATTTGACCAAAAGGAAGTAACGATTTCGAGATACGTACAAAAATTCGCTGGTAACAGCTGGTAAAAATTTATTCACGCATATAAATGGATTAAAGTTAAAAATTGTTGACAGCAAAAATTTTTTTATTTGTTTAAAATTAAATCTGCCAAATGCATAGCGGAACATAACCCAAGGTAAAATTCCAGCATTGTGAGGTAAAAAAACGTACACACGACAGGTGTCAGTCACATAAACATTCTGAGAAAAATACCGAACGCATGTAACCTCCTGATATGGCCTAGTAATAAATACATACAGACTGGGACATGACTGTTTTTGGGAGACGTCGAAACTGAGCGAAGAAATTACAATATCAAGTTCGTGTAAACTAATTTTTATATTATACAATTGAAAAAACCACAGACCACATGAATACTAATACAATGCGTTGGGAAGGAAACGTGTCGCCGCGCATATGACCAAACGCTCCTATTACTGTCAAAAATGGCATACATTTGTAGGTTATATTACATTGTGAAAAAATATAAATAAACCGTGTTGTGGCGTTTTATCGTAATGAACAAGTTGACAAGGTTTAAAAATTACCTTTCAAGTAATTTTATTAAATCGGTAAGTAGTATAACTCTGCATTTCAGTGTGTAAATCAGCTACACTTACAAACTAAGAAATTGCCTTGAAAGGCATCTCCATTTAATCCGTGAAAAAACCAATGGCTCTCCTAATGGACGGAGATAACGATCGACAAACTCCAAATATGTTAATGGGGTGTTGCTATTTGTGTAGCTGGATGGTAATGCAATGTACATAAGTTTACCAGCTACCTTTACCCTACAAACCGAAACACGGCAATAACAAACATTGACGCTATTACGACAAGCCAGAAAGTCTAGATAAAGATGGTGATGATCCCTTGGTATGATAGAACAAATATCTGCAGTCAAATGGTGTGAATAGGAATGCAGGGATAAAAAAGACGAAACCTAAAACCCTAAAAAATTTGTTTTGCCCCTACAACATAGGTTTTGTCTCTTTACCCCTGTATTCCTATTTACCCCTTTTGACGGTAGTTAATGCATTTATCTTTAAGAAGCAGCTAGGCTTCTTAAAGATGAATGTCCGTATCCCTCATCTTTAAGAAGCCTAGCTGCCAATTTTCAACTTCCTTTAAAGGAAATCATTTTCACTTCTTTCAGAGTTTAGTTCAGACACGCGAGGCGCGCATATTTGCGTCATCTGCTATGTCTGCCCTGTGGTTACTATCTTTGTGGAAAAGATGCAATATAGGTACCAGGTTTACCAACTGCCTTGTCATCAAACCAGAACAGCACAGAAACAGCCGTAGAAGACAAATTATGGCACTTTTTTAAACAACGGGTGGGAACTGCCAAGCAGTTCGTAAAGGGCAAACAATTGGCCAACGAATTATTAAAATCGTGTCAGATGGAAGATGCTGTTTTTGCTGTTGATTGTATTGGCAAAGATTTTTGAGATTTTTCGAAAGAATTCAAATTTTTAGCAAATCCAAGTTCGGTGGAACCCAATAGTCAAACCGTCGTTCGCATACATACAGATATACTGAGGTCATCATAAAATTAATCAAAAAACTGCTTCCTCAAATTTAAAAAATTGATAAAAGCTCGATTTTAAAAAATTGAGGTAAAACCAAAAACTTTACGATTTTTTTTTATTATAAATTTTCTTAGGGGAAAGTTAAAAAATACAGAGCCACGAGTTCTGTAACATTTGGAATGTGTAAAAACTTGTGAAGTTTGTGGCTAACGTGTTGTGTCATGTTTCAAAGCCTGATCATTCATTGGTACTATTATACAATCTATGTATAATAATATGGTAAATGCGAAAGATTGGATGTTTGGATGTATGAATGGATGTTTGTTACTCAATCACGCAAAAACTGAACGGATTTGGATGAAATTCGGCACGCAGGTACATGATGACCTGGAATAGCATATAGGATACTTTTTTATCCTGGAAAAATTAGTTATTACCGCGATATTCACCAAAAACTTATAATCCAGCGGGCTGTTCTGTTCAGATCTTCATCAAATTTATATGGGACCAAAGTTACAGAATCTTTCTTTATTACCATGGTACATACATAAATACAAGGAAAACTATAATAAACAATATTTTTTCTATTTTCATTTTTGACTAGATTTGATTTTCTATAAACTGTTAAAAATATTTTTTTTTACTTTTTTAATGTGCCTGCATAAAGAGTCACGAATATCAGTCAATTTTAACTAACTTACTCCATATTGGCCCAAACACTTTTTGAAGAACTTACCACCTGCCATTCTGCCACAGAGTTTGTAAAAGGTGAACATTAGTCTGTACATGTCACTACCACTGTGACTATTAATAGAGTGGTAGAGTTCCAGAATTCCGCCAGGCAGGTCGTAAAAGGCGACCGATTGGCTACACGAGTCACTACTACTACTAGGTGGTAGTTCTCCATTGTCTCGCCCGGGTATATTGATCACTGCCTTACCCATTCTTGCCTCAATAGCGACAAAGCTTGTCATTGTCATGTTTTGGTTTGGAGGGTAAGGTAGCTGGTAGCATGTGGCATTTCTATCTCTCCACAAGGATAGCAATGCACCATTAACATTTTTCGTGTTAAGCAATGGGTTCCTCTTTCCATCAGGAGAGCAATCTGCTTTTATGCTATCTAATGACACAAAAAAAATTACAGAAAAGCAAACAAAAAGTTAATGATTTTAACAATCAAGATATATGCATATTTTCGTTCATTCACCATAGTAGCTGAAATACTTACTCCACTGCTTAGTATAAAAGTAGTATTATTGAATTCACCCAGTGGAATTCCTATAGTCTAAAATTATAAATATGTTTCCTTTAGGATGTGAAATGATAAACTTCCACAATCTAACACCCAAATTAGGTGAAACACATGACCCCTCATCACAGCAACCTATTTATTGGTATATCCATAGAGTTTGAAGTTAAATCATCTATATATTAATGCATGAAGGAAACTTTGGACCCCTTTTTAAGACATTTGCATGAGTATAAAATTAGGCCCAGTTAATATTTACATTGCGGAGGACTGCAGAAACTTAATATACCTATATAAAATGCTAAGAATTATTAAATTAGTTAAAGTAAACATTAACCAAACTACATTTGTGTAACATACAACTTAATATACACGCATGAATACATTTTCTTTATGGCTAAAGTCAGTTATCAAATTTAAAAGAGATTTTATTGTTATAGTCGAATTTCGACAAGCGATCGCTAGTACATAATAAATATACAAAGAAAATATTACTTTTATTATTAAAATAACAGACTATGTGACAGAGGATTTATATTAATACTAGCTAAAGGCAAACGTTAATCTGCCAACTTTGTGTCTACTTTTCTGGTTTTTTTCTGCATTTTTTTCCTTTTAAACCTAACCTGAACCTCCATGAATATTTTAAAACCAAAATTAGCCAAATCAGTCCAGCCATTCTCAAGTTTTAGCAAGACTAACAAATACCAATTGATTTTTATATATATAGATTTGCAGTCAGACTTTTATATTTATATGCTTGATGTAAAAAAAATTGTTTACAGATATACATATACACATATATATATATATATATATATATATATATATATATATATATATATATATATATATATATATATATATATATATATATATATATATATATATATATATATATATATATATATATATATACAGGGTATAACAAAAATAAGCACTAATACTGAAGGAGCGTTCAGGATGTGTGGTTAGCTCTTTAATTATACATTTTTAATAAATAAAAACTATGAAATTTCTGAGAAAATGAATGTCAAAGTTTTTTTTCAAAATGATCTGTGGCAGCCCTGAAGTATAGCACGCAGTAACGTACGCGCACGGTTTACGCAGCTATGAAAGGTCACAATCATATGATAGATGTCAATGAACTGCTAGACGCACAACAAAGTACTAATTACTTGACAGAGTAAATAATGTAGATATTATTTAAAGAGTTTTTTTATATATTTTTCTACCAGGACTGATGTTGGAATAAACCCATGAGGGTCCTTAGTTTGATTACCAGGCTGGACAATTTGATTCATAGGTAACTTAACTGGGTTTTGATAGCCATAATTATTACATTATGTTAAAAAAAACACTGTCCGACTATTGGTGTCACTCGATAGCATATTACGATCATATTAAAATAATTATTAATTACTATACTCATATTCAATAAAAAAAATCTCATAAAATTTTATTAATCGTAAATACCTACCTAGTAGTCTCATACCTAGTTTACGTAAGGCAAACCTGCGGCTATTAGACATTTCATGCAGGAAAATCTCCCGCCTGGCAACAAAATTATATCAGCTGTGTACCTAAAATTTATTGTGACCTGGATTATTATTTCTAACTCTGAGTGAAACTATTAGTTTGGTACATACATTCTAAAACAATCGTGGCAAATAATCCAATATAACTAATTAAGGTATCTTTTTGTTATGAAAACACATTACATAAATTACTTCATCACACAATATCCACCTTCAAAGTCAACTATTCACATGTGTTTTCAGTGTAGGTACCTAAATCTATTCCGTGATTCATAGGCATTTTATAATGTATTATCTGGCATGGTTTCAACTTACAAACTGTTTTAATGGCATAATACTTACCTCTAGTACCTACCCTGTTTGCTTCTAACTTCACATAACAAGGTGTCTAAATAGGTAATTAGTTTTTGAGCAGGTAAATCATAGCTATTATCACTTTTTTTACACACAATTCTAAAAACTTAGTAAAACTTTCTCGTTGATAACACGACACTTCGCAAAATAAATATGCATTATCATTAAGAATTAAGACACAACACAACCTTTTATAAGCATTTTTGACAAATAAACCTACGCATTGATTAGCCTAGAAGTCCTTTGATTTGAAGTATTACCGACATCGCGCTAGGCGTCTCAACACCAAGCGCCCGACTTAAGGCCTTGCTCACACACACTACTGAATATTTTCCGCGGGAATTTTAATTGCGCAAATTAATTTTCGTTACATATGAAATTTGACATGGCTAGCACTGCTAAAAAAATGTCAAGAATCGGAATGTTCCCGGTGAGTTGATAGGCTCGTTTGTCACTATCACTACATGGCTGATGGAACTTAGTACCAACCTAAAGTTTGTTTTAGGTGCGCCTCTTCTTACCTTTTTTTATGTTATTGAGATAGGCAAACTAGCAGACGTGCCACCTGATGGTAAGTGGTCGACGTCGCTAATGAACAAAAATGGGATACCTGGGCTGGAACTAGCCCAGGTATTCCATTCATGTGTTAGAGACATAAGATGTTAAGATCCTGAGACATAAGATGTTAAGTCTCGGTGCCAGTAATTACAGTGCCTGTCTTGCCCTTCTCTCCGAAACACAGCAAAGCTATTTCACGGGAGAAATTGGCAAGACCTTTCTAAGTAGTAGTTATTTCAGGAAAAAGATAATTTTTGACTACGTTTTTTTGATTACATTTTAGATCAAAGATTTTATAAAATACTAGCCGTTGCTCGCGGCTTCGCACGCGTGGTTAGAGTTTTTTGTGAATGTCAAAAATAAACCACGTAAGCGAAACCAACGAAAACTATTGCTAATTTTAGCGATTGCCGGGATTACATATCAACCTGTTCATTCATTCAGAAAAATTAATCTTTTTCATCAAAATACAGTATGATACTGGAAATGAAAAAGTATTAAGTTAACTTTAAAGCCGCCGCCGGTCGTTTGTACAGGCCTTTAGAACTTACACGTGTTTTGCGGCTTATACAAAGTGCAACGAAACGCTTTGATTGGCGAAAAGACCACTTTCGGAAAGAGACAAGACACTCGCTTTTTTCTGCCATTTTGTTTTTATGTAAAATCATACTAATATGTAGTTCCGTATAGTTTTAGTCAACATTTTTGTCACTTTTATGATAAGAGTGATGCCGGTTTAGGCGTTTCTTCGTAAGGTACTGGGTTCGATTCTCAGTTCGCCTGGTAGAATGGAGGGTAATTCTTCTTAAGGCACTCAAACTAACACGGGAAATGATTTTTTTTTATTTATGGTGCAAGGGGTCCCACCACCACCTTCGGGACCCAAGACAACCTGACTGCTGTACAATGAAAGAGGTCCTGGCACCGGCTTCCTCCAGAGAGGTTCGGAGGTTAGACGACAGTCGCTACGGCAAACTCAAACTCGTTCCTAGCGCAAGCGTGGAGAATAACCGGAATAAACTCTAAGATGAAGAAGATTATTTTTAAATTTGTTTCACTGAACCCTAATTAGTTCGGAAAAGTACCTAGATAATTGTAAAGGAATTTTTATTTTTTTATTCAGTTGCCGTTTGTCTTTGGAGAGCGTAACTATTGCTATTATTGCCGATTTTTTATGAATCTTACTTAATACCCATTGATTGGAAATCGCGATTTTAAAAATGCCACGTAGAAATAATAATGACCGTCACCTTTACACTAATAGTGAATTTTACGAAATGATGCTATGTGTTGGTGCTGCTAGGAATGGTAGCATTAATGAAGCGAGGGAGATTTACCGACAACGGTTTATTGATGGAAGGCCACCAGCAGAACAACGTCATTTACCTCCGTACTCAGTATTCCGTAACATGTGTTTACGACTTCAGCGTACTGGTTCCTTCCACCGCGAACGAAACGTTGGACGTCCTAATTCAAGAGTAGGTACTGCTATTGAGACTCGAATTCTAAATCATTTTGACGAGAATCCTCGGACCAGCACACGCCGATGCAGTGCTATGTTAAATGTAAACCATATGGTGGTGTGGCGTACTCTGCAGGATGATGGACGACATCCCTACCATTTTTCAAGGACTCAGGAGATAGGACTTGCAGACCATATGCCCAGAATGGACTTTTGTAGGTGGTACCAGAACCGTGCTGAAGCAAATCCCGAATTTGCTTTTAATATTTTATGGACAGATGAGGCTTCTTTCACAAGAAATGGTGTGCTCAATTTGCACAACGAGCATGTGTGGGCACATAATAACCCGCATGCCTCGAGTGAAAGTAGCTTTCAGCACCAGTGGAGAATTAATGTCTGGGCAGGCATCGTTGGGGACTATGTTTTGGGGCCGACTATTTTACCTCAGGGTCTTAACGCTCAAAGGTACCTACAACACCTGAGAGAGGATTTAGAAGAACATCTGGAAAATCTTCCACTGAATGTATACCGTAATATAATTTTTCAGCACGATGGAGCACCCGCTCACTTTGCACGCCCTGTGCGTGATTATTTAAACGATCGATTTGCAGAGTGGATAGGTCGAAGTGGCCCGGTGCCTTGGCCACCTCGTTCTCCAGATCTCACGTGTCTAGACTACTTTTTATGGGGTTATGTGAAAAATAAAGTTTACTCTGTGGAATGTCATACACGTGAAGAGATGGAAGGTAAAATTAATGCAGCATTTAGGTCCATAACCCCACATATGTTGCATAATGTAAGGTTATCAATGTTACGCAGAACTGCTCTTTGCATTGAGAAGGGTGGTGGTCATTTTGAACCTTACTTATAAATTAATTTGAAGACAGTGTTGTTTTATTATTGCCTGTAAATAGTGAATTTGGATTAATGTATAATAATTAATCAGTGACGAAAGTGATATGTAAAAAATTGCTTATTAAATGTGTGTAAGTACAAGTACGCGGTATTCTTCATGTCTATGTGTGCGTCACGCTATTCATTCAACGTGTTGCTGACGTCACATCACTTCCATCTTCAAGGTAGGGGTGTGAAAATAAACTTTAATTTCTTATTTTACTAAATTTATATGAAACAAAAAATGTGTGCCTTTTGGTATAATATTTTACCAGGTGTTTGTTTAGTTCATGTACACGTATACCCTTGAAAGTTAGTGCTTATTTTTGTTATACCCTGTATATATATATATTAGGGTGCTTCATTTTTGAGCAACATTTTTTTTTTCAAATCCCAGTTGAAAATCTTGTAATGTATTAAAAAACAAAATTTTTGAGCATATTGCGAGCCCTTAATTCAAATTTTAACCCACTGCTAGAGATTTTTGAATTATATCCATTAAAATAACATTGAAAAATGATTTTTTATACGTTTTTCCTTCCGCTCACCCAGAAAAAAAATTTTTTGGGAATTTTGACTCATGGATTCTTGTAGTAGGTATAATATTCTACAAAAAAGTCTATTGCGTCGAGTTTGTAACTCCAACGGGTTCGACATAAAATGTCATTTAAGCTGAATTTTCAGGAAAGTAGTAGTAAATCGCGTTTATTTGCTGACCTATTGAAGATAGAAAAAATATGTAAATGACTTATTTAAAGGGGGGTTTATGCCGTACAATTTTGTTAAAAGACATTTTTTTGTAGCTCTTATAGTTGAGCTGTTAAAGCCACTTAAAACTTAAAATTAACGAAAAAATCTATTTTTTTTCAATAATAACTAGTTTATGATGAATTCCAAGTTGAAAAATTTGTTTATCATTGTATTTTTTGGAAATTTTATGGCAGCAAAAATTATTTAAATTAGTAATTTCATAACGATTACTACTTTTTGGAGTTCGAAACATTTAAAAAAAATTATGTAATTTTCACAGATATATGAAATATGTATATATTTTCACAGATATAAGATATATGTATATATATATATATATATATATATATATATATATATATATATATATATATATATATATATATTACAGTTTATATACTATTTTTTATTAAAATAATTAAATATTACAAGTTGTAAATCTCAAAATCATGGTTTCACCTCTTGGAAGTAGTTTTTAAACAAAAATGAATCTGAACTGATAAAAATATTGTAGTGTAACATCAACACAAACAAGGAGCTGAGGAATTTGCATGACACAATCACCTGAGCACAATTATTCTAAGAAAAACATCACAAGGTCATGTTCTTAGATAACTAAATATCAAAATGGAGTGCAATCATTCTACATATTTTATGACAATGACAAAAATGATATTAAAGCTTCATTTGTCCACAGGAAAAACATTTCTTAATTATTAGAATTTCATACCCTAAATTATCACTTTTTTGTTAAATTTTTATGGTGTGGCCTAAAGGCGACTAGGTTAAAGGCTGTCTTCTCCAGTAGCCTATTTTGGGCCAAATCTATCAACTTCAGTCAATTTATGTATTGTATGTATTACTTTAATAATTATTGTTGATTTAACAATAAAGATTTATCAAGACCAATGAATAATAAATTATGCTTAGCAAAACCTTTGAAAAACAAGAGAAAAGTAAATAATAAGACCTGAATCAGCACAATATCTTGTTATGATATTTAAGATATCTTTGCTTGTCTCTTATGCTGAGTAACTAATGGCAATCACAGCACTGCAAACTCAACTAAATATAATTCAACCTTCGCGACTCCTATATAACCTCCCTTTTCTCTAACAATAACATACAAGTCTAATATATATATATATATATATATATATATATATATATATATATATATATATATATATATATATATATATATATATATTTATATATTAAAAGACTAAGACAAAAACTGTAACTTATCTGTATCTGTGTTCTTTAAGATATTTGGCAAAAACTTTCTGTTGGGGTCTTAGTTGCATAATTGTTGGTTGGTGAGCTAATATCCCTCACACATACAGATTATATCTACAGCAATGATACTAAACTGTAAAACCAGTTGGCTATTTAATTAATAACTAATTTATATTGTGTGAATTATGAAATAGTAAAAATTTCTGAATTATAACATTTATAATGACATTAGCAAGTGTATGGATATCAAAGTTATACCTAACATGACCAACGTCCAGTTTTGGATGGGACTTTACTGGTTCTTTTGCACTACTCTGGTCCAGAGTCCTCAAGTATAATTAAGGATGTGAAAATGTCCCATTTTCCAAAAAAAATATGAAATCACAACTCACAGCATAGAAAGTTACAAATTGTACATTTATCGACTTGTCCTCAGTCTCATCCAACTTGAAGAATATTCACTCAAGACATTAACCTACTGCAAAAAATTATCCTGAAGGTAGCAATTAGCTGCCAGAAGAAAAAAATAGTTAGGGTTATCTGTGTTAAAATGTGCTTATGTATGTAAATAATTTTCTGTTTGGTACACATCATAAATACTCTTCGACACAAAGATATCTCTAAGTAATGTTTTTTTCTGGCAGCTGGCTGTCACTTTCAGGATCATTGCAAATATCCTACATAAAATTTTTGATTTCGATAGGAAATCCAATAATTTCAAAATATTCAATAATTTTGGTAGGTCCTTACTTAACATTGTTATGCAATTTCTCTTTATAGAAGACATCCATACAATCATCTTACAGACATCATTGCTATTATTGCTTGTGTAATTCATATCAAAGTAATGTCCTGTTTTAAGATAAAAACAATATGTTCAGTTTAGTTATACCACATGTTGAAATGAGACGTATAAACATGTCATGATCAATGTTCTTTCAAAAAAGAATCAATCCACAATATTTTATTATATAGCTATTGCTATTCTTTAAACTAAGCAGAGAAATTGCAATATCTATGTTGTATCTCTTAAATAATTTCTACACATTTCTTACCAGCCATTCATCCCTAACTATATAAGCTTGACATTATAAATGTAACTTCAATTTTGGTAAGTAGTAGATAAATTATAGTATGTCTATTAACTACATATTACAGTGAAATAACAATGTTATCATCATATAGTTTACTTACAAAAGTATTAAATACATGTCATGTATTAATTAATACTTTTGTAAGTAAACTATTATGATTCTTGATACATTTTAAACAACCAAAATAAAGAGTCATACAATGTTAATAAAGACAATGGTCACATTTCTTTATGATCCTTGTCCTATAATAGGCACATAGCAAAACATATATACAGTTGCTACCAACATACAAGTCTGCTGCTACTTATTTACATTCGTTACAGGCAACATTTTTTATATACATGATAACCTGTATGGAAAGAGATACCTAATAGTAAAGGACAATCAAATATCTTATCATATCACAATATACAATATGCACATTGATGTATGACACAATTAAAAATACTTATTATTACAAGCGTTTTAAATAAGAATGAAACTAACCTCACAAACAGGCAGTTAGAAGGCACTCTGAAGCACTCTGGTTAGGATCAGGCATCAACCATCCTGTGGAAGACCATCATACCGTTGCAATTCCATAATATAATTTCTTTATTAGCAATCATGATTAAGCACCTAGCACTGCATGGTGTACACAGTCAAGGATACTATTATTGGAGAAATGCCAAGCTATACCAAACTGAAGCAGCAAGCAGGCAAAACTGAAATTCACCGATGCAATCGTATGTTAGAAAATGCATGTTAAATAAGTAGGTTAATCGATTTGGTGAATTCAAAACAATAACATTAAATGCGGTGTTAAAAGAATATAATAAATTTTCAGTGCGCTAGAAGAAGGCTATAAATGATTCAAATACCACACAATTAATATTTACTCACGAAATTAGTTCCTCGAAAGGGCATTTCACTGATATTAATTAACTAATATTTGAAACACTAAACTTTATTAAATCACAGAAATCACAAGGGTTAAATACACAAAGAATAGGTTCTCAAATTAATTAATTTGTTCACTCGGTTCACATGAACATTGCGGATAAATTTTGACAGCAATTTCTGAAATTATTTGCTTTTGAAGTTTTCACTTTGACTTTTCTAGAACAATCAACCACAGACAATAATGTTGTCGCTATACTGGGTATGCTTTTGACAGTTGGCTTATGTCTAAAATGTCTTGGTACCAAGTTACCTTTGAGTATATTATGTGTAATACCTACATACTTAATTTGAGGGCCACCTCAAATGAGGTGGTACATTGTCCCGCCTCATTTGGAAAATGTGTACCTCATACAAACTCATTTTTGTCCGTTTTGTCAGTTTTAATTTGTCCTACATACGTTTTCTCAGAAAACATATGTAGGACAAATCAAAACTTTTCTGTGGTCCTACCAAGGAAGTTACATTCTACCCGGAATTTCACACGCGCTTCAAAATCGTTCCGAAGAGTACCACGACAATCGACATGGGTGGAGTGTGTCTCTTTCTACTAAATAAAGCGCCAATCGCCATATATAAGTGCGGCCATGCGTAGTTTGCAAATTACTACTAAGTAATTCTACTAATTGGAGAAACAGCTTTGCATTGCATAAGTAATTACGTAATAATTAAAATAAGCACAATTTAGAACTCACTATGTTAATTACAATACATTTTCTGCTAATGTATCTATCGACGTGTAGGAATAAAAGGGATTTAACGGTTACCGAATATATAAAAATCTACCATCCGTTAGTTTTATTTACACTGGCAATTGGAACATCCACCCTTCTCGTCTTGCTCAGATCGATTTTTCCCCTCTGCCAAGTAAGAAACAAATGTTAACTTTATCAAAAACGAAATAAAATACATTTTGATTTTTCAAATATTTCTTCGTAATAATTCCGGTTATCGTCTATAAGTTCCTTGGTTTCATCATGTCAGTTTTCTATACATGATAATTCTATTCACCCGTTGTTACGAACGGCGAAGATACACAGTGAAGTGTCTTTAATGCGCCGCAGTGATTAAAGCAAAAATGTGTATTGAAAAAGTGTTTAAAGCGGCGCATATAGTGGTATAATAAATAAAGAATTCCCAGACCCCCACGACCACTAGATGGCGGTTATCTCAATGTTAGAAAGAGATAGCCTAAGAAAGGGAGGGCTTAAAAAAGAGATATTTTTATGTGAATTACCATGTTATCTGCCTATTTTCCCAGACAAAACTAGTTGGGAAATGGTCCTAGATGATAAATGTGAATGATTAAACATAGGTAGAAAACATGGAATAAGGAAAGGTAAAGGAAATCAATGAAAATGTGTGTGTAGAGTTACGCCCGTGAGAGGCGACGAGGGGTAGCCAACTGGGCTGCATAAAAATCAAGCGATTTCCTTGGGCCAGCGCATTTCACCGATCGAGCTCCGAGCAAGATCTCCAATAAGAAGAAGAAAACAGTCCTACACAGTGTGCCCTAGAAAAAGTTTATTGTAAACAAGCTGTTGCCAGCGACTTCGTCCGCGCGGACTTCGTTTACTCCGCACTGCTCCTCCCCCGTAGGTTATAACGTGATAATATGTAGCATATATGTTGATCCGACCTGTTAGTAATATTCATGCAAAATTTGAAGTAAATGCATGCAGTACTTTTTGAGTTTACCCCGGACATACATACAGACAAACAGATAAACAGACAAACAGACAAAAATTCTAAAAACTATATTTTTGGCTTTGATAACTATTGTAGATCACGACCCAAGTATTCTTTTAAAAAATATTCAATGTACAGTTTTGATTTTCCTACGATTTTATTATAGGTATAGAATAGATATTGTGTACATAGTCAAGTAGTTATAGTGCTAGTGCGTAAGAAGATTTTGTTTATAGGAAGATTTGTAAGAATAATTGGAATAAACAAGAGTTGAAATTACTTAAGGGAGGAGGTTTTATTTCAAGTTACAGTCCGCTGCTCTAGGAGGGAGCTATCGAAGAAGATCCGGATACCTTGCGACGGCGGTGAGCGAGCGTTGCGACGCCCTCATTTCTCGATTCGTTTGTTCTTGTTTCGTTACGAGGGCGTCGTTGCGTGTGCGTCTGGGTCGCCGCACCGCGTTGCTTGTGTGACCGCTTACACCAGTATTGGCAGACCTCAGAGGAATTAAACCATAGAGCTAGCGTGAAATTTAAGTCTATTTATGCTCTTTACACTTATTACACAATCAATGTGAAAAACAGGGACTGGTATAAGGTAACAAGGGTAGCTTATGCCAATGCTGTCCACTTTTTTTGTCTTGTCACTTTTGTAGTGATGTGCCGTATTTTGCAGAGATATCAATATTAATTTATTTTTGACAGATAATTTACCTCTTGCATTGAATATACATACTGTTACGTACTTCGGGTTCGTAATTGTAAGCAAACACCACTTATATTAAATCCGTGTATCTATAATACAGATGCACAAAACAACACAACGTTATACTTAAATACTCTGAAAAACACTAGTCACTCACTGTACTATCACTGAACCTTACCGACTACACTTGAATAGAACACTCGCTTCGCACTGGTCACTTTAAGTATCGCTCTCGATCGCTTGATAAAAACTGCTCTGTATTTGTCAACACATCTCTATTTACACCCAGGGTAAAGTTCTACCTGGATCAAGAAAAATCTAAATGTATCGGGAAACAACGAATCACTTCTTATTGTAATCAAGTTATGACTCGTAAATCCTAGTACACGCTACTTTCAACCTTATGCCATATACCACAAAGTCCGTTTTGGCATAGCTTAGGTCAACTATTTGTTTGTCAATAGGAGTAGCTGTCTCTTTCTTTTATTTCTAGATCTCTCTAGCGTTCCAATTCTACACGTTTCTAGATTATTCCTAACACTACCCTCCTCCTAGTTATGTTCGTCCCGAACATCATTACTTCCATTATAGACGGCTAATCGATCAACATGACAAATCTTCATGGTCCCTCTTGGTTGTTTCTGCGCTCGGTAGGTTACGTCATTGATCCGTGTGATTACTTTGTATGGCCCATCCCAACGTCGCTGTAACTTAGGTGATTTTCCTTTTCGTCGAACCGGATTATGTAACCAAACAAGAGATCTTTCCTGGAAACCACGATGATTGGCGTTTCGGTCATATCTGGTCTTCATCCGCTGACTTGATTCTAATGCATTTTCACTTATTAACGAGTGTATATTGCGTAACCTCTCACGAATGTCTTCAACATATTCCGGTACACTTGTTTGGGTCTCTGCATTAGACGGCGGGCCTCCAGTCATTAAGTATGCTGGTATACGTAACTGCCTGCCGAAGTTAGCGTAAGCTGGCGTTATTTTTATGCTTTCGTGTTCCGCTGTTCGGTAAGCCAGTAAGAACAGAGGTATGTATTTATCCCAGTCTTTTTGGTGATCTTCTACCAGCTTGGCTAAGTGTCGTTCTAAATATGGGTTAAACCGTTCGACCATTCCATCAGATTGAGGGTGATATGGTGTGGTTCTTGTTTTGTACACTCCTTATAATTTATACATTTCTTGGAAAACATTCAAAGTTTCTGCCTTGGTCTGAATGAATCTCCAGCGGAACGCCAAATCTGCATATAACCTCATTCACTAAATTCTCAGCAACCGTCGTGGCTTCCTGATTAGGGATTGCGAACACCTCCGGCCATTTCGTGAAGTAATCCATCACGACCATAAAATATTTGTTTCCGTTATCTGTCTTAGGAAATGGCCCAGCTACGTCGATCGCTATCCTTTCCCAGGGGGCTCCCACGTTGTATAATCTAAGAATGCCTTGGCTTCTAACCTGCGGACCTTTCACTGCTGAGCATGACGTACATTGTCGCCACAAATTCTCGACATCTTCTCGGCAATTCAACCAGTAAAAACGCTCTCACACCTTTACCAATGTTCGTCGTACTCCAAGATGTCCCCCAGAAACCCCATCATGAAACTCACGTAGTACGTCCTTGATTAGTTTTCTTAGCACTGCTAACTGTAGGTGATGTTTTCTTCCTGATGGTTTTTCCCATTTACGGTATAGTAAACCGTTTTGCAACACAAGACTTTCCCACTGCGCCCAATAACTTTTCGTAATGGCGCTGAAGAGAGCCAGCTCCTGCCATTCCGGTTTTCCCGTGTCTTGCTTCATCCAATCTATTAGAGGCCGCAAATCTCTATCTTCATTCTGGGCTTCACGTATCTCATCAGTTTCCCACCTGTCATCCGTAGGCTTAGCTCGCAATACTTGAACCCTTTTCTTCGTCTCCATCCTTACACAATGTTTACAATCTTCCGTACAAGGTCGTCGTGATAATGCATCTGCATTTGAGTGAGACCTTCCACTGCGGTGGTCTATGTTAAAGTCAAACTCTTGCAATTGCTCAATCCAGTGAGCTACTTGGCCTTCCGGGTCTTAGAATTGTAACAATACTTACCACTTCAAAGCAGCATGGTCGATACGCAACTTGAAGGGTCGCCCGATCAGATACTTCTTGAAGTGCCGAAGAGTCTTCACTACTGCCAATAGTTCTCTTCTTGTAACACAATAGTTTCGTTTCGGCCGTGACAATGATTAGCTGAAGTAGGTTATCACAACTTCTTGATCAACTTGCTTCTGTAATAAGATACAGTGTAATACAGACCAATGGCAGTGTAACTTGTATCTGTGTCTACGACGAATTGCCCTTTCCGATCAGGATAGACCAAAATAGGTGACTCACACAACCGCTTCTTAAGTTCATTGAAAGCTTGTTGACACATGTCATTCCAATCGAAACTCTTCTTTTCTTTAGTGAGTCTATGCATTGGTTATGTTATTTCAGCAAATCCCTTCACAAAACGTCTGTAGTACGAGCATAGCCCTAAAAATACGCGACCTTCGGTCTTGTCTCTGGGTGTTGGCCACTTCCGTATTGCACTAACCTTTTCAGGGTGTGTCTGTACGCCCATTCGTGATATCACATGACCCAGATAGTTGACATCCTTCCGAAATAAGTGACACTTTTTTGGGTTTAACTTTAGCCCTGCAGCCTGTATTTTATTAAAAATCCTTTCCAGTTGGTACAGATGATGCTGAAAATCTTTTACTATGACTATTACGTCATCTAAATACACTAAGAAGGCATCGCCTACAAGTCCTGCTAGAACACATTCCATTAATCTTTCAAAAGTCGCCGGCGCATTGTATAATCCAAACGGCGTCACTTTAAATTGCCATAATCCTTGTCCTGTGGAGAATGCTGTCTTCTCTTTATCGTTAGGGCTAAGTTCAACCTGCCAGTACCTAGATTTTAAATCTAAAGTTGAGAACCAAGACATGCCTGCCAGAGTATCCAAAGTGTCATCTATTCGTGGCAATGGGTAGCTAGTAACTTCATTGAGCCGACGATAGTCGATGCAGAAACGTGTAGACACATCTTTCTTCTTAGGCAACACTACAGGAGAGCACCATGGACTAGAAGATTGCTCTATAACTCCGTTCCTTCTCATTACATCTATCATCTCATGTACCTCCTTTTCTTTGGCTATTGGGACGTATCTAGCTTTCTGCTTTATAGGCTGCGCGTTTCCAGTGTCAATCTTATGTTTCACTATAGATGTTCTGCCTATATCTCTATCAGTCTTAGAGAAAATGTTGGCATAACGTAAAAGTAGATCCTTAGACTGCTGCCGTTGTGACGCGGCAAGGTAGCTGCACTTGTTCACCAAATTCTTGAGTTCTTGTGGTACGTCTCTTGATGTTGTACTTCCTGTCGATGTCAGTTTCCTTAACGTCATAACTTCATCACTTTGTCCTACAACATCGCCTGCTTTAAGCACTACATCACTGTCACTCAGGTCGACTATCTGCACCACTGCCAAGCCCTTGTCACAAACTAAACTTCGGCCCGTAATACAGTGTGGAATTGCTCCATTGTCCTCAATTAACACACTCCTATTACCCCGGCCTTTTTAACTGGCTGGTAAGTTCATGCGTACCAATGTAGAAATTAATATTTACGGTTTTTTGACAAAATTATAATCTAAACTGTTAGATCTTGAACTAATCTTGATTGTAAATAAAGTTTACTTGTTGATTAATACGCCAAAACCCTTTTAAACTAACCTGTATCATAAACTGCACCCACAGCAAAAATTCTTTTGTTTTTCCCCAAGAGCGTATTTGAAAAAAGAATGCCAATTTGTTGTTATTATGTACAATGTTTCGTTCGAAAACGATAAAATACCATAGAGTATTGTTTTAAAACGGGTAAATAGTGAAAATATTGTTTTTTTGGATGAACTTAGCGTCGGTCCCTATAGAGACCATAGTGTATTGACGGATTTTTCTCCGAGGTCTCATTAGTTACCAAAGTGAAGTGAACGGATAATTAATACGAGATACTCTTGTTAATTGAATTTAACAAATATCTTTACAGTAGTCTAAAAGATAATAGTTTTTGAGTGTGTTGTTTATTAAATGGTTAAAAAATGTACACTGACATTTTAAAATAAAAAAAATCAACGTTATGAAATTCAACAGTCACAAAAATCTGATTGATAATTTTATGCTAATTACATCGGAAAGGTCAAAATAAAATAAAACAAATTAGCCCCGTGTTACATGTCAGTAATTATGACTTCAGTGATCTCTAAACACTTATTTTGACAGAATTTACTACTACTACACCACTTTAATATTATTATTAAGTACCTAAATAGCATTGTAATCTTTTTATTTCGGAAATATACCTCTCATATTTTACCTCATAAAAAATATCGTTTTGTGTCGATAAGAAACGTTACATACATCGAATTATGACTCATATCGATACGGTGTATCGAATTAAATCGATTTGAAGTTTGACATGTGATAGTAATGATGATGATAGAGGATTAGTTGACATTTCAATTTCGACTAGAGATTAGTTTCCTACGAAGTTTGGTGTATGTGGCTCAGGTGGAGCCACCGTTAAGTTTTGTAAAAGGTCTAAAATCTAAATGTACTAAGTACTAAGTACTAAGCACTACTAAGTCTCCACCCCATAAGTAATCTGTGCTCCACCCCACAGACTACTCCACCCCGTGGTCTGTGCAGTGTGCCAGTGTGCACTTCCATAATCATCAAAGAGCTCGTAGTATTCTAATTAATTGGTCTGTGAAAGAGCTGTGGCAAAGAGTATATAATCACTACGTTTTAATAATCAGTTTTGTTTATCAGAAAATAACTTTTGTAGATTAGGCGAATATTAAAAATCATGGAGAATATACTAATTCAAAATAAAGTTAAACTTTTATTTGAAAAGTTTAAAGAGCCTAATTATGTGATGGATTCTTACTATGCTGATAATTTCTTCATAAAAATAAATTGTAATGATCCCGGTAAGTTATTTTACAGATCAACTTTTATTTGATTACACAGTTGAAATCGTTTAACGACTTTTAAATAAATATGAATTGTGAAAAGGTACTTATACATAACTAATATAACTTTGTTATATATTATAATACTATAAGGAGTACTTTGAAATTCGTTCTACTAGTAAAACTGTCTTGTTACTTGCCCTGGAATATTTTTTTAACGTTATTAAATAACACACAATTGCATTTGAAATTCGCATCCTGATATAAGAAGAGTACTACCCTCCCCCCAGTAAACCATTTCCCCCGTAGAAACCCATGGTTCCTGAGATATACATGATTAAAGTTTTGAGGTTAAGTCACCTACAGACAATGATTTTCTATCAGAGATTGCATTAGAAACGGACTGCACGAATTTGGGGTTGAGGTGGGGGAGTCAGGATAATACCTCCAGTACCATTCTCCCCTGCACAGAGCTGTAGTGTCTATGATTTAGCTAATATGTTCTAACCTATTAGCTAAATCAGAGCATGCACAGAAAATTTTCTTTTGTCCTTAACAGCTAATAAGGGACTGTCTACTGCAAATTAAAAAAAACATGCCCTTTTTACGTTTCAGTCATGATGGCAATTCCTTTTTTGTGGGAAATACAAAATTTGTATTTTATGATTTTTCTTGTTTTGACACCATGCAATTAGAGGTCTGCGCCACACCGGTGTGCCGCCCCCGGGTCATCATAAAATTCGCACCAACTTCAAAATTTAATTAAATATTGAGCGACCGATGCGAGCAAATATCTAACCACTCTACTACTCTGCTACTATGTAGTATGTTGCTGTTCGGTAATGGTGCACTATTGAGTGAGTTTGTTCGCTTTCCCAACCCGCACCACAACCCCTCATATCATTGTAAATATCTGCCTGAGTTAGCAGCTGAAGAACAGAGAGAAATATCATTGGCATATGAGTCTGTAGCTCAAAATTTGGAAAGTGATAAAGCAGACCCAATTCCTGTTGAAGTCGAGGAACTAACTGCTGACATTAGGTTGGTGAGCTAGAACTGTTTGGAAATCCAGAAAACCTTTCATATACAAAGACGGCATCACCGACTCGTTGGCACAGCGTGTGTATTATGCTCGAAAGC
Source organism: Apodemia mormo (assembly GCA_036924255.1). Lineage (NCBI taxonomy): Eukaryota > Metazoa > Arthropoda > Insecta > Lepidoptera > Riodinidae > Apodemia > Apodemia mormo. The sequence goes on along the minus strand of JAUPFN010000010.1, from coordinate 7,028,544 downwards.
TTGGCACATTGCTGTAACTGGGCACAAATAAACGAGATGCTCACTAAGATTGGTCAAAGTACATTAAAATTTATGGCAAAGAGGGAATCATTTAAGAGGACCTAATATATTTTTTCAGAACTTTTCAAGTGGCAGTGGAAACGTTTTCGTCGCAAAAGGCATTGCCCTAAATTTGAGCTTGAATTAAAAGCAATGCCTATATTGCCTCTAAGTTCACGTGGAATTTACAGGCAAATATTAGAAAAAAAGAAAATTAAAAAAGACGCTTCTTGTTGATGTCAGAGAATTTTTAATAATTCAAAGATTAAAAAAAGTAATGATTCTCAACCCAAACAAAAGGTTTCCTGTAAATGAAAATATTGTTGCAGCCTCTCTGCTCGGCCGTCGTTTTGCTAGTCTAGAAAAAAATTGACAACTGCTTATAAATTCACCAAAACTACTTTCTTGGCTAATGTTGTGAGAAAATTGTCAAAGACTCGGATAAAACAAAATCCTTGGAACCTGATTATTCAAAACGGAATCCCGATAGTATACTTCGAAAGCTATATACTTCGATAAGGACGATGAGGTTGCGCAAGAGTGCTGGAGATATTTAGCCGATCGAAAGCTTTAGCAATATCTTAGCTCGCACCTAGAGCTTTATCCCTGCTCTGATATGAGTGAGATAGAGTAGAATATTGCCTGCCGATCTACCATGACGAAAGCCATATTGCTTGTCACTGATTAACTGGTAATCTTCCAGATATCTTAAAAGGTTAGAGTTGATTACATACCCTGTTTCTTTTGTGAGCAAGGAAGTTATTGCAATAGGCCTGCAATTAGAGAGGTGCGGCCTGTCACCTTTTTTGGGAATAGGGTGAATTAGACCAACCTTCCAGATGATGGTATTTTGCCATATATTTAAGACAACTGAAACAGCTGCGACTTAAGCATGATTTTAGGGATACCATTCGGTCCATTTGACTTCTGTTAGATTGCGATGACAACTTTTTTTTTGGGAAGAGAAGAAATTGATGTTTCCATGGTTGCAGGATTGGCACATTTGCTACACTCTGTAGGAAATTGACTCCACGCCACGCTGGGTATGTTTACTAGCGAGCTGCCGCCTGCAGACCTCTACATGCAATGTAAAATGTACATTGCTCGGACTTCGAACTCTTGAACCAGCAGATGCATGCATGCACATCATGTGGCGCATAATGCATTGCTTATTTTGTCTATTTCCTTAACTTTATGATTGAAGCTGATTCAGCGTTTTTAAAAATATATATATATATATATATATATATATATATATATATATATATATATATATATATATATATATATATATATATATGGGTCAAAAACGCATACATATATAGAACTTACTTGTAAAGCTCGATGTTTCGGCCAAGTTACATTGACCGTGAGTGAACTCTGTCCTCTTTACAAGTTCTATATATGTACGAGTTTTTGACCCATTAATATATTTTTAAAAACTGATTCAGGGCTCCAGAGGTACAGGAGATTTAAAGTTGGTGTTTGCAGTTTTTCTGCATTTACATTATTATAATTTACCCTGTGTTGGTCCAAGTTCCTTAAAAGAATAGACCAACTGTTGTTCTGCCAGGCAGGTCGCAAAAGGCGACCGATTGGCTATACACATAACATTGACTTCGAGGTGGTAGAGATCTGCAACATTTTGCCTGAGTACTTGGTACGAGGATGCATTGGAAACTACTCGGCCTAACACAGAACCATTTAAATTCTATAAATCAAATCTACCCACATTATTTAGATCAGTTTAAAGTAGTTAATTGTGTGAAGTTCGAAATATGTCCAATAATTTGTTGTGATTTTATAAATTTTTTAACAAAGCAATCGGACATACTTTCTGTAAATGGAGCAAATCAAGCAGCGTGCCATCATTAAGTACCTCCATAAGAAGGGTCTATCACCAAAAAGCCATCCATGATGATATGGTCAGTAGGTACATAAGGGGATTCTTTACTGTCTTATTCATCAGTCAAGAAATGGATAGCAGAATTTAAGCGTGGCAGAGAGAGTGTGAAAGATTAACCCATATCTGGAAGGCCTTTGACATCCATTACTGCCGTAAATATTAAAAAAGTACTTGATTTAGTTATGGGAGACCACAGATTAAGAATTAGAGAGATAGCCGAGATTATAGGCATCCCTTATGAACTAACTCAAAATATCATAGTCAACGAGTTGGGTTTCCACAAAGTGTCTGCAAGGTGGTTTCCGTGATTGCTTTCATTTGCAAATTGCTTGAACAAAAAAGGATGTGATTGACTATTTCACGTGACTGTTTGGAGTTATTTGAAGCCGATGCAGATGATTTTTTTAATCATTTTGATGATGATTTCATTACTGTACGCCAGAAACAAAACAACAATCAAAACAGTGGAGAAGACCTGGTTTACCATCCCCCAAAAAGGCACTTTTGTCAGAAAATAAGTTTATGGCTTCAGTATTCTGGGACTTGAAGGGTGGGATTATGATTCATTATCTTGAAAAGGTCCAGACTATAAACTATGATTACTACTGTGTTTTACTACGTCATTTACGAGAGGAAATAAAAGAAAAACGTCCCGGAATGCTCAGAAGAAAAGTCCTGTTTCATCAAGATAACCCGTGTTCACACATCTGTGCAATCAATGGCTGAAATCCGCAATTGTGACTTTAAACTATTACCGCATCCGCCTTATTCGCCTGATTTGGCACCTTCAGATTTTTTTCTATTCCCTAACCAAAAAAAGCACTTGGGAGGTCAAAGATTTTTGCCAAACGACAAAGTCAAAACAGCAGTAGATGCATATTTTGACTCTAAGGAAGAATATTTTTTTTCAACGGTCTAAATGCTTTAAATGGGAGATGGCAAAAGTGCATCGAACTTGATGGTAATTATGTAGAAAAATAAAAATATAACTGTTGTTTATTTTCTTGGTTAGGCCGAATAATATTCAATCCACACTCGTACCATTGCTTTATTTATTCCTGGCACAATTGAGTCAATTTCTCTATGCCATAGGCAAAAAAATATATTGTCTCTGCTAAAACAATTTTGACACTTTGGTTAGCTGTGAAATCTACTCGAGGGTTCAAGGCTTTTCGTAAAAAGGGCGCCGGTGTGTGAATGACGCTTTTTAATTTAAACCTAAAAAAATGGTTATTTTTTAATTTTCAAAAATAGTAAAATGTGTTTCTGCCTAAATACAACCTAAGTAACCAGTTGGATCAAAAACTTGGTAAAACAAGTAAATTATACATTGCACAGTAGTGCCACGTGCTTACAGACTCTCATACGCATTTTAATAAGCCATCTGTTCAATTACTTAACTTACGCCCGTATTCATAAACAACCCTTACCTAAGTAACGTAGTAACACTATGCGAAGAACGCTAATTTACTGTGCAATTCACATGACGAGCCATCTGTTTCATAAACAACACTTAAGTATTACTTGCCTGTGAGATAGCATAGTGTCGAATACCCAGATGTGATTGGTTGGCTTTAATGCAGCGTATTTCACGCTGTATGTTTGACAAATGTCAATTGTCGATAGATAAAATTATCAAAATATTCTAACCACAATTCTAACCTACATTTCTTTTACGTGTTGTTATTTTCAATTTATTCCTATTTATTAATTAATATAGTATTATCAATATTTATTTGAATGTAAATATATCCGGTTAAATATTTTTGAAGAGAGAAAAATATTTTTCAAATCTCGAATACCTTGTTCTAATTATGCTTTGTTCCTGTTATCTTCTATTTATTTAATTATAGAATTTTTCTTCACTTTCTTAATCCGTTACAAACACAAATTTCAACTTCACTTATATTATTAACATTAACCCTCACCTCGCTCTGGACAATACAATACTAATTTGTGAAACAACATCTGAACACCAGACTCCAAGACGGGACCCTATGCGTTCTGTAAAATAGCTCGGCGGTTAACTTAACTGTGCGTAGATTTGAAAGGACGCATAGTGGCGCCCGGCACTTAAGTATTGTTTATGAAACGGTTTAAACGACCCTATGCGCTCACTAATACTATGCAATCGCATAGTATCGTTTATGAATACGGGTGTCAGTGTAAATATGTACTCAGTGTAATAAATCAAGAATACAGGAATAATCCTTAGAAATTTTGTCACTGAGATTGATATTGTCAAAAATTTTATTGATTTCGTGATATGTAAAGTTTAAATGCGACTACCATTTTTCAAGATATTATGGATTTCAAGGCCGATTTTTGATAAGTAAATAAATTTAGAAAGGAGAATTTACAACTTACATTAAAAATGACAGGAAAAGGTATCTACTCAATTACTGGAGGCTGATCTTCTGATGAAGGAATTCAGGTTGAGAACAAAATTGTAATACCACAAGAGGAATTATTATTTTAATTCATCAAGATGTGGAGAAAGCATTAAATAGCTACAAGTAGGTTTGTTAGGTCGTCTTACGACAAAAACGTACAAAACTGCACCGTCGTCGCCGGTCTCGACGACGAAGACTTCTCGATCGCCCTTTGTCACTGCCTGTCTGAGCACTCCTCCCCAAAAATCCGGTGTTACAGTAAAGACCTATAGGGCCAACTGCGTTAGCCATTTCAAAATAAAAGCGGTCAAGTGCATATTGGACTCGCATATCGAGGGTTCCGTACAAACTTGTAGGTGACCTCAGCTACACATTAAATTTCATAATTCCAGTTTAACGGGAAGTACTCTATAGGTTTTGATTCCCTTGTGAAATCGCAAAATCCTATCTTTTGATCGCGTTTTGTTCAGACGTAACTAAAAATTTAAGGTTTTCGGATTTTTTTCCTTTATGTATGCTGTGAAACAATACTTCTCGCCAAATTATAATAAAAAAATACGTCATAAGTGGTCATATCTTTTGAGCACAAGGGACTGTAGACCCGAGTATTTGATAAATTTTAATGTGTACTTTTGCACGTTCCTGAGAAGAATGGTGTTGACAGACGGACAACGAAGTTATCCTGGCACTTTTCCCCGCACTACGGATACAAACGAATACGACTTATGAACCTTCAAGAGCCTACTCTTTCTTAAAAAGCCGGCAATGTAACTGCAAGTCTTCTGATAGTGTTGTCGTCCATAGGCGGCGGTGATCACTTATCATCAGGTGAGCCTCCTGTACGTTTGCCACCTTTTTCTATAAAAAAAAATAAATAAATAAGGGTTCCATTTTTTCCGTATGAAATACGGAACCCCAGAAATAGGTTTAACCTTAAGAATCCTACATCTAAAAAAAGATGCACAGGCAAATTTTGCCTCAATTTTATCTAAAGGTCAATGAAACCTTGCACAATATTTCATCATGCTTAATTTTTCTCAAGCTACTGTTCAATGATAGCAAATGCTGATCTTTCACATCTACTATTTTCATTATCGATTTACAAGGTCTATCAATATTAAAAAAATGCCAAGACACTCTTAGAAATTCGTTGATAGTATACTAGAATATATTGACAGTTTTGACAGATTTAAAGCACTTCCGCTGCCTCGTTGGCAAATGATTGACTATACGTGTCACTACCATCGTGACTGCGAAGTAGTCGAGTTTTACAACGTTTTGCATGGATATTTGGTACCACTACCTTACCACCTATTCCTGCCGCAATAGCGTCAGTGTTTGTCAATGTTTCCAGTTTGGAGGGCAAGATAATCTTATGCTTACCAGCCACACGGATAGTGACGCTTAATTTACCCCTCTGGTGTATATAGGCGATGGTTTAGCTTTCCATCAGGACAGCCATCTGATTGTTTGCTAGCTTGTGAAGTAAAAAAAAGGGAGTTTTAAAGTAACAATCGTAAAAGAGTTCTTTAACATCTCGCACAGGTTTGGTGCTTTTTATATTTGTATTCTGGTTGTTGGGGTAAGGTAGCCAGTACACTTTGCATGTGGCATTGAAATCCGCCACACGGATAGCAACGCACTATTACAATCTTTCGTGTATAGGCGATGCTTGTCTCTCTCTATTAAGAGAAATATTTGTTTATTTTCTTACCTTTGATAATAAAAAAACCTACTTTATAACCGCCACTTAGTAGTTAGTAGAAAACTAGCTGTAGTCTTAGCCTTTTACGTGATTAAAGATTTTTGTTATCCTTTAGGAATTATGTAGTTTTCCCAAAAAAATCTGAGTTAGCAAAAGACTTATGGCCATCGACGTTCGAGCCTATAAGGCAGTTTTAAATAACGATGGTTTTATTCGCGGCTCGTTGATGCTGATCGACTAGCGAGTAAAACTGTCGTGTCCGTAAAATCATGGAAAAATATAGCAAACAAGAGGAGCCGCGAGCTAGGCTCGTCAGTATATAAAACCGTGGTATTGCAATGATATAAATACTTTTTTTAAGTGAACCTAAATCGTTGGTTCAAATGACTGCTACTGCGAAAGCAGGTGTTTTGTGCAAGCAAAATACTCAGCCAGAGATTAAATGGTTTAAGAGCCGGCCCTAACCTCCTCTGAGTCAGTCTCATGTGGGATCGAACTTCGCCTTATGCAGTATATTGACGATGAGTGGGAGCGTAAGTGGCATCGAAATTTCAACAAGTTAATAACATTTAACCAGTGTCTCGAGTGTTGGCGGGTCGAAACAGTGGGCCGTGTCGCCGCTGGCAGCGAATTTGGCGTGTGTGTAAATTGTGAAGTTTAGGCTGTAAATGATTCTTCAGCATCGGATAGGACGTGACGTGATCTTAGTTTGACATCGGTGATCGAGTCCAGGATGTAATCGGTCGCTTCTCTCGTCTCACCAGAGGGTTTAGGCACAGAATACTGGAGATTAACAGAAGTCAATGTTCCACAAGTAATATTCAAGCATAGCACATATACACACCTCACGGATGCAATGTCTCGGACTGGTGCGAAACAAACTGTCCCATTCCGAGATATCGCGTCCGTGATAGGTGTCTATGTGTGCGTTGCTAGAATATTACTTGTACGTATATTGTCTTCTGTTAGTCTCCATTATTCTGTGGTTTAGGTGTCTCATTCCCTTTTTCAAAGTAATGTTGTGACGTCTCTTTGAAGTGTGTCTGTAGTGTCGGTACAATGATACACGCGCGAGCTTTACCGACTAGCCATAAAACCGCAGTTTTACTTGCCCGTCAATCAGGGCCTTTGTAACAAATTCCAGCTTAGTTTTTTCGTTTTGCGTGATTGAGTGATATTCTAAACATACAAACTTTCTCATGTACATTTGTAGGATTTACTTACACCTAGGTAAATCTAAATAAATATGGTTTATTATGTCATTTTTCTCTCTACTAATATTATAAAGAGGAAACATTTGATTTTTTGTTTGTTTGTTTTGATTTAACTCAAAAACTGCCTGACTGATTTAATAAATTCTTTCACCATTAATATTAGTGTAATTAATGTAGCTTACATTATCTAGGAGTAACAGGCTACTTTTTTACCTGATTGAGCAAAAGGAAGTATGATTTTTGGTCATGTAAACCTAGTCGCGAGTAATTGCTAGTAATGGATAAACTCAAAAACTACTAAACCGATTTTTAAGATCCGTTCACCTATGGAAAGCTTCATTATTGCACAGTAACATTTAATATTTTCTTGCTAGTTTTAACCAAAAGGTAATGTTTGTAAGGTAGGTAATGTTTTTTGGATCAAGTAAAGGAAATCACGGGCAAGAACTAGTAGTTTTATAAAGTTGTTTATTGTAATAATAATGTTCGTGTATGTTTTTTGTTTCAGAGATAGTATTTCTTAAGTCATTACCAATTATACCTGATATGCTTGTAGAAGCTATACAAAACCTTGATAAATATCATAACACGGTAAAAGTATTTATTGTGAGGCTATTGGGAGTATTCGTGCAGGGTGAAGTTAACTTTGCAAAAATATTTGCTAAAGTAGGCACACATGTTTCCCAAGCATTAAGTAATATTAATTCACAGAATATGGAATCGAGATTAAGGATTGCTTACATGGAAGTAGCTATATCATTGGTAAATCACAATTCTGGTGTAAACTGGCTTCTTGAAAGTGAATCTTGGAGAGAGATTCTAACGCTCTGCTACGATAAACGAACCGTGTTTGTCGTTCGACAAACTTACAAATTCACAACATTGTTTCTATGGAAACTCAGTGATATCAATGACGTTAATAATATAAAAATAGTTTTATCGTTTCTTTTAAAACCAATGTTAGATACAGATTGGATAAAAGTAGAATCAATGACAAGTGAAGAAGAAGATAGTATATGCAAGACTGTTGAACCCATGTTACAAGTACTTCTGTCTATAGTTTCTGATCAGGAACACATTACTAAGCAAAATTGCTTGGTTAGTATTTTGTTAGATTTCAATGTGGCGACACATTGCTATCTCATGATGGATAGAATGAGACGAGAAGATGTGTCTTTGATTATATCAAAATTTCTATTTTGGTCAACAATTGCCAAAATGTTTCTCGTCAAACCAATGGGGCAAAACATCCAATATGAAAGGGAAGATTTCATAGAAATCAGTGTTACATATTTTAACACCGTCCAAATTTTTATTCAACGAAGACATGTCACATTACTGTTTGATTACGTTAATTCTTGTAACTTAATATGGGCATCAGTTTGGAAGAATCAAAAACCAGCGGTATGGGAGTTACAAGGGAGGAAAATTGAATTACAGAGTCAATTGCTTTTGATTGGTCTTGTACCATGTTTAGTTTACGCAACATATGAAAATAAGAATTTACTGTCAGAGGTTTTGGAAAAATTAAATCATGGGATGATGAAAATAATGGATGGAACATGTGAACACACTGCTCGAACGGCTTATGCCCTACGAGATTTAATTTTAACATTAGACATACAATCAGTAGCTTTACAAAGCATTAAGAGACTGACTTGCCTAAAGAACCATGTTAATGATGAACAAGCAAATTCAATATTTAAGATATTATTTTATGTTTTGAAAAGATTTGATGTGATGAATGAAGTTGGTGATGTTATAGTCGCTGACAACTACGCAGATGATCAAGAGAATGTGCTTATTATGTACTATGCTTTGGACACTTTGTATACCCTGTTGAAGGATTATAATATAGTGTGGCATGAAAGTCTGGAAGTATTGTGTATGTATACAGTGGTTTATGATTTGTTGAAGAGGCCAAACTTAACATGTAAAGTAAGTAAAACTCATGATTGTAACAACTTAAGCGAAGTTTATTTAGGTGGCATAACAGATTTTATTAAATCATAAGATTACAAATAAGCAGATAACTTCTGATAAAAAAAGAATGACTATCGCATATAGACACTAAACATGTTATTCCGCCACGCGGATAGCAACGCGCTCTGCGTTGCTATCTGAATGAAAATGCCACATACATAATTTTATTGGTAATTTACACTCCAAACCGGACCACAATATTGACAAGCATTGAAGTTATTGCGGTAGCAATAAATAATGCGATAGTACCAAATCCGGGCGAGACGTCACGGAACTCTACCATCTAATAATTACGGCGGTAGTGACATGTATTGCCAACGGTTTTTACGAACTCTTTGGCTGATATGGTCTGTTCTTCAAAGGGGAAAATATACGTGCTCTTCCTTTTGACTTGAGGCATTCTTAATTGGACGCAGTTACACGAAAAGGATCCAATCCACACAAAATCAGCTTAGAAATATTGAGGTTTGAAGTTGGATATTTTTTAATTTTTTAACGTGCCATACATTGGGACTAGCTCTGACGTTGAATAAACTAATAGAGAGCTATTTTTGCTTATATGTTTTTACTGGCCAATTGTATTGAGATTTAGCATCAGTTTGGTGCACTCAACTCATTCTTGACCATATTGTGGATTGGATCCTTTTCGTTTAACTACGTCCAATTGTCTCCAAGCTTTTGGTAAAAAAGCGTTCGTAAATTGTGTCTTTTCTTTATCTTTATTACATAGAATAAAACAAAGTCGCTTCCGCTGTATGTTCGCTTATATCTTTTAAATTACGCATTACGGATTAAAATTTAGTTTTCATCAATATACAGAGTGATGCAAGAGGAAGGTTTATATGTATGATGATATGTAGGAAGGTTTATGATGTATGTGTATTATAGTAGCAAAAAGCCAAAAATTTCGAAGATATTTCGTAAAAACATATTTTTGTGTGCTTACATTGCACCCGTGCGAAGCCAAGGCGGATCACTAGTTAGTATTAAAGTGTTTGTTTGCAAGATAATATAACAACTTCATGCTTAAGAGTATGTAATTTTAATCCTAAATGGTTTGACATAGAAACTGTCATATGACATGTTAATAAATATAAAAAAAACTACAGGTTTTAATTCACGCCACACGGAAATTTTCTGAGTAAGAATAACAGTGTTTGTAGTAACTAATATCGATATGTATAATAGTAACTAGGTACATACCAGACCTGTCGGGTACCAAAGTACTAATGGAAAAACTTTAAAAACAAAGAAAAATATCGACACCCAGTACTAATGGATAAAGGTCTGAAAGGTCGGGATTTTGAGTCACTGTCGTTGCGTAGGGTCGCTAACCACTCGACCAATTACGGGGCGGTCAAGTTATGAATGTGAAAGAAGCAGGGCTGTCTGGATCGTGCTGTATGGCACTCGGTTCTCTTCCCCTATCCCATAAGGGTATTCGCGTGAATATGTGTATGTAAGAAACAAAATTGTATGTAGGACAGGAAAAGAGACATTATTTTGCCACTCTGCTACTATGAATTTAATTTTCCAGAATAACCCCAAATATCCTCAATAACTCTTGCCCATTCCGGATCTCAAACCTGGAACCTCATAATCTAAACCGAATAAGCTAACCACTAGATAAAGATTTTTTTAGACACAGTTTTCCCTGTGTTGGATCCGGGCTCCTTTGAAGAATAGACCAACTGCCGTTCTGCCAGGCAGGTCGTAAAAGGCGATCGATTGGCTGCGCGAGTCACTACCATCGTGGCTACTAGGTGGTAGAGTTCTGAATTGTCTCGCCCGGGTCTAGTACCACCGCTTTACCTATTCCTTCCGCAATAGCGTCAGTGCTTGTCGCTGTCGTGTTCCGGTTTGGAGGGTAAGGTATAGCCGGTAAACTTATGCATTTGGCATTAGACCTTGCCACAAGATAGCGACGCACCATTAACACTTTTGTTGTCTGTAGGTGATGATTGACTCTTTCCATTAGGAGACCCATGTGCTTGTTTGCTATCTTATGATATTAAAAAAAACACAGTAGTGCTTATACCCCTACAACCACACTTCAAGCTGCCACTTACATTTTTTGAAATGAAATTTTCTTTTAGTCCCGATGTAAGCAATTTTTGGTAGGAGTTAAAACTTATGGGCTCGCGCCATCGAAATACGCGACATGCTCGTAACTAACGAAGCTCGACGAGTAAAGGCCTGTATAATGCAAGGTATAAAATATATTGTTATTTTATATCGAGTTTGTGAAACTCATCTTAGATTTGCTGAAGACACTATAGAAATGTATACAATACATTTTTATAATATACTATCTTTTACTTGCGGCTTCGCTCGCATTTCAATTTTTTTAATAAAAAGTATCGTATGTTATTTCTAATATCTCCAAGAATATGTGTACAAAGTTTCATGATGATTAGTTAATTAGTTTCCACGTGGAAGCGTAACAAACAAACTTACGTTCGCATTACGTATATATAATATTATATAATATTTGTAAGGATTTATTGCTTGAAGTGCCTATAGATGTGAAAACCAGAATAAGGTTAATAATTTCAAATTACGTAAATTCTCGTTATCGTCTCTTTGGTTTAGTGGTAGAGTTGCCAAATCCAGGCTGATCATTTCCTGTACATTTCTGGGGCCACGAATGGAATCAGTTTTGGTGTCTGTTCGAGACTAAATCAAGTAGGAATTACCTAGAACTATTGGTTGATGAAAAAAAAATACTTTTTTTGGAAAAATCTTTTTAATTACTTTCTTAAACTGTTAAATACAAAAAAAAGTCGTGTGGCACTCGGAGACCGGTATCGGAGCCGCGGTAAAGCTTAGTATTTTTTATCAACTTATGCAATTACAATTATATATTTACTTTATTTATGCAGTATTTTTTTTCTTTGTTTATTCATATTTAAAACACTTTGTACACAAATTATACGAGTACAGATATTCACTGTTGTACGTGGATGATAAATACCTATACACCTATATACTTTCTCACATACAGCGGATTACGGTAGTTTTCCAATACAACCAATGCCACCTAAAGGCGGGTTGCTGAATTAAAGAGACAAGCGTGATATTTCAAAAAGTCATTAAAAGTTCTGGTATTTATCGATAGATGGAAAAATTAAAAATTATCACCGCTGTGCCGGTCGGAGTGGGGGGTGTTAGGTTTTTTTCGTTACGGAATTTCTGGATTCGGTCTCCACGCTCAAGGCCCGTGATAGAAGCTATGCAATAGCTTAAAAATAATTCGACTTTTCTAAGTAAATTTTAAGGCTTAAATATTAAACTTTGAACATCAACATCAAAAATTGTTTAAAACAAAAAAGACAGAAACTGAGATACTATTTCAGACTTATCAATTAAACTTTGATAGAAAAGCGCGAGCATGCAATGTTTGGTTTGACTTTTGCAGCGGTAGTATCGTAACTTTCTGAAAAAAACTAGTATTTTTTCATTCCGGGACAGCAAAGTAAAATTACTGGACACGGGACAACACACAAAATTCCGGGACAATCCTGGAAATCCCGGCCATATGGCAACCCTATCTAGTTGCCCGGTGTCGGTGTTGATCATATGAGGCCCGGGTGCGATTCGCGGGTCGGGCAAATCAAAAATGTTTTTTTTTCTTCAGTTTTCTGATAAAAACAACGTTTCCCGGGATTGGATAAGTGCCCGGTTGGCGATAAGTTGCACTTGTACCTCTGTCTATGTCTTCGGGGATACGAGCATGAAAATACTTTTTTACGTAAATTATGAAATTTAAATAATTTAGATTGTAATTGATTTCCAAGTTAACAAAGAACACAGTATCCCATTGTTTTGAGTTTATGCTTCGGTCGCCCCCCTGTTTTTCTTCAATAAAAATGTTTGCTCAATGCGGGGTTTGAATCTGGAACCTGATAACCTGAGTTGAATAGGATAACCAATTGGATTTTGACCACGACCACGAATAAACTGACCGCCCCGTTGGTCGAGTGGTTAGCGACCCTGACTACGCAATCGACTGGGCTCGGGTTCGATCCCCGATGGGGACAAGCATAATATGTGTGATGAGGATGTTTGTATTTTCGAGTTTGGGTGATTATTGAATATATTCCAGTATTTATATATGTATTTCTATGTATTAGTATCTTTGACTAACACCCATGACATAAGCAAATAATTTGATTACTTTGGGGTTAGATCAGTAAGTGTAATTTGTCCCGTAAATATTTATAATAATAAAAAAAAAACAATATTAGGTATAAAACGACGTTTGTTTGTTTCAGTTTATAGTAACCGCCCTCAACGTAATAGGAATATGCGTGAAGAAGTTCCTTCCGCCGAACTTGTCTCTGCTGCAGGAGTCCAAGCCTGGCTCCTCGATGGACCAGCTCGGTCAGATGATATGCACGAAGATGCAGGACTTCAACTGGGAGGTCAGGGATTCAGCGCTTGAATTGCTGCTTGTGTGTACAGAGATCTCGTATATTAGTGAGTATTAATTATGATGCTTGATTAGCTCCATGCTAGTTCCAGGCTCACCGTGTTGGTCCTGGGATTCTCTCTGTGTTCGTCCCGGGTTTTCCCCGTGTTGGTTCCGGGCTTCTTCGTGTTAGTCCTGGGTTTTCCCCGTGATGGTCCCGGGCTTTCCCGTGTTGGTCCCGGGCTTCCCCGTCTTAGTCCTGGGCTCCTTTGAAGAATAGGCCTACTGCCGTTCTACCAGACAGGTCGTAAAAGGCGACCGATTGGCTATTCGAGTCACTACCATCGTGGTTAGTAAGTGGTAGAGTTCTGCATTGTTTCGCCCGGGTCTGGTATACCGCTTTACCGCACTGTCGTATTCCAGTTTGGAGGGTAAGGTGGCCGGTAAACTTAGGAATGTGGCATTAGACCTCGCCACAAGATAGCAACGGTTTAGGCGTGAAGAGACGGACAGACAGAGTTACTTTCGCATTTATAATATACTAGCAGTCACTCGCGACTTCGCGTGATCAAAAAACATTATTTCCGTTTACTCAGTCGGGTAAAAAATGAGCTTATGTCACTCCGGGATAATATAGCTTTCTAAATGTGAATGAATTTTTAAAATCGGCCAAGTAGTTTTTGAGTTAAATCATTACAAACAATAAAATCTTTCCTCTTTATATTAGTATAGAAGTATAGGTTGAAGACATGTTTATAATCGCTATTGCCCGGTGTTTGCTTCCGTAATTAGATACACATCAATCAAAAGGGCCACAGTCACGAGGTTAGGTCAAGGTTATTGATTAAAACCGAACACTCGACTTGCGATAATTGTATTCATTTTGTCACACACTGGGTGTCAGAGACGTTCTACTGGAAAAATAAGAAAACATGCAATTTTAATGTTAAATTAAAATTTTATACTCCACCTTTGCGTCTTAAAAATAGCGAAATTAATATATATTAAAGGCATTATTTTAAATTTTCAGAATTCCCACCGTTCCAAAAACAAATAGTGTCGAACAATCTTATAAACCTAACAATGACAATAGCTATGAATGACCACGAGCCCTACGTCCGCGTTTCCGCACTCAAATGCCTGGGAGCTGCCAGCAAAGTTAGCAATCTTTGGGATACGCTTAAACCAGAATATCCTAATGTACAGGTAACATATGTTTTAACGTATTTGTAGCAGAAGTTTGATTTCCCACTAGGACGGGGCCCCGCAATATACAGGGTTATTTCTAAGGATTCGGCCAAATCAGAGGCTGTTCAAAATCGATAATATGTACGATTCACGTAATAAAAAAATAAAAAACAACATATCCCACACAGAATACACAAATCATGGATACAATTTCAATTACGCAAAAATGAGCGCGGCTTGAGTAGTGTCCTCCGCGCCCCGCACACACCACCCGGCGGCCGATTCACAAGACTCGGTGCATCCAATTCATGAATTTAGTGCGATATTTTTCAACGAATATCTTTTATATTATCTTGCAATAATTTTACAATAATAATTAAAACGCTCTTTCAATTCAATATTTAGTTCTTAATTTTAAAATGTGGCTGGACTTTTAAAAGTAACCCTGTATAGGCCTTCTAGTTCCTGTTTGATCACCAAACTATACATACTAAATTTAGTACTGAAAACCGTATTTATTAAAAAAATCAAACGGTAATGATATAAATATCATCATCCCCTTGCAGGTAAGCCGAGTAAACCGAACGTCTATAGACTTTGGTTCAACATGACTCACCAGTTTGTCGGTTGGCGATGTCGATGAGTGGTGATCCCTACCGCCACATTTTACCGACATGAAAACGACTATTTTTAGCGATAATATTTTTATTTTTAGCGATGATATCTACTTGCTAATTGTCTTAAATTGCTCTGTTCTGCTCTAAAAATATTGTTCCTTCGAGGTAATAGGACCCCAGTATGCTAAAACCCAGGGCCTCCCAGAAGTTAAAGACGGCTCTGATTCATGTTTCGACTTTGAAAATTCTATAACCTTTCTGTATATATAAATCTGTGTAACACTCATGGATCGCCTTCGTGATGCCGTAGTGAGGGAAAGAGAGAGAGAGATTGGGATTGAAATGTCTTTCAAACTTTCAGTGAAAAAATGAGAAAGGACATGCTCCGTTGGATAGGATATATTAAAATAATGGCACATCAGTGATTAACAAAACAGATGATGTACAATGCTAACGTGGATAGGTACCGAAGTAGACCATGACTGATATATTGGACAAAGTCGATCGGTCAGTTGGTTGCTGTTGAAAAGTGTGTTTGCATGAAGAGAGTTATGAATGCTTTCTTTAAAAAATTGCTTTCTCGCAGTGCAAGTCTGTATGAATCGTAATGTATGGCACTTAATATTCTCTGCCTTAAAGATTTGTCGTTAAGATATATACGTATTTATGTGTGTAACTTAGTGCTATTTAATGTATACTGGATTTAGGTAATGTTTCTATTTATTTATTATTTATTTTATAGAAGAGGGGGCAAACGAGCAGGAGGTGCACCTGATGGTAAGTGATCACCGCCGCCCATGGACATCCACAATATCAGAGGTCTTGCAGTTGCGTTGCCGGCCTTTTAAGAATGAGTAAGCTCTTTTCTTGAAGGCCCCCAAGTTGTATTCGTTGGGAAACACCCCTGCCGGTAACTGGTTCCACAATTTCCACATTTCTTAGACTACCTATTAAAATAACGTTCTGGTTTCAGGAACTTTTGCTCACAGTCCTGGCAAATAATCCAGAAGGAATAGTACGGAAAGAAGCTTGTAGTGTGCTTTGTGAAATTTATCAAAACGTCAAGCTATCTCCTTATTTTAAAGTTACCTTGTATGATCACATGGTCTCAGCGGCTTTGAGCGATTTCCATTGGCAAGTTCAACTGAGTGCTCTAAAATTTTGGAAAATTGTTATCCAATCACTTTTGACTGATCAAGGCATGCTAGACGGTACATTCCCTCCCGTGACATTCTCTAGAGAAACAAGAAAAATTGTTACCCTCAATGAAACCGAAATACAGAAGAGATTAACTAGAATTTTAGAAGAATTATCCTCAATTGGCTGCCTAACAGTCTTAGTAAAGTTATTACATGATGATACAGAAGTCGAAATAATGGATGCTGCTTTGTCTATTTCAAATGAATTACTGTTTATTTTAGAACGGTATAAAGTGCCTCAAAATTTGAAGCCAAATGAGAATGATCCTAAAAGTGTTGATGAATTAATAAAACACAATAAAATTGATATTTATAACCATGATGATATGTCGGATGAGCCAGAGAATTTGTCAAAAGCGGACAATGTTATCGAAAGCATATTGGATTCAAATGATATCAATTTGTTAGCAAATATATATGAGAGGCAAATGAGATTGCAATCAAGTGAAATGGAAGGGACTTGTAAAGACCAGGCGAGATTTTTGAAATTTGCGTCGCCATATCTTTTTGTTCAGTTTATAAAAAGCAAAGATTTTAAAACGATTATTGATCAAAAGAGAAATTGGAAGGATGGCATCAAGAGTCTGTCTTCGTTATTAGATGATGTTTTAGGTATTTACGAAATCAATGATGAAGCCAATGCATTAGATTGTTATTGAGATTATTTTACAATATTAAGTATACATTTTATATCTTGAGAGATAAGATAAATAAAAAATATTACTGTTTAATGTTATAATTTCTTTTTCCTTTTTTAAATCACAGCAAACAAATAAGCGAAACAGACAGAATTTCTCTGTGTTGGTCCCGGGCTCCTTTGAAGAATAGGCCAAATGTCGTTTTGCCAGGCAGGTCGTAAAAGGCGACCGATTGGTTATGCGAATCACTACCATCGTGGCTACTAGGTAGTAGAGTTCTGCATTGTCTCGCCCAGGTCTGGTACCATCGCCTTACCTATTCCTGCCGCAATATCGTCAGTGCTAGTCACTGTCAGGTTCTGGTTTGAAGGGTAATGTAGCTGGTGAACTTTTGCATGTGGCATTAGACCTCGCCACAAGATAGCAACGCACCATTAACATCTTTTGTGTCTATAGGCGATAGTTAACTTTCCATCAGGAGACCCATCTGCTTGTTTGCTATCTATATGATATATAAAAAAAAACCTAGTGAGGAATAGGTTAAGCGGTGGTACCAGATCTATGTACAACCGCTTTAACCTACATGAATATACTAGCTGTTGTCCATGTTCGTCGTGTTCGTTCGTGTGTTCACGTTCGTCCACGCGGACTTCGTTTACTCCGCACAGTTGTACTCCCCCAGCACACAGGGGGGGGGCCTTAGGTGATAGCGTGATAATATGTAGCCTATATGTTGACCCGACCTGTTAGTAATATTCATGCAAAATTTGAAGTAAATCCATGCAGTACTTTTTGAGTTTACCCCGGACATACATACAGACAAACAGACAAAAATTCTAAAAACTATATTTTTGGCTTTGATATCGATTGTAGATCACGCCCCAAGTATTCTTTTAAAAAATATTCAATGTACAGTTTTCCTACGATTTTATTATATGTATAGATTATCTAATCTAAAAAAGCCAGCGTATTTTACCCAATCATTATATTCCCATTAAAGGCGTTCTCAGACTTTGGTTCTACAAGGACGCAGGAAAATAAACCCAAAATAGAAAAAACGTGTTTCTAAGACTAATTTTTTTTTTAGTACTTACAAGAAAAATTCTTTAAAATTTTCTTGATTTATTAAAAACACGATTTTTATTATTATCAATGTTATCTACAGAGAACAAATATAAAGGCTATCTATTAAAATTTTACATCATATTTTGTGGTCTACCTGTATTATAATACGGTTTACTTATAATATGTAGCAACTCAAGATCCATCTCGCGCCAGCACTTCGCTCTTAAAGTCTAATATTGATAGGAATCAATTTTTATTCATTGTAGCTTTCTTGCAAAAAATTTTCAAAGAAAAATGGGTATTAAAAATGAAAGTGGAACTTATAAAGAATAACATTTTTCTAAGATAAATAGTTTCTTTTTCTAAAATCGGAAATCACTTGCTCTCGATCGCTTGATAAAACTGCCTTGTGTTTGTCAACATCTCTGTATTTATAGGCAGGGGAAAGCCCTAGCTGGATCCAGAAAAATCTAAATGTATCGGGAAACAATGAATCACTTCTTATCGTAAACATGTTATGAGTCATAAATCCTAGTACACGCTACTTTCAACCTTATGCCATATCCCACAAAGTCCATTATGGCATAGCCCCGGTCAACTATTTGTTTGTCAATAGGAGTAGCTATCTCTTTCTTTTATTTCTAGATAATTAGCGCGCGCGCTATAATTCTACACGCTTCTAGATTATTCGTAACAATATTTAATAGCTGCAGCAACCACCTCATCCACTGTTTCGAAGATGCAGCAGTGGTTTTTCTTACACAGAAATTGATGATCTTTCAGATAAGTTTTGGTTCGTTCGGTAGTCCGATGGTACTAGATACCTAGGTACAAGGCGTCACTTATAATGCTGCTGCCACTGATAAGGCCAGTCATGGGGACATGCAGCACCGCATTTTCGTAGAGTCCTTCCCCTCCCCTATGTCGAGGAACAAACGAAATTCGGTAGTCTTATCGTACCAGAAATCGATTTTTTTTTCATTCTTTTTTTCTTTTTTTTAATAGCGCCACCCGGTTTTTCGCATTGCAGCGTAGCCATTTCGTATTCTCCAATTAACGACGAATCTAACTATGTATATGCCATCCGGTAGTCTTATGGGACCAGGTTTAGTGTCGTGGGCTCCCATACTATATAGGTAACTCAAATATACTTTTTCAAAATTGTCGTAACTTCATTGGCAAAATAAGATAATTTTTCACGTTGTTCAGCAGTACAATTCTGAATAAGTTCTCCACGATTCCTTTTAAAATCAGCACGCAACTCTTCTAACATAACAATTCGTCTTTCCACTTACGACTTGGTAACTCTAGTTTTAGGAATTTCTTTTAATTCTGTTGCGCCTTTTTCAATCTTGAGAACAATTCATTTTGATTTTTAATTAGTTTAGTTTGCATTAATTTTTATTTTACATGTCAAATTCTTGCAATCAATAATTTTGACAACTTCAAGTTCAAAGAACGAAGTTTAATTTTCAAGTTGAAACTTGATCTAAAAAACGACTGAGTTTGTATTATCAAGGTCCAAACTCCATCCCGGGTTTCGATTTAGTGAGCGGTATCTCCTCCCGCACCGAAAGTGCCAGACATTTTGGTGTAGCGATTAGCTCGCGCGGCGCCTCCTGTTGGTTTAATATTCAAAGCATATACCACTTTTAAATAATATACGCCACCTCATTAGTTTATTCCATGTTAAGTATAAGTTTTTTAACTTCCCACTACGTATCTAGATAAGGAAGTTACTGATTTTGCCCCGACTTTCGAAAATCGAGTTTTCACTATATGTCCACGTTTTGAGGTCCTAGAAACCTTTTCCGACTATTCTCACGATGACGTCAGTATGCCTGTATATGTGTGTGTATGTATGTAAACATTTCATAACTTATATATCGATTGAGTACAAAAGCTAATCAGCTCTATTCCTCAAAAGACCACGTCTAATACATAAATTGTATCAAAATCGGTTCATCTGTTTGGGAGTTGATCGCTGACGAAAAATTTTGAAGTTTTTTGACATAGCTTCGAAAATTTTCAACCAATCTTTTTTTAGTATTCTATGATATTTTAGTACTAAAAAAACTACGTCAAATGCCGTTTCAAAATCAAAATCGAATCTAATTCTCAAAACTTAGCTTATCAAATATTAAAATTACGTTGTTTTTAGCAAACTTACTTAATTTTTTTAAATAACTTTCAAGTTAATTCACCGATTGATTTTAAAATCTTATCAGCTTTTCTCCTTAAAAAACTGCGTCAAATAGGTACCGTTAATTCAATCAAAACCGGTTAATTTGTTTGGGATTTATCAATGAAGAAAATTAAAAATAAAATGTTTTTTGGCATCGAAATTTTTCAACCTATCGATTATTTAGCTAGACTGCAGAGTTCCCCAAACTTTCTTGTGTCGTAGACCCCTTGCCATGTTTTTTCGTGTTGGGTAGACCCCCTACTTACCTGATATTGATTTCCTGTAAATTTCTAACTGTAGTGAAGTTTAGTGTTAAAAACTTAAAGTAAAAACACATGTTAATTTATGTATTTATTAATTGAATTTAAATTAAAACTACTTAAATAAAATTTTGTATCTGTTATGTAAAATATACGTAACATTAAATAAACATAAAATAAACTATAAATAAAATAACAAGCAATAAGTCAATATTTTTAGTGAGAAGGATGAACCTGATGCTTTAATAATAAATTATCAACATTTGGCGTCAATTTTGTAAGGGTTAATCTTAAATCTCCTCGGCTAATGATGTCCAGTCTGTTTCTTTTTTCCTTTGGAGATGGGTAACAGCGCTGAACCCCCTTTCCACTAGGTATGACGATGGAAAGAAAATTAAAAATTTCCTCGCTATATTCCATAATATGAGATAAGTAACGGGTATGTTGTTTTGCAGCCAGAATTGCTGATATCCGTTTTTAAACTGAGCCTTAAGTTCTTCGTTTGTACTTAGTTCAGTCAGTTCCTCTTGTATTATGACATTCGTTTCTTCTATGTCGCCATATGAATTAATTATCCACGGTGGTATTACCATAGTCAAAATATCCTCAAACCTAGATTCAAAATCTGAATAGAGGGCATTTAAATGTTGAACGTAAGTTGAAACGTCGTCTTCCTGGCAGCTTGTCTGTGACAAATTGGGGAACTAAGAAAATTCGCCCCGTCCAATATTTTGCTTCATTAGTTTAACTCTGGCAAGAAACGCTGATAAGATGGACTTTGTTTTAATCAAATTTAAACTGTCGCCTTGTAATTGCAAATTAACCATATTAAATTTTGTAAACAAATCTGTTAATGTCTGTTTTCCTCTTCATTAAATTTTCTTTTATTATTTTATCTTTAGTATCCAGAAATTCTAAAATAGTCTCAAAAAGTGCAAAAAATCTTGTGAAACATAAGCCTTTCGACAGCCAGCGTACTTCAGTGTGAAGGAGTAATTGATGAAAGTGTTCGTCATTTTCTTGACACAACTACGCAAATAACCGCGTATTCAACGCGTTGCTTCGGGTTCGATTTACTGCATCAATGACTAAATGAAGTGATTCATGCAATCTAACACTCAAATTTATAGCAACTAAATGTTGTCGATGGATGACGCAATGTATTACTAACACCCCTGACAAATTTTGTTTTAAATAGCTTATAAATCCACGATAACGTCCAACCATGGCAGGTGCTCCATCTGTAGCTACCGATATTATATTTGATAAAGGAATTGCTTCATATCAATGAAGTAATCCTTCAAAACATGAAATATTGATTCACCTTTAGTGTCGGTTATCAAAGTTCTTGCGAAGAGCAGTTTTTCGTAGATTTCTTGATTCATAATAAAACGAACATATGCCAATAATAATGCTGCATTATCAGGTAAAGTTGACTCGTCCATTTATATAGAGAAATGGGTCGTTTGGAAATAATTATATAAGAATCTTTCTATATCAGAACTCATTTCATCAATACGTCTTTCAACAGTATTATTGTTGCTTAAGGGAATTCTTTTAATAATATCAGATGCAAGTTTGTGTAAAACAGTTTTTAAAACCTCTTCAGCGGCTGGCAAAATTAACTTCTCTCCGATAGTATGCGGTTTTCCGGATTTTGCTATAAGTAGCGTGATATTGTAAGACACCCGCAAACCATCATCATTTCTTTGTGACGTCGAAGTGAACATTCTGTCAAGTGTAGGTCTCTTCTGAAGTTTATCTTTGAGTGTTTGAAAGTATTTCAAATCTTTCTGTTTTATCAGGGTGGCATCTTCTCAGATGATCTTGCAGTTTAGATGGTTTCATAGCGTCATTGCCCAAAACTTTGTTGCATAAAAGGCACATAGGCAATTTTTTGTCCGGCAATGATGGAATGAAGCCAAATTTCAAATAATCAACACTGTACTGTCTACATTTTTTTTTAGATTCGGACATGGCATCAGTCATCTGTGGGCAAAATTAAATTATTTAAATAAGACAGAAAATCCAGCAGCTGTATATTAAAAATATTTTTTGATTTTTCCGAAAACATTTCATAATTCGAACATCTTGCAACAGTTAGCTCGAATTACGGAGATTGAACTGTAATTATAATACCGATTGCTAAAACTTTCAAAAAGAAACTATTGAGGAGTACTCGTGTAATTTTGCATGATTGAATATTAAACTACTAATAACTAAAGTCATGCAATAAAAGTCAAAAATTACGCCAATAATTTATTTATCTTTACTAACTACGAGTACAAAACTAAAATTTAATAAAAAATAATGTACTAACTTTTCTCCAGCACTCTCAAACAAAATAACACTGACTCATTATAATTTATGTGATATACTATCTGTTTATATTTTTTAAAATATTTTCTTAGCACTTTCCTTTTCAAGATTCAAGAAACGAATAAACGTATTTGTCCCACATTCGTATTTATAGAGTGACGAATTGAACAAGTCAGTGCAAGGTAGCGAAGCTCTGAGACTGCGACTCTCAGGTTTTTACAAGTTCAAAATGTATTGCGACCACAAAGCGAATACCAACATCCTACAACTTACACAATTTTATAAACATATATAATAAATTTTTTACTTCATAGGTACTTTTATAAATAATGTAGGTATATGTTTTGATATTATAAGATAGTATGATGTAAGTAAATAGGTACTATCAGTGTATGTGTTGAGATCCACATCGTGGACCCCCATTTTCATTTCATGGACCCCCAATTTTTTTTTCGCTGACGTAGACCCCTAGGGGTCGATATAAACCACTTTGGGAATCACTGAGCTAGAGCAATATTTTAGATCTCAAAATTTGAGTTGAGTGCCATCATCGTTTTCAAAATATACAGCTTTTAAGATTAGTATACTGCCATTTTTAATAAAATAGATGTTTGAACTGAAAAATCTAATATTTTTTACTCTTTTGAGCTTAAAATATCTTAATGTAGTGGTAAGTTTCAGGGATGGCCCGTAGGGTCAACCGATTACACATTTTTTCCTTCTCTTTTTTACAGTCTAGTTTTCATTCAATTTCTTTTTAGTAGCCACACATTCACATTCAAACATTCCTACAATTAGGTAACTTTTTAAAAAAGTTACCAAATGGTATTAATATTTTTTTTAGTTACAAAGTGAGTAATATATTCAAGAATATTTAACCAAATGTATTACACTTGTTCCAAAAATTGATGTTACAGGTTCTTTCTGCAACAAGCACCTTATTTGGAGTACAGATGTATAAGAACAAAATATTAACAACACGGAAAAAATATTTTAATATTTTATTGACTATTAATAAAAACTAATCTAAATAACATTAATGTCTAATCGACTTCTATCACTGCTCCGACTTTACTTAAGGCTTCTTTAAGTTTTTCAGCCTCATCCTTAGAG
Organism: Apodemia mormo; assembly: GCA_036924255.1. Classification (NCBI taxonomy): domain Eukaryota; kingdom Metazoa; phylum Arthropoda; class Insecta; order Lepidoptera; family Riodinidae; genus Apodemia; species Apodemia mormo. The sequence goes on along the minus strand of JAUPFN010000010.1, from coordinate 7,004,309 downwards.
ATATCAGCTTTAACAACTGTAGGGACACTCTCCACAAACTTCTTGGCTTGCACTAAGTTAAAACCTTCTAGTAGATTCTTTACTTCTTTGATTAGTGCCACTTTCTGTTTTTCATCAAACTTGGTCATTTTTACCTGAAAATAAATTGATATTTCATCAGTTAAATAATAAGTTTTTATACAGCATACCCAAACCTTTTCACCTCTGTTACCAGTCGCTTGTATCAAATAGCAAATTATTATTATTAAAAATACATAAAAAAATCACTCAATTTATTGTAACTAAATTTATTACGCTTCATTGTAATTAAATTTATTACAATTAAGTGATTTTTCATGTTTTTTTAAATTGTTGAACCTTAAATCACTATCCTGTAAAGTTTACTCAATGAAGATTGCCTTTCAAGTGATGATAAAGAAATAATTTAGGATCCCTATATACCTCTTATCGTTAAATCTCAGCCCTTAGGTAGAATTTATCAACCTTTTTATATCATAAAGTAGGAAGTAAGGATTCAGATTTCCTGATGATATAACATTCTTGTCACTTATAGACCTCAAAAATGATGGTGATATCTCACAGCTAAATTTTAAGACAAAGTCTTAGGCCCATTTTTCTGCTCCCTTACTCTCCACAGAAGACGGGTGCTACCATTATAGCATCCGGAAAAGCTTTTGTACCTGCTTTGTAATTTTATATCTAACAAAATTAAGAGCGCCAAATAATCCCACTTATATTACAAATACAAAAATAGGTTGTTTATTATGTTTATTTCTTTTTCACACTGAAATGGCTAGACAGATTTAAGTGAAATTTGGAACGAAAAAGATGTATCTTCTGTGTTATTACAAAAAACTTCCACACAAGCTAAAAGGTGCAGGTTTTAATTTTTTTAATAATGTATAATTCCATACATATTAAAAACATGAAAGTTTGTATGTTTTGATATTTGTTTGTTACACAATCATGCAAAAGTTAAATATTTGCACACCATATAACGGTAGAATATGTTGATAACTTAATTAATTGTTAACAACTTATAACACCCATATTCTTGGAAATAAATATTATCTTTCTTTCTTTCAAAAAAATGCTAGACTGATTTGGAAAAAAATTTGGCACACAGGTAGATGATGACCTGGAATAGCACATAGGACACTTTTTATTACACAAAAATAAGTTGTTCCCAAATTCAATTCACCAAAAACTTTTATAATGTAGCGGGCTGGTAACAGCTAATCAAAAAAATAAATAATTTGACTTTACTTTGGATTGGATAATCACCTGTGTGGTCTAGTGGTCCAGTGTCGGAGTTGACTACATGAGGTCCCAGGTTCGATTCCTGGGTCAGGCAATTTAAAAAACTGTTTTTTTTTTCAGTTTTCTGATAAAAACAATGTTGCCCGGAATTGGGAAGTGCCCGGTTGGAGATAGGCTGGCCACCTATCACATTGTGGGACCAAGTATCTTTGGCTGATCGTGGGTGCACTGGTTGTACCTCTGCCTACTTCTTCGGGGATACGGGTGTGAAGATACGTTTTTTTTACTTTGGATTGAATTACAAAAAATATCAAAATTTATACTACTTACTGTGAAATTTGTTTTAACAGTTTTAGGGGTGGCTTCTTCCTCTTCCTGGGATGCAGGAGCTGCCATAGCAAATCCTCCTACTGGCATAACTGGTGCATCAGGAAGATTCAGCCTTTTCTTCAAAACTTGACTTAGTTCTGATACCTCTAATAGGTTAAGTTGTGATATTTCTGTCACCAATTTTTCTATTTTAGGTGATGCTGGCTTGTCCACACCTTCAGGTGGTGGAATTGTTAGAGGTGTTATTGTGTCTGCCACTTGTTGCTGCATTTTTGCACTGCGGAGTTAAAAAATTAAATTTTATTTATTAAAAAAACTCATATTTCTATATGAACTTACGATGGGAGTATACACAACTATCATCAGATCTAATTATTATAGCACTTACAAATATAAATAAATATCATTGGACACATTACCCAAATTGATCTAACCCCAAATTGCAAAGCAATTTATCTGCTTCTAGTATGGGTGTCAGTCAACAATATTAATACATACATAAATACACAAACATCTATGAGAAAAAGAAAGAAAGAAAATATTTATTTACAAAAATATGGGTGTTACAAGTTGTTAAAGTTAATTAAGTTACCAACATATTCTACAGTGACTTCAGCATTTGTTTTAAATAACTTTTGGTGCTTTTTTACTAATCTGCATACCTCTAAAATATACAAACATGGTAAGGGAAGTACCTTAAAAGACTTGAAAAATCTTCTCAAGATATACACAAATCTATCAATTTTATTACATAGAGATTCAAAGTGTGATTACCAATTACAATATTTGTCAATAACTATTCCTAAAAATTTGTATAATCTACATCACCTATATTTATATTATTTAAAAATATATTTGTGTTTTTAGTAATATTACTGTGGTGGTTCTGATATTCAGCTAACTTTGTTTTAGTTACATTAACTTTTAAATTATTATTAATTAACCAGTCTGATACTTGCAGTAAGGCTTCAGTTGTTTCATTTACCAAGTCAATTTTATTTTTACATTTAATAAGTAGGGTATTGTCATCAGCAAATAAATATCTATCATGTTGTATACTATCAGGAAGATCATTCATAAATATTAAAAATAGCAAGGGCCCTAAAAGACTGCCTTGTGGTCCTCCACAGTTGATAACTAGGTAGTTTGAAGTATATACTTTTCTACGGTTTCCGCATAGTTTAGATATTTCAATGCATTGTTTCCGGTTCCCGGTTCAGAACACCAATTTTTTTGGACGCCAGCTTTGCATTACCTTCCAAATGACCGCAAAACTGGACATTACTCGATATGTCGATACCAAGAATTCCAATGCTGGCTGAAGCAATCAAAGGAGTATTCTCAAAGCGAGGGGATATGGCAAAAGGTGTTTTTTTGGCGGTAAACGCACAAACTTGTGTCTTCCTTGGGTTGTATTGGACTAAATTTAGTCAACCCCATTCCGAGACTTTGTTCAATAAATTCTCGACTTCAGACACAGGTTATTTCCGGCACTTGTCAACATGTTCCCAAGAAATGTTAGCGCGGCCAGAATATACAACATCTACTGTACTGTCTTGGGAGTGAAGCAAGACTTCGCAATGTTTGAATTTTGTTAGAAATATCAAAGTTGTGAGATTTAGAAAAATATTGATTTAAATTATCCATGTCAATACCTGAACTGAGGGTACCGGAAAGACTTTCCCACTCCTAAAGATTTTAAGAATTTCCTTTAGTAGTGTCACCATTCTCTATAGATTTATGAATACATCTTTGAGCATCCCTACACAACGTATTGCAGTGGTTTCTAATTATCACTGTGACTGTGACTGGTGATTTAATTTTCTTATATTTAGCTAGAAGTTGGTGCTTTTTGTTAATAATGCTCCTTAATTCGTCTGTAAGACAAGGAGCTGGCAGTTGTTTTAATTTAACAGGTCTAATAGGAGCATATATATCGTAAAATTTAATAAGAATACTATTAAACCGATCAACTTTGGCATCCAACAAAACTTCGGCAGCCACACAAGACCAGCATCGTCAAGTAAAGATTCGATACTTCTTTCTCTTCTCCCGTGTTGGTTCCGGGCTCCTTTGCAGAATAGACCAACTGCCGTTCTGCTAGGCAGGTCGTAAAAGGTGACCGATTGGTTATTAGAGTCACTATCATAGTGGCTACTAGGTGGTAGAGTTCTGCATTGTCTTGCCCGGGTCTGGTACCACCGCCTTACCTATTCCTGCCACAATAGCGTCAGTGCTTGTCGCTGTCGTGTTCCGGTTTGGAAGGTAAGGCCGGTAAACTTATGCACGTGGCATTAGACCTCGCCACAAGATAGCAACGCACCATTAACATCTATGGTGTTTATATGCGATGGTTGACTCTTTCCATCAGGAGACCCATCTGCTTGTTTGCTATCTTATGACATAAAAAAAAAATATATCCATCCCACAAAATTGTGGCGAATTTTATAAGAATTGCTCTTGGCTTATTGGTCTTAGTCTCGCCCAATCGGCAGCATTTAAGAGCAATATCAAGTAAATATAGTTTACTTTCAAATAAATCAACAGCAATTTTATTAGACTGTTCATTGGATACTTCTGGAACACCATGAAGCAGCAGAATTTTCTTCCTACTTTGCATTTTAACTTTATCAAACACACTAAATAAAAGTTCTACTTGTGATTGAAGAATGTTTAGAGAAGACAATACAAAGGAGCGGAAAGTAGTGAAATCAGACATTAACTTAGTGTTCGGACTCGCACCTTCTAAAACAGATGTTAGATAATCTCTTTGAAATGCAGCCATCTGAGTCTTGAAGTCCTCTGCCATTTTCAAAACTGTGCATCTGAGAGTTTCCATTACTTAAGGTAGTGATTAAGTGATGTAATAAAAGTTACAAATATAGGAAAACTGATAGCAGGTAGGTACAAGGACACTTTTTAGCACATATGCACCTTTGTTATTTCACTGTATATATATTTTAATAATATTTAAATACAGAGCAAATTATAGTTGATGTTCAAACTTTTTTAGCACCTACCCGATATATTTTTTTTAAATAATATTTACAGTTATAGTCCATTACAGTCAAGATTAGGTATTTGTAATTTGGCTGAATAGTTCCCAATATTTCGATGAATATCGAATTCCAAAAAAAGTGGCCAAATATCAAATATTCGTGGCATCTCTAATTTATAGCGATAACAGGGACCAACAGCTTACATGCACATCCAAGGCATAGGAGTGGTAACACACCATCCACTAGACTCTGAGGTGCTACTGAGATTTTGGATATTCGAGAAAAAGCCTCAAAAGCCTGATCAATTGGGCAAAGTGAAAAAAGGCTAGACCGGGGATCGAGCACAGGACCTGACGATCTAAGCCAAATGGGTCTAATGATCTTGACTACGTTTAGGGGTTTTCTCTCACTCGGCATAATTTTTTAAATTAATTTGATATTATAAATGGCACTTATATACACAAATTATATCATATCAAATATGATAATCTGTTCAAAAGTTTTTTTACTCAAAATTAACAGATTATTTTCGATCGACTTTTCAAAAAGAGAACATTATCAATTTAGCTGTATTTTTTAATGGTTTTCCCATCAGAACACGGTCATTTAGGAGCCAATTTTTTATTGGAAGTTATTGTTATTTTAATTTGGTGAAGATCTAAAGCATGGTTCGAGATATAGGGGAAATAGTCGCCTGCAGTTTCATTGCGTTTTTAAAATATGTATGAATAACAATTAAAATATATAGGTTAGTTTTGTACTTGTAGTAAATACTGACCATCGTGAAAACGCTCGCCATTGTCCAACATTCAATTTCTTCATAAATCGAATGCTTTGCATTTTGTTAAGTTTTTAATATAATTTTTATTTTATAATTTATATTAATTCATACGGCTCTAAAAACTTACGCACAGTGTTAGCTTAGCACCATAAATAAATAATCTGTGGTTAGCACTTAGCAGACCCGAGACAAATTATTATTGAGCCAAAGCCGTAATTATTGTACTTTTATCAAAATTATTGTACACTAATAAAGTTAAATTTAATTTCTATTTTAGGACATTATCAATTGAAAATGTATGTGTAAATGTAAGTAAACGATGAAGTTTTAACGGGGTGGGGGGAGGGGGTAGGTTTGCAAGAGTCAAAGAGCGATTGGCAACATTCATGGCGGGATAATATATTATGTTTAAAAATAGTTTTATAATTTTTTATAGGTATACAAAACTGCTATCATACGAAATTATTGTACTTTTTGTCAAGATTGTACGTTCTGGTTTGAGGGTTGAAAAATTCATGAAATTATGGTACGCGTACAATAATTATTTATTGTACGTCTGCTGACATTGCAAGTTAGGTGTCACAATTTTTAAAACTGCAACTACAGTGTTGCCACTTCATCAGATTTGCGAGGGATGCTCGACATGATACGATATATTGTCATATCGATACGGCAATATACGATATATGAATATTTAATACGATATTCGGGCCTTACGATATGGTCGATACATCATATTTCTATAAAAATATGGCACTAACGTATCGTATTCGTATCAAACTGTGACAATGTTTTATACTTTATATGTTTTTTTTTTTTTTTTTTTATGTCATAAGATAGCAAACAAGCAGATGGGTCTCCTGATGGAAAGAGTCAACCATCGCCTATAGACACCAAAGATGTTAATGGTGCGTTGCTATCTTGTGGCGAGGTCTAATGCCACATGCATAAGTTTACCGGCTACCTTACCCTCCAAACCGGAACACGACAGCGACAAGCACTGACGCTATTGCGGCAGGAATAGGTAAGGCGGTGGTACCAGACCCGGGCGAGACAATGCAGAACTCTACCACCTAGTAAATATGTTTAAAAATGTTATTACATCATACCAAAACGATGAGAAACAGTGTCATTGAATATAATATTATTAATCATGATAAGAAATACTGCTGACAAAATTGTTTAAAGAACTAGATTTGTTTAGACTTGTAGAAATATTTAGATTATTAATTTTGAAACACATCTTTAGACTTTATAATATTGTCAAATATTATTAATTAAAGTTTGTTATTGTCTTCTCCTATTTCTTTTCGTTTGACTTCCTATTCCTCGTGTTGGTCCCGGGATCCTTTCACGAATAGACGAACTGCTGTTCTGCCAGGTAGGTCGTAAAAGACGACCGATTGGCTATACGAGTCACTTCCATCGTGGCTACTAGGCGGTAGAGTTGTGCACTGTCTCGCCAGGGTCTGGTACCACGCCCCGCCTTGCCTATTCCTGCCGCAATAGCGTCAGGTTACTGTCGTATTTAGGTTTGGAGGGTAAGATAGCCGGTAAACTTACGCATGTGGCATTAGACCTCGCCATAATATAGCAACGCACCATTAACACCCTTGATATCTATACGCGATGGTTGACTCTTTTTATCAGGAGACCCACCAGCTTGATTGCTATTTTATAATATAAAAAATATATTTGTAAAATCAAAAAATATTACTACTAATTTACAAACTTATATAAACTGTTCGGGAATTTATATCACAGTTGGTGTGAAGGGTAGGTCACAAAAACCTTGACGGCTGGCGTCTGTCGTAGTGACAGCGTCACGGAAGCATCCCACACCACTTCGGCTTGTGAATCGCTCGGCGGCGGCTGCGTATACGACTTATTTATAACGAATAAATTTAAACGGTTGGTTAAGCTATGAAGGACACTTTAAGATATCTTATACACTTAAGTGAGCTCTCTTGGTGCAGCACATATCGGTGGTGCTATCAAGAAATTCGGAGACATCGGCACGGGAACTACACAGCGCGGCTGCAAGGTAAGGGACCAAATTCTTTCGTATTTGCCGTGATATATCTGTGTAGTACAAATTACCTGAAAACCAGGACCAGCCATCCCAGCTTAGCTTTAGGCCACTACAGAGACATCATAAAAGTGCATTGAATAATACCCCTTTTATATATACTTTAAATTGAAAGGCTTGCGATACTGTTACGATGCGATATATCGATACAAAGGGAGAAGATAATATCGCGTATCTATACAAACAAAAGCGATACAGTTATGAAGCGATATATCGATATTTTTGGGCATCCCTACGAAATTCCCTAATGCTGCGGCCGCTGCGTCTATTGTCCCAAAAGATAATTAGCGCGCTAAGGCACACGTATTGTGGAATGTATGTGACACAATGACGTGTATATATTATCGTACACGTTATTGATGCGACAATAGCCAATAATAGCCGGTTACATCTGCATTTATCGTATCTTTGCACGAGGCTTTGTGACGATAACAAAAAACATAATGATTATATTATTATACTCTTTGAAATTTCCTAAATTGTCCACTAACAATACAAATAAAAATCTGAAAACATCATTCACATAGTTAGTTCAGAGAAACAATTAACTTCTACAATAACGAATGTGGCTACTATATTTTTTTATGTCATAAGATAGCAAACAAGCAGATGGGTCTCCTGATGGAAGGTGTCAACCATCGCCTATAGACAACAAAAGTGTTAATGGTGCGTTGCTATCTTGTGGCAAGGTATAATGCCACGTGCATAAGTTTACCGGCTACCTTACCCTCCAAACCGGAACACGACAGCAACAAGCACTGACAATGTTGCGGCAGGAATAGGCAAAGCGGTGTTACCAGACCCGGGCAAGACAATGCAGAACTCTACCACCTGGTAGCCACGATGGTAGTGTCTCACATAGCCAATCGGTCGCCTTTTACGACCTGCCTGGCAGAACGGCAGTTGGTCTATTCTTTAAAGGAGCCCGGATCCAACAAGGGGAAAAATGCAGTACTCTACTAGGTGGTAGAGTACTGCATTGTCTCGCCCGGGTCTGGTACCACCATCTTATCTATTCCTGCTGCAATAGCTTCAGTGCTTGTCACTGTCATGTTCCGGTTTGGAGGGTAAGATAGCCGATAAACTTATGCATGTGGCATTAGACTTCGCCACAAGATAGCAACGTACCATTAACACCTTTGGTGTCTATAGGCGATGGTTGACTCTTTTCATCAAGAGAGCCATCTTCTTGTTTGCTATCTTATGATATAAAAAAGATACTCTATAACCTATAGACACCAAAGGTGTATATGATGCGTTGGTATCTGTGCAGCAGGGTGGCAATGCTATATACATACGTCTACCGCCCAACTTTAACTCGCAAAACGGAATAAGATAATGACAAGCAGTGACGCTATTGCTGCAGTAATAGGTAAGCAGTGGTACCATATACCCGGGTGAGACGATGCGAAACTCTACCACCTAGTAGTCACAATGGTAGTGACACGTATAGCCAATCGGTCGCCTTTTACAACTTGCCTGGCATAGCGGCATTTGTTCTATACTTCAAAGAAACTCTGATCAACACGGAAAAAATGAATTTTGTTTATAATTAATTAATGTTAAAATATAATTTATGGCGTATTTCAAGTAGCAATACTGAGGCATCAACACGGAAAAAATGAATTTTGTTTATAATTAATTAATGTTAAAATATAATTTATGGCGTATTTCAAGTAGCAATACTGAGGCATGATAAATCTACGTCATCCTTACCTATAGTACTTAAAACCTACTTATAAAATTACGAATCAACTAAACAAAACATAAATATTTATTACGTTTCAGAATATTTCGGTAAAGTAAAAAACGAAAACTTTGCATCCTTCTGTTTATTGCGACATCCATCCACACAGCAATTATTTTATATTACGAATCCCCCATTTTATAAGAGTATCTCTAGTAATAAACCTTACGTTGTGACGATGATCGGCAGGGCGACGTACATGGAGTCGAGGCCGCCCCGTGCTTATGAGTACACGCGTACCTAACACGTGTACTCATAAGCACGGAGCGGCCCCGACTGATTTACAAACCCGAGTTGTCGAGCGCTGTAAGTGCTTATCGCGGTAGGTATAGGCGAGTGTCAGAGGCCTGATAAAACGCTGTATTTAATTTATTGTATTCTTAGGTGCCCCATAGACCTACAATAACATTGCGCAATACTTTTAATGTGCAATAATATTGAATACCCCCTTTGATTCCAAACGTGCAATAAATTCACTCAATAAAATTGACTTGGTTTGTCAATTAAGTTTGTCTGATCAATATTTTTGTGCAAGCAACATGTCTGATGACGAAGTTTTGGGTGCAAAAATGCTGGTGATATTGTTAAAAAATCTCTATACAATTCTACATACTCAAGTAAAAACTCCCGTTCTTTATCTTTATCAGTATTGCTCGCCATTTTGCTTGAATTTACGACACGACCATACATTAAACACCGTGACTGACCGAACACGACCGCTCCAAACTCTCAAATGAAAAATATTGTGCAACATTAAGCCTACACAGTGCAAGAAAAAATATTGCGCAATAAAAATTGAACCCGCTCAAACTTTTGTTCAATCTTTGAAGAATGCACTTCTTCAATATTAACCCTAAACGGTCAATAATATTGCACAATACGTAATATTAGCGTAAGTCTATGGGGCGCCTTATTCTAAACTACTGTATTTTTATACTCTAAGCACTGTAAATTTACAAATTTGACCCGGGAAAATTGGTGGTATTGTGTTGGCAGACGTTTGGACATATACCATAATTTCATGATCTTTTCAGTCTTCAATCCTAAGCGTAGGTACAATCCTTAAAATAATATAATATTTTTTTATTAACAGCTAATATAAAAATAAAATATTTTCTACAAAAAAAAATCAGTGATTTAAAAATATGTTTCCACTGTAAACCTTGGGTGAATATTTCTTATTATGATTAAAAGATGGCGTACGCCAGTAAAAACTTATTCGTTTACAAGGATTGATGGCTTTTTTATTTTAACCTTATGGCAAATTAAAAAAATATGGCCATATTCAAATTACATTTTCAATAAATAATGTTTAAACATAGAAATTACATTAAATTGTATATTAAATACAATAATTTTGTTAAAAGTACAATAATTTTAGGCTCCGGTACAATAATAATTTTTCACGGGTCTGCCAACACTGGTGGTAGGTACTCTACAAATGCTAAGATAGGAGTAGAAAAAAGCGCGGGAAACATAAAATTTGGCGGACGTCATTTTTGGTTCTGCGACTTTTTAAATTATTATTTAGCGAAACAGAGGATCGATATTAGTTTTATTTGTGTAAATATTTAATTTTATGTAAATATCATTGTAGTTTTACTATCAGTTTAAAGTAGGTAAGTCTCCTTTTCACTTTTTAAAATGAACAAACCCCCTGACGATCCTGGAGGTGGACCTCTCCAGGTAGCACACTATGTTACTATAGACGATAGTAGTGTCGATACAGATACTTCGCTTTCTTCAACTCAAACTACTAACAGGAAAAGATCTCATACATCTAATAAAATATGCAAACACTGCAATAAACGACGCAAAAAGCGCAACAATGAATTGAAATCTACTGACTGTCAGTGCTCTCACTCTGTTTCTGAAATCTCAGAGATAAATAATGCTTCGGGTGCCTCATTTATTACTGGTGATAATAATGTAAATGACAATGTTACAATGAAAGATTTGTCAAACCCCCTAACAGATAGTAAGGAACCCCAAAAACCTAAAGATTATATTAACTACCGCACACAGTATGAATGTACAGACCTTGGACCTTACGTTATTCATGTCCAAAGAGTTATTACATCTCCGACTGATAATGTTACTCTACATCCAGTCTCGTTTGGGCGATTCCTTAAAAATAATACTTTCAAAAATATAATTGATGGTAGCCTCAAGAAAATTGGACGCAACCGATTATCTCTATCATTTTCGGACCACAATGACGCAAACCACTTTATTAATGACCCTAATCTCTCAAATAAAAACTTCAAAGCTTTTATCCCATCATTTAACATTTCACGAGTAGGCGTAATTAGAGGTGTTCCCTCAGACTGGTCACCTGAGGAAATTGCTAATAATGTTAAGGTTCCCATTGGTTGTGGGAAAATAATAAAGGTTAGAAGAATAAACCGTAAAATAACTATTAATGATAACACTACCTGGAAAGCAACAGAAACGGTTGTCGTAACTTTTGATGGACAGACTTTACCGAAACGTGTCTACGTTTGTTATAATGCCCTCCCAGTAGATTTATACATTTACCCTACTATACAATGCTATAAATGCTGTAGGTACGGTCATACTAAAATAACTTGCAGATCCAACCCAAGATGCTTTAAATGTGGAAAGGATCATTGTGGAGACTCTTGTACCAGCGAGGCTGATTTCAATGTTAATTGTTGTTTATGTAAGGGATCTCACTTTGCCACTAGCAAATCATGCCCAGAACATTTAAGACAAAAAAACATTAAAATGTTTATGGCTCAAAACTGTGTCTCTTATGCCGAGGCATCAAAAAATTATCCCCCAGTCTCCAAATCATATGCTGATGCCATCTCAACACCTATTAAAACTGCTCTTCATCCACTTTTGAAAAAAAACTTAGATTCGCAAGAACACTCCCATAGATCATACAAAAAAACAATATTTCAGAAACCTAAACCCCATACAAAAGTCAGTAAGAGTTATGACTATGATTTCCAAAATTCAGTTATTAATGAATATAACTCCACTAATTCTAGAGAAAATGGTACTTTGTTGACAAAAAATGATAACAATAATCAAGAATCAGCCTCAATAGGCATGATTATATCTTTTATTAAATTTTTATCTCAGTCCGACGTAATAACACCGTCCAACGCTGCTTTAATGACAGAAAGTTTAATTAATTATTCTAAATTTAATGGTGATCATGGACAGTCAAGCCAAAATTCTTCAATGGAACTCGCAGAGCATCACCAACAAGAAAAGTGAATTAATTCACTTATTAAATAAATATGAGCCATTTTTAGTGGCTCTTTCAGAAACTTGGTTAAGACCAAGTTGTACTTTTAAATTCTCTGGATACACTAGTATCCGAGAAGATAGATCTGATGGTTATGGAGGTGTAGCCATCATGATCAAAAAAGGATATAATTTTTCCATTGTTAATCTTCCTGTACATACTGTAAATATGTCTATATTAGCTGTTAATGTAAATAATATTTGTTTTGTGTCACTTTATATTCCACATCCAAATTTGAATATTTTGACAGAACTTAATAACATATTAGCCATACTACCTAAACCCTTTATTGTGTTAGGTGATTTTAATTCTCATCATCAAGCCTGGGGTTGTTCCTCCAGTAATTATTATGGTGAAGAGCTTTTGAAAGTCATTGAAGAATTAAATTTATGTATTTTAAACAATGGTTCTCCCACTCGTCGTACAAAACCCTCCGAAGGCAAAAGCGCTATAGACCTGTCCATTTGCAGCCCCAATTTAGCACCTTCTTTGACATGGTACACACTCCCATTTACGTTTGGAAGTGATCACTTCCCCATAATAATAAATTTCCCTTCTGCATATCATAAAACTTCACCTAAATTTACATCATATTTCAAATATAATTTGCATAACCCGGATTGGCACAAGTTTAATAATTTGATGGAAGTTGGTGTTAATGTTTTGCCTAACATTTCCTCATATAATGACTCTTCTTGTGCAGAAGCCTTTACTCAATTAATTATAAAATCAGCTGAAAACACTTTTCCCATTAAAAAACAATTAACTAAGAAAATAAATACGCCACCTTGGTGGGATAAAGAGTGCTCAGACGCTATTAAGGAAAGGAAAGCTGCTGAAAAATTTTATTGTCAGTATACAACTACAGAAAATTTTAATATTCTCACTAATATTATAAAAACTACTCGTCGATTATTAAAAAAGAAAAAAGCTGAAGGTTGGAAGAAATTCTGCTCTTCCTTATCACCCCAAACAAAACCTTCAAGTGTATGGTTAAACATAAGAAAATTTAGATCTGCATATAAGGTTTCTAATAATAATGAAATGTGTCCATTGTTAATAAATCAGCTGATAGATCATCTTGCTCCACCTACAGTACCAGAATGTATCCTTCCTCTTCCTTCTACTTCTTCTTCAGACAATTTTTCCCCTTTTACGTTATGTGAGCTTAAAGGTATCCTTCAAAATGTTAAAGACTCTACTCCTGGATGGGATAATATTAACTACTCATTTTTAAATAATATGACTGATAAATCTCTATCATACTTATTAAAGGTTATGAACTCCCTTGTTTCTACAGGTAATATACCTCAGACATGGAAGTCACATTCTGTTATCCCTATCCTTAAACCTGATAAAAACCCTTCCGACCCTTTTTCATACAGACCCATTGTGCTTTCATCAGTTATGTTGAAAATTCTAGAGCACCTTGTTAAACTTCGCTTAGAATGGTTTATTGAAAGCAGAAATTTATTAAGTCAAAGTCAGTATGGTTTTAGGAGAGGAAAGAGCACCATAGATAATATTAGCTTACTTATAACTGATATTAGATTAGCTTTTACACATAACAAATCTGTTTTAGCAGCTTTTTTAGATATATCCTCAGCATATGATAATGTAATTCTATCAATTCTGAAAAATAAGCTAATGAAATTAAATATACCATTTTATTTAATTAATGTTATTATGAATATTGTATACAATAGAACTATTAATTTAGCAAATGACTCTAATAATCTAAAAAGACAACAATATAAAGGTCTTCCACAAGGTTCTGTTTTAAGTCCAATCCTTTACAACATATACTCATATGATATAGAAACTGTAGCAACTAGCAATGTAAATGTTCTTCAGTATGCTGATGACCTCCTTTTATACTCAACTGACAAATCTATACAGATGGCTTGTGATAATCTTTCCATGTCTATTCTATCCCTACAGACTTGGCTTAATAATAATGGTCTTGATATCTCTGTTTCTAAAAGTTCCATAGTTTTATTTTCTCGCACAAAATTTCCACCCCCTATAAATATTACTTACAAAAATAGTTCAATTCCTGTTAAATCGAAAACAAAATTCTTAGGTATAATACTAGATAATAAACTCCAAGGACTAGATCACTGTGAGTATATAGCAGCAAAGTGTGAACGTAATATCAATTTAATGAGATGTGTTTCTGGGGTTTGGTGGGGTGCACACCCATCTACATTAAAACTGATGTATAATGCATTAATAAGAAGTTTATTGGATTATGGAATGTTTTTACTAGAACCATGTAGTAAGATTGGTCTAAAGAAAATTGACTCTGTTCAAACTAAAGCATTACGAATTGTTCTAGGAGCAATGAAATCCAGCCCTGTTTCTGCCCTACAAGTAGAATGTGCTGAACCTCCATTACATTTACGACGTAAATATCTATCTGACAGGTTTTTCCTTCGCACTTTGGAATCACAAAATCACCCTCTGCTTACAAAGCTCTCTAGTCTTAGTGATTTAATGTCAGATAAGTATTGGAAACACAAAACAATCCCAGCCCTTGTATACAGCTATATGAAATATCACAGCCTTAAGCCTTTTACTTTTACATCCCCTATAAATCCCTTATATAAACACAATTATGAATCATTAACTCTGCAGCCTGTTGTAGTAAATTTAGGTATAGATAAACAATCTTTGTATGCCAATCAATATTTTAACAATATTATCAATGAAAAATGGCAAGATTTTCATTTGATTTTTACTGATGCATCCAAAAATAATAGTAATGTTGGAATAGGTGTATACCATAAACAGTACAATATTGTTCAAAAAATCAAATTTCCACCGGAAGCATCTGTATTTACAGGTGAATGTTATGGACTTTATAAAGCTGTAGAATACATACACATTATGAAACTACCCAAGTGTATGATTCTGACTGATTCACTAAGTGCTCTACATTGTTTGCAAAAGTTCCCTTTAAAATCCAAATTTATTCCTCCTATTATTTTAGACTTAAGAAATCTTTTATACAAATGTACTTTTAAATATAATCATATTATTTACTTTGCCTGGGTTCCAAGCCATTGTAATATCACTGGAAATGAGCGAGCTGATCGGTGTGCTAAAGAGGCAGTTCAGTGTGGTGATTTATACCCCTACATTAATTATTGCCATGATCTAGCTGCTCTCCCTAAACTCCATCTTAAGCAGTCATGGCAAAGTGTCTGGGATAGTGGTACATTGGTGAAAGGCAAAACCTATTCCCAATTACAACCATTGATACCTTCTAAACCTTGGTTTTCTGTAGTGAAATTAAATAAGTTGTCAACATCTGTTATCACCAGAATGAGGCTTGGTCACACTAATTCTCCTGAACACCTCTTCAAGCTACACATCAAAGATAGCAATGTTTGTGAGTGTGGCACTGATATTGGAGATCTCAATCATATATTTTTTGCTTGTCCTAAATACAATCATTCATCATTATATAACAATCTATATTCTAATGACATTCCTTTACCTACATCCATTCTAACCCTGTTATTAAACCCTTGTATGTATAATATTCTTTCATTATTCATTCAAGAAAATAATATTAATATTTAAGCGTAGTTAGATACATTTAGTATCTAATACCAAATTAATATTAACCCACTTGTAAATATTATACAAATAACTAAGTATTATCTCTGTATATATTTATTTAAATATTATTGTTGTAAATTGTAAATAATTTATAATTTTAGTATCTATGTTATTTTGATTACTTTCTGATCCTCTATTTTCCTGTCAATCCAAATTCCAAATCCTAGTTTATTGTCTAAAATATGTTTCCTCGTTTTACTTGATCATGGCAGTTGCTTAACGCCCATGCCAAAAAGAAAAAAAAAAAAAAAAAAAAAAAAAAAAAAAAAAAAAAAAAAGATAGGAGTAGAAAAAAGCGCGGGAAACATAAAATTTGGCGGACGTCATTTTTGGTTCTGCGACTTTTTAAATTATTATTTAGCGAAACAGAGGATCGATATTAGTTTTATTTGTGTAAATATTTAATTTTATGTAAATATCATTGTAGTTTTACTATCAGTTTAAAGTAGGTAAGTCTCCTTTTCACTTTTTAAAATGAACAAACCCCCTGACGATCCTGGAGGTGGACCTCTCCAGGTAGCACACTATGTTACTATAGACGATAGTAGTGTCGATACAGATACTTCGCTTTCTTCAACTCAAACTACTAACAGGAAAAGATCTCATACATCTAATAAAATATGCAAACACTGCAATAAACGACGCAAAAAGCGCAACAATGAATTGAAATCTACTGACTGTCAGTGCTCTCACTCTGTTTCTGAAATCTCAGAGATAAATAATGCTTCGGGTGCCTCATTTATTACTGGTGATAATAATGTAAATGACAATGTTACAATGAAAGATTTGTCAAACCCCCTAACAGATAGTAAGGAACCCCAAAAACCTAAAGATTATATTAACTACCGCACACAGTATGAATGTACAGACCTTGGACCTTACGTTATTCATGTCCAAAGAGTTATTACATCTCCGACTGATAATGTTACTCTACATCCAGTCTCGTTTGGGCGATTCCTTAAAAATAATACTTTCAAAAATATAATTGATGGTAGCCTCAAGAAAATTGGACGCAACCGATTATCTCTATCATTTTCGGACCACAATGACGCAAACCACTTTATTAATGACCCTAATCTCTCAAATAAAAACTTCAAAGCTTTTATCCCATCATTTAACATTTCACGAGTAGGCGTAATTAGAGGTGTTCCCTCAGACTGGTCACCTGAGGAAATTGCTAATAATGTTAAGGTTCCCATTGGTTGTGGGAAAATAATAAAGGTTAGAAGAATAAACCGTAAAATAACTATTAATGATAACACTACCTGGAAAGCAACAGAAACGGTTGTCGTAACTTTTGATGGACAGACTTTACCGAAACGTGTCTACGTTTGTTATAATGCCCTCCCAGTAGATTTATACATTTACCCTACTATACAATGCTATAAATGCTGTAGGTACGGTCATACTAAAATAACTTGCAGATCCAACCCAAGATGCTTTAAATGTGGAAAGGATCATTGTGGAGACTCTTGTACCAGCGAGGCTGATTTCAATGTTAATTGTTGTTTATGTAAGGGATCTCACTTTGCCACTAGCAAATCATGCCCAGAACATTTAAGACAAAAAAACATTAAAATGTTTATGGCTCAAAACTGTGTCTCTTATGCCGAGGCATCAAAAAATTATCCCCCAGTCTCCAAATCATATGCTGATGCCATCTCAACACCTATTAAAACTGCTCTTCATCCACTTTTGAAAAAAAACTTAGATTCGCAAGAACACTCCCATAGATCATACAAAAAAACAATATTTCAGAAACCTAAACCCCATACAAAAGTCAGTAAGAGTTATGACTATGATTTCCAAAATTCAGTTATTAATGAATATAACTCCACTAATTCTAGAGAAAATGGTACTTTGTTGACAAAAAATGATAACAATAATCAAGAATCAGCCTCAATAGGCATGATTATATCTTTTATTAAATTTTTATCTCAGTCCGACGTAATAACACCGTCCAACGCTGCTTTAATGACAGAAAGTTTAATTAATTATTCTAAATTTAATGGTGATCATGGACAGTCAAGCCAAAATTCTTCAATGGAACTCGCAGAGCATCACCAACAAGAAAAGTGAATTAATTCACTTATTAAATAAATATGAGCCATTTTTAGTGGCTCTTTCAGAAACTTGGTTAAGACCAAGTTGTACTTTTAAATTCTCTGGATACACTAGTATCCGAGAAGATAGATCTGATGGTTATGGAGGTGTAGCCATCATGATCAAAAAAGGATATAATTTTTCCATTGTTAATCTTCCTGTACATACTGTAAATATGTCTATATTAGCTGTTAATGTAAATAATATTTGTTTTGTGTCACTTTATATTCCACATCCAAATTTGAATATTTTGACAGAACTTAATAACATATTAGCCATACTACCTAAACCCTTTATTGTGTTAGGTGATTTTAATTCTCATCATCAAGCCTGGGGTTGTTCCTCCAGTAATTATTATGGTGAAGAGCTTTTGAAAGTCATTGAAGAATTAAATTTATGTATTTTAAACAATGGTTCTCCCACTCGTCGTACAAAACCCTCCGAAGGCAAAAGCGCTATAGACCTGTCCATTTGCAGCCCCAATTTAGCACCTTCTTTGACATGGTACACACTCCCATTTACGTTTGGAAGTGATCACTTCCCCATAATAATAAATTTCCCTTCTGCATATCATAAAACTTCACCTAAATTTACATCATATTTCAAATATAATTTGCATAACCCGGATTGGCACAAGTTTAATAATTTGATGGAAGTTGGTGTTAATGTTTTGCCTAACATTTCCTCATATAATGACTCTTCTTGTGCAGAAGCCTTTACTCAATTAATTATAAAATCAGCTGAAAACACTTTTCCCATTAAAAAACAATTAACTAAGAAAATAAATACGCCACCTTGGTGGGATAAAGAGTGCTCAGACGCTATTAAGGAAAGGAAAGCTGCTGAAAAATTTTATTGTCAGTATACAACTACAGAAAATTTTAATATTCTCACTAATATTATAAAAACTACTCGTCGATTATTAAAAAAGAAAAAAGCTGAAGGTTGGAAGAAATTCTGCTCTTCCTTATCACCCCAAACAAAACCTTCAAGTGTATGGTTAAACATAAGAAAATTTAGATCTGCATATAAGGTTTCTAATAATAATGAAATGTGTCCATTGTTAATAAATCAGCTGATAGATCATCTTGCTCCACCTACAGTACCAGAATGTATCCTTCCTCTTCCTTCTACTTCTTCTTCAGACAATTTTTCCCCTTTTACGTTATGTGAGCTTAAAGGTATCCTTCAAAATGTTAAAGACTCTACTCCTGGATGGGATAATATTAACTACTCATTTTTAAATAATATGACTGATAAATCTCTATCATACTTATTAAAGGTTATGAACTCCCTTGTTTCTACAGGTAATATACCTCAGACATGGAAGTCACATTCTGTTATCCCTATCCTTAAACCTGATAAAAACCCTTCCGACCCTTTTTCATACAGACCCATTGTGCTTTCATCAGTTATGTTGAAAATTCTAGAGCACCTTGTTAAACTTCGCTTAGAATGGTTTATTGAAAGCAGAAATTTATTAAGTCAAAGTCAGTATGGTTTTAGGAGAGGAAAGAGCACCATAGATAATATTAGCTTACTTATAACTGATATTAGATTAGCTTTTACACATAACAAATCTGTTTTAGCAGCTTTTTTAGATATATCCTCAGCATATGATAATGTAATTCTATCAATTCTGAAAAATAAGCTAATGAAATTAAATATACCATTTTATTTAATTAATGTTATTATGAATATTGTATACAATAGAACTATTAATTTAGCAAATGACTCTAATAATCTAAAAAGACAACAATATAAAGGTCTTCCACAAGGTTCTGTTTTAAGTCCAATCCTTTACAACATATACTCATATGATATAGAAACTGTAGCAACTAGCAATGTAAATGTTCTTCAGTATGCTGATGACCTCCTTTTATACTCAACTGACAAATCTATACAGATGGCTTGTGATAATCTTTCCATGTCTATTCTATCCCTACAGACTTGGCTTAATAATAATGGTCTTGATATCTCTGTTTCTAAAAGTTCCATAGTTTTATTTTCTCGCACAAAATTTCCACCCCCTATAAATATTACTTACAAAAATAGTTCAATTCCTGTTAAATCGAAAACAAAATTCTTAGGTATAATACTAGATAATAAACTCCAAGGACTAGATCACTGTGAGTATATAGCAGCAAAGTGTGAACGTAATATCAATTTAATGAGATGTGTTTCTGGGGTTTGGTGGGGTGCACACCCATCTACATTAAAACTGATGTATAATGCATTAATAAGAAGTTTATTGGATTATGGAATGTTTTTACTAGAACCATGTAGTAAGATTGGTCTAAAGAAAATTGACTCTGTTCAAACTAAAGCATTACGAATTGTTCTAGGAGCAATGAAATCCAGCCCTGTTTCTGCCTTACAAGTAGAATGTGCTGAACCTCCATTAAATTTACGACGTAAATATCTATCTGACAGGTTTTTCCTTCGCACTTTGGAATCACAAAATCACCCTCTGCTTACAAAGCTCTCTAGTCTTAGTGATTTAATGTCAGATAAGTATTGGAAACACAAAACAATCCCAGCCCTTGTATACAGCTATATGAAATATCATAGCCTTAAGCCTTTTACTTTTACATCCCCTATAAATCCCTTATATAAACACAATTATGAATCATTAACTCTGCAGCCTGTTGTAGTAAATTTAGGTATAGATAAACAATCTTTGTATGCCAATCAATATTTTAACAATATTATCAATGAAAAATGGCAAGATTTTCATTTGATTTTTACTGATGCATCCAAAAATAATAGTAATGTTGGAATAGGTGTATACCATAAACAGTACAATATTGTTCAAAAAATCAAATTTCCACCGGAAGCATCTGTATTTACAGGTGAATGTTATGGACTTTATAAAGCTGTAGAATACATACACATTATGAAACTACCCAAGTGTATGATTCTGACTGATTCACTGAGTGCTCTACATTGTTTGCAAAAGTTTCCTTTAAAATCCAAATTTATTCCTCCTATTATTTTAGACTTAAGAAATCTTTTATACAAATGTACTTTTAAATATAATCATATTATTTACTTTGCCTGGGTTCCAAGCCATTGTAATATCACTGGAAATGAGCGAGCTGATCGGTGTGCTAAAGAGGCAGTTCAGTGTGGTGATTTATACCCCTACATTAATTATTGCCATGATCTAGCTGCTCTCCCTAAACTCCATCTTAAGCAGTCATGGCAAAGTGTCTGGGATAGTGGTACATTGGTGAAAGGCAAAACCTATTCCCAATTACAACCATTGATACCCTCTAAACCTTGGTTTTCTGTAGTGAAATTAAATAAGTTGTCAACATCTGTTATCACCAGAATGAGGCTTGGTCACACTAATACTCCTGAACACCTCTTCAAGCTACACATCAAAGATAGCAATGTTTGTGAGTGTGGCACTGATATTGGAGATCTCAATCATATATTTTTTGCTTGTCCTAAATACAATCATTCATCATTATATAACAATCTATATTCTAATGACATTCCTTTACCTACATCCATTCTAACCCTGTTATTAAACCCTTGTATGTATAATATCCTTTCATCATTCATTCAAGAAAATAATATTAATATTTAAGCGTAGTTAGATACATTTAGTATCTAATACCAAATTAATACTAACCCACTTGTAAATATTATACAAATGACTAAGTATTATCTTTGTAAATATTACATAAATATATTTAAATATTATTGTTGTAAATAATTTATAATTTTAGTATCTATGTTATTTTGATTTGTTCCTGATCCTCTATTTTCCTGTCAATCCAAATTCCAAATTCTAGTTTATTGTCTAAAAAAAAAAAAATGTTTCCTCGTTTTACTTGATCATGGCAGTTGCTTAACGCCCATGCCAAAAAAAAAAAAAAAAAAAAAAAAAAGATAGGAGTAAGTATATTATTCTGTGGATATTGGATAAGATTTACTATTTTGACACAAAATAATCTGTGATTTTTGACAGTGACAGATTTTTTTAATGTTTATCAATTTTCTTATTTTCGCGGATATTTTCATTTTTATGTTTTTCTCTATTAGATTTTCTTGTATTTATTCATGAGTTTTTCATGTCCAGTTTCATTTCATTATCGACAGTGTTGTTTAGTGTTGTTCAAGTTATAACTATGTACTTATT
Organism: Apodemia mormo; assembly: GCA_036924255.1. Classification (NCBI taxonomy): domain Eukaryota; kingdom Metazoa; phylum Arthropoda; class Insecta; order Lepidoptera; family Riodinidae; genus Apodemia; species Apodemia mormo. Next base: position 6,981,943 of record JAUPFN010000010.1, on the reverse strand, counting down.
TTCTGTCGCGTAGCTCTGTAAAATAAATATAACTAATATTTTTAAGTTTTTGCCTTTTAATAATTGTGAAAGTTTTTACGCTTAGGTATAATGCATAAACTAGCCTATGTACATTAAGCATATTAATTTATAGCTATACAATTAAAGCAAAATCTTTTATTCTGTTCATTATCAAATACACATTTTAATTAAGAATAATTTATCAGACTACAAAATATTTAGGTGAGTGTTCGATTTTATACAATTGTTACATATACATGTCTGTGCTCGTTATAAATAATGATTTTGAAGTTTAAGGTGGAATATTGAAGACCAGCTACCCAAAGCAAATACTCATAATCCCGTACGTTGTACCATGGTGTGGGTGACAGTTTTAGTAACGTTTCGTTTCACTCTTGAAAGTTGTCGCGATTCACAAATAATGACTTACTATTTCAGCTTTACCACATTTGTAATATATCAAATCTATATTAAAATTAAAAATGCGAAAATTTGTTTATAATATTATAGATGCGAAAATTAATTCCCATCATAAATACCAATTAAATGATATATTTTTTAAATTAATTTTCATAACAATATTAAAGAGAACTAGATTTACGCTGCGAGTATCGTTACCAATAAGAATGAATTGTGTAATGTCACATCCCTAGTCATGCGGTACTGACAGATGACAACATCATTCAGGCAACTGTCACCTGCGCAATGTTACAGTGCACGGACTGTAGGTAGCTTATTTAAATTTAAAATAAAAATGGTGAAAGGATAAAACTGTGCTACAGTTGAAATTGTGGGTGAACCGAGGGGGTAGGGGGGGGGGGGGGCAGGAAGGGGCAGCCCCCCCTTGGAATCTGTTTACCTTCATATTAACTATCTACTGTTGTAGATAAAAAATATAATAAAATAAAAGTATACTCTTAAAATGTTACGGTTTGCCCCCTCCCCATCCTGGTACATAACCTGGGTACGCACATGGCTGCGATCTAATATTTTCTACAGGGGAATAGGCAAGGCTGTGTTTTAGAAATATGCCTTTGCCTCTCTTGCAATTCTATTTCAGGATCTACCTGAAATAGAATCACTGATCTGGTAAATATAATCATACCCAATTTATTACTTAATATCTGGTTAACCGAGCTTTACTCGGTTTTTCACATACCCATATCTTGGGAACCGAGCTTTTCTTAGACCTGGAACCTTGATAAATTTATATTGTAAATGAGCCATGACTCTAGAGATGTGGCCGCACACCATGGTCTTTGCTGCTGGGCTTCACTAATTATGGTGCAAGGTGCCGTCCAATACAATGCAGATTTTTAAACAAAATATCTGTTAAAATCATTCAGAACTTTTAACCCTTTGTGTCTGTAGGTGATAGTTGTTCTATCTGCTTGTTTCCTATGCTCGCATAATTTAAAAAGTACTTTCAATCATTTAATTTAGTACAATACGTTTGGTAACTGTACTAAAATTTTGATGACCCTGAAGTAAACATATAGTTGATAAAATAAGTACACATATGAGATTACTTGGTGTGAAAATATCTATATGTACAAAATTTGCTTTTTTTCTGTGATTGAAATTTTTACAACCAAAAATAATTTTTGGAAAGCTCTATAAAAGTCCTGGGACATCCAAATTTCTCTAAAATTCATAATTTTCAATTATTTACATGTACATTTTCTCTAATTGCATTATTTGCCCTGGTTCAGAATAACTCTTTAAATACACTTATACAGGGTGTCCCAGAACTCAACGTCAAGCCGAAACGGGGTGACAGGATAGATCATAACCATCACGAGAAAAATCAGAAAAAAAATCTATTCCATGCAGTTTGAAAATTATGGGCATTTTAAGAAAAACCTAGAAATTTGGTCTAACTGTACCATTTTTCGGTTATTGTGGTTAATTTTTATTATTTTTGTTCATTTAAACTTTGGAACCGTAACCCTAAATAACATCTCGAGAATCACAGTCTAAAATAATGACACAATTACCCCAAGTTTCCTAGAATTTAGACTATTTGTTAAACTATGAATTTAAAATTTTCAAACTTTGTCGACTTTGAAACACCCTCCTTTAAAAAAAATGTACTAGAGTGCCTTGGCAAGTGCCATTAAGAGTTGGCGCATTTAATCAGGATTGTAAAATGGTACAATACTTGTTAGTTTCATACTAAAAAAAACGAGTAAAAAATAAAAACCTCAAGTAACTCGATTTTTGCTAACCCATTTTACTCAGTTAAAATGTTTTTTATTCGCACAAGCCTTTAGTAGATTCTTTATTTTACGGCAAAATGATGAGAGAGATGGATAGTGGACATGTTTGCCATGAGCGAGCGAGACAGATAGTGACGCCACGTAGTGAGACGGAGATGCGTCGTTTAAACGAGTGCGAATGAAACAGATACTGGACATGTTTGCCATGAGCGAGCGAGACAGATAGTGACGCCACGCAGTGAGACGGAGATGCGTCGTTTAAACGAGTGCGAATGAAACAGATACAGACGCCATACCAAGCAAATAGCTACGTGATGATCTATCTGTCACCCCGTTTCGGCTTGACGTTGAGTTCTGGGACACCCTGTATATATATATATATATATATATATATATATATATATATATATATATATATATATATATATATATATATATATATATATATATATATATATATATATATGTATGTATATATATATATATATATATATATATATATATATATATATATATATATATATATATATATATATATATATATATATATATGTATGTATATATATATATATTTTTTTAAACTGAAAACTGTTTGTGTTAACTGCTATTCAAAAAATTAAAGTCAATTATTGTTTTCGAAATAGTAAAATAAAAAATCTACCTGTGTATCAAATTTCATTCAAATCCGTTTAGTAGTTTTTGCGTGATTGAGTAACAACCATCTATCATCATCATCAGTACATCAGTACATCATCAATACTGTGTGTATTGACTTCTAAGAATTTTCTGCCACAAAATTTGCCGTTGCCGACTCGCCGAGCCACCGAATTGAGCTCTTTAGTGTAGACGACTTTAAAAAAACTTGTAACAGTAAGTTTAAGAAAAATTAAATAGTCGTTAAAAAGCCATCTATCTGAGATGGGGAGGGACGGAAGAGAAAGGAGGGAGAAAGGGAAAGAAAGAGGTGAAGAATGAGGAAAAAGGCGGAAAGAAACGAAGACGGGAACGCAAAAGATAGAGGAGAGGAGGCGAAAATAAAAAAAATGGGGAAGTTAATAAACTTCGTTTCAACTGAGTATTCAACGACACTCACGATCTTTTGGGATGTGATATGAATCACTGTGACTTAGGTGACAGACAGACTTCAAAATGATGTAATAAATGAATATTTGTATAACACAAAAATGTAGAGTACAGAAGATAAGTCTGTAATGACAGCATTTGGTTTGTAACGCGTATATTTCGCATTCCATACTATCAAATGGTCAACTCATATAAGTCTTTTTTTTTTCCTCCCGAAAATTATATCGATAATAATTCAAACATAAACATTTTTTTTCGTAAATTACAATTTATTTTTTTTCTTGACTTGGTTTCTCGAAAATAACAAATAAATGTAAAACGAAACACAGTATTGCCATAGGAAAAAATATGATTGTAATCTGTGTCGGCGGCTGACATTTGACACTGGGTCAGCTGTCAAATTTTTCCATAAGAATTAGACATGCGCAAAACGGTACTATGAAGTGTAATGCAACATCACACATCACCTTTGAAAAGGTAATATCACCCGCAAACATCACTCATCACTCATTACTCATCGCATCACCTTAAAGAAATATCATCTCGAGTGGCGTTTAGTGTCTTGCGTTGCATGTGATGTATGCATCACTTTTTTGTGCGAACTACGAGTCATTACACTGAGTATATATTTCTTTCCGAACCAGAGTACCATAATGATTGATGATTAAACTGACTAATAATTTTAGTCTGATTGAAAGTTTTATTATAACATTACGATTATATTAATCGTAATTACATTTTCAATTCGTCATGCAGGTACCTGATTTAAAAGTATCATCACGCCGGTACCTATGTAGGGTAAGCAGAATAAACCAAACGTCTATAGACTTTCAGTTCTCCACAATTCAGCAGTTTCTTGGTTGGCACACCATTCCGCCAGACTCCGAGCTACTACTGAAATTTTCGAGTAAAGTATCTTCACGCCCGTATCCCCGAAAGGGTAGGCAGAGGTGCAACAAGCGCACCCACGATTAGCCGAAGATACTTGATCCGACAAATGTGATAGGTGCAAGCCTATCGCCAACCGGGCACTTTCCAATCCCGGGCAACTTTGTGTTTATCAGAAAACTGAAAAAACACTTTTATGTGCCCGACCCGAAAATCGAACCCGGGAATTCATATAGTCAACGCCAATGCTCGACCACTAGACCACAGAGCCGATTTTTGAGTAATTCCTCAATAATACTTTTGCCCGATCGGAACTTCATGGTCGAAGGATGGCCGAGTAGTCTAACCCTTAGACCAAGATGCACAAAACAAACGACGCGACATGCGACACACAGAACAATTAAAATGTCTTAAACAGTTATTGCATAATACCTAAGGGTACTCATTTTTATTATTAGTAAAATTGTACATCTTATTAATAACAAATATGAACCGAATTGTTATCACCAAACGTTTCCAATTCAAATCATTCTAACATACTTAACGTACTCGTATACCCGTTCTCCCAGTTCGAACCAACGATCTCGGTATTATTCGATTTATTTGAGTTATACTGCCAGTTGCATATCTCCCGCACGCTGCATACCACACTCTTTTCTTGGTAGTATAATATGTGATACGGCAAGAAACGACACTAACCGAACTGTACCGAGTGATGAATGAAGTAATGTGTGATGGTTGAAACGCTAGTGTGATGTTGCATCACACATCTTCAAAAAAATCGCATTAAACACAGTAAAAAAGTGTTCACTCAAATGAAAAGTGCATCTATCTCGTGAAAGAATATTATTCTTGCCTTCATGGCAAGTCTTCTTAAAAGCCTTCTTAAAGGCAGGAAAAGTATGTATGTATATTGTACAAGAAAGTGCGAGTGAGATAGTTAACCGGTATTAAGTTCAGCCGGGCCGAGATTGTGCCTGCTATGTCACTCCCGTCGGCGCATGATCGGCAATCTTCGACTTTCGTAATCGTTTCGTTCGCGGTGAACTACGCGAACTAGAGATATAGATAAATTGAAACTGAACTAGTGAAGGATGAACTAAACGCAACTGAAGTAGTCCATTTGAAGGATTCATTCGCGAACTACACTACTAGTTAGTGTTAACATTACTGGATTTATTGCTCAAAACATGTTGATGGATCTTGGTCTGCTAATAAAACCAAGCTAGAAAATATGGCGGGCCATGTGTTGTCGCGTGATTTGCGCGAGGTCATCTGTAATCGGCACTTATCGTCAGGTTTGGGAATGTGTAAACCACCTAGCGCTTTGGGCAGATCGAAAAAAAGCGAAAATAATCGATATCGACATTGTGATTTTGTCCCATAACTAATTTCATTGCGGTGTGGTCAACTTATTTGAATGCGAACAGCCTAGTTAAAACAAAATCTCAAAATGTTTCTAAATAAATACAAATATAGTTCATTAATTTCATGTAAAAAATTGCCGTTTTAAGTTTAAGATTTACTGTTTACAATAGGTGACTACTAATATTATAAATTCAAAATTCGCCTATTTCGCTTTCGCGGCTAAACCACTAATCTGATGTTGATTGAATTTGGCAAAGAAATAGTCGAAGATCTGGGGTCGAAGACGCACCTGTTTGAAAAAAAAATTTACCCGTAAGGGGATGAATATGTATGAAATTTCTTATATTTATGACCTATACTCTCTGGAGAAGCTGTTTCCTTATCGAACGTTCCACTAGAATCACAAATTACTTACTTACTTACTTATTTATTAATTATAAAACCGGAATGGAATAATGTAGATGATGTTGTTCAGTATTTTAACAAAACGTTACTTAATATTTTTGATGTCCATGCTCCTATCAAAAAAATAAAAATAAAGCATAATCCCGCTCCATGGATAAACAATGATATAAAATCTGAAATGTTAAAGCGTGATAGAGCTAATCGTCACTACAAGAGGTACCCTTCCGAACGTAATTTTAGTAATTACAAGAAACTACGTAACAGGTGTACTCAGCTTTGTCGCGCAGCCAAACGTCTTTATATCCATGATACTATTGCGAAATCTGATTTAGGGCAAGCATGGAAATTTCTAAAAACCCTTGGCGTTGGCAGATATTCTCCATTTTCAAATAGTAATATTGACATTAATTCTCTCAATTCACATTTTTCAACTCCTCCTATTTCTTTGGATATAGCCACTAAATCCAATACATTAAATTACTTATCTATTCCGTTAAAACCATTTCCTCAGTTTAATTTCCAATTTGTTACCGATGAGGAAGTTATAAGGCATGTTCGCTCAATTTCATCCACTGCTGTAGGTAGTGACTTTTTATCCTCCAAAATGATTTCGCTATCTTCCCCTATGATAATTCCAATATTAACATCTATTTTCAATTTATCCTTAACCAGTAATACCTTTCCTTCCGCTTGGAAAACAGCTCATGTCCTCCCTCTCTCAAAAGTTTCTAATCCTTCTTCTCCATCTTGCTATCGGCCAATATCTATTTTCCCATTTCTCTCTAAAGTATTAGAGCATATTGTACATACTCAATTATCGGATTACTATGTAGCCAATAACTTGTTGAGTTCTTTCCAATCAGGATTTCGTAAAGGGCACAGTACAGTTACAGCTCTCATTAACGTATCTGAAGATATTCGTGCTTCTATTGATGATCAAAAACTTACAGTTGCTGTGCTTCTTGATTTTAGTAGTGCCTTTAACTCAGTAGATTTTGATATACTACTAGAAGTTCTACGCTCCCGTAACCTTTCGTCCTCTGCTGTTGCCTGGTTTGACTCATACCTCCGAGGGCGATCGCAGTGTGTTCGTGTCAACGACACGTTTTCTGATTCACTACAACTCACTGCGGGCGTTCCTCAAGGTGGAGTCTTATCCCCTTTACTTTTTACGAGTTTTATTGATGCCATCTCTACAATTATAACAAGTAAATTTCATTTATATGCAGACGGCCTTCAGCTGTATTGCCAAGCAGGTGTCATGGATATAAATGATGCGGTCAGTGCTATCAATCGAGATTTAGATGCAATTCATGCTTGGGCATGCGATTATTTTTGGTAATAGACATATGCACAAATTGTTAAATAACGTTAATATTCTTCCAATTGTTTACAATGGCACTCGAATTCCTTTCTCGCCTACCGTTAAGAATTTAGGTGTTATTTTTTCTAATGACTGGTCATGGGAGGCTCATATCAACAATATTTGCAAAAAAATTTACTTTTCTTTCCATTCTCTGAAGCCATTGCAACATTTGCTACCGCTGAAAACAAAGATTACTTTAATGCAAACACTGATTCTCCCAATAATTGATTACGCTGACTCGTGTTTTCTTGATGCCACTGAAGGGTTAGTAGATAAACTTGAGAGAATGCAAAATTTGTGCATCCGTTACATTTTTGGTCTCCGTAAATATGATCATGTTTCGGAATTCCGTGCTCAACTTAAGTGGCTACCCATACGTCTTCGCAGGAATACTCATCTTCTTTGTTTACTTTATAATATTCTTCATAACCCTATGTCCCCAATTTATCTTCGTGAGCGTTTTCACTTTCTTCATTCCCCGAGTAGTAATTGTCGTGCTAATGTCAGTTCTCTCTTTTGTTACCCTTCCTTCAAATCTAATTTTTTCTGTAATTCCTTTTCTGTTCAAGCAGTTAGGCTGTGGAATTTACTTCCACCTAACATTCGTACCAGTGAATCGTTATCCATCTTTAAAACACGATTACATGATTATTATTTGACGCGAAAATAGTTAGCAAGTTAATTGTGTAATTTTTGTATTATTTTTTGTTTTATTTTCTTGTCTTTTAAAGTGTGTTATTTTTTTTTGTCTCTTCTTTTTAGTTTTTTTTTGTTGTTAATAGCTTTTAATGCCACATTTGATATTAATTGTATACTTTATTATTATGCCGTGTTAATAATATGTGCACAAGTGTCTTTGTTTGTTTACTGTTTTCTACATATGGGTTAGCTGGAAGAAATCTCGATATGAGATAAGCTCGCCTTTTGTTTTAATATACATCATTTTATTGTTTACTGTAAATGTTTCGTGTACAATAAAGTGTTTAATAAATAAATAAATAAATAAGTTTATTAATATAAATAAAACTTAATTAATATAAAACTTAATAGTTATAGTTTATTTAACCTAAAGGTTACCTAACCTATTTGACTAAATAAAATAAGAACGTGTTTTGTTAAATAAAATAAGAACGTGTTCGGGGTAGGACTAAAATATCGTGTTCTCCATAAATCGATATTTTTGAATATCGGAATTTGATATATTGAAAAAAAAATATCGATGTATCAATATATTTTTTCAGTTTTATTTTATCGGCCTTATTTATAAAAAAGGAATCGTAAGTTGGCTCAAAACGACTACCTATTTTATAAATTTATAATAACTTATCGAGCGATCGGCCTGTGTTCGGCTGTGTTCGCGTAATACCTGAAAACTGCCTGAAATACGTCTGAAAAACGCCTTAAAACGCCTGAAAAAATGCCTGAAAACCCCTGAAATTCATCAGAAAATCGCCTGAAATTCGCAGCCTGAAAGTCCTCTAAAATCACATGAAAATCGCCAGAAAATCGCCAGTAAATCGCCTGAAAATCGCCTTTTTTATACTAGCGGCCCGCCCCGGCTTCGCACGGGTATAAAATATATAGCCTATGTCACTCAGTGGAAAAAAATGATTAAAATCGATCCAGTAGTTTTGATTTATTCATTATTGCCCGTGGCCCGCACGCGTTAACTTTGGAGTAAAACAATTCCCCTTTCCCTATACCATTAAGATTTCCTGGTATCTTTGGAATATCTAAATTCATATGGGTACAAATCAAAGTAGTACATTGTAAGTTTTTTAATATCATTAGATAGCAAACATTTAAAAAAAACAGTTTGCTCTCCTGATGAAAAGAGAAACCAACGCTTATAGACACTAAAGACATGAATGACACAAAAAATGACAAGCATTGTCGCTAATGCGGCAGGTTTAGGTAAGTCGGTGGAATCATAAATACTCGGGAGAAACGTTGCGAAACTATCACCTAGTAATCACGGTGGAATTAACACGTATAATCAATCGGTCGCCTTTTACGAGCTGTCTGGCAGAACGGCTGTAGGTGTATTCTTTAAAAGAAGCTTGGATCAAAAGGAGGAAAATTTTACTTTCTCCTTTTGGTCCGAGCTTCTTTTATTAAAATTTTACTTAACTATTTTTAAATTTTACTTAATTATTATACTTAATTACATGTTCTCAAACTCTTTCTGGGCTCAAGGCTTTGTTTTTGGCAGCATTAGTATCAAAATAAAGTTTTTAAAATAAGTGATTTCTCTGCAGTAATTCTCAATTACTTACTTTTAATTTTTAGTAAAAATTAAGAACTTTAATAAAAAAGATATTAAATTCACTTACTTTTTACTGAAGCTCTATAATAATTTCGCGTTATTGCTACAACCAACGTCTTACAAAGTTATTAATGTCAAGTTAAGAAGTTGTTTGTTCGTTTTGAAATAGTTAAAGAAAAGGTCAGCTCGTGGTTAGAAGTTTCCTTTTGATAATTATCCGGATTCCCATTTCCACGTGAGGGAATTTATTACGACCTATGTTCACATTTTATAGAATTCGAATACATTGAAAACATTTTCTCTCTAGAAAATTAATCGGGAGTTGTTGGCTTAAATCCATTTTTTAAGATTATGATGTCCTAGGAAACTATTCTGATTTTATAATGACGTCAATATGTCTGTGTAACGGTAATTTGCACAGAAGACATATAGTGGTAATTTGCATGTGTGTATGTAAATGTCTCATCCATTTTGAACGATTTGTGAATCGAAACGTGGTTGACCGTCGACGGCATTCGATTGGATTCCACAAAAAATAATTTGAACCGTTTCGATCCAGTAGATTAATAGAAATTAAAAAAAAACAAAATAAAGTTGCTGGAATGGAAATAGGTAGAATAATGATGCGTTGCTATCTTTATGGCGGGTTCTTAATGCCAAATGCATAAGTTTACCGGCTACCTTACCCTCCAAACCGGGACACGACAGTGAAAGCACTGACGCTATTGCGGCAGGAATAGGTAAGGCGGTGGTATCTGACCCGGGCGAGACAACACAGAACTCTACCAACTGCGTCGAATGCAAATGATAATCAGGTCAAAATCGGTCGATTCTTTCGAGAGTTGTGACGAACATTTTTGAAGAAAGTGATTTTTTCGACTTAACTTCCACCTACATGGCCAGCCCTAGCCATCCAGGCGCTTCGTTCGTTACTTATTTGGCACCTCTTATATTTAATATTGTGATAATAATATTTTACAGTAGTGTTGCGAATATTCTAGAAAAGTGAAGAGTGAGAATATTGGAAAAATCTAGAAATAAAAGAAAGTGACAGCTGCTATCGAAAAACAATAGCTGCCGTTACCCAAACAGCTGTGCCGTAATGGACATAAGGATGAAATAAGTGTGTACTTGTTTATATCTAAGTTGTTTACGAGTCATTTTTAGAACTTTTCTTCTCTCTCGAACTCGCCTTGTTATAAATAAGGCGTGTAGGCGAGAAACGAGTTAGTTTTTTAAAGTAATCAGAAGCGAAAAATAAGGACGATACAGTGAAAAATGATACGGAAAGTGTCTTAGTTAGATAGAAAAGTCCCTTAGTTCAAGTGTGAATATAGTGACAGTCTATTAGTGTTAATGCAGTGGGTATTTACGTATTGTATTATGGTGTACCGTACGTTTGTGTAGTAAATATACGGATTTAATATAAGTGCACAATACGAACTCTAAGATCGTAACAATACCAACAAAAGCAAGTACAAACTGCTAAACTTTACATTTCTAGCTTTTTGTCAATAAACTTTTTGATAAGACTAGCAAAAAAATTTATTTTCTGCAACTTCATTTTCAATGAATAAATAAATAAATAAATATTCACGGGACAAATTACACTTACTGATCTAATCCCAAGGTAAGCAAATTATTTGCTTGTGTTATGGGTGTTAGTCAACGATACTAATACATAGAAATACATAATAAATACTTTTTTGTACATAATAAACACCCTAACCCGGAAATACAAACATTTATGCTTATCACACAAATGTTTGTCCCCGTCGGGGACCGAACCCCAGCCCCGTCGATTGCCTAATCAGGGTCGCTAACCATTCGACCAACGGGGCGGTAAAAAACAGAGAGTTCAAACTAATCAATTTTGATTGAGGCTTGAGGCAATGTAGACCACAAGTACGTTTTCATGAATTTCCGTTTTCAAAAACTACTTTCGCATGTGTTCGCTGGTATTTTAAAAGAAATTTATTTTGATATGAAACTATTCGCTGGAATTTTTTACAAAAATTGATTTTGAAATACACAAGGTTTAATCCATGTTTATGGCTTAAATAATCGTCGCTAAATAATAAAAATATTCGTTGGTGGCGATTTGGCCCACTGTTTCGACCTGCCAACACTCGAATCGCTAGTCAAAAGACAATTACAAAATCCTGATGCCACTTACGCTCCCACTCATCGTCAAGACAGTACTCCAAGCCGCGGTTCGGTCTCACAGGAGATACCCTTATGGCGAGCTCTTAGCTTAGTTAATTTAACCTCTGGCTGAGCACTCTGCTCGCCCTGTTTCGCAGTAGCGGTAATTTGGACCAATTTAGTTAATTTATCAGTTAATTTCGAAAAAAAAGTTGTAAGCCCAAGTTGTTAATTTCAGACTCAATATTGTTTATCACCGTTAGCATTTTTTACATATAATTTGTGTTTCTGTGTTTGAACTCTCTCGGAAACCACCCGTGTCGCCTGCCCCCCCCCCCCCCCCCCTAAAGTCGGCACTACTCACCTGCTGATTCTATAAAAAACAATAACGGTGTAATTATGCAATGTGTCGATAATACCCTTAGTTACAAGATTGTTATGAAAAGCCGAGGTTTCTGATAACATTGAATCGTAACTATAAAACAAACTAGATTATTTTATGAATTTTGTTAATGTTAAGTTTTTGAGGTATAATTCCCTAGCCGTTGTTTTTTTATTTTATTTCAGAGAATAGCAAACAAGTAGACGGTTATCCTAATCGAAAGAGATAACCATCGCCTATTATCACCAAATATGCTAACGGTGCATTGCTATCGGTATGGCGAGAATGGTGTGCCACATACATAAGTTTAGCGTCTACCTTACTCCAAATCGGAACACGATAACGATAAGGGGGCGTCCATAAATTACGTGAGGTGTTTTTTTTTAATTTTCTGTCCCTCCCTCCCCCCTTGGTGAGATGTCGTGAGATTTTATTCAACCCCCTCCCCCATCCCCCAATCTCACGTGAGATTTTCAAAATTTGGGTTTCTTAAATATGTAAACGCGTTGGATTTTTATTATAAAAAGAAAAAAAATTTGCTTCGTGATTTTATTTACGACTAGTAAGACTAGTAATCAATATTGCTGAGTAATGTCATAAAAAATTAACAATAGAATACTTAAATCGTAAACACTGCGATTAAAAAAAGAATGTCTACTCCTCTGACAGTGGCGCGAAAACAAAGGACTGGCTACACTGTACCGTAAATTCAGATTAAGTTGAATTATTTGGTATAAAACAAATATGATGGTTTGGCAGTCAGTAGTAATGTATAGCGTCGAAGTATGAATGAAATTATTTTCTTTCGAACGAATTAGTGAATAATCTTAATCGTATTACGATTACGCTTAAGATTAAATCTTAAGCATGTACAATCTGGATAATGGACCAAAATAGTATATTTTTTTCTGTTTCAATCAGAAGAAAATTGCGTGATATTTGCCGAGACCCCCCCTCTCCCCAACGTAAGATTAGATGAGATTTGACTTGACCCCCTCTCCCCCTTAAACATCTCACGTAATTTGTGGACGCCCCCTAAGCAACGAGGCTCTTGCGGCAAGAATGGGTCAGGCGGTTGTATGAAACCTGGTGAAGCGTTGCAGAACTCTACCACCTAGTTAATAATTAATATGGACTACCCTCTCTGTCTTTTACGAGATGCCTAGTAATAAAGCACTTGATGTGTTTTTCAATAAAGGACTTAGCTTACCGCGGGGAAAATTTCAGTATATATCGTTATTTGAATGTGATTTTAACCACAGAAAAGATATCAAGTAGGCGGGGCAAGTACTAAGTAAGCGGAGCTCCGCGTAGTCATAAGATGACGCCCTCGTTTAAGACCGCTGTCATGCTCAGTCACTATCTACGATTTTGCTTAAAAAATAAAAACAAACTAGGGTTGTAACGGAACTCCGCCTCCGCATCCGTTACTGCGGAACTTCCGCAAAGAATCGAACCTCTGCCTCCGCCAAATTTATGCGCAGTTTTAACGGAAGTTTATTTATGCTAACATACAACGCGCAAAGAGCGACGCTGGGAGACCGGCCGCACGGCTGCGTATTTGCGAGTGAAATGATCAATATTTAACGTGTGCCGCGGGAACACGGGCGGGCGGACGGTGGTAGGGGCGTGAATGAATGACAGAAATCAACTTATCGAATCGTTCGGTACCGCGTAGTTGTTTTGTGTTTGAGCCGTGATTGTTTTAAGTGATTTAGTGAATGATTAATATGATGTACCCATTGAAATAAATATCTTTGACTTGAATAAACCATAAATTTATATTTTTTCTATTTCAAATTTCACCTCCGCCTCCGTTAACTTCCGCATCCGCGGAGGCGAACCTCTTCTCTGCATCCGCCTCTGCCTCCGCTAACTTAGCCTCCGTTATAACCCTAAAATAAACATGCCGTATTGCGCAGTTTTGGAGTACTAAAACGGTAGCCGGGTCAAAAATGTATCCAAAGGAGGCATATCGTACCATATGAAGTCGTATTTTATTTTATTTCGAATAAAGTTTGAAAATAAAACAATATTAGCATAACGAGAAAAAAGATTTAATGGAATTCAACTTAAATTCATTATGATTATATTTATATACACAATATTATAAATGCGAAAGACTGTCTGTCTGTCTGTCTGTTACGTTTTCACGGCTATACCACTGGACCGATTTTCATGAAATTTGGCATGGAAGTAGTTGAAGAGCCGGGGTCATACTTAGGCTATTTTATTTTTCAAAAATCAACCCTTAAAGTGTAGAAATAGGGGATGAAATTTGTATGAAAAGCTATTGTTACGAATAATCTAGAAGCTTGTAGAATTGGAGCGCGCGCGCGGTAACTATCTAGAAATAAAAGAAAGAGATAGCTACTCCTATTGACAAACAAATAGTTTACCTGGGCTATGTCATAATGGACTTTGTAGGATATGGCATAAGGTTGAAAGTAGCGTGTACTAGGATTTATGACTCATAACATGTTTACGATAAGAAGTGATTCATTGTTTCCCGATACATTTAGATTTTTCTGGATCCAGCTAGGACTTTCCCCTGCCTATAAATACAGAGATGTTGACAAACACAAGGCAGTTTTTATCAAGCGATCGAGAACGATACATCAAGTGACTAGTGCGAAGCGAGAAGTGTTCTATTGTGTAGTGTTCTAAGTTCAGTGATAGTACAGCAAGTGACTATTGTGTAAAGGGTATTTTAGTATTACGTTGTGTTGTGTTGTGTAAATACACGGATTTAATATAAGTGGTGTTTTCCTATTGCGAACCCGAGTACGTAACAACTGGTGTCGGAAGTGAAATTGTGTTGAAAAAAAATGCCACTTATTCCGAAGGAAGGTGTTACCACCAGGTCTCAGGCTGAGACACAGAGGGTGTCAGAGGACACTGAGATGCGTGCAGGTGAGGAACCCGGAAGTGTTGCCAGCACGTCATTATCGTCGAGCGCAGCGCCTACTGATCTATCTGTCATACTGGCAGCTATTCAGCAACGAGAGCTACGAGAACAACTTCAGGAACAACAGCAGCTGCAGGAACAGCATCAACAAAAGCTTCAGGAACAACTAAGGGAGCAACAACGACAACTACAAGGACAACAGCAACAGATTAAGGAACATTTATCTGGTTTTGATGATAAATTGACAGTTATCCTGGCGCAACAAGACCAGCTTAAAAGCGATGTGGGCCTCGTCAAGCGCGACATGAAGGGTGTTGAGAAGAGGGTTGACCACTTGGAAGCAAGCTGCGACAAAATAAGTGAAAACGTGGACCAACTGGAAAGGGAGGTCATGAAAATGAAGATCACGGGAGTAAAGTCGGGTGCTATCATTACCAGTTGTTCCCACCAGGTAGGTCCTCGGGTAAAGGTACCCACTTATGACGGCCTTACGTCATGGAGTGCGTACCGCACTCAGTTTGAAATAGCAGCGAAGGCCAGTGGTTGGACAGATGAACATTGCCTAACAGCTCTGAGCACGGCGTTACGGGGGCAGGCGCTCTCTGTGTTGGATGCCAGCGGCGTGCACAGGATTATGATACTGAGTATGCGGCGGAGTACTCGGCCACAAAAACTTTTTCTTTTATAGATTTCAGCGGCGTGCACATGATTATGACACATTTTATTCATTTACTTATTATTAATTAAAATCATCTAAAACGTACGAACGTTTTATTAAAATATCTGTGAATGGCAAGTAAAGCACTGCTTTTCTGCCTATAAGGAGCGCACGCGCCTGTTGGATGCAATGCCTAAAGAGTATCAGTTACTGATTTGATGGAGGCATTGGAAGCTCGCTACGGTGAGCGTTACTTGGAGCATGTTTTCCGTGCCCAATTAAAGGACCGTGTACAGAGGAGCGGCGAGGGACTTCAACAATGGGCCGTCGAAATTGAGAAGCTTGTGAGGAAGGCGTATCCTTCAGCCGACGCTAACACAGTGAATAACACCATCGTCCAGGCGTTTATAGATGGAATTAGAGACCTGGAAGTGCGTGCTGCTGTTCGCCTTCAGCACCACGTGACAATGAAGGAGGCTTTGGCTCATGCACTGGAGGTAGAAGCTGTTCGCTACGAACCTCGAGCACATAAAGTACGTGAGGTTACAGAAGTTGTGGCTCAAACAAAGGAAGTGGAACCTAGAAGACTGGGCCCCATGTGTTATGCATGCGGGAAACGTGGGCACATTAGAGTCAACTGCCCCATCAAACCAATGGGTGCAGTTAATTGGCGACAGCAAGCGGCCGGAAGCTCAGCAGCTGAAGAGAGCAGACAGGTCAACCAGCCTATTAATCCAGCCCAGGGAAACGAGTAACAGCCAGGATCAAGGGGCGGGTGCTGGCTGATCGAAAAACAGCCCCAAAAGTTGTCATATCCCAGGTGTGCGACGGCAACAGTTTATCCATTAAGGGACTGATTAATGGCAAGAACTGCAGCTTAACGCTGGACACTGGAGCTACACGAACTGTGGTGCGACCAGAAGTAGCTGACAATGGCAACCTGAAATTAAGGAATTTTGGGAAAAGCAAGCTTCTGTCTGTCACAGGTCACCCGTCTTCGGTGAAGCATCTGTAGTGATGCAAATAGGCGACGAGTATTACACTCACGACGTCGTAGTGGCCGACATTATGGATGACTGTGTACTTGGTTTAGACTTCATGAAGAAGAATGCCTGCAAGATTGATTGCAAAACAGGAGTTTTCTTATGTGGGCTAGTAGAAATTTTCATGGATGGGGGATCAAAAGGAAAGGTAACAGTGGCTAGTAGAACCATCTTGCCTTCAAGATCGAAGACATTGGTACGCGTGAACTTACCAGCCAGTTACAAAGGCCGGGGTAATAGGAGTGTGTTAATTGAGGACAATGGAGCAATTCCACACTGTATTACGGGCCGAAGTTTAGTTTGTGACAAGAGCTTGGCAGCGGTGCAGATAGTCACCCTGAGTGACAGTGATGTAGTGCTTAAAGCAGGCGATGTTGTAGGACAAAGTGATGAAGTTATGACGTTAAGGAAACTGACATCGACAGGAAGTACAGCATCAAGAGACGTACCACAGGAACTTAAGGATTTGGTGAACAAGTGCAGCTACCTTACCGCGTCACAACGACAGCAGGCTAAGGATCTACTTTCACGTTATGCCAACATTTTCTCTAAGACTGATAGAGATATAGGCAGAACATCTATAGTCAAACATAAGATTGACACTGGAAACGCGCAGCCTATAAAGCAGAAAGCTAGACGTGTCCCAATAGCCAAAGAAAAGGAGGTACAGGAGATGATAGATGAAATGAAAAGGAACGGAGTTATAGAGCAATCTTCTAGTCCATGGTGCTCTCCTGTAGTGTTGGTTAAGAAGAAAGATGGGTCTACACGTTTCTGCATCGACTATCGTCGGCTCAATGAAGTCACCAAAAAAGACAGCTACCCATTGCCACGAATAGATGACACTTTGGACACTCTGGCAGGCATGTCTTGGTTCTCAACTTTAGATTTAAAATCTGGGTACTGGCAGGTTGAACTTAGCCCTAATGATAAAGAGAAAACAGCATTCTCCACAGGACAAGGATTATGGCAATTTAAAGTGATGCCGTTTGGATTATGCAATGCGCCGGCGACTTTTGAAAGATTAATGGAATGTGTTCTAGCAGGACTTGTAGGCGATGCCTGCTTAGTGTATTTACATGACGTAATAGTCATAGGAAAAGATTTTCAACATCATATGTACCAACTGGAAAGGATTTTTAATAAAATACAAGCTGCAGGGCTAAAGTTGAATCCAAAGAAGTGTCACTTATTTCGAAAGGAAGTCAACTATCTGGGTCACGTGATATCACAAAACGGCGTACAGACAGATCCTGAAAAGGTTAGTGCAGTACAGAAGTGGCCATCACCCAGAGACAAGACCGAAGTTCGTGCATTTTTAGGACTATGCTCTTACTACAGACGTTTTGTGAAGGGATTTGCTGAAATAGCAAAACCGCTGCATAGACTCACTGAAGAAAAGAAGAGTTTCGATTGGAATGACATGTGTCAACAAGCTTTCGATGAACTTAAGAAGCGGTTGTGTGAGTCACCAATTTTGGGCTATCCTGATCGGAAAGGGCAGTTCATCGTAGGCACAGATGCAAGTAACACTGCCATTGGTGGTATCTTATCACAGAAGCAAGGCGATCAAGAAGTTGTGATAGCTTACTTCAGCAAATCATTATTGCGGCCGGAACGAAACTATTGTGTTACAAGAAGAGAACTATTGGCAGTAGTGAAGACTCTTCGACACTTCAAGAAGTATCTGATTGGGCGACCCTTCAAGCTGCGTACCGACCATGTTGCTTTGAAGTGGTTGTTACAATTCAAGGACCCGGAAGGCCAAGTGGCTCGCTGGATTGAGCAATTGCAAGAGTTTGACTTTAACATAGAACACCGCAGTGGAAGGTCTCACTCGAATGCAGATGCGTTATCACGACGACCTTGTGCGGAAGATTGTAAACATTGTGTAAGGATGGAGACGAAGGAAAGGGTTCAAGTACTGCGAGCTAAACCTACGGATGACAGGTGGGAAACTGATGAGATGCGTGAGGCCCAGTACGAAGATAGAGATTTGCGGCCTCTAATAGATTGGAAGAAGCAAGACACGGGAAAGCCCGAATGGCAGGAGCTGGCTCCCTTCAGCGTTATTACGAAAAGTTATTGCGCGCAGTGGGAAAGCCTTGTGTTGCAAAACGGCTTACTGTACCTCAAATGGGAAAAACCTTCAGGAAGAGAACATCATCTACAGTTGGTCGTGCCAAGAAAACTTATCAAGGACTTACTACGTGAGTTGCATGATGGGGTTTCTGGGGGACATCTTGGAGTACGACGAACATTGGTAAAGGTACGAGAGCGTTTTTACTGGTTGAATTGCCGAGAAGATGTCGAGAATTGGTGCCGAAAATGTACGTCATGCTCTGCAGTTAAAGGTCCGCAGGTTAGAAGCCGAGGCAACCTTAGACTATACAACGTGGGAGCCCCCTGGGAAAGGATAGCGATTGACGTGGCTGGGCCATTTCCTAAGACAGATAACGGAAACAAGTATTTTATGGTCGTGATGGATTACTTCACAAAATGGCCGGAGGTATTCGCAATCCCTAATGAGGAAGCCACGACGGTTGCTGAGAAATTAGTCAATGAGGTGATATGCAGATTTGGCGTTCCGCTGGAGATTCATTCAGACCAAGGCAGAAACTTTGAATCTAATGTATTCCAGGAAATGTGTAAATTATTAGGAGTGTACAAAACAAGAACTACGCCTTATCACCCGCAACCTGATGGAATGGTCGAACGATTTAACCAAACTTTGGAAAGACACTTAGCCAAGCTGGTAGAAGATCACCAAAAGGACTGGGATAAATTCATACCTCTGTTCTTACTGGCTTACCGAACAGCGGAACACGAAAGCATAAAAGTGACGCCAGCCTATGCCAACTTCGGCTGACAGTTACGTATACCAGCAGACTTAATGACTGGAGGCCCGAATGCAGAGACCCAATTAAGTATACCAGAACATGTTGAAGACATTCGTGAGAGGTTACGCGATATACACTCGTTAATAAGTGAAAACGCATTGGAATCAAGTCAGCGGATGAAGACCAGATACGACCGAAACGCCAATCATCGAGGTTTTCAGGAAGGATCTCTTGTTTGGCTACATAATCCGGTTCGACGAAAAGGAAAATCACCTAAGTTACAGCGACGTTGGGATGGGCCATACAAAGTAATCACACGGATCAATGACGTAACCTACCGAGTGCAGAAGCAACCAAGAGGGACCATGAAGATTGTTCATGTTGATCGATTAGCCATCTATAATGGAAGTAATGATGTTCGGGACGAACATAACTAAGAGGGGGGTAGTGTTACGAATAATCTAGAAGCTTGTAGAATTGGAGCGCGCGGGCGGTAACTATCTAGAAATAAAAGAAAGAGATAGCTACTCCTATTGACAAACAAATAGTTTACCTGGGCTATGCCATAATGGACTTTGTGGGATATGGCATAAGGTTGAAAGTAGCGTGTACTAGGATTTATGACTCATAACATGTTTACGATAAGAAGTGATTCATTGTTTCCCGATACATTTAGATTTTTCTGGATCCAGCTAGGACTTTCCCCTGCCTATAAATACAGAGATGTTGACAAACACAAGGCAGTTTTTATCAAGCGATCGAGAACGATACATCAAGTGACTAGTGCGAAGCGAGAAGTGTTCTATTGTGTAGTGTTCTAAGTTCAGTGATAGTACAGCAAGTGACTATTGTGTAAAGGATATTTTAGTATTACGTTGTGTTGTGTTGTGTAAATACACGGATTTCATATAAGTGGTGTTTTCCTACAATTGCGAACCCGAGTACGTAACACTATCTTGACGACATGTTAATCTACTCGCGGGCGAAGCTGCGCGGGTCAGCTAGTATACTATAAAGTTGTAATTTGGCGTGAGTACACATATTAGTCACGGCAACAAAGTGGCAAAATAAGGCACCTCGAGCACTAGACGGCCACGACCACGACCAGTGGCCGCAATGGCCAGTAACTAAAGAAACAACGCCGCATACCGAGCCGGCACAACTGGTCGTTGCGACTAGGCATGGAAATTATTGTTAAACTAGCTGTTGCCTGTGATTTCGTCCGCGCGGACTTCGTTTATTCCGCACAGCACCTCCCTCATAGGTGATAGCGTGATAATATGTAGCCTATATGTTGACCTGACCTGTCAGTAATATTCATGCAAAATTTTAAGTAAATCCATGCAATATTTTTGAGTTTACCCCGGACATACATACAGACAAACAGATAAACAGACAAAAAATCTAAAAACTATAGCTTTTTTTGGCTTCGATATTGATTGTAGATCACGCCCTAAGTATTCTTTTTAAAAAATCTTCAATGTACAGTTTTGACTTTCCTACGATTTTATTATATGTATAGATTAGGTTAACTGGTATGTTGTTAAAATTAATATTTAACAGTTATTTATGTTATATCAGTAGTAGCCTATACATAATAAGTATTAGAAGCAGCAAAAACGCAAAGCTGTCGAGTTAGCGATCAAAAAAAGGTCCTCTGGAGTAGTTTTATAACTTTTAACAGTTATCGTAAAAAAAACGATCTCTCAAATATTTTAATAACATTATTATCCTACATGAAGATATTGGTAATTTTAGTGATGCGTAAAATTTTAACAGTATTTGCTAATATAAATAACAGTTGTTAAAAAAAATTTAGTACGAAATTTAATATGTTAACTGTTAAATGATCCATGCCTAGTTGCGACCAACTAACGTATATGTATAGTTTGCTATCCGGAGGCGGGAGTACCGCAAGGCTCGGTACTCTCACGTCTCTTATACAACTTGTACACAAATGACCCGCCACGGACGTCCGACGTCCAATTAGCGCTATTCGCGGACGACACTGCCTTTACACGTATCATTACAATAGATCCCATCTCACCACCAAATTACAAAAAGCCGCCACCGCTCTGGCCCAATGGTTCAGAAAGTGGCGAATAGAAGTCAACCCGGAGAAAAGTAAGGCAATGTACTTTCACCGGAGTTATAGACCGTCTAATGTAAATAAGCCTAGTCGTAAACTAGGCACAATTACAATGTACAGCAGTGAGATACCGTGGGAAAAACAAACAAAGTACTTCGGAGTCACACTTTACTATGACCTTTTTACCTCACATTAAAAAAATCAAGACCAAAGCCTTGTTTGTACTTAAAAGTCTTTACTTCTTACTTAACAAAAACAGTAAAATGTCACTTAGGAATAAAGTGACACTTTACAAAACGTGTATAAGACCCATTATGACGTACGCGAGCGTAGCGGTTGCTCACGTCACTCCCTCCAACCTACATCATCTACAGGTAGTCCAAAATAAGTTTATGCGCATAGCTACCGGTTGCCCGTGGTACGTGCGCAACATAGACCTTCACCGCGATCTAAAACTCCCAACCATCGTGCATTACATGAAGGAACTAGCTAAACGTTATTTCGATAAAGCAACTAACCACCGCAATCCATTAATCACAGCCGCGGCGGACTACGAAACCGTAGCCGACGCGAATTTGATAGACAGGTTCAAGAGACCTCGCCACGTACTTTCCTATCCTGATGACGATCCTGACAATTACACACACACTCACAAAACACGACACCGTCGACGCCGGTCTCGACGACGAAGACTTCTCTATCGCCCCTTAGCGCGGGGCGATCAGCCACGACTCCCCCCTCCATTTTAGTCAGAACGCCGCACTAAGCCGAAGTCCGATCTCACAGGAGACAGCCCTTAGCGCGGGCGTTGTAAGCCCAAATATAGATTTAAACTCTGGTTGAGCACTCTGCTCGCCCAAAAAGTCCGGCGCCGCAGTAACGACCCTTGTGGTCAACTGTAATAATCATTTCGGAAAAAAAAGCGCTCGCGCACTAGATCTGCGACCACACATTTGTGGTTGCCCGGTGTGGTGGCCCGGCAGCGGCTAGTCATTTTCAGTGTCATTTGTGGTGTCATTCGGACAGTTCGTGAGTGAACACATTTCGTATCGTTCTGCATCTCAATACAACGACCTTTTTTCTGCGATGAGTTTTGATACGTAGTTGTTTATCTATATACATATAACAAAATCGTAGGAAAGTCAAAACTGTACGTTGAATATTTTTTTAAAAGAATACTTGGGGCGTGGTCTACAATCGATATAGAAGCCAAAAATATAGTTTTTAGAATTTTTGTCTGTTTGTCTGTTTATCTGTTTGTCTGTATGTATGTCCGGGGTAAACTCAATAAGTACTGCACGGATTTACTTCAAATTTTAAATATAGGCCACATATTATCACGCTATCACCTACGGGGGAAGAGCAGTGCAGAGTAAACGAACTCCGCGCGGACGAAGTCGCTGGCAACAGCTAGTTAATGAAATAAAAATCCATACTGTGCGAGCTCAGAACAACAATTGTAGCAGATTGAAAAATGACGACTTTACCGCCAGTTGTGTTTGTGGCCGCAAACTTGGCCGCAGCCTAACCGTAGCTGCTGCGACCAAGGTTGCGGCCAGGATCCGTCGTGGTCATGGCCGTCTAGTTCGCGAAGTGCCAAAATCTTTTTTTAAGGGTAGGTCCTCTACATGTAAAGTGGGGAAGTAAATTTTTTCTCGGGTACACCATACTATGGGGTATCGTAGGACAGGTTTTTAAAAAAAATCAGGTTTGTGAAAATTACTTTTAGATCAAGGGACTTGTTTGTAAAATATGTAGCAAAGGTGTAGTTTCGGGGTCTATAGGATGGTTTTAGTTTTTTACACGTTTTCTAGCCTTCACTACTAATTTTTTTTAATATAAGATAGCAAACAAGCAGATGGGTCTCCTGATGGAAAGAGTCACCCATCGCCTATGGACACCAAAGATGTTAATGGTGCTTTGCTATCTTGTGATGAGATCTAATTCCACGTGCATAAGTTTACCGGCTATCTTACCCTCCTAACCGGAACACGACAGTGACAAGCACTGACGCTATTGCGGCAGGAATAGGTAAGGCGGTGGTACCAGACCCGGGCAAGACAATGCAGAACTCTACCACCTAGTAGCCACGATTGTATTGACTCGTATAGCCAATTGGTCGCCTTTTACGACCTGCCTGGCAAAACGGCAGTTAGCCTATTCTTCAAAGGAGCCCGGGACCAACACGTGGAAATTACCACAGTTTTTTAAGTATTAATTAATTGTGTTGCAAAAAAATGTTTACAACTTCATGTTGAATGCGCAAATACAGTAATTTTAGTCGTCGTTTAAAAATTCGTTATTGATCGAGTTATAATACCTACAGTTTATACATCTAGGTATTTAAAATACAACTAGGTCAGCTAACCAGTGCTCAAAACACGTGAAGCACGTTGCCATGTTCTTCCATTGTTTTATCCGTGCCGCTCTTCTCCTATGTCCAGATATCGTGGCGAGTTCGTGGAGGACGCTTGTCTGACAAGGTATGTAAAATATTTCTAGTTTCTAGTATTTATATCTCTTTATAAGCCTCCATATTTAATAAAATTAAAATTAATTCAATGTATTCAGAGAATATTGCTAGCAAACCCGCATATTTTTCAACTGATTTTCCAAAAAGGATTTGGTCCTTAATTCGGATGTTTGAGATTTTTTATTTATGTTCAGACATAATTCCTTTATATGTATGTGGATTATAGGCGGATTCGCAAAATTATTTTTTGTTTAAGAGAGTAGGTATATTTCCGATTTGGTAATGTGAATCAGGGTTTTAGACACGGATTAAATAGATACGCCTTTCAAGGAAATTTCTTAGGATGTCAATGTCGCTCTCATTTACACACAGAAATACAGAGTTATAATACTTACCGAAGAAATAAAATCACTCTAGAGCAGCCATACTCAAACTTTTTTTACCAGGGCTAACAAACGTTTCAGCCATGGGATCCCGGGCCGCAAGCGAGAAATTATTAGGTCATAAATAAAACGAAAATCAAAGGTAACGATGTATTTACTTTATTGACTAGCAAAAAGCAGAGCTTTATAAGGGCTCGCAAAGTTATACTACCTAGTAATATTGCTAAGAAAGTATTTTTTATGAGAATTACATCTTTTAATGTATGGACTTCATTTATAATTATCTAACCTAAAAAAAGCCAGCGTATTTTTACCCAAACATTATATTCCCATCAAAGGCGTCGTCAGGCTTTGATCTAGAAGGCGCAGGAAAATAAAACCAAAATAAAAAAAAAACATGTTTCTAAGACAATTTTTTTTTAGAACTTACAAGAAAAATTCTTTAAAATTTTGCTATGATAGATTTTCGAAATAATTTTTTTTATTTAATTAACATTCAACATTTTTAGGATTAATATTGGACTTACCGCAGGCACGAAGAATTTGCGGTAGAAACTCAGCGAATAAATTTTTCGAATTTTTCTTTCAGGGAAACCCTCGGGGTTCGATTCCCGAGCCAGACAAATCAAAAATGTGTTTTTTTTTCAATTTTCTAATAAAAACAACGATGCCCGGGATTGGAAAAATGCCCGGTTGGTGATAAGCTGATCACCTATCACGTTGTGGGACTAAGACGTATCTTCGGCTAATCGTGGATGCACACGTTGTACCTCTGCCTACATCTTCGGGGTTACGGTCAGGACCATAACTTTTTGTAGCTTTTTACCCTCGGGCTAAGATTGAAAATTATTCTCAATACAATATTAATCAATTAATACACTTGTACTGTTTCACAATAATCATATTGTCAAAAACTGTAATCGGTTGACCTTGCAGGCCATCCCTGAAACTTCCCGCTAAATTAAGGTATTTTAAACTCAAAAGAGTAAAAACTATAAGCATAGATTTTTTTTTCAGTTCTAAGTAATATTGAAATATCTCAATTGCTAAGTCACAAAAAATATCAAGAAAACACGAATGAACCAACGAAACAATCATACATGCAGTTAATTTTGATAAAAATGTCAGTACATTGATTTTTGAAAAACTGTATATTTTGGAAACGATGATCAAATTGATCAAATTTCAAATGGCATTCAACTCAATTTAACTTTAATCGGTAGGTTCAAAAATTTCGAAGCAATTTCAAAAAACATTTTTTCAAAAATTTTCATCATTGATAGATACCAAACAAAGTGACTGATTTTTATCCAGGTAACGGTACTTGACGCAGTTTTTAAAGGAAAAAAACTGATAAGATTTTGAGGTCCATCGGTACATTGGTTGGTCGGTCGGATCGGTTTCCGATCCGGTAGTAGTTTTTAAAAAATATATGTTGACGTGTCAAAATAACTTGTAAAAAGTTTTATTGAATAAAGTATTTCTGATTTCTGATTTCTGATTAGCCTGAAAGTTATTTCAAAAACATTGAGTAAGTTTGCTAAACACAACGTAATTTTAATATTTGAAAAGCTGTAACTTTTGAAAATAAGATTCGATTTTAATTTTTAAAACGGCATTCGACATTATTTTTTTAGTACTAAAATATTGTAGAATAATAAAAAATGATTGGTTGAAATATTTCGAAGTTATGTCGAAAAAAAAACTTTTTTCAAAATTTTCGTCAACGATTACTTCCAAACAGATAAACCGATTTGATGCAATTTATGCATTAAACTTATTCTTTTTTGAGAATATAGCTGATTAGTCTTTGTACTCAATCAGTACATTAATCTGGAAGTTATATTAAAAAAATCTGTTTCACCAAACTTTCTTTTTGGGTTTTTTCAAAATTTTATCAAAATCCCTTGGGCCCAATTGGTTCAAATTTTCAGGAAGTCTAAGTTGAGTGGAATCCAATCGAATGCCATCAACCGCATTTCGATCGGTCCAGCCGTTCAAAAGTTATGAGATGTTTACATACAGACATACATACACACACACGAACACACACACACACATTCATACAGACACACTGACGTCATCGCGAAAAAAGTCGAAAAAGGTTCCTAGGACCTCAAAACGCGATTCGATTTTTAAAAATCGGAGAAAAATCAGTAATTTCCTTATCCATATACGTAGTAGGAAGTTAAAAAGTACAAGTGTATTAATAGATTAATATTGTATTAAAATGGAGTGAATGAAAATGAATTAAATCTACCACGCCAAAGTAACATTTTAACTCGTTAGCGTTTTAACTCGTTAATTTCATAATAGATGGCGTTAGTAGTAATAAAATTCTAATACATGTATTTTTTATTTTTTTTCTTAATGTTTATAAAATGGCACTTTAATAGTAGATAACATATCTAGACATGAATTAAAAACTACCACGTCAAAGCTCAAACCTCGAAGTGCGATATTTTTTTAGTAACAGATACCACAAAAGTGCATACAAAGTGGCCTAGTGTAGGGCTCGCTTCGCTCGCCCTGATAAGAAGATTGAAAAAAAACTGTATTTTAATGCGATATTTGATACTGTGAACACTTTTTCACAATTTTACTAAGATCTGGCTGCTTGCTACATACTACTCTTATTACATCATCCAGATGAGAATCTGTGAGTTTATTTATGTATACATTCTTTATATATTTTAAAAAAAAGTATCTTCACGCCCGTATCCCCGAAAGGGTAGGCAGAGGTAAAACAAGTGCACCCACGATTAGCCGAAGATACTTGGTCCCACAGTGTGATAGGTGGCCAGCCTATCGCCAACCGGGCACTTTCCAATCCCAGGCAACGTTGTTTTTATCAGAAAACTGAAAAACACATTTTTGAATTGCCCGACCCAGGAATCGAACCCAGGACCTCATGTGGTCAACTCCGACACCGGACCACTGGACCACAGAGGCTTTATATATTTCATTTTAAAAAAGAAGATTCGCACACATACGTAGACCAATCCCTAATTTCCAAACTTCCGTGGTGCAATAGCAATCAGGCTTAACCTGATTGTAAAAGTCTCATTTCGTAGCATTTTTATGCTTCTAACATTTTGCTGTCTCCTGCTAAAAAGGGAGGGAAACAGGATGTATTTTCCTACTCCTCCTATATACTTCTGATTAATTTCGTTGCGGGATCCAAGACAGCTTAGCTTTTCCCCAGGGCACCCTGAGCTCGCAACTCACTGGTTATCAGGACGGTTGCCGCTGTTGATTCTGGTTTACAGAAGTTACAGTGCTGGGAACGAGAGTTGGGCCCATTTAAAAATAAAAATACGTAGACCAAAAGAATGATGGTAAGATTTGAGCACATCTTTGTACGTTTTTATATTTTTGGGGAACAATGTTCCAAAACTCAACATATTCTCTGTTCTCCCTTTTTTCTTTAAACACGACCTCTAGGTTTGTGTCGTTTTTAAAATCAATAAATTACTATAGACTACAATAATAGGCTGCGTCCAATTTTTGTTTCGAATCACTCGTTCCCCGATAGGCGCAAAATTTAAAATAGAACGTAGCATAGAAACTTCAAGTGGGCCGATCAAAAAGGCCCGGCGGGCCGCAGGTTGAGTATAGCTGCTCTATAGGTATTCCATAAGCCTCAGCTTTTTCAATCCAATCTTGTATTAATGGCTTACCCGTTGATTACGAATTCTACCAGTATCAAGTCTACCAAAAAAAAACCTGATGAGTTTTTTTCTGCCAGATATTCTCAGTGTGAGGCTTGTGTGGTGCCACGTTAGTATAATCCATGAAGCTGTATTATATCTGGAGGCAGCACTTCTAATACCTACTTGAAACACGACTTTAAATATTGCTGTCATCTTCTGAGGTCTCACCCACTCTTTCCAATACAGCTGTATAAAAAGAGATTGGGAGACCTCATAGACAGAAATATAACGTAAATATTTTTTTCAAATGATTAATACATGTGCTAGTTCCACCTATACCTAATACTTCGTGGTATAATCACAATAGAATATTATTATTCTATTGTGGTATAATAGCGTAGTTATATATTATCATATCGTATATAATCTTAGCATATATAATCTTATCATATATAATAACATTGTCGATTATATATGATAAGATTATATATGCTAAGTCATTTCCCGTCAAAAATGCATGTAAAGGTAGTTTGAATAAAAATGGCATAAGGCTTTATTTCTAGGAAATCATTCATCAATAGGCAGAAATATAAAATATGCAGCCCGCTGCATTTTAAAAGTTTATGGCGAATTCCACGGACAAAACCTATTTTTCCGGGATAAAGTATCCTATGCACTATTCCGAGTTATCTTTCTCCTGTATTCCAGATTCATCCTAATCAGTCCAGCCGCTTTTGTGTAATTGAGCACAAGCATCCACACATTTAAATATCCAAACATACATGTACATACATATGAGATGACAACAATGGTATTTTAAAAACAGAATCTTTCAAGTTTTGCGTTAAAAAGACTTTTTATGAAGCTGCAGCATTGTGTAAAGAGCAAACCAAAATTCATGCTAAACCTTTCTAGGCGGAACATGATGTACGAGACACATCTTGAATTAATGTCTGAAGTCTGAAATTAAAATTGAAACAACTAGAAAATATTCTTCTATTCGTAAAGCAATATACTCTTATGCTACTTACGTTAACCCAAAATGTGTTACAAATTATAGGTGCTTAAATGTTAAATACATTTTAATGATATGATTTATATATTTGTACAGCTACATCTATACACTTGCAACGACAATTTACAAGCCTAACGCTGTATATCTTTCCCGCTTGCTCTTTAAAAAAAACTTTTTTTCTAACTCTCGATTTCGATCGAATTCTAAGCAACACAGACTTTATTCGCTGTGTAGGGAAGTGAAAGAGATAGAATACATACTTAAAGAAAGCCAGTTTTATCAGACGTGTGATAAACGGCTTATTTTGTCAACATGCTTAAACGTTGTGCTTATTTTCATAAGCGCGCTTAGTTAAGGCGAGGCATCGCGACAAATGGGAAAAACTGGTTTGTTTAATCACGTTTTTTTGTATTGATTGTTAAATAACAATTTTACAAAAATTACATGCGATATACCTGAAGATATTATCTAAAGAATGTGCTAACTCATTACATGATAGAATGTACTTTACTCGATCATATAACATTCAGAAAACAGGCTAAAAAAATCTCTAAAACAAATAATTTGTTAATAATATTTCTAATTTTCCACATGATTTTTATATGGTGATAATTAGTTGTAAATACAAAAAAGAATGTGCTAAATTTTAGTTTTTAGCTGATGTCCTATATTTATTTATCCGAAAATTAACACGTTTTCCAGCGGTTTCAGAACATACCGCGCCACCCATTTTCTATAGACTTGACGCGCGTCGAAATACCTCGCCTTAACGGCTGCTCACTTAAAAACGCTTTTCGTAGAAAACGCTTGTAATACGAGCACAAGCGCACGAAAACGAAACACACGCTGTGACCAAAGACAAAGAAATGCGAACTAAAAAATGTTTTAAAAGGTTGACCCTACAGGCCATCCCTGAAACTTACCGCTGAATTAAGGTATTTAAAGCTCAAAAGAGTAAAAATTATAAGCATAGATTTTTTCAATTCAAACATCTATTTTGTTAAAAATGACAGTAAATAGATTTTTGAAAAGCGCTATATTTTAGAAACGATGATCAATTTTGGTCTTTTGAATAGCTTAACTGAATTTTTGAGATCTAAAATATTACATTAGGTAAATAATCTATAAGTAAATTGAAAAATTTCGAAGCAACGTCAAAAAACATTTTTTTCAAAAATTTTCGTCGTTGATAAATCCCAAACAAATTGACCGAATTTGGTCCAATTACGGGATTTGACGAAGTTTTTAAAGAAGAAATGTTGATAAGATTTTTTAGTCAATCGATGTATTAGGCTGAAAGCTATTTCAAAAATATTAAGTAAGTTTGCTTAAAACAACGTAATTTAAATATTTGAAAAGCTATAACTTTTTAAAATTAGATTAAATCTTGATTTTCGAAACGGCATTCGACGTAGTTTTTTTAATAGTAAAATATCGTAGAATGTTAGAAAATAATTTGTTGAAAAATTTCGAAGTTATGTCGAAAAAACGTTTTTTTCAAAATTTTTCATCAACGATTCCTCTCAAACGGATAAACAGATTTTGATGCAATTTATACATTAGACGTAGTTTTTTTTTAAGAATAGAGCTGATTTGTTTTCGTATTTAATAGATATATTTAAAAAAATACTGTTTCGCCAGATTTTTTGAGGTATTTTCAATTTCTTGTAGGCCGAATGAGATCAAATTTTCAGCAAAACTAAGTGCGTGGAATGCAATACAATGCCATCAACAGCGTTTCGATCGGTCCAGCCGTTCAAAATTTATAAGATGTTTACATACACACATACGCACACACACATATACACACATACATACACACATACATACATACATACATACATACATATAGACATACTGGCGTTATCGTGAAGATAGTCGGAAAAGGTTCCTAGGACCTGAAAACGTGCAGATCTGATGAAAACTCGATTTTCGAAAATCGAAGTAAAATCAATAACTTCCTTATCTACATACGTAGAAGCAAGTTAAAAAGTTGTTGCCGATTGCTTATTAAACGAAAGTTAATGACCAAAATTAGCAGTCTGGATGTGCTTACACTTATAACTCATAAGTACACTTAAATTTAGTAGCTTTTTGTCAATCTTATATTGTGTTTTAAACACATTAAAATAAGGTAACTTTTCAAGTACGCTACAAAAAAAGCGTACGCTTTACGTTCCAACTAAAACTATACTTTTAAGCACGCTTATATGCTTCTGTGAAAAAGCAAACGTTTTAAGTAGGTTTCCGTTAAACGCTCATCTCAAGCCTTAATTGAGGCTTCTACATACTACTAACATGTATGCGTATCAATTTTATCTATACAAATAAATAAAATTGGAGTGTCTGTTTGAAATATTATAATAACCGTTTTTTACTAAATGCATATTGATGTATACACGGTACATATACCAAAATAACATTTTTTACAATTTTTGTCTGTCTGTCTGTTTGTTCCGGCTAATCTCTGGAACGGCTGAACCGATTTTGACGGGACTTTCACTGGCAGATAGCTGATGTGATAAGGAGTAACTTAGTCTAAATATGTAATTTAACATAATAATTGATCAATTTAAAAGGGAACACGGTAGGCATCAACTTATATGGACACTTCACCATTTTTTTTAATATCGATAGGGAAACGCTTGACCACAATCCCGCCTGATGGTAAGCTAAGATGCGGCCTAAGATGGAACGCGCTTTCCTAGAAGATACCTGTTCACTCATCTCTTGAAAATCTCCAGGTTGTACTCGTTGGTACCTAGTGTCGTTTTCGATAAACTTTAAGTTAACTCAAAAATCTATACTTAGGTATATTTTTCTAGTTTGAGCTTAAAATAACTTAAATGAGCTTAACTTGGCGGGAAGTTTTAACGATGGCGTACAGGGTCTACCGATTTACAAAGGTTTTTTTTGTTGCAGGATTATAAGATTCTGAAATGAAAGGTGGCAGTGTTCTGTGGTTTCGGCACGGTCTCCGTCTTCACGACAACCCTGCATTCCATACCGCAGTGCAGAAAAAGAATGAACCGTTCTTCCCTATGTTCATCTTTGATGGAGAAACCGCGGGTAAGGACTAAGGGAAAGTTCATTTTCAGATTGATTTAATATATTTTTTAAACGCAGTAAAAATGCAGCAATCGACTTCACATTCCTGTATCTCCGGAACATCTTTTTACACCGAAAAGTTTGCCTAAAGTGCAGTTTTATGTCATAAGAGCAATAAAGTAATATACGATCCGGATGACTGAAGTTGTCTATTACTGCAGCGCTAAGTATCCTCGCTGAGCTATGGCACTAATTTCACTCCGTGCGTTAAAAGATAATTGAAATTACCCGTATCGTAATGTTTTATTTATTTATTCACCAGGCACACAACTAGTGGGGTACAATCGTATGCGATATTTGCTAGAAGCGCTGGATGACCTCGACACTCAGTTCAAAAAGAACGGTGGGCGGCTGTTCATGATTAAAGGGAAACCTGAAGTTGTGTTCCGCCGCCTTTCGGAGGAGTGTGGTATGTATCTGATAAGATAGATATATAAGAACATGTAGTCTATTTTATAGATTTCAAGCGTTACCTTGCGGAAATCCATAACTCAAAGAAGAAAACTATTTAATTTGCAAATTTCAAATTGAAAACATAAGATATATATATTTTTAAATTATATGAGACAACCCCCCACGTATATTCTATATTTCTATTCAATAAATGTAGAATTATCAAAATCTGATCACTTTGTATTATATCAATATACGTAGTGATTTATTAAAATCAGTGAGTGAACAATCACTCATCCCTTGTTTACATACCCCTTTGAAATTAAATGGTACCACTCTCGGGGTAGGTATACCCATTCCAACAAAAAATAATTATCAAAATCTGATTACTCTGTAACATAAATAAATATACACGTCGAATTGAGAATGCGCTTCGTATTTTCGTTGGTTACAAATTAGATAAAGTCAGAAAGTCAGTTTGTGCATGCCAGACATGTATATTCGGTAACAATTATCAGTTAAGCTTGGTTTCATTCTGAATTTTTAAAAGTTTATATTATGTTAATTTGGATGGAAAGGTTTTATGACTTTTTTCACCAGACTATGATACGACGAAAAAATATTTTGAATGTTTTTTGAAGTAAAAATTGTACTGTTCACTTGTGTGAGCAAAAAAGTACAATACTGTTTTAACGGTATTGTTGGCAAAACTGATTCATAGTGAGTTTTTTTTTTTTATTTGTTTAAAGCATATACAAGCATAAATATATTATGAAGGTGCTACAAAAACTCGCTTGAATTTTTCTGAGCAACAACGAGTCTTAACAGTTTACAATAATCTTTACACAACAAACGTATAATATGTACCTTACTACACTAATCATAAGTCTTAAGATATGCTAATAACCACGAAATAAAGAAAACAAGGGGAAGTGAAGAGTGAGCGTGTCGCGTGCGTCACTATTATGCGCTTTTACTCTAAATTGCCTTAGTGATACTTACCATATCATTAGGAGATAGTCGTCGTGCGAAAATCTATTATACACTGAATTATGCCGTACTTGAATGCAGAAATGATAGTAGAATACAGATGATTAAAAATGGAGATATTTCATATCATTCGAAAGTACAATTTTCATTTTATTTTAATTAAATTCCTGATTTAATATAATCTCTAATGATTTAATAAAAAGTCAAGCTAAAATCAGCCGTACACCTTACATATAAAGTTTATTTTAGGTTGACCTAATGTTTCTAGAAAGATATACGTAATGACAGTCATTACGTATATCGTTCTAGAAAGTTCTCTACTCAAATATGATCAACTGAAAACTACGGAAAAATCAATGCTGCCATCTATTGTAGAATAGCGAAACTATTACGATCTTAAGTTTCACTATTGTACAAATAGATGAGTCTATTTTGAATAGACTACAAAAGGACGTAAATACTCTTTTTTTTTGTAGCAAAATAAAATTTATTGTAACGCAGTTTGGTATATTTTTAAATGTTCTGTTTGTGTGTTTCGGATTATTGTTGCTTAAAATGAAAACGACCAATGAAACAATGTTTGCATTAGTAGTTTATATGCAATAATGCTTATTTTATGTGTGAGTGTGGCGATCGCGGTCCTGATACAAATGTTTGTACTTGCCAATTCCGTTGTTTTCTTTATTTCGTGCTAATAACGAGTAAAAAAAATAAGTCGCTGGCGGACTTCACATTTTCACATTCACTTCGAAATGGCTATTACAGTTGATCTTATGGGTCGTTACTGCATCACCCGGCTTTTTGGACGAGCAGAGTGCTCAGCCAGAACTTAAATTATATTTGCCTGTAAAGGCCCGCGCTAAAGGCTGTCTCCTGTGAGATCGGACCTCGGCTTAGTGCGACGTTCGGACTAATAGTGGAGGGTGGAGTCGTGGCATTGCGCCTCGCGTTAGGCGCGGGGCGGTAGAGAAGTCTTCGTCGTCGATACTGGTGACGTTATAGTGTGCGTACCTAAATCTGAGTCTGTGTTGATGCTTGTGGTGTTAATGGAATCATCGGGATAAATTTATAATCCTTCACCTTTGTGTTTCATATCGACGTTTCCAGGTATTCGCATACTATGTTTCGAACAAGATTGCGAGCCAATATGGCGTCCGCGTGACGAGCGTGTCCGCAACACGTGTCGCGAGCTGGGAGTGCAGTGGTCGGAACACGTGTCGCACACGCTGTGGGACCCCGACACCGTCATCCGCGTCAACGGCGGCACGCCGCCGCTCACCTATCAGATGTTTCTGGTGAATAAATACTATTTAGTAGAGTAGATGTGCCGATTGTGGCTATATACCATTTGTGGTCATTTAATGACAAACCTTTTATAAAAATCTCTTAATATACACGATTACTTTTAAAGGGCCGATCAAATTTTAAAATCAAGAATTAAATATAGAAATGAAAGTGCGTTTTATTTTTGTAAAATTATTGCAAGAGAGTATAAAATAGTCGTTAAAATATATCCCACTTGATTCGTAAATAGGATGCACCGAGTCGCGTGAGCCGGCCGCGGAGCGGTGTGTGCAGGGTGCGGGGGACACTACACGAGTTGCGCTTGTTATTTTTCCGTACTTAATTGATATTATATCCATGCGTTGTGTTTTCTGCGTCGGAAAATTTGTAATTTTCAATTTTTATTTTTTTTTATCCCAAAAATTGAATAAATCGATTCTGAACAGCCTCTAAAAATTTGGCCTAACATTTAAAAGTAACCCTGTATATAATTTACGTGTCACGTTTGTCCGCGATGGACTCCGAAACTACTAAACCGATTTTAATGAAATTTTGAAGACATCTAACTGTTTGGTGCAATTTCAAAGTTCCAGGATAGTTTTTATCTCAATTAATCCACTTCCCCCTCTCAAGTGCCGCGCCAAAATATTTAATACAAGTACCTAATTTGTATGGCAAAACAACGTTTGCCGGGTCAGGTACTAATTCTCTTAAGTATTTTTATAATATCAGTGTTTTAATTCATTTTAGAGCGAAGGTTTAAACATTTAATACTCGCCTCTGTGGTCCAGTTGTCCGATGTCGGGGTTGACAACATAAGGTCCCGGGTTCGATGGGTTCGATTCCTGGATCGGACAATTCAAAAATGCGTTTTTCACTTTTCCCTTAAAACAAAGTTTCCCGGGATTGGAAAGTCCTATCTCATTATGGGACCAAGTATCTTCGGCTAATCGTGGGTGCACTAGTACCTCTGCCTACTACTTCGGGAATACGGGCGTGAAGATACTCTAAAAATATTATTTGACTTTATAATTTTTGTGCATTGATTCAAATTTCAAGTGGCTAAAAACGGTAGTAACATGTTCAAAACCGCTACTTCTACTATAGGTATCCTATGTTGGTTTAGGTCCTCATACAAGTACTAGCGATTTCGACCAAATTTATTGTACTTTGGTCGAAGACTAGCGATCGCCTTTGGCCGAAATTCGACCATAGACTAATAGAATAAACAATAAAATATTTTTAAGTTTGACAACTGAATTTAGCTGTAAAGTAAATGTCTTACGTTTGTGTGTGTATATCATGTATCATGTAATGTTTATTTTTATTAATATCACGTATTTCTAGTGCATATTATTTAAAAACGACGGTAAGACACTCGTATAGATAATATAATGTATTTTGTGGACACGCGGCGTAGACATCGTTTAAAACTGTTACCTAATTTGCTTAATTTCTGCGGCTCTTTGAATTTATGTAGAGTTTCGATCGCAATGAATGTAAAACCTTCGCAGATTTTGTTCATAAACTGCAATATGTCTGTCAATATTATTCACAGATACCCTGTTTTGGTTATAATTACTTAAATTGTCATATTATTTACTACCGGCATACACGGCAACCTCTAAGACATTAAAAATCAAAATTCCTTAAGTTCTAGGTATCAAGGAAGAAAGCCTTTGTTTATCAATGCTCAGAAAAAGATGCTGTATTTTATTATATATTTCTCATTTAAAGACGTTAATCAGATATTGTGATGTATGAGAGTTTGCCGACATTCTTTCGTACTCCACCATTTGCGCAATTGTCTTAAAACAGGGTCTAAAGTTTTTCCTGCACATATTATTACATAGATTCTGTCAAGCAATTTGTAAAATGTGAACAATGGGCTAAACGTGTCACTACTACAAAAACTTCTATGTACTAACGTATAAGCATTCGCCACGCCACTTGTGTTCCACGAAAGTACAGTCCATGGATTGCACCTTCGTCAGTTGAATGAAACGTCTAAACGCCATGAAATTTATGGTGGTTACGACGGTCGCGAATATTTATTACTAGCCCGCGACTTCGTTCGCATGGAAAAAAATCTAAAATAAAAGTAGCCTAATTTGCTCTTTATTACCGTGGTTTAAAAGATAGAGTCCCGGGGTTTTACCTGCATAGTTCCAGTTCCCTTGGGATTTCCGAGATAAACATTATCCTATGTCCTCTCTCGGGTCTCAAACTATCTTTGTACCAAATTTCATTCAAATCGGTTCAGTGGTTTAGGCGTGAAGAAGAGACAGACAGACAGAGTTACTTTCGCATTTATAATATTAGTATGGATACTCTATAATAGGCTGCAGCGCTGCATAATTTTGACTTTGGTGTGACTTTGGAACACGACAACAACCAAACACATGAGAAAATATGACCAGTCCCCCCAATTCACGTAACAAAACGTCAATCGATTTAAAGCGCTTAGGCCTGTTACACATAAAAACACGATACAACGTCGCGCCGTGCTACGACGCGGCATAATGTGAATGAGCCCGAAACATGAAATTGAGTCGCGATCATTGATATAAAAACCCAAGATGCACAGTCCCGAACAAAACTAACACTCAAAATTTGCTCAAAAGTGTCCCTAATTTCATTTATAAATATGGCAAAAACATATGTCTTTGCATATCCAACCTTAAGCACAATATATAAAGTGTTTTTTACAAAGCAATGTACGAAAAGAAACAAAATTGACAGTATCGCGACCGACATGATTCTATTTGAAATGAGCGCACAGTTTTAAATTGAGCGCTCATTTTTGGAGGACGTTTTTGAGACACTGATTGTGTATCTAGGGTTCTTTATATCGATGGTCGCGATTGACGTTTTGTTACGTTAATCGAGCCCCAAGATGGCCGCCTGGAAATACGGCCGCGTTCTGATCCGGTAGTAATTGTTAAAAGGACGACTCGTCAAAAGATCCTGTAAAGGTTTATTTGAATAAAGCTTTTTTTGTTTTTGAGTTTGAGAGAACTCCAATATATTAAGAACCGCCAATATATTATTGTCGTGGGTAATAGTGTTGGGTGTGCAATTAGTTTAATTAATTAAGTTTATGTTAAAAAATTATATTTATTGTATACCTGTTTTTTACCCCAAATAAAATAAAATAAAATAAAAAAAATAAAACTGAGTCATAATGTGTGATTGGGACCGTCACATTGATTTGATACTTTAAGCATACATACAAGAGCTATAATCATGCTACAATGCTACAATCATAAAGCAGTCGCCGAGCGAGTATAGCAATGACGCGTTGAGTTTCTCGCTTCCTTAGGCGACTTGAGCCGACTTTACTCGAATGAGCGTTACATGGCCGAGTGTGACGGCTGTGTCTCATTCAATATCCATAAAATAAAGTGCTTAGCGCGTCTAAAAAAACTGAGCCGTCACGGGACTCCTGACAGATGTGAAACATCGGGGTCGCGTAGTTGGTTGCCATGGCGACACGTCGCCACATCGTACACGCTACTAAATATGGACTGTATACCTCACTGTATACCCTACCTTAGTACATAATATTATAGCGTGGCGACCCGTCGCCACGCATGCCGCGTCGCCACGCCAACAATCCGGTTTACACCTGCGCCAATAGATGTTTCACATCAAAATTATTTCAAAAAGTAACTGTAAATGTAATATGTTACAGCACACTGTATCTATAATTGGAGATCCGCCTCGACCAGTGGGGGATCTGGATCTAACAGGAATCCTATTTGGGACTCTCCCCGAAAGCTTTTACAACGAGTTCACCGTTTTTGACAAGGTAATACTGACATTACATGTTTTTGTCACGAAGAATGTGTTTTTTATACACGCTTTAATAATAAACACGTCTAGATGACTAATTTTAAACTCTTTCGCCTTTTAAGAAATGCCTGACAGAAGGACGGTTTGTGTAATCTTTGAATGGTATATTTTAGAATTGGTGTATATCATTACACTACATACATGTAGAAATTAGGTTGTTTTTACGATAATAGATATGGACCTGTAAAACACCTCAGTACCATATGACACTTCCAATGAAGTTATGGCACAACTCAAAATTTTAAATATTTTAATTTTAATTTCCCTTAAAGAGATGTTCAATATGATATTCATGGCTGCTGTACAGTTTGATATCCATGAACAGTGGTGACTAGTTTTCATTAGGTGGCCCAGTCTTTTATATATATGTTTTAGATATCAAACAGGCTCTTCTGATGGAATAATAAACGTTCGATAGATGTTAATGGTTCGTTGCTATCACCTAAACGGGATGGCAATGCCAATGCAAAAGTTTACCGGCTACTTTACCTTCCAAACCGGAACACGACAATGATAAACACTGATGCTATTGCAGCAGTAATAGATAAGGTGATACTAGAAATACTTGCTTACTTACTACTACTAATGCTATCAAATACCCCTTGCTCGGATGTCGGCATTTATATACAGGCAGTCTTTGACTAACGTCGTTTCAAGTTACGTCGAGCAATGTTTTGACACTATTCCTCAAGCATACGTCAATTGTTTCGATTTCCGGCGTAGGAGTATTCTCTTGTTGCGAGGTCAATGTCCGTGGGGCCGACGTGGCGCGGTACCACGAGCGGGGATTATCCCGCACATGCCGCTGATTTTGTTTAGTTAGTTCAGGGACAACAAAAATTAATAACACACAAATACCAAAAATAACTAGCATTTTTATAAGTACATACATAAATATTTTAAAAAAGTGTAGGCAGAACCCTATATTTGGCAATTAAAGTGGTGCATGAGAGAATATAATTTAGTAGCTATGGCAACGGCCAGGTTCCGCCCTTGTATTAAATATTAAGAGCTGCCTTAACTAATTGAAACTACGTAATCAATTTATATTACATTTGTATTTTCTTTTCACATTGTTCATAATCCTAATAACGTTATTTTATTCTTTAATTCTACATTCTATTTATCCTTATACTTATAATATATATAATGAAATATAATTTATCAAATACATTACCTTAAATTATTTATGCACGTTCAAGAATGATATCAATGGAGGCCAACTGTTGGGGACGTCATGCTTCTTCGAGTCTCTATTCCAAAGTGAACGTCTGTTAAAAATATTTAACAGACGTTTTTGAAATTTAGGGATGCCAGTGCAAGAAAACAAGTTCGCACATTTATAATATCGGGCAAAATATTACTTTATTAAATGAAAACCTAACAAAAGTATGTATATCCTTTGTTATAAATGCAGTTTTTTTTTTATTTTGAGTCCGCGTGGAACCTAACCCTAGAGTTTTACATGTAAACATATGAAAAAATATGTCTCGTCTTACGTCGTTTCAATTTACGTCGCTTATTTCTCGAATGTTAGGTTCTCGAACCTAACATGCTGTAAGTACGAGGACTGCCTGTATAAAAATGTACTTAGAGATCTACGATATGATTTTAAAATGAAAAGAAAACAGCTGCACTGAAGATATATTTAGTTTGTAAAATATGTTTCTTTTGTTTTCTCCAAAAACGACGTTCCTATGCATACAGTTAAGATGCGATATATACTTCAGTACAAATACACCAAAAATATTTCGGTTCCGACTGGGTTTGAATCGGCAATCACCAAAACGCGGTCGATATTATTATTTAAGACTAACGGTCGGTACCCTTTCAGTAAGCGGCACATGGTGAAAAAATGAAATAAGGGCGGGCTACACTTTTCTTCTGGCCGCGGGGATAATCACGCGTAGAGTAGAATGCAGTACCAAAATAATATGTTGATTTTATTTCTATCCAGTTTTAAACCTTTATATACAGCAAGTTTCAAAAAAATCAAAGTCAATTAATTATTACTTCATTCTATGATAAAGTACTTAGTCAGTATGGTATGATGTGTAACTGAATATTTTAGCATAATAAAATAAGTCGGCCGTAATATAGGTTAAGAATTTAAAACTCACTAATTCGTCGTTATATCATACACAACTTGAAACTTTGCAATTACTTACTTTAAGTGCAGTGACGTCAGTCACGGTAATTTATCATATATGATACGATTGATTGATGAAAATAAAGAAAGTAAGAGAAGTTATTTATTCATTAATTCTATGGTAAAGTGTTTAGCACGGTACGCTGTGTAACTATACATTCCAGCATATAAAAATCGCCCATAATGTATATGGCTTTTTAATTTTAGCAACTTCTTTGAAATACGCGAATACACAATTTTTTAAAGACGCTTTTCACAATTAAGCAAAATTAATTCACGCGTCAATCACAGTAGAAGGCAGTCAGATACGATTAATTATAATATAATGTGCATGCATCATTAAAGAGAAACAGGTACACCAAATGTATGCTGTTTCTCTTTCTACCAACGGGACACCTTCACTTGTACATTTTCGCTTGTAGTTCTTACCTTCTACATATTATCATTATGATTACAAACCCGCCACATGGATGACAACGCACCACTATCTTTGGTGTTCATAAGTAATGATTAAATATTTCCATCACGAGAGTCATGTGCTTGTTTGCTTTCTGTATGTATAAAAAAAAACTCTCACTTACTGACTGACATATCAACACCCAGCAAAACCCTTGGACCAAGAAGTCTGAAATTTTTCGCAATGAATTATCTTTACCTTTTTTACGACCTGGACGAGGAATAAACGAGGATTTTCCGAAATTCATCTCCATAATAATCCTATAATGAAATAAAGGGTGAGATATTAGATGCTATTTATAAATTTGCTCGCGAGAGAAGCTACGTTGATCAGCAAGTTGTATGATGTAAAAACTAATCTTTTAGGCACCAAAGCCCGAAGACTTAGGTGTGATGTTGGAGAACGAAGATATTCGCATGATCCGCTGGGTAGGCGGAGAGACTGCCGCTTTGAAGTTAATGGAGCAACGTCTCTCTGTGGAGTATGAAACATTTTGCAGGTGCGTGTAGTGTTGTAGCGTGTTAATTTGTACGTGTTTTTAAAGTCACTTGAGCTTGTAAATTTTTTAAGAGTATTCATTTATATATTTTTGAAACCACTTGAGCCTATACATATAGCTTTGTAGTGTGTTAATTTATACGTGTTTTTGAAATAATCTGAGCTTGTACAATTTTTAGAATATTTTTAGAAATAACTTGAGCGTCTACAGTTGTAAGTTTCTAGCATGTTTTTAATATATCATTAAAATAGCAAACAAACAGATGGCTCTGAGCTCTCCTGATGGAAAGAGAAGCCATCGCATATAGACACCAAAGATGTTAATGGTGCGTTGCTATCCGTGTGGCGGGATGGTAATGTCTCATGCGTAAGTTAACCGGCCACCTTAACCTCAAAACCGCAACACAATCATAACTATTGACGCTGTTGTGGCAAGATTAGGAAAGACGATGGTACCAGACTCGGGCGAGACTCTATCGCCTAATAGTAGCGATGGCAGTGACACTTATAACCAATCGTTCGCCTTTTACGAGCTGCCTGGAAGATTGGCAGATAGTCTATTCCTCAAAGGGTCCCCTAAGCGTGGACAGCCACTAGTAAAAATAAAACTTAATAAACAGAAAGAAAAGAACGAAAGAAGAGAGTTGACGAATAAGAAGAAATATATATATATATATATATATATATATATATATATGTATATATATATATATATATATATATATATATATATATATATATATATATATATATATATATATATATATATATATATATATATATATATATATATATATACGTTTACTGCCTGGTGGTTTTGGCGTTCCTAATCCTCCACCTAATAATAACCTAACCTAACATAATCGGCTAAATAGGTTATAATCGTTATCAGATCGGTGTAATGCATTACTACTTATGAATCATGGTGAACCGGAAAAGTATGTAGACGTTTGATTTACATTACACACGTTACACATCTCAGTTAAATATCTCGTTTATTCTAATAGGTATGTCATGACGAGGCCATGACAAACGGTTTCTCATGATAGAAACGAAATATTAGTTCTTCTTATTGTTTAAAACTCTTTGCTTTCGCGAGCTGCTGTTTATCTTAACCGATTCATGGCAGCGGTGTCATGATTGTTTTAACGTATGACGTACCTATGACACGGGCGCCGTGTCATTTTTAAATCGATTATATCTCCCTCAAATTGCATTTTAAAAGTTTTTACCCTGAACAAAACTGTTATAATTTTCCACACCAATCAAGCCTGTAGGCTTCGTTTCTGAATATTCTGTAAGATGGAAAAATGTAGGGATTGTCAACCTTTTTTAAGCTGCGTTAATATTAACAAACGAAACAAAAATAAAAAAAAAACAAACTTATCGTTAATTTATTGATGTTAATATATTTACGCCCGTATCCCCAAAAAGGTAGGCAGAGGTACAACCAGTGCATCCATGATTACCCGAAGACACTTAGTCCCACTATGTGTTTGATATTAACTCAATTTTTTTTGTAGGTAATAAACAGCCGCAATAATGTAACTACAAAACGCTACGTATCGAATGG
This sequence comes from Apodemia mormo, assembly GCA_036924255.1. Classification (NCBI taxonomy): domain Eukaryota; kingdom Metazoa; phylum Arthropoda; class Insecta; order Lepidoptera; family Riodinidae; genus Apodemia; species Apodemia mormo. The sequence goes on along the minus strand of JAUPFN010000010.1, from coordinate 6,938,452 downwards.
ACATCACAACCAAAAAACCCACATCTATTTAATGCAGTTATTTTTCTAACTCTTACCTTACAAAACATTTGCAACATCTAAATAAAAAATGTTAATAACCTTCCATTTTCAGGAAAACACTTAGTAAACCTACTCAAAAAACCACTCAAAACAACGTAATCTTTCTAAAATGAATCAAGTCTATAACGCTTAAAACATTAAATCTTTCTATACATAACGGGTGACACGGTAGCCGTGCCAGCAACTTATATGGCGTTTGACACGGCAGCCGTGTCACGAAATATTTGTACGCCGCCACTACTAAAGGTTTTGGAAAATATGCGCCGCAACGAATCGGTTAAGCGGGTTGGTTTTATTTACTCGTCTCCCAATATATTTAATGTTTGTACAGGGGATCATACCTGCCTACTCACGGAAATCCTGATTTGTTGGGCCCACCTATTACATTAAGTCCAGCTCTGCGCTTTGGCTGTCTGTCTGTGCGTCGGTAAGTATAACAATTGGATTTCGTAAATAAAAATATAATTACTTTCTGAAATCGGCAAATTGTAATTTTTTTAATAACATAAGTATCCCAGGAAAAAATGTTCTTAATGACATAACTCCAAAGTAATTTGTTTTTTGTAATGGGTGCTTGTCAACGATACTGATATACAGAAATGTCGAAATATACTAAAACCACTGTGTGACTTAAACCTGCCCTTTAGCCACGCTTTTCCGTGACCTAAATAGATTTTCTTACACCGAAAAGGTGGGCTGAGTTCACATGAGTTATAAAAAAACAATATTTGATATTTCTAACTTAAATTGTCTTTTATCGCGGCGCTTAGTGTTCTCGCTACGCTCAGGCGCTATCTTCACGTCGTGCGATATAAGTCCGCATCGTAATGTGTAAACACCCAAGCCCAGACACATAACGTAATACGTTTATTACGAGTAAATATAGTATTTTTGACTAACACCCATAACAAGCAAATTCATATTTAATAATTATAATAATTTGCTTACTTTGGAGTTATATGAACTCTTGTGATTCGTCGAGCCATAACAAAATCTAATCATAATCATTTTAGATTCTACTGGGCTGTCCAAGACCTGTTCCAACAAGTGCACCAAGGCCGACTCCCCTCAGCCCACTTTATAACAGGTCTGTCTATATTGGTCGTTTGTATTACTTTATATATATTTTGCCTTCTCTCACTTCTCACTTGGTTTTCAAACATTATTGTTACGAGCTTAGAGTTCGTATTGTGCAATTAAATACCACTTATATTAAAACCGTGTATTTACAACACAAATGTACAATATACTACAACGCAATACGTAAATACACTGACGGACACTAATAACACTCACTTTATATACACTAGAACTAACAGACAAAACTGAATCACTAAACTAACACACTTTTCGTATCACTAAATACTATGAAACTGACTTGCTATTTGCTATTACATCCTTGTTTATACTCAAAGTGAAGTTCGACCATATTCCCGAAAGTTCTGAAAATAACGCATAAACAATCTAAATGTAAACAACTCATAGTACACGCTATTTTTTCACCCTTATGTACTATGCGACAAGGTTAGTTATAGCATAGCTGCTTGGGTAACGGCAGCTATTATTTATCGATAGAAGCAGCTATCTCTTTCTTTTATTTCTAGATTTTTCCAGTGTTCTTACTCTACACTTTTCTAGATTATTCGTAACGTTATTTATAGGAATTATTTAAATGAACAATTTTGGTCGCGATTAAAATTATCAATCGACATAAACCACTCTGCGTACTCACAGTACTGTTTTTTACACAATTTTAAGAAAGGAAGTATATTGATTTAAGGCATAGAATAATAACGCATAGAAACCAAGTCGACCCGCGCTATATTAAGCCATTTCAAAGAAGCCTGAAAAGGCTTCTTACGCTCGCCGGCCGCTTAGACATGTGACACGTGCCACAAGGAATACAGCTCTCGCAATTTTAAAAAATGTGAGTTACTGAGTGGTGAAAGGTTGTCACCGTGCTTCACAAAAGCATATAAAAATAAATGTCATCACATTAATGTTAAACAGTCCGTTAAACAGTTTTTGATTAAATTTGGCAAGGAAATAGTTGAAAACCCGAGGTCAAGCAAAAGCTGCCTACTTTTTTCATGATTCAACCCCTAAAGAGTTGAAATAGGGGATGAAAGTTTGTATAAAAGATTATATTGATGACATATGTTACTCTACTGTTACGTACCGTACCTCTATGTTACCGTGCGAAGCTGCGCGGATCTGTAAACAAAAGTCTAAGCTGAGTGCATCTAAGTGCATTCAAGATTAGTAGTAATAATTCCCACGATAAATCTGTATATCGTTAAATTGGTGATTGTACTGCTTTACGAAGGTAGAAACATTACAGGGCAGCTGATATGGCGTGAATATTTCTATACGATGGCGGTGAACAACCCTCAGTACGCCCAGATGAGCGGCAACCCAATTTGCCTGCAGATACCCTGGAGGGAACCTAAGGGAGACGAATTACAGAGGTATTGCTAAGATTTATTTCGGTTAAGTATATTTAACACTTTGACGGCCTGCCATTTTATTACTCGCATCTCTCCGTGCGCCAGCCTTTTTCGACATTATTGTAAATTCTATAGAAAAAAATGTGTAAGCGGTTAACCCTACAGGCCATCCCTGAAACTTCCTGCTAAATTAAGGTATTTTAAGCTCAAAAGAGTAAAAAAAAAAAAGATTTTTAAGTATATCGGTATATGAGCCTGAAAATTATTTTAAAAATATAAAGTTAATTTGCTAAAAATGACGTAATTTTAATATTTGAAAAGCTGTAACTTTTAACAATTAGAATCGGTTTTGATTCTTGAAATGCCATCTCAGGTTTTTTTTAGTACTAAATATCGTAGTACACCAAAAAATGATTGGTTGAAAAATTTCAAAGTTATGTCGAAAAAACACTTTTTTTTTAAATTTTCGTCTACAATTTCTCCCAAACGGATAAACCGATTTTGATGCAATTTATGCATTAGATGTAGTTTTTTTAAGAAATAGAGCTGATTAGTTTTTGTACACAATCGGTACATTAATCTAGAAGTTATGTTAAAAAAATACTGTTTCGTCAACATTTTTTTGGGGTTTTTTCAAAATTTCTCAAAATCTCGAAGGCCGACTTGGTTCAAATTTTCAGGAAGTCTAAGTTGAGCAGAATCCAATCGAATGCCATCAACCGCGTTTCGATCGGTCCAGCCGTTCAAAAGTTATGAGATGTTTAAATACACGCATACACGCATACACACACACACACACGCACACACACACACACACACACACACACACACACATACATACATACACAGATATACCGACGTCATCGCGAAAATAGAAAAGATTCCTAGGACCTCAAAACATGGAGATCCGGTGAAAACTCGATTTTCGAAAATCGGGACAAATTCAGTAACTTCCTATCTACGTACACTACGTACTACTTAGCGGGAAGTTAAAACAATACTGACCGTCAATCATTGATCAAATTCAATCAGCGTTTCCAAAATATACAACTTTTCAAAAATCAATATACTGCCATTTTAACAAAATAGATGTTTGAACTGAAAAAAATCTATGTTTATAGTTTTTACTCTTTTGAGCTTAAAATACCTTAATTTAGCGGGAAGTTTCAGGGATGGCCTGTAGGGTCAACCGCTTACACATTTTTTGTTCAATTTCAAATCAACCACAGACTACTATAGATGCTAACGCATAAATCAACTTAAGAAGAATTTAATAAAATTACTTAGTTTGAATTATTCGCACGGGTATTGCTAGTTATCGTTATTTATATAAAACTTGAAACACCATTTGCAATATTTGTTTATTAACATTAAGTGCAGGTGCAGTGGCTGGTTACTTTAATTTACATTAAGTGCAGGTGACGTAACGTGCGATTAGTTACCGTTTACAATACCATTGCTCGTCATAGTATGAGATTGGAAGTGGCTGGATTAAAATTTCATTGTCTGGCCCGTCGTAGTACCAGATTGTTAACGATTGAATTGCAACATATTTTTTGTAACGCAACTATTCGTAAACAGAATATAAAGCGTGTGTAAAAATTATGTTAGCGACCCTGACAACGCGGTCAATGGGCTCCGGGTTCGATTCCCGGCAGGGACAGGCATTTGTGTGATGAGCACAGATGTTTGTATTTCTGGGTTTGGGTGTTTATTAAATATATTATTTATATATGTATTTCTATGTATTAGTATCGTTGACTGGCACCCATACTACAAGCATATAATTTGCTTACTTTGGGGTCAGATAAATTAGTGTAATTTGTCCAATGATATTTATTATTTATTATGTAGTTTAAAAAATAAACGTGTGTCAAAATGATCGAGTTTTTGTATTTTGATACCGCTCTGTAGACGCAGATCTGTATACCGGGTCCGGTGTGACCGGTGTGTGTGGTGGTGGTGGTGTGTGTGCAGGTGGAAGCAGGGGCGCACGGGGTTCCCGTTCATCGACGCGGCCATGCGGCAGCTGGCGGCGGAGGGCTGGCTGCACCACGCGCTGCGCAACACCGTGGCCTCGTTCCTGACGCGCGGCTCGCTCTGGCTCTCCTGGGAGCTGGGCCTGCAGCACTTCCTCAAGTACCTGCTCGACGCCGACTGGTACGTGCCTTACTATTTATTCACTTATTCGGTTACTATTCGGTATTTGGCCTATAGAATATGACTTGTGAAATCCCTAATTGTAATTGTAACAACAACTGTAAAGCTGTTGTCGAACAAAACTATGTAAATTAGTTTGTATTTTGCAACGTAATGTGTAGCAATGCTCTTATTGTAGAGTAACTAGATTGAGGTTGCTAGTAGTAACTAGCATAACTAGTGGGCTTGTATCCGGATGGAGGATGTGAGTGGATAACCGGATGAAGGTTACGTGTGTTGGATAATATCCAGATAGAGGATAGTCCTAATGGCTCTCCAAAGCAATAAAATTACTTCAAGCTTTATTGACGAATGTCATACTTCCCTAAATGACAAAGGTAAATATAATAACGTCACATTACAATGGATTAAAGGACATAGTGACTTGCGGGAAAATGACGCAGCCGATGAGTTAGCTCGGCGGGCGTCTGATATGGCCGTGTTGGAAGCGAAACCCGCTGCCCCTTGCCGGCTCGTTGGCTGTACGTGAGTCTACGTCAACGCACAACCGACATGCACAATAAATACTGGACTGAGCGAGTCGACTGTGGGCAATCGAAAGAGGTATTTGACAAAATGAACCCGCAGCTAGCGAACATGTTACTTAAATTAAACAAAAAAACAGCTACGTGTAATAACTGGCGCTATTACAGGGCACAAACATATGTTTAACATGGGTAATACAGATAGTCCTCTGTGCAGAACCTGCATGCAGACAGAGGAAACGGCTGCCCACATCATCTTGGATTGTGAAGGCGTGGCGAATTACCGGGTCAAGTACCTCGGATCTCCGAGGTCGCTTCCTGAAGCTTTCTTCCGCATCAAGGGATTGCTGGACTTCCTGGTGGAGGGATGGTGAGAATAGGACCATCCTAACCGTACGCAAAAAAGACGCTAGTCGTCGAGTTGCGGAGACCTGCCCACGGAAAGAAGAAAAAAGGACATCCGTAATACCAAAGGAACATTCGACATGTGATAAAATAGTATATTTAGATCGTAATGTAATTTATTGTATTATAAAGACTTATTCTAATTCATATCAACTTATCTGAATTCTATTATCTTGTCAATTTTCTTATATAATTTAATTTGTTTTAATTTAAATTTTTATTTTCTACCTTGAGACATATGGAAAAACTGCATAGTATTTAATTCAATTAATTTAATTTAATTCAATTAGTTTAATTCAGTTAATCAATAGTTATATTTAAATCAAACTTATGCGCTATGAATAAAAATCTATACTATACATATTATTCCATATGGTTATCCCAAGTTACAGGCAACGCCTAGTTTGGGAACCTCTGATATATTCTTACAATAAATCAATATTGTTACTAACATATAATACAAACAGTTAATACAAACAGAGGTCTTGCAGTTGCGTTGCCTGCCTTTAAAGAATGAGTAAGCTCTTTTCTTGAAAGTCCCTAAGTCGTATCCATTCGGAAACACCCCTGCCGGTAATTGATTCCACAATAAAATAGTGCGAGGCAAAAAGTGTTGGAAGAATCGCAAAAATGTGTATTTCCAGACATCGAGATGGTGAGGATGGAACTTCAAATTTTGACGCGAAGTCCGATGGTGGAATTCGGCAGCAGCAGAAGGAACAGTGTCGGTGATACCCTACGTATCACGCTATAAGTTTTGCGTAACTTAAAAAAACTACATGTTATAACCAAAATATTATGTTTATTGCTTTTCAAAATAATTTTACCTTTACATTTCAAACATTTTTTCATGCGATCGAACCATTTTTTAAAACAGGAGGACCACAGATCTGAAGGCATGTTTTCTACGTGCTGATTGAACGCTATCACTCCTCTTCGGAGTTGGTAAAAATAAAACCTCTCATCAAATCTTTGATTTTGGGGAAAATACAGAAATCACAGGGTGCTAGGTCGGGGCTATGCGTAGGATGAGTGACGAGATGTATTTTTTCGTAAGCGAAAAATGACTTTGTTTTGTTGGCTGTGTGTGAAGAAGCGTTATCGTGGTGTAGGAGAATGCGGCTTTTGGGTCGTCTTTCGCGAACTTTTTCTAACACCCTGGGTAAACAAATGGTAGAATACCACTCGGCATTAACACTCTTTTGATCTTCAAGTAGAATTATACAGATGAGACCCATAGCTGAGAAAAAAACGCGATCATTTTTTTACCAATGTTTCTCGCTTATCTCACTTTTGTTGGCCTGTTCTCGTTTTCAAACACTCATTCACAAGATTACTGTTTTTTTTTCGGGTTCAAAACAATAAATCCATGTATCGTCTCCTGTGACAATGTCATAAACAGCATTAGAATGTCTGTGGTCGTACTTCAGTAGCATCTGTGAGCACCATTCCACGCGAGCCCGCTTCAGCTCCGCTGTCAGTTCATGAGGGATCCAACGACAACAAAGTTTCCGAACTTTCAATTCTTCGTGTAAAACTTTTTGAATTTGGCTCATACCAATCCTCAATACTTCTCGAATTGTCTCATAGGTGATCCGGGGGTTTTCTTCAATTAACTGCTTAACAGTAGCCACATTATTTTCGTTAACGGCAGTTAAGGCTGCCCTTCACGAAATTCGTCACGTAAAGAAACTCGACCTCTCTCAAATTCAGCAAACCATCGCCTCACGGTGCTCAAACAAGATGCTTTTCTCCCAAAAGCATTTTGAAGACGAGCGGCACAGTCTTGCGGAGAAAGAGAACTTTTAAAACCATAAAAAATCATCGCTATAAAAACTTTTCGACTTAATTCCATTTTCGTTGCGTACGCAGAATTTTTATTGTTTTTTATTACTAAGAATGTTGCAACGTTTTAAAAATATAACATTCGAAATTCAAATACTTCCGATTAGCTAAAAGTGCAAAACTTTTAGTGTGCCCCATGTAACACGCAGCCTTAGGGAACACCAGCATTGACAGATTTAAGGTCGGAGCTCGCACCGTCGACTACGACTTTGATGCTCCGATCACCAAAAAAACTACTGATCCACTTGTATAATTTCTCGGGAAACCCATAGGAAGGCAGCTTTGCGAGAAGCGCTTTGTGCCATACTCGATCAAAGGCCTACGCTATGCCCAAACTAACTGCTTCCGCCCACCGATGTGTTAGGTATCCTAGAAGATCACCAGCTGAGCGGCCACGACGGAAACCGTACTGACGGTTGCTAATCAGCTGGTGCTCTTCTAAATACTTGAGAAGCTGAGAGTTGATAATTTTCTCCATAATTTTGGAGAACAAGGGGTTTATGACTAGTTAGACGGATTAGAGCGATCTCCTTTTTTAGAGATGGGATGCACCAAAGCTGTCTTCCATGAATTCGGTATCACGCCGAGTGAGTAGGAAAGCCGGAATAGGCGTGTTAATACTGGCGCCAACTCTGAAGCATACGCTTTTAGCACAATCAGAGGGATGCCATCCGTCCCACATGGCTTATTGACGTCCAAAGAAAGAAGTGCTTTGCGCGTAGAAGACTGTAGAAATTTTAATTCTGAGATCGTAAGAGCATTTGATTTGCATGATAACTCCCAGAAGTATGGCTAGGTGCTTTCACGTTTTAATTTGTTTTATTCGAGAACTGGCAGGTTTTGAGAACTGACAGGCTTTGTGAACTGATTGGCTTCGCGAACTGATAGCCTTCGAAAACTTGCAAGCTTTTAGAACTGATAGGTTTCGACAACGGGCCGATATGCACTCTTTAACTAAGTTCTATTTAAAACAGATTTTGTTTATTGTAAATTATGAATTTCTTTTATAATCATTGATGAAATACGTACTTGAATGCAAGTTTGCAAGAATGCTGGCCATTATTTTTATCGATGATTAGTTTTTCAAATCTTTGGTAGCCAGGTTGGCCCAGCAGTCTGATAATTACGTTCAGAATTTTGTTTTGCCTAGGTACACGAGGTCACACGAGGACGTGTGATAGGTCAGGATGGCCGTGTCGAAGCCACATCGATGAAAACCATCTATATAGTTTTATGAATTGGAATCGTCAAGTTGTTGCGTAAGGTTGACACGGATGGTAACACCAATTTCAGGTTGGCAACATATATTTTCGATATTAATATTTGCTCTTACAACACAATCATAGAATGACTCGTGTATGGAATTCTAGTAGATTATAATTGGTCAATATCAAAAATTTGCCCTAACTTGACTGGTTGGTTATGTTGATAAAATATGCGAGTAATTGACTAACTTATTTAGTTCGTTGTGTTTGCCAACATGTGTGATGGTCTAGCTTGATTGGCCGCATTATGCTGGCGAGAATGTACGATTGCCTAAAGAGTCTCCTCCTCCAAAGAGAAGAGAACTACTCCTTGGAACGGGAAGAGAAATTTTGGCATTCTGAATTTGAAAGGGAACAAGACCAGTCATATAAGTATTTTGATGACCAGTCCGTGACCAACCTACCGCGATTCTAATTATTAATCCATTTGCATCTTAGCTGAAATTAATGTGTTTGTGCATAAAACGTTATTACATTGTGTAAAAAACCCTGTCCGATCGTCAAAGGCATTATTGAGCATTATTAAGCACTAGCTGTTGCCCGCGACTTCGTCCGCGCGGACTTCGTTTACTCCGCACAGCTCCTCCCCCGTAGGCGATAGCGTGATAATATGTAGCCTATATGTTGACCCGACCTATTAGTAATATTCATGCAAAATTTGAAGTAAATCCATGCAGTACTTTTTGAGTTTACCCCGGATATACATACAGACAAACAGACGAAAATTTTAAAAACTATATTTTTGGCTTCGATATCGATTGTAGATCACGCCCCAAGCATTCTTTTAAAAAAATATTCAATGTACAGTTTTGACTTTCCTACGATTTTATTATATGTATAGATAAATGTTTGTATTTCCGGGTTTGGGTGTTTATTAAATATATTCTAGTATTTATATATGTATTTCTATGTATTAGTATCGTTGACTAACACCCATAACACAAGCAAATAATTTGCTTACTTTGGGGTTAGATCAGTAAGTGTATAATTGAATATTATTATATTATTATTTGGTAGCTTAATACAATCACATTTGTGTCATTATTTTATGGATATTGATCGATAATTTTCAAAATATTTCCTTGATTTAAGGGGAAGTTGCTCAATTTTACGTTTTAGCCAGGCAGGAATTAAAAGTGGACGTTTTGCTACACGAGTCACTACCATCGTGACGGGTATCTGTCTTACTCATTCCTGCCGCAATAGCGACATTTCATGTCACTATCATGTTCTGGCTTAGGATCCTGAAATTAGCAGCTATTTTGAGAATATCATTAATCAATTCATCATTCGAATACATACGTCAAAGTACTCGGAATGCATTAAAATTTAGCTTTTTAGGCTTTTCTCTAGGATATTCCTTGAGATATTCTAACCTAAATAAAGGCGGATCAACAATCGCAAAAAATTTTTAATCTGTAAAACTTGGAAATATTACATTTTTCAAGACGTTTTTGGTTTTCCAGTCGCCGGAATGCTCGGAATTTTTTGAAATTCATCCTGTTTCTTTTTTAGAGATTCCTTGAGATATCCTGGCCTGAATCATGACGGAGTTTCAAATTATTTTGCAATGTATGAAACTTGAAAAATTTAAGTTTTCGAAAGTTTTTTCTCTTGCCGCTGCCAGCAAGCTCGGAATTCTTTGAAATTTGTCCTGGAACTTCTCTAGAATATCCTTAAGATTTCCTGGCCTTTTTTTTGTTCTCGCAGGGGAAATGCTATTACGCACTGCCAGGCCGTGTGGACTGGCCCGAGTGTGGGACTCGCCGGACAGAACCGACCACTACCCACTAAAACCCCTGCGTCCGCCCCACTGTGCCGTGGTGGCGAGGAGGTGTGAACGCTTGCGCACACGTCCACCAACCCGCCAGCACCTGTCGGCCTTGCCGGCATCCTTCGGGACTGGGGCCGTCGTGGCTCCAGCAGACGGCTAAGAAGCGCGCGGCTTTACGACACCGCGCGCACCTCCTCGAGGCCTTTTGGGGCAGGGCCCCGGCCTCGATCACGGGGGACGAAGCAGGGCCTGGTAGGCCCGCCGTCGCGCCCCCGTGCGTCTCCGGCGGATCGGGTTGGGGTTGGCCGCATCCTCCCTTTCCCTCTCCGCCGTCTCCTTCTGCGACATCACGTCCTCGCAGAAGGAGAGGACGGCCGTCCACGATTCCTCGCTCTCAACCATGGCTTTCACGACGGTCGGAAGCGAGAAATCAGCCCCGATAGCATCGCGTAGGACACGCCACTGCACTGCCCAAGAGGGGCACCCCTCGAGGGTGGGCTGCGCCGTGTCCTCGCTGCCCGACAGTGGTGCCAATCGGTCGTCGGCTCACGTCAGGCGATTTGGCACAGGTACTTTCCGAAGCATCCATGCCCGGAAAGCACCTGTGTCGGCCGGAACTTGAGCCGCCCGTGCCGCCTGTCCAGCCAGGTTTGGAGAACCGGCCGGACAGCCTCAACAGTTCGGCGACCGGCCGTAGGTTCGGCCAGCCGCTCCGTCCACCTCCGGACGGTTAACCGTCGAGCGTGGGACTTCCACCTTTCCGTCACCGTTGGCGGTTCGCCGCCGGACCGCAGCTCCTGGCGTCGCTCGTAGAGCCTTGTCAGTGCCGCGGCCTCTAGATACGGCGGCAATCCCGCCAACACGCACGCCGCCTCTGTCGAGATGGTGCGATGTCCCCGGATGGCCCTGATCGCCATCACCCTTTGCGATTTTCGCAAAAGGGCGATGGTGATGCTTCGCAGCGCCGGGGCCCGTCGAGCACACCACCCCAAGGTAGAGGCGGCGGCAGGCCACGTCAGGGCCCCCGAGATTTGGCAGCAGCCGCGCAAGAGCGGCGGCCGCTGCCAAAAGACGGGGGACCAGTTGACGGAAATATTTGCGGAAGTCCCAGCGGCTGTCGAGGACGAGTCCAAGATACCTCATGTCGGACTTGACCTCGATTTGGACGCCGCAAGCCACGATGTGGGCCCCCGGAGGAGGTGCAGCCCTCGGCTTGTGAAAACACAAAGCCTCGGACTTTTCAAGCGCCACCTCGAGGCCCAGAGCGCGGATGCGCGCGACGACCGATGCCACGCCCGCCGTAGCGGGGCGGGTGGACTCGCGGTAGTTGACCCCGCGGGCCGTAACCAGGGTGTCGTTCGCGTAGCACGTCACCCCGACGCCCGCCGGGAGAGAGCCCCGCAGCACCCAATCGTATCCGATGTTCCACAGGAGAGGGCCTAGCACCGACCCCTGTGAAAAGCCGCATACCATCTCCCATGTCTCCAGTCCGCCTCCCCGCCCCTGGTACTGAACGTACCTCTGGCTCAGGTAGTCCCCGATAAGGCGATGGAGGTAAGGAGGCACCCTGTGGTATTTAAGCGCCTCCCTTACGCAGCTCCACTGCATCGTGTTGAAGGCGTTCGCTATATCGAGCGATACCGCCATCAACACGCCGCCGTGGGCGACAACCTCCTCCGAGTCGGCCTTGACGCGATTGATCGCGTCGATCGTCGAAAGGCCGGCCCGAAACCCAAACTGGGTTTTGGTCAGATCGGGACCTACGTTAGTAATATGCTCGACGAGGCGTGCAGCTATTATTCTCTCGAACAGCTTACACACCTCGTCGAGCAATACGATGGGACGATAGGCGGAGGGAGACTCGGCGGGACGCCCTTCCTTCTTCAGAAGGACCAACCTACCGCTTTTCCACACTCCAGGGAACCGTCCCGACTCCAGGCAGGCACTGTAGAGCCTCCGGAGCCGGTCCCCCAGGACGTTGAGTGCCAAAACCACGACGCGACCGTGTACTCCATCCGGCCCGGACGCTGTGTTCTTCGCCCGGAGCTTGTCCACGGCCGCGTTGAACTCCTCCTCAGCGAGTTCAGGCACCCCGCTCTCCTCCTCGTCTACGGCGCCACCTCGTTGCGGCGCCATAGCGGGGGGGACGTGTTCCGCCCGATGTAAGATTTCCTGGCCTGAATCAATGCGGAACAACCTTTGTCCAAACATTTTGTAAGCTGTGAAATTTAATAAACCTTCAAAACACTGATTTTTCAAGTTTCATACATTGAAAAAGTACAATTTTTGCTCCGTCGTCATTCACGCCAAGATATCAGAAGGACTTTCTAAAAAAGTATCATGACTTTCAACTGACGGTTGTAGTAGCAAAAAACTTGGCAATAAAATTTTCCAAGTTTACGGATTGAAAATTTTTTTGTAAGTGTTGCTCCAATGTAATTTTGGCCAGGATATCTCAAGTACATCCTAGAGAAGAGCTAGGTTGATTTTCAAAGAATTTAGAGAACGTTGGTAAATGTAATTCAAAGAGTAATGACGGAGAATTCCGTACTGACGATCTCAAAATAGCTGCTAAGGAGGAAGGAGGGTAAGATAGTTGATAAATTTGTGCTTTAGGTATTAACACTCCGCCATACGAATAACATCGCACCATTAATATCTTTGGTGTCTCTATAGGCGGTGGTTGTCTCTTTTCATTATTATATATACCAATCTGGTTGTTTGCTATTTTATAATATAAAAATATCAAAGCAATCGACAAAAGTGAAAACTTGTATTTACAAGCATAGAGTTATTAAAGTAGTGTGTCATAAACCCAATAGATGTCCAATGGGTTTATGATACACTATTTCTCTTTAAACATTAGCATGTTGAAGATACTGACGCAAACCTATACGATTTTCCCCTACCAAAAATCGTCTAAGGAGCTAAAAAATAAAACCTCGAAAAGTGAAACATTATGACAGCTGCACCTAGGAAATGGAATCCCGTAAGAAATGTTCCCGTTTGTGATGGGCAGGTCGGTGTGCGCTGGAAACTGGATGTGGGTGTCGTCGAGCGCGTTCGAGTCGCTGCTGGACTCGGGCGAGTGCGCGTGCCCCGTGCGGCTGGGCCAGCGGCTCGAGCCCACTGGCCGCTACATCCGCCGGTACGTGGCCGAGCTGGCGCGCGTGCCCGACCTCTACATGTGAGTTTTCCATCATCAGACGCAAATGGGTGCAATCAACACTGATCGATACAAATGAAAATGACGGTCGCATGAATGGCGCCCACACATTTTATTTCTTTTGTAACTCAAGAACTTTCTTATAAAACTTATTTTAGTAAAACTACTACATCTTTTGAAGAAAATTAAAAACCATTCACGGGATGGACAAATCACTCGAGTGGGGATAATTTCAAACAAGGCAACTTACCTGATATAATATGTACAGGAGTAAAATCTTGTTCCGACTCGACTAGTTTTTTAGTCGAGTAGTTGTAATTTAGAAACTAAAATTTTGTCGAATAGAATTTTTTTTATGATGCAATATTATCTGCAAAGAGTCAAATTGACGTTAATCAGATTTGTTGTGAGATATTTATATATGTGAGATATTAAGAACCGGTCCGCGAGTGTTACACCACTTATTTAAAAGTATCAGTCGTATACGTATCCTTGTGTAGCTACTAATCGTAAAACGCGCGACAATGTACATTCATTCCGACAGTGTACTATTTGTAACATTGGCAGATACGAGCCGTGGAAAGCTCCGTTAGATGTGCAGATGCGCGCCGGCTGCATCATCGGCAAGGACTACCCCGCGCCCATGGTCAACCACCTCGAGGCCGCGCAGAAGAATAAGAAGAATATGGAGGTGAGTTCTCCAAACTACACTACACTTACTCTTAGGCGCCCCATAGACCTACAATAACATTGCATCGCGCAACAACTTTTATTGTGCAATAATATTGAATACCCCCTTTGACTCCAAACGTTCAATAAATTCACTCAATAAAATTGACAAACCAATCTGATCAATATTTTTGAACGAGCAACATGTCTGACGACGAAGTTTTGGCGGCAACCATACTGGTAATTTTGTTGAATAAATCTATATAATTCTATACACTCAAGTAAAAACTCCCGTTCTTTATCTTTTAATGGCATTCTTGCTCGCCATTTTGCTTAAATTTACGACACGACGATACATTAAACACTGTGACTGACCGAACGCGACCGCTCCAAGCTCTGAAGTGAAAAATATTGAGCAATATTAAGTCTACACAGTACAAGAATAACATATTGCGCAATAAAAATTAAACCCGCTCAAACTTTCGTTCAATCATTGTGCAATCTTCTAATTAACCCTAAACGGTCAATAATATTGCGCAATACGTAATATTGCGCAATATTATTAGTCTATATAATATGATCTATGGGGCACCTTGCGCCCCTCGCCCAAGGTGACAGCACCGCTACGATGCTGTCGCGCGTCCGCATCGATACAGACGCGAAGCGGTCGCTAGCTGTGTGCCCTCGCTTACATAACCACGATTCAGTCGTGATCAAGGAACTTATATACGATAACTGGAATTACTACGAAAAATAAAAATGTACTTTATTTCGTTCTCAATAAAGTTGACATTTGTTTCTTACTTAACAGAGGGGAAAAACGTTCTGAGCAAGACAACGACAAGAGTGGATGTTGTCCCTTTCTTGCAATTGCCAGTGTAAATAAAACTTTCGGATGGTAGATTTTTATATATTCGGTAATCGTTAAATCCCTTTTATTCATACATAGATACATTAGCATAAAATGTATTGTATTTAACATAGTGAGTTCTAAAATGTGCTTATTTTAATTATTACGTAATTACTTATGCAATGCAAAAACTGTTTCTCAAATTAGTTGAATTACTTAGTAGTAATTAGCAAACTACGCATGGCCACACTTATATAGGGCGATTGGCGCTTTATTTAGTGAAAGAGACACACTCCACTCATGTAGTGGTACTCTTTGGAACGATTTTAAAGCGCGTGTAAGCATTCCGGGTAGAATGTAACTTCCTTGGTCGTAATACAAATTCGATTCAGTAACGGCACAAAAGTATCGCTACAGTTGCAGGACTCCGTTGATGCAACATTATTAGTCACGTTGTCTTTGGTGCTGCTTTTACGTAAGCAGCCGAAGCATGGTTAACGAAAGCAGCGTCAATATTCTGACAATGTCCGACACGGTCGCGCGTTTGCATCGAAACAATCGAGATGCAGTAGCGTGTTGGCGTCGCTACTGTAGCGCGTTGCAAATGCGACTAACACGCGTTGGTAGCAATGCTGTCGCATCGCCTGTCGCATGCATCGCTACGAAAAGTCGCCGTGGGCGAGAGGGCCTTACAGAATCGAATCTCTCATATATCCAACATGTCGTTCATCAATGCCATAGTCCACAATATCAAGATAATTCTTTTTGATTTAAATGAGGTATATTCCAAATTAAGGAACAGTCTAAGTTTCATCAAAATCGGTTCAGATGTTTTTAAGATATAAGTATAAATGATATTTGAAGTCGATTTAAATGTTTAAATAATACTTACTAATTTCTAAATCTAAATCTTCACATTGTGTAAATTTTGTGTATCTGTGTTTTATACTTAATGTGCCAAGTATAACTTCGAAAATACTAGGCATAGAACATTTCATAAATAGCATGTGAAATATCACATTATATGCATTATTATAAATCGCATATGCTACGTCTCTTCATTTGGTTTGTGAAATATCACACTTAATGAAATTGCATCTTTTGTAAATATTTGGAATATCCTCGTTTACGTCGACGTAGACAGCGAACGAGTAGCGAGGAATCGTGCGTC
Organism: Apodemia mormo; assembly: GCA_036924255.1. Lineage (NCBI taxonomy): Eukaryota > Metazoa > Arthropoda > Insecta > Lepidoptera > Riodinidae > Apodemia > Apodemia mormo. The sequence goes on along the minus strand of JAUPFN010000010.1, from coordinate 6,922,116 downwards.
TGTGTATGTGTATGTAGTGTTAATGATTACGAAGAGCTTAGCGACTAGCGCCACGTGTTCCTGGCTACAATTTTCATATTTAAAAATTGTACATTAAATATCATACAGAGTATTTTTAAAGTAGACTTTAAACTAAGTTAAAGTATTAATTTCCTTGTAATGATTTATCACAGATCTAAAAATAACTTGCATGTACTTCATATTTAGTAGCACACCTTACATGTGACGCTGGGGTAATTTTATGACTGAAGGTAAAAAACCATTGCCAGTGATATTTCGCATGTGAAATCATTGTGATTTTTTTTAATTTCACTCAATGAAAATGATTTAAAAGTAGCAATCTTATTATCCATGTCTAGAAAATACGTACTAATTCTACACTTTTATGGTCATTGCAGGACTTGCGACGCATTCTTGAAAAAACACCACACTGCTGTCCGTCGTCGGAAGAGGAAATTCGACAGTTCATGTGGCTCACCGAGGACATCGAGATCGAAAACGTACAATCACCATAAACCAACTCCGTACATACATAATCACCATAAAACAACACCCTATATACAAGTTGACTCGTAAGACTGTACATACTGAAAGGTGGTGATCAGTACTCGATTCTAATACCGAATTAAAAAAAATAGGTACTTAATTTTTTACCTAACTAACCATTACAAATTGTTGTGCGAAAAGATCGAAGTTTATGGTTTACAAACAGCGATTTACCGAACTCTTGATCAGACTCGTTGGCATACCGCTATCGTTAGCGCGGTGACAATACTTTTTGAATATTGTTGAACAAATTTCGTTGAAGTTTACTATGTAGTTAAGCAATATTCTCTTTTCATTATATTTTTATTGGTTACATATAACCATTTACTATAGTCTCCTTCAATATAGTACAGTCTTTGACCAGTCAGATTGTATACAGACTACAATCAAAAACGATAACCCTATACGATTGTCAAAAGCATTACTGCTTAATACGATCATCATCATCATCATCATCATCATTCCTTGTATTGTCTATAAGCGACGATTTCTCTTTCTATCGGGATAGCCATCTGCTTTTTTGCTATCTTATGATGTAAAAAAAGAAAACTTTTTTACACACTTTGAAGTTAAATCAGTTTGATTTATAAACTAGGGCATTAGCACGTTTAACTTCGTAAACGAAGCAGGAGAGTTCAGGAGAGTCAAATAGCAGCACATCTTCAGGATAGTCGAATAGGACACTCAACAGCACTCGCGTGGCTAAAGTGTGGTGACTATTGTGGCGCTTTGGGTCTTTAATTTTGAGACTTTCTGTAAGTTCGTTCCGTTTCTTAGGCCTCATTCACACGAGGACAAATTGTTCCTTTGACGAATTGTCTTTTTCAAGATTAATTTTTTTGACGGCGGTGATGTCCATTTTCGCACGCATCACGAAAAATGACGGACACGCAATAAATCTCATTCGTCAAAAACCACGACTCGTAAATTTTTGTGACAGATTCGCGTAAGCGCCTGCACCTAAATTCATCCAAAACTGAACTCTGAATCACGAAACGAAGGTGAAAATCGATTCGGAAATTTTGCCAAATTGTGATAAAGCATGATTCCGTATGCAATGTGAACGTCCATCCGTCTTGCCGTTTCGTGTTTTTTGACGAATTCCATGACGAAACCCATGTGAAGCAGCCCTTACAATACTTTTTGTTTCAGTAATATTGAATAAGAATTAAATCATTATAATAATTATTTAGCCATTCATTACCTGTAAAAAAAGCAGACCAAAAGGATCTCATGTAATTTTAGTTTTACAATGTTTACAAATTATTTTGTTGTTACTTGCATTTTACAAACGTGTATTAGAGTAAGTCGAAAAAAATATATTTTTTATTTTCTTAGCATGGGGGTAGAATTTGCACCTTATAAAAAAAATTCAAGAAAAAAAATTGCTTAATGTTTTGAGCTAACCCACTGGGTAAGGTAACCCACTGAGGTAACACACTTTCTAACAACATTTTTTTTGGTCGAAAATCTATATATACATATATATATACATATATATATATATATATATATATATATATATATATATATATATATATATATATATATATATATATATATATATATATATATATATATATATATATTTGTGTGTGTGTGCTTGTGTGCGAATGGTTCTAATTCTTACCATTGTGTTAGGATTAACGTGGGATTAATCTAGTTTTATTCATACTTGTTAAGTTAGTTGTAAACTTTTAAACACTTGGATTTAAGCGTTTTGCGTTAATACTACTGTTTATTACGGAAATTACCAATATAATTGCATTAAAAGTGTTTGTGTATTTATAAAGAAATTAAACTTTTTGATGTAACCAAACTATAACTTATAAGCCAAAAGAAGTATAACTTCTTATGGCGAAGTTTCCTTGTCTTTTTGTGTATAAATATATAAAATATAGTATGAAATGAAATATTTGAATTTTGAACCAATGTTAATTCATTGAAGAAATTAATTTAATATACAAATTACTGCATATAATTTAATATACGAATTTTTGCAGATAATTTATTATACAAATTTATGCGGGTAAAAATTAATTTCACAATATAGTAAATATTTTACAGATATTTATTTTAATATGTATATTTTCCAGTGGCGTAGCGTGCCTTGGGGGGCCGTATACAAATTTATTTGGGGGCCCTTATGAAGGGTAGAGATTTCTCGTAAAAGAAAAAAAATGTTTGTGTAAAATTAAAAGAAATATTTATTCACCATATTATTTGTTAATTTTTCCAAAATTTATACACTCTCCTTGCCTTTTTTGAAAAAAAATAGAAATTGCTTTTTTGACTTTTGCCATTTGGGAAGTTTTTATTAATTTTTGCTTACACACGTTGGGGGCCCCCGTATCCCGGGGCACCGTATAATTGATACGGCAGTAGCTACGCCCCTGATATTTTAATAATTTTAATTAATATGCATATTTTCGCAGATAATCACGCTACTACTAGTCTAGACTATATATCTTTGCAAAATTTGCAAATTATATTATCTTTTTCCTTTGCATTATGAATTCCCGCAAAGTAGCAGACGCCTAAATCTAATTTAATAATTTAATTTTGTTTATAATTAAGGAAAAACGGCTTTTTAAGTAAACTTTTTGAAAATTATTAATTTTAAATAAATAGTAGAATAAGTTTGTTAATATAATGGGGATACAGATTCTTTATCTTGAGATACATATAGGTAATTTTTAGGTCTAATTAAATATGTTTCATGTGGTTTGGATCTCTTAATTATCATCAAAATACAGGTACGTATTTTTGATATATTTACATATTTGTATTACTGTATTTTTGATGTTATATTAGAAAATATTTTACTGATGTTTAGGTTATAAACATATATAATATAATAGTTAATAATTAATCAAATAAACTAAATAAGGGAAAATTATAAGTGTCCATACGAAATTCGTCTAGAGTCTAACGCATGTTGATAGATAGTTATCATTTTAAGTTTAATTATACTAGCGGCGCGGTATGATGGACGGTTTGACGTTTGTCCGCTCATGAAGTTTCGTATAAATTGAAAAGTACGGTTGAAAGCAGTGTTGCCAGTAACAGATAGTCCAATGTAACATGAGACAGCTCAAAAAGTAACATTCTTTCGAAAAAAGTAATATTTCCTTATTTTATATGGACAACGACACTAATACTGTAACACTTTATTACACAAAAATAAAGTTTTTTGTCCCATTAGTTAAACTTCGAAATAATCGTAATAATTTTTGTACAAATACCTAATTGACTGGTAATCCTAAAAAGAAAACCGTATAATTTATAATGTGTAAGTTATATACTAGCTAATATAGAAATGTATTTCAATAGCTATAACTTACCATATATCTTACTAAAAATGACGAATCAACTTATACATTATTGACAATTAATAAAAAAATAAACATATTTCAGTTGCAAACACGATTTTTTTGTTGAATTATTGATTCCCTAAATAAATATGTACATACTTCTTAAATTAAATCTATATAAATACAACATTGACTTAGAAAGAATAAATCAAAAGTCCTAAAAGTAACGTAAAAGTAACATTTTGATTCGTGTTACATGGAAGTAACATGAGAGGGCCAAAAGTAACGTAAAATGTTATAAAAGTAACATTCTGGCAACGCTGGTTGAAAGAGCTAGTTTCTTATCTTTATCGTCAATAGTGACGTCACTAAATTTATAATATGATCCCGCGAACAAACCTTTTCACGTTTTTACGCCATTGACAGAATCCTTAATGAATTAAGTAAATATATGAATTAATTACACTATTTTTATTACATATGGTTAAATAATTATATTATATTAAACATGTTATTTAGGCGATTATAATGATTATTGTACTTATTTTTTAGTTAATAGTTATGTTTTTCGAAATTTGAAATCACGAAACTTCATACCTACGATCATCACATATTATTATGGTCTGGCTGGTCAGCTCTCAGTGTGCAGTGCTCAATGCAAAATAAAGCAGTTTTTTTAGGTACAATTTTATCCAAACGATCAGAACACAGTGATGTCATGTTCTAAAAAATTACGTATTGTACAGTCGTATTTTTAAAACGTAAAACGTGTTGATTGAATAAGTTTTTCAAGTACGGCAGAATTTTTCCCCCGACTAGAACTATGGCAAATATAATATCGGTCACATTTTATCTAATACTTTTCAAAAATCCAAATGCAATACTGGTACAAATCGGTTTTCAAAAAAAAATGCTCTTATGCGGCAGTATGGTGGCCATTTGAAAAACTCAGAAAAGTATGGCATGGTGTTTTTCGTAAATAGCAACTTAACGATGATTACATGTACAAAATATAGCCTGGTAGAAATAGTTAATTTTTTAAATAACGTGTTCGCGTCGGTATGGCAGGCTGTAAGTCACACCTGAGAAGTATGGCATTACGCTACCGCCTAGTTCTTTTTGTTATCGACTATCGGAAAATATAAGAATTTTTGTGGAACAAATCGTTCGACGCTCGTAATTTATCCGTCAAGTTCGATTATCGCCCACGCGTTGGTGCGCTGTTGCCAGCACTATGAGAATCATTTTCCTTTTTGTAATTACGTGATTAAACCCCTGAAGAACCGCCATACTGATTCGCCATCTTCGCCGTGTTGGTCCCGGCCTCCTTTGTAGAATAGGTCAACTGCCGTTCTGCCAGGTATGTCGTAAAAGGCGACCGATTGGCTATCGAGTCAATACCATCGTGGCTATTAGGTGGTAGAGTTCTGCGTTGTCTCGCCCGGGTCTGGTACCACCGCCTTTCCTATTCCTGCCGCAATAGCGACAGTTCTTGTCGCTGTCGTGTTCCGGTTTGGAGGGTAAGGTAGCCGGTAAAATTATTTACGTGGCATTAGACCTCGCCACAAAATACATAGCAACGCACCATTAACATCTTTGGTGTCTTTAGGCGATGGTTGACTCTTTCCATCAGGAGACCCATCTGCTTGTTTGCTATCTTATGATATAAAAAAAATACTGGTACAAATGACCTAATATTTTGTGTCATCATCTCCGGGTCTATAACTTTCACATCACTAATGTCAAATCAGCCTTTATAGCGTGCCGCTTCGTGTCACGGACACTTTTTTAAATGATACAATTCGCGAAAACACTAACAAGGATTATGATAACTTAAATTTGGTCAAATGATAGTTTATTACATTTAATTTTTATATCTCTCATCATAAAATTATTTGATTTTAAATGTCATGTAAACAAAGCAAAATATCAAAGAGTGCGTTATCACAAATTATAAACAGAAAAGTAATTATGTAAATAAATGTACCTAATATATTTACAAAATATTTTATGCCACGCACAGTCCGTTGTTTCTTTAAAAATGATGTATTTGACATATATATGAATACGTAACACAATAAACGCAATTATCTTCGGGTGAGTAGAGAAATATAAATAAATAATAAATAAATAGAAATAACAATTCACGGGACAAATTATGCTTACTGATCTAACCCCAAAGTAAGCAAATTATTTGCTTTTTTTTATTTTTAAAAGGGCAATGGGCCCACCTCTCGTTCCCACCACTGTAACTTCTGTAAACCAGAATCAACAGCGGCAACCTTCCTGATAACCTCTGAGTTGCGAGCTCAGGGTGCCCTGGGGGAAAAGCTAAGCTGTCTTGGAACCCGCATCGAATTTAATCAGAAGAGTATATGAGGAGTAGGAAAATACATCCAGTTTCCCTCCCTTTACAGCAGGAGACAGCGTAAGATAAAGCAAAAACTGCTAAGAAATGAGACGTTTACAATCAGGTTAAGCCTGATTGCTATTGCACCACGGTAGTTTAGGTATTTGAGGACCTACGAAAATGGCCTACTTAATTCTGCTTCCAGTAGTATGTATGACAAAATCGCTTGAAGGCACGGAAATTCCCACGTGTTGCTACAAGGTCGGAATAGTAGATTACCCCGGATATACATCGTATACTATCAAGCATTTGGCTACGTTCATTTTGCCAGAGATTACACTCCCAAAGAATATGATGTGCAGTTTGTTCATATTTACAGTTTATGGTGGAACATTCGCAAAATGGAGAAGGAACTAATTTGAACGAGAATAATTTAGCTTTAAAATTACCATGACTAGTAAGGAACTGTGCAACACAATGATCTATTTCTATCCACGTTTTACTTAATCGTTCCCGGACGCAGGGGAAAAAGTTATATAAATGCCGTCCTTTAGGTGAGCAGCACCAACGCGACTGCCATTCATTTATTAATTCATTAGTAACATCCAAATTATTTGCTTGTGTTATGGGTGTTAAGTCAACGATACTAATACATAGAAATATGTAAATAGAAAACATATGTAAATACTAGAATATATTAAATAAACACCCAAACACGGAAATACAAACATTTATGCTCATCACATAAATACTTGTCCCCGTCGGGGATCGAACCCGAGCCCCGTCGATTGCATAGTCAGAGACGCTAACCACTCGACAAACGGGGTGGTCAAAATAAATCCAAAAAATATGATAAAACTTTATTTCTATAGAGGTATTAAAATTGTATATTTAAAAATATGTGTTTCATGGAGCTAAATAACATAAACATAAATTTGATTCTATTAATTATAGAAAAGTTGACGGATATACGATTGATTACATTTGTAAAATAGTAACCACCCAAAAAAAACTGGCTCAAAAACTTTATAACAAGTTAATTTAAAGGTAATTAGTAATAAGTATACTGCCATTTGACATCAGGATCAAAATGTTCGTTTAATAGGTAGTTCTTTCCTAACAATAAATATTTTTAAACTTATAATAAAAAGACTATATTTTAGTGCATTACTTATGTCTGACTGACTCAAAAAAATCTTAGGTGAATGAAAATACAAATGTTCAGCACTGTACTGTCGGCATTTCTTGTTTACAAGAGAAAAGAAAAAAATAGTATCCAATATTTTTAGTAATAACTAAATATAATAATAAAAGCAGGCTAAAGAAGATCATAACATAACTTTTAGTCAACATTCCTGTTTTTATTCTTCCGTAAACTAGTTCATAGTATTATATAACTAACAAATTTTGTCAACAAAGCGACTTCATGCATTCCTTGTTCTATCATATTCGTTATTTGAATTCTCTATATGAAAATTCAAATAAAGAATATGATAGAAACAGGATTCTCTTTATGAGTAGCATGTCTTGCAATTTTACACATTAAAGTTATGGACTTATTGTTTAATTTTATTATTAAAATACTATTATTACGTAGTGATATTTTTTACTAAAAACTCAAGCCATATTTTTGTGTTGCGTTTATATGGAACGCTGAATCTTGTACATTTCTGATCGAAGATCGAAGCAGTCAAAAGCAACCGAAGAACGTATATATTTTTAAAGAAAACATTATTTGAAACTGGCTGGATTTAAACCCGTGACCTTCGTCAAGTGCAGATAACGTTCAACTAGACCGCATTGTCATTTGTTCAACATGGCGACATTATCCCTTGGTATCGATTACGTCGATTGTATTTTTTTTTTGTTCGAAAAAATGTTAAATTGTCTCTAGACATGAGGTTTAATATTTAAATTATGTACGATTACTATCTGCCAAATAAAAAAACGTGATTACTATCTTCCAAATTAAAAAAAAACGTATAATTTGCATATCAAAATATTATACAGATGCATATTTTTAATATAAATTGTGTTTTTATTAATGTTTTTGATGCCGTGTACAAGAAAATATTTATGTTAGGTAGTGTTTGGACGTCCAAATTGCATATTTTGAATATAAATTGTGTTTGAATAAATGTTTTTGATGTCGTGTACTAGAAAATATTTATCTTTACGTATTAAACATTTATATTTATCTTTAGTGATTGGATTTAACGTGTAACATGTATAACAAAATATTATGCCCAAATACAGGTACGTATTCAATATACCTATAGTATTGTAAGTAGAAATGTATTTTTGATGTCAAATATTAGAAAATATTTGCTGATGTTTAGGTGTATATGTATTTGCATCTAATAAACGAAATCAATTTTAATTATATCAAGCAATTAAGCAAGCAGTGTTAAGTTATATTAAAGAAAAAATCTACACTGGTTGGACCCGCGACATTCTTAGTGAGCACGCGCGACATTGCTCCACTGGACTACAGTGTCACCGGTTTAACCTGGCGATTTTTTTACTTTAATATTGTATTTATGATATTTAATACTAGCTGTTGCCCGCGACTTCGTCCGCGCGGACTTCGTTGACTCCGCACAGCTCCTCCCCCGGAGGTGATAGCGTGATAATATGTAGCCTATATGTTGACCCGACCTGTTAGTAATATTCATACAAAATTTGAAGTAAATCCATGCAGTACTTTTTGAGTTTACCCCGGACATACATACAGACGAACAGAAAAAAATTTTAAAAACTATATTTTTGGCTTCGATATCGATTGTAAATCTCGCCCCAAGTATTCTTTTAAAAAAATATTCAATGTACAGTTTTGAATTTCCTACAATTTTATTATAATTATGTATAGATATAAATGCAAAAGTTCGGATGTTTGGATGTTTGTTACTCAATCACGCAAAAACTACTGAACGGATTTGAATCAAATTTGGCACACAGGTAGATGGTGACCTGGAACAGTACATAGGCTACTTTTTATCCCGGAAAAATTAGATGATCCCGCGGGATTCACCAAAAACTTTTATAATGCAGCGGGCTGAACGCGGCAGCTAGTATATATATGATTACAGCACAAGGAAAGGTAATTAACGTGGATTACTGTTTAAAACATGTCGCGCCATTCCGTTTACAGTTTAACGCGTTTATTGATCGTATGCATTATTATAATACATAATGTGGTGTGTACTACACTAATAGTCCAAACAAATTCACATAAAGTTTTCACCGCATATCATTGCCGCTCGCGTTGCCATATTAGAAAAATAGCGCCTAATAGCAAAAAAGACCCTGAAAAATACAATTTATGTCTTAGCGTTTTTTGAAAGATTGACAGTAATGGCGTATGAGCTTCGCAGAGTGGACTTTAACATTCTTCTCGGCCACATACTTTCAAAATATACAGGTTCTCAAAACTTAATATACTGCCATTTTTAACTAAATAGATGTTTGAACTGAAAAATTTATGCTTATATTTTTGAAGTGAAAACTTCTTTAGGCGCGTTGAGCGTTTTGGTAGAGGGTAAAATCCTCGGTTCGCGTCACCGACATGCTAATGATAATAGTATATCTATAGCTATGTTTTGCATATAGTTTTAATTACTCTCAACTTAATAGTTCCGTTTTCACTTCTATCGGCAGTCCCACGACTGCTACTGTTTTTTTTTTATTCTTTTGAGCTTAAAATACCTTAATTTAGTGTGAAGTTTCAGGGATGGCCCGTAGGGTCAACCGTTTACAATTTTGTACTGTGATATTCCCAGTAAGACTAATCCTATATATGAAAATGTATCCCATCCATATGAGGGTCAAACTGAAAGTTCTTGGAAAATCAAAAACTGAATTTGCTCAGTTTCAGATATTCTAAGAACTTTCAGCAAGCAGCAAGTTATTAGTTTTATTTTTTTTTTAAATAATGTCCATTTTGAAACGCAGTCACTGCTTTCTCGGCGTCCATAAAACGTTTTCCACGAAGTTTTACTTTTATTTTCGAGAACAAATAATCGGGAACAAATAATCATAATAATTTCATAATGCATAAGTAAAAGTTTATGGTGCCGTTATTTTTTTTACTGCCTTTCATTGAAAGGCAGTTTAGTGAACAAACGTGCAAGTATATTTTATAAGTACTTGCCTAACACAGCGAAATCAATCTATCTATATCGATGGCCTAACAAGAATGCAATTTACCAAGTGCCAACAATACTAAATATTTACGTCGTACAATAATTATGTCACGTCAAAACTATGGTTTGAACAACGAGTGATGTAGAAGTTTCTTAAAAATAATTCAGACTCTTAGATTCGAATCATACAAAAAGGACTCACGACTAAGTCTTAAGATCAACTGTAAATAACGGCACCATAACCTTTCACTAAATAAGGCAATTGTTTAAACTTAAATGTTCTATAAAAGTTTCCTATTTTAGAACTTGTGATTCTGTTTAATTCCAACACTCTACACTTGTAAGGACTCAAAGAATAGAAATTATTAATGTGAAAAAAGAAGCGAATGGATTAACAATTTAAGGGACTCGTTGCTTAAAGACAAATATCAAATAGACTAGGTCTTGAAATTGGGATCCAAAAACAACTTGAGTTCGTTACATAGATCTAATATAATAAACTAGCTATAAGCAACAGGTTTGATACGGAGAAGCAAAACAGGCTGCTCCTATTCATCGTTCTGCCTTCAGCACTCAAGGCTTACGAGCGTGTATTCCATTCGCAACGAAAACTTTATGTTTTCAAGTTTTTCCAGAATAATATCATAATAATGTGAGCAGATTATTCGAAGGATGTTACAGCTATTGCAAGATTAAGTCTTGATTTATCGCAGGCAGGCATTCCTGTCGCAATAGCGTCAGTGCTTGTCACTGTCGTGTTCCGGTTTGGAGGGTAAGGTAGGCGGTAAACTTATGCATGTGACATTAGACCTCGTCACAAGATAGCAACGCAACATTAACATCTTTGGTGTCTATAGGCGATGGTTGACTCTTCATCAGGAACTCATCTGCTTGTTTGCTATCTTATGATATAAAAAAAATCGTCTGTATAAATGAGTTCATATTTAACGGACTGAAAAAAAAACAGTATATTATAAGCTTAATTCACATATAATAAATATTTTAAGTTTCTATTGAAATACGTACAGGAAAAAAAATCTTAAAGTGAACTAATTTTGTCATTTAATATTATTTTGAATAACTAACAACAATATTTTCGTCATTTTGGCTCTGAGTTGCACTTTAGGACCATAATATATCCTGTTGGAAAAATGCATAAAATTAAATATTTTGGCACATTACAATGGTTGCATTCGTCCCGAAAGATAACTCTGACACCTATTTTTGTAATACGCTATGAAGGGATTGTCTTTGTTTTAAAAAACCGTTAACAAAATTATATTCTGTAATGCACTAAATCAAGACTTGATCTTGTAAAAACTGTAATATTCTTCGAATAATCTGCTCACATTATTACGATATTGTTCTAGAAAAAACTTGAAAACATGAAGTTTTCGATGCAAATCGAATAGACGCTCTTAAATTCATGTTACTTGTAAATGATGGCATAGTTACATATATCACTCGTGATCTAATCAATAATATTGCTACCATTCTTGGACGTTTCATCCACACGATACAATTCGTATTAAGAATACTCGTATGAACGTTTCATCCACGCGATACAATTGGTATTCTTAATACGAATTGTATCGTGTGGATGAAACATCCAAAATCGTCAAAAAGATTTCGTAAATTTCCAATCGAGGAAAGAATGTTCTATAGGTATTAGGTATATTTAGACTAAAAGAATGGTCTATAGGTATATTTAGACTAAAAGAATGGTCTATAGGTATATTTAGACTAAAAGAATGGTCTATAGGTATATTTAGACTAAACGTATGTCATATGTCACAATCTACTTTAGACACTGTATTCGCGCGGCTAGGAAAATACTGACTGGCTGTGAAGTGTATTAAAATCAAATTTTTTATTAATCAATTAAAATTCATAAAGAATGGTATTCAACGTGCATTTTTGAATGTCATGCTACCAAACAATAAAATATCGATACAAAAGTAACAGTATATTATACAATTTTATAACAACAGTAATATATAATTATACCTAACATATTAATAGTAAATACAATTATATCTAGGCTATTATAGTTCATATTTAGACTAGGGCTATGTATCAAATTACTTCACACATTAAGGGGTGTGAAAAGAGCAAACGAAATGTGGCATTGTGTGACAAGCGACGGAGGATCAAAAGCTTTGTGACGTCACATGATCTTAAATACTAAACCGCGAAATTTATATATAAACCAAAATATTTCTTGCGAATTCTTATCTCCATCTATATTTATAAGGCTTATGTAAGATTAAGTCGTCGGCGATTGTCAATTTGGAAAAACTTATGTACTTCTAAGTATAAAATTAAAAAATAAGTATGTGAAGTCACACTAGAGTCCGTCCTCCGTCCTCCACGTTTTACAAGAAGATATCCAAGACAAGGGGGGGTGGGGTCATGTCATAAAATTTGTGTGGCGTAATTTATAGATTTGTACGGGTTTAGGCAATTTGGACCATCGAATCTTTAGTAATCGAAGTAACACATTTTATTGTATCTTATAAATATTATGTAAAAATATCTACATATTAATATATTGTATAATATGAATATGATAAATCTTATATTCTTGATGTTTTAATAATAAAGTTTATGTTTAATGGTAATGTTGTTTTTTTTATAAAACCATTCCTAAATACTGTTTCCATTTGATTTAGATTGGATGGCAAAGAATTGCCATGTAGCAGTAAGGCCCACCTCTTCTCCTTGAGTGCAGGTGCAGGAGGTGCAGCCAACAGGAGTGTGGCCGAACAACGGGCACGTATCCTGAATAACCCAAAAACTCTAAAGAAGCATGTGAAAACAAGCAGTCTTATAAGCTTCTGGAAGGAGTTAGAATGGCTGGAATAGACATAGCCAGCTACGTACAAAGGCTCAAGTGGTTAAGTGGGGAAAATAAAATGGCAAAAAAAGGCCCATCTCTGCACATGTTTGTGCATAATTTGTTAAATATACAGGGTTACTTTTAAAGGGCCGGCCAAATTTTAAAATCAAGAACTAAATATTGAATTGAAAGTACGTTTTAATTATAGCTATAAAAATATTGCAAGATAATATAAAAATATTCGTTTAAAATGTCTCACTAAGTCAAGAGTTGGATGAACCGAGTGTGAATGGGTTGCCGGCTAGTTTGTACGGCGTGCGGGGGGCACTATTCCAGCCGCGCTCGACAGTTTTGCGTAATTGAAATTATATCCATACGTTGTGTTTTCTGTGTCGGATAAAAATGAAATTTTGAATTTTTTAAATTATTTTTTTTACTACATATTATTTGATCTGGACAAGCCCTGAAAATTTGGCTGGACCCTTAGCCCCCCCCCTTAAAAATAACCCCATATAAATGTTGTTCTATTTATGCATTGCCCAGTATAAATGCATATGCATGCACGCAATCGAAGTTAGATGTATGCAATTTTATTATATGGAAGTCAATGCAAAGATTTGATACAGTCTTTAGCCAGGGCCTTGTGATGATCTGAACACTCGTCACATCTCAGGACTTAAAAGGTTGGATAATCGTAGGATGTTTGTTCATATTAAGTGATTTATATCAACATTCCGAAATCTCTGTTGCATATTGCTCAATAATCACAGTGCTACATACGTGATACAAAAGAAATACTCCAAATATATGATTTCATGATCAATCAAAAACATAAAATAAAACGGAAAAAACAAATACTCGAGTTATGAGTAGACTTAGTTGTATCTCAAAACTATTGTCACCCTAAGCGTCAATCAATCTGACCGATCGCCCACTCCCAGTAGGCATAATAATTATTTAATTATTAAACATGTGATGATAATATTGGTGATTCAAATGTAGAATCATTAGGTAAACAAAATTTTACAAACTAGTATCTACATAAATAAGGTTTTATACATTTTTGGAATAAAATAAAACATAACAGGTGGCCTATAGCATTTTCAAGTAAGAGACCTTATAGAAATACTTCAAATATTCTTTTTTATTGATCGTCCCATGGGTGAAATGTTTAGTGAACCTAAGTTCAGAATGAGAGGTCAGGTTCAAGTACTGACAGGAACAAGACTTTGTGTGATGAGCATATGTTTGTATGTCTAGGTTAGGGTGTTTAAGAATTATATTTCAGTATTAATTCATGTATTTCTTTATATTTGTATCTTTAACACTCAAATCACAAACACAAATCCTTATATTGGGGTTAGATCAGTTTCAGTAATTTGTGTGTGCAATTTATATTCATTTATTCTTAGATTAACTCAGAGGTTTACATATAAAGCATTTTATTGATATCCCTTTGATAAGATAAATATTTCACGAACAATGTGACTCTTTCGGCACACATTTCCTCAATCAGCTAAGATTTAATAACTAGCTCTTCAAAATCGACACAATGTGGTTGAAAACTTTGCTAGTATTTGTATCGGGCAGTTCCTTGACAACAGGAATTGGCGTCCCGGCTAGTTTGCCTACTCTTGGGTCAATTGGAATGCTTCCCAGGAATGGTAGGTTTGATATTTCAGCTAGAGACTTTCCTCCTCCACTTGAAAATATATTTGTACATTCACTGCAATTCGGACATTCGTATCTGAAAACCAAAGTGATAAATATTATGTATTTGAATTTATACTTCTTTTGGCACAGTGGGCTAAAAACAATAAGGGAATTTACAATACAATGCACACGAATGACGTAGCAGCATATAAATATTCCAAATTTCATCCTATTCTGTTTAGTTCCCTACTTCATTGTAGCTTCAGTTGGTTTATTTTTTATGGCAAGGGGCTTCGCCGGTGAGCCCCCATAAATACAACGGCTATGTTACGCTGAGTTTTAATTACTGCAAAATTAGAACTGGTTTGAACTTTACAGGACTGATTGATATAAATTTTCTTATATGTTTCTACATTTTTTTCTTGCAACCAAACTCCTGCACTACACAACGTTGTCGCTTCGTCGCTCAGCCTACTAAATACTCAATCTCTTAAGTCTATTTTCAGAAGAATAATATGCAAGAATAGTAAATTTTATCGTAAATTTTACCCCAATTATCTCAAATTGTATTACATTATCTAACAATATTTTTACCGCAGTTCACAAACACATCCCAGAATGGTGTCTTTTGAAGCAATCCATGCATTAACTCAAACCAATTGTCACTCATTTAGTATTATTTTTCCCCATTCAATTTTTTTTGCTTATTTAGCAGATATATAATTTGGGCATTTAAATTGTTTGTTGCTAACTTAGATTGAGTGTTTCCCGCTGTTGGTAGCTAATTTTACGTATTTTTATCCACTCATAAATAATCGAAAATAAGTTATTATTTTTTGTAAACATTTAACACTGCTCAGTTTATTATTAAAGTATCTTATTAACAGTAATCCACACATTATTTATTCACCTAGTTAATAATTACCTTTAAATAACCAACATCACAATATACAAACTCTCATATATATGATGTTAGTAGAATGATGTATGAATTTTGTCACTTTCCCACCTGATTATCTAAAATTATTTATAAACAATACAAGCTGACCTGGCAAATGTTGTTTTGTCATACAAATCACTTGTACTGAATGTTTTGGTGGGGTACTTGTGAGGGTGTGGGGTGGTTGAGATAAAAACTATCCTATCTTTTAAAGGCTTGGCAAATAATTATTCTGAACAAGAAGTATTAATTATAAATACATGCATTCTTTTTGTAATTTTGGTACTATGGAACCTTTTGTATGCGAGTTTGACTCACACTTGGAATGTTAAATTAAATTATAGAACATTATCACGTTACCCGCTCATATTTTCAATGATCCCCATGATTCTCATTCCAGTTTTTCTGCAGAATGTAATTTCTTTTCTAACATCTTCTATTGCTACTTCTTGTGGTGTTGTCACTATAATGGCTGAACAGGATTCAACATTCCGCAAGTTTTCCATTACAGTTATATGTTCATCAGACGTTCCTGAAGATAATGTTTAATGTATTAATAATTGTCTATGGCAAGATTCTCGTGTTGGTCAGGGTATGACAAGACCATACGGCTCCTTCTCTTGTAGCTCATCTACATTACCACCAAATATATCATTAGTATTTTGCAATCCATCCATTCATAGTAACCCATGTTTAATACCTCTAATTCCCAATCCCTGTTGCAACAGTTTTTTTTTTTTTTTTTTTTATGTCAAGATAGCAAACAAGCAGATGGGTCTCCTGATGGAAAGAGTCAACCATCGCCTATAGACACCAAAGATGTTAATGGTGCGTTGCTATCTTGTGGCGAGGTCTAATGCCACATGCATAAGTTTACCGGCTACCTTACCCTCCAAACCGGAACACGACAGCGACAAGCACTGACGCTATTGCGGCAGGAATAGGTAAGGCGGTGGTACCAGACCCGGACGAGACAATGCAGAACTCTACCACCTAGTAGCCACGATGGTAGTGACTCGATAGCCAATTGGTCGCCTTTTACGACCTGCCTGGCGGAACGGCAGTTGGCCTATTCTACAAAGGAGGCCGGGACCAACACGGCGAACCAGGACCAACACGGCGAAATGTGTCAATAAAAGCACCGTTATGTTCCAGTCTGGAGGCATGGTAGTTGGTAAACTTTTATCAACATCCTTGATATATACAGGTGCTGCTTATCTCTTCTCATATATAATTGTTTATATGTACTTAAAAAATAAAATACAATGGACCCTCGGAAAGTAGTATTGTACCACTTTGACATGTAATTAGTTGGATTAACTACAAAACATATGAATGTTAGTGTTCTGTGTTTTCGCTATTGGGTTTGAGAAGATAATATGTAAAAAAAAGAAGTATCTTCACGCCCATATCCACGAAGGGGTAGGCAGAGGTACAACAAGTGCACCCACGATTAGCCTAAGATACTTGGTCC
Organism: Apodemia mormo; assembly: GCA_036924255.1. Lineage (NCBI taxonomy): Eukaryota > Metazoa > Arthropoda > Insecta > Lepidoptera > Riodinidae > Apodemia > Apodemia mormo. The sequence goes on along the minus strand of JAUPFN010000010.1, from coordinate 6,904,858 downwards.
CAGAAATGTGATAGCAAATGTGATAGGTGGCAAACCTATCGCCAACCGGGCACTTTCCAATCCCGGGCAACTTTGTGTTACTCAGAAAACTGAAAAAACACTTTTTTTATGTGCCTGACCCGGGAATTGAACCCAGGACCCCTTGTGGTCAACATCAACACTGAACCACTAGACCACAGAGGCGACCTATTACAATATGTAATCCCGAACAAATAAATAGTTAGTGAAGAACAGGCTACAAGTCATATTTAAACTAAGCCAAAACACATCAAGTGTAATTTGTGTGGTGTGAAATAATTACAACCTCTTCAAACTAATTACATAGAAAAGCTTAAATAAATTTACATATAATAAGACTGTTGGATAACAGGTGGTGCCAAACCGTATTACCAGAATTACTGGGGTCCACTGTATTGGTCACACCCTTAACAATGATCAAAGAAGAAAATATGTTGGAAACAAAGCTATGTGTTAGTTTTTAAATAAATTAAAACAAACCTGGAGGTGTATCAATTATTAGGTAGTCTAAATCTTTCCAACAAACTCCATCTAGAAGTTGTCTGATCATTGATGTCTTTTTAGGGCCTCTCCAAACTACAGCATTATCACGAGATTTGAGCAAAAATGCAATTGACATAACAGCTAACTTCTTTTCTTCATCTAAATAAATTGGAACCCATCCATCTGGACCTTGATATATGTTCTCAGACTCCAAATTCAAAAGATATGGAACACTAGGCCCACACAAATCCACATCCAACAAACCTACCTGAAGAAGTATAAGACAAAGAAATTTTATTTTAAAGTAATAAAAGTAATGTCATTAGATAACTAACTCTCTATTATGATTTGAAAAAATTATACAGCTTATGACACTCTCATTCGCAACAAAACTAACACCCCTCAAGCTGTTCATCTTCAAGATTATAGAATGTGCCTAAGAAATATATATATGCTCAAAAAACACAACATTCCTATAGCAGTCTGTAAGAAGGCATATGAGATCGGGATCCACCTGTCAGCAACATAATTTCAGCGCCGAGTCTAAGCACTTTCAAAAATATGATTAAACGTCACTTTCTATATACCTAGTTGTTTGGTGTCCTTAAATTTTGTAATGTGGTTTACGAATTATTAGTAATTTATTTGCTTCTTAATTTTTTTAACTTAATTTTTTGTAGTCGCCTCTGTGGTCTAGTGGTCCAGCATTGGCGTTGACCACATGAGGTCCCGGGTTCAATTACCGGGTCGGGCACATTAAAAAAAAGTGTTTTTTCAGTTTTCTGAGAAACACAAAGTTGCCCGGGATTGGAAAGTGCCCGGTTGGGGATAGGCTTGCCATCTATCACATTTGTGGGACCAAGTATCTTCGGCTAATCGTGGGTGCACTTGTTGTACCTCTGCCTACCCCTTCGGGGATATGGGCGTGAAGATACTTTTTTATTTTTTTTTATTTTAAATTTTTATTTTGCTACTTTCTATAAGGGGCCATCCAAAAATTACATCACACGAATTTCATGATTTCTTGACCCCTTCCCTCGTCCTTGTCACAGCTGGTCACACTAGTGAGACCTCACTCTACCTAGTGTGATGTCATATATTTAACAATTTTACATTGGAACAATGATCTCATTCGATTATTTTTTATCTATACAGGTGGCTTTACAAATTTACTGTTGAAATACTATATTTATTATATATATATAAAATATTATATTTTAAAAAAATTTGTGATGTCACAAAATTTGGGACCCCTGTATTGTAATTTAGTAAAATTGCAAACAACCACCTTTGTATTTCCTGTATATCTTGATCCATGTATGAGATCTTCAGAAAACTAACTTATAGAGGGGGGATAACACTCTCATTACTGTACAGTTTTAAACTTTAGCAGTTGAGAAGCTAAAACTGTTTGTATGTATTATGGTTTTTAATTTGAATAAACTATTTTCATTTTAATTTATTATTTATAAAATCACATGAAGTCTATTTTATCATCAAATGAATATAGAATATTATGTGACAATTTCTAATTGTGAGTTTCCTAAAGCAGGCAATTTATGGAAATTTGTTCTTAAAACCATTTTAATTAGAAAAATCAGATTTAATTAATATCAGAACTTTGGTATTCAAAATGATCTACTACTCATCATCTACACATACATCTACTACATCATCCCAAAAGTAATGAGACATATTAATATTTTTATTTTAGGCAGGATCTCCAAAAAGGGTTTTTGTTTAATTCATATTTCGTGAGAACAAAAATTCCTGTCTCCTAAATCGTTTAAGAACAGAAAACAGAACTTTGTTGTGTGCTAGGTAAAACAAAGAAATTAAAATCATAACCTAACTTAGCAAGCCTAAAGTAGAGTGTAATGATGTTTTATTGTATACTGTTTACTAACCGAAAAATTATTTTCCCTGAGAGTTAATGCTAACTGTGTACTGACGGTAGATTTACCAACCCCTCCTTTACCAGATAATACAACTATAACGTTTCGAACATTCTCTAACATTTTGAAAATTGAAACCTTATCTTGAACACAATGTTTTTGTTGAACTTTTCTCAATATCTGAGCAATATTGTTTAACCCAAATCTATTTAACGATCACATAAAAAGAAGAGTAATAAGAAAAAAAATATATGACTAAGTAAATAGTTCCTAGTGATTTATATAAAGTAGTTACTTTGTGTTATCAAAATTCAAAATTCGGATTAAACCAATAACCAATTTTTCCATAACGTTTGTCAAGTACATAGAAATATGTCAAATACGACGAATTGTCCGAATTGAGTGTCAAGCAGTGGTCTCGAACGTCACAGAGCGAGATCGATAGAATTGCCAGCTAAAATCGGTATATTTGTACCGAAAATCGGTATTTGACAAAAAAAAATACAATATTCAATAAAATTCGAATTAATTTCAAAATCGTAACAATTAGCTGTATTAAAGAGTCGTTTTGAATGTAATAGACTAGTGATTGATTCAGTAGACAGCCTATTTCGCTGCTTTGTTTTTAAAAGATTAATATATGAAAATTTGCGTTCAACGTTAGAGGATGAAGAGGAAGTGATAAAATGTTAAAGATAAAATTAGACAACAATGGAAACATTTGAGTTTCATCGCCACGCTTTAGTAAACTTACTTCATCCCAAAATAGTTCTACATCATCAGAAAATGTTTTGATTTGTTCACAATTTCTTAAAATGCGCTACTCTGTATCAATTTCCTGGAAATCGTTGCTGTGAACAATATTGGGAAAGAGCCTACTCACAGGAACTATTTTACATTTTTTGGATCAATTATGTCTAAACCTTTTATTGGGTTATTTTTCAATGGAAACCGCGTGGTTATTTGCTTACAAGCTTCGATATAAAAATCTAGGCATCTGCATTTAAACAAATTTAATTGATCTGAGTTTAGATTTTCTGAACTACTTAGTAGTGTATTAGACGCAGCAGCACCATAGTATACGTCATCAATATCCATAAAATTTCTGGGATTCTTAGAATCAACATTTTCGATTGGAGTGCTAGTTAAATATTCTCTTTTTAAAAAACAATCAAAAATAGTTTTTAATGTTCCAGTTATTTTTTCAAATAAATTATGAATTTTCGGGTGTTCTGCTTGCATTTCTTTATTTAAATCGGCAAATAATGGTAATACAAAATCTAAAAATTCCAAAAATAATATCGTAGTAGGATCTTGGAGCTTCAGTAATATATGTTCTGCAGCTAAAAGATGACCATTGTTAGATATTTGGTCTATAAAAAATAGTTTAAGAGCAGAGAGTTGTTCCAATATTCTCTTCACTGCTGCATGTACTGATAACCAGCGTGTTTGAGAGAGATGAAGTATTTTATGTACTTTTAAGTCGTAAAACATTTGAAAGTTTTTAAACTCTGCCACTCTTGGGCTAGAAGAAAAGTAAAAGTAGTTGAAAATGTCTCTTACAAGATCCTCTATAAAACGTGGCAATTTGGTACAAGCATATGACGCGCAAAGGTGAAACGAATGGCAGGCGCATTTAAGTATAAAAATGTTAGGAATTTCATTTTGCAGCAATGTTACAACAGAATTATTACGTCCCATCATTACGCTTGCCATGTCAGATGCAAAACCTATTAGATTATCTTTATATGGAATGTTATTGCTTCTAAAAAAAATTACGATGTGTTCAAATAAGGTTGCTGCATTAGCTTCTTCTAATGGAATAAGAGCTAAAAAACAATCTTTAATACGATTCATTTTCGTATATTTCACAACTAAGCACAAGTGTTTGGTCGTACTAAGATCAGTGAACTCGTCAATAATAGCGAAAACTTAGTTTGTCCTAAATCTTCACATAAATTATTGAAACTTTCTTTACCTATAATATGATCAATTATGTCATGGGTTTTGGTTGAAGAGAATTTTATTTCTTTTGCTATTTTTGAATCAGGAAAAACGGGTTGCATCAACTGCTCCATAATAGTAATTGGTAGATTGTATTCAGCAACAAACGAGGCTAATCTTATTTCACCTGAAATTAAAAATAAAGAATTAAAATCATGTAGGTATATCTAGTATGTCTAGTAGCGATTAGGGTATAATTATATCCACTGCTTCTATAAACCGATATGTAGAAAACAAAATAATATAACAATGTAAATAGCAAATTAAATAACTAAAAAAATTACCTTGCTTAACCAGTATATCAGATTTTTGAGTTTTGGTAACAGTAAATGATGATATCTTCGGTTGTGATTTTGTATTCTTTGATGATACTGAGTGTGCTTTGTTTCTTTATAGCGTCTTTTCCTGATGTGATGTTGATACCTTTATTACAATTCTTACAATAGGCATAGCTTCCACCTTTACGACTATCTTGCAGCCGACCTGGAAATTCTTCTTCCCATTCTTTTCTATAATATTGTAGATATTTTTTTCTTCTTACACTCGCACTTGTGCTTGGCTCCTCGTCAGACGACATTTTAACTTAATTATCTGATTTTGTAGGGACTCTTTCGGTTAGGTACTCACTCTTCAAAGTTAAGAAAATAAATTAATGAAAAAATAAAATCGAATTACTGTTTATATATACTAGACAGGTAAATTCCCGAACAGGAAGTCCCTTATAATATCGAATCGTAGGACACAAGGGTGTCAAGGGTATTCCCCAAAATATATGAACTACATTCTGCACTAGGTCCATACTATTGAGGGCTTCCCCGTAATATTAAACGTAAATGAAAATGGTTGCCAACTTAAAAGTGTAAAATCGGGAGAATTTCCATGTATACTGTGAAATCGTAGAAAAATCGATATATTTCGGTAGAACAGAGCCCATATTGGTAGAAATACCGAAAAATCGGTAGGTTCGAGACCACTGATGTCAAGTGTCAACTATCAACTGTCAATCTGCAATCAATCAATGCAATTAGTAGACAGTAGGTCTTCTTTTTATACGAATGGCAATTACCAGTGAATTATGCCAGTATCGAGCGAACTTCGCACAGAACAATATACTCCTAACGGAGGAACTTAGGAAATGAAGAAATAAGACGAATTCATACCTTGAAAATAGAACTAAACTAGAAAGACATTATTTCGTATTGATAACATCTTACCCATCGTCTTAGGTGCCCCACAAAGAGTATGTAACGCATTTAGTGCCCCACAGACCTACAATAATGTTGCGCGAATACCTAATAAGGTATTGTGCAATATTATTGACCGTTTAGTGTTAACCTTGAAGATTGCACAAATATTGAACGAAAGTTTCAGCGGGATTAATTTTTATTGCGCAATATTTTTTCTTGCACTGTGTAGGCTTAATGTTGCACAATATTTTTCACTTCAGAGTTTGGAGCGATCGCGTTCGTTCAGACACGCTGTTTAATATATGGTAGTGTACATTTAAGCAAAATGGCGAACAAGAATGCTATAAAAGATAAAGAACGGGAGTTTTACTTGAGTATACATGATTGTATAGAGATTTATTTAACAAAATCACCAGCAGCCGCCAAAACTTCTTCGTCAGCCATGTTGCTCGCTTGAAAATATTGATCAGCTGGTTTGTCAAATTTATTGAGTGAATTTATTGAACGTTTGGAGTCAAATACCTCCTGTATTCAATATTATTGCACAATAAAAGTATTGCGCAATGTTATTGTAGGTCTATGAGGCGCCTTACAGTTTGACATTTATTTACCTAAATTATGCCTAAATGCAATGACATTATAGATAGCTTTTTTATTTTCGTACAAATTATAATATTCATACAATTTGGCAAAGACCTACTAAAAATATTTTTTGTAGGTCTTTACAATTTGGAATAACAAACAACGAAACAAAATCATACGCAAAAATTAACTTGGTTAAAATAAAAAATATTAAATCATTGCCCGTGACACAGAATTACTTTATACTTGTTTGTCTTACGTAATATTGTATACTCTTTGCTTGTTTGTAGTCACTGAGCTTAGAAAAGAAAAACATTTGACAATAATCAACAACTTCAACGTTTCGAATGGTTTCGGAAACTTCACTATACTTGCTTTAGTTTTATTTCTATAATGATATGACAGGTTGTGATATGAAAAAACTTATGTTTTGAAGCTAAAACTTAGCCACATTAAGATATTTTTAAGGTTTAAAATTTAAAAAATTCAACTTGCAAAAGAATAAGATGTACCTACGTAATACATTATTCAATGTTTTATATTATAAGGTTTTATCTTTGTGCGATGCTTCAAATAATTACTGTAACCGATTCTTTGAACTCTGAAAGACTAAAAAAAAATTCAAAGAAATCACTTAATAGGAACAACAAAGAGAACTTAATGTACTTTCGCAAAAGTATTTGCTTGTTTAAAAAAATAGAGACCATTAATTAAATTCGAAGACCTTTCACCTGGACCATTATCAGGTATCAGTGGACGTTCCACTTAGTACGTCAGACCACTGCCTGATCCGGAACAAAGTGCCAGTCACGCACTTATTAAGGCTTTCCTTTGCAGTCGTCACATTTGGCACTATAGGTCAGCAGATTGGGACGGGTTGTCGTTGACTGTCACTGATGTGGTGCTACAGGGCATGGAACTTTCCGTTCTGTTTTCAGCGGTGCCCATCGGGACAAATCTCAGCCTTGGTTTGGTAGCCAATACAGTACTTCATACCAGCCTGTCGCTCGCCTTCAATTTTACAAGGCTCAAATTCAACCTCACATGGAGTACAGTTCTCATTTCTGGGCCGGAGGTTTTCAGTACCAGCTTCTTCCTCTTGATCGCATTCACGTAGAGCGGTTCGAATCGTCGACAACCAAGCTATTTCTAATCTTTTTGACTCTTTGACGTTACGTAGGTTCGCTTTGAATCTTTTATCGTATTTATCATGGGGATTGTTCCAACGAGTTGTTTAGACTAATTATTCATGCCGCTAAATTCAATCATCCGCCATCGCGTCAAAATTCAAAGTTCCATCCTTACCACCTTGATGTCTGAAAATCTAAAACCGTGCGCTTTTCTCGGCACTTTCTGCCTCGTACTACTCCTTTGTGGAATCAATTACCAGCAGGGGTGTTTCCGAACGGATACTACCTGGCGACCTTTAAGAAAAGTGCTTATTCATTTTTAAAAGTCCGGCAACCCAACTGCGAGACCTCTGGTATTCAGATGTTTATGGGCGTCGGTGATCACTTACCATCAAGTGCACCTTTTGCTCGTTTGCACCTCTACTTAAAAAAAAACAAGATCAATCGTTTTGTGAATGAATATCGCCTCTATAAAATAAGTACCTATCTTATTTATGAGGCAATGTGTACGTTCTAGAATAAACTTCCCAAAGCTATAGGAGATTTACCAGTAAATAAATTTAAAACTGTGTAAAAAAAATTAATATAAAATTTCAGATTATTTAGAAGATTCAAAATCTGGGATTAATTGATCCTCATACATATAAAAATATGTTTTTTGTAATTTGTAATAATCGTTATATGGAAAGAAAAGACAAACCTGCTGAGTTTCTTTGTCGTTGAATCTTCTCAGTATGTGGCCGCATTCCGATTCAGCATTAAGTAGTAGATATTAGTGCGTACTTAAGAAAATCTTAACCATACCATCTTGATAACTGGTCATCTATGATTGTTCGATTTGCACGTAACTTACGAATGTAAACGTACGAACATAATTAGAACGTAACGTAAGAACTTACGTATAGATACAAACAGTCAAATATTGGAACAACCTACCTTACACGGTTTTTCCGTCTAGCTTTGATATCAGGATTTTTAAGCGGAGGATCAACGTATTCCTTTAAAGTCGGCCGCGGCATTGCTTTAGCAACTAACCCTTTGTGTTGTAAGTGTCCATTGACAGTGTTGACTTCATTCTATCAGATGGCCCATTCATTCGGTCGTATACCTGCAAATTCAATAAATAAAAGTTTAAGAGAAATCCAAAATATGTCGACTCACGAAAAGTGCTTGTATACGTCTTTTTTTTTTTTGAGTTTGAGTTTACACCATAAGCGACACCGGTCAAAAAACTTTTGTGTATTAAGTGGCGACAGTATATATGTGGTATATAATGTGCAAATAATATGTACAGGCACCGAGTTTACCTTTTTAATACTTGCTGTAGTCGAAGCGTTTTTATTATAATATATTTATTTCAATATGCTTGATTGGCTGCATGACTTAAAGCATGTGCTACAACAATCCAAAAATAAAAAACTGAAATTGACAGCGCTTGCGCCAAATTGCGACAGTGGCGCTGAACTTTATTTTATTTTTAGTTTCGTAAAGATTTTTTGGGAAGTGCATGTGTGATTTGTGTGTCGCGAGTGCTGGTTATTCTACAAGGAGATGCTACATTTTTTTAATTTCATGACAGACTATTGGACGTTTTACATTGTTATTGGATCGTGATAATACTTTCAACCAAAAAAGTTAAGTTATTTTTAAAGTGAACTTATAGTTTGTTTTATTTGCGTAGAGTTTAGTTCAGTGCCTAAGATTTGTCTCCGGCTTCCAATTTTGTGCAGCTGCACGTTGCATCTCTGCATGAGAGGTATTTATCGTCTTACTTATTAAATACATATTACATTACAATATTATTTTTCATGCATTTGACAATAATGCAAAGGGTGGTGGCTAAGAAAACAATAACTGGAGACACGGTCATCGTAATGAATTGGAACATCTGGAAACAAGACTCAGGAATACGTCTTTTATTTAAATAAACGCATTCTTTAAATTGAGAGTTATAGAAAAATATGTATCCTAAATGATTTTTACAGAATCCTTATATGAAACTCAGCACCGTAGTTTTTTGCATTAAGAACTCTTAAAACGACCAAATAGAAAACGATTTTATGTAAGCTAACACAAAATAATACAGTCTAGCTTTGAACTTTTCTTTTATGTCACATGAAGATCAGGGACCTGCATGATAAGTATAATATCATTTTGATTAAAATTGCATACAATAAAATAATTTATTTTTTGTTTTGGGCTGCAAATCCGCGATTGTTACACCACAGATTTTTTGTAATTCTCTTATTTTGACCGCATTATTTCTACTTTTGTGCTCTTTCTTACATACCCAGCTCTCACTTCCATACAATAAGGTTATGGCAAGACACAGAAACAAGCACTAAGTCGACTAAGAACAGTGCTTTGGAATAGTTTTCATAACACTCAGTTCACTCTTCCCCGCACACACTCTTCTTTCTATATCAGTGGTGTACCTTCCATCCTTCCACATACTTATCCACATTTAATATATTTTTCATAAAATAGATTCAGGAATTTTGTAAAATAATATCTAATGGTAATAGAATATGTTAAGCAAAGGAAAGATACTCAACTAAATGAATCTATTCAGTTATGCTTTTAATTTATTTGGTTATATAATGTAATTAAAGAACAAAAAATATACACAAACAAAATAGTAAATAAATAACAGGCTACTCTATCAAATTATGTTTGGAAAACAAATGAACGAACATAGTTTCATGCTACATTTTTTTATTAGTGTGTGCATCTTTATATTTTCACAATAGATAAATAAATAAATAAATATTCATAGAACAAATTACACTTATTAATCTAACCCCCAAGTAAGCTAATTACTTGCTTGTGTTATGGGTAGGGATGGGCCGAAATTCGTTTTACATTCAGTATAACCGAATTTCGGCAGCTTGAACCGAACTTCGGCATTCGGCCGAAATTCGGTTTAAATGCCGAGCATTCGGCATTTTATCTATATCTTAGCATATCACAGATTTTTTCAGAGTTCAAAAATCTTAAATTTGTTACAAATATTCGTTAGTACATGAGGGGTATAAAAGCAAAGGCGCTTCAGTCACAAAACACCTAGACTGAGTAAACCGCAAATTTCCACTGTGTCTTAATAAATTGTATTTTTTATCAGAAACGGATGTTAGACTATGGGTGTTAGTCAACTATACTAATACATAGAAATACATATATAAATACTGGAATATATTTAATAAACACTCAAACTCGGGAATACAAACATTTGCTTATCACACAAATGCTTGTCCCCGTCGGATATCGAACCCGAGCCCTGTTGATTGCGTAATCAGGGTCGCTAACAACTCAACCAACGGGGCGGTCAATAATATTTTTTATATTATTGCAGAAATATAAAGGTAAAATGTCATAAAGGTAAGATGTGATTGTTTGTTTGTAATTGATAAACTCAAAAATGACTGGACAAATTATGAAAGTATAAATCAATATATACATTATCATAGTGTAATGTCGGCTACCTTTTTAACTTACTGAGTAAATGGAAGTAGTGTGTGGATCACGGAACAATTCTTGTCGAACAGCTAGAAATTAATAATTATAAATATTAAGTACAGTTGTTTAATGTCTGAAATGTCTTAGGGACATCTTTTAAAATAAAGTATGGTAAGCGGCCACTAGATGATCCCTGATTATATTGCTTTTAAAAGGTTAAATTAGCTGTTCTCCCTGAATTCTGTGTATATTGTGTTTTTGTGCTTGTTGTCAAAGTGGGCGAAAGTGTAGTGGATGTGGGTAGATAATTATGCCGCTCTGCTCTTCTTTTTTGTTCGGACCATCGGTGAGTTTTATCCATTTATTAAACGGACTTCTTTTGTTTCGGTGGTATTGCAAAGGTGGTACATTGCAATACCACCTTTGCAACACCACAAACACAGTTTATAGCAGATTTAATTAGTTTTACCTTTTAATTATGGATTTCCGGAAAGTAACACCTGAATCATTAAAGTATATTGCTTTCTACAGGTTTAGATGTTTTTTTCTTTATATCATAAGATAGCAAACAAGTAAATTGGTCTCCTGATGGAAAGAGTCAACCATTGCCTGTAGACACCAAAGATGTTAATGGTGCGTTGCTATCTTGTGGCAAGGTCTAATGTCACATGCATAAGTTTAGCGGCTACCTTACCCTCTAAACCAGAACACGACAGTGACAAGCACTGACGTTATTGTGGCAGGAATAAGTAAAGCAGTGTTACCAGACCCGGACGAGACAGTGCAGAACTCTATCACCTGGTAGCCACGATGTTTGTGACTCACATAGCCTATTGGTCGCCTTTTACGACCTGCCTGGCAGAACGGCACTTGACCTAATCTCCAAAGGAGCCTGGGACCAACACGAAGATATTAACATTGAAAAAAATAACTATTAGATACAGTTTTAGTTTCAGTATAGCAGCGGCATGCACAGGATTATGACACTGTGTATGCGGTGGTTGATACTCATTTCAATACGAGATTTACCAAAAGTATTTAATTTTAAGCAGGCTTCTAGATGTTTTTCTGTATGGTCATGCTTTTTTGCCGCAGAATAGAAATGATTTAAATCTGAATATCCTGATCAGTCCACACTGTACTAGAATTACTAAACAATATGCAAGCAAAACAATATAATTTAATCGTGTGTACACAACCACACAGCCAGTTTTACATTTCATAACTTTTAACATGAAACTTAAGAGTTATGTTTCATTTTTTTGCTGGTTTAATTGTAACTTAGGTACACACCTACCTTTAGACACAATTTTAATATTTTTACTGAATGACAATTGTGAGAACTTCTTATTATTAATTTTTAATAAACACGCATTTTCAACACAAACTTTCAGAATCAAATAAAATTTTGAAAAGATCAACAATTAATGAACTAGTAAAAGCAAACCACTACAACTAATATAGGAACTCAGTAATAACCTGTTAAATGTACAATCTTTCAAATGAAAAATCTTCTAAGAAAATTAATAATAAATGGATATGTGGTGCAAACAAAATACTATACAATGCTCATCACATAAAAAATAGATACAACATGGTCCCCGCAAAACAAAACATTTCTGCTATTTAAACAAATAAAACCTTACTAAACAAAAATACATAATGTGCAGTACATGATTTATTAGATTTCCATCTGTTATTTTTAGTCGGATTATAGATATTAGGCAATAAACATTTCCGATTACTCTCAATAACTCCCGAACGCCGTAGCATACCGCTGGAGTGGCGGAGCCATTCGCCGCTTTAGATATTCAGGAGTGTATGCGTTTGCAAACTGTGGACGAATAGCAAAATTACTACACACATGCAAACAAACCTCCTGCGGTAGACGGTGGCATGACTTAGTTAGAGCAGCCAAACACCTGGCAAACATAAAGTTTGTGTCCTTGCAAATAGGTGCTAATTATAAAATATTAGGCGTTTTTAAGTTATTATATTTTGTTTATTCTTTTATTTACTATTAATTAAAGTCATCTAAAACGTACGAAATTTTTACTAAAATATCTGTGAATGGCAAGTAAAGCACTGCATTTATGCCTTCAGGGAGCGCACACCGCTGCACTATAGGTATATCCATTATAAACAAATATACAAACGAATAATAATCATATTTGTATGTAATATTAGTTTACATAACCATACTATTGTTGATGCGATCTATATAAAAATTAAGAAAGTTGATGAAACAAATGCAATCCGAAAGGAAGTCAGTGAGTCAAAATTGGTTAGTTATGGTCAACCTATGCCTCTACTGCAGTTAGATTAAACTACTGAAAGGCAAGCCTACTACTCAAAGGCTAAACTAAAGGCAGGTCTACTACTCAAAGGCTGAACTAAAGCCAGGTCTACTACTCAAAAGCTATACTAAAGCCACGTCTACTACTCTAAGGCTAAAAGAAGGCCTACTGCTCAAGGAACTGATATGTTGAAACACTTTTTATTTAAATGTAAATTTTTATTGCTTAAAGGATGACAATGGTGATCTATTTCTAAATACTAGTTTTTAGTGATAGTTTTTTGCACAAGAGCTAGTGTTCAATGTAACTGATATTATGACATTATTTATGAATAAACATGATTCATCAAAATTATTATTAGTTGAAACTAGTACCTAAGTGAAAGTGTAAAATCCATTATAATTATATTGATTTAAGTACATCTAAAATCCTTATGACTAAAGTGTGTACTTATTAAAAACTTTTTATATTGAATCTTTATATATATAGGAAAGAGAAACTATCCCCTGTAGAGACCAAGGATTTGAATGGTGCATTGCTATCCATTGCAGGTGCATGCCACATGCATAAGTCTACTGGCTACTGTATATTTACCGAAACACGACATTGACAAGCATTGACGCTATTGAGGCAAGAGTAGGTAAGGCAGACCAAATACCCGGCTGACACATTGTGGAACTCTGCCATCTGGTAGTCACAATGGTAGTGACGTATAGCCAATAGTTTGCCTTTTACAAACTGCCTGACAGGATGGAAGATGGTCTATTCTTGAAAAGGGGCCCGACCCAACTATCTAAATACTAATTTATAATGATTTTAAGATTTTTAACACAGTAAGTTTTTAAGTTTATTTGAAACTACCTTCAGTGTGCAGCCCGCTGCATTATAAAAGCTTTTGACGAATCCCACGGGATCATCTAATTTTTCCAGGATGAAAAGTAGCCCATGTGCTATTCCAGGTTATTATCTACCTGTGTGTCAAATTTCATTCAAGTCCATTCTGTAGTTTTTATGTGATTGAATAACGAACATCTATCCATCCAAACATCCATCCGTCCAAACATCCAAACTTTCGCATTAAGTGAAATTTTATAGACCTCAAAAACAAGTAAGTGAAAATACTTTTGTTTATTTAAATATCTACTTACCAAATAACTATATTTATTTGTTAAAACATTTCATAATTATGCAAAAAGTATTTATTATATCATAATGGATGAGTCATATTGGATAAGTCATTTTTGGGTTATAACTGGACAGTAGACAGTACGGTACAGGGTACAAAATTTTTATGACATTGAATCCTAAAATGAATGTTTCTTGCAAAATTAAAAAAAAATTAGCGTACACACAAATTTAGTTGTAGGTATACATTATAAGTAAAGAATATTACGCCCTGAAGATGCTTTAAATAGCGAAACCGGTTAATTAAATATTGAAAATTTAAATTTAAATTTTATTGAAAATTTAAACCAACTTCAAATATCAACTATAAGTACTCATCTCATAAACTTTCAAACCAATATTGATGAAATTTGGACTGTTATGTTGTTGGAATATACCTGATTTAAATCAAAAAGGATTATCTCAATATGACTTTTAGTTACCGAGAAGTTTGTGGATAAACATACAGACATACATACACTTCCAAAATTTAATACATGTGTTTGGGCGTCTATATAGATCATATTCGATTAATATTGCCCAATTCCAAAAATATTACATACATACATGTCAAACTAATAACCTCCTTTTTTTGTCTGTTGAAAATGCCTCGGTTTTGGAAAATCACTTTTTTGTGCAAACATTTAAAAAAAAAATTGCATCATCCATTTTTATTTGAGATACAAAAAAAAATTCCACACGAATTTCAAGTTTGTGTATTTAGACGAGATTCTAAATTGGTACTACACTTAATAGACTATAATTTACCATATAGTTATGGTAATATTATTATGGTAACAATATTATGGTAACATAGAAAAAAACTAACCCAAAAGACAGTTAATTTTTATCACTAAAATTACAATTGCCGGCCTTTTATTACGAATGCTACTGACACGTTTTAGCCTTGAAAGCGTAACAAACAAACAGACAGTCTTACGCATTTATAATAATAGTACGTATATTATTAGTGATTACTTGTGTGGTTTAAAATTTATTCATGCGGGCGAAGCCGAGAGCGTCAGCTAGTATTAACATTTTTTTGTCGCATCTGTGGTCAACAACGACATCTGACTACTAGGTCAGATGTCGGTGTTGACCACATGAAGTCTCGAGTTTGATTCCCGGGTCGGGCAATCCAAAATTTTGTTTTTTTTTTTCAGTTTTCTGATAAAAACCACGTTGCCAAGGATTGGAAAGTGCCTAGTTGGCGACATGACCGCCAATTATCACATTTTGGGACCAAGTATCTTCGGCTAATCGTGGGTGCACCTAGCTCTACCTCAGCCTAGCCCGTTGAGGTTACGGGCGTATAGATACTTTTAATTACAATATTACGTATTATCAAGATATTTTATCATAACATGATAATTAGAAATAAAAACAAATGTGTGCCCATATTTTATTTATTCAAATTGCGTACGGATATGACTCCCCTTCTTTGGCAATGTGCAATTAAGTCAGGAGTAGGGTTGTGTCTTGGATATAAGGCCGATTTATCGATATTATAGATGTATGTGTTATTCAACATTGTGTATTATTACTATGCGGTCAATATAACGATCTTCGTTTTTGTTCTATAGCGTTGTTACGTTTATCCTTTTACATTTATATATTCACGTCCAAACCCTTACGAAGTGCCATTAATCGCAGCCTAGGCAAATTTGCCTTGCTTTCTTCACATTCCTAGCTTCCATTCATTCAATTGTACTGGTTCCAGGGACTCTTGATAGGTACCTATTTCGATCAGCACCTGGACCAACTTGATCGTGGTACGTAATCCTTCTTCTCCCTTAGTACATTCGTCCATGCTCGCATAGTATGTCAATATAGTAAATTTTTTATTTTCCATTATTTCTTAATTTCCGAACCTACTACTACTACTCATTGATATATTATTTAAATGCGAAAATCTGTCGGCTCCTTTGTATGTTACGCTTTCATGGCTAAACCGCTAAACCAATTTTAATGAAATTTGGCAAGGAGATAGTTGAAGGCTCAATGTAAAACATGTAGAAGATGGTGAAATAGGGAATAAATACTTGAATGAAATTTTTTAATTTCTTAAATTGATGACTTAATGCGCGAAGCCAGCTAATGTTTTCTAAAAAAATAGTTTTAGTATTGAAGTAGAAATTATCTACAGCATATTTTTGATTTCTTTAATAGACAAAGTAGACAAATAGTTTACGCAGCATGTTATTAATAACCTTGGAAGGAAAAACTAACAAAAAAGAAAATTTACCTATTAAGAAACAGTATTTTTTTACAAAGAATCGTGAGACTTAGAAGGGTGTTTATTACCGACATTATACCGTAGTGAGTTTTTATATTATAGTTCCTATCGAATTTTAGCGTATAAACTCCCAATCTCCTGCGACCATAGTACTAAATAATAAAATACGAACTGCGGTAAAAGTACGTTTTTTAACATATAAATATTTTAATGTAGAAAACCGCGACTGTAAACTTTGATTTTTGTATGTACGCTGAGTCTTAAACCGCAAAAAATTCTTAATATCATAAAAGCAGTGTAAATAAAACCACTGTTATAAAAGATGAACTGTGAGCGCGTCTAAATTATAATCATTATGTTACGTAATTGACCCCGAAATTGTGATATCACCACATCTTCACAACTATCAATACACGCATATGTCATGGCAATATATTTTGTAATTTTATAATCAATATATTAGGCCTTGAACTCTTGGTACTAGTATGATAGATCCACAGTTCCGGTTATACGGATTTAAAACCCAACTGTGATGTTTGCTTACAAAATATACAACGACATACCTAAAACTAAATAAAAACAAAGAATTTTTTTAGTTAGTTTGAAATTCTACTACGCATCAAATATTATATTGATAACATAGTCGAAAGATACTTAAAGCTTGATAATTTGGAAGTTAATTGATTTTTAATTCTTTGTGTTTACTTGCAATTGTTTGTATTAGTTATGTTATGAAACTACTTTGGTGCTTTTCCAAATAAATAAGTTTTGTTCCAAATTAAAAGAAGCAAAGAAAAACAAAGTTACGTACGTACAATAGTGCAGAAAGACGCGTCGAAAACGTAAGAAGAAGTTAAGAACTCTTTGTTTCAGTAATATCCCAGCACTTTTTCCTTATGTTTTTTTTTCTCCAAATGATTTTTTTATATATCATAAGATAACAAACAAGCAGATGGGTCTCGTGATGGAAAGCCATCCAAGCCTCAACCATCGCCTATAGACACCAAAGGTGTTAATAGTGCGTTGCTATCTTGTGGCGAGGTCTAATGCCACATGCATAAGTTTACCGGCTACCTCACGCTCCAAACCGGAACACGACAATGAGAAGCACTGACGCTATTGCGGCAGGAATAGGTAAGGCGCTGGTACCAGACCCGGGCGAGACAATACAGAACTCTACCACACTCTACAAATACTAAGTGGTAGAGTTCTGCATCGGCTCGACCGGGTCTGGTACCACCGTAAATGTAATTATTGTTTTTTATTTGTGAGTATTTCATTTTAAACGACTGCAGCCACCGGATGCACGATCGTGTGAAAACATGTAATTAAAACAGCGAAAATAAATTTATTGATTAGCGAAACATATAAATTAATATTTATATTATCAAAATTATTTCGACAGTGTTCTTTTTAATTAATTATATGCTTAGTAATTAATTAATATAATGTTTGTGACAAAATGACTTATTTTCTGGTTAAATAGGACCTTCAAAGAACTAGTTTTTGACGAAAGTGAAATGATATAATATATATTCAAGGCGCGATGTTAATGTAAAGACAATACTTTAGATATCCCAGCCCAATCCTGGGAGGTAAAAACAAACAAATCCTGTTATTTTTACCATGTCATCTCTTATTTACGACGTCAGGATCACATAATCTATATCTATACATATAATAAAATCGTAGAAAAGTCAAAACTGTACAGTGAATATTTTTTTAAAAGATTACTTGGGACGTGATCTACAATCGATATTAAAGCCAAAAATATAGTTCTTAGAATTTTTGTTGTTTGTCTGTATGTCTGTTTGTTTGTATGTATGTCCGGGGTAAACTCAAAAAGTACTGCTTGGATTTCCTTCAAATTTTGCATGAATATTACTAACAGGTTGAGTTAACATATAGGCTACATATTATCACGCTATCAACCACGGGGAAGGAGCGGTGCGGAAGTAACGAAGTCCGCGCGGACGAAGTCGCGGGCAACAGCTAGTTTAATATAAATTTCAACTTGATACCTCTACGCGTTCCTGAGAAGAGTCTTGACAGACTGAAAGATAGACAACGAAGTGATCCTATAAAGGTTTAGTTTCTTCTTTATGAGGCATGGAACCCTAAATACATACATACACATGCGAAATTTAGTACACGTGTACTCAAATATTATCCAATTTCAACAATATTACATACATACACTATAACCATCTTCTCCGTTAGTTCTCATAATTTACTCCAAACGTTACTATAGATAACTATATATTTTGCCAATAGTTCCATTGCATTTCGGTAAGAATGTCGACATATTTCTTGAGGTCCCATCCCTATCATTGTGCATGTAGGTCATAAATCACCACTTGGGTGGGGATCGACTATTATTGGATACATCCAGCTGGGTATTGTTTACTTTATTAGTTTTATTCCCCTGCGGTCAAACTTCACGACTCAACACTAATTTCTTTTAATTTCATATTTCGTATTTTGACGGCCATTTTTGTGTGCGTCATTCTATCGCCCCTTTAATGTATGAATTAAATTAACATTTGTACGGTACGGTTTGTTGCTTACATGTTAAAACAAATGCAAGGGGTCAATGTAAGCTCCTGCGTATTTTGCCCAAAGCGTTTGGTGAATGATAGAATGATAGCAAGTTAGGTGTCTAATGCCAGGTTCCTATAATCAACGATTCGTCATCCGTAGCAAGCAATTCAATAATACCGTAGCGTTCTACGAGGTGTTTGGAATTATTTGGTAATTTGACATTTATTGGAACAGTTTTAGCTTACGTCTTGTAGAAAATGCGAATACATGTAAATGAAACGAAACGTTTTACAGATATAGGAAACGTGCAGGTATGCTTAAAGAAAGTCAATGCAGAGCGCATTGTCTCGCCCCAGTCTGGTACCACCACTCCACTGTCTACCAAATTGTCGTTTTCCGGTTAGATGGCCGGTAAACTTATGCACCCTGCGGCAAGTATATCAGCGCACCATTAATAGACCATAAAGGGCTTCATATGGAGTAATGCTCTCACTTGTTTTCCCCCCTGTTGGTCCCGGGCTCCTTTGAAAACTAGGACAACTGGCGTTCTACCAGGCAGGTCGTTAAAGGCGACCAATTGGCTATTCGAGTCACTACCATTATGGCTACTAGGTGGTAGAGTTCTGCATTGTCTCGCCCGGGTCTGGTGGCACCGCTTTACCTATTCCTGCCGCAATAGCGTGCTTGTCACTGTCGTGTTCCGGTTTGGAGGGTAAGGTAGCCGGTAAACTTATGCATGTGGCATTAGACCTTGCCATAGCAACGCACCATTAACACATTTGGTGTCTATAGGCGATGGGTGACTATTTCCATCAGGCGACCCATCTGCTTGTATGCTATCTTATGATAAAGAAAATAACTTGTGGGCGGGAGCTCTTTAGTACTAGGTCCTTCCTTTTCATCGCATTCATCGTAGAGCGGCTTGGATTGTCGACATCAGGACTATTTCTGATGGGCTTGATTCTTTGGCATTATGTAGAGATATGGCATCGCTCTGCATCTTCTATCGGATCTGTAGTGGGGAGTGTTTCGAGGAGCCGTTTAGATTAATTCATGCCGCAGAATTTCACCATCGGACATTGCGATAAAATTCAAAATTTCATCCTCACCATCTCGATGTCTGGATGTCCACAACTGTGCGATTCTCAAGACACTTTTTTCCCCGTACTACTTCACTGTGAAATCAATTATCGAACGGGACCTTCAAGAAAAGAGCTTTCTCTTTCTTAAAAGGCCGGTAATGCATCTGTAAGTCTTCTGATAGTGTAGTTGTCCGTAGGCGGCGGTGATCAGTTACCACCAGATGAGCCTTCTGTCCGTATAAAAAAAATCTATATAAAAAAGCATTACAAGCATTGTTTTCAACCGGCTTCCCAAAATCACTTCGGTTATATTTGTTTATGTTTGTTACCTCAGAGCTCTGTCATTTATGAACCGATTTTGACCCTGGAATCTTCTACTATACCCATGCCAAATTTCAAAAAAATCGAATTAGCGGGTTAGCTAATTCGATTTTTTTGAAATTTAAAGTTCCATCCTCACCACCTCGATGTCTGGAAATCCACAACCGTGGGCTTTTGTCGACACTTTTTGCCTCGCACTACTCCTTTGTGGAATCAATTACCCTCAGGGGTGTTTCCGAATGGATACGACTTAGGAATCTTCAAAAAACGAGCTCATTTATTCTTAAAAGGCCGGCAACGCAGCTGCAATACCCCCGGTATTGCGGATGTCCATGGGCGGCGGTGATCACTTACTATCAGGTGCACCATCTGCTCGTTTGCCCCCTCTACTATAAAAAAAGCTGTGAAAGCGTAACAGACAGACGAGACATTCGTATTTATAATATTGATATATGATATGGATTTATTTCGCAATATAAGCTTTTTCTATCAATTAAGGTTTTTATTGTCGTGTTCCGGCTTGGAGGATAAGGTAGTTAGTAGACTTATGCATTTGGTATTGCCATTCCCCCACACAGATGCAACGCAACATTAACATCTTTGGTGTGGCTATAGGCGATGGTTTCTCTTTCCATCAAGAAAGCTATCTGCTTGTTTGCTATCTATTGATATAAAAAACTAAACTAATATAAAGAGGAAAGACTTAATTTTTTTCTGTTCCGATTTAACTCAAAAACTACTTAACCGACCGATGACTTTAAAAATTCATCCCTTTAGAAAGCTACATTAACCTGGAGTGACAGGCTACTCTTATACCCGACTGAGCAAACGGAAGTTATGATTAAATACTAGTATATATTAAAACTACGATTTACGAAGTTGTCTCTCGTCGCTGACGATATGCGGGGCATTACACCCACGTTTCACAAAAAGCAACGCATTATTGTCATCAATGTTGTTTCTTGGTAATGATTAACACTATCTATCAGGAGAGCCATCTTCTTATTAGTTAGAAAATGATATAAGAAAACAGTAACTAACAGAAAACAGTAAAATCTGTAAATTCACACATCGTTAAAAATACATACATTTTCGTTAACCATTAGCTAAAAAGCTCTAGAAATGTCAGCAGTTTTCCCAAGCACGTCGGCGGCCGCAACACGCTCTCAAGTTGCTCTGGTTTTACAAACTGCCCCGGGGTTACGGTGTCCATATAAACCCGGACTAACGGGATTGTCCGAAATATAAGCTTCCTCGAGGTACAATATTTTTTGATATTCAGTATTTTATTTTATCTGATACTTGAACTTTGAAACAATATAAACTATGCGTGCGTATTTAACGCGTTTTAAGGACATAAAGAATGTAAAAATAATTAGAGACAGCAGAATATCACACAATATAACGTACCTTCTTAACTACAAGTGTGTGTATGAAAAAAAACATATTTTTTTGTTTGTCGATCCAAATCAAAACTTAAGTCTTTAGCGGGGCTTACAGAGAAAATCGATTGATATTCACAATATTGTCATTTTCCCACATAAACAATTTGAGCTATGTCTACAGTATTGAAAATTTATTAAACCTTTATTTATACATGTGTATATACAGTTTTACAAATGGTTAATAATATCTCTGGACAAATTATTTGCTTGTGAGGCCGGTAAAGTTGGCAAACCCAAGTTAAAAAAAAATTGGTCGAAATTTAGGTCAAAATTATGTGCTATTTAGGTGCGCAATTCAAAAATTAGGAGCTCTAACCGTTTCGGGAATATTGACCAAGAAACATTAGCCCGCCATACTTTCAAATTTTCTAGCAGACATTTAATAAAAAATGTAAAAAAAACAGTGATTTTACTATCATCAAATTAAATGCTTACTGAGTGCTTTCGGAAACCAAAAAGATTGGATTAAAAAATAATAAGTAAACGTATGTCAGTTGGGTCAAAATTTCGGGGACGGGGCGTGGCAACGGGGCGGTCAATTATGTCAAAAAACGTCTTTAATATTTTGAGTTTTATGTTAATTTTTTAAATTAAATTTGTTTTTACACATATATATGAAATTTGACATGAACATATTCGACTGATTAATTTTAATTGAAAGCAAACGTTAAAAGAGAAAAGAAAAATACTCTTATTAAGTACCTTTATTGTGCATATCCATTATTATTCCAAAAAAAGTATTTTTTTTTAATATTCAAATAGTCCCGGACACACTGTTATAAATCTGGCAACCCTATCCGGGGTAGACGCTTCGAATTGGGTTAATGCAGTCTTTTTCTAATCTAAACGAACACGTTTTAATAGTAATGGCGAAGTTGTCTGCGGCGTCTCTCTCGCGGGATCTTTGCAGGGTTTCTATACATGCTAACTATGTGGGGTTTATTTATTTTTTAAATTGATGAAAACATTTTGACGTTTATCTAAAATATTATTTTCAAGCGTTGTGAGCAACTGATATAATTCAGCTTTTCATAGGTGAAAGAATATTTAAAATTACCTAGTTTACGCGTTTTTCAATTCATCCTCCCTTATCGCCTCAGTGGGCTAATGGTCCGGTGTTGGTGTTGACTATACGAGGCCCCGGGTTCAATAAGTCAATTCAAAAATATGTTTTTGTTTTCAGTTTTCTGTAAAAAACAAGGTTGTTCGGAATTGGATAAGTGTCCGATTGGCGATAGGCTTGCCACTTATCACATTGTGGGACAGAGTATCTTCGGCTAATCGTGGATCTCTTGGGTTGTACCTCTGCCTCTTCGGGGATACAAGTGTGAAGATACTACATTTTACTTGAGTTTATCCGTTACAAATATTTATAAAAACTTACCATCAAATCGTGACTCTAAAAATAGGGTAGACAGCACTAAATTGAAACTGTTACATAACACAAAATCTTTTTACGTGTAAAAACTACTAGCTGTAAAATTCGCAACGTCTCGCCCGGATTTGGTACCATAACCTTACCTAAATGATGACAACAAACATTATGAATTATATCGATGACATTTTACGCTACATTCCCCGCGACTTACAATCTATATATTATTATTAATATTATAAATGCAAAAGTTTGGATGTTTGGATGAATGGATGTTTGTTACTCAATCACGCAAAAACTACAGCATGCATTTGAAAGAAGTTTGGCACACAGGTAGATTATAACCTGGAATAGCACATAGGCTACTATTTATCCTGGAAAAGTTAGGTAATCCCGCGGGATTCGAAAAATTAAGTAATCCCGCGGGATTCGCCGAACCCTTTTTAAATTACACTGACTGATCTAACTCCAAAGTAAGCAAATTATTTGTTTGTGGTATGGGTGCTAGTCAATACATAGAAATACATATATAAATACTTGAATATATTTTATAAACACCCAAACCCAGAAATGCAAACATTTATGCTCATCACACTAATGGTTGTCCCCATCGGGAAACGAACCCGAGCCCCGACGATTGCGTAGTCAGGTTCGTTAACCACTCGACCAATGGGGCGGTCAAATAACTACAATCAATATAAGAAATTTTATAAAATCTTTCATCCCCTATTTCAACTCGTAGGAATTGATTTTTACCCTTTAGGGGTCTTCAACTATTTGCTTGCCATTTTCAATTTCATCAAAATCGGTTAAACGTTTATCCGTGAGAGCTTAACAGACAGACAGAGACTTTAGAATTTGTATTACTATAATAAGTAAAAGAATAATCTGTATTACAATTGAAGAGGATCCCAAACTTTCCCTTTGGTAATGTAACATTGGTTAATGAGATATAATAAACAATAATAAACAATTTTTATTTAGGTATTTATTTGTTACTATAGATGACGACATAATTTAAGTACGCCCAATCCCTTTTAGGGAACCGGGAGTGGAAAGATTGCAGTAATCGACAATAAATACTACATCGTAATAAAATTATTGTTGATTTCAACCGACTTTCCAAAAGGAGAATTTTATAAATTCATACAATATTTTATATCGATAACACTTGTACTGTTTCACAATAAATTATTATACATATTATCCAACCGGTTTCGTTTCTTATTTTTAAAAATGTTAAATCATGACGGTTAGATGTTGTTTTGTTTAAAGTTTTAATTTGTAATTTCCCTGATGATGCGTATAGAAGCGAAATCGGTTGGATAATATGTATAATAATTTATTGAGAAACAGTACAAGTGTTATTGATATAAAATGATGTATGAAAATGGAATTTCACCAAATGTATTCTACACTCTTTATCGTCGGGATAAAGTGTGTAGAATCCATACTAATATTATAAATGCGAAAGTAACTCTGTCTGTCTGTCTGTTACGCTTTCACGGCCAAACCATTAAACCGATTTGGATAAAATTTGGTACAAATATAGTTTGAGACCCAAGAAAGGACATAGGATAGTTCTTATCCCGGAATAATTTTTCTATTAATATTTACAAATATATGAATATACTATTTAACTTTATATAAACATATATAACTTTATATAAACATATTGAGAAGCAGTACAAGTGTTATTGATTTAGAATTAATAGGCTATTACTGACTTTTTCGTGTTATGTGTTTTTCAGCATTTAAAGGTCATGATTCACCTTGTGAATTTTTCCATAATGTTTCTATTGATATTTACAAATATATGAATATACTATTTAACTTTATGTAAACATATATAACTTTATATAAACATATTGAGAAACAGTACAAGTGTTATTGATTTAGAGTTAATAAGCTATTACTGAGTTTTTCGTGTTATGTGTTTTTCGGCATTTGGAGGTCATGATTCACCTTGTGATTTTTTCCATAATTTTTCTATTGATATTTACAAAGATATGAATATACTATTTAACTTTATATAAACATATACATATAACTTTATAAACAGTACAAGTGTTATTGATTTATAATTAATAAGCTATTACTGAGTTTTTCGTGTTGTGTTTTTCAGCATGTAGAGGTCATGATTCACCTTGTGATTTTTTTCCATAATTTGTCTATTGATATTTACAAAGATATGAATATACTATTTAACTTTATATAAACATATACATATAACTTTATATAAACATATTGAGAAACAGTACAAGTGTTATTGATTTAGAATTAATAAGCTATTACTGAGTTTTTCGTGTTATGTGTTTTTCAGCATTTAGAGGTCATGATTTACCTTGTGAATTTTTCTATAATTTTTCTATTGATATTTACAAAGATATGAATATATTATTTAACTTTATATAAACAAATAATACGGTTTTAATCTACTTAATTTATATTCTCCATCGACGAAAAACATATCAAACTTTTGTAAGTGTATTTTGCTTCGATATGAAGACAGCTTAAAAAATTAGCTTTCTTTTGAGAGACAAAACTATTTGAAAAGTAAATATGAAAAAAATACAATTTTATTTTTCCTGAACAATTTGTATTTTTCTATTACTGGAATATTCGCGGAGGCGTCGAAATGTTTGTTACCTCAGAATTTGGACATTTATGAACTGATTTTGAAATTTCTTTTGTTTAGGAGAGTATACTTCCCGTGTGGTTCCATTTTGATTTGGTAAAGATCTGATGCAAGGTCCTAAGGATGCAGGAAATAGGAAGTCGGTTATTGAAGTTTTACTGCGTTAAAATCACAGACCACATGAATACTGATAGACATGGCATTGGGAAGGAAACTTGTCGTCGCGGATATGAGCAAACGCTTCTATCACTGCCAAAAGCGTCATACATTTGTAGGTATATTATATTGTGAAAAAAATAGCCATGTTGTACTGTTTTATCGTACCGAATGAGATAACAAGGTTTAAAAATTACCATTGTAGTGATTTTATTTCATCAGCATCGGTAAGTAGTATAACCACAGTAGGTATACTGGAGACTGATAGTAGTCAATTTACATACATGTGACGTTCGAGCAACGCACACACACACACACACATAGACACCTCCCACGGACGCGATATCTCGGAATGGCTCGGGACAGTTTTGTTCCGCACTAGTTCGAGATATCGCGTCCGTGAGAGGTGTCTATGTGTGCTATGCTCGAATATTACTTGTATGTAACATTGACTTCTGTTAGTCTTAGTCTCTAAGTATTCTGTGGTATAACTCTGTATTCATGTGTGTAAATGCAAGCTACGTTGATAACCTAAGAAATTGCTTTTAAAGGTTTGTTTGTTATGTTTCTTCCGAATGTCAACTTTAACTGTGCCAAATTTTATGGTTTAGAAGCCGGCAACGCAGCTGCAAGACCTTTGGTGATGTGGCTGACCATGGGCGGTGGTAATCACTTACCATCAGGTGAGCCTCCTGCTCGTTTGCCCCTTTTTTTTATAAAAAAAGTCTACCGTTCGCGCAATGGCCTAAAAAAGGGCTGCAAAGTTTTCGCTTCACGCATTAATAGATAGACAGAAACCAGGCATTAGGCGCACTAAAAGTTTCACATTACTCCAGCACTCAGTTTTGTCGACTACTTTAATTTTAATGTTGCAGTGAGGGTGGGTAGGAATTTAATCATCTCCCCTCGCCAAGTGCGCTTTCTTAATTTGTTTCGATCGAGTCATCTAATGGGCGCATGCGCTGGAATTTGGGGAATTGTTATGTAACGTTAATTTTAGCTCGTGTGCTTCGTTTCGGAAACTTGCAGTGTCTTGGAAACATTTTTCTAGATTATAGCCGACTTATAACTAATGAATATATCTTTATACTAGACTAGCTGCAGCGTGTAGCCCGCTACATTATAAAAGTTTTTAGTGAATCCCGCGGGATCAGCTTACTTTTCCGGGATAAATAATAGCCTATGTGTTATTCTGGGTCTTCAGCTATCTACATACCAAATTTCATCGTAATCGGCGCAGTTGTTATTTCGTGAAAGAATAACAAATATCCATACATACATACTCACAAACTTTCGCATCATTACATAGTATAAAACAAAGTCGCTTTCTCTGTCTGTCCCTATGTCCTTATGTCCCTATGTATGCTAAAATCTTTAAAACTACGCAACGGATTTTAATGCGTTTTTTTAATAGATAGATTGATTCTTGAGGAAAGTTTTAGTGTATAAACCTTTCCGATATTCCCACGGGAACAAAAGCTGCGCGGGTGAAACCGCGGGCAGGTCGCTAGTTTATAATATTAGTAGGATGTACTAGGGGAGCCCAAGATGCTAAAGGGGTAGTTACTCGAGCGTTAGATAAATTATAGGAGAAATATAAGGTTATAATATAATGTTTTCCATTTCAATGGTGCGGAAAAAATCTACAGATAAAAAAATGTGTAAAATCTAAAGTGACATGGAAACACTGAAGTGCGTCTGATTAAGGTATGGTGGATTAATTGCCAGCTAAAATTTAGAAAATCTGACAAATCAAGAGTACTGTGAGATAGTGGGAGAGTTCTCAAGTGCGTCTGAATTTTCTTTTATTCTAGAGAAAATGATGTAAGAATAACCAAAAAAATTATAAAGAAAGAAAGAAAGAAAGAAAATATTTATTTGCAAGAATATGGGTGTTACAAGTTGTTAAAAATAAATTAAGTTACCAACATATTCTACCATTATATGGTGTGCAAATATTTAAAAAAATTATCATTATAAAATATTACATTTAAAAGATTCTATCGAATATTTAGAATTACTACCGGATCGGAACGCGGCCACACACTGAGAAGATCCGGCGGAAGAAACTCAGCGGGCTGGTCTTTTTTCTCTATTTTATGTACTTGTTATAAATGTACAATTTCATATTACAAAAGAATTTTTTATAATTACAAGTTTCATATTTTGTGCAATTAAATTTTTTATAATTTACAAAATGTTCACTATTTACAAAATTTTACTAGGTACATTGAAATTTTTTAAGGACAATTCAACAAACTTATATTTCTACCCATTAATATTTAATTTTATCGGCTAAAAATTCTTTAATATCATAATAAGTTTTATCTAACAGCAAATCAAACAACTTTTTGCGAAATTTATTGATAGGTAATGATTTAAGACTATCAGGAATATGATTGTATATAATAATAGACATACAATACACATTTTTTGTAAAAATATTTAATTTTTGATTAGGCACATATAATTTTTTACTATTCCTAAAATATGAGTTACCAGTGACTTCAGCATTTGTTTTAAATAACTTTTGGTGCTTTTTTACAAATACGCATACCTCTAAAATATACAAACATGGTAAGGGAAGTACCTTAAGAGACTTAAAAAGTGGTTTACAGGAATTTAACTGATTAACACCACATATTGCTCGAATACATTTCTTTTGGACTCTAAAAATTCGTATCAATTCAACAGAATTTCCCCAAATAGGAATTCCATATATATTAGTGATGTAACGGATATTCGCAATCGCATTCGCATTCGCGAATATTCGCATATTTTTCAATATTCGTATTCGCATTCGCATTCGCGAAAATTATGCGAATATTTAGCGAATGTTTTAATAGCTAAAAAGGAGTTTATTATATGCATGATGCATATGAAATAATAATACAATTGATAACACTTAGATATTTTTATTAAAGCATACTTCTACATTCTAAATAAAAGTCTCATTTATGAAAAAAAAACTTCAGAGATCATATCAAATCTAACATTAATCAGCCTTGTTATAACTATGTAAGGTTTGCATTCATTTAGTAGTATATTATTACTTTACTTGCATTTTTAAATAAAGTTTACAATTTCTATTTACTAAAAAACTAAACAATTACTTAAAACAAAAATTATTAAATATCTAATGTATTAAGTATTTATAACATTTGGCCTTAAAATGTATATTTTTTCATTCCACTTTATGTATCTGAGGAATTAAATATATTTATAATGAATAAAATATAAACTTAAAAAACAAAAGAACGAATATTTAACTATTTGTGAATAAACCTTTTTTCAAAAACAAAATTATAATTATTTTTATTTTAAACTAAAGTTTCTAATACTTGTTATGTTAACATTTGGTTTCAATTGCAAGCTATTTATCTATGTATGAAAATAATGATATACAAGTAATAAGAAGGTACACAAATAGTTTTTGTAATAACATGTTGACTATTTAATTATTAACTTTGTTGTAATTTTTAATTCTTAATAATTAAATTTAAGCAATGGAATGTTAAATTTTAAAAATAAAAGTTTGGAGGCTCTTTCTCCGTGCAGCCTGTTTCGGTGAGGTGTGTAAAGTAGTCCAGCTCCACTAAAAACTCTTTCACTGGGGACACTTGTGGGCGGAGTTACCAAATATTCTCTGGCTACTGGAGAAAGAATGCCATATTTGTTACCATTTACTTTCCACCAAAGAAGTGGGTCTTCTTCATTTAAAATACGTTTATCCAAAACATATTCATTAATACTTTTTTTAATTAATACTTCTAATGGATTTGGAATATCATTATCTAGTTCTTCCTCGCTTTCACTTGAGTCCATCATCATTTTCATAGTTTCTTTTAATGTCACTGATTTTTCTGAAAGACTGGTACTGGAGCCCAAGTTCTCATTATCCTGATTCCTTATTTTAGGACGCTTTGGCTTGGAACATGACGGCAAACTTATGTCCTCATCTCCAAGTGAATCTAAAATATTTTTTATGACTTGATGTTTTGTTGAAAGATTTTTGAAGAATTTCGTTTTGTATCTAGGATCAATAAACGTTGCTGTAGCAAATAATATGTCGCTTTCTAAGTGAGAAAATCTGTGTCTCATTTCGTGTTTTAAAACAAGTATAGTGTTCCTAATGCACTCGTCAGATGCATCATATTCATCAATCACCTTTTCCAGAGTGACTAATAATGGAATCACAGATGATATGCAAACATTGGCTGCACTTAGTTCTCGAGTTATTTCTTCAAAAGGTTGAAGCAATGTTATCAATTTTTCCACAAGTATCCATTCTTCTGAAGTTAGTTGTGAAATTTTGTTGCTGGTGGAAGCATAAAGGCACAGCGAATCTTTGTTTTTCAAAATGCGTTCTAGCATGTAAAAGGTGCTATTCCACCTCGTAACACACTCTTGGATTATCTTAAGCTTTGGTTGATTAAGCTTTTCTTGCAGATTAACAAGTTCATCTTGAGCTACATTCGAGTGGTGAAAATGTGTTGCTATCTTTTTACATTTGTTAATGGCTGCAATGATAGATTCTTGTGACTTAAGCCCTTCTTTAACAACAAGTTGGATTTGGTGCGATAAACAATCAATGTTTTTAATACTTAATAAAGAAATACCTTTTTTCATGTTAGTGCCACCATCTCTAACAATACATAATACGTTTTCTTTGGGAATTGCCCATGATGACAACATAGTTTCTAACTTTGCCGCTATATTTTCTCCTGTATGTCGCTCATCATTGAATACTTCTGCTTTCAATACAATCATTCTTCGTTCAAAATTATTGGTAATTCCGTGACAAGTGAAACTTATCAGCGACACTCCAGAGCAAGAATCAGACCAGATATCAGTTGTTAATGATAATTTTTCAAATGATTTGGTTAATTCCAGAACTTTATCTTTTACCTTGCCGTACAATTTCTCACAAATTAAGGAAGTAAAATATTGCCGACTTTTTAAATTATATGAAGGGCATACGTGGTTAATCAATCTCACAAATCCAAGACATTCCACAAAACTAAACGGTAAGTCCTCCAGTGCGATCATTTCGCCAATCAAATTATCCAGCACCAAAGACTTGGTGTTGTTGTTATCCCACTTTTTATTTTTTTCAATGCAATCACTCAAACACATTTGCCTAAGGTCACTTTTGGTACATTGCCGCGAAGAGGACACCAAAGAATTAATTTTAGCATCACCTTGCTTTTCATGTTCTCTTTTTTTCAATTCTTCATATTCATTTTTGTGTTTAGCTTCCAGGTGATTTCTCATAGCACTAGTGGTCCTGCCTTTGCGCGAGTACTTTTTATCACACAACTTGCAATTAACATTTTCAGCATCACATATTGTAAAATAAGTCCAAACTTCGCTGATGTGTGATTTACTCATGTTTTTATGCCACTTTGTCCCTTAAATATCAATTAAATTTGGAAAATAACATAAAACTAACCTCAAAACAAAACAAAACTTTAACTAGAATGAACTTTCTGTGACTAAATTCATTCAATTAACCAATATCTCGGCTATGTTCAATTTAAACATGGCCGACATGAAACGTCAAACCTGTCAAACATTTTACGCGGGCTTTTTTTGAAATTTTAAAATATTCGCATTCGCATTCGCGAATGTTGAAGATAAATATTCGCAATCGCATTCGCATTCGCGAATGTGAAAAATCCAACATTCGTTACATCACTAATATATATCCATAATATCCATGATATGCTAATAGGGAGGCTTTTACGTTTCCTACTTCTCTTAGTCTTCTTAAGACATAGACAAATCTATCAACCTTATTACATAGATATTCAATGTGTGCTTTCCAATTACAATATTTGTCAATAATTATTCCTAAAAGGTTTGTATAACCTACATCATCTATATTTACTTTATTTAAAAATACATTTGTGTTTTTAGTAATATTACTGTGGTAGTTCTGAAATTCAACTAATTTTGTTTTAGTTACATTAACTTTTAAATTATTATTAATTAACCAGTCTGAAACTTGAAGTAAGGTTTCAGTTGTTTCGTTTACCAAGTCTTTTTTATTTTTACATTTAATAAGTAGGGTAGTGTCATCAGCAAATAAAAAGCAATCATGTTGTAAACTATCAGGAAGATCATTGATATAAATTAAAAATAGCAAGGGTCCTAAAACACTGCCCTGTGGTACACCACAGTTGTTAACATGGTAGTTTGAAGTAAATATTTTTTTACGGTTTCCGTATATTTTAGATATTTCGACGCATTGTTTCCTATTTTCTAAGTAACTCTTTATCCAATCTAAAGCCTTCCCTCTAATGCCATATTTTTCAAGTTTTGATAGTAAAATATTGTGTGAAACAAAATCAAATGCCTTACTCATATCCAAAAATACACAAAGTGGATACATTTTCTTATTGAGACATTCAGTTATGCTCTTCACTAAATCAAAACATGTTAATGTAGTAGATCTACCTTTCCTAAATCCATATTGATTATTTTTTAGTAGGCCAAAATCAAGTAAATAATTATAGAGCTTTTCATACATAATTTTTTCAAAGATTTTTGAAATAACTGGAATTAAAGTAATAGGTCTATAATTGTTCATATCGCACATATCTCCTTTTTTAAATAATGGTTTGACAATACACTTTTTTAATCGTTTTGGAAATTTACCTTCCAAAAATGACAAATTAATTATATGGCTAAGAGGTAAGAGTAATATCAAGTATTACACTAGCAACATTTTTCAATAATTGTGTGCTAATATTATCATAGCCAGTAGCATAAGTATTTTTCAATGAATGTATAACTTTTTTCACATCATGCTCATCTACTGGTGTCAAATACATGGTTTTACTACAATTTGGTAAAAAATATGATTTTGAAGTATTTGTAGATTTGACTTTTACACTACTTGATTTTGTCTGGTTTATAAAGAAATTATTAAATAGATTACAGATTGTTTGAGTATTTGTGTACTTTAAATTGTTTATTTTGATTTTTTCTATTTCTCTACTATTTGTTTTGTTCTGAAATGTACTTTTAATCAGATTCCATGAAGCTTTACATTTATTAGAGGAATTTTCGATGTATTTCAAAGAAGACTGTTTTTGTGATTCTAATATACATTTAGACAAAATTTTCCTATAATGTAGATATTTACATTTATTTTCTTTCCTATTAGATTGAGCATGACGATAGTTAAGGTACAACTGGCGTTTTACTTTGCAACATTTTAGAAGACCTTTAGTTAACCATTTATTTTTTATAGGTTTATTTAAAACTTTTACACGGACCTTAGGAAAACATAACTCAAAAAATAACAGTAAAATATCATGAAATTCATTAAATGCTTCTTCACAATTTGACTTTGTAAAAACTTCATTAAAACTTAAACTTGATAAACATTCATGAAACTTTTTAATATTGTCCTGCCCATATATCCGCTTTGTTTCAAACCAAAAAGCTCTTTTTTGTTTAAATTCTAAGACTGACTCTATATTGGCTTGTATACTCTGAGCAGTTTCATGGTCAGAAAAAGCAAGTGTATGAATGTTAGACTGAACATTATTTAAGTTACTTGCTATTAGATCCAGACATGCATGCTTCCTAGTAGGTTTTATAATATGTTGATTTATGTTGTTATTTGAAAGAATGCTTGTTAAATTTTTATGTTTACAAGTCTCCTGCATCAGGTCTATATTCCAATCTCCACATAAAATAATTTTCTTTTTTGAATATCTCATAATATTTTCTAATAATAATTCTAATTTATTTAAGAATATATCAACATTTGAGCTGGGAGTACGATAAATACAAATTACTATTAGTTTATAATTAACAATTTCAACAGCGCAACATTCAAAGGAAAATGGTAAGCGTATTTGTAAGTCCAAGATTTTAAAATCAAGTTCATTTCTAACTAAAATACATGTTCCACCCCTACGTTGATTATCACGAGAAAAATGAGATGCCATAGTGTAACCGTCAAGTTTAAAGTTTGTTTCAGAACCTTGCTTAAGAAAAGTTTCAGAAAGACATATAACATCTATTATACCTAGTGTGTCGCGAAGCTCACTAATAGCTACTTGCAAATAATCACGTTTTTTTAATGCACCTGCTATGTTTTGGTGAAGTAGCTTAAATTGGTTATTATTGACGAAAAAGCTGGTTTTTGTTACTTTCTAGACTTTTGGTTTTCAAAGTAAAATAGTATGGTATTGTACCCTTCCTGGCTGTTTTATTATACAAAAGATTAATCATTATAATCAAACAATTTCCACAAGCCGAAGTTCCCGGTGGAGAGCCTCAACAGTATGCGAGATACCCCCCTATGTTAATCTGACGCGCTCGAGTAAATCCCAAAACTTTCTCTTGGGGCTCCCTTACTATTACCACAGTATACTGGAAAATAACAGTAGTCAATCTACATACATGACCTATACCTTTATTAAAACTTTTACACACACGACACCAAAACTACGCACTTAAACAATTAAACTTAATTTATAACACACAGCGCGCGGAAATAAGTGATGTACCGAGCGAAGGGAGGGAGGGAAGAATCTACATACATGTGATATTCGAGCAATGCACACATAGACACCTCTCACGGACGCGATATCTCGGAATGGTTCAGGACAGCTTGTTCCGCACCAGTCCGAGATATCGCGTCCGTGAGAGGTGTCTATGTGTGCTATGCTCAAATAATACTTGTATGTAACATTGACTTCTGGTAGTCTCTAAGTATTCTGTGCTATTACTTACAAACTTACAATATCTTAGGAGTTGTTGCCTAGAAAAGTCTGTATCGAGGTACACCCTGTAATATTCCGGGCCCTATTTGAAGAGTAGATCAACTATTACTGCTAGGCATCTCGTAAAAGGCGAGGAAAGGCTTTTTAAGTAAATAAAACCCGTCACTAACATCGTAAATACTAACCAGGTGGTAAAGTTCTGCGACGTCTCGTCTCACCGATCCCGACGACCCGATAACTCTGGTCAATGGAACACTCCAAAACACTATACACTTACACACGCGAGACGAGGACTCCTGTTTCGCCCATCGGCCCAAGGGCAAGGATTAGCCGAAGGACATAACAATGCCACTAATTTCTAAGCCGAGGATCGGGCTCACGAAAGACACCTTTAGGGCGAAGACGTACAGTCAAACATCTTTAAATTCTGGCTGGCTGAACACTAGTTTTGCTCCCGCGATCGCTGACGCTGTAAAGGTCCTTAAGGCCAGCTGTAATTCAGACATTCCGAAAAAAAAAGCGACGTTTGCCGGGGTTTTGGTACCACCAGCGAACCTATTCCTGCTGCGATAACGTCGGCGCTCGTCGCTGTCGTGTTCCGATTTGGGTAAGGGTATTGAGTAAGGAGCCGGTAAACTTATACGTTTCGCATTCTATCCCTGTCACACGGATAGCATTAACATTAACATCTGTAGTGTCTACAGGCGATAGTTGTCTTTTTCCATCAGGAGAAACATCTGCTTGTTTGCTATAGTATAATATCAAAAAGTGTTTGAAATTGGTCTAAACTTTGGAAGTATGGACAGTAAGGACAACCCTGTCACACGGATGGCAAAGCACCATAAATATCTTTTTATGTCTGTGGGCAATGATCATCTCTTTCCACGAAAAGAGTCATCTGCTTGTTTGCTATATTATGTTATATAAAAAAACGTTCTGTCTTTGAAATTAATTAATTCTATTACATGCTTTTACCTGTATATTGTATAAGTATTATAAAGTATTGATTAAATGATAACGCAATTACATAAAGGAGTGCATGTGTGCAGTGCGAAACGTTATCACTATCAGGGCGAGTGTCAGTGGGCGGTGTCCGGGGTGAGATAACGCCGCTTCCATGTGAACTAATGCGGTGTTAGGGTCAGCGCAAACTTAAAACGCACGACAACGCGATGATGCGACCATATAGTCGTGTTTTCTCTTTTTAAAATACGTTCAATTTCACACTGTATGTAAATAGTCATCACGTTGTTATTTGTGTTGTCAGAAAATACTCATTCTCAAATTTCTGTGTGAACTTCATGCGAGCGATGCATTTTTCCATGAAAATAAGCTTTAGATAATTAGCTTTATTTTATAGAATAATAATCTAACATAACTCTCCCGGTGGAAAGAGACTGATGTCTCCTATAGACATGTTAATGGTACGTTGCTATATGTGAGTGCTGCACTGCGAGGACAATACACTGTATCTTCAGATAGGACGTAAACCAATTTTAAAAACATTGGTCTGTCTGTCAGTTGTTCCAAATAATGTCAAAAACGCCTAAACCAATTTCGTCTGTAGTTTCCCTGACACATAGTTATTACATTTCCTGATCGAAAGGCAAACAGATTTTATAAGGTGTAATTTAAAGTTGGTATTTCTGTCACGGATAGTATCCATTAACATCTTGGGATTTTATTTTGCGATGGTTGTCTCCTTCCATCAGTAGAACCATCTGCTTATTTGCTATCCGATGATATAAAATCCACACTAATATTATAAATCAAAAGCTTAGTTTCGCAATATTGGTCATACAGACCATTTCCCTATGCTCACTTCAATATATATATATATGCGAAAGCCTGTCCGTCTGTCTGTTACGGTTTTACGGCAAAACCGCTGAAACTATTTTGATAATTTACCTATAACTAATACATTACTTACCTAAAACACTGATAAATCAGTGTGCTGGAGGCGAATGCTCAGAATACCACCGACAGCTAAACGCACAAACGTGCATATATCCTTTCGCAGTTAAATGTATAAATTAGCTTGTATACTATTTGTCTTGCATGTATACTGACATGTTTTGGCCGCGTAAAGAGAAGAGGAAGTGACAGTCCGGAAAAGCTAGTCATTGTTGGCAACACAGATAGCAAAAGATAAAGATCTAGAGGCGGATCACCGTTTCGATGGTCTGATCAAATAACAGAGGCCATATCTTCTAGCAAATTCTGTCAAGCGGTGAAGGTCATGAAATGAAACCGATTGTCCGAGTTAGTAAATCCAATGATCACGATCACTGGATCCACTTACTCCGAGAGATATTCATAGAATATAATCGTTTTAAATCGTAATTTTCCAAAGTTAAACATTCGTCTGCTCAAGGCCTTCTCAATGCAGAGCAATACACTGTTACATTGTTTGTTAGGTGTGACCCAATTAGTTAGTTTTTAATGATGTTTACGTTTAATTAGTCAATGTGTAGTGGTGGTTAATTAACTATAAAAGACACCATAACACCCTTAGAGACTTAGCCTAGATCGTATTGTTAGTAACTATTTCACCGTCTCATGATAAGTTGTACGTGATATTTTAATTTTAAATTAGAACTATTACACCGATACTTTTTTTTAAAGTCCAACAATAAAAAAAAATGATGTGGTGTCGCGGGACACCAGGTAGGAACGAACTTCCTTCGGCTAAACGGCACTACTCGCTTGTGTACGCGACTGTCGCGCCTGCGCACGTCTCATTTAACGCTTTTATTCCACGCATTTTTCTTACGGTTTTACTATCACATGTTTTTCAGTTCGGTCGCGCAGCAAAATCCCTATCCCCTCCAAGCCTGCCGTAAGGAACTTCAAAGTATATCAGCGCACCATTAATAGACCATAAAGGGCCTCATATGGAGTAATGCTCTCACTTGTTTTCCCCCCTGTTGGTCCCGGGCTCCTTTGAAAATTAGGACAACTGGCGTTCTACCAGGCAGGTCGTTAAAGGCGACCAATTGGCTATTCGAGTCACTACCATTATGGCTACTAGGTGGTAGAGTTCTGCATTGTCTCGCCCGGGTCTGGTGGCACCGCTTTACCTATTCCTGCCGCAATAGCGTGCTTGTCACTGTCGTGTTCCGGTTTGGAGGGTAAGGTAGGAGGTAAACTTATGCAATTGGCATTAGACCTTGCCATAGCAACGCACCATTAACACCTTTGGTGTCTATAGGCAATGGGTGACTATTTCCATCAGGCGACCCATCTGCTTGTAACTATGCTATCTTATGATAAAAAAATGACTTGTAGGCAGGAGCTCCTTAGTACTAGGTCCTTCCTTTTCATCGCATTCATCGTAGAGCGGCTTGGATTGTCGACGTCAGGACTATTTCTGATGGGCTTGATTCTTTGACATTATGTAGAGATGTGGCATCGTTCTGCATCTTCTATCGGATCTGTAGTGTGGAGTGTTTCGAGTAGCCGTTTAGATTAATTCATGCCGCAGAATTTCACCATCGGACATTGCGATAAAATTCAAAATTTCTTCCTCACCATCTCGATGTCTGGATGTCCACCACTGTGTGATTCTCAAGGCACTTTTTTCCCCGCCCTACTTCATGGTGAAACCAATAATCGAACGGGACCTTCAAGAAAAGAGCTTACTCTTTCTTAAAAGGCCGGTAATGCATCTGCAAGTCTTCTGATAGTGTAGTTGTCCGTGGGCGGCGGTGATCAGTCACCACCAGATGAGCCTCCTGTCCGTATAAAAAAAAAATCTATATAAAAAAGCATTACAAGCATTGTTTTCAACCGGCTTCCCAAAATCACTTCGGTTATATTTGTTTATGTTTGTTACCTCAGAACTCTGTCATTTATGAACCGATTTTGACCCTGGATTCTTCAACTATACCCATGCCAAATTTCAAAAAAATCGAATTAGCGGGTTAGCTAATTCGATTTTTTTGAAATTTAAAGTTCCATCCTCACCACCTCGATGTCTGGAAATCCACAACCGTGCGCTTTTGTCGACACTTTTTGCCTCGCACTACTCCTTTGTGGAATCAATTACCCTCAGGGGTGTTTCCGAATGGATACGACTTAGGAATCTTCAAAAAACGAGCTCATTTATTCTTAAAAGGCCGGCAACGCAGCTGCAATACCCCCGGTATTGCGGATGTCCATGGGCGGCGGTGATCACTTACCATCAGGTGCACCATCTGCTCGTTTGCCCCCTCTACTATAAAAAAAGCTGTGAAAGCGTAACAGACAGACGAGACATTCGTATTTATAATATTAATATATAATATGGATTTATTTCGCAATATGAGCTTTTTCTATCAATTAAGGTTTTTATTGTCGTGTTCCGGCTTGGAGGATAAGGTAGTTAGTAGACTTATGCATTTGGTATTGCCATTCCCCCACACAGATGCAACGCAACATTAACATCTTTGGTGTGGCTATAGGCGATGGTTTCTCTTTCCATCAAGAAAGCTATCTGCTTGTTTGCTATCTATTGATATAAAAAACTAAACTAATATAAAGAGGAAAGACTTAATTTTTTTCTGTTCCGATTTAACTCAAAAACTACTTAACCGACCGATGACTTTAAAAATTCATCCCTTTAGAAAGCTACATTAACCTGGAGTGACATAGGCTACTCTTATACCCGACTGAGCAAACGGAAGTTATGATTAAATACTAGTATATATAAAAACTACGATTTACGAAGTTGTCTCTCGTCGCTGACGGTATGCGGGGCATTACACCCACGTTTCACAAATGGCAACGCATTATTGACATCAATGTTGTTTCTTGGTAACAATTAACGCTATCTATCAGGAGAGCCATCTTGTTATTAGCTAGAAAATGACAAAAAAACAGTGCTCTGTAAATTCACACATCGTTAAAAATGCATACATTTTCGTTAACCATTAGCTAAAAAGCTCAGAAATGTCAGCAGTTTTTCCAAGCACGTCGGCGGCCGCAACACGCTCTCAAGTTGCTCTGGTTTTACAAACTGCCCCGGGGTTACGGTGTCCACATAGACCCGGACTAACGGGATTGTCCGAAATATAAGCGTCGTCGAGGTACAATATTTTTTGATATTCAGCATTGTATTTTATCTGATACTTGAACTTTGAAACGATATAAACAAAGAATGTAAAAATAATTAGAGACAGCAGAATATCACACAATATAACGTACCTTCTTAACTACAAGTGTGTGTATAAAAAAAAAACATATTTTTTTGTTTGTCGATCCAAATCAAAATTGGCGGGGCTTACAGAGAAAATCGATTGATATTCACAATATTGTCATTTTCCCACATAAACAATTTGAGCTATGTCTACAGTATTGAAAATTTATTAAACTTTTATTTATACATGTGTATATACAGTTTTACAAATGGTTGATAATATCTCTGGACAAATTATTTGCTTGTGAGGCCGGTAAAGTTGGCAAACCCAAGTTAAAAAAAAATTGGTTGAAATTTAGGTCAAAATTAGGTGCTATTTAGGTGCGCAATTCAAAAATTAGGAGCTCTAACCGTTTCGGGAATATTGACCAAGAAACATTAGCCCGCCATACTTTCAAATTTTCTAGCAGACATTTAATAAAAAATGTAAAACAAAACAGTGATTTTACTATCATCAAATTAAATGCTTACTGAGTGCTTTCGGAAACCAAAAAGATTGGATTAAAAAATAATAAGTAAACGTATGTCAGTTGGGTCAAAATTTCGGGGACGGGGCGTGGCCACGGGGCGGTCAATTATGTCAAAAAACGTCTTTAATATTTTGAGTTTTATGTTAATTTTTTAAATTAAATTTGTTATTACACATATATATGAAATTTGACATGAACATATTCGACTGATTAATTTTAATTGAAAGCAAACGTTAAAAGAGAAAAGATAAATACTCTATATAGTACCTTTATTGTGCATATCCATTATTATTCCAAAAAAAGTATTTTTTTTTAATATTCAAATAGTCCCGGACACACTGTTATAAGTCTGGCAACCCTATCCGGGGTAGACGCTTCGAATTGGGTTAATGCTGTCTTTTTCTAATCTAAACGAACACGTTTTAATAGTAATGGCGAAGTTGTCTGCGGCGTCTCTCTCGCGGGATCTTTGCAGGGTTTCTATACATGCTAACTATGTGGGGTTTATTTATTTTTTAAATTGATGAAAACATTTTGACGTTTATCTAAAATATTATTTTCAAGCGTTGTGAGCAACTGATATAATTCAGCTTTTCATAGGTGAAAGAATATTTAAAATTACCTAGTTTACGCGTTTTTCAATTCATCCTCCCTTATCGCCTCAGTGGGCTAATGGTCCGGTGTTGGTGTTGACTATACGAGGCCCCGGGTTCAATAAGTCAATTCAAAAATATGTTTTTGTTTTCAGTTTT
This sequence comes from Apodemia mormo, assembly GCA_036924255.1. Lineage (NCBI taxonomy): Eukaryota > Metazoa > Arthropoda > Insecta > Lepidoptera > Riodinidae > Apodemia > Apodemia mormo. The sequence continues at coordinate 6,863,706 of JAUPFN010000010.1, read as the reverse complement.
CTGTAAAAAACAAGGTTGTTCGGAATTGGATAAGTGTCCGATTGGCGATAGGCTTGCCACTTATCACATTGTGGGACAGAGTATCTTCGGCTAATCGTGGATCTCTTGGGTTGTACCTCTGCCTCTTCGGGGATACAAGTGTGAAGATACTACATTTTACTTGAGTTTATCCGTTACAAATATTTATAAAAACTTACCATCAAATCGTGACTCTAAAAATAGGGTAGACAGCACTAGATTGAAACTGTTACATAACACAAAATCTTTTTACGTGTAAAAACTACTAGCTGTAAAATTCGCAACGTCTCGCCCGGATTTGGTACCATAACCTTACCTAAATGATGACAACAAACATTATGAATTATATCGATGACATTTTACGCTACATTCCCCGCGGCTTACAATCTATATATTATTATTAATATTATAAATGCGAAAGTTTGGATGTTTGGATGAATGGATGTTTGTTACTCAATCACGCAAAAACTACAGCATGCATTTGAAAGAAGTTTGGCACACAGGTAGATTATAACCTGGAATAGCACATAGGCTACTATTTATCCTGGAAAAGTTAGGTAATCCCGCGGGATTCGCCGAACCCTTTTTAAATTTTTTATAAATTTATAAATTTGTATAAATATAAATTCACGGGACAAATTACACTGACTGATCTAACTCCAAAGTAAGCAAATTATTTGTTTGTGGTATGGGTGCTAGTCAATACATAGAAATACATATATAAATACTTGAATATATTTAATAAACACCCAAACCCAGAAATGCAAACATTTATGCTCATCACACTAATGGTTGTCCCCATCGGGAAACGAACCCGAGCCCCGACGATTGCGTAGTCAGGTTCGTTAACCACTCGACCAATGGGGCGGTCAAATAACTACAATCAATATAAGAAATTTTATAAAATCTTTCATCCCCTATTTCAACTCGTAGGAATTGATTTTTACCCTTTAGGGGTCTTCAACTATTTGCTTGCCATTTTCAATTTCATCAAAATCGGTTAAACGTTTATCCGTGAGAGCTTAAAAGACAGACAGAGACTTTAGAATTTGTATTACTATAATAAGTAACAGAATAATCTGTATTACAATTGAATAGGATCCCAAACTTTCCCTTTGGTAATGTAACATTGGTTAATGAGATATAATAAACAATTTTTATTTAGGTATTTATTTGTTACTATAGATGACGACATAATTTAAGTACGCCCAATCCCTTTTAGGGAACCGGGAGTGGAAAGATTGCAGTAATCGACAATAAATACTACATCGTAATAAAATTATTGTTGATTTCAACCGACTTTCCAAAAGGAGAATTTTATAAATTCATACAATATTTTATATCGATAACACTTGTACTGTTTCACAATAAATTATTCACAACCGGTTTCGTTTCTTATTTTTAAAAATGTTAAATCATGACGGTTAGATGTTGTTTTGTTTAAAGTTTTAATTTGTAATTTCCCTGATGATGCGTATAGAAGCGAAATCGGTTGGATAATATGTATAATAATTTATTGAAAAACAGTACAAGTGTTATTGATATAAAATGATGTATGAAAATGGAATTTCACCAAATGTATTCTACACTCTTTATCGTCGGGATAAAGAGTGTAGAATCCATACTAATATTATAAATGCGAAAGTAGCTCTGTCTGTCTGTCTGTCTGTTACGCTTTCACGGCCAAACCATTGAACCGATTTGGATAAAATTTGGTACAAATATAGTTTGAGACCCAAGAAAGGACATAGGATAGTTCTTATCCCGGAATAATTTTTCTATTGATATTTACAAATATATGAATATACTATTTAACTTTATGTAAACATATATAACTTTATATACACATATTGAGAAACAGTACAAGTGTTATTGATTTAGAGTTAATAAGCTATTACTGAGTTTTTCGTGTTATGTGTTTTTCGGCATTTGGAGGTCATGATTCACCTTGTGATTTTTTCCATAATTTTTCTATTGATATTTACAAAGATATGAATATACTATTTAACTTTATATAAACAAATAATACGGTTTTAATCTACTTAATTTATATTCTACATCGACGAAAAACATATCAAACTTTTGTAAGTGTATTTTGCTTCGATATGAAGACAGCTTAAAAAAATTAGCTTTCTTTTGAGATACAAAACTATTTGAAAAGTAAATATTAAAAAAATACAATTTTATTTTTCCTGAACAATTTGTATTTTTCTATTACCGGAATATTCGCGGAGGCGTCGAAATGTTTGTTACCTCAGAATTTGGACATTTATGAACTGATTTTGAAATTTCTTTTGTTTAGGAGAGTATACTTCCCGTGTGGTTCCATTTTGATTTGGTAAAGATCTGATGCAAGGTCCTAAGGATGCAGGAAATAGGAAGTCGGTTATTGAAGTTTTACTGCGTTAAAATCACAGACCACATGAATACTGATAGACATGGCATTGGGAAGGAAACTTGTCGTCGCGGATATGAGCAAACGCTTCTATCACTGCCAAAAGCGTCATACATTTGTAGGTATATTATATTGTGAAAAAAATAGCCATGTTGTACTGTTTTATCGTACCGAATGAAATAACAAGGTTTAAAAATTACCATTGTAGTGATTTTATTTCATCGGCATCGGTAAGTAGTATAACCACAGTAGGTATACTGGAGACTAACAGTAGTCAATTTACATACATGTGACGTTCGAGCAACGCACACACACACACATAGACACCTCCCACGGACGCGATATCTCGGAATGGTTCGGGACAGTTTTGTTCCGCACTAGTCCGAGATATCGCGTCCGTGAGAGGTGTCCATGTGTGCTATGCTCAAATATTACTTGTATGTAACAGTGACTTCTGTTAGTCTTAGTCTCTAAGTATTCTGTGGTATAACTCTGTATTCATGTGTGTAAATTCAAGCTACGTTGATAACCTAAGAAATTGCCTTTAAAGGTTTGTTTGTTCTGTTTCTTCCGCAATGTCAACTTTAACTGTGCCAAATTTTATGGTTTAGAAGCCGGCAACGCAGCTGCAAGACCTTTGGTGATGTGGCTGACCATGGGCGGTGGTAATCACTTACCATCAGGTGAGCCTTCTGCTCGTTTGCCCCTTTTTTCTATAAAAAAAGTCTACCGTTCGCGCAATGGCCTAAAAAGGGCTGCAAAGTTTTCGCTTCACGCATTAATAGATAGACAGAAACCAGGCATTAGGCGCACTAAAAGTTTCACATTACTCCAGCACTCAGTTTCGTCGACTACTTTAATTTTAATGTTGCAGTGAGGGTGGGTAGGAATTTAATCATCTCCCCTCCCAAGTGCGCTTTCTTAATTTGTTTCGATCGAGTCATCTAATGGGCGCATGCGGTGGAATTTGGGGAATTGTTATGTAACGTTAATTTTAGCTCGTGTGCTTCGTTTCGGAAACTTGCAGTGTCTTGGAAACATTTTGCTAGATTATAGCCGACTTATAACTAATGAATATATATTTATACTAGACTAGCTGCAGCGTGTAGCCCGCTACATTATAAAAGTTTTTAGTGAATCCCGCGGGATCAGCTTACTTTTCCGGGATAAAAAATAGCCTATGTGTTATTCTGGGTTTTCAGCTATCTACATACCAAATTTCATCGTAATCGGCGCAGTAGTATTTGCGTGAAAGAATAACAAACATCCATACATACATACTCACAAACTTTCGCATCATTACATAGTATAAAACAAAGTCGCTTTCTCTGTCTGTCCCTATGTCCTTATGTCCCTATGTATGCTAAAATCTTTAAAACTACGCAACGGATTTTAATGCGTTTTTTTAATAGATAGATTGATTCTTGAGGAAAGTTTTAGTGTATAAACCTTTCCGATATTCCCACGGGAACAAAAGCTGCGCGGGTGAAACCGCGGGCAGGTCGCTAGTTTATAATATTAGTAGGATGTACTAGGGGAGCCCAAGATGCTAAAGGGGTAGTTACTCGAGCGTTAGACCTATTGGGTTTTGTAGATTAAATTATAGGAGAAATATAAGGTTATAAAATAATGTTTTCCATTTCAATGGTGCGGAAAAAATCTACAGATAAAAAAATGTGTAAAATCTAAAGTGACATGGAAACACTGAAGTGCGTCTGATTAAGGTATGGTGGATTAATTGCCAGCTAAAATTTAGAAAATCTGACAAATCAAGAGTACTGTGATATAGGTGTGTGATAGTGGGAGAGTTCTCAAGTGCGTCTGAATTTTCTTTTATTCTAGAGAAAATGATGTAAGAAAAACAAAAAAAAATTATAATCAAACAATTTCCACAAGCCGAAGTTCCCGGTGGAGAGCTTCAACAGTATGCGAGATACCCGCCTATATTAATCTGACGCGCTCGAGTAAATCCCAAAATTTTCTCTTGGGGCTCCCTTACTATTACTACAGTATACTGGAAACTAACAGTAGTCAATCTACATACATGACCTATACCTTTATTAAAACTTTTACACACACGACACCAAAACTACGCACTTAAACAATTAAACTTAATTTATAACACAGAGCGCGCGGAAATAAGTGATGTACCGAGCGAAGGGAGGGAGGGAACAATCTACATACATGTGATATTCGAGCAATGCACACATAGACACCTCTCACGGACGCGATATCTCGGAATGGTTCAGGACAGTTTGTTCCGCACCAGTCCGAGATATCGCGACCGTGAGAGGTGTCTATGTGTGCTATGCTCAAATAATACTTGTATGTAACATTGACTTCTGGTAGTCCCTAAGTATTCTGTGCTATTACTTTCAAACTTACAATATCTTAGGGGTTGTTGCATAGAAAAGTCTGTATTGAGGTACACCCTGTAATATTCTGGGCCCCATTTGAAGAATAGATCAACTATTACTACTAGGCTTCTCGTAAAAGGCGAGGAAAGGCTTTTTAAGTAAATAAAACCCGTCACTAACATCGTAAATACTAATCAGGTGGTAAAGTTCTGCGACGTCTCGTCCCACCGATCCCGACGACCCGATAACTCTGGTCAGTGGAACACTCCAAAACACTACACACACACGCGAGACGAGGACTCCTGTTTCGCCCATCGGCCCAAGACAAGGATTAGCCGATGGACAAAACAATGCCACTAATTTCTAAGCTGACGCTGTAAAGGTCCTTAAGGCCAGCAGTGATTCAGACATTCCGAAAAAAAAAGCGACGTTTGCCGGGGTTTTGGTACCACCAGCGAACCTATTCCTGCTGCGATAACGTCGGCGCTCGTCGCTGTCGTGTTCCGATTTGGGTAAGGGTATTGAGTAAGGAGCCGGTAAACTTATACGTTTCGCATTCTATCCCTGTCACACGGATAGCATTAACATTAACATCTGTAGTGTCTACAGGCGATAGTTGTCTTTTTCCATCAGGAGAAACATCTGCTTGTTTGCTATAGTATAATATCAAAAAGTGTTTGAAATTGGTCTAAACTTTGGAAGTATGGACAGTAAGGACAACCCTGTCACACGGATGGCAAAGCACCATAAATATCTTTTTATGTCTGTGGGCAATGATCATCTCTTTCCACGAAAAGAGTTATCTGCTTGTTTGCTATATTATGTTATATAAAAAAACGTTCTGTCTTTGAAATTAATTAATTCTATTACATGCTTTTACCTGTATTAGTATTATAAAGTATTGATTAAATGATAACGCAATTACATAAAGGAGTGCATGTGTGCAGTGCGAAACGTTATCACTATCAGGGCGAGTGTCAGTGGGCGGTGTCCGGGGTGAGATAACGCCGCTTCCATGTGAACTAATACGGTGTTAGGGTCAGCGCAAACTTAAAACGCACGACAACGCGATGATGCGACCATATAGTCGTGTTTTCTCTTTTTAAAATACGTTCAATTTCACACTGTATGTAAATAGTCATCACGTTGTTATTTGTGTTGTCAGAAAATACTCATTCTCAAATTTCTGTGTGAACTTCATGCGAGCGATGCATTTTTCCATGAAAATAAGCTTTAGATAATTAGCTTTATTTTATAGAATAATAATCTAACATAACTCTCCCGGTGGAAAGAGACTGATGTCTCCTATAGGCATGTTAATGGTACGTTGCTATATGTGAGTGCTGCACTGCGAGGACAATACACTGTATCTTCAGATAGGACGTAAACCAATTTTAAAAACATTGGTCTGTCTGTCAGTTGTTCCAAATAATGTCAAAAACGCCTAGACCAATTTCGTCTGTAGTTTCCCTGACACATAGTTATTACATTTCCTGGTCGAAAGGCAATAGATTTTATAAGGTGTAATTTAAAGTTGGTATTTCTGTCACGGATAGTATCCATTAACATCTTGGGATTTTATTTTGCGATGGTTGTCTCCTTCCATCAGTAGAACCATCTGCTTATTTGCTATCCGATGATATAAAATCCACACTAATATTGTAAATCAAAAGCTTAGTTTCGCAATATTGGTCATACAGACCATTTCCCTATGCTCACTTCAATATATATATATATATATATATATATATATATATATATATATATATATATATATATATATATATATATATATATATATATATATATATATATGCGAAAGCCTGTCCGTCTGTCTGTTACGGTTTTACGGCAAAACCGCTTAAATTATTTTGATAATTTACCTATAACTAATACATTACTTACCTAAAACACTGATAAATCAGTGTGCTGGAGGCGAATGCGCAGAATACCACCGACAGCTAAACGCACAAACGTGCATATATCCTTTCGCAGTTAAATGTATAAATTAGCTTGTATACTATTTGTCTTGCACGTATACTGACATGTTTTGGCCGCGTAAAGAGAAGAGGAAGTGACAGTCCGGAAAAGCTAGTCATTGTTGGCAACACAGATAGCAAAAGATAAAGATCTAGAGGCGGATCACCGTGTCGATGGTCTGATCAAATAACAGAGGCCATATCTTCTAGCAAATTCTGTCAAGCGGTGAAGGTCATGAAATGAAACCGATTGTCCGAGTTAGTAAATCCAATGATCACGATCACTGGATCCACTTACTGCGAGAGATATTCATAGAATATAATCGTTTTAAATCGTAATTTTCCAAAGTTAAACGTTCGTCTGCTCAAGGCCTTCTCAATGCAGAGCAATACACTGTTACATTGTTTGTTAGGTGTGACCCAATTAGTTAGTTTTTAATGATGTTTACGTTTAATTAGTCAATGTGTAGTGGTGGTTAATTAACTATAAAAGACACCATAACACCCTTAGAGACTTAGCCTAGATCGTAATGTTAGTAACTATTTCACCGTCTCATGATAAGTTGTGATATTTTAATTTTAAATTAGAACTATTACACCGATACTTTTTTTTACGTCCAACAATAAAATTATTCTCCACGTTCCTTCGCTCCTTGGATCCCTTGAAGCTTAGACCATCTGCTATTCTACCAGACAGTTGGTAAAAGGCAAATAATTGGCTATACTTATACGTCCCTACCATCGTAACTACTAGGTGGTAGCGTTCCGCAACGCACCTATCGGTACCGGTGGTACCAAATACACGGGCGAGTTTACAGAACTTTACCACCTGGTTAGTAAGCATGATGTTAGTGACTTTTATAAGCTTTTTTCTCTCCTTTTACGAGATGTCTAGCAGTAAGGCAAGATGTTTGATAGGGGCCTGGATCAACACGGAAAATAGACTGCAGGAAGTAAGGCAAATTTGTAGGGATCCTGATATATGACACTCTCTGCCTACCTGTACGGGATCTGCCATGAATATATGTGTGTAATGTCTATAAGTGATACTTATATCTTTCCATCAGGAGAACCATCTGTTTGCTATACTATGAAATGAAAAAAATCACTTCAAACATCTAAGAGCGTCACAGACCATAAACAATCTCCACGTGCGTGACTTAACAACTCATCGCGCCATTAAAGCATTGACCAAAGCTTCCTCCCAATCCTCACGTGTACATATTCGGCCGCCTTCGAATAAGGAAACACCGCGATTCAATGCACTCCGCGTCCGGTCCGGATAATTTAGGCCCGACTATTGTCTATAATACTTCTTGTTTATGCTTCCTGTCTAGTTTGTAGTGTAAACAGATTATTGAAAACCGTGAATGTATAAGTATTAGTTTATGGTGTTTTCAAATAATTAGGGGGCGTTCGTAAATTACGCAAGGCAATTATGGATTTTTTTGACCACCACCCTTGATGAGATATCTTGAGATCAATTAGAAGTGACTTAACTAAAATCATAGTGGGAGAGTGCGAACACTTGTATACGTCAAAAGGAACTATTAAAATGTTCTAGTAAAATAAGATTTATCTATATTTTAGTGGATACACGTGTTTCACTTATTTAACAAAGTTTTTCTTTTAACTTTAGAAATATAAACTGTTTTGTGCGGAAAGTGCTTCCCTCAGTTAGTCACCTCCCTTCCTCTGCGTGAGATTTGGTTAGATTTGGCAAGATTTTGCTCCACTACCTCTCCCGCTTAAATTCCTTATGTAATTTACTCCTCATCCTCCTCCTCCTCCTCACCGCTATACTAAATATAAAGGATGAGTTTTTTAAACATATTTTGTAGAAAATAAAGATTTTAAAACAATCGTGTAATGTTAAAAACTTAACAAAAAAATTTTGAAAGGACTGGATCTGAACCTGCAACCTTGCCTTTGCCTTTGGCCTACACGCTTTCACTGACTGAGTGTGTGAAATTTCTCTTTGCCGATTCTCGATGCCGTCGATCGTACTGATCGCTTGATATAATACAGGATGTAAAAAAACCCTACCCGATCCGAAAGAGGTATATACGTAGGTCAATAACACTATCAAAAAAATATTCATTTTATAAAAAAAAAATGTAGTATTTTAGAGTGCCTCATTTTAGTACTAAACTTCCCTTCAAATCAAGCAAATATTATGAAAATTTATCAATCAATATCCATAAAATAATGACACAAATATGTTTGTATTAAGCTACCAAATAATGCATTAGCCGATCGGACAGGGTTTTCTTTACATACTTATATATGTATATTCTATACCAGGGTGGTTGTTAAAAATTAATTTTTTTGCGACGCCCCCTAAAAAGCTTCTTTATGATAAAAAAACACTATGAATTTCTTTAAATTCAAAACCACACGTGCCTCAACACGATCTAAGTTAGTTTTTGGATATAATCATTTTTTCTTTGAAAGTATCTTATTAAATTTGAAATATATATATAAATTTTGGATATAATCATTTTTTCCCTGAAAATATCTTATTAAATTTGAAATAATTATTTTTTAAGATTTGAGAATACATAGTTTACAATGAAACACTATCATTGTTATCATTTTAAGTTATTAATTTTAATTGAAAGCTTTATAAGAAGCTCAATATACTTCGTCATTCAAGTTCATGCTTTAATTTTCATTCTATTTCTGGGCTTTTGATACGTCTGTGAGCAGTTACGTATGAATTATTTTCACAAAAATGCGTTATATATGTATATTAAAACGTATATACGGATCTCTTAATCGAGACATTGTTTTCACAAACCCGCAACATTTTTAAATACCTACATATCTAACGACCTCCTACACCACGCAGTGTGTGAGAAAAAATAAAAATCCTTAACGTGTAGGGGAGGGGAGGTATTATAAAAAATATTTTTTTAAATGTTGTTTTATCGCTTTGTAGGTGTGACTAGCATGTGTATTTATTTATTTTTGTGTTATAGCACTCAACCCGTGCTTGGGAATATGGAAAAACCTTAAAAACACCGAAGAAAAACATCGACACGCGGGTTTTGAACCTGCGACCATTTCCCTAAAGCCGGGACGCTTTTCCGCTGAGCTAGTGTCGACAGAAATTGTGTATTTATGCCAATATTAACAACTTCATTGCAGCCTTCAGCCAGAAGGCTATACACCATTACAGCCTTCTAGTACATACAATAATTTCTGAGTTAAGCTGCGGATGGACGGATGGACAGATATAGTGAAGCTATATGGGGCCCTAGTTGACTCGGGGAAGCAATATACAATCTTAACCATGATTACTACAACTGAAACATGGGTAAATGTCTTTCCTGGTTGCGTACTACACTAAGCCATTAATAAAGATCTAATATTATGTAGTATGCATGTAGGTATGTGTTGTCATTCATAACAACACGAGAACAATCATAACATATCGTTTTTATGTCTCATTATTCCCATAATGTCGTATTGCTCATAAATTTGTCAGACTAATAGGTGAAGTTATACTCGGAACGATTCCGTCATTCAATTATTATTATTTTATTTGTTATATGTTATGTTATGTTATAGATTATCACTTGAATAGTTTAGCGTAGAACTTGTTAACCGGTTAATTTTCAAACCTTAATCAGCGCAAGTACATAAGGAGTGTTTTGTAAAGTTTTGGCTCTACCTTGACCTGAAAAATACCGGTTTCCTCAGGAAGTAAAATAGTAAGGGTTTTGAATTAATTAACCGTTTTATAAAAGTTTTTTAAAAATATTTCTTTGATGTTCGCCGCTCTCCCAATTTTTGTCCGCACTTTGTACAAGTATTACGTACGATTTAACGGTTTTGGCTTAAACCAGTTTATATAGGTTTATGAAGCGCTGTCATCTCAGATACTCTTATGCTTCGAGCAAAACATTTTTTAAAAACTGCTTAATACATAACTGTATTCACTGGTATTTTTAAAACCGGTTTCAAGTCGTAATTGAGCGGTGCCGATTTCGAATTCTAGGGGATTTGTTCTAAAAAAATATATTCTGAAAACGTAACTTGCATGAAGGCTAGATTTAATATGATATTTGTGTCGATTGGCAGGCCACTTGTCACATCAAGGGACTTGGTACCGCTGACTAAACGTGGGGATGACGAGATTTTTTGTATCAAACACGGTAAAAAAGTTTTGTAAGGAATAAGTAAAGTAATAAATTATCGCAAGATAACATAAGATTTTTATTATAACGTCAGTATTTCAATATGTATGCAGTATGTATGTACTATGCGTTCCAAATAAGAATAGGACTGTCAGGATGACATATTGCTCCGCATTTTGCAAAAACTTCGTAAGTGATGAGTAAGGTGTGCAAAAAAATTCCAACAAAGAAATACTTTAAAAAAATTAATTTCATTTTAATTGGTATATTTTTTAATTAGATTCCATCAGATTATGTAACCATGTATTAAAATAAGATGAAAAAATAACTAACACGACTTTAATATATTCGTATATTTAGATAAACGGCTAGACTGATATATTTTACTGTTTTTATTGATGAATATTATATTTTAATACTTTTTAGCCTCTAATTCTAAGACAACCCAAACTCACAAAAATCGCAACAAAATTGGCCCCGTCGTTTTTGACTTGTAAGTGGTGTAAATGACACATCTTTATATAATTTATAGATGAACAGCTAGACTGAAGCATTTAATTAATTTTTTATTGATGAAAATAGTATTATTAAAACGTTATTTGTTTTTTAATAAATCAGCAATATTTTTTGAACAAATATTTTTTGCTGACATTACTAATTTGGTAGGCTAAAAGGTTGACGGTATCGGCTAGGTATCACAAAACTTAGACCTGAAAATTTGAAACGATTGGGCCCGGAAGCTTTAAAGAAGTTTTAAAAACCTCAAAAAATGTTGCTATAATTTGTTTTAATAACTTTTAAAATTCCAAAATTTCATCAGCTCTTTTCCTTGAAAAACTAAATCGAATGCCATTAATCCGATTAAAAGCTGTTGATTCTCTCGAACTTGAAGATTTTCCAACTAATCGATTTGTAACTAAGACAATATATTTTTAGAGCTCAGAAAATTGTGTTGATTGCCAAAAAATAGGATCGCTTTCAACAAACTTTAGTTTTTTTAACTCTTGAGCTGAAAAATTGTTCAGCTGTATTTTTGATTACTTATATACTACTGCTTAGCGGGAAGTTTTAGGGAATGCCTACAGGGTTCACTAGTTAATCGATTTTTTATCATAAAGTTATTGCTATTGCGACCACAATTGCACGCAATCTGTGAAAAGCTCGGGTGTTTACCTACTTCGGTTCAAGAGATAAAGTTATGTTAAATACTGACAGATATAAAGACGGCAGTGGAGGCATATTAACAGGTTTTCATTTGTCGCCCTTTTGGTACTAAACCCTTAAAACTATGAGCTTTATAGGTACGAGCTAAACCAAAAACTTCTATGTAATTACTAACATTACTCTCTGGGACAAAGTGTATACAAGGTAACATTTGAAAAGTTACTACTGTAGTACAGTTACTAGTATAGTAGTATGATAAATACGAAAGTCTTTCTTTCAGTCTGTCTGTCTTTTTAACCGACTTCAAAAAAAGGAGGAGGTTCTCAATTCGGCCGGTATATTTTTTTTTATGTATGTACACCGATTTCTCCGAGGTTTCTGAACCGAAATTAAAATGTGCTGTGACTAATGACGTCTGTTGTTTTGGATATAATAATTTCTTACAGATTGTACAAGCCACTTCAGTGTATTGACTTATGGTGGTTATAAAATTACGCTCACTCATTAAACGGAAGTCCTTGCGACGTTTTACGTGCTGCCGCTAGCCGGTTCTTACGTTGCTGAGCAGCTTTCGTACCACTTCTAATCTATGAGCTCTCTGCTTGGCGGACTCCTTAGATAAATGCTCCTTAATGAGACCAATTCTGCTCGGCAGACTCGTTCGATAGACGCTTATTAATAAGATCAAGTCTATTAGCTCTCTGCTCAAAAGTCGCTAGACGCTCTTGGATCTTACCGAGTCTAGAATTATATTGTTCAAAAGTTTCTTAACGTAGACGTGATTTCATATATTATGCTTTCATGGCCAACAAACGTTTTTCACGATCTTTAGTAGTCTTACAAGAACGTGACATTGTGTTACGAAGAGCATTTTTACGGAGACGACTACTTTTATTTCAGTAGGGGAGCCCAAGATGCTAAATGGGTGGTTACTCGAGCGTTGTAGGGACCTATTGGATTTTGTAGACTAAATTATAGGAAAAATAAAAAGTTATATAATGTTTTTCATTTCAATGGTGGGGAAAAAATCTACAGATAAAAAAATGATTAAAAAAATCAGTGACATGGAAACATTGAAGCGCGTTAGATTAGGGTATGGTGGGTTAATAGCCGTTAAAATTTAGAAAACCAGACGATTCCAGTGTAGCGTAAGGTAGTGGGAGGGTTACAAGTTTGCAAAGAAAACGTTGTTTTGACATTCTCGAGCGCGTCTGAATATTCTTTTATTATGGAGGAAATTATATAGGAATTACGAAAAAAATATAATCTGACAATTTCCACAAGCCGAAGTTATCTTTTGTTTTTTTTTCTCTATAGAAAGGGCTTATATTTGGTGAAGAGACTTAACAATCTACGAGGTATCCCCTCCTATGGTAATCTGCCGCGCTCGAGTAAATACCAAAATCCCCTCTTGGGCTCCCCTACTATTTTATTCGTTCCCGTTTTTTGAGATCTATATTTATTAAGGCGCGCAGCACCTGTTGTAGGTCTACCCAAAAATAGTTGACAATACAACAATACACTAAAAAGTATTAAATAAAAATAACTACGTTAAAAAAACCGACTTCAAAAACTTAAAATTAAAAAATAATATTTAATATTAATTAAATACTACCTATTATTTATATGTGCTATTTACTAATAGGTTTGAAGTCGGTGCCAAGCCTTAAGCAAATAATAATGTTTTAATTACTTACTTAAATGAATACGAGCAAATTAATACAATGAAATTCCTACTTTAAAGATTAAGATACGTAAATAAACCTAATAAAGAGCAATTAAGTTTTAATATTACAAGCAGCTCCAATCAATATGAAGCACACTGAAAAAAATAATTACGAAAATGTATTTAACAGAATTCCTAAACTAAATGGTCATGTGAATTAATGTAGAATTATCAATTAAGCCAAAAAGCATCAAAATTTTTAAGCCTAATTAATTTTTAACAACTTGTAACACCCATATTCTTGCAAATAACTATTTTCTTTCTTTCTTTCAAAAATTTTATGTACTTATTCAAGACTTTCGTCAACGACGTCTGCCCGCGCGTGTCTGACGGTGTAAGTATTAAATTGGCTTGGCACCGACTTCAAACCTATTAGTAAATAGCACATATAAACAATAGGTAGTATTTAATTAATATTAAATATTTATTATTTTTTAATTCTAAGTTTTTGAAGTCGGTTTTTTTTTTAATTCACGTCTAATTCCCGGTTTCTATATCTATTAAACGACTCATTTAAGTTACGAGTGATAACATTTTCTACGAGGCGTAATCTAAAACTTTTCCCATAAATGTCAAATTACCAAATGTCCAAACAACTCGTGAAACGCCTCGTTATTATTAATTGGTAACTAATAGTTACATCTACGAATGACGGATTTTTGATTAAAGAAACCTGGCCTAACCGTTGAGCCGATTTTGATAAAATTCGAAGAGGCTTCTTTTTTCGAAAATTAATCCCCTAGGAGATGAAATAGGGAATGAAAGTTTGTATAAAAAGCTATATCGACGACATGTTAAATGTTAATCTACTCATGGACGAAGCTACGCGGGTCAGTAGTATAAATAAATACACGTTTATTGGCTCGAGCGATGTGGCACTTTTTTAGCTTTTTATCATTGGTTTGTGAGCGACAATAGTCCCGTTCAGAACGGATTTGCTTCATCAAATGAATTGAATTAATCGACTGGTCTGAGTGATTCACTTTAACACCTTTTGTGTGGTTTTGCAACCGTTTGTCATAATAGGCAAATTGACTAAATTTACATCATTAGGTATATTTAAAAAAACTATTTATTTTTGTTAAAAAACTTACATTTATGATAAAAAGTCCTAAATAGTATGCTGTCACTTCTTATCTTAATTGAAAAGAATGTGACAGCATACTATTTAGGATTGTCCTAAGTTTAGACAATGTCAGTGCAATTGGCCATTAATGTCTATTTTTGCGAAATTTCTATTCTAAAAATATTAGGTGGTAGAGTTCTGCATTGTCTCTTAGCGTCAGTGATTGACACTGTCGTTTTCCAGTTTGGAAAGTAAGGTAGCCGGTAAACTTATGAATGTGGCGTTAGACCTCGCCACAAGATAGCAACGCACTATTAACACAGTCTATATATAATACTTACAGTCGGCCAACGAACACGTCTAGACAGGGCAATCGTGCGCTGTTTGCGGGGGGAGAGGGAGCCCGAACTGCCATACACTCGTTCGGGTGTAGTCAGGCAGGGTTAACGCTTTTTAATTTAATAGTTTGAAGTGTTTCGTTTTTGTTGTTCTATAATGGTTTATACTACATATGCTGTGAGAGACTGCACGTCATCACCTCAAATTAATAAGAATTTAAAATTTCTTAGTTTCATTATATTTATTGTGTAGGTATTATTTACATATATATTTTTGAGATGCTTTTGATTATACATGGGGCACACTAAAAGTTTTGCACGTCTAGCTAATCGGAACTATTTGAATTTCGAATGTTATATTTTTAAAACGTTGCAACCTTCTTAGTAATAATAAAAAAACAACTGGTGGGAAATGATTTGTCAATTGTTTTTTTTATCACACATCAAAGTTCTGCGTACGCAACGAAAATGGAATTAAGTCAAAAAGATTTTAGAGCGATTATTTTTTATGATTTTAAAAGTTCTCTTTCTCCGCAAGACTGTGCCGCTCGTCTTCAAAATGCTTTTGGGAGAGAAGCACCTTGTTTGAGCACCGTGAGATGATGGTTTGCTAAATTTGAGAGAGGTCGAGTGCCGTCAACGAAAATAATGTGGCTACTGTTAAGCGGTTAATTGAAGAAAACCCCCGGATTACCTATGAGACAATTCGAGGACTATTGGGGATTGGTATGAGCCAAATTCAGAAAATTTTACATGAAGAATTGAAAGTTCGGAAACTTTGTTTTCGTTGGATCCCTCAAGAACTGACAGCGGAGCAAAAGCGGGCTCGCGTGGAATGCTGCTCACAGATGCTACTGAAGTACGACCACGGACATTCTAATGCTGTTTATGACATTGTCACAGGAGACGAAACGTGAATTTATTGTTTTGAAGCCGAAAAAAAATAGCAATCTTGTGAATGGGTGTTTGAAAATGAGAACAGGCCAACAAAAGTGAGACAGGCGAGAAACATTGGTAAAAAAATGATCGAGTTTTTTTTTCTCAGCTACGGGTCCCATCTGTGAAATTCCACTTGAAGATCAAAAGAGTGTTCATGCCGAGTGGTATTCTACTATATTTTGTCATTGGTTGTTACTGTGCGTTTTCAGCATGTATAAATGTAAATCTCTTTGATCTGTGTGTAACGAGATAAATCTAGTTAATTCTATCAATTCCCGTAGCCTCGCCGTTGACATCGTTCGATTCCTTTCAGAATTCTTCGAGCGGATCTTATTATTTCGTTAACGGCCTTTCTTTTACGGTTCAATCAAGCGTCATGTTTTCTTTTACTGCTTGCGGTTTCTTAATTTATTTTCCGAGATCTTTTTATATTGTATTTGATGGCAAGACTTTTTGTGCTCCGTTCGGGGATGTTACCGACCTCTTTTTTTTGTTTTTGTGTTTAAAACTAAGCAGTTTTTTTAACACTGGTTGGATTTGAACCACTTCCAGGCTTATTCCTGCCGCAATAGCGTCAATTCTTGTCACTTTTGTGTTCCGGTTTGGAGGGTAAGGTAACGGGTAAATTTATGCATGTGGCATTAACATAGCAGATATACTGACAACTGTTATTGCTGTCTTCGTCAGGAGTACCATCTTCTTGTGATATATCTTATGATATTGTTAGCAATAATCTAGAAACGTGAAGAGTTTGAGCGATGGAGCTTTATAACAATAAACATTACACACACTAATGTCATACATGATAATATACACACATGTATACTGACTAATTTCTTTACGGCTGGAGTCGGTTGTCAAACTTAAAAGATATAAAAATTTTTTAGACTTTTGTCTACGGTCGTATTTCGGTTATAGGCGATCGCTAGAATCAATTATTGTGTGATATCCCCTTTATACAAAAAAAATTGGTAAAGTGCGTGCCTTGCCTGGCCACGCGCAATGTAGGGTTACCCGTTACATTGGATTACATCGGAGGTTGCGCATCAGGATTAGAGATGAGTCATAAATACTAGAACAGGTACGAATACTAGGTATTTTACGATACTAGGCGGCACCTATTCCATTTTTCACAAGACTAAGTCCGTGTAGTCCTGTACTCTGTATTCTGTAGTATTAGTATTATAATAATCACAGCATAAAACGCTCATGGCATACGCCGCTCTGTTTCCTTTACTCTTATGCGAAAACGTGTTTTGCTATCTTGCTCACCCATGATAGAAAATGCTAATATGCTAATGCTAATAATACGATTTGTATAATCTTTCACGCTCTCACAAGAGTGAGATACTATACAATATATATGCCCGTCCCGATTTCTCGCTACGTATGGCGGGGCCGAGCTAACAGCCGGCTTATACGTCATATTACGTGTTGTTTTGCAATACTCGATCAAATACTTCATTGAGAACAGGTAACTGAGATCGCGTCCGATATCGATCAAGTATCATCTAGTCTTCATACTTTGAAGTATCTAGTATAATAGACTAACCTAGTGTTGTGGACGTGATTCCACCATAAAGTTTTTTTTAGATTACGTGTTTGTTAATACTTAATAGCATAAAAGGTTATTGTTAATATTTAATCGGTTATTCTGAACTTTTTATTTTATAATAATGATAGGTAATAATGGTGCCCAAATGTAGCAACATCGCTTTTAGGAACATTTTTTTGTAAATAAAAGATAAAATTTGGCAGACAATGGCAGAATGTAAAATATGCAATATAGGTATCTATAATTAAGTTTTAAAGTCTCGGTATCGAATTTAACAAAACATTTAACGAAAAAACATCTTCTATCTTCGGGGTATACAAATCAGAAAAAGCGCGATAAATAGCATAAAACCTAGTTTTATTTGTGTAAATGTCTCGCGTAAGTGTTAGAGAATATTATTATATTCAATTACGTTAAAGTACACATACGTAAAGGGAGATTAAATACTAATCTCTTTCATTGAAGTCTGATAGATACTTAGTACCTACCTAGTACGTGTGCTTATTATTCATAGTATCAATTTAACAAAATAATATCATTAGGACTAGGTGGAACAGGTATTTGGATCAAGTATTTTTACAGACAAGGACTAGGTGCACCTAGTCTCTGATATACCTAGTCCAACCCATCTCTAATCAGGATAATGCTGACTAAGAAAAGGGCTTTTATTGTTTCATACTATGAAAATTTAACCTATTTAACGTCACAGATTCAGGAAATAAATAACAAAGCCAAAGTCTACAGACAGTAACAAATTAAATGACAACTATCATAGCGTGATTTAATTGTTTTGCAGCGCCATCTATGAACAGCATAACGATCTATTCTGCATACAATTTAAAATAATTTGTAAGACAACATTTAATTGGTTAGTCGAATATTACTCGTAAACTTGTAAAACCTACTTAACCGTGATGGTTTTCCTTTTAAATTCATTATATTTACTAACACCGTGAATTATTCCCACCCCCAGAACTAACCGTTTACCTGGCAATTTAAAGCTTTATATTTCACAAACGAGTACCTTAACCGAAAAATTGTGCAAACCTACAATATTTTTTAAAAACCTATCCAATGATATCCCACACTATGGGGGGTACGCGAGAAAAAAATCACATTCCCACTTTACATATAGAGGAGCTACCCTAAAAAATATTTTTTAATTTTTTATGTTACCACTTTGTTGCCGTGACCAATATGTAAATTCGTATCAAATTACAGCTTTCTAGTATTAAAGATCTCTGATCTATCGTACGGTCGGGCGGACGGACATTGCGAAATTGTAAGGGTTTCTAGTTTTCTTCGGAACCCTAAAAAGGAATAGATAGGAGCAGTATAAGATTAACGAACCTAGATCATCCTATGCATCCTTTTCAGGGATGTAAGTTGTGTGCAAGCTACAAGTCTTGTTTGCTATTCCAGACGAGCTCGCCTGAAATATTCATAGCTTATTGTGAATGCATCAACTTTTACGGTGCGATGGTAGCGCGGTATTAGGAAAGTTCGGGAGTTTGCTTGCAATTTGCCACGATATACGAATAGTTGGAAATTGTTTTAAAATTGTATCGTTTCATCGTTAGAGTATTGTCGCGAAACGTTTCATTGTTGCAAGAATGTCGTGAGATGTATAAGAAATTTATCTCCTACGAAATATAGTTACGTATTGTATAAACATTTTTCGTTTTATTGCTAGAGTTTTTTCGTGGAATATCTACGGAATTGAATGATATTTTCTTACAAAATAAAAGTAAATTGCTGATAGCATAAAATTGCATCGTTTCATCGTTTGACTATTGTCGTGGGATAATTAAGGAATTAAACGATAATTTCCTACAAAATAAAAGGAAATTGGTGTTAGCATAAAATTGCATCGTTTCATCGTTAGAGTATTGTTGTGCGATAAATGAGGAATTGATGGTTTTCTTTGAAATAAAAGTAAAATGCTGATAGTATTAAATTGTATCGATTCACCGTTTGGATATAATATGAGGAATTGTTCAATAATTTCCTACGAAATAAGAGCAGTTGTTGAAAATAAAATATATCGTAGCAGGATTGTCGTGGCACAGAATACCTAATACCACAGTATACTGGAGACACCGACCACACAACCCATAGACCCCTAATAACAGGCGAATGACTTCTGTCAATACATCTGACTTATAGTTCCGATGTAAATGTCCATGCACCAATACCCAATCAGTGTCGACCAATCAGATCCTCTGTACATCACTATCTTTCACTGTGGCCTTGAGTAAGCCAATCACGATGTTGCAGCTCAGCTCAGCTAGTTGCCAGAATGCATTCAATACGGAAAATCGAACATTAGGCGTCTATGGGCTGTGTGGTCGATGACTGGAGACTAACAGTAGTCTATCTACATACAAGCAATATGCGAGCAACGCACACATAGACACGGCCCACGAACGCGATATTTCGGAATGGTTCGGGACAGTTTGTTCCGCACCTGTCCGAGATATCGCATCCGTGAGAGGTGTCTATGTGTGCTATACTTGAATATTACTTGTATGTAACATTGACTTCTGTTAGTCTCTGAGTATTCTGTGCTAATACTAATACCGTAGTCGTGGGGTATTGAACAATAATTTTCTATGAAAAGAAGTGATACATAATTTGAATTGTATCGTTTTATTATTAATTTCGTAGGTTTAAAATTTCCTACAAAATATTGTTGTGGGACTTTTGGGTAAATTAATAATTTCCTACGAAATGTAAATATGTATTTAGTGATTGTTTAAAATTGTCACAAGATGAATGGAGATTTAAACCATTATTTCATATTATTGGCTATTGCTCAATACTTCAACATCCCGCGACAATTATTTCATTATATTACCAACTGTGTGTGTGTACTGCACACGTAATATTAAATGTGAGTAATAAAATTTTAAAAATATACAATTCTTGTGGCAAGAATGAAAATTGATTCTTACTAGATTGTGTTCAACAACTGTTTATAACGAGAGCTTTAAATACGAACAATTCCGCAACTTCAACACCTAGTTCAGCATTAAGTTTTGCTTAGCACACGTCAATGTCGGTCGGAAACTTAGCGCTGGATTAAGCTAATAAGCATATTTCACTGGAACGCGTCAGGATTTGAGCTAACTTTATGAGGTAATTACGCTACTATGTTAAACTTTCAAATAAATGTGACTTTATAATGAGGTTGGAAACTAATTTGTTATCCAACAACGAAACGCTGAAGAGGGGTTATGGTTTTAACAGTGCATATTTAGTTGTTTATGGATTCGTATTCTCATAACAGCTGTTGCTTATACTGATATTTAATGGCGTGAAAATCGGTTCGTCTGTACGTTTGTTACTTTTTTGACTTCATAATTTCACACCAATATAGCTCTGGCAGAAGCCAGGTTTTAAGTAAGACATAAGTAGTATATATATTACTTTTTCAAAAGGCACCGTTAATTTATATCGTAATTTTGCTAGGTTTTGACCCTAGATAAATAAATAAGAACAAGCTGACCCGCTTCTCCTATTTTATTTTATTTTTTACGCAAAAATCTAAATAAAAAAATTGATTGGCGTTTTGTTTATTTTTCAAAATAACAATTTTTAGAAATTCTTATTTGCACTAATTAGACAAGTCATTTTTATTTTTGGTAGTATAAAACTTTTGTTTTAATCACAGTTTTAAATATTCATTTATATGCATCCGGGCGCATCACGGTACTCGTGCGTTTTTCAAAGAATAATTTTAACTTAGCGCATTTTTCTGATCTTACTAATGAAAACTCCCAATCCATTCTACAAAAATTAGACTTAGTCGACCCCCCCGTCTCTCCTTCAATCGTCTTACGTAATAGGTAAATGTATTGGCCCCTAATCGGACATCACGCCAGATTAAATAATTCTGTCCCTACGATCTTGAAGTGCAAAGTGCGATTGTCCAGGTATTTTTAACTTCCCGCTACGTATGTAGGAACAAGGAAGTTACTGATTTTGACCCGATTTTCGAAAATCGAGTTTTCACCAGATCTCTACGTTTTGAGGTCCTAGGAACCTTTTCCGACTATTTTCACCATAACGTCAGTATGTCTGTATGTGTGTTTGTGTGTATATGGTATGTGTATGTGTATGTAAACACCTCCATAGCTTTTGAACGGCTGGATGGATCGAAACGGGGTTGATAACAATCGATTGGATTCCACTGAACTTAGACTTCCTGAAAACTTGAACCAAGTCGGCTTAGATTTTGAGAAATTTTGAAAAAACCTCAATTTTTTTAAAATATAACTACGAGATTAATGTACCGATTGAGTACAAAAACTAATCAGCTCAATTTCTCAAAAGACTACGTCAAATGTTATGGATTAGAAGTAGTCTTGCATCAAAATCGGTTAATCCGTTTGGGAGTAATCGTTGACGAAAAATTTTGGTTTGAAATTTTTTAACCCATCGATTTTTAGCTAAAGTAATATTTCAGAAAGCAAAAATTAAGTTGAATGCCATTCGAAAGATCAAAATCGATCATCGTTTCAAAAATCAATATACTTACTGTCATTTGTAACAAAATATATGTTTGAACTGAAAAAAATTTATGTTTATAGTTTTTACTCCTTTGAGCTTAAAATACCTCAATTTAGCGGGAAGTTTCAGGGATGGCCTGCAGGGTCAACCGTTTACAAATTTTTTTTATCTTTAATAACAGCTACTACCTACTTTTAACCAATTGCGAGATATATTTACGAACTGATACTTGGGGGTGTAATATACCATACCAAGGTATGTTTTGCAAAATACATATTATTTTATTTCTTATTTGAATATGTCTCTTGATCAAAAATGCTGAAAAGTGGCTTAATAAATAAAGTTCTAAATTATCTTAACGATCGTTATCTTTAATACTTAACCTATTCGTAGGCGCGATTATCACTTACCCACCATCAGGTTAATTTACTTAGTCAACTTTTGCCCCATTCTATTTAAAAAAACATTCCACTATTGTGTTTTATTTTTTTTCCAGACCTCTATGAATCCTAGCCGAACAACCTAATTACTGAACCAGCGAATCAGTTTTAACTTTCAACGGTTTTATATCACTGTTATTGAATATTTATAATATTAATATAAATGCAATTCGGTTTTATATTTTTACCTTAAAAATAAATGTTAAAGTTAAACATAAAAAACAATAATAACCTGTTTCAAAAGTTTAGTTTAATACTCAACAGTTTTTCATGTATGAATTTTTAACCCTTTAGCTAGTGACTGTATAAAGTAGGCATAATATCCTAGTCCATTTGCCATACAGAGAAAAAGAAATATATATTAAATGTCATAAAATTAATGCCATAATAAAATATTTTTCTAGACCTGGCAAACAAAAAAACGATTTAGTTTACTTTGTAATGTCATCACTGAAAATATTGAACCATCCATACTTAATTTTATGAATGTAAAAGTCTATCCGTTTGTCTGTCTGTCACGACTACTCTTTTGTACCGATTTTGGTGGAATAAGGTAAGAACATAGTCGAAGACGCTCTGTCAAACAGGCTAAAATCATATTTTATTGATTCAGGCGTTACTTTGCGGAAATCCATTATTAAAAAGGTGAAAAGAAACCGGTCATAGTTTAACAGCGAATCATGCTTTTGAAGTATTACATACGTGTGATAAGGGTTTAAAATTAAATATATTAGAGCAGTTTAGGGATTATCAAACATAATAACGGTTCAATCAAATTGTTGAATGAACAAACAAATCATTCAAATTCACCCTTGTTACAAAAAAGCGTTAGGGCTGGTCACACATTACGAATAGAATAAAAAGCGTGTTAAACACCGGCGCGAATCAGTATTACTTACACTCGCGTAGAATGAGGTAATGTTCGTTTCTCCTGAAGATGCTTCGGTTTCGAAGTGAAACGTGCGTTGAGTACGTACATGAATTGTGTGCTTTTGTGATTGGTGCCGACGTGGTCGTGGTTGTAAAAGTGTGGTGGATGTGGGCGGATAAGTGTGCCGTGGGGGTCTTCGTTTGATCGGAACTATCGGTGACTGTTATCCATTTATTAAACCGACGTCCCTCTTTTCGGTACCATCACAGAGGATACATAGAATAGTTCGCGGATAATAGCAAATTTAATTAATTACACCTTTTTAGACTAAATCAACCCCTAAAGAGTTAAAATAGAGAATGTTTGTATGAAAGATTATGTTGATTACCTAATCTATCCGCAAGGGAAGTTGCATGGGTCAGCTGTAAATATTGCATTGTTGCATAATTAGCTAATCAGTTTGTGTTTAAGTTAAAAACTTTGCGTTTAAGTTAAAAAATATAAAAAGAATACATAAAATAAAATACTTTACGTACCAAATTGAAGTCAATGTTAGAAATGTAGGTAGGTACTATATTAATATGTTGTAAGGCCAGACAATTTATCCGGCGGTCACGACACAGCAGGTGCATGTTGTGGCCCTCCGCTTAGGACAGGTTGTTCGAAGTTAGCATTTTCCACCGAGACCTTAATATAATATATAAAATTCTACTGCGTAGTTTGATTAAAGGACAACATATTGGCTAATGTGATGTTGCGATATATATGTGTCGGTCAGAAAACATGTTTTTTATATTAAATTAGCTGTTGGCTGTGACTTCGTTTGTGTGGCCCAAATCATTTTTTACTAAGTCGGATAAAAGTAGCCTCTGGTTGTCTAAAACTATCTTCGTACGCCTTTAAATTGAAACCGGTTTGACCACATTGGTTGGATGGTTTCAGTTTATGACGGACATATCTAAGTAATAATAAATGAAATGAAAATATTTATTTGCAAAATGAAGAAAAATTTGAAACGAAAGGGAGCAAAAATTTGAATTTGCACAAAAATATTATGTTTTTACGAAAAATCTGAAATTCTTGGCTTTTCTCTAATGTAATATGCATGTGGTATATTTATAAATATTTCTCTTTAATCACTCGATCTATACATGAAAACCGCATTAAAATTAGTTGCTTCATTTAAAAGTTATACAGGAGCGACTTTGTTTTATACTATGTAAAGATATTTTACACAGACTAAGTAAAATCGTTCGCTGAACGTAAACTCATTGACGATTGGGGAAAAGAATTGTGGCCCATAATTTGCACATCCCCCGTGTTGGTCCCGGGCTCCTTTGAAGAATAGGCCAACTGCTGTTCTGCCAGGCAGGTCGTAAAAGGCGACCGATTGGCTATGCGAGTCACTAGCATCGTGGCTACTAGCAAAGACCTACAAAAAAGTATAGACGTAGCCAAGCGCTCGTATCGTGAGTCACGAATGTCATGACGATGCGGCAATATGAAGCCGGCGGCTTACTAATCGGCCGCGAGCTAGAGAGAGTAAGAAACGTTCTTTTTGTGACAATATTTATTTTGAAATCATGCCATCCTGTGTGATAAACGATTGTTAAAACAATTCATGTTTTGAAAAAAGTCTTCCGGGATCACTTTTCACAAGTAAGTATCCAAATTTCCATAAATTTAACAAAACTGAAATAATATTTGATATAATTTCTCAGAGCACAAATTGGAAGCGGCATTGTGACAGTGTGGTAAGTTAACATACGAATAAATTTCCCCAAACATAGGGGAAATGTCCCCTATGTTTGGGGAAATTTATTTAGAAAATATATGTTAATGTTAGACTTGTTGTTTTAATTGGATTCACTGTACTATATTTATAAAACATGGCTCGCCGTGTTTCATGCTGTTTCGTGATTGATTCGCCAACTAGCGCTAGAAGATAACGTCATAAAATCATATACCATAACCAATCACGATGCGGCGAACATATCAATATTATTATAAATCCTTGTTGAAGACACCCCTGTATAACCATCAATATTAATTTTTGTAAAAAATTAAAACTTGTAAAGTTCGAATTTTTAAAGGTAAATTTTATTTTTTAATTTTTTTTTGTGTATTTTAACTGTCTAACTATATCTATCCATTAAAACTACAAAAAATATGTATGTAGTAGTTTTATATGCCTATGTAATTATGTATTTATTCCGTTTATTTTTTTGTTTATAGTAGTATTTTGTTTTCTTATAGATTTAATTTTAAAGCAATTAATTCATTGTATGCCAAGTTGAAAATTATCTTTGTTTTTAAGGGGCTGACAAGACCCAATT
This sequence comes from Apodemia mormo, assembly GCA_036924255.1. Classification (NCBI taxonomy): domain Eukaryota; kingdom Metazoa; phylum Arthropoda; class Insecta; order Lepidoptera; family Riodinidae; genus Apodemia; species Apodemia mormo. The sequence continues at coordinate 6,837,868 of JAUPFN010000010.1, read as the reverse complement.
AGTTGAAATTGATGTTTTTAAGCAGTTTTTTAGGAAAAACTATTTGTTATAGCACATCAAAAAAAAATGTTAATATTCATCATATTTCAAAGACTGTGGCCGGACTCGATACACAATTGAAAAAAATTGGCTCGATAGAAAATAATTGCGAAATCATCATTAACGGTTCTATATCTTTATTTCTTTGACGTATGGGTCTGCAATTGAAAACATGAAGTCATCATATTCATATCTAAACCGCTACCGAATCATATTTGACAAATAATCTACACTTTTTTTTTAATTTCATATTTTATTCATTTTAAGATCCTGGCCGCCCAGTTACACTGATAGTGTGGTCTCGTTTACTCCGATTAAATAGACAGAGTGAGCGATTTTGGTGTTGACAGCGTCTTAATATTTCCTTGTTACGGATTGACTGGAAGAAATCTCTATTACTAGAGATAATCTCGCCCATTGTACTTGTTTTCTATTATTATTGTTATGTTAGTGTTTACTGTGTACAATAAAGAATTAAATAAATAAATAAGCTCGTAATTTATTTTTCATTTTATTTGTTAGTTTGCCAATTATCATTCTTGTGTGTACTTTCAGTTTAGAAAAGATTAAAGATGAGTATTAAGAATATGACGTAGGAAATAGTAATACAAATAAAATACCAAATATAATTAATATAAGTAAAACGCATTATAATTTATAAAATGTCGTAAAATATTAAACCAGTAAATGGAAATTTGAAAGCCAATGCTTGCAACACTATTCTCTAGCACACGTACGTAATGTTTTACGATGCTTGCAAGTGTTGGCGTTGGCTTACGCACACATGTACAAAAGTTCTCTTCAACGATTTGTTTGTAATTGTTTACAATGGCTATGTCTATATTTTTTGTAGGTCTTTGGCTACTAGGTGGTAGAGTTCTGCATTGTCTCGCCCGAGTCAGGCACCACTGCCTTACTTATTCCTGCCGCAATAGCGTCAGTGCTAGTCGCTGCCGTGTTCCGGTTTGGAGGGTCAGGTAGCCGGTAAACTTATGCACGTGGCATTAGACCGCGCCACAAGATAGCAACGCACAATTAACATCTTTGGTGTCTATAGCCGATGGTTGACTCGTTCTAACAGGAGACCCATCTTCTTGTTTGCTATTATATATAAAAAAAACATTTACTTGCTCTCACTGTATATCAATTTTTGTCGAGATTTCTGTAGATACGGAATATACAAACAAGGGTTGCCAACCGTTATACAATATATAGTATTGTACTGTATTTCTGGACTCCGTAATATATACTGTTTGGAGGGTAGGGTTAGCCGGTAGACTTATGGATGTGGCATTGCCATCCCACTACACGGATAACAACGCAACGTTAACATTTTTAGTGTCTATAGCATTGATATAAAAAACCCAAGTTTCACAATCAGTGTTTCAAAAACGTCCTCTAAAAATGAGCGCAATATTTAAATTGCGCGCTCATTTCAAATACGTAGGTCACACTATAAGTTTTGCGTAAATTGTTATAACCAAAATATTATGTTTATTGCTTTTCAAAATAATCTCCTTTATATTTTGAACATTTTTTCATGCGATCGAACTATTTTTTAAAACAGGAGGACCACAGATCTGAAGGTATGTTTTCTACGTGCTGATTGAACGCTATCACTGCCCCTTCGAAGTTGGTAAAAGTAAAACCTCTCATCAAATCTTTGATTTTGGGGAAAATACAGAAATCACAGGGTGCTAGGTCGGGGCTATGCGCAGGATGAGTGACGAGATGTACTTTTTCGGAAGCTAATAATGACTGTTTTGTTGGCCGTGTGTGAAGAAGCGTTGTAGGAGAATGCGGCTTTTGGGTCGCCTTTCGCGAACTTTTTCTAACACCCTGTGTAAACAAATGGTAGAATACTACTCGGCATTAACACTCTTTTGATCTTCAAGTGGAATTGTACAGAGTGTTAAGTGTGAGTTTTTCTTTTCGCATTTGACTGTGAGCGCGTTTGGAGTTTACTAGGAATTTGTATGTGATTTGTACAGCGACACCTAGTGGTAAACGTGAGAAACTAGTTTACCACTAGGTGGCGCTGTACAAATCACATACAAATTTCTAGTAAACTCGAAACGCGCTCATGATCGAATGCGAAAAGAAAAACTCACACTTAGCACTCAATGGGACCCGTAGCTGAGAAAAAAACGTGATCATTTTTTTTACCAACGTTTCTTGCCTGTCTCACTTTTGTTGGTGTGTTCTCATTTTCAAACACTCATTCACAAGATTGTTGTTTTTTTTCGGGTTCAAAGCAATAAATTCACGTTTCGTCTCCTGTGACAATGTCATAAACAGCATTTGAATGTCCGTGGTCCTACTTCAGTAGCATCTGTGAGCACCATTCCACGCGAGCCCGCTTCTGCTCCGCTGTCAGTTCATGAGGGATCCAACGATAATAAAGTTTCCAAGCTTTCAATTCTTCGTGTAAAATTTTCTGAATTTGGCTCATACCAATCCCCAATAGTCCTCGAATTGTCTCATAGATAATCCGGGGGTTTTCTTTAATTAACCGCTTAACAGTAGCCACATTATTTTCGTTGACGGCAGTTGAAGGCCGCCCTTCACGAAATTCATCATGTAAAGAAACTCGACCTCTCTCAAATTCAGCAAACCATTGCCTCACGGTGCTCAAACAAGGTGCTTCTCTCCCAAAAGCATTTTGAAGACGAGCGGCACAGTCTTGCGGAGAAAGAGAACTTTTAAAATCATAAAAAATCATCGCTCTAAACTCTTTTCGACTTAATTCCATTTTCGTTGCGAACGTAGAACTTTGATGTGTGTTAAAAAAACAATTGACAAATCATTTCCCGCCAATTGTTTTTTTTATTACTAAGAAGTTTGCAACGTTTTAAAAATATAACATTCGAAATTCAAATAGTTCCGATTAGCTAGAAGTGCAAAACTTTTAGTGTGCCCCATTTAGAATCGCGTCGGTCGTGATACTGTCAATTATATTACTTTTCATACATCGCTTTGTAAAAACAACTAAAAATCTTGCGCCTAAGGTTGGTTATACAAGTATATTTTGCCGTATCTATAACTACTTATATGGAATTAGCAACAGTTTTGAGTGTCAGTTTTGTTCGTAACTGGGTATCTTGGATTTTTTATATCAATGCTCTACAGGCGATGATTTCTCTTTTCATCAAGAGTCATCATCAAGGTCAGACATAGGCTATTTTTTACGTAAAATGAACCCCTTTGCATGAAAAACTATATTAATGACATTTTAGTCCACTCAAAGCTGCGCGTCTCACCTAGTAATATAAAAAACACAATAAATGATTCTACCTATGTCCGCATATATCTATACTTTGAAATCATCCAAACGATGTGCCTCAAACGTTTGAAAGGGAATAATGCGAAGATGCTTTTAAATCAACGTACGCTATTTTTTTACTCAACTAAGAAAAGGGAAGTATTGTTTTTGAGTCATGCGGACAAAGTCCCCAGCAACAGCTAGTATATGAAACTGGTGTATTTAGGTATCAAACAAGTTTTAAAACATGTCAATGTACAAAGTACATTCCGGAACAGATGTCAGAATCACGATGGAGCGGATATGGCGCTGTCATCGCGTTTCCGAATGACATCTGAAGCGATTCATTAGTTAGAAACTGGAGTAAAGGGTTTCAAGTCGCACATCACTACTGTCTCTGTGGCAGACGTTGATTGGCTGAAATAGGATAAAATGCTAGTGTTGTGTGTTTGAAAATTTGAATAACCGAATTCGATTGAATTTACGTGTTTATTTTAGAAGTTTTTCTGACTTTTACCAAGCGAGCAAACAAGAGTCTTTAAATCCCAATGGCGAGGTCCATTCCAATATGTTGATATTGGAATGGACCTCGCCATTGGGATTTACTTCCCTACGCGCTACAAGCTACGATTCTTCTTACTGCTAAACTAGAACCATCTGCTTCTCTTCTGTATTTTTTTTAAAGCATAGGCATAGTAATGCCTATGCTTTAAAAAAATGATCAAGTAAATGGTTATCAGATAAAAGATAAAAGATAAATACGCAAATCCACATATGTAGTTGGTTTTCGCAATCAATTGATTGCCCCCGTGCCCCCGACTCTAGATGCTACCAATATTGATTATAAAGCCTCGACTTAGCTCTAATTTCCACCGTGACTAAGCTTTTAGAGAAGAGTATAAAAGTTTTATAGATGGGTTTTGGTCGTTTAAAAACCGCAATTTCACAGACGCTCGGGTTTTGTCTCGGACAAGGACACGTATTACGTGTATATTGTATGATCAGCACATATGTCTGTATTTTTGAGTCTGTATTTTTAATAAATTTATTTCAGCACTTTAAATAAGTGTCAATATTTTTGTGTCAGTGAGTAAGTAATGCACAATGTTTCTGTGTATTAATATCGTTGACTAACACTTGTGTCGCAAGCGTTACGCTTTGCATAAACATATTTAATTTCCTTACTTTTAATAGACTGTTTCGTTAAATTAGTTTTAAGTTATATTTTTTTAAGTTTTATTTTACCGGCGTAGGGATGTGACGACCCCATCGCCCACTGGTGGAAGAATTTTTGTGACAAAAATTATTTAACACCGGTGCAGTCAGTCAACCAAATTAGTGGTAGTGCCATACTGCTTTTACAACTGAATAGGCCGGCACGCCCGGGGAGATACCACTCTGTCACTTGACGTAAAGTAGCAGCCCTGCTGCTGCGTTTCGTTTGGTTTGTGAGAGTCCCGGAGGCCTAACCCCTCCCCCCCCCCGCACACTATCAATGCGCAATCAAAAGAGAATCTACCCCAGGGGGGTACCACTTGCACCAGCAGTGGAGAATCCCCCCCTGAGCGTCCGTACTCTGGATTCCAGCCAGGTCATGGATGCTCAGGCTGCCCTGCGTATTCTGGGGGGGGGGGGGGGGAAATTGCGCTCATAGACAATCCTGTCCGGGGCAAACAGGGCAAGAAAGGCATGGCACCCCCTACCACGCTTACTGTGGATTTGAACGCCGTCCATTACCATCTCGAGACGGCGAAGCCAGCTTTGCTCTTTTTGACCGAGACGCAGATATCTTCTCCGGCTGATACTTCTTACCCCTCCTACCCGGGGTAAAAACTGGAACATTCCTTTGTACCGCGGGCTGGGGTGTGCGCATACATCAGAGAAGATATCTGTTACCGGCGCCTCGGCAGACTTGAAGGTCAGGACCTATCCAACCTCTGGTTACGCATAGCTTGCGACGACCATCCACGCAGCTACGCGTGCCTATACAGATCCCATGGCGGGAATACTGAAGTTGACCGGCTCATTGAGCATTTACAAACGGCTGTAGATTCCGTGTTAGAGCAGACCTCCTCCACAGAGATCGTGATCTCTTACCACCACGCCGAATGGCTTTGTTCGCGCACCACCGATCATGCGGGGAGGTCTGTTCACGATTTTGCCTTGGCGTATGGTCTTACACAACTGGTAACTTCGCCCACGCGAGTTCCCGATGTGGATGACCATATGCCTTCACTGTTGGACCTTCTGCTGACCTCTCATCCGGACCATTATCAGGTATCGGTGGACGTCCCACTTGGTTCGTCAGACCACTGCCTGATCCGGAGTAAAGTGCCGGTTTCGCGCATATCACGGCCTCCTTTAGCAGGCTGTCGTCGCGTTTGGCACTTTAGGTCAGCAGATTGGGACGGGATGCGGTATTTTTTTGCGTCCTACCCATGGGGGCGGTTGTGCTCTTCGCTGGATGATCCGAATGTCGTCGCTGACTCTATTGCCGATGTGGTGCTGCAGGGCATGGAACTTTTCATTCCATTTTCTGCGGTACCAATTGGTGGTAAGTCTCAGCCTTGGATTGGTCGCTCCTGTAAAACGGCTTCGCGCCGCAAGCAGAAGTGCTACCGGGCTTGGGCTGCAGCGTCCGCATCTTGTGATGAAAAAACCAGCACATTACGTAAGGAGTACAATTTCGCCTCGAGGTAATTCAAAAGAGCTATCGCCAAGGCAAAATCGGAACACATTGGCAGAATTGGTGAGAAATTAGTTCGCCTTCCTTCGGGCACTCGTGCGTTCTGGTCTCTCGCCAAGGCTGTCTTAGGGAATTTCTCACAGCCCTCTCTTCCATCCTTGCACGGAGACGATGACTCTCTGGCCCATACCGCAAAGGAGAAGGCTGATCTCCTGGACTCCTTTGCGGCCAACTCGACTCTGGATGACCAAGGGAACGCACCGCCTACCATCCCGCAGTGTGATAGCTGTATGCCAGAACTACAATTTCGGTAATCATCTGTGCGTAAAGCACTACTTTCCTTGGACATCCACAAGTCGAGTGGGCCGGATAGCATCCCTCCGATTGTGCTAAAAATGTGTGCTCCAGAGTTTGCACCAGTATTAACACGCCTCTTCTATTCACTCGGCATGGTACCGAATTCGTGGAAGACAGCTTTGGTGCATTCCATCTCTAAAAAAGGAGATCGCTCTAACCCGTCTAACTATCGGCCCATAGCCATAACCTCCTTGTTCTCCAAAATTATGGAGACAATCATCAACTCTCAGCTCCTCAAGTATTTAGAAGAGCACCAGCTGATTAGCGACCATCAGTACGGTTTTCGTCGCGGCCGCTCAGCTGGTGACCTTCTAGTATACCTAACTCATCGATGGGCGGAAGCAGTTGAGTCCAAGGGGGAGGCATTGGCAGTTAGTTTGGACATAGCGAAGGCCTTTGATCGGGTATGGCACAAAGCGCTTCTCGCGAAGCTGCCTTCCTATGGGCTTCCTGAGAAATTATGCGAGTGGATCACCAGTTTTTTGGCTGACCGGAGCATCAAGGTCGTTGTCGACGGTGCGTGCTCCGACCTTAAATCTGTCAAAGCTGGTGTTCCCCAAGGCTGCGTGCTATCACCGACACTGTTCCTTCTGCATATCAATGATATGATGCGAATTAGCAACATACATTGCTATGCGGATGACAGTACTGGTGATGCTACATACTCCGGCCGAAGCAGTATTTCTCGGGAACACGTCGAAGAGTGCCGAAACAAGCTTGTGTCTGAAGTCGAGAATCGACTTACCGATGTCTCGGAATGGGGTCGCCAAAACCTGGTTACTTTTAACCCCAAGAAGACACAGCTTTGCGTGTTCACCGCAAAAAAGACGCCCTTTGTCGTATCACCTCGATTTGGAGATACTCTCCTGACAGCCTCAGCTAGTGTCGGAATCCTGGGAGTTGACATATCGAATTACGTTCAGTTTCGCGGTCATTTGGAAGGCAAGGCTAAACTAGCCTCCAAAAAGCTCGGTGTGCTCAGCAGAGCGAAACAGTACTTTTTGCCGGTCCATCGCCTTCAACTTTATAAGGCACAGGTTCGGCCTCACATAGAGTACTGTTCGCATCTCTGGGCCGGAGCTCCTCAGTACCAGCTTCTTCCTCTTGATCGCATTCAGCGTAGAGCGGTTCGAATCGTTGACGACCAGGCCATTTCGAAACAGCTTGACTCATTGGCATTGCGCAGAGATGTAGGTTCTCTCTGTCTTTTATCGTATATATCATGGAGAGTGTTCCGACGAGTTGTTTGGATTAATTCCTGCCGCCGAATTCCACCATCGGACATCGCGTCAAAACTTAAAGTTCCATCCTCACCATCTCGATGTCTGGAAATCCACAACTGTGCGTTTCTCCCGACACTTTTTACCTCGCACTACTCTGTTGTGGAACCAATTACCGGCAGGGGTATTTCCGAACGGATACGACATAGGGACCTTCAAGAAAAGAGCTTACTCATTCTTAAAAGGCCGGCAACGCAACTGCAAGACCTCTGGTATTGCAGATGTCCATGGGTGGCGGTGATCACTTACCATCAGGTGCACCTCTTGCTCGTTTGCCCCCTCTTCTATAAAAAAAAAATTATTGGTATAAAATATATTACTATTTTTTTGTACTTACATCGACTAATTAGCTACTAGCAATTGTCTTGTTTGAGTTTTTTCACTTTCGGTTATTTATCCAGCGATATTATGATTTATGATTATTATATAATTAGGATTATTAAAGAATAATAATAATAATAAAAGTCGATGTTTATTTTGTCACGCAAACTAAATAACATCACCAAAACAATTCGTCAGTTAATAGCTAGAGGAAAGGCTTTTATGTCGTACAACGGCAGACATTGATTGGCTGAAATGGAATAAAAAGTAGTGTTGTGTCGTTCGAAATTTCAATTTGAACACCCGAATTCGGTTCATTTTAATTTATCGAACAAGGGAACAGTTAATATGTCCAGATTCGGAATTCACAAAGTAATGATAAAACATTCGTATATATTATGTAGAAGCAGTGAGTAATCTACACAAATTACATCAATTTTCGTTTTCATAGCAACTGAGTCAAAATAACGATTTACAGATCTATTTTATTTCTTACTAGCTGACCCGGCAAACGTTTTCCTGCCTTTTTAACTACTCTTATTTTTTTTTTGTATATTTTCTCACCTTTTAAACCTTCCCTGGACTTCAACAATTAATTCAAAACCAAAATTAGCCAAATCGGTTCAGCCGTTCTTGAGTTTTAGCGAGACTAACGAACAGCAATTGATTTTTATATATGTATATAGATAAATTAAATGCTCCCGATCTCCTTAGAGTTCAAGATTTTAGGTCTATATTGTACACATGTTTGACTAATCCTTAAGCCAATAAAATTGCAGCTACAACAGAAGCTAAATAGTATTAGCTTCTATTCTACCTGACTGTAAAAGGTGTGCACCTACTGTATAATTTATAGTATGTAATAAAAACAAAGTATGTACATTGTACGTAGATTTTTCGCGATTGTACCTAGTAATTTGATTTCAATGATTTTTGTGTGATGTGTTTTAGGTGCCCAGTCTAGAATTTCGATTGGTAACCCAATATTCTAAGGTGGGCACTAGACCATATTGGGGTGGGCATGGCCCCATCTATATACGCCAATGCTCGCAGGATTCACTAATACTTAAGTAATCTTGCAGCGTGCTGTGAGACGCAGCTCAAACAAGTTTGAATTACTTAAGTTTGAAGAAAACCGAGGCTCGCTGTGATTCGCCCAGCCAGGCGAACAGCAACTGCTATGTACATAACATTATTTTTGCTTTTGTTTGTATTATTGTTTTTAAGTCACTTTCCACTCTTTTTATTGCATTTTTTATTTTTTGTTTCTTTTCAACCTACTTCGGAAAAAGGGGAGGTCCTCATTTCGGTTGTACTTTTTTATGCTCTGTACCTAAGAACTTAAAAATCATTTATTAACCAATCTGAAAATTCTTTACTCTTTTAGGAAGTTCATGTGGTCCCATATAAGTTGATCTTCCCATCCCATATAAGATCTGATCCGGGGATGTAGTGATGCACACTAGATGTAGATTATTGCAATTTTACTGCGTCATAATAGTTAGTGTCTTATTTTTATGTTTAAGTGTATATATCTATATTTATCTAGGTAAATTATATACTTCTTATGCCTTAGTGCCTATTTACAGGATTTGAAGATTTGCATTAATCATCGTTGATATTTATCAAGATATTTGTAAAGATAAATATAGGTGGATTGGCAACTTTGATATAATCGAAAATATTTGCCACTTAAGCGACTTCGACTCTTTGGATACACACAATTCTCAGCAAATTAACGCACTAGAAGTTAATGGGGATGATATTCCACTAATTTTATAACTGTTCCATTAATTTATTAACTAAGTAGTATCTAATTGATTGTATTTTGGTTCGCAAGTTTTAGCCACGATATTATGAACAAAAAATTAATAAAAGATTATCGTGATTGTAATCTATATATATAAAAGAAAGTCGTGTTAGTTACTCCACTTATAACTCAAGAACGGCTGAACCGATTTAGCTGAAAATTGGCAGGGAGGTAGTTTAGAGCCAGGAGAAGGACATAGGATATTTTAGAATTTTTTCCACGTGAACGAAGTCGCGAGCACAGCTAGTATGCGTATAATTTATTTACTAAACTATTTCAGAAGTAAATGTAGGTATGAAAAAATTGCTAACTTTAAGTTTGATAATTATCAAGGTGCATATTATTTATCTTGGTAATTTCAAACCCTGCCTATTTGGCTTCACGTACCTGTGCTTTTATTTCACAAATTTCAAAATAATCCTTAATTATCTTCAATGACGTTATCACACCTCTCAGTTGTACCATCGTATTAAAAAATCTAACGGATTTGCTGCCCGGTTTACACGTGGGTAACCGGTGAATGGGCCACGTGGGGTGGAGTGGGTGCGGCCGTTCGATACAGCGGAGGCTGCGCGCTGAGCTGATTCCCGGAACACTTCATCCAGTCAATCGTGACCTCCGGCCTCTCGCAAAATATCAGAAATGTCCATCTGTGTCCAACACTTTGGCGTATTCCATGGGTCATGATTATTTGGAGGCGTAAACTGCCAGTCACGTAAGAACTATTGCGCTTTGAGCGTACTATTATTAAACGCTTAGTTTACGTATGTTCGACAAATCAATCATTTAGTGGTAGTTAGAGATTCTAATTTTGGACCAGTTTTGTTCACGACTTTGTCTATATAAAAGGCTGCTAAATATTACACCCGAGAGACGGTATTTTCCCACTTCACAAATAGAACAATAGCAGAAAAAATAAAAACCCATGTAAAATTTGAAACATTAAGTTGTATGCAACGTGACCCGAAAACATTCCTTCTTCTCTCTGTTGCTTTATTACCATAGTATTGGCTAATGGTAAAATAATGTTTAAAATTGGTCCATTCATTTTTGAGTTTAGTAACAATCTTCTCACTTTTAAATATAAATGTAGTTGCAATATATACACAAAACAATAACATTATGCACAAACAAATAAATCTTTTGAAAAATCGATATTTGATATACAACAAGGTATGACTTAGAAATATGTCAAAGTCGTAAATCATACAATGGCACGTATCCAAAATTTATGACTGTCACACACGGAACTGTGTATAATACTTATCCTGACACGGAAAAATATATTATACTTCTGGGAGGATAAATCTATGGATCGCTTAAGATTAATTTATATAAGTCTAACAACTTTCCCAAAATGGAGGAGGTTGTCAATTTGGCGGATTTTTTATGCAGTGTACTATAGAATTATTTGAACCTGTTTGTAGCTTCGCCGGGTTCAAATGGTTTCCTATTTTAATTTTTTTCTTTTTATGTACTATATTTTTGAATTTTTTGAAATCAAACAGATACCCGGAAACTCATGCGTCATTACATTACATACCTGCTATCGGTATGTAATGTAATGACGCTCTCATCATTGAAATTTTCAATGGCGATGTTTATCTTTTTCTATGTTTCTTATATTATGTATAGCATGATAAAAGGAGGCATTATTACTTCAATAATAAATGGACCGTCCTTTCGGCTTTATTCATATCGCGCTCAAATCTTATCTAGACAAATATTAGAATTGAATTGGATCGTTGCAAAATTCGAAGCTTTTCCTACGGCAGGGCAATGGAAAATCAACTTAATCTTACAGCTTTTAAGAAATAATTTTGAAGTTTACTTGTAACAATATTTTTGGTGTTCGGAAACAGCTTTATAAGGTTCGAGATAAGGTCGACATCGAGAATTTCCGATCGATTGGTTGGATGTCTACAATAGGGTTGTCAATCTTATATCTGGAATTGCTAGAAAATTGCGCATCTACTAATTTTTTTTTCAACCGATCCGGCGAGACAATGAAATACTATACCACCTAGTAAGCATTAACAGCATGCAACATTTCATAAATAGCTTGCGACATATATGATATTGTTTTATCGCAAATCGCATATGCTACGTCTCTTTATTTGGTGTGTGATATGTCGCACTTGATGAAATCGCATCGTTACAAAACTTCCAGTACACATTTAAAAAGACATTTGAGATTTAAACATTTAAGTGCATCCCAATTTTTTTTAAATTCCAATCATAACAAAGAAAATTTTAAAGTACATTTTTTGGCCTAAATTATATACTAAACTCGTATCAACTTTTTTTTAGATATAGGTACGTACATATTAACTTCTAAGCCTGTCTCGTGGTATAGAATTAGCTCATTCGGCTCAGAATATGAGACCCCGGGTTCGATTCCCGGGTGAAAAAAACATTTTATTGATGTTTTTTTTCTTCTTTCTATGTGCACCCCTTGCGGCTTCTCTGTACTGTTTGGAGGTTGACTGGCAGAGAAAATGTGCATTAAGTCTATCTGTGCAAATGTATGTGTGCAAAATTGAAATAAATAAACGTGAAAATCATCGTTAGAGATATTTTGCATGCGAAATTATTGCGATTTTTTTCTTAATTTCATCGAATGATAATGATTTAAAAATAGCAATTATTTCCATGCCTACCACCTAGTAGCTGCGATGGTAGTAACTCGCATAGTCAATCTTTCGCCTATTACGAACTGTCTGACAGAATTGCAGATGATCTATTTTATAAATGGTGCTCGGGCCAACACGGGGGAAAAGTATGAATATCGATTTTTTAAAATAAGAGATTCATCCAACTTGCTAAATTTCTTTCGATACAACAAATTTTAAAGATCACGCGAAGGTTAAGCATACAGCGTATCCAGACAATGAATGCTCCTTGCGTCTACAGCTTCTAAGATTGCGTACGTCTATGTTTCTATATATCAGAAATCTATAATCTAACCTTGTATTGGTAACCCTAGTGTACGGGGTTTAGTGTGTGGGAGTTTATAAGATAACAAAGTGCGTTGAACTCCAAGTCCAATTCTTTTCTTATTCCCAAGCTCATTGGACCGGGTAAACTTATTTTAGGGTGAAGTTTGAGCGCCACGTCCCGGATTGAATTTCAAATTGACCTTTATTTTTAAGGACATCCGTAGTGATGTGATGTCTCTCTTGTGTTATTGCCTCTTTATGACCTAGCTCTTGAAATATTTGTTTATGTAAGTAGGTACAACTAACATAAACAAAAATTTCAAGAAGAAGTTGTGCCCTGAGGCCTGCCGCGTTTGCTTGGGCATGTGACTTCGATGCAATTTGGTATGGATATAGTTGATGTTCCGGAGACAAATAGTCATATTTGCACACCATATATTGGTAGAATATGTCGGTAACTTAATTTATTTTTAACAACTTGTAACACCCATATTCTTGCAAATAAATATTTTCTTTCTTTCTTTCTTTCAAATATTGGCCAACTTTTTTTTCTAAAATTAACATGTGAGGGTATGAAATGCCGAAAACTATGGCCGTCTTGTTAAAATATATATATCTATACACGCATACACACACGCACACATACACACACACACACACACACACACACACACACACACACACACACACACACACACACTCCTACTCCTCGTTTGCGTAATTGATCTAAAATTTAGAACTTTTTTTTTGCTTCATGAATGTATAAATGTAATACGAGAAATCAAACCCATAAAAGTCAAAACAAATATAGCTTTCGATGGAAACAGTGAATTTAAATTAATTAATTTAAAAATATCTTCACAAACGCCATTCAGATGCGGCAAATGCCTGTCAATATGTCACAGCTTAGCGGTTATCCGGTGAACAGGAAACGGCGGTTCTGTCGTAACTCGTGCTGTATTGCCTTGCAGATTGCGATGGTTATCTGTGTAGTAAGTCACGCGAGAGCTATGTTGGATTTATTGGAAGCTTTTGAGAACTTGAAAGGTAACTGGTTTTTATATTAAGGTAGGTATAGAAATCATGTAAATGGAGAGGCAGCTGTTTGCTTACTACGTAATATATGATAGTAATTTAAAAATTTAAACCACTACAAATAAAACTATACTCATATCTCAAAAAATGCTAAACCAACTTTCATGAATCTAGAACTGTTCCCTTAATTGGAATATACTTCATTTTAATCAAAAAGAAATATCTCCTAAACAGTCATCGTCTCCGTGCAAAGATGGAAGAGTGAGCTGAGAGAAATTCCCTAAGACAGCCTTGGTGAAAGACAAACATACAAAAAATTCGTGGACAAACACAAAAACTTACAAACATATTATATATACTTGCGAAATTTAGATAACTTAAATAAATAATTAAATCCCCCGTGTTGGTCCGGGTCCATTTGGGAGAACAGATCACCTGGCATTCTGCTAGGCAGTTTGTAAAAAGCGAACGATTGGCTGTACGTGTATATGTTCGTAACTACTACGTGGTAAAGTTCTGCAACGTCTCGCTGGGGTTTTGGTACCAAGGTCAAATCATTTTCTGCCGTAATAGCGTCAGTGCTTGTCACTGTCGTGTTCCGGTTGTGAGGGTAAGGTATCCGGTAAAGTTATGCACCTAGCATTACCATCTCGCCACACGAATAGCAACACAACATTAATATTTTTGGTGGCTACAGGCGCTGATTGTTTCTTTCCATCAGCAGAGCCATCTACTTGTTTGCTATCTTAAAAATAACAAGCCATTAAGACTACAGATCCTGCTATATAAATACATACATTCAGAGCAGCTCGGAGGCCGGCTGATGGTATCACCACTTCCTTGCTTCGAATGTGCCCGTAAAGCTGTCGGTTATCGATTGAAATAGTCGATACTTGGCGATGAAGATCACCACTCATCTCGCCGACCAACAAACCGGTGAATTTGTGAATCTAGTGAACCAGAAAGCGAGTAGTAGCTAGTCCAATATAGTAATTAGCAATACCCTATGGAGAGATTGAAGAAAGTAACGGTTTAACGGTAAAGTAGCGAGTAATAGCTAGTATAATATAGTAATTAGTAAATTAGTAATATGCTATGGTGAGATTCAGTTCTCGCTAAACAAAGCTTATACGTGACACACTTATATCGAAGTGCAATCTGGCGTCCTCCATTTTTTGTTTGCATTTTTCAACGTTGCGTAGCGCGCGTCGAGATACTAATGAATAAAACTGCCACTATTGCATCACGGTAGCATTATCTTATGCGTTATTGTTATAGACAACATGGATTGTGTTTGTTGTAACAATTTATATCGGTTAATGCTGGGTTTCTATAATTTTTTATTCTAAATCAATCTATTACTAACGGGACGTCCCACATTGTTCCACAAGATTTTAGTCATAGACAAATAAATAAATAAATATATATATATATATATATATATTTGTCTATGACTAAAATCTTGTGGAACAATGTTAATATCTTCCCGCAGTTTCACCCGCGTAACTTTTGTTCCCGTCAGAATATCGAAAAGGTTATATACTAAAACCTTCCTCAAAAATCTATCTATTAAAAACCGCATCAAAATCCGTTGCGTAGTTTTAAAGATTTAAGCATACATAGGGACAGACAGAGAAAGCTACTTTGTTTTATACTATGTAGTGATACTAAGTTAACTTGGCAGCTCATGGTTCAGAACCGTCTGAAAGCCGAACCGTGAACTAAATGGCATATACAGATATATAGTTTTATAATTAGAAACGTTGTTTTATACCAAACTTTCCCAAACTTTTTTTTCTCATAGGTCACTTTCAAAATTTTGCTGATTCCGGTGGACCCCCTGAATCTAAATTTCTACCATATTTTTATTATTGAAATTTTTACTTCGCTTACGAATCGTGACCCCTATTTTGGTCACGCCAACGTAGACCCCTGTCGAGTCTTCCGTGGACCTCTGGGGGTCCACCTGGACCACTTTGAGGATCAGTGTTCTATACGAATAGTTTTGATTTCGTTGCGTTTTCACATAAATATTTGTGTTTTTGTTTCTATATAAAATTGCTGCGGAAATTTTGAGATATTGTTTAATTCTGGATTTTAAGGAATAATTGAAAGCTCAATTCAATGCTATTTTCAATAAAAAAAAACTTGAGAGGTGTCAAGGGACACCCGGATGGAACGAAGTTCCTTGCGATACAAAAAACCTGTATACAGTCAACAAAAATATTCGTCGCGACTCCACACTGTTCAATGCGAAATAGAAATGAAAATATCTGGCTTGCTTTCTATAAGAGAGAGAGAGAGAGAGAGAGAGAGAGAGAGAGAAACATGCGCACGCCGCACAGCTTACAATAGCTTACTATAGCAAAAAGTGTCGTGACAACTTTTCGTAAGAATTTTTTTCCGTCTAGCCCCCTTTCACAATGCGCGATAAGGAACTTCGTTCCAATAAAACACAACAAAATTACAAGAAAAAGTCGCTGGAGCTCTTGAACACAACTGACATATTGACAGGGTAATTAGCCTTGTGTGTACTAATTTGATGTGAATGTTTTATTGTGTTTTTTTGCCAATTAGAATATTTAAAATAAAACGTTGATTGAGAAATTAGAAATATTTGCGTATAATATATATATATATATATATATATATATATATATATATATATATATATATATATATTAATATTTTTAATTTAAAATTAAATCAATATAAAATTAAATTCAAACAATTATTAGAAACGTCATATAAAACTACCATAATATAAGTAATAAAAAAAAATTGGCAGCACTGCATAAAATTTGCCTTGTTTAGCGTATAGATGGATTTTGTCACTTACGATGACTGTTCGTAGTTTGACCCTTTATTGGTTACCCTCTATAAGTTTCGTTCTTCTGATAAGCCATTAGTTATTCATTAAACAATTGCGTTATTTATACAAGTACCTAGTAACAATAAAGAATTTTGTAAAATTAACTAGCTGACCCGGCAAACGTTGTTCTGCCAACTTTGTGTCTACTTTTCCGTTTTTTTTCTACATTTTTTCACCTTTTAACCTAACCTGAACCTCCATGAATATTTTAAAACCAAAATAAGCCAAATCGGTCTAGCCGTTCTCGAGTTTTAACGAGACTAACAAACAGCAATTGATTTTTGTATATATAGATAAGTATGTAATGATTTTTTGGCAAAAAAATGGCAAAATCGGTAATCTTAATTTTAAAAAATTTGCTGTTTTAAAAAAACAATCTAAGCCTAAAACTATTCGTTGGTCTGAGCTCTTGACATAGGTAACTTACTTTTAAAAGTTTTTTTTTTTATTTAAGTTAAATGTATATTTGATTTTATGCAATTATCTTTAGTTAAAATTGCGATGTAGAAATATAAGAAATGTTTCTGTAAGAATATGCATTGATTTTTTACATGTCCTTGCAGACAGATTGGACTGACCGACATCTGGAACAGATGTTATTACCTATATGTTTTTGTTATGCCTGTGACTGTTCCATATCACAAAAAATAACCGTAGTGGTAGATGTTTTCTGTATACGTGTAAAAAAATGGTTGCTAAGGACGCTCAATGTGCTTTAAAATCATCACAACGATAGAGAACTGAAACAAAGCATCTGGCACAAAAGATTCTATAGAAATAATCTCTTTCATTGTGTTTTTTATGATTTAAAAATATCGTTAAATGTAAGCACGGCTAAAGAAATAATCCTACATTTGAAAAATATCCAAGTTAAAACGTTCCAATTTCCGCGCGTATGTTCAACCGCAACTAAGTCGCTAATATTGACATTTAAGACGCTAACGTTCGATTGAAACTAACGTCAAAAATTAGCAGAATACCGAAAATGACACCGTGGACGTTCGATTGGAATACGTGAATACGCATTGACAGCACTTCGATTAAATGGCAAAAGAGTCGCAGCTCAACCTACAAATAAATTACGTGAATACGAAAATGAGTTTTAGCGACCTAAACGCTTCGATTCGATTGAAATTTAGTTGCGTGAATTGGGGCACAGGCCAACAAAAGTGAGACAGTCGAGTCGAGTTTTTTTTCTCAGCTACGGGTCCCATCTGTACAATTTCACTTGAAGATCACAGGAGTGTTAATGCCGAATGGTATTCTACCATTTGTTTATCAAGGGTGTTAGAAAAAGTTTGCGAAAGACGACCCAAAACCGCATTCTCTTACACCATTATAACGCTTCTTCACACACGGCCAACAAAACAAAGTCATTTTTAGCTTCCGAAAAAGTACATCTCGTCACTCATTCTGCGCATAGCCCCACCTAACACCCTGTGATTTCTGTATTTTCCCCAAACTCAAAGATTTGATGAGAGGTTTTACTGTTACCAACTCCGAAGAGGCAGTGATAGCGTTCAATCAGCACGTAGAAAACATGCCTTCAGATCTGTGGTCCTCGTGTTTTAAAAAATGGTTCGATCGCATGGAAAAATGTTTAAAATGTAAAGGAAATTATTTTGAAAAGCAATAAACGTATAGTTTGGTTATAACATGTTGTTTTTTTAAGTTACGCAAAACTTATATAGTGTGACCTAAATATTTAAATGATTTTCGTAAATTTTATAAAAAGTGTATGTGTGTGTGCGTGTGCGTGTGTACACACACACACGTGTGTGTGTGTGTGTGTGTGTGTGTGTGTGTGTGTGTGTGTGTGTGTGTGTGTGTGTGTGAAATGTTGTCATGTATTGCAATTCATGATAAACATCTATTGACATGCTTTGCTTTCGAGGCGAACTTTGTATGAACCTTCATCCTTTCAATACAGTGTAAGATAACTTGAACAATATTAAATAAATGAATTTCAGCAGAAGTATAACTAATCTGCAAAAAATATTTTGTTCCAATTTATAGAGTGTAGGTCAATACATTTGAAAGGAAGGCTACGTACAAAAGGGGCCATGGTAGCGAACATAGCGCCGTCACCTAGAAACCAGACTCAAGAAGTAATAGCAAAAAAATATATTTATGAGCCGTTGTAATTTCAACTCAAACACATTGAACATAGGAATTCAATTTACATTACATTAAATGTCACCCTCAGGTTTGAACTTTGACTCCTACGCTTTTATAAATTAGATGTTTATAGAGTTTATTAACAACCTTATTTTTTTACTTCAAGGTTTATTATTGATTGTCAATGTTTTGATTTTTTATAGCTGCTTTGACTTGAAGTTGTGCATATCGAGGTACAAGAACGTGTTCAGATGTGATAAAATAAAATAGACATACCTAGAATATTACAAAAAGTCAGCTGCAATATTTACAACATCAGTACCTATACATATTTATAGTATTATATACGATTGGCTATTTGAGTCACTACCATTGTGGCTACTAGGTGGTAGATTTCTGCATTGTCTCGCCCGGGTCTGGTACCACCGCCTTACCCATTCCCGCCGCAATAGCGTCAGCGCTTGTCACTGTCGTGCTCCGGTTCGGAGGGTAAGGTAGCCGGTAAACTTATGCATATGGCATTAGACCTCGCCACAAGATAGCAACGCACAATTAACACCTTTGGTGTCTATAGGCGATGGGTGACTCTTTCCATCAGGAGACCCATCTGCTTGTTGGCTATCTTATACTAGCGACCTGCCCGCGGTTTCACCCGCGTAGCTTTTGTTCCCGTGGGAATATCGGAAAGGTTAATATAGGTACTAAAACTTTCCTCAAGAATCAATCTATCTATTAACAAAACCGCATCAAAATCCGTTGCGTATTTTAAAGATTTAAGCATACATAGGAACAGACAGAGAAAGAGACTTTGTTTTATACTATGCAGTGAAAAATAAAAAAATCAATAGTTACTTAGTACTGAATTTGTTAAATTTATTCGCTTCGGTAATCTACGCCTAAGTTTATTTTCATTATTATTATATTTTTATTCGACGGGACACGTAATACCATACGTTACATTATGTATTTATTTGCAAATGAAAACATAAATTGTTATCAAAATATATACTTTCCCAACCTTTATTTTGCCGAGCCTCCTCGAGCCAGAAATATTTTCATGTCCCTTATAATCCTTATTTACCTACTCGTTATTTTTTTTGGAAATATCATCTTATATATTACGTACGAGTAAATTATTGTAAGTATATATAATTTATACTATTTTTTTAACTTTATACTAAAGGCAGTTTTGAGGTCCAAGGACGCTTGTCTTTCTTTACGATGACTTCTATATGTCTGCATTATTTTATACTAGCTGAGCCCGCGACTTCGTCCGCGTGGAAAAAATTCGAAAAAAAAGTAGCCTAAGTTACTCCCTGTCACATAAGCTATATGCCAGTGAAAGTCCCGTCAAAATCGGTCTAGCCGTTCCAGAGATTAGCCGATAACAGACAGACAGACAAAAATTGTAAAAAATGTTATTTTGGTATATGTATAATGTATATATTCCTATGCATTTAGTAAAAAGCGTTTTTTTATATCATAAGATAGCAAACAAGCAGATGGGTCTCCTGATGGAATGAGTCAGGAATGGTAAGGCGGTGGTACCAGACCCGGCCGAGTCGATGCAGAACTCAAGCACTTAGTGATTTTGAAACTAAGCAGTTTACTAATGTTCAAACAATTTCGAATACAACCGCTTCAGCTTTGAGTTGTAAAACGCACAAACGCACGCATATATACACACAAACACACATATACACAAGTACGCATACATGCGCACTCCACACATCCATTTAAACACACTTAGCAGTGTTACAGTCAATAGCATATTATCACGTATATCATTCTCAATAATTACATAAAGTGTGTAATATGTAAATACGATAATGTATACTAATTTGTGCAGATCTCTGATATGATTACGTAAACGGAACACTGACCGCGTTGTAACACGCAATGTATACATAGGCGAGTTACTACGACGCTATCAAGCCATCAATGACTCAATATTACATACTAGCTATTGTTTGTAACTTCATCTGACGTGCGCGTGTTTTTCAGTTTAGGTAGATAGTTATTCCTATCCTATAATATAATATGATAAAAAGAAAATATTGCTTTACGACATAGTAAACCTCAACGAAATTAGTAATATTCAAAATGTATGGTCACAACCACGAGGTCGGTAAATCGGTGTTTGTAAATAATGATCTTCGGTGTTGTCGGCAAACTTATGCACGTGGCATTAGACCTCGCTGCAAGATAGCAACGCACCATTAACATCTTTAGTTTCTATAGGCGATGGTTGACTCTTTACACAAGGAGACCCATCTGTTTGTTTGCTATGATATATATATATATATATATATATATATATATATATATATATATATATATATATATATATATTAGGGATGGGCCGAAATTCGTTTCACATTCGGTTTAACCGAATTTCGGCAACTTGAACCGAACTTCGACATTCGGCCGAAATTCGGTTTAAATGCCGAACATTCGGCACTAGAAGAAAGTATCTTCTTTGCTCTAATTTGCTTGAAATCTATGCTAATGTTATAAAGAGGAAAAATTTGTATTCTATATTTTTGTATATTGTATCATCTAAACTCAAAAACTACTAAACCGATTTGAAAAAATCTTTCACCATTGGAAAGATATTAAATCATCCCCGAGTAACATAGGCTTTACTTTCGAAAGTATACTTTCGAAAAAAAATCCGTAAAACAGTTGACCTAGCAGGCCATCCCTGAAACATTCCGCTAAATAAAAAAACATAAAAACAAAAATGAAAAAACTTCAGCATAGATTTTTGAGTTCGAAGAGTTCAAAAAATCTGTAAAACGGTTGACCCGGCAGGTCATCCCTGAAACTTTCTGCTAGATCTTTATCTATATCTTAGCACATCACAGATTTTTTTCAGAGTTCAAAAATCATAAATTTGTTACAAATATTCGTTAGTACGTAGAAGTCGTTGTAAATGACAGTAATTTCAAAATTTTTGAAATGCTATATATTTTAAAAGCGATGACTGATTTTGGTCTTTCGAATGGCATTCAACGCAATTTTTGACCTCTAAAATATTTTCATAGCTACGTAATTTACAGACTCAGAAATGTCGAAGCAATATCAAATTTTTTGAATTTTCGATATTACTAAATCCCAAATAAATCAACCGATTTTGATGCAATTTGCTTATTTATGCAATTTATAGAAAGAAAAGCTGATTAGACTGTTAAGTCAATCGGTATATTAGTCTGAAAGTCATTTTAAACATGCTAAGTTTGCTGTAAACAACAAAATATTAATATTTGAAAAGCCGTAACTTTTGAAAACGATTTAATGTTGATCTTTGAAACTGTATTTGAAAAAATTTCGAATTTATGTCGAAAAAACACTTTTTCCAGATTTTTCGTCAACGATAACTTCCGAACGGATTAACTGATTATGACACAATTTATGAATTAGACGCAGTTTTTTGACATAGGATACTTTTTTCTCTTACTTTACACGAGCGAAGCCGCGGACAATATAATAGCTAGTAGTAAGTAGTAAAATAGGTAAATAGCTAGTATAAAATAATTAAATTTTAAGCAAATTCGTAAAAAAGTCACGACGTGTCGCTTTTAAGAAAGCGCCCAAAAATTAAACCGAAGTTCGGCCGAATTTTTCTATTTTCACCGAATGTTCGGCCGAAGTTCGAATTCGGTTCAAACCACATTCGGCCCATCACTAATATATATATATATATATATATATATATATATATATATATATATATATATATATATATATATATATATATATATATGTGCATAAGTTTACCGTCGATATCAAAGATCATTATTTACAAACACCGATTTACCGAACTCGTAGTTGTGACCATACATTTTGAATATTACTAATTTCGTTGAGGTTTACTATGTAAATAAAAAGCTTAAATAAAAAGTCAACTCAAGTTTCACTGTTTGGATATCCATAACATGTTTATCCGTATTAATCCAAAACCCTATCTTAAAGAAACGACCTTCTTGCCAGGCAGCAGTAAAAGAAACGAATGGTCAAATGCGTCACAACCATCGTGAGTAGTGTTAGATTTGAATAAAATTCATCTGCTACTTGAACTCTATCACCTACGCAGCAACGTCTTGCTAGTTTGATACCATTGTCTTATCTTTTTCAGCTGCAATAGCATGAGGTAGATCACACAGGGTAGCATATCCGGTAAACTGGATGAGCTATTGTATGCTTACAATACTGATAAGGGATTCGCTTGTGCTACGGGTCAGGATAGGTCAGGCTAGTCAGGATCGCTAACCACTCGACCAACTAATGTTGGTCGAGTGGTTAGCGATCCTGACTACGCAATCGACGGGGCTCGGGTTCGATCCCCGACGGGGACAAGCATTTGTCTGACGAGCATAAATGTTTGTATTTCCAGGTTTGGGTGTTTATTAAATATATTCTAGTATTTATATATGTATTTCTATGTATTAGTATCGTTGACTAACACAAGCACATAATTTGCTTACTTTGGGGTTAGATCAGTAAGCGTAATTTGTCCCGTGAATATTTATTTATTTATATTTATTAGTCAACGATACACTGAGTATATAAACCTCTAATAATAAATCTATGCTCATACATATAGAAATACATACATAATATTGTTACATACATAAATAATAAACAACTAAACACAGAAATACAAACATCCATGTTCATCACACAAACGTTTGTCTGTCGGGAATCGAACCCGAGCCCCGTTGATTCGTAGAAAGTTACTACTGGACCAAAGGAGCGGGGCGGGGGGTACTGTTATTCAGTCTTTCAATTTTCTTTTCCGTAATTGTGTGATCGAACTATTTAATCTAGTTTTATATTCGCTAGATCGCAAGAGTTAGGACCCAGCCTGCGCTAGCCCCCTTTCCTACCAACCGCCTGCTTAAGCCATGCCCGGCCCGCGAAGGTTGACATCCGACAGGCAAACGCCATATCGTCTAAATAGCCGCTTCTCGGCCTATTGGCTTAGAATTTATATGAAAATGTAGTAAATATCTGTTCTTTCCAGCTTAATATTTCTATGGCCAGTCCGATACTGTAACTCGTACACGCTAAAGCGCGATGAAACACGTTCTAAAAAAAGATAACTTTTATTTATTGCGCCTGTTGGATACGAACGACATTGATAGTGCAAACCGCAGCTACCGCAGAGGCTCGGTAATCGATACAAGATCAATTTTGCAGGCTGTCACGGGTACGCGACCTTCTTTCTTTTTTACCTGTCTTCACCGTCGATAGGGGCGGTTTTCGCATGAACTCTCTATTAAATAAGTATTGACTCGCCGTGTTGGTCTCGGCCTCCTTTGTAGAATAGGCCAACTGCCGTTCTGCTAGGCAGGTCGTAAAAGGCGACCGATTGGCTATCGAGTCACTACTATCGTGGCTACTAGGTGGTAGAGTTCTGCATTGTCTCGCCCGGGTCTGGTACCACCGCCTTATCTATTCCTGCCGCAATAGCGTCAGTGCTTGTCGCTGTCGTGTTCCGGTTTGGAGGGTAAGGTAGCCGGTAAACTTATGCATGTGGCATTAGACCTCGCCACAAGATAGCAACGCACCATTAACATCTTTGGTGTCTATAGGCGATGGATGACTCTTTCTATCAGGAGAGCCATCTGCTTGTTTGCTATCTTATGATATATATAAAAAAATGAACATTTAAAGTTTTAGTTGCGTTTGTTTGATGATTTTTCCTAGAATGACTTTGATTTATTAAATTTTAAAATGGATTTAAAAATATCAGTTAGTAAAGGTTTTAGCGGTTTTTAGGGTTCCATACCTAAAAGGTAAAAACGGAACCCTCTTACTAAGCCTCCGCTGTCTGTCCGACCGTCTGTCTGTCACCAGGTTGTATCTCATAAACCGTGATAGCAGGGAGCTAAAATTTTCACAAATTATGTATTTCCGTTGCCGCTACAACAGCAAATACTAAAAATAGAAAAAATTACAAAAATAAATTAAAATATTAAATTTTTGCCGTTTTTTTATAGATAATGGTACGGGAACCCTTCGTGTGTGAGTCCACCTCGCACTTGGCCGGTTTTTATAAACAAACAGGCAATCTATTTGTTTGGAAATGGTAAGAGACACCAAAGTTATCAATGGTGCGTTGCTATCTGTTAGGGATGATAATGCCGCATGCCGAAGTTTACCGGCTACCATAGATACCCTCTTAACTTACGGAACACGATAACAGGGCATTAAAAAATACCGCGTAATAAAGGTTTTAATAAAAGATTTCGCAAGTCATCAGTGGATGAAACATACAATATTTCACCCCCTGTTTAAGCCCCCTTAAGTTTTGATTTTTGAAAAATAATAGCCTGTGTATGATCCCTGGTCTTCAACTATCTCCTTACCAAATTTCATTAAAATCGATTTATTCCTTTAGCCGTGAAAGCGTAACAGACAGACGTTCGCATTTATCATCTTATATTATTAGTCTCGCTAAAACTCGAGAACGGCTGAACCGATTTGGCTAATTTTGGTTTTGAACTAATTGTTGAAGTCCAGGGAAGGTTTAAAAGGTGAGAAAATATAGAAAAAAAATAAGAGTAGTTAAAAAGGCAGAACAACGTCTGCCGGGTCAGCTAGTCTATGTATATAAAAGGCAAAAGTGTCTGACTGATGTATCAACGCACAGGCCAAACCCTCAGGGCTAGAAACTTGAAATTTCGCACACGTATTTCTCTTATGATGTAGGCACCCACTAAGGATTTTTAAAAATTTCAATCCCAAAAGGGGTGAAATAGGGGATAAAAGTTTGTATGAAACTTTTTATTCCCTGGACATATTTGCACGAAATTTCGTATGAATTGAGTACAAAAAAAATAATAAATTACGTGTTTAAGCGTTTTTTCAAAATTCGATCTCTGAGAGGGTAATAAAAGGAAAGTAGCTTATAAAGAAAGGTTCTAAAGTAAATGTTCTTAAAAGTAACGAAAAAAATAATCAAAAACGTCGCCAATTGCTTGAAGGTCACTGGATGCATTTTTTGCGATGTCACACCACTAAAAATAATCAAGTGGCAACGATTGCCACTAATATACAAGGCCTAATATGTGCCTTGCAATAACTATACAATTACGATTATTTCGCATTGCGAGTTACGTGATAACCCCGCCGCTCAGCAGTAGTAACTTCGAATAGCTTAACATCAATATACTTGATCAAGTATATCTAATCGAAGTTAACATAACATATAAACTTTCAGACCCTTAGAGGGTAATTTTTAAAAGTTAATGTATAGTAGGAGAGCCTATGATGTTAAATGGAGATTTACTCGAGTGGCGTGGGAACTGCGGAGTGACATCCCCTACCTCATCTGTATGTACGGTATTCCCCCTTTTATTTATCTGATGCGCTTGGGTAAATTCCAAAGTCCCCTTTTGGGCTCCCCTACCAGTATGTTTGATTCCGGATCTTCAACTATCAGACAACTTGACAAATTTCATCAGAATGGGTTGAGCGGTTTTGCCATGAAAGCGTAAAAGACGGGCAGATTTCGCATTTATAATTTTGGAATGGATTATTGTATGGAATTATTAATAAAGATGATGGCTCCAGGCTTACACATTTCAATGTGGCAATTAACGAAGAATAATTCCACCATATTTTAAATAAGAATAACTATGCACACCGCTAGCTGTTATTGTTGGAAGGAGAATGAAAGGATCTCAAAAGGTTAGCGGCCTCGAAAATGGGTCAACCGTGTTCACCACGCCGAGGTTTTTGTAGTTGCAATTCCGTTGAATAGGCGTGTTAAATTATGAGGCACGAAAGACCCTCGCCGGAGAATAAACCTCCGTAATCCACGGTAATGTGGATTTCAATGTTTTTACGAATATGTTATTCATGTAGAATATTGAAGTCTTTTTTAGAGTTCCGTTCTTACAGGGTGAAAATTGTCCTGGTTAACTGCCTCGATGGTTGAGTAGCTAGCGATGGTGACAATGGAATTAATGGGGCTCAGGTTGGATTTCTGACACGGACAAGCATTTGTATGACGAGCATGGATGTTTGGATTTCTAAGCTTAGGCACAGAATACTTAGAGACTAACAGAAGTCAATGTTACATACAAGTAATATTCTAGCATAGCACACGTAGACACCTCTCACGGACGCGATATCTCGGACTGGTGCGGAACAAACTGTCCCGAACCATTCCGAGATATCGCGTCCGTGAGAGGTATCTATGTGTGCGTTGCTCGAATATCACATGTATGTAGATTGACTACTGTTAGTCTCCAGTATACTGTGGCTTAGGTGTATTCCCAATTATGGGGTATAAAGTTTTTGCTCTGCATTTTTTTTTATCATAAGATAGCAAACAAGCAGATGGCTCTTTTTAATAAAAAAAGAGAAAGCCATCGCCTATTGTTGTTATTAAGGCGCTGTCAACACCAAGAACGCGCACTCTGTCTTTTTCTATGGGAGTAAACTGGGCGGCCAGGACTTATATATATGTATGTATACATATATATATATATATATATATATATATATATATATATATATATATATATATATATATATATAAATAAGAGTAGTTAAAAAGGCAGAACAACGTTTGCCGGGTCAGCAGCAGCAGTAATGAATAAATATTGAAATACAAAATATGTGCAGATTATTTGTCAAAAATATGATTCGCTAGCGGTTTAGGTATGAATATGATGATTATATATATAATATATGATTTAAGACCAATCTTCGCAATTATTATCTATCGATCTAATTTTGTTCAATCATGTATCAAGTCCGGCCACGGTTTTTGCCATATGGTGAACATTAACATATATTTTTTGTGATGTGCGATAACAAACAGTTTTTCTTAAAAAACTGCTTAAATAACCTCAATTTCGACAAATTAGATCTTGTCAGCCTCTTAATGGTGCGTTGCAATCCTTGCGCGGTCTTCATTACATAGTATAAAACAAAGTCTTTCTCTTTTTCTCTTCTCTTTCTCTTTCTCTGCCTGTCCATATGTCCTTATGTCCCTATGTATGCTTAAATCTTTAAAACTACGCAACGGATTTTGATGCGTTTTTTTTAAATAGAAAGATTGATTCTTGAGGAAGGTTTTAGTGTATAAACCTTTCCGATATTCCCAAGGGAACAAAAGCTGCACGGGTGAAACCGCGGGCAGGTCGCTAGTTGTAAATATTATGTTACAAAATGTTTAATTTTGTTTACAATTATTCTAAACACAAAGTAGGTTTGGTGGTCCATGGTAAGATGGATATTTTGTAAAGCGGTCCATCATCACTTAAAGGTTTAGATCTATTAAAGGATTTGAACCTGACACCAGAGATGTTAATAGTGCGTTGCTATCTTGTGGCGAGGTCTAATGCCACATGCATAAGTTTATTGGCTACCTTACCTTCCAAACCAGAACACGCCAGTGACAAGCACTGACGCTATTGCGGCAGGAATAGGTAAGGCGTTGGTACTAGACCCGGGTGAGACAATGGAGAACTCTACCACCTAGTAGCCACGATGGTAGTGACTCGAATAGCCAATTGGCTGCCTTTTATGACCTGCCTGGCGGAATAGCAGCTGGCCTATTCTTTAAAGGAGCTCGGGACCGACACGGGGTAAAGTCCTATATTATGATTCAATACTAACGTAACGTTTTGTTTTGCCTAGTTTCTAATAAAATGTTTATCTTGTTGCAGGTTACGTGTCATGTGTTTTACCTCAATTGTGGTTAGTTAATTATGTTTTTATCACTTATTTTAAACTAACTTCCTTCTACGGCCTCACTCGGGTGCATTTTTGTTATATATCACTAGCTGTTGCCAGCGACTTCATTTACTCCGCACTGCCCCTCCCCCGTAGGTGATAGCGTGATAATATGTAGCCTATATGTTGACTCGACCTATTAGTAATATTCATGCAAAATTTAAAGTAAATCCATGCGTTACTTTTTGAGTTTACCCCGGACATACATACAGACAAACAGACAAAAATTCTAAAAACTATATTTTTGGCTTCGATATCGATTGTAGATCACGCCCCAAGTATTCTTTTAAAAAAATATTCAATGTACAGTTTTGACTTTCCTACGATTTTATTATATGTATAGATAAGATACCAAACAAGCAGTTGGCTCTTCATATGGAAAGAGATAGCAGTCACCTTTTTTCCCCTTGTTAGTTCCGGGCTCCTTTGAAGAATAGACCATTTTTTATATAATGAGATAGCAAACAAGCAGATGGGTCTCCTGATGAAAAGAGTCAACCATCGCCTATAGACACCAAAGATGTTAATGGTGCGTTGCTATCTTGTAGCGAGATCTTATGCCATATGTATAAGTTTACCGGCTACCTTACCCTTCAGACCGGAACACGGCAGTTACAAGCACTGACGCTATTGCGGGAGGAATACCTATGTAAGGCGGTGGTACCGGACCCGGGCGAGACAATGCGGAACTCTACCACCTTGTAGCCACGATGGTAATGACTCGCATAGCCAATCGGTCGCCTTTTACGACCTGCCTGGCAGAACGGCAGTTGGCCTATTCTTCAAAGGAGCCCGGGACCAACACGGGGAAAAAGTTCTAGTCGAGTCGCTACCTTAGCGAACATTGAACTCCCCCCTGAGGATGGACCTCATATATGTAGGTCCGAAACTCTTTCGAACCTACACCGATTAAACGTGAGTGTAGCCGTTTCAAATTATTTATTTTATTATGTCTCACGAAAGTTTTAATAATTTTAACTTTGTACTGTTTCACAATTAGATAATTATTGTGAAACAGTGCACTTGTACTGTACTGTATTAATTGATCCATATTATATTGAGATAAGATATAACATGAATGATTTCTTGGCATGCGTATAACATATACAAATATTTTTATGCTAATCACTTATCGCTCATTACGTCACAAGATAGCAAACCAGAAGACGGCTCTCCTGAGTCCGGATGAAAAGAGTTATCTAGCGCCTTAAGACATCAAATTTGGGAGGGATGCCATCACACAGGTGGCATCACACAATTGGAACACAACGGTAAATGGTAAACTAACTCACGTGGTATTGCTATCTCGCTATAAGGATAGCAATGTACCATTACCATCTTTGTTGTCTTTAGGCGAGGAATATTTCATACCTTCAGGAAAGCTATCTGTTTCTTTGCTATCCTATCGATATCAGTAATTTCAACTGTAAGGGATAAACCGTTATTCAGAAAATCGAAAAGAAAACATCACTTTTGTTTCTAATTGTAACTTTTTTTAACTTTTTCATATGTAATTTAATTTTAAAAATGTTACGGGGTAGTGGTCTAATTTTTGCAATGATTTTATTTAAAATTAGTTGTGCCCGCGACGTGGTCCACACGGAAAAATTTATAAGATAAATGTAGCCTAAGTTACTCCTTGTTACATTAATATCTGCCAGTGAAAGTCCCGTAAAAATCGGTCCAGACGTTACAGAGATTAGCCGGAGCAAACAGGCAGACAGTCAAAAATTGTAAAAAAAGTTATTTCATTATATCACTACATAGTCGCTTTCTCTGTCTGTCCCTAATCCCTATGTCCCTATGTATGCTTAAATCTTTAAAACTACGCAACGGATTTTGATGCGTTTTTTAAAATAGATAGATTAATTCTTGAGGAAGGTTTTAGTGTATAAACCTTTCCGATATTTCCACGGGAACAAAAGCTACGCGGGTGAAACTGCGGTCAGGTCGCTAGTTACCTATCTATATACCGTGTATGATGTATACATATGCATTAACTAAAAAGCTGTTATTTTGATATTAAAAACAGACACTCCAATTTTATTTATTTGAATAGATACATAGATTAACTATTTGGAAAAGTAAGTGCCCTTTAAGGCAAAAAGAAACGGAAAAATCTAAAGTTCTTGTTTTTATACTTTAATTAATTAATGGTATGTAGTCACGCGTTTCGTGCAGTTGCCGCGTTAGTTCTCTCCACCACAATTGACGGCGGCGAGATGAGACCAATGAAACGCTAATTGATGATAATCTTGGCGCCAAATCACCGTTCTCACTGGGAAACTCATTCTGATCTACATTTGACTCATTAATTCGATGTTAAAAGGATTCGTTAGTTAAATGAATGAGTTATTTGAATTTGATGTTTGAAGATGCACTCGTCTGTGAGGTTGGGCATTTTGTAATTCAAGACTATTACTCGCGTCATTGTCTGCGTTGTCCATTATATTGATAGACACCGCTGAACGCGTAATTTTTACGCGTAGTCTCGTAAAACTTTAATAACTTTATATTAAAAGACGATATCGTATAAAGCTTGATCCAGGAACAACTTTATTTTTGATTAATAACAAGCTGAATTTTTGTGAACATCTTCGTTTTGACGAGACGCTCATCTTTTCTCTCTTCGAAAAGTCTTGAATCGGGTCATTAATAAAGGTAGGTTAAAAAACAATTGTAGGCGTAAAAACTACAGGTTTAGAGTGTCGGACTAAAAAACTTTCCACTTTACATGTAGGATAAATACCCTTGAATTATAATAATCAATTTAAAAATGTCATAATTCTGACATCTTTAGAGTGGAAGACTGGTCAGAAAACCATCGATTGTGTAGGACAAAAATTGTATCGTGTTTTCATGTAACAATCAAGCGATTAAATAAAAAACGCATTATTGTTATAAACATAAGAAGCTGTTTACTAAAATTCAGCTTGTTATTAATCAAAAATAAAAAAAATCCTAGGACCACGATCTAGTGTTGTATTTTTGTTTTAGAAGTAGTGCTATCCACTAAAAAAATAATTTATCAAATAGGAAGGTGATACATAGGTCACACTATAACTTTTGCGTAACTTAAAAATATTACACATATTATATATAGGTCACACTATAACTTTTGCGTAACTTAAAAAACAACATATTATAACCAAAATATTATGTTTATTGCTTTTCAAAATAATCTCCTTTACATTTTAAACATTTTTTTATGCGATTGAACTATTTTTTAAAACAGGAGCACCACAGATCTGAAAGCATGTTTTCTACGTGCCTCTTCGGAGTTGGTAAAAGTAAAACCTCTCATCAAATCTTTGATTTTGGGGAAAATACAGAAATCACAGGGTACTAGGTCGGGGCTATGCGCAGGATGAGTGACGAGATGTACTTTTTCGCAAGCTAAAAATGACTGTTTTGTTGGCCGTGTGTGAAGTAGCGTTATCATGGTGTAGGAGAATGCGGATTTTGGGTCGTCTTTCGCCAACTTTTTCTAACACCCTGGGTAAACAAATGGTAGAATACCACTCGGTATTAACACTCTTTTGATCTTCAAGTGGAATTGTGCAGAGGAACCCGTAGCTGAGAAAAAACACGATCATTCTTTTAACAACGTTTCTTGCCTGTCTCACTTTCGTTGGCCTGTTCTCATTTTTAAACACCTATTCACAAGATTGTTTTTTTTTTCCGGGTTCAAAACAATAAATCCACGTTTCGTCTCCTGTGACTGTGACTCGTTTAAAAATAATTAGGTTTCTGCATTCCTTCGCAACGTAAACTTTAGCTGATCCAAATTTCATACTTCATTATTCGCGTTATTGCCTTAAAAAGGGGTACAAAGTTGTAAATTCACGTAGTAATATATTTTATTTATATAGATTCTCAATAAAATCTCTGTTCTGGAGCTATTAAGTAAATAGCCATGAATAGTAGACACTGAAATCGCAAGTTGTGCAATTTAATTTCGACAGGCCAACTCGTCTTCAAGGTAGTTTACTGTTATTTGAATTTGAATCTAACTTACAAAAATTAATCTATATCTATATACATATAATAAAATCGTAGGAAAGTCAAAACTGTACATTGAATCTACTACAATCGATATCGATGTTCGGGGTAAACTCAAAAAGAACTGCGTGGATTTACTTCAAGTTTTGCATGAATATTACTAAGAGGTCGGGTCAACATATAGGCTACATATTATAACTCTATCACCTACGGGGGAGGAGCTGTGCGGAGTAAACGAAGTCCGCGCGGACGAAGTCGTTGGCAACAGCTTGTATATAGATAAAAACCGCGGGACAAATTTCACGAATTGACCTAATCAAATCAAATCGTTTGCTTGTGACCTAACTAAAGTAAATTGTGTACTTGTGATATCGAAAATAGAAATATATTTTTGTATATCCCCCGTGTTGGTCCTGGACTCCTTTAAAAAATAGGCCAACTGCCGATCTGCCAGGCAGCTCGTAAAAGAAGACCGATTGGCTATGCAAGTCACTACCATCGTGACTACTAGGTGATGAGTTTTGCATTGTCCCGCCTGCATCTGGTACCACCGTTTTATCTATGCTCGCCGCAATAACGTCAGTGCTTGTCACTTTCGTGTTACGGTTCGGAGGGTAAGGTAGCCGGTAAATTTATGCATGTGGCATTAGACCTTGTCACAAGATAGCAACACACTATTAACATCTTTGATGTCTATAGGCGATGGTTGACTCTTTCCATCAGAAGACCCATTTGCTTGTTTGCAATCTTATAATATAAAACAAAAACTATAAGCTAGCCAACAAGGAGATTACTCTCCTGATGGAAAGAGACAACCATCACTTATATACATACTACGCCCGCTACATAATAAACGTTTTTGGTAAAACCCGCGAGAATGTCTTATTTTTTCGGGATAGAAAGTAGCCTGTGTGCTATTCCAGGTCATAATCTAGTTTTTTTTATATCATAAGATAGCAAACAGGCAGATGGGTCTCCTGATGGAAAGAGTCAACCATCGCCTATAGATATCAAAGACGTTAATGGTGCGTTGCTACTTGTGGCGAGGTCTAATGCCACATGCATAAGTTTAGCGGCTACCTTACCCTCCAAACCGGAACACCACAGCGACAAGCACTGACGGTATTGCGGCAAGAATAGGTAAGGCGGTGGTACCAGACCCGGGCGAGACGATGCAGAACTCTACCACCTAGTAGCCACGATGGTAGTGACTCGATAGCCAATCGGTCGCCTTTTAGGACCTGCCTGGCAGAACGGCAGTTGGCCTATTCTTCAAAGGAGGCCGGGACCAAAACTGCGAAAAAAAACACTTGTGTGTCAAATTTCATCTAAATTCGTTCAGGTTTTTGCATGATTGAGTAAAATCATCTATCCATCCGTCCAAATATACTTTCGCATTTCGCCCAGTTTGAAGAAGATATCAATAGACCATATGCCATTCTGCTAGGCAGTTCGTACGCTCGTAAGATACTTACTCTTGACTATACGTCTCGACCACCACATACCACAACGTCTCGCCCGAGTATATGGTACCACCGCCTTACCTATTTCTGTCGCAATAGATTGAGGGTATTACGACAGAATTGCTTGTCATTGTCGTGTCTAGGTTTGGAGGTTAAGGTAGCCGGTAAACAATGCATGTGGCGTTGCCATCCCGCCACACTGATAGCAACGCACTATCGCACCGTTAACATCTTCCCATCAAGAGAGCCATCTGCATGTTTGCTATCTAATTATGTAAACGTTTGTAATCTAGTTTAAACTGTCCAATTTGCGGTAGTTTGCCATTTGATATCTCCAAGGTCCGGCCGGATACGAATCTTGAACGGCGAGGGGCAAGGCCGCCGGACGTCGACCCGGTTCGGAAATAGAGCCCACGTGCGCGCAGCTGACGCGGACGGCCTCGCCTTGTGTTCACAACGCTGATATTTTGACAATCGGTAAACATCGAAGCACCCTTATGGCTTATATGTGTGATGGGTCAGCCCTTCTGGCCTTTTAGTAAATTATGCTTGCGAAGATTGAAGATGAAACATCGCAAAAATTGCTACTGAACTGCTACAGCTGTCACAGCCATGCTTAAAAGGTTTCAAGATTGATTAGATAGATTAATGTTAATATATACAAACTAGCTGTTGCCAGCGACTTCGTCCGCGTGGACTTCATTTACTCCGCACTGCACCTGGCCGCTAGGTGATAACGTGATAATATGTAGCCTATATGTTGACCCGACCTGTTAGTAATATTCATGCAAAATTTGAAGTAAATCCATGCATTACTTTTTGAGTTTACCCCGGACATACATACAGACAAACAGATAAACAGACCAACAGACAAAAATTCTAAAAACTATATTTTTGGCTTCGATATCGATTGTAGATCACACCCCAAGTATTCTTAAAAAAAATATTCAATGTACAGTTTTGACTTTCCTACGATTTTATTATATATATAGATTACGTGTCACGTTGTTTGTTTGCAATGGACTCCGAAACTACTGAGCCGATTTCAGGAAAATTTTGTAGATATCTACTGTTTGGTCCAGCTTAAAAGATATGGTAGTTTTTATCCAAAATAACCCTCCCCCCTCTCAAGTACCCAACAAAATATTCAATACAAGTGTATGGCAAAACAAAGTTTTCAGGGTCAGCTAGTATTACTACTGTATGATTAAGAGAAGATGCAATATTGTGTAACATTTGATACTTTAACATGCATACAGATATTTGTTATAACAATTGGGTTCCTTTTTAACCGTCTTTATTAAAGGCGGAGGTTCTCAATTCATCAGAATCTTTTTTTTGTGTGTTCCCCGGTAACTCAAAATCGCCGGGACCAATTTGCAAAGTTCTTTTATTTGAAAAAGTATACTTCCTATTCGGTCCCATATAATAATAAATAACAATAATAAATGTTTATTTCAGAAGCTTACAGAAGTAGAGTAAAATCTATAATTACAATGTTTTCTTAGATATTTATGACACGACGTGTGCCTGAATTAGGAAATCCTGTGTTTCAGGCTAAAAGAGCAGGTATACTCGCTGAATTAATCATATTTTATCATTTACTAGCTGTTGCCAGCGACTTCGTCCGCGCGGACTTCGTTAACTCCGCACTGCCCCTCCCCCGTAGGTGACAGCGTGATAATATGTAGCCTATATGTTGACCCGTCCTATTAGTAATATTCATGCAAAATTTGAAGTAAATCCATGCAGTACTTTTTGAGTTTACCCCGGACATACATACAGACAAACAGATAAACAGACAAATAGACAAAAATTTAAAAAAATATATTTTTGGCTTCGATATCGATTGTAGATCACGCCCCAAGTATTCTTTTAAAAAAATATTCAATGTACAGTTTTGAATTTTCTACGATTTTATTATATGTATAGATACTAAAGATAAACATATAATTTATGCTTTAAAAGTATAAATAGGTTAAGTCTACTCTAACCTAATTAACAAATTCTCTGTCTCTTCGTACGACATGTTTTTTAGGGATGATTGGAGTTTTTTGCATTTATGGTAAGTTAACCGATGAATATATTAACAATGTATTTAGTCTGTTGTAGAGATATGGGCCTAGAAATAGGTAAAATTTAGTTGCAAAGATATGTTTAATGTTAATTTTATGGAAGCAAACTATATTTTTCTTCTTTAGTTAGTTTTTTCAGTACAGAGCTGCGTGCTGTTTTAGTACTATGTTTAGTATAAAATGCTGAAGTTTGTCAAAGATCTGGACCGCGGTTTCAGTGATGGAAAAGAATGGATAAGTGGTATTCAGGTATTACATTTTAACTGCGTTTAAATAAGCTGGAAATTCTAACGGTTTTATTATTAAAAACTAGTTACTCGTGACTTCGTTCGCGTGACGAAAAATAGTTATTTTGATATGCTCAGTCGGGTAAAAAAATAGCCTATGTCACTCCCGGATAATTTAGTTTAACACAGCCTTAACTCAACACAGTATCATAAATTTTGAACCTACCGAAACCCAAAGTCGTAAAAAAGGTAAAGTGTGTCCAACTATTAGCAGTAGGACATTTTTCATTAATAAATTTCAGTGTTTTCTAAGTCCTTATGTGTATAATAAATTAAATAAAATTCTTAGTCTTTATTCCCTAAATAAATACAAATGTAAACAAAAACTGACAGTTTGGTTAAAATCACAAAATTACGAACAAATAGAAAAATTTATTACAATAGTCCAATAAGTGAGCCA
This sequence comes from Apodemia mormo, assembly GCA_036924255.1. NCBI lineage: Eukaryota > Metazoa > Arthropoda > Insecta > Lepidoptera > Riodinidae > Apodemia > Apodemia mormo. The sequence continues at coordinate 6,801,166 of JAUPFN010000010.1, read as the reverse complement.
TTGGAATAATTAATTAAAGTATTATTAAGTAAGTAAGTAATTTAAAGTAATTATTTTTAACTTTTTTGTATTGTACTGTACCTCTTATTGACTTATGCACTGGGAAGTAGTTAGTGTCTAAAACACAGGCCTGGCCTAGTTTAGATACTAACAGTAGAATGTAGTGAGTACATCTTTAAAAGAATTAAAAAAAAAAGTATTTATTAAACTTAAAATAATTCATATAATATGAGTTTTTATAAGCTTAACATAAGTTCATAGTTTTAGTGTACTTAAAAATGAAATCCGACCACACATTATTTTTACAAAACATCGTGGGTACATCAAAATGTTTTACAAGTTGATACTAAAAATTTTTGTTTTTTGTTTTTGTTTTTAAATAATTATGTATGTACTTGGATTTGTTTAATAAAGATTATTATTATTATTATTATTATTATTATTATTATTATTATTATTATTATTATTATTATTATTATAGTTTTCTAAAGGTGAAAAAATTTTTAAAATAGAGTCGAGCAGTTTTTGAGTTAAAACGTAACAAACAAATAAACAAAAATTAAATATTTCCTCTTTATAATGTTAGCTTAGATCGTGCACTTCAGTCAGCGCTCATTTTATCTCCTCATTATCACGTATTTCTACGTTGTAGTCGATGGAATAGAATTTACTCACATGCATGTAGGTACAAATAGGTTTAATTAACAGCACCATATTTCGTTTTATGTTTATTTCGACACTATTTAATATTTTTTATGATTATGTAGATTTTATATCGTCGTATGTCATTTCCGGTCTGTCACGCCACTATGATAATTTAATAAGTAAAAACTTACGTAGATTTTGGAATATAAATGAAAAAGATGTTTTGGTTGTCATAAACAGGACCGGGATTAGCTTATGAGCGAATTTAGCAATTGCTTAGGGCACCACGTCTTGGGACTAAAAGCAGCCCCAAAAAATTTTTGCCAACACATCTATACTACCTAATCTAAACTAAATCTAAAGAGAAAAAAAATATTTTTTGGTTGTTTGTTACAAATATATGAGAAAACTTTTCGACCAATTTTAATTTTTTTTAGAAAGCTACGCTGCCTAAGAGTGACATCTAGGCTATTTACATTTAGTGACTAGAGCGTTGACGTTCAGGCTCACATTAGAATTAATCTCGTTGTAATATATTTTTTGTTTAGAAACCGATACTAAATAGTTTAATTGTGGATAGTAGGTACGTACACGTGGCTATTACGTGGTAGAGTTCTGTATTGTCTCCCCCGGGTCTAGTGCCACCGCCTTACCTATTCCTGCCGCAATAGCGTCAGTGCTTGTAATGTCGTGTCCCGGTTTTGAGGGTAAGGTAGCCGGTAAACATGTGGCATTAAAACCCCGCCACAAGGATAGTAACGCATCATATCATAAACATCTTTAGGCATCATCTATATATAGGCTGTTATTTATAGGCGTTGGTTGACTGTTTCCATCAGGAGAGCCGTCTGCTTGTTTGTTGTTGTACGATATGAAAAAAGAGAATGAGTTCTATGCGGGGGGCGGTGTTTATCGAAAGTCACCTGCAGCTATGTGCATTGACGGTGCCCTAATAGAGCATGGAGCCCTAACCGTACCCATATCGAGCACAAATCCTGTGCTGTACATGCATGCCTGGTCTGTTCTGGAGTCTCTTTTTCTTTATCACAAGATAGCAAACAAGCAGATGGATCTCTTGATGGGAAGAGACAATCATCGCCTATAGATATTAAAGATGTTAATGGTACTTGCACGAATAGCCCGTGAGGCGGGATGGTTATATCATTTGTGTAATTTCAACCCATTATTAAGATACCAATACACTATTAACGTATTGGGTATTGGGTAATAACGTAATCGCTGAAATCAGTTATCAAAGGAATCGAGAACATACTCCTTCCTGGAAATATGTTGAAAATCCGCGGCAGCTGGTTAACAGAATTTATCGAAGCCATCTAAATAAGGCAGGTGCGCATGCCAGGCGAACTTGACGTAAAGAATACAAAAGTCCGCTTTTTGGTGCCATGTACTAGGAAACGAGATGTCCAAAAATGAACTGGCCATAATTGTTAATGCGTAATTGCTAATGAAACTTAATAGGCAATTAATAATTTTTCCCTCGACTGCCCCGTGATTTAGAGGATAGCCTTTCGGCTCAATTTATTCAGGTTCCAGGTTCAGTAACCGGGTCGGGCAAAAGTGTTTTGAGGTTTTTTCGAGGTTTTTCTCAAGCAGTGGCAGCTTTTAGTCTGGCGGGTGATGTGTTACCATTCCACCAGCCATCGGTTTTGGTTATCGCTAAAAATAGTCCATAAACGTTATCAGCTCGGTAAAATTCGGCAATGGGGATCACCACTCATCTCGCCACCCGACAAACCGGTAAAATGTGGTGAATTCGAAATTCAGCAAGGTATGATGATACTTAATTTTTTGCGTGGAGAATAAAGAAGTCGTTAACTTACGCCTGCTGCTTTACATCCCGGTCACTTGGATAGAAAAGCTTATACATACGTTTATTTCTTTCCGTCGGAAGAATCACCTGCTTGTTTTATTCTGTTATACAAAGTAATATATCAATTTTCTGTATTACTGTCGTCGATTAACGCCTAGGGATATATTTTACCTACTTTGGTGTATTATTGTATCGTGTATTTTTTCCAGAACTATGTATTTATTTTCTATAAGGCGACTAGATAGAACTTTATATTTGGAAACTAGCTATTACTCGCGACTTTGTTCGCGTTATCCGAAATCATTACTTCCTTTTACTCACTTAGGTAAAAGTAGTCCATGTGTCGCCCTATAAACTCCTCTATTTTTCAGTGAAAGTTCCATCAAAACCGGTCCAGCCGTTCCGGAAATTACTCCGTACAAACAGAATGACACACAGACAGACATTTTAAAAATGGTTGTGTAGGTATTAGTATCGTAAAATTAACACATTGCACTTGACAAAACTTAGTTATTTTGAAATCACATAGGTCCACTCCAATTTTATTTATATATGTATAGATGAAAGAATATGTATATTTGGAATTCAAATAGTGTATGGTACATATAATTTAAACTTTTATTATTTAGTCGTACGTTTTGCCCAAAAAAAAAAACAACAATATTTTTAGTAAATTAAGGCCCCTGCACATGTCATACGGCTTGAGAGGCTACAGTGTCGTCGGTTTTGTTGATTAAGTTTCTTATTGGGATTCGTTTTCAATATATTTTGTCGACGTTCTTTTATCCTATTTTAGTTTTATGTTTTATCCCAACTCATTCAATTTGAAATAAAGTATCAGCTTGAGCATGCTTCGTTGATTCGGAGATGTAATAAAAATGACAGGTGAAAGATTCACAAAAAATATTCAGTGCCAATGTTTACGGATTTGGAACCCGGTAAGACCAAGATTGACTTAATCAAAGTTTTAGGGTGGCATTTGAAACCAACGTGTTTGTATGAAAGGTGTTATTAATATGAAGAAAGCAAGGTAAGTCTGCCTGGAACGTGATATATGGCGCTAAGTTCTTACAACGTACCCCGTAAGGGAGATATGCATGTATCGTTGCTTTTATCTACTTCGAGAATAACTTGATTTAATCGCTAAATTGTTTGTGGGTGATTACTGTATGTGTCACCGTAAAATAGTTAAGAATGTTAGATTATAATTTACCATAGTAATATTGTAAATAAAGGGCTAACCTAACGGAAGCAAATTATAAAATTCCTAGGTACATTATAAACTAACGGTTTTTACAATTTTAAGTTGACATATGTATTAGTCGAGGCCAGATCGCAGAATTGCCCACATTATGAAATGCTGGAGAATTTCATGAAATGGTGGCATTTCGTGAAATTTTTCATTGTCCATTGCCACAGCAAAGGTGTTAATATTGTTTTGCCATTCATATCGGCGTGATAATATTACCAGCTGCATTGATTTCCAAACCGGAACACGACACTGACAAGCATTTCCGCTATTGCGACGGGAATAGGCAAGGCGTGGGTCTGGATACCAACCCTTAAATAGCGAAAATAGTATAGAAGCACACCATAATCTATTTAATTTTTAATCTATTTATATATATATAATATATATATATATATATATATATATATATATATATATATATATATATATATATATATATATATATATATATATATATATATGTATATATATATATATTTAATTTTTAAATAATGTTCGTTGACTTTAAAAAAAACAACGCAGCGGTATAGGGGAGTGAGTCAATCAGTGTCGCAGTGCTATGTACAACCACCATTACGTGTTTGCGTGTGGCTTTATCGATTAACTTTTCGACCACCCGAAATTGGTATCCGACACTGTGTCAATCCATTTGTAATCCAATACTAGCCGTATTCCGTTTATGTCCTCTAGCGACCTGCGCTGCGGTTTTGTTCTTCCTTTTATATCTGACTAATTAAATTATCGATTTATACAATGTATACGTTTCTACAATAAACTTTCTAATGCTATTAGAGATTTACCAATTAACAAATTTAAAAAATGTATTTTTTCCTTTATTGAAATTTGAAGGGTTACTGACAAACTTGTCACACGATATGAAGCATCTGTCAGGGGGTTACATTTCCTTTAATGTATAATCGTTGGAGATAATGGGGCTGTCTTTTGCACTTTCATCAATATTGGGCCCCAGAAAGGCCGAAAATTATGTGTAATAACTATGTTATAAAACAAGCTTTTTTTATATCATTAGATAGCAAACAAGCAGATGGGTCTCCTGATGGAAATAGTCAACCATCATCTATAGACACCAAAGATGTTAATGGTGCGTTGCTATCTTGAGGCGAGGTCTAATGCCACAAGCATAAGTTTACCGGCTACCTTACCTACGTAGTTAGCTAGTTGCTTCTACGTAAGTCCCCGCGGCATTTCCGTTAATGTGTAGTCATTAGGGATAATGGGACTGTCTTATACTTTTACATAAATATTTGGCCCCTGAAAGGCAGGAACGGCGCATTGTTTTCGAAATATTTAAATGTAATAACTTTAAAAAAAACAAAATAGCTCTCATGTATATGACCCCAAGACAATTCGTTAATATGTAGTCATTAAGGATAATGGGACAATTTTTTAAACTTACATAAATAGGCCTCTGAAAGTCCGGAATGGTGCATTGTTTTCGGAATTTTTATATGTAATAACTTTGTTGAAAACAAACTAATGGTACCTACTTATCTGACTGCGATAATGGGGCTGTCTTTTACACTCTCATCAATATTGGGTCACTAAAAGGCCAGTTTATTATTATTAAAATGTTCGTATCTATATCTATACATATAATAAAATCGTTGGAAAGTCAAAACTGTACATTGAATATTTTTTTAAAAGAATACTTGGGCCATGATCTACAATCGATATCAAAGCTAAAAATATAGTTTTTAGAATTTTTGTCTATTTGTCTGTATGTATGTCGGGAGTAAACTCAAAAAGTAATGGATTTACTTCAAATTTTACATGAATATTACTGACATATAGGCTACATATTATCACGCTATCACCTACGGGGGAGGAGCTGTGCGGAGTAAACGAAGTCCGCGCGGACGAAGTCGTGGACAACAGCTAGTGTTTAATAAATTATGTTGCATGAACTAAGTAATTGCTCTTACGAATCTGTTCGCGAGACAGTTCCGTTAATATCTTAGGAAAATGGGATTAAACCTTGTCCGATGATTGCATATTCAGATATTTAGGGTTCCGAATCTCAGAAGTTAAACGAAACCCTTTTAAGATTGTTTGTATCTGTCTGCCTTTTACATCCAATTCGCACCGAAACTACTGGACCGATTGTTTCTTCTAAGGTTTCCCCAAAGAGTTAAAACCACCCTCTGGGGGAATTTATTGTAAAAAATTTACAATTTTAACTTTCCTATTTGAATACAAAGTTAACGTTTGGTATACATTTAAGGTGCAAAAGTTGCAGAGACAAAGAGGTCTTGGATTTACAATTATTACATTTAAATGGACCGATTGAGTTAAAATTTGATACACTTACGTACCTACTTACTATGTAAACTGGTGATCCAAATAACGTTAATACATTTTAAACGTGAGGGCCACTTTTGGGGGGTAAATTAGATTATAAAAAAATCCAAATAATATAGGTATATGGTGTGACATATTTATGTGTTAAAAAATATACAGAAACATGTACAGAGGTGGACTTAGTACTATATATTCTCTACTAATTACCCTTAATCAAATGTGAACAATACGCAACAAATGAATGAGCTTATTGTAAGAATCTCAAATACTTTTTTATAAATTAAAGGCAATTTGAAATTACTTAAGAAAATAAATAAAAATTGACTACACCTGTATCTCCGAAACTACTGGGCCTAAAGTTTTGATCATAATACAGAATTACTATCCATACTAATATTATAAATGCTAACATCTGTCTGTATGTCTGTTACGCTTTCACAGCTAAACCGCTGGACCGATTTTCATGAAATTTGGCATGGATATAGTTGAAGATCTGGGGTCAAACATAGGCTAATTTTTTTCAAAAATCAGTCCCCGGAGGGCTGAAATAGGAGATGAACTTTTTATTAAAAGCTATTTGGAAGACCTATATACTTGCGGGCGAAGCTGCGCGGGTCAGCTAGTTTGATATAAAATAAACCAATAGATAAATCGTGTACGGAACACTCTCCACGGGGGTTGAAATCCCACTTTTTTTTATTTCAGCCTACTTACTGAAGTGTCTTCACACTCTATATATTCACACAATGCACGTCGTCGTACAATGACCTATTTTCCACTAAACGGGTAGTCACGGACAACTTACCCCTAGCTTCTCTCTTTAAACACCCTTTTTATATAGCTTGACTTGTATCTAAGTACCTACTTAAGATTTTATAATATGGGTCGTACGAGGAATTCTAAAAACCTAGTTAAGTAAATGTAATTCGTCAAACGTAAACGGTCTTAGACGCCATTAATGTGTTTCATAAGACAATATTTTTGACCCCTACTCTCTATATAAGAATAAGTAAAGTGCGTGTCGGGCCACGCGCAATGTAGGGTTTTTAAGTTGCCCAACCCAATGATGCGGACTAAGAAGAGGGCTTTATTGATTCATACTATGAGCTTTTTACCTATTCAACGTCAATGACAAATAATATGTACTTATATCCGCACCACAGTTTCACCGTCTATAAAATCTTTTCTAAGTACATTTTATAAGTTGGTCGACTATTACTCAAAAACTTGTACCTAAAGCCTTCTAAGCTGTGATAGCTTTTTTTTTAATTCATTATATTTACTACTACCATGATTTTTCCCACCCGTGTTGGTCCCAACCTTCTTTGGAAAATAGGCCAACTTACGTTCTGCCAGGCAGGTCGTGAAAGGCGACTGATTGGCTATGCGAGACACTAACATCGTAGCTACTAGGTGGTAGAGTCCTGCATTGGCTCGCCTGGGTCTGGTACCAACGCCTTACCTATTCCTGCTGCAATAGCGTTAGTGCTAGTCACCGTCATATTCCGGTTTGGAGGGTAAGGTAGCCGGTAAACGTATGCATGTGGCATTATTCCTTGCCACAAGATAGCAACGCACCATTAACATCTTTGGTGTCTATAGGCGATGGTTGACTCTTTCCATCAGGAAACACATCTGCTTGTTTGCTATCTAATGATATATAAAAAAAACACACACACACACACAAAACCAAGTACCAACCGTTTAGCTTTCAGGGGGAGGGGGGGGGACATTTGACTCTAACAAAAATTAGCACTTTGAAGCTTAATATTTTACAAACGAGGCCCTTAATCGAAAAATTGTTTTCACAGACCTAAAAATTCTTTAAAACCCTTTCCAACGATACTCCACACTATGAGTTACGTGGGAAAAAAAATTAACATTCCCACTTCACATGCTACCCTGAAAAAAATATATATATTCATGCCAAGTAACAGCTTTCTATATATTCTATACTTTCCATTGTCGGCACTTGGTGAAATTCCATTGTTACTAGACACTTTTACTATTCCACTTGTACATCAATTTCACTTTACACAATTTTTATTATATTACTCGACCGGTTTCAATTTTTAAAGCATCTTCAGGATGTAATATTATTACATTATCGTTACCGATTACTCGACCGGTTTCACTTTTTAAAGCATCTTCAGGATGTAATATTATTACATCATCATTACATCCTGAAGATGCTTTAAAAAGTGAAACCGGTCGAGTAATATAATAAAAATTGTGTAAAGTGAAATTAATGTACAAGTGGAATAGTAAAAGTGTCTAGTAACAGCTTTCTAGTACTAAGGATCTCTGAGTTATCGTGCGGACGGACGAACGGACATAGCGAAACCACAGAATATGGAGGCGAGATTATAGGGTTCCTAGTTTACTTCGGAACCCCAAAAAAATAAAATAGGCTGATCCCCTACTTTTTTCATATTTATTATGTAAGAATTTATAAGAAAAAAATAAGTTTGGATTCATTTTTTATTGTTTACTAGCTGTTGCCCGCGACTTCGTCCGCGCGGACACCGTTTACTCCCCACAGCTCCTCTCCTCATGTTGATCCGACCTGTTAGTAACATTCATGCAAAATTTGAAGTAAATCCATGCAGTATTTTTTTAGTTTACCCCGGACATACATTGACTTTCCTACGATTTTATTATTATACTAGCTGTTGCCTGCGACTTCGTCCGCGCGGACTTTGTTTACTCCACACTGCTCCTCCCCTGTAGGTGATAGCGTGATAATATGTAGCCTATATGTTGACCCGACCTTTTAGTAATATTCATGCAAAATTTGAAGTAAATCCATGCAGTACTTTTTGAGTTTACCCCGGACATACATACAGACAAACAGACAAAAATTCTAAAAACTATATTTTTGGCTTCGAAATCGATTGTAGATCACGCCCCAAGTATTCTTTTAAAAAATATTCAATGTACAGTTTTGACTTTCCTACGATTTTATTATATGTATAGATGTATAAAAAAAATTTTTTAGGACTGGAATAATTATTTGTACTTATAGAGACTAATATATTTTAGGTTTTATTTTTTGGGAGTGATAAATTATTCAGCATACGCTTCATAATGCACTTTGGCACTTGCGCGGTCTCTCCTGTGCTTTTTAATGAGCGTAAAAGATACTGTGGTCCCTTAAACACCTTTTCCCCTTCACCCCTTTTGATGTAGGACCCCTTTGAATAGCCGATCAGTCATTCTGGCAGGCAGTTTGTAAAAGGCGAATGATTAGATATACTTGATACTACCGTTGTGGCTACTAGGTAATATCAGTTCTATGTCTCGTTCAGTTATTGGTACCACCGCCTTGCCTTTTCCTGCCGCAATAGCCTGAGAGCATGTCACTGTAGTGTTTCAGTTTGGAAGGTAAGGTAGCCGGTAAACTTATGCAAGTGACGTCACCATACTCCGCGGATAGCCACACACCGTTAACATCTTTGCTGTCTAGACGACGGTTATATCTTTATCAGGAGAGCCATCTGATTGTCTTCTATCCAAGGATTTATAACGTTATAATTTCGATATGTGTGCGTCGTCGTGAATGGTTACGGTATATGATATTATGACGTTGTCTTCTAGCGCTAGTTGGCGAAGCAATCACAAAACAGCATGAAACGCGGCGAACCAATCACGAAACAGCAAAAATATCAAAATTATAACGTTTTAAATCCTTGCTTCTATCTTATGATATAAAAAAATTTAGACTTGGCTATAAATTTAACTAAGTTAACATAGGAGACCATAACAAGTTGAAGCCGCTTACTAAACTTACTAGCTAAATAATCCAATTGGCGTTAGGATGTATACGTTTCTATAAATACCTAAAAAATATTCTAACTAGCTGAGCCCGCGACTTCCTCCGTACTTTTAGTACCAAAATTTTACCCACATAATTCCCGTTCTCGTGGGATTACTCGGATAAAAACTATCCTTTCTCGGGTCCCAAACTATCTTTGTACCAAATTTCATCCAAATCAGTTTGTGGTTTAGGCTTGAAGAAGAGACAGACAGCCAGACTTACTTTCGCATTTACAATATTAGTATGGATACAAAGATCATTTTTAATTCGACGGTACAAAAATCTATTGTTGATTACATTTTTTATTGTGGGCCTAATTGACTGGCAAAATTATAATAATTTTGCGTTGTATAAAGTCGTTTGGGCCCGCGGGCCAAACCTTAACGGGCCAAACCGCCGAACTACCCAGCAGAGTTTTTGTTGTACAATTTATTTTATAATACTCTGTATATTACGTGAAATATATGTGTGTGTATGTTTGCATGTGTGTGTACCTACTCAGAAATCAGAAATCAGAAGTACTTTATTCAATAAAACTTTTTACACGTTATTTTGATGCGTCAACATTTGTTTTAAACTACTACCGGATCGGAAACGCGACCATACACTGAGAAGATCCGGCTATGTCCCGCTTTTTTCTAACAGCCCAACATGCGCTTGTTGCAAACGAGATGTTACTCTTAGTACGTACCATGCGGTTTATTTTTTGTTACGTTTTTTTATTGTTTGTGATGACTAGTGAATATCATTAATATGTATTTACGTAATGTTATATCGAATGTATTTTATTATAACTTTTGTATTAACCTGCGTGGTTTATGGGAAAAAAACAGCGCGTCAAAACGAACTAAACGATCCAACAAATAGCGTTCCGAATACTACAGTAAATATTTCATAATCAAGCTTGCATAAATCTGCTGTGGTACGCAGTAGTGAAGTCGGTAACGAGTACAAAGAACGCGATCGCGCGACCGTTGGGCGTGGTCTCAGGTCTCTGACCGTGGAGGCGATTGGTCGCGCGACGGCATCGCTGTCTCGACTCTCGAACAGGGAACAGTGCCGCCAAGCGACTCGCCGACATGACTCCATTTACAATGCAAGAAGACGAACTTTTGATCAATTTAATATCCCAGAAGCCGCAGTTGTATGATGTTAAACTTGAGAAGGACAGTAGCGTGAGGGATATCATCTGGGAAGAGATAGCGAGACAGTTGAATAAGTCGAGTAAGTGAAAACTTTTGTTTCATTTCGTTTAACATGTATGTAACTATGTACGTAGTTCGTCAGTAGTGTCGCCATGTCTATAGTACGTCAATTTTCGGGACACAAGTTTAAAAAAATTTGGGACAAAAAAAAATATTTTCTAGAATTATCATTTATTATATAGTTCGTTACCTGACATGGATAAAACTTCGTTACAATAGTGTTAGGAAGTAATGCAATTTTATTAAGTAAATAACCTATAGGTATTAAATTTACTAATTTAAAACCGACTTTCCAAATGGAGGAGGTTATTAATTCGACTGTCCTGCCTCTGTGGTCTAGTAGTCCGATGTCGGCGTTGACCACATGTTGTCCCGGGTTTGATTCTCGAGTCGGGCAAATCATAAATGCGTTAATTCAATTTTGTCATAAAAACAACGTTGCCCGGGACTGGAAAGTGCCCGATTGGGGATAAGCCTGCCACCTATAACTTTGTGGGACTTAAGTATCTGGGGCTAATCATGGATCCACTAGATGTACCTTAGCCTACTACTACGGGGATACGGAATACGGACGTGAAGATACTTTTTACTTATTTTTTTTAAATGTTTGTTATCTCAGAACGCTGTATTTTATTAAATCGATTTTGAAAATTCTTTTTTGTTTAGGAGGGTAGGTATACTCCTTATTTGGTCCCACTTTAATTTAGTGAAAATCTGTTTACCTCTTTTTTATCCTCTTTTTTATCGACCATGCTTTTTCCCGTGTTGGCCTTGGCTAGGATTCCCAACTACACTATTAACAACAGTGTTATACTGTTATTCACTATATTATACATTATACTGTTGATCAAAAGTTAAGTAATTATACAAAATATTGTTTTCAACATATTTCCTTCAAAATACTGTTATATTTTTTTTTTAGTATAAGATAGCAAACAAGCAGATGGGTCTCCTGATGGAAAGAGTCAACCATCGCCTATAGACACCAAAGGTATTAATGGTGCGTTGCTATCTTGTGGCGAGGTCTTATTCCACATGCATAAGTTTACCGGCTACCTTACCCTCCAAACCGGAACACGACAGCGACAAGCATTGACGCTATTGCGGCAAGAATAGGTAAGGCGGTGGTACCAGACCCGGGCGAGACAATGCAGAACTCTACCACCTGGTATTTGTATTTTTCTTATAAGATATTTTATTTCTAGTAAAAAAAAGTTGACAACCCTAGCCCGGGCTCCCTTTAAAAAATAGACAATCTGCCATTCTGCCACGCAGTTTCTAAAAAGCGTACGATTGGCTACAAGTACTACACAAGTGAGTTTGGTCGAGTGGTTAGCGACCCTGACAACGCAATCGACGGGGCTTGGGTTTTATTCACGACAGAGACAGGCATTTGCGTGATGTTTGTATTTCTGGTTTTGGGTGTTTATTAAATATATTTTAGTATTTATGTTTTCCATGTATTCGTATTGTTGACCAGGGTTTGAAATAATCAAGATAAATATTATGCTCGCGATATTTATCGAGAAAATTATCAGATAATTATCAAACAAATATAAACCAAGCATTTTTAACAGCTATTACGTATTAATATTTACGTTTTAAATAAATAGTTTAGTAAGTAAATAAATCATGCACTATACAATCATGGTATTTATTTGTTAATTTCTTGTTCATAATTTCTTGGCTAAAACTTGCAAACCAAAATATGAGACGTTAAACAACTACATACCTACAACTTAATTATAATTTTCTGTCTGTATTTAAATATTTGTGAATACATAGTTTGACCGCTGTCCATTAAGCAAGGGGACAGTTGGTCCCACTATGCTGTTGACAAGTAAACTTGATAAATGATTTCTGTGAACTTAAAATTGCATTGCATTAGTATTTCAATGTTACATTGAATTTAACATCCTTCCTTCAAAGGAAAAAGGAAAGGACGTCACAATTAAACCGAAATGGAAATATTACTGCTTTATGAGATGTGATATAATTGTTCCGAACCTGTTTTTCCTTACTCTTACCTAAAGTTTTGTTCTAGGTTCTGATTGTAGGAAGAGGTGGAAACACATACGAGACTCTTACAATAGATGCGTGCGTAAATCTAAATTACACAATACAAAAATAAAATGGACACTTTTTAAAAAACTTGGCTTCTTAAATAATTGCCCTTTGGAGACACATACAATTAAAGTTCCAATAAATGAAGAGAATGAAGAACAATGGACAGATAGTTATTATGGTGAGGATATATCCGTGCATGGAGCTGCAGAAACTATGAGTGCGGAAGAAACAGATAGCTTCGTGAATGAAACAATTACACCGACGATAATAAACGATTCAATTAAACTAGAATTAGATTCTGAAATGATACCCCCAGAGACAAGCGAAGTGGCAGAGACTAATAGTCCAGAGGAGAATGACAGAGTAAGAAAAAGAAGAACTAGGATGAAAAAAAGAATTATTAAACGGAAACCGGAAAATTCTAAAGTGTCCCGTACGCTAGAGAAATATTGGGAAGACAGAGAAAAAGATTTACAAGCTCAAATCAAATCTCTTAAGGATGATCAAGAGGCGCAAGGGATTAGAGCATTTTGTGACCACGTGGAAGCAATTTTAACAAAACTTCCACCACATTTGAGAGTAGAAGCGAAAAGTAAAGTGTTTAATATATTATTTCAGTATGAAATGGCGAGCGTCTCCTCGACATATCAGAATGAAACTTTGGACCCACTACGTGATTAAACATTAATCGAAACCATAGGAAAATTTCACAAAGTAAATCAGTGTCATTGTGTTTCATTAGAACGGGATTAGGACGAAATCTGGTACAATCCAGTCAGCGTTGACTTGTATGTTTCCTATAGATTTCAAAAACGGATGAGGGCGATTTTGATGGCCAGCTTCATATTAATAAGCCTGGCGGTAGATCTCAATGTTTGTAGCGATCAAACCGACAGATCTCTTACTACTTTTTGGTAATTCTGTCATGTGGCTTTAGATAGTTTTTTTATTATGACATAAGATACCAAAGAAGCAGATGGCTCTCCTAATGGAAAGAGAAAACAACGAGTTTAATAATTGTTACTCGTGCGAAGCCTGGGTGGATCGCTAGTTAAGTAGTAAGTTAACGTTATCATTAAAGTTACAAGAAAGGATCTTTCTGAAGATTTACTCGAAGATTTTTTGTTTAGTCATAAAATATTATTTGTATTGGTCTAGTGGCTAGCGACACTTACTATGACGAAGATCGGGGTTGAGTCCCGACAGGGACAAGCGTTTGTGTGATGAATATAAATTTTTGAATTTCTTTTTGGTTTGGGTGGTTACTAAATATATTTCAGTATTTATACATATATGTATTTCTACGTACATAAAATAATCGTTAAGTAACACTCAGGCGATATTGTGAACTTTTTATATTAGAAACAAGGATTTATAACGATATAATTTCTATATTTTTGCTGTTTCGTGATTGGTTCCCTGCGTTTCATGCTGTTTCGTAATTGGTTCCCCAACTAGCGCTAGAACACAACGTCATAATATCATATACCATAACCAATCACAACGGCGCAAATATATCGAAATCATAACGTTTTAAATCCTTGATTAGAAATAAAGTATATTGAAGTCATAGCTGAAATCAAACACTATATATAGTATAGGTAACCCTATCCATAGGTATCACAGCAAATAATTTGCTAACTTTTGTGTTAAATTAATTCGTGTAATTTGTCCTGCCATATTTATTTATTTTGTCATTTGTAATGCCTTAATTTACTTAATAAAAGCAATATGAAAGTATGATTTTATTTAACGATAAATCTCTCACCCTTATATTTTAACATTACTACTAGTAGACCACAGTAAGATAATCTATACATATAATAAAATCGTAGGAAAATCAAAACTGTACTTACATTGAATATTTTTTAAAAGAATACTTGGCTTCTATATCGATTGTAGATCGCGCATCTACAATCGATATCAAGGCCAAAAATATAATTTTTAGAATTTTTGTCTGTTTGTCTGTATGTATGTCCGGGGTAAACTCAAAAAGTACAGCATGGATTTACTTCAAATTTTGCATGAATATTACTAATTGGTCGGGTCAACATATAGGCTGCATATTATCACACTATCACCTACGGGGGAGGAGCTGTACGGAGTAAACGAATTCCGCGCGGACGAAGTCGCGGGCAACAGCTAGTCCACAATAATATTATTTACAAGTTTTAATTACGAGTATGTATTGGTTGGTTAGCTACATAAATGTATTTTAATAAAAGTTATAAGTATATTTTTATCGCTATATCATCTACATTAATACGTAAAGCAATAACATTACCCCCCTTGAAACTACCCAACATACCTCGTTTTACGACAACTACGCGAACGATCCGAACGGAGAAGTACCTATAAAATTTGGCACCATTAAAGTGCATGCGGTGAAGAAGTGCAAAGAGCTAATTTTTTTATAAATATGCATTAGAAACACGTTAAGACGCTGTGAACACCAAAATCCCGTACTCAATTTCTATCGGAGTAAACGAGAGCCCACTATCAGTGTACTGTGTAACTGGGCGGCTAGGTCTTATTATTAAGTAAGTAAATATTGAAATTTAAAAAAAAATAAGTTAAATAATAATAATAATAATAAATTTAATGTCGCCTCTGTGGTCTAGTGGTCCACACGTTGGCGTTGACCACACGAGGTCCCGGGTTCGATTCCCGTGTCGGTCACATAAAAAAAGTGTTTTTTCAGTTTTCTGAGAAACACAAAGTTGCCTGGGATTGGAAAGTGCCCGGTTGGCGATAGGCTTGCCACGTATTATATTTGTGGGACCCAGTATATTCGGCTAATCGCGGGTACACTTGTACCTCTGCCTACCCCCTCAGGGATATGGGCGTGATGATACTTTAAAAAAAAGGGTGGATTATAATGACAAATACGATTCGGCAGCGGTTTAGGTATGAATATGATGACTTCATGTTTTTAATTGTAATTGTAAACTAAAGATATAGAACCGTCAATGATGATTTTAAGACTAATTTTCGCAATTATTTTCTATCGACCCAATTTTGTTTAACTATGTATCAAGTCCGGCCACGGTCTTTGACATATGATGAATATTAACATGTATTTTTTGTGATGTGCCATAACAAGTAGTTTTTCTTAAAAAACTGCTTAAACAACATCAATTTCAACAAATTAGGTGGGTCTTGTCGGCCTCTTAAAACATTAAGTTAATAAAACTAAACATAACACATACTACATTCAGTTGACATGTATGTACATTATAATATGTATACACACGTCGACAGGCCCTACGTAAGTTGTCGTAATTTAAAAAATGCGGTTTTTGTTTTATTTTTGAAAATGACTCCACTATTATAGATTTTTTAGAAAAATCCAACTTCTAACAGAAATTTCATTTTTATTTTCATAAATATAACAAAAATTGCATTTTTTAAGTTACTACAGCTAACGTAAGACTCGTCGGCATATATACTATTTTATCTATATAAATATAATAAAGCTGAAGAGATTTTTGTTTGTTTGAACGCGCTAATCTCAGAAACTACAACTCGGATTCGAAAAATTTTAAGTGTTAGATTGCCCAATTATCGAGGAAGGCTATAGGTTGTATACCGTCACGCTACGACCAGTAAGAGCGGAGTAAACGAATTCCGCGCGGACGAGGACGCGGGTAACAGCTAGTTATATAAATAAATTAAGTGACACGTCGTTTGTCCGCTATGGATTTGTGGCGCCGCAGGTCCGTACCGCTAATGGGTCATAGTGATGGAACCAGCGGGAAAAAAAACAAGGAACAAGAAAGGGGAACAAGAAGATCTTCCCAGCCAGGCAAGGTGTACTGCCTGGGGACCGAAGTCATTTTGAGTGTATAATATATATGAAACTTGTATATAGTGTGTACAAGATAAATAATTGCGATATCGCGATTCAGGATTTTTAGTTTTTGAATTTCATTATTTTTCATTATTTTCTCTGGTAGCGTCTTGTAGAATGCTTGAACCGCTACAGATTCCTAAAGTACTGAACCGATTTCAATGAAATTTTGTAGATATCTACTGTTTGGGCCAACTTAAAAGATAGGATAGTTTTTATCTCAATTGATCCCCCTCCCACCAAAATACTGTCCTTTTTTAAGAACGGTGGCGGTCCATTGACATGGAAGAGCTGAACATGTCTATCCTAGCAGCGTGTGACAATAGCATTAGTGCTTCGGTTTACTGTCGTGTTTCGGTTTAAAGGGTAAGGTAGCGGAAAACTTATTTATGTGACACCATTGATATCTTTGGTATCTATAGGCGATGGTTGTCTCTTTCCATCAGGAGAGTCATCTCTTTTGTTATCTTACGATAAAAAACAACAGATGGGGTTCGCCTTTGTGGTTTAGTGGTCCGGTGTCGGAGTTGACCACATGGTCACGGGTTGGTCCTGGGCTCAATTCCCAGTTCGGGCAAATCAAAAATGTTTTTTTTTTCAGTTTTCTAATAAAAATAACGTTGCCCGGGATTGGATAATGACCCGGTTGGTGTTAGGCACGCCACCAATCACATTGTGAGACTTTCGGCTGATCTCGGATGCACTGGTTGTACGACTCTCAACTCGTGTAGTTATTTATTCCTAAATCCTCGACTGTTAGTTAAATTTTGTACTAAAAATCTTAAGGAACTATTTTCGCCTTCATTTTCCGTGGATATTAATAACGATTGCCGTATCAAAAGATGATTTCATCGATCGCCGTGATGTCATTCAATAACTAAGTTAAATGTTCTGATTGTTGAGGCCATTAAACAAATTGATACTCCATTTGATATCTAAAATATTTAATATGTTATGTGTTTTTAATTTGTGCTACCAATTTTATATTAGGCAGTAAACATACTAACATTGTCAATCAATACTAAGGGCCGGAAACCATAAAAGCGGTGAAGTACAGTTCTGATGGAAAAAAGAAAACCATCGCATACAGACACATCAGCACATTGCACAAAAAAATTGCCACCTGTATAAGTTTACCGGCTACATTGCACTCCAAGCTGGAATACGACAATGACAAGCACTGACGCTATTACGACAGGAATAGGTAAGGAAGTGGCACGGTAGGTAGTTTAATCTTCAAGGGAGTCCGGACCAAAACGGGGTAAATATGAAATGAAGAGCACGCTAAATACTAATGGATATTCTATACGATCGACCACAAACAGATGTTACCTTGATTGGGTTGGTGTAAATCAGCTGTATACGTTGGTTTTGGTTGACCAAATGACTTTTCAATCGTCGTCGTGCGCGCATCCCTCACTTACGACAGACAAACAGAGGATATTTAGTTGAGTTTCGACTGTGTGGAAGCTTGTTGACAATCGTGCCTTGCTAAATACCGGTTGCAAATCGGTAGCAACTCGCGCCAGATGTTGTATTTAGTAATGGAGCGCCATGGGCGCTTAATTTTAACGGTGTGTATAGAACTATGGTACAACCTCCCGTGTCTATGGGACATGGGGTCAGATTTATAATATAAATACAAAAACCATAAAGGCCAAGCATGGCAGTTGTTGGCGGAAATATTGAAAAAAAAAAAGAATCAGGAGCAGAAGAAGCAGCTTCACATACACTTAAAAGAGTTAAAGCTATTCTAATTTTTTTGTTTCGAAAAATTAGCTGGCATATTTCGAGACGTATGGAGTAGCTTTATTCTCAGAATGGCCGTGTAGAAATGAAACTATGTAGTTTGGTTAACCCAGCCGAGGTGAAGAATCCGCGTTGTTGCGATGCGTGTGGCCAATCAATTTGCTAATCGTTAAGGCTAATGGTATGGCTATATTATTACGGGAAATATTAGTGTTGTCGCGATGTTTGTGCTTAACCACTTGAGACGCGATTCTTCGGACGTCTTTCAATTTCCTTAAATTCATGGCACTTTTGCATTGGTGCGCATCGCCAAGTGAAGAAAGATAAGATTATTGTTGACCCTTGTTGCCACCTAGTTCGCCGTAGCACAATCACTAGATTTTACAGCGATATAAACTTTTGGATGATAACGTGGCCCCTACATAACACTAAGAGCTTTTGATCTCTGTCAGTTTTCTACCACGACTACTAGAAATGTTAAATGGATTTCGTTCTATCATTGAAGCGCATAACAAGCTAAACCGAAGTTAATAAGTGATTTTTTATTATGCAAGCCACAACATTATGAACATTAAATTAATAAAAGATTAGCTTGATTAATGTGTGTAATTTATTTATTAAACTATGTATTTCTAATGTAAATGTTGATATTTATAACTAGTTAAAAATTTGCTAGGCTTATATCTATTTGGTAATTATCACGATAAATATCACAATAATTATTATTAAAGAACATGTTGATAATCTTGTAATCTTGATATTTGCACGAACTGTTGTCGACCGAGTAAATGTGGTGTTTGGCACAAAGTTTAATTGCGAGAAGCCTCTACAAATCTTCCCACTATAATGTGGCCCCGAATAAACAGGAAAAGCACAAATAAATTTTACGAAGAAAGATGACTGGCTAAGGCTGACTATCTTATACTAGACCAACTTTTACCCGTCCTTTCTGAATATCTGTTAATATATTCAGATGTAGTTAATTGCAAAAATATATATAAAGCTAGTTTTGCGTTGGCAAATGTTTCGCACGGAGATGTAATATCGCTCGAACACTTCAAAACGTAATAATTTCGCAACGCATATAAATATTTTGTATCAGTTCGGATTAACCGGGACAGGAAATGCCCACTTAAATTCTGCTTAGTTCAAGGTTGCTAACATAACAAATGAAACCAATGTTTGCTTAACAAATAAAAAGTAGCTATTAAGAATTATGAGATAACTTCCCTCTTCCTGGCTCAAGGTACCTATAATATTTGTATACGTATTAGACATACGTACGTTTAGGGTCAGCTCACATCAATGCCAACGCAAAGAAGCGAAGGGACGGGTTTTTAAAAGGAAATGTTTGATTTAGGGGCAGCTCTATGATGTATACCACATAGGTAAATAAGAAAATTTCATTGAAATACAAAAAAATTGAAGAAGAGAACATGCGTATTTTTTTTTATTTGAAATGTTTTTTAATAAAATAACCTTATAACTAGGGCAGCCATGACAGTTGTTTTGACGTGACTTGACGTAGTTGACAGTTTTACGATTATATTACTATGTACGCCAAGATTTTAAAGAACTGCACAACCTCGTAGTCATGATTGTACAGTTTGAAATGTTTGCATCTTTTATTTTTATAAATAAAATCTTATCAATCGACTTTTCAAAATAAATTGGTACCAATTCGCCTGTATGTCTTTTTAAGGGTTGTTATCTCAAAACTCAGTCATTTATGAACCAATTTTGAACATTCTGTTTATGTTTTGAAGGATATACTCCCCATGTAGTCCTATTTTAATTTAGTTAAGATCTGATGCTGGGTTGCGGTGATACAGTTGCTGCAGTGTTTCTACTGAGTTAAAAATTATTTGATAATGTCATCGACTTATATGCCACTTTCAAATCGAACAGGGTTTTTTTTACAAGCTGTATATGTTTATTTATTTTGTTGTGTAAAAGAACAGTAAAAGAATTTATCCTTATAATTCGGCTTTTTCGTTCATGTGAACGAAACCTAACGCTAGTCGATGATATTGCCATAATAACACTACAACCCACTTACGGTAAAGTGTTTTTGAATCCTCATACAATATGTTATTAACAGTTGCGTACTCAATTAACTTCCAATAACGCTATTGTAATCAACATTACGACAGAAGTACTGTATGAGCGTGTGCTGAATTTTAATTAAACTTTATGAACACGCCCTTGCATTGTGACGTATAATAGTTTTATAAATATATTTTTAATTCTCTTTTACGTAATTAAAGTTTTTGTGAATTCAGTTCTTGATAACAACTACGTGGCCGCACGAAAAATGATTTAAGCACTGATTACATTACACGATTTTTCGGGGTCTGTCTATCAGACACACTATCTTGCAGTTATGGTGCTATTTATTATGCTGGGGCTGCACTTGCGTCTATTGTCACAAAGCTTCGCGCAATGACATGATAAATGCAGATGTGACCGGTTATTATCGGCTGTTTTCGCATACATTTCGGACTGCGAGTGCCTCAGCGCGCATATAACTTCGGGACGATATGATAGACACATATGCGGCCTCAGCATTACAATACATTAGAAATCGCTGCCTTTCTGATTTAGTCACCGCTGTTTATGTAAAGCTCTAATCTCAGATACGCTCTGAACGAAATCGTTTATTACAACCGCTCAAAAACTTTACTAACCGATATTTTTTAACTGGTTTCAAGCCCTGCTTTCGCGCTCCGGTTTTCTCACCGTAGCCGTATTATGCATGTGGGATTACCATCCCGGCGTTCGGATAGCAACACAACATTCATATCTGGTGTCTCTTCCTATCACAAGAGCCATATCTTTGTTTGTTATTCTATGATACAAAAAGGCGCATTAAAATAAGAATTACTTTATAGTAAACTAGCGACCTGCCCGCGGTTTCACCCGCGTAACTTTTGTTCCCGTGGGAATATCGGAAAGGTTTATATACTAAAACCTTCCTCTAGAATCAATCTATCTATAAAAAACCGCATCAAAATCTGTTGCGTAGTTTTAAAGATTTAAGCATACATAAGGACAGACAATGAAAGCGACTTTGTTTTATACTATGTAGTAGTAAATACTGTATAAAAGTAATATACATACATACAATCGCTTCTTTTTTAATGTTGGAGAAAACAATAAAAGTGTAATAGTTGTATTTTACACACTTGCTCTGCAGAGAATATTTACCCTAATTATTATTAAAATGAGTTCCGAGGATTCCCTCCACTGAGAGATTTGAGCCTGATTCACAAAATGAGTCACGTTTTGAAATAC
This sequence comes from Apodemia mormo, assembly GCA_036924255.1. Lineage (NCBI taxonomy): Eukaryota > Metazoa > Arthropoda > Insecta > Lepidoptera > Riodinidae > Apodemia > Apodemia mormo. The sequence continues at coordinate 6,779,137 of JAUPFN010000010.1, read as the reverse complement.
TCATTGATGTGAACGGGTCACTCGATGATAAAAATTACATTTAATTTGTTAATCCGCTTTATGGTTTAGGGTTCCGCGTTCAAGTTTTTTTATAATAGGATATCAAACAAGCAGATGAGTCCCCTGATGAAAAGAGAAAACCACCGTCCATGTGTTCCGACCGAAGTGTTCTATTGTGTAGTCGGTTAAGTTCAGTGATAGTACAGTGAGTGACTAGTGTTAATCAGAGTATTTGAGTATAACGTTGTGTTGTGTTGTAATTATTTTATTGTAAATACACGGATTTAATATAAGTGGTGTTTTCTTACAATTACGAACCCGAAGTACGTAACAATATTGAAAATTGCTTATACGGAACCATTATTAATGGTAAGCAACTGTAGCTTAAATAAACTGGTCATACGAGATCGTATTACATATGTGTAGCTACAATTTGAAATTTTATGGTTTGGCGTTTGAGGCGTTTTACGATGACCCTACATTTCGACCAATTTAATAACCGTTATTGTGGGTGAACTCATTTTTGTTATTGTACAGCAATTTTCTGTATCGCCCTTTGGTATCACATAATTGATTTTTATAACGGATGCCAAATTAAATGTTTGCTCTGTTGATAAGTGATAATTTGGATACTTTCCATCATTGGTGCATGGTGAAACTGCATTACCTAGCTTTTTTCATCTTTTTCCATCATTATTATGATAATGCGAGCGAGCTATGGTTCGCTACATATACGCCGGATTTCGCAGACTTTTGATATACTTACTCTCTTCTCTCTGTAGTTACGATACTGGTTAGTATTTTTATGTCGCATGTTTCTTATCATAAGATATCAAAGTAAACAGATGGTTTTTCTGATGGTATGATACAACCATCGCTTATACACACCAAATTTGTTAGTGGTGCAGTGCTATCCCTGAGACGGGGCGTTAAGACGAGGCATCGTTACAAACGGGAAAAAACTGGCTTACCAAATCACGTTTTTTGTATTGATTGTTAAATATCAATTTTACAAAAATTACACGATATACCTGAAGATATTATCTAAGGAATGTGCTAACTTATTACATGATAGAATGTACTTTACTCGATCATATAAAATTCCGACAACAGGCTGAAAAAATCTCTAAAACAAATAATTTGTTGATAGTATTTCTAATCTTCCACATGATTTTTATATGGTGATATTTAGTTTTAAATACAAAAAAAGAATGTACTAAATTTTGGCTTTCAGCTGAAGTCTCATATTTATTTATCCGAAAATTAACACGTTTCCCAGCGGTTTCAGAACATACCGCGTCGCCCATTTCCTATAGAATTGACGCGCGTCAAAATACCTCGCCTTAATGCCACATGCATAAATTTACCGGCTACCTTACCCTCCAAACAGGAATACGATAGTGACAAGCATTGACGTTACTGCGGCAGGAATAGGTGAAACGGTAGTACGAGACGTTGCAGAATTCTACCACGTAGTAATATAATAATAATAATCACGGGACAAATTACACTGACTGATGAGTCATTCCATCTAAAATCGTCTAATTAGCAAAGTCGACTCATTTTAGATTTTGGTGTAACTTTGAGAAACTCTTCTCTAGGGTCCCAAAGAACAAAATTTGCACGAGTTTGATTTTTACAAGCGCTTGTTTTCGCTTATTTAAATAAAGACTTTTAAAAATCGATATTTTTAAGCCTTAACAACTTTTACTGTGAAATTTTTCTGTTTGAAGCTATCTGCATGATCAAGATGGAATTCACAGTGGGAAAGATAGTAGTTTAAGGGTAAATGAAGATAATTGGCTCGGACGAGTCCTTTGAATATGAGCAGCGTGCTGAAAATGAGTGTTTTTTAGTCATTTTTCGTGAATTTCAATCAACTCTAGCCTCTTAACTGTTGAGAATTAAAAACTCATGCTCCGCGGGAATTAAGTATACATGTCATAGACAAAATTCAGCCACAAGTTGACTTGAGCTGCCCGCTCTTCACAGAAGAAAACTTTGGTCGAAGTTTTGAAATTTAAAAAAATTCCAATTTTCAGGTTATGAAACGATCGTGTTGACTGCGCGATAAAAATCTGATACTCACAGAACCTATTGTTCTTACCTTCAACTTTAAACGACTACATCACTTGTTTTGTTATTTTCATTTTTAGTGCATGTGCGAGCCGTTTTTTACAGCAAAAATCTGGACGTTTTTACAAATGGATTAAAATTACTTACCATCAGAAACAATTATAAATATAAATAATTTTTCTAGTTTCAATAAAGTTATGGATATTTGGGGTATAAAAGTAAGTGGTAAGTAATTTTAATCCATTTGTAAAAACGTCCAGATTTTTGCTGTAAAAAAACGGCTCGCACATGCACTAAAAATGAAAATAACAAAACAAGTGATGTAGTCGTTTAAAGTTGAAGGTAAGAACAATAGATTCTGTGAGTATCAGATTTTTATCGCGCAGTCAACACGATCGTTTCATAACCTGAAAATTGGAATTTTTTTAAATTTCAAAACTTCGACCAAAGTTTTCTTCTGTGAAGAGCGGGCAGCTCAAGTCAACTTGTGGCTGAATTTTGTCTATGACATGTATACTTAATTCCCGCGGAGCATGAGTTTTTAATTCTCAACAGTTAAGAGGCTAGAGTTGATTGAAATTCACGAAAAATGACTAAAAAACACTCATTTTCAGCACGCTGCTCATATTCAAAGGACTCGTCCGAGCCAATTATCTTCATTTACCCTTAAACTACTATCTTTCCCACTGTGAATTCCATCTTGATCATGCAGATAGCTTCAAACAGAAAAATTTTACAGTAAAAGTTGTTAAGGCTTAAAAATATCGATTTTTAAAAGTCTTTATTTAAATAAGCGAAAACAAGCGCTTGTAAAAATCAAACTCGTGCAAATTTTGTTCTTTGGGACTCTAGAGAAGAGTTTCTCAAAGTTACACCAAAATCTAAAATGAGACGGCAACAATTTTATTTTTTTTCAGACGATTTCATATGGAATGACTCTGATCTAACTTCAAAGTAAGCAAATTATTTGCTTGTATTATGGGTGTTACTGGAATATATTTAATAAACACCCAAACCCGGAAATACAAATATTTATGCTCATCACACAAATGCTTGTCCCCGTCGGGGATCAAACCCGAGCCCCGTCGATTGCGCAGTCAGGGTCTCTAACCACTCGACCAACGGGGCGGTTATTATTCATAGTAATTACGATGATAGTGTCTTGTATAACCAATCGTTTGTCTTTTACGAAATGCCTCGCAGAATGGCAGGTAACCTATTCTTCAAAGGGGGCCCAGGCCAACGTAGGGACTAACGCTTCTTGCAAAGGCGTTATGAAAAAATATTATACGCTCTAAATTGTTTTTTAAATTTTGCAATTAACCGTCATGCCATCTGGCGCAACGATCGATCGATAGAACGATCACTTCCTCTCATTTTATGCCAGGGTCTGCTTTGCTGGTTTGGATGTTATGTATAGTTTACCGGTGTTCGGGATGCGCTGTGCCGCGCTTCCGGCTGCATGGGTACCTTCATCTTGCTTGTTTCTCCCGCTTTGCTGTGTTTCGGAGAGAAGGGCAAGACAGGCAGTGTAATTACTGGCACCGAGACTTAACACCTGATGTCCTAGGATAGGCACCACATAAACGAGTTACCTGGGCCAGTTCCAGGTAAACTTATTTGTTTATTGGCGACGTCGACCACATACCACCAGATGGCACGTCTGCCAGTTTGCCTATCCAAATAACATAAAAGAAAAAAAATAGTATATTACATCCCCATCTCAAGGTTGGTATCGCAATTGTTAAGAATGTATATAAATGCGGTAGAGGGTAGGGCTAGTGGGTACAGATCCACTGAACCGGCGAACGCGCATTAGATCATTAGTTGGACCATAGAATAATAACGCAAAGCGTTATTACTCTATGAGTTGGACATTGTTAAGCAGAAAAGATCCAACCAACATTTTATTACTTTTAAGTTAATGCAATTTAAAGTTTGACAGAGAATAAAAAAAATCACAGTACAAAGCAGGAAACAAAACTTTAAATACTTTAAATGAACATTTACAGCTTCATGCTTTTTGTACTATGACTTTTTATTATCTAGTAATAAAATGTTGGTTGGATCTTTTCTGCTTAACAGGGTCCAGTTAGTGGTACGCGTACACATATTACGTTAAGCGCACGCGCGTCGTTTCTACGATGACGATTTGTTCCTAAAGTCTAAAGTATCATTAAAAGTTTTTGGTGTTTGTGGGTAGATTCTTTTTCAGAGCCATCAAGAGCCATCTTTTTGTTTGCTATTCCGTAAAAACAAAAAAAAAATATCACGATTAAAGCTACTTTATGATTAGGAAGCTTGTGATGATAAACTTTAAGTTTATTGTGATTTTTATCGTTAATGTGTTTAAACCTTAATCCAATAGATGTGATATCGATATCCGATTTCGTCACGTGCCTACGGCGAATCCAACGTTGGTTTCCAATTTTCTTAATCTTATTTTGAACCTTATCTCCGCGTAATTGGGGCGTTGTTTAGAATCTTAATTAATTTCTGTAGGGTGTTGTGGTTATGAATCGATTGTACAGTTTGATAAGCTTTCAAATAATTTACCGCCTCTAGTCGTGCATGAAAGCATTGATTGCGTTTTCTAAAGAGGTTTGTGTCGTATTTTTTGTTTACAAATATTAGCTTGTATTGTTCCGGGTTGCCTTTGAAGAAAACCACCTGGAATTCTTCGAGGCAGTTTGTAAAAGGCGCACGATTGGCAAATCGTTTTATTACTATCGTACACGTATTAGGTTGTAGAGTTTTGCTAAATATCGCCATAGCTTGTTACCACTTACCACCGCTCCCTGTCGCAATAATAGTGTCAATGTTTGTCTTAAGCGTGTTTCAATTTTAAGGTAAGATGGTGAGTAAATATATGCATGTGTTGTTACCATCCAAACACACTTCAGTGTAAAATAATTGGCTTTGCGCTTGCCTTGACAGTACGATAGTACATAATGAGTCTTGGTAAAGTCCGTGCCCTACACAGGACTTATGGCGTCATAACAAAAAACAGTTAGTAACCACAGCCGTTTAGGAACCGTCTTAATGATTTATTTATTTAAACTTACTGAATACAATCTAATTTAATAATTCTGTGGCTTTAGATCAGAAAGTGATAATTACAAAAAAAAATTACATGTATTATGCACAATGCATATGTATAATGTACGTAATAATAATCAAATGTAAAATTCTGTTTTTAACTTATCTTGAAATTTTCATAGACTGTAGGAGAGTACAGTGTTGATGGAGATATGTCTATCTGATCAAACGATCAGTTTTTCGCAATGCTAATTGTATTATTAACATTGTTTAGCAAAAAGTGCACTTATCATGGTCTGACCAATGGCCACAGAATTGTGCAGAGGTAAAAGGAGGTCATCGTCATATTTTTGTGAAAATATTTAAACTAATACGGAGACTACAGAACGTAGATAATATCTGTGTCTTTAAAATTAAAGCGAAATTAGGGTTGCCAGAGGTTCGGATAAAGGCTTTTTTATATCATAAGATAACAAACAAGCAGATTTTCCCTATGGAAAAAGACAACATCGCTTGTCACAAACATCGTTGCTATCCTCGTAGGGGTCTTAATGCCACATGTATAAATTTACCCGCATACGGAATAAGGGGCCATCCATAAATTACATCACACCTTAATGGGGAGGGAGGGGGTCGAAGAAGTGTGACATTGTGTGACAAGGGGTAGGGAGGGGTCCCATATTTTTTGACATCACATTTTTTCAAAATATAATACCTGTATAGATAAAAAATAATCGAAGAAGATCATGTTTCCAATGTAAAATTGTAAAATATATGACATCACACTAGGACACTAGGGGGGTCTCACAAATGTGAGCTTTGACAAAGACGGGGGAGGGGGTCAAAAAATCATGAAATTCGTGTGATGTAATTTATGGATGGCCGCTAACCGGAACACGACAGTGACAAACGCTGTCGCTATTGCCGCAGGAATAGTTAAGGCGCCGCAGCTATATGCCGCAGCAATAGTTAGTACTAGTCTCCCAAAGCCAATTGTTCGCCTCGTACGAGCTGCCTGGCAAAACCGCAGATGGTCAGATAGTCTATTCTTCAAAGAGAGTCCGGACTAACACGGGTTGTATTATAAATCCATACTATAATATTATAAATGCGAAAGTAACTCTGTCTGTCTGTCTGTCTGTCTGTTATGCTTTCACGGCCAAACCACTGAACCGATTTGGATAAAATTTGGTACAAATATAGTTTGAGACCCAAGAAAGGATAGTTCTTATCCCGGAAATCCCACGGGAACGGGAACTATGCGGGATTTTATTTTAGAACTTTTTCCACGCGAACGAAGTCGCGGGCACAGCTAGTATATTATAAATGCGAAAGTTTGGATGTTTGGATGGATGTTTGTTACTCAATCACGCAAAAACTACTGAACGGATTTGAATGAAATTTGGTACACAAGTAGATAATTACTGGAATAGCACATAGGCTAATTTTTATCCCGGAAAAATTAGGTGATCCCGCGGGATTCGCTAAAAACTTTTATAATGCAGCGGGCTGCACGCTGCGGCTAGTATATAATATACTAGCTGCAGCGTGCAGCCCGCTGCGTTATAAGTTTTTAGTAAATCCCGCGGGATCAAAAATAGCCTATGTGCTATTTCATTCAAATCCGTTGAGTAGTTTTTGCGTGATTGAGTAACAAACATCCATCCTAACATCCAAACTTTCGCATTTATAATATTAATATAGATTATATAGTTGATATACTTTATATGCTTTACAGTTATCATTAAAATAATCATTATGATGGAGTTGCGCTAAGCGTCGGCGTTAGAGAATATATAATAATAATAATAATAATAATAATTCACGGGACAAATTACACTTACTGATCTAACCCCAAAGTAAGCAAATTATTTGCTTGTGTTATGGGTGTTAGTCAACGATACTAATACATAGAAATACATATATAAATACTAGAATATATATAATAAACACCCAAACCCGGAAATACAAACATTTATGCTCATCACACAAATGCTTGTCCCCGTCGGGGATCGAACCCGAGCCTCGTTGATTGCGTAGTCAGGGTCTCTAACCACTCGACCAACGGGGCGGTCTAATTATTATTGTCTGTCCGGGCTTAACTTAATCGGTGTCTGGACGGTCCAAATTATAACCGTTATGGCCAAATTGACTTACACGCGATCGCAAACAGTTTGTAAATAGTTACTCCCCACTTCTATGTGAAGATCTCTGCTGCACCTCATATGTTGCTTTCTCTGTCTATCCCTATGTCCCTATGTATGCTTAAATCTTTAAAACTACGCTACGGATTTTGATGCGGTTTTTTTTAGTAGATAGATTGATTCTTGAAGACGGTTTTAGTATATAAACCTTTCCGCTATTCACACGGGAACAAAAGCTACGCGGGTGAGACCGCGTGCAGGTCGCTAGTTAAGTATATAAACAATAAATAATTTAAGCGCAGTAAATTTGCAATAGCCCACTTCCCATTTCCGGTGTCTCTTGAATCATTCCACATTTAATGGCACCACACAGGAAGTGGGTATACTTCTCGTGTGATTCCATTTTAATCCAAAACAAAAAATGAATATTAAAATCTGTTCATAAGTGATTGTGTTCTGAACAACACAAAAAATACAACCAAATTGATAACCATCTTTTTCGAAGTCGGTTTTAAATACTGCAACGAATATATATTCCGTTGAAGGTGTAGTCAGCGAAAAATAGCTGTTTAAACTATAAACGTTTTGCTAAATGTTTTTTAAAATATCTTCCTCGTGTTGGTCCCGGGCTCCTTTGAAGAATAGACTGTGTCGTTCTGCCAGGCAGGTCGTAAAAGGCGAACGATTGTCTATACGTGTTACTACTAGGGTTGCCAACTTTTTTTACAAGAAATAAAGTATATTCAGGTCTATGAAAAATATTAAATAGTATTTTAGAAAAATGAATTATCGCTTCTGTGGTCTAGTGGTCCAGCGTTGGCGTTGACCACATGAGGTCCTGGGTTCGATTCCCGGGTCGGGCACATAAAAAAAGTGTTTTTTCAGTTTTCTTAAGAACACAATGTTGCCCGGGATTGGAAAGTGCCCGGTTGGCGATAGGCTTGCCACCTATAACATTTGTGGGACCAAGTATCTTCGGCTAATCGTGGGTGCACTTGTACAACAAGTCTCTCTGCCTACCCCTTCGGGGATATGGGCGTGAAGATACTTTTGAAGAGTATTTTATTTACTTAAGTACCTATTGTTTTAAATACATATTGCGTTGCAACGTTGCGAAACTCTACCACCTAGTATGCACGATGGTAGTAACTTACTACCGTCGTACATACTAGGTGGTAGAGTTTTGAAAGGTCTCTCCCGGGTATTTACCCGGGTCAAAAGACTTATGCATGTGGCATTGCTATCCGCCACACGGATAGCAACGCACCATTAACATCTTTGGTGTCTATAGGCGATGGTTTCTCTTTCCATCAGGAGACCCATCTGCTTGTTTGCTATTTATTGATATAAAACAAATGTCAGTTTAGTCAAAATCTGGGTAAATTCAGCTAAGCATTTTGTGTTTTTAGTATAAATACTTAGCAACCCTATTCGAGATGGATGCGGCGCCAGCAACAACAGATCCTCGGAGATAAGCCGCCATATTTAATAAAGGATATTTGTGTTAACATTTAATTTGGTGAAAGTTTCGGAGGTTTATATTTTATAATAAGCAAAGGCAAACGTAGTAAGAAAACTCAAAGCGACCTACTTTTTTACTGTGGTTATTTTGAAAGACGCCGTCGTCTTTATTGCTGAAGTTTTAAAAAGAATGTCGTTACTCAAAATCTAATAAGACAAAAGATTAACAGTGTTATTCATAAAATACTTCAATCCTCTATAACAGAGCCATAAAGGGCTTAATGACATTGACAAATTTTTCTATTCATAAACTGAGTGTATAAGCGAGGCGGTAAGATTTTACTGGCTTCAATACATACGTAATCAGATCACACTCAAAGACTTCTATGTACTAACGTACTAAACAAGGCATGCGCGACGTCACCTGTGTTCCAGTAAAGTGCAGTCCTTGTACTGCACCTACATCAAAGGTCGTTGAATAAAACGAATAAGCGCCATGAAATTCACAACGGTTACGACCTTTTGGTCGCGAATATATTCTATTATACGTTTCAACGCCGCACTGCTTAATTTTGACTTTGGTTGGACGATTTATTATTTTTCCAGCGCTGCAGCAATTATTAACGAAATGGAACACGACAACTACTTAGCATAATATCGCATTTTCCTACTTTAAAGTCAAAGAGGCTTTGGCTTTTTATTGATATTGAACAGAACACATGTTTTCCCGTATGTTTTGAGAATTTTTACTGTAAAAATATCATCACACCGGTTCCCTTAGAGGAAAGGTTGAGAGTACCGAATGTTAATACACGATCAAATTTATCACATACTAGCTGTTGCCTGCGACTTCGTCCGCGTGGACTTCGTTTACTCCGCACAGCTCCTCCTCCGCTAGGTGATAGCGTGATAATATGTGGCCTATATGTTGACCCGACCTGTTAGTAATATTCATGCAAAATTTGAATTAAATCCATACAGTACTTTTTGAGTTTACCCCAGACATACATACAGACAAACAAATAAACAGACAAACAGACAAAAATTCTTAAAACTATATTTTTGGCTTCGATATCGATTGTAGATCACGCCCCAAGTATTCTTTTAAAAAATATTCAATGTACAGTTTTGACTTTCCTACGATTTTATTGTATGTATGTATAGATAAACAATTTGTTAGGCAGTGAAATGGGACGTGATAGGTACTCGTGGGTCTCGTGTCGTCAGCTAGTAATCCGATAAATCTTGATGACCCGTTCCCACTCATACCATTCTGTAATGAAATTGGTAATATGATTTTTTAAAATTTATTTTGTAAATTGCATGCTTTGTTACCATTATAACGTCGTGTTGGATGTCACGTTTCAAATGCTTGTCCCTGCGGGACTCGAACCCAAGTCCCATCGATCGCGTGGTCAGGGTCCCTATTAATAAAACAATTAAAATAAAAAAAATAAGTGATAAAATCATTACCCTGCACGCTGTACAGTCTGGTTTAAATTAAATAGTCTCATATCTCTACACTTAATAAACCTAATTTAACTAAAATCTCTTAACAGTAATAGCCGAGCCACACTGTTGGAAACAAACTTCCAACACGGGTGACCTTGGTTGACCTTGAGGCTTGTGGTTGAGATAAATTTTTATTGCAAACGAGTGTTTACACTGTTGTAAACCGCCGGTGGAGACTCATGTGGAGGGCTTGTTTCCAACAGTGTGACTCGGCTTTAACTACGTAACGTTTAATTAATCTGGACTTTACGGGAATTCGTTTTGGAGGCACAAAGTCGAAAGCGACCTAACACCTTCGACCGAAGTAATATTTTAGTTTGGTCGAAGCTTAACACGTGGGCGTTGGCGTACCGAAGAAGAACCTGGAGAACAAGTCTAAACTAAACATGTTATTTGTAAAGGCCATTTACAATGAAGCGTTTGGAAGTAAAGTTTACATTGGAACAAGTCGCTCCTCGGACAGTCCTTTAGTAATTGCAGTATTCGATGCCAAAAGCGAACACAGTGCTCTTAAAGTTTAGATTTACGATTCTACATACGTCGAATGGTTGTACAATGCGATCTAATGTGGTACAAGTTGGAGGCATTTATAACGTGACCATGCATCCTGTTTTAAACGGGACTCTGCTGATCTCAAATATTAGTTCCCGGTGTCTCTAAGTATAGGGACTTAAAGATGTCTCGTTTTTAGAAAAACACAAAAAACAAAAAGTTATAAATTGCACTAATTTGTAACTTTTTGTGCTCAGATATAATGCAGGGGCCGCACTTGCTTCTATCGTCCCGAATTTATATGCGCGCTAAGGCACACGCAGTCCGGAATGTATGCGAAAATAGTCGACAATAGTCGGCCACATCTGCATTTATCTGCACGAAGCTTTATGACTATAGACGCAAGTGCGGCTGATAGGCATGAGCCGAAAACGAAAATCGTGCTAATAATGTTTTAATTTCCAATAAGAAAATCAATTATTTCAAAATGTTCAAAATTTTTGGTAGATCTAACTTAACATTAATATTTAATTTCGGTTCTTTAGAAATAGATATAATATATATCTTACATACATCATTGCTATTATTTATTGCTTGCGTAGTTCACATCAATCTAATGTCCCGTTTAAAGATAACAACAATATGGTCAGTTTAGGCACTTAGTAAACAGCAACAATCGTCTTCTAAACTATTTTATGTCTAGAATTCTGAATCTTAACCAAATTTAAAAACGTATGCTTGAAGAGAACAAACCAAAATCGTATCTCTAGGTATATAGTGGCGCAGCTATGCAAGCAAGTCTATATCTGAGGCAAAAATGAAACTTGGGCCTTATTTAAACTTAATAGTCTGAAGGTTGCAAAATATTTCACCATTAGCTTCTTTATTATTCACTATAACGCTTTCACCTACGTGCCTTTTACTACATGCCTGGCATAAGGCATTTATCCTATTCTTCAAAATGGCCCTGGGCCAATACAGTGTGTATTAAGTACTAGCTGCAACGTGCAGTCCGCTGCATTATAAAAGTTTTTGGTGAATCCCGCGGGATCACCTAATGTTTCCGGGACAAAAAGTAGTCTATGTTAGTACTATTAAAACAGGGAGATGATGACCTGGAATAGTTTCCAGGTGATCATCTGCCTGTGTGTGTCAGTGTTTTTTGTGTGATTGAGCAACGAACATCCATCCATCCAAACATCCATCCATACAAACGTCCAAACCATCGAAACTTTCGCATCTATACTCTATACAAATAAATAAAATTGGAGTGTCCGTTTGTAATATTAAAATAACCGCTTTTACTAAATACATATATCAAAATAACATTTTTTACAATTTTTGTCAGTCTGTCTTTTTGTTCCGGCTAATCTCTGGAACGGCTGGACCGATTTTGACGGGAATTTCCCTGATAGATAGCTGATGGTACGGGAGTAACTTAGGCTACTTTTTTTCGAAATTTTTCCACGCGGACGAAGTCGCGGGCGCAACTAGTTTATAATATGTGTATTAAGTATTAACGTAATCTTTTTTAACATAGCAAATAAGCACAGAGTTCTCCTGATGTAAATAGGAACCAACGCTTATAACACCAAAGATAGATACGAATGGTGCATAAGTCTACTGGATACCTTAATCCACAAACCGGAATGCAAAAATGACAAGCTTTGAAGTTATCGCGGCTAAATAATTAAGGCACCAAATACTCTGGCAAGACGTTGCGGAACTCTACCACCTGAGAGGATGGTAGCGACACGTATAGCCAACCACCGTTCACCTGTTACAAACTTCCTGGCAGAAATTGGCAGTCTACTCTTCAAAGATGTTTTTTATATCGTAAGATAGCAAACAAGCAGATGGGTCTCCTGATGGAAAGAGTCAACCATCGCCTATAGACACCAAATATGGTAATAGTCGTCGCTATCTTGTGGCGAGGTCTAATGCCTCGTGCATAAGTTTACCAGCTGCCTTATCCTTTAAAGCGGAATACGCTAGTGACAAGCACTGACGCTATTGCGGCAGGAATAGGTAAGGCGGTGGTACCAGACCCGGGCGAGACAATGCAGAACTCTATCACCTAGTAGCCACGATACTAGTGACCTGTATAGCCAATCGGTCGCCTTTTAACACCTGCCTGGCAGTTTGGTAGTTGGCCTATTCTTTAAAGAAGTCCGGGACCAACACTGGGAAAACGGGGAGTCCGGGTCACACTTTATAAAATCAATGCGAATTCAGATTTTAAGGCGATAGGGTTACAAATGTTACAATCCAGAGCGAGACAGTATGACAGCAAGCCTTTGTCTAAATTACTAGTCGATAAATATAAGTTGTATGCATTCATTTACATATTACGCTTTCAGTTCATGTAATATTCCCCACAAAGTTGTCTGTAATACTCGGCTGCTATAATAAACAAGTGGGTTTATTGGGCGTCTCGGTGCTAGAGCGCGTTTTGTTCGGAGAAAGTGTTTGACTGTTTTAGTAGTATTGTCGTATTCCGAGTTCAGAGACTTGTTGAGTGGAGTATTGGTTTTGGAAAAGATCTGATTTGATTATTTGATAGTGGCCACCATGTAAATAAATAAATAAATTACACTTACTGATCTAACCCCAAAGTAAGCAAATTATTTGCTTGTGTTATGGGTGTTAATCAGCGATACTATTACATAGAAATACATGTATAAATACTGGAATATATTTAATAAACACCCAAACCTGGAAATACAAACATTAATGCTAATGCTTGTCCTCGTCGGGGATCAAACCCGAGCCACTCGACCAACGAGGAGGTCAATATAACATCGTCTGATTCGTTTTTAATCATCTTAAAAAAAGAGGCTATGAATTTACGTTAGGAGTGCCAGTTAGCTGATGAAATTATGCATACGGTATTTCGTCCCCGCCACTCAGATAGTGATGCACATTTGACATCTTTGATGTCAATAGTAAATTGTTATATACATATGTATTTCTAATCCTTTAGGGCTGCCAGTGCTCATTTTATATCCCACGATGTAACAAACGAGGGGCTTTGTAATTAGAAGCTTTCTTCTAGTTTATTAAGTTTAATCCAGGATTAATTAACGCTATTGAATTCCACCACTTACGGTATGGTTTTAATTATGTTTTTTCGAAGTCGTATAACTTATTTCCGAGACACTTTAGTAGGTCACTTTAGCTACACATATATTTCAAGATTCTAGGTCAACGGAGTGTACCCTATAAGGGGCCATCCATAAATTACGTTACATGTTAAGGGGGAGGGAGGGAGTCGACGAAGTGTGACATTGTGTGACAAGGGGTCCCAAATGTGTGACATCACATTTTTCAAAATATAATATTTTATATCTAAGTATTTAAATAACACTAAATTTAAAAAGCTACCTATATAAAAAAAAAATAATCGATTTAGATCATTATTCCAATGTAAAATTGTAAAATATGTGACATCACACTAGGAAGGGGGTCTCACAAATGTGACCAGCTGTGCAAGGACGGGGGAGGGGTTAAAAAAGTCATGAATTTCGTGTGACGTAATTTATGGATGGCCCCTAAGTTCAGAGTGCTAAGTGTGAGTTTTTTTTTTCCCATTCGATCGTGAGCGCGTTTGGAGTTTACTAGGAATTTGTATGTGATTTGTACAGCGCCACCTAGTGGTAAACGTGAGAAACCGGTTTACCACTAGGTGGCGCTGTACAAATCACATACAAATTCCTAGTAAACTCCAAACGCGCTCACGATCGAATGCGAAAAGAAAAACTCACACTTAGCCCTCTGATTCTTTTGTGAAATCGCAATATATGCGACGTAAACGGTTATTCCTTTTGATCGCATTGTTTTTGTGATGTTACTAAAAATTAACTGTTTTCGGATTTTTTCCTTTACATGTTTTGCAAATCATTGCCTTTTGCCAAATTTCACGTCAATTTAACGTCAACGGTAAGTAGCCTATACTAGATGCACAGTCCCGAACAAAACTGACACTCAAAAGTGTCCCTAATTTCTTTTAAGTAGTTATAGATATGGCAAAAACATATATGTCTTTGCATATCCAACCTTAAGTGCAAGAATTATAGTTGTTTTTACAAAGCAATGTACGAAAATAAATAAAATTGACAGTGACGCGGCCGACGCGATTCTATTTGAAATGAGTGCACAATTTAAAATTGTGCACTCATTTTTGGAGGACGTTTTTGACACACTGATTGTGTATCTTGGGTTTTTTATAGCAATGCCTATAGGTTATGGTTTTGTTTTGAAAACGCAAAAATCGCAAAATGTGCGACTTAAATGGTAATATCTTTCGATCGCGTTGACTTACAAGATTGATTTTTTCACAGCTTTAAGGGACCAGAGACCCCATAATGATTATTTTAATAATAACTGTAAAGCATATACAGTATATCAACTATATAATATATTATATACTAGCCGCAGCGTGCAACTCGCTGCATTATAAAAGTTTTTAGCGAATCCCGCGGGATCACCAATTTTTTCCGGGATAAAAAGTAGCCTATGTGCTATTCCAAGTCACTGTTTACCTGTGTGCCAAATTTCATTCAAATCCGTTCAGTAGTTTTTGCGTGATTGAGTAACAAACATTCATCCAAACATCCATCTAAACATCCAAACTTTCGCATTTATAATCATTACATAGAATAAAACAAAGTCGCTTTCTCTGTCTGTCCCTATGTATGCTTAAATCTTTAAAACTACGCAACGGATTTTGATGCGGTTTTTTTAATAGATAGACTGATTCTTGAGGAAGGTTTTAGTATATAAACCTTTCCGATATTCCCACGGGAACAAAAGCTACGCGGGTGAAACCGCGGGCATGTCGCTAGTATTAATTAATAATTAATACAGACAAACAACTTGATACCTCTACGCGTTCCTGAGAAAAAGGGTTTTCTATAAGGTTTTCGTTTTGTCCTTATAAGATACAGAACCCTAAAAATGCCCAACAAAAATCTTTTTCACTAGTTATTGATAAATTATCGCTTCTTTTAAAGAATACCAATGGTAAAACTATGTATGCCATAACTAGTATGATATTGGGATTCAATAGCGTATCCACACTCAGATAATGTCACTAAATCCCGTTAAACTGCTCTACATATCCGGGGTATTGTCATTCTACTTCCTGTTAATATTATAAATACGAAATTGTGTTTATATGGATGGATGGATTTTTTTATAGCAGAGGGGGCAAACGAGCAGATGGTGTACCTGATGGTAAGTGATCACCGCCGCCCATGGACAACTGCAACACCGGGGGTCTTGCAGCTGCGTTGCTGGCCTTTTAAGAATGAATAAGCTCGTTTCTTGAAGGTCCCTAAGTCGTATCCGTTCGAAAACACACCCCAGGGTATTTGATTCCACAAAGGAGTAGTGCGAGGCAAAAAGTATTTGTTTTTCACGCAAAAACGACTTAAACGATTTTGATAAAATTTGAAACACATATAGACGATAATCTGGTATTCCAGATTATCGTTTATATGTACATGCACATACATGCACATGGAAAAAAGCCCTCTTATAGTCCGCATATTGTGATGACTAGTCTAACACCCAATTTTGTATTTAATTTCCGAAAGTTGTCCACGAGGTTTCGTTAAATCGATATTATTATATACTAGCTGCAGCGTGCAGCCCGCTGCATTATAAAAGTTTTTGGCGAATCCCGCGGGATCACCTAGTTTTTCCGGGATAAAATGTAGCCTATGTGCTATTCCAGGTCATCATCTATCTGTGTGCAAAATTTCATTCAAATCCGTTCGGTAGTTTTTGCATGATTGAGTAATAAACATCCATCCAAACATCCATCCACACATCCAAACTTTCGCATTTGTAATATTAATATAGATCTATCCAATCTGGGACTCAAACTCAGAACTCAAAGTCAAAATCTTTAGCTGAACCGTGTAACAATACTATGAATATCATGTATTTTTATGTTTTTTTTTATATCATAAGATAGCAAACAGTTAGATGTGTCTCCTGATGGAAAGAGTCAATCATCGCCTATAGACACCAAAGATGTTAATGGTGCATTGCTATCTTGTGGCGAGGTCTAAAGGCACATGCACAAGTTTACAGGCTACCTTACCATAAAAACCGGAACACGACAGCGACAAGCACTGGCGCTATGGCGGCAGGAATAGGTAAAGCGGTGGCACCAGACCCGGGCGAGACAATGCAGAACTCTACCACCTAGTAGCCACGATGGTAGTGACTCGCATAGCCAATCGGTCGCCTTTTACGACCTGCCTGGCAGAACGGCAGTTGATCTATTCCACAAAGGAGCCCGGAACCAACACGGGGAACTTATGTTTAAAATTCTCATTAGTTCATTGAACGTCTGTGATTATTGCGATTCATAGTTGCGGGGTGCACACTGCACGAGATTGTAAAATAAATAGGTTAGCAGTTAACTGCGCCGAGTTGAAACGTGATCGCGTCGGAATTGTAAATTGGAGAAGTTATCTTATTTGCGAGAACGGCAATATCGCTTTACTGGATATTATTTTCATAGTATATTCGAACGGTCGGGTTGATTGTATTCAAAAATGGATTTATTTTTCAACGATTTTCCAAATACCTCCTCCGATTTTCAATTTGGGCCTATTTCCAACTGACGATAAAACGGAGATTATCAGTTTGACATGTATGTATGTAAAATTGTTTCAATTGAATAATATTTGAGTAGGATCATCTATTTAGATTTAGTAAGTGTACTAGAAAGTATGTTTGTATATTTTGTTAATGTTTGTATTTTTGTTCAAAAAAATTGTGATTATAAACTTAATCATACTAGCTAACGACTGCCCGCATCGCTGAAATCGCTTCGCATAAATGCGTTGAAGCCCAGCGCTGTATTTCCAAGTTTACAGGCAAACACCGAATAAGACGGGTGAAATTCTAAATGCTTAGAATACGATATGTTTTGCACAATAGTATTGAAGCCAGGCTCTGGTTTTGTAGTAATTTACGCCGCCTAGCGGCACTGGTGGCTTTATCGTCTCACCCTAAATAACTGTAACAAATGCAATACGTTATTATCTTTAAGGTGTCAAAAGCTTAGCTCCGAGTCGACGTAGAAATATTAGCAAAGGATAAGAAATTCAGAATAAGTTTTTCAATTACATATATATGTATGTATATAAAGAAAAATATCGACGCGCAGGACTTGAAACTGCGACCGTCTTCCTAAAGCCGGGACGCTCTAAAAATTTTCAAGCGTATATATATAAATCTCCACGAGTTAATAATAAAATATGACTAAACATTGACAGACACACAGCCTAAAGTTATGGGCATACTTGTGCGAAATACATGTCTAAAATTTAAAAAATCCTCTAAACCATGACAGTGACAAGCATTATTACGCTATTGCGGCATTTATTTCTAGTATTTTTATAATAATTAATGGTCGATTAATGTTATTTCTTAGTAATAATATTTTGGAATTTTTGTTATGGTATATCATTTTTTATGGAGATTGCGCACCAAATTGCGGTTGCCAAAAGCCCAAATGCAATAAATTGTATACTAGGTAGGTATATGAAATTCGCAGTGGTTTGTATTTGTACGTGTTATTTTAGGAGAACAATAGTTTAAATTGATTAATGCTATTTAATATTAACTTGTTTATACATTAGTATTTCCTGTACTTTTCAACCGACTTCCCATAAGAAGGGGTTCGCAACTTTTTTTTGTTTGTCACTTAAGAACTTGGTCACCTATGAACCGATTTTGAAAATTATTTTTTGTTTGAGAGGGTATACTCCTCGTGTGGTCCCGTTTTAATTTGGCAAAGATCTGACGCAGGGACTGCAGTTTTACTGCGTTAAAACTAATTATAGGTCAACAATTTTATACGTAAGTAACAGTTTGAGGAGATTACTTTTTGTGTTTATTATCGCTGTTTTATAAGATATTGAAATATTTACAATTAATATAAAATCATACAGGATTACAATATAAGATTGATATGAGGAATATTTTAAATTCAGGCTTTTAACCTCTGTGATACATATAAATGTTTTTCTCTTTTCAATTTGTTTAATAGTAAATCTCTAATAAGTACGAAGAGCTTATTGCAAAGTCAATATTGATGATATAACAATAAACCTTTTAAGAGTTACGGAGTGATTAACCAATAAACACCTAAAGACCGAGGTGTTTACAATACGAGTGGGATGACCTATCAATATTCATTAAATCTTGGTCTATTGAGAACTTTCTCTATGCTCTGTGGGTCGTATTTTAAATAGAATATGTAACGGGTAATTTACTCATTGGTCTGGCGGGACCGACTTGGGTATAGATAAACGGATGAGGTCCTCGGTTCTTATCCCGAGTCGGGTGATTTGGCTTCTTTTATATAATAGGATAGTAAACAAGCAGATGGCTTTCCTTATGGATGGAGGAATGGGAACCGTAGCCCATAGATACCAAAGATGTTAATAGCGTGTTGCTATCCTTCTGACGAGGTCTTAAGCATTGACGCTATTATAGTAGAAATAGGTGGTAACACGTACCCGGGCAAGACGTTGCAAAACAACGTAAAAAAGATACTTTGTCCCACAATGTGATAGGTGGCAAGCATATCGCCAATCGGGCACTTCCCAATCCCGGGCACCATTATTTTTACCAGAAAACTAAAAAAATATATGTTTGAATTGCCCGACCCGGGAATTGAACCCCTGAGGGGGACCTCAGGGGTTGTGTCATGTGGTCAATACCGGCACCGGACCACTAGATCACAGAGTCGATACTAAGTAGTAACTAGTAGTCACAATGTTAGTTACTCACATAGCCAATCGTTCGAACGGCAGATGGTTTATTTTCTAAACTCTAAAGGGTTACTTACATAAGACATATACACACGTATAGACTATTTTGTTTACGGTTAAACTCTGTTGTCAAACTTAGAAGAGGTTTCCTTATAGCAGGGATAGCCAAGAGATCGACTGCGGTGTCTACCGGTCGACCGCGAAAGCGATCCTATATTAAGTCGGGTTTCTCTATATTAAGCGATCCGTCATTCGTAACAGAAACCATTTATCAACGAATTTAATAGTAATAGGGTGTTCCATAATTTGTTTAATAGTAACATATAATAACTATATAACTATATATACAAATAATATAAGAACAGTGAGCTAAACTCACGCGCCGTAGAAATTATTACTATTTGTAACTAAAACGAGTTGTTTTACTGATATATAGGAACCGGGCATTAGGCAGCCCGCGAGTGATAAATTAGAAAAATATGAAAAATTAACATCATTTCGCGACAAGGATTTATACGCTTCAGTATACATTGTCAAAAGTCAATACACCCAAAAACGTAAAGCGGAATGGAAGAGTTTTGTAATAATATTTAATTAAAAAATACTTACACATTTGCCAAAAAATGTTTTATTCCTTTCTTTTGAACTCTAGGTACCAGGCAGCAGCAAGAAATATTTTTGAACACAAGTAGACCTCACAGTTCAAAAGTTTGGTCACCACTGCCTTATAGTCAACTAGCTGACCCGCGCAGCCTCGCCCGCGAGTAGACACGTCGTCGATATAGTTTTTCATATAGATTTCATCCCCTATTTCGGGGGTTGAAATCTTAGGGGTTGATTTTTGAAAAGAAAAATTAGCCTATGTTTGGTTTCGGGTCTTCAAATATTTCCATGCCAATTTTCATGAAAATCGGTTCAGTGGCTTAGCCGTGAAAGCATAACAAACAGACAGACTGACTTTCGCATTTATAATATTAGTATGGATAATCAAAATGAATTGTGTAATAGATATTTGTGCATGATAGAATTACGATCGTATATCGACCAGAGGGCGAAGTGTAGATGCGTCTGTATATATTACTTATACTTTGGTGTATGATTTAAAAAAAATTTAATTTGTGTCCCTTATAAAATAATGTTAATATTAGATATTACACTTCGTATTACGTTGAGATACTCTTGTGATAGTTCTTGCGTAATTGGCACGCCGTTTGTGTCCAGGCTTTAAGAGCTATTCTGTTTAGTAAATTCATTCTTAGTGACCTGATATTTCGATAAACGCGAGGGTCGCCGGAGGTCACGTTTTGCTGGCGGGGGATTTTCCGGGCGGTAGCTCAGAGCGCAGCCTCCGACGTATCGAACGACCGCGCCCGCAATCCACGTGCTTCATTCATCGGTACACCACGTGTAATAACCAAACATATTAAAAAAATATATCGTCACGTCGGTTTTCTTGCGGGTTAGGCAAAGGTAACTGAATGTTTCGGTATACAACAATTCACCGGTTTGTGTTTGGCGAGATGGGTGGCGATTCTCAGCACCGTATTTTGACAACTTTATAATGGGCATCGATTATTACTTGATCATGTGTGTTTATGTAGCGTTGAAGGTTGCTTGATATATTTGCGATAACCGCGAGCGACAGCTTGACGTGCTCATCCGAAGCACGGATTAATACATCACCAGTAGACTCCAAGCTGATATATTTTCATTTTAGAAGACAACTTTGAAAAAACTAATAATTTTGCCTGATCCGGGGATCGAATTCCTCTCTCATGATTAGAGCCCTTACCGCTGGTACAAGAGAAGGATATTATTGGAACGAAGTTCCTTACGGCAGGTTTGGAGGGGATAGGGATTTTGCTGCGCGACCGAACTGAAAAAAATTTGATAGTAAAACCGTAAGAAAAATGCGTGGAATAAAAGCGTTAAATGAGACGTGCGCAGGCGCGACAGTCGCGTACACAAGCGAGTAGTGCCGTTTAGCCGAAGGAAGTTCGTTCTTACCTGGTGTCCCGCGACACCACATCATTTTTTTAATATTTTAAATCTCTAGCTGTTTTCAGCAGCTTATTGCGTACCTAATTAAAACTTTTTGAAAACTTCACGGGACAAAGAATTTTCCAGTAACGAATCTCTGAGTTTAATTTGGACATAGAAACCATGCATGCATTCCTGTGTCAGTCTAGCCTTTGAAAATCATTACATCGAATCTATACATGAATAAAGGACGATTCTATAGCTATCACTTGTAGTAACGTAAATTGTGGAACTTACTTGTAGTATACTTATGTAGTATCTATATACATATAATAAAATCGTAGGAAAGTCATGTATGTCCGGGGTAAACTCAAAAAGTACTCGATGGATTTACTTCAAATTTTGTATGAATATTACTAACAGGTCGGGTCAACATATAGACTACATATTATCACGCTATCACCTACGGGGGAGGAGCTGTGCGGAGTAAACGAAGTCCGCGCGGACTAAGTCGCGGGCAACAGCTAGTGTATAATGTCTACTTATGTATAAATATGATGTTTGTTAGGATGCCTTACATCTTACACCTAGAAAACGATTTCACTGACTAACAACCTTCTGTAAAATTGTGTGACACCGCAATGACACTTGACAGATATAAATTACGGTACCTACTATATTAAACGATCCTGCTAATTTGCCGTCAGCAACATGCACACGCTATGTGGTTTTTTAAAGATAACGATAGAGTGGCACTTTCATGAATAAACACCGCCGCGCCGCTATTTCCGAATTTTATAAGGTGGTAGATTTCTGCATCATCGCGCTCGGATCTGATGGGTGTCACTGTTGGGTTCTGGTTTGGAGGGGACTATCTGTCGGTAAACTTATATATGCGACATTAAGACCCCGCCACAAGGATAGCAACGCATCATTAACATCTTTGGTGTAATAATATAAAAATATAAAAAATATAATTAGAAATTTAAAACATTTTTTCCTTTATAGAAGTATTTTTTTATTAAAATGATGTGGTGTCGCGGGACACCAGGTAGGAACGAACTTCCTTCGGCTAAACGGCATTACTCGCTTGTGTACGCGACTGTCGCGCCTGCGCACGTCTCATTTAACGCTTTTATTCCACGCCTTTTTCTTACGGTTTTACTATCACATTTTTTTCAGTTAGGTCGCGCAGCAAAATACCTATCCCCTCCAAGCCTGCCGTAAGGAACTTCGTTCCAAAAAACCTTGTTTTTTTTTCATTGACTGTTGGAGACACCCTTTTTGTAGGTTTAATAGGAGAGTGACCCAATTATCTTTTTCCATCAAAAGAGTCATTTGGTTGTTTGCTGTCCTATTAGGGTATGATATAATAAAATCTATACTAATATTATAAAATTGTATAGTTTGTTTGTTTGTTTATTTGGTGGGTTGTACGCGGTAATCTCGAAAACTGCTGAACCGATTTGAATAATTCTTTTTGAGTTGGATAGCCTGTTTATCGAGGAAGGTTATAGGCTATATAACATCTTGCTACGATCAGTAGGAGCGGAGTAAACAAAGTCCGCGCGGACGAAGTCGCGGGCAGCAGCTACTTATAATATAAAATATCAATGGACAAATTACACGAATTGATCTTATCTAGGGTTGCCATAAATCCCCAAAGCCCTGTTGGGACATTTACAATTTGGGGTCCTTTTTTAGTACGTATATTTATTGTGTTCGTTGGTGCGCGAGAGTTTGATATAAACAAAGGCAATAGCGAAGCCATAGCATCGGAAATTAAAAAGGAATCTTTAAAACAAAACCATTTGGGATTTTTTATATTCATTTATTATTTACTAGCTGTTGCCCGCAACTTCGTCCGCACGGTCTTCGTTTACTCCGCACAGCTCCTCCCCCTTCGGTGATAGCGTGATAATATGTAGCCTATATGTTGACCAGACCTGTTAACAATGTTCATGCAAAATTTGAAGTAAATCCATGCAGTACTTTTTGAGTTTACCCCGGACATACATTGACTTTCCTACGATTTTATTATATGTATATAGATTGAATATCGAGGATAACATAACAATTGATTAACATCATTTCTTTTTGTATTTATTGGATAATTTTACCTGGCACAGTAATTATCGGTTACCTTTTACAAATTTATAAAATTCTTCGCAACTCATGTGGAAATAAATTTTATATTGAAGAATAGTTCCCACCATGTTATTTTTTTAAAAAAATAGCTCTGTGCTCGACTATGTTTGTCGGGACATTTTATAGCTTGTGGGGATGTCGGGACGCCACTGTTAATAAAGGTGACGTGTCGTGAAATCGGGAAGAATGGTAACCCTAATCTAACCCATGTTAACCCACCCCACAGTAAGCAATTTATTTGCTTGTTTTATGGATGTTTGTCAACGATACTTATACATATATAAATACTGAAATATATTTAATAAACATCCAAACCCAGAAATATAAACATCAATGCCTGTCCTTGTCGGGAATCGAACCCGAGCTTCATTGATTGCGTGTCTGGGTCTCTAATCACTCGGTTAAATAAGTTTATAGATCATTAAAAAAAACAAAAGATGTTTTTAAAAACCTAGGTACCTATTTTCTAACCTCATTTCTAAACCTCAATATTGGATTGCGAACACGCATGCGTCATAATAGGGAAAACCAAATAACAATTAAAGTTAGCCCCTGATGAAATATGGCTACTGTATTTTAATTAGAACCTCGACTTTTCTAGCTTTCTTTGTTATCGAGCAACCAATCGTTTGTTTACGGAAATCTGAAGCGAATAATTTAAACGTAGAGAAACAACAATTAAACTCCATTCTTTTGTTGCTCTGAAAACTTTAATCAGATTGGCACCAAATTTATGTGGGACAATATATATTATTTACTAGCTGACCCGGGACAACGTTCCCGTTCTGCCTTTTTAAGTACTCTGATTTTTTTCTATATTTTATCACCTTTTAAACCTTCCCTGGACTTCAACAATTAATTCGAAACCAAAGCCAATCGGTTCATTCAGCCTTTCTCGAGTTTTAGCGAGACTAACGAACAGCAATTAATTTTTATACATAAGAAAGAAGAAGATAATATATAAAACATTTTTTTTATATAAGAGGGGGCTAACGAGCAGGAGGTGCACATGATGGTAAGTGATCATCGTTGCTCCTGGATATCCGCAATATTAGAGACCCCCGCCGGTAATGGTGCGTTGCTATCCGTTTAGCGGGATGGCAGTGCTACATGCATAAATCTTCCGGCTACATTTCCCTCCAAACTGGAACATGACAGTGACAAACACTGAAGCTATTGCGCCAGGAATAGGTAAGGTAGTGGTACTAGACCGGGGTGGGAAGTTACAGGACTCTACCCTCTATAAGTTATGATGTAGTGACACGTTTGGTTGTTTGCCTTTTACGAACTGCCTAGCAGAATAACAGACGGTATATTCTGCAAGTTGGGACCGAACTACTGATAACCTGCACGGGGTTATCACAAGAACTTATGTATATTGTAATAACTAAAAAAACAGTGTGATGCAATAAAGAATTTGAATCTGAAATAACTAAGGAATTGTTAAACAACTTTACGTCGAGTTTATTTCTTAGGAAATATTACTTCCTTGTTCCTAATTTGTTCTAGTATAACTATATTTCGCCAATTGCTTTTATAAATACATATCTTCACGCCAGATCCCTTACGATGTAGGCAGAGAGAACCGAGTGCCATACATTACGATCCTTGCAGGCTTGTCTCGCTTCCTCCACATTCATCTCTCTCTCTCTTTATACACACCTATGTGTTTTGCGAAGAACGGTTGCGAAGACTTTTGACACCACCTTCGGACAGAACTCGATCAATCTGATCATGGTATGTCAGTCTTGGTCTTCCCCGGTACCTACATCCTTCCACATTCGCATTGACTTGACTTTAGTCATGGTGACAAATATTTTATGAATTATATTTTGAGCCCATATATTTTGGCTATCGTTATTTCATCTGAGGTCGAGTGCGAAGAGCTAACATTAGCCCCATTCACCGTTCGTAGTCTAAAAATAACGCCAACCCTTGTATGAAAGATAGGGTTGTTAAATTGTCGTTATAAGTAGAGCTTTGAGTTAGTGCTCTCCTCTCCGATCTCCACATGTCAAAGTATCGGATTTTTTGGGCTTAAACTGTGTCAGTAGTATTCATATTTCACTAATACAATAGTTTAAATAGGTACATAAATAAAAAGAATAAACCTGTTATAAACATTTAATACTTTTAAAGTTTCTTGTCAATGTATGTGCATTGTGCTTATAAATTGATTAAAAAAAATTATCGTGGACGGCCGGATGTTTATATCTATAGATGTGCCACGATTACGCCCCAAATACTTAACGTATTACATTTTTGTTTTAACAGTTTCAGTATGTCGCGAGATTATTTTCTCGGAAATTATTTAGGATTATTTAGAAATTCAGTGCCGAATTTAGTATCGCCTAATTATTCTTAAAATTAAGCGAGCGTTATAAGGCATGTACTTTTAGATTTCCAAATTTTTCATTTAGATCAATTCATATAATTTGTTCAGCGATATATTTATTTATTGCTTATTATAGTCCAGTTGGAACCCGGAGGCCGGAAGACGATAAGACCTTAGAATCTAAGGTTTTAAGTCTTCTGGGTGTCCAGAAGGGTTCCTTAGATTCTGAGCTTTAGAGTAGTTAGAGAGCCTAAATTATAGGCTTTCATTTTTCTAGTCAAAGTGGGACTATGCCTAAGGCAACTCTGACGGAAACCGTCTAGTGTAGTTAAGGGTATATAATTTTATTTATGAGCCATATAGTTGAAGGCCGGATGAACTTTAGGGCTGTGTTTTTAAAATATGTACATTAGGTATAGTCTCTCATTTGTCCATAATCGGGGCTTAGAATTTTGCCTATGGCAACCCTAAGGTAAACCGACTAGGGTAGTGTAGAAGTGTAAATTATTTTATGTGTGTAAGTCGGATAAACTTCAGGGTCGTGTTATAAAAGTTTTGATTAGATATAGGCTCGCCCACCATAAGAGTGAAATGATGCCTGTGGCAACCCTAACGAAAATCAACTGGGGTAGCTGAGTATATAACTCCCGATGTATAAGTCATTATTTTTATCCCCATGCAGCGCTAAATGACACTTGACTTATGATGTTTTCATGCTGCAATGTACATAATTAATTGCGTTTTTATCGTACGATCGTGGCGCAGGTTGAATGTGTATTTGTGCTACCATATTTGTCGAGGAATCCATATTCCGTATGCATTAGTGAATGCAGAGTTACTTTACCAATTATGGCGTCGCGGTTGTACTGTTGTCAGTGACGGATTTAGGCTTGATGTCGCCCTGGGCTCCGACTGATATGCCGCTTTCAAAAAAAATTAAATACATCTTATTATTGGTTGATTTATAATTTAGTTGATAAAAAAGACAAAAAGGCAGACCACGAGTTCGCTCGCTCGCGGCGTGCTGCACCGCGTAGCCCACTGCATTATAAAAATGTTTAGTGAATCCAGCGGGAACAACGCATTTTTACGGAATAAAAATATAAAAAAATGATGTCTCGAAAATTTTGCCGCCCCTAGAACTATGCAGCCCTAAGCACAGGCCACACGGACCTATGGATAAATCCGCCACTAACTTGTGTATAATACATACACACACATAAACATATAAATATGTATATACTTAGCCAATAGGCCAATTGGCTGATAAGATTCAGATCATCCAATCCTAGGTTCGATGTCTAGGTTGAGCTTAGGTGTTATAAGGGTTCTTACGTGGTTCTGTTTATCGATAGCAGCTTGAAATCTATTAGTGATGATTGGTGTAATCGTATACATTATTATATATATATATATATATATATATATATATATATATATATATATATATATATATATATATATATATATATATATATATATATATATCGTATATGTATGGATAAAAAAGTTACCTATGTCACTCCTGGGGCCTAATTCAAGTAACAAAATCGCAATCGAGTGTAAGTGCTTAGGACTCGTACACATTTTATCAATTATTACTCATTATTCTTCTCTCTTCTCCCCGTGTAGGTTCTGGGCCAACTGACGTTCTGCCAGGCAGGTCGTAAAAGGCGACCGAGTGGCTATGCGTGTCATTACCATCGTGACTACTTGGTGGTAGAGTTTTGCATCGGCTTGACCGTGTCTGGTACAACCGTCTTACCTATTCTTGCCGCAATAGCGTCAGTGCTAGTCGCTGTCGTGTTCCAGTTTGGAGGGTAAAGTAGCCGGTAAACTTATGCATGTGGCATTACACCTCGTCACAAGATAGCAACGCACCACTAACATCTTTGGTGTCTATAGGCGATGGTTGACTCTTTCAATCAGGAGACCCATCTACTTGTTTGCTATCTTATGATATAAAAAAAAAAAATGCTGCGTCTCGACCTTCTATGGTGTTTATGTGTGTGAGAGCCCTAAGCACGATGACTTACCTAATTACGTGAATTGAGCGTAATAGTGTAAGTTTCAACTGTAAAGGAATTTTTAGGATCGGTTTCAGTTTTGACTTTATTCGTCAATCGTTTTGACTTTTTACAAATGTTTTCTCGTTATGATATTTGCGTAGAAGTGTAAATTGTTGTCGATGCTTCTTACTCTACAATATCAGCTAGTTCCGAGGTCAGACTTTTTCCTGTGCGAGAGGGGATTGCTCGAATATTCGACGATAATTGGGCGTCTAGTATGCAGATTATTCAATTAGGCTAGTGCCTCGGGCGGCCATTTGATTGGCTACATCCTCGCCCGCTGAAACCAAAGCAGGATTGTTTCTGACGCTAATATCTTACAATTGAGACTATTAGATTGAGAATTGTTGAATGTGACCCGTTTCCTTGTGAGGAAGCAGGTGTTAGATTTTTTGGTTATGAAGTTGGATAGTAAGTTTTATGAATAGACTAGCCGTTTTGTCAGACAATGCGAACTATTGGTTATACAAATCACTACCATCGTGAGTAGTAAGTGGTAGAGTTCCAGTTTGGAGGGTAAGTTATTTAGTTTACTTTCCATTTGCCAAACACTATTTTTTGCTTGCTATGAACCACCAGTGTTAAAAGATGATTCATGGGGTTATTATTATGATTTTTCTTTTAATTATACTTATGTTATAAAGAGAAATATGGAGAAGTTTGTATTTATAAATAAACTCTAAAATGACTGGACCGATATTAAAAAACCTTACTATTCTGAATTGACCTGGGCTAAATTTTACCCGAACGCTCAAATGGAAGTAATGATTTTGGGTCACGCGAACGAAGTTGCGATTAACTGCTAGTAATAGATAAAACCCAATAGCTCTATGCCCGTCCCGGTATATATTTATTTATGGCGTAATCTCGTCTATTTTGTCTACCTTACCTAGGTGAAGAATATGTTTTGACGTTCTTTCTCAATTTTGGACAACCCAGCATGGTAATCGGCGTAATGATATTAATTTTCAGCCGACGAAAACACGGAGGAGTTTCTCAATTCGACGCGTATATTTTTTAATTGTTAGACCAATCATAACTTTTTACAGAGTAGCCCGATTTTGATCATTCTTTTTATTGGAAAGGGTATTTTTTTTCAAAATTTCAACCATAAGGGTACGTAAACAAGGGATGATTGATTGTTTACTAACTGATTTTAATGTATGACCTAACATTTTCCCTGTGTTGGCCCCGGGCTCCTTTGAAGATTAGGCCACCTGCCGTTCTGCATGGCAGGTCATAAAAGGCGACCGATTGATTATACAAGTCAATACTATCGTGGCTACTAGGTGATAGAGTTCTGCATTGTCTCGTCCGGGTCTGGTACCACCGCTTTGCCTATTTCTGCCGCAATAGCGTCAGTGCTTTCACTGTCGTGTTCCGGTTTGGAGGGTAAGGTAACCGGTAAAGTTATGCATGTGGCATTAGACCTTGTTACAAGATAGCAACGCACCATTAAAACCTTTGGTGTTTATAGGCGATGGTTGACTCTTGTTTGCTATCTTATGCCATGAAAAAAAAAACATTTCCATGGTTTATTTTTTTGTTAAAAAGATTAAAAATTAATTTACAAATACATAGTAATATGTATTTGTAAATTTGCTATTAGCCCTATCACAAGCCTTGCATTAAAAAGTTTTTTTTCTTCATAATTTAGGTGCACGGAATTAAAAACCTACACGTCAAGTTTTTAAATTAATGTTTATTAGTGCTTAGAAAATTAATTCAAGTATTAAAAATAAACTGATTTACCGCTTTTATCATATTTGTTTCTGTCTGTGTCTCTTATAATAGACCAGCAATAGTCTCCTAACGTAGCCTGATCCCAGTATCCTTGGTAATACTGCGCAAAAATTGTTTCTTATGAAAACATTGTATATGTTTGTCGCTAACGTTTGTAAGGTTTTCAGGGAAGAAATCGAGATGCGATTGTAGACAGAGAACTTCGAAAGGCATGTCGATACCGATTCGGTGAAAATCTATTAATATTATATATATATAAAAATCAATTGCCGTTCGTTAGTCTTGCTAAAACTCGAGAACGGCTGAACCGACTTGGCTAATTTTGGTTTTGAATTAATTGTTGAAGTCCAGGGAAAGTTCAAATGTGAGAAAATATAGAAAAACAACAGTAGTAAAAAGGCAGAACAACGTTTGCTTTTTTGCTACTCTTGCTTACTTACTTTTAAGCCCCATTGTACTGATTTAGGTTTATCCATTGCGCTGATTTAGGTTTGAAAATTAACCGGTTAACAAGCCCTGATCAATACTCTTGGATAGTCTGGCAAAGAAGCAAATGGTTTTTCTTCAAAAGGAGCTCGGATCAACACGTTATAATTATTATTATTTCTTTGTAAATTTGCCATTAGTTCTAACGCCAATATTGATTTTAGCCCAGGCTACAATAGCCAGGATATCCCGACAACGGTAGCGACGTGAAATGTTTGCGACACAACTGTTAAGCTTGTTTCGGGTCCATTGTCGTGTCATGTTACGGTCGACGCGCCCATTGTTGGCACAACATATCCTGCATATTGCTAACTGTTTATATTTGGCGAAATAGATTTAGGGTTTCCAAACGCCGAAATGTCTGTACAAAAACTAATGCTAGCATACCTTTAATATACTTAGAAGGTATCATTACGGCAGATCCCTTGCGGTATAGGCAGAGTGAATCGAATGTCAATAGACGATCCGGTTTACAAAAAAAACCTTTACCAATAACCAATTTCATCATTTACTGGTTTGTCAGTTAGCGTGATGGATGATTTCTTGTGATAACAGGGATCGATAGCGTTTCGTGCTCATTTGAGCTGATTTATCAAACTCAGATTTAAGTGTTATTTGAATATCCCCGAGAAATCCTCAACAAGAGTTTTGTTCACCCGGGGTTTGATCCTAGGTCCTATTGATTTAAACCGAATTCCGAATTTAAACCGATTTCCGATGTTAGTTTCCACTGTTAACCAGCATTAAAATTTCAGTACCATAAACTTTCGGAGTGATATTTAAACATGTCAAGAAATACTTGACATGTTAGTGATATGAAGTATCCATATGAGGACCCTGGTTCGATTCCAAAAAAAAAACACTGCCCGGGTTTGTAAAAGTGCCCGGTTGGCCATAGGCAGGTCATCTATCACATTGTGGGACTAAGTATCTTCGGCTAATCGTGGATGCACTGGTTGTACCTTTGTTTATATCTTCGGTCATACGGGTGTGAAGATATTTTTTTGTCAGTAAAATGTAAAGGAAAGGGAGTAATGAAAATTTCTCCCTGTGTTGGTCGGAGCCCTGTGAAGAATAGACGATCTGCCCTTTTGTTAGGCTGTTCGCAAAAGGCGAAAGATTTGGTATACGTGTCCCTACCACTACAATGACTAGGCAGTAGACTTTCGCAATATCTGCCTTCACTTGGGTATATCGTACTACCGCCTTACCTGTTCTTGCTGTAATAGTGTCAATGATAAATTGTCGTGGTCCGGTATGGGGGCAAATCCGTTAGGCTTATGCATGTGGCGCTGCCATTTCGCCAAACGGATACTAATGTACCATTAACATCTTCGGTGTCTATAGGCAGTGGTTTCTCTTTCCATCAGGAGAGCTATCTGTTTGTTTACTATCATGCTATATATAAGAAGAAATTAAGGTAATTCACAATCTCTTTCGAATTTTTATCTTTTACAATGCCACTGAATCAAAAAGTAGTGTAAGGAATCGAGTAAACTTACCGAAGGTCTAGAAATGGGCGAAACAATAATTCAGCCACGTTTTTTTAATATCATAAGATATCAAACAAGCAGATGGGTCTCCTGATGGAAAGAGTTAACCATCGCCTATAGGCACCAAAGATGTTAATGGTGCGTTGCTATCTTGTGGCGAGGTCTAATGCCACATGCATAAGTTTATCGGCTACCTTACCCTCCAAACCGGAACACGACAGCGACAAGCACTGACGCTATTGCGGCAGGAATAGGTAAGGCGGTGGTACCAGACCCGTGCGAGACAATGCAGAACTCTACCACCTAGTAGCCACGATGATAGTGACTCGATAGCCAATCGGTCGCCTTTTACGACCTGCCTGGCAGAACGGCAGTTGGCCTATTCTTCAAAAGTAGGCCGGGACCAACACTGCGAAAACGTCCACCACATTTGGCGTTGATAAAATACCACATGCATAAGTTTACCGGCTACCTTACCCTTGTGGTGTGTTGATGGCTGTTAGTAGTGAAGATCACGTCGGGGTCACCACTGTGGCGTGTTGATGGCTGTTAGTGATGAAGATCACGTCGGGATGACGTCATCACTGTGAAGGTTGATGACGTCACGGAACGACGTGATCCTTCCCCTTTCCACGTCCCTCCGTGACGTTACAACCTTCACAGCGATGACGTCATCCCGACGTGATCTTCATCACTAACTGACATCAGCATGCCACACCCTTCAACCCGCAACACGGTAGTGACTAGCACTGACATTGTTACGACAGGAGTAGGTAAGTTGTGAATCCCGGGTGAGACATTGCAGAAGTATGACTTAAAATTCTGAACGACATTATGTGTGAGGCATTCAAATGTCGGCGTAAATTCATTTGACATTTTAATGGAGCCACTTGACTAATCTGGATCGGACTAAACTAGGTCTTTTCTACTTGTCTGAGAATAGCGGACCTGTTTGACTGGATTGGCAATGATTCACGACTTTCAATATTCGTATCTCAGGTTTTTGCTTTGCGTTTAGAAAATACTGGTTATCACGATCATGACACATCGCTGAAGATGCTAAAAGGTGAGACAGGTTGATTAGTTATGTAAAAAATTACTGTCTCTGAAGGGTGTTTTTTTTAGAATTCCTCTGACGAAAAAACAGACTTTTTTTTACAAAAATATTTATTGTTGAATAGTTCGTGGTACAACCCGCCTCTAGTCGATTCTATTTATTTTATTCTTTTCCCTTTTTCCTTTTTTGGCTCTGTAGAGTTAGGTTGGCGATAAACGCTCTGTAGAGTTAGGTAGGCGGTAATGCGACATGGAGATGGTAATGCCATCTCTTTTTTTTTTCTTTAATATTATAAGATAGCAAACAAGCAGATGGGTCTCCTGATGGAAAGAGTCAACCATCGCCTATAGACACCAAAGATGTTAATGGTGCGTTGCTATCTTGTGGCGAGGTCTAATGCCACATGCATAAGTTTACCGGCTACCTTACCCTCCAAATTGGAACACGACAGCGACAAGCGCTGACGCTATTGCGGCAGGAATAGGTAAGGCGGTGGTACCAGACCCGGGCGAGACAATGCAGAACTCTACCACCTAGTAGCCACGATGATAGTGACTCGATAGCCAATCGGTCGCCTTTTACGACCTGCCTGGCAGAACGGCAGTTGGCCTATTCTACAAAGGAGGCCAGGACCAACACGGCGAGAATCTCACCACACGAATAAAAAAATCACCATTAATTAGTATTGTTACGAATAATCTAGAAACGTGTAGAGTTGGAATGCTGGAGAAATAAAAGAAAGAGATAGCTACTCCTATTGACAAACAAATAGTTGACCTAAGCTATGCCATAATGGATTTTGTGGTATATGGCGTAAGGTTGAAAGTAGCGTGTACTAGGATTTATGAGTCATAACTTGTTTATCATAAGTTGATTACAATAATTGTCTATTATTTACGAGATGATTGCGGAACATTCGCGATTGTTTTAGAACTTTACCCTGGGTATAAATAGAGATGTGTTGACAAATACAGAGCAGTTTTTATAAAGCGATCGAGAGCGATACTTAAAGTGACCAGTGCGAAGCGAGTGTTTTATTGTGTAGTCGGTTATATTCAGTGTTAGTACAGTGAGTGATTAGTGTTATTCAGAGTATTTAAGTATCACATTGTGTTGTGTTGTGTTGTGTGTATTTGTATTGTAAATACACGGATTTAATATAAGTGGTGTTTTCTTGCAATTACGGACCCGAAGTACGTAACAGTATCGTCGGCAGTGGCGGATTTATGCTTGATGTCGCGCTAGATACATATAGATTTCTATATGTATCGAGTCTCATTGATGCGTAGTCAGATTCGCTAACCACTCGACAACGGGGCGGTTTTAAAATGACCAAACTACTTGTGGAATGCCTCCTTAATTATTAAATTGGTTGCTAATAATCACTACTACGAATGACGGATCATTAATTATAGGAACCCTGCATAAATTGGTACAATCTGATAGTCCAATCTACCAGCGCGCGCGTTCATTGGTCCATTCAAATTGCACGCATTGGTCAATTTAAATAGCGCGCGCTTTCCAGGCTTCTCGTTATTGCATTTCACAAAATCACTCCCACGGGTTGTAGGAAAACGTAAGAAAATATGTTACACACATAAAAAAAACAAGTGGGTTATAAAAATGGTGAGAGTGACATGATTTCAAGATTTTATTAGGATCATCATTCATCACCCACTCGATTAGATGGTCAGCACTAAGCATACATCCCAAATATTACGAATCGTTATATTTATTACCCACGTGAAAACAATTTCCATTTTCAAATCAAGATTTATTTGGATTATATCATCAGTCATCACCCACTTAATCAGATGATCAGCTAATACATTAGGAATCAAATATTATTTTTAATACCCACGTGAAAAAATAACTCACCACAGAGAAATAAATTAAGAAATCTATTCAGATAACCTGTAACAACAACTTTTAACTATTTTTTTTATCGTAGATTAGCAAACTAGTAGATGGTTCTCCTGATGGAAAGAAATAATCAACCTATACATATACACACCAAACATGTCATGCGTTCCAATACGTGTAGCGAGGATGTAATGTCACAAGCGTAGATTCATGGGCATCCTCTCAGAACCGGAACACTGCAGTGATAAGCATTGCCGCTATTGTCAAAATATGAAAACCAGGGCGAGACGTGACTAAACTCTACCTCCTCTTAGTCATGATGGTAGTGACAAGTTGGCTAATTCTTCCTCTATCATAAATTGCCTTGTAGGAAAAGAAATAGTCTATTGTTAAAGAAGCGTATGCAAACTGGCGAAAATGGATGAGTACATACATTCACCTTCATATCTTCACGCCAGATCTCTTATGGAGTTGGCAGAGAGAACCGAGTGCCATACATCGCGATCCTTGATAACATTGACAAGCAGTAAGGCGGTGGTACTTAATACCCAGGCGAGACGTTACCGATTTCTACTGCCTAGTAATTAAAATGGTATACGCATTGCCAATCGGTCGCCTCTTACGACCTGCCTGAGAGAACGGCAGTTGGTCTATTCTATAAAGTAGCCTGGACCAACATGGGGATGTTACACGTCGGTTAAGCAGCAACGATTACGCACGATAGGAATTCTGTTTCAATAATAGGTATCTTTAGGCATAAATTTGAGAGAATTTGCACTAGACAAACGGCAGGCCTATCACCTAACGTTTGAAATCCGCCAGCGATCTGCGATGCCTTTTAAACGTAACGAAAAACTCATCAAAAACGTCGCCTATTGCCTGCTGGTTACTAGATGTACTTTTTGCAATGACACAGCATCAAAACTAAATCAAGCAGCTACGACTGCTACTAATGTACAAGGCTGTTATGTGTATTGCAATAACTAAACAATCACGATATTTTCGCATTGCGAGTTACGTGATAATCCCACAGAGCAGTCAATATTCAAGACATTGCAAAACTATATCTCCAATATTTATTGTTACAGATGTGTATCCGGTAGATGCGCGGTCGCATCAGCACCACGCATCATGGCGTCGTAGGCGGAACTGATTGTTTATCACGGTGAACGGTACGTTTATATCGCCAATAAATATATTTGTGGTCAAATATATTGGCTTTTGGGTTGTAAACCATCGAGTTTAACGGATTCGGATGTGTTACAGTTTTTATACGTTTTTAATAACACGTGAATATTAACACGGAAACGGTGTTTTTGATCATCATAACCATCCTTACTCACTCACAGCCGATTTCCGAAACCCAAATTAATTTTAACACGCAATTCATCTGTGTTTAACATAATTTTCACAAGCAAATGATCCGTCAAACACGACTTAAGGCGAGGCATCGTGACAAACGGGAAAAAACTGGTTTGTTTAATCACTTTTTTTGTATTGATTGTTAAATAACAATTTTACAAAAATTACACGATATACCTGAAGATATTATCTAAAGAATATGCTAACTCATTACATGATAGAATGTACTTTACTCGATCATATAAAATTTCGAAAAAAGGCTAAAAAAATCTCTAAAACAAATAATTTGTTAATAATATTTCTAATCTTCCACATGATTTTATATTGTGATATTTAGTTGTAAATACAAAAAGGAATGTGCTAAATTTTTGTTTTCAGCTGATGTCCTATATTTATTTATCCGAAAATTAACACGTTTCTCAGCGGTTTCAGAACACACTAGTCTTGGGTAGTTCGCGAGCGACCTAGGTGGGAAGAGCGCTCCTTTAGGTGAACTATGCGAACTAGTTCATTGAAAATCCCGCTCTTAGTTCTTTTTATATTTCTGTTAGCGTCCACTTTACAAGACAGTGGCACTATGTGACCAACCGAGTTATTTACTTTTACTGTGCGCGCCTTGATATTTCGATAATCGATATCTATACTAAACAACTTCAAATCTCCATGGTTGAAATTTTATCAAATCGTCATAACAATCGTCAACTGAAGTATTGCTGGCTAATTATCAAACAGAATTCTAATACCATTTATGTCTTATTTTACGGTAAGTTTAATTAAAATTAAAAATTTTATCTTCTATTCCCATTTATTGTTACAAATAATTGATTATTCTTATTATATATCACGTTAATTATGAATAATTATTAATATAAATCATTTTATTTTTTCGTTTTTATTTCGATAAAAGATTTTATGTACCATAACAAAAAAGTCAACTTTAATTGTAAAAATTCATACTTTTTAAGTATTCTAATATAATTACACATTATACTAGGAACTAGCCTAGCTGTTGACTAATCATTAATATAAATTATTTAGTTTTTCATTATTTAAATAAAAAATCTCATATTACATAAATGGACGTGTAAAATTTTCATGTAATACTTTGTATTTTTTAAATAACAATAAACAAAACTTACAATAATCATAACTATATTTTTTTCTTTATTTATTGTTCTTAATAAATTATTTCAAAAAAAGAACTAATGAACTAATAGAACGAACTAGTTCATCATTGGATTATGAACTAAATTGAGCGCTCTCTGTAGTGACCGGTTAGGCCCAAGCCTAGAACACACCGCGCTACCCATTTTCTATAGAATTGACGCGCGTCGAAATACCTCGCCTTAATTGTTTGTTAAAATTAATTTCCGTTTCGGAAACCGGCTGTCAGTGTGTTAAATTAATTTTGTACTTTTTTATCATTCGTTTTATTTATCCAGTAGGGATACGAGCAAAGGGTCCATCTGATGGAAATGAGTCAAGACTGTCCATGGACAATTGCAGAACAATAAATTAATTGCCAGTGAAATGCATGTTTTTAAGAACTTTGTTGAACGTACTCTTAACAAGTCTATATCAACGGTCTTCCTTTTTTTGTGCGTCGGTATGGTTCTTGTTCGATGAATAAGCCGTCAGCTATTCTGCCAGGCAGTTCGCAAAAGGTGAATGATTGCCTAAACAAGTCACTAACATCGTGACTACTCTATGAAAGAGTTGCAACGTCTCGCCCGGGTCTGGTGCTACTTATTCCTAACGCAACAGCGTCAATGTTTATCCACCGGTTTGTCTTGTTTGTCCACTGTTGTGCTCTGGTTTGGAGGGTAAGGTAGACGGTAAATTTACGCTATTGCGGTATAAGTAGGCATGGCACCGAATGAGGAAATATAACAGCAAGTAGTTACGACGATAGTGACACGCGTAGCCAGTTCGCCTAGTACGAATTGAATGGCAGTTAGAGCAGGCAGGTAGCAATATGTAATCTTTAAAATAGGGCCCGGACCGACACAGTAAAAAATCCAGATGAGACTTTGACGCTAAGTGCTCTTATTTATATTTAACTAGCGACCGGTCCGCGTAGCTTTTGTTCCCGTGGGAATATCGGAAAGGTTTATATATTAAAACCTTCCCCAAGAATTAATCTATCTATTAAAAAAAGCGCATCAAAATCCGTTGTGTAGTTTTAAAGATTTAAGCATACATAGGGACATAGGCACAGACAGAGAAAGCGACTTTGTTTTATACTATGCAGTGACATCAGCTGACCTGACAAACTTTGCTTTGCCACGCAAATTACTTCTAAAACTAAAAAACATGGTAAATTTTAATATTGCGAATAGACGAACCGAATTCTGAGCGGCAGACTTGTCTAAATCGTGTTTTAATCGTTTTTGAATACATTTAATGTTCACAGATAGTTAAACACGTATTTGATTAATGCCCTTAGAAAACGTTATAATCGTGTTTATTTAAACTTCAAAGGAGCTTCAAGTCTCACGTTTATTAAACCAGATGACGCGCCCCGCTCCAATCGTGAGCTCCAAATAAAATATAATTAGTGTTTGCCAGCGAAAGACAGGCATCTGGCGAAAACGTAAGTCTGTTAGTGGGATTTGCGAGCTGCGAACAATATGTTAGATTATTTTTATATCATAAGATAGCAAGTAGATATCTCTCCTGATGGAAAGAGGCGACTATCGCCTAAAGACACCAAACATTTTATTACATAAGTATCGCTAGACAAATCACATGAATTGAT
This sequence comes from Apodemia mormo, assembly GCA_036924255.1. Lineage (NCBI taxonomy): Eukaryota > Metazoa > Arthropoda > Insecta > Lepidoptera > Riodinidae > Apodemia > Apodemia mormo. Next base: position 6,740,321 of record JAUPFN010000010.1, on the reverse strand, counting down.
TTAACCCCAAAGTAAGCGAATTATTCGTTTTTGCTATGAGTGTTAGTCGACGATAATAACACATAGAAGTACTAGAAGTACATATATTAATACTGATACCCAGAAATACAAACACGCTTGAAAAATTTTAGAGCGTCCGAGCGTAGAGCGTAGAGTTTAGAGCGTACAAAAATTATTCTAGTTTTCCCAAGCACGGGGTGAGTGCTATAACACAAAATTAATTAGAAACACGACAGTACTGATGAAAATTATAAATGTGAATTTCATCTGTAACGATGAACTCATTTAACTAGTTATACGTATGTATACCTAGCGATCAGTACAATCGACGGAATCGATCATATAGCAAAGAAGAATTTCGCCACGCCGAGTCTGTCGACACTAGCTCAGCGATAGAGCGTCCCGGCTTTAAGGAGACGGTCGCAGGTTCAAATCCTGCGTGTCGATATTTTTCTTTGTTGTTTTTCAAGTTTTTCCAAGCACGGGGTGAGTGCTATAACACAACAATAATAATATACGCTTATCACACAAATACCTGTTTCTGTTAGTCAACGATGTGTCAGAAGTACAAAATATATAAATATGGATCTATATATAATAAACACACAGACCCAGAGTTTCAAACATAATATACGCTTATCACACAAATGTTTGTCTGTGTTAGTCAACGATATTAATTACTAGCTGTTGCCTGCGACTTCGTCCGCGCGGACTTCGTTTACTCCGCACAGCTCCTCTCCCGTAGGGGATAGCGTGATAATATGTAGCCTATATGTTGACCGGACCTGTTAGTAATATTCATGCAAAATTTGATGTAAATCCATGCAGTACTTTTTGAGTTTACCCCGGACATACATACAGACAAACAGACAAATAGATAAACAGACAAACAGGCAAAAATTCTAAGAACTATATTTTTGGCTTCGATATCGATTGTAGATCACGCCCCAAGTATTCTTTTAAAAAAATATTCAATGTACAGTTTTGACTTTCCTACGATTTTATTATATGTATAGATGTATAGGTATCGATAAACACACAGAATCCAGAAATACAAACATATACACTTATCACACTAATGCTTATTTCTGTCAGTCAACGATACTAACACATAGAAGTATATAAATACGGATCTAAATATAATAAACACACAGACCCAGAAATATAAACTTATACGCTTAACACATAAACACTTGTCGCTGTCAGGGATTCGCAAAAAAATTTTGTAATGTAACTACTGCACGCTGCAGCTAGTACTATACGTTCCAACTAAGAAGAGGAACGCGCTTGTTACCAACTTCATACCACAAGTGTGAAATTAGTAATGTCAGCAAAAAAATATTTGTTCAAAAACTATTGCTAATTTGTTGAAAAACAAATAACGTTTTAATATTATTTTCATCAATAAAAAATTAGTTAAAAGCATCAGTCTAGCTGTTCATCTATATATTATGTAAAGATGTGGTGTCATTTACACCATTTACAAGTCAAAAACGACGGGGCCAATTTTGTTGCGATTTTTGTGGGTTTGGGTTGTCATTGTCTAGAATAGGCTAAAAAGTATTAAAATATAATATTCATCAATAAAAACAGTAAAATATATCAGTCTAGCCGTTCATCTAAATATACGTATATATAAAAGTCGTGTTAGTTATTTTACACCTTATTTTAATACATGGTTACATAATCTGATGGAATCTAAATAAAAAATATACCAATTAAAATGAAATTAATTTTTTTAAAGTATTTCTTTGTTGGAATTTTTTTGCACACCTTACTCATCACTTACGAAGTTTTTGCAAAATGCGGAGCAATATGTCATCCTGACAGTCCTATTCTTATTTGGAACGCATAGTAATTAATCTAAATGCTTAAGGTATTGATCGCAATAATAATCTCTTAGAAAGGTAAAGAGCTTTCCCGCACTGAGATTTTGTTCGAACCAGTAACATGTTATATCGTTATTTTTGTGTTATAGCACTCACCCCGTACTTGGGAAACTGGAAAAACCTTAAAAACAACAAAGAAAAATATCGACACGCGGGATTTGAACCGAAACCGAAAATGTCGACACTAGTTCAGTGGAAGAGCGTCCCTCTTCCACTGAGCTAGTGTCGACATTTTCGGTTTCGGTTCAAATCCCGCGTGTCGATATTTTTCTTTGTTGTTTTTAAGGTTTTTCCATGTTATATCGTTTTGATATACGACCAAAGAAATAAAAATCTAAAGAAAGTCGATCAATCACGCTGTTATGTAAAACTATTTTGGATCAAAGAAATGTGGTGTGTATTTATGATAGCGTGGTAGCTTTAATCTTTTTTCAAAGCAAGCGGCATAGGCGTGATGGATTTGTAATTACAATACGTTCAATACACTATCTAACTCTGTTGATTTAACGTTATAAATAAAAAAAAGGCTAAGTGGAAGTTGGATTCGCGCAGCGAAGGTTCCTTACATTTTTAGGTAAGGTATCTAAGTATACAAGTTCAACAGTTCATCTGACTTTGCTCTAACTAAAAGACAATCTACATAGATTAAAGGACAAACTTTGCTGTAAGTTCCCTAGACACGGTTATTGCACCAACCGCAAATAATAAGTTTGTTATGGAAAATTAGTTTTTTGTTATTTAACTACGCATTTTATATATTTTCAGTTACCCCTATATGGGCTGTTAAATAAATTCTGGTATCTACATGAACATGGAGTTTTTTCTTGATTCTAGGACCTAGGTCAATGGAAAGTACCTAATAGGTTTTGGTTTCCTTGTGAAATTATGAAATATGCTCTTAAATCGCATATCTTTTAATGCAATAGATTGCAGACTTTTAATTTATTTAGATACTAGCTGTTGCCAGCGACTTCGTCCGCGCGGAGTTCGTTTACTCCGCACAGCCCCTCCCCGTAGATGATAGCGTGATAATATGTAGCCTATATGTTGACCCGACCTATTAGTAATATTCATACAAAATTTGAAGTAAATCCATGCAGTAAGTACTTTTTGAGTTTACCCCGGACATACATATAGACAAACAGACAAAAATTCTAAAAACTATATTTTTGGTTTCGATATCGATTGTAGATCACACTCCAAGTATTCTTTTAAAAAAATATTCAATGTACAGTTTTGACTTTCCTACGATTTTATTATATGTATAGATTTGATATTTATTTCACCATAAACTCTCTACGCGTTCCTGAAAAAAAAATGTCTTGACAGACAACCAAATGGAAGGATAACAAGATGATCCCAATGATTGAAATTTCGTTTTTTCTTTTGAGGTACGGATTCCATAACTGAAAATACGCAAAACTCAGTACTAATAATTTTTAGTTTATAAAATGTTTTATTACTGAGTTTTGCGACATCCCTTCCAGATTTAATCGAATCACTTAAATTTTTCTTGCTTGCGGCAATGTCGGACATCGATTTATAGGGTAAAGTGGCAGGTATACATTTACATGTTACTATGGGCAATAGTTTGAGCATGTAACTTACTACTTGTCTATATGTTTAAAATCTTGGATCGACCAAAGATCCTACGCTGTATAAAAACAAGGGAAGCATCAGTTTATCCGGTCTACAGATAAAATGAAACCGCAAATGAAAAGAAAAGCGTTCAATAGCCGGTAGTATTAAAAAAATAATAGATTTGATCGCGGATTAGGCTATCTGCCATTTTGCCAGGCAGTTCGTAAAAGGCGAACGATTGACCGAAATATGTGCCACCAACACGTGACTACTAGTCGGAAGATCTCTGCAACGATTCGTCCGGATATGGTACCAACGCCTCTATTCCTGCCGCAATAGCGTCAGTACTTGTCACTGTCATATTGTAGTGTGTAGGGTAAAGCCCCGTTTTCACTTTGATTAGTAGGAGTGTGAGTGTTTAATGCAGGTGCCTAGTATTAAGCTAAAAATACGAAGACAGACGTTGATCAGTGCGAGTGATAAGTAATCAGTATCTATTGATGACAAATCACTCGCACTGATCCACAGCTGTCTTCACGTATTTTTTGCTTAATACTAAGCACCTGCATTAAACACTTACATTCCAACTAATCAAAGTGAAAACGGGGCTTAAGGTAGCCAGTAAACGTATGCAAGTGGCAAGCCATTAAAATGTTTGGTGCCTTTACGCGATGTTTACCTCTTTCCATCGGAAGAGCCGTCTGCTTACTTGCTATCTTATGATATCTTTATTAATAATACGACGTAACTTAAAAAATGCGATTTTTTTAATTGATGAAAATGACTCCACTTTAATAGATCTTTTGTTAACACGAAAAAAAATGTGTTAGAAGTTGGATTTTTTTAATAGAAATTTCATTTTTATTCTTTTATTATCAAAAGATCTATAAAGTGGAGTCGTTTTCATAAATAAAACAAAAATCGCATTTTTCAAGTTACGACAACTTACACAGGACCCGTCAAATATTATAAATGCCAAAGCTTGAATGTTTGGATATATGAATGTTTGTTAATCATGCAAAACTACTGAACGGATTTGGAGGAAATTTTGCACACATGTAGATGATAACCTGGAACAGCACATAGGCTAAAACGTAGCCTATGTGCTATTCCAGGTCAACATCTACATGTGTGCTAAATTTCATCCAGCACATACACAAAAGTTGTGTCGGACGTGCAGATTTCCTCTTATATTAGTCCCAAATTGAAGGTCCCAAAAGAAACAAGACTTAAAATGCCCCGTGTTGGTCCCGGGCTCCTTTGAAGAATAGGCCAACTGCCGTTTTGCCAGGCAGGTCGTAAAAAGCGACCGATTGGCTATAAGAGTCACTACCATCATGGCTACTAGGTGGTAGAGTTCTGCATTGTCTCGCCCGGGTCTGGTACCATCGCTTTACCTATTCCTGCCGCAATAGCGTGTGCTTGTCACTGTCGCGTTCTGGTTTGGAGGGTAAGTTAGCCGGTAAACTTATGCATGTGGCATTAGACCTCGCCACAAGATAGCAACGCACCATTAACACCTTTGGTGTTTATAGGCGATGGTTGACTCTTTCCGTCAGGAGACCCATCTCCTTGTTTGCTATCTTATAATATAAAAAAAAGCTAAGTGGTTGTATGTTTGTGTTGCAGGTTGTAGCGTGAGCGGTTGGCATGGGCGCGGCGAGCGCGTCGGACGAATACACGCCGCCGCGGCTCTCGCGGCTGCTTCACTCGCTGCCTCACATCAACGTCACTCTACACCGCGTCAACGACACCTTCGCGCCCAACTCGCCGATATACCTCGAGGTAACTTTACAAGAAACCAGAATCAGTTTTCTCGTGATTGTCCCACTCGATGCCTTACATCGTCGTCATCCTACACCGCCTCAACCACAGAATATTAGAAACTTACAGAAGTCAATGTTACATACAAGTAATTTTCGAGCATAGCACACATAGACACTTCTCACGGACGCGTTATCTCAGACTGGTGCGGAACAAACTGTCCCGAACCATTCCGAGATATCGCGTCCGTGAGAGGTGTGTGTTGCTCGAATATTATTTGTATGTAGATTGACTACTGTTAGTCTCCAGTATTCTGTGGCGTCAACGACACCATCTCGCCTAATTCGCCGATATGCTCTTCGAGGCAATTATACAAGAGGACAGAATCTGAATCTTTAAGTCATCGGGGATCGGGGATCATATTTATATATATATATATATATATATATATGATCCCGATGCAAAACGGCTTGAGCGATTTTGAGGCATTCTTTAAATTTTCGATGGGTGATCTTCTAAATAATTTTTAAACAAAGACAAAATTACACCATAGAATAAAAAACAAGCTGATGGCTTTGCTGACAGAAAAAGAAAACCATCTTCTATAGTTAGCAGTAATGTTAATTGTGCGTTGCTATCCATGTAGCAGAGATGGAATGTATATGCATAAGTTTACCGGTTACCTTAACCGAAATGTGGTGAGCCGAAAAACATCGATTCTCTTTAACACGGCTGGTTCAAACCACGCCATTTTGACTTAAAGGAAATCGATTTTTTGCTTTTTTGGTGTTTTTGTGTCATTCATGTTGCATTTGCATTTTGTGTCACCGCTGAACCAATTTTGGTGAAATTTGACAAGAATATAGTTCGAGACCCGTTGTCAAACATAGGCTATTTCTTTTTTAAAAACCAACCCCTGTGAGATTGAAATTGGAGATGAAAAATTGTATGGAAGATTATATTGAAGATATGCCGTTCTACACGCGGCAGAAACTGCGCGTGTCAGTATGGCTATAATTAAATAAGTATGAAATAAATAATGCTATCCGTGAAAATCTGAGCTGGCTTGCTATTCGCTCAATAAAGACGATTTTTTACACCATAGGATAGAAAACAAGTTAATGTCTCTGCTGATGGAAAAAGAAAACCATCGTTTATAGATACCAGAGATACAATACTGTACAATACATTACCCTTTATCGTGCACCAAACATAAATGACAACGTATACATACGTAACTGTTTCTACATATATTAGATACACAAAGCGGTCTTACCACTAAGAAAGCGATCTCTTCCAGACAACCTTAAATATAGGATAATAATAAATTCTAAAAGTGGTGCTAACCTCGAGTATAGTTTTTGTCTCTAAAAGAAATAAAGACAACATTCCAATAATAGAAAATAACAAAATAACAAAAAAATAAAAATAAAAAGGAGCAGAGATGTTAATAATGCGTTGCTATCCGTGTGGCAGAGACGGAATGCATATGCATAAGTTTACCGGCTACCTTATCCAAAATACGCCGAATCGAAAAACACAGATTCTCTTGCGATAAGAAAAGGTAAGACGGTTTTACCAAATTAGTCAAGGTGTTAGTGACACGTATTAGAATTTTCTCGCCTTTTACGAGATGGCTAGCAGTAAATCAGTTGATTTAATCTTCGAAAGAGGCCCAGATCAACACGGGCTGATCAAATAAGCTGTGACCATTCCTCTTCCATACCAAATTGTCTTTAAAAACAATGAACACGTGCCAGGTATTAGTCAACATGACCGTGATCTAAATTTTTTGACCAATTAGTGTTCCGTCAGTTTATGAGCTGCCCATGACTTTAGATGTGTTTATTTAAATGAGCACTCATTTAAATGTCACAGTCTATTAGTGACAGAGTATGAGTTTATTTTTAGAGTTTCACGCTTTACGATTTGTTATATTGTGATGATGTTAATCCGCCTTATTCCAAAACGAGGTTTAAATATAGTACCGACCTTAACACCAGTTTTATTACTAGTACTAGATGAAACGTTATTATAAAACCGGGTTTAGCGCTAGTCCGAGTATCTTCTATGGTTCTAAAGATAAACCTACGCGACCCCTAGTTTAACTTTAATACTAAGCTCAAAACGTCAAACTTCAAAGTTGACATAAACGTCGTATTTGTTGTGAAATAATTGTTTGTAATTAAAATAATAAAAAATGGACATAAACGTAATTGATATAAAGGATTTGGAAGATTTGGATGTATCGGAAACATACCAGAAGCTTAATAGACCCCAAAGTCGAGTGAATCCGTTTCATTTAATTGACGGAGACTTTCGAAAAAAATATAGATTCACAAAAAGGTTTGCCAGCCAAATAGTGGATTTATTGTGAGAAGATTTAGTTCATGACCCTCGGGGATAGGCTCGGGGACCGACTTACATGGTGTATCTCAGCCGACTATTAGCAAAACTTGTAAGAAAATAGCAGGGCTTTTAACTGGATTGCCCCATAGTTTTATAAAGATGCCAGCTACTTTAAATCAGCAAGAAGAAGCAATGAGGAAGTTTCGCCGTATAGCTAATTTTTGAAAGTTATAGGTGCTATTGACTGCACTGACTGATTGATTACGATAAAAAAAGTAATGCTAGATTTTATAACAAAACCTAATCGTACCTACTTGAGGCACTCAGGTTTTGTGCTTCAATAATAAATAAAAACAGACTGGCTATGGAAATACAGAAATATTAAGTAACTTGAAGTGCTGTTGTATATATATTATTGAAATGTTTACTTTCGCATATAGTATTTATTATAAACATTCGGATTAAATTAGACGCGCCACACTTTTTTTTGTTTTTTTTTAGTTTATTTCGTTGTACGCTAACTCGATACGTGTACACATGTAGGTATATAGTGGAAATAAAAAGAAAATTGATATAATTTCAACGTTTTCAGATTTAAGATAATTTTCATAGCAAAATTGAACCTATATTTTATTTTATTATCACTTTCGAACTCATAAATCACTTTTGATAAACAATTTGTTTTCTTTTCATATAAGTATGTTTGTTGTAACGGTATGTTGCATGTTACGCCGAGTGAATGAATGAATGGTTTAGATTCATTTTAGCTTATAATCTGTGGATACATGTTCATCCAAGGTCTATCTTCGGTATTAGCTAGTCCTCAGTTAGACTCGTTTTTGTAATAAGAATGAATTTTAGTACTGAATCTAACTTTAATACCGTAACAAGCCTAGACTTCTTAATCTTGGTTTAAACCCAGATCTAGGCTTGTTTTTGTAATAAGGCGGAATAAGTTTAAAGTTAGTTAATTTGCTAGGTATTTTTATTCAATATTATCTATACCACGGATTAAATGGATTCGCCTTTCAAGACAACTTCTTAATTTGTCAGTGTAGCATGCATTTACAAAAAAAAAACATAGTTATAGTACTTACTGATGAAATAAAATCGCTCCAGGGGTAATTTTAAAACCTTCTCATCTCATTCGGTACAATAAAACCGTACAACATTTCTTTTTTTTCACGTACAATATATTTACAAATGTAAGACATTTTTGACAGTGATAGGAGCGTTTGTTCATATGCGCGGCGACACGTTTTCTTCCCATTGGCATGTCTATTAGTATTCATGTGGTCTGTGATTCATACGAAACTCCATACGATACTGTCTATCATAACACTATAATGGCTAAACCATTGAACAAATTTCAATAAATTTTGGCAAGGAGTTATATAGTTGAAAATTGGTTTTTGAAAGAGATAACTGTCGACAATAATCTATTTCGCTTTTGGGTTGCGACGAGGACTGATGAAAAAGCGGGATGAACGTAGTCTCGGCAGAAAATCGAAAGACATCCGAAGATTCGCGATACAGCGAGTTGGTGGCCAATCTCCTTCTCACGTCTCACAAAATTAAGGACCTGTGTTAAGGATCAATTGTCAGAGAGGTATTTTTAAATTGACACGTTTTTGACAACAAAAGTCGTTTCTATGACGCCAGCAATGCACTTGCAAGATCTCTCCTGCCTTATCTTCTATAAAAACAAACTCGTGATTTCGTGCTGTTCATAATAATATTATAAATGTGAAAATCAGCCTGTTGTCTCCCTGCCTGTCTGTTTTTTACGCTTTAAAGGCTAAATAGCTAAACCGATTTTAATGGAATTTTACAAGGAGAAGGTCAAACAAACATAGGCTACTCCTAAGGTGCTGAAATAGGGGATGAAAATAGGGGATAATTGTATGAAATTCTTTACATCGATGATCTGTTTTTCTATCTCGGGTTTAGGCAGCTTCAGGTCAGCTAGTTTTATAAATGTGTGTATTAATTTAACTTTTATTTGTTTTATGTTTCAGAGTTTGGGTATACTCGGTTCGATTCCTGGTGCCTGGCTTATACTGACATTGACTGTACTCCTCATATATTTGTTGACAAGATGCTGCGACCGGAAACAAAGACCACCGCGGAGTATCACCGCTCTCAAGGCAAGTGGTTTTAGTTGCATCATTGCGCCGGTTCCCTTGCGGAGTAGGAGAAATGAACTATGATATATAGACTTTCTGGTTCACCATAATTCACCAGTTCGCCGGCTGCGAGATGAACGATGATCTCCAACCCCGCACTTTACCGACTTGATAACGATTACCGGTTAGCCAGGGGGTGATTAATCACTAACACCAGATTCCGTGCTGCTACAGAGATTTGGATTTTCGAAAAAACCTTAGGAACCCCCAGGAACCGCGAAAAAAGGTCCTGTCTCTTGATTTGAGTCAAATAGGTTAAGCACTGGGGGCGGTAGTTATTGGATTTATAAATGTAGCTGAGTGTAACGCACCATTAACATTTTTGGTGTCTGTAAATGGTGTCTCTTTCTATCAGGAGAGCCATTTGCTTGTTTGCTATCTTATGATATAAATAATAGGTTTTTGTGGCATAAACGGCTGTATTTTTTTATCTAGAAGTTTGATTTTATCACTGATTCAAGGGACTATAGATTTGAGCATATGGTTTCAATTTCAACTCGATACCTCCATGCGTTCCCGAGATATAGGGCCTTGACAGACGGAGACACTGTCAGACGGACAACAAGGTAATGCTATAAGGATTCCGTTTTTTCCTTTTGAGATACGGAACCCTGAAAAATTGGATGGTTTAGTTATTATCTCTAGAAAAATATACGTTTTCCCGAATTCTTTAACCTACCCTCGTCGGAGACCGGTCTATAAATAGGCGTAATGTTATTACAACAAAAACATTTCTCACAGTAACGGACAACATGACGTACACAACATGTGTTACGATGTTTGTAACATTCGCTCGTTTGTTGTCTCAGATGTTTTTTTTAATATGACAGGTTGATTTATTATCAAGTGTGTTAACCAGCTTAATGTCCATTTTAATATAGTGGTCAGATGAACTCGTGGGTGTTTTTTATATACGAAAGATGTTTGTAAGAAGCGAGCGAGCGTTTGTGCGTATGTATGTAGGTACGTGCTTGTATGTGTTCGTGCGTATGTTTGTTTACTTCTTAACGTTAAAATGACTATATGAAATTGGATGAACTTTATTATACGTGTGAAAAAACACCTGTCCGACTCGAAAGGGACATATAAATATGATATTATCGGAAAAATAATTATTAATGAAGTGCCTTAAGGCATAAAAATTGTAAAACCTCGGAATCCAGGGCTAGTCAATGAATCTGTATAACGAGTGTTTGTCAACATTATTAATGGTTCAAATAAAAAAGTTAAAAAAAAAATTGACCGATCTCGACTATATATTTTTTTTAAATTTACTGGAAATGAGAGATAGAAGGGGGAACAAAATGTTTATTGTAGAGTTCAATTTTATATTTAATAAATTGTATTTGAATAGTAACTTTAATGTTACTTTATTAGATTTTTTAATTGGCTAAATGTTTTTTTTTAACTTCCAGCTACGTATGTAGATAAGGTAGTTTCTGATTTTGCCCCGATTTTCGAAAATCGAGTTTTGATCAGATCTCCACGTTTTGAAGTCCCAGGAACCTTTTCCGAATATTTTTACAATAACGACAATATTTAAATTTGAACTAATTTGGTCCTGGAGATTTTGAGAAATTTTGAAAAAATCTAATTAGCTGACGTTCACAGAACTTCACGATACAACTATCTGAAGCATTCTAGAAGTTATTGCCCAAGAATAACTTAGTCATGAAAGCCTGTCGCTGGCTCGCGTACTAGCAGTAAAGGTTAAACAACCGACTTCAATCGCTTCTACCTCGAGTACCCTGGATCGGGTCTTCGCCAAATTTTTATGGGACCTAATAGAAAAAGAAAGGCAAAGAGTCCACTTCTCGTTCCCACTATTGTAACGTCTGTAAACTAGAATCTACAACGGCAACCTCCTGATGACTACTTAGTTGCGAGCTCAGAGTGCCCTGGGTAAAAGCTAAGCTGTTTTGGAACCCGCAATGAAATTAATCATAAATATATAGGAGGAGTAGGAAAATACACCCATTATCCCTCCCTTTTTAGTAGAAGACAGCAATATTTTAATAGCATAAAAATGCTAAAAAACTTGTACTGGAAAGTATAAACTTTCAAACAAAAAATAATTTCTCAAATCAGTAAATAAATGACTGAATTCTGAGGTACTAATATAAAAAAACTGAATTGAGAACCTCCTCCTTTTTTGAAAGTCGGTTGAAAAGCATGATAAATTCAATGGATTGAATGTAAAGTTCAAAATCGTTTTTTTAAATAACTGGTAAATTCCATCTTCTTTTACAGATTACTCTCATGATTCTATCGGTGCTTTGTTGCGGGGCGATTGGAGTCGGTCTCTTCGGCAACGACGACCTCCACAACGCGATGCTGCAGAGCATACAGGCCGGAAACCAGCTCGCCGCTCTAGTCAACACTGTCAAAAATCAGGTACAAAATATATTTTCGTTTTGGGTCATTCCATGTCAAATCGACCAATAGTTGGAATCGACCCCTTTCGATTTGGATGAATTTTGGTTAGAAGTTTTCTTTTATCATAAAACGAAGTTCTGCCAAAGAAAAAAAATAAAAAAATTTTTTTCGAAAGATATACAAATTCAAAATTTCGCGATTTTTCCAGTTTTTCAATTTTGTTTTTGCAATATCTCGAATGCTATTATAGATACGGGAATGGGCTTTCGTTTGTTTAAAAGGGGACACTTGGGGCTACAGAAAAAAAAAAAATATTTTGGAAAAAAATTTTGAAAAATGCCAAATTTGTAAAATTTTGAATTTTTGAAAATCGTCAAAAATGAAGACCGCCATGAAAATTTTGGCTCAATCTTTTTTGTATGATACCTTGTAGTGATCTTAAAAGATCCTGAAATTTTTGGATAGGGTTTTTTTTTATTTCAAAAATATGAATTTTTGAATTTAAATTTGAATTGTTATTAAAGTAAATTTGAATGTAAAATTGAATTTTTGTTTTGTAAATACTCAAAATTACAATATTATGTATCTGCATAACTTTAACTTGTATAGAAGTTGCAAAAAACAAAAATATTTTTTTTTCTGAAATTAAAATTTTTTTTTTGAAATTCAAAAATTCATATTTTTTAAATAAAAATAACCCCTATCCAAAAATTTCAGGATCTTTTAAGATCATTACAAGGTATCATACAAAAAAAAATTGAGCCAAAATTTTCATGGCGGTCTTCATTTTTTACGATTTTCAAAAATTCAAAATTTTACAAATTTAGCGTTTTATCAAAAATTTTTTCCAATTTTTTTTATCAATAGCCCCAAGTATCCCCTTTTAAACAAACGAAAGCCTATTCCTGTATCTATAATAGCATTCGAGATATTGCAAAAACAAAATTGGAAAACTGGAAAAATCGCAAAATTTTGAATTTGCATATCTTTCGAAAAAATTTTTTTTATTTTTTTCCTTTGGCAAAACTTCGTTTTATGATAAAAGAAAACTTCTGACCAAAATTCATCCAAATCGAAAGGGGTCGATTCCAACTATTGGTCGATTTGACATGGAATGACCCTTTTAAATTTCACAAATGGTTAAGTTGACAATAGGATACTGTCTATGACTGACTATTTTATATCATAGTTCTCTTGCGGGGCAAGCTGTGAAAGTCACCACTGGCCAGCTTTCGCACAAGTTTCGCCAAGATTTATCTATTTAATATAGGTAATTCCTGGCGAACCTTTTGTTTACTGTGGAAACGTGTGATTTCTGTACTTCTAAACTATTTTAGGTACGGAGAAATTTGTTTATTTGTAATGGACTAAACTACTGGGCGGTTTTAAAAATTATTTTATCAATATAAAGCTATATTGTCACTGCGTAATCTTGACTACTTTTTTATACAATTGAGTAAAAAAAAAAAAAATTGTTTGGAGCACGCTAACGAAGTCGCGGAGAACAATTAGTTTATTAATATTGTTACAAGCTTAGAGTTTGTATTGTGCAAAAAAAAAATACCACTTATATTAAAACCGTGGATTTACCACACAAATATGCGGTACACCACAATACAAAACGTAAATACGCACTGACAAACACTGATAGCACTGTCACTTTATTCACACTAGAAATAACCGACTAAACCGAATCACTAAATAAAAATATTTTCCGTATGCTAGTATGCATATGGAAAATATTTTTATTTAGTGATGTGATTGAGTGATAATCATTTTATCACTTTTCACTATATCGTCCGTATCCCTTCACTTCCCATCGCTTTACAAAACTAACTTGCTTTTCGCCGACACGTCCTTATTTATACACAAGGTTCGTCAAAATTCTCGAAAGTTCTGCAAATGACTTAAATAAATTAGATGCAAACAAGCCATAGTACTCGTTAATTTCCCTTTTGCCCTATGCGAGAAGGTTCAACATGGCTTATTCTGTTTGGGTAAAGGCAGCTATTGTTTATCGATAGCAGCTGTCTCTTTCTTTTATTGCTAGACTTTTCCAGTATTCTCATTCTTCAATTTGCTAGAATATTCGCAACAATATGTTGGATTTGAATTCCAGTCCAGTATCTTAGAAGAGGCAATGGGGTCGCGAGCTCGCGCGCCGCTCGCACGGTTAGCGGACGCGCTGGACGCGCCCGTGGCGAACCAGACAGCGCTGGGGACGCTGCTTCGAGCGCTTTCCGCATTGAGGAACAACGCTAGCGCCGCTGCTTCAGCTGCGGACAACTTGAGGCGACCGCTGGCGGCGCTTAACCTTGACGCTTTTATGAAGGTAACTTCTAAAGACATCATAATATTATTCGGATCCTTAAAGAATAGACCATCTGTCTTCTTGCTAGCTAGATTGGCAAAACATTTTACTACTATCGTGACTACTAGGCGGCAGAGTTCTCGCATAGGCTTGATATCATCGTCTTACCTATTCAGGCTAATTGCGAAATAGTAACTGCAGGTCGAGTAGGAATTTGGAAGCGGAGCCGCAGACGAGAATTTTAATGATACGAGACAAGGAATTGTCATGTCCACCGAGGTATAAAGGCTTTCTCAAAAAAATATAAAGCTGCGTCCCCATTTGTTACATTACAACGGACTGGACAGCGTGGCTTCGCTACAGACATGTTAAGCTAAATGTGGATTGTATAAGTTGCACTGACAAGGTCACAAGCCATAAGGTCACATCGCATCGCTACACGTGCTACACGGCGCAGTCTTAGATCAAACATACTATAGATGTAGTGTTCCATACAAATGTTAACACAAAACGTGGCACCGTGTTACCACTAGCGCATATATCTGTGTGCGTATTTTCGTGTCGTACAAATTATTTTATGGATAGTAAAACAAAACACTATATTAAAAAAATCTGTATTATAAAATCAATTAGCTCTAATAAATACCTTATACGACACAAAATGAAATTTTGTTAAAACGTGCTTAAGGTAGCTTCTTATTTTTTGCTCAAAATTTTGAGGAGCTATTTTTTTTAGATATTAGGTAATGAGAACAAAAATGTAGTAGAGGCGCATTATCAACTCGGGTACATAAACACAGAATAATATTAACCAACATTATTATTTTAATTACATATTTTATTATACTTGCACATTTGAACCCACCCACAATCTATAGTATATTTGATCTAAGGTCGCAGTACAAAACTAAACAACGTATACATCGATTTTTATAGCGTACACTCCAACCCATTGCCTTTGTCTGTGTCATCAGGCGTACTTCGACGCGTGTCATAAATACAAGTGTGGACGTCTCCTGGTCCGCAGACAGTAGCGAAAATCCTTTGAAATAAACCAACTTTCGATGGATCGGCTCGTAACACGTGGCTTCGATGCGTGACAGTACACTGACCAGTGTCCACACTGGCGCCGCCTAGTAGATCGTAACTCCGTACATTGTTCTGCCGTTTATTCTGTGTTCGGCCGTTTCTTCCAGTGTTTGGAATGGATTGAACCGTACTGCAGGTCGTGACAATTGTACGCGTAACAAAATACGTTCACATTAATCGGTACTGACACGCGTGTCTGACACGGTCACGGGATAATGTACGGTAAATTGTTACAAGTGGGGACGCAGCTTAAGAGTTTCTTCACGCCCGTGTCCCCGAAGGGGTAAGCGAAGGTACAACACTTGCACAACATTGCCCGGTTGACGATAGGCTTGCCGCCTATCACATTGTGGGACAGAGTATCTTCGACTAATTGTGTGTGCGCTAGTTGTATCTGCCTGCTTTTTCCAGGGTACGGGTGTGAAGATACTTGAAGCAAAACAATAGAATTTCATATACTATACGTTCAAACTGAGAATAGGATCGCGCTTGCTGTCAACTTCATATCATACGTGTGAAATCTATATCTATACATATAATCAATTCGTAGGAAAGTCAAAACTGTACATTGAATATTTTTTAAAAGAATACTTGGGGCGTGATCTACAATCGATATCGAAGCCAAAAATATAGTTTTTAGAATTTTTGCTGTTTGTTTGTATGTATGTCCGGGGTAAACGCAAAAAGTACTGCATGGATTTACATCAAATTTTGCACCAATATTAATAACAGGTCGGGTCAACATATAGGCTACATATTATCACGCTATCACCTACGGGGGAAGAGCTGTGCGGAGTAAACGAAGTCCGAATGGACGAAGTTGCGGACAACAGCTAATTAGTAATATCAACAAAATAAAATTTGTTCAAAAAATTGGACTGATTTATTGCAGAACAAATTACATTCAAATAATTCTATAATAATAATAATATTAGTGTTCCAAATCATACTACATGTACCTACGTAAGTGTACTTATTTAAATAATGTCATTATAAACATAATTTGAAACACGAAATAAATTTTAGTTTTATGCAATATTATGTCCGACAAAAAGATATACACCAATGTTGACGTAACAAATTCGTTACAAGTGGTGTAGAGGATTTAAAATCCGATAGATACATTTGATTATGTATATTGCAAAATGCGGAGCAATATAGCGTCCTGACAGTCCTATTCTTAGTTGGCACGCATTGTATTGTATAGTGGTGTGAGTGAGTAATGTTGTGTGTGTGTGTTGTGCAGCGCGCGTGGGTGTGGGAGGCGGCGCGGTGGGCGGGCGGCATGGCGGGGTGGTGCTGCGGCGGCGCCGTCTGCGTCGCGCTGCTGGCCGCCGCCGCGCGCCGCAGCCGCCGCGCGCTGCTGCTGCTCTGCGTCAGTACACGCCACACACTACACACTACACACACTGCTCACACATTACAACATACACGACACTACTACCGGGGGTAGTAACTGGAATTAAATGAAAATATTTATTTACAAGAACAGGCGTTTTAACAAGTTATTAAAAATTAATTAAGCTACCAACGTATTATACCATGGTATGGTGTGCAAATATTCAAAAATTGTCATATCATATAAAATTATAAATTTCATTTAAAACTTTATTATTTAAACTTCTTAGAATTACTACGGGATCGGATCGCGACCACACACTGATCTACCTGTGTGCCGAATTTCATTCAAATCGGTTCCAAAGTTTTTTCGTGATTGAGTAACAAACATCCATCCATACAAACATCCAAACTTTCGCATTTATAATATTAATATAGATTTACAAAATTTTATTATTCATTTTTATTATATTTAAATTTTAAGGCGAATTAACAAACTTATATTTCTATCTATTAACATTTAGTTTTATCGACTAAGAATTGGTTATGCTTGGTATAATGTTGTTTATGGTTATACTAGCTGCTGCGTGCAGCCCGCTGCATCATACATTTTTTTGGTGAATCCCGCGGGATAGCTTAATTTTTCCGGGATAAAAATAGCCTATGTGCTATTCCAGGTTATTATCTACCTGTGTGCCAAATTTCATTTAAATCTGTTCAGTAGTTTTTGCCTGATTGACTAACAAACATCCATCCAAACATCCAAACTTTCGCATTTATAATATTAATATAGATAAGAGGCGAACAATTAGTTATGGGAGTGATTACCATCGCGGCTACTAGGTGGAAGAGTTCTGCGTTATCTCGTCTGGGTATGGTACCACAGCCTTACCTATTCTTGTCGCAATAGCGTCAATGCTGATCACCGACGTGTTCCGGTTTAGAGGATAAGCTTATGCATGTGGCATGAATACACCGTCATAAGTATAACACCTCACCATTAACATTTTTAATGCCTATAGGTGATGGGTGTCTCTTTCCATCGGAAGAGCAATCGGCTTGTTTGCTAATTTTTGATTGAATACGATTTAAACGATAAAAAACGCATAATGAGTATAGATTTGGTAACGGTATAGAGCGGTGAAGTGAGTGGTAGTATGGCGTCGGTGTGTGCAGGTGATGGCGCTGGGCGCGCTGGTGGCGTGCTGGGGCGCGGGCGCGGCGCTGGCGGCGGGCGCGGTGGCGGCGGCGGACGCGTGCCAGGACCCCGCGCGCGCGCTCGCGCTCTACGCGCCGCACTCGCTGCCGCCCGACGTCAGTACACACACACACACACACACATACACACACACACGCACACACACACACACACACAACGCCACACACACACACACACACACACACACACACACACACACACACACACACACACATTGTACTACTAGCACAACGGAATTTAGTGTTTTGTGTTACCGTAAGGTTATGTCCGCACATACAGGCGGCAGAATGTTAGCGACCGGCCAGTATGTGCAGTGGTAGAGTTGGCCTTCAGATTGTATCAATTAAATTACTTAGGTGTTAGATGTTTTTTTTACTATCGATAGGTAAGCGTTTGACCTCGATCTCGCCCGATGGTAAGCTAAAACGAGGCCTAAGTTGGAACGAACATTTAGGTGTTGCTCATTATATGCGATTATTGTAAAACACGCTCGTGTTTTTGGAACATTGGTATCAAGCACGGATTCAATGGATACGCCTTTCAAGACAATTTCCTAGTTTGTTAGTGTAGCTTGCATTTACACTCAGAAATACAGAGTTATACTACTTACCCACCGACCACACAGCCCATAGACGCCTATATTAATAATAATTTTCCGTGTTGAATGCATTCTGGCAACTAGCTTAGGTAAGACGAAGCGGGGTTGTAACGTCGTGATTGGCTAACTCAAGGCCACAGCGACAGATAGTGGTGTAAATAGCATCTGATTGGTCGACACTGATTAAGCATTGGCGCGTGGACGTTTATATCGGAGCTATAAGCCAGATGTGTTGGTCGCTGATTGCCTTGCTCGGCTTCCCCCATGGGTCTAACCGGGTATGGTTGATCGCCTGCGGTGGCGTGAAGAACTCGGGACGGGGGGTACAGTTTTATCCATACAGATAACCAACTCACACAGAAATCTTTTCATCTCCCAGTGAGATAACCATTATTATAAAACCTTTACTCAAATTTTGAAATTTCCTAGGGTATTTAAACCCACTCCAACGACCTGGCAATATTTACTGCCAACGTTTGATACCATGGTAAGGGGGCTACCAGCCCCGAAACCATTTTCCCCGCCCCTCCTTCAGGGGGTGAGAGAAGACACCCGATCGATGTGTTGACAGGAGCCATTTGCCTGTTATTAGGTGTCTATGGGCTGTGTGGTCGGTGCACTTGCCGCTGAAATAAAATCACTCCAAGATAATTTTTAAACCTTATATTTTTTCACGATATATTATCTACAAATGTATGACATTTTTGACAGTGATAGCGTTTGCTCATATGCGCGGCGACACGTTTCCTTCCCAATGGCGTGTCTAGTAGTACTCACGTGTCTGTGGTATTTTCTCCCATACGTGATGTGTGTGTGTGGTGTGTCAGATGGTGCACTACTACCTGTCGTGCAAGGTGTCGCGCGAGAACGTGCTGACGGCGGAGCTGCGGAACGCGCAGCGCGCCGTGGTGGCCGTGCGCCAGGCGCTGGCCGTGCTGGCGCGCGGCGCGCCGCAGCTCTTCAACGACCCCGGTATGTGCTCACCAATGTCACTGAGTACTCAGAGACTTACAGAACTCAATGTTACATACAAGTAATATTCGAGTATTGCACACATAGACACCTCTCACGGACGCGATATCTCGGACTGGTGCGGAATAAACTGTCCCAAACCATTCCGAGATATCGCGTCCGTGAGAGGTGTCTATGTGTGCGTTACTCGAATATCACATGTATGTAAATTGACTACTGTTATTCTCCAGTATACTGTGCCAATGTTGTCATATTTAGTATCGGAGAAAAGCGGGATTTTTAAAGCTTTTGAGTAAAGAAGCTAAATTTTTAAACCTTTAAGTAAAAAGGGGGATTTTTTAACCTGTAGAGTAAAAAGTGGGATTCTTCCACTGAAAGCGGGATACTAAAAACTGTAAGTAATCAGCAGTTTTTATTACTTATTCATTTGAATGTTACTAAGTAATAACTTTTCCATTGGGGATAGATAGCAATATAAATTTTTTTTTAATGGTAAAATTTTACCATCTTATAACAATAATTGTATGCCTGTAAGGCAGCTAATTCTTCAGAAGAATGAAATATGAATTCTATACCACTCAGTGCGTAGAATAATTTGTGAAAAGCGGCGCTAAGTCACACATGGGACATATAATTTTGGGTTCAAATTCGGGACGTCTCGTCAAAATCGGGAGGCTAGACAAAACTGATGCTTACCGATTTTGAAGCGAAAACTTCTTTGACCGCGTTAGCTGATTTTTGTTAGGGGAAAATCGTATGGATTTGCGTCAGCGTCATCAAGATGTTAATGTTTAAGGTATATCTATACCTATACAAACAGTAACTGTTCTTAAAATAGTGTATTTTAAACCCAGTAGATATTAGTATAATAAATCTATGCTTGTAAATACGGTTTTAAATTGTCACTTTTGTTAGCAATCCTCATGACTGTCTCCGTCTTATAATGCAATTTTTAAGTTAAGTCATAAGAAAAAATAAAACCCATATATGGTCGCTTTGTAGTTCGTCCGTTTGAGCGTTGAAAAAATCGTAAGTTATTACAGATCATAAAGTAATGATCAGAAATACGAAAGTCTGTCTGTCTTAAGCTTTCACGGTGAAACCGCTTAACAAGTTTTTGTGCAATTTTCCAAGAAGATACTGGGTCTGTACCCGGTGTCAACCATAGGTTAGTTACAGTTATTTGGCCTTACGGTACTTCTGGCTGACGGCATTGAATAGGCGGTGTGCGCGTGGCAGTCAGTAGGTAGTGTGGTGGCAGCGGTGTAGTGGAGTGGGTGGTGTGGTGTCCCGCAGGGCTGCAGCCGGCGCTGGGCGCGCTGGGCGCGGGCACGGGCGAGGCGGAGCGCGCGCTCGTGTCGCTGAGCGGCGCGCTCGAGTGCCGCATGGCGCGCTCCTACTTCGTGCTGGCCGCGCGCGCCGCCTGCGACGGAGGACTGCAGGTACACGCGCGCACACACACGCACACACACACACACACATACATGCATACACACACACATACATATACATACACACACATGCATACAAACACACATACACAACACACTCATGCCCACACACACACACACACACACACACACACATACACACACACACACACACACACACATACACACAAACTTTCGCACATGTACATACATACAGATACATACAGGCACAGATACATCATACATTGTCATATCTGCGCTTCTTCTTCATGTAAACTTTACTGTGCTAAATATCATATTTCTTAGTTCCCCCAATTTTTGTAAAAAGGGTTTGCTTTACGTATTAGTTTCTACTTTATATAATATGTTTGAGTAATTCTAGCATGTGTGTGGTTATATTTGGTTTTACAAATCTCACCAAGTGTTTGTGAATGTTTACTGTTTACTGCAAATCCACCCAAGAACATTCTAATGGTTTCACATGGTCACGGTGCAAAGAAGTTTACAAGTACTATTTTGTTTGTTACAGGCGCTTTCACTGCAGCTGCTGGCAGCCATTGTGGCAGGATTCCTGTTCACCGCCATCGTTCTAGTCGATTCACACGCTTGGATATATATTAATACTAAGTAAGAACAACTTTACATTTTTTTTAAGCAGCTCTTCGATGAGTGGCTAACATATCTCTGCCCCTTGTAGAGATATGGAGAAGACTAATGTTTTGACAAGTGTGATTTTAGTTAAAACCAAAGCAATCTATAAAAAATAATCCTGATTGGTGTCCACTAAAAATGAATGGGAATATATTGTAGTTTTCAATGATTAATATGATATATGATAATCAAAAAGTATCTTCACGCCCGTATCCCCGAAAGGGTAGGCAGAGGTACAACAAGTGCACCCACGATTAGCCGAAGATACTTGGTCCCACTATGTGATAGGTGGCGAGCCTATCGCCAACCTGGCACTTTCCAATCCCGGGCAACGTTGTTTTTATCAGAAAACTGAAAAAACACATTTCTGAATTGCCCGACCCAGGAATCGAACCCGGGACCTCTGTGGTCAACTCCGACACCGGCCCACTACACCACAGAGGCGATATATGATAATCAGATAACAAATAAATAATAGTTTAAAAAACTAAAAAACACGCTTTTTATAGAAAACCGAACTAAAAAAATAGAAAATAAATTTTAATAAATTTAAATTAAGAATAGTGTTAAAAATTTCAATAATTATAAATTAATAATAGTGTGAATAAAAAATAATAATTTTATTTAAAAAAAAGCGTGGGGTGCATGGTGTCAATAGTTATAAATATTTTATTGACACATATGAGTAGAGAGTGATTATCATTTCGGTAATATCTTAAAAAGCACCCCACGCTTTTTTTTAAAATAAAATTATTTTTTTTTATTCACACTATTATTAATTTATAATTATTGAAATTTTTAACACTATTCTTAATTTAAATTTATTAAAATTTATTTTCTATTTTTTTAGTTCGGTTTTCTATAAAAAGCGTGTTTTTTAGTTTTTTAAACTATTATTTATTTTCTACTTTTTAGTTTGGTTTATTTATAATAGCTTGTTTTTTTTAATTTTAAACTATTGCACGACTCATGATGCGAAGCATCAGAGAATGCTTTACGATCGAAATTTTTTTTTCATATATACATATCTTCACGCCAGATCCCTTACGGGGTAGGCAGAGAGAACCGAGTGCCATACATCACGATCCTTGCAGGCTTGTTTCGCTTCCTCCACATTCATCACTCTTCATACACACACTCCGGTTGCGAAGACTCTTGATACCACCTTCGGAATTTTTTTTCGCCTTATTTTGGCAAATATTTTTAGTATTATAGCCTTGTTAGTTAACGGAATCAAGATATTTTGCATACTATTGTCGCGATAATTTAATGGAAATTAATTCTATACTTGCTAAAAATTAATTTAGTGCAATAGAAACGGAAAAAAATATGAAAATAGGTCAAAAAATTTTCCTGTCCGTCATGTATGAAACTCCGGAAACACTGTAACTTATGAAAAAATCAATTATTTGAGTTATTTTTTTTAATTCTAATCGGCAATTGTAGATCATCGCATGCGAATGGCTAATAAATTCAGTGTCGTTTAATTACAATTAATAAAAAACGAAAACTACAAGACTGTATATCTATATATATCCATGTAAAATTAACATGGATGGTGATATATCTATATCTATAAATATTATGTACATTTATTTTGTTTTTGTTTTTTGTTTTTTTATTCAGTCAATTAAACTCAGTCACAGAGACGGTGGCGGATTCTTCGTGGCTCGTGAAATCTAAGTTATATGCGCAGACACTGTTGCAAACTCTAATGCGCATACCTAGTCGAGTGCCGCGGTAGAAGCACGGAACTACTTACAAGCTTATAGACATGTGTGTGTGTGTGTGTAAGTATGCAAGGCGTTCCTGTCGTACTCCCATACAGGACAATACGACGGGGCCAGGTATGGGCCATGCTTGGCGCAATGCTGTCTACCTCTGGCCCATGCTTGTAAACCCGCTTTGGCTTAGCCTTGGTAGAAGTAGACTCGGTAAGATCCAAGAGCGTCTAGCGAATGAGTCTTTTGAGCAGAGAGCTATTAGAGTTGTTCTCATTATTGAGCGAACTAGCGACTAGCGAGAGAACTACTAGCGAACGAGTCTGCCGAGCAGAAGGCTCATAGAATTAGTCTCATTGAGGAGCGTTTAGCTAAAGAGTCCGCCGAGCAGAGAGCTCGTGGATTAGTAGTGATACGAAACCGTACAGCAATTGAGTCTGCTCAGCCACGTGAGAACCGCCTAGCGATAGCGCGTCAGACGTCACAAAGACTTCGTTCAATTACTGAGCGTAATTTTATAACCACCATAAATCAATATGCTGAAGTACCATGTACAATCTGTAAGAAATTATTATATCCAAAACAACAGACGTCATTAGTTAAAGCACGTCTTGATTTTTTTTTTGCTCGACTACCATAAAAAAAGTTCCGTTTTCACTTCTATCGGCAGTCGTGGGACTGCCGATAGAAGTGAAAACGGAACTATTAAGTTGAGAGTAATTAAAACTATATGCAAAACATAGCTATAGATATACTACAGTACCCGGCGATAAATATTGCACATCGAACTTTGGAAAGAGACAATTGGATAATTTCGGCTTCGTAAAGCGTTATCTCTGTCCCACACTACCTATGTGACGTTTAGTCAGTCGTTGTTCAAGTACGATAGAGTGCAGTCGCGTCCCGAAAAAATATATATATTTAGAGTTGATAACACCCACAAATTTAAATAATTTAAAGTTGTAATATGGCATCTTTCGGAAAAAGAGGGAAACCTTTACGAGGTCAGTCACGTGAAATTATCTACAATGTTTATAAATACTTTGTAAGCGAAGCTGATAGATTTAAAAAAAAAGTAGATGAAAATGTAAGTTGTTATTTTAAGAAGATTCAAGAGCGAGTTGCAAATGCCACTGGAATTTCAAGAAGAACTTTGAACAATATATTAAACGAAGTCAGTACTGAAACACATTCGACTGAAATTAAGTTCAGCACTCCAAAAAAAGGGAGACCAAAAAAGCAATTTCGTTTAGGTATGGACGATTTTGATTACGATGTTGTTCGAAGAATGGTGTATGATTTTCACTTACGATTTAATGAACTGCCAACAATAAAATCATTAAAAGCTAAGTTATCTGAAGCTATTAATTACAATGGGTCTGAAAAAACATTGAGAAAAATACTTCATGACATGGGATTTCAGTTCACTAAAATGGAAGATAATCGAAAAATTCTAATGGAAAAGCACGACGTTAGTCTCAAACGAATGGAATACCTTGATAAAATACGCAAATTTCGCGAAACAGGAAAAAAATCGTCTACATGGATGAGTCATATATACATGCATCCCACACTAAAGGGAAATCTTGGAGTGACGATAAGAAAAAAGGAGTAAAAAAGCCAATTTCAAAAGGTCAACGTTTGATAATAGTTCATGCGGGAAATGAAAAAGGCTTTGTACCCGGTGCTTTTTTAACGTATAAATCCACGGACACTACAGGTGACTATCACAATGAAATGAATAACGATAACTATGAGAAATGGCTGGTTAACCAATTAATCCCAAATATACCCAGTGATTCTGTTCTAGTTATCGACAACGCACCCTATCACAACAAGTATGTTGAGAGACCCCCCAACTCAAACACCATTAAACGGGAAATGATCAACTGGTTAAACAGACATGAAATTCCAGTTGATCCAAAATTAACAAAAACCCAGATTTACGCTATTATATGTCAGCACAAGGAGAGGTATACAGAGTTTTCTGTGGACAAAATACTTGCCGAACATGGGCACACTGTGTTGCGATTGCCACCATATCATCCGGATTTTAATCCAATTGAAAATATATGGTCTCAACTGAAAGGCTATGTAGCCTCTAGAAATGTGGGTATGAACTTAACTACAGTAAAAACATTATTGACTGAAAAAGTAAACATGATCGGCGCTGAAGAGTGAAAAAAGGTTTGCGATCATGCAATCAAATGTGAGAATGAATATAGAAGCATTCAACACAGTTTAGACAATTACACTGATAGATTAGTAATAAATACGGCTGATAGTGACAGTGATATTGACCTCTTTGAGAGCACAGATAGTGAAATGGAAGTAATTGAGAATTAGAATTATTATTATTTTTATTGCAATGTCTCATTTTAGCAATAGGTATAATGGTGTTTATTATGTACACTAAAGCTGTAATGTTCCAAAATAATTAAATACGTAAACATAATGTAAAAATGTTTTTTTATTTTATTTTACCCCAACCTAAAGCCATCACTTATAGAAAAATTAGTGTATTTTATACAAAGAATAAAAATATCAAAAGAAGCAAATCATACTTGTTTTAACAGCTCCTAATAGGTACCGGACTGTTTGTATTTTGTGCGACAGAGATAACGCTCTACGAAGCCGAAATTAGCCGATTGTCTCTTTCCAAAGGTCGATGTGCAATATTTATCGCCGGGTACTGTATTATCATTAGCATGTCGGTGACGCGAACCGAGGATTTTACCCTCTACCAAAACGCTCAACGCGCCTAAAGAAGTTTTCACTTCAAAAAGTTCCTTCTCAGGCCTACTGGAACAACATGGAAGTTATAACTTTACCTCTTGAACTGACCGACTTGACAGACGGTGAACAAAGACTTTTGTTAAGAGTAGTTCCTTTTACAACTAGTTTCCACCCGCACCAAAGTGCTCGTCAACACGAATCAAACGAGCCCAAACTCGATAGAGTTGTGTTATTTAATTGCTGAGCTCCTATGGTCACCTTCTGGCTTCATCATCGAACCCTGCAGGATCCTAGTTAGCACCAAGCACCAAAGTGCTCGTCAACACTAATCAAATGAGCCCAAATTCGATAGAGTTGTGTCATTTAATTGCTGAGCTCCTATGACCATCTTCTAGCTACATCATCGGACCCTGCAGGATCCTAGTCACCACCAAGCACCAAAGTGCTCGTCAACATGAATCAAATGAGTCCAAACTCAATAGTCTTGTTATTAACCGATTTTTAACCATTTAATTATTAAGTTCCTGTGGTCACCTTCCGATTCAGATTCATCAGATCAGCTCCATGTCATAATAAGGTTTCATTGTCATTCAATTAACATACGTATACAAAATTTCAGCTCAATCGGTAACCGGGAAGTGGATCAAATTTACTAGCGAGATTTGATTTCAGACATCGAGATAGGTACAATAAATAAAAAAATGCTCATAAAACAAAAATTACTGGGCCTACCTGAATCAAATTTTTATGGGACCAATTCGAAACTATTCCGCATCAAACAAAAAAAGAATCACGTAATTCGGTTCAGAAACCTCGGAGAAATCGGTGTACATACATAAAAAAAATATACCAGCCGAATTGAGAACCTCCTCCTTTTTCTGAAGTCGGTTAAAATTGGAATAATTTTATCAAATTAGTGTATTGTCATCGGACCTCGATAAATCTACAAAGTTTGAACGAAATCTGGCCGTTTAAAGTGGGTCAAAATCGCGCCCAAAGAAGTCGGTTACAAACAAACATACAAACAAACATACAAACATACAGGTGAAGTTAATAAAAAGCGTGTAAAAACTAAAATATTTTTTATAAAATGTAAGGATTGTAAGGATTAATAGAATGTTTAAGATATGGGTGACGGTGACCACTTACTATCAGGTGCTCCTTCTGCTCGTTTGCCCCCTCTTTTATAAAAAAAAGATATAAATTCGGCAAAAATAAACATTGTTACGTAACAATATGTGCAAATCGGGAAGTATTACGTTACACCGTGGTAAAACATCATCTTGATGTAATTTCCATAGAAACTACAATATGTAATGTAACGGTGTCATGTTTACATCATTCCTCCACGCTTGTAATATTGAATCTTACTAAAACCAGTATGTAACTCGCCGGCACCTCGAAAATAACAGTTATACTCTATTAAAGACTTTTATTTTTAGTCCACAAAAATACACATTTTTAGTTACTTACTCAACATAGATATTATGATGATATGTACGAACCACGGCATGTTGTTATAGGACGCCATGACAGTCCAGAGCGTTTTTGCGGTAAATTTTATTTTCAATTTTAAAACGCGCAATTTTTAATATACATATATGTTATTTGATAAAAATATTTTTGGGTTAATATACGTCATAAGGTAAAGTATTACTTAAATAGTCTTTGAAATTTAGTCAGCTAGTACTGTTTTCATCTCTGGGCCGGAGCTCCATAGTACCAACTTCTTCCCCTTGATCGCATTCAACGTAGAGCGGTTCGAATCTCAACGATCAGGCTATTTTTAACGGCTTGACTCTTTGGCGTTACGCAGAGATGTAGGTTCGCTCTGTATTTTTACCGCATTTGTCATAGCGAGTGTTCCGACGAGTTGTTCGGATTAATTCCTGCCGCTAAATTCCATCGTTGGACATCGCGTCAAAATTTAAAGTTCCATCCTCACCACCTCGATATTTGGAAATCCACAACCGTGCATTTTATTCAGCACTCTGCCTCGCACTACTCCTTTGTGGAATTAGTTACCAAGGGGGGTGTTTCCGAACGGACCTTCCGAACGGACCTTCGGGACGGAACGGGACCTTCAAAAAAAGAGCGTACTCATTTTTAAAAGGCTGGCAACGCAACTGAATGACCCTGGGTATTGCGGATGTCCATGGGCAGCGGTGAACCCTTACCATCAGGTGCTCGTTTGCTCTCTCTTTTATAAAAAAAATAGTGCATTGGACAAGAATAACAGCACAGAATACTGGAGATTAACAGAAGTCAATGTTCCATACAAGTAATATTCGAGCATAGCACACATAGACACCTCTCACGGACGCGATATATCGCACTGATGTGGGAAAAACTGACCCCTACCACTCCGAGTTGGCATGGAAATTATTGTTTAATTAGATTAACTGTTATTCTGTTAAATTTATTTAATATTAACAATTATTTATTTATGTTATATTAGATCAGTACCCTATATACAGGGTATAACAAAAATAAGCACTAACTTTCAAGGGTATACGTGTACATGAACTAAACAAACACCTGGTAAAATATTATACCAAAAGGCACACATTTTTTGTTTCATATAAATTTAGTAAAATAAGAAATTAAAGTTTATTTTCACACCCCTACCTTGAAGATGGAAGTGATGTGACGTCAGCAACACGTTGAATGAATAGCGTGACGCACACATAGACATGAAGAATACCGCGTACTTGTACTTACACACATTTAATAAGCAATTTTTTACATATCACTTTCGTCACTGATTAATTATTATACATTAATCCAAATTCACTATTTACAGGCAATAATAAAACAACACTGTCTTCAAATTAATTTATAAGTAAGGTTCAAAATGACCACCACCCTTCTCAATGCAAAGAGCAGTTCTGCGTAACATTGATAACCTTACATTATGCAACATATGTGGGGTTATGGACCTAAATGCTGCATTAATTTTACCTTCCATCTCTTCACGTGTATGACATTCCACAGAGTAAACTTTATTTTTCACATAACCCCATAAAAAGTAGTCTAGGCACGTGAGATCTGGAGAACGAGGTGGCCAAGGCACCGGGCCACTTCGACCTATCCACTCTGCAAATCGATCGTTTAAATAATCACGCACAGGGCGTGCAAAGTGAGCGGGTGCTCCATCGTGCTGAAAAATTATATTACGGTATACATTCAGTGGAAGATTTTCCAGATGTTCTTCTAAATCCTCTCTCAGGTGTTGTAGGTACCTTTGAGCGTTAAGACCCTGAGGTAAAATAGTCGGCCCCAAAACATAGTCCCCAACGATGCCTGCCCAGACATTAATTCTCCACTGGTGCTGAAAGCTACTTTCACTCGAGGCATGCGGGTTATTATGTGCCCACACATGCTCGTTGTGCAAATTGAGCACACCATTTCTTGTGAAAGAAGCCTCATCTGTCCATAAAATATTAAAAGCAAATTCGGGATTTGCTTCAGCACGGTTCTGGTACCACCTACAAAAGTCCATTCTGGGCATATGGTCTGCAAGTCCTATCTCCTGAGTCCTTGAAAAATGGTAGGGATGTCGTCCATCATCCTGCAGAGTACGCCACACCACCATATGGTTTACATTTAACATAGCACTGCATCGGCGT
This sequence comes from Apodemia mormo, assembly GCA_036924255.1. Lineage (NCBI taxonomy): Eukaryota > Metazoa > Arthropoda > Insecta > Lepidoptera > Riodinidae > Apodemia > Apodemia mormo. The sequence continues at coordinate 6,710,482 of JAUPFN010000010.1, read as the reverse complement.
GTGCTGGTCCGAGGATTCTCGTCAAAATGATTTAGAATTCGAGTCTCAATAGCAGTACCTACTCTTGAATTAGGACGTCCAACGTTTCGTTCGCGGTGGAAGGAACCAGTACGCTGAAGTCGTAAACACATGTTACGGAATACTGAGTACGGAGGTAAATGACGTTGTTCTGCTGGTGGCCTTCCATCAATAAACCGTTGTCGGTAAATCTCCCTCGCTTCATTAATGCTACCATTCCTAGCAGCACCAACACATAGCATCATTTCGTAAAATTCACTATTAGTGTAAAGGTGACGGTCATTATTATTTCTACGTGGCATTTTTAAAATCGCGATTTCCAATCAATGGGTATTAAGTAAGATTCATAAAAAATCGGCAATAATAGCAATAGTTACGCTCTCCAAAGACAAACGGCAACTGAATAAAAAAATAAAAATTCCTTTACAATTATCTAGGTACTTTTCCGAACTAATTAGGGTTCAGTGAAACAAATTTAAAAATAATCTTCTTCATCTTAGAGTTTATTCCGGTTATTCTCCACGCTTGCGCTAGGAACGAGTTTGAGTTTGCCGTAGCGACTGTCGTCTAACCTCCGAACCTCTCTGGAGGAAGCCGGTGCCAGGACCTCTTTCATTGTACAGCAGTCAGGTTGTCTTGGGTCCCGAAGGTGGTGGTGGGACCCCTTGCACCATAAATAAAAAAAAAATCATTTCCCGTGTTAGTTTGAGTGCCTTAAGAAGAATTACCCTCCATTCTACCAGGCGAACTGAGAATCGAACCCAGTACCTTACGAAGAAACGCCTAAACCGGCATCACTCTTATCATAAAAGTGACAAAAATGTTGACTAAAACTATACGGAACTACATATTAGTATGATTTTACATAAAAACAAAATGGCAGAAAAAAGGGAGTGTCTTGTCTCTTTCCGAAAGTGGTCTTTTCGCCAATCAAAGCGTTTCGTTGCACTTTGTATAAGCCGCAAAACACGTGTAAGTTCTAAAGGCCTGTACAAACGACCGGCGGCGGCTTTAAAGTTAACTTAATACTTTTTCATTTCCAGTATGATAAACAATATTTTGATGAAAAAGATTAATTTTTCTGAATGAATGAACAGGTTGATATGTAATCCCGGCAATCGCTAAAATTAGCAATAGTTTTCGTTGGTTTCGCTTGCGTGGTTTATTTTTGACATTCACAAAAAACTCTAACCACGCGTGCGAAGCCGCGAGCAACGGCTAGTATTTTATAAAATCTTTGATCTAAAATGTAATCAAAAAAACGTAGTCAAAAATTATCTTTTTCCTGAAATAACTACTACTTAGAAAGGTCTTGCCAATTTCTCCCGTGAAACAGCTTTGCTGTGTTTCGGAGAGAAGGGCAAGACAGGCACTGTAATTACTGGCACCGAGACTTAACATCTTATGTCTCAGGATCTTAACATCTTATGTCTCTAACACATGAATGGAATACCTGGGCTAGTTCCAGCCCAGGTATCCCATTTTTGTTCATTAGCGACGTCGACCACTTACCATCAGGTGGCACGTCTGCTAGTTTGCCTATCTCAATAACATAAAAAAAGGTAAGAAGAGGCGCACCTAAAACAAACTTTAGGTAGGTACTAAGTTCCATCAGCCATGTAGTGATAGTGACAAACGAGCCTATCAACTCACCGGGAACATTCCGATTCTTGACATTTTTTTAGCAGTGCTAGCCATGTCAAATTTCATATGTAACGAAAATTAATTTGCGCAATTAAAATTCCCGCGGAAAATATTCAGTAGTGTGTGTGAGCAAGGCCTTAAGTCGGGCGCTTGGTCAACGCGGCCGTTGAGACGCCTAGCGCGATGTCGGTAATACTTCAAATCAAAGGACTTCTAGGCTAATCAATGCGTAGGTTTATTTGTCAAAAATGCTTATAAAAGGTTTTACCTATTTAGACACCTTGTTATGTGAAGTTAGAAGCAAACAGGGTAGGTACTAGAGGTAAGTATTATGCCATTAAAACAGTTTGTAAGTTGAAACCATGCCAGATAATACATTGTAAAATGCCTATGAATCACGGAATAGATTTAGGTACCTACACTGAAAACACATGTGAATAGTTGACTTTGAAGGTGGATATTGTGTGATGAAGTAATTTATGTAATGTGTTTTCATAACAAAAAGATACCTTAATTAGTTATATTGGATTATTTGCCACGATTGTTTTAGAATGTATGTACCAAACTAATAGTTTCACTCAGAGTTAGAAATAATAATCCAGGTCACAATAAATTTTAGGTACACAGCTGATATAATTTTGTTGCCAGGCGGGAGATTTTCCTGCATGAAATGCCTAATAGCCGCAGGTTTGCCTTACGTAAACTAGGTATGAGACTACTAGGTAGGTATTTACGATTAATAAAATTTTATGAGATTTTTTTTATTGAATATGAGTATAGTAATTAATAATTATTTTAATATGATCGTAATATGCTATCGAGTGACACCAATAGTCGGACAGTGTTTTTTTTAACATAATGTAATAATTATGGCTATCAAAACCCACATAAGTTACTTATGAATCAAATTGTCCAGCCTGGTAATCAAACTAAGGACCCTCATGGGTTTATTCCAACATCAGTCCTGGTAGAAAAAAATATAAAAAAACTCTTTAAATAATATCTACATTATTTACTCTGTCAAGTAATTAGTACTTTGTTGTGCGTCTAGCAGTTCATTGACATCTATCATATGATTGTGACCTTTCATAGCTGCGTAAACCGTGCGCGTACGTTACTGCGTGCTATACTTCAGGGCTGCCACAGATCATTTTGAAAAAAAACTTTGACATTCATTTTCTCAGAAATTTCATAGTTTTTATTTATTAAAAATGTATAATTAAAGAGCTAACCACACATCCTGAACGCTCCTTCAGTATTAGTGCTTATTTTTGTTATACCCTGTATAATAAGTATTATTAGAAGCAGTAAAAACACGAAACTATCGAGTTAGCGACCAAAAAAAAGGTTCTCTCGAATAGTTTTAATAACTTTTAACATTTATTATTATCATAAATCAGGGTAGCGTAATATAACGGACTAGAATGGTTTTAAGAATATTGTTATCATAAATGAAATAAGCGAGCAAAAAAAAAAACAACGATCTCTCGAAATATTTTTAATAACAGTATTATCATCAAGTTGGCGAGCAAAAATAAGGTCTCTCGAAATATTTTGAATAACAGTATTATCATAAATCAAGTTAACGACAGTATTTCAGCCCGGGACAGTTGCTCAGTCTTTATCAAGCACAAGTCCGTTCGTGCATTGAATACTGCTCTCACCTCTGGAATGGATCAGCCAAATACCAGCTGGAGACGCTTGAGGCGATAGAGAGGCGTGACAAGAGGCTCATAAACAACTGTGGCGCCGCTGGTCCGTACCGCTGGAGGGTCGAAGTGATGGAACCAGCGGGCCAGCTGCTTGTCAGGTGACGTCATTACTGTGGAGGTTGATGACGTCACACAAAGACAAGGAAGGGAAAAGGAAGATCTTCCCAGCCAGGCAAGGTGTACTGCCTGGGGACCGAAGTCCATTTGAGAAACGTTGAAACTTGTATATAGCGTTACAAGATAAATAATTGTAATATCGCGATTCAGGACTTTATTTTGAATTTCATTTTTTACATTTGTTATTGATTTTTGTCCAATTTTTATTATTTTTTCTTGTAGCATTTGTGATTGTTTGAGCCGCTACACAACGATGATCTGGTAGGGAAAAAACTCCAGAGCCTCGCTCATCGCCGCAGAGTGGCTAGTTTATCGGTCTTTTATCGGATACATTTTGGAGAGTGCGCTGCGGAATTGCATGATTTAATTCCGCCATCCCCGTTTTTCTATCGATCGTCGAGGTGGACAGATACTAGGCATCGCCATATGGTGGACGTTCCACGTACCCGAACAAAGCGGTTCGACAGGCATTCTTGATCCGAACCGCAAGGGACTGGAATATGCTTCCTGAGTCTGTTTTCTCCGACGGGTACTACCTGGGGATCTTCGAGAGAAGAGTGAACAGGTACCTTCTAGGGAAGCGCGTGCCATCTTAGGCCGCATCTTAGCTTACGAGATCGTGGTCAAGCGCTTCCCTATCGACAGTAAAAAAAACACGTTCTCTCGCAGTGTTAATGATATTTTTAATTGGTAAGTTTAATAATATAAATAACACTTGTTAATCGTTAAAAAAATTTAGTACGAAATTTAATATGTTAACTGTTAAATGGTCCATGCCTAACTCCGAGAAATCGCGTCCGTGAGAGTGTGTGTGCGTTGCTCGAATATTACTTGTATGTAACATTGACTTCTGTTAGTCTCCAGTATTCTGTGGTAACGGGCTCCTCTATTGGGTTGGGTGTATTAATGACAATCCGGCGGCAGACGCGGTCCGCGCGGCGAGGAGCAGGCGCCGTTCCTGTCGGGCAGCAGCGGCGTGAGCGGCGGCTCGCGCACGCTGCCGCGCCCCGCGCCCTTCCCCAACGGCAAGCCGCCCTCCTACAGCGCCGCCGTGCAGCTCATGGACCTGGCCGACCGGGACCGCGACCGCCCCAGGTAACATCTATGCCACTGGGTATCCTCCTCGGGCTATCTCTCATTGTTCACCTATCGGGCTTCAATTATAATTATTTTGCATTTTATTTTTAAAATGTGTTCTTTGCTCGGGTTTAATTTCGAGAATCTTCTGTTTATGCAGGTTGGTGAGAAACTATACATATTGATACTGTACGATAATCAATGGACATATGTAACCAATACAAAAGTAATAAAAGAATGTTTCTTAATTACATAGTAAACTTCAACGAAATAGTGTAGTATTATTACTAGTCACCGCGCGAGCGTTACTTAGTGTACTACCGAGTTCAGTCACGAGTTCGGCAAATCGCTGTTTATAAAAAATGAACTTCGACATGTGCGCCGGTGTTCATACAGAAACATTTTTTGTGTGTAATATCGTCAAAGTTGAACTACCTATTTTTATATATTCGATATCAGAATCGAGTACTGAACAAACTATATTAATATGTACAATCTTTTACTAGTCAATACACACACTTAAAATGCTTTGAATGTTTGATTGTATAACATTTATTTGAACTTAAATTTCTAAATATTCCTTTTCGTTAAATTCAAAATCATAATAAAAAATGTTTTATTCAAGTAGACAACTACAGATACTTTTAAAGAGTCAACATTTGTTTTTAAAAATTACTACCAGATCGGAACGTGACCACACACTGAGAAGATCCTGCGGAAGAAACTTAGCGGGCTTGTCTTTTTTAATAACATACATATACATATATGTTTTACCGTTATATGTCAGTCTTTTAAAAGTTCAATATTGTTTCAGGTCTCGAATGTCCGGCAGCGCGACGTTAGGGCGTGGCGCGAGTGGCGGCGGCATGGGCGCGGCGAGCATGGGCGTGGGGCTGGGCGGCGCGCACACGCTCGGCCGCGCGCCGCACAACGGCAAGTACGCGACGCTCAGCAAGCAGTGCAAGACGCTCGAGAGCAACGACTTCTACTGAGGGCGGCCCGGCGGCGCGCCCGCGCCCGAACCTGACTCTGGTTAGTGCTCTAATACACACACGTTAATATATAAACACGTTAATACTATACATTCATATTTTTCGAAGAACAGAAGAGCATAATGTATTATTTTGTTGCCATTTTATAAAAAAAAAAACATTAAATATTATACAGTTTTTACACATACAGAAAAAAATTTACATGTAGGGTTTGAACCTACGACGTACCCTCAAGCCGGGACGCTCTTCCATCTGAACTAGTGTTGACTGTTTCATAGTGGCGAAATTCTTTGCTATATGATCGATTCCGTCGATTGTACTGACCGCTAGATATACATACGTATAACTAGTTAAATGAGTTCATCGTTACAGATGAAATTCATATTTATAATTTTGATCAGTACTTTCGTGTTTCTAATTGTATATTTTGTGTTTAAGCACTCACCCCGTGCTTGGGAAAACTTGAAAAACTTTATAAACAACAAAGAAAAATTTTTACATGTTAGGTTTGAATCTACGACGTTGTCTTAAGCCGGGGCGCTCTACCAACTGAGCTAATATCGATTGATTCTAAGTGGTGAAATTCTTTGCTGTGTGATCGATTCCGTCGATTGTTCTGATCGCTAGATATACATACGTATAACTAGTTTCTTTTTATTCTTAAAGTTTTTCAAGTTTTCCCAAGCACTACTGTGTGTTACTGTGCTAAAACACAAATCTTATCATACAGTTTATATCCATGTTTCATGTATTATACCGTTTTTTCTGTTTCTTATAATTTATTGGTGTAATAGTGATAACACTATAAAAGAGTGCTTTAAATTTCATACAAGTGTTTTATTTAAAAAGTCGGGGTCCAGTTTTGTGGTCAGAAGATTCCAGGTTCGAATATTGGCAGGGTCGCCATGTAAGGCGGGCTATAGGAGAGACAATTAAACACGAAAGTTGGATCAATACTGACTCTTTAATATTAATAATAAAACATTTATAACATTAGAATATCAGTAAATAAGGCTGGTTATACACAATAGGTTGGCTACACACTACAGTATTAATAGATAGGCATCGATGGATAAAGTGTTGTTTGAGACATCCCAACAATAAATAATAGTTACCAACTTATTAAACCGACTTTTCCGACTGTTATTTTAATCGTGGTTTTAGTTGTACTTTGGAGGAGTGTTTATAGATATAAATTCATATGTTAATATTTTTAATTTTTCCTTAGACCAACTAAGGCCAAGGACATTTTTATTTTGAGGTATACTTACTGTTCGCTGTTTTTTAAAGTTGAACACGTTCATGAACGCTCGGGTTCAATCCCCGACGGGGACAAGCATTTGTGTGATGAGCATAAATGTTTGTATTTCCGGGTTTGGGTGTTTATTAAATATATTCTAGTATATATATATATATATATATATATATATATATATATATATATATATATATATATATATATATATATATATATATATATATTTCTATGTATTGGTATTGTTGACTAACACCCATAACACAAGCGAATAATTTGCTTACTTTGGGCTTAGATCAGTCAGTGTAATTAGTCCCGTGAATATTTACTTATTTTACTATACTTACTTCATAACTGTACGGGCACTTCAGTAATCCTTGTTAATCAGCGTTAAAAATTAAATGAATATTGTAAAAGTCTGTTTTGAAAGGAATTTCGAATACGATATATATATTTGGAGAACTCTTACCTAAAAAATATATTATTTATGAAATATTTTTTAAGAATATTTAGAGATAAATGAGGGCATGTAACCATGGTAACGATGAAAACAATTACATATGATTACATAACAATAAGTATGCAGCAAAAAAGTATTTTTGTTAATGGTGAATTGTAGATATGCCAGGTTCCATATTAAATTGTTTTATGCGTTTTAAGAGGCTGATAAGACCGAATTTGTTGAAATTGATGTTATTTAAGCAGATTTTTAAGAAAAACTATTTGTTATAGAACATCACAAAAAATATATATTATATTCATTATATGTCAAAGACCGTGGCTTGACTGATATATATTTGAACAAAATTGGGTCGATAGAAAATAATTAAAAGCGAAGATTGATCTTAAAACCATTATTAACGGTTCTATATCTATATTTTTATTTTCTTAACATATGGGTCTGCAATTAAAAACATGAAGTCATCATATTTATACCTAAACCTTTAGTGAATCATATTTGTTAAATAATCCACACGTTTTTTATTTCAATATTTATTTATTATAAGACCTGGCCGCCCAGTTACACTGATAGCGAGGTCTCGTTTACTCCGATAGAAACAGACAGAGTGCGCGTTTTTGGTGTTGACAGCGCCTTAATTACATGTGTTGCGTATTATTTCCAGGGCAGGCGAGTCGCACCGCCAGCCTGAACCGCTTCGACCCTAAATACGCGTCGTTCGGGCCGCGCGCCCCGCGCCCGCGCCCGCCCGCGCCGCCGCCCGCGCTGCACACCTTCTCGCCGGAGCCGCCCGCGCACGCGCACGCCGCGCACTCGCACGCCGCCGACAAACACACGCACGCCGACAGACACGCGGACAAGTACAGCTCGCACGCGGGGGACAAGTACACCGGACCCAACGACAAATACACCGCACCTAACGACAAATACTCCGCATCTAACGACAAATACACTGGATCTAGCGATAAATACACCGGAGGTAACGAAAAATACACCGGCTCTAACGAAAAATACACTGGCTCTAACGAAAAATACAGCGGATCTAACGATAAGTATAATACACATTCTAGTGATAAATATCACGGTACTAATGAAAAGTATAGTAATGATAAGTACAATACTGGAGAGAAGTTCGCAACGCACGCGTCGGCGGATAAATATGCGACAGTACGGCCCGCGCGTAGGACGGATCCGCAGCCGCTCTCCGCAGCGGCGCTGGAGTACCGCAGCCTGCAGCGGCCGCGCCGCCACCCCGCCGCCGCGCCGCCGCAGCGACACGACCAGAGGGAGCGCCGCCGACCCGAGCGACACGACCAGAGAGATCTCTATGCTGTCACCGAACTGTGAATCGACACACGCTCGGACGGAACTGGAAGGGGATATATTATACCATAACAAAGGTTAGTTCTAATCGAATACCCTTCAACTTTGGTTTAACTGAGAAACGAACCTCTTGTAACTTAGTTATTTTAATTTTTTTTGTTAATCTACATCTACAACGAGGCAAATTAATAATTGAATAATATAATTATTTAAGCATCCACCCCGTGCTAGAAAAAACATGAAACCTCAATAAAGATTTTTCAATAAAAAGAAAATCTTTAAAAAATGCTCCTGCCTTGTCATAATTTTTTGTTGAGTTTTTAATAAACGAATTAATTGTCTCTAACGGGAAAAACGAAACTGTAAAATTATTTAGTGCTTAACGACACTCTAATTGAAATAAAATGAGTTTCTGAGCTGCGAAAGGCTGGAGAGTAATTTCCGAACGAGTTAACCTTAAAAGTTTTATTTTAATGTTCATATTTAAAAACGAATTTAAGTCATGATTTTAGTTTTAAGACGAGTGATAATAATCACCGAATAATGCTCATTTTTTGAGCTTATCACTAGTTTCTGTTAAAATGTGATCTGAGTTACGTCTCACATCTGGTACCTTAAAAAACATATACTAATGCATTTGTTATTAAACTGTTAATAAGAATGAAGTATGACGAATAGAGTAAGGCTGGCGACCTCTTTTATTTAGCAATCGATTACTTCCGTTCCGATCCGTAGAGTACTTTTTGACGATCAATTTTCCATAAATATATTATTCGATTATCGACTAGTACTTCATGTTTATAAAAATTAGCAATTCAATATTTGAAAAAAATACGTTCTGCGTATTGACTGGTTGACTACTTTTTGAGTAGAATTTCATTTTTAATCTATCTTTGACAAACAATTTATTCGTAAAGTTAAAAGTATCCTAGAAACAGGCCTATCGCTTTATTATGTTGTATACTTTTGTATACAGTAATATGTTTTGTGGTATTTAAATTGACGGTAGCAAAAAAATTTAGTACAGTTTTCTTCTAGTGCGAATTTCACAAGAATCGTTAGGGACTAAACATTAAAATTTTAAAATTAAATTGTCTGGAGTTAATATAAACATACGAAATTCGTCATCAAAATAGCATACATTTTTTACGAAAGCCTTGGTAATAGTGATGGATTTATACACTTCTATATGATTTTCTGGTAAATATAGGCTTGAAAAAAATTAACGATTCGCATAAAATACACTGCTTGTGGTCATGTTTTTAGACCGAAATTTTTAGTAACATACTATTTTACATTAAGTATTAATTTGTTAAAACAAATTAAAAATTGACTTTGAATTTTGACTCGACGTCATGAAATTGTGGTTTTCCACTTTATTAAAATTTTGAAGACTTTCTCACAATGAACAATAGACTAAATATACAATAAATTAGCGTAGAAATAGAAGATAACATGTACAAATACATCTTGCATTTCAATAATACAAAAATATGCACAATTTTATACTATTTAACTTTTTTTAGAATATAATTATCCTCGATTTAGCTATGGAATGATATCAGTAACGTGGAATGGACATTTTAAAAAAGAACATGTACGCAATTCAGAATTGACTTAAAAATAATGACACAAAATATTTTATATCGCTCAAGTGATTGCTATGCAAATCATAGCGACACAGGGAGAGATTTATATTTGATTTTTGATATTTTATCCTTAATGTGTTGAAAATTTTCGGAGCGACATTTTTATAACTAGATAAAATGTAAGTATTTGAATAGTTGTATATCAAGTAAAAATATTATCCATTAACTCATTATCTGGAAATAAAAATAGTAAATTTTTTATTAGGCTAGATGATTTTGATGTGAAACATCTAACGCGTAGGTGGCAACGCGATGCTACGCTCAGATTTACTTAGTGCGGTGAGACATAGGGAAGTATGCTGAGCCAAATAAAATGATATAAAACCATATGTGAATTCCTAAATTAAAATTAAATATTCTTTACAAATAAGGATTTTTTGATGAACATAATCAAAATCTAACTAAGATTTTTATTGTGTCATATTTATTTATTGAATAAACCATCGGGTCATGCATATTTTATATATCCAATGTCTTACATATATCAAGCGTACCAGGACAAAAAATTCAATCAGATTATTTTATATGTAACATATTAAAATGCATAAAAAATATTTATTAATGAATGAACACTATAACATAGCCAAATCAACTTAAATTTGTGATCTGATTTAAATATTCAAATTTCTTGACATTAAAATTTAAGTTGCTAATTTTATTAGATTGGAGTATAACGTAAAACGAAACAATTTGTTAAAACAGTTCCGGTAGCTTTGAAAGCTTAATTAGTTCTATTCATCAATAGTTTAATAAATGGGTTTAACCTGTTTCATACGTTCAATGTGTTTCAAACATTTCCTGTGGAGATTGTCAGATGAAAATATTTTCTATATTTTTAATTTTTGATCTATTTTTTTTATTATATAAAATTAAAATTCATACACAAATAACTAAAATATATTGAATATTGTACGATTGTTAAATATGCTCAATGTTTTTTGGTCTAATATTATAATGTTTAAATTATCATCTAGTATATTTTAAAAATGAGTTTACTGAAATTAAAAGGCCTATAAGTTAACTGGAACCTAAACTAAAAGTAAACAACTTTTTTATAAAAAACGAGATACGTTTTCTTAAATGTATTATGTCCATAAAAACTATCATTTCAAATGTGATTGGAAATTCATAGCTGATGTTCTTTCAGTTTAGTTTCATCAGTATAATATAATGTCCAAAAAGGCTGTGTTTAAGTAAACAACCGTTACTGACCAAAACGATAACGTTGTTTTGTTGTCGTTGTAACAAAACGTAATAATAACGTAACGATTTATAGACTGTCGATGATTTTAGACTCTGTTTACGCTCAATATAGAAGTAATACTTATAAATTGGAAATGGATGTAATTTTAGAATTAAAACTTCTTCGTTGAAAATGAATATTAATTCTTGTCTCTTTTTCTACATAAACTTTATCGTTTTCAACGATTTAGTTTACAATAACGTTATAGGTAATGCCAAATGTAGAAAAACTTTTGGTATGTTTCTGGCAGACTTAAAAGTCTGTATATGTTAAAACATGCTTCTTATTAACATATGTATATAAGTATATAGGTAAATCGTTTAGATTGGTTTTTAACTTATAAAGAGCGGAGACGATTAGAATATTGTTTTAATAGAATCTCGTTCCGGTAAGGTGTCATTTTGTCATAAATATGTTGGCTCAATGCGACATTAGTTCGAAATAGTGGACCTAATTGTAAATAAAGTAGTAACCCATTTTATCGCGTTTTCTAGACTTATCAGTTTTTATTATATATACTAAGCATTCCATTGTGTATAAGTGGAATCTTTAATGGACTATGATAGCCGAAGATGGTGCAAAATTTAACTGCCATAGAAGGACAAAGGGTTAAGAATAATGTACTGCTATAACACCACATATGTATTTAGTGAATTGAATTGTGATTATGGATAAAATATAGTCATACTGCTTTGCACAAACACATAGACATTTAAGTTACTTAAAAAGTTCGTATAGAATGAATCTTCATTGTTTTGCCCAATTAAACATACTTTTGAAAGTTATTCCTGTTCAGTAAGCTTTGGATAAAATCTTTTGTATATAATGTAATATTTTTTGTGATATCCTTTGAATTAAAATAATACCAGTTTAATTCAGTATTATAATAGTTATTGTGTGAGAATTTACAACGACGATAGTACATTTATACGAACAATATTATTTCTATGATAGAGGTCACACTCCGGATAAATTTCAACTCATTAAATGACAATAATCACTTAATGTTACATTTATTGAGTTGAAACTAGGTATCAGTTTTATAAAACTCTGTGGCTAAATTTTAATAAGCATCGTAGTGTTGGGGCTACATAACGTTATTTTAACGTTTTGTAATAGCTTTATATAGCACTAGCATATTAACATATAATGTGTTACTTTGTTACCTTTTGAAATTATGATCGAAATTATAACTATTTTAGGTTTCGTTAAATCACAAACCGTAGTGTGGCTCTATACAAGCGTTATTTCACCGTTCACGGTACTGTAAGGAGTGTATTCGCCAAAGATAATGCATAATTATAATTAGTAAATATGGTTAGTGCTAAGTTTTATATTAAGGTTACACCTGGTTGCCGCGAGTCTTGTTTTTTAATTTATTGTCTTTAATTTATAGTTTGTTTATTTTTGCTCAATTTCAATATTAGATTATTTTCGGAGCAAGTTTTCAAGTTATGTCAAAATACCGTTACTAAAATATTTACAATCATTACACGTGCTTTAATGTTGAGTTATGTAAGACTACATGCAATAAATTCTACTTACGTACGAGAGCATATAGACATCATGGCGACGTAGTTAATAATTGTATTAAAATATTTTTTTAAAGAGCATCAGACAATGTTAAAACTAGCCGTGCCCGCGACTTCTTCCGCTTGAAAAAAAAAATATCCTACTTATGTCCTTTCGCGGGTTTCAAACTATCTTTGTACCAAATTTCATCCAAATCGGTTCATTGGTTTAGGCGTGAAGAAGAGAGAGACAGAATTACTTTCGCATTTATATTAGTATGGAGTATATTAGAGTAAAAAAATTGCCTTATTTTTATTTTGTTAAAAATATTCAAGTTAATATTTTATTGGTTCATTTTATCTCAATAACATATAATATAATAAAATGTTTAACAAATATGAGTCTGGTTACTTGAAACGATATACACAAACTTGTCTACTATATCAGTGCTTAACCTAAGATTTGTCAGTAATTTTTCATGGGAATCATCCAACCTCACAGCAATGACCTACGCACCTGCAGTCTAAACTGCTTGCGATCAAATTTAGAATACCGTTGCTGATTGCCCGTAATGTGCGCACCATATACCCATATCTTTTGGGCATCTTGATATAAAAACAATCGACACGGCGTTGTTACATCCCTGATATGCTACAAAATCTAAGTATATCAATATATAAATATATATATAAATATATATAAATATATATATATATATATATATATATATATATATATATATATATATATATATATATATATATATATATATATATATATATATATATATATATATATATATATATTAGACTGGGCCAAAAAACCGACTATTTTTTTTTCTATCGATACTGTGAAAATATCATTCATGATGATAAAAAAAAATTATTGTGAAAGTTTGAGTCCTTAATAATAATATTAAGGGGTGTATCGTTACGACTAATGATTTTTCAACAGTAATCGCATTTTTTACTCAAAACTTGTTAATTATCAATCTGAAAAATTTTAGCAATATGGATTCTTATAGGAAATTAAATTTCCTAAAAAAAAGTTATCTTAGTAAATTACCGTAAAACAAGCCGTTTCCTTGTAATCATGCCATAAACAAAGATTTAGTTTTTCAATTTTGCGTTTCGATTTTGGATTTTTGTAGCTACCATAAATATCAATATTTTTACAATTTAAAATACTTATTCTTAAAGGAAATTTAATGCTCTAAAAAAAAGGTCTCTTAACATTTTCAATTAAATTCACTCCTTTCAAAGTTATTCGACGTTGAAGTTAAATTCAAAAGTAATTTATCGTTTTTTTCGCGTTACACGTGATTTTTTCCTCTTGATTGAAAAATTTATGACTTTAATATTGAGAATAATTTTTTTTTGTTGGAAGACTAAATTTTTTTGTATAAAATCATAATTTATCAATGTATTATTTTGCTTTTTAACGATTAGTTATCGACATAAATTCATTTTCACTGCATTTAACTAACTGTAATAGTAAAAAAGTTCGGCTTCTTCATCAAAAGTTATTTATTTGTGTAGGGATATACTTTTTTCTGTAAACTTATACTTTTAAACCTCCGTTTTTAGCCCTCTTTTTGTTTTGTCCTTTTTTATGTCAATAAAATGATTGAAAACCTAATAAATAATAACTCATCAAATACTAAAACCAGAAAATATGAAGTAGCAAGCGATTCAGAGTTTTTCAATTTTGCGTTTCGATTTTGGATTTTTGTAGCTACCATAAATATCAATATTTTTACAATTTAAAATACTTATTCTTAAAGGAAATTTAATGCTCTAAAAAAAAGGTCTCTTAACATTTTCAATTAAATTCACTCCTTTCAAAGTTATTCGACGTTGAAGTTAAATTCAAAAGTAATTTATCGTTTTTTTCGCGTTACACGTGATTTTTTCCTCTTGATTGAAAAATTTATGACTTTAATATTGAGAATAATTTTTTTTTGTTGGAAGACTAAATTTTTTTGTATAAAATCATAATTTATCAATGTATTATTTTGCTTTTTAACGATTAGTTATCGACATAAATTCATTTTCACTGCATTTAACTAACTGTAATAGTAAAAAAGTTCGGCTTCTTCATCAAAAGTTATTTATTTGTGTAGGGATATACTTTTTTCTGTAAACTTATACTTTTAAACCTCCGTTTTTAGCCCTCTTTTTGTTTTGTCCTTTTTTATGTCAATAAAATGATTGAAAACCTAATAAATAATAACTCATCAAATACTAAAACCAGAAAATATGAAGTAGCAAGCGATTCAGAGTTTTTCAATTTTGCGTTTCGATTTTGGATTTTTGTAGCTACCATAAATATCAATATTTTTACAATTTAAAATACTTATTCTTAAAGGAAATTTAATGCTCTAAAAAAAAGGTCTCTTAACATTTTCAATTAAATTCACTCCTTTCAAAGTTATTCGACGTTGAAGTTAAATTCAAAAGTAATTTATCGTTTTTTTCGCGTTACACGTGATTTTTTCCTCTTGATTGAAAAATTTATGACTTTAATATTGAGAATAATTTTTTTTTGTTGGAAGACTAAATTTTTTTGTATAAAATCATAATTTATCAATGTATTATTTTGCTTTTTAACGATTAGTTATCGACATAAATTCATTTTCACTGCATTTAACTAACTGTAATAGTAAAATAAATCCGGTCCCGTTATTATAAATTATCAATTTGACTAGTGACATACCTTTACTTACAGAAAAAAAATTGAATAAGAAGTCAAAACAAATACAATTAATAAAAGAGATAAACAATCATTTTATTTTTACTTATAATTTATATTTAACAAAAAAAAATTCTTTAATTATTATCAAATCATGACGAATGATCAGTTGAAAAAATAATTATTCAATCAAATTACTTTTACTTTTTATTACAATTTGGGTATTTTTTCCGATGTTCACTAACGGCTAACAACAAATACTGAAGTTGTTCTTCGTTTTTAGTGAGACACTTATTGAAATCTTCTATCAATGATACACCACGTTCTGCAACATCATTTACGACAGCTAATTTTCCAAAAAATTCCTTACACTCTTGAAAACTATCATTATTGGACCAATTGCTTATATCTTCATCGATAAAATCATACGGCAAATCAAATTCTTTGAATATGGTGAGCGATTCTACAGAAATGAAGTCACTGATATCTTTTTCTAGCAATTCATCTGAATCGCTTGCTACTTCATATTTTCTGGTTTTAGTATTTGATGAGTTATTATTTATTAGGTTTTCAATCATTTTATTGACATAAAAAAGGACAAAACAAAAAGAGGGCTAAAAACGGAGGTTTAAAAGTATAAGTTTACAGAAAAAAGTATATCCCTACACAAATAAATAACTTTTGATGAAGAAGCCGAACTTTTTTACTATTAGAGTTAGTTAAATGCAGTGAAAATGAATTTATGTCGATAACTAATCGTTAAAAAGCAAAATAATACATTGATAAATTATGATTTTATACAAAAAAATTTAGTCTTCCAACAAAAAAAAATTATTCTCAATATTAAAGTCATAAATTTTTCAATCAAGAGGAAAAAATCACGTGTAACGCGAAAAAAACGATAAATTACTTTTGAATTTAACTTCAACGTCGAATAACTTTGAAAGGAGTGAATTTAATTGAAAATGTTAAGAGACCTTTTTTTTAGAGCATTAAATTTCCTTTAAGAATAAGTATTTTAAATTGTAAAAATATTGATATTTATGGTAGCTACAAAAATCCAAAATCGAAACGCAAAATTGAAAAACTAAATCTTTGTTTATGGCATGATTACAAGGAAACGGCTTGTTTTACGGTAATTTACTAAGATAACTTTTTTTTAGGAAATTTAATTTCCTATAAGAATCCATATCGCTAAAATTTTTCAGATTGATAATTAATAAGTTTTGAGTAAAAAATGCGATTACTGTTGAAAAATCATTAGTCGTAACGATACACCCCTTAATATTATTATTAAGGACTCAAACTTTCACAATAAATTTTTTTTATCATCATGAATGATATTTTCACAGTATCGATAGAAAAAAAAATAGTCGGTTTTTTTGGCCCAGTCTAATATATATATATATATATATATATATATATATATATATATATATATATATATATATATATATATATTTTGTTTCGTGTAGAAGGGATTTGCGCTAAGCCCTCTGTTGGAACTTGCCACCAGCCACCAGATAGCGCTGCAGCATGTCGCTGTTATAATATACAGAAACAACGTCTGCTGGGTTAGTAATTATGTTAATGCACTTCTACTGTTTTACAAATCAATATTTTATACATGACAAGGTAGGCATAAATCTACTCATTAAGAAAATGTTGTCTGCTATCAGTGGTAGAAATTTTTCTGACAATGGTATGTTTTTAACTAGGGAAGCAATATTCTACCAACAAATTTTTAAACGGAATTAAAATGTACATATTTTTAAATCTTAATTATTTCACTGGAATATAATGTCGAACAGTGGTATTAAGTGTATTAAAATAATTACAATTGAAGTTTAAACAAATGCCGATATGGCGTTACAAAAAGTATAAAATATAATACTCAGTATGACTTTCCGTTAATATGTAAATTTATGAGAAATATGTTAAGAGACACCTGCAAGCAATAATGTCTATACTCTCTCGTACATAAAACTATTATAAGTACACAGTTTTCAATGTAAGTAATGCACATTATTTATTATACTTCTCATATATATAATTAGGCAGTTGTAATATATGTTAAGATTGTAATTTTATTTTCTACGATTCTTAAAAAATATAAATCGTATGTTTCATTTATGATGTTACCGTGCAGTTTATTAAGAAATATGTGTGTTTGAAATTTACGTGCCATATATTTTTCTTTAAAATTTAAATATTTGTTTCCTCTATAAATACGACTACACTTGTAGCACGCCTGTTTGCGCGTAACTACTAGAAACATCTATAAAATAAATATATACATATATACTGAATTTTAATCGTAGTAACAAGCTCTAGACATTGACTTTATTTGTTTAAAAACTAAAAGAACTCTCTTTCAAGAACAAAATGATCACTGTAGTTATAATTAATTATTACAATTAGTTACTAAAACAACTAACGGTGCCTAATCGCTAATACCCGTTTAGTAAGTACTGGCGTATCTACTACAAAAATGTGTTATAATGCAGACATCTGGGTTTGCTCCTCCTAGGGATCGCAGAGTAGAGCATATAGCCTATAAAACTTATAAAATAAACTAAAGATATTATTCACGAACAAGATCGTATCTTCACTCATCTGTATTTAGGCTTAAACTCTGTTGTCTGTTGAGCTGTGATTCAGCAGCTCAACATACATATATTACATTACATATACATATATTATATATTACATTATATAATATATGTATATGTAATTATTATACATATATTACATTACGCAAATACGAAAATGAGTTTCCATGAAGTTTTGTGATTAAGTGAATAGTGGAGCACAGATCGCAGTTCAGTTTGCATTATTAATAGTACTTCCATTTTCAATGATTTCAAACAAATTGAACGGATGTCAATGGATTTAAAATGTATTTATTTGCATTCCGTTTCCCTCAATGAAGAATTCTGATGTAAATTATTTTTGTGGTAGTACTCTACTTATGAAATTTGTCTATGGCCTTTAAAGTGAATCAAGCTATGTTATCTTAAAGCTGTGTTTTTGTGAAGATTACATTTGTAATACTTCTAAGATAATAATTGTATTTTATAAGTGTTGTCGTACTGAGTGGAGGAATAATGAAATATAATTTTTATGTTGGATTCTTTAAACAATTACATGCACTACAGGACTGAGCAACGATAATTTCAAATGTTAACATTTTTTTGAGTTTTCTGTAGTATATATGTTGTATTTGGATATTTTAAAAAATAAGTATTCCAATACATTTTATACATTGAATATAAATTAATATATGTTATAGATTTAATATATATTAAATTATAATCAAACATTTATCATAAATTTGCGTTATCGGGATTTTTTCTTAAATTCTCAGTCCAGATGTATATGCTAAAAATGTTCGTTATAACGAAACGTCGAGAACAAGTTAAGCGTTGGTCATAACATCCCTAAAATTCGTCAGTGAAAATCCATAGCTACAAATTTGTAATGAAATACTTTTTTGGTGATATTGTTCTTTTTTATTTTTTTATGCGTAAGAAGTAATAGTTTAACATGTTCTTGCGCTTCGGAATCAAAACATATGTTTCTTTTATACTTTGTTTTGTATTTCATAAGATTATTTATATAAGTTGAGATTTATTATGATTTTGCTGCTATTTATGCTTTTCAAGTCAATTATGGTGCGAGCATGTAATTATATCGCCTCTTTACATTGTAAGAAATGTATTATTTCTTATTTCATGATGTTAATATTTTTTCTTATACTAATTAATAAATTTATGTCCTTAGGAGATAAAAGTTTGATTATGTTTAAGGGCATTTATTGATACTTTGCTGAAAGAAATAAATCACCGGCAAAGATAACACAAAAATGTGTTTCCGCCATAAACAAAAAAAATGGTCTAACTATATTCAGACAATTTCTTTGAATATATTTTTATGTACGAATTTCTAAAATATTTCGCAACAAATTAAGCAATTGTATCTTGGTAACAATAATGTACCTTACTTTACTTACTGTTAATTTATTGACGACTAATTTGTAAACAGCAATAATATATATATATATATATATATATATATATATATATATATATATATATATATACATATATACATATATATATATATATATATATATATATATATATATATATATATATATATATTATTGCTGTTTACAAATTATATATATCTCTAATTTGCAAAAAATCCATACCTAGACCCCTGCCTGAGGGGGGGGGGGAGTCATGACCGTCTTTGGTTCTATTTCAAATTTTAGAAAAAAAAGATTTACGTGAAACATAGTGTCAAAATATATTAAAAAAATATTTTTGACGTTAATGCTTCTGTTTGTTTAAATGTTGTAAAAAATAAAATAATAAATTTGCACAACAAATAAGTCATTTCAGAACTTATTTCTAATTAAGATAATTTCTTTTGGCTGGTTACAAAAGGGAAATATTATAACATAATAATTAACAAGATTACTTACAATGTAACGAGAGGCTTTCTGTAATCTATCGTGATGTATTGATTGCGTAAGATAAATTATAAACGGTTGAATAATAGAACAAGTGTATGACTTTACAGTGAAAATAATAATAAATGGATTTAAAATAACATTGTTTTTTTAATTTTGTGTCATTTTTGTATTATTACAGGCTTATTTTGCCTTTGGCCTATACTGCTTTTGCAAAAAGAAATATACCCCAAGCGGGGACCGTGAAATTGTGTAGGTATGCAGAATAAGAGATTAGACATATAAAATGCTTTTTGACATTAGACATATAAAATCTACATGTTTGGCGATGTGTAACTTGTATTTTTTTGTAGATTCTTTTTTGTCTTTCCCTATTAATGTGCTAGACCAATTGTGCTTTCAAATGTGCTTTCAATTCAAGAGTAAAGAAAAACACAAATTTTGACATTTAGTTTTTTTTATCTCTATTAGAAGGTATAGGTTTGCAAGTAATAGAGCCAGACTTAAATTTTTATGTTTTACTTATCAAAACACGTTCAAATAGTAACGCATTTATTTATGTCTTACATGTTTATTTGACAAAAAAAATAGGAAATAAACTTTCAAAAAAAATGGTCATGTTACTGATCGCCTGACCGATGATTATTTGTCTAACTAGCTGAGCCCGCGACTTCGCCCGCGTGAAAAATTTCGGAATTAAAAGTAGCCTAAGTTACTCCTTATTACTTCAGTTATCTGCCAGTGAAAATCCCGTCAAAATCGGTTCAGCCGTTCCAGAGATAAGCCGGAACAGACAGACAGACAGACAGACAGAAAGACCGACAGACACACAGACAAAAATTGTAAAAAATGTTATTTTGGTATATGTACCGTGTATACATCCATATGCATTTATTAAAAGACGGTTATTTTAATATTACAAAAAGACACTCTAATTTTATTTATTTGTATAGATAAACAATAAGCAATAAGCAATAGAGTCCATTTCGTCCTTATTCTGCTGATCCCCTTCCTTTTTTAGACTAATGTATTTATCTTCCTATGAATAAAATATTTTTTGCTGCGGTAGGTTTAAGAAATGGTAGAACTTTGCAGACTAGCTAGAGAACCGTACTACTTCATATATTACTATCGCCATAATTTGAGGCTGTCATATTCTAGTTTTGAGTAGGCATGGAAATTATTGTTAAATTAGGTTAACTGGTATGTTGTTAAAATTATTAATATTTAACTGTTATTTATTTATGTTATATCAGTAGTAGGCTTATTACAAGAAGTATTAGAAGCAGTAAAAACGCAAAGCCGTCGAGTTAGCGACCAAAAAAAAGTCCTCAGGAGTAGTTTAACAGTTATTATTATCATAAATCAAGGTAGCTCAAATATTTTTAATAACGTTACTATCCTATATGAAGTTATTGGTAATTTTTAACAGTATTTGCTAATATAAATAACAGTTGTTAATTGTTAAAAAAATTTAGTATGAAATTTTATGTGTTAACTGTTAAATGATCCATGCCTAGTTTTGAGCAATTGGTAAGCATTACTGTTCAACTCGGCTCACTATCTTTATTATCTACTAGCTGTTGCCCGCAACCTCGTCCGCGTGGACTTCGTTTACTCCGCACAGCTCCTCCCCCGTAGGTGAGATAGATAGCATGATAATATGTAGCCTATATGTTGACCCGTTCTGTTAGTAATATTCATGCAAAATTTGAAGTAAATCCATGCAGTACTTTTTGAGTTTACCCCGGACATACATTGACTTTCCTACGATTATATGTATAGATTATATTGCCTATGCAGTGGTTTAGAATGCCTACCTACGCTTAACTTCGGTTTGCCAATTGCTACCAGCTCTGCAAAGTATCCTTATATATAGCAAAACTACTACTACGAGTGTTTTTATAATTAAAACCAAAATTCAATTTCACCTATCGACCTTTAACATTATAGAACATATATCCTTTTTTTCTTCATAAGGGTTTTCTTTAAATAGTTTTATATCACCCGCAAAATATATCGATTTCCAAAGTAGTTTTATAGATATTTGTAACAAGTTGACGAGAAGTAAGTTCTGATCAACGTACGAGCTTATAGCGCGGTTTTAAACAATGACGGTTTCACTCCTGGCTCGTTGGTGTTGATAGGCGAGTTAAACCGTCGATACTGAAGAATCGTGTGAAACATATACTCGTAGCAAAGAGTATCAAACAGAGTCGCGGGTCAATGTTTTCCGAAGAGCCATAAAATTTACTTCCGTCGAACAAGGCCTTAAATGTATTACTATTAAATTATTTTTATTACATAGAATAGCAAAAAAGGAGATGCTTCTATTGATTAAAGAGAAAACCATCGCCTATAGACAGCACAATATGTTAATGGGGTGTTGATATTTGTGTCGTGGGTTGGAATGCCACATGTATAAGTTTACTGTCTACCTATCCTACAAACCAAAACAACAGTGACCAGCGACAGCGACGACTTAGGAACCTTCAAACAGGACTTGAAACCGGTTTAAAAAATACCTGTTAATATATTAAACAGTATGTTTAGGTAATTAGCGGTTTTCATAAAAAGTTCCTTTCGGAGCGTATCTAAAACGGAGAGCGCTTCATAAACCTAAATAAACCGGTTTAAGCTAAAACCGTGGAATTGTTCGTTATGTAAAATGCGGATTGCGGACTAATCGGTGAACTTTGATGCTCACAGCTCCCAATTACAGCTTACAAATATTTTTAAAAAACCTCTTTAAACCGGTTTATTGATTCAAACCACTTATAATTTTTCTCCATAAGGAAACCGGTATTTTTAAGGTTAAGCTAGAGGCAAGCCTTTATAAATCGATCCTCAAGTACTTGCGCTGATTCAAATTCACCGGTTAACAAGCCCTGCCTTCAAGAAAAGAGCTTAGTCACTCAGAGACCGGCAATGCAACTACCAGACTTCTGATAGTGTAGGTGTCCATGGGTGGCGGTGATCACTTACCATACGGTGAGCCCACTGTCCAAAAAATCACGATGCTATTAGGAAGAAAAAGTTAGGTAGTTAGTTATCATACCTGTTCGAGGCATTACAGAAGTCTACTATCTAGTTGGTAGTTACGATTTCAGTGATACATATTAGTGTTTTCTCACCTTTTACGGAATGCCTATTTTTCAAATGCCTCGATTAAAAAGTGGAATAATTAAAATAAACTAAAAAATGATGTGGTGTCGCGGGACACCAGGTAGGAACGAACTTCCTTCGGCTAAACGGTACTACTCGCTTGTGTACGCGACTGTCGCGCCTGCGCACGTCTCATTTAACGCTTTTATTCCACGCATTTTTCTTACGGTTTTACTATCACATTTTTTTCAGTTCGGTCGCGCAGCAAAATCCCTATCTCCTCCAAGCCTGCCGTAAGGAACTTCGTTCCAAAAAGGGATTATATTAAATCTTGAGGTGAAAAACAGTAGCAACTGATTGTTCTCTTTAATGGAAATAGACGAAAGTAAAGTATGAAAAGGATATTGGCGTGAAAAGTGTATTATGTCATTTACCATTTACATTCAAGCGAGTTTTTGTAGCACCTTCATAATATATTTATGCTTGTATATGCTTTAAACAAATAAATAAATTAAAAAAAATACCCTTGTTGATCCGGGCTATTTTGATAAATAAACCAACTGCCGTTCTACCAGGCAAGTTGTAAAATGCAACCGCGTGGCCATGCGTGTCATTACCATAGTCTAGGATGTAGAGTTCCGCAATGTCTCGCTTAGATATTTGTTACCGCCTCCTTACCTATTCCTGCCGCAATAACGTCAGTATTTATCGTTGTTGTGTTCCGGTTTGGAATTTAAGGTAATCGTGACTCCGGATTTACTTAAATTTTTCAACGTATCGATTATGAAACTAAGACAAGTTAAATAAATACTGTGCACTACAGCCGGGGGAGCCAGCGGACTGTAAATTTGTTCTTCTCTCTTCAACGTCCCACCAGCCGTAGTCCTTTTTGGTTGAGCCGGATGTCGCCGGGAAGAATAAATAGAGACCACAACTGTTCGTTGCAAAAGTGCTTTATTGTAACGAAATAAATAGCAATAAAGCTAGCACCGTTGCAAATGTTCAACTATTCTATGGAGAGCCAGTACTTGCCCTAACACTGCCCTACTCTAAAGCCGGTATCCTATAGATATATACTAAAGCCCAGGAACTTGTCTGGGAAACCTATTGAGTCGTAACGAAACTGTAACTTTATCGGAACGGAACTGATTGTATGGCCGCGCTCTCCGATATTTATAGCGCGCGGCCAGACGAGCGGCGGAAATCTACAAAGACAAATGGCGCCGGGTGTGGCGCCACAATGTCTGGGATTTGTTAAAATCCTACTTTTCGTAATCTAATCTTAATAATTTTATCTTAGGTAGCTTCTCCTACCTCTAATTACCTAGTGTGGCCCTCTAGCGAGTGCAACGGTACTACCTTTTCACAAATATACGCAAAACAAAGTATATAATGCCCTAAGACCTACCGAAATCTAATTACAATGTGTTATTTCTTATTTATATACAAGGATCTAACACAAATAAACTTATACAATAACAAACAAGAGTGTTATATACATTGTACGTTCTTACAGGACCTCGGAAACTCTTACAATTACAGAGTTGTACGCCTTTTCAGGTCGTACTATCCTGTTAACTATCTTTATATTACCGAAAAGTGTCTAAACATCTGCCTAAGGCTTATACTTACATTATACATACTATTTACAATCGTAAAACATTTGTTTTAACAAAGAATTTTGCACTTTTCGGATTTTCGTAATTGCGAGTTCCCGCATATAAATATTATCTCGCAAGAGTCGACTCGTAATGTCGTCAACTGCGTGGAACTCGCTTTATTCGTATTATGCCTATTAGGCAACGATCATAGCTACATAAAGCTTTATTATTTCTACACAACAAAGCTGTATGTAGGTCTTAGGGCGAATAAAAGACGAAAACGAACATTATTTATTATAGAAAACTTACGAACTAAACGAAATATACATTCCATCCTGCCTTACTATCTATTTACATTAATATTTACAACAAAACATATCTGTGCTGCACAAATACCATTCAAAAGATTAAAATCAATCATCGTTTATAGTTTTAAGCCCCGTTCTTACTTTGATTAGTACGAGTGTGAGTGTTTAATGCAGGTGCTTAGTATTAAGATAAAAATACGTGAAGACAGCCGTTGATAAGTAATCAGCATCTTTTCACTTTTATTACGCTGATTACGAATTACTCGCACTGATCCACGGCTATCTTCACGTATTTTTGGCTTAATACTAAGCACCTGCATTAAACATTCACACTAGCACTAATCAAAGTGAAAACGGGGCTTTACAAAAATCAAATTACTCTCATCTATATTTATATTACTAGCAAAAAGCAGAGCTTTGTAAGGGCTCGCAAAGTTATACTATCTAGTAATATTGTTAGAAAAGTATTTTTATGAGAATTACATCTTTTAATGTATGGACTTTATTTATAATTATCTAACCTAAAAAACTCAGCGTATTTTCACCTAAACATTACATTTGCATCAAAGGCCCGCGTCGTCAGGCTTTGGACTAGGAATATTTGGTTTTTTTGATGGTAATTTCAAGGAAAAATATCTATTAAAAATGAAGGTTGATCTTATAAAAAACACATTTTTGACATTTTGCTGAAACAATTGTTTTTTTTTTCTAAAATCAGGAAGTTCCTGGTTTTACGTCGATTTACGAAATCAAAATCAAAAAATGTTTTATTTAAATAAACCTTCAAAACTTTTGGACTACGCAGGCACGAAGAATTGACGGTAGACACTCAGCGAATACATTTTTCGAATTTTTCTCTCAGAGAAACCCTCGGAGTTCGATTCCAGAGTCAGGCAAATGAAAAAATGTGTTTTTTCAGTTTTCTGATAAAACAACTTTGCCCGGGATTGGAAAAGTGCCCTACTGGCGATAGGCTGACCACCTATCACATTGTGAGACTTAAGTATCTTCAGCTAACCGTGGATGCACACGTTGTCTACCTCTCGATGCCTACCTCTTCGGGGATACGGGCGTAAATATACCTTTTTTTAGCTTTTTACCCTCGCCCTTGGGCTGAGATTAGGAATTGATCTCAATACAATATAAATCAATTAATACATCTGTACTGTTTCTCAATAAGCCTATTGTGACACTCTCGAACGCTCTATTTACTCTGTTCCCAGCAAACGTCCCTGCTCTAGACCTAAATTCTCCTTGTGCCTTCCACAATATTACTTCGAACTTCCCTTGCATTCTCCTTTCAATGATTTTATCATACACCTTCGATGCCAAACTGATCAAACCGATGGCCCTATAGCTATTGCAGTTTATACTTGAACCTCGCCTTTATACGAGGGCACGATAACCGCGCGCCGCCAGTCAGATATGAAGAAACAATTCATGAAGTAGGTAGTCTCTTAATAAGTTCAAAAATTCTAATAGAAAATGTATCTTCTATCAATTTTAACTCGTTAATGTAATAAGAGATGGCGTTAGTAGTAATAAGATTCTAATACAAATTGTACCTTCTATTTTTTTTTTATTTTTATAAAATGGTATTTTTGTGGTAGATAACAAATCTAGACATGAATATAAACTACCACGTCGAAGGTCAAACCTAAAAATGCGATATTTTTTCAGTAAAATGTACCACAAAAGTGCATAGAAAGTGGCCTAGTGTAGGGCTCGCTTCGCTCGCCCTGATAAATGCGAAATTTTGGATTTTTAGATGGATGGATGTATGTATGTTTATTATTTAATCACGCCGAAACTACTAAACAATTTAGGTGAAATTTAGCACACATGTAGATTATGACCTGGAATAGCACATAGGCTACTTTTTATCACACACATCATCAAAACTTTTATAACACAGCGGCTGCACGCTGCAGCTAGTTACATTATACATTATCCCTCGTGTTGGTCTGAGCTCCTTCGAAGAATATACCAAACAGCAGTACCAACTGCAGGTCATAAAAGGAGACAGACCGTCCCGTTGGTCGAGTGGTTAGCGACCCTGACTACGCAATCGACCGGGCTCGGGTTCGATCACCGACGGGGACAAGCATTTGTGTGATGAGTATAAATGTTTGTATTTCCGGGTTTGGGTGTTTATTAAATAAATTTTAGTATTTATATATGTATTTCTATGTATTGGTATCGTTGACTAACACCCATAACACAAGCAAATAATTTTATTACTTTGGGGTTAGATCAGTCAGTGTAATTTGTCCCGTGAATATTTACATAAACGTATTTACATTATTTACAGATTGGATATTCGTGGCACTACTATTGTGACTACTAGGTGGTAGAGTTCCACAATGTCTCGCACAGGTATTTGGTACCACCGCTTTTACGTGTTTTTTTTTATATATCATAAGATAGCAAACAAGCAGATGGGTCTCCTGATGGAAAGAGTCAACCATCGCCTATAGACACCAAAGAGATAATGGTGCGTTGCTATCTCGTGGTGAGGTCTAATGCCACATGCATAAGTTTACCGGCTACCTTACCCTCCACACCGGAACACGACAGCGACAAGCACTGACGCTATTGCGGCAGGAATAGGTAAGGCGGTGGTACCAGACCCGGGCGAGACAGTGCAGAACTCTACCACCTAGTAGCCACGATGGTAGTGACTCGATAGCCAATCGGTCGCCTTTTACGACCTGCCTGGCAGAACGGCAGTTGGCCTATTCTACAAAGGAGGCCGGGACCAACACGGCGTAAATTTGTTTTTCATTATTGTTTGTCATTATTGTGTTCCAGTTTGGAGATTAAGATTGCCGAAAGACTTAGGTATGCATGTGACACTGCCATCCCACCACACGGATAGTAACAGTATTAACATTTTTGATGTCTATAGGCAATAGTTTCTTTTACCAGGAGAGTCATCTGCTTGTTTTCTATCTTAGATAAAAAAAAAGCTTCTATTTTGATGCAACATTATGCAACAACATTTGCATATTTGCTAAACTGAACGTTGATTTTTGCACGGAAGGATTCAATCTGATTCCATTGCGAATTCATGACATTATTTCCACTTCACAAATCACAGCGTCCGCGTACGGGGAGCTGTACGTCCGACACTGTCCGCATATAACGTAGATCAGTGCTAAGTGTGAGTTTTTCTTTTCGCATTCGATCGTGAGCGCGTTTGGAGTTTACTAGGAATTTGTATGTGATTTGTACAGTGCCACCTAGTGGTAAACGTGAGAAACCAGTTTACCGCTAGGTGGCGCTGTACAAATCACATACAAATTCCTAGTAAACTCGAAACGCGCTCACGATCGAATGTGAAAAGAAAAACTCACACTTAGCACTCAGTATTAGGTAAATTAATAAACCGTGGTCCCACGAACAAACTTTTTTTGATTAATAACAAGCTGATTTTTTATGAACAGCTTCGTTTTGATGAGACGCCCATCAAAACTATCTTCGAAAAATATTTCCTTCCGCCTTTCCTCGTTTCAGAATCAATTAGCGGGTACCTAACCCGGCCTTGGCTTTGCACGAGTGAGATTTTATAAACTATTCTGGGTAATTTTTTATACAAGCCTTGCTCCGATGATAACGAACGCAACAAAAAGAGCGATTAGTTACTTTATTAGCACTAAAACAAAAAATCAAAAATCTTATTTTTGAAAATTTGGGATGAATCGAATAAATTCCTTAGCGAGTAGTTGAAAAAATCTAGTATATACAGAAATATTAAGAACTAAAGATGTATTTTATATTTTAACTCAGTCGGACACTAGGAAATGGGTCTTTTGCTTGCAACATTTGGGCCACACTAACAAGGCAATTTAATAAAAGCTTGTAATAAAAATGAAATTACGTTCACGCACGAAATCATAGTAAACGGCTTTATTATAATCCCTTAATCTCTGCAAAATACTACCAAAGAAACTTTAATGGATCTTAAATCAGCTCCGGCCAAAGCTTAACAGGCCGAACTGTGGAATATCCAATCTAAGTTCTGCGCGACTGCACCTGAATTTAACGTTATAACAAACTGTCAAAGACTGCGTTCTCGTTTAAAATTATTGAGTTACTGGTTCTACTAGGAAAGCCGTGGAAATATTCACAATATTATTTGCAGAAATATTATTTGAAGAAAAAGAAGGCAGTTTTTAACAGGGAAAACTTCTTTAGATTTAGGAAAATTACTTAAAAGCACCGTTTTAACTCAGGGTGCCCGTCTTGACTTGTATAATTATGTGCTTATCCTAACGCTATTGAATGGAAGTGAGGTTGGTATGTCTGAAAGGCATTAAAGTAGAAACAAAGCGGTCGAGATGAGATTGTTACTAAAAAATGTGGCGTATCATTCGTGGATTGCGTTCGTTATATTAGTGAGGGAGTTAAGCCTGAAAGAAAGGGTCAGTATAAAAATGAGTAAGGGCATATGCTCCGTTGGTTTGGATAGGGGGCGTCCATAAATTACGTGAGGTGTTTTTTAAAATTTTCTGTCCCTTCCTCCCCCCCTGGTGAGATGTCGTGAGATTTTATTCAACCCCCTCCCCCATCCCCCAATCTCACGTGAGATTTTTCAAAATGTGGGTATCTTAAATATGTAAACGCGTTGGATTGCTATCATAAAAAGAAAAAAAAATGGCTTCGTGCTTTAATTTACGACTAGTTCAGACTGTATAACGTCGAAGTATGAATGAAATTATTTTCTTTCGAACAAATGAGTGAATGATCTTAATCATATTACGGTTACGCTAAAAATTAAATCTTAAGCATTTACAATCTGGATAATGGACCAAAATAGTATATATTTTTTTGTTAAATTAGAAAAAAAATTACATGATATTTGCCGAGACCCCCCTCTCTCCAACATAAGATTAGATGAGATTTGACTCGACCCCCTCACCCCCTTAAACATCTCACGTAATTTGTGGACGCCACCATATGTACAAATAATGGTAGATGAACAGTTAACAAAATAAATACACAATGCGAATATGGCAGTATATAGGTACCGGGGAAGACTGACAAAACATGACCAGATTGATCGGGTGCTTTCCGAAGTTGGTGCACAGAGTATTTGCAATGGGTGTGTTTGTATGAAGAGAGTAATAAGTGTGGGGGAAGCAAGACAAATCTGCAAGAAACGTGGTATACGGCTCTCTCTCTCTGCCTACCCCATAAGGGATCTGTCGTGAAGATATATATGTATGAAAACTTCTTTAGCCGTGTTGGGCGATTTTAGTAGAGACAGAACCTATTCGCTCTGTGCGCGACTTCAGCGCCATGGTACGTTTGAACTACAGGGGGCTATTGTAATATATTTTACTAAGTATTGAATGGCTGTCAGTAATAATAATATCGAATGATAAATAAAAAATGCTTTTTTAATTAAAGGGAATATTTATAATAAATATTTGTTAATGTAAAGTGTTCTTGTGCATTAAAAAATAAAATGTAAGTATAGTTAATACCGAAAAAGTAGCATAGACGTTAGCACACATAAAGATAGGTTAACTGAAATCAGACTGAATCGATTGACAAAAAATTGACACTCTGAATCGAAGTTAACTTGACACTCTTGATCAACTTTCAAATGAGTTACTGTCGGCGGATCTTCAGTAATCATTTCTTGCAATTCATTAACTTGCTTACGATTGAGTGCTGAAGATGCATTTTTGTTCTGCCGGCGGTCCATTAAGCGCTTAAATCTGAAAAATTTATTACACAAAAGTTCATATTATTAGATTGTTGATAGTTATAAATTTTATTAGCGACAGTATTTGTTTATAAAATAATATCTAAAATTTATAGTAATACTCTCCTATTTAGTTTTTAAATTATGTAAATTTCAATATATTATTACTCACCTATTCGTAACCATTAACTCATTAACTTTTCGAGATTTATAAGCTGTAGGAAATTTAGTAGGAATGTAGCTGGGACTCGATTCTATGTCAGACTTTTGGCCTCCAATAAAATGATCACTACAAATATAATCGTGTGCCTTTGGAGTCCACAATGAGCCATCAATATTGCAAGGAAAATTGAAAATTTTTAATATTTATTATTTAAAATTTATGATCATTGATATGGATAATCTTTTTGTTTAATATAATAAGTGGCAAAGAGTAAATAAATCTTAAATAATTAATGAAAAGTTTATAATAAAAAAATTCAATCTTATTTTTTAATATATAATTATGCTAAATTTAAAAATGTTTAAAAAAATATATTTTTTTAAATTAATAATAATATTTCCTAGCATTTTCTAAACTTACTATTTTTTTAAGTTTTACTCCTTTCAAGATTTTTATTATTACGGATAGTAAGGTTATGATTCTACTTACTTTTCTCTCCTAACAGCGGCTATCCATTTTTTCCTTTGATTTATTTTCCCTTGCTGTTGGAAATTTATAAAAATGACAAGCACTTTTTCGACCTGTATTCTTACAACTTACAACACAACAACTTTTGTGACTCATTTTATGTTATTTTATTTAAATAAATTTTAAATAACAATTCACTTGTATATTTAGCTAACTCGAAACATAAAAACAGCCCCCCATAGTACCGGATATAGCCACGGGTAGCGCTGACGGTAAATCAGTTTCTCCCCACCATGACTTCGCGCGGAGCGAATAAGTCCACACGACTATTACGCTAGTGGTAATTGTCGAAATATCGAATTCATGTTGACTTGAGACGTTTTGCGCCACGAACGTCAAACGAGTTATGACTTATGACACTTATGAATTTAGTTTTAATTTTAGGTAGAGTAAAGGGTTGTCACCACAGACCTCAGCGGTTGTCACTCATATCCGAAGGTAGTAATTCATTGAGTCCCTGTACGTGCCCTTTAAGTGGTGCTAACGAGTGACTGAAAAGAAAAGGAGGTACAGCTCTCTTTCGGGTTAGACTGGTATATGATGAACGCCAAGCTTGAATCTGTCGCAAAATATCGTATGTTCAGACAGTAGCACAGCTTCTTTTTTCCGAATTTGTTGTTCCAAGTGTATTTTTTAGTCCGTAGTGCATTTATATATTTAGTGCAATTAGCGTAAATGAATGTGATAGATTAGCGCGGGGGCCAGGGAGACGCGATGAGATATTTGGTGCGCATGTCGTCCGTTGGTTCGTTGGGGATCCATACCTTTGCTGTCCCAGCTTAGAGGCTGTTCTGCCGCCAATGAAAAATTCAACGGGACGTCTGTAGGTGCTGGATGTGAATACCTGATTAAAACGCGATAGATTTCCATCCTAATCGGTGACTCTTCTGTCCCTAGTTCCAGCCACTCATCACCCTCTTCCCTTTAAAAAAAACAATATGGCATTAACTTCCACATTTCTAGTGAACTTTTGTAATACACAATACACTCCAATCTGAAGCTGTTGATTTCCGTTAGAAACAGCAAAGCCGGCAATACCTTTTAATTTCATTATATTTACTACTACCGAGAATTTTCTTTTCACCCCCAAAACTAAGTGTTTAGTTTGTTCGGTTTGTTAGCAGAGTTTTAGGTACTACACTTGACTATTACGAGAATTAGCTCTCTAAAGCTTAATATTTCACAAACGAGAATCTTAATCGAAAAGTAGTTTTCCCAGACTTTTTTTTTATGTCATAAGATAGCAAACAAGCAGATGGGTCTCCTGATGGAAAGAGTCAACCACGCTTATAGACACCAAAATGTTTATGGTGCGTTGCTATCTTGTGGCGAGGTGTAATGCCTCATGCATAAGTTTACCGGCTACCTTACCCTCCAAACCGAAACACGACAGCAACAAGCACTGACGCTATTGCGGCAGGAATAGGTAAGGCGGTGGTACCTAACCCGGGCGAGACAATGCAGAACTCTACCACCTAGTAAATTTTAAATTATTTTTTTAAAACCTATCCAACGATATTTTACACTGTGGGGTAAACGCGAAAAAACTGAACACCCTTACTTTACATGTAGAGGAGCTATCCTAAAAAAATATTTTTCAAGATTTTATGTTACCACTTGTTGTTTTTTTATCAGAAAAGCCTGCTTCGATTAATATAAAAAAAATGTTAAAGTGCGTGGCGGGCTACGCGCAATGTAGGTTTTCGAAGTGGCTAATCTAATGCGGATTAAGAAAAGGGATTTTATTGATAAAACAATATGAACGTTTAACCTATTTAACTTCAATGACGAATATATTCACACCACAGGTCCAATTTTCTAAGTAGCAGTAGCGTAACAATAGGGTGGCAGCAAAATGCCACGGGCCCTGACCCAAGAGGGCCCCGGCCCAAAAGGCCGCGAGCTCAAAAATATTTTTTTACGTACATGTAATTGACTACGCTGAAAATCTGGAAGTTTATTAAAATTAAACTGAGTACTACGTGACGATTTTTACTGATAGGGCCCCATCAAAAGAATTTGCCACGGGCCCCAGATGGTATAGTGCTACGTAGGTAGGTACGACGCCACTGCTAAGTAGGTACATTTATAAGTTGTTCGACTGTTACTTTGTGTTCGAAACTTGTAAAACTTGTAAACCAAAGTCGGTTGAATCGAATTTCTGCCGCCCCTCACTCCCTCCACTGCTGAAACCGGATGGGACGCTGGCTCACACCGCCGTAGAGAAAGCGAACATGTTCGCTACTCTATTCGCGGAGAACTCACGTCTGGATCCCGCCAACGCGAAACCACCCAGTCTACCTGGATGCGAGGTGAACATGCCGGAAATTCGCATCCGACAGACTGAGGTTCTTAAAACGCTGCGGAATCTGGACGTGAACAAAGCCAGTGGCCCTGAAGGGATTCCAGCCACAGTACTGAAAACCTGTGCGCCTGAACTCGCTCCTGTTTTGACACGCCTCTTTCGCCTTTCGATGGCTACTGGAAAAGTGCCTAAATCATGGAAGCTTGCCAACGTGCAGCCTGTGCCCAAAAAAGGCAGTCGTGCCGACCCCTCCAACTATAGGCCAATTTCAGTCACGTCCATACTCTGCAAGACTATGGAGCGTGTACTGAACAGCAGGCTAATGGCGCACCTAGAAGCGAAGGAACTACTGAGTGACCGCCAATACGGGTTTCGCCGAAATCGGTCTACTGGGGATCTTCTAGCGTATGCCACTTACATTTTGAGCTCGGCCATAGAGAAGCATGGTGAGGCACTAGCTGCTTCCCTTGATATCTCGAAGGCCTTTGACAGGGTCTGGCATGATAGTCTTATTGGTAAGCTTCCATCGTATGGTCTGCCTACTAGTCTCTGCGCCAGGATCTCAGATTTTCTGAGTGGCCGGTCGATCAGAGTAGTCGTCGACGGCTGCTCATCCGACCAAATGGCTATAAATGCCGGAGTCCCTCAGGGATCAGTTCTCTCCGCAACTCTATTCCTGCTACACATTAACAATCTGCTGAAGCCCGGTATCTATGGGTACGCAGATTACGTATCCAATGCGTGGGCCAGTACGGCACAGATCCGGTCTCTCAGAGAGGCAATGGTCGATCGTATGAACCTGTCCTTACAGGCAGTCTCCGATTGGGGCGATGCTAATCTGGTCAGGTTTAATGCAACTAAGACCCAGGCGTGTCTATTCTCCGCTAAACGGAGTCCGCTCCATCTATCTCCGTCTTTCCAGGGTGTGGCCGTGCCGATAAATGACCACCTCGAGATCCTTGGTATCACGTTAACGCCTACTCTCAACTTTGGTTCGTACATCGAATCTAAAGCCCAAGTTGGCTCAAAAAAGCTTGGTATTCTGGCGAAGGTGAGACAGTATTTCAGTCCGGGACAGTTGCTCAACCTTTATAAAGCACAAGTCCGTTCGTGCATGGAATACTGCTCTCACCTCTGAGATGGATCCGCTAAATACCAGCTGGAGACACTTGAGGCCATCGAGAGGCGTGCCAAGAGGCTCATAAACGACGATGATCTGGTAGGCAAAAAACTCCAGAGCCTCGCTCATCGCCGCAGAGTGGCTAGTTTATCGGTTTTTTATCGAATACACTTTGGAGAGTGCGCTGCGGAATTGCACGACTTAATTCCGCCATCCCCGTTTTTCTATCGATCGTCGAGGTGCACAGAATCTAGGCATCGTTATATGGTGGACGTTCCACGTACCCGGACAAAGCGGTTCGACTCAACATTCTTCATTCGAACCGCAAAGGACTGGAACATGCTTCCTGAGTCTGTGTTCCCGGACGAGTACAATCTGGAGATCTTCAAGAGAAGAGTGAACAGGTACCTTCTAGGGAAGCGCATTCCATCTTAGGCCTCATCTTAGCTTACCATCAGGCGAGATTGAGGTCAAGCGCTTACTTATCGATAATAAAAAAAAGCCTTCTATACCGTGATAGTTTTCCAGCGACACTTGACTCTAGCACAAATTAGCATTTTAAAGCTTAATATTTTACAAACGAGTCCCTTAATAGAAAAATTTGTTTCAACAAACCTATAATATTTTTTAACCTATGCAATGATGCCCCACACTATGGAGTACACGAGAAAAAATTAACATCCCCACTTTACATCCTAAAAAAATATTTTTCAAGATTTTATGTTATCATTTTGTTGCCATGACTAATAGCATATTCATGCCAAATTATAGTTTTCTAGTACTAAGGATCTCTGAGCTATAGTGCGGATGGACGGTCATAGCGAAATTATAAGGGTTCCTAGTTTACTTCGAACCCTTTATCGGACAATCATTATAAATCTACCAAAATAGGTTTTTTTACACTATTTTCTTCGTTACTCTAACTAAAGTTATAGTGTTGATCTTTCTACATAAAGTACACAATTAAAACTTTGTTAAAGCTAGTTATAATATACTTTCAACTTATAACGGTATTAAGTGTGGCATAAGATTTTGTATCTAGTCAAAAGTTGTGAATGCCCTGATGTGATGATGCTTATGTAAGCGAAAACGATTGGACATTACTTTATTGTGAAACAGTACAAGTGTATTAATACCAATTGCATAGATTTATTAAATTAAATTTGGTTACGGTCAAAAAGTTACGACAGATATGAATGCAAAGCTAGTACAACGTATTTCTCTAGCTCTGATTATTGTGTTTTGGATAAATGCCAAATATATTTCGTGCGCGTTACTGATCGCTATATATTCAGATGATATGTTTCTTAAGAGCATGCGCACATAAACTGACCAATTTTAAACTAAAGCGGGTTATAATCAATGCATTGGGTGTGATTTGCTAGATGGATAGTTATTTATCGTTTGCTTTTCGTTAACGTATAGTTTTTATCATCATTTGTGAGCAACAAGGCAACATTTACACCTCTGGTGCTATGGTGTTTTCATTCTGTCACAGGATTTTTTTTCTACCTTTTCAATAAACAAAACATGTAAGTTTATTTTTGAGTTTATGCAGAGTATAGGGAGTTCATCCCTATGTGTCAGGTGCTTTCATTGAATGTAGATTTGAAATACTGATTGAGGCCCCCATAAATTAAAAATACTGTTGACTGAAAAAAATCAGCATAGTAATCATGTCATCACAGTCAGAGCATCTTAACCAAACACCTGAATACCATCATTACTGTAGAAGATACACAAGTTGAAATACTTAAAACCCTTAATAGACGGCTCGGGAAATTCTAAATACCCATCAAGTTTGATGGGAACTCCCGAAAGAGCTACGAGATCTAATAAGACGAAAAAACGTTGCTGCGAGGCGCTTCAACATACTAGACTGACGACATGCTGAGAGTATTACAGATGTACAGACGTGAATAGCCGACTATTATCAGGAAAAGTGGGACAGATTGTTAGGAGAGATCTCACCATAACAAACGGCCTACTGTCCGGTGGTGAGAACTCTAAAACAAGAGATATTATTCCTATTCCTGCTGCAATAGCGTCAATGCTTACCACTGTCGTGTTCCGGTTTGGGGGGTAAGGTAGCCGGTAAACTTATGCATGTGACGCAACGCACCATTAACATATTTGGTGTCTATAGGCGATGGTTGACTTATTCCATCAGGAGACCCATCTGCTTGTTTGCTATTTTATGATATATAGAGACGATTAACATTATGCCACCCCTATTATACCAAACCACCCATTGTTACCGTCAGCTTTCCTGGTCGTCGTGAGTCGATTGCTTGGGTGACAAAGTCTCTTACCAATCACAATAACATCTCTCCATCAAAACAACCCCCTGACAGTAGCCACGTCCACCTGGTGGAATGTAAAGTAGAATGTATATATACATACACGACAATTGTGATTAATAAGCTATAGCTTTTGGATAGCGAAACTATCAATGTCACTATCAATATTAATCAAAAACTATTAAAAATATTAAAAAAAAACTATCAATATTAGTTTCATATTTAAATAAACTAGCGATGGCCTGTGGCCGAAATTCGACCACAAATAATAAAATCTCTTATAAGTTTGACAACTGACTTTGACCGTAAAAAAATAGTATACATGTGTGTATAATATTTATGACGTTTACTTATGTTTATTTTTATCAATTTAATGTATTTTTATTGAAAAATATTAGGTTTCTGCAATCTCCGTAATGTGTACTTTAATTGTGCCAAGTTTCATACCCTTCCGTTCGCGCAATTGTCTTAAAAAGGGGTCCAAAGTTTTTTCTTCACGTATTAATATATAATTGTTTAATTTCTATTATTATATTAACTAAAAATTTAACAACCAATTTGATAAACAAGTCACATTTAAAACGTAAGATTTTGCAGTGTTAACACCGCGTTTAATTTATCTCAGGTGCGCTCGCTTTACAGTAATATCTGCTCAAAGAATAAGGGATTTGACATCAGATATACATTAGTATTTTAGCACAAAACTACTTAAAGTTAGCCACTGATATAATATCCTTATATATTTTAAAATTCTACGAGGCTGCCTCATCGGCCGAACGGTTAGCCTAAACAGTTTAGTGCCTGAGTTCCCGAATTCGATTCTTAAGAGAAGCATAGTACAATTAGTTTTTTTATCTTAACATTTCAACAACATCCTTGAGTTTGCTACTGGTGTCACCCCCGTCTCTTAAAAGTTTTTTTTACATCATAAGATAGCAAAAAAGCAGATGGCTCTCTTGATGGAAAAAGAAACCATCGCCTATAGACAGTAAAGATGTTAATTGTACGTTGCTATCCTTGTGGCGGGGTCTTAAAGCTATATGTATGTTTACCGCCTCCCTTCTCCCCAAACTGCAACACGACTCTGTTATGCACTGACTTTATTGCGACAGAAAAAGGTATAGATGATATACCACGGTGGTTCTAGATCCGGGCGAGACAATGTAGAAATCTACCAACTAGTAGCCACGATGGTAGTAATTCGCATAACCAATCGTTCGCCTCTTACGAACTGCCTGACAGAACGGCAGATGGCCTAATCTTTATAGGGGGCCTGGACTAACACAGAGTATCTGCAAGGGTTAATGAATGGACGGTTAGCCGCAGTTCGCCGCGTGATTTAAATTCTCGTGGATTTCTGGAACTGTTATTCATTGCTTACAACCGGACATATTTTTAGTTTGAATCTCATAAGTTTATTCTCCTTCTCATATAAGGAGAACTAAATTTATCTTTGTTCTCCTCGCCTCTACCACAGATTATATAATAGTTACTCTACACTCTATATACAATACCTTGATTGTGCTTGTTATGCATGGACATATTTATTTTATGAAATCCGTTACGTTTTTTTATAAACATGGATATCTAACCGGTCACGTTAGATATCCATGTTTATGAAAAAATAAATAATGCATCAATAAGAAGTTCTAGGTGTAACTTGTTAGGTTTTGCACATCCTGGAACCTTGACCTTAGAGCTTTTTATAGAGCTTCAATATCGCCAAAATTTCGCGTTTGGATATGGGAACGCATTTCGTTAACGCAGTTCGCCACTTCGTTATGCCAAAGGCGTAAATGTGGCTAATGAAATAAGATCACGAATGAATATATAAAACTTTTGTTTTATACATTTTGGGACCCTTGAACCTCCTCCCCGCATATATAGCTGTAGTTACGTCCATGTTATTTTGTCAATAGTATGATGCTACCGAATGTCTTACGTGACGTTACTAACGTGACGGTCGTCGTGTTTTTATTAGCATATAAGACGTAATCACAACTTTGAATAATCTACAAAATATGCGCAATTAGGAATTAGAATTAGAATAGAAATCTGATCAATATAACAATAATCCTCGATAAATACGATCGATCGAAATCGAGTAGCATGATTTTATCTATATTAATTATGTATGGTAATATTCCAAAGAGAAAGGATTTGTGTTTTGTTTAAGAACAGTAGAGTGTTGTAATTTATATCATTACAATACTCTATTAAAAATATGATCACGCAAGTTTCCTTAAAGGGAAAACTGTGAACAAAATGCAATAGACGTTCCACAGTCCACAAGCAGGCTCCCAAAATTGTGTGCCATGGTGTTCCGGTTCACAATAAAAAGTAACATTACGAAGAATTCGCAAGAGCGTATAATTATCATCTGGCTTTACAAGCTTTAAAAGTTAAACAAGATAAGATCGCGGCCTTTAGAACCTTTAGCAAAATAGCACAATTAGTGTTTAGTATTTGTAGGCAATGGTTTGTCAAATTATACCAGAAACAATCTGTTTGTTTGTATTATTTGCATTTAATGAAATTAAAAAAAAAACTCAATACATTTCCTAATTTAAAAAAGCATTGCTTTATTTCAAAATGGCCGAAATACATTGAAATAAGCTTATACTTAGATAGTTTCCCATCTCAAATTACAAGAAAGTTAAAATCTCATTGATCCGTATAAACAAGATCAAAGTGAAGCAATGAATGACAACAAAGGTGATATCACTTTGAAGTTTCTTCAAGCTTAATGAGCGTTGGTGTCTTGAGTTTATGGCTTAGTGCACAGGAATTTCGTTCTAATTGCTAAATTAATTGTTTAGCAATTGTTTTATGCTTCTGCGAATGAAGTTGATAAGTTTTTAGTGTTCCGTTCGTCAGTGTTTAAGAGCATTTCCTGTACTGTCGTTTGCGTATCAATGAATGCTGTTATTTTTAACCCCCGACGCAAAACGAAAGATCTTATGAGTTTCAGATGTGTATCTGTGTATCTGTGTCTGTCTGTGGCATCGTAGCGCCCTGGCGGATGGTCCGATTTGGTTGCGGTTTGTTTTAAATTGAAAGCCCTGTTTTGTGAGATGGTCCTTAGCTATGATTCAATAGAATCTGTTCAGCCATTTCAAGATCACCAGCTCTTTTCAAATCGATGAAAGGAATTAAGTAACTTGTAAAGGCTTTATCAATACTAAATGTTGTATTCTGTTACTTTATTGATATTGCAATCACATGGTAACCTTGAGCTGATATTTTAACATCCTCATTCGAAGATCATCAGCATCTATTTAACTAGTAATTTTTGTATTTAAATAATAGATTTTCCAAATATTGCAAGTCACTTTTTAACGACTTTCTGATATCCATTTGTACAAAAAGTTGGTAGATTTGTGAAAGCTCAGTGACAATGCAATACTATAGTACCATCTAACTGAGCTCATGATGTAGCCTGAATGTAGGGACTGGAACTCTCAGATGCAGAGTTTTAACAAGAACTAAAAGTAGGTACTAAGTTTGATTTGTGCTCATAATGACGAGGATCTGAAGATGGAGCTGATAAAGTGCTACTAAAACTTACGCGTAGAATGTAGAAAGAGGTAATATAGTCAAGTTCGGACTCCATGAATTTTGAATGATGTGAAATTTCCATTATATATAATGTCCAAGAACTGAAGATGGAGCCGTAAGAGTGCAGTGTAACTCACAGATAGATATTGCTAATGTAATGGAGTTTGGAGTCATTTTATTTGGTACAGTAAGATCTTTCTTATGATGATAAGGCTCTGAAAATTGAGCCGAAAAAGTAACATTGGAACTTCAAGAATCCAGATTCAATATGGAACTATGATGAACTCCTTTGCAACGGATGGAAATCCGTACCTACGGGAGAGATGGGCAAACGCTACACAGGCGTATGACAGAAAAGGTATTACGCACATCTTGTAAAGTGGAATAATAGGGGTGAAAGTAGAGAGCCCTGCAGGACACCTGCTGTGATCGGCCTATGGGTGGAGAAATCCTCTATGTGGAATTGAAATCGGCGTTTAGTTAGATACTCTCGTATCATGAACACGAGTCTATTAGGCACTCCCTTTTTGTTTTACTTGTATATTAGACCATTGTGCCAGATTTTATCGAACGCCTTCGCGACGACGAAAAATAGAACACCGGTGAGAATTTGCAGCCCCGGGGCTG
Organism: Apodemia mormo; assembly: GCA_036924255.1. Taxonomy (NCBI): domain Eukaryota; kingdom Metazoa; phylum Arthropoda; class Insecta; order Lepidoptera; family Riodinidae; genus Apodemia; species Apodemia mormo. The sequence goes on along the minus strand of JAUPFN010000010.1, from coordinate 6,668,984 downwards.
CATTAATAAACTATTTAAAACATCACTCTGAGAATTGGTGCACTTGATGAGTGCAAAAATGAGCTGCTCGGAAATCGAATTGCTCATTTATTAGGAGACCTTTCTCGTAAATTTATTTACGAGTCTCAAGGCGAGATAGTATTTTTTCGTAGATTTATGGATTTATTTCGTAGATAATCGGATGGTAACTACTAACGTTATTTCGGGGCTTCCCCGGTTTGTGTATTCCCGGTTTGTGTATTGTTTGTGTTGTGTGACGGTGGCTTCTTTTTACTCGTCCGGAAACACGCACCGGCTAGAAGTGCATTGAAGATGCATGCTAGTAGAAATACAAGGGAGGGAGAGGGTTATTATACAACATTATTTGTGATTTTATCCCGCCCGGGGCCTTTTTATTGCACAACTTTTTATTATTTCTTTTACTTCTTCGCTATCGATGGGTAATAGCGCGTTACCCTCAGTAGATGCACGGCTGTGTCCATGACAGCCACAACCCGTTTTTAACTTCCCGCTACGTATGTAGATAAGGAAGTTACTGATTTTGTCCCGATTTTCGTAAATCGAGTGTTGACCAGATCTCCACGTTTTGAGATCCTAGGAACCATTTCCCACTATTTTGACGTAGACGTCAGTATGTCTGTATGTATGTATGTGTGTGTATGTTAATGAATAAATTTCATCAAAATCGGTTTATCCGTCTGGGAGTAATCGCTGACGAAATTTTTTGAAAAAAGTGTTTTTTCGACATAATTTCGAAATTTTTCAACCAATAATTTTTTGTATGTTCATAGTATGAAACTATAAAAGTCCTTCTCTTAATTCACATTATTGTGATGGACAACTTTGGAACCTTAGATTGCGCGTGGTTTTCGCAACCCCTGGACTTTCATTGGGTTAGGAGCCGAAGGCCTCTTTACTGTTAAACATGTTTTTTACCCGACTGCAGGAGGGTATTGTGTTTATCAGTCTATATATGTATGTATGTATGTATGTATGTATGTATGTATGTATGTTTGTTCCTATATGGCATTCTAGAGGCCAAACGCGTAGGCTTATTTTGATGTATCATATGTCAATCGATTCGTCTTAACCTTGCGAGTGTCACCAAAGACATGACATTTATTAGAACCCACCATGGCAACCACCAGGCGCCATATTGTCAAAATTAAAAAAATATATATTGATGAACAATATGTGGGGTGTCGTTGAATAGGTATTTAAAAATCATTTTGAGTTTTATTCATCATTTTTCTTTTTAAATAATAGTTTAGGATATGTTACGATTTAAAGTTAATTTTCCTATTTGTATTCTCGTACTTTATACATACCTATATACCTACTTCGATATTTGTTATTCGGTCTTCATTACATTAATCAGTATTTATCATCAGTTAGACAATATTTTTAACCGACGAAAAAATGGAGGTTATTAGTATGACATGTATGTATGTAATAATATTGTTGGAATTGGATAACATTTGACTATGATGATATATTTAGGCGTCCAAGCACGAGTACTAAAATTGCGTAAGTGAATGTATATTTGTATGTTTGTCCAGGATTTTTTCGGGAAGTAAAAGACATAATCAGATAATTATTCTTGATTTAAAACAACGTATATTACAACTCAGGGAACAGTCTAAGTTGTATCAATATCGGTTCAGTAGTTTTTACTCCGTGCTAGTCCGGGCTTCTTTAGGAAGGTAGTGTTCCCGGGCTTCTTTGAAGAATAGGCCAATCGTCGTTCTACCAGGCAGGTCATAAGAGGCGATCGATTGGCTATTTCCTTCACTACCACCGTGACTAGTAGTTATTAAAGTTCTGTAACGTCTCGCCCGGGTATTTACCGCACCGTACCGCTGCCTTACCTATTCCTGCCGCAATAGCGTCAATGATTATCATTGTCGTGTCCCTAAGGGTAAGGTAGCCGATACACTTATGCATGTGGCATTGCCATCCCGTCAGATGGATAGCAACGCACCATTAACATCTTTAGTGTCTATAGGCGATGTTTTCTCTTTCTATCTTTCTATCAGGAGAGCCATCTGCTTAAAGTACTTAATCATCATAAACAAATAATACCTGTACCTCCTAGCAACTGCCTGGCAGAACGGCAGTTGACCTATTCTTCAAAGAAGCCCGGGAACACTACCTTTCTACCCTAACCCACTACCTTCTCGAGACGGCGAAGCTAGCTTTGCTCTTCTTAACCGAGACACAGATATCTTGTCCGGCTGATACTTCCTACCTCTCCTACCCGGGGTACAAACTGGAACATTCCTTTGTACCGCGGGCTGGTGTGTGCGCATACGTCAGAGAAGATATCTGTTACCGGCGCCTCGGCAGACTTGAAGGTCAGGACCTATCCATCCTCTGGTTATGCGTAACTTGCGACGACCATCCACGCAGCTACGTGTGCCTAACAGGTCCCATGGCGGGAATACTGAAGTTGACCGGCTTGTTGAGCATTTAGAAACGGCTCTAGATTCCGTGTAAGAGCAGACCCCCTTCGCAGAGATCGTGATCTTGGGCGATTATAATGCCCACCATGCCGAATGGCTTTGTTCGCGCACCATCGATCATGCGGGGAGGTCTGTTCACGATTTTGTCTTGGCGTATGGTCTTACACAACTGGTAACTTCGCCCACGCGAGTTCCCGATGTGGATAATCATATGCCTTCACTGTTGGACCTTCTGCTGACCTCTCATCCGGACCTATATTAGGTATATCTGTGGACGTCCCACTTGGTTCGTCAGACCACTGCCTGATCTGGAGTAAAGTGCCGGTTTCGCGTCTATCACGGCTTCCTTTAGCAGGCTGTCGTCGCATTTGGCACTATAGGTCAGCAGATTGGGACGGGATGCAGACTTTTTTTGCGTCCTACCCATGGGGGCGGTAGTGCTTCTCGCTGGATGATCCGAGTGTCGTCACTGACTCTATTGACGATATGGTGCTGCAGGGCATGGAAGTTTTCATTCCATTTTCTGCAGTACCAATTAGTGGTAAGTCTCAGCCTTGGTTTGGTCGCTCCTGTAAAACTGCTTCACGCCGCAAGCAGGAGTGCTACCGGGCTTGGGCTGCAGCATCCGCATCTTGTGATGAAAAACCCATCGCGTTACGTAAGAAATACAATTCCGCCTCGAGGTACTTCAAAAGAGCTATCGCCAAGGCAAAATCTGAACACATAGGCAGAATAAGTGAGAAATTAGTTCGCCTTCCTTCAGGGAGTCGTGCGTTCTGGTCTTTCGCCAAGACTGTCTTAGGGAATTTCTCACTGCCCTCTCTTCCATCTTTGCACAGAGACGATAACTCTTCTTTTGGCCCACATCGAAAAGGAGAAGACCGATCTCCTGGGCTCCTTTGCGGCCAACTCGACTCTGGATGACCAAGGGAACGCACTGCCTACCATCTTGCAGTGTGCTAGTTGCATGCCAGAACCACAATTTCGGCAGTCATCTGTGCGTAAAGCACTACTTTCCTTGGACATCCACAAGTCGAGTGGGCCGGATGGCATCCCTCCGATTGTGTTAAAAATGTGTGCTCCAGAGTTGGCACCAGTATTAACACGCCTATTCCGGCTTTCCTACTCACTCGGCGTGGTACCGAATTCATGGAATACAGCTTTGGTGCATCCCATCCCTAAAAAAGGAGATCGCTCTAACCCGTCTAACTATCGGCCCATAGCCATAACCTCCTTGTTCTCCAAAATTATGGAGACTATCATCAAATCTCAGCTCCTCAAGTGTTTAGAAGAGCACCAGCTAATTAGCGACCGTCAGTACGGTTTCCGTCGCGGCCGCTCAGCTGGTGATCTTCTAGTATACCTAACTCATCGATGGGCGGAAGCAGTTGAGTCCAAGGGGGAGGGAGGCATTGGCAGTTAGTTTGGACATAGTGAAGGCCTTTGATCGGGTATGGCACAAAGAGCTTCTCGCGAAGCTGCCTTTCTATGGGCTTCCCGAGAAATTATGCAAGTGGATCACCAGTTTTATGGCTGACCGGAGTATTAAGGTAGTTTCGACGGTGCGTGCTCCGACCTTAAACATGTCAATGCTGGTGTTCCCCAAGGCTGCGTGCTATCACCGACACTGTTCTTTCTGCATATTAATGACATGATGCGAATTAGCAACGTACATTGCTATACGGATGACAGTACTGGTGATGCTACATACGCCGGCCGAAGCGGTGTTTCTCGGGAACACGTTGAAGAGTGCCGAAACAAGCTTGTATCTGGAGTTGAGAATCGACTTACCGATGTCTCGGAATGGGGTCGTCAAAACCTGGTCACTTTCAACCCCAAGAAGACACAACTTTGCGTCTTCACCGCTAAAAGAGACGCCCTTTGTCGTATCACCTCGATTTGAGGATACTCTCCTGACAGCCTCAGCTAGTGTCGGAATCCTGGGAGTCAACATATCGAATTACGTTCAGTTTCGCTGTCATTTGAAAGGCAAGGCTAGCCTCCAAAAACCTCGGTGTGTTCAGCAGAGCGAAACAGTACTTTTTGCCGGCCCATCGCATTCAACCTTATAAGGCAAAGGTTCGGCCTTACATGGAGTACTGTTCGCATCTCTGGGCCGGAGCTCCCCAGTAGCAGCTTCTTCCTCTTGATCGCATTCAGCGTAGAGCGGTTCGAATCGTTGACGACCAGGCTATTTTGAAACAGCTTGACCCTTTGGCATTGCGCAGAGATGTAGGTTCTCTCTGCGCCTTTTTCGTATACATCATGGGGAGTGTTACGACGAGTTGTTTGGATTAATTCCTGCTACCGAATTCCACCATCAGACATCGCGTCAAAATTTGAAGTTCCATCTTGATGTCTGGAAATCTACAACTGTGCAATTCACACGACACTTTTACCTCGCACTACTCTATTGTGGAACCAATTACCGGCAGGGGTATATCCGAACGGATATGATATAGGGACCTTCAAGAAAAGAGCTTACTCATTCTTAAAAGGCCGGCAACACAACTGCAAGACCTCTGGTATTGCAGATGTCCATGGGCGGCGGTGATCACTTACCATCAGATGCACCTCTTGCTCGTTTGCCCCCTCTTCTATAAAAAAAAACATCACGGGTAGAATAAATACGTCGCCAAATATTCACCAAAATCACTATTCACGGCATTTCTAATGCTGCGGTCGCACTTGCGTCTATCGTCACAAAGCTTCGCTTAGATATTTAATGAACATACAAACCAGAAATACAAACATACATGCTTTTCAAACAAATGCTTGTCCCTGCTGAGAATCAAATCCAAGTTACAATAGTAGCCATTATATTATTATAATCTGTCTCCAAGCCCTGTTGATTGGTAGTTAAGGTCGCTACTTAAGCAACAACGGGGCGGTCAGGGCGTTAGGTAGTTGGTTTTATTAGGTACCTACCTATTTAATAGTGCCTTAATAATTTTACTTTAGAATCCTTTTTTAAACTTCCCACTAGAAAAGTGAAAATTTTCAAAATTCGACGAATATAATTTGACGACAAAGCAATTAAAAACAATGTTCCTGAAGTGAAAGTCTGAATCGAACCTAACCCGGCTTAAAGCATGCATTGCTTTGAGCCAGGTTAGGTCTCTAGATGGGCTAATAATAAGTAGTTTAGACCACCTCAAGTTACTTAATAATCCCCACGACATTAACTCTCTAAGAAATGACAAGTTGGCGTAATTTACCATCTGATAATTTTAATATCGATGTTAATGAATCCTAACTAAAAAGTATAAAATAAAAAATTTATTGAAAACAAAAAACCCGACTGCACTTAATCTTTAGAAAAAGTTCATTCCCTGAAATGAAAGCTAAAAAGAAGTAAACAAGCTTAGTAGTTTAGAATCATGTTAAGTAATAATGAAAAACTTCACCATCGAAATAGTTCTATAATCGATGTACATACATATAAAATAATTCATGAATTTTAATTTATCACAGTACGATTAACAGTCGGGGCCCTTTGTGAAAATTTGATAGCTAAAAATTGAATGGGCCCCGACTGTTAATCGTTCTGTCATGAATTAAAATTCATGAAATATTTTATATGTATGTACATCGATTATAGAACTATTTCAATGGTGAAGTTTTTCATTATTACTTAACATGATTCTAAACTACTGAGCTTGTTTCCTTTTTTTAGCTTTCATTTCAGGGAATGAACTTTTTCTAAAGATTAAATGCAGTCGGGTTTTTTGTTTTCAATAAATTTTTTTCGTTTGGGGTCATCCATAAATTACGTAACGCGTTAAGGGGGTGGGAGGTGGTCGAAGAAGTGTGACATTGTGTGACAAGCTATAAGGAGGGGTCCCAAATTTTGTGACATCACACTTTTTTTAAATATAATACCTGTATAAATAAAAAATAATCAAAGGAGATCATTTTTCCAATGTAAAATTGTAAAATATGTGACATCACACTAGGTAGGGGGGGGGGGGGGGTCTCACAAATGTGACCAGCTGTGACAAGGACGGGGGAAGGGTCAAAAAATCATGAAATTCGTGTGACGTAGTTTATGGATGGCCCCTTTTCGTAAGCGCTTGGCTGGTTTTTTATCAATATTATGTAGCAGCAAGATTAATAAATTTGCGTGTTTAATCGAACGTCCTGATATTGCACTTAATGTACTGGGCAGTATCATTATAATCACTTAAGCTGTAATTAATCAAAATGATAAGGGTAATTCTTCGGAGTACATTTTTTGAGCGTAACAGATTCTTATCTCCTATATAAACAAATAATGTTTGCATAAATCTACTATAATATTATACTATATACTATACATTCTATATGCATCGTGTCATATAGATTTTATTATGTAATAACCATTTATATAGAAGTTATTTGCCCTCAACACCTCAAATCCTGTTAATTTTGCACGTAATACACGCGTAACACGTGCGCCGTCTTCTGATCAATGGCAGATATTTTTTAATTCACAAACGCTTTAAATCAGATTTATTCACAAAATTCAAAAATACAAATCATTTTATATCCTAACCAAATTTCTAATCCAATTGCACTGAAAGTTTTTATTTTATGAGTGTAAGTAAGTATGTCACACACTTGGCAAAATTTTAGCTTCGCTTATTGCGAAGGGTACTACTCTGAACTGGTGAGGTCTAGAGGTATCGGGATTGGTTTTTCTGATTCTGCTTTTATGCTGCAACTTATGGGTTAAGTATTCGTAGCCCTAAATCCCTTCATACCGAAATGAAGGGATTTAGGGCTACGAATACTTGACCCAAGAGCAAGAGTAAGTTCTTCAATTTTTCAATTTTTGTTTTTATTTTTTTTAAGGGCAATGGGCCTACCTCTCGTTCCCACCACTGTAACTTCTGTAAACCAGAATCAACAGCGGCAACCGTCCTGATAACCTCTGAGTTGCGAGCTCAGGGTGCCCTGGGGAAAAGCTAAGCTGTCTTGGATCCCGCAACGAAATTAATCAGAAGTATATAGGAGGAGCAGGAAAATACATCCTGTTTCCCTCCCTTTTTAGCAGGAGACAGCAAAATGTTAGAAGCATAAAAATGCTACAAAATGAGACTTTTACAATCAGGTTAAGCCTGATTGCTATTGCACCACGGAAGTTTGGAAATTAGGGACCTACCAGAATGGCCTACTTAATTTTGCTTCCAGTAGTAAGTGTGACAAAATCGTTTGAAGGCACGGAAGTTCCCACGTGTACCCACAAGGTCGGAGTAATAAATTACACCGGATATACATTGGATCAAGCATTTGGCGCCGTTCGTTTTGCCAAAGATTACACTCCCAAAGAATGTGATGTGCAGTTTGTTCATATTTACAGTTTAATGTAGAGCACTCGCAAAAAGGAGAAGGAACTAATTTAAACGAGAATAATTTAGCTTTAAAATTACCGTGGCTAGTGAGAAACTGTGCAACACAATGATCTATTTCTATCCAAGTTTTACTTAAGCGTTCCCGGATGCACGGGAAAAAGTTATATAAATGCCGTCCTTTAGTTGAACAAGACCAGCGCGACTGCCATTCATCAATTAATTCATTAGTAACGTCGATTACGGGATTAAAAAGGCGACGTATTTTTGTTTGGGCTTGCGAGTTGATAAATTCTGGGTTAGTAAAATTCCTAGAATTGTAATACATTGAAGCCCGACGCTGAATTTCTAAATCTAATGGTAAGACGCCTGATAAAACGGGTAAAGCTTCGGAGCTTACAGTGCGATATGCTTTGCATAGAAATATCAGTGCTAGACGCTGATTTTGAAGTAGTTTGCGCCGGATCGCACCACTCGTAACTTTATCAGCCCACGCTGAACAAGCATAACAAATACAACTTAAATACGTTGCGTTATAGTGTTAAACGTTAAACCCCATGTCGAGGTAGATAGCCCGCAAAGGATAAGAAATTCCGTTTAGCCTTTTCACCGATATAGTTAATATGATTTATAAAAGTATAATTTTTTTCTATGACCAAACCTAAATATGTTACCAATTTTTTTCTCTTTATTGTGCTATTATTTATTTTTATACTAGGAGATGATAGGAGCGAACCTTTTAATATTAAGTAAAACGTTTTATGGGGCGCAAAGCTTAAACGATTTCTCAAGCCCCAGTTGAATATCAAATTAAGACTAGTGTGAGCCAGCGACTCTATCTGTGTTCGTGTGTTAGCTTGTATCATGAAAGCAACATCGTCTACATAACCTATAAGGGAGCATCCTTCCGGCAAGGCTAATGAGAATAAATCGTCAAATCCTACATTCCATAGATATGGTGAAAGTACTGATCCCTGAGGGTAGCCTAGAGTAAGGCGTTTAGACACAGCGTAATGCCCTAGCTGTAATTTCGTATGTCCGTTTTCTAGATACGATTTAATTAGCTTATATATATTTGAATAACACCCCCTTATTTTTAATTTCAATAATAACATCGCCACCACTCGTTGTCAAAAGCACCAGAAATATCCAAAAAAAAAATACCTACAACATAATTACTTCGTGACAATTCTGCCATTTTTCTCATAGACAGCACTGCATCGATAGTGGATTTTCCGACGGTAAATCCAAACTGTTGTTTATTGAACGTGGGCCTTCGTGGTAGAAGTCGAGGAACTATCAATCTTTCTAACAGTTTACCAAGGGAAGGCAGAAGTGTAATGGAACGATATGATTTAGGGTCATCCGTAGGCTTGTCACCGGACTTTGGAATAATTTTAAGATATCCTTGGCGCAATATTTTGGGAAAAACTCCTTGAGCAATACAACGATTAATTATTTTTAAAATAGAGTCCGGGGCCGCTAAACACGCATGTTTTATCATATAATTTGAGATTTTTTCCTCTCCGGGGGCTTTTTTCAATGGAAGGTTGTTAACGGTGTTTAAAAGTTCGCCTAACGTTACAAGGCTCGACATGGGGGACACAGGTATCACGTCAACTTGCGATCTAATTTCACGATGATATTCGTTATCGCGCTCTAGGTTATCATCCGGAATTAACGTATGCAAAAGAACGTTCGCTGTCTCCTCTAAGCTAAGCGTATACGTATCGTTAATTTTAATATTATTATAAAAAGATAAATTATTTTTCGTAAAATTTTTGATTTTATGATACATAGAAGACCTTCTTTTTCTAATCTAACCGTAATTTTTAGCAGAAAATTTCTTTTTGCTAATGCAGTGGCGGCTCGATAATGTGATCGGGTCTTTCTTAAATTAGCAAGAGCTTTAACATATTCGTCACCTTCCAAACAACGGCGCTTAAGTTTATTAAGGTGGCGTCTAGCTTTCCTAAAGTCTTGCCGTTTTTTAACTAAGCTGTCGTTCCACCATTAACACTTTTTAGTTTTTATTTTTGAATGACGACCTAATATATATATATATATATATATATATATATATATATATATATATATATATATATATATGTATATATATATGTATATATATATATATATATATATATATATATATATATATATATATATATATATATATATATATATATATATATATATATATATATATAATCAATCGTGTTAGATTCCGAGCTCACAGGTAATAAGTGGGTTATACTCGAACACAATCAAACGATGGTCACTACAAGACGCATCTGAGTGCTAAGTGTGAGTTTTTCTTTTCGCATTCGATCGTGAGCGCGTTACGAGTTTACTGGGAATTTGTATGTGATTTGTACAGCGCCACCTAGTGGTAAACTGGTTTCTCACGTTTACCACTAGGTGGCGCTGTACAAATCACATACAAATTCCTAGTAAACTCCAAACGCGCTCACGATCGAATGCGAAAAGAAAAACTCACACTTAGCACTCTGGAATCACGCGCCAGTTATTCAAACGAACGTACGCACTAGAAAGTGTGACGTCAATAGATGATTCACCCATCGGGCTACTGTATGTAGGTGGTATGTCGGGGGTGTTATGGATGGTGAGATTTAGTTCAGCAATAAACTCTTCTACTGCAGATCTACGCTCCCTGTCGTTGGATCGTAGTTTACCGTACCAAAGGGGGGATGAGGCATTAGCGTCAACACCAATAATAATTTTTTGTCCGGCAAAAGATCGTAGAACGTGTCAATTTTTGGTTCTCAATTTTCAGGAATTTCCATGTCACATTTTTGGAACAAATCGTACTATTTTTAGTAAACGGGTATTACGGTCTTATACCTAACTCCCAAATGTAGATAGTCAATAACAAACTAGTAGCCTATATCTTTCCAACGGCGAGAAATTTCAAAATATATACTTTTTTGTGATTTCCATGGAGTAATTTCCATGTATAAAACACCATGGAAGTTACATAAAACTCATGGAAATTACTCTATTTCATTTTGTTTGCAATAATTAAAATGAAATATTCAATGTTTATACTGTAATTCATGCAATTATCAGATTAAGTTTTTTTTATTTAAATCTGTTAATCCAAAGCATATAATTTAGACTGCCTCATAGTCCTAGGTTTAATCCCCAGGTCAGGCAAAGCTGTTATTCAATTTTTTTCGAGATTTCCTCAAAAATTTTAAACCTCAGTAGCTGCTCAGAGTCTGGCGGAGTGACGTATTACCACTCCCGTGCCTCGGATGAGCACGTAAATCTGTCGGTCCCGGTTATCACTAGGAATAGTCGATAATCGTTAACATCTCGGTAAATGCGGCAAATTTTCGCAAATTCTGTAATTCTTCGTTAATCGACTACTTACTTATGTACCGATATCATTACATCGTTGCTACAATTATAATGATTTTTATGAAAATACAAACACTAAGTTTTTTACACACTTTCAATTGCATGGTTTAGAAAAGTAAAAGGTAATGTGCAAGCAGAAATGTGTAGCACACGCACTTTATCACTAATTTGTTTTGCTGTATCTAAGTTTAGCGGAGAGGAGAAATTCGGAAAAAAAGAGTTGCTGAAAAAAATTTGCCTAATATCGTTTTAACATATATTACAGCCGTTCATAGTTCCCCAAATCACTTTTATCTAATCTTATTTTCATATCTGATACGGTATTTAGCAAAATTTTGGTCATTTCCGTGGTCTCTAATGTAATTTCCATGGCCCGCAAATGTTCAATAATTTTTTTTAGGAAAACTATAAATCCACTACGTGTCGAATTTTCATATGTTCTTTAAATTTGCATAAGCTTTTAAAATGTTTGTAAAATTTACTTTAATTAAGCGATTTCAAAAATACCATGGAAATTACACGGAGAACACATTTTTGAAGAATCACCCATAAATTATCAATTTAATTAGTTACGGCTTTTCCTCACATTTCTCCAAGTTTATCTGGAGACTTTTTGAAGAATAAATTAAATGTCTAAGCATCTTGTAAATTGCGAGACAAGACAAAATCGTGAGTACTAGCTGGTGGGCAAATCAGAAGTTCTTTGTCGAGTTTAGCGCCATTGTTTTTTACCCTTTACTGCCTTTAGTGATTGTTTCGCAACCGGAGGTACGGGGCAATAAATGATTTTATTTTTAAAAATGATATCTCACTTCGAATATCGAATTTGGTTCTTGTAGAGTACAGTTAGATGCAAAATATTAAGTATATTTAACAAAACATGGAAATAACTCGATAAGTTTTAATCATCATGATATATACCTATAGAAAACCAGTATAACATTTACATAATCAATAAGGTTATAATACAATCATATACTTTTGTAATTGTTTTAAAATCATTATTAATAACAATAATCACAATATAAAAAGAAAAATACTAATAAAATATCACTTGCGAGTAATATTTGGTAAGAGATATAAACTGCACAGTGCACATATCAGCTGACCTTGCCTGGCCAATAGTGTTCGTCATCTTTCTGTTTTCAGGAACGTTATCTGTTACAATTTTTTTAACTTTAATACGAATAGATAATAGTATCTATATCAATATAAGAAATTTATTTTTAGAACAAACAGACAAAACGAATGTTTAAAAAATGAGCAGCTTTTTAAATAGCAAAAGTTGACGTTAGAGACAGTTGGATAAAAAGTTTTACGCTTATATTTTAAATATTAATATGAATAAATATTAAAGTGTGTTTGTGTGTGTGTGTGTGTGTGCGTGTGTGCGTGCGAGCGTGTGTGTGTGTATGTGTGTGTGCGTGTGTGTTTGTGAGTGTTCACTATCTAATATTTTTCGAGTAGTTAATTTTAAGTTAAGTTAAAATAAAAAGTATCTTCACGCCCGTATCCCCGAAGAGGTAGGCAGAGGTACAACAAGGGCACCCACGATTTGCCAAAGTCCCACAAAGTGATAGGTGGCCAGCCTATCGCTAACCGGGCACTTTTTCCAATCCCGGGCAAAGTTGTTCTTGTCAGAAAACTGAAAAACACATTAAGTTAAAATATTAATATTTAAATTCTAGAACACTTGCATTAGAGGAGGAGGATACCTTTTTATGATTAGTATTTATAATTATAATACACATTGCTACCTACGGGGTAATAAGAGTAGCAGCTGTTCATTATAATTTGTTATTGATAAAAAAAATGTTTTTTTTTACTTTGAAATATAATATGTACATCTGATGTTCTTGACTGTACTTTCACTTAAATAAACTACTAATGACGAATCAGGACTATAAAAAATATATTTTTAAAACAATGCCGAACTGGATCATGTATTTTCTTTGTGATGAATTGGGATCATGACGAATCGGGATCAACTTATCAAATGCATAGTTTACGATTCTATAAAGGAGATACAGACAAAATTTTTTTTAGAAATACAGCAAATTAATAGAAATAAACAATACACACACTGTATTCATATGACATACATGATATTTTACACCAATGACGTGTAGTAGTAATATTGTTACGTACCTCGGGTTCGTAATTGTAAGAAAACATCACCTATATTAAATCCGTGTATTTAGTATACAAATACACAAGACAACACAATGTAATACTAAAATACACTTTACACACTAGTCTCACTATACTATCACTGAACTACACAATAAAACACTTCTCGCTTCGCACTGTTCACTTTAAGTATCGCTCTCGATCGCTTGATAAAAACTGCCTTGTATTTGTCAACACCTCTCTATTTATAGGCAGGGTAAAGTTCTAGCTGGATCCAGAAAAATCTAAATGTATCGGGAAACAATGAATCACTTCTAATCGTAAACATGTTATGAGTCATAAATCCTAGTACACGCTACTTTCAACCTTATGCCATATCCCACAAAGTCTATTATGGCATAGCCCAGGTCAACTATTTGTTTGTCAATAGGAGTAGCAATCTCTTTCTTTTATGTCTAGATAGTTAGCGCGCGCGCGCTCAAACTCTACACGCTTCTAGATTATTCGTAACAATATTATACACGTCATTGTTTTACACACATGTATGTTATACTATATTTTCGAGACGGTCACAGAAAAAATAATTTCGTTTTGACGGCTAAAGTCAGTTGTCAAACTTTAAATAGATTTTATTGTTTAGTCTATAGTCGAATTCGGCCACAGGTTACAGGTCGAATTCGATCTCTAATATCGATGAAATTTCGATATTTTTTTAGATTAAAATCTGGGTATTGTTATTATGTCTCTATAATATATGTTTTCTGTGTTTTGTCTATGGTTATGTAGACAGCTCTGCTTAAGTCGGCCATTACTCGACACCACGTATTTTTAATAATACAGTTGTTTCTTAGTTGTTTCATATCTAGTGTTTCCTTTATCTAAGTTAGAAACCGCCCCGTGAGTTCTTAGCCTTACGTGGCTAAAGCGCATTGATGCTGTTTGATATTTCCAAACGCCATACGTTTGATGTTTATTTCGAAATGGTTGTCGCTGCTATTGTGAAGCTACACAATGAACGAAAACCAAAATTGCTAGCTGAAAGGCCTTACTAGGTCTGATAGAAGCACGGATATATGATTTCTGTGGGTGAAAGTATGGGAGGATATTTTAGTTACTTAATATAAAATATTCACTATGATTATAAATACATTACATTAATAAAAATTAACATTACACTCATTACATTCATGTGAAATATATACACATAAATCCTATTTTCTTTACGTGTTAAGTCTATTGTCAAACTTAAAAAAGATTCAATTGTTTATTTAGTCTGACAAACAGACAAACAGACAAACAGACAAACAGACAAACAGACAAACAGACAAACAGACAAACAGACAAACAGACAAACAGACAAACAGACAAACAGACAAACAGACAAACAGACAAACAGACAAACAGACAAACAGACAAACAGACAAACAGACAAACAGACAAACAGACAAACAGACAAACAGACAAACAGACAAACAGACAAACAGACAAACAGACAAACAGACAAACAGACAAACAGACAAACAGACAAACAGACAAACAGACAAACAGACAAACAGACAAACAGACAAACAGACAAACAGACAAACAGACAAACAGACAAACAGACAAACAGACAAACAGACAAACAGACAAACAGACAAACAGACAAACAGACAAACAGACAAACAGACAAACAGACAAACAGACAAACAGACAAACAGACAAACAGACAAACAGACAAACAGACAAACAGACAAACAGACAAACAGACAAACAGACAAACAGACAAACAGACAAACAGACAAACAGACAAACAGACAAACAGACAAACAGACAAACAGACAAACAGACAAACAGACAAACAGACAAACAGACAAACAGACAAACAGACAAACAGACAAACAGACAAACAGACAAACAGACAAACAGACAAACAGACAAACAGACAAACAGACAAACAGACAAACAGACAAACAGACAAACAGACAAACAGACAAACAGACAAACAGACAAACAGACAAACAGACAAACAGACAAACAGACAAACAGACAAACAGACAAACAGACAAACAGACAAACAGACAAACAGACAAACAGACAAACAGACAAACAGACAAACAGACAAACAGACAAACAGACAAACAGACAAACAGACAAACAGACAAACAGACAAACAGACAAACAGACAAACAGACAAACAGACAAACAGACAAACAGACAAACAGACAAACAGACAAACAGACAAACAGACAAACAGACAAACAGACAAACAGACAAACAACAACCAGACAAACAGACAAACAGACAAACAGACAAACAGACAAACAGACAAACAGACAAACAGACAAACAGACAAACAGACAAACAGACAAACAGACAAACAGACAAACAGACAAACAGACAAACAGACAAACAGACAAACAGACAAACAGACAAACAGACAAACAGACAAACAGACAAACAGACAAACAGACAAACAGACAAACAGACAAACAGACAAACAGACAAACAGACAAACAGACAAACAGACAAACAGACAAACAGACAAACAGACAAACAGACAAACAGACAAACAGACAAACAGACAAACAGACAAACAGACAAACAGACAAACAGACAAACAGACAAACAGACAAACAGACAAACAGACAAACAGACAAACAGACAAACAGACAAACAGACAAACAGACAAACAGACAAACAGACAAACAGACAAACAGACAAACAGACAAACAGACAAACAGACAAACAGACAAACAGACAAACAGACAAACAGACAAACAGACAAACAGACAAACAGACAAACAGACAAACAGACAAACAGACAAACAGACAAACAGACAAACAGGCAAACAGGCAAACAGGCAAACAGACAAACAGACAAACGGACAAACGGACAAACGGACAAACGGACCGACGGACGGACGGACGGACGGACGGACGGACGTTTTGACTTTCCTACGATTTTATTATATGTAAACTAGCTGACCTGGCAAACGTTGTTTCACCATATAAATTATTGAATTAAAAAATAGGGGTTCATCGTAGAGGGTTGAAAATTAAGGGTTGTATATATTTTTAATGCTGTATCATAAAAAAAATAAAAACAAAAATTTTTATTACAAAATATAATAAAAAATTTAGCGGTGGACTACCCTTAGCATTTAGGGGTATGAAAAATAGATGTTGGCCGATTCTCAGACCCACTCAATATGCTCACAAAATTTCATGAGAATGGGTCAAGCCGTTTCGGAGGAGTACGGGAACGAACATTGTGACTCGAGAATTTTATATATAAGAAGATATATATAATTTCGGCAAAATGGAGATTAAGTCACGTGACAGTAAACTGAAAGTATTAACTACGTCACACACCATGGGAAAACGTCTTTGTCGTCGTTGTCTAAATATTGTTTTTGACATTTTCGTACAAACCACAGAGTTTCTAATAATTCATCCGAGGTATATGACCACGGCGTGAATGACATCAAGACGCCATGACAGTCTAGCGCGTTTTAATTTGAAATTTTAAAACGCGAAATTTTTATTATAAATACACGATGTTAAAAATGCTTTTTTAGTTTATATACCTAATGAGCTATAATATTAAACAGTTTTTCAAATTAATTCAACCAGTCTATTATAATTAATCCTTTATGAGATGTCGGGATATAGTTTCTGATATTATTATTAACTACGTATAGAGTGAACGGGGCTCATTTACGTTGTCGAAATCTCGGCGTCGCCTCCCGGAATCATGACGTGAAATTAATTGTTCCACGGGGCGCTAATGAAGCCCCATTGTCATTCCATTAATCACTTACTACGGCACGGGATTCCCCTGACATTTTGATTAAAGTTTTCTGCAGTCTGTGACATAGTAGTTGGGGCCAAATACGCTTGCTAAGTGATTGACTTCATAATTAGGCTTTGTTTTATAAATTGTACTTAATGACAATCGTTCCACATGTTCAAATATAGATACTTACCTATAATGGAAGATTGAATAACTTAGATTGAAAGGAGCTCTAGACAGTGCCATAAATAGCCTTTTCTGCGCCCAGGCGAGCTTTTATAAGTATTTTTTTAGATATTATAGGTACCTACCCCAGAGCAGTGTTATGTATAGGCCTACTTTATTACATTCAGGGTGATAAAATAAAGCACAAAGTACTTAGAGAACAGTAGCCAACAGTTATTCCTGAAAGAAGAAATCAAAAGGTGTAATGTTGAAATTTGGCTATTTTTACTTCTTCCCTACATATAAAAAAATCTTTTATAACGAAAAGAAAATACCCAATCTCATAACATAATGTTATAATTGTATTATCAATGCTATTAACACTGGTAAAAAGAGTTTAAACTTTTTAGTTAAACTAAACACAAACCAACTTACTCAAACAAATCTGTCAACAACAATAAAACAATGAATACGTAGATACGATAGGAAGATAGTAACACACCAGTAACATCTTTGTTGTCTATAGGCGATGGCTGACTCTTTTCATCAAGAGACAAATCTGTTTGTTTGCTATCTTATGATATAAAAAAAACTTTTTTCCCCCGAGTTTTTACCCCATGCGGGTAATAACGTGTGGTTACCGTTCCCGTGGAATATCCGGGATAAAATCTATCCTATGTTCTTTCTCGGGTCTCAAGATATCTTTGTATCAAATTTCATCCAAATCGGTTCTGTGGTTTAGACCTAAAGAAGAGACAGATAGACAGACAGACAGAGTTACTTTCGCATTTATAATATTAGTATGGTTGGTTTTAATGTTTATTTAGAATTATCTAACGATTTCTGCATACTTTAATAACTCTAAATATATACTTAAAACGTTATGGGCAGTTATGGGGACGCCAATACAACCATTATGCTTTACAGATTAACGACTTCTGGCTTCTAACTACAAACAATCCATTGCTAGATTAAACTATTCGTCAAATATATCAGCGTGAATACTGCAAGAAGTAGGTATAACCATATCGAAAGGAAATATTTGGACAAGTTGACCCTACAAATTTAACAAAGTAAAATTTTGCACAACTACTTTTTATCCAGCAAAGATATCAGGCTTTAAATCAAGGACACTGGTTCAATCTAGTCTTAAAAAATATATTTGTTCAGTTTGCTATACCATGGGATCAGTTCTTAAACACATATATAAATTTACTTTACTTCTATGCCACGCAAATATTAATGCACCAATAACATCTTGGTGTGTATTAAATGAAGTACCGTTTTTTGTCTGCTATTCTATGTTATAAAAAACGTAATTATTAAAGGAGATTATCAACAGAAGTGAAATTTATCTTGTTTTTCACTCCTTAAGTCCACATATAAACTCAAACTCAAAAAATGTTTTATTCAAATAAAGCTTTACAGGCACTTTTGACGGATCAACATTTTTAGAATTACTACCGAATCGTAACGTGGACACACATTGAGAAGATCCAGTGGAAAAACTCAGTGGGCATGTGTTTTTTAATTAATCTGAGATTTTATAATATCACTTCTTACACAGTTTTGTTTTAATACATTTTTTAATTTATTTACTGGTAGATCTTTTATAGCTTCGGGAAGTTTATTCCAAAATGTATACCACGACATTGCCCCATTAATACTGAACCAGTGTACAACTTTTGAAATAGAATTATTTACATTGTCATACTTACTAACTCAATTCGTCTTTTCAGTCAAATAGTACGAATTCATGCATACCCCATATATAGTATAAGGGAAGTCATTTATCTAGTCATAATTATATCAGAAACAAGAGTGGACCAAGAATCAAGCTTTGTGAGACACCTATGTTTACAACAGTACCAGCGGACTTTTTTCCATTAATATAATTATTCTAAATTTTTTAATTTAAGTAAGGAATCAGAAGATCGAAAATACTGTTTCTAACTCCATAATGATGTAACTTTCTGATAAAGATGTTATGATCGATACAATCAAATGCCTTAGACAAATCACAGAACGCTTTAAATGTTTCTGCAAATCCTGCCAGGCTTCAAAAATATAAAAAAGAATCTTCACGCCCATCTTCCCAAAGAGGTAGGCTAATGTATAACTAGTGCATCCACGATTAGCAGAAGATACTTAGTCCCACACTGTGATAGATGAGAAGCCTATTGCTAACTGGACACTTATCCAATCCCGGGCAACGTTGTTGTTTATCAGAGAACTGAAAAAAACATATTTTTGAATTGCCCAATCTAGGAACCGAATCTGGGACCTCATGTGGTCACCACCGACATTGTACCACTAGACCACAGAGGCGACAACGGGTTCATAACTGTTTTCAGTAATTTGACTCTGGCATCTTAATGGTTAAGCGACCCTTCGTGGAACTGAATTTATGTTATTAGTTTGTTATGAAATAACCTAATGATATAAAAAATGACGTCTGGACGAAAGAAACATACTCATTCTCTTTTTTGCATCAATCCTTTAAATTTAATCTATTTCTTATATTACCTTTCTATAAATGTCAAATATATATGTTTCAATACTAAGTACCTGGATGACCGACTTTTTTTTTGAAAAAACAACGATTTCTAAAAATGATACCTAGCTAGATCAATTTCTCGCATCTGAAACCCTCTGCATACTAAAATTTAATGGACATTTTTGGAGCAGTTAGACACTAAGGATGTTAATGCTATCTTTGTGGTGGGTCCAAATGCCATATGCATAAGTTTAGAAGTTATTGCAGCAGAAATAGGTACGACGGTGGTACCAGACCTGGGTGGTACCAACCTGCAGAACTCTACAACATAGAAAGCACGATGGTAGTGACTCGTACTCAACTAGTCGTTCGCCTCTTACATACTGCCTCTCAGAACGGCAGATGTTCTATTTTTGAAAAATCGCATTATTCCAGATACATTATTAAGCCATGAATGAAGTATTGGCTTCAGCTAGTAATTGAATAAAATAAAAACGCGATCTAAAATACGGAAGTCCTGATTAGTACGGATAAATTGGGTTACCCTTACCTACAGTGAGCTAGACGTTCAGTTACAATATACATTTATCATGTCCTGACGCTTCCTCTTGTGATATCTCAACTGGGTATAAATTGGAACCCTTGCAGCCGTTTCATAATGAATTAATTCATTGTTGACAAATGTTTACACTCATGACCACTCACAGGCGTAATTAGTTTTTGATTGATAAATCTATAATAATACTAGTTGACCCGGCAAACGCTGTTTTGCCATATACATATATTACTTGGATTGAATATTTTAGAGGGTTACTTATGATTACTTATATATATATATATATATATATATATATATATATATATATATATATATATATATATATATATATATATATATATATATATATATATGTGCGTTTTATGTATTAAGGTTTCTCTCAAGGTCTTGGGTTAACTGTCAGATGTCTCTTAATCATAAGCTCGCCCAAATTTCGAGCGAACTTCGAATTCCGACTGAACGTCAAATCTCGACCAAACGTTGCATTTTGACCAAACGTCGAATTTACACCAAGTGTCGATTTTCGACCGAACGTCAAATTTCAGCCAAATATCGACCTATTCTAGTAATAAACTGTTAAATAAATAAAATAACCGTTTTTGAACTAACTCACACCTGGGGCGCGACATAACTAACTGTAAAACTAATTTCCAGAAATTAAAAGTAACTCGACCCATTACCGGACTTGCGATCGCGAATCATCGCGATTGAACGAATCACTTTCAAGTAAGTGACCCTATCAATCACATAGATTCTAGGACCCGGGTCTTTTGATTCGATCAATCGCGAACGACACATATCTATGTCTGAGCCTGTTATATTAAAATATCCGTTTGTATCCGGTATTTTTTTATCTAAATGCGTATGGATATAAAACATGGTATACAATACAATACACAATAGCCAATACACATTCCAAAATAATTATACCCCGTCGCCACATTGTCGCACGAAGATTTTTGAAGCGTAAAAAGATAGAGTTTTTGAGGTTGAAACCCTGAAAATGAATTTAAAAAACAACAAAAGTCGCGATAAAACTTTGTGCCCATGCTTCGATGGACTACGTGGCTACACGAAGGTACATAAAAATATATACATAGAAATACATATATAAATACTGTTGTATACATAATAAATATCCAAACCCAAAAAATACAAACATATATTCTCATCACACTTGAAATGTTTGTCCCTGTGGGGAATTGAAAGATTTGTAGTTAGGTCCGCTAACCACTCGACCAACGGGGCGGCCTCACCTCTTAAACCCAGAAGTCAATTAAAACTGGCATGATATTCGTTCGAAGATTCGAGATCAAACGGGTTAAAATTTTTTTAAACAAACCCTTAAGGGGTTGAAATAGGGGTTATTAGTTTGTAAGGAGAAACGATACCGACGACATGTTAATTTACTCGGCTAGTATTTTTTTTATAATACATGTATAAGACAGCAAACATACGGATGACTCTCTCGATGGAAAGAGAAACCGTCACCTATTGACACCAAAGATGATGCATTGTTATCCGTATGGCGGGATGGTAATGCCACATGCATAAGTCTACCGGCTACCTTACCCTCCAAATCGGAAGACGATAATGACAAGCGTTAACGCTATTGCGGCAGAATAGGTAAGGCGATGGTAGCATACCCGAGCGAAACGTTGCGGAATTCTACCAAAACGGCAAGGCGTTTTCGTTTTTATATGAAACTCCACGAAGGTTTTAGGGCCAAATCCAATTTGCGGGATCCACAGATCCGCGTTAAGGTGTGGGATTCAGCAGATTAATAGGTGCCACGGATTCCCACGGGAATGCGGGGAAAGCTACTTGCCGGTAATTGATTCCACAACAGAGTAGTGCGAGACGAAAAGTGTCGAGAGAAATGCAGTGTTGTGGATATCTAGACATTGAGATGGTGAGGGTGAAATTTCAAATTTTAACGCGATGTCCGATGATGAAATTCAACGGCCGGACTTAATCCAAATTCCAAACAACTCGTTGGAACACTCCCCATGACAAACAAGATTGAAGACGTAGGGCGAACCTACATATCTGCGCAATGCCAGAGTTAAGCCGTTTCGAAATAGCCTGGTCGTTCGAAACAATTCGGATTGAATTGTCTCAACAATTCAATCTGCTTTACGTTGAATGCGATCAAGAAGTGAGAAGAGAAGCTGGTACTGGGGTGCTCCAGCCCAGAGATGAGAACAATGTAAGGTCGAATTTGTGCCTTATAAATTGCAATATAATCTTAAACAAAATCTAATATTGTCACTTACCATCCTATACTTAGTCAGGTGCAATTTGCAATAGTTTATTGAAGTTATTGATTATAACTAGCTTTTGTGTTCTACTTTATATATGCTTATTCAAACCTAAAATAGATGAGGATAAAGTACACAATCGCATGTACGTAATTCCCTCGTGAACTATGTGTGATGTCGGGCATGATCGATGGAATCGTGCGACGTGGTCGGCAGTAAATCAGTAACTTAATTTAGGAGCCGCTGCTATCAATATTTATTATGCCCGAACACGCACATTAAATTTGTCTCGTGCATTAAATATAAGGGATTAAATGATGCCTAAGTATTCAGATAAGAAAATTTTTATGGTATACCAGCTTATATCCGCCTTCTTTGCTGGGTGAAAATTCATCAAATATAAAAAATATACTTATACAAATAGTTATAATATTATATTATACATATTTAATACTAGCTGTTGCCCGCAACTTTGTCCGCACGGACTTCGTTTACTCCGCACAGTTCCTCACCCGTAGGTGATAGCGTGATAATATGTAGCCTATATGTTGACCCGACCTGTTAGTAATAATCGTGCAAAATTTGAAGTAAATCGAAGCAGTACTTTTTGAGTTTACCCCGGACATATATACAGACAAACAGACAGACACACAGACAAATAGACAAACACAAAAATTCTAAAAACTATAATTTTGGCTTCGATATCGACTTTGCTAACTAACTAAGCGACTTTGTATTATACATAGTATAATATAATACAAAGTCGCTTTTTCTGACTGTCCCTATGTCCATCCCTATGTCCTTATATTGTATGCTTAAATCTTTAAAACTACGCAACGGATTTTGATGCTTTTTTTAATAATTAGATTTATTCTTGAGGAAGGTTTTAGTATATAAACCTTTCCGATATTCCCACGGGAACAAAAGCTACGCGGGTGAAACCGCAGGCAGGGCTAGTAATATATAAATATATTTATATATATTTACAGTATTGATAAAGAATATATTATAAAGAAGTAAAGTATATACAGTATTGATAAAGAAGAATAAATTAGTAATACAATTTAAAGTTAACAAATTAATACAAAAGGAGGTCTTATCGCTAACAAGCGATTTCTTCCAAACAACCAAATTATCTATATATATACATATAATAAAATCGTAGGAAAGTCAAAACTGTACATTAAATATTTTTTTTTATCAATACTGCGATTAAACGTTTCATATTATACAATTTTTATCAAGATTTGCTTTAAAGTTTAAACCGTTTTTTTTTGATTTACCTACCACCGGCGATGAAAAGTGTAAAATATATACTGCTATATATCAATCTGCAGCGTCTGTTTTTACGTTCGATATTTTTGTCAAATATTGTTTATATGCATGAAGCTGTATTACATCTGGAGGCAGCACTTCTAATACCTACTTGAAACCAAATTTAAAAATACTGCTGTCATCTTCTGAGGTCTTACCCTCTCTTTCTAACACAACTGTATAAAAAGAGACGGGGAGACTTCATAGACTGAGATATAACGTAAATATTTGTTTCAATTGATTAATATGAGTGCTAGCTCCACTTATACCTAATACTTCATGGTTATATGATTTTTTAACATCAGTTTTGACATTTTGAAAATTTTTGTCAGCTTTTATGAGATATACCTAAATTTTGCAGACTTCAGTTATAACTCGAGAACGGCTTTTCCAACCTTCCCAAAAAGGTCTAAAACGACGAAGCAAGGAACATCAATCAATTTAATGTAATCACGTGATAAAATGAACTTTGAAAAAATCGTAGATAGAAAGTTTATTAGAATAGTCAAGTATTTAAAATATTCAATACAAAGTTTCAAGTACACAGTTATGAATACACATCATATAACAATTAGTGTGACGTGACTGACGCGTACTATGACGACAAAACTCCAAAAAACTCAAAACATTGGCAATAAAATGATGATTAGTTTTTTCTTGGAGCGGATATTTATGGATATGTATGCTAGAAAGTTATATTTCTGTTAACTTGGATAGGTACCTATAATAGCATTGTCGAAAGTTTTCCAAGCAGTGCCGAGAGTAAAGACCAAAGGCTAGACATCGGAGAATCATGACAACGTCTCTTCATTTTTTTATGAAAGAGGGGGCAAGCGAGCAGGAGGTGCGCCTGACGTTAAGAGATCACCGCTTCCCATGGACATCCGCAACACCAGGCGTTTGTATTTGCGTTCCCGATCTTTTAAAAATGAGTAAGCTCTCTTCTTGAAGGTTCTGAAGTCATAAAAACCCTTATTGGAGAAACCCTTGCTGGTAATCGATTCCACAAAAGAGTAGTACAAGGCAAAAAACGCAGAGAGAACCACACGGTTGTGGATTTCCAGACATCGAGATGGTGCGGGTGGAACTTTAAATTTTGACCCGATGTCCGATGATGGAATTCAGCAGCAGGAATTAATCCAAACAACTCGTCGGAACACTCTATATGATAGATACGATAATAATAGTTACGCAGAGCGAACCTACATCTCTGTGTGATGCCAAAAAGTCAATCCGTTTTGAAATAGCCTGATAGTCAACGATTCGACCGCCCTACGTTGAATGCGATCAAGTGGAAGAAGCTGATACTGGGGAGCTCCGGCCCAGACATGAGAATAGTACTCTGTGTGAGGCCGAATTTGCGTCTTATAAAATTGAAGACGATAGGACGGCAAGAAATACTGCTTCGCTCTGCTGACCACACCGAGCTTTCTGGATGCTAGTTTCGCCTTACCGTCCAGATGACCGCGAAATTAAACGGTATTCGATATGTTGACTTCCAAGATTCTGACACTGGCTGAGACTATCAGGAGAGTATCCTCAAATCGAGGTGATACGACAAAGGATGTCTTTTTTTGCAGTGAACGCGCAAAGCTGTGTTTTCTTGGGGTTAATAATGTGACCAAGTTTTGACGATTCCATTCCGAGACATCACACGTGTATGTGTATATATATATATATATATATATATATATATATATATATATATATATATATATATATATATATATATATATATATATATATATATATATATATATATATATATATATATATGTGTGTGTATGTGTGCATCTTATCTGTAGTTTATTTCAGTCGTATTCAAATTTGAATATCTATTTTTTTTACTTTAGTTACCATTTAGTTTTAGCTTGTGTTAATGTTAATCGAACAATTCTATGCACTTACTAATATTGTTATCTAATTAAGTTAGAGAATGATGTTCCCACTTAGCATTAAGTCCACCTTTGTACACTGTTGTGCATAAATTTAAATAAATAAATAAAAATAAAAATAAATCACTGATCGCCTCTGTGGTCTAGCGGTCCAGCGTTGGCGTTGACCACATGAGGTCCTGGGTTCGATTCCCGGGTCGGGCACAAAAAAAGTGTTTTTTTTTCAGTTTTCTGAGAAACACAAAGTTGCCCAGGATTGGAAAGTGCCCGGTTGGCGATAGGCTTGCCACCTATCACATTTGTGGGACCAAGTATCTTCGGCTAATCGTGGGTGCACTTGTACCTCTGCCTACCCCTTCGGGGATATGGGCGTGAGTACTTTTTTAAATCACTGATAGTAAGTCGATTGACACAAGTTTGTTTTGGCTCTCATCGATGTTTTCGCCCATCGTCCACCGATGTGTCAAGTATACTAGTCGATCACCAGCTGAGCGACCACGACGGAAACCGTACTGACGGTCACTAATGAGCTGGTGTTTTTCTAAATATTTTAGGAGCTGACAGTTGATGATGTTTTCCATCATTTTTCTCCTGGCATCCGAAATCCTTTCTCGACCACCCTACACCCCCGACTTTAGCTTCCAGTGATTTATTTTGTTTTCGGCAGTAAAAAGCAAAAGTTTTTCGAGTGCTGAAGAATCGGTGACTGTTTTTGAATTAGCAATTTCTGGTCTGTCTGATTTAGACTAGACAAAGAATTTCCAAAGTTGGTTTAGTCGCATGGAACTTTATATAGAAAAGACGGAGAGCGTTTAAAAAATGTAAAATCATTAATTATAATATCTTCAATAGATTTTATTTGTCTCAAAACTTATCAAGTGACCCACATAAGATACCACGTAGAGTTTTGATTTAAAATAATAATATGCAATCGTTATAATATTACATTTAAAGACTCAATTGTTATTTGGAATTCCCTAAATAGATTTTATTTATACGACTTCTGTTAACGTTTGCATACAAATTATAACGAAAATATCCACAAAGTTAACCCATGTTGAAAATCAACATGGCTGAGGACCTATACAAATATGTGCCATTGATTCGTGTTTAATCGATTGCGTTCCGTTTCACCGATTTTGGCTTCGGCCATTTTGTTAACCTGTTCCGTTTTATCGTCGGGCTATTTTATTTACTTTGGAGATTAAGTACCTTTTTAAGTTAAATACGGAGTTTTCTTTGTGTAAAGTTTACTGAAGCGGAAATTGAATATATTCTTCATTGCTTTTGGTATTGACAAAGGTTTCGGAACAATAGATATTTATTTCTATCGATGTATTTGTAAATAATCTTATCAATAATTTATCTTATCAATCAGTAAAAAATTAACAATTATCGACAAAATTCTGTTTAGTAAAAGAAAGAAAGAAAGAAAAAAAAGTAGTAATAATATTTTTTTGCGACAGATATTAGACATGAAATAATACGACAATGTTATTATAGTACAATTTATTAAAATAACAAAATGAAATTTAAAAAAATGGTACATTATAATTAAATCGTTAAATTTGTAATTGTTACAAATTACGAAATTTAAATACACCGAAATCAATGGACATCTGAGTTTGAATTTGGGAAACTAATCCATCGTGGATTAATTCCACTAATACAAAAACTTAAAGAATTTTCCAAATTATCGTCAGTCAGTCTTGTACGATGTGTTGATTTGTTAACTTTCATCAATGAAAGCATTTATAAGTACTGCTAAACGCACAAATAAATGTTCTTGCGAATTTTCTAAGCTGTGGAAAATTGTCTTCTTCTAGGTATTTTTTGTAGAAATTGCACAACTCTACGTCTTCAAATTTGGATTTTAGGAGTAAGTTTTTTTGACAAACAAACTTTTTCAAATTCATTTTTCTTTTCAGGACACAAAATACTGCAAACTTCTAACATACACTCCTTGATAATTTCTCCTTCGGCAAATGGTTTGAATGCCTTTGCCAATTTCGAGCTAACTATGAAACTAGCTTTCACAACATTATCAAGTTGTGTTCTTTGTTTATATGAAATGTTTGCTGTTTTTCCAATTTTGCGGTAAGCTTCTGGATTTTGCCTATTCTTAATTGTCCTGTCAGTGAGTGCAGCGTAGCATGTCGCGCGTGAGGCGGAAAACCTCAAAGAATTTGATCGAGCAAGCCGAGAGGCGGCGATTATCAAATAGATAGGCGGTAAACATCAAAGGATTTGATGTTTGACGCTTTTGGGTTTAAGTTTGTTCAAAATATCTAGCGGGCCGGATCATATCTTACAGTGGGCTGGTTGTTGCCCATATATGGTCTAAATTTATAATACGCAAAGCTGTATAAACGTAATAATCTTAGTATCTTTTTACAAAAGAAGAAAAACATCAAGTGACATTTAATCTGTGAGTGGCATGAAATATTTTGCGTTGGTTATTATTTTCATTAATGAACTTTAAAACTTAAATCATTTTGTGTTGAGAGATACAAAAATGCACTAAATATATCATGTTGTCGATATATTACGACGTGAATGGTTAAAATTGAATGTAAAAAATTACCATTAGTCCCAATTTAAGTTACCGTTATCCTTATTGGTTTGTCGTGAATTATAGTCCGTAATTAAATTTACATTTCAGAAGAAATTACTTATTTATCTTAAAATAGCCTATCTATCAACATGCGTTGGACTCTAGACGAACTTTGTATGGACACTGATCATCATTTTCCTTTGTAGGAACTGGCTCATGTTGCCAAATTCCGCGGAAACTACCTGCAAAAAAAAAAATAAGTTCACGTTATATTGATAAATTTTATTACTTATTTAAAGTTATTTAACGTGCTAAAAATCCTTAGACAGAGATCATAAAACAACAACGGTTCAATCAAAATGTTAAATGAACAAAAAAATCTTTCAAATTCACTCCCGTTACAAAAAATGTTTAGTCTGGCCACACATTGCGTATAAAAAGCGTGTCAAACACCGGCGCGAATCAGTATTACTTACACTCGCGTAGAGGGAGGTAGTGTTCGTTTCTCCTCAAGATGCTTCGGTTTCGAAGCGAAACGTGCGTTGAGTGCGTACATAAATTGACCATCGGCGAGTCTTATCCATTTATAAAACCGACGTCTTTTCAGTACCATCGCGGAGGATACATAGAACAGTTCGCGGATAAAATTAAATTTAATTAATTTCACCTTTTTAAAACCCTTACCAATCATAAAAGGCATTTTTGGTAGCTTAATACAATCTTTTATACATATATTATTATTTTGTGGATATACATAAACAAAATTTCTCCAAGCGAAATTATTAATTTTAAATGATATTTTAAAATATTACCCTGGTAATACAAAATGTCGGCAAAAAAATTTCAGCAGACTAGGGGTGGGAGTTATAGATACTTTTATTTAACTATCACGTCTCGTGAAATTATTTGTTTTTTGTCACTGTTATATCATTTCATTTTATTAGTAACGATTATTTCCGCCGTATTGGTCCCGACCTCCTTTGAAGAATATGCCAACTGCCGTTCTGCCAGGCAGGTTTTAAAAGGCAACCGATTTGCTATCGAGTCACTACCATCGTGGCTACTAGGTGGTAGAGTTCTGCATTGTCTCGCCGGGGTCTGGTACCACTTCCCTTACCTATTCCTGCCGCAATAGCGTCAGTGCTTGTCGCTGTCGTGTACCGGTTTGGAGGGTAAGGTAGCCGGTAAACTTATGCATGTGGCATTAGACCTGGCCACAAGATAGCAAAGCACAATTAACATCTTTGGTGTCTATAGGTGATGATTGACTCTTTCCATCAGGAGACCCATCTGCTTGTTTGCTATCTTATGATATAAAAAAAAATTGTCATATTAGGTGTATTTTATTCCGTATGCTACATCGCCGCGCAGTGATTCCAAATTATAAGTGATTAGTAAAATGAAATAACATATTAAACAAATTCTCGCTTCTAGTTGGTGGCAAAGTGTTGCTCAAACTTTGCTCAAACGCCAAATCGCCAAAAATTATAGTTAAATAATTAATTAATAAAAAATTAAAAAAAAAAACAGTAGCAGTCGTGGGACTGCCGATAGAAGTGAAAACGGAACTATTAAGTTGAGAGTAATTAAAACTATATGCAAAACATAGCTATAGATATACTATTATCATTAGCATGTCGGTGACGCGAACCGAGGATTTTACCCTCTACCAAAACGCTCAACGCGCCTAAAGAAGTTTTCACTTCAAAAAAACCGTAGCAGTCGTGGGACTGGCGATAGAAGTGAAAACGGAACTATTAAGTTGAGAGTAATTAAAACTATATAACTATATAAAGCGTCCAACGCGCACATAATACAGTCAGAAATAGTTGATGTATTAGTGTATACGTGTACACAGGCTACTGCGCGTGGGCTAGTCTGGCTCTCCATAGCTATAGATATACTATTATCATTAGCATGTCGGTGACGCGAACCGAGGATTTTACCCTCTACCAAAACGCTCAACGCGCCTAAAGAAGTTTTCACTTCAAAAAATAAATAATTACAGTCGTTAAAATAATGACCAATATTTTGATAATATAATAATGTTATTTACCTACATATATGCCCCTTTCGTATCGTATAATGTTTTTGTTACTGATAGTATATTCTTGCAAAATATGAAAATATACATTGTATATATATATATATATATATATATATATATATATATATATATATATATATATATATATATATATATATATATGAACATGAATTTAATCTGCGTATATGACATTTTGGAAACTGCAAGTAATTATGAAACGCGTTTTGATATAAACAAATATTTTCGCACTTACTTAAGCAATTTCATCATACATTTATCGTATAATTGATACACTGATAAGATACAATAAATCGCTAAGTCAAAATGGCATGGTTTTGTCAGTTAGTTTATAAAAAACTATATATATATATATATATATATATATATATATATATATATATATATATATATATATATATATATATATATATATATATATATATATATATACGAAGAAATAAACAAATGAAAGGAGATACGGAATATAATATCTGACCGACAACTTTGCATAGTTCGTAACGTTGCGTTGCATAATACGTTGGTGTACCGCAGTTATATGTTATAATGAGACAGATAGATTTGAGAAAGGAGAGAGCGAAAGAGAGAGTGAGAGTGGGTAAGCATGTCTTGCAAGCCGTGTGCTACTGTATATTCTGTATGTCACAATTTCTTCAGCATGGAAATTAATGATCCATACTAATACTCATACTTCATTACTAATATTATAAACGTGAAACTAACTCTGTCTGTCTGTCTCTTCTTCACGCCTAAACCACTGAATCGATTTGGATGAAAGTGGTGGTACAAAGATAGTTTGAAATCCGAGTAAAGACATAGGATAGTTTTTATCCAGGAAATCCAGGAAACGGGCACTATACGGGTAAAACCCCGGGACTTTTGTTTAAGATTTTTTCCACGCGGACGAAGTCGCGGTGACAGCTAGTTTGTAGTAAAATATAGCGAAAGGTGCTTAATTGCTACTGAGTGTCCTACACGTCCATGAAATCTCCTGTCAGATCCGTTTCGTCCTATTCAATACTTACTGAATGAAATGTGTGTTTGTCATTTTTTAAAATCAATATTAATCCATAATTTGCAGTAAGATATACGTCTTAAACGAAGTTTATTTATAAGTGCTATGTGTTTGATTATATTAATAAAAAAATCGCTTTTTTATCAAAAGAGATAGCCATCGCTTGTAGATAACGATGGTGACGGTAGATACCACCACAGAGTACCTACTTTGTAATATAACTGTATAGAGGCTTGTACTAAGGCGTAAAATCGGTTCAAATAAAATGTTTTCTTCTTCTAAATATAGATGGTGCTACATGTACGCTTAGTAATAATCCCTACATAGACGTATTTATTGTACTAATTACGTAACTAAAAGGAGTTTATATTTACATATTTTTTACAAAATTTACTCAAAAATAAACCAAATAAAACTGATTGCAATGCCTAAAACTCAATACAGGTCACAAGGCAACAATAACTATCGCGATGCATTAATCCAACAACTCCATCTGTATTATCATGCGAGAAACTAAACTTGTAACCCTAGTGGAACGTTCAAAGATAAAGGTACCACGTGGTGAGAATTTAATGGCACGTCCTACCCTGCAATCTAAAGCTAAAGATAACGACAAGAACATATAAATATCTTTGAATCTATCAGTTTAATTTTATACACTTGTCTATATATACTTCGTAATAATAAAATAATTGTTTTTAATTTCAATAAAAGAATATTATTGTCTTTTTTATATCGTACAACAATTGAAACAATCTTTGCAGTATTTGATTATTAACATTGTGCAGTATTGTCATGCACGATTAAAAGCCGACTAGAAAGAGCTCGATCATCGACCATTCGTATCGCTGGTACAATGCAGGGCTGTATATAGCCAAGAGGAAGGAGCTACTATTTTTTTATAGCATAGGAAAGAAAAACAGTGTTATAGATTAACATTGATCTAGATCATGCTTGTCAAACTCAAAGTCATTGGGGGGCATAAAGACCGTATAATCAGTGGGCCGCAAAGCCAACTCATAAAAAAATGATAGATAGAGTCGTAATCGTTTAATTAATAACCAATAGGAACTAAAATAATATAAAAATATTACATTCTTTTACCAAAATGTTGACTTTTTTTTTACGAAATTACGTATTTGGGGGGTAATTCTATCAGTGAAAACAATTTTTAAAACTGCATCCAGGTGTGCGTTAGTCAGTCTTGAAACCGTCGTAGGTGATTTTTCCTTTCATTAGGGAAAATAATTGCTCACACTTGTAGGTGCTTCCAAACATTGATATTATTTTGCATACAAATTGCCGTATCTATTGAAAATAATTGCTCACACTTGTAGGTGCTTCCAAACATTGATATTATTTTGCATACAAATTGCCGTATCTATTAAATATAGGTATTGAATCCAAAATTTGGATCGGGCCGCAGGCAAATGAGTGGAGGGCCGCATGTTTGACATGGGTGATCTAGATGGTAGGGATGGAATGTTACCTTACCTTTCAAATAGGTACATACGCTGTTATGGTTGGAATCATTGCGATCTCACCTGCATTGTTTGCCATCCTACATCACAGACCGCATTAAGCTTATAGAAATCTGCCTTATAGAAATTTCTCTGTCTTCTATAGTCATATGCGCCGAAACTACAGGATCATAGAGTTGAAATTTGGTACGTACAATTTGGTACATATGGTGTAAATTTGGTAAGTCGGTGACTTAATTACGGAGCTGATGCATTTGCGTAGGTAAACTTGTGAATACAAAAGAAATCGGAGGCAGTCGTCAGGATTGCCGACAAAAGGGGAAATTTAAACTGTATTTACAAGCATCGATTTATTGTAGTAACATTTACTATGTTAATAATACGTTATTTTACGAACACTGTTATTTGTATACCTATATCTTAAACATTGCTAATGTTTAAGATATAGGTACACAAATAACTTAATATTATAAATAAATATTGATTTACAAGCATATCGTTCATGTTATTTTATTGATCATAGTTTGCAAAACTTTTTTTTAAATATACTCCCCATATTAGTAGCCCCCCTGGAACTTCTGCCTGCATCTAGTAGTTCGATAAAGGAATGACGAGGATCCAATAAGTCCGAAGAGAGCTTTCGCACACTCACCAAAGTACATCCTATAAAAAACTGAAAACCCGGCGACTTTACGAGGATGCTCAACTGTGTTTTCTACTTGTGAGCTTGTGATCGTTTATAAATAAGCCTACGAGCTGTTCGGTCTAAACAACTCAAAGCTTCTAGTTGATATTTAGCACAAACGTCCAAAAGATGCCAGCATAACTCGACTGATCGAACTGGGGCCGTGTACAGGTTTGATAACTGTTCAGAGCTGAAGTACTGCCGGAACTTCGAAATGATGCCCAACTTCTTGGAAGCTATATGTGCCACTGACTCCGCTATGTTGGCTAAAGTTTAGTTTGGTCGTGACGTTAATGCCCAAAAACCCTAAACGGTTGGTAAGCGGTATGTATACACCCCGGAACTTGGGTGTAAGATCGAAATTACTCTCTCTTGCGAAGAAGAGACATGCCTGTATATTGGTAGGGTTAAAATTTACAAGATTGGCGTCACCCCAATCGGACTCGCTCAAGGACTGTATTTCTCGAGACCTTGTTCGGGGGTTGGACATATATCTCTTTACTTCGGTGCAGTCATCGGCGTAGCCAATAATGTCAGGTGTTAAAAGGTTATTGATATGCAGCAGGAATAAGGTTGCAGAGAGAACAGAATCCTGAGGTACCCCAGCATTAATTTCCATTAGGTCGGAAGAGTGGCCATTTAAGACCACTCGAATCAACTGGTCTTTCAGAAAATCGGATATTTAATCACAGAGTTCAGTAGGTACGCCATACGCTGGTAGCTAGGTGGAAGTGCTATGTGCCAGACCGAAATCTATATGTATAGAAAAAAAATCATGACAAAACATGGTTGTATGAACGAGCAATTATAAGTACGAAAATGATGTAGTACAAAAAACAAATGGAAAAATACAGAGTGTGATCGGGAGAAGAAAAAATTATGATCGAGATACAATGATGAATCAAGATGAAAATGTGAATATTCCAATGAATATCTTAAATTCGTTATATCCACCTGTAATATCCTTGCACAAATTAAAACTAAAACATTAATTACAAGTACTAAAACTCCTACGGAATCTTAATTTGACAAAATTATGCAATGGTACAAGATTATGCCTGATGCTTGATCCCATCATTAAGGCAGAGATTTTAATCGGCATAGTTAAGCAAAATACTGTTTTTATTCAAAGAATTCCTCTACTTTTAAATTATTTACCATTTTCTTTCAAACAATTGCAATTTCTACTCAACTTAGCGTATAGTGTGACTATCAATAAGGCGCAAGGTCAAATATTCCGATATTGTGGGGTAAATCTTATCAGGGACAGCTCTATGTTGTTTTTTCGCGTATCGGGTCAGCTACAAAATTTATTTGTGTATGCTCCAGTAAACAAAACTGTTAAAGTCGTTTATAAGAATGTCCTAAATTAAAGTTAAATATATCATTAAAATGTATTACAATAAAAATAATTAGAATACATAGAAAATTAGAAATATAATATGTAGGTAGTTAAGTATGTACTATAACAAAATATGTTTTGTAAATATTCTTATGTCAGAAAGATAAAATACATATCATGAAAAACGATAAAGTTTTAGTTAAATTAAAATAAATAATAGCCATATTAAGATCATAAGTATTTTTTATGGTCTCGAAGTAGACTAGGAACACCAATAGTTTCGCTATGGCTGTCTGGCCACAGTCTAGCACGGAGATCCCTAGAAAGCAGTAATTTGGCATGAATATACATATTAAACACGGCAACAAATTGGTAACATAAAATCATGAAAAATATTTTTGTTGGGTAGCTCCTCGACATGTGTGGAGTGGAGAGTTTTTTCTCGTATACTCCATAGGTTTGTGAAAACAATTTTTTGGTCAAGGAACTTATAAGGAAGCAAGGAAAAATATAAAGCTTTTAAAGTGCTAATTTTTTTACCTACTCAATGTACCATCACTTGTGTCACCTAAACGTTTGGTTTGGGGTAGAAAAAAATTCATAGTACTAGTAAAATATAATGAAATTAAAAGTTAATAAAAGTGAGTAAATATAATGAAATTAAATAAAAAGTTATTTCGCCTTCCTGAAACTTTTCTTAAGCAAGGTTCTGAAACAAACTTTAAACTTTACGGTTACACTATTTTTCTCGTGATAATCAACGTAGGGGTGTAACTTGTATTTTAGTGACAAATAAACTTTATTTTATTTTTATTTTTTATTTTTTATTTATTCACAAAATCCACAGCCCTTATACAACTTATACTTTAATCATATTTACTAAACAGAAGGCCAATTACGGATTTACATTATTTTAATAATACTTAATAAAATACTACAGATCAAAGATAAAAAATTGGAAAATGAATTAGTTTATGTTAATTTGTGTGCAAGGGCTGATAAATGTATGTGTGTGTGTGTGTTTGTGTGTGTGTGTGTGTGTGTGGATTTGCATCAATATGTGCATGTATGCTTATTGCTTGTATATGTATTATGTGTACAGTACCCGGCGATAAATATTGCACATCGAACTTTGGAAAGAGACAATCGGATAATTTCGGCTTCGTAAAGCGTTATCTCTGTCCCACACTACCTATGTGACGTTTAGTCAGTCGTTGTTCAAGTACGATAGAGTGCAGTCGCGTCCCGAAAAAAAATATATATTTAGAGTTGATAACACCCACAAATTTAAATAATTTAAAGTTGTAATATGGCATCTTTCGGAAAAAGAGGGAAACCTTTACGAGGTCAGTCACGTGAAATTATCTACAATGTTTATAAATACTTTGTAAGCGAAGCTGATAGATTTAAAAAAAAAAGTAGATGAAAATGTAAGTTGTTATTTTAAGAAGATTCAAGAGCGAGTTGCAAATGCCACTGGAATTTCAAGAAGAACTTTGAACAATATATTAAACGAAGTCAGTACTGAAACACATTCGACTGAAATTAAGTTCAGCACTCCAAAAAAAGGGAGACCAAAAAAGCAATTTCGTTTGGATATGGACGATTTTGATTACGATGTTGTTCGAAGAATGGTGTATGATTTTCACTTACGATTTAATGAACTGCCAACAATAAAATCATTAAAAGCTAAGTTATCTGAAGCTATTAATTACAATGGGTCTGAAAAAACGTTGATAAAAATTCTTCATGACATGGGATTTCAGTTCACTAAAATGGAAGATAATCGAAAAATTCTAATGGAAAAGCACGACGTTAGTCTCAAACGAATGGAATACCTTGATAAAATACGCAAATTTCGCGAAACAGGAAAAAATATCGTCTACATGGATGAGTCATATATACATGCATCCCACACTAAAGGGAAATCTTGGAGTGACGATAAGAAAAAAGGAGTAAAAAAGCCAATTTCAAAAGGTCAACGTTTGATAATAGTTCATGCGGGAAATGAAAAAGGCTTTGTACCCGGTGCTTTTTTAACGTATAAATCCACGGACACTACAGGTGACTATCACAATGAAATGAATAACGATAACTATGAGAAATGGCTGGTTAACCAATTAATCCCAAATATACCCAGTGATTCTGTTCTAGTTATCGACAACGCACCCTATCACAACAAGTATGTTGAGAGATCCCCCAACTCAAACACCATTAAACGGGAAATGATCAACTGGTTAAACAGACATGAAATTCCAGTTGATCCAAAATTAACAAAAACCCAGATTTACGCTATTATATGTCAGCACAAGGAGAGGTATACAGAGTTTTCTGTGGACAAAATACTTGCCGAACATGGGCACACTGTGTTGCGATTGCCACCATATCATTCGGATTTTAAACCAATTGAAAATATATGGTCTCAACTGAAGGGCTATGTAGCCTCTAGAAATGTGGGTATGAACTTAACTACAGTAAAAACATTATTGACTGAAAAAGTAAACATGATCGGCGCTGAAGAGTGGAAAAAGGTTTGCGATCATGCAATCAAATGTGAGAATGAATATAGAAGCATTCAACACAGTTTAGACAATTACACTGATAGATTAGTAATAAATACGGCTGATAGTGACAGTGATATTGACCTCTTTGAGAGCACAGATAGTGAAATGGAAGTAATTGAGAATTAGAATTATTATTATTTTTATTGCAATGTCTCATTTTAGCAATAGGTATAATGGTGTTTATTATGTACACTAAAGCTGTAATGTTCCAAAATAATTAAATACGTAAACATAATGTAAAAATGTTTTTTTATTTTATTTTACCCCAACCTAAAGCCATCACTTATAGAAAAATTAGTGTATTTTATACAAAGAATAAAAATATCAAAAGAAGCAAATCATACTTGTTTTAACAGCTCCTAATACGTACCGGACTGTTTGTATTTTGTGCGACAGAGATAACGCTCTACGAAGCCGAAATTAGCCGATTGTCTCTTTCCAAAGGTCGATGTGCAATATTTATCGCCGGGTACTGTATGTTTAATTATAGAGTATCTCACACATACCTAAACTATGTTCTATTTAGGATTATTTTTACTATTTCCTTTCTGAAGACCCTCTTAGATAGATGAAATATATAAACAGTAGTAAATTTTGAATTATGATTACATAATATTTTGTAAATGACAGAGTTCTGGAAGTAATTTGTTTTACTTTGAGATAAATAAAATGTCGAAGAATTTCTAGTATTTTTTACAGGTACTCTTAGATTCAAGATTAAGGTTACAAGTTTATTAGAATCGGTAGTGCCATTACAGGTGTTATATAAAAATAAAGTGTCAAGCATGAGTCGTCTCTGTTCCAGCGTCATTACGCGATGACGTATACAAGACGCCTCATAGTTGGTGGGAAATATGTTGGAACGATACTTGATTTTAAAAATGCTAGATTTCCAAATACGCTTACCATTTTCTTTTGAACGTTGCACTGTAAAAATCGTTCCTTATAAACTAATAGTAATTTGTATCTATCGTTCTCCCAGCTCAAATGTTGATATATTCCTAAATAAATTAGAATTATTTTTACAAAATATTATAAAAATTTCAAAAAAGAAAATTATTTTATTTGGAGATTGGAATATAGACCTGATGCACACTAAAATATTTATGTGTGCACCTATACACATAAATATTTAACAAGCATACTTTCAAATAATGATATAAATCATCATATTTTAAAAACTTCTAGGAATCATACATGTCTGGATGTAATACTTGCTTTGTCTGATTATGAAACTGCTGAGTATACAAGCCAATGTAGAGTCAGTCTTAGAATTGAAACCAAAGAGAGCTTTTTGGTTTGAAACAAGGCGCGCAATATGGGCAGGAAAATATTAAAAAGTTTAAAATTTTAATTTTTAATGAAGTTTTTACAAAGACAAACTGTGAAGACGCATTTCATGAATTTCATGATATTTTACTGTTATTTTTTGACAATAAATATATGACGCAAACAAAATAATAAACAATTCTTATCACACGAAAAATAGCAAATGGTTTCGTAAAATACGAAACCGTTACGTATATACGCATTTCTCCTATTTAAACAAATAAAACCTTACTAAACAAAAACGCATAATGTGCAACCGTGATTTATTAGATTTCCATCTATTAATTTTAGTCGAATAATACGCATTAGCAATATTTTACCATACGCAACGATTACTCTCGATAATTGCCGAAAAGTATGCACTGCCGCAGTAGATTACGTCATCGCTACTTACGAAATTCATAGATATGTGCGCTTGCGAATTGAGTACAAACACAAAAATTACTACACACATGCGAATAAATCTACTGCACTAGACGGCGGCATGCCTTAGTTAGAGTCACCAAACGCCTGGCAAACATAATGTTTGTGTGCTTGCAAATAGGTGCTATTTATATAATATTAGGCGTTTTTTTAATTAACATTCTTTGATTATTAATTTATTTACTATTGACATTGATATAAAATACCCAAGATACACAGTTCCGAACAAAACTGACACTCAAAACTGTCACTAATTCAGTCTAAAAAGTTTATAGTTATGGCACTAACGTGTTTTTGCATATTCAACCTAAAACGCAAGATTTAAAGTCATTTTTAAAAAACAATGTACAAAAAGCAATAAAATTTTTGATTTAAGTTAGCCGGTAGGACAAGGCACATGTGGAGTCGAATATAAATATTTTTACGCATTGAGGTAGTATTTTAAGGGTTTGTAAAATTTACATAAAAAAAATCTTGTCGAAAATCTGTTATTGCGTAGAACATTTATATATCAATGAAACAAATAATGAACATTAAAATAATTTATATTTCAAACGTTATAGGTTATTGGTTCTATTACACAGAACCTATACATATAGGCAAACTGTGGGTTTATAGCCATGTAGTATTTGACGCTTGATATTAATACATTTAGTTTGCATAGTCTAATAGATTTAGAATATACTGAAATAGGAAATTTACTGCAATGCTGACTATGACTACGTTATAAAGTTCATAGATTCTTACATGATTACAGACACGATTTTTTTTCAGACTTATTATGTAATGTATCGACAACATAGCAAGGAAACGCATTAATTTCCTAGAAATAAGTTTAGCTTTTCGTAGAATTCTCGTTTTGAATTAGATTTCAGTTTTTCTGTTTTTTTTTGGCAGTATTATGTAAACGAACATTTGTTTAGTTATAGTATCTGCAGACGTACGAGCGAATACTGCCCATAGACATTTGAAACAC
Organism: Apodemia mormo; assembly: GCA_036924255.1. NCBI lineage: Eukaryota > Metazoa > Arthropoda > Insecta > Lepidoptera > Riodinidae > Apodemia > Apodemia mormo. Next base: position 6,628,778 of record JAUPFN010000010.1, on the reverse strand, counting down.
AATAGGTTAGTTGCTAATGCGATGTCGGCTTCTGAAAATTTTATTGACCCTCGGGTAAAAAATTCCAATAAAACAATTTAGAGCTAAAAATTGTGTGCAATGATATTCGGAAGATCAAACTCGTTGATGATTTTGAAAAAATATACATATTTTAAAATACGCAATAAATAAGTATCATTTTAAAAAAAACTTTGGATTTTTGTACTTTTTTAATTCAATAGTCTATGCTTAGGCATGGTTTTTTTCTTTGAGGTTAAAATACTTAAATTTAGCGGGAAGTTACAGGTGGCCTGTAGGGTCAACCGGCTCACAGATTTTTTTAATATAGTTACATTAGTTGGTTACATAGGTGTGTTACATACACAGAAATCCTAATAGATACGTATATTTAGTTTGGAGTATAGTTTAGTACATATAATATTATTGCCAAAGGTAATTTTAGATTAGATATTTCCTGTTAATTATAAATTTCTTTTATAATTACGTTAGTTTTTTCGATAAGTGTGTTACTAATAGGTATTTTTAGTTTGAGGTATAGTTAGTTATGATATTACGTATAGAAAATTTAGAAGTTATAGGAAGTTCAGGTCTTACGTTTTTTACTTACATTTTAATAACAAAAATGTCGCATATAAATAATTAAGACGAATATGTAAGTAAATATTATTTTTAACGTACTAGCGGCCCACCCGGCAATGTAGAGATTTTTAATAAAATAAAGAAAGGTTAAATAAGTTCTAAAGTAAATATGCGCGAGCAAAGCCGCGGGTAGCAGCTAGTATACAAATAAAACAACTCGTACATATAAACAGTCACTTAAAATTTATACGAGACTAGCTGCAGATCTCTGCATTAGGATAAAAGTATCCTATGTGCTATTCCAGGTCATCTTATATCCGAATCCAAATCCAAATTGGTACAGCCATTTTTTACGTGATTGATTATCAAACATCCAAACATACAAACTTTAACATTTATAATATGTATAGTATAAGATATCCGCAATCAAAAACAACATTTTATTAAAAATTAATTATTAAATCAAAAAATAAACATTCTTAATGCAACCTGCGCCTTCCACTTAAGAAATCGTTATCAACAACACGTGTAAACAGAACAAAATTCGATGCTACTTATGATTTCCTATTGTTATATTAAAAGTTTCGTAATATATCTCCAAAGTTCATCGTAAGAATCACAATTATATATTGTTATTTTATATTCGTACAAATAGAATAAAAAGAATCACCTAACTTGGTCACCTAAATTGTGCACTCATTCTTAGAGGACGTTCTTGAGACACTGATTGTGTATCTTGGGTTTTTATATATCAATGACTATTAATTAAAGTCATGAATGGCAAGAAAAGCACTGCTTTATTGCATTTCGGGACTGCACGCCACTGATCTACGTTATAGGAAAATGTTGTCTAAATGTATATTAGAATCACCAAAACAGTGGTCTTTAAAATATATTGAAAATTCCTCTAATAAATGTAAAGCTTCATGAAATCTAATTAAAAGCACACATCAGAATAATATATATATATATATATATATATATATATATATATATATATATATATATATATATATATATGTATATATATATATATATGTATGTATGTATGTATATATGTATCTTAGGTTTTTATATATCAATGACTATTAATTAAAGTCATGAATGGCAAGAAAAGCACTGCTTTATTGCATTTCGGGACTGCACGCCACTGATCTACGTTTTAGGAAAATGTTGTCTAAATGTATATTAGAATTTCAAAACCATATTTTTTACCAAATTGTACGAAAACCATGTTTTGACATCAGTAGATGAGAATGATGTGAATACATTGATATAAAAAAGCCAAGATACACAATCAGTGTGTCAAAAACGTCCTCCAAAAATGAGAGCACAATTTGAAATTGTGCACTCATTTCAAATAGAATCGCGTCGGTCGCGGCACGGTCAAATTTATTTCTTTTCGTATATTGCTTTGTAAAAACAACTATAAGCCTTGCACTTAAGTTTGGATATGCAAAGACATATGTTTTTGCCATATCTATTACTACTTAAATGAAATTAGGGACACTTTTGAGTGTCAGTTTTGTTCGGGACTGTGAATCTAGGGTTTTTTATATCAATGTGTGAATAAGATTATTTGTTTGTTTAATTATTTGATTTTGATTGATACTTGAAGCGACCCGTGCGAAGCGAGAAGTGATATTGTGTAGTGTTCTAAGTCTGTTAGTACAGTGAGTGACTAGTGTTAATCAGAGTATTTAAGTATTGTATTGTAATGTGTTGTCTTGTAATGTGTTGTTTTATCTTGTATGTATTTGTGTTGTAAATACACGGATTTAATATAAGTGGTGTTTTCTTACAATAACGAACCCGAAGTACGTAACAACTGGTGTCGAAAGTGAAATTGTGAAATGCCACTGATTCCGAAGGAAGGTGTTACCACCAGGTCTCAAGCTAATAGTAAAGCCAATTGTTTGCCTTTTAAAACCTGCCTAGCAGAACGGCAGTTGGTCTATTCTTTTCTAAGGTTGCCCGGACCAACACAGGGTGTATGTAAGCTGGTATGTAGATTGCACCTTGACCTTGACCTTATAAAGTTACAAGCGCCTAAACTTTGTAACGTAAACGTAACATGACGAATATTTGTTGATATTTTTACTGACTTACATCTTATCAATACATGAGATCGATACGTTGATTAGATATATGATATTAAAAAGCGAGTTATCGATGCACGTTCACAGTTTGTTATTCAGCTTGAAACAATGTCGCCGTGGATGGAATTGCCGTATGAAATTCAAAATGTTACCCAGGAAGAGGATAAGATTATAAAGAAGTGCCTTATAGGTGAATTTTGTGTATTGTGATGTCTTAGTGTTGTTGACTGTTTGGTGGAGGAGGAAATCATTAGTTGATATTTATTTTGTAACTAACTGACCCGGTAAACGTTGTTTTGCCATTCATATTAAGAATCCATAGCGGACAAACAACGTGACACGTAATTTATATATGTCTACGCCCTACGGGATTGTCCTTCCACGCAGCCGAAATGGCATTAAACTTTATATGGTGGTTAAGTATCCTTAAATTTTTTATTTTTCCGCGTTTCTCAATATTTTCTTTTATAAGAACCTTCTCCTTACAATTACAAACACAACAAAAAAAAAATTACCGAAATTGGTCCAGCCATTCAGGCGTGATGTCGTGACCAAGGAAAATAGGGATTGATTTTTATATATGTAGATATTGATATTGTAATATTGTAACTAATTATGAAAAAATAGAAATAAGACAAGCCCGCTGAGTTTCTTCCGCCGGATCTACTCTGTGTGGGGCCGCGTTCCGATCTAGTAATTCTAAAAATGTCACGCGTCTAAAGTCTCTGTATTTTATTTGAATAAAACATTTATTGACTAATTTATGTGATTCAGCTTTTAAGAATTTTTAAAATCTGTTAAAATTAAAATAGTGAACTATATATTACTTGAAAACACTATAGCCCATATTTTTGTAAACATATAAACTTTTATTATATACTAGCTGTACCCGCGACTTCGTTCGCGTTTGGCCATCCTTGCAGAGTAATTATTAGTAATTGACCACAGTATTTTTCGTATTCAGCAATATTTTGGACGGCGAAGCACTTTTATCAAAGGAGAAATATTAAGAAAGGATTCTTTTAGTGTGGATTTGAAAACACGTTCATTTTGATAACGACCCTTGTGCCTTATAGGGCTTTAAGCAGTGTTTAACTGAAGTCACCTCGCCTTTTATTTTCTACAGTCATGCTTGAAGTTTTATTTGCCTGACTTTATATACTCATTCCATATGACTAAATTTGACTAAAGATCATTTTTACAAAACCTATTTTTATTGGGAGAAAGATCACACACTGTGAAGCAAAAGTCTTTAACTGTATTGTCATTTTTAAGCATGGCTGGGGCTATCCTTCCACCGGATAAAAAAGATTGAAGGTGAAATTATCGGCTTGTACCTAGGTTCTTAATGGGCAACGATGATTATATTCAAGCTAGTTTGAAATCTGTGGCGTATGTCTGTTAAATAACAATATCTGACTCCTTTGCAGTAGGCTAAATTTGACGACAGACCTATTAGTCAGAGAGAAATAAATAGTATTTGCTTGCAGTAAAGGTTATAATTGCAATGTTATTATTATTAAGCATAATATCTTGACCGTGTAGGAGGTTAGGAACATTTTGTTTAAAACAATTAAAAAACGGCTTTTTGCAATTTTTTGCCAATATTTCGTAAAATATAATATAAACATGTTTTTTTAATTATCTATAGGGAAGCGCTTGACCACGATCTCGCCTGATGGTAAGCTAAGATGCGGCCTAAGATAAAACGCGCTTCTCTAGAAGGTACCTGTTCACTCTTCTCTTGAAGATCCCCAAATTGTACTCGACGGGGAGCACAGATTTAGGAAGCATATTTCAGTCCTTTGCGGTTCGAATGAAGAATCTTAAGTCTAACCGCTTTATCCGGGCATGTGGAATGTCCACCATATTATGGCGATGCCTAGAATCTGTGCGCCTCAACAATCAAAAGCATGTATATTAATGTATTTGGTTTATAAAATTTCACTTAGTGGTAGGCTATTGTGAAAATTTGCAATATTTGTTTTTATGTCGCAAAATTAGCATTCAACGTAAAAAGGTAAACTTTTCAAAATTATATAATTCCTAAAATTATCAAATATTCTAATAAGATATCGACATGAGAGAAAAAGTAATCAAAAGGTAGTTATTTATAATAATTTTATGTAGTGAATATAAAAATCTGAAATACGGTTGACCCTGCTGGCCATCCCTGAAACTTCCCGCTTCATTGAAGTATTTTAAGCTAAAAGAAGCAAAAACTATACCTAAATATAGATTGTTGAGTTCGAAGAGTTCAAAAAATCTAGTTTGTAAAAATGATATTTAGGAAATTAATGGTTGAAAAATATACATCATATTTTTTTTAAATTGATGATCGATTGTGATCTTTTGAATGGCATTCAACGCAATTTTTAACTCAAAATTGTTTTAATAGCTAAAAAATCGATAAGTTAAGAAATCTCAAAGAAATGTAAAAAAAAACTTTTTTTTAAAATTTTTTTCATTGACAAATCCCAAATAAATCAAGCAATTTTGATCCAATTTCCAGTATTTGGTGCAGTTTTTTAGAGGGAAACTCTAATTCGATTTTTATATCAATCGGTATATAAACCTGAAAGTTATTTAAACAATATGTAATAAGTTTACTGTATACCGACCGATTGATATAAAAACCGAAAGTCTAATTCGATATTTTATATCAATCAGTATATAAACCTGAAAGTTATTCAAACAATATGTAGTAAGTTTACTGTAAACAACGTAATTTTAATGTTTGAAAAGCTGTAACTTTTGAAAATTTGATTCGATTTTGATATTTGAAACGGCATTCAATCTAGTTTTTTAGTACTAAAATATTGCAGAAGATTTAATCTTCTGCAATATTTAATGATTAGTTGAAAAATTTCGAAATTATGCCGAAAAAATACTTTTGCAAAATTTTTCGTCGACTATAAACTCCCGAACGGATAAATAAATTTTGATGCAATTTATGCATTCGTCGCAGTTTTTTGAGATGTAAAGCTGATTAAATTTTGTACTCTGTCGGTACATTAATCTGGAAATTGTATTAAAAAAATACTGTTTCGCCAAAAACGTATATGAGGTTTTTTCAAAATTTCTCAAAATATCCTTGAATTGGTTAAAATTTTCAGGAAGTCTAAGTTGAGTGGAATCCAATCGAATCCTATTAACCGCGTTTCGATCGGTCGAGTCGTTCAAAGTTTTGAGATGTTTACATACACACATACACATACACACACATACACACACACACACACACACACATACACGCATACGCACACACACATCATGAAAGTAGTCGAAAAAGGTTCCTAGGACCTCAAAACGTGGAGATCTGGTGAACACTCGATTTTCGTAAATCGGGGTAAAATCAGTAACTTCCTTATCTAGACACGTAGCGGGAAGTTAAAAATATATACCTAGTTAGAAAGATGAAAGTTATTTATTCAGTTTTATTTTTTTGAATCATTTTTATTTAAGGCACTTTTTGTAGCGGGAAGTATAAAAATAAAATAATTAACACATGGCTTTGTGGTTTGTTATTAATAAAAAACAAAATAGCTTTTGACTAAGAAGCTTATCTTTTTTCATTGAAAACAATTTGCAGTAAAAAATCTTGTTGCACTTTTCTTAAATTTATTATTATTTTTAATTCTCTAAAAGATGTTTTTAATGTAAATTTGTATAATTTTCAATTAGCAAGATAAACAGTCAAGGGTTTTTTAATTAATAACAAACTACTCTGCCTTGTGGTCTTGGGATAGCCTATTGGGCTCAGATCGTGAGGTCTCGGGTTCGATCTCCGGATCGGGCAAACGTGTTATTGTGATATTTTCGAGGATTTTCTCGAAAATCTAAAATCTCAGTAGCAACTCGGAGACTGGTGAAGTGGTGTATTACCACTTCCGTGCCTCAGATGAGCACGTAAAACTGTCGGTCCCGGTTATCGCTAAAAATAGTCGATAATCGTTAACGTGTCGGTATATGCGGCGATGAGGATTACCATTTATATCACCAAAGGACAAACCGGTGAAACGCGGTGAAGCGGAAAGTCAATTTTTTCTGTAATATGGTGATCTTATCCAGGCCTGAAGTTATAAGTACATGTTCGTATATTCTACTTAACAATGTTTTAAAAAGTATTTTGGAGTGTGACTTTAATGAGTACACTAAATAGTTTAGGCACTCCAACATCTACACTTCTCAGAAATTTCATTTATTTTCAAAGAATTTTGAAATATTCACCGTGTTGTTAAGTGATCCGGTGTCATCGTTGACCATATGAGGTCCCGGGTTCGATTCCCGGGTCGGGCAAAACAAAACGTGTTTTTAACTTTTCTGATAAAACAACATTGCCCGGGATTGAAAAGGACCCGGTTGGCAATAGGCTTGCCACCTATCACATTGTGTGAGATGGTATATATGGCTAATAGTGGGTACACTCTACGTATTCCGGGTATGGGCGGTTAGATACTTTTTTTTACCCTTTTTTACGTTATGCAATGTAAAAACAAAATAGCGAATTTTCCCAATAGCCTATCCTTACGTAAAATTTTGTAAAAAACAAATTTTATTAGTATACTTAATGTCGATTAGATGCATATTTTCTAAGATATTGGCAAGAAACTGAAAAATGACCTGTTTTATTTTCAAATGTATTATAATTCTTATATAAATAAATAAAATGTTTAGGTTTACATTTTACACATATTTTATTCATTTTTAGGCTAGTAAAAATGCATTTATAACATTTTAATAAAACAGTATACATTCTAGAACTGATTCTCTCGGGTTATGTCCATTATACAAATACTATGAAATGATAACGCTAACTTATAATGAGCCGTGCGTTCAAAGGTTTTGTATACATTCCGGGTGTCACGTTCAACTGGACATTCCATCCGAAACCGTTGAAACTGGCGATGTCTGTAACTTCTAAATTATAAAACTCATGACCTTGAAATTTTGAAGGGATAATCTTTATAGTAGTTTACTTTTGAACAAAAAAATAATAAAGGATTTCGGATGACAGGTTAATGAATTAAAGCTAAATTTTTATTTTCATCCCCTATCCCACGGGAACCGTACTGAATTTTGGGATAAAAAATATCCTATAACCTTCTTCGGAGTATGAACTCTAATCGTGCTAAATTTCATTTGAATTCGTTCAGTAGATTCGGCGTGATGCGCGGCCTTGATACAGACAGACAGACAGACAGACAGACAGACAAAAATTAAAAAAATTACATTTTTCGCTTCAGTATCGATTAAAGAGTATCTTCCAAAAAAAATTTTTAAAATATCTTCAATGTACAGAAATCGACCTCTTACAGTTTTATTATATGTATAGATTATAATATATTATAATATTAAATTAAATTAGTGCACGATTTTTTTAAAATGTCCGATTCTAATTATTGTAGAAATTTAAAATTTGGAATTTATTATTAAATTTTCCTCCGAGTTGGTACGAGTTTCTTTGAAGAATAGACCAACTGCCGTATTGCCAGGCAGGTCGTAAAAGGCGCCTGATTGTCTCTACGTGTCATTACCATCATGACTACTAGGTCCGCAACGTCTCGCTCGGGTATTTGGTACCACCAAGTTACCTATTCCTGCCGCAATAGCGTCAATAGTAGGGGAGCCTAAGAGGGGATTTCGGTATTTACTTGAGCGCGTCAGATTAACACAGGAGGAAGTACGTCGCATACTGTCAAGGCTCTCCACCAAATATAAGCCCTTTCTATAGAGGGGTGTAACTATGGCAGACAATAAAACTAAATTAAGATAACTTTGGCTTGTGGACATTGTCAGATTATACTTTTTTCGTAATTCTTATATCATTTCCCCCATAATAAAAGAAAATTCAGACGCGCTCGAGAATGTCAAGACAACATTTTCTTTGCAACTTTGTGACCCTTCCACTCCCTTACGGTACACTTGAATGGTCAGATTTTCTAAATTTTAGCTGGCAATTAACCCACCATACCCTAATTACGCGCTTCAGTGTTTTTCCATGTCACTGATTTTTTTAAAACATTTTTTTTATCTGTAGGTTTTTTTCCCACCGTTGAAATGAAAATTATTATATAACCTTTTATTTTTCCTATAATTCAATCTACAAAATCCAATAGGTCCCTATGACACTCGAGTAACTACCCATTTAGTATCTTGGGCTCCCCTACTACAATGCTTGTCATTGTCCTGTTTTGGTTAAGAAGGTTAGGTAGGCGATAAACTTACGCATTGGCATTTAGACGCCTCTACAAGGATAACAGTGCACTATTTACAGCTTTGGTGTCTATAAGCGATGGTTGGTAGGCGATAAACTTACGCATTGGCATTTAGACGCCTCTACAAGGATAACAGTGCACTATTTACAGCTTTGGTGTCTATAAGCGATGGTTTCTTTCTCTATTACTACGAGAGTAATCTCCTTATTTGCTGTCTATTGACGTAAAAAAATTACGCACAGATCTGCTGATTGTACCAAAATACAGTATTTCAGAGTTAATTCATAACATTTTGAACTTTTATCTTTGAGTCGGTTTATCTTAAAATATTCTTATATAGTCTATGTTTAGTTTAGTAAAATAGGTTTAAATAGGTCGTGTTTTTCGCTCCAATTAATAAAGGTAAGTTTGAGTGAAGTTACGTGAAATTTATAGTCTACTTGGTTTGTATTTCAACCTTTCCATTCGTCCATTTTAGGACAAGTCTAATTTTTCTAAATTTAAGTCTAAGTCTAAGTTTAAATATTCGTAATATCTTTAAAGTTTTCGTGCAGATTTTTAGTTAGCTATGTATCACTGATAAACGCGTGAAGAAAAATTGTGCGTACGAAGGGGTTAGATGTTTGACATACGTAAAAAGAAGCGTAGAATGCTTTTTGAGTAACACTAGGTCAATTTTTTGGCAATGGACCGTTACTAGGCTCTATAAAAAAACTCAATGTCTTTGCTATAAAATATAAAAAAGAAAACAAAAACATGGGTATTTCTTTCGGAAGGCCCATGATTTTTAGGTGATGTCTCTCGACGCAAAATTAAGGTAGGTCTTATAATGAATTATACCGTCACTTAACGTTAAATTTTACAAAGTATTATAAATGCTAAAATGTCGGTTAAAATATTGTTAATATTGTTTCACTATTTAGGACCGAGATTATATCCTGTACTGAATTAACTAAACAATCTCGATATATTCGTTCAAACAAACACATTCACATTATTTACATACACTTACGTTAATATATGTATATTTGTATAGCAGTAACGATAACAAGTTCAAGTCGTTGAGATAAAGTGGGTACTTGTGACAGTTCAGGCAACTATACTCTTTTGACCGACTTCCCAAATAGAAGGAGGTTCTCAATTCTTTTCGTATGGTCACCGAATACTCAAAGATGCCCGAGCCTCGAACCCACGTAGAAAATTCGTTTTTTGCTAAAAAGGTGTATTACCCAAGAGGTCGCATTTTAATTTGGTGAAGACCTGATGCAAGGGTCCGGAGAAACAGGCACTGGACAGTAGAATGTTTGCAGTTTTTTTTATATCGCAAGATTGCAAACAAGCAAATGGGTCTTTTTTTAATATCGATAAATATATATAATTTTCGCCGTGTTGGTCCCGGCCTCCTTCGCCGTGTTGGTCCCGGCCTCCTTTGTAGAATAGGCCAACTGCCGTTCTGCCAGGCAGGTCGTAAAAGGCGACCGATTGGCTATCGAGTCACTACCATCGTGGCTACTAGGTGGTAGAGTTCAGCATTGTCTCGCCCGGGTCTGGTACCACCGCCTTACCTATTCCTGCCGCAATAGCGTTAGTGCTTGTTGCTGTCGTGTTCCGGTTTGGAGGGTAAGGTAGCCGGTAAACTTATGCATGTGGCATTATACCTCGCCACAAGATAGCAACGCACCATTAACATCTTTGGTGTCTATAGGCGATGGTTGACTCTTTCCATCAGGAGACCCATCTGCTTGTTTGCTATCTTATGACATTAAAAAAAAAAAAAAAAAAAAGCGCTTTACCACGATCTCGCTTGATGGTAAGCTAAGATGCGGCCTAAGATGGAACGCGCTTCTCTGGAAGGTACCTGTTTACTCTTTTCTTGATGATCCCAAGGTTGTACCCGTCGGGGAACACAGACTCAGGAAGCATATTTCAGTCCATATCCGAACCGCAAGGTTCGGATAAAGAATGTCGAGTCAAACCGCTTTGTCCGGGTACGTGGAACGTCCACTATAAGGCGATGCTTAGTATCTGTGCGCCTCGACGATCGATAGAAAAACGGGGATGACGGAATTAAATCGTGCAATTCCGTATCACACACTTTAAGGTGAATCCGATAAAAGACCGATAGACTAGCCACTCTGCGGCGATGAGTGATGAGATCATCGTCTCCCGATGGAAAGAGTCAATGGAGAGTTAATGGTGCGTTGCTATCTTGTGGCGAGGTCTAATTCCACATGCATAAGTTTACCGGCTACCATATCTTCGAAATTGGAACACGACAGTGACGAGTACTAACGCTATTGCAGCAGGAATAGATAAGGCGGTGGTACCAGACCTGGATGAGACGATGCAGAATTCTACCACCTAGTAGCCAAAATGGTAGTGACTCGTAAAGATAATAATTGTTCACCTCTTACGAGCTTGCTGGCAGAACGGTAGGTGGTCTATTCTTCAAAGGGGAATAAGCAGTTTTATTTCGTTTAAATTACAAAAAACTAGCTGTGCCCAAAGTAAAAGAAGTCTAAGTTACTCCTTATTATCGTGGCTTAAAAGATTGACCGTCATGGGGTTATACACGTATAGTTCTCGTTCCCACGGGATTTCCGGGATCAAAACTATCCTATGTCCTTTCTCGGTCTCAAAATATCTTTGTACCAAATTTCATTCAAATCGGTTTATTGGTTTAGGCGTGAAGAAGAGATAGACGGACAGACTGAGTTACTTTCGCATTTATAATATTAAATAAGGAGGATGTTCTCAATTCGCTGGAATGTTTTTAACTTCCCGCTACGAAAGTTAGTGATTTTGCCCTGGTTTTCGAAAATACAGTTTTCACCAGATCTCCATATTTTAAAGTCACAGGAACCTTTTGCGACCATTTTCACGATGACGTCAGTGTCTGTATGTATGTGTGTGTATGTGTGTAGGTATGTAAATATCTCATAACTTTTGAACGGCTTGACCGATCGATTTCGTCGAGCGGTTGATGGCATTCGATTAGATTCTGCTTAACTTAGGCGACCTGAAAATTTAAACCGATTTGACGTAGATTTTGAGAAATTTTGAAAAAAAAAATTTTTGGCGAGTGTTTTTTTAATATATCTTCCAGATTAATGTACCGATCGAGTACAAAATCTTAACAACACTATTCCTCAAAAAATTGCGTCCAATGCATACATTCGGTTCATCGTTTGGGAGTAATCGTTGACGAAAAATTTTGAAAAAAGTGTTTTTTCAAATTAACTTTTTGGAACGAAGTTCCTTACCGCGCGTTGTGAAAGCCCCCTAAACGGAAAAAATTCTTACGAAAAGTTGTCACGACACTTTTTGCTATAGTAAACTGTTGTAAGCTGTGCGGCGTGCGTATCTCTCTCTCTCTCTCTCTCTCTCTCTCTCTTACAGAAAGCAAGCCAGATATTTTCATTTCTATTTTGCATTGAACAGTGTGGTGTCGCGACGATTATTTTTGTTTGGTGTATACAGGTTTTTTTGTATCGCAAGGAACTTCGTTCCATCCGGGTGTCCCTTGACACCTCTCAAGTTTTTGATTTTTAAGAGAGGGAACGATTCACATTTCACCGAAGTTATGTCATAAAAAATAACTCTTGAACCGATAAACCGATTTCGATGCAATTTATGCATTCGGCGCAGTTTCCTGAGGAATAGAGCCAATTAGATTTTGTACTCAATCGGTAAATTAATCTGGAAATAATATTAAAAAATGCTGTATGGCCAAATTTATACTGAGGATTTTGAAAATTTTTCAAAATCTCCTGTACCGAATTGGTTCAAATATTTAGGAAGTATAAGTAGAGCGGAATTCAATCGAATGCCATCAACGGCGTTTCGATCGGTTAAGCCGTTCAAAAGTTATGAGATGTTTCCATTCACACATACACACAACATACAAACAGATTTGACACCGGTACTGACGCGTCTGTTCCAGCTCTCCTACTCACTTGGCGTTGTACCGAAATCGTGGAAGACGGCCTTAGTGCACCCTATACCTAAAAAGGTGATCGCTCGAATCCGTCAAACTATCGGCCGACTGCCATTACCTCCTTGTTCTCCAAAATCATGGAGAAGATAATTAACTGCCAGCTTTTGAAGTATTTAGAGGAGTACCAGCTGATTAATGACCGCCAGTACGGTTTCCGTCGCGGTCGATCGGCTGGTGATCTTCTAGTATACCTTACACATCGCTGGGCGCAGGCAGTTGAGTCCAAGGGGGAGGCATTGGCTGTTAGTTTAGACATAGCGAAGGCCTTTGATAGGGTTTGGCACAGAGCGCTTCTTTCAAAGCTTCCTTCTTATGGGCTTCCCGGGAAATTATGCAAGTGGATCACCAGTTTTTTGGCTGATCGGAGCATAAAAGTCGTAGTCGACGGTGCGTGCTCCGACCTTAAATTTGTCAATGCTGAGGTTCCGCAAGGCTGCGTGCTATCGCCTACACTGTTTATTCTGCACATCAATGACATGTTGCGAATTAGTAATATTCATTGCTATGCAGATGACAGTACTGGTGATGCTTTGTATTCCGGTCATAGCGGTATTTCTCGGGACCACGTCAATGAGAATCGGGACAAGCTAGTGTCTGAAATCGAGACTCAGCTCGAAAAAATCTCGGAATGGGGTCGACTCAACTTAGTCCAATTCAACCCCAGTAAGACACAGCTGTGTGCGTTCACCGCTAAAAAGTCGGCCTTTGTCGTATCACCTCGCTTTGAGAACACTCTCCTGACAACCTCAGCCAATATTGGAATTCTTGGCGTTGACATATCGAACAACGTTCAGTTCTGTGATCATTTGGAAGAAAAGGCTAAATTAGCCTCAAAAAAGCTCGGTGTGCTCAGTAGAGCGAGACAGTACTTCCTGCCTTCTCATCGCTTGCAACTTTACAAAGCGCAAATTCGCCCGCACATGGAATACTGTTCTCATCTCTGGGCGGGAGCTCTGCAGTATCAGCTTCTTCCACTTGATCGCATTCAGTGTAGAGCGGTTCGAATCGTTGACGACCAAGCAATCTCCAATCGGCTTGACTCCTTGGCTTTACGCAGAGATGTAAGTTCGCTTAGCATCTTTTACCGCATTTATCATGGAGAGTGTTCCGACGAACTGTTTGGATTGATCCCTGCTGTTGAATTTCATCATCGGACATCGCGGCAAAACTCAAAGTTCCATCCTCATCACCTCGATGTCTGGAAATCCACAACTGTGCGATTCTCTAGGCACTTCTTACCACGCACTACTCCTCTGTGGAATCAATTACCGGCGGGGGTGTTTCCGAACGGATACGACTTGGGCACCTTCAAGAAAAGAGCATACTCCTTCTTAAAAAGCCGGCAACGCAGCTGCAAGACCTCTGGTGATGCGGCTGTCCATGGGCGGCGGTAATCACTTACGATCAGGTGAGCCTCCTGCTCGTTTGCCCCTTTTTTCTATAAAAAAAAAATACTGTCATTATCGTGAAAATAGTTGGAAAAGGGTCCTTAGGACCTCAAAACGTGAAGATCTGGTGAAAATTCGACATTCAAAAATCGGGACAAAATTAGCGATTTCCGAACTAATTTATACACGTAGCGGGAAGTTAAAAAAACTTTAAGAATGTAGCTTGTAGGGGCCGGGGAGGCCCTAGTGTATGGTCCTGGTTAACCTTGCGATAGACCGCCCCCTTGGTCGAGTGGTTAGCGACCCTGACTACGCAATCATCGGGGCTCGGGTTCGATCCTCGACGGGGACAAGCATTTGTGTGATAAGCATAAATGCTTGTATTTCCGGGTTTGGGTGTTTCTTAAATATATTCCAGTATTTATATATGTATTTCTTTGTATTACTATTGTTGACTAACACCCATAACACAAGCAAATAATTTGCTTACTTTGGGGTTAGATTAGTAAGTGTAATTTGTCTCGTGAATATTTATTTATTCATTAGTTAAGCCATCATCTGCACGTAACATTTGAAAATATATTATCTACATAAAAATTTGAGTAACGAAATTGATAAAAGGGCCTACGCACTACGTCCTATAGGTATGAAATCTACTTCTAGTATTTGTCAACTATACCCTTATCTTAAAAACTACTGAACCCATTTTGACGAAAAATGGTCTGTTCCCTAAGTTACAATATATCCAATTTAAATAAAAAATATCTTGATATGGCTTTTAGTTCTTGAGAAATTTGTGGACAAACATTCAAACAAACATACATACTCTAACGAAATTTAGTACAGGTGCTTGGACGCTTAAAATTATCATGCTCAAATATAATTTAACTAGCTGATTCCCGCGACTTCGTCCGCGCGGACTTTGTTTACTCCGCTCCTACTGGTCGTAGCAAGATGTTATATAGCTTATAACTTTCCTCGATAAACAGGCTATCCAACTCAAAAAGAATTATTCAAATCGGTTTAGCAGTTTTCGAGATTACCGCGTACAACCAACCAAATAAACAAACTCTACAATTTTATAATATTAGTATAGATTCCAACAATATTACATACCTACCTACATGTCAAACTGATAACCTCCATTTTTTGGTTGAAAAGACAACCAGATGAGCTCTCCACGGATATACCTACACATTAAGTTGTTGGTGGCGGTTATCGATAGAAATAAGCGTTACTCCCCAACCGACTGATGAATCTAAGTTAACCGAAAAGTCTGCAGACGTTCGTTTTTTTTTATATCATAAGATAGCAAACAAGCAGATGGGTCTCCTGATGGAAAGAGTCAATCATCGCCTATAGACACCAAAGATGTTAATGGTGCGTTGCTATCTTGTGGCAAGGTCTAATGCCACATGCATAAGTTTACCGGCTACCTCACCTTCCAAACCGGAACACGATAGCGACAAGCACTGACACTATTGCGGCAGGAATAGGTAAGGCGGTGGTACAAGATCCGGGCGAGACAATGCAGAACTCTACCACCTAGTAGCCACTATGGTAGTGACTCGATAGCCAATCGGTCGGCTTTTACGACCTGCCTGGCAGAACGGCAGTTGGCCTATTCTATAAAGGAGGCCGGGACCAACACGGCGAAAAGGTTTCTGCCTCCTACGTAAGACTACCAGCGTGATGATACTATTATTACTTCTATTAATGTTTTAGTTTTATCCCACGGGTCGCGTGAAATCTTTAGTATTGAGTAAACTATTAGAACGTAAATATAACTAACACAACAGTTTACGTCTGACGGTTATCGTTTCTTATATCACATGTCTAAGAGTTGAATAATCAGATAGCAAATACTGATCAGTACAGCCTTGGACTGAATTGAGTTATCTAATATTTGATACTACATGAAAAAGATACCGATGGAGTGGAAATAATCTCTGTTTTATCAACTGACGAAAAAACTGAGGTTTTCAGTTTGCCATGTATGTACGTAATATTGTTGGTAACTGGATAATATTTAAGTATGATGATCTATTTAAGCATTCAAGTACGTGTACTAAATTTCGTTTGTGTGAATTTGTATGTTTGTTCACGAGTTTCTCGGGCACTAAACACCTTATCGATATAATTATTTTTTTATTTAAATCAGCAGGCTTAGGATAAACAACACGATAAAATTTTATCGACCCTAAAATTTTGTCGACATTTATGTCACTTGCTCTATTTGCTAACGCATTTGACACTTAATTCGACATGATACTTCAAAGGACGAGAAAATGAGCATTATTACTCGACGGTAGTTATTTTCTCTACCGATCGAACGTTTTGCTGTAATTTTATCAAACAAAACAACAGTCGAGCAAACGTCACTTTCTCGATCGAGACGTATCTAGCTGTGTTTATCCTAAATCGGTCAGTTTTAACTTAGAGAAAAGTCTAAGTTTTATCAAAATTGGTTTAGTATTTTTTGAGATGTTGGTATAGTTGATCATGTTGGTGACGAAAATTAAAGTCGGTTTAATATAATATTATTATTATATAATTATTTATACTGTTTGTTATTCCTTTATACGTGGTAAAACTCATTTTTTTTATTTTTTTCTTCAAAACTGGAATTGAATCAGCGACCGTCTTGCATTCAAGCCAGAAAATGCTCTTTTAGCGGAGCTTACATGTCGATGACGCGATGCGGTGTTTTTGTCAAGCATGAACAATCGTCGCTTCTTTTTTGTAGTAATGTGGAAGCTTTAATCCACTTCATCGGGTTTATTCGACTTTGCTTATTTACTTTTTAACTTCCCACTGCCCCGATTTTACCCCGATTTTCGAAAATCGAGTTTTCACCAGATGTCCACGTTTTGAGGTCCTAGGAGTCTTTTCCGTCTGTCACTGAAACTGCCACGACTTACTTCTCATTTCTTGTATTTCCGGAAATTTGTATCAAGTCTGCGCCAAGTAAAACGGGACGACACGGGAAGTATACTCTCCTTAACAAAAAATATTTTTAAAATCGGTTCATAAATGACCAAGTTCTGAGATAACAAACATAAAAAACGTACATGCAGCCGAATCGATAACATCCACCTTTAGGAAATCAGTTGAAAATTCCAAAAAATTTAGCTAAATAAGAGATTTAGACCAGGATTTTTTTTTTCAGAAAAACCTTTATCGCTCATAGTATAAAGGTTTAAATACATTAGATTCAAAGTGAAAGAAATACTAATAACATTTTCTAAGTTTTTTACTCAGTGGTAGAGTTCCGCAACGTCTCCCACGGGACTTTTGTACCGCCGCCTTACCTATTCCTGCTGCGATAGCGTCAATGCTTGACATTGTCGTGTTCCGGTTATGAGGCTAAGGTACCCGCTAGATCCGATAGATAGTGGCATTGCCATCCCGCCACACGGACAGCAATGCGTCATTAACATTTTGGTCTCCATAAGCGAAGGTTTCTCTTTCAAGTCATCTGCTTGTTTGCTATCTTATGATATAAAAAAAACCGGCCATGAAATAAAAAAATCGGACTCATGCACGAAGTGTTCCGTACCATTATAGAAAAAAAAAATGAAATAAAAACCCGTTTAATGGACCCCCTTAATTTTTAATTTTTAGTATTTGTTGTTATAGCGGCAACAGACAGACAGACCGACAGACAGACAGTGGAGGCTTAGTAATAGGGTCCCGTTTTATCTTTTAGGTAACCCTAAAATTTAAATTGTCATACGTTCTGTTTAATAGACTCGCAGATTGTTGCAACGCCCAAAGTGTAATTCAAGTCCAGCGTCCTTATTCACGCAATAAAATTTGATTGAATTGAAGGATTTTTACAAATTTCCTTACACATGTCGTGTCGTGAAACATCGCAGCATAATGTATAAGAAAATGTGGAAAAGCCCGTTTCATCTCAATTGAAGTTTTATTGCGTGAAAAGAGCCTCTGAACATTATAATACGACCAAAATAAGAGATATGAATCACGATAAGTTCGTAGTCCATATCTTTTATTATTTCAGAAAAAAAAGATAAGACATATTATAAAAGTTTAACTATATCAAATTCAAAGTGATGAAAATCTAAATTCCATTTCGTAAATTAAATTGTAAATTATAATAAGATGGAGATTAAAATTAAAAATCTCCCTAAAAAATTGATGACGAGTACTTCCATAGTGTCGCCAAATTATCTTTTTAGTTGACGAAATCGGAACTATAGTCGGAATCTGGTGAAGTGTCAATCCGCTGTCAACTTTACTTCGTAAAATTCTTAAATAGCAACTCTAAACGCCTCACTAGTACCCACGAAGTATTAGATATAATACAGCTTCATGTAGTACCCACTGCCATCCACTCGTTGATAAATGATAACCTACACTAGACTAATAATGTTGATTTCTTGCACCAAATTAATTATGTCAATAATCTGAGGCGCGGAGAAAAGAAACATGGTATTCTGATTCACTTATTCAAAATCGGTATTTTGTCGCACGTGTATAAAAATATGTTTGAATATAAAAATTTGTTTGAATTGTTTGTAAAAACGTGGAAAAAGTGACAGACAATTATGATGAATAAATAATTCTTATATAAGGACCTTTATGAAGGTAGAGATTTCTCACAAAAGAAAAAAAATGTTTGCATAAAATTAAAAGAAATTCATCATAATATAGAAAATATTATGATGAATTTCTTTTAATTTTTTCCAAAATTTTTACAATTTCACTTTTTTCAAAATTTTTACAATTCAAATTAAATAAACACTCTCTATGCTTTAAAAAAAAGCTTTTTCTGACATTTTGCCATTTAGGGAGTTTTTATTACTATTTTTGCTTACGCACGTTGGGGGCCCCCGTGACCCGCGGGTGGTACCAGACCTAGGCGAGACAATGCAGAATTCTACCACCTGGTAGCCATGATGGTAGTGACACGCGTAGCCAATCAGTTGTATTTTACGACCTGCCTGGCAGAACGGCAGTTGGTCTATTCTTAAAAGGAGCCCGGGACCTACACGCGGGACCCTCGTGTCGTGTAATATCAAAATTTAGATCCGTTTGCTAATTGATGATAATAAAAAAATATCGGCCAATAAAAACATAATTTCCATCAGACTTTATCAGGATTAACAACAATTTCATAAATTAGCTGTTTACGTATTAATATTATTGAATCATAAATAACAATCAAAGGCGTTATCAGTACACATGTACTCTGTGTTACTAATATAATAAAATAATCGAAGGTGAGTTTAATTGGGTGAACACATTTTTCATGAAAAATTTGTTATCTGTGAAGAAAAAAATTAATTAAAGGCTTTATTGTAACGAGCCGGCAGGCTTTATTACGCGGAAACCGGTATGTTTGCCTGAAGATAGTTATGACAAAATATGTGCAGGAAGCAAGACAAATCTCTGCCTAAAACGTAAGGGATCTAGCGTGAAGATATGTTTTATAACGGGATGAAAAATAAGTACGAATAGACGCAACACATATACTCTGATTTCTGAGTAGAGTGATACTTAAATAATATAAAAAAAAAACAACTTAAATACTGAACACCGTTATTAAATCTTCACTTAATACCTATAGGTACGCAACAGAATGTTTGTATCAAATTTTAAAGCAAATTCTCAAGCAAAACTAAATGTTGTCAACTGAGCCTAGATAAACATAAAAAATAGATTCAGATTAAAATAAATATTTTTTCAGTTCTTTTAAACATCTTTTTATTTTTCTATTTTCAAATTTCTGCCGGCGTATGTTAAATCTCACAATTCTGTCATTTTTAGAGTGGATGACTCATTAGAAAAACCATCAAATATGCAGGACAATTTCTTTTTGTAAAATAATAAAGCGATTAAAGTAAAAAACTAATCGTTATTAATCAATAATATTTTTCCTTCACCAGATTGATATATTTAAAGCCCCTGACTTTATTAGTTACCCGATTCGAGATTTTCCGAAGAGAGAAAAGTTGGGCGTTTCGTTAAAATGAAGATATTTAGAAAAAATCAGCTTGTTATTAATCAATAATAAAAAAAAACCTGGGTCCACGGTCTCTATGAATGCGACCAAATGACTTAAGTCTTATAACGTCATATAACCTACTAAGCGTGTTCATCTGGATGACGCAAAATCGACATGGGAGCCAATAATCTGTCTTTGAAGAAAGCTCGTTGAGAAGTATAACAAAAAAATCTTTTTAACCTTGCCTGGATGATGACAAATGCTAAGATAACGCAGATTTTCCCCCGTGTTGGTCCCGGGCTTCTTTGAAAAATAGGCCAATTGCCGTTCTGCCAGGCAGGTCGTAGAAGGCGACCGATTGGCTATGCGAGTCACTGCCATCGTGCCTACTAGGTGGTAGAGATCTACATTGTCTCGCCCGGGTCTGGTACCACCGCCTTACCCATTCCTGCCGCAATAGCGTCAGTGCTTGTCACTGTTGTGTTCCGGTTTGGAGAGTAAGGTAGCCGGTAAACTTATGTATGTGGCATTAGACCTCGCAACAAGACAGCACCGCACCATTAACACCTTTGGTGTCTATAGGCGATTGACTTTTTCCATCAAGAGACCCATCTGCTTGTTTGCTACCTTATCATATTAAAAAAGACTTTAGAGCGACAAATATAGTGTATGCAGGGTGTAAGGGACGGTCTAGCGAAAATTGAAATCATGGTATTGGACCATAGGTTTGAGATTTTTTTTTATAGTATAAGATAGCAAACAAGCAGATGGGTCTTCTGATGGAAAGAGTCAACCATCGCCTATAGACACCAAAGGTGTTAATAGTGCGTTGTTATCTTGTGGTGAGGTCTTATGTCACATGCATCAGTTTACCGGCTACCTTACCCTCCACACTAGAACACGACAATGACAAGCATTGACGCTATAGCGGCAGGAATAGGTAAGGCGGTGGTACCAGACACGGGCGAGACAATGCAGAACTCTACCACCTAGTAGCCACGATGTTCGTGACTCGTATAGCCAATCGGTCGCATTTTACGACCTGCCTGGCAGAACGGCAGTTGGCCTATTCTTCAAAGGAGCCCGGGACCAACAGGGGGAAATTTGCCGTTTAATTACGAGAATTAGGCCCCAGAACGTAAAAATGGCACGTTTTCTTATTTTTCGGTACACCGTCCCTTACACGATGTATAATGTTTGTATATGAGAATGTGTGTGTACGAGTTTTGTATGTTGGCACAGGCAACATTTTTCTTTTCACTAATTATAGGAATAATCACAGACCATATGAATACTAATAGACATGCCATTGGGAAGGAAACGTCTCGCCGCGCATATGAGCGAACGCTTCTATCATTGTCAAAAATTTCATATATTTTTGGAACGAAGTTCCTTATCGCGCGTTGTGAAAGGGGGCTAGACGGAAAAAATTCTTACGAAAAGTTGTCACGACACTTTTTGTTATAGTAAGCTATTGTAAGCTGTGCGGCGTGCGCATGTTTCTCTGTCTGTCTCTCTCTCGCTCTCTCTCGCTCTCTCTCGCTCTCTCTCGCTCTCTCTCGCTCTCTCTCGCTCTCTCTCGCTCTCTCTCGCTCTCTCTCGCTCTCTCTCGCTCTCTCTCGCTCTCTCTCGCTCTCTCTCGCTCTCTCTCGCTCTCTCTCTCTCTCTTATAGAAAGCAAGCCAATTTTCATTTCTATTTCGCATTGAACAGTGTGGTGTCGCGACGATTATTTTTGTTGAGTGTATACAGGTTTTTTGTAATAATAATAAAAGGAACTTCGTTCCATCCGGGTGTCCCTTGACACCTCTCAAGTTTTTTTGGTTATATTATGTTGTGAAAAAATAGAAATAAACCATGTTGTAATGATTTATCGTACCGAATGTGATGACAAGGTTCAAAAATTACCTTGCAATGATTTTGTAATATAACTCTGTTTTTCTGTGCAAGCAAGCTACACTGACAAACTAAGAAATCGTCTTGACAGAGACGTCTCCATTTAATCCGTGGGATTACCAGTTTCAAACGGACAGATATAGGATAGATATAACATAATTTTCTCTATTTAAAATATGTGGTAGTTTTAATTAGCCAATTATAAAACTTTTTTAAATGCCCACCAAACTGTCCACAAACTAGTAAATTTAATATATCCCAGCGACTATCCTCAAAATTTCTCAATGGCAGTGGATATCCAATTAATTGTATTGCATCCTGTGAATAGATTTGGGATACAATTAAATAATATTATTTTTATTAACGTGTTGTAAGATTATCAAATATAATCCATGTCATAAATATGGAAGATAATATATTTTTATCTTAGATTATCATCAGAGTACAAATGCACTGACGTCAAGAAGATCAAAGTACGAGTACCAATTATAAAATGTGTAATTGAGTGACTTGCTTTGAATATTCTTTATTGATAAATGTATTTACTAATCGGAAATGCCGAAGAATGACGCATAATCATGCAATTATTGCGAGGAAATCATATCTGCATCTATAGATTATATATTGCTAAAAATACATTCTGGTATGTACTTCAGACTATTTGATTTGTGGCTTCTTTATACCACCAAATCAAACTTTGTCCGTTTATACAACTTTGCTCAATAAACTTCAATATGAGATAAGTGATATCTGCCTGGAAAAATTTTATATAGCTGGAGACTAACCTTCCGCAGATCGAATAGCAAATTGATAGCTTTAGCGCGTCCATAATGTTTAACAGTAATTCCCAAATAAGCAATTATTTACTAAATTTCTTGCGTTCTACTAACAGTAAACAGTACAATATTTTAAAAATAACGTGGGTCGCACTCTGGATTTGCTAATAAGTAAATGTGAATCACCTCTGAATTCCCTGGTACCACTGGATTCCCAACATCCAGCTTTCTATGCATTTATATGGTATTTAGAACTGGTTAAATCTTTGGAAAGTTCTACTGTACCTAAATACTGTTACATTGAGGGTAATTATTCAAATATTAATAAAAATATAAAAAAACTTAGATTGGACAAATTTGTTAAATAATGTATCTGTCGAATCAGCGACTGATATTTTCTACGAAAAAATTATGAAATTGTTAAAAACCATGTACCTTTACGTTATATTAAATCGAAGAATTATCCTATATGGTTTATTCATACTTATTCATATTTTCCGCAATAAAAAAAGGCTTGGATTAAGTGTAAAAAAATATAATTGGAAATTACACTATGAAGAGTTTTCTTTATTTCGTGAACGTTTTAAAGCCCTAAGCAAGGAATGTTTCCAAAAATATATAAATTCGGTTGAGGAAGGACTAAAAAAAGATTTGAAATCGTTTTGGCCTTTCATAAAAATACATAATAAAAAATCTGGTATCCCATTTACAATGAAATACAGTGACCTTGAATCAGACAATCCAAATAAAATTTGTAATTTATTTTCAAAATTTTTGATTCTGTTTATGAACAGAGTGGTCGGGGAGAAGATGACTATAAACCGAGAATGTCACTATATTTTATTCGATTTAAGCTTTTCGAAAGAACTCGTTATTAAAGAACTTAAGCAATTTCATGTTACTAAGGGACCTGGTCCTGATGGTCTTCCGCCATTTTTTCAGAAAATGTACTGCTGAATCTAGTGCGATACCCCTACATCATCAACATAGTTTAAAACAAAGTCGCTTTCTCTGTCTGTCTCTATGTCCCTACGTATGCTTAAATCTTTAAAACTACGCAATGGATTATGATGCGGTTTTTTTAATAGATAGAGTGATTAAAGAGGAAGGTTTATATGTATAATAACATTCCATATATAGTAGAGAATACTGTAATTTTTGAGTTTTCTGATGTCATGTCGTAAATAATTATATTTTTTTCCGCTTACATTGCAAACGCAGGCTGAACCCTACAAGATTTATCAAAATAATGTACTAAGTATTTGTACACCTTGAAATGGTCTACAGAAAACTCCGCGATGGTGTATGTCTATCTCTTTGGATAACCCACAATAGCATTTTTTTGTTATTTACATTTTACGAGAAATAATGGCTTATTTTCGAAGCAATTTTAAGCAATACAGCACAAATCCTTATCCAATTAAATACCTTAAATATATTGTTGATTTAACATAGATCAATATGGCCGTTTACAGCATATAATTTATATGAATATTTTCGAAGATATTACAGATTTAAAATGCAGGGGCATAGCGGTTGCGGGGTTACTGGCCGGTCGGAGGCGCGCGCGCGGTCTGAAACCGCTGGGAAACGTGTTGATTTTCAGATAAATAAATATAGGACTTCAGCTGAAAACCAAAATTTAGAAAATTTTTTTTTTAACTAAATATCACCATATAAAAATCACGTGGAAGATTAGAAATAGTATTAACAAATTTAGATTTATAAAAATAGAATTTAGATTTTTTTAGCCTGTTTTCGGAATTTTATATGATTAAGTAAAATACATTCTATCAGGTAATAAGTCAGCAAATTCCTTAGATAATATCTTCAGGTATATCGTATAATTTTAGTAAAATTGTTATTTAACAATCAATGTAAAAAACGTGAGTTAGCAAACCAGTTTTTTCCCGTTTGTCCCTTATTATAATAAATCGCAGGGTCAAACATTCAACGTCGCAGGTTTAGATTTCAGCGCTGACTGTTTTTCACATGGCCCACTATATGTCGCTCTTTCATGAGTAACCTCAAAAGAAAACATGTTTGTATTGTCTAATGGCAAGAAAGCTGTGAACGTTGTATATAAAGACATTCTATGATAAATTAATAGTAAAAATAAAAGAAATAGGTAAAGATGTAAAAACTAAATTGTAGTGCCTATCTTCATGGTATAGGGAAAGGGGAATTGTTTTACTCCAAATTTAACGCGTGCGGGCCACGTTGTAATAAATAAATCTAAACTTAATCGATTTTAATCATATTTTTCACTGAGTGACATAGGCTACATATTTTATACCCGTGCGAAGCCGGGGCGGGCCTCTAGTATCTTAAAATAAAATCGTAGGAAAGTCAAAACAGTACATTGAATTATTTTTTTTAAATAATACTTGGGGTGTGATCTAAAATCGATATCGAAGCCAAAAATATCGTTTTTAGAATTTTTGTCTGACTTTGTCTGTATGTATGTCCGGAGTAAACTCAAAAAGTACTGCATGGATTTACTTCAAATTTTGCATGAATATTACTAACAGGTCGGGTCAACCACGAAATAAAGAAAACAAGGGGAAGTGAAGAGTGGGCGTGCCGCGTGCGCCACTATTATGCGCTTTTACTCTAAATTGCCTTAGTGATACTTACCATATCATTAGGAGATAGTCGTCGTGCGAAAATCTAGTATACACTGAATTATGCCGTATTGTGCCATCCTTGAATGCAGAAATGATAGTAGAATACAGATGATTAAAAATGGTGATATTTCATATCATTCGAAAGTACAATTTTAATTTTATTTTAATTAAATTCCTAATTTAATATAATCTCTAATGATATAATAGAAAGTCAAACTAAAATCAGCCGTACACCTTACATATAAAGTTTATTTTAGGTTGACCTAATTTTTCTAGAAAGATATACGTAATGACAGTTATTACGTTATCGTTCTAGAAAGTTCTCTACTCAAATATGATCAACTGAAAACTACGTGCTGCCATCTATTGTAGAATAGCGAAACTATTACGATCTTAAGTTTCACTATTGTACAAATAGATGAGTCTATTTTGAATAGACTACAAAAGGACGTAAATACTCTTTTTTTTTTGTAGCAAAATAAAATTAATTGTAACGCAGTTTGGTATATTTTTAAATGTTCTGTTTGTGTGTTTCGGATTATTGCTGTTTAAAATGAAAACGACCAATGAAACAATGTTTACATTAGTAGTTTATATGCAATAATGCTTATTTTATGTGTGAGTGTGGCGATCGCGGTCCTGATACAAATGTTTGTACTTGCCAATTCCGCTTGTTTTCTTTATTTCGTGGGGTCAACATATAGGCTACATACAGCTAATATAATATAAATAAATAAATGAATAGTGATTTTATTTGATAGTCTATATTCCAGAGATACAATATGCTAAATTTCGTTTCGTTATTTAAATTAACTACAAATTTACAGATTTTTGAGTCGGTACGGGCGGATCCGGCCCATAGTGGCGGCGCGACGGCCCAACCGCTCGAACGTGTCGGATAAATTAGAGTATCGAACGATTTGTTCCATGAAAATTCTTGCATTTTCCGATAGTCGTTAAAAAAAGTAGACAGTAGCGTAATGCCATACTTCCTCGGTGTGGATCGTTTCGAAAATCGTTTTGAAAAAAAAATACTTCTTTGCATTGGTATGGCGGCTATTGGGAACCGTCCGAAAAGTGGCAACGTAATTTTTGTGAATCGACACACGACACTACTCGATATTGATTAGCTGTGCTAAAATTAGCTTAGTACAAATGGTTGAATTGTTTTCTTTTTTAATTAACGTGTTGGCGTCGGTATGGCGGACCGTAAGCCACACCGGAGAAGTATCATGCTACCACCTACTTTTTTATTGACTATCGATAAATGCAAGAACTTTTGTGGAACAAATCGTTCGACACTCGTAATTTATCCGACACGTTTGATTAACGACCACGCGATTGGGCCGCCGGTACTAGCGCTATGAGCATTATTTTTCTTTTCGTTATTACGTAATTAGACCCCTGATGAACCGCCATACTGGTACAAATGATCTAATATTTTGTGTCATCATCTCCCGGTCTACATCTATCTATACATATAATAAAGTCGTAGGAAAGTCAAAACTGTACATTGAATATTTTTTAAAAAGAATACTTGGGGCGTGATCTACAATCGATATCAAAGCCAAAAATATAGTTTTTATAATTTTTGTCTGTTTGTCTGTTTGTCTGTATATATGTTATGTCCGGGGTAAACTCCAAAAGTACTGCATGGATATACTTCAAATTTTGCATGAATATTACTAACAGGTCGGATCAACATATAGGCTACATATTATCACGCTATCACCTACGGGGAAGGAGCTGTGCGGAGTAAACGAAGTCCGCGCGGACGAAGTCGTGGGCAACAGCTAGTAACAAATAATCAAATGGCTCTCCCGATGAAGAGACAAAATCTTTACCTATAGACACTACAAAATCAAAATATGTAACTAAATCGTTTCACTACTAACACAGGGACTAATATGGTGAAAAATTTATTTACCGTTTATTAATTTTCTGTTATACATTAGTCCTTTTAGTAACGAAATGGCTTTACTTTATTATTATTTTTAGTGGTAGCGGTAAGAAATTCAGGTATCTGCCTAGTCGCGTATCCAGAATTTTTGTGTGGGAGGCTTGATTCAGCGAATTTTGCTTGATTCAATTGCAGGTAGACTTTATCAAAGTTATCATTAAATTTTTCAAGGTTAGGGGCTTTATCAAGGTAATTTTATTAATTTAACAAGATAATAAAAAATTTTTCAAGGCTTGAATCCTCTAGTCCCTCACTCACTGGATCCGCACGGTATTTGCCTATTTCTATTAAAAGATAGATTCCTATCCCAGGAAGCGAAGCCATATTATGAAGGTTCAATGTGTAACCATACTTTATTTTTTTTTAATTACAGGTTACACGAAGCCCTTTGTAAAATGTGGCAAAAAGGGTTATGTAATGTCTGGCTCATTCAGGAAACACGCAGAAATCATTTATAACTTTGAAGTTCGTCCTGATGATGTGTGGGTCATCACTTTTCCAAGATCTGGTAAGCATTTTTTGTGATAAGCAGCGTCCCTATTCATATTAAAAAAGTTCAATCAATCCAAGTGTTAAGGGTTCTTATATTCATGAAAACGATATCAATTATAATCAATAATTTATTGCTAAAATAGGGTTTGTTACATTTTTCTTACAATATACAGAATAAAGTTTTTCCTATTTTGCCACACAAACGACATGTAGCACTTAATATTTTTTTATTTACATTCAAAAAATTCAATATTTTGAAAGAAGAGGAAAGAATAATTTTAATACACAATGTATTCGAAATAAATGTTAGATAATTTACACAATTATATCAATTAGTTATTATAATATATATTGTAAGTAATATTATAATATTACCTTGTGGTTCATCATGATATTTAATGAATTTATAGTAAATAAAATTTTGTAGCATTGTAATTATGGTACAGTAAGAATAATGAATGATGCCACCCACCGTCTCTTTAACCTAAAAATAGTTTAATCCGATGCGACTGGCGTAATCGCCAAAGCGACATTAGTCCCTAATAAAAAGTAAAAAAAAGAAATTAAAAAAAGACGTGTGGCACTCGGAGACTGCCGCGGTAAAGCTATTGCATAGCATTTTTTATCAACTTATGCAATTACAATCATATATTTATTTTATTTATGCAGTATTCTTTTTTTCTTTGTTTATTCATATTTAAAACACTTTGTACACAAATTATACGAGTACAGATATTCACTGTTGTACGTAGATGATAAATACCTATACACCTATATACTTTCTCACAAACAGCTGATTACGGTAGTTTTTCAATACAACCAATGCCACCTAAAGGCGGGTTGCTGAACTAAAGAGACAAGTGTGATATTTCAAAAAGTCATTAAAAGTTCTGGTATTTATCGATAGATGGAAAAACTAAAAAGTATCACCGCTGTGCCGGTCGGAGTGGGGGGTGTTAGGTTTTTTTCGTTACGGAATTTCTGGATTCGATCTCCACGCTCAAGGCCCGCGATAGAAGCTATGCAATAGCTTAAAAGAAGCAGCAAGCAGCATACGTGAGCATTAAGCCCCCGGCACGCGTATACCAACGTCCAATCTTTGGTATCTATAGGCGATGGCTTCTCTTTCCATCGCCTGTAGATACCAAAGATGAAGAACCATCTGCTTATTTACTACCTAGTGATTTATTTTATTTTTTATTTAATAATTTATTGTACACAAAGGTAAATGTAACAATAACATGAATATAAGAAAAGCGTACAAAAGGTAGACTTATCTATCACTACTTTCTCTGTCTGTCCCTATGTCCCTATGTATGCTTAAATCTTTAAAACTACGCAATGGATTATGATGCGGTTTTTTGTAATAGATAGAGTGATTAAAGAGTAAGGTTTATGTGTATAATAACATTCAATATATTGTAGAGAAGTACTGCAATTTTTGAGTTTGCTGATGTCATGTCGTAAATAATTATATTTTTTTCTGCTTATATTGCAAACGCAGGCTAAACTCTACGAGATTTATCAAAATAATGTACTAAGTATTTGTACACCTTGAAAAGGTCTACAGAAAAGTCCGCGATGGTATATGTCTAGCTTTTATGGATAACCCACAATAGCATTTTTTTGTCATTTACTTTTTACGAGAAATAATGGCTTTCCAAAGCAATTTTAAGTAATACAGGACTAATCCTTATCCAATTAAATACCTTAAATATATTGTTGATTTAACATAGATCAATATGGCCGTTTACAGCATGTAATTTAAATGAATATTTTCGAAGATATTACAGATTTAAAATGCAGGGGCATAGCGATTGCGGGGTTACCGGCTGGTCAGCGGCGCGCGCGCGGTGTGTTCTGAAACCGCTGGGAAACGTGTTAATTTTCGTATAAATAAATAGGACTTCAGCTGAAAACCACAATTTAGTACATTCCTTTTTTTAACTAAATATACCATATAAACCATATAAAAATCATGTGGATGATTAGAAATAGTATTAACCAAATTATTTTTCCTGTTTTCGGAATTTTATATAATCAAGTAAAGTACATTCTACATACAGTGTGTGTGTGTGTGTGTGTGCGTGTGTGTGTGTAGGTGTGTATGTAAACATCTCATAACTTTTGAACGGCTAGACCGATCGAAACGCGGTTGAATTCTGCTCAACTTAGATTTCCTAAAAATTTGAACCGATTCGATCCAGGAGATTTTGAGAAATTTTGAAAAAAGACCAAAAAAATTTTGACGAAACAGTATTTTTTTAATATAACATCCAGATTTATGTACCGATTGAGTAGAAAATCTAATCAGCTCTATTCGTCAAAAAATTATGTCTAATAAATAAATTGCATCAAAATCGGTTTATCCGTTTGAGAGTAATCGTTGACGAAAAATTTTGAAAAAGTGTTTTTTCGACATAGCTTCGAAATTTTTCAACCAATAATTTTTTGGTGTTCCGTAGAACATACATATATATAATATTTTAGTACTTAAATAAAAAACTACGTCAAAATGCCGTTTCAAAAATCAAAATCGATTCTAATTCTCAAACTTATAGCTTTTCATACGTTATTTTTAGCAAACTTACTTAAGTTTTTTAAATAACTTTCAAGTTAATTTACCGATTGACTTAAAAACATTATCAGCTTTTGTTCCGTTAATTTAATCAAAATCGGTCAATTTGTTTGGGATTTATCAATGAAGAAAATTAAAAATAAAACATTTTTTGACATAGCATAGAAATTTTTCAACCTATCGATTATTTAGTTAAAACAATATTTTAGATCTCAAAAATTGAGTTTAATGCAACATCGTTTTCAAATATACAGCTTTTCAAAAATTAATAATACTGTCATTTTTAACAAAATAGATGTTTGAACTGAAAAATCTATGCTTTTGGAGCCTTTCAAGTTTATTAACAAGCTCTTCGGTAGCACCTAGAAAGCAAAAATTAGCGTAGTCTAAAAAAGGCAAGATAAGTGTATGAATGAGAATTATCTTACTTCTGGCGGGGAGAAAGTTTTTTAAAGTATTTAGAGAATGAAAGGCAAAGTAATTTTTTTACACATATTTTATATATTGTTCCCAAGAAAATTCGGAGCTAAAACTGACACCTAAATTTGTGACGTGATTAGGATATGGGATATGAGTTAATAGAATCATTGTACACTACCGGTGGCAAATTGAAATTATCCAAAGAATTTCAAATATGTCTACTGCCAATAATAGCTTTTTACTTATTCGGATTAACACAGACCATAAGGCAGGGCCCAAGATTAAATAGCCTCAAGTTCTTTATTGATCGTGTGTACGACATTTAATAAATCTTCGACAATAAAATTTCGATAAAGCTGTAAATCGTCAGCATAAAGATGGAAATTGGATAAAATATATGAAGTTATAGAATTAATAAAAATAGAAAATAGTAGTGGAGAGAGGACACCACATTGAGGTATGCCAGCAGTGAGATCAAGCCAGTTGGTAAGTGTCTCTCTACATTGAATGCGCTGCTTACGACCCCGAAGGTAAGAACCAAACCCACCCAAAGCTAAAGGAGAGAAATTAAGTGAACGCAAAATACCAAGAAGCACATCAAAATCCACTGAGTTTAATACGTTGCTGAAGTTCAGTAGAACTATATATGAATGTGGTAGGTATAAATAAAAAAAAAGAAAAAGTCTTGAATTCCCCGGAAATTCATGAAGTATATTTTGATAGTTTTATTACTTTAGGCATTAGTCACTAGTACGCAATATTGATAATGTTTGATAGCAGAATATGAGTATAAGTATGCGTTACTTTATTTCTATGTAGGGTTGAATTAACGAATTAACGAATCAAACTGGGTACACGGTTCAAGACAATTTCTTAGGTTCGCAGTGTCGCTTGGCACACAGAAATACAGAGTTATAATACTTGCAGATGAAATAAAATAACTTCAGAGTGCTAAGTGCGAGTTTTTTTTTCGCATTCGATTGTGAACGCGTATAGAGTTTACTAGGAATTTGTATGTAATTTGTACAGCGCCACCTAGTGGTAAACGTGAGAAATCAGTTTACCACTAGGTGGCGCTGTACAAATCACATACAAATTCCTAGTAAACTCGAAACGCGCTCACGATCGAATGCGAAAAGAAAAACTCACACTTAGCACTCTGAGGTATTCCTTAAGCCTTTCCTTTTTATTCGACGCGATAAAATAACACAAAATAACATATTTTCATTTTTTTACGATATATCTTCAAGCGTTTGATATTTACATACATTTTCTCATATGAGCGGCTACGCATTTTACACCTAACACCGTGTCTATTAGTATTTGTGTGGTCTATAGTTGAATCTATATACTAATACGTGAAGGAAAAACTTTGGACCTTATTTTAAGAAAAATGCGCACCCGGTGGAGTATGAAAGAAAGTATTTAAAAAATAGATAAAGTTAAAGTTTACGTTGCGGCGAACTGCAGAAACGTAATATTTTTAAATGAAATGGATTAGAAATACAAATTAATAAAAATAAACATCAAACACACTACATATTATATGTCATTTAATTAACCGATTCGAGATTTTTCTAAGAAAGAATAGATGGGCTGGGAAAGAAAGAAAAACGAAGCTATTTACAAAACTTAAAATTGTTATTAATCAAAAATAAAAATGTTCCTGGGACCATGGTCTATATCTATGTTGACGAAATATTGCGACGTGAATGGCTTAAATAGTATGTAATAATTGTGAATTAAAGTAATATTAATCTTTAACGGTTTTTCGTAGCATAATAAAAGTGTCCGTCATATATTTACATTTCAAAAGAAATAATATGTAGACCGTGGGCCAAGAAACATTTTTTTTATTAATAACAAGCTGATTTTTTGTCAACAGCTTCATTTTGTCGAGATGCCCATCTTTCCTATCTTCGAAAAATCTCGAATCTGGTAACTAATAAAGATGGCGGTTTCAAAAATTTTAATTCGGTGTAGAAAATTATAGATTAATAACAATAATCATTTTTTTTACTTTAATCGCTTATTTTACGAAAAACACGAAAACACTTTTTTCCTACACATTCGATGGTTTCTCTGACGAGTCGTCCACTCTGAAAATTCGGAATTGTGAGATTTTCAATCAATTTAAAAACAACCTATTATTCTCACAACAGCTTGTTAATTATTTTTATAATCTAAGGCTACTTTGTCATATACGTAAAGTGGAAACTTTTCCTATTCCGACACTCTAAAGTTTTCTTTTTTATTTATATTTATTAGTTATCCGATTCGAGATTTTTCGAAGATAGAAAAGATGGACGTCTCTTCAAAACGAAGCTCTTTACAAAAATTCAGCTAGTTATTAGTCAAAAAAATTTTGTTTGTGGGACCACGGTCTAATATTACAATACCATAGCATTTATAAATATGCATTGCTTTTGAGTCGAATTTTATATGGAAGCTCATCATTTTCCTTTATTTATTTTCCTCGTGTTGGTTCCGGGCTCCTTTGAAGAATAGACCAACTGCCGTTCTGCCAGACAGGTCGTAAAAGGCGACCGAGTGGCTATGCGAATCACTACCATCGTGACTACTAGGTGGTAGAGTTCTGCATTGTCTCGCTCGGGTCTGGTACCACCGCCTTACCTATTCCTGCCGCAATAGCGTCAATGCTTGCCACTGTCGTATTCTGATGTGGAGGGTAGCCGCGGTAAACTTATACATGTGGCATCAGACCTTGCCACAAGATAGCAACGCACCATTAACATCTTTGGTGTCTATAGGCGAAGGTTGACTCTTTCCATCAGGAGACCCATCTGCTTGTTTGCTATCTTATGATATAATAATAATAATAATAATAGTGATAAAATGAGAGTTAGCGGCGTGCTGTTTAAGATTTTCTAAAATATATTTTTACTAGCTGACCCGCGCAGCTTCGCCCGCGAGTAGATTAACATGTCGTCAAGATAGCTTTTCATACAAATATCATCCCGTATTTCGACCCTTTAAGGATTGCTTTTAGAAAAAAAATAGCCTATGTTTGACTCCGGCTTTTCAACTACTTTGATGCCAAATTTCATGAAAATCGGTCCAGCGGTTTAGCCATGAAAGCGTAAGAGACAGACAGACAGACAGACTTTCGCATTTATAATATTAGTATGAATGTTTTAGCACATACAACGCGGTCACATTAAATTGACGCACCTCTGGGATGCTGGGCCCCGCCCGCTTCTTCCGCATTTCCTTAGCTCGCTCGAAAAGTTTCAGTATGGTAAGCATATCTGTTACCGATACGCGCGACGATAATTTGGCTAGTTTTCTGTTGTTTTCTATTGCTTTTGGACATTATTGTTACGTTTTGCATCAAATGACGTCATCAACGCCAAGCGTCAAGTTAATGTGACCGTGATGTACTCGTAATAGTCGTTTTGATAGTCCTATACATGCGACACATCTCTTTATTGGGTGCTACGTTGCCACGTCGCAACGTGGCAACATTCTACACGATGATAATGTTTATCTCTTCGATTGCTTATCAATATGTTTCGATTGTAGGCTGTATCGTTTTGATAGTGTATTCAATGGTTTCTATTCAAACGTTATATCATTGCACTGAATTTACGATGAATCATATCATCAGGTCCAGGTGCAGACAAAATGGTTTAAAAAATGTATTTTCACGCCCATATCCCAGTAAGAGGTAGGCAGTACATCGAGTGCACCCACGACTAGTCGAAGATACTTAGTCTTATAATGCAATAGGTGGCAACTGGCAAGCCTATCGCCAACCGGGCACTTATCCAATCTCGGGCAATGTTGTTTCTATCAGGAAACTGAAAAATATATTTTGAATTGGGAATCGAACTTAAATAATATAAGATCGCAAACAAGCAAATGGGTCTCCTGATGGAAAGAGTCAACCATCGCCTATAGACATCAAAGATGTTAATGGTGCGTTGTTGTCTTGTGGCGAGATCTAATGCAACATGCATATGTTTACCGGCTATCTTACCCTCCACACCAGAATACGACAGTGGCAAGCATTGACGCTATTGTGGCAGGAATAGGTAAGGCGGTGGTACCAGACCCGAGCGAGACAATGCAGAATTCTGCCACCTTGTAGCCACGATGGTAAACTCACATAGTCAATCGGTCGCTTTTTACGACCTGCCTGGCAGAATGGCACTTGGCTTATTCTTCAAAGGAGCCCGGGACTAACACGGGAAAATTTACTTATTATAAATAAAAATTATATTTACTTATTATAAATAAAACAACATTTTTATATTTTATTGTAAATATGAAGGTCTGTCTGTTTATAACGTTTTCCTGGCTAAACTGCTTAACCAGTTTTAATGAAATTTGTCAAGGAAATAAAATTTTGTTGAAGAAGAAGGCCAAGTATAGATTATTTTTAAGGGTTCCGTACTTAAAAGGTAAAACGGAATCCTATTACTAAGCTTCCGTACGAGATGGTAAAGTTTTGCTCCGATTTGATACAACCGACTTATGTTGCCATAAAAGCATCAGTGCTCGTCAGTTTTGCGTTACAGTTTGGAGGGTAAGGTAGTCGGTAAACATTTACGCGTACATTTGATTCCCGCAACATTGATAGCAACGCAACATTCATATGTTAGGTGTCTATGCGATGCTTTTTAGGGTTCTGTACCTAAAAGGTAAAAAGGAACCCTATTACTAAGCTTAAAGACACCCGGATGGAACGAAGTTCCTTTTATTATTATTTACAAAAAACCTGTATACACTAAACAAAAATAGTCGTCGCGACACCACACTGTTCAATGCGAAATAGAAATGAAAATATCTGGCTTGCTTTCTATAAGAGAGAGAGAGAGACAGAAACATGCGCACGCCGCACAGCTTACAATAGCTTACTATAGCAAAAAGTGTCGTGACAACTTTTCGTAAGAATTTTTTCCGTCTAGCCCCCTTCACAACGCGCGATAACTTCGTTCCAAAAAATGAAAATATTAAGGGAGGTCCCCACACAATAAATGTGTTTTTTTTTTTCGTTTTTTTTGCTATGATAGTACGGAACCCTTCGTGCGCAAGTCCAACTCGAAATTTGTCGGTTTTTCATTTAAAAATCAAACCCTTAGGGGCTGACAAAGGCTGATGAGATTGTATGATTTTTTCTATTAATGACAAGTTTCTCTATTCGCGGGCGAAGTTGCGCTCGTCAGCTAGTTCTTAATAATTTGTATTTATTCATTTATTATTACAGGTACAACATGGACACAAGAAATGGTGTGGTTACTGCAAAATAACTTGAATTACAAGGCAGCGAAGGAAAAGCCGCTGTATGAAAGGTTTCCAATGCTAGAGTAAGTTTAAATTTAAAAAATATTTACTATCAAACCTATAGTTATTTATTAATTTCAATATATTGGACAATTTTAGGCGTTGGCGCTTCTTTCAATACAAATATTACATTACGAAACTTCATTTCAATACAAATATTACACCTATATTAATAGTATAAAATGCCAAAGTTTGGGTGTTTGGGTGGGTGGATGTTTGTTACTCAATCAAGCAAAAATTACTCAACGGATTTAAATGAAATCTGGCACACAGGTAGATAATGACCTGAAATAGCACATAGGCTATTATTTATCCCGGAAAATTATGTGATCCCGCGGGATTCACCAAAAACTTTTATAATGCAGCGGGCTGCACGCTGCAGCTAGTAAATTATATAAATTAATTTTATAAAGATTATAAATAGGAAAGATTTTATTGTTTGTCTGTTTGCTACTATTTAATTTAAGTATTTAAGCGATTTTATTTTTTTCCTTTAGAAAGCTCCTTTGGAAACGTTTAGAAAGCTATACTACCCAGAAGTGACACAGGCTATTTTTTGGAACGAAGTTCCTTACGGCAGGCTTGGAGGGGATAGGGATTTTGCTGCGCAACCGAACTGAAAAAAATGTGATAGTAAAACTGTAAGAAAAATGCGTGGAATAAAAGCGTTAAATGAGACGTGCGCTGGCGCGAAGGTCGCGTACACAAGCGAGTTGTGCCGTTTAGCCGAAGGAAGTTCGTTCCTACCTGGTGTCCCGCGACATCACATCATTTTTTTTATATTATATATTTTTGTCATCGGCATTTGGTGAAACTCCTTTGTAATTTTGTAATACATTGGTTTCACAAACCACCTTTAATTTAATTTTTTTACCCGAATGAGCAAAAGATAGTGAATTTTGTGTCACGCGAACAAAGTCGCGAGTAACAGTTAGTGTTATTTAAATACATTTGTACGCTTGAAACATTTATTGTGAAACAGTAGTGTTTATATCAAAATATTACATTAAAATTTTAAAATGATGTGGTGTCGCGGGACACCAGGTAGGAACGAACTTCCTTCGGCTAAACTCGCTTGTGTACGCGACTGTCGCGCCTGCGCACGTCTCATTTAACGCTTTTATTCCACGCATTTTTCTTACGGTTTTACTATCACATTTTTTTCAGTTCGGTCGCGCAGGAAAATCCCTATCCCCTCCAAGCCTGCCGTAAGGAACTTCGTTCCAATAAATTTGACTAAAACCCTATAGCAGTTTCCCAAATTTCCGCGCAATCTTTCTAGTATTTTTTTGACAATTTTTGAACAAGTGAATCGAGTATATTTCTCCGAGCCCATTGAAACAGTCACATGTTTGTTTGTATGTTTGTATACGTTTGTTCAGCAATCACTCGATTGTCATTGATTAGAACGTTAAATTATTATTTAATTCGAACATGACCTAACTTCGTTAAGGGGCTGCCGAAATGCAGGTATCATTACAGGTACGTACGGGTCAGATTAGGAACAAGGTAAAATTCAGGGATTTAGCTGGATACGCCTTTCAAGGCAATTTCTTAGGATGTGAATGTCGCTTGTATTTGCACAGAGAAATATAGAGTTGTAGTACTTACCGATGAAATAAAACCACTCCAGCGGTTTTCCTTAAGCCATAGTTTTTTATTTGACATAATAACAAAGCACAATATGGCAAATTTCTATTTTTTACGATAAAATATATCTAAAAGCGTTTGACATTTACATACATTTGCTCATACGAGCGGCTACGCATTTTACGCCCAACACCGTGTCTCAGGTTTTAAGTGTCATGTTTCAAGTGATATAATATGTACTAATAAATATATATTTTTAACTGCATTTTTTAAATTATGTTCTTGCTAAAGTAGCTCGCTGCCGAGGAATCTCACGAGAACATTGAAATTTGCTTTACCAATGTTCTGTACCAATAACATAATACGTTAATTCAGGATAAATATTGACCTTTAATTTACCCCCTACTTATGAATTAAATATAAATTTTACTTTTATTAAAATGTGAAATTAATTAAATTTGCTATTATCCGCGAACTATTATTCTATGTATCCTCCGTGATGGTACCGAAAAGAGAGACGTCGGTTTAATAAATGGATAGGACCCACCGATGGTTCCAATCAAACGAAGACCCCAGCGGCACACTTATCCGCCCATATCCACCACACTTTTACAACCACGACCACGCCGGCACCAATCACAAAAGCACACAATTCATGTACGTACTCAACGCACGTTTCACTTCGAAACCGAAGCATCTTCAGGAGAAACGAACGAAACGAACCTCACTCTACGCGAGTGTAAGTAATACTTAGGAGAAGGAGAAACGAACACTACCTCACTCTACGCGAGTGTAAGTAATACTTACACTCGCGTAGAGTGAGGTAGTGTTCGTTTCTCTTGAAGATGCTTCGGTTTCGAAGTGAAATGTGCGTTGAGTACGTACATGAATTGTGTGCTTTTGTGATTGGTGCCGGCGTGGTCGTGGTTGTAAAAGTGTGGTGGATGTGGGCGGATAAGTGTGCCGCTGGGGTCTTCGTTTGATCGGAACCATCGGTGGGTCCTATCCATTTATTAAACCGACGTCTCTCTTTTCGGTACCATCAAGGAGGATACATAGAATAATAGTTCGCGGATAATAGCAAATTTAATTAATTTCACCTTTTAATAATGGATTTCCGCAAAGTAACGCCTGAATCAATAAAATATTTTACTTTTATTACCATAGAGTTCACAACACTTTGTAGAAATGTCAAATGTTCTCTCACGATTTATAATATTGCTGAAACACGTTACTAGTATGTAATCCCCATTCAATTCATTGCCATATACTCACATTCATTCTTTTATTTATTCAATGTTATATCTTAATAGAATGTATTAAAACTTAAATTTATTTACAGAACCACCTCACATATTCCCGAGATAGCGTTCGAATTAATAAAAGTAGATTTTATGAATCTGGCTCAATTCCAAGGGCTAAGTAAAGCAGTACGTGTTCCAAGCTGGAAGTCCATAGAAGAAGCACCATCTCCCCGATACATCAAGACTCACCTGCCACTCTCTCTTCTGCCACCAAATCTATTGAATACAGCCAAAGTGATCTACGTAGCTCGTGACCCAAGAGATGTCGTTGTGTCGTATTATTATTTATACAAAATGACTTGTAAATCGCTTTTGAGGTGTACATTCAGAAACTTTTGGGAAGCATTTCAAAAAGATTTATGTAAGTATAGATTTTGTTTCGTTATTTTCTTTTTAACACTTTAAACAAGGTCTTCCCAGTCATTCAGGTAGACCGCCAGGGAAGCGTCCGCGTCGAGGAGGCCAGGACGGCGTTTAGATAAACGTCTCTAGACAGGACACACTTGCATTTTCTAAAGAATATCATAATATAATCACATCATAATATCACCAAGCCTATCACTCGATGTACTTGCGCGTAATGTTTGCCTACCGGTCATGCCTATATAGAGGCCAATATAAAAATAGAAAAGTTGTGCGATTGTTACATACACACATACATACAGATATCATAGTGAAAATAGTCGGAAAAGGTTCCTGCGACCTCAAAACGTGGAGATATGTTGAAATCTTGATTTACGAAAATCAAGGCAAAGTCAGTAACATCCTTAAAAAAGGTTCCTGCGACCTCAAAACGCGGAGATATGTTGAAATCTTGATTTACAAAAATCGAGGCAAAATCAGTATTTTCCTTATACTACAAGTACTTACGTAACGGCTCGTTACAAATACTAAATAAAGTTCATTCACCAAGTTTTTTTTTATAGAAGAGGGGGCAAACGAGCAAGAGGTGCACCTGATGGTAAGTGATCACCATCGCCCATGGACATCTGCAATACCAGAGGTCTTGCAGTTGCGTTGCCGGCCTTTTAAGAATGAGTAAGCTCTTTTCTTGAAGGTCCCTATGTCGTATCCGTTCGGAAATACCCCTGCCGGTAATTGATTCCACAACCGAGTAGTGCGAGGCAAAAAGTGTCGGGAGAAACGCACAGTTGTGGATTTTCAGACATCGAGATGGTGAGGATGGAACTTTATATTTTGACGCGATGTCCGATGGTGGAATTCGGCGGCAGGAATTATTCCAAACAACTCGTCGGAACACTCCCTATGATAAAGACGATAGAAGACGCAGAGTGAACCTACATCTCTGCGTAATGCCAAAGAGTCGAGCTGTTCCGAAATAGCCTGGTCGTCAACGATTCGAACCGCTCTACGCTGTATGCGATCAAGAGGAAGAAGCTGGTATTGGGGAGCTCCGGCCCAGAGATGAGAACAGTACTCCATGTGAGGCCGAATCTGTGCCTTATAAAGTTGAAGGCGATGGGCCGGCAAAAAGTACTGTATCGCTCTGCTGAGCACACCGAGCTTTTTAGAGGCTAATTTAGCCTTGCCTTCCAAATGACCGCGAAACTGAACGTAATTTGATATGTCGACTCCCAGGATTCCGATACTAGCTGAGGGTGTCAGGAGAGTATTCCCAAATCGAGGTGATACGACAAAAGGTGTCTTTTTTGCGGTGAACACGCAAAGCTGTGTCTTCTTGGGGTTAAAAGTGACCAGGTTTTGACGACTAGGTATTTATATATTTTAATTGGATACATAAATCTTTTACAGTGCCATGGACACCAATTATATCTCATACTAACGAAGCGTGGAAATTGAGAAATCACAAAAACCTCCATTTTGTTTTCTATGAAGATATGCTTAAGGTAAATAA
This sequence comes from Apodemia mormo, assembly GCA_036924255.1. Taxonomy (NCBI): domain Eukaryota; kingdom Metazoa; phylum Arthropoda; class Insecta; order Lepidoptera; family Riodinidae; genus Apodemia; species Apodemia mormo. The sequence continues at coordinate 6,587,701 of JAUPFN010000010.1, read as the reverse complement.
AATATTTAAATATACGTCTTTACACATTTTTCCTGGGTGTACAGAGTAAATGCAACGTCAATACACTGCTAGTTTTTTTAAATTTTTATATCACAAGATAGCAAACAAGCAGATGACTCTTCTGATGGAAAGTTATCGCCTATCGCGAAAAAATAAACAAAAAAGACACCAAAGATGTTTTGGTGCCACATGCATTTTTTTAATGCAGAACACTACTACCTAGTGGCTATGATGGTATAGAATCCATCCATCCTTAGGGGCCATCCATAAATTACGTCACACGTTAAGGGAAAGGGAGAGGGTCGAAGAAGTGTGACATCGTGTGATAAGGGGTAGGGAGGGGTCCCAAATTTTGAGACATCACATTTTTAAAATATAATACTTGTATAGATAAAAAATAATGGAAGATCATTTTTCCAATGAAAAATTGTAAAATATGTGACAGCACACTGGGTAGGAGGGGTCATACAAATGTGACCAGCTGTGACAAGGACGGTGGAGGGGTCAAAAAACCATGAAATTCACATGACGTAATTTATGGATGATCCCTACGGAGTGCCTTGTAAAGCAGCAGTTGGTCTATTCTTCAGAGGAGCCCAATACAACCTCGATTCGAGCGATTCTCGACTATTTCTAACGATACCAATGGCGATAGCGAAGACCAATGGCTTCACGTGCTCATCTAAGGTACGGAAGTGGTAATACATCACCTGCCAGACTCTGAGCTGTTATTGAGATTTTAGATTTTCGTGAAAAATCTCGTAAAACATTAAAAAACACTTTTCCGACTTGAAGATCGAACGGGACCTCATAATCTAAGACGAATAGGCTTAGATTGCGAGGTCTTAGGACAGTTATAGACAACGCGGTAGTCTTTTGAAATCCTTTTTTATTTAGTAAAATTTTTGTTTTACGCATTGACGTTAAAATAATTGCAAGGGTTGTGAATTTATGGGTTTAAAATTTTCTTTCAACAGGATTTACCAAAAGTGATACACGACGTCTCCAGTTTCTTAGGAAAGGACTATTTAGATGAAGAGATCAAAGAGCTTGCTGACCATCTAAGTTTCTCCAGCCTTAGGAAGAATAAGAACGTGAATAATACCACCGATAAGGATGGCATACAATTTATACGAAAAGGTATGAAAAAAAAACAAATGTTTTACATCTCGCTAATTTTTTCTCTACTGCTCACGGATTAAATTGGATACGCCATTATAGTCAATTTTTTAGGTTGTCAGTGTCACTTACTTTACATAAATACATACATACATATCTTCACGTCAGATGTAGGCAGAGAGAACTGAGTGCCATACATCACGATCCTTGCATTATTGTCTCACTTCCTCCACATTCATTACTCTCTCCATACATAATGCCGATTGCAAAAACTCTTAACACCACATTTGGTCGTTATCACACTTTCTCTCAGGCCTTACCTCCCTCACTTATATGCACTCTCAGAAATACAAAGTTATAATACTTACCGATTAAATAAAACCACTATCTATCTATCTATCTATCTATCTATATATATATATATATATATATATATATATATATATATATATATATATATATATATATATATATATATATATATATATATATATATATATATATATATATATATATATATATATATATATATATATATATATATATATATATATATATATATATATATATATATATATATATATATATATATATATATATATATATATATATATATATATATATAAAAATTAATCCCTATTTTCCTTGGTCACGACATCACGCCTGAATGGCTGGACCAATTTCGGTAATTTTTTTTTGTTGTGTTTGTAATTGTAAGGAGAAGGTTCTTATAAAAGAAATATTAAGAAAATTGCGCGGAAAATTAGAAAATTTAAGAATACTTAACCACCATATAAAGTTTAATGCCATTTTGGCTGCGTGGAAGGACAATCCCGTAGTCTTATATAAATTACGTGTCACGTTGTTTGTTCACTATGGATTCCTAATATGTAAGGCAAAACAACGTTTGCCGGGTCAGCTAGTATTTCTATAAGTCTTGACCTTTTATTCGGCACGATACAATAGCACAACATATAGACCGTGGTTCTACAAACAAACTTTTTTTTGATTAAGTATAACAAGCTAGATTTTTGTGAACATCCTTGTTTTGACGAGACAACCATCATCTTCGAAAAATCTCGAATCGGGTAATTAATAAAGATAGATAAAAAAGAAAAGTGATGGACTAAGAAAAGTTTCCACTTTACGTGCAGGACAATGTTACCCTTGAATTACAATACTAATTAACAAGCTGTTGTGAGAAAAATAGGTTGTTTTTAAATTGATTTATTTCAATTAAAGAATCTCATAATTCCGAAACTTTAGAGTGAAGGACTCTTCAAAAAAACTAACGAATATGTAGAACAAAAGTTTCATTGTGTTTTTCATCATATAATCAAGCGATTAAAGTCGTAATAATTATTGTTATTAATAAATATTTTTCCTTATTAGTTTATTTTTCCTTTCCTTTATTAGTTTATTACAAACTTTATTAGTTACCCGATTCGAGATTTTTCAAAGATAGAAAGGGTGGTGGCCTCGCAAAACGAAGCGTTTCACAAAAATTCAACTTGTTATTAATAAAAAAATACTACGGTCTAATTGCTATATATGCTTATATCTATTTTTTTTACGATATATTGTTTCTACGAGCGTTTAACATTTTTTTTAATATCTAAACAAGCAGATGTGTCTCCTGATGGAAAGAGTCAACCATCGCCTATAGACACCAAAGGTGTTAATGGTGCGTTGCTATCTTGTGGCGAGGTCTAATGCCACATGCATAAGTTTACCGGCTACTTTACCCTCCAAACCGGAACACGACAGCGACAAGCACTGACGCTATTGCGGCAGGAATAGGCAAGGCGGTGGTACCAGACCCAGGCGAGACAATGCAGAACTCTACCACCTAGTGGCCATGATGGTAGTGACTCGCATAGCCAGTCGGTCGCCTTTTACGACCTGCCTGGCAGAACGGCAGTTGGTCCATTCTTCAATGGAGTACGGAACCAACACGGGGACACATTTACAAGCATTTGCTCATATAAGCAGCTACACGTTTTCCACCCAACACTGTGTCTATGTATTCGTGTAATCTGTGGTACTACTAATAAAAAACTGACACTGACTGACTGACATCGACAACGTATAGTCCTTAACATTGAAGCTGTTTTAAAATTGACTGACTGACAATAGACAACATGCAGCCCTTAACCTTGAAGCTGTATTAAAATTGACTGACTGACAATAGACAACGTACAGCCCTAACCTTGAAGCTGTATTAAAACTGACTGACTGACAAGAGACAACGTATAGCCCTTAGCATTGATGCTGTATTAAAACTGACTGACTCACAATTAGGCAACGTACAGCCCTTAAATTTGAAGCTGTATTAAAACTGACTGACTGACAATAGACAACGTATAGCCCTTAGCATTGAGGCTGTATTAAAACTGACTGACTGACGATAAATAACAAACAGCCCTTAACCTTGAAGCTGTATTAAAACTGACTGACTGACGATAAACAACGTACAGCCCTTAACCTTGAAACTGTATTAAAACTGACTGACAGACAAGAGACAACGTATAGCCCTTAGCATTGATGCTGTATTAAAACTGACTGACTCACAATAGGCAACGTACAGCCCTTAAATTTGAAGCTGTATTAAAACTGACTGAATGACAATAGACAACGTATAGCCATTAACCTTGAAGCAGTATTAAAACTGGAGACAGCACTTCACCCTTTTATCTGAAAACAACACCTTTTGAGGTCTCACCCTCTCCTTCGTAAGATTCATAAGATCCTTTTGTGTTGATATAAAAGAGAAGGTGAAACCTCAAAGCGTGAGATAGAATATTTAGGTGTTTATTTTAAGCATTGAGTAAACAGACAAGAGACTTAATAACAGATCAATTGTTCTGTCAACACATTAGACTAACAGATCTTATAAGAAATGCCAGCCACAACGCAAGAATTAGTACCGATGAATCCACTGAGTTGTAAACACGCGCGACAAACTACCGATTTTGAATTAGCCAATCGGAACACTGTGTTTCTTTTCCCCGCGTTCAGATTATTCACAGAATTAATGTAATGAAGAAATCAAACATTTTTAGTCATGTGTAGGTTGTCAATGATTTTAATTGATCAATATTGCATACGTCATGACTCCATGTCATGACCGTTACTATTTGATGTAGAAATAATGACATTTTACATATCACTGCGTAGAAACCAAAGACTGAGACAAGCAACTTTGTACAGGTGTCCCGCGGCGTTCCTCATATAATGTAGGGAATGACTAAGAAATATTATTGTGACTTTATCTCCTAAAGGAGTGGTTATTCGTGTAGGAGGAGAAAGTTTGTAAGGTCACAGTATCATAATAAAACAGTAAAACAGTGTGTCTGTGCATGACACGTATTGGGAAACAAAGAAAAATAAGAAAAAGGTATTGACACGTCTAGCCAATCGCCTTTAACGACCCGCCTGGTAGAACGGCAGTTAGTCTATTCTTAAAATGAGCCCGGACCAACACGGTAGAACATTTTTAATTTAGATTTATATTGTTTTAGGCGAAGCCGGTGGTTGGAAAGCACACTTCGATGACGATATGAAATTAGAAGCCGAAGAATTCCTCACGAAGAAACTACACGGGCTAGATTTAAAATATCCCTCATTTAATGTAGAAGAATTTAGTAATACGCAATTATAATAAACGGTATTAAGTTCCTTAGGTCTTCAAGACTGATTTTCATGCAAAATGACAAATCTCAGAATAGCTTGAGAATAGTTGAGTGGTTTAAATTCTCTCGGTCTTGCTTATAAACAAGTTTGATCGTTGATGTATCGCGTTCATTCTGTCTTGTTCGTTATCACGTTTTGCAACTTTGTAGTCAATGCGACAGAATGAGTGGTTATCTATATCAAATGCTCAAATAGGTTTATTATTAAAACTATTTATGTTTATAGGCGACTAGTCGTTTCTCATGATATAACTCGCGTAGGACTCGATCCGTGGGAAAATTGGGAAAAGGTGCGGATGGTACGTGCAGTAGGAGTACACGAGCTCCCTACTAGCTAAAAAAATTTGAAAAGTGGTTTAGTAGTTCCAGAGACTATTACCTACAAATAAACCTATGAATTAACAAATTTTACCTCTTAACCACTATAGAATTAGTGTTTATATATATGAGAAAATCATCGCTGCTGGACCAAATTTGTACTTATTATGAATGACCTATGATTGAATGATTGATTGTCGAATGCGATTATTGATGATGGTAAGACAATAGTACAAAAAATATACCTACTAATTATTCAATGGTGAATGGAGAAAATTATGTCAGACCCAAAATAAACTTATGTTAGATACACATATATGCCGATGGCATATATGCCGAATTTTATCCAAGTTGGTTTGACCGTTTTTTTGTGAAAGAGTATCAGACATCCATCCATCCATCCAGACATACTGTCGCATTTATAATATTAATAGAAAGTAGGACTAGTAGGATAATTTATTTAATATTATATCCAATTGATAATTGTAAAATTGTTTTTCTTTTACAATTATCAATTGGGTTTTTTTGGACCGAAGATATAAATTAGCAGTAAAATATGTTATTACAACTGAGCGGTATCTGTATAATGTGATTATTTATGTAATTTAATTATAGTTTTAAGTAAGTAAATAAAACTACGTTTAATAATTTTGGTTTAATTTTCAATATAATTAAAATATATATGTAAAATATTATCGCCTCTTTAGTCTAGTGGCCCGGTGTCAGTGTTGATCACATGAGGTTCCGTGTTCGATTTCCGGGTCGGGCAATTATAAAATGTGTTTTTTCAGTTTTCTCATAAAAATAATGATTCCCGGGATTGGTGCCTGGTTGGAGATAGGCTTGCCATCTATCTAAACCACCAAAGTATATTCGGCTAATCGTGGATGCAATGATTGTACCTTTGCCTACCTCTTTAAGGATACGGGTGTCAATACTTAAATTAATATTTTTAAGGAAAACTTCTAACAGTTCTAACAGAATTAATTTGATGACTACTATATAGTCCACGTAGTTGGAAAATTATATAAGTCCGATTTTGGCGATTTTGACTTGATTTTTAATGTATTATTTAGTTATAGTAAAAGATAGAGTTCAGTTTGTTTAAGCGTAATGTAAAACAGTAAAATTGCCTCACATGTTTTAACAAATAATAAATAAATAAATACGAACTCTCAGAACTACAAAATCAGAGTTATTTAATTTTCCCACTACGAGGACGATATAATGTGACGTATGCAAGTTTATCCTTAGCATTTCTCAAATTAAAGTATAAGTATCATCACGCCGTTTTCATCGCACAGTAGACAGAGTGAACCGAAGGTAAGGTAGCCGGTAAACTTATGCATGTGGCATTGCCATTCCGCCATACAGATAGCAAAGCATCATTATCATCTTTGGTGTCTATAGGCGATGGTTTATCTTTCCATCAGGAGAACCAGCTGCTTGTTTGCTATCTAAGGATATAAAAAAAATCCGGTTTACCATGTTTTACCAGTTAGTCAGTTAGCGAGATAGGGCGCCTAATTCACGTAATCAAGCGGCAAGCAAGTCGAAGCATTTAAGACACTTGCACATTTTCTTACATATTAAGCCGCGTCGTAGCAAGTCTCGACGTTCTATCGTGTTTATGTGTATGAGAGCCCTAAGCGCTTTGACTCAATTACGTGAATTGGGGGGAAGGTATTGATAACGGTTATTTCTAGCCATAAACGGTACCGATAGCTTAATGCGGTTATCCGAGCCATGAAGGTTCCAGCAGACTGTAATGGGTTCCCGAGGGATTTATCTATACCTTATCTATACATATAATAAAATCGTAGAAAAGTCAAAACTGTACATTGAATATTTTTTTAGAATATAGTTTTTAGAATTTTTGTCCGTTTGTCTGTTTGTCTCTATGTATGTCCGGGGTAAACTCAAAAAGTAATGCATGAATTTACTTCAAATTTTGCATGAATATTACTAACAGGTCGGATCAACATATAGGCTACATATTATCACGCTATCACCTACGGGGGAGGAGCAGTGCGGAGTAAACGAAGTCCGCGCGGACTAGGTCGCTGGCAACAGCTAGTTATGCAATATTTTCATTTTATTATTTTGTTATTCGTTACATATGAGACATGAGTTACGACCATTAAATATCGTGTCCTTTAATATGTACTATCTTTCAGCTTTAAACTCAATATCAGTTAAGCAGAACGTGGAGTTACAGTGTATTTCATAGTTGAATAACTTTGATGTGGACTGAAGCGATTGCACGCTAACTTCGTGTCGGTATCGCTATGAATGTAAAGTTGTTACCTCGAGTGGTGTAGTGAGTTGGTCGTATAGCTTAGATGGGTTTTGGTTAATATTGAGTTAGTTCCTTGGTCAATAGTGACGCATGTGACATGGTTTCCATATTGAGAACTGTATTTTCTTATAAGGACCATAGAATATACCATCATTATATATATATATATATATATATATATATATATATATATATATATATATATATATATATATATATATATATATATATATATATATATATATATATATATATACATCAATAAGGTTAAGATGTTTGCCTCCCTTTTTGAGAAAACCTCACATTTACTTCACATAAATTTTGTATTATTTTACAGATAATTGCTTGTTTTACTGGCATCATTACCAAAAAAAAATATTATTGATTTTGTTTATATCAATAAGGTTAAGATGTTTGCCTCCCTTTTTAGAGAAAACCTCACATTTACTTCACATAAATTTTGTATTATTTTACAGATAATTGATTGTTTTACTGGCATCAATACCAAAAAAAAATATTATTGATTTTGTTTATATCAATAAGGTTAAGATGTTTGCCTCCCTTTTTAGAGAAAACCTCACATTTACTTCACATAAATTTTGTATTATTTTATAGATAATTGCTTGTTTTACTGGCATCAATACAAAAAAAAATATTATTGATTTTGTTTATATCAATAAGGTTAAGATGTTTGCCTCCCTTTTTAGAGAAAACCTCACATTTACTTCACATAAATTTTGTATTATTTTACAGATAATTGCTTGTTTTACTGGCATCAATACAAAAAAAAAATATTATTGATTTTGTTTATATATATGTATAACAAAAACAGTAGATCTTGTTTTGCCAGAATAGTGCCAGTGCATATTAATCTCGTGAAATATCCACGAAGTGATGGCGAAGGCGATGAGTGTTTTTTCATGAGGAGACCTGTTTCTTTGTTTCTTTGCTACGTTTAAATATAAAAAAGAAAAAATATATAAATAAAATGAACGAGAAAATACCAAATAAATTGTAATAAAGTAATCCTATAAAAAGTGTTACGACACACAAAACCCAAATAATTGATAGAAAAATATCTAAGAATCCCTTGTATTAATTTTCCTTCACATGTCTTCGTATTATAAGCTGTAGTTGGCTAACGATAAATCATATCCTCTTTGTAATAATGTGCACCATAAATCAAGTAACTTCGCGCCCTACGGATTCACGGGCCGCTGCAAACTTCCATGTCTCTCTTTTCGACGAAAACTACTAGTTTCGGATGTTGTTTGGGTTGACATGTCATTGTAAGTTTTGTTATATTTCTTCAAATTATGTTAAATACGTATTTGTTTTATTTATTCAATTTGGTCTTATTTAATTTATAAAATTTAGCTCAGCTTATAAGAAACGAAGAACTTTTAAAGATATTTTATAAACTTATCATTAACTAGTTGTGCCCGCAACTTTGACTTTTCGGCGGAAAAGGTTTAAAATATAGACAGTCCTGGGGTTTTACCCGGATAGTTCCGTTCCCGTGGAATTCCTGTGATAAAAAGTATCCTATGTCCTCTCGGGTTTCAAACTATCTTTGTACCAAATTTCATCCAAATCGGTTCAGTTGTTTAGGTGTGGAGAAGAGACAGACAGACAGAAAGAGTTACTTTCGCATTTATAATATTATTATGGATGTGATTCAATAATAATAATATAATAATATTCACGGGACAAATTACACTGACTGATCTAACTCCAAAGTAAGCAATTATTTGTTTGTGTTATGGGTGTTAGTCAACAATTATACTAATACATAGAAAATACATATATAAATACTAGAACATATTTAATAAACACTCAAACCCAGAAATACAAACATTTATAAGACACTTTTTTTAATGCACTTGTACATAAATTACACTTTTACACATATATTTTTAATGTGTTAATCAACGGGTTTCACTTCTAAAGTATCTTTAGGCTGTAATATACTTAACCTTAATGGTTAAGTATATTATATCCTAATATAACATCCTGATGTATATTATATGACATGTAATATACTTTACCTTAAAGGTTAAGTAGTTATACGTAGATCACACTATAAGTTTTGCGTAATTTAAAGAAACAACATCTTATAACCAAAATATTATGTTTATTGCTTTTCAAAATAATCGCCTTTACATTTTAAACATTTTTTCATGCGATCGAACCGTTTTTTAAAACAGGAGGACTACAGATCTGAAGGCATTTTTTCTACGTGCTGATTGAACGCTATCACTGCCTCTTCAGAGTTGGTAAAAGTAAAACCTCTCATCAAATTTTTGGTTTTGGGGAAAATACAGAAATCACAGGGTGCTAGGTCGGGGCTATGCGCAGGATGACGGTGACGAGATGTACCTTTTCGGAAGCTAAAAATGACTTTGTTTTGTTGGCCGTGTGTGAAGAAGCGTTATCATGGTGTAGGAGAATGCGGCTTTTGGGTCGTCTTTCGCGAATTTTTTCTAATACGCTGGGTAAACAAATAGTGGAATACCACTCGGCATTAACACTCTTTTGATCTTCAAGTGGAATTACGCAGATGGGACCCGTAGCTGAGAAAAAAAACGCGATCATTTTTTTACCAACGTTTCTCGCCTGTCTCACTTTTGTTGGCCAATTCTCATTTTCAAACACCCATTCACAAGATTGCTGTTTTTTTCGGGTTCACAACAATAAATCCACGTTTCGTCTTCTGTGACAATGTCATAAACAGCATTAGAATGTCCGTGGTCGTACTTTAGTAGCATCTGTGAGCACCATTCCACGCGAGCCCGCTTCTGCGCCGCTGTCAGTTCATGAGGGATCCAACGACAACAAAGTTTCCGAACTTTCAATTCTTCGTGTAAAATTTTCTGAATTTGGGTCATACCAATCCCCAATAGTCCTCGAATTGTCTCATAGGTAATCCGGGGTCTTTCTTCAATTAACTGCTTAACAGTAGCGACATTATTTTCGTTGACGGCAGTTGAAGGCCGCCCTTCACGAAATTCATCATGTAAAGAAACTCGACCTCTCTCAAATTCAGCAAACCATCGCCTCACGGTGCTCAAACAAGGTGTTTCTCTTCCAAAAGCAGTTTGAAGACGAGTGGCACAGTCTTGCGGAGAAAGAGAACTTTTAAAATCATAAAAAATCATCGCTCTAAAATCTTTTTGACTTAATTCCATTTTCGTTTTGTACGTAGAACTTTGATGCGTGATAAAAAAATAATTGACAAATCATTTCCCGCCAATTGTTTTTTTTTATTACTGAGAAGGTTGTAACGTTTTAAAAATATAACATTCGAAATTCAAATAGTTCCGATTAGCTAGAAGTGCAAAACTTTTAGTGTGCCCCATGTACGTGTGCGAAATTTCAAGTTTCTAGCCCTAGTGTCTGTACGTTAATATAAAACTTTCATGCCCCATTTTACAATCTTAAGGCCTGAATTTTGAAAAGCGCTGAAATACATAACTCATTATTTATGTTATACTCAATAATATGAAATTATACGCATGCAAATATGGCCAAGGAATAAAATGTTTAAAATTTTTATCCCCTATTTCACCGCTTTGAAGGTTAAATTTTTAATAATCCTTCCTTAGTAGATCCTTACGTCATAAGAGGAGTACGTGTGCAAAATTTCAAGTGTAATGGTTTGGCCTGTGCGGTTATACTTATAAAACTATATATTCGAGGACTATCGCTGACCCGCGCAACTTCGTCTGCGTCTCATAAGATGGAATGGGTCTGAGGGTCCTATAGTACCATTTTAGAGGAACGAACGTTACATCTTTAATTAATCCACGAACCACTTGAAAGCTAGTGAAACAAACAATCATACTTACAGTACTAATTTAAACCGGAATAGTTTGTGCCTATGTCTGCTATGTTTATAGGTACATTCCTTTGAAGTTTGATTATGTTTTTTTTAATATCTACGCCAAAAGTATAACAAAGCCTATTATATGTCATCCCACTATGATCATGAAATCCCACTATGAATGAAAACTATAGTAAAAAATGGTACGGCAACATCCATACTAATATTATAAATGTGAAAGTAGCTCTGTCTGTCTGTTTCTTCTATATGCCTAAACCATTAAACCGATTTAGATCAAATTTGATACAGAAATCCCACGGGAACGGGAAATATACTGGTAAAGCCTTTTTCCTCGCGGACGAAGTCGCAGGCACAGCTAGTGAGTAATAAAGGAACGTTGGGTAACACTACTGGGGTGTCAATCTATGTATAGTTTACGGAAGTTATATCTCCTAGAAGTATACTTAGTATTCTGTTTACTACGCTGAATACTAATCACTCGCACTGATCAGCGGCTTTCTTCACGTATTTTTGCTTAATACTAAGCACCTGCAATAAACACTCGCACTAATCAAAGTGAAAACGGAGCATTAGGCTATATATGCGCATCTCGCGAGCAGGCTACCGTCTGACCTCGCTACCACGTATTCTCCCCACGCACGCAAGCTTCGCGCGGTGCTTGATAATAATATTATATCTTAAAACTGTGGTATCTCCTAAGTTATTGGTTGAATTCAAATGAAGCAAAGGGCGATTTCAGTCAAAATTAAATGGTTGTGATGAATAATAGGTAACTAATTTATTTAGATAAAGATGAATACCATGTTTATTAAAACATCGTCGCAAATAATGCATTATTTAAGAACAATTTTGATTACCATAAAAAGGGTCATAAAATGTGAACCTTAATAGATAGATGTACACTATCTTGGACTTCTTTTTACAACTCGATCATACATGGTTTTTGCGTAACTTTAACCGTTAACGTAGTGCACGCCAGGAAAGCTCTCAAAAGGAAAAAAATCCCCGTTTAGAAAATATTTTTGTTGATACTCCGTTCCTGTTGGTCGTAGCGTGATGGTATATGGCCTATAACTTTCTTCGATATACAGGCTGTCCAAACTCAAAAAGAATTATTCAAATTGGTTCAGCAGTTTTCGAAATTAGCGCGTACGACCAAACAAACAAACAAACTCTACAATTTTATAACATTAGTATAGATGTAATAAAGAAAAAAATAAGTTGTTATATAATGTCGAAAATTCCTTGTATTAATTATCCTTATCTTCGTATTTTAAACTGTAGTTGTCTAACGATAAATCACAACATCTAGAATATAAATCAAGTAACTTCGCGCTCTTCAGATTCACGGGCCGCCGCTGGCCACAATTATTTTACAAAGATTGGCATCTAGCAGATAAATAATACTACCACCACACTATTTACCTACTATGTCATTTCTAATCTGAAATAAAAAGTTAAAGCCTAGAATAGAAAATTGGGAAATAAGAAAGATGTAAAAAATAAAAGTGGAAAGATTCCAAGATAAGGATTGCATTTAGTTTGTTATAAGCACTAAAGGTCACTAACACATGTGTAAAATGAGCAAGAATACTCGAACGTTTATATGTACGACATTGAAGTTATTAGGATAGGTAGTAAAAAGGATAAAAATTGTTCATGCAAAGATAGAGCCACAGATTCGCCTGCACTGAAAAACCGTCACTGGGCGAAAAGCAGAAAAAAAAAAAACAGAAAAAATATCGTTACTTAAATTATTATCATTCATGACACGTAAATAATAAATACTTCGAGTTTTAAATCAAAAGACCACAGTAAATATTGTTAAATAACTAAAGGGATATAATAAGGAGGGAAGGAAGATAGCGAGGCAAGATGGTGAAAATGGATGCTAAAGGGACAACGGACAGGTATGGCGGATAAGTAAAATAACTATAACTTTCCTTTGTTGTTGGGGTTTATTGGCACTTCATTGCCAGTTTATTTAGCCTTATTTCACAAAAAAGTACTTTTCAAATTATTTGCAATTTTTTCATATATTAAAATTGGTAAACAAGCATAAAGTCTCCAGGGTGTTGGAAAATATTTTTTATGCACACCACATTTTCGCCTTAATGTGACCGAATGTGACCACATGTGGCCGCGGAGTTTGCCGAAGCATGAGCACAAAGTTTTATCGCGAATTCTGTTATTTCTCAAATTTATTTCTAGGGTTCCGACCTCAAAAACTCTAGCGTAGAACGCTTAAAGATTTTTTACGCGACAATATAGCCTCAGGATTTGCGTTTGGAATCGTCTGTATTTTTGCCATCCTATCATTAAAAGTACACTAGTAAACAATATATAAATTGTTATATTCAAATATTCCATTTATAAATTTCCATGTATTTTCTTATAGTCGGCGAACGATAAATCATTACAACTTTATACCTAATAATCTAAAACATAAATCAAGTAACTTTGCGCCCTTCAAATTCACGGGCTGCTCTGAGCTTCCATGATTATGTTTTCTAAACTAACTATGTTTCGGATGTTGTTGTGGTTTACTTGGCACTTTAATGCCGTTTTATTGAGTCTAGTTGCTCTATAAAACCGATATATTTAATAAATTGTAACTTTTTATATCGTAAAGTTGGTACATAAGCATGCAATTCCGCAGATTATTAGGAAACTAGATGAAAACCCGGCTTCGCTGGGGTGAAATGTAAGATTCAATATACAATCTTATATAGGCAATATACTATCGCATATATTTGAAATTAAAAAGTAGCAACACTGTGGTGACGTCTTCTGATAATTGAACTATTACGTTGATTTCTTTGATTTGTTGATAATTTTATTTTTTTGCTGTTTTAATTGCTACAGTTTTGCTATTTTTTTAATTTCTGCTCTTTTATGAACTAAGAAAAAAGAAAATAAGTTTCACGATAATCTATGCGCCGTTCTACGATACTTTCATAAATGCTCACGCCATATACACCACATATTTGTAACCTTTAAAAAAATATGGCCGATTTGTCTGTCAGAACCGATAGAATTATAATCACAATTTTACCAAAATACTCGACAATCTGAATTTTGCGGGTATAATATAGTGTCGATTCGAAATCATTATTTTTTTTTCCTTTATAATTCATGTAAGGTTTCGATCGAGTTTACCGTACCCCTTGGCGAAATTATTAAATATAGATAAAGAAAATGTTTTTGTCCACGAAATAAAGAAAACAACGGAATTGGCAAGTACAAACATTTGTATCAGGACCGCGATCGCCACACTCACACATAAAATAAGCATAATTGCATATAAACTACTAATGCAAACATTGTTTCACTGGTCGTTTTCATTTTAAGCAACAATAATCCGAAACACACAAACAGAACATTTAAAAATATACCAAACTGCGTTACAATAAATTTTATTTTGCTACAAAAGAAAAAAGAGTATTTACGTCCTTTTGTAGTCTATTCAAAATAGACTCATCTATTTGTACAATAGTGAAACTTAAGATCGTAATAGTTTCGCTATTCTACAATAGATGGCCGCATTGATTTTTCCGTAGTTTTCAGTTGATCATATTTGAGTAGAGAACTTTCTAGAACGATATACGTAATGACTGTCATTACGTATATCTTTCTAGAAAAATTAGGTCAACCTAAAATGAACTTTATATGTAAGGTGTACGGCTGATTTTAGCTTGACTTTCTATTATATCATTAGAGATTATATTAAATCAGGAATTTAATTAAAATAAAATGAAAATTGTACTTTCGAATGATATGAAATATCTGCATTTTTAATCATCTGTATTCTACTATCATTTCTGCATTCAAGGATGGCACAATACGGCATAATTAAGTGTATAATAGATTTTCGCGCGACGACTATCTCCTAATGATATGGTAAGTATCACTAAGGTAATTTAGAGTAAAAGCGCATAATAGTGACGCACGCGACACGCCCACTCTTCACTTCCCCTTGTTTTCTTTATTTCGTGTTTTTGTCACTGTGTGACACACACTCTTCCGAGTTCTGTAGTATCAGCTTACTCTGCCGCCATAGTGGTAATAATTGTCAATGTTCTGTTTCGTTTTGGAGGCAGGTAAATTTACACACGAAAACTTGTATTTCTGTCAAGAGGACAGCTGAAAATCTCTTTTAAATAATAAACCATCTTCCATCCTGCTAGGCATTTCATGAAAGATAAGATTTGGGCAAATTGGTGACGGCCATCGTGACTACTAGGTAAAAGAGTCACGCCCGTAATTTTATCACTGCATTATTATTTTATAACCCTTTCTGTCTCAATAGCGCAGTTTGTCATCGTCGTTTATAGGTTTGGTGGATGACGTAGCCGGTAAATCGTAGTCAGTCGTACGTATTCGTAAACAGAAAAAAGACAAAAAAAAATCTTTTAACCGATTGACGCTGCAGGCCATCCCTGAAATGTACCCGCTAAATTGAGGTATTTTAAGTGCATAGGAACAAAAACTGTACCTAAGCACAGATTTTTTCAGCGTTCAAAAATCTAAATTTTGTTATAAATGACAGTAATTTAATTTTTGAAAAGCTGTATATTTTGGAAACGATCGATTTTGATCTTTCGAATGGGACTCAACTCAACGCAATTTTGAGCTCTAAAATGGACCTTTAAAAATTGCTCTCAGGGCAATTTAGCATTGGATGTAGTTTTTAAAGATCTTCAAAATCGGATAGGTCTCATTTATAAATAGAAAAACATAAATGTCATTTTTTCTTTACCAATCCACTAAAGATATACTACAGTAATATTTGTTCTAGAGTAATATAATATTTTCCATTGTTCCAAAATGTTTCACCCACAATAACAGAATTATAATTACAAAGACGCCTTTGTGGTAATTTAAATAAAATCCTCGCGTTAATCATTGCATTAATCAGCAATAACGATGCAAGAATATTTACCCAAAGATGCGTTCCACTTATGACCAGGATAAACCGTGGTTTCAGGAAATTAACATGTTTGAAGCCCCCAAACTTTAATATTTACCCGATTCGAGATTTTTCGAAGACACAAATAATGAGCGTCTCGTCAAAATAAAGCTGTTCACAAAAATTCAGCTTATTATTTATCAAAAATAAAAATGTTCTTTGGACCACGGTCTAACACTTTTCCTCGTGTTGGCTGGGACTCCGTTTAAATAATCATTTGACGAACTTGAAGGATGACAGATTCATCCTTCAAGTTCGTCAAAAGATGTATGGTCAAACATGTTACTGACATCACAATAGTGGTGGTAGGACAAACCACAACGATGAGTTTGTATGAGGTATCAATTTTGCCAAATGAGGTGGGACGACGTACCACCTCCTTCCTATTTCCTGCTTAAAAGAATGAATAAAAAAAGGATTTTATTGTAGCATTATTTTATAATATCATTAGATTGTTACTGGTGGTGTTACTCCGGCACAAAACAATTTGTTTTATGAGTCCGGCCTCTTTTAAAGATCAGACTATTTGTCTTCCTGCCAGGCAGTTTATAAAGGACGAAAGTTTGCCTATCATTATGACTTCTTTAGGTCATAGAGGTACCCATGGGCGTACCAAGGTTCTGGGCCAGGAGGGGGCAACGGTAACATTTTAAGACTATATTTTTTATTATTATATTTTTACCTACAATAATAGGTAGTTAATAAAGAGGGAAACAAATTCCACGGGAGGGGGGGGGGAGGCAGCTGCCCCTCCCTGCCCCCCCCTCTCTCGGTACGCGGTACCTATGCAACATCTCGCCTTACAGCAAAAATAGTAAAACTCACAATATTTAAATTTAGAATCTATAATGATTACGAATACAATTTTTTAATTTTGCACGCCATAGAAACGGGCAAAATAAGATTAAAGAACAGCATATTTTTAAATGTGATCTAATTATAGCCCCTATTTTATGCAAATAAAGAAATTATTATTAGGTATCAATGATTATCACACAGCACACTAAGTAAGCGCCTTACCCTTTTCTGCTGCAAGAACATCACTACTTTTAATTGCCGAGTGTCTGTTTCGAGGGTAAATCAAAAACTAAATGCACGTGTGACCAAAGACCTACTAAGAATATTTTTTGTAGGTCTTTGCGTGTGACGTATTATATTATCAAGCCAAATGGATAACTACGCACCGGTACTTTCTTTAGTGTCATAGACGATAATTATCTCTTTCTCTCAACACATCTATTTGCTTGTATGTAAAAAAGATATTACATTCCTATGGATTTTATATCGAAAGTTTATTTTTGATTGATAATGTTTTAGATACAGCTGTAGTCGGTTTATCTTGAGGACTATCTTAATCTATAAATTGATCTGCTTCCTCACCAGGACCCAAACTGAACAAACCGAATCCTTACAATAGCACGAGCCCACCGCGGTTCATTGTTAAAATACAAAGAGCTTCATAATTAAGATAAAGCCAACACAAATACATTAACGGTAATTTTATAGCTGGGTTTAAAACCGTGGCTTTGCCCGTGAGCAGCGAAATATGGACGACGATTAAGCGTTGTAAATATCATTTAGTCTTTAATATAGTTGACTTGGGTAAGGTTTTAATTAGCAATCTGTATGCAGTCGCAGGGATGAATTTTTCAGCGACTTTGTCGTATAATTGTTCAGAGTTTTACAATTATGACAAAATTTTTGCCAATACAAATAAATTAATAGTAATGGTATAGCAGGATCAAATACTGTGACTTGCTCGAGAACGGCGAAATATGGACGACGATTAAGCGTTGTAAATAGCATTTAGCCTTTAATATTGTTGACTTGGGTGAGGTTTCAATTAGCAATCTGTTAAAGTCGCAGGGATGAATTTTTCAGCAGTTTTGTCATATAACTTGCACAGAGTTGTACAATTATGACAAAACCTTTGCCAGTATAAAAAATAACAGTAATGGTATAGTTAGGTCAAAAATACAGTGGCTTTGCCCGAGAGCGTCGAAATATGGACGATGATTAAGCATTGTAAATATAATTTAGTCTTAAATATAGTTGACTTGGGTGAAATTTTAATTAGCAATCTGTATGCAGTCGCAGGGATTACAGTCGCAGGGAGTTGTACAATTATGACAAAATCTTTGCCACTACTAATAAATTAACAGTAATGGTATAGCTGAGTCAAATACCGTGGTTTTGCCCGAGAGCTCCAAAACTTGGACGAAGATTAAGCGTTGTAAATATCATCCCATCAAAACATAAATGTGAAATGAGAGTCAAGTTCAATGTAAGAGTATGCGCCTCTATTGACTTCGCAGACAAAAGAATTGAGATCGATTTGTGTGCCAATCCGATGAGTATCAACATCAGTTATTTGTCTCATTTTTTACAGTTCCTCTACAAAGTTACAGTTCCTCTACAATGGTATTATCGGTCCCTATGACCCACTCCCTCTTATGTGATGCAGACGAAGTTGCGCGGGTCAGCTAGTGTCTGATATGCTCATTGTCTGTGTCTTCTTGTTTACATCGACCAATAAAATAAGTACCGGATTTATCGACAAATTTTTCATCTATCACGCCTTATGAGGTTATACTATCGGATTATTGCGGGTGTATCCGAATTGCTCCGGTCCCTATATAACCGGTTTCCCAAGTAGGAGGGTTCTTAATTCGGCTGTATTTTTATAAGTCTCTTAACTCAGAATTGGTCAATTATAAATCTATTTTATTAAAAATAGGAAGAATGTTAGATTTATGGCCAATTGCACCAACATTGTCATAGCTTAGGAAACACCTAAGTAGTATGCTGTCACTTCTTGTCTTACATGAAAAGAATGTGGCAACATGTCACTAAAGACTGTCCTAAGCTAAGACAAGTGCAATTAGCCGTTAGTCCGTGGTCCCAGGAAGATTTTTAATTTTGATTGATAATATTCATTTTGACGAGACGCCCATCTTTTCTCTCTTTAAAAAATCTCGAATTAGGTGAATAATAAAGTTAGGGGGCTTGAGCTTCAAACTTGTTAACTTGGTGAAGGAAAAATATTGATTAATATCTATAATTCGTTTTTTACTTTAATCCCTTGATTATTTTATTAAAAACACGAAAAAAATTTTGTACTACCAGGAACTTCATGATCTGAGCTGAGTAGGACAACACTGCCCGTGATTGGATAAGTGCCCGGATGGTGATAGGCTTGCCATCAGTCACGTTGAGGGACAAAGTATCTTCTTCTAACCGTGGGTGCACTAGTTGTACCTCTGCCTACTTCTTCAGGGATACGGGCGTAATGGTACTTTGAACTTGTCAGCGACAAGCCAGTTAAGTTGGTGTTATCAAATCCGGTCGAGACTTTGCGAGACTTTGCCTACTAGTTTAGTAGGCACGATGATAGAGACACGCACCTATTAGCCTTAAGAGCGTGACTTTACGAGATGCCTAGCCGTAAGCCAGTTGATCTATTCTTTAAATAGGGACCCGGAACAAAACGGCCAGAATATAATAGAATATTAAATTAAGTAACGTATAGAGAATGGCAAATTAATTCAAATCGTACACTTGTCAGCAACATCAAATTCTCTGACCTCTATAATTTTATGCTTATGTAAATAACAAATACTAGTTATCAAACTGATTACGAATGACGCTTTTACCTCGACAGGCCGCATAATTCGACACATTTGACGTTTGTAACTTAGTTGTATAGCGCGGGCGCCGGCAACGAACGTGTTATTTTAATATAGGAATTCAAGATGGCGGCGCGACCGATCAGCCGGTGTTTATTGACAATTCAATCTAGAAATTATAGCGCAAAAGCAGACAAAAATGTGGCTTTTCTTGGCCTTGGTAACATGGGAGGATATATGGCTGCCAATTTAGTTAAAAAGGTATGTCCCGATTATCGATTTTCCTTTAATTGTTAATGAATATTTAAAAGCCAGACACGTTTCAAGGTCTGTATGTTTATCGACAAATTAAAAACACACTCATTTATAATACAAGTGTCTTTAGCTTGATTTTACGTGTAATTATTACTGATTAGTAGATAGTATCTGTTATAACGTAAAATAACAACGGTAATGTGTCAAGTGACAACTGACAATTCTAATTGCAATTCTTGTCAGTTATTATAGGTATCTCGTTGGTTTTGTTGTTAAATATTAAACTTATTTGCCTGAACATTGTCTCGAGGGCCGATATGTCTACTTAATGTGATTTAGAATTATTTTTGCCTAACACAATTAAATTATCCTACTAGTTGGGTGACCGAGTTCGGATGTTATTTCATGTGAAAACGGATTATCACGGAAATGATACCTAGATTAATTTTAATAGTAAAAGGCTATCTAAATACAAAATATCTTCCACCCGCTTGAATCACGCGTCAGTGAACTTTTTTGTGCAAAAATTTTGTAACAGGTATTAAAGTAGCAAAAATATTTTATTTATTATTCGTTTATGTATCCTTTTTTCCTGTTTCATTTTTAATAATAAATTACACACCTAGATACGAGTGCTACTACTAGGTTTTTGTACATAAGCTAAAGTTTACAACCCTAATGCAACCGCCGAACGTAGCTGTAGGCATGAAAAGTGAAGCACATATTATATGAGTTTGATTTCTGTACCTATTTATTTTGTGATAATATATTAAATATTATAGCGAAAGAAACCTTGTTCTCATTAAGTATTCTACGAGACCTCTCTGTCAAGTTTATATAAGATATATTTATACATCTATTATGCAGACTGGCATAACCGGAATTGATAGATTTATGCCTGAAAATAAACTTTATAATATATAATTTGACCGCCTCGTTGGTCGAGTGGTTAGAGACCCTGACTACACAATCAATGGGGTCCGGGTTCGATTCCCGGCAGGGACAGGCATTTGTGTGATAAGCACAGATGTTTGTATTTCTGGGTTTGGGTGTTTATTAAATATATTAGAGTATTTATATATGTATTTCTATGTATTAGTATCGTTGACTGACACCCATAACACAAGCATATAATTTGCTTACTTTGGGGTTAGATCAATTTGTGTAATTTGTCCAGAGATATTTATTTATTTATTTATAATGTACTATAATAAAAGTCTAAACTGCAGGACCGATTTTGATAAAATTTTGCATGGTATTTCCATGAATTCCGTGAATGTTGAATATCCGGAGTGAAAACACAAGCCTACTTTTATTTCAAAAATTAACCCCTAAGGGGCTGAATTAGGGGATGAAAGTTGTATGAAAACCTATATCGATATATGTTAATTTACTCTCGGGCGAAGCTCCGCGGGTCAACTAATAGAATATAACAAAATATGCGATAGTCAGTCTGTCTGTTACCGATTTTGATTAAATATGAATAGTGCATTGCTATGCCTGTGACAGGGATGTAATATACTTTCCTCCGTGTTGGTCCAGGCTTTTTTGAAGAATCAGCCAACTGCCGTTCTGCCAGGCAGGTCGTAAAAGGCGACCGATTGGTTATACGTGTCACTGCCATCCTGACTACTGGGTGGTAGAGTTTTGCAACGTCTCACCCAGGTTTTTGATACCATCGCCTTACCTATTCCTGTCGCAATAGCGTTATTGTTTGTCATTGTCATGTTCCGGTCTGGAGGGTAAGGTAATCGGTGGACTTATGTATGTGGCATTGTCATACCGCCGTACAGATAGCAACGCACCATTAATATATTTGGTGTCTGTAGGCGATGGTTTTTCTTTACATTTGCTACCTTGTGGCTATCTGGGCCTCTTTTGATGAAGTATCTTCACGCCCATATCCCCGAAGGGGTAGGCAGAGGTACAACAAGTGCACCCACGATTAGCCGAAGATACTTGGTCCCACAATGTGATAGGTGGCAAGCCTATCGCCAACCGGGCACTTTCCAATCCCGGGCAACTTTGTGTTTCTCAGAAAACTGAAAAAACACTTTTTTTTTTAAATTGCCCGACCCGGGAATCGAACCCGAGACCTCATGTGGTCAACTCCAAAGCTGGACCATTAGACCACAGAGGCGATTATGATGAATAGACTAATTACTGCTAGGCGTCTTGTACAAGAAGTGAGAAGGCTTCTATGTGTGTGGTAGAGATCTGCGATAGAGAACTGTGGTTCTCTGTGGTAGAGAGCAAGCTTGCAACGTCACGCGAGAGTTCGGTACCACTACCTTACCCATTACTTCCGAAATAGTGTCGGTACTCATTAATGTCGTGTTTCCGTTTGGAGAGTAAGGTAGCTGGTAGGTATATTTGTGCATGTGGCTTTATATCTTTGCCATAATAGCATCGCATCATTTACATCTTTGTTATTTGTTGATGTTTATCTCTTTTCGTCTAAAGAACCATTTGCTTGCTATTTTATGATATAAGAAAATAAGTGCACAGCACTGACGCTATTTTGACAAAAATAGGAAAAGCAGCAATTCGAAATCCGGATGAGATATTGTATAGTTAGTCATACCTAAGATAAATAAATCAGAACTTATTTGTCACAAACACATAACGCTTATCAACTGTTTGAGGTATCTACGATAAAAGTAATTATACGATAAAATGATATTGTACTTCTAATGCTGAGCAGTGTGCAGGCTCTTGGGGGGTCTGTTATATAATCTGATAATATTTGGTTAAATATGACGGTATCGGTGATGTTTATTAGGTTTTGCACTGTTTTGTCCGTCTGGTACCACTGTCTTAACTAGTACTGCCGCAATAGTGGCTTTTTTTTTGGAATGTCTCAATTGCTGTTAGCCTTATGGGCTGTTACAGCTTCACCGGTCGCGGGGGCGAGCAGAGTGCTCAGCCAGAATTTAAAGGTGTAGGGCTGTACGCCTTCCGCCCTAAGGGTGTCTCCTGTGAGACCGAACCTCGGCTTAGGGTGGGGTCGTGATTTGCGATGAGAGGGCTAGTGGCATTGTTTTCTCCGTCCGCCGAACCTTGCCCTTGGGCTCGGTTCGCCGAAGGGCGAAACAGGGGTCCTCGTCGCCGCCGGTGGCGACGGTGTCGCGAATGTAGGTGTGTAGTGTTATCGTGTAAACCGTTGGCCAGAGTTATCGGGTCATCGGGATCGGTAAGAGCAATAGTGGCAATGCTTGTTATTATCATGTACCGGTTTGGAGGGTGAGGTAGCCAGTAGAATAATGTGTGTGGCATAGCAACGCGCCTTTAACATATTTGGTGTCTATAGGCGATGATTTCTCTTTCCATTAGGAGAGTCTTCTGCTTGTTTGCATTCTAATAATATAATAAAAGGATCCCTTTATGCGTGCGTCTAAACTTATGTATGGGTGCATGGACGTACCCAGGTTCTGGGCTGGGAGGAGGTAACCGTAAAATTTTAAGGCTATATCTTTATCTACAATAGTTTATAATTAATAGTGGTAAACAAATTCCATGGGGGAGGGGGGGGCAGCTGCCCCCCCCCCCCCTCGGTACGCCCATGTATGAATGTATGAAATACCATGACTTCCTTCTTCCGGGGTTTGTTGTCTGGTTAATTTTCAAGCCTAAATCAGTGCAACTACATAAAAAATGTTTTGTAAAGTTTTGGCTCTATGTTAACCTCAAAAACATTGGTCAGGTACCTTATGGAGCAAAATTATAAGTGTTTTGAGTCAAAAAAAAACGGTTTATAGAGCTTTTTTTAAAATATTCCTTTGATTTTTGAAGCTCTCAATTCCGCGGTTTGTCCCCGCCCCAAGTCCCAATTACCAAAACTAGCTGATGCTTCAAACCGCCTTAGAGGAGATTTAAAGTCGTTAAATATTAAATGATGAAACGAACTTACCTGTATGTGAAGTTCTATCAAAATTATATGAAGCGTTTCGTACGAAGAGATTAGTATCTGTAATATACACTTAATATTTCACACATAATTTCAGACAGTCGCAGTTTTAGTGCAAAGTGACAAGTGACACTTACGAGGACATGTTAATATGAGAAATAAGTATTTTTATTACAGATACTTACTAATTTAGAGTACGAAGCACAAGTATAAGCCCCGTTTTCACTTTGATTAGTGCATTATATTAAGCAAAAAATAGTTAAAGACAGCCGTTAATCAGTGCGAGTGATTAGTAATCAGCATCTATTCACTTTTACTACGCTGATTAATAATCACTCGCAATGATCCACGGCGGTCCTTACGTGTTATTTGCTTATCACTATGCATCTGCATTAAACACTCGCATGCGCACTAATCAAAGTGAAAACTGGGCTTAATTGACAGGTAGGAACTGTTTCTACATGAAAATAAAAGTGTTGTTTTTATTATTTTTTTGGCATTTTTTCCATTTTTTCTCCCCATAAAAACCTTCCTCGGCCTTCAATAAATATAAAAAAAAAAGAATTGATTCAGCCATTCCCGCGTTTTGTGCTTAGCAATACATTTAGCGATTCACTTTAATATAGACATAATTTCGTCGATGAAGTAACAAAACTGTATAAATGTTAATTGGTGGTAGAGTTCTGCATTGTCTCGCCCGGGTCTGGTACCACCGCCTTACCTATTCCTGCCGCAATAGCGTCAGTGCTTGTCGCTGTCGTGTTCCGGTTTGGAGGGTAAGGTAGCCGGTAAACTTATGCATGTGGCATTAGATCTCGCCACAAGATAGCAACGCACCATTAACATCTTTGGTGTCTATAGGCGATGGTTGACTCTTTCCATCAGGAGACCCATCTGCTTGTTTGCTATCTTATGATATATATATATTATTATATTAATTTTACAGGACAGGAAAAAAGCATTTGACATCTAGTCTTAAATATGTTGATTTGAATATAAAGCTATTTCCACAAAACTCTAACTTTTCTTCTGAATATTGATAAAAGATAAGAGAAAATTCTATAGATGCAAAACTGAATTTTATGTCTATTGCAATAAAAAACTAAATTTGTTTAAAAATGTCAGTTAGGAGGTATTGCCACTTCAACGACGATTTGTAACTTATCTACATCTTTTAATATATAAAATTCTTGTATCTCAGTTTTATTTACCATACTCCTCCGAAACGGCTAAACCGATGTTGATGAAGTGTGTATATTCAGTAGGTCTGAGAATATGTTGTTATCTACTTTTTATACCTCGATGTGATCTATACATATAATAAAATCGTAGGAAAGTCAAAACTGTACATTGAATATTTTTTTAAAAGAATACTTGGAGTCTGATCTACAATCGATATCAAAGCCAAAAATATAGTTTTTAGAATTTTTGTCTGTTTGTCTGTTTATCTGTTTGTCTGTATGTATGTCCGGGGTAAACTCAAAGAGTACTGCATGGATTTACTTCAAATTTTGCATGAATATTACCAACAGGTCGGGTCAACATATAGGCTACATATCATCACGCTATCACCTAGCGGCCAGGTGCTGTGCGGAGTAAACGAAGTCCGCGCGGACGAAGTCGCTGGCAACAGCTAGTATCTAATATATAAAATTCACGTGTCACAGTTTTGTTGCCACATCCTCCGAAAAGGTTTGACCGATTTTGACGAAATTTTATATGTGTATTCAGTAGGCCTGAGAACATTTTGTTATTTTTTTATACACCACTAAGTGAAAATGGTGGTTCACCCCATTTTTTTAAATTTCTTAGATGTTTTTTTAATTTTTTTTTGATGTGGCATTAAAACATACATATAACCCTAAATTTTCAAACTTCTACCATCAACCTCTATTTTTAATAGCGATATTAATAAATCATTAACACTTTTTTAATTATCAATAAATAAATAAATATTCACGGGACAAATTACACTTATTGATCTAACCCCAAAGTAAACAAATTATTTGCTTGTGTTATGGGTGTTAGTCAACGATACTAATACATAGAAATACATATATAAATACTAGATACTAGATATATATGAATACTAGAATGTTTATTGTTTGTTTATTTCTTTTAAATTTATTTTCAGAAATCAGAAATACTTTATTCAATAAAACTTTTTACAAGTTATTTTGACACGTCAACATATTTTTTTAAAAGCTACTACCGGATCGGAACTACGGTACTAAAGTACTACGGAACAAAAACTACTACTGCATATTTAAAAAAAATATGAAAAATAAATAATATTCACGGGACAAATTACACTTACTGATCTAACCCCAAAGTAAACAAATTATTTGCTTGTGTTATGGGTGTTGTCAACGATACTAATACATAGAAATACATATATAAATACTAGAATATATTTAATAAACACCCAAACCCGGAAATACAAACATTTATGCTCGTCAGACAAATGCTTGTCCCCGTCGGGGATCTAATCCGAGCCCCGTCGATTGCGTAGTCAGGGTCGCTAACCACTCGACCAACGGGATGGGAAGGCCAACTTATGTGGCTAAACAACGTTTGCCGGGTCACCTACTATTTGATGTTTTATGTAGTATAACTGTAATAAATTATAATTAAAATAAATTGTGACAGCTTTCCTGATGAAGTTGGAATAATACTTTGCAAATTTTGAAAAAATAACCTTTTAATTAATTAGTCGAAGTTTCTAAAAACAAATATTCATTATTAGTACACGTCTTTCTTTGGATGTGAAAAAGCGACAATCTACGTAATATATATTGCAAATTTCAAGTGGATTGTCGCTGGCATCGAGGGGTTTATCTTCATTAAATTATCCAGTTCAGTAGGTCCAACTAGAGGTCGATTGGTTAATCAATCTCGGATGGGCAGCGTTCGAGAAATTGCACGATATTTTCTCCTCCAATATGTAATAATAAATTAATACATATAAAATTACTGCACATCTGTGTTTGTTTATTAATATTTGAATTTATCGAGAAAAATACTCTAAAGTCATAGTTTTATCTAATAGCAGATCAATTAGGGATCGTCCATTAATCAGGTGATGTTTTTTAGCAACTTTTTAACATCCCCCTTCGCCTGGTAATACGTGGTTTTAAACTATCCCTCCATCCCAGATCACGTGTATTTTTTTGGTACAAATAATTTTATTTTTTACAATATTATTTTTAAATAAATGTATCAAGTGATCAAAATTTCCGGAAAATTATTTTTTGTTAATCGCGACGGGCGGAGAAATCGTTGAAGGCGATGGCAGAATATAGAGATTGCGAGTCAGTTACGGGGCGATTTTCATTGAGAATCGCGTACGTGGTCAACGAAAAAATAAATACACGTGATATCTTACTACACCCCTTGTGATGTTTCGTAATATTCTTCCGAATTCCTCCCCCCATTCTTTAAGCCCCGCGTGATTTATGGACGATCCCTTATTTAATTAATTTTAAGGCAACGATTTATAATTTGCGTATATTTTTTACTAGCGATCTCCTGTGGCCGAATCTCGACAATAGCGAAACAATAAAATCTTTTTAAGTTTGACAACAAACTTTAGGCGTGAAAAAGTATGTTTGTATATAATAGTGTATATTATTATGATCATGTATGTCCAATTACGTGTATAATACACGTCATTGTATGAATGTAGTGTGTGTAAAGTTTATTTTTGTTAATTTAATGTATTTCTAATGTATATTATTTAAAAATAATAGGTTTCTGCTGTCCTCCGTAATGTAAACTTTAGCTATGCCAAATTTTATACTCTACCGTTTGCGGGATTTTCGAAAAAAGGAGTATAAACTTTTTGCTTTACGTATTATTAATATGTAAAATTGATACTCGTATATAATTTACATTTTATTATAAATATTTGTAATGTGCATGTTAGTTAATGATATTAACACAATAGGGATACTTAATGATAATATAAATGTCAAAGTTTGTTTGTGTGTTCAGTTGTTTAGCTGTGAAATCATAACGCTTTCGCAGTCAAACCGCTAAACAGATTTTGGTGAAATTTGGCAAGGAGATAGTTGAAGATCCGGGTTCGATCCCAGGGAAGATTAAACATAGACTAGGTACTTCTTAAAATAAATTAACCCCTAAGGGCTAAAATAAAAGATTAGTTAAGAAGTGATGAAAGATTGTATAAAATTCTTTCTATTCACGACATTTTGCTCTACTCACGGGCGAAGTTACGTGGGTCAGTTATGCTGGGGCCACACAAGCGTCTATCGTCCAGAAGTAATATGCGCCGAAGCTTTGTCCGATTTGACACTTAAAAATTATCGCAATAGAAGCTGTGGTCATATTAGCAACAACGATATTTTGCACGAACTATCGTGTAATAATCCAGGATGGCTGAAATATTTTCAAACGTGTACTTTTCAAAATGAAAACATTTTCAAACGAAAACTCTCCGTTTTTGTAACTGTGGACGACTATCTTTACTTTTAAATATTAATTACTGTGTGCTAACAATTAATTACTAAAGTGCTTTTTTATGACTCACATTTTTAGGATCCCGTATGATGGTCTCAGTTTATCATTTCATCGTTTCACTCCATTTTACACAACCGCCCTCATACCACCGAAGTGGTTAAAAACAAAGCTTGAAATGAACAACGCTAGTCTACCATGCAACGCGATATGTTAGCGCGCTAAAACATTTTACCGTACCGCGCGATAAGGCACACGCAGTCCGAATGTTTGCGAAGATAGCCGGTAATAGCCGATCACATCTGCATGTATCGTGTCATTGCACGAAGTTTTGTGATGAAGACGCCAATGGGGCCGCAGCATTAAATCATATACAGGTTGATTGGTAAAAAATTGTACATACTGAAGGAGGGTGTTCAGTACTTAATTTTGATACCGAATATGTAAAAAAACAGAAACTTTAATTTTGACTTAATTATCCAATAAAAATGTTTAGTACAGACACCCACGTACGGCGCGGCGCATAGAAATTCATTGTTTACAAGCAGCGATTTGCCGAACTCGGGATTTTACTCGTGCGGTGATCATATTTTTGAATATTACTACACTAATTTCGTTGATGTTTCCTATGTGGTTATGCAATATTCTTTTTTCATTATATTTTTATTGTTTATTTATAATCATTAACTGGCGATTGTGTGCTAATATTATATACAGTAGAGCGTCAATTATCCGAACGTCGATCAACCGTACGACCGCTTATCCAAATTTCCGACTCGCGCGTGCCTACCTCCCCCCCACGTCCCGAAAAATATGTAAACTAGCCGCTCGCAAGCAGGTAGGCTTGTTTCGGCAGACGAAAATTGAAGATTTTTTAAGCGTTAGTAATTAACACTTACAATCTCTTCAATTTTCGTCAATATTGTACGTCAATTTTGTTGCAAAGGCTGCACTTAATTTGTTTTTAAATTTCTATTTTTCAATAATGATATAAATATGAAGGTATGTAAATACGGCTGTCATTTACCCGTGGAATAATTATGTATGGTTATATCAATACAGTTCGATTATCCGAAAAACCGGTTTTCCGAACACCCATGTCCCCCAATTAGTTCGGATAATCGACGCTGTACTGTACAATCTTTTTCTAGTCAACCTGTATAAAAATAATATTTGTTTTTTCTTTTTTCAGTGGCAGTTTTATTTCTTCTTTATAAAATACTAGCTGCTATTCGCGACTCCATTCGCTAAAATCATAATTTTCTTTTGTTTAGTCGGGTAAAAAAGGAGCCTTTGTCACTCCTGGATAGTGTAGCTTTGGGTGGTGAAAGGTGAAAGAATTTTTACAATAGGTTGAGTAGTTTTTAAGTCAAATCGTAGCTAAAAAACAAACAATCAAATCGTTCTTTATAATAGATATTAGTATAGATATACGTTGTAGAAATATCATATAAGAATTAATTACGACAATATTAAAAAAAAATGTCGGTCAGCTAGTGGCGAATAGTTTCTACTGTCATTTAAAAATAGTGCAAATTATATCGTTTACTACGGTAGAGTTGTGCATTGTCTCGCCCGGATCCGGTAGCAAAGGCTTACCTATTCGGTATTCCTGCCACAGTAGCGTCAGTGCTTGTCGCTGTTCTGTTTCGGTTTGGAGGGTAAGGTAGGCGTTAAACTTACGCATGTGGCATTAGACCTCGCCACAAGATAGTAACGCACCATTAACATATTTGATGTCTATAGGTGATGGTTGACTCTTTCCATCAGGAGACCCATCTGCTTGTTTGCTATCTAATGATATAAAAAACCATAACACTTCATTTCATTATTTTTAATACTTTGTCATTAATTTTAAATAGAATAAAAATGAGGAGGAAATTTTGCGTGAATTACTGAGCCGCCATTAAATGCTTTTAGTGTCATTTAAAATTAAAATCTGTTCAATTTATGTTAAGATTATGTTAAGTTATGCAAAGGGGTGTTTCTCGGCCAAACACTTTAAGGTCGTACCTAACTGTAATGAAAAACACATTAAATTTATAACTGATTATTTCGGGTCAGAAAAATCAATCAGCTATTGAAAGTTGTAATTTCTAAACCATAAGTTCCCTTACATTTCCACTTTTTTTGAAAATCTAAATGAAATTAATCAAAGATACCAAGTCATATATTTGTTTTTTTTTCGTTCGCGCGGACTTCGTTTACTCCGCACAGCTCCTCCCCCGTAGTGATAGCGTGATAATATGTTTTTGAGTTTACCCCGGACATACATTGACTTTCCTACGATTTTATTATATGTTTATAGGTTTTTTAAAATGAAAATGAAATTAATCAAAGATACCAGCATATTCTACCATTATATGGTGTGCAAATGTTAAAAAAATTAAAACTTATCATAAATTCTATATTAGGAATTTTGTACTATATATTTACATTACTAATTATAATAAATTGAAAATTTATATTTGCATTCAAATATTAAGACACACTTTATTAACCAAAATTTAAGAAATATTATTTCTTGATGATTCGATTTCTTTAGAATTACTACAGGATCGGAATGCGGCCTCAAATTTTGAAGATCCGGCGGAAGTTCTCAGCGGTCTTGTTTTGTTTTTCTTATAGTTTACAAAACCCCATGTATTTATTTAATCAAAATGTTTACATATTTTATGTTTTTTTTTTATTTATTTTATGTCATAAGATAGCAAACAAGCAGATGGGTCTCCTGATGGAAAGAGTCAACCATCGCCTATAGACACCAAAGATGTTAATGGTGCGTTGCTATCTTGTGGCGAGGTATAATGCCACATGCATAAGTTTACCGGCTACCTTACCCTCCAAACCGGAACACGACAGCGACAAGCACTGACGCTATTGCGGCAGGAATAGGTAAGGCGGTGGTACCAGACCCGGGCGAGACAATGCAGAACTCTACCACCTAGTAGCCACGATGGTAGTGACTCGATAGCCAATCGGTCGCCTTTTACGATCTGCCTGGCAGAACGGCAGTTGGCCTATTCTTCAAAGAAGGCCGGGACCAACACGGCGAAAAGTTAGAAAATCACACGGTGATTCGATTTCTTTAGAATTACTACAGGATCGGAATGCGGCCTCAAACTTTGAAAATCCGGCGGAAGTTCTCAGCGGTCTTGTTTTGTTTTTCTTATAGTTTACAAAACCCCATGTATTTATTTAATCAAAATGTTTACATTTTTTATACATATTTAAATTTATACAAATTACATGATAACAAGTTCTGTAGTTTAAAATTTTAACGTGTCAGCAGAAATTCATTCAAATTATTACATATTTTTTCTAATAGCAAATTAAATAACTTATTCGAAAAAAATATTTAATTTTTTTTGTTTTTTCTTCAGGGATTCAACATTCGCGGCTACGATCCTTCAAAAGAAGCACTTACAGCAGCTGCGAAGGATGGCATCACTGGTGCATCCTCTATCGCCGCTGCAGTAGATGGCGTCGATGCTGTTGTCTCTATCCTGCCTAGTAATAAAATCGTCCTTGAGGCGTATCTAGGCAAGGATGGTGTAGTTGCCCATGTAAGTATATAAATTTTTAATATATCACCCTGAAAAGACGGTTTAATCTTCTAAGTGTTTGTATGTTTTGTGATAATAGTCTAGGATTAATGAGTCTGTGTTGGTTCGGGTCAGGTTTTAAATTTTACACTTGTACTGTTTTACAATTCATTGGATTGTGAAACAGTACAAGTACAAAATTTAAGACAATAATTATGACGGATTTTTACCAAGTGCCGGTGATGGAGAGTATAAATTATTTCCGTTCTTCATGTTTCATTCTCAACAATAACTCAAACGGTTAGATACGTGTGCTACTACCAGTTTTATGTGCATACGCTAAAGTTGACAACCCTAGTGCGACCACCGAGCGTAGATATCAAAAGTGAATTAATTACGTACATGATATTGACTTCTGAACCTATTCGTTCTGTGTCTACCACCTAGTCATCACGATTTTTCGGCAAAAAGGTAAATTGTTTAATCTTCCTAAATGTGGTCTGGTGTCGGTGTTGACCACAAGAAGTTCCAGGTTCAATTCTCAGATCGGGCAATTGAAAAACGTGTTCTGGGATACGGGCGTGAAGATACTTTTTACTTCCTAATTAACACAGGAAACTTTTCATTTTTCAGAAACAAGCACGTGATTCTCTTGATGGAAAAAGAAAACCATCGCATATCAAAAGCAAATAGTTCTTGGGATTTTTATAGATTTAAAAAAGCTTTTGATACTATAAGCCCGGATATATTAATTCAAAAGCTATCCGACATCGGAATTACAAGTAAAGCCCTTAATATTTTTAAATCATATTTACAAAATCGTAAACAAATTGTTAAAATAGGACAGTATTAGAGTCTTTCTCGTGATGTTACGTACGGCATACCACAAGGTTCAATATTGGGCCCACTACTGTTCTTAATATACATCAATAACATCAGCTATATCGGTCTTAAAGGAGATATATCACTTTATGCAGATGATACTAGCCTTTTTTATTTCGGACAGTCCGTAGAAACTATAATACCACATGTTCAAAATGATCTAAATATATTAAATGAATGTCTTCAGTTTAACTTACTTACTATTAATGTAAACAAAACTAAATTTGTAGTATTTGCCGCAAAAAATAAAAAGATAACAAAAAATATACAACTAAATATAAATAATTAATATAATAACAATTAGTCAACAGAAAAACAAGAAAAATACTTAGGCCTCATAATGGATAAATATCTAAACTGGAAATCTCACAAAGACAAAATAAAATGTAAATTGTTGTCATTAACAGGAATCCTTGCTAATATTAAAAAAAGTTTTCCACGAAAAGTTCGGCATAATAGTTATAATTGTAACTAGTGAATGAAGCCCCACATAGACTATTTAATAGAAATCTGGGGTACGGCCTCAAAAACTAATTTAGATGTATTACAAAGAGCTCAAAACAGGGCAATAAAAATTTTATTTAACTACAAGTTTTGAACTTCTAGTCAAAAAATCTACGAGGATACAAAAATTATGAATATCAAGCAATCATATATTTACTACACATGCATATTAATTCACAAAATACTTAATAGTGATATATCTACTAATATAACAATTAAAAAAAACACGAAATGCAGGCAAAAAAATTAAGAAACGCAAATAATTTAGTTACACGTCGACCAAGAACCAATTACGGGAAAAAATATAGAATTTAAAGGTGCTAATATATATAATAAATTACCAGCGGATGTTAAAAATTCTAAAACTATGCTTAAGTTTAAAAAGTTATTCAAATTACATATAATAAGTAATTATATTTGATAAATCAACGAAGTTTCATCACAAATCATGTATTGTACAAAGTACATATGTGTGTACTTGTGTGTGTATGTATATATGTATATATAGTCGCCTCTGTGGTCTAGTGGTCCAGCGTTGGCGCTGACCACATGAGGTCCCGGGTTCAATTCCCGGGTCGGGTACATAAAAAAAGTGATTTTTCAGTTTTCTGAGAAACACAAAGTTGTCCGGGATTGGAAAGTGCCCGGTTGGCGATAGGCTTGCCACCTATCACATTTGTGGGACGAAGTATCTTCGGCTAATCCATGATATTGACAGTGAAATATTTAAATACTAGCTGTTGCCTGTGATTTCGTCCGCGCGGACTTCGTTTACTCCACACAGCTCCTCCCCCGTAGGTGATAGCGTGATAATATGTAGCCTATATGTTGACCCGACCTGTTAGTAATATTCATGCAAAATTTGAAGTAAATCCATGCAGTACTTTTTGAGTTTACCCCGGACATACATACAGACAAACAAACAAACAGACAAACAGATAAACAGACAAAAAGACAAACAGACAAACAGACAAACAGACAAACAGACAAACAGACAAAAATTCTAAAAAATATGTTTTTGGCTTTAATATTGATTGTAGAACACGCCTCAAGTATTCTTTTAAAAAAATATTCAATGTACAGTTTTGACTTTCCTACGATTTTATTATATTATGTATAGATTTAAAGCATTGTTAGTGCGCTCACCTTGCCACATCTAGTTTCCTTGCCTCTTAAATCCTTGTACGGTTAGCTAGTCATTATCTTTACAATACGACACATCGTTGATGCACTTTTGTAAAATTTAAATTGTAATTGTAAAATTCTGATACCCTCGTTTTTATATATTACGTAGTGATATTGTTTCTCCTTAAGTGAATTTTAATGTAATTCTTCAAAGAAATAAATTTGTAAACCACAAACCACAACCATCGCCTATAGAAACTAAAAGATATAGTGCGTTGTTATCAGTGTGGCGGGTTTGGAATGCATATTGCATAGGTTTGCAGGCAACAGGCAACACTGCCACCGGACCATGAGACTACAGAGGCGATGAAATGAAAGGTTAACGAAACGGATATACTATGCGAATGTGGAAGGACGTAGGTACCGGGGAAGACCAAGACTGACATATATCACTATCAGATTGATTGGGTACAGTTCAAAGGTGTTGTCTAGAATCTTCACAACCGGCATGTTTGTATGAAGAGAGTAGTGAATGAAGAAGAAGAAAGACAAATCTGTAAGATTCGTGGCATATAATAAATAGCACTTGGTTCTCTTTTCCCTGTAAAGAATTTCGAGAGAAGACATGTTTTTAGATATTCAAAATGGCTCTAAGTAGCTCTGAATCATAATATGTGTATTTATTATCATTACTATTTATGTTTTATTTTAACATATTATTCGGTTGTATGCATTTATTATATTGATTGTGTAAGTCCTTAACACTTTCCTTCAAATGAAGGTTGTTGAAGAGAATGTCCATTGATGTTATGTTCGCCCGTTGTATACCTACTTTGTGCAATATAGAGTTTTATAAAATACATAAATATGTATATAAATGATTATTGTTAGATTATTAGATATCTGTTACACCCGACAACACAATATGATCAATTTGTTGATAATCCGGTGCTGTCTGAAGATTGTGTGAGTGATGGAGTGAAAGTCTTTGCAACCAGTTGCTGTTTGTATGAAGAGAGCAATGAATGTGAAGAAGCAAGACAAATCTGCAAGGTTTGTGACACTTTGGTGTCTCTGTTAACCACGAAAGAGATTTGGCGTGAAGATATGTATGTATGTAAACTGTTATTGTTTAGTATGGTAATTAAAGTTATGGTAGTTCAATCTGTCTAAAAGAAATCGGAAGTAAAAACTTCTTTATACAATTAAACTTTTTACTAATTATTTTGACGCATCAACATTTTTAACCTGCTGGCGGATCGAGATCGCGGCTACGTACAACGCGGTCACATTAAGTTGACGCATCTCTGGAATGTAAGGCGGGGCTTTCCTTAGCTCGCCCGGTTAATAATATAAGTGTTAGTATGGTCATGTTCAGCAATTTTGTTACCGATACGCGCGTAGATAATTTGGTTAGTTTTCTGTTATTGTTATATTGTTTTGGACATCATTGTTACGTTTTACGCCAAATGATGTCATCAACGGCATGCGTCAAGTTAATCTGACCGCGATGTATATGTCTTATTATAACTGTCTGTTTTTTTATCGTCAAAGAATTTACGCCCAACGAAACGCGCGGGTCTCAGCTAGTTTATTAAAAATATTGTACAAAGAAACACGTAAATAAACGAAGAAATTTTATAACGAAATTGTGAAACATTCATGGAAATATAAATAATAAAGAAGTAAAGCCTCTTGGGGTGAAGCCCGAAAAATTACCGTTCCTTTTCTAAGGAAATTGCTTGCTTAACTTTTTATATCGTCGTACTTAGAACTGCCTTTTCATCAGAGCTCTATAGAAACATTGCAGCTAAGAAAAACATACACATTCGCGGAATACGAACTGTAAATATTTCGTATGAAATATGCTATTTGA
Organism: Apodemia mormo; assembly: GCA_036924255.1. Taxonomy (NCBI): domain Eukaryota; kingdom Metazoa; phylum Arthropoda; class Insecta; order Lepidoptera; family Riodinidae; genus Apodemia; species Apodemia mormo. Next base: position 6,551,264 of record JAUPFN010000010.1, on the reverse strand, counting down.
TTTTTATATATTCTCTTTCATCGCACTTTTCTTGGAATTTTATTAACATGAATGCCTCGAGGTCTAGGGTTAGCTTATTCGGCTCAGATAATGAGGTCTTGGGTTCGATTGCTGGGTCGGGCAAAAGAGTTATTAAGCTTTTTTCGAAAATCCCAAAACACAGTATCAGCTTGAAGTTTGGCGGGTGGTGGGTTACCACTCTCGTACCTCGGATGAGCTCGTAAAGCTGTCGGTTTCGGTTATTTCTAGAAAAAGTCGATAATCGTTATCAGGTCGTTGAAATCACCATTCATCTCGCCATTACCTACAAACTGATGAATCGTGGTGAATCGTAGTCTAAGAAGGTATGGTTATGGAACCGGGAGTGATGATACTTTTTCTAGACGAGGCACCAGAGACAAATGGACAAAATTGGTTTGCTTAATCACATTTTTATGTTTTGACTAGCTGACCCGGCAAACGGTGTTCTGCTTTTTAACTACTCTTATTTTTTTTCTATATTTTGCAATATTAATGCAGGACTTCTGTTGTCTGAGTATTAATCTATATTAATACTATGTGACGGGGCGAACGTTTGCCCCGTCAGAGGAGAGCGGAGGGGTGGGTTATTTGAGATAAAAACTATTCTATCTTTTAAGTAGTACCAAACAGTAGAAATCTACAAAATTTCATTGAAATCGGTTTAGTAGTTTAGGAATCTATCGCGAATAAACAACGTGACACGTAATTTATATATATATCATTACATAGTATAAAACAAAGTCGCTTTCTCTGTATGTCCCTATATCCCTATGTACGCTTAAATCTTTAAAACTACGCAACGGATTTTGATGCGGTTTTTTAAATAGATAGATTGATTTTTAAAGAAGGTTTAAATATATTAACCTTTCCGATACTCCCACGGCAACAACAGCTACGCGGGTGAAACCGCGGGCAAGTCGCTAGTCAATACATAGTATAAAACAAAGGCGCTTTCTCTGTCTGTCCCTATGTCCCTATATATGCTTAAATCTTTAAAACTACGCAACGGATTTTGATGCGATTTTTTAATAGAAAGAATAATTCTTGAGGAAGATTTTAGTATACAAACCTTTTCGATATTCCCACGGAAACAAAAGCTACGCGGGTGAAACTGCGGGCAGGTCGCTAGTTATATTATAAATGCGAAAGTTTTGGTGGTTGGATATAGGTATGTATGGATGGATTGATGTATTTTAAGTTGCAATAAAATCTCTTTGGTTGTATTGCTTGTATCTGACAGGTTTTAGAATTATTAAATCTATATTAATATTATAAACGCGAAAGTTTGGACGTTTGGATGGAATGATGAATGTTTGTTGCTTAAACACGCTAAAACTATTGAACGGATTTAGATGAAATTTGGCGAACAGGTAGATGATCACCTGAAGTAGCACATTAGCTACTTTTTATCTAGGAAAATCAGTTGTCCGTGCGGTAACATATTTATAGTAGGGGGGCCCAAGGAGGGATTTTTGCATTTACTCGAGCGCGTCAGATTAACAAAGGGGAGGAACCTCGTATACTGTTGAGGCTCCCACTAAATATAAGACCTTTATATAGAGACGGGTGACTAGAGCAGAAAAAAAACAAAATTCCAATGACTTCGGCTTGTGAAAATTGTCAGATTACTTACATTTTTTTCGTCCTTACATTATTTAGATTTTAGTCTATAATAAAAGAAAATTCAGACACGCTCGAGAATGTCAAAACAACGTTTTCTTTGCAACTTTGTGACCCTCCCACTCCCTCAAGCCACACGAGTCGGCAGATTTTCTAAATTTTAGGTGACAATTAACCCACCATATCTTAATCTGACGCGATTTAGTGTTTCCATGTCACAGATTTTTTTAAATCATTTTTTTATCTGTGGATTTTTTCCCCACTATTGAAATGGAAAACATTATTAACCTTTTATTTTTCCTATATTTTAATCTACAAAATCCAATACGTCCCTACGAGTAACCATTTAGCATCTTAATTCGTCAAAAGCTTTTTATAATAGTAGGAGTGTATTTAATAAACATCTTTTAGTTCAAACATCTAGTTAGTTAAAAATGGCAGACAAAATTGCTAAAAACAACAAAAATTTATGTTTAAAAAGCTGTTACTTTTGAAAACTTGATTCGATTTTGATTTTTGAAACTGCACTTGACGTAGTTTTTAAGTACTAAAATATAGCAGGTCAAAAAATTATTAGTTAAGAAATCTCAAAGTAATGTCAAAAAAACCCTTTTTTTCAAAATTTTTCGTCAACGATATCTCCCGAACGAATAAATTGATTTTAATAGCATTTGCGCATTGAACGCAATTTTTTGAGGAATAGAGCTGATTAGATTTTGTACTCGATCGGTATATATCGGTATATATTTTAGAAGTTATATTTAAAAAACACTGTTTTCCCAAAAATTTTTATTTGAGGTTTTCCAAAATTTCTCAAAATTTCTTAGGCCGAATCGCTTAAAATTTTCAGGAAATCTAGTATGATGTTAAAAAAATAGTTTTAAAGTTTGTAAATATATGTGTGTATAATGCTTTGTGTATATAACATACGCCACCACTGGAGAAAGGGGACGACACGTCAAAAGATAATTAATTTACGTTTGGGACAAGGATGATATGAAACGAACGAACTCAAGTGTCTAGAGACCGTACTCCATCAGACATACCTCATCGATCACGGCGTTAAATTGAGGTATAAAATGCTTAAATTAAAATTATTTGTTTTATTTATATATTTTTGTATATAGATATAAGCGGGGAGGGCGCTAGCGAGCTCGTGTTTACTTCGTCTCCGTGCTATTTTGCGTTCGTAAAATTAACTATTGTGCAAAAACTCAGCGAGATAGCAATAAAACAGTGATAAAACCAATAAACTAACTACTTATAGTGTGGTCAGAACCCAACAACAAGAATAAACTGTAAAAACTGTGAAGACCAGTGTCGAAGGTTTTTTTCTACTAATCCAACATATTTTACGCCATTACAATGAAAAACAAAGCCTAAGAAACAAACAGACAAGTTCAAGAAAGCAAACCGTGAGTAAAAATACACCAAGTGCAACTTAAAACATACTTTCGTAATTATAACCTAATTGCATATAATGATTTGCAATAAAAATAAACGACAACCCATGTAGAAACTAACGCCATCTATTAAAAAAATCATAAACTACGTCGTCAAGCATTGTAACCAACTATCAACGATCGAAAGGGCTGCCGGGCACTTACGGAGAGCTTCTGCGCAAACTCACTAGAGAGCACCTGCAGTTCCAAAACAAACCTAAACCAGATATCTTAACTAGAATATCATGGAAGAGGTAATGATTGCACTACGTAAAATTCAGAGCGAACTCGACTCACAAAAAAACACCATCCTAAAAAGCGGCGAAAAAGTAACAGAAACAGTAACACAAAATATAAACAGCATTTTAGATGAAAAATTTAAAATTTGGGATGAAAAGTACGAAAACCTCAAAGAAAAGTTAGAAAACCAAGAAAAACGAATCTATTTCATGGAAAAACAGGCAAGGAAAAACAACATCGTATTCTTCGGCATTGAAGAAACCGAAAATTCCTACCAAATACTAGAAAATGTCATAATAGACTTTGTAAACAAATATTTCTTTCTAGATCTAAACCATAGAGACATACAAGAAGTGAAGAGAATCGGCAAAAAAGGAGAAAAATCTAGACCAATAATCGCTACATTTACTACACTTGGCACAAAAATTAAAATATTCAAACAGAGAAGAGTGGCACTAAGTGCAACCACATACTATATAACGGAAGACTACCCGAAGCAAATATTAGAGAAGAGAAAAGAGCTACAAGAGCAGGCTAAACTCGAGAGAGAGAAAGGCAATATAGTAAAGATCAAGTACGATAAACTTGTGATTTTACCTAATAGTAAATCCACAGGTAACAAAAAAAGAATGCTTACACAATCTCCTGAAACACCTACCAACGCTGTTACAATTGTACAGAGAAACCAGGAAAACAGACAACACAAACAAATAAGAAGAACCTCTAGTCTGTCTGAAGGAATTGTGAAACCAAGCATGCTTGACTTCCTAGTAAGTAAAAACACAAACAACACGTCGAGCTCTCAGTACAACACAGCCGGCAACTACTAGCAACTACCGCCCTCCTCAGAAACAGAAAAAACGCAACAAACAACATTAACAACCAAACCTTATCTTCCAATCCGGCTGGTCACCGTGGAAGATCACGACCAAAACCCTCTAAAGAAGAAATGCCAAACTTTCCCAAAGGCACATGAAGCGACATCAACACAAATTTTACAAAATCCTACATATAAAACAAAAGATAAGCTATATATAATAACCTATAACGTAAGAACTCTATCCACTCACGAACGATTAATCGAACTAAGCGAAGCAATACAAGGCATTAAATACGACATAATAGGCTTGTGCGAAATAAGACGCAAAGGCACAAAAATTGAAGAATATGAAAATTTCATACTATGCTACACCGGGCACATACCAGGTAGAAATGGAGTCGGCTTTATAATAAATAAAGCTTGCAAAGAGTGGATTGAGAGCTTCACTGGCATAAACGATAGAGTCGCATTACTAAACTTGGATATTCAAGGAGTGGCCATGTCAATTATACAAACATATGCACCGACTGAAGCAGCAACTGAGGAAGAGATCAACTCTTTCTACTCAAATGTCAACAAAGCTATTACCCAAGCTTATAACAATTATCTCATACTGGGGGATTTCAATGCCAAAATAGGACAACCTAGAAAAGACGAACGTTTAATATTGAAATCATATGGTTACGGCGAAAGAAACGGCAGAGACCAGAGGCTTATCGAATTCGCCCTCGAACACAAATTGGCAATTCTAAATACTTTCTTTCCCAAAAAGCCTAACCAAAGATGGACCTGGCGCTCTCCGAATGGAGAATACAAAAACGAAATAGACTATATATTATCAAACTCAACCAACTTATGCCAAAATATAGAAGTGCTAAACCTAAACTATCCGTCGGATCACAGACCAATCAGAGCAACCCTGATCATCACAAAACAAAAAAAGAGACGCACAGAGTATAAGAACAAAGGACATTCGTCATTGAAATCAGAGATAGAAATATCGAGCTATAAACAAGACCTTTTGTCTCATCTACAAGATATAATTATGTGCCAAGGAAAAACAGCAGTACAAGACTATTATAACAAAATAACTAATGTAATATCTGAGAGCCTATGTAACACACGATTGCCTAAAGAAATATCAAAAGGTACACATAGAGTCTTAAGAGAACGTACGCTGACACTCATCAAGAGAAGACAGGAGCTTCAGCATGCTAAGGCAAAAACTCGAGCCGAAAAAAACGAACTATCAGCACTATACAAACTAATTAGTAAGTACATAAAACATGACTATAAAACCTACAGATTAAAGACTTACGAAAAACATTTGAAACAAGCAGGAAGCTCAAAAAAGGCTCTTAAAGAATTAAAAACATACAAGCACTGGATAGATAGTTTGAACCGGGGGGACAGAACAGTGAATAACCGTAAAGAAATTATAGGGATAGCTACAGATTTCTACAAAGCACTATATAGCGCCAAAGACAAAGGGTGCACACACCATAGTTGTGCTAACTCTACAAACATTAAAGAGAGCGGAAATATAACACCAATATCCGAAATTGAAATCTTACAAGAGATAAAAAGACTAAAGACAGATAAAAGCACAGGACCCGACGGAATTTCCAATGAAGCCATCAAAGTAGCAAAAGAGATTCTGACCCCACCCTTAACATATTTATTTAACCAAATCTTAGTTACTGCCGAAATACCATCACAATGGCTAGAATCAGAAATTATTCTTATCTACAAAAAAGGAGATCCGAAAGACATTACTAATTACAGACCTATAAGCTTACTCTCGTGTATCTACAAACTGTTTTCTTCCATCATAAACAAAAGAATAAGCGCCACACTAGAATTAAAACAACCAATAGAACAAGCAGGCTTTCGCAAGAGATTTTCAACCATCGATCATATACACACACTAGAATTAATAATAGAAAAATACAAGGAAAAGCAAAGAGCGCTCTACATCGTGTACGTAGATTATAAAAAAGCTTTCGACACCGTGTCACACTCCAGTATTTGGACCGCTCTACAAGCCCAAGACGTCGAACCAGAGTACATAGAAATAATTAAAAATATTTACAAAAGAAGCACAGCAAAAATAAAACTAGAAGATACTGGCCCTACATTTCCCATTAAAAGAGGAGTGAAACAAGGAGACCCGCTGTCCCCAAAATTATTTATATCGATTCTAGAGTCAATAATAAGCAAACTTAACTGGGACAAAATGGGAATTGTCATAAATGGCAAATATTTAAACCATCTACGCTTCGCAGATGACTTAGTACTACTTTCAGAATCCCACGTACAATTACAAACCATGCTTGATTTACTAAACGTAGCCAGCAGGGAGGTAGGACTGGAAATAAATCTTTCAAAAACAATGGTTATGACAAACAGCACAAATATAAAGATAACAGTAGATAACAAAATTTTGCAATATACAGATAAATATATCTACCTTGGAAAACAAATTGGCTTCGATAGTAATCAAAATGAACAAGAGATTGAACGAAGAGTACAATACACTTGGAATAAGTACTGGTCCTTAAGAGAAATTTTTAAAAGCACCATGCCAATATACATCAAAACAAAAGTCTGGACTTCATGCCTCCTACCGTGCCTTACCTACGCGTGCCAAACTTGGAAATATACTAGGAAAGTAAAAAACAAAATAACTGTTTGCCAACGCGGAATAGAAAGAAGCATGCTGAATATTAAAAAGCTCCAAAAAATTCGCCACACTAAAATCAGGCAAATCACCAAGGCCAAAGATGCTGTAATCCTTGCTAAAAAACTAAAGTGGAAGTGGGCGGGGCACGTAGCGAGGTTAACGGACGAGAGGTGGACCGGCAGGGTAACAAATTGGAAGGGCCCGCAGGGCAAGCGCCTCAGAGGCAGACCTTATACGAGATGGGAAGACGAAATAGTAAAATTCGCTGGCCCTTGCTGGCCACAAATAGCTCAAGACAGAGACAATTGGACTTCTTTAGAGGAGGCCTTCACCCTCATCTGAGGAGGGGTTCTTGCATATAACATATGTGTTAAGAAATTAAGTGATAGATTGGAAAAAAAAAAAAAAAAAAAACACTAGTATGTATTAAAATTTTCTTTTTATTTTTTACCAATTAACGTTTAAATTCTTTCTTTTTCTTATTAAGTTGTATTCTCTTTGCAAGAAATAAAAGGCTTTTTATTTTATTTTTTATATATTTTTGTGGTTGGTGGCATTCGACTGGATTCCTCTAAAATTAGACTTCATGAAAATTTAAACCAATTCGGTCTAGGAGGTTTGGAGATATTTTGAAAAAACCTAAAATAATTTCTCGGCGTAACGGTATTTTTTAATATAACTTCCATACTGATGTACCAATTGAGTACAAAATCTGATCAGCTGTTTTCCTCAAAAACCCGCGTTTAATGCAATAATTGCATTAAAATCGGTTTATCTATTCGAGAGTTATCGTTGACAAAAAATGTTGAAAAAGTGTTTTTTCGTTATAAGGTATGACTTCGAAATTTTTAAACCAATCATTTTTTTGTCTCCCACAATATTTAGTAGTTAAAAAACTACGTCGAATGTTGTGTTAAAAATTAAAATCCAATTAATCAAAAGTTACAGCTTTTCAAATATTAAAATAAAGTTGTTTACAGTAAACTCACTTCATATTTTTGAAATAATTTTCATTTCAGGTTAATATACGTATTTGTTTAAAAATCTTATCACTTACCAGCTTTTATCCTTTAAAACTTACTTTAAATGCCGTTAGTTGGATCAAAATCGGTCAATTGGTTTGGGTTTCAAGGATGGCCTGCTGGGTCAACCGTTTACAGTTTTTTTTATCCTGTTACAAATTACGTTCACATGAATGTAGATGCGTTTACCTTCCCCCGTATTGGTCCGGACTCTTATTGCCAGGCAGATCGTAAAAGGATACCGATTGACTACCCGTGTCATTACCGTCGCGTCGTGAATAGGTAGAAGAGTTCCGCAACGTTAAGCTGTTCAAAAGTTATGAGATGTTTACATACGCACATGTCTCTCCGTGTTGGTTCCGGGCTCCTTTGAAGAATAGGTCAACTGCCGTTCTGCCAGGCAGGTCGTAAAAGGCGACCGATTGTCTATGCGAGTCACTACAATCGTGACTACAAGGTGGTTCTGCATTGAGTAGGTAGGTAGGATAGGTAAAGGTACCAGACTCGGGCGAGCCAATGCAGAACATTGGCTCGCCCGAGTCTGGTACCTTTACCTATTCCTGCCGCAATAGCATCAGCGCTAGTCACTGTCGTGTTCCGGTTTAGAGGGTAAGGTAGCCGTTAATCTTATGCATGTGGCATTAGACCTCGCCACAAGATAGCAACGCACCATTAACATCTTTGGTGTCTATCGGCGATGGTTGATTCTTTCCATCGGGAGAATCATCTGCGTGTTCGCTATCTCATGTTATGAAAAAAGAAGGTTTCGAATTTAATTATCACCACAGCACATCTTTTCATACAAAATTGGAAACGCATTTTTTGTTCCAATTTGAAAAAAGGGCTGACAATTACTTGTTTTTCTGTGTACCTACGTAAATACGATACTTAACGTGCTCTTTATTAAAAATAACTACAATATTTCCACGAATGTTTCGAGAAAATATTTTATGCATTTACCCCGGGCTGGTAGCCATTATTTGATAATATAATTCAGACAATAACATTGGATGTTTATTCATTATTGTTGTAATTTCAGGCTGCCAAAGGAACTCTCCTAATAGACTCCAGCACAGTTGACCCCAATATACCTAAACAAATATTTCCAGTGGCCTTAGACAGCGGAGTGCCTTTCATTGATGCTCCAGTTTCCGGAGGTAAGGAGTTTTAGATTGAAATTGAAAATATAATCCTACTAATATTATAAAATAGCTTTTGTCCTTGGCTAGAATCGCATTTAAATTTATATTCAGTTGCTCGGGAATATAATGTTTTTTTTTACTGAAACTAAGATTTTGTTGTACTAGTGGTACAAACCGACGAGTCCTACGTTTTTACGAATTTCCTACGAATTTATCGTAATAAAAAAATGCGACTTTAGTTTGATTTGCGAAAATGACTCTATTTTTATAGATATTTTAATAACACGAGGAATATAAATGAAATTTCTATTAGATAAATCCAAATTCTAATAGAAATTTCGTTTTTGTTTTTTGTGATATTAAAAGATCTATAAAAATGAAGCCATTTTCGTAAATAACACAAAAATCGATTTTTTTAAGTTACGACAACTTACGACGACCCGTCGATTCATGTCATAGGTATTTTCTGAATGCTAACCATTGACGTGTATTACCATTACCATTATACACGTCAATGATGCTAACAGATTGATACTTGAAATTTTGAAATATTAGTAAAAACTCCCTTAAAATTTGAAGTACTAATAAAAAACATAATTAAATAAAAAACGTATATGTTCAGCAGTACCATAAATCATGAGAGAAGCGATGCCATTTTTACGTATCTCTGGAAAGAATCCATTTTTTTTTACAAAAAGTGTATTACTACGCTATGAATTTTTAATTTTTTTAATTTTATACGTCATGTAGTCTACGGCATCCACTTAATCTCATAATAATGCGTTTTTCGTGGGAATCCCAATTTTTTTTATTTAATTTTTATATCAAAGATAATATATTTATTTCTTGTGTCATTAGACACAAGAAATAAATATATTTCACGTTCTTAAGCTTTCCTGATTGAAAGAGACAGTCATCGCCAAAAGACACCAAAGATGTTAATGGTACGTTCAGCGTTGCTTTCCATGTAGTGGAATTGTCATGCCATATGCTTAAGTTTACCGACTACCTTACCTTCCAAACCGGAACACGACAATGACTTGGGCGGGATGTTACGGAACTCTACCACCGATGGTGGTGACTATTAGGTTAAGTGTAAGTAGCTCAGATTGTAAAGAGTGCAGCAGGCCAGTAGCACTGTCGCAGGTCCTGTCAAAACTTTTCTTTGTTCCGTTTGTAAAATTTCCCAAGTACTGGATAAGTGCTAAAACATATATGCAACTCTAACCACTTTCATTTCTTTATATACATTTCGATATATCTAGCACACATCCAGTCCAGAGTTATTATGTGACAATTACCGAATATTTTTTATGGGAACACTTGATTTTCCTTAGTAATATTTCCTTCAACATCTAGTGTATTTATCTTAAGAAAAATTACTGAGTACTATGTAATTAACACGTATAAACTAATACTATCTTATCACGTTTACTTTGGGAGATATTGTTGGAGAATTTCTGAAAAAACATTCCATGTATACTATATATATGTTTAATGTTTAATGCTATTACTGTATTTAACTTGTGATCGGAGGACTGTCTTTTTAAAATTATGTAACATACTGTCTTGTTCTTTTATTAAACGTAGATATAAATGATTTGTTTAAATATGTGACAATTAAAATCATTAGTTGTGAGTTTGGTAGTAATTAGCACATATCTTCATATATATCATAAGATAACAAATAAGTACATATTGTGTCTCCTGATGGAAAGAGTCAACCATCGCCTATAGGCACCAACGCGTTAATGATGCGTTGCTATATTGTAGCGAGCTCAATGCCACATGTGTAAATTTAATGGCTACCTTACCATCCAAACTGGAACACCACAGTGACAAGCACTGAGGCTATTGCGGCAGGAATAGGTAAGGCGGTGGTACCCGACCCGTGCGAGGCAATGCAAAGCTCGTCGGTCGGGACACGCATAGCCAGTCTGTCCCTTTTTTACGACCTGCCTGGCAGAATGGCAATTGGCCTATTATTCAATTGTCCGGACCAACACGGGTAATAAAGTTAAATGTCTATTAATGTCATTCATATAATGGCTGATTGGTAAAAGATTGTAATACATATAGAAAGACACGATAGTTAATATTCATAAGTAAACAATAAAAAGGAAATATTGCTTATTCAACTAGTAATCCTCAACCAAATTAGTGTAGTAGAAAGTCACATTCGTCAGTCGCGAACTCGGTACATCGCTGTTTGTAAACAATGAACTTCTCGCACCGTGCGCGGGTGGCTGCACTAAACATTTTTATTAGAAAATTAGGTCAAAATTTAAGTTTTTATTTTGGTATCAGAATCGAGTACCTAAAAACCTTAATCTTAAGTGCCATAACATAATAAGAGTAGCACAAATGTGGTTCAAGCGTTTCCAGCCTGGAAATTTTAGTGTGAAAGATGAGGTTCGCACTGGACGCCCTATCACAGATAAAAACAGTGCCATCTTTGAGAAAGTGGAACAAGATCGACATATTAGTAGCTAAGATATTGCTGAAGAACTGGATGTTGATCATAAAATAGTTTTACGTCATTTACGAAAGTCTGGGTACAAGAAAAAACTTGACATTTAGGTACCACATGATCTCACTGAGAGAAACCTAGTGCAACGTGTTTTTTTTTTTTAAATTTGCGATCCTTTGTTGAAATGTAACAATTCCTAACCATTTCTTAAACAGTTGATTACGGGTGATGGAAAATGGGTGACTTACGATAAGAATGTGCGAAATAGGTCATGATCGAAGCATGGAAAAGCCCCACAGACCGTAGCAAAGCCCGGCCTGACTCGGAACAAAGCGATGCTATGTGTATGGTGGGATTAGAAAGGAATCGTCCACTGTGAGCTGTTGCCACCGGGTAAAACCATCGATTCTGACCTCTACTGTCAGCAACTAATGAGATTAAAAAAGCTATTGAGAAAAAACGCCGGAGCTGGTGATTAGGAAGGGCGTGGTGTTCCACCATGACAACGCCAGACCGCACTCATCTATAGCCACGCAGCAAAACTTGAGAGAGCTTGGCTGGGATGTGTTGATGCATTCTCCGTATAGGCCTGACCTTTCTCTATCAGATTTCTACCTGTTTCGGTCATTGCAGAACTCTTTAGGAAGCATAAAGCTAACCTCAAAAGAACACTGTGAACACTACCTGTCAGATCTTTTTAGTCAGAAATCGCAAAATTTCTACAGGAATGGGATCTCGGTACTACCCACAAGATGGCAACAAGTTATCGATCAAAACGGTACATACATATTATAAATAAATAAAAAAATATACCAATTATAAAAAAATATTTTCCTTTATATGAACAATACGAAAATACTTTTGCCCCGACCTAAGTTACCTCTGTAGTTCTATATATTAATATCGTTGGCTATCAACCTTATAACAGGCTAATATTATGCTTACTTTGGGGTTGAATAAATCGTGTAATTTGTCGAAAGATATGTATTTATTTAAATTCGAACATGGGACCTCATGAACTGACTTTCCATTTCCTGTATCTTCAGAACCCTGCATCAGATCTAAAATGGGACCACACGGGAATAAAATATAATTTTCTAAATCGGTTAACAAATGAATGAGTGTGTAACTTACTTAAAATTAAAAATAGCTGAATTGACAACCTCTTTCTTTTTAAAAGTCGGTTGAAAAAACTATAACTTCACACGCGTTCAACTTTTGATTGAAGTGTGAAAACGAAAGAAAGAGAGGGAGAGAGAGAGAGAGAGAGAGGGAGAGAGAGAGAGAGAGCGAGAGAGAGAGATGAATTGGGCAATATTTCTAATACCTACTTGAAACAAAACTTCAAATACTGCTGTCATCTTCTGAGGTCTTACCCTCTCTTTCTAACACTGCTGTATAAAAAGAGATGGTGAGACCTCATAGAGTGAGATATAACGTTGAAATTTGTTTCAAATGATTAATACGAGTGCTAGCTCCACCTTTATTTCGATTGTCATGTCACCTTCACGGTCGAGGTAAATGATTTTTGTATTACTTACACTCGCGTTGAGTGAGGTAGTGTTCGTTTCTCCTGGAAATGCTTCGGTTTCGAAGTGAAACGTGCATGACTTACGATAAGAATGTGCGAAATAGGTCATGATCAAAGCATGGAAAAGCCCCACAGACCGTAGCATAGCCCGGCCTGATTCGGAACAAAGTGATGCTATGTGTATGGTGAGATTAGAAAGGAATCGTCCACTGTGAGCTGTTGCCACCGGGTAAAACCATCGATTCTGACCTCTACTGTCAGCAACTAATGAGATTAAAAAAGCTATTGAGAAAAAACGCCGGAGCTGGTGATTAGGAAGGGCGTGGTGTTCCACCATGATAACGCCAGACCGCACTCATCTATAGCCACGCAGCAAAACTTGAGAGAGTTTGGCTGGGATGTGTTGATGCATTCTCCGTATAGGCCTGACCTTTCTCTATCAGATTTCTACCTGTTTCGGTCATTGCAGAACTCTTTAGGAAGCATAAAGCTAACCTCAAAAGAACACTGTGAACACTACCTGTCAGATCTTTTTAGTCAGAAATCGCAAAATTTCTACAGGAATGGGATCTCGGTACTACCCACAAGATGGCAACAAGTTACCGATCAAAACGGTACATACATATTATAAATAAATAAAAAATTATACCAATTATAAAAAAAATATTTTCCTTTGTATGAACAATACGAAAATACTTTTGCCCCGACCTAAGTTACCTCTGTAGTTCTATATATTAATATCGTTGGCTATCAACCTTATAACAGGCTAATATTATGCTTACTTTGGGGTTGAATAAATCGTGTAATTTGTCGAAAGATATGTATTTATTTAAATTCGAACATGGGACCTCATGAACTGACTTTCCATTTCCTGTATCTTCAGAAACCTGCATCAGATCTAAAATGGGACCACACGGGAATAAAATATAATTTTCTAAATCGGTTAACAAATGAATGAGTGTGTAACTTACTTAAAATTAAAAATAGCTGAATTGACAACCTCTTTCTTTTTAAAAGTCGGTTGAAAAAACTATAACTTCACACGCGTTCAACTTTTGATTGAAGTGTGAAAACGAAAGAGAGAGAGGGAGAGAGAGAGAGAGGGGGGGGGGAGAGAGAGAGAGAGAGAGAGAGCGAGAGAGAGAAATGAATTGGGCAACATTTCTAATACCTACTTGAAACAAAACTTCAAATACTGCTGTCATCTTCTGAGGTCTTACCCTATCTTTCTAACACTGCTGTATAAAAAGAGATGGTGAGACCTCATAGAGTGAGATATAACGTTGAAATTTGTTTCAAATGATTAATACGAGTGCTAGCTCCACCTTTATTTCGATTGTCATGTCACCTTCACGGTCGAGGTAAATGATTTTTGTATTACGTACACTCGCGTTGAGTGAGGTAGTGTTCGTTTCTCCTGGACATGCTTCGGTTTGGAAGTGAAACGTGCATTGAGTGCATAAGTTTTGTGTGTAAACACAAAATATTTTAAGTTGCAGCAACACCTCTTTGGTCATACTATTTATGTCTTTTGATTTTCGAACCGTTAAATAGATGATATTATAATTACACGTTATATTCAAAGCATCTATACATGGAACTTGTGACAAGTAGTATGTGAAATTTTATATGAAATGCATTTTCATACATCGCATTTGCTACCTCTCTTCATTTGGTGTGTGAAATGATACACACTCAATAAAATCTTTCAATTAATGTAGGAGCGGCCATGAAGCTGTATTATATCTGGAGGCAACACTTCTAATACCTACATGATACACAACTTTTAACACTGTTGTCAACTTCCGAGGTCTTACCCTCTCATTTTAACACAGCTGTATAAAAAGAGATGTCGAGATCTCACAGAATGAGATGTAACGTGGTGGGTATTTATTTCAAAGTGATTCATACGAGTGCTAGCTCCACCTTTACTTAATACTTCAGTGTTTATAATTCATACTTCATGTTTAATAGCTTACGGTCGTTTGATCTTCAGGTAATTTTATGAGTGAAAATTATTGCGTGTGAAATTTCACATGTGAAATTATTGTGGTTTTTTGTTTTATTTTGAAAATGAAACAAATATTATGAAAATAAATTAAAGTAGTAATTCTTCCATTCCTAATTTAATAAAACATAAAATATACCATCTCATTCTCTCTTCATCTTTACCCTATACAGTGTACCCTATACAGTGTACCCTATACAGTGTACCCTATACAGTTAAGTGTTTTTTTTATCGTGATGCATTTCCGTTTCATCGAGTTTAAAATCACAAAAACTTTAAAGAAGTTTCACTTCAATAACGTGAATGTATTGACTCATAATATTGATACACCATTATGTAGACTTACATCATTGCGTCTAAGGTCGAAAAGTTATCTCCAGTGATATTGAATATTTAATAATGCACTGGCGAAAACGTAATTTTACAGAAATATATTGCGTGACCCTTATCTATCTGAGAGCTGTCAGATAATTTTAATTGAAAAAACTTTCCAAGTACGAATCAGACATGGACATATAGGGTTCCTTACCACAATAGTATTTTTGTTCGTTTTTGCTTTAATTGAAATGAGCACAAAGCCACAAAAAATAGGTTTTTTAAATGTCATTAGATAGCAAACAAGCAGATGGATCTATTGATGAAAAGAGAAACCGTCGCATCGCCTATAGCCGCTAACGATGTTAATGGCGCGTTTCTATCCGTGTGCCGGGTTGGCAATGACACACGCATAAGTCTTTTTTTATATCATAAGATAGCAAACAAGCAGATGGGTCTCCTGATGGAAAGAGTCAACCATCGCCTATAGACACCAAAGATGTTAATGGTGCGTTGCTATCTTGTGGCGAGGTCTAATGCCACATGCGTAAGTTTACCGGCTACATTACCCTCCAAACCGAAACACGACGGTGACTAGCACTGACGCTATTGCGGCAGGAATAGTTAAGGCGGTGGTACCAGACCCGGGCGAGACAATGCAGAACTCTACCTTCTAGTCTACCGGCTATCTTACCCTCCGTGAAAAGCGATGTTTTCGTTTGAGTTTTTTTTTTCTATAAAACAAATAAAATTAACTAAAGAGCCCACTACGAAGCCTAAGAAACTTAATACGGAACTAAAGAGCCGCAGCTTCACATCCAAAGAGCCGCAGGTTTTCGACCTCTGTGTTAAGGCGATGATAGAACTCACTACCCCACTTGGCAACCGACAATTGTGGTGTGTAATATAGGTCAGTGACGTACTATAGAATTCCCTCTGTGTTAACATTATTGCAGGATAGGGGAGTATAAATACATACAGAAAACACAATATGCACAGCGGCATTTGTTTTAAGTTGAAGTTAGACAATTTTCGTTTAAAACAGCGTATGTAATGTACAGCCAGTGTATTACGTACACTAGAAGCTATGTTAAGTAGAAGTCATAATATTCCATTTATAGGCGATGATTTCTTTTTCTATCAGGAGAGCCATATGCTTTTCTGATATCTTACAATATATTAAAAAATAATTTGGGGCTAGATAATTGTAATTAATTTGTAATTTGTCCAGCAAAAGTTTTTATTGTTTTTACTATTCAAACATATTTTAAACTAGCTGTGCCCGCGACTTCGTTCGTGTGGAATTTTTTTTAAAATAAAAACCCGCATAGTTCCCGTTCCCGTGAGATTTACGGGATAAGAACTATCCTTTGTCCTTTCTTGGGTCTCAAACTATATTTGTACCAAATTTTATACAAATCGGTTCAGTGGTTTGGCCGTGAAAGCGTAACAGACAGACAGACAGACAGACAGATAGAGTTACTTTCGCATTTATAATATTAGTATGGATAGTATGGAAGTATGGATAATTCAAATATACTATTCAATCAAAATTCAAATAATCCTTTCTCATGGACGCTAACACCAAATGCTGAAATGTAATAAGTACTAGTTTAAATCAAGTTACGCTACAATTAAGTTTTTTTTTAAATTCTAGTTAAGCAATCTAGTTAAGTTTTTACTTTTTTTACTATTAAAACAAAATTCAAATAATCATTACTATTGTAATTACTATTGCCCCCGATTTCGTTCGCGCCGACTTCGTTTACTCCGCACAGCTCCTCCTCCGTAGGTGATAGCATGATAATATGTAGCTTATATGTTGACCCGACCTATTAGTAATATTCATGCAAAATTTGAAGTAAATCCATGCAGTACTTTGTTTAGTTTACCCCGGATGTATGTATGGATAAGTCAATGTATGGACTTTCCTACGATTTTATTATATGTATAACTAGCGACCTTCCCGAGGTTTCACCCGCGTAGCTTTTGTTCCCGTGGGAATATCGGAAAGTTTTATATACTTAAACCTTCCTCAAGAATCAATCTATCTATTAAAAAAACGAATCAAAATCCGTTGCGTAGTTTTAAAGATTTAAGCATACATAGGGACATAGGGACAGACAGAGAAAGCGACTTTGTTTCATACTATGTAGTGATATAATATATGTAGATGACGCTAACACCAAATGTTTGCCAAATGTACCTTTGGTTGAAATATGTCTTTTAAAAAATAACGCTTTAGTAATTAAAATTTACATTTTAGGTGTCATGGGAGCCCAGAACGCGACTCTAGCTTTCATGGTTGGAGGTAGAAAAGTCGACTTCGACCGATCCCTTCCGATGCTCAAAGCGATGGGTGCAAAGCAGTTCCACTGTGGAGACAGCGGAGCTGGTCAAGTTGCCAAGCTCAGCAATAACATGCTTATGGGGATCACCGGCATGGCTACTGCTGAGTGTATGAACATGGGAATCAAGTAAGGTTTTTTTATATCATAAGATAGCAAACAAGCAGATGGGTCTCCTGATGGAAAGAGTCGACCATCGCCTATAGACACCAAAGATGTTAATGGTGCGTTGCTATCTTGTGGCGAGGTCTAATGCCACTTGCATAAGTTTACCGGCTACCTTACCCTCCAAACCGGAACACGACAGTGATAAGCACTGACGCTATTTTGGCAGGAATAGACAAGGCGGTGGTACCAGACCAGGGCGAGATAATGCAGAACTCTACCACCTAGTACCACGATGGTAGTGACTAGCATAGCCTTTTACGCCATGCCGGCAGTTGGCCTATTCTTCAAAGGAGCCCGGGACCAACACGGGGAAAATTATGCTCCATCCATATGCTAAAGACTATACATGCTGAAAAAGGGTGTTCAGTACGCAATTTTCTGATGAAGTATATGGAAAAATATAGGTATTCAAATTTAACCCAAATTTTCAATAAAAATTCTTCTATACAAGTGTGTACTTAGTATCTTTACGCCCGCATCCCCCAAAAGGTAGGCAGAGGTACCACAAGTGCACCTACGATTAACCGAAGATACTTGGTCCCACATTGTGATACGTGGTCAGCCTATCGCCAACCGGGCACTTTTTCCAATCCCGGGCAACGTTGTTTTTATCAGAAAACTGAAAAAAAAAAAACACATTTTCTTCATTTGTGTGATGAGCATAGATATTTGTATTTTTGGGTTTGGGTGTTTATTATGTATGTGACAGTATTTACATGTGTATTTCTATGTATTAGTGTCGTTGACTGACACCCATAACACAAGCAAATAATTTGCTTACTTTGGGGTTATATCAATTCGTATTTTGCCAGCAATATTTATTTATTTATGTTTTGAATTGCCCGACCCGGGAATCGAACTAGGGACCTAATGTGGTCAATTCCGACACCGAACCAATAGACCACAGAGGCGACCATTTTATTGCGAATATGTGCTTTTTATTATTGGTAGGGAAGTGATTGACCACTATCTCGTTTGGTAGGCTAAGGCCTAAGATAGAACGCGCTTCCCTAGAATCACAGAATACCAACAGAAGAAAATCTACATACATACAACTAGCCTTCGAGCAACGCACACATAGACACTTCTCACGGACGCGAAATCTCGGAGAGTTTCGGTTGAATTTGAGGGAGGATGCCACCCGCGAGACACGTACGCGACAGCAGTTAAATACGCGTTTGTAAAATGGAACAAGTAAAAAGTTATCGGAATTGTACAGTGGACGGCTGTTTAAACTCGTCATTAAACAGTGAATTATCGTTTTTTAAGCTACCAGTTGTTTCATGGATATTATGAATGGATGGATGGATTACGTGTATGTTACGTGGATGTCGCAGGCAAATTGTATAATTTGCTCGTATAGGTACAAATGGCATCGTAAGATTGCAAAGATAAAGTTTTTTCGTTTTAGAAAATGCCTGACGCCAATAATAAAATGTCGTTAATCCATACTAATATTATAAATGCAAAAGTAACTCCGCCTGTCTCTTCTTTACGCTTAAACCGTTGAATCGATTTGGATGAAATTTCATACAAAGATAGATTGAGACCCGGGAATGGACACAGGATAGTTTTTATTCCAGAAATTCCACGGGACGGGAACTATGTGTGTAAAACCCCAGGAATTTTATTATAGAAATTTTTGCACGCGGACGAAATCGCAGGCACAGCTAGTTTGTAATTTGTTTGTAATGTGCATGATATTGACCGCCGCTGTTAACAAACTGCCGCGGCATATTGTTTAAATTATTTTTGGTTTATTTGTAAGTGGGTTATTTATTTTGAACTTAGATTTTATTATTATTATATACTTATTCAGAACGCCATTTCTGTCATCAACAATTTGCTTTCGTATTTACCTCGGCGAACCTAGGTACAAAGATCATTTGAATTCCCTGGACATGGAACCGAACCGGGACTTCATATAGTCAACACCGACACCGGACTACCACACTTGCACTTTCTTTACAAGTTATAACTTGTACGAGTCGATATTTTGTGTGATCAAGGCAAGAGTATAGTGTAAGATGGTTGTTTAAACTCGACTTACCTAGGTATAATAGTTTATTTTGAATCAGCATAAACGGAACAACTTAATTTTTGCAAGGTAAATAAATATACGCTACCAAATATTACTCATAAAGTTGAAAACATGATTTTTTGTTTGTGTAAATGTTGTGTTGTTTACAGCATCATTTGATATAAGTATTTAGGTTTAAAACGAATATGGCAAAAGAAATTATTGTGTAAATAGGATCCTTAATAACTTAAAAAAGTTATTGATGATCGATAATGAAAATTGTCAAATGTAATTTATCGCCTCTGTGGTCTAGTTAATAGTCCGGTGTCGGTGTTGACTTTATGAAGTCCCGGTTTCGGTTCCATGTCCAGGGAATTCAAATGTGTTCGTTTTAGTTTCCTATAAAAACAATATTGTACAGGATTGGATAAGTGCCCGATTGGTGATATGTCGATTAATGTTTTGTTCCGTAAATTTTTGTACCTATGTGTGTAAAGAAAACCCTGTCCGATAATTAAAGGTGTTATTTGGTACCGTAATACGTGTACATATGTGTAATTATTTTATGGATATTAATTGATTAGTTTTCCCAATACAAAAAGTAATTTTAAATGGTATTTTCATACATTACGTATGATAACACCTACAAATAAGTAAATTCTATTATAAAACAATGCCCCGCAAAGTACGCATTACGTTGACCTTTACTGACATCGTGTGACCAGTTTAGTTTCACATAATTCAGGAAAGGAGCAGGACAATTTCCCATGTATCGGAACTTTACTTGTTACAAAAATATACGAATCTTTTGTTCCTGAGTTTTACTGAGATACATCAAGTTAACAAAAATTTATTTGATCAAGTTAATAAAAATTGATTTGAAATTGATTTTAACATGACATTCAAAGAAAATAGATTCTTTCATTATATCATGAGATAGCAAACAAGCAGATGGCCAGTGGCGTATCTAGCTTGGGTGTCACCCGAAGCGGTCGTAATAGTATAACCCCTATACTGAGTATTCTTTTCGCAAAGAAAAACTCACACTTAGCACTCTGAAAGCTGTATATGGTACTAAGGTGAGTTAAAAAAGCGACGGTGGCTGCGTGTTAAAAGCGTCCAAGGTTCAAATTCGTATTTTCTCAACTGTTGATTAATGTAACTAATCCCTGCTCGCTGTACGTGCCATGGAAAGCATATTTAGCATATTTGGTCTTTTTGTGCTTTGCTTTTTTTATAAATATTTTTGAGTTGCATTTTTTTACGGTCACCCATTCGAGGATGACAGTCCTGGAATGGGTGACACCCGGGATGTATCGCCCTCGCCACTTCGCTGTAGCTACGCTACTGCAGATGACTCTTGATGAAAAGAAACTGCCATCTTTTGTAGACAACAAAGATGTTAATGATGCGTTTTTATCCTTGTGGCGGGGTCTTAATACCACATGTATAAGTTTATCGGCTACCTTACCCTCCAAATCTGCAAATGACAGTGACAAACATTGACGATATTACGACAAGAACAGGTAAAGGTGGTGGTACCAGACATGAGCGAGACAAATCAGAAATCCACCACCTAGTAGCCACAATGGTAGTGACTGGTATAGCCAATAGTCCCCTCTTGCAAACTGCCGGGCAAAATGGCAGGTGGTCTATTCTTTAAGAGAAGCCCGAACTAACATAGGAGATACCATACTGATGAGTTTTACTTTTTATTGATGAAACTCTGATACATCATCATCCTCAGCTTTTATCAACCCACTGCAGGGCATAAGCCTCCTCCCCCTCACGCCATTTTTCCTTATTTTGAGCCGCTCTTGTCCAGGTCTTTCCCTTCAGCTTGACGATATCATCGACCTATCTTGCCATTGGTCTTCCCATACTTCTCTTCCCCACTCTCGGATACCATTCTGTTAGGGATCTACTCTACCTACCATCACTACGTCTAGCCAAGTGTCCTGCCCATCGCCACTTGAGTTTGTTAGTGTGATAACCGATATCGACTACTTTGGTCTTTCTTCGGATGTCAACGTTTCTGACTCGGTCTTTTAGTGTAATACCTAACATGGCGCGCTCCATGGCTCGTTGTGCGACTCTCATTTTGTACTCTGATACAGTTATCGTAAAAAAAGAAAAAAATATACTCACGTATTTTCCTTTGCTGGATAGTTTGGTTTGATGATGATTCATCTGTTTGTCAGTTGGCAAAATGGATGGTGATCCACACCAGCGGAATTTATACATTGTTTTGTGACCTATTACCCTGCTTGTGTTTAACGTTTTAACAAAAATTAAGGGATAGGTTTAATAATACTGTAGCGGCTCAAAACAATCACAAACGCTACAAGAAAAAATAATAAAAAATGGACAAAGATCAATAACAAATGGAAAAAATGAAATTCAAAAATAAAATCCTGAATTGCGATATCACAATTATTTATCTTGTAACACTATATACAAGTTTCAACGTTTCTCAAATGGACTTCGGCCCCCAGGCAGTAACCTGGCTGGGAAGATCTTCTTTTTCCCCTTACTTGTCCTTGTGTGACGTCATCGACCTCCACAGTTATGACGTCACCTGACAAGCAGCTGGCCCGCTGGTTCCATCGCTATGACCCTTCAGCAGGTACGGACTAGCGGCGCCACAATACTATCACCAGAATGGTTTTTCTGACCAGTCCTCCACTTTACAGCTATCGGAATTATAAGATTTTAATCAGTTTAAAAGCAACCTAATTTTTTTGCAACAGCTTGTTAATTATTATTATAAATCATATAACTTTTTCCGACACGTAAACTGGAAACTTTTCCCAGTCCGACACTAAAGTTTTGTTTTTTATCTAAATTTATTAGTTAAAAGATTCAATATTTTTCGAAGATAGAAAAGACGGGATTCTCGTCAAAACGAAGCTATTCACAAAAATTCAGCTTGCTTTTAATCTATGCAAATAAATAAAATTCGAGTGTCTGTTTGTAATATTAAAATAACCGCGTTTTACTAATTGTATATGGATTTATATACGGTACATATACCAAAATAACATTTTTTGTCTGTCTGTCTGTCTGTCTGTCCGTCTGTCTATCTATCTGTCTGTCTTTTTGTTCTGGATAATCTCTGAAACGGCTGGACTGATTTTTACGGGACTTTCACTAGCAGATAGCTGATGTAATAGAGAGTAACTTAGGCTACTTTTATTTTAGAAATTTTTCAACGCGGACGAAGTCGCGGGCACAGCTAGTCAAAAATAATTAATGTTCCTGGGTCCACGGTCTATTTATTTCAGTACTGTATTTGTACCTCAAGCAGGTGGGATGGATGTTTTAAGTTATAAGTTGCACACGTGTTATTTACGTGTAGTAAGTTTTATATTGCTCTAAGTGAATAGTTAACTTTGGTAATATCAAAAAATAAATAAGTTATGTTTGTATTATAGCACTCACCCCGTGCTTGGGAAAACTGGAAAACTATAAAACAACAAAGAAAAATATCGACACGCAGGGATTGAACCTGCGACCATCTCCCTAAAGCCGGGTCAATCGACGTCTATCGAAGCCAAAACTTCATGATCAATTTTGAATGGGTTAAACACTATAAAATAGCTGAGTTTAAAGCATAAATTATAAATTTAATCCTGTGCTAGGGAAACTTAACTTTTGAATCGATTAATTTATTGTTTAAAAAGTTTCTAAAAATTAAAAAGTTTGGAAAATATAAATTGTTTAATTAAGAAGTTATATTTTATAAATTTTAAATTGCGAATTAACTATATTTTAAAGAAATTGGCTATGTAACATAAAGCTATTTTAGTGAAGATGATTGATCAAGAGTCTAGACCAATCTGCCCT
This sequence comes from Apodemia mormo, assembly GCA_036924255.1. Lineage (NCBI taxonomy): Eukaryota > Metazoa > Arthropoda > Insecta > Lepidoptera > Riodinidae > Apodemia > Apodemia mormo. The sequence continues at coordinate 6,527,568 of JAUPFN010000010.1, read as the reverse complement.
GATTCTAGAATCAGGTAGCGGGTTCAATGGTTTTTCTTAGAATATATTACCAGAAAATAACACGTTGTTACCAAAGACGTATATTTTTATAAAAGAGATAGAAAATTATTTTATATCTATTTTATATGATTATTTTTCCCGTGTGGGTCCCGGGCTCCTTTGAAGAATAGGCCAACTGCCGTTCTGCCAGGCAGGGCGTAAAAGGCGACCGATTGTCTATTCAAATCACTACCATCGTGGCTACTAGGTTGTAGAGTTCTGCACTGTTTCGCCCGGGTCTGGTACCACCGCCTTACCTATTTCTGCGCAACAGCGTCAGTGCTTGTGACTGTCGTGTTCCGGTTTGGAGGGTAAGGTAGCTGGTGGATTTATGTATGTGACATTGCCATCCCGCCGTACAGATAGCAACGCACCATTTACCTCTTTGGTGTCTGCAAGCAATGGTCCTCTTTCCATTAGTTACCTTGTGGCTATCTGGGCTCCTTTTGAAGAATAGACTAATTACCGCTAGGCATCTTGTATAAGGCTTGAGAAGGCTTCTATGTGTGTGGTAGAGTTCTGCAAAGCCGACATACCACATGAATACCTCCTAATATACACGCCATTGGTAAATAAACTTATGCGTGAGGCATTAGACAAGACAAGACAGCAACGCGCCATTAACACATTTGGTGTCTATAGGCGATGGGTGAATCTTTTCATCAGGCATCAGGAGACCCATCTGCTTGTTTGCTATCTTATGATATATAAAAAAACGTTGGTTTCCCATACATTCTAGCTTACATATAGCAAATATTGTTTTGCCATATTTATTATTGAATCACTAAAATGACTGTTAAAAAATAGGGGTTGGTGATAGAAGGGCGAAAATTTAGGGTTGTATGTATTTTTCAATGCTGAATCATAAATATTAAAAATAAAAGTAATTAAAAAAAATTAAAAAAAAAAATTTAGCGATGGACAACCCTTATCACTATGGGGTACAAATAGATAGTAGCCGATTCTCAGACCTACTGAATATGCATATAATATTTCATAAAAATCGGTCAAGCCGTTTCGAAGGAGTATGGTAACTAACATTTTGACTCGAGAATTTTATATAAGAAGATAAAAGCCATACTTTATTTAAAAAAATGTCGGTTCCTGCAGATATATCCCCGTGTTGGTTCCGGGCCCCGTTGAAGAATAGACCAACTGCCGTTCTACCAGGCAGGTCGTGAAAGGCGACCGATTAGCTATGCGAGTCACTACCACCGTGACTACTAGATGGTAGAGTTCTGCATTGTCCCGTCCGGGTCTGGTACCATCGCCTTACCTATTCCTGCCGCAATAGCGTCAGTGCTTGTAACTGTCGTTCCGGTATGGAGGGTAAGGTAACCGGTAAACTTATGCATGTGGCATTATTCTCGCCACAAGATAGCAACGCACCATTAACATCTTTGGTGTCTATAGGCGATGGTTGACTCTTTCCATCAGGAGACCCATCTGCTTGTTTGCTATTTTATGATATACAATATATATATATATATATATATATATATATATATATATATATATATATATATATATATATATATATATATATATATATATATATATATATATATATATATATATATATATATATATATATAACTATTTTCGTGCACGAATAAAATACGAAATAGCCCCAAAATACGAAATAGTGCTATCGGGAGATGACCATTTAAAAGATAAATGATTGTGGTGAAATATTTCAAAATAATGTGAAGCTGCGGCTATCAGTTAAAATATTAGGCAAAATCTGTTCATCAGTTTATCCCTGCTTCCATACTAATATTATAAATGGGAAAGTGTGTTTGTTTATCCGTCTTTCACGGCAAAATGGAGCGACGAATTGTCGTGACTTTTAAGTGGAGATAGTTGAAGGGATGGAGAGTGACATAGGCTACTTTTTGTCTCTTTCTAACTCCCCACTTCAATAAATGAATTTAACACGAGCGAAGCCGCGGGCAAACGCTAGTAGATTTATGGAGATCGGGCTTCACCCCCATTTTCGGAAATGGAGTTTTCATCAGATCTCGCCGTGTCGAGACCCTAGCAAATATTTTTGACTATAGTTATGGTGATGTCAGTATGTATGTATATGTACAAATCTTTCACAACTTTTGAACGGCTTGACCAAATAAATCGCGGGATCGCTAAACTTAGATTTACTGAAACTTTAAACCAATACGATACGATACGATGGATCTTAAAGTATTTAAAAAACTCTGAAAATGTTGTTGACACTATATTTTTTTACATTGACATTGACAACAAAACTTAATCAGATCTTCGTCTAATAAAATTGCGTTAAATGCTGCATCTCAATTGAATGAATCAGTTGGATCAAAACCAGTTGATGCGGGGTTCTCGTTGGCGAAAAATGTAGAAAAAAGAGTTCTTTCGACATAAACTCAAAATATTTTAGCCAGCCTATTTTCTACTCAACACAACATTTTAAGAGCTAAAATGACTGCGTTGAATGTTGTTCGAAAGATCAATTTCGACCACAGTAATCAAAGTTACAGCTTTTTCTAAATGTGTTGTTTTTAATAAATTTACGTTTAATATGTTTTGAAACCTCCTAGGTCAAAAATCTATTCTCAGGGGCGTATTTTTGACTGTCTTGAGTTTAAAATGTCTCAACTTAGTCGAAAGTTTACGGGATTGCTCACATGATCGTCTGTTTCACAGCCTTTTGACATTTTTATACAACAACCAGTTGACCCGGCAAACGTTGTTTTGCCATATAAATTACTAGCGGCCCGTTACGTGCTTCGCTACGTATCGCCATTTATTGAATTTATTTCTTACAAAAAATGTGATAAATGAAGAACCACTCTACCGATTTTGTGCAAACTTCACATAAACCACCTTCTAGTCTGAACAAAGCCTAAATATTTAGTTTGGATAGGTGATCCCGTTCTTGAGTTATAAAATTACAACGAAAAGTGGCATTGATTTTTATATGTAATATAGAGACGATTGATTAAAAAAATGGGGATTGGTGATAGAAGGGTGAAAATTTAGGATTGTATGTATTTTTAATGTTGTATCATAAAAAATAAAAACAAAAAAAAAATATATCTAAAAAAATTAAAGGGTTTACATTTACTCGATATGCACACAAAATTTCATGAGAATCGGTCAAGCCGTTTTGGAGGAGTTTAACTACAAACATCGCGACACGAGAATTTTATATATTAGATATAGCAAGATACATGTTTATTTAAAAAAAAATGTTAAACCACACATAACATTTGACAAAGTAGTCTGATTTTGATAATTATTTTTGTATAGCCCGAGAGTGGTCCTATTTATTAAAAAAAATCCAACCATAAGGGTACGTAAAAAAGGGTTGATTGATTGTTAACTCACTGATTCTAATGTATGACCACACACAACTTTTCGTCGGTTTAATTTTAGGTTAAAATATATTATTTATCACGTCTTCCTAACTAGAAGTCTTTGGCAAACACCTTGTTATTCAGCTCTTGAAGCGATCCAATCATATTTATATGTAAATGAAAGGATACCTTTGAGCTAAATTTGTTAAAAGTAGTTTTTCCAAGTTACATTGCCGGCGTATGGATGTGACGACTCCGTCGCCCACCGGAGGGATGATTTTTGTTACAAAAATTATTCTATCGGAGCAGTCAGTCGATTAGTGGTAGGGTCGGCTTGCCCGGGGAGATACCACTCTCTCAATTAACACCGACGTGAAGGAACAGCGTAGCTTTTGTTTTGTTTGTGAGAGTCTTGGAGGCCTAATCCCCCTCCTCCGCATACATGAAAGCGCAATTAAAAGGTGTTTTACCCCAGGGGGGTACCACTTGCACTAGCGGTGGAGAATCCCCCTCTGGGCATACATGCTCTGTGCCTCAAGCACGAACTCCTTGCGAAAAAGTATTCGTATCGTCATCGAGAAATAAACGTATGAAAAATGATCAGCGCCCCTATCGTACGTAAATGGAACTAAATTTCGAAGCACAAGCAAATTATAAAACTTTCGTATCGCAAACGTATCGCAAACTTATCGAGCAAAGGCGTTTTGAAGTATCGTATCGCAAATTTCGAAGGCTGGGTATCGAGAGGTGACGAATCTTTTTTCACTTACAATTTGCCGGTGAAAAAAGTTTCGAGTTGTTTAAAATTATTTATTACGCTCGTTTTTTTAAAAATTAAGTAGTTTTAGTTACTTCCGGATATTAATACAATCAACGGAAAGCTAAAAAATGCAAATACCACCTATATTTCAACGTAATTCTCTATTATATTCTTATTGGAAGTTTACTCCAAGATGAAGAAAATAATAGACGAGATTCGATGTAAGCAATTTTTATTCTCACATTTTTATTTGTGGTAATTTTTCACTGTTTACATTTATATTACAATACTGGCTGTTGCCAGTGACTTCGTCCGCGCGGACTTCGTTTACTCCACACTGCTCCTCCCCCGTAGGTGATAGCGTGATAATATGTAGCCTATATGTTGACCCGACCTGTTAGTAATATTCATGCAAAATTTAAAGTAAATCCATGCAGTACTTTTTGAGTTTACCCCGGACATACATACAGACAAACAGACATACAGACAAACAGACAAAAATTCTAAAAACTATATTTTTGGCTTCGATATCGATTGTAGATAACGCCCCAAGTATTCTTTAAAAAAATATTCAATGTATAGTTTTGACTTTCCTACGATTTTATTATATGTATAGATTATTTTTCAGAGAAGTTAGATGTAGGACTAAACAGAGAAAAATATTTGATCCTATGGATTTAAATGATACCGAATTTAAAAATAAATATCGCCTCAACAAAGAGGCTCTTACATTTCTCTGTGAGCAACTCCGCCGAAAAACTTCATTAAGACTGAGTTCCAGGATAACTCTAGCTAGAGCTTATTTCCTTAGAGGAATCTTGTTTCTGGAAGAAAGGATCCAATCTTCACTTCACATCACGAAACAAAAAACTGCACATAATAAATAAGTTACATAAAACTTCCAGGACGTACTTTTCCATGAACTTCACCATAGTTATGTACTGCATAAAGCTAGTCTAGTTTTCATTTTATAATATTTTATTTATATTTAATGCGAGGAAACAATTTAAATGTAATGTTTTCGAAAGCCCGTACGATTATAAACAAACTTGACCTTGTCTTTGTTTGGTATCGTATACCTATGTGAAGTGCCAAACGGTCGTCTCGTTCAAAAACCATAGAACAACGTAAGATCGTTGTTAGAATGGTTTCGTCAAAATAAATTTGATTTTTCTTAGAGTAGAGAATGCATTTCTTTATTTTTGTGTATTTTATTAATTATGCTTGAGTTAGGTATGATTTTAGTTATCAATAAATATATTTCTATATGGAATATAATGAAACCGATAATATACGATTAAGTTTTTGAACGAAACTAGTACCTTCCTGCTTACGTTAGGATGACGTCACTAGCGTAATCGTATCGAGGTCTCGAGAGTCGATAGAAGGTGCTTCGTGCTTCCTACTATCGTCATACTCCGTTAACGTATCGAGTCTTCGATACGTTAACGATACGAAAACGCTTAAATTTCGTGCTTGAGGCTCTGGATTGCCTGAACAGCCAAATCATGGATGCTCAGGCTGCCCTACGTAGTCTGGGGGGGGGGAGGGGCAAGCATACGCTCATTAACCACATTGCACGGGGCAAACGAAGCAAGGAACTTAAGGCAACCCCTGCCACGCTTGTCGTGGATTTTTGCAATATTAGGGGGCTTCATTCAAACCTTAACGTCGTCCATTACCACCTCGAGACGGCTAAGCTGGCTTTGCTTTTTTTGACCGAGACTCGGATATCTTCTCCGGCAGATACTTCCTACCTCACCTGCCCGGGGTACAAATTGGAACATTCATTTGTGTGCGTATACGCCACAGAAGATGTCTGCTATCAGCGCCTCGGCAGGCTTGAAGGTCGGGACCTATCCATCTTATGATTACGCGCAGACTGCGACGATCATCCCCGCATCTACGCGTACCTATACAGGTCCCATAGCGGGAATATCGAAGTCAATTGGCTCGTCGAGCATTTAAAATTAGCTACAGATTCCGTGCTTCTAAGAACACCTACTGCAGAGATCGTGATCCTAGGTGATTTTAACGCCTATCACACTGACTGGCTCTGCTCTTGTACCACCGATCACGCGGAGAGGTCTTTTCACGATTTTGCTTTGGCGTATGGTCTTACGCTACTGGTTACTCCACCCACGCCAATTCCAGATGTCGATGACCATGCACCTTTAATGTTGGACCTTCTTCTGACTTCTCACCCGGATCAGTACCGAGTATCAGTGGACGTTCCTCTCAGTTCGTCTGACCACTGCTTGATCCAGGCCAAAGTGTCGGTTACGCACCTGTCACGCCCTCCTTTTGTGGGCTGCCGCCGCGTTTGGCATTATAAATCGGCAGATTGGGATGGGATGCGGTCCTTCTTTGCATCCTACCCTTGGGGGCGAATGGGCTTCTTGGATGATCCGGATATCGTTGCTGATTCTGCCGCTGATGTGGTGCTACAGACTGCTACAAGACGGCTGCGCGCCGAAAGCAGGATTGCTACCTGGCCTGGGCTGCTGCATCGGCATCATGTGATGAAAAAGCCAGCGCCATAAGAAAGAAATATAATAACGCCTCGAGGTCCTTTAAAAGAGTCATCGCCAAGGCAAAATTGGACCACTTTTGCAGGATTGGTGAGAGATCAGTGCACCTTCCTTCAGGTACTCGTGCGTTTTAGTCTCTCGCCAAGGCTACCTTAGGGAATTTTTGTCAGTCGTCCCTTCCATCCCTGCACAGAGATGATTCTCTGGCCCACACCGCGAGGGAAAAGTCCAATCTCCTGGGCTCATTCTTTGGGGCTAACTCGACTCTAGATGACCAAGGAAACACACCGCCTATAATCCCGCAGTGTGATAGCAATATGCCTGAAATAAAATTCCATCAGTCATCAGTGCGTGAAGAACTGTTTTCCTTGGACATCTATAATCTTGGACATCTTGGCCGGATGGCATCTCTCCGATAGTGCTTAAATATGTGCTCCGGAGTTGACACCGGTATTGACGCGTCTATTCCAGCTCTCCTACTCACATGGCGTAGTACTGAAATCGTGGAAGACGACTTTAGTGCACGCTGTACCCTTAAAAGGTGATTGCTCGAATCCGTCAAACTATCGGTCGATAGTCATTACCTCCTTGTTCTCCAAAATCATGGAGAAGATAATTAACTGCCAGCTTTTGAAGTATTTAGAAGAGTACCAGCAGATTAGTGAGCGCCAGTACGGTTTCCGTCGCGGTCGATCAGCTCGTGATCTTCTATTATACGTAACACATCGCTGGGCGCAGGCAGTTGAGTCCAAGTGGGAGACATTGGCTGTTATTTTAGACATAGCGAAGGCTTTTGATAGGGTATGGCATAGAGCGCTTCTTTCAAACATTCTTATGGGCTTCCCGAGAAATCAAGCAGGTGGATCACCAGCTTTTTGGCTGATCGGAGCATCAAGGTCGTATTTGACGGTGCGTGCTCCGACCTTAAATTTGTCAATGCTGGTGTTCCGCAAGGCTGCGTGCTATCGCCTACACTGTTTATTCTGCACATCAATGACATGTTGCGAATTAGTAACATTCATTGCTATGCAGATGACAGTACTGGTGATGCTTTGTATTTCTTGGGAACATGCTAATGAGAATCGGGACAAGCTAGTATCTGAAATCGAGACTCAGCTCGAAAAAATCTTAGAATGGGGTCGACCAAATAGTTGCTCTTTTTCGTATCACCTCATTTTGAGAACACTTTCCTGACAGCCTCAGCCAATATTGGAATTCTTGGCGTTGACATATCAAACAACGTTCAGTTTTGTGATCATTTAAAAGAAAAGGCTAAACTGGCCTCAAAAACGCTCGGTGTGCTCAGTAGAGCGTGACAATACTTCTTGCCGGCTCATCGCTTGCAACTTTACAAAAAGCAAATTCGCCCTCATATGGAGTACTGTTCTCACCTCTGGGCGGGAGCTCCACAGTATCAGCTTCTTCCTCTTGATCGCATTCAGCGTAGAGCGGTTCGAATCGGTGACGACCAAGCTGTCTCCAATCGGCTTGACTCCATGGCTTTACGCAGAAATGTAAGTTCGCTTAGCATCTTTTACCGCATCTATCATGGAGAATGTTCTTATGAACTGTTTGGATTGATCCCTGCTGTTAAATTTCATTCACGGACATCGCGGCAAAATTGAAAGTTCCATTCTCATCACCTCGATGTCTGGAAATCCACAACCGTGCAATTCTCTAGGCACTTCTTACCAGGCACTACCCCTCTTTAGAATCAGTTACCGGCGGGGGTGTGTTGACTTTGGCACCTTCAAGAAAAGAGCATACTCCTTCTTAAAAAGCCGGCAACGCAGCTGCAAGATCTTCGGTGATGTGGTTGTCCATGGGCGGTGGTAATCACTTACCATCAGGTGAGCCTCCTGCTCGTTTGCCCCTTTTTTCTATAAGAAAAATACATAGGTCACTATATAATTTTTGTATTTTCAATCGACTTCGCAAAAAGAAGGAAGTTCTCAATTGGGTTATATTTCTTATTCCATAAGATAGTGAACAAGCATATGACTCTCCTTATGAAAAGAGAACCATCGGCTACAGACAGAAAAGATGTAAGTGGTGCTTTGATAATTGCAAAACTCTATTGTTGAAATTTAATGTTAAAATTCTTTGTTTCAGAATGGGATTAGATCCCCAGGTTTTACTGGACGTGCTGAATAACTCGTCTGCACGTTCGTGGTCTACTGAAGTCTATTGCCCAGTTCCTGGATTGGTCCCGACAGCGCCATCTAGCAGAAACTACGATGGAGGCTTCAAGAATGAACTAATGGTTAAGGTGTGTTCAAAAGTCAGTTTTGCTAGTGTAGCGATTGATTAGACAAGACGGTAGAAATTGTTATGGCAGACTTTTTTTATAAGATAGTAAACAAGCAAATGGGTCTCCTGATAGAAAGAGTCAACCATCGCCTATAGACACCAAAGAATATTATTTAAATTTACTTTTCTACTAAATTATTTTTAAATAGGTATAATTTATTGTATGTCTCGTGGTTTAGGGTTTAGCTTATTCGGCTCAGACCATGAAATCCCGGTCCTTGTGTTATAGATTTTTTTTTGACTTTGGGAAAATCAAAAAATGTCAGTAGTAGATCGGAGTCTGGCAAATGGTGATGTATTACCATCCTCGTACTTTGGATGAGCATGTAAAGCTGTCGGTCATAGTTATCGCAAGGAAAAATTGATATATTATTTTGAGGTGGGTAACATACGGCGATAGGGATTATCACTCCTCTCAACCGGAAACCCCGCAAGGGAAACGCGCGTGATGATATGTTTTTAGGTTTAATTTAACAACAGTAAAATTGCTACAACTAACTTCTAATTTCCTGTACCTTTGGGGCCCTGGGTCATATCTTCGCCAAAATATGGGACCGAATTGAAAGTATATTTTCTCTAACAAAAAAAGAATTTTCCAAATAAGAAAGGTGGTATCGCCAGGGTTTGGTACCACCGCCTTACCTATTCCTTCCACAAGAGCGTCAGTGCTTGTCACTGTCGTCTTCTGGTTTGGAAGGTAAGGTAGCCGATAAACTTATACATGTGGCATTAGATCTCGCCACACGATAGCGACGCACTATTAACATCTTTGGTGTCTATAAACGATGGTTGACTCTTTCCATCAGGAGACTCATCTGCTTGTTTGCTATCTTATGATAAAAAGGCCCAAAGTTCAAGGCATCTTCTAGTAATTGGGGAACATACATGAAAAGATTCCGTCAAAATGCGAATCCTCAACTTTTTAAAAAAGATTTACATACCTCTGCTCGCGTTGCTCCGGGCTCCCTTTAAAGAAGAAACTTTCTATATACTATTCTGCTAGGCCGTTCATAATATGTAAAGAATTGGATGTACGAGTCACTACCATCGTGACTATTAGGTGGTAGAGTTCTGCAACACTGCCTTGTCTACTCCTGCCGTAAGGTGTGTCACTGTCGTGTTTCCGTTTGGATGGCAAGGTAGCTGGTAAACTTATGTGGGTACATCCTTTCACACGAAGAAAGCTGAATTATAAATAAAGTTTTTTGACATGAATACGTCTTTAAATTTGCCTTCATATGGAGGTACAGTTCAAAAAACTTGTGATAGCAAAATTAGGGATACAGAGTGCTAAGTGTGAGTTTTTCTATTCGCATTCGATCGTGAGCGCGTTTGGAGTTTACTAGGAATTTGTATGTGATTTGTACAGCGCCACCTAGTGGTAAACGTGAGAAACCAGTATATATATCCATACTAATATTATAAATGCGAAAGTAACTCTGTCTGTCTGTCTGTTACGCTTTCACGGCCAAACCACTGAACCGATTTGGATAAAATTTGGTACAAATATAGTTTGAGACCCAAGAAAGGACATAGGATAGTTCTTATCCCGGAAATCCCACGGGAACGGGAACTATGCGGGTTTTTATTTTAGAATTTATTCCACGCGAACGAAGTCGCGGGCACAGCTAGTATATAATATATGTGTGTGTGTGTTCTTACTTCTATTATCTGATTAAGTTAGGTTGACTGGTAGAGAATGCTACTTAGCATTAAGTTTACCTTTGTACTTTGTTGTGCATAAATTTAAATAAATAAAGAGGTTTACTGGCTAACTTATGTTCCAAATTAAACACGACAGTGACAAGCACTTACCCTATACGGCAGGAATAGATAAGGTGGTAGTACCAGGCCCTGGCGAGACCTTACAGAACTTTATCACCTAGTAAAGTAGTTGAGTTTTTGAATGTAATTCTACTTCAACATTTTGTATCGAGGAAAATGTTTTCGGAACTAGTATTTGAATTGCTGTGAACTCTATTTGCATTAATAGTGTCAATCGTCATTGGTTATTTGGCGCGAACAGAGCGTTTAACTGGAGGCTGTAAACCGGGCAAACGGTTTGATTTTTTAATTGAACCGTGGTTCAGGATGAAGTCATTATTAAACATTCAAACCACAGTACAATCTAACTAAAAATGAGTAAAAAATGTGTTTGTGAAACATTTCGAACAAACTATAACGGTCGTGATTTTCATGGCAAAGTGATTTGATTATTTTATATTATGAGATAGCAAATGACACTCGTGATGGAAAGATACAACCATCGCCTATATATATATATATATATATATATATATATATATATATATATATATATATATATATATATATATATATATATATATATACAGTGTGGCGGTGACCATATAACAATAAGTGAGAATTAAGGTAGTACTAGTTAGTACTAGTATTTTTAGTCTATCAAATCAGTCCTGATATCGAAATTAAAAAAACAAAAATTTCGAACAAAATTAATGACACGAAAATATAATAAAGATAAAACATCCTTTGACTTACCTATCACCAGGACGGCAACGCCGCACGCGCGGCTTGGCGGCTGGCGCCTCATGTTATTATTATTATTTTTACGTGTGACATAATATTTAGGCGCCTTTTTAAACCACACTCATCCTCAATAATTATTTTGATAAATTATTATTATTAATCACAATCATTTTGTACAATAAGTAATTACGTAGCTATAGAATTATTTTTGCGTATATTGTAAGAATAAAGACCGTATCAATCTAGGATTCGTGCCACATATTGGCTAAAAGTAAAGAAGAAAAAACAAAAATGTTGTTCACTTCACACTAATAATAATAGTTACCTAACGTGTCTTATCACAAAATAGCACTAATTAGCACAAACATCATGGCCATGGCCGGCCATCACAATAAAAATTAAGCGTCTACTTTCGCACAATTTAACTCGTATTTTACCACAATAAAAATTGAAATGAAGCGTCTACTTTCGCATAATTTATAAGTCTAGAATAATAAAAGAAAAAAATAAAAACTCAGTACATGACAAGTAATAACGTAATATCAATTACCACGGCAAAATCTTTGATCGTACTAAACAATAACATTAAACAATAATGACCGTGACCTACGTATCGTAGGTACGTGACACGTGTAATCAACGGCTTTCATCAAGAAGGCGCAAAATGCGCTTTTTTGTATCAGTACACACTGTGTATGCACTCAAGATAAAGCGACTTTTCGCTTTCTTTTCAAATTCTCCTAATGACAAGATTGGGTTGTTATTGGTCAGTTGTAAAGGATAAAAAATTAAAATAACCAATGAATGCAAGGATTTTCTGCTAGTATTGCGAGTTGGCAACTTACTTATAAGAGTTCTTTCAAACCATATAGGGTGAACGGGTCACGTACAGCCATTGACCTCTATATATTTCTATGCGTACAGCTGATAATCTACATCATGTTCGCAAAATTAGAAATGAAAACTAATGTCCTGTGGCTAAACCAGTGGATGTATTTATCTGATTTTTTGTATTCAGGCTGAGAACATTATTACATATACTAAGTTTAATTAATTGGTGTATCGTCACCGCCACACTGTATATATATATATATGCTTAAATCTTTAAAACTACGCAACGGACTATGATGCGGTTTTTTTTAATAGATAGAGTGATTTAAGAGGAAGGTTTATATGTATAATAACATTCAATGTATTATAGAGAAATACTGCAAAATTTGAGTTTTCTGATGTCATGTCGTAAATATATTTTTTTCCGCTTACATTGCAAACGCAGGCTAAACCCTACGAGATTTATCAAAATAATGTACTAAGTATTTGTACACCTTGAAAAGGTCTACAGAAAACTCCGCGATGGTATATGTCTATGGATAACCCACAATAGCATTTTTTGTCATTTACTTTTTACGAGAAATAATAGCTTTTTTTCGAAGCAATTTTAAGCAATACAGCACTAATCCTTATCCAATTAAATACCTTAAATATATTGTTGATTTAATATAGATCAATATGGCCCTTTGCAGCATATAATTTAAATGAATATTTTCGAAGATATTACAGATTTAAAATGCAGGGGCATAGCGGTTCCGGGTTTACGAGCCTGTGGCTACGCGCGCTCGGTATGTTCTGTTAAACCGCCGCGCTGGAAAACGTGTTAGAGCTCTTTTACACGAGCGGCATGTAGCCAACGGCAGAGGTAATTTCAGACGTCGACACGTGTCGACGGCAGCCGTCGGCGCGTCGACGGCAACCGTCGACCTATAGCAACACTTGCATTTGTACCGTGACGCGTCAGCCATTTTGTCATTCGGCTGCATATAGTTTAAGAGTGCGCATGCGAGAGTAGAGGGTAGAGAGTAAAAAAATGTCTATCTTGATCTCGATTGACTAATATTTCTTGAAACCACAATGAACGTTTTTTTACTTTTCGTTTTTGTCGACGTTGACAAAGTAAAACCAATAATAGTGTTTTTTCTTCGAAGTCCGTTTTGCAACTGACTCCTATACTACGAGAACTGACGACGACTGCTAATTTTTGAAGTTGAAATGTCGACGGCTGCCGTTAACGCGCCGACATCAGCCGTTGGTGCGTCGACGGCTGCCGCCGACACGTGTCGACGGCTGAAGTTACCTTTGCCGTTGGCTACATGCCGCTCCTGTGTATGAACTCATCTTAGATTTCCTGAAAATTTGAACCGATTCGATACAGGAGATTTTGAGAAATTTAAAAAAAAACACCAAATAAAATTTTGACGAAACAGTATTTTTTTAATATAACTTATAGATTTATGTACCGATTGAGTACAAAAAGTAATCAGCTCTATTCCTAAAAAAACTATATCTAATACATAAATTGCATCAAAATCGGTTTATCCGTTTGGGAATAATCGTTGACGAAAAATTTTGAAAAAAGTGTTTTTTCGATGTAACTTTGAAATTTTTCAACCAATCATTTTTTGGTGTTCTATGATATCTTAGTACTAAAAGAACTACGTCAAATGCCGTTTCAAAAATAAAAATCGAATCTAATTCTCAATAGTTATAGCTTTTCAAATATTAAAATTACGTTGTTTTTAGCAAACTTACTTATTTTTTTTAAATAACTTTCAACTTAATTTACCGATTGACTTAAAATATTATCAGCTTTTGTTCTTTAAAAATTGCGTCAAATACCGTTAATTTAATCAAAATCGGTCAATTAAAATTAAAAATAAAATGTTTTTTGACATAGCATCGAAATTTTTCAACTTATCGATTATTTAGCTAAAACGATATTTTAGATCTCAAAAATTGAGTTGAATGCCATTATCGTTTTCAAATATACAGCTTTTCAAAAATTAATAATACTGCCATTTTTAACAAAATAGATGTTTGAGCTGAAAAATCTATGCTTATTTTTTTTACTCTTTTGAGCTTAAAATACTTTAATTTAGTGAGAAGTTTCAGGAATGGCCCGTTGGGTCAACCACTTACACATTTTTTCCCGTTTGCTCCGATGCCTCGCCTTAATATATCACACGGTCAAACCGTGGCCAAACCTTCAACGTTGCAGGCTTAGATTTGAGCGTTGACTGTTTTTCACAATGCCAACTATATATCGCTCTTTCAAGAGTAACCTCTAAAGAAAACATGTTTGTATTGTCAAATGGCAAGAAAGCTGTGAACGTTGTATACATATAAAGACATTCTGTAATATATTAATTGTAAAAATAAAAGAAATAAGTAAAAATGTTAAAACTAAAAATGTAACCTATATGACCTAACCTATATGAATTTAGATATTCCAAAGATAGCAGGAAATCTTCATGGTATAGGGAAACACGTTTGTATTGTCTAATGGTAAGAAAGCTGTGAACGTTGTATATAAAGACATTCTGTAATATATTAATTGTAAAAATAAAAGAAATAGGTAAAAATGTAAAAACTAAAAATGTAGTACCTATATGAATTTAAATATTCCAAAGACAGCAGGAAGTCTTCATGGTATAGGGAAAGGGGAATTGTTTTACTCCAAATTTAACGCGTGCGGGCCATGGGCAGTAATGAATAGATCAAAACTACTGGATCGATTTTAATCATTTTTTTCCCGTGCGAAGCCGGGGCGGGCCGCTAGTATATATATATATATATATATATATATATATATATATATATATATATATATATATATATATATATATATATATATATATATATATATATATATATAACCTTAATAATAATAATTCTACTATCAAAGAATACAGCGCATGTCATATGCTGCCGAAGGTCACGGGGCACGTTTAAAATTCCGTTGCGACTAAGTAAGTTGCGAATGACGAATCGTTGAATATAGGAACCCGGCATAAATTGAAGCTGACATTGGGAAATAATCTCACTAAATAACTGAAACATTCACGTAGTAAAATAATAATAATATTCGTTATGAGCGCTCCCGATATAATATTTGATTCCCAGTCGACGAATATTGTATCTAATCCAATATTATGTTATCTCTAATGGCCGTTAGTGCAATTTATCTCTGGGTTTATTCATAAACAAATAATAAAAGCGAGAGATTAAACATATATGAACTCAAATATTAAGCTTTATCTAGAGTATACGCATTGTTTCTGACTCGTGAATTTTTATAAAGGATCGAAATTATTTTATTCAATATGTGAAGGAAGAGCTTTGTACCCCTTTTAAGACAATTACGTAAACGGTGGAGTATGAAATTTGGCACAGTTAAAGTTTATATTGCTTGGGACTCGAGAAACCCAATTTTTGAAACAATATGCATTAGAAATACATTTACCTTACGGCTTAAGTCTTTTGTGAAATTAAAAAAAATATATATTGTATCTGGCGTGAAGATATGTATGTATGTATGTTGTATGGTTTATGGTCGAATTTCAAGTTTCGTTAGTTATAATTAATCTGCCGGGGAAAAATGCTTTATCGTGCCAGGGACGAACGGAAATCGAACCCGGTACCTCATAGTCTGAGCTGAATATAGTCGAATACTCTAAGACTATGAGTCATTTTCTTAATATTTATTTTTATGCAAGTTTCATGAATTTGACAACATTTCATTTTTTAACGCCCTTATTTTATATTTTTAACTGAAACGAGATTGAAAAAAAAATAGGATACCTGTATTTTTTATTTTCTCAAAATTCATTCATTTTGACATTTATTTCAACTTTAAAAATTCTTCCTATTCTAAATAGACGTAAGTGCCAAATGACGTCATTTATACGGCTGAATGGTGCCACGCCTTTGCTTTTTTGACCCGACCAAAAATCATATGTCGTCTATGACATTTATCACATTTGATCATATTTCTATAAAGATTTCTAGTTTACAGTAATATTATTGTGAAATATCAAATAAATCCGGGCGTTGATTACAAATAAAACAGAGTGGAGTCGCTGGAGCGGGTCTTTGATAAATTTCTAACACAAATAAACAATACGGAATATTTGACGTTATCGTATGATGACATTCCCATTATACTTTTTAAACCATGTGTTTTTACGAAGCAAAGTTTATTCTGCCGTTTAAGTGACGGACGTCATAACACGTTTTTTCATTATAATTTTTTTTCTCCAGTATTGAGAGACAAAAAAAATTGAAAAATATATAATACTAATCAGGATTGAAAAATAAAGAAATAGTATTGTTATTTTGGTAACTTTGTAATTTTGGAATGTTGTCAATGGAAAGACTTGTTGGTGCATTTAAAATTCATTTAAATTCGACCAATATTACTGTTTTGGCGTTCTTCATTCTTGATTCTTATGATATTTTAAAAATTCGGCTGTGCCTTGTCTATATTAATATATACTCGACGATATAAATATTAAATACAATGTTGCAATCGTAAATTCGAATGCAGGTTCTATTGTCGCAAATAAAGATTATACAATACTGTACCTATATTACCGATTCTAAATTTTATGGCTTATGTAGTGCACTAAGTCAGGACTTAATCTTGCAAAAACTGTAATATCTTTGAATAATCTGCTCACATTATTACGATATTGCCCTTGAAAAAACTTGAAAACGTGAAGTTTTCGTTGGAAATCGAATACACTCTCTTAACTAAAAATGTCTGTTTTTTAGGATTTGGAATTAGCAAGTGGAATGGCTCTCGGAATCCGGTCACCCATCCCATTAGGAGCCGTAGCAACACAACTTTACCGCATCGTGCAGTCCCGGGGCTACGGACAGAAGGACTTCTCTTTCATCTATCAACTTTTAAAAGATGAAGTCGAAAAGAATTCTAAGTAAATGTTATATTTTTTGAAATGTATTTTATTTTTAATATACTACTCCTATAAGTGCCTCGTGGTCTACGGGATAGCCTGTTTAGATCAGATCATGAGATCCCGGGTTCGGTTCCCGAGTCGGAAAAAGTGTTATTGAGGCTTCTTCGAGGTTTTTGTCGTAAATCCAAAATCTTAGTAGTAGCTCGGAGCCTAGTGGGTGGTGTGTTACCACTTCCTTGCCTCGGATGAGCACGTAAACTCTTCGGTCCCGATTATCGCTACAAATAGTCGATAATCATTATTGGGTATATATCATTATTCGGTATATATATATATATATATATATATATATATATATATATATATATATATATATATATATATATACCGAATAATGATATATACCCAATAATGATTATCGACTATTTGTCTATATGTGTATATGGACTGGACTAAAGTTGATGCAGGAGTCAAAGAAGGATATGGTTACTGACCCAGAAGATGCCCATTTACACTTTCTTTTTCTTCACACACTGCTTTAATTATTACCCCTGAAAGAGCGTCAGTACTTGTCACTGTCATGTTGTTTTGAAGGGTAAGGTTGCTAGGTAACAAACCATTAACTATCGAAACATGTAAGTACTTTAAATTTTGGGCATTTGGAACAGTTTTTCCAAGTGCCCAAAATTTAAAGTACTTACATGTTTTTTAAAATATTATGAAATAAATTCGCTTGTACTTCTACTTCGTAAAAAATATTATAAAATTAATTTGTTAATATTACCAAAATATAAATTGTAAGTAGTAAAATATGTGTAAATCATTATTACCGTAGTGAAAAAAATCCTTGACGGTGCTATAATTAGGGGAACCGGTTAGATTTATTAAATAATATAAAATGTGATCGAGAAGTACAAGTGAGTTTATTTGTAAATAGCTGTTGCCTGCGACTTCGTCCGCGCGGACTTCGTTTACTCCGCACTGCTCCTCCCCTGTAGGTGATAGCGTGATAATATGTAGTCTATATGTTGAACCCGACCTGTTAGTAATATTCATGCAAAATTTGAAGTAAATCCATGAAGTACAATTTTGAGTTTACCCCGGACAGACAAACAGACAAATATTCTAAAAACTATATTTTTGGCTTCGATATCGATTGTAGATCATGCCCCAAGTATTCTTTAAAAAAATATTCAATGTACAGTTTTGACTTTCCTACGATTTTATTATATGTATAGATATTCATTTACCATCGCCTATAGATACCAAATATTGCTATTTATATTACGTTATACGTATTGTGCTTACGTAAGAGAGGATATCTGTTCTCGACGTCTCAGCAGCCTTGAAGGCTATAAAGACCCATCCATCCTCTGGCTGCGGAAAGACTGCGAAGACCATCCCCGCATCTATGCGTGCCTATACAGGTCCCATAGCGGAAATTCTGAAGTCGACAGGCTCGTTGAGCACCTTCAAACGGCTGTGAATTCTGTGTTACAACAGACCCTCTCCGCTGAGATTTTAATTAATGTCCACCACGCTGAATGGCTATGTTCACGCACTACCGATCATGCGGGGAGGTCTGTTGCCTTGGCGTATAATCTAACACAATTGGTAACTTCGCCTACGGGAGTTTCCAATGTGGACGATCATACGCCTTCACTGCTGGACCTTCTGATGACCTCTCATTCGAACCATTACCAGGTATCTGTGGACGTCCCTCTTGGTACGTCAGACCACTGCCTGATCCGGAGTAAAGTGTCGGTTACGCGCCTATCACGGGTCTCTTTTTGAAATGAAATGAAATGAAAAATATTTATTTGCAAGAATATGGGTGTCACAAGTTATTAAAATAAATTAAATTACCATCATATTCTACCATAATATGGCGTGCAAACATTTTAATTTAGGTCGATTTCTTTATAATTACTACCGGATCGGAACGCGGCCACACACTGAGAAGATCCGGCGGAAGAAACTCAGCGGGCTTCTTTTTTTCTATTTCACGTATTACAATTGTATGTATTACAATTTACTAGAATTATTTCACATCAAAAGTTGTTTTTATAATTTACAAAATATGATCTTATGCTCAATCCAAATTTTTACAATTTACAAAAAATTTACCATTTTACAAAATTTGCCGTTCAGTTTTTATTACATTTAAATTTCAAGGTAAATTGTACAAGCTTATATTTCTGTTTATTAACATTTAATCTTATCTGCTAAAAATTCTCTAATATCATAGTATGTTTTATTTAACAGTAAATCAAACAATTTTTTGCGAAATTTATTTATAGGTAATAATTTTAGACTATCAGGAATATGATTGTATATATTAATTGCCATACAATATGCATTTTTTTTATAAATATTTAGTCTTTGGCTTGGCACATGTAGCTTCTCACTGTTTCTAAAATATGAGTTCCCTAATACTTGAGCATTTGTTTTAAACAAATGTTGATGTTTTTTTACAAATACGCATACCGACAGTATGTAAAGACAAGGTAAAGGTAGTATTTTAAGAGTTTTAAATAGGGGTTTACATGAATGTAGTTGATTAACATTACATATTGCACGTATACATTTCTTTTGAATTCTGAAAATCCTAATTAAATCAACTGAGTTTCCCCAAATAGAGATTCCATATTGCAATACAGATGAGACATATCCGTGATATGCCAGCAATGCAGCATTTAAGTTGGCTACTTCTCTTATTCTTCTCAAAACATAGATAAATCTGTCAATTTTTTTGCAAAGAGAATCAATGTGCGCTTTCCAATTGCAATGGTTGTCAATAAATATTCCTAGAAATTTAGTGTATTCAGTATTTTCTATATTTATATTGTTAAATAATATATTTGATTTTTGAACTTTATTGCTATAACATGTTTGAAATTCAACTATCTTTGTTTTAGTCAAGTTAATTTTTAAATTATTACTTTTTAACCATTCCGAAACTTTAAGTAAGGTTTCAGTTGTTTCTTTTACTAGATGATTTTTATTTTTACATTTAATGAGGAGTGTAGTGTCATCTGCAAATAAGAATGACTCATGTTGCATAGTCTCTGGAAGATCATTAATGTAAATTAAAAAGAGCAAGGGTCCTAAAACACTTCCCTGTGGTATTCCACAGTCACTACAACTATAACTTGAAGTATATATTTTTTTATGTGTCCCAGAAATTTTTGAAATTTCTACACACTGTTTCCTATTTTCTAAATAACTTTGTATCCACTCTAATGATTTCCCTCTTATACCATATTTTTCAAGTTTTGCCAACAGAATTCTATGAGAAACAAAGTCGAATGCCTTACTCATGTCTAAAAATACACAAAGTGGATAACTTTTTGTATTTAGGCATTCCGTTATACTCTTTACCAGTTCAAAGCATGCTAAGGTTGTCGACCTACCTTTTCTAAATCCATATTGATTATTTTTTAATATATTACATTTCAGTAAGTAATTATGAAGTCTATCATACATAACTTTTTCAAAAATTTTTGAGAGAATCGGAATTAGTGTAATGGGTCTATAGTTATTCATATCGCAAGGATCACCTTTTTTAAGTATTGGTCTAACTATAGACTTTTTTAGTCGTTGTGGGAACTTCCCTTCTAAAAATGTCAAATTAATAATATGACTGAGCGGCTTTGATATTACAGCAGCAACATTTTTGAGTAGTTCTGTACTAATATTATCATAACCAGTTGCACTTGTATTTTTTAAGGAGTTTATGATCTTAAATACTTCATGCTCATCTACTGGTGTAAGAAACATAGTTTTACTGCTATTAGGTAACCCAAGTATTTTTGAAGTGTTTGTGAATTTGTCATTGTTAATATTTGTTTTTGATTGGTTTATAAAAAAATCATTAAATAGGTTACAAATTGATTGGGATTTTGTATACTCTGTATTGTTCACTCTAATTTTCTCAATTTCTTGTATATTTGTTTTATTCTGGAATGTGTTTTTAATTAAATCCCACGAAGCTTTGCATTTATTGGAAGATTTTTCAATAAATTTCAGAGATGATTGCCTTTGTGATTCTAGTATACATTTTGATAAAATTCTTTTGTAACGCAAGTAATTATTTTTATTTTCATTCTTATTAGATTTACCAAACCGATAATTTAAATATAGCTGGCGTTTGACTTTACAACATTTAAGAAGTCCTTTTGACAGCCATTTATTTTTAATTGGTTTATTTGATACCTTAGTACGAATTTTTGGAAAGCATAGCTCAAAAAACAATAAGAATATGTCGTGGAAATTATTAAATGCCTCTTCACAATTTGAACTTGCAAGAACTTCATTAAAACTTAAGGATGATAGACATTCAAAAAACTTTTTCTTATTTTCTTGACTGAAAAGTTGTTTTGTTTCAAACCAAAAAGCTCGTTTTGGTTTAAAGTTTGAGATGGACTCAATATTTACTTTTATACTCTGGGCTGTCTCATGGTCAGATAAACCGAGATAATGAGTGTAAGACTGGACATTTTCCAAATTGCTAGCAATTACATCTAAACATGCATGCTTCCTAGTGGGTTTAAGTATGTGCTGATTAATATTACTATTTGATAGAATGCCTGTTAACTGCTTTTGAGTATAATTATCCTGTAACAGATCTATATTCCAATCCCCACATAGTATAAATTTCTTCTTAGAGTTTTTCATTATATTTTCTAACAGTAATTCTAAATTATAAAGGAAAGTTTCAACATTTGAGTTGGGTGTGCGGTATATACAAATTATTACTAATTTATAATCTATAATTTCAACAGCGCAGCATTCAAAAGAGAATGGTAAGCGTATTTGTAAATCAAGAGTTTTGAACTGTAGATCATTTCTGATCAGAATACAAGTGCCACCCCGTCGTTGGTTTTCACGAGAAAAATAAGATGCCATAGAGTAACCTTCTATTCTAAAATTTTGTTCGGAACCTTGTTTAAGAAATGTTTCAGAAAGGCAGATAACATCAATTTTGCCCAATTCATCACTAAGCTCACTTAAAGCTACTTGCAAATAGTCTCTTTTACTCAGAGCACCTGCTATATTTTGGTGTAATAATTTAAAC
Source organism: Apodemia mormo (assembly GCA_036924255.1). Classification (NCBI taxonomy): domain Eukaryota; kingdom Metazoa; phylum Arthropoda; class Insecta; order Lepidoptera; family Riodinidae; genus Apodemia; species Apodemia mormo. The sequence continues at coordinate 6,505,258 of JAUPFN010000010.1, read as the reverse complement.
TGGTGTTTATTTCCGAAAAAACTGGTCTTTGTTATCTATATTTTTTATATCACTTCTCGATTTAATATTAAAGTAATATGGTATGGTACCCTTTTTTATTACATTATTTGAAACTGAATGTTTTAGGTTGTTTTCTACTTTATTTCCTAGTTTTTTACTGAAATAATAAGGTATTGTACCTTTGTTTATCTTAGGGGTAGGATATTGATCATTTTTGATACTAATTATTCTACTAGACACTAATTTTTCTAAGTTTGCTTTATATTCGTTGAATGTAAATGTCTGTTTATTTAATTGCTTATTATTATTTTCACTATCAGTTACTTTATTAATTTTTTGTTTGGAAAATGACAAAAAGTTATTTTTGTATTCCTGATAATCCATATTAATTTTTAATTTGTTATACAAACAGTCTATATAGGTTTTATGCGAATAATGATTATTATATTTAGACAAATAAGAATCTAAATCAATAAAAGTACAGTTGTTATATTGTTTTACAATTAAATTTAACTTATAATTTAGTAATCCTACATTAAGATATTTATTCGACTCTACTTTTATTAAAAACACTTGTTTACACACTTTTAGTTTATCTAACATATTACACAAATTAGTAAAAACAGAATAAGGTTCTTTGTCATTGGTACCAATGCCAAGTATGGTAAAGTCTTTGTTACTTAAATTTGAATAATCACTAAAACTATTTAATATATTCAATGACTTCGCATTAGGTTTTATTGTAGATAAAACTGAAAACTCACTTGATTTGTATTTCACCAATCTAGTAGATAGGCCCCGGAGTCTTTGATCTCCTAATATAAGAATCTTATTTTTTTGTGTATTTGAAGGATTTTGAGTAGACTTTTCATAACACTGTTTTAGAGAAACACACATAGAAACCTGCTGACTAGAGTTCTTCAATTTCTTAGATTTTACTTCTTCCTTTTTTTGTGTCTGAATAGTGTTTGAAATCTTAGAATTTGATTTTGTTATACTACTTGTAGTGTCCTCAGAGTTCAAATTTAAAGATGTAGAAATACTTGTTTTATTTTGAGTTTTATTTGACTTCACATACTTATTTTTTGGTGTTGAACACTTATAACTTTTGTGTTGTGTGGATATCTTGGAAGGTGTATTTTTTGTTACTTTTTTTAAAATTTCTATGTTTCTAGCTTGTTCTTTGTTTACTTTGCGAAGTGAGTTATTTTCTAAAATTAGATTTTGTATTTCACAATGAGCACTTTCTAACTGACACTTCAAGGTATTAATTTCCTCACGTAATTCTTTGTTTGTGGTATCGCTTACAGCTGACAAATCCGGAAGACTCCTAGCTAAGTAGTCCGAGGTAGTTGTTTCGAAGGATTCCATAGAAGTATTAGACAGGGATATGTTTTTTCTTCTTAAAGTGACATTTTCGAAAGTGAAATCCATTATGATTATGTCCAGTACTGAAAGATGTTAAAATATTTTAATATAAAATAATAAATGTTATAATTATCTAGGACGCAAGGGACAATAAGTGTTACGTATTTTTGATTTCTTTTTGTTAATATTATAAAAATAAAAGTGAATTTTGGTTAGACAAGTTTGGTTGGTTAAGTTTGGTGTCTATAGGTAAATAGCAATATTAATGTATCCACGTATTTTTCTTAGATGATTTGAAGATATTTATTGAATTGAAAATAATTAAATGAAATTAATGTTAAATTATAAGCAGTTAAAATAAATAAGAACGTGATAATTATAATAAAACTAATACTCCCCGGGTTTTCCGTTTCAGAATTTGAATTGTTCTATATCCATTGTACTCGGTGTCGGTTAACTTGTTAACACGATTTCTTGAAATGTTTGTGCTTTTTACTAAAGTCCTTATTATTGTAATATTATAGTTTGTTTATTCGTTAATTTTACGCACTTTTGTTATTGATTTAAGCTATATTAAAATAAATTCTGTAAAAATTTTCGCAGCTGTTCGAATTCGATGTTGACAGGCTTAGTGTTGCCAGTTTTTTTTGCAAGCTGTCGTCGCGTTTGGCACTATAGGTCAGCAGATTGGGAAGGAATGCGTGCTTTTTGCATCCTACCTATGGAGGTGGATGTTCTCGCTGGATGATCCGAGTGTCATCGCTGACTCTATCGCTGATGTGGTGCTGCAGGGCATGGAACTTTTCATGCAACAGTTGGTGGTAAGTCTCAGCCTCGATTTGGTCGCTCCTGCAAAACGGCTTCACGCCGAAAGCAGGAATACTACCGGGCTGGGGTTGCAGCGTAGACATCTCGTGATGAGACAACCAGCGCGTTACGTAAGGAGTAAAATTCCGCCTCAAGGTTCTTCAAAAGAGCTATTGCCAAGGAAAAATTTGAACACATTGGCAGAATTGGTGAGAAATAAGTTCGCCTTTCTTCGGGAACTCGTGCGTTCTGATCTCTCGCCGTGGCTGTCGGTGGGCGGAAGCAGTTGAGTCCAAGGGGGAGGCATTGGCAATTAGTTTTGATATAGCGAAGGTTTTTGATCGGGTATGACACAAAGCGCTTCTGGCGAAGCTGTTTTCCTATGGACTTCCCGAGAAATTATGCAAGTGGATCACCAGTTTTTTGGCTGATCGAAGCATTAAGGTCGTAGACAACGGTGCCTGCTCTGACCTTAAATCTGTCAATGCTGGTGTTCCACAAGGCTACGTGCTATCACCGACACTGTTCCTTCTGCATATCAATGACATAATGCGAATTCACAACATACGTTGCTATGCAGATGACAGTACTGGTAATACTACATATTCCGGCCGTAGTAGTATTTCTCGGGTGCCACGAACATGTCGAAGAGTGCCGAAACTAACTTGTGTCCGAAGTTGAGAATCGACTAACCGATGTCTCGGAATGGGGTCGTCAAAACCGGGTCACTTTTAATCCTAAGAAGACACAGCTTTGCGTGTTCTGCGCTAAAAAGACATCCTTTGTCGTGTCACCTCACTCCTGACAGCCTCAGATAGTGTCGGGTTTCTGAGAGTTGACATATCGAATAACGTTTAGTTTCGCGGTCATTTGAAAGGTAAGGCTAAACTAGTCTCCAAATAGCTCGGTGTGCTCAGCAGAGCGAGACAGTACTTCTTGCCGTCCTCATCACCTTCAACTTTATAAGGCTCAAATTCGGCCTCACATGGAGTACTGTTCTCATCTCTGGGCCGCAGCTCCTCAGCACCAGCTTCTTCCTCTTGATCGCATTCAGCATAGAGCGGTTCGAATCTTTGACGACCAGGCTATTTTGAAACGGCTTGACTCTTTGGCATTGCGCAGAGATGTTGATTCACTCTGTGTCTACTATCGTATATTTCGTGGGGAGTGATCCAACGAGTTATATGGATTAATTCTTGCCGCCGAATCCCATCATCGGACATCACGTCAAAATTTTAAATTCCATCCTCACCATCTCAATGTCTGGGAATCTACAACTGTGCATTTCTCTCGGCACTTTTTGCCTCGCACTACTTTGTTGTGGAATATCAGTTACCGGCAGGGATGTTTCCAAACGGATATGACTTGGGGGCTTTCAAGAAAAGAGCTTACATTTTCTTAAAAGGCCGGCAACGCAACTAAGAGACCTCTGGTATTTCCGATGTCCATGGGATTATAAGAGATCACTTACCATCAGGTGCACCTCCTGCTCGTTTTCCCACTATTCTATAAAAAAAAAGCTTGAGATGGTTCGTGTAATATTATACAGGGGTGCTGCGTCACCAGTTCCTGGTTCCTTCTTCGAACTTGGCTGGACACGCTTACTAGTATCTTTTTGAATTAAAGGAGTCAAGAAAAAAGGATTTTCGTATTTTAGAAATAAAATGTTGCAGTAAAATTCTCTTAGGTTGTATTGTTCATATCTGTCTGGTTTTAGAACCATTAAATGCATAATATTTCAAATATAAAATTTTGTGTAATTCTATTCCATTCTTTCCCCGCCCTAATGATGTATGTTTTTTCATCGCGACGCATTTATGTTCCATCGTATTTCAAATTACAATGATTCTAAAGCAGTTTCAGTTTAAAAATATATTCATTTTCCATCAGGAGAATATTTTTTTATCATGTGTTATAAAAGAAGCAAGACCCAGCTGTTGAGATACCTAATACCTTATGCAAAAACAAATATAAGATTTGTAAACATTTATCAAAATCATGGTGCAAAGTAATATAAATAAGTGCCTCTCAGTAAGAATAACTTCTTGAAATATTGAAACATTAAGTAATGTTTTTTGAGTGCCATCTCAGAAAGAAAGACGTTTTCGAAGTTATCAAAAAATGTGAAAACACTATTCAGCTAACAATGGGGCATTCATACTTCTACTAAACCATAAAAATACTACAATAACGCTATGATTACGAAGGTTTTTAATTTTCCGACTGTGCTTAGAACGCAAAAATGCCAACCATATTGGAGTTTTTGTGTGAGAAGAATCGAATAAGGGACAATGGGAAGTCATAATCATATTTTTTACTACACAAAGGAAAATCTTACGTTAATGTGACTTGATAAAAAGCGCCAAGCCGACACACACATGTTAACGCGGGATTTAGTTTTTTTTTTACTTTAGGCACGGCGTTTAGTCCGCATTCAGCCATTTTAAAAGCTATTTTCATTACCTATTGTTTGTTTGTACTTTTAAAAGCTTTTTGACTGTGAAATGGAATAAATTACTAGAGATTTAAATATTCAAAGTAAAAGACGGTTACATTTTCCATTTGCTGCATTGCATATATTAATGGCGTAGTGCAAAACAATATACTGTTTAAAAATCAGAATATTAATAAGTAAATAAATACCCTTTCACCCATATTTAAAAGGCATAGGCAGAGGTGCCAATGGTGAATCCAAGATTACATTAGATTTAATGGTTTTAAATCTTATGACATAACAGGGCATGACCTATCAACAAAGCGAGTACATAACCAAATTTGAGCATTCACATTTTCCAGGAAAACTGAAAGACTTATTTATAACGAATTGCTTACATGATAAGTCGGTCGAATTCTGTATCATTAGACTATTAAGGGGATTTTTTTTCTTGTACTGGTCCGGGCCCCTATAAAGAATTGACTATTTGTTATTCTGTCAGGCAGGTCGTTTAAGACGAAATGATAATTTAAGAACTCGTAATTAGTAACATTGAATATGTGGTAAATAACGCTCCCATTATTACAAATTCCGCCTAGACTGGCGAGCGAGTCCAAACATGAGTGTTCTGCCTAGGGTTGCCAACTGTACTATAATATATTGTATTGTACTGTTGTTCAGGACTCCGTACTATACAGTCTGTAAAGAATAATCTGTCGGATAATTAAAGGTGTTATTTGGTACCGTGATACGGTTACGTATGTGTAATTATTTTATGGATATTAAATAATTAGTTTTCCTAATAAAAAAAAAATCTTAAATTGTATTTTCATAAATTAAGTATGACAACACTTACAAATAAGTAAATTCTATTATCAAAGAATGCCGCGCAAGTCGGATGCTACCGAAGCACATGCGGCGCGTATGCGTCGCGTTTGAAGTTCCTTTCCAAAAAGCCGAAAAACCGTGGAAAGACGCCAAAGCACAACAATGAAACAAACAGCGACAAGGTGTGGTCATTTTTAAAATATTTGCTTACCTCTAGGGAAATATAAGTGAAAAAACGAATAACGATATCTTTTTATTTTCAGAAATAAAGTAATTTTAATATTTTTTTCAGTAATGCCTTTAACAAACCTATATGCCTCTTTCGGATCGCACAGGGTTTTTATTACACACCGTATAAGTATTGTTGAAAAAATACATGATACGAGAAAATACAACATTTCAGTACAATAGATCAATGTTTACATTTTGCAAAATTAAAACTGATAAAATAAAAAAAAAATACAGATCTCGCAATTTTTGAACGCGCCTTTCGTTTGACAACGTAATGCGCGTGTGCGTGTCACCGAACGCGATATCTTTAATAAAAAATTAACTATAATAAAGCTTACTGACTATAATAAAGTTTATGCCAATTTAATAATTTAATAAATAAAAGCAAAAAATTGTTAAAAAATGCAGGAAGTGCAAAATATATAGTTTTTAAAAATTATTGAATAAAAATACAACTTATAAGTTAGTAAGTAAGTAAAACATAGACTATAGTCTATGTTTTACTCTTCCCTACTAAACTCCTATATTTTTGAAGCGTATTATACATTTTATAGTTTTTTTTTAAACACTATATTTAGATAAAAAGGTTGGCAACCTTTGTTCTGCCTGACCCACTGCGGCTATTTCGCTTTGAATCTGTTTTACCTAGAAATATAGATACGAAAACTAAAGATTTTGATATCAAATAATGCCGCTTTATGTGTCTCCACTCTCCCGTAAAATGTCTAAAATCCTTATATTTTATGCTGGCAACTCTTAAATCAAGAAGTGCCAGGTATAGCAACTTTATATGCGGCGGTTGGTGCCCAAAAAGTAAGTAGTTACAACATATTGTATACCTGATTTTTTTATGATGAAGTGTTTTATCTGATACAATAGTGTTGCGAATCATCTAGAAACGAGAAGAGTACAGTGAGTGTGACAAGTGTGTATAGTGTATTTACGTTAGTTTATCAGTGTATTTACGTATTTTATCGTAGTTTATTGTACCTTAGTGTTGTAAATACACAGTTTTAATATAAGTGGCGTTTTCTTGTAAATTACAAACACGAAGGACGTAGCAATAGCAATGAGCTTACAAAAACGTAACGTACATATAATATCATTGAACAATAGTAAAGGTTTGCATAGGTTTTAATATGACGATAATACGCGACACGTTGCGGACTCTATCGCCCAGTAAATACGTTCAAAAATAATAGCTTCTTCAAGCGTTTTCATCTCAGATCCTTAAAAAATAAGAGATAAAAGAATAATTTCCCTCCAAAACGGAACACGACAGTGACAAGCATTGGTGCTGTTGCTAGGTGATACCAAGTACCCGGGCGAGACGTTGCGGAACTCCGCGGAACCGCCTAGTTTAACAAAAATAAAAGTTATTAAAATAATAAAATAAATAGTATTAAAATTAAGAAAAATGAATAACTTATTTATTTATAAAATAAAAAGATATTTTTATAAAAAATATTTTTTTAAATAATAAAAAACGAATTAAAGTTTAATAAGAATAAAAATTAATACATTCCTAAATAGGAACTTGTTCCGGCGCTTTCATTTTTAAAGCGCTTTAAGAAATACCTAAGCGATGAAAGAAAATTTATAGTATGTAAACTTTTAATAGCTTTTAAAAACCTACAAAATACTTTTCTGAACTCTACCACCTAGTAGTCACGTTGGTAGTGACACATATTGTCAATCGTTCGCTTTGGCTGCTTGTTTGCTTGTTAGGGTGGCTGATCTGGCTGGCTATTCTTCAAAGTGAGGCCGGATTAGCCACAAAATTTTACCTATGCCTACCTATAAATAGACCAGGCCTAAAAATACAAACATCTATGTTCATCACACAAATATTTATCATTATCAGATCAGGGTCTTAACTTGATTTGCGTCGTTAGATGATAAATAAAGCATTTGAACCATAACAGGAAGTTAAGAGTTATTTAGTTCTAAGTTATATTTGTATGTTGGCATATAAAACTGATGCAAAACCTTATTATTTTAACAGTTTATATTGAAATGCAAAACGTTGGCAGTTCAAAGAAGATTTCATGGAAATTTGATTTAGACATAATTTATGCCGTGCTGAATATGAGGCTCCACGACGTTCTTACGTCGATAAAATGTATCGGCAAAATTCAAATGCCATTCCTCTCACGAACACCCATTACTTGCTGACAGTGACTTTGACTCCCTTGCGTTGCATCTTAAAAAATACACAAGACGTATAAGCCAAAACAAAATAAATCTTATTAACAAATCATGAGATTCAAATTGCCATACAATAATTTGTCACTTACGGTGTTTCGATTTGTGAAATGTTCGTAACGTGAAAATTTTGAATTTCATGTTTAAGTGATTTTTTATTGGAAATACTTGTTTTTATTGAGCGTTTTCCAAGTCGTTGGGCTTTGTTATATTGTAGGTGGTTTTTTGGCAGTTAGACTTTAGTAGTTAATGCTATGGGATTTCTTTAATATTGGTGATAAATGATATTTCTGTTTTTAAAATTGGTGAATTATCTTTACTAGCTACTAAATAATAAAATCTGTTTAATGTTTAACAGTTGACTTTAGCCGTAAAGACATCGTAAAGAAAATATTATACATGTGTGTATATTATCACGTTGTCGCATGAATGTGGTGTGTGTAATGATTATTTTTATTAATTTAATGTATTTCTAATGCATTTCATTTAAAAGTATTAGATTTCTGCAGTCCACCACCATGTAAACTTTTACTTTTTTCATACTCTACTGTTCGCGAAATTGTCTCAATAGAGGTAGGGGAGGTAGAGGTACGAGTATATAGATAGATGATATGGCATGGACAAAAGTATACTTATTTTAGTTTCTTCATAAATTTGAAAGTACTGGCACAAATAGTATATACATATAGTTACAAATATATATATATATATATATATATATATATATATATATATATATATATATATATATATATATACAGTTACAAAAACTCTGTGCTGCATCGGCTAGACCGGGTCTGCTCCACCGCCTTACCTATTGCTGCCGCAATAGCGTCAGTGCTGGTCATGGTAAATAAACTAATGGTAAACTTATGCATGTGACATTAGACCTCGTCACAAGATAGCAACGCACCATTAACATCTTTGGTGTCTGTAGGCGATGGTTGACTCTTTCCATCAGGAGACCCATCTGCTTGTTTGCCATCTTATGATATAAAAAAAATCTGTCCGATCGATAAAGTTTTACATACAATAAATTAAACAACAGTTGGTCGTTTCTTCAAAGGAGCCCGGACCAACACGGGGAGCTCCTTATATTTACTTGTCCCTTAGATTTTGATTTCGGAAATATCACCTGCCAATGAGTGGACAAAGTTGTGTGTAAATTACATATTATGTAGAAGAGTTGAGTTGAGTTGTATTTGGAGTCTATCTTTAATATTTCACCTGTGTTGGTCTGGGCTTCTTTGAAGAATAGGCCAATTGCCATTTTTCCGGCAGGACATAAAAGGCGACCGATTGGCTATACGAGTCACTACCATCGTGGTTACTCGGTGGTACAGTTCTGTATTGTCTCGTCTGGGCCTAGTACAAAGCCCTTACCTATTCCTGCCACATTAGCGTCAGTTTTTGTCGCTGTCGTGTAAAGTTTGTGGAGTAAGGTAGCCGGTAAACTTATGCACGTGGCGTAGACCTCTCAACAAGACAGCAACACACCATTAATAACTTTGGTGTCTATTGGCGATTGTAGACTATTTCCATTAGGAGACTCATCTACTTGTTTGCTATCTTATGATATAAAAAAAAAACATTTAAAGGTAGTTATATAATAAAACTGGCTATATTGTTTTAGTCTTAAAATGGAACATTAAGTTAATCTGAACAACGCAAATAATAAATGATTGTTGTGATGTCTCTAGGATGTATCTATGACCATAAGGAGAACAGAAATTGAATATCAATGATAAGTTAGATATACCAAAATTTTGAATATTTTGAAAAATAATTGCGTTCGGCTTATGTTTCTCCGTACAATTTCAAACTCTTTGTGCCTTCACTGCGTGAATTTTTCGAAAAATGGGATATGTTTTATCCTTGTGATATACTTGGGGACTAAGCAATTGGAAAAGGGACTCCGCCCTTCAAAACGGGACATAATATGGTCACCTTATTATAACACAACTATAAAAAAGCTGCGTTGTTTGCCAGTGTGAAATGAGACACTTTATCAAATGCCCGGTCTCAATTAAATAAGGTAAGGTTCGCTCAGCCATAGCTCTCGTTTCCTAAAACAGCGGTGCCGTCATATAGCCGTAATACAACGGTGAAGGTGAAGTGACGTCATCACTAGGTCCTTGCCTATGTAAACAAAATGGCGCGGTTTTCCAAAGAGCGGTAATTGACACCGCAACATCAAAAAGATGTACTGCCGTTTGAATGATGGCCGTCTTGACGGTGTTTAATGTTTCGTGAACGGTTTCATTGATAGCTCAATGTGAAGCTATTTTTAAGATTGTATTATATGTATTTCTGTTTTTTTGACCAGACCTATTTACAAAATGAGTTTTCATTCCAACTGAAGCAGATTTGAATAAATCACCGTCCTTCATAGGACTATTTTCCGCTTCTGATAATAATTCATCATCTAAGTAAATTATTGAAGCCAAATTAAGGACATCCATTTTGATCTTCTCATCGTTTGACGTTTGTTTAAAAAAATATGGATGTCGTTATATTTTACGGCGTGGAACTTTATAAAATGTCGTCACCGTAGACGGCTGTTATTTTGCCGCCGCTATATGACGCCACCGCTATTCTAGGAAACCAGACCTTTAGTGAAATTTGAATGCAATAAATACATAGAAAGAATTGATTTAAGAAAAATTATATAATTCTATAAGACTTCTCTCTCTAACCATAGGCTGTAGCAACAAATTGTGGGCCACCTTTGAAGAATACACCAATTGCCGTTCCGCATAGCACGTTGTAAAAGGCGATCAATTGGCTATACGTGTCTCTACCATCGTATCTACTAGGTGGTAGAGTTCCGAAACGTCTCGTCCGGCTATATGGTACCATCTTACCTATTCCTGCCGTAATAGCGTCAATGCATGTCGTTGTCGTGTTTCGGTTTGTTGGAAGGTAAGGTAGTCTATAAACTTATGCATGTGACATTGCCATCTCGCCACACGAATATCAACGCACCATTAACATCTTTATTCTTTACTAGCTGTTGCCCGCAACTTTATTCGCGCGAACCTCGTTTACTCCGCATAGCTCCTCCCCCGTAGGCGATAATACGTAGGTCACACTATAAGTTTTGCGCAACTTAAAAAAAACAACATGTAATAACCAAAATATTATGTTTATTGCTTTTTAAAATAATCTCCTTTACATTTTAAACATTTTTTTCATACGATCGAACCATTTTTTAAAACAGGAGGCCCACAGATCTGAAGGTTGTTTTCTACGTGCTGATTGAACGCTATCAGCGTCTCTTCGGAGTTGGTAAAAGTAAAACCTCTCATCAAATCTTTGATTTTGGGGAAAATACAAAAATTACAGGGTGCTAGGTCGGGGCTATGCGCAGGATGAGTGACGAGATGTACTTTTTCTGAAGCTAAAAATGACTTTGCTTTGTTGGCCGTGTGTGAAGAAGCGTTATCATGGTGTAGGAGAATGCGGATTTTGGGTCGTCTTTCGCGAACTTTTTCTAACACCCTGGGTAAACAAATGGTAGAATACCACTCGGCATGAACCCTCTTTTGATTTTCATGTGGAATTGTACAGATGGGACCCGTAGCTGAGAAAAAAAACGCGATCATATTTTTTACCAACATTTCTCACCTGTCACACTTTTGTTGGCCTGTTCTTATTTTCAAACACCCATTCACAAGATTGCTGTTTTTTTTTCGGGTTCAAAACAATAAATCCACGTTTTGTCTCCTGTGACAATGTCATAAACAGCATTAGAATGTCCGTGGTCGTACTTCATTTGCATCTGTGAACACCATTCCACGCGAGTCCGCTTCTGCTTCGCTGTCAGTTCTTGAGGGATCCAACGACAACAAAGTTTCCGAACTTTCAATTCTTCATGTAAGATTTTCTGAATTTGTCTCATACCAATCCCCAATAGTCCTGGAATTGTCTCATTGGTAATCCAGGGGTTTTCTTTAATTAACCGTAAGCGCCACAGACAGTAGCCACATTATTTTCGTTGACGGCAGTTGAAGGCCGCCCTTCTCGAAATTCGTCATGTAAAGAAACTCGACCTCTCTCAAATTCAGCAAACCATCGCCTCACGGTGCTCAAACAAGGAGTTTCTCTTCCAAAAGCAGTTGGAAGACGAGTGGCACAGTCTTGCGGGGAAAGAGAACTTTTAAAATCATAAAAACTCATCGCTCTAAAATCTTTTCGACTTAATTCCATTTTCGTTGCGTGCATAGAACTTTGATGTGTGATATAAAACAATTGACGAATCATTTCCCGCCAATAGTTTTTTTTATTACTAAGAAGGTTGCAACGTTTTAAAAATATAACATTCGAGATTCAAATAGTTCCGATTAGCTAGAAGTGCAAAACTTTTAGTGTGCCCCATGTATGTATCCTATATGTTGACCCGACCTGTTAGTAATATTCATGCAAAATTTGAAGTAAATCCATGCAGTCATTTTGAGTTTACCCCGGACATACATACAGACAAACAGACAAACAGACAAACGGATGAACAGATGAACGGACGAACGGACGAACGGACGAACGGAAGAACGGACGAACGGACGAACGGACGAACGGACGAACGGACGAACGGACGAACGGACGAACGGACGAACGGACGAACGGACGAACGGACGAACGGACGAACGGACGAACGGACGAACGGACGAACGGACGAACGGACGAACGGATGAACGGACGAACGGACGAACGGACGAACGGACAAACGGACAAACAGACAAACCGAACGGACAAACGGACAAACGGACAAACAGACAAACAGGCAAACAAACAAAAATTCTAAAAACTATATTTTTGGCTTCGATATCGATTATAAATCACGTATTCATTTAAAAAAATATTCAATGTACAGTTTTGACTTTCCTACGATTTTATTATGTATATAGAATATATAGATTGTCTATAGGCGATGGTTTTTCTTTCCATCAGGAGAGACATCTGCTTGTTTGCTATCTTATGATAAACAAATAAAAATAAAAGCTTATATTTTATTTTATGGTATTGCAAGTGAAATATTTAACATTTAAATATATATGACACGACCATAATGTGGCTCCGTTGCAAGTCAGCGTGAAATGCGACACTTAATTAAATGTCCAGCCTCTATTAATTAAATAAGGCAAGGATCGCTCAATTGCAGTGGGCATTGCGAGTGTACGGTAAGTAAAAAAATAAATCAATTTATTTGAATAAATTATTTTCCAATATGTATACGAGTAATTTGTTGTCCGATACTTTACAACAAACAAACAAACTCTACAATTTTATAATATTAGTATAGATTTAGTATAGTATAGATATTAGTATAGAAGTATAGACACAACATTTTTGCCACGACAGTGATTGAGTCGGCGACTGTTTTGACTACAAGCCAGACATTAGCATTATATGTAATATTTTATGTGTTTAGCATAGCTTCAGTGCTAAACACATAAAGTACTGTATATAGTAATCTTACATGATACAAGTGCCGTAATTATTTTGTCCGCAATTAGTAGTAGCATTGTTTGCAATAGTTTTTTAAATATATATATATATATATATATATATATATATATATATATATATATATATATATATATATATATATATAAAAATCACCGACCACACAGCCTACAGACGGCTAATGTTTGATTTTCCGTATTGAATGCATTCTGGCAACTAGCTGAGGTAAGACGAAGTGGGGTTGCAACGCCGTAATTGGCTAACTCAAGGCCACAGTGAAAGATAGTAATGTACAGAGCATCTGATTGGTCGACACTGATTACCTAATCACTACTACATTGGCGCGTGGACATTTACATCGGAACTATAAGTCAGATGTGTTGACACAAGTCATTCGCCTATTATTAGGTGTCTATGGGCTGTGTGGTCGGTGATAAAAATCAATTGCTGTTCGTTAGTCTTGCTAAAATTTGAGAACGGCTGAACCGATTTCGCTAATTTTGGTTTTGAATTAATTGTTGGAGTCCAGGGAAGGTTTAAAAGGTGAGAAAATATAGAAAAAAATGAGAGTAGTTAAAGACTCTGACTACGCAATCGACGGGGCTCGGGTTCGATTCCCGACGGGTACAAGCATTTGTGTGATGAGCATAAATGTTTGTATTTCCGGGTTTGGGTGTTTATTAAATATATTCCAGTATTTATATATGTATTCGTATGTATTAGTATAACAAGCAAATAGCTTGGTTATTTTGGGGTCAGTTTAGTAAGTGTAATTTGTCCCGGAAATGTTTGTTTATTTTATTTATTTATTAATTTGTTTCAAAAGTCTGCAATTTTTTATGTAGACTAGAGATGCCCAGAAATAGTGAAATTGTCGAATACCGAAAACTGAATATTCGGCTAGATTCTTGGTCGAATACCGAATATAGAGCCATGGGCTTGATTAATGTCTTATGATGTAATAAACTTTCATCATAAAATCTTCAAATAGGATTTTCGGGAAGGAACAAAGCATTCAATAGGGATTCTACTACCCCATGTAGATGACGAGCTTTGGAGATGGCTCTTCTGATTAAATATACCACTATCGTCTATAGACAGCAAAGACGTTAATTTGAACACTGAATATCGTCGGCACTTGGTAAAACTCCATGTTAACTTATATTTATATCGTATTAAAAGCACTTGTACTGTTTTACTTGACTTTTTATTTATTAAAACCAACCGGTTTCGCGTTTTAACGCATCATCAGGGCAAAAGTTATTATTGTTTAGTACAATTGACAATTTGACAATTAACAATATGTACTGAAGGTACTATGAACATTTTAAATTTAAAATTATATTTCACAATATCGGTGTTACCCACACATCATAATTACCCTTTTAAGCAGGGAGAATTGTGTATAGTAATTTATTAATTCAATAGTATGTCAATGTCAATAGTGCAAAGTAATAGTACAATTGGATTGATTAATATGTAAAAATGTCATATAGATTCTAATGTCAATTAAAATAATTAAATGTCGTGATATATTTCCCATATAAGATTAATATAAGATAATTATTCAAAAATCTAGTATTAAATAATATAATAATAAAAAGTCAAGTAAAACAGTACAAGTGCTTTTAATACGATATAAATAAAGACGTTAATGGTCATTGTTATCCGTGTGGTGGGATGCTAATGTTGTATATAAGTTTTCTCCCTCTATTGGTTCCAGGCTCCTTTGAAAAATAGGTCAACTGCCGTTCCATCAGGCAGATTGTAAAAGGCGACCGATAGGCTATACGAGTCACTGCCATCGTATCTACTAGGTGGTAAAGTACTGCATTGTCTCGTCCGGGTCTGGTACCACCGCCTTACCTATCCCTGCCGCAATAGCGTTAGTGCTTGTCATTGCCCTGTTCCGGTTTGGAGGGCACGGTAGCCGATTAACTTATGCACGTGGCATTAGATCTCGCTAAAAGATAGCAACGCACCATTAACATCCTTGGTGTCTATATTTCAGGGGACCCATCTGCTTACTATTGCTATCTTATGATATAAAAAAATAGAGGGTACATTATCCTCCAAATCGGGACGTGACATTACGTGTGTGTCAAGAATTGTTTAAAGATATTCAATGGGTTCAGATATTACTTTGCGGAAATCTATAATTTAAAGAAGAAATTGTAGTATGTAATTTGCAAAATTTCGCGTAGAACTACTGTGATATAACTGAAAGAAAAGGTAGTGTAAGGAAAGGGGCAAACTTATCCAAGGCCTGAAAATTAGAGAAGACAAAAGGCACAATATTCCACCCACTTCCACGACACTTTCTTATACGTCAGAAGCAAAGCAAAGGTAGTAACACACAAATATAAAACAAAATAATGTGGGTACGAAATTCGTCATGTAAAGAAACTCGACCTCTCTCAAATTCAGCAAACCATCGCCTCACGGTGGTCAAACAAGGTGTTTCTTTCCTCCAAAAGCATTTTGAAGACGAGCGGCATAGTCTTGCGGAGAAAGTATCATAAAAATATCATCGCTCTAAAATCTTTTCGACTTGATTCAATTTTCGTTGCGTACGTAGAACTTTGATGTGTGATAAAAAAACAATTGACAAATCATTTCCCGCCAATTATTTTTTTTATTACTAAGAAGGTTGCAACGTTTTAAAAATATAACATTCGAAATTCAAATAGTTCCGATTAGCTAGAAGTGCAAAACTTTTATTGTGCCCCATGTACATTGGTAAGATAACTGGTAAATAACATCGTAAAAATTCAACGAAATTAGTGTAGTAATGTTCAAAAGATATGGTTCCCGCTCGGGCAATATAAGCTTGCTTTGACATATGCCGTGGCGGCGAATTGCAGTTGAAAATAATGAATTTCGATATCTATTGTACGCGGATGGTGTCCGTATTTAATATTTTTATTGGATAATCAAGTCAAAATTTAAGTACCTATTTTTTACATATTATCAAAATTGCGTACTGAACATCCGGCTTTAGTACGTAAGTACAGACTTTAAGTCTTTCACCAATCAGTACTGAACATCCGGCTTTAGTGCGTAAGTTCAGTCTTTAAGTCTTTCACCAATCAACGTGTATAATAAAATCTAGATAAAACTTCGCTGATGTTTAATAAACATTCCTTTGAATACAGAATAGCTACAACATTATAATCCAATTATAATTAATAAAATCCAATTCGCAATGCTTAACACGACGTATTCGAGAATTTATTTTAATTAAAAATAAACTTCGCCGGACCAAGCGCGGAATACGAAATCAAAGTCGCAAAGCTGCGATGAGGGTATAAAAATGTTCCTTTGTTAATTCCGCGTAATCTCGACTCATAATACATTCTGGACACGATCGTGACTGATCTTTTCTCTTTGTTCAATGCGTTTCTAATTTCAAGTAACTCTGAAAGGAAGTAGCTTTATTTTATACATTTGTTAGGGTTCCACATTAATAAAAAATGTGTAAACGGTTGACCCTACGGGCCATCCCTGAAACTTCCCGCTAAATTAAGGTATTTTAAGCTCAAAAGATTAAAAAATATAAGCATAGATTTTTCAGGTCAAACATCTACTTTGTTATTTTTATACGGCAGTATATTAATTTTTGAAAAGCTGTATATTTAAAAACGATGATGGCATTCAACTCAATTTTTGAGATCTAAAATATTGCTAAATAATTATAGGTTGGAAAATTTCGATGCTATGTCAAAAACTTTTTATTTTTAGTTTTCTTCTTCCCAAAAAGAATTCCCGATTTTGATTAAATTAACGGTATTTGACGCAGTTTTTAAAGGAGAAAAGCTGATAAGGTTTTTAAGTCAATCGGTGAATTAGTAATCGGTTCAGTCTAGCCATTTTTGCGTGATTGAATAACAAACATCCAAACATGTAAACCTTGAATTTATAATATGTATGTTTTAAATGTATACATAGATAATCTTACCCTTATCCATGTATACATTTAAAAATAAATCGCTATTTTCCTTTTGTAAGCCATAAGTTGAGGACTTTCCCTGTGTTGGTCCAGGCCTCCTTTGAAGAATAGGCCAACTGCAGTTCTGCCAGGCAGGTCGTAAAAGGCGATCGATTGGCTTACTTGTCACTACCATCGTGGTTACTAGGTAGAGTTCTGCATTGTCTCGCCCGGGTTAAGTACAACCGCCTTACCTATTCTTGCCGCAATATCGTCAGTGCTACTCACTGCCGTGTTCCGGTTTGGAGGGTAAGGTAGAAGGCAAACTTATACATGTGACACTAGACCTCGCCACAAGATAGCAACGCACCATTAACATATTTGGTGTCTATAGGAGATGGTTGACTCTTTCCATCAGGAGACCCATCTGCTTGCTTGCTATCTTATGTTTTAAAAAAAAACCACAATACCGATTACATTCATCTTATTTTTAAGTTTTTCAATACTTTGTAGAAAAATTCCGAAAGTTGCTCAGAAAATTCGGTAAATTCGAGAAAACTTAATCATTTCACCTTTGCGCATTTGTCAGTTTGTAAGCTGGCAACTGTATTGTAATTGTATTGTTCACAGCTGCATCGGTCGCCATCTTTCTAACTAGACTAATAACATTTATTTATTTCTTAGCGCGCAGACAATAATTCAGGCCTCAAAGAATTAGTTGGGAAGTCGGTTGAACCAATGAAAAAACGAAGGAGTCACTTCGACGCTTATTTTTTTTAATGTGAAACCACAAGGAGACCACGCATTACTTTTGTACAGAGTACCTAGTTCGATTTTGTTTGATACTTTTTTTATTAAAATGGGCATATCGCGAGAGTGGTTCCATTTAATTTAAGAAAAAACAACCATAATCATATGAAAACAAAGGATGATTGATTGTCCATTCACTGATTTTAATGTATAATTTTTACAGAGTGATCCGAATTTGATTTTTTTTTATTAGATAGGATATACCCGAGGATTGTTCCATATAATTTTTGAAAAAAAAGTACACCCAAAAGCGTACCAAGACAAAGGGTTATTGATTATTCATTCACTGATTTAAATTTATGACCACGCGTAACATTTCGTCGGTTTTTTTTTTGTTGATTGTAATAATCTTCATGTGTGGGATTTTTCAAAATGGTGGAAAACGTTACCTCCTGAAGATGCTTTAAAAAGCGAAAACGGTGAAATAATTTAAAATAATTTTGTATATATTTACAAAAATATACTTGAGATTAAGTTATCAACTAATAATAATGGAATTTCACCAAGTGAGACGTTGCGGATTTCTACCACTTAGTAGTCACGGTGGTAGTGACGAGTATAGCCAATCGGTGGCCTCTTACGACCTGCCTGGCTGAACGGCAGTTAAACTATTTTTCTAAGTAGCTCGGACCAACACGGAGAAAAATGTATATGATTGCTAGATACAAAGATAGAGACGTTTTGGAACACTACCACCTCGAAATAAAGATTGTAGTGACATTTTTTGCTCTAAAATCTGTCGCTATTTATAAATAGCCTTGCAGAGCTATCTGCTTGTTAGCTAACTTATAATATAAAAAAGGTTAAAGGTTGCTATTGAGATTTTGTTTCATAAAAACCGCAAGAACTTATATTCTCAGGAGAACCGCATATTCTCAGGAGTCGATCCTAGGACTAAATGGGTAAACAATGAATAACTTTGAGATAAGACGGTATATTAATAAAAAAATCTTAATTTGATAAACATTATATTAGGCAGAAGGATGTAACCGGTTGAATGTTCGATTATATATTCCTGCATAAAGATCTAACCTTTTGCGATCGAGTTACGTTCGTACCCTTCTTCAGCGCTGACCGTAAATAAGGTATATTTCAAATGCATACCTATTATGTAAGTTAAATTTCAGAATGCTTGTGTTATAAGAAGGCAAACAAGTAAACAAATTACAAATGTAGGTAATACCACATGTATTACCTTGTATAAACTTTATTTAATTTTAAACCCAAGAAAAAAGGGGTATTATATGCTTCACCACTAAGTGTGTGTCTGTTTGTGATATCCCACGTGTTGGTCTGGGCTTGTTGAAGAATCATCTGCCATTGTGTCAGGTAATTTGTAAAAGAGTATAAGGCATTAAAATACTATTACTAATAAGACTTTACATACTAAGAGCCTGTTAATCAATACCACTTGATTAATAAATTACACTTTAAGAATGAGTTATTTTAAAAATACTACTACAAATAAAACTTTATATTAAAGGGGTCTGTTAATCAACACTTGACAAAATAATATACTTACATTTTTAGAATGAGTTATTTTAAAAATACTACTACGAATAAGACTTTATACTAAAGGGGTCTGTTAATCAACACTTGACAAAATAATATACACTTTTAGCATGAGTTATTTCTAACATACTATTACAAGTAAGACTACACCAAAAGAATATGTTAATCAATAACACTTGATAAAATAATATACTTACACTTTTAGAATGAGTTATTTTAAAAATACTACTACGTATAAGACTTTATACTAAAGGGGTCTGTTAATCAACACTTGACAAAATAATATACACTTTTAGAATGAGTCTTTTCAAATATACTGATACAAATAGGAATTTATAATAAAGGAGCCTATTAATCAATAACACTTGACAAAATAATATATACTTTTAGAATTAGTTATTTCAAATATACTAATACTTACAAGACTTTATACTAAAGGTCCTAAAGTAACCTATTATTAAATAACACTTGTTAAAATAATATACGTTTTTAGCATGTATTTAATATTTAAAATTTTAAAGTATTAAACACTTTTAGAATAAGTTATTTCAAATATATATTTGCTACTAACAAGACCTTACACGACAAGAATATGTTAATCAATAATGATTGATAAAATAATATACACTTTAAAATGTCTTCAATATTGTTACACAAAACATATAACCATTTAAAAACAAAAGAAAAAATTTGTTATTCCAACCTGAATCGACACAATATCAAATTGATTACACAAAAAGTATTACGTGGAAAGACATATTATATTTGCCTTATTTTAGTCACGAATTCACAGCCCTTTGAAGCAAGACAAATGTTAGATGCGGCTTGGTAAGCAAATTTTGGATGAAAAAATATCCAACGCGTTCAGAATTCTAAATAGTCTTTTGCGTGTATCAAAGAAATTTATTTCGTATTACCAATTTTACTTATTGTTTTTCTGTAAAAAGGTTTTATTCAGAAAACTTACTGGGTTCTCAAAAATTTTCCTTTTCAATTATTATTATTTTAAATGTTGTACTTGTAGTGTAATTTAAAATAATAATTATGACGGAGTTTTACCAAGTGCCGACGATGGACAGTATATATTTTAAATCATTGTTATTAAATGATTTTATTAATTCACTTATACACGGAACAATTATACACACATATACACGGAACGTCCCAATTAAATATTATAAACGGTCAAATGATAATAAGTGTGTGTACACTTATTATCAGTTGGATGTTCCCACAAACCACCTGATTTAATCCGTGGATGTTCCGCTTACATCATATGATTTCCTACACAAATATTTCAATTACACGGGCCGTTTTCGTAGAAAAAAATTGTGAAAAATTTAAATAATAAAAATCAGATTTAAGTATAGAGAAAAAATATCTTGATATTTGGCCAGAAGATGGTTTACTCTTTTCAACAGGAGAGCAAACATTGCTATCTGATAAAAAATACTGGAAGATAATTAGTGACTAGTAGAGATTACTAACTTTACAGCTATGCTGAAAAAGAAACGCATTTAGGGCTTGTGGCATCTGAGTGAGAGAAGTACGAAGGAATGAACCGCTTCAAGAATTGCATTAAATTAGTTAGATCTTGCCTAAAGGAGGGGTATTTAGCGCAACAATAAAGAAACATCGCCAAAATCACGATTTCGTTTTGTTTTCTCAATCTTGAAAAAGAACACATTTATTTTTAGTACGACGGTGTTACATTGAAGTATGTTTTGTAATCAGTTGTGTGTCCTAACATTGACTTACGTTGTTGTTTCTAAACCTACTATTTGAATTGACTGTACCAAATGAAAATACCATAGTACGTACTTTTCTATTTCATAAGATAGCGATCAAGATGATAGGATGGTCTCCTGATGGAAAGGTTTTAAAAAATCGTTTATTTTATTGCATACAAAATATAATGGAGGTTATTAGAAAAGTAATGTTTTATATATTATAAGATACAAACAAGCAGAGAGCTCTCCTGACGGAAAAAGAAACGAATAGACTACAAAGATGCTTGCTATCCGTGTGACGGCGTTAAAATACCATATGCTTACGTTTACCAGCTACCTTAACCTTAACCGGAACACGTCAGCGACAAGCTTCGATGCTATTGTGTAGACACTATTGCGTCAGGAATAGGCAACGCAATGGTACCACACCTGAGAGATTTCGCTCTATCACCTACTTAGAGGTCAGAATAAATGTGGCACATGTTAACCTTATCTCAAGTTTTACCAGATGCTTAGCAGTTGGGAGTTGATTTTTTCTTCAAAAATGGCCTCGAATAATACAGAAATCTAAATTTGATTTCCTAGTAGGCACAAGGGTACCAGCAGTAGGCACGGTAGTAGTTAATTCGGAAGGTCTATTCATTAAAGGGCTCCCAGTCAATAAGGGAAACAATTGTTATTGTAGATTGTACAATATTTTCCTGTTCAAAACAGGTAAAAAATATCCGCTTCGAATTTCCAACTTGTGTTTTTAATAAACTTTGTTTTTTTAATTTTATTTGGAAAATCGGTTTTTCTATTTTGTTCGGTATTCTTGTTAGTTCAATCAACAAGAGAATGCCACTTACACCGTTGTGTTAAAATTTTCAACCGATTTTATTACTGTTTTAATTTTTAGAGCTATTGTGGTTTTTTGTTTGCTGCTGACAGTTGTGGTGGATGTGGGTGGATAGTGCCGCTGGGGTCTTCTTTTTGTTCAGAAAAAAGCCCATCGGTGAGATTTATCCATTTATTATTTTAGACAGTAGAAATGAGAATCGGTGGTTAGGAGATGATGAATGAATGGCAGATGAACGATAAACTAAACAGATATATAATGACCAAGTTTGACGCACCACGATCAAATTGATTAGGTGCTATTCGAGGGCGATGTCAAGAGTCTCTGAAACCAGCGTGTTTTCAAAAAAAGAGTTATGATTATTGAGGAAGCAAGACGTCTATCTTGATCGTGATATATGACATCCAATTGTATGTGACTATCCTATAAGGGATTTGGTGTGAAGATATACAGCGTGTAAGAGATTATCTACCGGGAAATTAAGAAAATATGCAATTTTTACTGCTACTACTACTTTAATACAAAATTGGCGGTTTCTGATTTTTTAATTTTCACGCCACGCAATGTAAAGCGTAAATTGCTCCAACTCGTTGTGTCCGCTGAGTTCTCAAACGAGCCTTTTATTCAGCCTGTGCCAATTTGCATAATGCATTGCTTATTTTAGTATTTCCTTATATTTTACAATTTTTTTTAGAAAAAGCACTATCGAATATCACAACAAATCAAATAATATTAAGGTCGAAAAAATCGAAACTTTCCCATACATATTTCCAACGGTTTTTGTTTGAATTATGGCCTAAAGCTATCGTGGACCGTCCCTTACTCGCTATATATATATATGTGTAGGAAGTGGGTCAGATACGATAAATAAAATGCGGATGTGGTGATATAACAACTCTTTATATTTAGATCAACTTTCCATTATTAATTACTTGTTCTCGTTAACAATCGTCGAAGAAGCCTCAATAACACTTTTTCCGACTCGGGAACCGAACCCGGGATCTCATGATCTGATCTAAACAGGCTATCCCGTAGACCACGAGGCACTTATAGGAGTAGAATATTAAAAATAAAATACATTTCAAAAAATATAACATTTACTTAGAATTCTTTTCGACTTCATCTTTTAAAAGTTGATAGATGAAAAGTCCTTCTGCCCGTAGCCCGTAGTAGCCCGTAGCCGTAGTAAAAAAAGTTATATATATATATATATATATATATATATATATATATATATATATAACACTTTTATAGCAAATATAAATATACCCTCGCGATTCGGCGTTCGGTGTAACAGTCGCCCGTCAATAAAACTCGTTAGTCAGAGCGAAGTCGTTTATTAGAAATGTTTAATTTGTTATAATTTAATTTGTTTCGAATATTGAAATAAACATTCTTCAACTCTTAGACTTTGATATCAGTTGAGTACTTATTATTGTGAAATTAATATGTACCGACTAAAAAGTTCAACAACTTTCATAATTAAAATCCGTTTCAAAGTTATATTTCATTAATATGTTCATGATAATTGCCTAACTTTGAATGTGAATGTCTTAGAAAATTCATATTTGACGCCTCTAAGTTGTAATTAAACATACACCTGTTTTTAAAGACCAGCCCCCCAAGACAAGTGGCATCAACGCTAGGAGAATAGAAAACAAAATGTATGGATTTGACATAAGCTGTTGATACGAGCGTAAACGAATTTGTAATTGGTAGCCAAGTGTCATTCGTGAAACGAAACGTTATATTGTATCGATCATCTTTGATCAATTTCATACAAAACCTTAGCCAAGTGGCACTTTTGACAAGCAAAATTGGTGATCCAATGATTAGCGAACGCTAGAACCCTGTAAATTACGCTAAAAATGGCGGATAATCACTATTATTTAATCAGCTGTTCTAAATCGTGGATAATATCTGTTAGAATTTTTGATAATTTTAAAGTAAAATGAACGCAAATTGCCATAATTTAAGAGTCCTAACCTAACTAGGGGGTTTTCAATACATTTTCTTTTTTTTAAGTCGCAGACGCCTTTGTAATGAATTTCGGTTTTCATCCCCTAACTCCACGGGGAATTAACTCAGAGCAAAGTGACCTTGACAAAAGTTGGTGTCCCTTACCCCCTCCACGTAATGGTGCAACAAAAAAGGGGTGTTATATAGGGTTGAAATTTTCCATCAAAATTTTTCTAAGTCCTGCGCACGCTCTGACCGCCAACCGAGCTCTCTGTTCATTCTAATATAACGCATTGGCGTCATTTCGACCAAATTGGTAGCCAAGTGGATTATGGCTTGTTTAACGTTCGTTCCATACGAACTTTACGAATTATATCGAATATTGTCTCTGAATTGAATATAATAAAAATAAGAACAGAGTCGCTATATCTGATTCAATTTTGATTGTATGTACCGCGTGAGTGCGAATAAGATAAAATATACTATCTTTTCTTCTTAATTACTGTCATGCCGTAAGTTTCTATATAGCTAACATGTTAATTGAACTCTGTCAGTACTACGGACTACCAATTTAAAGAGTTATAAAATTAAATACTGTCACCAAGATTTATGTATTTATCTTCATTGCTATCAAATTTGATTGTTTTAACATATTTTAAGTAAATCCTCTTTACCTACCTTACAAGTGAACGTAGAATTGTGCAAAATGTTATCGATAGTCACATTTTAAAACTTATGTTTCAGATTTATGAAAGCTGCTGATAAATTTATTATTAAAAATGAACAAAAATATGCAAAACTGAACATATAAAACTTCTTTTTTACGTATTTTTTGGCATACATATTTACAGAAATGTAAAATTGATCGAAATCTATTGCTACACTGAAAAATAAACTATCTTTCTTTGTTTCATTAAATTTACAAAATACAAGGGTTGTAACAAGAATATAGTGTTTATAACTTGAACTTATAGTGTCTGTAAAATATTTAAAGACGAAATATTATATTTATCATCATTAAGACATTGTCAGCATTTTGCAAACCTATCACTACTTACAATGTGTCTAGGCAGTTCGTTAGAAGCGAACAATTGGGTAAACGAGTCACTAGTATTGTGGCTTCTAAGTGGTAGGGTTCTGCATTGTCTCGCCCGGGTCTAATACCACTGACCCACCTATTTCTGCAGCAATAGCAACAGTGCTTGTTACTGTCGTGTTCCGGTTTGGAGGGTAAGGTAGCCGGTAAATGTATGCATGTGACATTAATACCCCCCCCCCCCCCGCCACAAGGATATCAAAGCACCATTAATAATGTGCCACCAAAAGCCTTCTTAATTTGCGTTAATTTTACTTTAAAATTATCAAAAATTCTCACAGATGTTATCCACGCTTTAGAACAGCTGATTGAATAATAGTGATCAACCGCAATTTTAAGCGTAATCTGCAGGGTTCTAGCGTTCGCTGATTATCGAATAATTCGCTACTATTTTGCTTGTCAAAAGTGCCACTTGGCTACGGTCTTGTACGAAAATTGACAAAAATGATCGATGCAATATAACGTTTCGTTTCACGAATGACACTTGGCTACCAATTACAAATTCGTTTACGCTCGTGTCAACAGCTTATGACAAATCCATAAATTTCTCTTTCTATTGTACTAACGTTGATGCCACATCTTGGGGGGCAAGTCTTTTTTGCTTTTAATGCACTTTTCATATAAATAAAACTTATAACCTCGGTGAAAATAATACTTCAAAGTGACGTTTACCGTCAATTCAGAGACAATATTCGATATAATTCGTAAAGTTCGTATGGAACGAACGTTGAACAAGCCATGATCCACTTGGCTACCAATTTGGCCTAAATATCGCCAAAGCGTAATATTTGAATAGTTACTGAGCGTTTGCCACTTGTCTAGGGGGGCTGTACCCTCCGTGGCGAGATAGAAAAAGCGTACATCAAAGTTAGCTGTAAACGGGCAATTTTAAAATTCACTACAGTCATTGATTTGTCATCTATTGCCGGGTTCTTGCAATCAGCGATCCGTTATCCATTGCAGGAATCATTAGTATTAATAATAATGAAGGGTTCTACAAGTTTCTAGGACCATTTGGTAGTTTGACATTATAGAAACAGTTTAGCTTACGCCCCGTAGAAAATGTTACATTTCGTAACTAAAACGTGACGTGTTATTGATATAGAAATTGAACATTAATCGCGCAATTAATTGCCAAATCTTCGTAAGGTTAATTTTATATTAACCAAGAGGAATAAATAAAAACAAATTTAACATAAAAATGAGTGTCTCACATTTTATAAAATCGGTAAATCTGGTACAAGCTATATCTATACTCATCACACAAGCTTTTGCTTTTATAGGAAATTGAACTTGTAGCGGTTCAAACAATCTAGAAACGCTAGCAGAAAGAATAATGAAAAAATGTAAAATTACATTGCAATTATTTATTTAGTACACACTATATACAAGTTTCAACGCTTTTCAAATGGACTTCGGTCCCCAGGCAGTACACCTTGCCTGGCTGGGAAGATCTTCCTTTTCCCCGTCCTTGCCCATGTTGACGTCATCAATCTCCACAGTTATGACGTCACCTGACAAACCATTCCATCACTATGACCCTTCAGCGGTACGGAACGGTGGCGCCATCTGCATCGGTCTGATCCAAGTCTGATCGATTAAGTAGTAGAATTGGCCACTCGACCAAGAGTTTGTCAGATAATAATATGCGTTATCCTACCATTTATCCTCTGTTGTTCTGGGACTTTATACCTCATATAAACTATCTGCTTCTATAACAGCCAGTTCGTAAGAAGCTAACGATTCGCCAAACTTGTCACTGTTATCGTAATTACTAGGTAACGTCAAACTACTAAGGCGTAGGCTAAGGCGTAGTTCGCGTGTTTAGAAACCATATAATAATTTCAGAATTTTACGATTAAACCATGTTAGCATAAGTTAAGAGTTCAATAAACATAATATTGATTGAGGAAAAAGTTATCCTTTCTTTAAAGTTGGCCCAAACAGCAGATATCTGCAACATTTTTATTGAAATCGGTTCCGTAGGTTTGGAGTTAAGATTAAAGAAGTGTGTTATTATTATAAAAGTACAAATAGTGTATTAATTAACAATAACGTATTTAAATTGAGTTTTACCACAGTATACTGGAGACTAACAGTAGTCAATCTACATACATGTGATATTCGAGCAACGCACACATAGACACCTTTCACGGACGAGATATCTCGGAATGGTTCAGTACAGTTTGTGCCGCACCAGTTTGTACCGTACCAGTCGGAGAGATCGCGTCCGTGAGACGTGTCTCTGTGTGCTGTGCTTAAATAATACTTGTATGTAACATTCACTTCTGGTAGTCTCTAAGTATTCTGTGGCTTTACTGAGTGCCGACGATGAAAACTAGAATATATCCTTTTTTAAATTTCTACCCTTAATTAATTATGGCTACGAAGTAGTAGAGTTCTGTATTGTATCGCCAAGGTCCGTGGTACCACGGCCTTACCTGTTCCTGCCCCAAAAGCATTAGTGTTTATCACTGTTATATTCCGGTTTAGAGACTAAGATAGGAGGTAAACTTGTGCATGTGGAATTGAGACCTTGTTACAGGATAGCAACGCACCATTAACATATTTGTTATACATAGGCAATGGTTATATCTTTCCACCAGAAAAACCATCTGCTTGTTAGATTTTACACTTTCAATCGTCGGCTCTTAGTGAAATTCCATTGGTATAAGTCCAAGCAAGGTTATAATCACTTGTACTTTAATTTCACTACAGATATAGACATATAATTTTAGATTAATCGACCGGTTTCGCTTTTTTATATATATTACGTCCTGAAGATGCTTTAAAAAGCGAAACCGCGGGGTGATCACGTAACTCGCAATGTGAAATTATCGTGATTGTTTAGTTATTGCAAGACACATAACAGCCTTGTACATTAGTGGTAGTCGTTGCCGCTTGATTAGTTTTGATGCTGTGGCATTGCAAAAAGTGCATCCAGTGACCAGCAAGCAATTGGTGACATTTTCGATGATTTTTTCATTACGTTTAAGAGTCATCGTTGATCGCTGGCGAATTGCAAACGTTAGATGATGCGCCTACGGGTCGAGTAATCTAAAATTATATGTCTATATTTGAAGTGAAATTAAAGTACAAGTGATTATAACCTTGTTTGGACTTATAACATCTGCTTGTTTGCTACGTTATGTTAAAAAATGTTTTTATAATAATCTCCATTATATTTTGTGCGCAATAAAATATGAAATAAACGATTTGTCAAACCTCTAAATTAAAATTTACTCATCCCCAACCCTTGTCAGTGTTAAACCCGGTTAGACACCCAATTTAGCGTCGTCACTTGGGGGGATTGTAAAAATTGAAAATAAATTGATCCTACAAGTAGAGCATGTCGGAAGAGCAATGACACAGAAGGGATTGGATTACGTAGCCCGCGGGGTTGCAGGTTCTAATTTTGATGTGAAAAGTAACGTGTGATTTGAGATTTCGTTTGTCGTGGAGATAGATTATCGAAAACTTTAGGGGACGGCATTATTACTGTTTTGTAGAGATTTTAGTAAATATATTTTTAAGCTATTGCATAGCTTCTATCGCGGGCCTTGAGCGTGGAAACCGAATCCAGAAATTCCGTAACTATTGCATAGCTTCTATCGCGGGCCTTGAGCGTGGAGACCAAATTCAGAAATTCCGTAACGAAAAAACCTAACACCCCCCACTCCGAATGGCACAGCGGTGATACTTTTTAGTTTTTCCATCTATCGATGAATACAAGAACTTTTAATGACTTTGAAATATCACGCTTGTCTATTTAGTTCAGCAACCCGCCTTTAGGTGGCATTGGTTGTATTGGAAAACTACCGTAATCAGCTGTTTGTGAGAAAGTATATAGGTGTATAGGTATTTATCATCTACGTACAACAGTGAATATCTGTACTCGTATAATTTGTGTACAAAATGTTTTAAATGTGAATAAACAAAGAAAAAAAATACTGCATAAATAAAATAAATATATAATTGTAATTACATAAGTTGATAAAAAATGCTATGCAATAGCTTTACCGCGGCAGTCTCCGAGTGCCACACGTCTTTTTAAATATATTTTTTATATGTATTTATATAAAGGGGCGTCCACAAATTACTTGAGATGTTTAAGTGGGAGAGAGGATCGAGTCAAATTTCATCTAATTTTACGTTGGAGGGAGGCGGGGTCTCGGTAAATATCACGCATTTTTTTCTGATTAAAACAAAAAAATATACATTATATAAAAATATAATATACCATTATCCAAATTGTACATCCTTAAGATTGAATCTTAAGCGTAATCGTAATACGATTAAGATCATTCACTAATTCGTTCGAAAGAAAATAATTTCATTCATACTTCGACGTTATACATTACTACTAACTGTCAAACCACCATATTAATTTTATACCAAATAGCTCAATTAAATCTGAATTTACGGTACAGTGTAGCCCGTCCTTTTCGCGCAACCGTCAGAGTTATAGTAAATATTCTTTTTTTTAATCGCAGTAGTTACGATTTAAGTATTCTATTGTTAATTTTTTTATTACACTTATAATTTACAGCAATAATGATTACTAGTCTTAACTAGTCGTAAATAAAAGCACGAAGCTTCCTTTTACAATAACAATCCAACGCGTTTACATATTTAAGAAACCCACATTTTGAAAAATCTCACGTGAGATTAGGGGATGAGGGAAGAGGTTGAATAAAATCTCAAGACTTTGCACCAGGGGGGGGGGAGACAGAAAATTAAAAAAAAAACACCTCACGTATTTTATAGACGCCCTCTAATGTTAAATAAATACATGAAAAAAATACCAAGGGACAAGGTGGGAAGACGACTTATAACTGGCAGTTGAACACCACTGGAGAAGTGTAGCCTATTGGAACACTAACATCTGCCTAATGGAAAATGTTGCAGGAGGCCTATGACAAAAGGCACGCTGAACTACGGGATATCCGTGTTGGTCCCGGCCTCCTTTGAAGAATACGCCAACTGCCGTTCTGCCAGGCAGGTCGTAAAAGGCGACCGATTGGCTATCGAGTCACTACCATCGTGGCTACTAGGTGGTAGAGTTCTGCATTGTCTCGCCCGGATCTGGTACCACCGCCTTACCTATTCCTGCCGCAATAGCGTCAGTGCTTGTCGCTGTCGTGTTCCGGTTTGGAGGGTAAGGTAGCCGGTAAACTTATGCATGTGGCATTAGACCTCGCCACAAGATAGCAACGCACCATTAACATCTTTGGTGTCTATAGGCGATGGTTGACTCTTTCCATCAGGAGACCCATCATCTTGTTTGCTATCTTATGACATAAAAAAAAAATATCCTATCACCAAAATAATATTACCTAAACATAATTAACTTTCTTATTTCCTCGTAGTCTTATCTTCTTTATAAATACACTAGCGACCTTCCCGCGGTTTCACCCACGTAGCTTTTGTTCCCGTGAGAATATCGGAAAGATTTATATACTAAAATCTTCCTCAAAAATCAATCTATCTATTAAAAAAAAACCGCATCAAAGTTCGTTGCGTAGTTTTAAAGATTTAAGCATACATAGAGACATAGGGACAGACAGAGAAAGCGACTTTGTTTTATACTATGTAGTGATGTTAACATAGAGTTTTAACAAGTGTCCACGATATTCACTGTTGAAAGTATTTTTTGAAGAATAGATCAACTGTCTTACTGCTAGGCTTTTGTAAAGGGCGACATGTCTCTAGCATCACGATTTATGACTAGGTGGTAGAGTTCTGCAAAGTTTCGACCGGGTTTTCTTCTACTGTATAGCCAAAAGTGATAGTATTTGACACTGTTGTGTTCTGGTTTGAATAGTCAGGTAACCGGTGAACTTAAGCAAGCGGCATTTTCAACTTGCCACATGGACAGTGACATAATATCATTAAGGTCTGTAATATAGAGTAATTTATATATAAATTATATATGCAAAATAGAGTAATTTCTTTGCCAGATTCAGAAAAAAAGAAAAAAAAAGCAAAATGGAACAAATCATCAAGGCAGTTCTTAAATAAATTGACTCCATTGATCATAGAATTAATTCATTTTAAAACTTTTAAAATAGGTTATTAAGGACAATTCTTTTACATTCGTAAAACATAGTACCGTAAAGTAGTATTCGTCAAATATTATTGAAGTGTTACTCACAATTTTAGATTCCGTCAGACCTGCAGGCTTACTCTTGAAAACAATATATATCTTAAACCAATATTGATAAAAACAATAAGTTTCAAATATCGTCAAAAAACGGTACTCTTGAAACCAATATTGCCCACATTGATTCAGTATAGTAACGACCTAATTATTGGAAATAGATGTCATCGTTACACGTCAAGCTAGTGTTACAAGTGGAAATTTTAAGTACCTTTTTAAACAATATAACGAATAAAAGCCATAATGAGTAGTTCCAAAAAATTTCGAAATCCGTGTGGCGCTGTCGCCGAATCCAATAATTGAATATAGTTGTCCAGAGTAAGAAATACTTAAAAATTTATTAAATATGCATTTAAAATTGAAATCGGTTTTCAAGAGTAGCCCTACTGTTATTATTTTGGGATTTTTAGTAAGGTCAACGAAAAACGGGTCTTGTGCAGAATATAAAGACAACCGATGTTACTAAAACAAATTCGCTTATACTCAACATTTATGTACATACATATAAATCGGCAGTCCCTACATTTAAATTTATGTACAAAATGGCATTTTTTATTGCATATATATAGCTCCAAATTGACCGTACGCTCAAAGGCATGAGTTAAGTTTTTTTCATTATGTATTTTGCTATGTAAACAATGTGCATACGAGAACGAGTGTACTTATTTATTACAAACTAGCTGCAGCGTACAGCCCGCTGTCTTATGAGAGTTTTGGTTAATCTCGCGGGAATACTTAACTGATTTTTCCGGGATAAAAAGTAGCCTATTTACTATTCTAAGTTATTATTTACCCGTGTGCAAAATTTCATTCTAATCAGTTTAGTAGTTTTGGCGTAATTGATTAACAATTCATCTTTACATCCAAACATCCAAACTTTCGCATCTATAATAATAATATTATGGATATAGATAATAGGTATCGCAAAGGCAAATATTTACCTCATATCGCTACGTGCGACGTGGTGCTTAGAAATACGCGTTTTATGATATAAAACTTTGTATAAAGAGACATGTGTTATTCATGTATTTTTAATATTTTTGAGTGGCGATCTTAAAATGTTTAAGGTCTGGTTTTGAAAATGACATTCGTTATAAAACATTTATTTGAACTATATTTTAAACCTTTTTAGTTTATATTTCAGCCTATAAAGCTTTTAGCCTATAAAAATTAGACTTGTATTATACGAATGTCAACGTAAAAAACAGTCACCTATCAGTTTTTCGGTAAAAGATAATAATATCAAAATGTATATAATAAACTCTCTTAATCTATTAAATCGTTGTAGAAAAATATTATAAAAATATTATATTTACAATTGTAGATAGAGTTATGTCTAGAGCAATTCCAGCATTAATTATTTGTAAATCTCAGTTTTTCACATGTCACTATATACGTCGGGGCCGTCGAAATATAAAACAAATATGGAAGGGAAAAATAGTGTAACCTATTTCATTACTTACGAATATTATTCCTACAAATCCGTTGAGCAAATATGCTTAGGATTCTACGAGACGAGGCTCAAGGCATATAATACGTTATATTGACAGATATGATATTTTCTTAATATTTCGCACTTGATCTTTATATGTGCTTTTATTTATACACTAGTAGATCCCAGCGACTACTAGTGAAAAGCGTGAAATATCCTTATTTTTCGACCAATTTCCCCAAATTGGTGGAGGTTGTCATTACCACTGTATATTTATTTCCCCGTGTTGGTCCGGGCTCCTTTAAAGAATGGACCATCTACCGTTCTTCTAGGCAGTTCGTAAGAGGCGAACGATTGACTAAACGAGTAACCATCATGGCTACAAGTTAGTAGAATTCTGCATTACCTCGCCGTGATCTGGTACCACCGCCTTACTTATCCCTGCCGCAATAATGTCAGTGCTTCATGCTTGTTAATGTCGTGTTCCAGTTTTAGGCGGTAAATTTATGCGGATGACATTATGACCCCTCCACATGAATTGTAACGTGACGTTATCAACCTTTATAGTGGTGGCGATACCTTGACGGCTACCTCGGCTTTTGGCAGGTGGTGATAATCTACCACAATAACTTTTAATCAGGAAACTATAATATTTTTTACACCATAAGATAGCAAACAAGCAGATGACTACCCTAATTGAAAAAAACAACCTTCGCCAATAGACACCAAATATGTTAATGATGCGTTGCTATCTTGTGGCGAGGCCTTATGCCACATGCATAAGTTTACCGGCTACCTTACCCTTCAAACCGGAACAAGACAGTGACAAGCACTGACGCTATTGCGGCAGGAATAAGTAAGGCGGTGGTACCGGGCGAGACAGTGCAGAACTCTACTACCAACTAACATATACCCAGGCAAGACTTTGCGGAACTCTACCTCTTATTCACGATGATAGTGACAAATATTGCCAATGGGACGCCTTTTACGACCTGCCTGGCTGAACGACAGATGGTCTATTCTTCAAAAGGGGGCTTGGTTATTTCGGGCCCCTTTTGAATAAATAAATAAATAAGTTTGATTTTGTATTCTGTCTTATTTACTATCGTGTATTGCAATGACGTAGTCGAAGTGAAAAAATTAACGCCATTAGAGTTTGTTAAAAGATGTCGGAACCATATAAAAATATCCAGCTATAAAAAAATGAAATAAAATGCGCGCCCATTAAGATCAATTATTTACACGTGCGTGCCCAAAAACATATCTCACGTTAATGCGCAATTTGAACGTATGTCGTTAGGCTAATATGTTGCGACGCCATTTTAAAAAAATGTTTCACGATGATTGGCCAATTTAGGCGTTATGTAACACGTACGACACGGCAATTATTTTTATTACGGAATTGAAGCTTAAGTAAACCTTTTTCTAAGGTTCGTCACTAGGTTAAAGGTTTGTTTGTTCTGTTGTGCACTCACCATAATAATATTTAAGTAATGAAATTGAAAATTATAAAAGACTAGCTGACCCGCGCAGCTTCGCCCGCGAGTAGATTAACATGTCGTCCAGATAGCTTTTAATGCAAATTTCATCCCTTATTTCACCACCCCGTTGGTCGAGTGGTTAGAGACCCTGACTACGCAATCAACGAGGCTCGGGTTCGATCCCCGACGGGGACAAGCATTTGTGTGATGAGCATAAATGTTTGTATTTCCGGGTTTGGGTGTTTATTAAATATATTCTAGTATTTATATATGTATTTCTATGTATTAGTATCGTTGACTAACACCCATAACACAAGCAAATAATTTGCTTACTTTGGGGTTAGATCAGTAAGTGTAATTTGTCCCGTGAATTATTATTATTATTATTATTTCAACCCTTTAAGGATTGATTTTTGAAAAAAAATAGTCTATGTTTGACCCCGCTTCTTCAACTACTTCCATGCTAAATTTCATGAAAATCGGTCCAGCGGTTTAGCCGTGAAAGCGTAACAGACAGACAGACATACTTTCGCTATTATTAGTACGGATTTGATGACAAAGGAACATAAAATTCAAGCCCATTTAAGTAAATGGTCGCCGTTAAAGTGTAAACAAATGAAGATGACGTTATGCTGAAAAGAGACAACCATCGCCTATAGACACCAAAGATGTTAATTATGCGTTGCTACCCTCGTGGTGGGGTCTTAATGCCACATGCACCTTAAGACACGAAAGATGTTGATTGTGCGTTGACATCCAAGTGGCTGGATGGTAATACCATATGTAGAAGTTTACTGGCTGCCTGACCCTATAAACCGAAGCATGACAGTGACAAGTACTGAACTATTGAGGCAGGAATAGGCAAACCACACAAAGCGAGACAATTCAGAACTCTACCACTTAGTCATCGGGACTACTAAGGGGCCATCCATAAATTACGTCACACGAATTTCATGAATTTTTGACCTAGTGTGACGTCACATATTTTCCAATTTTGTATTGGAATAATGATCTCTTCTAATCTTTTTTTATGTGTCCTGTACACAGAAAACAGTTTTTAAAATAGGTTTTTTAAATTGATTGTTGTTGTTTGAAAAAATGTGATGTCTCAAAATTTGGGACACCTTCCTACCCCTTATCACACAATACCACACTTCGTCGACCCCCTTCCCCCCCCTTAACATGTGATGTAATTTATGGATGGCCCCTAAGTGGTAGAGTTCTGAATTGTCTCTTCTGAATTGTCTTGGTAGTGATATACTAATTAGTCAATAGTTTGCCTTTTACGGACTGCCTGGAAGAATGGCAGATAGAATTGCATATTCATGATGCAATATTTCTCTTCCCACAAGGCGAGCCATCTGCTTGTTTACTATCTAATGATATTATAAAAAAAGTTCAATCACAAAATACAATTTTTTTAAAGAATAAAACTTGCTGAGAAAAATTAAATAATGTGTTTTTAGAAAAATAAATTTATTAAGTTGACAAAATATCTAACACCATTTTGGAAATTACTTATAATTCGTCATTTGATAAATTGTTAGGTATTTTCAATCATAAATTATTATTTACTTGGTTTTAATTGTTGAATTCCATTTAAAAATTCTCTTATCCTATTTTTTATACAATAAGATAGTGTTCGCTTCTTAGGAACTGCCTGGCAGAATGAAAGATAATTTATTTCTCAAGGGGAGTCGGAACCAACACGGGGGGAAATTTATTACGTAAATTAAATTGAAACAATTTGAAAAAAAAAAAGATTGTGATATTTATAATACAAAGTTTTCTAATCAAATCTTATTTTTAACTTCTCTCAACGTATGTAGATTTTGCCCCGATTTTCGAAAATCGAGTTTTCACCAGATTTCCACGTTTTGGGGTCCTTGGAACCTTTTCCGTCTATTTCCCGATGACGTATGTCTGTATGTATGTGTGTATGTAAACATCTCATAACTTTTGAGTGGATTGACCGATTGAAACGCGTTTGATGGCATTTGATTGGGTTCCGTGCAACTTAGACGTTTTGTAATTTTTGAATCAATTCCGTTTAGGAGATTATGTGAAATTTTGAAAACACTTCAAAAAAAATTTTAGCGGAATAGTATTTTCTTAATATAACTTCCAGATTAATGTACCGATTGAGAACAAAATCTAATCAGCTTTTTTTAAAAAAAATTACGCCCAATGCTTAAATTGCATCAAAATCTTTTTTTAAAGGTTGAAAAATGATAAATAATTTTTCAACCTTCTACAAAAACTACGTTATATATAATTGCAAAAATCCAAAATCGAGTCAATGTTTCAAAAATTACAGCTTTTCAAATATTATTTTTTCTTTGTTTACAGCAAACTTACTTAATATTTTTAAAATAACTTTCAAGCTAATAATACTAAACGATTTCAAAATCTAATCAGCTTTTCTATCTAAAAAACTGCGACAAATGCTGGAACTTGGATCAAACTCGGTTGATTTATTTGGGATTTGTCATAGACAAAAAAATTTGAAAAAAAAGTTTTTTGACATTACTTCGACCCTGTAGATTAGGTATGTAACTTAGAAAACATTTTAGAGCTCAAAAATTGCTTTGAATGCCATTCGAAAGATCAAAATCAATCATCGTTTCCATAATTTACAGCTTTTCAAAAACCAAACTACTGTCAATTTTAACAAATTTGAGATTTTTGAAAAATTTTTTTTTATATCTGTGCTAAGGCATAGTTTTTGTTTCTTTGAGCTAAAATACCTCAATTTAGCCCTAACCTGCAGAGTCAACCGGTTTACAGATTTTTTTCATATTTAATTGAACCTATGCGGGCACTTTTGACTATAATTTATTTTGATTCATGATTTTATAGCCATTACTTAACTGAGCGGAAACGCAGGCACTTACCTTCGTATAGTTAGCTAAATCGAAATGTTAAAGGGTGCCTTTACAAACAATTAAGTTTATATGTATTTTAAAAGTATGTACACTACATATAACAAGTATATTATACACTTTTAATCAATACTTGTGCACTAGAGTAAAATAAAATTAAAACGAAATGTAAATTTTAAATTATGGTGCGTAAAATTAATTGTTTCCCAAAGGCTGCATGAAAAATGAAACGTGGTGATTAATAATTAACAAAGTATTCACCAACATTACAAATGCCAATTAATACAAAAATTGTAATGTAATAAATACAAAAAATATCAATTTAATTGTAGATTTTTCCATCAAATATAGAGATTGATTGATAGATTAAACTGAAACTGAAACTAAAAAAACAAAAATGTAAACGTAAAACTGTGGTGCGTATAATGAAACGTTTCCCGAGGGTCGCATGGAAATATGGAACGCTGTGTCATCGTGTTGATTGAATTTGTCGCGGTGCATTGGAGCGGCTCGGAATTTGTTCAATACTTTTTGACGATAAAACTACACGTCAAAGTGACCCCTTCGGCTGTAAAACTAATAGATGGAGTGAAGTCTGTTTTGTGTAAAAATTAACGCTACATACTATTTTTTGTTTTTACGAATGTTCGATTGTTGTTAAAAATAATATTACTTGTAACAATAATAGAATTATAATCAAATCGAATAATAAATATAGAAATATATTATTATAATCGAATCGACACTGGACCACTTTTTAAGCCGTATTTACACATTTTAAGCCGCATTCGTACGAATAGCGAGGCGAATGGCGAACACGAATACAAATGCGGGGTTAGAATTACGTAATAGACTCCGTATAACATGTTCCGATTTTGATAATTATTTTTTTATTAGAATGTGTATATTCCGAGGGTGGTTCTATTTAATTAAAAAAAAATCCAACCATAAGGGTACGTAAACAAGGAATGATCGATTGTTCATTCATTGATTTTAATCTATGACCACGCATAACTTTTAACAGTGTCCCGATTTTGATAATTCTTCTTTTATTGGATAGAATATACCCCGACAGTCGTCTCATATAATTTTTGAAAAAAAAAACACCCAAAAAACACTGATTATTTGCTCACCACGCATAACTTTTCTTTGGTTTGTTTAGTTAAAAAGATATTATCTATTGTTAGAACCACGGATTAAACTGGATACGGCTTTCAAGGTTATAGTACTAACCGATGAAATAAAATTACTCTAGAGGTATTCCTTAAGCCTTAGCTTTTTATTGGACACAATAAAATAGCACAAAATGGCAAATGTCTATATTTTTACGATATATCAACAAGCGTTTGACATTTACATACATTTGCTCATATGAGTGGCTACGAATTTTGCGCCCAACACCGTGTCTATTAGTATTAGCGATCGTCTGTGACCGAAATTCGATCATATGGCTATACAATAAAATCTCTCTCAAGTTTGATAACTGACAGCTGTAAAGAAAATATTAACTATGCACGTGTGTATAATATCATGTATGTCCATTGTATGTCACAAATGTAGTGTGTGTAATGTTTATTTTTATTATTGCATTGTATTTCGCATGCTTTTTATTTAAAAATATTAAGTTTCTGCAGTTCTCCACATGTATAATAAACCATAACCACAGTATATTGGAGACTAACAGTAGTCAATCTAGATACATGTGATATTCGAGCAACGCACACATCGACACCTTTCACTTACGCGATATCTCGGAATGGTTCGGGACAGTTTGTTCCGCACCAGTCCGAGATATCGCGTCCGTGAGAGGTGTCTATGTGTGCTATGCTCGAATATTACTTGTATGTAACATTGACTTCCGTTAGTCTCTAAGTATTTTGTGCTATAACTATCCAAATTTCATACTCCACCATTCATGGAATTGTCTTAAAAAGCGGTCTAAAATTTTTCCCTTCACGTATTATTATATTATAAACTAGCTGTTGCCAGCGATTTCGTCCGCGCGGAGTTCGTTTACTCCGCACTGCCCCTCCCTCGTAGGTCATAGCGTGATAATATGTAGCCTATATGTTGACCCGACCTATTAGTAATATTCATACAAAATTTGAAGTAAATCCATGCAGTACTTTTTGAGTTTACCTCGGACATACATACAGACGAACAGACGAACGGACGAACAGACGAACAGACGAACAGACGAACAGACGAACAGACGAACAGACGAACAGACGAACAGACGAACAGACGAACAGACGAACAGACGAACAGACGAACAGACGAACAGACGAACAGACGAACAGACGAACAGACGGACAGACGAACAGACAGACAGACAGACAGAGAGACAGACAGACAGACAGACGGACGGGCGGGCGGGCACTCGGGCTCGGGCTTTCGGGCGGGCGGGCGGACGGACGGACGGACAGACGGACAGACAGACAGACAGACAAAAATTCTAAAAGCTATATTTTGGCTTCGATATCGATTGTAGATCACGCCTCAAGTATTCTTTTAAAAAAATATTCAATGTACAGTTTTGACTCTCCTACGATTTTATTATATGTATATAGATTTGTGTGGTCTGTGGTAAGAACCTACGACAATATACTGTTGTATACAATATCCATAAAATATTTTGTATTTTACGATTCTTACTTTACAGCCAAACCTCTCAGGTTACATTAATTAATCAGTCCTTTATAGTAAAATTTTATTAAAATGATCGCAGTCTTTCCATGCAACAATTTGTAGTTTGTAATCAATTTGAGCTCCCATTAAGTTATACTTTGTTGTAACGTCAGTTGGACCGTTCCCTCAGTAAAAATGGCGTAACTACACAAGTTGAGCCGTTGTTTGAGTTTGAAATTGTTAACGATGAAACTTTTGTTGATAGGTTATCGCTCGTCGTACACTTTGTTTATTTAGGAATAATCGTTTTTACGTCGTTCCAATGTTTTGATCGATAGTTTTTTGACAGTCGAAGTGTTGGAAGTTGGAACACAGTTCGTTATGTTTTGTTACATAGGTGTTAAAATTATTGTCATACACCTGAGCCATACCTACTTTGCAAGAGCAAAATTTTAATGCAATATTCTCCCGGACTGCCATCCTCTTCGTCTGAGTTCATCGTTACAGATGAAATTCACATTCATAACTTTCTTGATCAGTACTTTCGTGATTTCTATTTTTGTTTTTATAGCACTCACCCCGTGCTTGGGAAACTTGAACGACTTTAAAAACGACAAAGAAAATTGTCGACATGCGAGACTCGAACCCGCGACCATCTCCCTCCAACCAGTACGCTTTGCCACTGAGCTAGTGTCAACGGACTCGACGTGGCGAAATTCTTCTTTGTTATATGATCGATTACGTCCATTGTACTGATCGCTAGATATACATACGTATAACTAGTTTAATGAGAGCTCAAAGTTTCAAATCAGACGCACAGCCTAGCCAGCCAGCAGTGCTCAATATTCGAGCCCTTAAACCGAACTAGGAGGTCTCAATGTTCTGTCGATGTGATCTTCAAATCCCGAATTTAAATATCAAAATGTGGGAATTATGTCGTCAAAAGATTATAATATGAAATATAAAGTTTTAATTTTTCAATAAACAAAATGATAGCTCACTGTAGGAAGCAAAGTAAAACGATTGTATCGTTCAATATATTTCAATTATCGTAAAGGACATTTTACAAGGGCGTTTATTTTTGCATATACTTAATCTACGTTATAAAAAAGTATCTTCACGTCGTCCGTATTCCCGAATAGGTATGCAGAGGTACAACAAGTGCACCCACGATTCCCAAGGGATGAAAATCCTTTTTCCTCGGTCTATTATTTGGATTTACAATTAATTGATCTTAACATTATTTTCAATTGATTAAATAATGTATGAAAATTAGTTTAAATGTCGGAGTACATACTGTTAAGTTCGTTTTTAATAACAGACAGTTTGACGTACAAATATTTATTCTTTCACGACTTACAGCAGAATGCCCTAAGTAGGCAGGTACAAGGTATTTTATAGTATCACAGTTTTACAAGAATTAAAAGTAGGATAATATTGAAAAATGTTAACTTTAACCAGATCAGATCAGATGACACCACTTCCAAGTTTATAATTTGATATAAAGTTGTTTACTAGCATTCCACGATGTTATGGAAGTAACGGCACTGTAGTGCAGTATTTTGCTAACAATAAATTCTAATATCTATTATGCGAGATAAACGCTATAAACGAATATTAATATTACATTCAAGCACTATTTACAATATTATTCATATTACAAATAAATATACCCAACAATATAATAACGCACTTTATTTAAAATAAATATTATTACTTCCATCGCGCGTGAGATTACACGTAAGTACACACTTTTTTCTAATAGTAGGGGAGTCGAAGATACTTTAGTCTCAATGTGATAGGTGCCCAGCCTATTGCCAACCGGGCACTTTTCCAATCCCGGGCAAAGTTGTTTATGTCAGAATACTGAAAATATATTTTTTTACTTTGCCCGACCCCGGAATCGAACCTGGAATCTCATGTGGTGAATTCCGATACTGGACCACTAGATTATTTTATATAATAATTGAAAAAAAAAAGGAAAGATTAGACCATGGCCCCCTTAACATCTTTAAAATTTTATTATAAATGAAAAGCTACTTATTACGATAGTCGAAATTACACGAATCAAAAATATATGTATGTAGTTACAACACAATGTAGATTGGCTACTTAGTATTCTTTCCACTAGATTTAAATCTAAAATAATTAACTCTCCCGAATTTACAACGACGAAACGAATGTACATCAATTTAAATTTATAACAATTTAATCTCTGGCAATACGTGATTATTCTAAAACTCACCCAACTCGAGGTTAAATTTATGCGCTGGCCGGACTT
Source organism: Apodemia mormo (assembly GCA_036924255.1). NCBI lineage: Eukaryota > Metazoa > Arthropoda > Insecta > Lepidoptera > Riodinidae > Apodemia > Apodemia mormo. The sequence goes on along the minus strand of JAUPFN010000010.1, from coordinate 6,463,185 downwards.
CTATAACGACAAGAGCGATTTTCGAGGCACGAAGGGTATGTGGTGGAACCTTTCAGAATAAACTAGTGAGGTGCTGGGAGAAGGTTGACTACAACGAATTAGGAACTCAAAGCAGCATTTGAGTTAAATGCTGTTAACCACAATATTTTTGTTAGTAAATTATTACTTTCGATACTTAGTCAGGAATTATCGATTTGTTATCGATGTGTTATTTAAATATTGTTTTTTTTTTCAAAATGCCTATTACAGTTGACCATAAGGGTCGTTACTGCACCACCGGACTTTTTGGGCGAGCAGAGTGCTCAATTATATATGGGCTTCCAACGCCCGCGCTAAGGGCTGTCTCCTGTGAGACCGGACCTCGGCTTAGTGCGTAGTTCTGACTTAAAATGGAGTGGTGAATCGTGGCTGAGCGCTCCGTGCTAAGCGCAGCGTGATAAAGAAGTCTTCGTAGTCGAGACCGGCGACGACGCTGTCGTGTTATGTGTGTGTGTAAATGTCAGGATCGTCATCAGGATAGGAAAGTACATGGCGAGGTCTCTTGAATTTAAATATTGTTACTCGTATTTGTAGAATCTAGACTACTATCCATTGTTTAAACAAATTAATATAATATATGTAAATAATATTTCAGCATATAATTCTGTAAATAGTATTTTTTATTTATATGTAAAATTTCAACTAAATAGATATAGAAGAACAGCTACAATGTACCCGTATGCTAGAGTCGTAGATACCTTAAGCAGGTAGAAAAACACAGGGAAGAAAGTTGAGCGGCAGCTGCAATCTGCAATGGAAATTCTCGGTTTGTTGAATTATAAATTAACCTGTGTTGGTCCGGGCTCGATTGAAGAATAGACCAACTTCCATACTGCAAGACGGGTCGTAAAAGTTGACTGATTAGCTAAAGGTATCACTATCATCGCGTCTACTAAGTGCTACCGCCCGGTCACGCAAACCGGAGGTGGTGTGGCGGCGTCGGCGCGGCAGGCGAGACGAAAATTCGTGTGGCGGGGATGTCAGGCTACAGGAAGTTGCGTTCACCGCCGCGACCATTATAGTCCGAGAGCGAAATGTCTTTTTCAACTTTATCTTGACATTGCTTGGAGGGGAGTAGTTTTGTACTTCAACATATAACTATTTGGAAGAGAATAAATAAATAAATTTATTACAAAAGGCGGACATAATACCTATTGGCATTCTCCTTCAGTCAACCTTTGGGCAAACAGAAAGTATGTAAACAATGCCTCAGAAAATGTATGTCATATAAGAACATAGATCTTAGTAAATTAAATATATACTACTTATACTATACAAATTATTATATATACATATTACTTATATATACACATGTATATACATAAAAACACACATACATAGACGTATACCTGTTAGCTAACTACTATTTTGCACATGCAATTTTAGGTTTCACGTGAGTAGGTCCATGATTTAAATAGGAATAAAGGTATAGTTATCCATAGACGTTGAATTTCACAAATAGTACGAGAAACACATATCCAGATAATTTTTTGGAATGAGTGTCAAAACCTTTGGTTTACAGTGTTGCCGCTTGACAATCCATTATCAATGGGGCTTCATCATCTTAGTTAATACAATATTATCATTAAACAGCAATACAATCGATAGCATCGATAGTATTCATGATTAAAAAAAATAAACTGTCGAAAATATTGATATAGTATCAATCGTTGAAGATAAACAAAGTTGTTTATCTTCAACGATTGATACATTCGATACTATTGACGTTACAATCGATATTATGGCGTTTCTGTAATTATATTCTTATAATATTCAACACTATGGAAATTGTATCTCTGGACTTTGTTTATACTTATGATGTGGTGACCAGAATTCCAAAATGTTGGACTAATATCTAACTAGTTAAAATTTAAACTTACAATGTTCATAGTGTATTTCTCGGTAACCACAACTAAACCGTTTTCATTCCTAGACTATTCGCCACGGCCACCGCCCAAGTCCATGGCATGCTTTGTACTGATTCATATATTTGTTTCAATCGCTCGTCGCATCCACCGATGCGCGCGTGCCAAATTCGCCGGTCGCCCCGCCGGTCGCCGCGCCGCGTGGCATTGTTAGTATTTTCCCATTCTTCACTTCACCGTTCGCGCCGCGCGAAAAATCGCGGGCTTGAATTTGCCGTGGCCAGGTGGTTAGACTTTCGCATGGCTCATCCGGATATTTGATACCACCGCTTAATCTATTTTTTTTTATTTATAGGGCAATGGACTCACCCCTCGTTCCCACCACTGTAACTTCTGTAAACCAGAATCAACGTTTTTACCTATTCCTGCCCGAATAGCGTCCATGCCTGTCACTGTCGTATTCCGGTTTGGAGGATAAAGTAGTCGGTTTACTTAAGCGGCATTACCATCCCGCTACACGGATAGCAACGTAGCATTGACATCTTTGGTGCTTATAGACTTTTATTTGCTATCTCATGATGTATATAAAAAATACAAAAAACGAAAATATGTGGTCTGTGAATAGTATATATCTATTATCTTTACTATAATATACTATCTTATATCCATACTTAACTTATAAATGCGAAAGTTTGTCTGTTTCTCTTTCACAGCTAAATCGAACTGATTTTGGTGAAATTTGGTATGGAGATAGTTGAAGATCCAGGGTTAAACATAGGCATTCTTTTAATCTACCCCTAAGTTGCTGAACTAGAGGGCGAAAGATTGCATAAAAAACTATATCGACAACATGTTAACATACTAGCTAACAAAGCTGCGCGGGTCAGTTAGTAATTGTTAAAAACAAAATCTTGCAAAATGTTTATTTTACTCATTTTTGCTTTCAGAAACAAAACGTAGCTAGATATAACGTTGTAACTAAATTTGACAAACTGTTTAATAATCTACATTATAAGGTAGGTTTAATAACAAAAATTAAAAAAAATATCATCAGTGACGTGTATTTAAAACAAAATAATCGCTTTTTAAAATTAAAATTAAAATTCACCATGGAAACGCTCTAGTCATGACGTCCACACGCTGTGGTAATATTTACTTTACATACTCTGTGGTTTCTGTGGAAATGACATCAAGATGACGTTTTACCACGGTGTGACGTAACACTTCCAGATTTGCGCTTTTTGCCGAAATGATATCTTTAGAAATGTTATAACAAATATTTTAGTTTTGATATCTCCATATCATAATTAATCATTAAAAATTACAATTTATCCAATTAATTCTTAATGGACACAAGCCTATTATTGTAGTCTGTACAATAAACTCACATTAAAATGAATGTAGCTGTTCCATGCAACAAGTCGTTAGTCAGTAATTAATTTAAGCGCTCGTCAAGTTAGTACTTCGAGTTAATAGTTAATACCATCAGTTTGATCGTTCCCTTGGTAAAAATGGCGGAATTGCGCAAGTTGAGCCATTGTTTGAGTTGAAAACAGTTAACGATGAAACTTTTGTCGATAGATTATTGCTCGTCGATATTCTGTTTGTTTAGGAAGACCCTATTTTATTACTTTTTTTATTTTATTCGGACTTTGTTATACTCTATTTTATCAATCGACTTCCTAAAGGGAAGAGGTTATCAATTCAAGATGTATATTTTAGGGTTCCAAAGTAAACTAGTCCGTCCATCCGCAGTCTAGTTCAAAGACCCTTGGTACTAAAAAACTGTGCTTTGGCATGAATATACGTATTAATCACAGCAACAAAGTGCTAACATAAAATTTTGAAAAATATTTTTTAGGGTAACTAGGGTAAAGTGGGGATTTTTTTCTCATGGACCCCATAATTTGGGGTATCAATAGATAGGTTTTTAAAAAGCACTGTAGGTTTGTGTGAACAACTTTTTGATCAAGGAGCTCATTTGTGAAATATTAAGCTTTAAAGTGCAAATTTTTTTTAGAGGTAAGTGTCCTCTGCCTTGTGTTGTGTTGTGATGATGTTTTAGTGATGAGAAAAAAATCAAGGTATCTATACATATAATAAAATCGTAGGAAAGTCAAAACTGTACATTGAATATTTTTTTAAAAGAATACTTGGGGCGTGATCTACAATCGATATCGAAGCCAAAAATATAGTTTTTAGAATTTTTGTCTGTTTGTTTGTTTGTCTGTTTGTCTGTATGTATGTCCGGGGTAAACTCAAAAATTACTGCATGGATTTACTTCAAATTTTGCATGAATATTACTAATAGATCGGGTCAACATATAGGCTACATATTATCACGCTATCACCTACAAGGGAGGTGCTGTGCGGAGGAAACGAAGTCCGCGCGGACGAAGTCGTGGGCAACAGCTAGTTAGTAAATAATAGTAACAATAATGCAATTAAAAGGAAAACTATCACGGCTAAGAAGGTTTTTTAAGTTTATGAGTAATAGTCGAGCAACTTATAAAATGTACTTGGAGAAGTTATATAGGCGGTGAACCTGTGGTGAGGATATACCCGCCATTAATGTTAAAAAGATTAAATGTCTATAGCATGAAACAATAAAAGCTCTCTTCTTAGTCCACATTATTGTAATGGGTAACTTCAAAACCCTCATTGCGCGTGGCTCGACACGCACTTTACCAATTTTTTTTATGCTTGTTATCTCAGAACTCAGTCATTTGTAAGCCGATTTTCAAAATTATTTTTTGAGTTTGGGAGGTGTTCCCCTATTTTAATTTGGTGAAGATCTGATGCAAGGTTCCTGAGATATAGGAAATGGGAACTGGGTTGCTGTAGTCTTTATTGGTTTAAAAATTATAAGTTCAATCACCTCTGTGGTCTAGTGGTTCGATGTCAGTGTTGACCAGGTTGAGGTTGAGATCTCGGGATTAGGGATATTGGAAATGTTATAAAGTATCGATACATATCGATATTTTTAAAATATCAACATCGATAACGATATTTTTATTTTAATATATCGACATATAGGAACGATATGAAAAAAGAGCTAATCTCTTACAGTGAAATTTAGGCACATTACTAGATAAGTACTAATCAATAGACCTCATCAGGTACATTATTAGGTAAATACTACTCAATAGAAGTCATGATTTTTAATAAATCAAGAACAACCCAATATTTGTCTGATACAGAATTAGCAAAAAACAAAGTCAGATAAACAATTGAATGAAATTACTGAACCTGACATAATATGTCACATGTGCTATTGTCCTAAAGACAGAGTTGCTAACTTAAAAACCAACCAAATTAAAAAGTAGTTAAGCAGTAAATTGAGTCGACCAAATAAAAACAATAGAAAATATCGTTTTTGATACGATTTTCGATATTGGATATTTGATATCGATCTATCGATATATCGTTACAAAATATATCGTCCAAAAATATCGATATATCGATGTATCGATATTTATTCGACAAGCCTACTCGGGATCGATCCCCGGGTCGATCAATTCAAAAAATGTTTTTTTTTTGAGTTTTCTGATAAAAACAACGTTTCCCAGGATTGGATAAGTGTCCAGTTGGTCCTATTACATTGTGGGAATAAGTATCTCCGGATAATCGTGGGTGCACTAGTTGTATCTCTACCTATCTCTTGGAGGTACGGGCGTGAAGATACTTTATAAGTTCGAAAATTGCTTGTTGTTAAAGAATATATTAATTTTTCCGGTGTTGGCCAAAGCCCCCTTCGAAAAATTGTGAACATGTCACACCCATTGTAATTAGTTCTGCAACTTCTTATCTGGGTTTGTATACTGCTTTGCCTATACCAATGACAAAGTGTGTTCAGCTAAACTCTAACTTCAGAAATCTGACTTAGACATTCAGAGTAAGCAAAATTTCATTCAAAACGGATGAGCGTAGCCGGTTTGGCCAGGAAACCATTTCTTTCTTAAAATGTCAAAACCTATAGAAGAAGTATCAGAAATATACAACGATGCCGTAAGATACTTAGTAAAATGGCGGCATTGGAAAGCTTCTATCTATAAAGGGTCCCACCGGAAACATTAGCTCTGCATTTTAACTAAGTCAGATTTCTGAGTTTAGAGTTTTGTTGAACACTGAGTGTGTTGAGTGAAACTCTAAACTTAGAAATCTGTTGTTGCTGTTGTATTCCACTTTGGAATGGATAGTCGATAATCTTATGCCGAATAACATCTTCCATGTCTATAGTTGATGGATGTTTTTATGCATCAGTAGAACCATTTGCTTTTTTGCAATCTTCTGACATAAAATATTTTGCTATTCTCCGTAAACTCCTTATGTGCCTTTTGTATATGACTTTTCTTGTTTAAGTAACGTACTGAGACAAGAAAATTCGACTAAGTAATGGAAGAAACTCAGCGAAAAACTGCAAAGTAGCAAATATCGTTTTACATCCACAACACTCTCACATGTCACAACATGTCAGCAGCATAAACAATAAAACACTCACTCAACGATTCACAACAATGGACGTAAAATACGTCACACAACAATCGATACTAAAGAAAAACTTCGGAAGGTTGAACGAATGACATTGTGGTCTTAATGAGTTGATGTCGTTCATACTTAGGACGAAGTTCGCTGGTTCCACCCCAACCTCTGTCGAGAATTTCTTTATGTAAAATAATTTAAAGAAATTGCGGTTACGTTGATAATAGATTCCTAATGCCTCTTCTCCTACGCATTTTCGTCCTATTTCAGTTCTACCATATCTCTCCAAGGTATTAGAACACATAGCTCACTCTCAGCTGAATGATTTTCTCAGAAGAAATTCTCTTCTTCACCCTCACCAGTCAGGCTTTCGGCCGGGACATAGCACCGTCACTGCTCTAATCCGAGTAACTGACGACATCCGTCAGGCCATTGATGACAAAAAGCTTACTATTCTTGTTCTTCTGGATTTTAGCAGTGCCTTTAATTCAGTAGACCTTGATGTGTTACTAAGAGTACTTGCTTCCCTTAATATTTCTACATCAGCTCTCGACTGGTTTAGATCTTATCTTCAAGGTCGATCGCAAAGTGTAATATCTGGTGAACTTAAATCTGACTGGATCGATTTATATGCCGGTGTGCCGCAAGGTGGAGTCCTTTCTCCAATTTTATTTTCATCATTTATTAACACTATTACTTCTATAATTAAATCAAATTTTCATCTTTATGCTGACGATCTCCAGCTCTATCGTCACTTTAGTATCGGAAATATAGCAGAAGCTGTCAGGGAAATGAACGAGGATTTGAATGAAATATATAAGTGGGCTAAATCTTTTGGTCTGGTAGTTAACCCAAATAAATCTCAAGCTCTGATTCTTGGAAGCCGACCTATGAAGAAGTTGATTAACTGCAGTGACATACCAACATTAAGTTATAATAATACACATATACCTTTCTCTTCCTCTGCCTCTAATCTGGGAATAATTTTCAATTCCGACTTTTCCTGGAACTCTCATGTAGATAACTTGAGCCGTAAAGTACATCATGCATTTCATTCTCTTAAACCCCTTCAAAATTTTTTACCTATTAATACAAAAATTTTATTAATGCATACCCTCATTCTCCCTATAATAGACTATGCCGATTTTTGTTACCTTGACGCAACTGAAGACTTGGTAAACAAGCTTGAGAGATTGCAGAACCTCTGTATCCGTTTCATTTATGGTATGAAAAAATTTGATCATGTTTCCAGTTCTCGAGCTGAGCTTGGCTGGCTTCCAATAAGACAGCGGAGAAAAATGCATATACTTTGTTTACTATATAAAATTATTTTCAATCCACAATCTCCAAAGTATCTTCGTGATTCCTTTAGTTTCTTGCACTCCCCTGAGTCCCCATGTCGCTCTAATGTTAGAACCTTGTTACGCTTTCCTCCTAGCAACTCTGCTGCTTATTCGCACTCATTCACAGTACTTGCTGTAAAATTATGGAATTCTCTGCCCAGTGAGATTCGCCTTTGCCAGACTTTAGTATCCTTTAAAAAACGAGTTAAGGAACACTTTCTAGCTGAAGTCTAAATTTCTCTTGTATTGTATATATATTTTTCTACTTTTTTTTTAAATCGTAAATATATGTTAGGTTTAGTTATGTAATTTGTATCTTTTTTTTTGTACACTAGGTCTACTCATTTCTTTTCTTTCATTATTTTATTCTCCTTTAACGGGTTGGCTGGAAGAAATCTCTTTAAGTAGAGATAAGCTCGCCCATTGTACTATAGTTACGTTTGTATTCTCTTATTAATGTTATTTTCTATGTACAATAAAGTGTTAATAAATAAATAAATAGAATATTTAATCGCAGCCTGTACTGTTACGCCACCGAGCCGTTTTTTTTTTGTAAAGGCCGGTTTCGCAGTAGCGGTCATTTGGACCAACTGCTTAAGTTCATTACGAAAAAAAACGAATATTTTCAAGGAAGAACAACATCTTATTTTACACCTAAATCTCTTCCTCGAAATAATCTTTGCTTTGCGTACTTTAAATTAGAAAAATTACAACATTGGCAAACTCTCACACATCAAAATAAACGATTAGCGTATGAAAATCAGAAATTATTACATAGTATAATACAAAGTCTCTGTTTGTCCCTATGTCCTTATGTCCCTATGTATGCTTAAATCTTTAAAACTACGCAACGGATTTTAATGCGGATTTTAATAGATAGATTGATTCTTGAGGAAGGTTTCCGATATTCTCACGGGAACAAAAGCTGCGCGGGTGAAACCGCGGGCAGGTCGCTAGTATATAATAAAATACAGCATCTATTTCTGAGCATTGATTAACAAGGTTTTCTTCCATAATATCTTGAATTTACCATGAAGCTGTATTATACCTGGAGGCAACACTTCTAATACTTTCTAGAAAACAAATTTAAAATACTGCTACTATCTTTTGAGGTCTCTCTTTCTAACACAGCTGTATAAAAAGAGATGGCGAGACCTCATAGACAGAGATATAACGTAAATATTTGTTTCAATTGATTAATACGAGAGCTAGCTCAAACTTTACCTAATATTTCATGGAATTTACATAATTTTGATTTTAAATAATTATCTTAGAGGTTGCCTTATGTGACGGTAGTATGCAGTTATATGACAACTTCAGTAATTAATTTCAAAAAAAAAGGTATATTGCGTTTACGAACAAAATCTAAGCGAATTTCTTACAATAAAATACTTATATAAGAAATTATCTTAAAATAAAATACTACATAAACATAAAAAGCAGCAAAAAGGTAAGCAAAGTAACAGATTTGAACGCGTGTAGTCCACAAAGTACTTTCTAATATTTTGTGTTATCTATTAGCATTTAGCCTTACCGTCGTACGATACAAATCAATGCTGTCAACATGGATTTAAAAAAAATACTAAGTCAGACAAATTCTTATAGAGAATTGGTAGAAAATTCATAAGGTCTTTAAAAATATCACTTCAGTCTCATAAACAACACTTTTCATTGAATTTATACAAGAGTATATACAAGCGGGATAAAATACCTAACGACAATTTTAAATTTATTAGAAAAAATATTTCACTTCATTTTAAATATATCTACTTTTCTTATATTGTTAGTACTTTTTAAGAGCATATTAAAATTAAGATAATTTTACTAAGAAAAATAAACACTTATGATACAAAAATATTTTACTAATCTTAGGGAAAATCTCGAATGGCAGCATTTCGTTTTCTGCGTAAAAAATAATATTAATTGATCGTAGTCAGGTTATTTTCTTTTAAATAAATATGAGAAAATAGTTTTTAATTTTAAAATATGTAACACAGTAAAATAATCACATGACTATAAGTTAAGTTTCAAGAATTTGCTTCGACTTTCTGTCGAAGGTAATTATAGCCAATCTTTTTTATAGAGGTAATTTTTGCCAATCTTTTTTTCATACTACTCTACGAAAACTCTGTACCTTACTTTACGAGTTTGCACGTGCTAAACGTGCAATACTCGTAAAGTAAGGTACAAAGTATTCACTTAACGTATAAATATTTAAAATTAAAATAATGATTCATATTTTCACCTTTTACATTAAAATGATGTTTACCGACGTAGTGACTGCCTTCACGTGGAGTTTTTATATCATTTTGGCATTAAATCACCCCTAATATCCAATCAATAAAACAAAATGCCAAACGCACGGGCCTGTTTAAACATTAATACCGTTACAAATGACCCCACTCAAGCCGCAAACTGGGGTCATTTATAAAATGGCCAAATTAGAGTTAAACCGCGCTAGAGGAGGCCAACGAAACTAAAGCAATAAATTAATTTAAACTTTGGTGAATACCGCGAGAGTTTGTTTAGCTTTGCAAATAGATATTTATTGCGACGGTTTGTTATGTATGTTTGATTTAAGGACGATTTGAATATATTCTCTTATGCTTTATATTGTGTTAGGTTCGTTTTTAATAATGGACAGTTTGACGTACATAGATGTTTATTCTTTCAAGACTTACAGCAGAATGCCCCGAGTAGCCCGGTACAAGATATTTTATAGTATCACACAGTTTTATACCTATATACCTTTCTCTTTTTCTACACATATACCTTTCTCTTCCTCTGCCTCTAATCTGGGAATAATTTTCAATTCCGACTTTTCCTGGAACTCTCATGTAGATAACTTGAGCCGTAAAGTACATCATGCATTTCATTCTCTTAAACCCCTTCAAAATTTTTTACCTATTAATACAAAAATTTTATTAATGCATACCCTCATTCTCCCTATAATAGACTATGCCGATTTTTGTTACCTTGACGCAACTGAAGACTTGGTAAACAAGCTTGAGAGATTGCAGAACCTCTGTATCCGTTTCATTTATGGTATGAAAAAATTTGATCATGTTTCCAGTTCTCGAGCTGAGCTTGGCTGGCTTCCAATAAGACAGCGGAGAAAAATGCATATACTTTGTTTACTATATAAAATTATTTTCAATCCACAATCTCCAAAGTATCTTCGTGATTCCTTTAGTTTCTTGCACTCCCCTGAGTCCCCATGTCGCTCTAATGTTAGAACCTTGTTACGCTTTCCTCCTAGCAACTCTGCTGCTTATTCGCACTCATTCACAGTACTTGCTGTAAAATTATGGAATTCTCTGCCCAGTGAGATTCGCCTTTGCCAGACTTTAGTATCCTTTAAAAAACGAGTTAAGGAACACTTTCTAGCTGAAGTCTAAATTTCTCTTGTATTGTATATATATTTTTCTACTTTTTTTTTAAATCGTAAATATATGTTAGGTTTAGTTATGTAATTTGTATCTTTTTTTTTGTACACTAGGTCTACTCATTTCTTTTCTTTCATTATTTTATTCTCCTTTAACGGGTTGGCTGGAAGAAATCTCTTTAAGTAGAGATAAGCTCGCCCATTGTACTATAGTTACGTTTGTATTCTCTTATTAATGTTATTTTCTATGTACAATAAAGTGTTAATAAATAAATAAATAGAATATTTAATCGCAGCCTGTACTGTTACGCCACCGAGCCGTTTTTTTTTTGTAAAGGCCGGTTTCGCAGTAGCGGTCATTTGGACCAACTGCTTAAGTTCATTACGAAAAAAAACGAATATTTTCAAGGAAGAACAACATCTTATTTTACACCTAAATCTCTTCCTCGAAATAATCTTTGCTTTGCGTACTTTAAATTAGAAAAATTACAACATTGGCAAACTCTCACACATCAAAATAAACGATTAGCGTATGAAAATCAGAAATTATTACATAGTATAATACAAAGTCTCTGTTTGTCCCTATGTCCTTATGTCCCTATGTATGCTTAAATCTTTAAAACTACGCAACGGATTTTAATGCGGTTTTTTTAATAGATAGATTGATTCTTGAGGAAGGTTTCCGATATTCTCACGGGAACAAAAGCTGCGCGGGTGAAACCGCGGGCAGGTCGCTAGTATATAATAAAATACAGCATCTATTTCTGAGCATTGATTAACAAGGTTTTCTTCCATAATATCTTGAATTTACCATGAAGCTGTATTATACCTGGAGGCAACACTTCTAATACTTTCTAGAAAACAAATTTAAAATACTGCTACTATCTTTTGAGGTCTCTCTTTCTAACACAGCTGTATAAAAAGAGATGGCGAGACCTCATAGACAGAGATATAACGTAAATATTTGTTTCAATTGATTAATACGAGAGCTAGCTCAAACTTTACCTAATATTTCATGGAATTTACATAATTTTGATTTTAAATAATTATCTTAGAGGTTGCCTTATGTGACGGTAGTATGCAGTTATATGACAACTTCAGTAATTAATTTCAAAAAAAAAGGTATATTGCGTTTACGAACAAAATCTAAGCGAATTTCTTACAATAAAATACTTATATAAGAAATTATCTTAAAATAAAATACTACATAAACATAAAAAGCAGCAAAAAGGTAAGCAAAGTAACAGATTTGAACGCGTGTAGTCCACAAAGTACTTTCTAATATTTTGTGTTATCTATTAGCATTTAGCCTTACCGTCGTACGATACAAATCAATGCTGTCAACATGGATTTAAAAAAAATACTAAGTCAGACAAATTCTTATAGAGAATTGGTAGAAAATTCATAAGGTCTTTAAAAATATCACTTCAGTCTCATAAACAACACTTTTCATTGAATTTATACAAGAGTATATACAAGCGGGATAAAATACCTAACGACAATTTTAAATTTATTAGAAAAAATATTTCACTTCATTTTAAATATATCTACTTTTCTTATATTGTTAGTACTTTTTAAGAGCATATTAAAATTAAGATAATTTTACTAAGAAAAATAAACACTTATGATACAAAAATATTTTACTAATCTTAGGGAAAATCTCGAATGGCAGCATTTCGTTTTCTGCGTAAAAAATAATATTAATTGATCGTAGTCAGGTTATTTTCTTTTAAATAAATATGAGAAAATAGTTTTTAATTTTAAAATATGTAACACAGTAAAATAATCACATGACTATAAGTTAAGTTTCAAGAATTTGCTTCGACTTTCTGTCGAAGGTAATTATAGCCAATCTTTTTTATAGAGGTAATTTTTGCCAATCTTTTTTTCATACTACTCTACGAAAACTCTGTACCTTACTTTACGAGTTTGCACGTGCTAAACGTGCAATACTCGTAAAGTAAGGTACAAAGTATTCACTTAACGTATAAATATTTAAAATTAAAATAATGATTCATATTTTCACCTTTTACATTAAAATGATGTTTACCGACGTAGTGACTGCCTTCACGTGGAGTTTTTATATCATTTTGGCATTAAATCACCCCTAATATCCAATCAATAAAACAAAATGCCAAACGCACGGGCCTGTTTAAACATTAATACCGTTACAAATGACCCCACTCAAGCCGCAAACTGGGGTCATTTATAAAATGGCCAAATTAGAGTTAAACCGCGCTAGAGGAGGCCAACGAAACTAAAGCAATAAATTAATTTAAACTTTGGTGAATACCGCGAGAGTTTGTTTAGCTTTGCAAATAGATATTTATTGCGACGGTTTGTTATGTATGTTTGATTTAAGGACGATTTGAATATATTCTCTTATGCTTTATATTGTGTTAGGTTCGTTTTTAATAATGGACAGTTTGACGTACATAGATGTTTATTCTTTCAAGACTTACAGCAGAATGCCCCGAGTAGCCCGGTACAAGATATTTTATAGTATCACACAGTTTTATACCTATATACCTTTCTCTTTTTCTACACATATACCTTTCTCTTCCTCTGCCTCTAATCTGGGAATAATTTTCAATTCCGACTTTTCCTGGAACTCTCATGTAGATAACTTGAGCCGTAAAGTACATCATGCATTTCATTCTCTTAAACCCCTTCAAAATTTTTTACCTATTAATACAAAAATTTTATTAATGCATACCCTCATTCTCCCTATAATAGACTATGCCGATTTTTGTTACCTTGACGCAACTGAAGACTTGGTAAACAAGCTTGAGAGATTGCAGAACCTCTGTATCCGTTTCATTTATGGTATGAAAAAATTTGATCATGTTTCCAGTTCTCGAGCTGAGCTTGGCTGGCTTCCAATAAGACAGCGGAGAAAAATGCATATACTTTGTTTACTATATAAAATTATTTTCAATCCACAATCTCCAAAGTATCTTCGTGATTCCTTTAGTTTCTTGCACTCCCCTGAGTCCCCATGTCGCTCTAATGTTAGAACCTTGTTACGCTTTCCTCCTAGCAACTCTGCTGCTTATTCGCACTCATTCACAGTACTTGCTGTAAAATTATGGAATTCTCTGCCCAGTGAGATTCGCCTTTGCCAGACTTTAGTATCCTTTAAAAAACGAGTTAAGGAACACTTTCTAGCTGAAGTCTAAATTTCTCTTGTATTGTATATATATTTTTCTACTTTTTTTTTAAATCGTAAATATATGTTAGGTTTAGTTATGTAATTTGTATCTTTTTTTTTGTACACTAGGTCTACTCATTTCTTTTCTTTCATTATTTTATTCTCCTTTAACGGGTTGGCTGGAAGAAATCTCTTTAAGTAGAGATAAGCTCGCCCATTGTACTATAGTTACGTTTGTATTCTCTTATTAATGTTATTTTCTATGTACAATAAAGTGTTAATAAATAAATAAATAGAATATTTAATCGCAGCCTGTACTGTTACGCCACCGAGCCGTTTTTTTTTTGTAAAGGCCGGTTTCGCAGTAGCGGTCATTTGGACCAACTGCTTAAGTTCATTACGAAAAAAAACGAATATTTTCAAGGAAGAACAACATCTTATTTTACACCTAAATCTCTTCCTCGAAATAATCTTTGCTTTGCGTACTTTAAATTAGAAAAATTACAACATTGGCAAACTCTCACACATCAAAATAAACGATTAGCGTATGAAAATCAGAAATTATTACATAGTATAATACAAAGTCTCTGTTTGTCCCTATGTCCTTATGTCCCTATGTATGCTTAAATCTTTAAAACTACGCAACGGATTTTAATGCGGTTTTTTTAATAGATAGATTGATTCTTGAGGAAGGTTTCCGATATTCTCACGGGAACAAAAGCTGCGCGGGTGAAACCGCGGGCAGGTCGCTAGTATATAATAAAATACAGCATCTATTTCTGAGCATTGATTAACAAGGTTTTCTTCCATAATATCTTGAATTTACCATGAAGCTGTATTATACCTGGAGGCAACACTTCTAATACTTTCTAGAAAACAAATTTAAAATACTGCTACTATCTTTTGAGGTCTCTCTTTCTAACACAGCTGTATAAAAAGAGATGGCGAGACCTCATAGACAGAGATATAACGTAAATATTTGTTTCAATTGATTAATACGAGAGCTAGCTCAAACTTTACCTAATATTTCATGGAATTTACATAATTTTGATTTTAAATAATTATCTTAGAGGTTGCCTTATGTGACGGTAGTATGCAGTTATATGACAACTTCAGTAATTAATTTCAAAAAAAAAGGTATATTGCGTTTACGAACAAAATCTAAGCGAATTTCTTACAATAAAATACTTATATAAGAAATTATCTTAAAATAAAATACTACATAAACATAAAAAGCAGCAAAAAGGTAAGCAAAGTAACAGATTTGAACGCGTGTAGTCCACAAAGTACTTTCTAATATTTTGTGTTATCTATTAGCATTTAGCCTTACCGTCGTACGATACAAATCAATGCTGTCAACATGGATTTAAAAAAAATACTAAGTCAGACAAATTCTTATAGAGAATTGGTAGAAAATTCATAAGGTCTTTAAAAATATCACTTCAGTCTCATAAACAACACTTTTCATTGAATTTATACAAGAGTATATACAAGCGGGATAAAATACCTAACGACAATTTTAAATTTATTAGAAAAAATATTTCACTTCATTTTAAATATATCTACTTTTCTTATATTGTTAGTACTTTTTAAGAGCATATTAAAATTAAGATAATTTTACTAAGAAAAATAAACACTTATGATACAAAAATATTTTACTAATCTTAGGGAAAATCTCGAATGGCAGCATTTCGTTTTCTGCGTAAAAAATAATATTAATTGATCGTAGTCAGGTTATTTTCTTTTAAATAAATATGAGAAAATAGTTTTTAATTTTAAAATATGTAACACAGTAAAATAATCACATGACTATAAGTTAAGTTTCAAGAATTTGCTTCGACTTTCTGTCGAAGGTAATTATAGCCAATCTTTTTTATAGAGGTAATTTTTGCCAATCTTTTTTTCATACTACTCTACGAAAACTCTGTACCTTACTTTACGAGTTTGCACGTGCTAAACGTGCAATACTCGTAAAGTAAGGTACAAAGTATTCACTTAACGTATAAATATTTAAAATTAAAATAATGATTCATATTTTCACCTTTTACATTAAAATGATGTTTACCGACGTAGTGACTGCCTTCACGTGGAGTTTTTATATCATTTTGGCATTAAATCACCCCTAATATCCAATCAATAAAACAAAATGCCAAACGCACGGGCCTGTTTAAACATTAATACCGTTACAAATGACCCCACTCAAGCCGCAAACTGGGGTCATTTATAAAATGGCCAAATTAGAGTTAAACCGCGCTAGAGGAGGCCAACGAAACTAAAGCAATAAATTAATTTAAACTTTGGTGAATACCGCGAGAGTTTGTTTAGCTTTGCAAATAGATATTTATTGCGACGGTTTGTTATGTATGTTTGATTTAAGGACGATTTGAATATATTCTCTTATGCTTTATATTGTGTTAGGTTCGTTTTTAATAATGGACAGTTTGACGTACATAGATGTTTATTCTTTCAAGACTTACAGCAGAATGCCCCGAGTAGCCCGGTACAAGATATTTTATAGTATCACACAGTTTTACAGTAATTAAAATTAGGGTAGCATGAAAAATGACAACTTCAAACATTCAGATGGCACCACTTCCAAGTAATTTGATTATTTTTTTAAAAGAATACTTGGGGCGTGATCTACAATCGATATCGAAGCCAAAAATATAGTTTTTAGAATTATTGTCTGTTTGTCTGTTTATCTGTTTGTCTGTATGTATGTCCGGGGTAAACTCAAAGAGTACTCCATGGATTTACTTTAAATTTTGTTAAAATATTACTAACAGGTCGGGTCAACATAATATCTACATATTATCACGCTATCACCTACGGGGGAGGAGCAATGCGGAGTAAACTAAGTCCGCGCGGACGAAGTCGCTGGCAACAGCTAGTTTGATATAAAGTTGTTTACTAGGATTCCACGATGTTGTGGAAGTAACGCCATTGTAGTGCAGTATTTTGCTAACAATAAATTCTAATATCTATTATACGAGATAAACGAATATTAATATTACATTCAAGCATTATTTACAATATTATTCATATTAAAAATAAATATACAACTGCTTAAAATATAGATTTATTTATTCTATTTTGTTTAGTGTTTAAGTCAAAACGCAACACTGAAAAACACTTATATTATTTAGACAAAACAAGGGAAGCTAGTGGAGTTGAAATCAGTTGAAAATCTTTAAATTTTACCATATTGTATAATATTTGTATTAAATATGATTCATTACATAACAGATAAACTGGTTTCTATTTCACCGTCTTTAGACATTCTCTATTACTCACTACAGACAGATTTATGAAAGTGAGATTGGCTAAAGTGATTGATGAATCTTTTATTGAATTGTAAAGTGGGATGTCATGTCTAGATGCTATTTACTTTTAAGGCAATGAATGTTGCTGAATTTAGGTTTTAATGTACGTTATATTTTTTTAAATAAAGTTAGACAAATCTGTTTGAACGACCGTTAATGCAAAACCGAAGTTTTTGAGCGAGGAAAATGCTTAGCCAGAGTTAAAGTTCAAACTTGGACCCCACCCTAAGATTGTTTCCTGTGAAATCGAACTTCGGTTTAGGGCAGTCTTGATAAGTGGCAGAGTTAATGGTATCAGGATTTCGACTAACTAATAACCCGCGTCGCCGTCGGCTGCGACGCTGTTGTATGTGATTTTTTTCTATAGTTGTACCGATGTGATTTTTTTCTATAGCAAACAATCAGATGGGTCTCCTGGTGGAAAGACAAACCATCGCCTATAAACACCAAAGATGGTAATGATGCGTAGCTATCAGAGTGGCGGGTTGGTAATGCCATATGCATCTGCTCTGCTGCTTCTTTCTCCGTAATACCGTGAATTAGAACAAATTCGGTCAATTTATTTGGGATGTTGAAAAAAAAAGTTTTTGACACTACCTCGAAATTTTTCAATCTAGCGAATACTTATCAAAATATCCTGTTATTTTTAACAAACTAGTTTGAACTGAAATAAATAATAAATAAATCACGGGACAACTTACACTTAGTGATCTAACGCCAAAGTAAGCAAATTATTTGCTTGTATTGTGGGTGTTAGTCAACGATACTAATTCATAGAAATACATATATAAATACTTTTACCCTTTTACATACATAATAAACACCCAAACTCGGAAATACAAACATTTGTGCTCATCACACAAATGCTCGTCCCCGTCTGAAATCGAACCCGAACCCACTTGCTTGCGTAGTAAGGGTCGCTAACCACTCGACCAGGGCGGCGGAAATAATATGTGTGTTACGCGCCGCTGTTGTAGTCTATGACATCGAGCGCTATAAAAAAGAATACTTGTGACGGCGAGGCGACGACGTTAAGAAAATATCTGACGATCGGATGGATTGGTTGTCATTCTGTTATTTGGTTTACTGTAAAATTAATACAAAATTATAGTGATTGAAAAACTATTGGCTGTAATTAACATGTGCTTATAGTTTTTACTCCTTTGAGCTTAAAATACCCCAATATAATGGGAACTTTCAGGTTCAGGAACCAGTTTACAGATTTTTTTTCTAACATTATTTGCACTATAAGAACGCACGCACATTGTCTAAGTCAGTGTAGTGTTGTATTGACGTAGATAAATTACAAATTCATAGTCTGACCTAACGTAATACTAGATTGTTAGTAAATGAATTATAGCGAATTCTTTTTTCACCGTGTCGGTACAGGCTAATTTAAAGAATAATCCAATTGCTGTTCTGCCAGGCAAGTCGTAAAAGGCGATCGATTAGCTACGTGAGTCACTAAAGATTTTTTAACATAACATGCTTGTTCGCTATGTTATGTTAAAAATCTTTTTATAATAACCTCCATTATGTTTTGTGTGCAATAAAATGCCGCAATAGCGTCAGTGCTTGTCACTGTCGTGTTCTGGTTTGAAGGGTAAGGTGGCATTAGACCTCACCACAAGATAGCAACGCACCATTAACACCTTGGGTGTATATAGGCGATGGTTGACTCTTTCCATCAGGAGACCAATTTGCTAGTTTGCTATCTTATGAAATAAATAAAAAATAATAATACTGCAGAAATTTAGATAAAGTCAGATGATTAGTTAATGCACTCGCCACTAACTTATGTAAGAGCTAGACGTGCTCTGAATTGGTTCTGAGAAACAGTTGCATGTTTCCGAAACTATCAATACGGACTTGGGCTAAGTTCTGTGTATGGAAATTTCACAGGTATATATTATTGCAGCGTTTAATATTTCATAGTTGTTCTTCATATTCTAATTTTAATGGACATAATATTATGTCCAATATAATAAGAATTATCAAAATGTGATCTATAGCCAATACCCTACGAGGGTCAAACTGAAAGTTCTAAGAAAATCTTCTAAGTTCTAAGAAATACTTGGCAAATTATCAAGTTATTATTTTTGTTATATATTTTCAAATTAATATCCATTCACATCAATACATCACTGCATCCGATGGAACCGCTGAGAAAAGCACTTTGCCCACTCGTCCCGACGAATTTCGAGGTCCTTTTGGCATATTGGAATTGCGAAAAAATATGACTTTGCAAATCTTGTATATTGCGCAGTAGCGAAATAACCGAGAACACTTTTTCAAGGCGGTCAAAAAGAAGGGGTATTTTTGACGGCCTTTTGAAACGCAACCGCTGCTTCCTCGGCGTCCATAAAATTTTTTATCGAAGTTTCTCTTTTATTTTCGGGAATAGATAAAAATCGCAAAAATTTAGATTTTTGTACCCTGAATAAAATATATGCTTAGGTATACTTTTTGTTCCTTTAAACTTAAAATATCCCAATTTAGCGGGAAGTTTCAGGGATGGCCTGTAAAGTCAACAGATTTTTTTAAATAATTTTATTTAAATCTTGTGCACATTATATAAAAATAATAGTTTTCGTAACATCTTCTCAATATAAACTAACTGTGCAAATTTTCATATTCTCTAATTAGTGCAACTTTTGCAAAAACGAGTAGAAAGTTATCGCGTCTAGTATTAATAATAGGATTACTTTTTGACGACTCAATATTAGTAATCGCCAAAATATCTTCATATCACAATACTCAAACTCACATCTAGTGTGCTTAACTGTAGTTTAACTGTGAACTTGGGTTAGATGATTAGTTATCGAAGTAAATGTTAACTTATACAAGAACTAGATGCGCTCCGAACAGAATCAGAGAAGCGATTGCATGTTACCGAAACACTCAATAAGAACATGGTCTAAGTTCTGTGTATTGAAATTTAAATTTTTAAATTCCCGCTACGTGTGAATTTTCGAAAATTGAGTTTTCACCAGATCTCCACGTTTTGAGGTCCTAAAAACCTTTCCAGACTATTTCCACGATGAGGTGTATGTATGTATGTATGTATGTGTGTGTATGTATGTATGTATGTATGTATGTATGTATGTATGTGTGTGTGTATGTATGTATGTGTGTGTGTATGTATGTATGTATGTATGTATGTATGTGTGTGTGTGTGTGTGTGTGCGTGTGCGTGTGCGTGTGCATGTGCGAGTGCGGTGCGTGTGCGTGTGCGTGTGCGATTGCGTGTGCGTGTGCGTGTGCGTGTGTGTGTGCGTGTGCGTGTGCGTGTGCGTGTGCGTATGCGTGTGCAATTGCGTGTGCGTGTGCGTGTGCGTGTGCGTGTGCGTGTGCGTGTGCGTGTGCGTGTGCGTGTGCGTGTGCGTGTGCGTGTGCGTGTGCGTGTGCGTGTGCGTGTGCGTGTGCGTGTGCGTGTGCGTGTGCGTGTGCGTGTGCGTGTGCGTGTGCGTGTGCGTGTGCGTGTGCGTGTGCGTGTGCGTGTGCGTGTGCGTGTGCGTGTGCGTGTGCGTGTGCGTGTGCGTGTGCGTGTGCGTGTGCGTGTGCGTGTGCGTGTGCGTGTGCGTGTGCGTGTGCGTGTGCGTGTGCGTGTGCGTGTGCGTGTGCGTGTGCGTGTGCGTGTGCGTGTGCGTGTGCGTGTGCGTGTGCGTGTGCGTGTGCGTGTGCGTGTGCGTGTGCGTGTGCGTGTGCGTGTGCGTGTGCGTGTGCGTGTGCGTGTGCGTGTGCGTGTGCGTGTGCGTGTGCGTGTGCGTGTGCGTGTGCGTGTGCGTGTGCGTGTGCGTGTGCGTGTGCGTGTGCGTGTGCGTGTGCGTGTGCGTGTGCGTGTGCGTGTGCGTGTGCGTGTGCGTGTGCGTGTGCGTGTGCGTGTGCGTGTGCGTGTGCGTGTGCGTGTGCGTGTGCGTGTGCGTGTGCGTGTGCGTGTGCGTGTGCGTGTGCGTGTGCGTGTGCGTGTGCGTGTGCGTGTGCGTGTGCGTGTGCGTGTGCATCTGTGAGCACCATTCCACGCGAGTCCGTTTCTACTCCGCTGTCAGTTCATGAGGGATCCAACGACAACAAGGTTTCCGAACTTTCAATTCTTCAGGTAAAATTTTCTGAATTTGGCTCATACCAATTCCCAATAATCCTCGAATTGTCTCATAGGTAATCCCTGGGTTTTCTTCAATTAACCGCTTAATAATAGCCACATTATTTTTTTTTAGTTGACGGCAGTTGAAGGCCGCCCTTCACGAAATTCGTCATGTAAAGAAACTCGACCTCTCTCAAATTAAGCAAACCATCGCCTCACGGTGTTTAAACAAGGTGCTTCTCTCCCAAAAGCATTTTGAAGACGAGCGGCACAGTCTTGCGGAGAAAGAACTTTTAAAATCATAAAAAATCATCGCTTTGATGTGTGATAAAAAAAACAATTGACAAATCATTTCCCGCAAATTGTTTTTTTTATTACTAAGAAGATTGCAACTTTTTAAAAATATAACATTCGAAATTCAAATATTTCCGATTAGCTAGAAGTACAAAACTTTTAGTGTGCCCCGTGTATTATGATGTCACAATAATGTAGTGAGTGTAACGTTTAATATTATTAAATTAATATGTTTCTAATGCATATTATAAAAAAATATAAAAATGGCACTTCGTCACCATATGAACTTAACTATGTCAAATATCACACTCCTTTGTTCGGTAATCATCATAAAAAGATACAAAGTTTGTTTTTCTTCACGTATTAATAAATAGATTTTTTGCAGCTCAATAGTCTCACCAATTACAAAAACGTCTTCATAAAACTTAATTGTTTAGCACTGTCGAAGTTAAGATTAGGTTAGGTTAGGTGATTAGTTATTGGACTCGTTGCTAACTTATACAAGAGCTAGACGTGCTCCGAATAGATTCAGAGAAGCCATTGAATGTTTCAGAAACTCTATCAATAAGGACATGGTTGAAGTTTCGTGCATGGAAATTTTGACTGGTATACATAGTATATAGGATTGTATAGATATTTCTAGTTTTCGTTCTAATATGAGTTCAAGATATAGTTTACTCGCTCGCGTATAGTATATATACTGAAGCGCGTGCGTTAAACTAAAAATATTAAAAGAATGATCCTGATGAAAAGAGAAACCATTTCCTCTAGTCACCAAAATGTTAACGGTGCATTGTTATCTGTGTGAATAGGTAAGGCGATGGTATCAAATACCCGGATGAGACGTTGCGGGACTCAACAGTCACGATGGTAGTGATACGTATAGTCAATCAGTCGCCTTTTACGACCTCCCTGGCAGAACGGCAGTTGATCTATTCTTCAAAGGAGCCCAGAACGAAACGTACTTGGAAAAGTTATTATAGCTGCCAGGTGGTGAACCTAGCTGCGGATATATCTGTCGTTGACGTTGAATAGGTTAATTAAGTGTTTATAGTCTGAAACAATAAAAGCCCTCGTCTTAGTCCGCATTATTGTGATGGACAACTTCGGAACCCTAGATTGCGCACTTTGCCGATTTTTAAAGTATAATTTTAACTTATAACATTTTTGAGATTTTACGTGAGAACTATATAAATAATAATAATAAATATTTACCTATTTTAAATATTTGCACACCATATATTAGTAGAATATGTTGGTAACTTAATTTATTTTTAACAACTTGTAACACCCATATTCTTGCAAATAAATATTTTCTTTCTTTCTATTACACTTATTGATCTAACCCCAAAGTAAGCAAATTATTTGCTTGTGTTTTGGGTCAACGATACTAATATATAGAAATACATATATAAATATTTTTACATACACAATAAACACCCAAACCCAGAAATACAAAAATTTATGCTTATCACACAAATGCTTGTCCTCGCCGGGGATCGAAACTGAGTCCCGTCGATTGCGTAGTCAGGGTCGCTAACCACTAGATCAACGGGACAGACTATCAAGACTCTCGCCCCCTAGTATGAAAAAGTAAGATATGATGATCCTTTTCTCTCTCAATATCATCTATGTAATAAACGAAAGGCCGCTTAGAGCTTTAATATAAATAGAATTATTATAATAGTCAAATTACGACCTAACCGCGAACACTAGTTATTATTTAAATAACATTTGTACAAAGCTTTTCAATTTTGAAGTTTTAGGACTCAACATATTATTATTCTACAACTTTGTATTCTTGTTTTTAAAATATGTTGTTAATATAACTTTGGTTGATTCGCGACAAAAACGGAGTTTCGAAACTGACTGTTTCATCTCAATTCTAGGAGTGAGTTTCGCTAAAACAAAAACAGTCCAGTAAAAGCCAACGCAATAAATTTCGACACAGTTTTCATTCCTAACTTTTCTTGCGCTGTTCAAGAGAACTTCTTTCCCTGTTTGAAATTGTTTGTCACTCAAATAAATATTAATTTTCGTTATATAACTTTGTTACATTCAATAAATTTTAAATATTGTTTTAGATGAAAGTAATATATACTTTATATACGTGAAGTAAAAACTTTGTACACAATTTTTTTTAAGACACTTGCCCGAACAGACGTGTTTTTATATCATAAGATAGCAATCAAGCAAATGGATCTCCTGATGGAAAGAGTCAACCATCGCCTATAGATACCAAAGATGTTAGTGGTGCGTTGCTATTTTGTAGATAGGTCTTATGCCACATTCATAAGTTTACTGGCTACCTTACCCTCTAAACCGGAACACGACAGTGACAAGCATTGACGCGATTGCGACAGGAATAAGTAAGGCGGTGGTACCAGACCCGGGCGAGACAATGCAGAACTCTACCACCTAGTAGCCACGATGTTAGTGTCTTGCATAGCCAATTGGTCGCCTTTTACGACCTGCCTGGCAGAACAGCAGACATGGGCGAGACAACGCAGAAGTCAGAACTCTACCACCTAGTGAAATGTGTATGAAATTTGGCACAGTTAAAGTTTACATTACGGATGACTGCGAAAACCGAATATTTTTTAATAAACTCATTAAAAGTACATGAATTAAATAAATATCACACATACTATATTACACATGATCAAAAAATATTACTTCTGTTTGCTCAGTTGGGTAAAAAATAACAAGAGATAGTCCAGGATAATATAGCTTTCTAAACGTGAAAGGACTATTAAAATCGATCGAATAGTTTTTGAATTAAATCGTTGCAAACAAACAATCAACTCTTTCCTCTTTATAATATTAGTAAGTATACTAGCGACCTGCCCGCGGTTTCACCTGTGCTGCTTTTGTTCTCGTGGGAATATCGGAAAGGTTTATACACTAAAACCTTCCTCAAGAATCAATCTATCTATTAAAAAAAACCGCGTCAAAATCCGTGGCGTAGTTTTAAAGATTTAAGCATACATAGGGACATAAGGACATAGGGACAGACAGAGAAAGCGACTTTGTTTTATATTATGTAATGATAATAAAGTATAATATCATCCTCTCTTATCAAAATGTTTGCTGTGCCCTGCTGGATCCACAATAATTAACAACTGTTTTGTAACTAACACATTATATTACATTGTGGAATGCAAATAAATAAATAAAATATATTCATGCAACATACGTGATCATATACACACATGTATACTTTTTTCTTTACGGCTTAAGTCAGTTATCAAACTTAAAACAGTTTTTATATAATCTATAGTCGGATTTAGGCCACATGCAGTGCCATACTGTTGGAAATAAGCCCTCCACATTGGTCCCCACCGGCGGCTTACAACAGTGTAAACACTTGTTAGCAACAAAAATTCATCTGAACTTCACAAGCCTCCCACTAAGGTCACCCGTGTTGGAAGCTTGTTTTCAACAGTGTGGTTCCCATATATTGTTCGTGTTGGTCAAGGCAACGGATTAAACTGGAGACACGTCTTTCGAGGCAATTTCTTAGATTGTCAGAGTAGCTTACTTTTACGCACAGAAATATAGAGTTTTGATATTTAGCAATGAAATAAATCATTCCAGGGGTATTTTCAAGCCTTAGCTTCTTTTTTCTTCTAGCTTAGTAGCTTCTTTGTCCGTGATACAATTTACATTTCGAAAGAATTTATTTTTTTACATTATAATATAACTATTTATTATAATATAACGGAACTAGTATTCCCGCGCAAACATAATATTATGTTTGCGCGGGAATACTAGTTCCGTTCCCTCCGTCTCTTTCCTTCCTGCATCCATCATATGTTCCTCTCACTTGGAGAAAGATGGCGCCGCTGAATCGCCACACCGCAGTCCGCATACGCTCGTCGCTCATACGCCAGTTCGTTGGTCAACCGCGTCACGAGTGATCGCATACCAGTACGCTCGCAACGTCTTGAGAAAGGCCTAAACGGGACCGCTCGCGTCACACCGCGCTGCGATGCGAAATCCTACTAATATTATAAATGCGAAAGTGTGAGTATGTATGTATGGGTGTTTGTTACTCTTTCATGCAAATACTACTGAACCGATTACGATGAAATTTGGTATGTAGATAGCTGAAGACCCAAAATAACACATAGGATATTTTTATCCCGGAAATGTTAGGTGATCCCGCGGGATTCACTAAAAACTTTTATAATGCAGCGGGCTGCACGCTGCAGCTAGTTACATATACGAGGCCAAATATAGTCTCATGGTGAAGAAAATTCAAAACAAAACTCGTTTTTTTAAATTTTCAAGAATGCGATATCAAAACCAAGGCAAAGTCATATATCTACCTTTCTCAAACGTACCTCGTATGTAAAAAGCGTTTTCCACAAGTATAATAAGAAGCGACAAAGCAACGTAGAAGTAGGCTTTTAGTTATATCGTCTCCAATCCATTTCCCATGAGGGCCGACCCTCATTTCAAAGACCTCATATCATTTTCCTGGAAACGGTTGAGTAGATGCCATTTTTAACCAGACTCGTGTAATATGAATTTCTGTTTATGCTATTTGGGGCAAAAACATGAAAGCGAAATAATTTGTCGCATATGAGAGAAAACACTATATCGTCTTATTACAAGAAAAACTCTAATTGAGTTAATATTTTGAGACGGAGACATGTCTATGAGATTTTTTTGTCCAAGTTTTGCAAAGAAATGTAGTGAATGAGGTTTTGTAGGGTGGTGAGGTTGAGTGCGGGGGGTGACGGTGGCGTATCCTTGATGTCGACTAGCATCCACATTTTACTTATTTTTTTTAGAGAAATATTGGTCAAAACTTAAGCTCCTAATTTTAATATTTCATTTTAACGAGAATCGAGTACCGAATACTCTCCAGAAGTATCGAAAGTAATTTTTTATTTAAATAAATAAATAATTGTGTCAAATAGTGCTTTTTTGTAAGTGATACAATCTAACAGAAACTTCTCGCGATAATGTGGCCCTGACATATATGATAATGCTATAGCAGAACAGTGAATTTACAGCGTTCAGGCTGCACAAAGCCTGTTTACACTGTTGTATGTCGCTTGGCGGAATATTTGCACACGTAAAGATATATCTTTACACGTGCCCTTTGTCAGGTCTAAATCTAAACAGTGAACCGATCACATGCACTTGAGCGTTTAATTTATTAAACACTTGCTCTCCAAAATAACGTTGCAGAATGTTCGTATTCTTACGAGCTCCTTTTGAATAGACCATATTTGTTCATTCGTAAACATAGAAATAATGATTAAAATGACTGATGAATGATTTGAGAATACCTTTGACATCGGTTTTATTAAATTTTTGGAACAAAATTCTTTATCGTACGTTATCGTTTGTAGGCTGAAAGGGTAGAAAAACGTGTAACAAAATAACGACACCAAAAGCCGACCATTTTGCAGTGATTTTTGAGAAATTTCTCGATTACCTAGGAATTTACAACTTTTTTCATTCAATTAAACTTGCCGCCAATTTTAAGAATAGGCAAAAATATCTTATAATTTTAACGTAAATATATAACGTAAAATAAATACTCTTTTTATTAACATAAATAAATGTAAATAACGAAGAAAAATATGTTATATATATATATATATATATATATATATATATATATATATATATATATATATATATTAGGGTGATTCATTTGCGACAAACATTTTTTTTTTTGGGTGCTCAAGCAAAATTTTGTTCTACATATTGAAAAAAAAATTTCACCAAGTTAGAGCTCTTAATTCGAGTATGAAGTGCTTGCCGTTTTAATTTGATTTTTTCCCATTAGAAATGCATGTAAATATTTTTATTTTTTTTCAAATTTCTAATGCTTGGACACATTTAATGATATTGGCATTCTGATTGCTGAAATATATCCAGGATTCCACGCTCTTTAAATGACTTTTCGTCAATTTTAATGTCGCCTGCTTTGGTCCACTGGTACCATCTGTCAAAGTTATGTTTTCGAATAAAATGCACATTTTTTTATTTTTACAGCGAAAATTGATTGATAGATGGAAAAAATAATACATATTTTTATAAAAAATTTGATTCTCTTCAAAAAAGGTCGTAACTTAAGTCTCTCAGACTCATAGTTTTTAACTTGCAGTAACTTTTGTAACTAAAAATGTAGAAAAATGATAAAAAAATTACAAATTATGATGTTTAAATTCAAGTTTTTGTATCAAATTTATTTTTTTCATTACATTGTCAATTTTACTTTTTGTACTTTTATACCTGACATGTTACACATACTGACATACAGACACACATACACACACAAATAAATAAATAACACAATAAGCGGGAAACAAAAAAGTTAATACAAAATTTTAATAAATTTGTAATTTATCATAGTTTATATTTTTATTAGAAATACAACCGAAAGAAAATGAATTGTTATTTTATAAACTTTAAATGAAAGCTCTGTAAAAGTTGTAAACGACAGAGCCGAGCGATGTGTTGCGCTCATTGAAAAATTCAATGAGTTTGGCACATACGACGAAGATAAAAAACAATGCCTATTATTAACTGTTCAAAATTATAGAAAAGAATTCCTAACATGTACCAAAAAACTTTATTCAACAACAAAGTAATACCTAACTTATGTGAAGATATATTTAGTAAACAGAGCTTTCATTTAAAGTTTATAAAATAACAATTCATTTTCTTTCGGTTATATTTCTAATAAAAATATAAACTATGATAAATTACAAATTTATTAAAATTTTGTATTAACTTTTTTGTTTCCCGCTTATTGTGTTATTTATTTATTTGTGTGTGTATGTGTGTCTGTATGTCAGTATGTGTAACATGTCAGGTATAAAAGTACAAAAAGTAAAATTGACAATGTAATGAGAAAAATAAATTTGAAACAAAAACTTGAATAAATAATAATTATTTACGGCTAAAACTCACGTATAAATCGGTATAGGTTCCGACTAGTTTCGGACCTATATGAGGTCCTTCTTCAGGGCGATTGCGACGCTGTTGCCGCGACAGCGTCTAGTCGCTGTCGCGGCAACAGCGTCGCAATCGCCCTGAAGAAGGACCTCATATAGGTCCGAAACTAGTCGGAACCTATACCGATTTATACGTGAGTTTTAGCCGTAAATAATTATTATTTAGTAAATAATGTCTCACGGAAGTTTAAATAATTTTAAAAACTTGAATTTAAACATCATAATTTGTAATTTTTTTTATCATTTTTCTACATTTTTAGTTACAAAAGTTACTGCAAGTTAAAAACTATGAGTCTGAGAGACTTAAGTTACGACCTCTTTTGAAGAGAATCAAATTTTTTATAAAAATATGTATTATTTTTCCCATCTATCAATCAATTTTCGCTGTAAAAACAAAAAAATGTGCATTTTATTCGAAAACATAACTTTGACAGATGGTACCAGTGGACCAAAGCAGGCGACATTAAAATTGACGAAAAGTCATTTAAAGAGCGTGGAATCCTGGATATATTTCAGTAATCAGAATGCCAATATCATTAAATGTGTCCAAGCATTAGAAATTTGAAAAAAAATAAAAATATTTACATGCATTTCTAATGGGAAAAAATCAAATTAAAACGGCAAGCACTTCAAACTCGAATTAAGAGCTCTAACTTGGTGGACATTTTTTTTTCAATATGTAGAACAAAATTTTGCTTGAGCACCTAAAAAAAAAATGTTTGTCGCAAATGAATCACCCTAATATATATATATATATATATATATATATATATATATATTTGGAATCGGCTCCAACGATGTTCATGGAAGTCCCAAATTAGGGGTTTTTCGGGTCATGGAATCGATTTATCAAGATTCCAGGTCCAAGCAAAGCTCGTTTTTCAAGTTATGGGTATGTAAAAAGCCGAGCAAAGCTCGGTCAACCAGGTACAGAATTTTTTTTTTTATTTATTCTATAGGAATCGATTTACCAAGGTTCCAGGTCCAAGAAAAGCTCGGTTCCCAAGATATGGGTATGTGAAAAACCGAGCAAGGCTCGGTCAACCAGATATTAACTATAAACAAGGATCTTGCTTCCTGGTCATGAGTCAACATTTTCATAAAATGACTGATCTAAGCTAAGAGCTATTTAAACTCGAGACCTTCTAAGTCAGATGTGGTGAAAAAAAAGATCCAAGTGTGGTAGACGTGGGTTGACTATTGTGCCGCTAGGGTCTCCTTCAGTTTTCAGGCCTTGGATAAGTTTGTCCCATTTCTTACACTACATTTTATTTGCGCTGCATCACATCAGTTCTATATAAGATTCCGCGGAAATTTTGCAAATTAAATACCTCAATTTCATCATTGAATTATGGTTTCAGCCAAGTAACGCCTGAATATATCTTTACTTATGACACAGAGTGATGCTTGGATTCAATTCCTGACAGGGACAAACCCTGTCAGGAATTGAATCCAAGCATCACTCGTAGTTAGCTTCGTTAACCATTCGGCCCACTGAGTGGTTATTAAAGCTTATAATATAAAAAAATTAGAGCTTATAATATAAAAAAATGGGTTGTAGCTGTCATGGACACGACCACGTATCTTTTACGTGAATACGTCTACCTAACGGGTAATATCTGGCGATGGTAACATGTTTCATTCATCGTACAGGTGCCGGCGTTGATGGGTTCGGAATTCGGATGCCTTCATCTTTTTGCATTCTCGACACTTCTTCACTAAGTCATTTGGGGGTTCATGGGTAAGGTATCATTAGATTGCTCCTTAAAATTCCTTTCAGTCGATATACGTTCCTTGTATTTTTTTAATCCTTCTAAAGATTTTTTTGCTGATTAAATTTTTTTCTAATTTTTTTTACTTAAACGCCATAATATATATTTACTATAATCAATACATCTTTACAAAAGCTTTCTAATAAAACTAAATCAAATTTAATAGTTGTTCTGAGTCAAAATACACACACTCACACACACACACACACACACACACACGCACACAGCACACATGCACGCCCGCACGCACGAACGCACGCACGCACGCACGCACACACGCTTGCACGCACGCACGCACGCACACACACACACACACATACACATACAGAATATATAACTCAGTGAAATTACCTAAAAGTGGCGGTACTTCCTACTCCACTTCCCGCGAAGCATTCAATTTTTTAGCTATTCAGCGGTTTTGAATGTTGGTGATGGTTATGTAGCAATAACATCAAACTGTTTCTGTATGTATATCCGTTTTTTGAAATGTCTCCCACTATGAGAACAAATTTAAAGACGTATTCACGTCAAAATCACATTATTAATAATTAAACAAACTTTATTAATAATGTTAGAATTCAAATCAGAATTAAACTAGAATTCAAATAACCATAGTAATATTTTAAAAATTGTACTCTCTTCTATAAATACGATGTCGTTCCCTAGATGCACAGTTTCATTTTAAGGGACTCACATTTCCAGGGATATTCGCATCTTGACGTCATGACTGAAATGTAAAGGAGGCATTCTTTTAGTAACAAGTAAGATATGATATTATTTTATAATATTACTTTTCACCTGTCTGTCTGATCTATGAACACCGCACCGCGTTGGTCGAGTGGTTTGTGTCCCTGAATACGTAATCGATGGGGCTCAGGTTCTATCCATATCTGTGGTTAATAGTCTGTGGTTCTATTGCCGACAGGGATAAACATTTGTATGATGAGCATAAAATTGTTTGTATTTGTAAGTTTGGGTATTTATTAAATATATTTATAGATTTATGTATTTTTCGGTCATAAAAAATACCTTCACAACCGTATTCCCGAAGAGGTAGACAGAGGAACAACGAATGCACCCACGATTTCCACGAGACGAAAAACCTTTCTCTTCGGCCTATTATTTGGAATTACAATTGATCTTAACATTATTTTTAATTGATAACATAATGTATGAAAATCAGTTTAAATGTCAGAGTACATACTGTTGGGTTCTTTTTAATAACAGACAGTTTGACGTACAAAAATGTTTATTCTTTCGCAGATAGCCGAAAATATTTAGTCCCACAACGTGATGGTTGGCCAATGGCCAGCTTTCGCCAACCGGGCCTTATGCAATCCCGGGCAACTTTGTTCTTATCAGGGAACTGAAAAAAAAAACCGTTTTTGATTTGTCCGACCCAGAAATCAAACCCGAGACCTCATGTGGTATTTTTAATGTTATTAATGTACCGCAACTTTAAAACTACGTAGCATGAAACAACGAATCACTTATAAACCACAGATTCGATCACTCAATATAGATACTGTTAATAGTGCGTTGCTAAACCCCGTTGTCTATGTAGCAGATTGATGGCAGTTGATTTTAGGGATGGGGTAGTTATAATTAAATAAATCACTGTCAATAAACTGTTGACTGTTGACTGTTGGTCTATACATAGTTTAAAGGTGACCTAGACCAACATGGTGTAACAACAATGAGAACATTTTATTTACAATTTCATACATATCGAAATTCAAATTACGAGTAATAACTAAAATAACCACATCAGAATCTGACTGACGCTCGTTTACAGTATTGTTTCAAATATGACAAACTTTATTGTTACTTTTTATCGTCAACACCTGGTGCAACTCCATTACGTTTTACTAGCTATTAATATTAAAACACTTGCACAATATTGAGAATTTTCATGAAAATACTTTAAAGTGAATAGATTGTTGGAATTGATATGGTTTTGAGAATGTTTGGACATTTTACCGCACAAGACAGCTTAAAAAAGGTGGCTTTCTTAATGGAAAGAGATAACTATTACCTATAAACACCAAGAGGTTAATAGTAGATTGTGGCTATGTGAGTCTACCATCGTGGCTAATAGGTAGTAGAGTTCTGCATTGTCTCGCCTGGATCTGGTACCACCGCCTTAACTATTCCTGCCGCAATAATGTCAGTGCTTATCACTGTCGCCTTCCGGTTTGGAGGGTAATGTAGCCGAAAACTTAATTATTTATTTATTTAACTTTATTGTACACCTTAAAATAATTTATACAAAAGACGAACTTAATGCCCAGTGGCATTCTCCTCCAGTCGACCTTTAGGCCAACAGAAAATAGGTATGCGGTGCCTCTAAATTGTAAAGACATATTATGTAGCCCCAAGAAAATCTTACAATATACTACATACACTATGTAAACTAATATTTAAATATATAATACATAATATAATACATAACACATAATATACACATAAACATAATAAAAACTTATGCATTTTGTATTATGCATCTTCATACCTGGTTCCCGAAGAGGTAGGCAGGAGGTACCCACGATTGGCCGAAGATAATTAGTCCCACGACATTACAGATAGCAAGCCTACGCCAACCGGGCATTTTTTCAATCCCGGACAAAGTTGTTTTTATCAGAAAACTAAAAAAAAATACATTTTCGAATTACCAACGCCGAGACCGTACCACTAGACCACAGAGGTCTCATGTATGTAATAGTATTTATATATGTATTTAAATGTATTATTATCGTTGACTAACACTCATAACACAAACAAATAATTTGCTTACTTCGGGGTTTGATCAATTCGTGTAATTTGTAATTTGTCCAGCTATTCAGATATTATGATGTAAATTATTTAACCTTTTATCTTATACATATAAAAATCAATTCCACTTTTTGTTGTAATATTATAACTCAAGAACGGGCTGATCTATCCAAACCAAATGTTTAGGCTTTATTGGGACTATTTAGTAAAGTAAATGGTTTATGCGAAGCTTGCACAAAATCGGTAGAGCGGTTCTTCATTTATCACATTTTTTGTAATAAATGAATACAATAAATGGCGTTACGTAGCGAAGCACGTAATGGACCGCTAGTACAATAATATAACCTTTTATACAATGATTACAATTACAAATATTAACTATTATTCGTGGCATTAAATAGAATTATGTATATTAAACAAAATTTGTTGACTTCATTTATTCTTTGTTAGAATACTTAATTAATTAATAATAATAGCTTATTTTTTATATGGCAATTACCACTAACAATTACTTTCTTTTTATAATAACTCGTCAAATTTTCTAATTAATTCCAATTTATTTAAAAATGCTTCAACAGGTGTATGATACGTCTAAAAATAGTATTAAATCTACTATTTCAACAAAGCAGCATTCAAAGAAATATGATAAACGTATTTGTTAAGCACAGATTAAGTGCTTCTTAAAATTTTGTTAAACACAGATTAATTACTCGTTAAAATTAATTTGCGTTTCGGAAACCGACGCGGCCGTTATTATCTTGTGCACGGTCAATGTCTTTTTACTATCCTATTAATGTTCGTGTATTTATAGTGACATGGAAATTAACTTTAATATGCCTTTTTAACATGTCCACTTTGTATTCACGTATCACGTATATCACGCTATACGTTTATCATATTTCTTTGAATGCTGCTTTGTTGAAATAGTAGATTTAATACTATTTTTAGACGTATCATACACCTGTTGAAGCATTTTTAAATAAATTGGAATTAATTAGAAAATTTGACGAGTTATTATAAAAAGAAAGTAATTGTTAGTGGTAATTGCCATATAAAAAATAAGCTATTATTATTAACTAATTAAGTATTCTAACAAAGAATAAATGAAGTCAACAAATTTTGTTTAATATACATAATTCTATTTAATGCCACGAATAATAGTTAATATTTGTAATTGTAATCATTGTATAAAAGGTTATATTATTGTACTAGCGGTCCATTACGTGCTTCGCTACGTAACGCCATTTATTGTATTCATTTATTACAAAAAATGTGATAAATGAAGAACCGCTCTACCGATTTTGTGCAAGCTTCGCATAAACCATTTACTATACTAAATAGTCCCAATAAAGCCTAAACATTTGGTTTGGATAGATCAGCCCGTTCTTGAGTTATAATATTACAACAAAAAGTGGAATTGATTTTTATATGTATAAGATAAAAGGTTAAATAATTTACATCATAATATCTGGATAGCTGGACAAATTACAAATTACACGAATTGATCAAACCCCGAAGTAAGCAAATTATTTGTTTGTGTTATGAGTGTTAGTCAACGATAATAATACATTTAAATACATATATAAATACTATTACATACATGAGACCTCTGTGGTCTAGTGGTACGGTCTCGGCGTTGGTAATTCGAAAATGTATTTTTTTTAGTTTTCTGATAAAAACAACTTTGTCCGGGATTGAAAAAATGCCCGGTTGGCGTAGGCTTGCTATCTGTAATGTCGTGGGACTAATTATCTTCGGCTAATCGTGGGTACCTCCTGCCTACCTCTTCGGGAACCGGGTATGAAGATGCATAATACAAAATGTCTGTACAATACACTAATATATAATAGATTGTAACATCCTTAGCCTTGCAAATAAACGTTCTTTCTTTCTTTCATTTCTCATTCGTATTAATGTTGTTTATTAAAAGAATCATTAGCTAGTAGACAAAAGTGTATGACTTTAAAATGAAGAATTCTCTGGAATAATGTCCCAGACTTCATTTCCTAGTTCGCTACAATACTGCTACGCAAATTATAAGAGGCGTACCCCGGGGGACGGCGACTCTACAATATCTGCTCTCTTATTATACGATATACTCGTAGAAAAATGGTTTTCATTCTTTCTTTAGTTTTAAGAGCTAATACTATAATTATAAAACTTAATTACCTAAGTGTGCACAGTAAAGAAGTTTCAGAGACGTAGGAAAGCTATTCAATATGTATACAATACAAGATTGTAGTGCAGCTGTTGTATATTTTATGATATTTCAATGTTTTTAGACTTATAAAAACTTTAAAAACAACAAAGAAAAATATCGACACGCAGGGATTGAACCTGCGACTGCCTCCCTAAAGCCGGGACGCCCTTTCACTGAGCTAGTGTCGACAGGTT
Source organism: Apodemia mormo (assembly GCA_036924255.1). Taxonomy (NCBI): domain Eukaryota; kingdom Metazoa; phylum Arthropoda; class Insecta; order Lepidoptera; family Riodinidae; genus Apodemia; species Apodemia mormo. The sequence goes on along the minus strand of JAUPFN010000010.1, from coordinate 6,427,298 downwards.
TTTAGACTTACTACATTAAATAAGTTAAAGATCTTCTCGCCCGTATCCACGAATAGGTAGGTAGACGTTCAACCAATGTACTTACTATTAGTCGAAGATACTTAATCCTATAACGTGGTAAGTGGAAGGGCTATCGACAACTAAGCACTTATTCGATTCCAGGAGGCGTTGTTTTATCAAAGAACTGAAAAAACACATTTTGGATTTGCCCGACCTGTTGAATGTTATCAACACCAAAAACGGGCTACAAGATCACAAGGGCGACAAATTAAATAAGTTAAAAATATCTTCACGCCTGTATCCCCGAAGAGGTAGGCAAAGGTACAACCAGTGCACCCATGATTACCCGAAGATATTTAGACCCACAATGATTTAGGTGGCAAGCCTATCGCAAACCGGGCACTTCAATCCCTAGCAACGTTGTTTTTATCAAAAAAACTGAAAAAAAAAACACTTTGTGAATTTTTCAACCCGGGAATCGAACCCAGGACCTCATGTCTATAACATGAACACCGGACCACTATACTACAAAGACGACAAATTAAATACGTTTCAAAGTTATAATAATCTAACTCGATTAAGACATTATCCTCGAGTAGTCAATTTTAAAGGATAACGTAAAAGGTTGTACGTATTGAAGGAGAGTGGTCAGTACTGACACAGAATACTGGAGACTAACAGTAGTCAATCTATATACATGTGATATTCGAGCAATGCACACATAGACACCTCTCACGGACGCGATATCTCGGAATGGTTCGGAACAGTTTGTTCCGCACCAGTCCGAGATATCACGTCCGTGAGAGGTGTTATGTGTGCTATGCTCGAATATTACTTGTATGTAACATTGAGTTCTGTTAGTCTTTAAGTATTATGTGACCATACCACAGAGGCGAACTGGATTCCTTAATTTAAATAAATAGTCAGATTCGCTGGATGTTGGCTGCCTCCAACCAGTTGCGGTAGAAGTCATTGGAGGAGGCCTAAGTTCAGCATTGGACGTCCTACGGCTGATATGATGATTATGCTGAATCCTATCACCTACCTCACCTATGAATTACTTTAATTCACAAGCTAGCCAAGCTTTATCATTGTATAGCAAACAAGCAGATGTCTCTCCTGAGGGAAAGATAAACTATTGCCTATAATCACTAAAGTTGTTAATGATGCACTGTTATCCGTTTGGTGGGATGGCAATGCCACATGTATAAATTTACCAGCTACCTTACCCTCTGAACCGAGACACAACAATGAGAAGCATTGGCGCTTTTGCGGCAGAAATAGGTAAAGCGGTGGTGCCATATACCCTGGGGCAGAGTTGCGCACTTCTACCACCATAGTCATTATGGTAGTGACCTGTAAAGTCAATTGTTTTCGAGTCTTTTACGATTTGCATGACAGATGATGTACAATTGTTCAAAGGCGATCTGGAACAATATGGGGAATATCTATACATATAATAAAATCGTAGGAAAGTCAAAACTGTACATATTTTTTTAAAAGTATACTTGGGGCGTGATCTACAATCGATATAGAAGCCAAAAATATAGTTTTTAGAATTTTTGTCTGTTTGTCTGTTTATCTGTTTGTCTGTTTGTTTGTATGTATGTCCGGGGTAAACTCAAAAAGTACTGCATGGATTTACTTCAAATTTTGCATGAATATTACTAACAGGTCGGGTCAACATAAAGGCTACATATTATCACGCTATCACCTACGGGGGAGGTGCTGTGCGGAGTAATCGAAGTCCGCGCGGATGAAGTCGTGGGCAACAGCTAGTCTATACATATAATAAAATCGTAGGAAAGTCAAAACTGTACATTGAATATTTTTTTTAAAGTATATTTGGGGCGTGATCTACAATCGATATCGAAGCCAAAAATATAGTTTTTAGAATTTTTGTCTGTTTGTCTGTTTATCTATTTGTCTGTTTGTCTGTTTGTCTGTTTGTCTGTTTGTCCGTTTGTCCGTTTGTCTGTTTGTCTGTTTGTATGTTTGTCTGTTTGTCTGTTTGTCTGTTTGTCTGTTTGCCTGTTTGTCTGTTTGTCTGTTTGTCTGTTTGTCTGTTTGTCTGTATGTATGTCCGGGGTAAACTCAAAAAGTACTGCATGGGTTTACTTCAAATTTTGCATGAATATTACTAACAGGTCGGGTCAACATAAGGCTACATATTATCGCGATATCGCCTACGGGGGAGGAGCTGTGCGGAGTAAACGAAGTCCGCGCGGATGAAGTCATGGGCAACAGCTAGTTAATAATAATATTGTTTATTGAATTAATTCATTCAAAGGTTTTGGACAAGCCATTAAGTATTTTGTGATTGCCTTCTTCGTGATTTTTAACGGTAGCTCTAACACGAGCATTCATGGTTGAGCCACTTTTTGTAAACCCTAATTGCTTATCATATCATTTTTCCCCGTGTTGGTCCCGGGGTCCTTCGAAGAATAGGCCAACTGCCGGTCTGCCAGGCAGATCGTAAAAGGCGACCGAGTGGCTATGCATGTCACTACCATCGTGGCTACTATGTGGTAGAGTTCTGCATCGGCTCGACCGGGTCTGGTACCACCGCCTTACCTAATCCTGTCGCAATAGCGTCAGTGCTAGTTACTGTAGTGTTCCGGTTTGGAGGGTAAGGTAGCCGGTTAACTTCTGCATGTGGCATTAGACCTAGCCACTAGATAGCAACGCACCATTAACACCTTTGGTGTCTATAGGCGATGGTCGACTCTTTCCATCAGGAGACCCATCTGCTTGTTTGCTATCTTATGATATAAAAAAATAAAATCTAATTGCTAATCATATTATATTATTATATTTGAATAAGATTATTTTTCCAAATATTTTACTCCGGACAAGTAGAACTGACGTGGGTTGAAAGTTGGTGGTATTTGATTTGCTAGCCGATTGAAATACTGAAATTACTTTAGAAGACTCTATCAAAAAAAACTTACGTTATATAAAGTTAAGCATTTTTCTTCGAAAAACCTCATTAGCATTTTTGACCGAACTGGAGATTGAACCCGGGATTAATTATCACATCAACGAAGCTTAAGATACATAAGTTAACTATTACATCAACCATCAGCGAGACAGTAAATGATAAGGTATATAAATATTGCTTGTTCATTTCTCGTTTATATGAAGGTAATAAATGGGGCGGGAAGTCTTTGTATTTTGCATGCAGGGGAACATCAATTAAATTAGAATGCTATCATGTCGTATCACGGTTGGAAACATAGGGTGAAGCAATCAAATTGTGGAGTTATTGTAAATATTCTTTTGTATATTTCAAGAATGATAGAAAATTTATTTGCAAGAAATATACGTGTTATAAAAGTTGTATCAAGTGTAAAAATAACAACGTCTTTAAATTCAAATGTCAATAGAGTGTAAAAATATTATAGGAACTTTATATTAGGTGTCTTAGCACTTGGCATGTGCTAGGAAAAACTTTAAAGACATAATAATAAAGAAAAAAATCCAGTTTTATCAAAATTTTTCTATGGCTTTATATAATATATATAAGCTATAAGCTTTCAAATTTAAAAAAAATTTTTTTTGACGTGTAGATATATGATCTTACTTATATTATTTCATTTAATATTTTATCAACATTTTATTTTTCAATCACAAGTTTAATATTGTATTATTGTTACTTTTGTATCGCTGACGTTAAAAAAATGTATGTTCCATACTCATTTTAAATAAAATTTATTGATTGATTGATTGAAATATTTATGGAAAATTATGCATTTTTCAAGCAAAAGCAAGGATTTGGACTGTCTAGTGATTAAAAAGTGCGGCTCAGAGTATGAGGTTTTGGATTGTGTTCATCTAACCCTTAAAAGTATTACACAGACTTTTTTGAGGTTATCCACGAAAATTTAAAATTTATTAAAAGTTCTATGAGAGGAGAATGAAGAAAAAAATGGCGAGGTCCACTCACTAGTGTACATCACTATTTTATTCTTATAGGATACTAACGACCTGCCCGCGGTTTCACCCGCGTAGCTTTTGTTCCCGTGGGAATATCGGAAATATTTATACACTTAAACCTTCCTCAAAAATCAATCTATCTATTAAAAAAAACCGCATCAAAATCCGCTGCGTAATTTTAAAGATTTAAGCATACATAGGGACATAGGGACAGACAGAGAAAGCGACTTTGTTTTATGATATGTAGTGATGAAGGAACAAAGACAATTGGTTGCGAAGGCATCGCGCCTTTATAGAATAAGTAACTCCTTTAAGAGACATTTTTTACAATTTTTGTCTTTACCGAAGCTATATCTATCAGTAATTACTCTCCTGGCAGAAAGACAAACCATCGCCCGGCAAACATAAAACCCGGCTAAGTGCGAGTTGGACTCGCGTACGGAGGGTTCTGTGCCATTATCTATGAAAGAAAATCACGTTTGTTGTATGTATTCTTAAAAAATGATGTGGTGTCGCGGGACACCAGGTAGGAACGAACTTCCTTCGGCTAAACGGCACTACTCGCTTGTGTACGCGACTGTCGCGCCTGCGCACGTCTCATTTAACGCTTTTATTCCACGCATTTTTCTTACGGTTTTACTATCACATTTTTTTCAGTTCGGTCGCGCAGCAAAATCCCTATCCCAAGCCTGCCGTAAGGAACTTCGTTCCAAAAATTGCTTAAAATTACGTTTGCTGTATGGGAGACCCCTTTTAATATGTACTTTATTTTTATTTAAGTATTTATTTTTATAATCTAAATATTCTGTGAACATTTTAAGTGTCTACCTGTTACCGTTATTAATATTGAGCAAAAAAAATATGAAAAAAAAACACGTTTATCGTATGGGGTTTATTGTATAAACTCTTAATATTTTCATTTTTAGTATTTGTTGTTATAGCGGAAAAGGAAATACATAATTTGAGAAAATTTCAGCTTTCTAGTTATCTGCCTGTCACCAGGTTTATGAGATACAGCCTGATGACAGACAGATAGACGGACAGACAGACAGCGGAGGCTTAGTAATAGGGTCCCATTTTTACCTTTTAGGTACGGAACCCTAAAAACCGAAAAATTTGATTATTCTATTCCGAAACAATGCCTTTGAATGTATTCTAAGCAATGTTGTAAAAGAAGTTGTTTATTGGACTTCCCGTGAGTAAAACTACATAGAAGGAAGCTATATTTTAAAGCACTAGCACACTAATGGGAAGGAAAGGTATAAAAACTGCTGTAGCGTTGACGAATGGCGACCGCCATCCTTCACTACGTTACAAAGCAACTACACCATTGTGTTTCGAGTATTACTGTGGCAACTTTGTATGGCGCAAGTAACAAGGGATTGAGGTCACTTGGGAAGCGAAATTTAAGCAATTATTTCTATAATAAATTTCAAAGAACATATGTTTTGGTAACAAATTAAATAATTCGACGCGTCCCAAGAACAAAATCGTATGGAGAGATCAGACGAAATTGGTTTTATAATAAAATTCGCATTAAACACGCATAAAGCCAAAAGACAATATATTTTTTATAGTTATTGGTCTTTTGTTTTTGGAAATGCTCAAGTGAACATCATCTTATGTACAATGTACTCCCACAAACAAATATATTGTAATTTGGTGGTTTTGCAGATACGATTTTGTTCTTGGGACGTGTCGATATGTATGTAGCTACAGCTCTTAGCTGGCTTACATACTGTTGTCGTCGATCGGATCGAGCAAAAGTGGTATTAAAGTTTTTTCGAGCTTTTTCTCAAAACACCAATATTAGTAAGAGCTCGGAATCTATTGTTGGTTTGTTAATACCACCATGCCTAGTCGGCCTGTCGGTCCCAATTATCGCTAGTAATAAGCGGTAATCGTTATTGGATCTGGATCAATGACGTGTACGTCATTGATCTGGATGTATTTCCTTACTCTCCTATACTTCTGATTAATTTCGAAGCGAGTCCCAAGACAGCTTAGCTTTTCCCCAGGGCACCTCGAGCTCGCAACTCAGTGGTTATCAGGAAGGTTGCCGCTGTTGATTCTGGTTTACAGAAGTTACATTAGTAGGAACGAGAGGCAATCGTGTTTGCCATTCATTTTGCCAATTGATGAATCGGTGAATCGTGATAAACTGGAAAGTGATGATACTTTTATAATTGGTATTGGTATTACGAACTGTAACACCATTAGCAGCGAGCATGTTACGCCGTGTACTAATATTCGTACATATGAACGTTTGAACTCTTTGCTGGGTCATGTTGTTATTACATTGGTTGCTATTGGTTACTGCTACAAATGACGGATCGTTGATAATAGAAAACCGGCACAAAACGTGTATTGCTCCAACGAATAGAGGAGCAACGAGTTGCTCATTGGTAGCTGATCGCTCGACTTGTTCTTCCTACTGACCGCACGAATGCTCGCTGTGTAATATGTTACATTACACCACGTAGCACCAATTAATGCGCACCTGCGCCTATAATGTTCCAGTTTGGAACACTGGCAAACTCAACACTGGTTCCGGCAAACTTATGCGTATGGTATAACATCCTCGCTATAAGTCATCAATGGAAACATGAATAAAGTTGAAACGACAAATTACGCATAATGCTGGAGCCTAGATAGTAAAATGTAATGATTTTCAGAATTATTACATTTTACAATCTAGATAGTAAATGTAACTTTAACCCAAAGACTTTATATTGAATATACAGACTTTGTATAATATACAACTACAGACAACGTTTTCAACATAAACCATGACAAATACGCCCGTGCAACTTACGACGTCTTTTGAGCTCGTGTACATGAAGCCTAACCATGCAAATTATGAGGTATACGCTTGAAGCCTCACACCTTTTAATATACACATTATTTCTGTCGTTTCCGAGAGTTGTAGCTTTCATTTTATACGTTTTTTCTCTCATTACTGTATGTATATTGAACGTAAACTTTTGTATTTTCATCCGGCGAAAAAAACGGAAGCTATCAGTTTGACTTGTATCTATGTAATATTGTTGGAATTGGATAATATCATCTCAGTACGGCCATAGACTAATATTGTGTAACAATGGGAAAAGTTTGACGATCTATACTTTCCAACTTTATCACTAATACTGTCTGTCAAGCAAAGATAAACAAACTTACACTACTACACATATTATTTGTTATAAAGCAACATCTTCTTCACTTTTTTCGGCGATAACGCAAACTGTAGAGAGTTTGCGTTATCGCCAGAAAAAAATAATTCTTTCACATATTAATGTATAGACATTGTGTTTACGTAACAAAAAATATGGGAATGTCAAAGATTTGTACCAATTAAGAGAATAACCGAGAGCCAACTCAAATAAACAGCCAGGGATATAGAAACCACTCAACTTTATTCCGTAATTGGGAGCAAATAGGCCTTGAACATACGCAGCTTTAATTAATTTTCCTACAGAACTTTTGACTGGTGAAAGAAATTACATTGGTACTGAAGGAAGGTATTGAAATATGAATGAGGTAATAATAAATTCAAAAAATAAATATGTAGAGTAAAGATATGCAGGTCGGTCATTTATATAAAATAATAAAACGTGGGAAAATGTTTTAAAAAACTTATTTACGATCTAAGAGTTCTTTAAAATTACAGAATAATAAACAATAAACAATATTTACGTTTGTTTATATTCCACAACAGTCAATAATAATCAGTTAAGTATATTACATCCTGAAGATGCTTTAAAAAGTGAAACCGGTCGAGTAATATATTAAAAAAATGTGTAAAAGTGAAATTTATGTAGAAGTGGGATAGTAAAAGTGTCTAATAACAATGGAATTTCACCAAGTGTTGACGATGGCAAGTATAGAATATAACAATAAACAAATTTAACGCTATGTTTACATTTTTTTCTTTATAAAATCAATTTCTACTCAATTAAGCTTCAGAGTCAAGATCTTAAATGTTTGTAAATACAAAATTTACTTTTTTTACACAAAGCAAGTTTTGTCTTTACAAATGTTTAAGATGGCTTTTAGTTCCTGAGAAATTTAGGGACCAACAAAAATATACAAACATACATATACTTGCGAAATTTAGTCCACATATTCGGACGCCTGAATAGATCACCATGTTCAAATTTTATCCAATTCTAGCAATCTATATTATTATTAATACTATAAATGAGAAAGTTTGGATGTTTGGATGGATGGATGAATGTTTGTTACCCAATTAAACTATTGAACGGACGAATTTGGCACATTGGTAGATGATGATCTGGAATTGCACATAGACTACTTTTTATCTTGGAAAAATGAGTTGTGCCGACGGAATTCACCAAAAACATTGAGATGCAGTGGGCTGCACGCTGCAGCTAGTGTTACATAAATGTGTGCAATGTAATGCAAGCACACTGACAACTTAAGAAATTATCTCGAAGTTTAATTGTTCAGTAAAATCATCCCCGTGTTGTTCCCAGGCTCGTTTGTTAGAATCAAGTACCCTACCCTCTTCCGGCTAAGTGGTTGGTTTTGGGGGTAGAAAAAAATTCATGGTAGTAGTAAATATAATGAAGTTAAAAGGGAAACTAATCACGGCTTAGAAGGTTTTTAGAGTTTTTGAGTAATGGTCAACCAACTTATAAAATATATTTGGAGAAGTTTTATTTTGTCAATAAACTTGTAGTGCGGATATATTCGTCATTGACATCAAATGGGTAAAATGTTCATAGTATGATACAATTGTATACAATAAAAGCCTTCTTTTAGTCCGCATTATTGTGATGGGCAACTTCGGAATCCTACATTGCGCGTAGCCCAATACGCACTTTATTAATTTTAGCTACTGTAATGGATGTTACTCAATTATACTGATACATACATTTATATATTAATATAAAAGTTGACTGGAAAAAGCTGTATATACTGAAAAAGGGAATTTATGAAAGCCACGATTAGCCGAATACGCTTAGTCCCACAATGTGCTAGGTGTCAAGCTTATCGCCAACCTAGCACAAAATCGTTACTAATACTATATGTTTCAATTAATAAAATTGTATTGTTTCACAATAATGCAATTATAATTGATTTTCAACCGGTTTCGCTGACAGAAGCATCATCAAGGTACTTACTGTTACTAACTAGCAACAAAGTCTAAAGAATTGGTTGGAAATCAATTATGATAGCCAAATTGACTAAATTTGAAAAACTGTTTAATAATTTACTTGATCAGGAATATTAACTAATACGTTATTTATTTTTCTTGAATAACGTACATTTACAATAAAAAAAATCGGGTTTTAAATTAAAATTAAAATATACCCCGAAAACATTCTGGTACTGGTACATTACATACTCTGTGATTTCTACGAAAATGACAACGTCAAGATGACATTTTACCACGGCGTGACGTAACGCTTGCAGATTTGCGTTCACTGTCATGAAACCTAATGTCTATTTTCGCCGAATTTATATTCTTAAAATGTTATTAATCCTTATCTTTTAAAATAAATATATATTTTTTAATTTCCATATCTATACAAATAAATATAATTGAAGTGTCTGTTTGTAATATTAAAATAAACGCTTTTTACTAAATGCGTATGGATGTATACACGGTACATATACCAAAACAATATGTTTTATAATTTTTGTCTGTCTGTCTGTCTGCCTGTTTGTTCCGGCTAATCTCTGGAACGGCTAGACCGATTTTGACGGGACTTTCACAGGCAGATAGCTGATATTATAGAGAGTAATTTAGGCTACTTTTTTTGAAATTTTTCAATGCGGACGAAGTCGCGGGCTCAGTTAGTCATAAATAATAATTAAAAACTACTCTATATCCGATTATTGTGAAACATTACAATTGTATTAATTGATAAATATTGTATTAAAATAGAATTAAACAATTGCCAACGATAAAAAGGGTAGAATATAAAACGTTACGTTAAAAAAATGCTAAGTGTATAAAAGCCTTATTATAATGCGAACCGTTCCAGCGCAATCTTAAGACCTACCTACGCATTTGATTGAAAAAGTTCCTTTCACATTTTTCCCTCCGGTAAGCGGCTTAAGATGGGCTGAAACAATCAATTAGGGAAGTTTCAACCCCCCGAATTGTAAATGCACGATTCAGTGTGTTCGTTACAGATTCGTTGGATTCGGACTTCGGTTTGTTTTTTGTGTCGTAATGCTTTAATGGGTTTTCTTTCTTGATTAAGTTTTTATACGTTATTTTATTTTAGTTCAAAACGTATATAAAAAGTTCACAAAAATATGCTTAATCAAATCTACCATAATGAACACTTTTTTAAGTTTTTTTAAATCATAAGATAGCAAACAAGCAGATGACACTCCTGATGGAAAGAGACCACCATCGCTTATAGACAACAAAGATGTTAATGGTGCGTTTCTATCCTTGTGGTGGGGTTTTAGAGTCATATGCATAAGTTTATCGGCTACCTTACTTTCTAAACCGGAACATGACAGTGACAAGCATTATTTAACGCTATTGCGATAAAAATAGGTAAGACGGTGTTACCAGACCCAGGTGAGACAATGCAGAACTCTACCACCTTATCTATTCCTGCCGCAATAGCGTCAGTGCTTGTCACTATCGTGTTCCGGTTTAGAGGGTAAGGTAGCCAGTAAACTTATGTATGTGGCATTAGACCTCGCCACAAGATAGCAACGCACCATTAACATCTTAGGTGTCTATAGGCCATGGTTGACTCTTTCCATCAGGAGACCCATCTGCTTGTTTGCTATCTTATAGTATAAAAAAAACCCTCTTAGAGAACGAGTTTTGAAAATCGCTTAAACACGTAATGCATTATTTTTTTTTACTCAATTCATACGAAATTTCATGAAAATATGTCCCGGGAATAAAAAGTTTCATACAAACTTTTATCCCGCATTTCACCCCCCTTGGAGTTGAATTTTGAAAAATTCATCCTTAATGGATGCTTACATCATAAGAGTAATACGTGTGGGAAATTTCAAATTCTAGCTCTAAGGATTTGGCCTGTGCGTTGATACATCAGTCTGTCACTTTGGCCTTTCATATATAGAGATAAATTCAAATGATGTAATAAATATATTCCAGTCATAAAATACTTTACTTACTGAACCAGAATACTCATGAGTCTTGTTATATTCTCAATTATAACAATGCCTTAACGCCAGTCTGGGCAGTGGGCTGACCTTTGTAAAATATGAAAGAGAAATGTTCACAATTATTCACAGGCGTTGCACTATTAATTTAAGGGAGTTTGCATGAAAAACGCCGATTTAACATTTCAAATGAAGGAGAGAATTACTTTGGACACGACCTGTATGTTTTATTACTCCAAATTCAAGTTTAGATGTCCCATATTTCATTTCTTTTATGATTATTTTTTATATCTTTTTTTATCACCTCTGTGGTCTAGTGGTTAATGTTGACTAATGAGGTCTCAGATTCGATTCCTGGATGGGGTAATTCAAAGCTGTGTCCCAATTCAAATCATTACTGGATAAGTACTCGGTTGATAGGCTTGCCACCTACTGCATTACAGGAGTAAGTATCTTCGGAAAATCATTGGTGCACTTGTTGTATTACCGCCTACTGCTTCAGGGATACGGGCGTGAAGATATTTTTTTTAAATTTATTTTTTAATACCTAACGGCAACTGTTGCCTTTTAACAAGATTATCATTTGCTTGTTTGTTATTTTATGCTTTCAAACACAGCTACTTGAAGAATTTTAATTAAAATGCGAAACTGAAAGAAAGATCACAAAAGGATGTGTTCTATATTATAATAAAAATGTTTCTCTATATTGCTACAAAAGGAATTCGCTATGGAATCTCAAGAGTACAATTTTCCTTTCTTTGAAATATCTCAAAGCAAAATAATGATTAGAGATTGGATACAATGCTAAAAATTTCAATTAAAGCACCGTTTTTTTTTATTTCAAAAGATAGTAAATAAGCAGATAGTTCTCCTGATGGACTGTGACAAATATCACCTATATTAGTAGACATCAAAGATGTTAATGCTGCAATTCTATTCATGTAGCGAGGTCTTAATGCAACATGCATAAACTTACCGGCTACCTTACCTTCCAAACCAGAACATGGCAGTAGAAAGAAAGAAAGAAAGAAAATATTTATTTGCAAGAATATGGGTGTTACAAGTTGTTAAAAATAAATTAAGTTACCGACATATTCTACCAATATATGGTGTGCAAATATTTAAAAAAAATATCATCATATAATATTACATTTAAAAGTATAAATTGTATCGATTTTTCAGAATTACTACCGGATCGGAACGCGGCCACACGCGGAAGAAACTCAGTGGGCTGGTCTTTTTTTCTCTAATTTATGTTCTTGTTATAAATATACAAGGATGATTCCATATTACAAAGTTATTTTTATAATTACAAGTTTCATATTTTGAGTAATAAATACTGACACTATTGTGGCAAGAATAGGTAAGGCGGTGGCACCAGACCCGAGTGAGACAATACAGAACTATACCACCTAGTAGCCACGATGGTAGAGACTCGCATAGCCTATCATTCGCCTCTTACGAACTGCCTGACAGAACGGTAGACGGCCACGGCCTAAGGGTACCAAAGACGTAGTGTCCTGCCATCTTTCTATAAGAGACTAGCTTTTAACCTAACTAAAAATAGTCATTACCTTATTTTACTTAGTCGTTTAAAAAGGCTATGTCACTTTTGTATATAGTGTAGCTTTTTAATTTTTTTTATATATATAATTACATTAAAAAAAAACTTGCCACCTAGTAGTAACGATGGTCGTGACACGTATAGCCAATCGGTCGCCTTTTACAACCTATCTGGCAGAACGGCAGTTGGTTTATTCTTTAAAAGGCATCTGAGTGCTAAGTGTGAGTTTTTCTTTTCGCATTCGATCGTGAGCGCGTTTCGAGTTCACTAGGAATTTGTATGTGATTTGTACAGCGCCACCTAATGGTAAACTGGTTTCTCACGTTTAACACTAGATGGCGCTGTACAAATCACATACAAATTCCTAGTAAACTCGAAACGCGCTCACGATCGAATGCGAAAAGAAAAACTCACACTTAGCACTCTGGACCAACAAGGGATGAAGATTTTTAATAGCAATTTTTTTAAGATCGGTCCAGTAATTTTTGAATTTAATTGTTACAAAAATTCAAATGTTTTTTACTGTCATGTTTTGGTTTGGAGCAATTAGTAAGTTTTCACTACACGTGTCAGCACGAAATCGTCTTTTCCCGGCACCTTATTGTTTTCTGTCGCTTAGAACTGCCATTTACTAGAGCGAGAAAGGTAACAGGATGCTATTATCTCGAGGATTCCGCCGCGTGCTATCGCATTTCCGCTATCTCGCTCTAGCAAATGTCGGTTCTGAGAGAATGAAAATATAGGATTACAGAAATTTGCGATTTCTTGTTGTCCACAGACTACAATAATGCTAATAAATACGGTGTTGGGCGCAAAATGCGTAGCCGCTCATATGAGCAAATGTATGTTAATGTCAAACGCTTGTAGATATATCGTGAAAAAGTAGAAATATGCCATATTGTGCTATTTTATCGTATCAAATTAAAAGCTAAAGCTTAAGGAATATGGTAAGTATTATAACTAGCAATGAGGTTGTCAAAGTAACCTAAAAAATGCCTTGAAAGGTGTATCTAGTTTAATACGTGGACTTGTCAGATGTAGGCCAATTCCATGAAGCTGTATTATATCTGGAGACAGCACTTCTAATACCTAATTGAAACGAAATTTTAAATACCGCTGTCATCTTCTGAGGTCTCACCCTCTCATTTTAACACAGCTGTATAAAAAGAGATGGTAATATTTTGTTCAACCGATTAATACGAGTACTAGCTCCACCTTTACGTAATACTTCATGGGCCAAGTCTTATTGAGCTATATCTGTCAGCGTTGCACTAATTATAGCAAAGCATATTTGGTGTCTATAGGTAATGGACACCAAAATTCACTCTTTTAATCATGAGTTCCGCAACGTCTAGCTCGGGTATTTGATATCACCGCCTTACCTATTGCCGCAACAGCGTCATTGCCTGTCATTGTCTTGATCCGATTTGGAGGGTAAGGTATTATAGCAGACTTATGTATGTGCAACGCACCATTAACATCTTTGGTGTCTATAGGCGACAGTTTCTCTTTCCATCGGGAGAGTTATCTGATTGTTTACTATCTAATGATATAAAAATGGTCGCCATTTATTTGGTTACAATCATATAATATAAAAAAATATAATGAATTATTGTATTCCTAGGAAATATGCAGCAAGAAGTCATATTTCAGAATATTGTAAAAATTTCAAATGCAAATTCAAATTCCCTCAAATCCAGTTGTCGAATTTATTATTTTATAGAAATATTTGAAATCCTTACACGTGCAAGTCCGCCACAAAAAATACGGATCTTTTGTAAGTTCAATTCTGTTTTCGACTGAAATATTTCCTTTGTGCCTTGAAAGGCGTCGTGATGTACGTATTGTACGTTTCGAAATAAACAGAAACTAAGAAATCTTTGAGCGTAGAACGTGAACGAAAGTTTTTATAGACAAAAGTCTTCTATACGGCTTTCAATTAGAGTGTGCCGTGTTTCTTATTTTTACACAATGTTCTAACATGTTGGAGTTGTCTGAAATCGTTCACATTTTGTATTCTACTAGCATTTTTTCGCGGTTTTGCTTGTGTTAAAAACAGTTTTATCCCTCAAGATTTTTTTGATAAGTAAAATTTTTTTATATCATGAGATAGGAAACAAGCAAGTAGCTCTTCTGATGAAAAGAGACATCTGTCACCTATAGACACCAAAGTGGTGCGATGTTAAGCTTGTCTTAATTCCAGATGCATGAGTTTACCAACTACTTTTCCCTCTAAACTAGAACACGACAGTGTCAGACACTGATGCTGTTGCAATAGGAATAAGTAAGTGGTACCACATCAGGGCAAGACAATACAGAACTTTACCACCTAGTAGCCATGATGTAAATGACATGTATTTTCTGTCCTTCACCTTTATGAACTACTTCATAAGTCACAACAGACCAACATGGAGAACTATTTATAAAGCATTATTTAATGCACATTTTAATATTTCATGTATTATATTAGGCATCTCAAGACAATTAATTTATTTGTTTTAGTAGTAGTTAGTAGTAAATAAAGAGTAGGTTGCTGTTCAATTCTTAATAGAATATTTCGGCTGCAAAGCAAATCTGATATTGTAGAGGAAACTTATGTACGAGTTAGCAGAAATTCGTTAATTTAATAATATTTAAGGCGTCATTGCTCCTTAAGTTATGAGAGCTGAATTTTCTATGAGTACTAACATTATAAAGATGTGAGGTTTGTACGTTTGTGAGTTTTTTTGTAGGAAGTAGTTTCTAGAATGATTAAACCGATTTTGATATTTTTCAGCTATGCAAAACATAGACCACAGAAATACTAAAATACACGTCATTGGAAAGGAAACGTGTTGCCGCGCATATGAGCAAACGCTCCAATCACTGTCAAAAATTTCATACATTTGTAGATATATTTTATGGTGAAAAATTATGGTAAAAAAAAAAACATGTTGTACTGTTTTATCGTACCGAATGAGATGACAAGATTTAAAAATAACACTTGAAGTGATTTTATTTCAACTATAAGTAAACTCTGTAATTCTGCCTGTAATTGCAAGCTACTCTGACAAACTACGAAATTGTTTTGAAAGGCTTATCAATTAATGTTCGATAGAAAATGATAGAAAGTTGCATTATTCACATGTGAAATATGCTACATTTCATTTTAATTATCCCTCGGGATCGGAACCTTGCAGATTATACTGTAGTACTCTAGTGTAAAATATTTGAAATCAGGCGAACGAAGTTAGCCCTAGAACTATTCTACAATCTAGACACTTTTATAATACACTTTACTGAAAAATTATTGCATTTTTAGGTTTGGGCTCATAGTAATTTAATAGGGAATATGCAGGCATTTTTTTTATTTTTTTAATTCAATATTCACTTCCTTTTGATATAGAAAAAAAATAAACATAGCTGTAAGAGTAGTAATTATTTTTTCATAAAATCTTAAAAATATTGGTTTAATTTGACAAGTTCAAACGCTCCTATTTCTCGCGCGCTTGAGGCGTGACGTCATAGAGCACGTCGTGTCAGTTTATTGTTTGCATTGAGAGTTAGTTTGATAGTTAACAAATGGCAGCGCAATCACAGGTGACTGACAGGACATGCCCTATGACGTCACGTTTCATTTTGAACAATGGTGGGACATTTTACAAATTTGAATTTCGCTCGTAAATTTTTCACTTTTAGATTTATGTTTTAAATAATTAAATATATATTAAATTAGAAAATAACGAATTGGGTGTAATACTAGGACCTTAAAAGCTCAGGAAAAAAGATCAGGCCATTTAATTTTTTATGCATATTCCCTATTCACACCAAGATTTTTCATAAAAATTGCAATATTCCTAACGATGCCAAAACTGCCAAGAATGTTTCTAAACTTGCCGGTAAAAAAGTTAAACTTTTTATCATAATAAACAGTATTATAAAATAATATCGTTCTCTATTTACACTTTTCTAGCCAATGTTACCGGCAAGCTTAGAAACATTCGTGGCGTTTTGCCTTTGGGAATATTGCCGGAAAGAACACGGGCAAGACTTCATACATCGTTATTTTTAGTTAATACCTTAAAGTTTAATATATTCCTTAAGATTCTATATCAACTCCTTAACTTATCCGCATTTAATAAATATTTTTTTAACTTGGGGAATAGTAGCTAAATAAAGTTGGAATATAGATAAGGTTAACGTAAACAATTAGTTCTCTCCTTAGTAGTCTGTGGTTAGGTATTTATCTTGTCATTGGGTGTCTTCAGTACAACTGCTAATCTCAGAAATCTAAGTTAGACTGACAGACTTCTGAGCTAGGATTTTGCAAAAACACTTTGTAGGTACTTAAAAGAACAAAAAATAAATTAGCATTAACTATTCTTTAATACAAAAAGAGGGAGAAATTTTATTTGATACTTTTGATAAAAATTATGATGTATAACTTTAATACTGTTTTAATGAAAATGTAATTAAAGTTTTATAAAATTGTAACACTTAAATATGATGATAGAATTCAATCAAATTATAGTCTCAATTATTTTTAAATGATTGTTCCTAGCGATATATTTTAATTAATTGATTTAAAAATCGTAGAAAATTATTTTAGTTTATCTAATATTCGTCACTCCAAAAGACACGAAAGGGTTGTACAAAATTAAAATGAGCTGTGTTCTTTCATCACAAATTAAGATGTGTTCTATCATAAAATATTATTTTATAAACATTAAAAATAAATAAAGATAAAAAAATTGTGTCAATTAGATTTTATTGTATTACTTCGTAAGACCTTACAAAGCACTTCTTTTCAATCTACTTCCCAAAAACAGGGGGTTGTCAATTTGGCTATGTTTTTTTATGTTCGTCACATCAGAACTAGGCAATTTATGAACCGATATTGAAAATTCTTTTTTGTTTCACAAGGTATACTCCTCGTGTGGTATTATTTTAATTTGGTGAAGATCTAATACAAGAATCCCGGAGATACAGGAAATGGAAAGTTGCTCCAGTTTTACTGCGTAAAAAAATGATGTAGGTACTACTTAATTTTACGGTTTCTTCTTATTCTCCCAAATCCCCTCTAATGCATTGTTACAGTCTATTGTATACACTGTACATGTTTGTGATCTATAGGTGATTATTACCTCTACATGAAGAGCACCATTTGCTTGAAGTAGTTTTCCTTTTTCCTGGCACGGAGTTTTTAGTGTGAAGTATATACTAATTTCTTTATTGCAGCGCATTACGGACGAGAAAGCCTAGCGTTGCAAAAACCAGTTTTACTAAGTAATCTATACATATAATAAAATAAATAATAAATAAAGAAATATTCATTAGACAAATTACACTTATTGATCTAACCCCAAAGTAAGCAAATTATTTGCTTGTGTTATGGGTGTTAGTTAACGATACTAATACATAGAAATACATATATAAACGCCTCTGTGGTGTAGTGGTCCGGTGTCGGAGTTGATCACAGAGGTCCCGGGTTCGATTCCTGGGTCGGGCAATTCAGAAATGTGTTTTTTCAGTTTTCTGATAAAAACAACATTGCCCGGGATTGGAAAGTGCCCGGTTGGCGATAGGCTTGCCACCTATCACATAGTGGGACCAAGTACCTTCGGCTAATCGTGGCTGCACTTGTTGTACCTCTGCCTACCCTTTCGGGGATACGGGCTTGAAGATACATATATAAATACTAGAATATGTTTAATAAACACCCAAACCCGGAAATACAAACATTTATGCTCATCACACAAATGCTTGTTCCCGTCAGGATTGAACTTCGGGTTCAATCCCGATCGTCCCCGTCCGTCGATTGCGTAGTCAGGATCGCTAACCACTCGACCAACGAGGCGGTCTGTTGTGTACACTGTAAATGCTTGTTATTTTTAGGTGATTATTATCTCTACACGAGGAGCACCATTTGCTTAAAATGGTTTTCCCTTTTCCTGGCACGGAGTTTTTAGTGTGCAGATATTTACTTTGTTGCAGCTCATTACAGACAAAAAATACTGACGTTGCAAAAACTATTTTACTAACTAGTAAGTGCCAGAGTTATTAATAGTGGTACTAATATTGCATGACTCGTAATACGCCGCATTAAAGACTTAATAGAAAAAAATTTACACCCACTTTCTGCAACTATTTTATTCCAATACTCTTATTAGTACACAAAATTTACGTAATTCATATATCATGGTATGGATACTTTAACAAAAGATTATATCTAAAATTTTTGAAAATTAATACAATATAATATAAAGGAGAAAAAAATATATTTTAATGGGAATATTGATGAAAAAATTTTAGAGCATGGGAGCATGGGAATATTGATGGAGAAATTATTGGATGGGAAAATTTTTGAACTAATAAGTTCAAAAATTTTCCCATTCAATAGTAAAAATAATTTATAATTAATAATATTATATTCATTAATCTCTATATTATTAATACGTGAAGGAAAATTCCTGACCCCCTTTTTGGGTTGGGAAATTTGGCGTAGTTACAATTTACATTACGGAGGACTGCAGAAACTTATAATTTTAAATAAAATGCATACATATCTTCACACCAGATCCCTTACCTCTTACGGGGTAGGCAAAGATTACCAAGCGCCCATACATCATGATCCTTGCAGGGAAGCGAGACAAGCTTCCTCCACATTAACCTACTCCTGTCGTAATAACGTGGGTTATTGCGTTTTAAGAGTAATAAAAATATAAGCATGTCAAGAAAAAACACTCGTTTTAACGTATTTGATATTTTTAGACGCTGCAGTTCGCTGCATTTTAAAAGTTTTTGGTGAATCCCACGGGATCACCTTATTTTTCCCGGATAAAAAGAAGTCTTTGTGCTATTCTAGGTATTGAGTGACAAACTTCCATCCATACATCCATATATTCAAACTTTCGCATTTATAATATTAATGTATTAATGTAGTCAGTGTAAAAAAAGTGATTGAAAAAAAGTTTTTGGATCTGTTCGGATGTCTGTGTGTACGGATCTAGTTCCATTGCGCTCGTAAAATTTAACATATCGAGATATTTTTTTTAACTTCCCACTTTGTATGTAGATAAGGAAGTTACTGACTTTACCCCGATTTTCGAAAATCAAGTTTTCACTAGATGTCCACGTTTTGAGGTTTTAGGAACTTTTGCTGACTATTTTCACGATGACGTCAGTTCGTCTGTATGTATGTCTGTATGTATGTGGCAAATGCCGATTCAAAAGTCAAAATCGATTCTAATTCTCAAAACTGATAGCTTTTCAAATATTAAAATAACTTTGTTTTTAGCAAATTTACTTAATTTTTTTAAATAACTTCACCGATTGATTTAAAAATCTTATCAAGTTTTTTCCTTTAAAACTGCATCAAATACCGTTAATTTAATCAAAATGGGTCATTTTTTTTTGGAATTTATCAATGAAGAATATTAAAAATAAAAAATGTTTTTTGACATTGCATCGAAATTTTTCAACACTGTCGATTATTTAGCTTAAGCAATATTTTAGATCTCAAAAATTGAGTTAATACTTACATGAATAGGTCAATGTATGTAACAGTACGTCAGCTATGAAAACTCAATTGCAATTCAAAAAAAAAAAGTTGACAAGAACCGACGTCATTACAGCAGGAATAGGTAAGGCGTTGGTACAAACCCCTGTCGAGACGTTGCAAGACACTACCACAGTATATTGGAGACTAACAGTAGTCAATCTACATACATGTGATATTCGAGCAACGCACACATAAACACCTCTCACGGACGCGATATCTCGGAATGGTTCGGGACAGTTTGTTCCGCACCAGTCCGAGATATCTCGGAATGGTTCGGGACAGTTTGTTCCGCACCAGTCCGAGATATCGTGTCCGTGAGAGGTGTCTATGTGTGCTATGCTCGAATATTACTTGTATGTAACATTGACTTCTGTTAGTTTCTAAGTATTCTGTGACACTACCGTCTAGTTAGTAGTCATGATGTAGGTGTCATGTATTAACTATCTCTTGCGTTTTACGAGTTGCTTAACAGTAAGGCAGTTGATTGAGTCGCCTCTGTCGCCACGGAGTCTAGTGGTCTGGTGTCGACGTTGACCACATAAGGGTTCGGGTTCGATTCCCGGGTCAGGCGATTAAAAAAAGTGTATTTTCAATTTCTGATAAAAGCAACGTTGTCCGAGATTGGCTAAGTGTCCAGTGGGCGTTAAGATATCACCTGATAGGTGGGACTAAGTATCTTCGGCTAATCGTGGGTTGTAACTCTGCCTTCCTCTTCGTTGATACGGGCTTGAAGATACTTTAAGGCAGTTTATCTATTCTTCAAACAAGGGCCCGGAGGAGACACATTTTATTTTTTATTATATTTATGTAATTACTAATAAATAAAAAAATAAATAATTAAGTTAGCCAAAAATACTTCCCATAAATTCAACTAAATAAATTAATGTAACAGCGACAGTCAGAATTATTGGTCTGACCTGTTTTTGGAGATTAGCTGGAAAGACAGACAGACAGACAGATAAACAACTTTTACATTTACTGATTAGGCTTTTTTTGTAAAAGTAACATTATTAATCTGAAACGTTATTCAATATTTATTGTGTTGTTTGTTGTGTTGTATATGTCCTGCATATATAATGTAAATCCATAACTGGCCGTAAGCCCAAGCTATGCTTTGTATGTAGATATTTTGTTGTTAAGCGCGTGGATTTTGTTAAATAAATAAATTATTTTTGGTCGGCATGTGACTAATAAGCATAGCGAATCTTCACTCGTAGACACGTTGAATGCGAAAGAGCAATTAAGAGGCACAGTCTTGAGTGTGTTATTGTCTTGTGAATTTCGTAGTTGTCTGCTTGATTCCAACCATAAAGTGGTGCTTTTGTGTTAACACATGAACCGTATTTGATTTTTTTTTTGCTTGAAACTTTTCAAACAAAAAAATTCAAAAACGTTTAGTACATACCTACAACGCAGTAGCGTTCAAATTATATTTCAAATTATTATCAGTTTCAAATTTTTTCTCTTTGTGAAATTTCCTATGTTTTGATTCTTAATCAAATTTACTTTCGTTAATCATTTTGAGTTCTAAAATTGGAAAAATATGTATAAGCCTATGCTTTAATAGAAACACTAACTTTTAAATGGCACTTCATAATTTATATTAAATTCGAAGTTGACAACAATAATCTGTACGTTCTTATCATAAAATCATAGATTATTAAAAAGAAGCGTTTTTTACGCCTATCTACTTGTAAAAATTTTTGTAGTGACATCGAAAATGTGGATTTATGCCTTTTTTATGAATATTTGCTTTGTGTTACTATTAATTTAAGTATTACTAACATTTTGTAATTTATTAGCATTAGAGAAGGAGACCAAGGCTTCAAAATGTACAAAAATTAATCAATTGAAATATATGATGCAAAGATCATTTTATCTAGCTAGTGGCATGCTATGATCGTCGGGTTGATTTGTCGGCTCATGATGTTTCGTATAAATTGATAACTACGTTTGATGGAGCAACTAATTTTCTTTATTGTCTATAAATATAATAGTATAATAATAGTGAGGTGCATTCTAAATTAATAGTAAGGCAATATTCATCAAGAAGGAGCCCAGACTAATACAGGGAAACTGCATAATATAAACTAGCTATTACTCGTGACTTCGTCCCCGTGATCTAAAATCATTACTTCCTTTTGTTTACTCGGGTAAAATGTTGCTCATGTCCTGCTCTATAAACTCCTCTATATTTCAGTGAAAGCTTCATCAAAAGCGATACAGTCGTTCCAGAGATTTCCCCGTACAAACAGAAGAACAAACAGACGGACAGAAATTTTAATAATGGTTGTTTAGCTATTAGTATCGTAAAAATAACACACTGCACTAGAAAAAACCCAGTTATTTTGAAATCACAGACAGACACTACAATTTTATTTACATGTATAGGTTATTTAAATGACCATTCTGTTTTTTTCTATTCTTTGATTGAAACGTTGTTTTCTGAAAATTAGACAGACCTCTCTTGCCCGCGGCGGATTGCTTATTTACATACAAAGTGGGTACAACACTCGAGCTTCGGGTCTGATTATTTCTATTATTTCCACTCGCCTTATCTCCGTTATTGCTGTCTTGACTATTCCGAAGAAAATATTTCAAGAAATTTTATTTGATCTATATTCTGTGATGTCCCTTTTTGTAATTAAGAGGATAGTTAAAAAGAAGATTGAAAGAAATAACTATCGTCTCTAGACATCAAAGTTATAGATAGTGCGTTGCTGTGTGTGGTGGGATGGCAACATCACAGAAATAAATTACCGGCGATTTTAACGTCAAAGTGACGAGTATTGACGCTTTTGCGGCATGTAAGGTAATTATTAACATCTTTGGTGTCTATAGGTGACTGTTCCATCAGAAGAACTGTCTGTTTGTTTACTATTCTATGGTAGATAAAGAAAACCATCGCCAGAGATGTAAAAACTGCGTTGCTATCCGTGTGATGAAAAGTTAATGACCTTCCAAACCGGAACATGACAATAATGGGCTTTGACGCTTTTCTAGCCATAATAGGTAACGCGGTGGTACTAAATACTCTGGCGAGATGTTGCAGGCCTCTACCACCTAGTAGTCACGTTTGAAGTTACAGGTATAGAGAATTGTTCACCTTTGACGAACCACCTGACAGAATAGAGTTGGTCTATTCTTCAAAGGGGGGTTTCCCCCAAATTGAAATCTCAGTAGCAGCTTTAAGTTTGGAGTTGCCTCGAACGAGCAAAGCTGCCGTTTCCAATTATCGCTAGTAACTACTACTCATCTCTTCCAAAAACATTTACGAATATTTGACGTTCGTTTCTCTTTTCCTATCCCCAAGTGAGGATCCAGCCTTGTGGGCACGGTAAGCATGCCCATAACCTTAATTAAATAGTTATTAAGGATTAGATAACATGAGCATATCGATGCTCATGTTCAACTTTTTAAGGTCCAATCCTTATTATATTTTTTGACACAGATAATATCACATAATAAAAAGAACGGAGATACTCAACCGTTCTCGAAGTTGCAAATTTTTCTCTCGAAACCAAATAATCAATCAATCAAAACACATTTTACTCAAACATTTTTTAATGTTCTCTTTAAGAATGTAATATACCTATCGGTAGTGGGTCAGTTTCCATCTCGCACAAATATATTTCATTAATTGAGTGAATAAAATTGCCAGTAATATATTTATTTCACGATGCAATCAAGTCAAGGGTGCAGTAAGTCAAGCTTGTATCCAAGGTCAAACTACGGGTAACTGTTGTAAATATAATAACTCCAAAATCCACTAGAAGTGTCCGAATAAAATTTAATAGTCGTATAATTTGGTCCCGTGTCCGTAATAAATTCATTCTGAGACCAAGAGCTTAACTAAGTTTAAGTCGATGAGTAAAGTTTATTAGTCATTCGATGGTGAAACTCAGTGAGCTGGAAGACCGATTAAACTTTGGAATGAACATTGTCTGCTTCTATTATAATTCTTTAGGGTTTGTCTATATTTCGGGAGATGATTTCAATATTTCTTAATTTTACACAGATTATTAGGAACAGTTGGGCTGAAATAATATCCTTGGCTATTTGTTATGCCGTGAAATATTTTATATTAAAGATAGTTGAGGAAAGTTCTTTTATTATGACGGATTGTTGATCTGATCATATCTTTTCTTTAAAAGAGGTCAAAGATGTTAATGAATTGTGGTGTCCTGCAACGTCGTACGAATTAGTTACTAATATCTTACGATATAACGCTGCAATAGTATATGTAAATGATTGTGGCCGCGTTTCCGATCCGGTAGTAGTTTAAAAAATGTTGACGCGTCAAAATAACTTGTAAAAAGTATTATTTAATGAAGTGCTTCTGATTTCTGTTTAAAATTTTCGCACTCTAATTTAAAGGATATTGTAGCCGGTAAACTAATACATGTGGCATATCTGCCTCATAGACGGTAAATCATCATGGTGTTATAGACAATGTTTGTGTTTGTAGTGCCATTTGCTAATTTGCTAACATAATTGTTATTGCGGCAGAAATAGGTAGGGTGGTGGTACCTGATCCAGGCGAGGCAATGCAGAACTCTACCATCTATTAGCCACGATGGAAGTAATTCGCATAGCCAATAGGTCATTTTTTACGGCCTGATATTATTAGAATAATAATATGCTTAAATTCAGTCAAAATGTAATAAGCGTTATATCCAATTTCGACTAGGAAAAATTTATAATAAGGAGACATCAGGCAGGCGAAATATGTATGTATATATTATGTAAATTGTCCAGTTATTATGACTAGCTGTGGGAAGTTGCCGCATTTATAATATCAAAACTCATTTCCGAAGTTGAGTCAAAGTAATCTAATATAAACGTTAAGGACCTCGTAGATAAGGCAATGACAGAGCTGCAACGTGACGGCGATTTCTCTAAAATAAACCCTGAGTACACTTTTCTATCTAATTGACTTATCTGATTCACTTACCAATTTTTGAAGTGAGTTTAATACAGTCACAATCATCCAATAAAGTTACATTCTACCCGGAATGTTCACACGCACTTCAAAATCGTTCCGTAGAGTACCACGACATAGGTGGAGTGTGTCTCTTTCTATTAAATAAAGCGCCAATCGCCATATATAAGTGCGGCCATGCGTAGTTTGCAAATTACTACTAAGTAATTCTACAAATCTGAGAAACATCTTTGCATTGCATAAGTAATCTATGTATATCTATCTTATTATTATTAATATTATTAATATTATAAATGCGAAAGTTTAGATGTTTGGATAGATGTTTGGATGGATGTTTGGATGGATGTTTGTTACTTAATCACGCAAAAACTACTCAACGGATTTGAACGAAACTTTACAGTAATATAGATTATATATCAGAATAACACATAGGCTACAATTTATAAGGATTTTGTTTAATTTGGCGGTAATATAACGATAAGTATCGAGTAAGTCGGAAAAATTCCTGCATTCTGAAAGCTATCTTGGCGTGCGCTGTCAAAACCGCTGAGGTTAATGATGAAGATAATGTATAGTAGGATTGTTTGTCTTAAATAGTTCTAAATAAAAGTCCGCGACAGCATATATCTAACTTTTATGTAGAATCCATAATATTCAAAATAGTGAGCCATAAATACAATTAAATTATTATACTTTTTTACAAAGCATATTTCGGAGTATTTATTAATTTTTTATTAAAATTAATACATTTGCCGCTTTCAGAATTTTATGTAGAGGAACTTTGCTTTTTACACTAAGAAATTCGGACGAATAATTAAAAAGTTATCACGATAAGAATGGAGCCTCTTAAGCTGCGCAGCTTGCAAACCGACGAAGAACAGGCGTCCAAGCAATCAATGGCGTGATACCGCCGTGTGTGCTCGGCCTCGACCCGAATGTATTTTTTTTCGATATGACAAAAGCTTAAGCCCTTAAGGTCAAGGGCCGTAACAGCGATATCGTACTAGAGGTCGAGCAGAGTGCTCAGTCAGTAAATTTAAATTTGGGCAATAAATGGGCGCACTAAGGGTTGTCTCCAGCGAGACCAGACCTCGGCTTAGTGCGTCGTTTTGACTAAGTACATGGGGCACACTAAAAGTTTTGCACTTCTAGCTAATCGGAACTATTTGAATTTCGAATGTTATATTTTTAAAACCTTGCAACATTCTTAGTAATAAAAAAAACAATGGCGGGAAATGATTGGTCAATTGTTTTTTATCACACATCAAAGTTCTACGTACGCGAGGAAAATGGAATTAAGTCGAAAAGATTTTATAGCGATGATTTTTTATGATTTTAAAAGTTTTCTTAACAATTTGGTTACTGTTAAGCGGTTAATTGAAGAAAACCCCCGGATTACCTATGAGAAAATTCGAGAACTATTGGGGATTAGTATGAGCCAAATTCAGAAAATTTTACACGAAGAATTAAAAGTTCGGAAACTTTGTTGTCGTTGGACCGAACTGACAGCGGAGCAGAAGCGGGCTCGCGTGGAATGGTGCTCACTGATGCTACTGAAGTATGACAACCGGCATTCTAATGCTGTTTACGACATTATCACAGGAGACGAAACGTGGATTTATTGTTTTGAACCCGAAAAAAAACAGCAATCTTGTGAATGGGTGTTTGAAAATGAGAACAGGCCAACAAAAGTGAGACAGGTGAGAAACGTTGGTAAAAAAATGATCGCGTTTTTTTTCTCAGCTACGGGTCCCATCTGTACAATTCCACTTGAAGATCAAAAGAGTGTTAATGCTGAGTGGCATTCTACCATTTTTTTACCCAGGCTGTTAGAAATAGTTCGCGAAAGACGGTCCAAAATCCGCATTCTCCTACACCATGATAACGCTTCTTCACACACGGCCAACAAAACAAAGTCATTTTTAGCTTCCGAAAAAGTACATCTCGTCACATCACATCCTGCGCATAGCCTCTACCTAGCACCCTGTGGTTTCTGTATTTTCCCCAAAATCAAAGATTTGATGAGAGGTTTTACTTTTACCAACTCCGAAGAGGCAGTGACAGCGTTCAATCAGCACGTAGAAAACATGCCTTCAGATCTGTGGTCCTCCTGTTTTAAAAAACGGGTCGATCGCATGAAAAAAATGTTTAAAATGTAAAGGAGATTATTTTAAAAAGCAATAAACATAATATTTTGGTTATCAACATTTTTGTTTTTTTAAGTTACGCAAAACTTATAGTGTGACCTACGTATATGGGGCGGGGAGGAGTAGTGGCATTTTGCGCAGGGCGGATTCGTCGCCGTTAACACCGGCGGCAGCGATGGTGTGATAGTGCGTGTGTTTTGTAGTGGGTTGAGGGTGATAGCTACCATTACAGGATCGTCGGGATCGGTTAGTAGTCGGCCTCGTGTACCTAAGAACGGGATCTGCGTCGATGACGTTATCTGCCGCGGCTACTATTAATGGATTGAGACCCGAATGCGGTCAAAGCCATGATGACAGACGTTAAAAAGTATTTTAATTATTATAAAAAAGTATTTTAATTATTTTTTTAAAGACAGTCGTGTTCATTTCAGATTTTTTCTTATAGCTGATTCGATTTTCTGAGCAATTTGTTACTCGGTGTTAGTCCAAAAAGTATTTTCACGGCCGTATCCCCGATGTAGGCAGAGATACAAGTGCAGTCATGATTAGCCAAGATATTTAGTTTCAGAATGCGATAGGTGGCAAGCATATCGCCAATCGGGCTTTATCCTATCCCGGGCAACGTTGTTTTTATCAGAAAACTGAAAAAATACATTTTGAATAGCTCGACCCGGGAATCGCACCCTCTTCATAAGGTCATGTGGTCAACAACGACACTGGACCACTAGACAACATAGATGATATTGTATATTAATTAGTTGGCATAATTATTGTTTTTATTTTAAGTAAAAATATAAGTTACTTTTTGTTTTAATTACAGTCTTAGTAAATAAAAAAATGCAATAAATGTATTATATTTTCTAATATGTGTAGTTGGTTTCATACCTGAAACATGGTTTCATACCTGAAAGATCAACATGCTCAAATCTTTTGAACTACACTTCTTATTTATGTGAAGCTTTTAATGACAAAGTCCAAGTTGATTGTATATATACTGACTTCTGTAAGGCTTTTGACAAAGTCAATCACTCCATATTGTTAGCAAAAGTTCATCACATGGGTATTCATGGTAACTTGCATAGATGGCTGGTATCATATCTCCAGAATAGATCTCAGTTGCTAGCTCTATACGGATATGAATCTAGTCCATTTGTTCCAAAAACAGGAGTTCCTCAGGGCTCTACTTTAGGGCCTCTGTTGTTTTTATTATTTATAAATGCTTTATTTGAGAAAATTAATAGTGACTGTTTGGCATACGTTGATGATGTCAAAATTTTCTGTCGCATCTATAATATTAATGACTGTAAAAAGTTGCAAGAAGACCTTGATGTAATCTCTGAATGGTGTGAGACTAATAATATGGAAATGAACATTAAAAAATGTCAAATAATATCATTTACCAAATCTAAAAAGCTAATTTTATATAACTACAACGTTGATGGAATTAAAATTGTAAGAGTTAATTCATGTCATGATTTGGGCGTTGTTTTTGATTCATCGTTGTCATTCAAATATCACTTTAACTTCATTATAAATAAATCAAATAAAATGCTTTCATTTATCTTTCGCACCGCTAAACCGTTTACAAATATTCGTTCTTGGATCCTCCTATAATATTCGTTAGTTAGGTCAATACTTGAGTATTGTTCAATTATATGGTCACCTATGTACAAAGTTCACATTAATCCAATTGAATCAATTTAATGTAAATTCCTTAGATACTTATGCAATAAATTTGGATTGCGTCGCGATCTGTTTAACTATGACCAAGGGCTTAAAAAGTTTAACATGCAATCTTTGGAAGATCGTCGACGTATATCTGATATATGTACTTTACATAAAATAGTTAATGGACATTTGGGCAGTGAGTTATTGGAAAAAAATAATTGTAAAGTACCTTCACGATCTGTGCGTGTACATCAACTATTTCATTTACCTATAACTAGAAATAATACTTCACAGAATAACCCTCTCATCAGAATGTGTAGTTTATTTAAGAACTTATGTACTTGTAAAGATATATTCTTTACAAGTATTAAATCCCTAAAAAAATCATTACATTAAAAAGTATTGTAACATCATTATGTAATTTTGTAACATAACAATTCGAATTGTATTCAAATAATAGTTAGAAAGTATCTGAGTCCGGTTAACACTAATCCTATTTTTGTGAAAGTTGTGTACAGTATTAACCGGAAGACAGTTTTAAATTGTTATTATGCCATAGTTTATTTTTGTATTATCTACTCTGTTTTCTGTTACTGTACCTATTTTAAATAAATAAATAAATAGTTTCAAAATGATGATCAATTTTGATCGTTGGAGTGGCTTTCAACGCAATTTTGAGCTCTAAATTCGTTTATTAGCTTAAATCGATAGTTTAAAAAATGTTGACGAAATGTCAATAAAAAAATTAAAAATTTTCGTCATTGATAAGTCCCGAAAGAATTAAATCATTTCAATTCGATTAAGAGTATTTAACGCAGTTTTTTTAATTAGAAGAGTTGACCAGATTTTTGATAAAATCGGTATATAAGCCTTAAGGTTATTTTAAGTCGTTGTAAATAGTTTGCTGTAACAGTTAGCTGTAAATAGTGTAATTTTAGTATTTGAAAAGCTGTAAGTTTTGAAAATTTGAATCGATTTTAATCTTTGAAACGGCAATTGACGTAGTTTTTTAAGTACTAATGTATTCTAGAAGAGTAAAAAATTATTGGTTGAAAAGTCATGTCAAAAAACACTTCTTTCAAAATTTTGGTCAACCATAACACCCGAACGGATAAACAGATGTTGACGCAATTTATGCATTGGACGCAGTTTTACGAGAAAAAGAGGTGATTAAATTTTGTAATCCATCGGTACATTAATTTGGAAATTATTCTAAAAAAATTGTTGTTCCAGGAAAAAATTGAAACTTTTTCAAAATTTCTCAAAATCTCATGGCCCGAATTGGCCTAAATTTTCAGAAAGTCTAGGTTGAGCGGAATCCAATCGAATGTACTATGTCGATGATCGAATGCCATTAACCGTTTTTCGGTCGGTCATAAGTTACGAGATGGTTACATACACATGTACACACACTCATATATACAGACATACTGGCGTCATCGTGAAAATAGTTGGAAAATCTTCCTAGGACCTCAAATCGTGGAAATCTGTTGAAAACTCGATTTTAGAAAATCGGGCCAATCAGTAACTTCCTTATCTACATGAATAGCGGGAAGATAAAAATTGGGAAGCTTCAAACGAAAATTAGTTTGAACAATATTAATCATGTAGTTTATAAGATATAGGATCATTTCGATAATTGCATAAAATGTTTTGGTAGCTGTACAAAATAAATCTGTTTTCATGGCGTCTTTGAGAAATTCAAACTTATTTTTGCTGCTGTCAAAATAATATATTCAAAGATTGTGTATACTATATTATACTACAATACATGTATTATGTAGTTTCGCTGCTACGGAACCTTTTGAAAGCGAGTACGACTCGCTCTTCTCCAGATTTTTTAATAATTGAAATAGGAAAGAACGGAAGACAGAGATAAATTGAAGGAGTCGAGACAAAGGTTTTTCATATTTTGTAAGTAAAAAGTTGCAGTAAAATCTCCTTGATTGAACCACAGACCACAGGAATACTAATAAACACGCCATTGGGAGGGCAACGTGTCACCGCACATATGAGCAACGCTCCTATTAATTTCAATAATTTTATATATTTGTAGTTTATATTATATTGTGAAAAATAGAAATAAACCATGTTGTACTGTTTCATCGTACGAAATGAAATGACAAGGTTTAAAAATTACTCTGGAAGTGATTTTTAAAAATTAGACTTGAGTTATTTCATTGGTAAGTATTATGTAATTGCAAGCTACACTGATGATCTGAGAAATTGTTTTGAAAGGTATCCATTTAATCCGTGGTTGGAACCATTAATTAGATGATATTTTAAATATGAAATACTGTGTAATGTAGGTATTCTGTTTCATTCATGATGGAGATAGAGCTCCGGGATTTAAGAGTTTTTCTTGGAAATTTCCACTTTTTTCTGAATCTTATTTTAAATTTCTTAAATACTAGTACTTTATGAAATATTACCAAAAAACGAAATGCCTTTTTTTCTCATCTTTAATTATTTATAACTTTCGCAATTTTTTATGTGCTATACGCTTTTAGCAGCACATTTTTCTAGGCGTCATTCCGGATTTAAGAGCAGTATCTCTATTTTAAACACTTTTCAACTTGTCGCGCAGACTATTAAACCATAGTGGATGGGCAGCTATTAAGTGGTACTGCAAGTGTGTAGTAAATCTCGAGTATGAAGCAACTTGTATAATTTTGATAAAACTTCACTAGAGGTAAGTTCGTTTAATCATTGAATATCTTTTAATCGTGTTTTTACGGTGTCACTAAAAATTTACGGGTTATGGAGTTTTCCCTTTACATGTGATATAAGACATTGCTACTTACAAAATTTCATGATTGTATGTTATCGTGAAGTAGGTACTCTATAGGTTTTGATTCCCTTTTGAAATCGCAAAAAATCGAAAAAGATGTGAAATGAATGGTCAAATCTTTTAATCGCGTTGATACAAGTTTGATTTTTTCACAGTTAATAGGAACCACAGAGCCGAGTATCCAATTTAAATTTCAAATCAATACCTTTACGCGCTCCTTAGAAAAAGGGTCTTGACAAACGGACATACGGACAACGAAGTGATCTTATAAGTATTCCTTTTTTACTTTAGGAGTTACGGAACCATAAAAATTGATTACAAACTTTTTAATGTTAGCGTACTCAATTACGAAGCTAAAAAGTTACAAATTCAAATTTAAAATTAAATATATCAACGAATATTTCACGACTTGGCCCAACTTAAATAGTCTAGAATAAGCTAAAAAGTCCTGTAAGTCCGTCGACAAGATTCAATTAATTCAACAGTAATGAACCGGCTGGCGTATCGCCAGACCAGCTTTCTATGCAATGAGAATGTGATTTTTAACTCCTACTTTTAATTAAAGTAATTATTTGTTAGCTCGTAGCTTTGTCTACTACAGGATAATTACTGCACTGTACAGTAAAGGATGAGTAATTGAAACTTGTGAAATTTAAGGACATTCGCCGTTTGCTCAGAAATGCAGGAAGATTGATGTTATGTTATAGAGTGCGTAGTGTATAAATATTAAATAAACAGATATCGTTTTCTGATATGACCGAGACTCAATATACATATACATACATATATACACATATATATATATATATATATATATATATATATATATATATATATATATATTGTTGTTAATAGTGCAGACAACAGAAAACAGACAGACAGACAGAGTTACTTTCGCATTTATAATATTAATATGGATAATATAGATTAAATTTTAAAACTTTTGAGACGATTTTTTTAAAAACTACGACTGTATCGTCACGCGGACGGGTGAGAAGATCCGGCGGAAGAAACTCAGCGGGCTTGTCTTTTTTTCTCTATTTTATGTACTTATTACCAATGTGCAAGAATTATTTCTCATCACAAAAGTTACAAAATTACATCATGGTATACTGGATTTTAATTTTTCTAGATACCTACGTCTTTTGCATATGCACTGCATATCACTTGGTTCCGGGCTCCTTTATATACCAATAGACCAACAGCCGTTCTGCCAGGCAGGTCGTAAAAGGCGACCGATTGGCTATGCAAGTCACTACCATCGTAGCTACTAGGTGGTAGAGTTCTGCATTGTCTCGCCCGGGTCTGTTACCATCGCCTTACCTATTTATGCTACAATAGCATCAGTGCTGGTCACTGTCGTTTTCCGGTTTGGAGGGTAAAGTAGCCGGTAAACTTATGCATGTGGCATTAGACCTCGCCACAAGATAGTTACGTGGTAGGTATTAAAATCGCCCAAGATCATGATCTCTGCGGAGGGGGTCTGCTCTAACACGGAATCTACAGCCGTTTGTAAATGCTCGACAAGCCGATCAACTTCAGTATTCTCGCCATGGGACCTGTATAGGCACGCGTAGCTGCGTGGATGGTCGTCACAAGCTACGCGTAACCAGAGGATGGATAGGTCCTGACCTTCAAGTCTGCCGAGGCACCGATAACAGATATCTTCTCTGATGTATGCGCACACCCCAGCCTGAGGTACAAAGGAATGTTCCAGTTTGTACCTTGGGTAGGAGAGGTAAGAAGTATCAGCCGGAGAAGATATCTGTGTCTCGGTCAAAAAGAGCAAAGCTGGTTTCGCCGTCTCGAGATGGTAGTAGACGGCGTTCAAGTTGGAATGAAGCCCCCTGACATTACAGAAATCCACAGTAAGCGTGGTAGGGGTGCCATGGCTTTCTTGCCCTGTTTGCCCCGGACAGGATTGTTTATGAGCGCAATTTTGCCCCCCCCCCCAGAATACGCAGGGCAACCTGGGCATCCGTGATCTGGCTGGAATCCAGAGCACGGATGCTCAGGGGGGGATTCTCCACTACTGGTGCAAGTGGTACCCCCCTGGGGTAGATTCTCTTTTGATTGCGCATTCAAAGTGTGCATTCAGTTGCAAAAGCAGTATGGCACTACCACTAATTTGGTTAAATGTCTGCACCGGTGTTAAATAATTTTTGTCACAAAAATTATCCCATCAGTGGGCGATGGGGTCGTCACATCCCTACGCCGGGTTGCATTAATATCATTGACTAACACCCATAACACAAGCAAATAATTTGCTTACTTTGGGGTTGTCGGGAAAATTAAAGGGCTCCCCAGCTGTTCAACAGTCCACCCACGTCCACCACACTTTTCTTCATGTTAGTTACAAAGACAGTAAGACATAAATTACTGAAGCACCAAAAACTCTATGAATGGTGAAGCATTAATGCTTTACCTGTCATAGAGATTTTAACGCTTCACCCTTCATAGGACGATATGCTATTCATCTCTCCTGAATATGCTTTGGTTACGAAGTGAAACTTATGTTGAGTACATAATTTGTGTGTTTCTTCACCATTGCTTTCATTTGATCAATCGTTTACAAAGATTTCTCTCACATAAAACCAAAGTTTCCTTAGTCCAGTCTCTCAATTTCTCTATATTTGATAAGATATAAATAAGAGGGGTCGCAATATATTTAAACATTTATAAATGTTTCATACGCTTCATACTAGGTGGTAGAGTTCTGTATTGTCTCGCCCGGGTCTGGTACCACCGCCTTACCTATTCCTGCTGCAATAGCGTCAGTGCTTGTCACTGTCGTGTTCCGGTTTGGCGGGTAAGATAGCCGGTAAACTTATGTATGTGGCATTAGACCTCGCCACAAGATAGCAACGCACCATTAATATCTTTGGTGTCTTAGACGATGGTTGACTCATACCATCGGGAAACCCATCTGCTTGTTTGCTATCTTATGATATAAAAAAATAATTATAACCATGTCTTTTCTTTCAGAACTCAGCTTAAGTGGCTTCTTGTTCCTGCACACAGGAAGTCACATTCACCTAATTTTCTTATATATTTTAATCAGTAACGTTTCCCCAAAAATCTCGGCGAGCGATTTGATTTTTATTCCTATTGCTCTAACAGTAGATCTCAAGTTTTAGTCTGCGCGACAAGTTGAAAAGTGTCTAAAATAGAGATACTGCTCTTAAAAATATGTGCGATAGCTTATTGGATCTGGTATGACGCCTAGAAAAATGTGCTAAAAGCGTGTATTAAGCACATAAAAAATTGCAAAGGTTATAAACAAAGATGAGAAAAAAATGGCATGTTGTTTTTTGCCAATATTTCATAAACTATTAATATTTTAGAAATTTCAAAAAAATTTTTAGAAAGAAGAGGAAATTTCCAAGAAAAAACTTTCAGATCTTGGAATTCTATCTTCATTATTTATAATTTTAATTTAATGCTGAAAATGGGTCTCCGCACGATATTTTATATTGCGCGCACGGCCTCAAAATCGAGTACGACACATAAATTAATTTATTTAAAGTTTTGAATATTCTTTTTTAAATTTGAAAAAATATGATGTATTTTGAAGACTATAAGAGAAATAATTTATTTCCGTTGAAAATTTTACTTAAAATTAATTTTTCAACAAGTTAAACGATTGTTAACTAATAAAATTTTCTCGTACTTCCGTCTTAATTGTAAATGAAAAAAAAAAGTTTAAATAATTATCGTAAAAATTTTTCGCTTCGTGGAGCCTTTCTTATATACATATTTAACAATATCACGCCATAAAAGTTAAAAAAAATATTCACATTTTGCTTATAAAAATTACTGTATTTTAATATATACTATAAAAACTGAAAAATCCACGCAATGTTGTTAATTACAAGAACCAAAATAACGGCTGGCTTCATAATTTATACAAACACGGCGGCATAGTTTTCGAGCTTCCGACGGTGACTTGGCTCATTGTTTCGGCTCATAAACTATCCAAATCCTGATCAAGAGTTGGAAACGAGACGAAATCCTGATGCTACTTATTCTCCCACTCATCGTCAAAATACTGCTCTAAGCCGAGGTTCGGTCTCACAGGAGACACTCATAGGGCGGGTTTTAAGCCCACTTAACTTAAACTCGAACCGAGCGCTCTGCTCGCCAGAAAATCACGGTCTCGCAGTAACAGTAATTTGGACCAACTGTTTAAGTTCATTTCAAAACAAAAAAGGTCGGCCATGACTTTAGTATCATGTAACGTCACATCTTATAAAACAAACATAACCACTGCTAGCGAACCGCCTCGCCTAGGACGACTACCCAACAGACTATTTTTATCAGCATAAACTCTTTCCCAAATCAAGCATTTTCTTAATTTACATGAATGACAATTTAGACGGTAAACTTGCGTATAAGCAAATAATTTTTTATCATCTTTGCTACGAATAAAGGATAATTATCGGAATGTATTTTATTATATACTACGAAAACTACCTTCATGATAAAACTTAACAAGATAAAATTAAAAATTTCAAAAACCCCCGACACCTCCTCAGACCACCATTCCACTCGTGAAAAGACCTGATGTTCTACGAAAGGGGATCTGGTTACCATGGTTTCTTACTCAATGAGCTTGAGTTATTTTATTGCAAAGCTCCCATGGCCTCCAGCTCCACTATGTAATCCTGGAAATCATTTTGATACAGAATGTATGTAAAATATAACAAATGAGGTCACACTCAATGGACTTATTTCGTTTATACCAAGAGTTCCACGGCCACTTTCTATTTATATTATAATACCCTGCGAATCTTCTAGTAATAAAAGCCAACGATATCAGCCCAATGTCCGATGGCCACCTTTCAGTTCCATCATTATTTTATCTTAGAAAACATTCGGCACCTAAATGTTTGCCAAAATAAACCGAATAAGCCAACATTCGATGGATTTATCTAGATTAGCTTAAAAGTTATAATGGACCTCTTCCAGCTTTATTATCAGACACTGGAAAACAAAAAAAAGGACGATTCAACCGGGATCAAAATCGATGGTGCTTCTCAATTTTCATTCGTTCATTCGTTTCATTTCCACGACCTTCTCTCACTTAATCGTAAGAGCTTGGAAATCATCTAACACCAGATTATTTGTCAAAACAGAACAAATAAGTTCGTTGAGTTTGTCTTGTTTAGTTTAAAATACCCTATACCTTCAAGTTACATCAATAGATTCTTAAAATCAGCACAAAATAATATACCAAAACAAACCCAGTTAACCCATACTCGATGGGTCCGTCTGGTTTAGCGAGATTTTATGGACTTCTTTCAGTTTTATCTTAAGAAACTGGAAGTCATTCAGTTCCAAATTCCTTATTAGAATAAACCAAATGAGCCCCAAATCGCCTACTTTATCATAGGACCACAGAAATTATCTAACACCAGGGTAACTGTCAAAATAGAAGAAATGAGTCCAAACTCGATAGGTTTAACTTGTTTATTTCAAAGTTTCCCATACCCACCTTCAATTTCCATTATTAAATTCAAAAAATCATCTAGCACCAAAAAATATGCTAAAACAAACCGAAGCAACCCACACTCAATGGGTTTTTCCGGGTTAGCTTAGGATTTCTCATGGACTTCTTCCCACTATCATCTGACACCGGAAGCCATTCTGCTCCAAAGACTTTCTCGTTCCTGCTTCATTATAAGACCCTCGAAAGCATCTAGCATTAGTTTTTTTCAAAACAGAACAAATGAATCTAAGCTCTTGTTTTTTTTATATCGTAAGATAGCAAACAAACTGATAGGTCTCCTGGTGGAAAGAGTCAACCATCGCCTGTAGACATCAAAGATATAAATTGTGCTTTGCTATCTTGTGGCGAGGTCTAATGCCACATGCATAAGTTTGCCGGCTACCTCACCCTCCAAACCGGAACACGACAGTGACTTGACTGACGCTATCGCGGCAGCAATAGGTAGGGTGGTGGTACCAGACCCGGTCGAGACAATGCAGAACTCTATCACTTAGTAGCCAGGATGGTAGTCACTCGCATAGCTAATCGGTCGCCTTTTACGACCTGCATGACAGAACGACAGTTGACCTATTCTTCTAAGGAGCTCGGACCAACACGGGGTTCAATGGTTTTATCTTGTTTAGTTCAAAAATTATCATGGTCACCTTCTAGTTTCACCATCAGATTCTAAAAATTATCTAGCACCAAAGTATATGTCAAAACAAACCCAAGCAGCCTACACTCAATGAGTTTATTTGGATTTGCTTATAAGTTCTTATAGACTTTTTCCAGTTCTATTATCAGGCACTGATAAACAACTTGCTTCAAAATCCTTGTAAAAATTTACTCCATTTTATTTCAAAGTTCCCATGACCTCCATTATCAACTCTATTGTAAGACCCCAGAAATCGTCAAGTACCAGGATGTTTGTTAAAATACAACAAGAGATCCGAATTTCGATAGATTTATCTTGTTTGGTTTAGAAGTTCCCATGACTACGTTTCAATTCCATCATCAGATACTAAAAATCACCTAGTACCAAATTGTTTGAAAAAACAAACTGAATTTTTTCCCCACTTAATGGGTTAACCTGGTTTAGTGAGTTCTTGGTTACATCCTTCAGCTCCATCATCAGGCACTGGAAGCCATTCCGCTCCAAAGTCCTTGAAATAACGATACAAACTACTTCAAATTCGATGGTGTTGTTAATTTTATTCCAAGGTTCCCATAAAGTATTTCCAGCTCTATCATGAGACTCTGGAAATCGTGTAGCACTAAGATATTTTCCAATACAAGACAATTAAGTGCTAATTCAAAAACTTTACCTCGTTTAATTTAGGAGTTCATTGTTGTTGAACTTTGAAACTGGATTCTTGAAGTTCCAATGTCACTTTTTCGGCTCAATACTCAGAGCTATATCATCATGAGAAAGATCTTACTGTAACAAATGAAATGACTCCAAACTCCACTATATTAGCAATTTCTACCTGTGAGTTATAATTACACTCTTACGGCTCCATGTTCAGTTCTTCAGCATTATATGTAATGGAAAGTAAACATCATCAAAAATCCATCGAGTCCGAACTTGACTATCTTATCTCTTTCTACATTCTACGTGTGAGTTTCGGTAGCACTTTATCAGCTCCGTCTTCAAATCCTCGTCATCACGAGTACTAATCAAACTTAGTATTTATATCAACCAGACTTAGTCTAAGCAAGATTGTCTTGTTAAAACTCTGCATCAGACAATTCCAGTCCCTACATCCATTCAAGGCTACATCACGCGAGCTCAGTTGGACGGTACCATAGTATTTGCATTTCCTTCACAAGTCTGTCAAGTTTTTGTAATAACGGATATCAGAAAGTCGTTAAAAAGTGGCTTGCAATATATTGAAAATCTGTTATTTAAATACAAAAATTGCCAGTTAAATAGACGTTGATGATCTTCGAATAAGAATCTCAAAGTATTAGCTCAACGTTGCCATGTAATTGCAATATCAATAAAGTAACATAACACAAAATTTAGTATTGATAGAGCATTTACAAATTATTTAATTCTTTTCATCAATTTGAAAAGAGCTGGTTATCTTGAAACGGCTGAACAGATTCTATTGATTCTTAGCTAAGAACCATCTCGCAAAATAGGGCTTTCAATTAAAAAAAACCGCAATCAAATCGGACCATCCGCCAGGGCTCCACGATGCCACGGACAGACACATAGATACACACATACACAGATACACAGATCCACAGATACACACCTGAAACTTATAACACCCCTCGTTTTGCGTCGGGGGTTAAAAATTCGGTTCTTTGATATTACGGTTCTAATCTAAATTGACGATACATGATGTTATACACTGTTTACACGATGAAGTCATTGTTTACTTGCTATTTAGACTATTTTCATTATGACTAATGTCACCTACAATAATAATGGCTTTCTTATAAATTGGATTGGTAATTTGTAAACTATTATATTTACATTCCAAACTTAAATATTTAATATTATAAATGACATTAATGTCTTATAATATTTGATATTGATGATTATACTACGCTTTTAGTTCACGGTTTGATAATATGTGTTTTAGTTAAAATATTCAATCAAGACAAGAATATATTTAAAAAATATAGTTGTTTACATTAAAATGCATAAACTATTCTTAAAAACCATGTTTTTGACTGCACCATTATTCTTGTTCGGAATAAATAGACTTGTGTTTGTAAAAGAAATTAAAGTTGTATATGCATCTCTCAGTATACCCTTTTCAGTCATTTTGTTAATTTTAAGTGTGTGGGATAATTGTGAAAAAGATATATTTACAATTCTATGGAATTTTTCCTACAGTTTTGAATATGTGTGCGTTGTTATCGATAATGTTTACAATGGAGAAGAAATTTTAAAAAAACTTAGCATTAAGTTAAGCAAATTTGATGCGATGGTTAAAGACATAAACGATTTTGACGTAATTAAGAAAACTTTAATTATAGTTGTAATTTCAGTAGTATTGAGGCTTTATGCCATGTACAATTTGATGATTTCTGACAATGATCAATTATCATCTCTTCCTATAGTATTCGTTACCCAAATATCTAGTTTGTGTATTGAAACTGAAGCAATGTGGAGATTATTTTTATTTATAACTATGCAAAATAGGTTAAAAAACTTACAAAAAAGTTTAAAGCGAATTTATAAATCTGAATGGTACGAGGACATTACTTTCAATTATATGGAATTTGAGAAAGACATTGCACACATAAATGAAAGTTATAAAGTTTTAGCTGATATGGTAATTATTGTGTCTAAATGTATTCAAGTTTCGGTAGGTAAATTATTCATTCCTTTAATTTTACACAAATATAATACTTTGTTTTAATTTGTAACGTTTGTTCGAGTTAAAAAAATCTGTTTTTTAGATGTTAGCAAGACTTTTCACAAATTTGAGTGGTTTGTTTGGTATGGTTCGCGGGATTACTTTGACTCCAAGTAAGGTAAATATTACTGAACAATTAGCATTACTGAACAGTAAATGGACATTTTAAAATTTAGTTATAGATGCAAATCAAGTTCTTATTTAAATTAACCCTTATAGCTGCTACCGGATCGTAATGCGGCTTAACATTAAGAAAATTCTTTAGTAAGGTGGCATTGGTTGTATTGGAAAACTACCGTAATCAGCTGTTTGTGAGAAAGTATATAGGTGTATAGCTATTTATCATCTACGTACAACAGTGAATATCTGTACTCGTATCATTTGTGTACAAAGTGTTTTAAACATGAATAAACAAAGAAAAAAAATACTGCATAAATAAAATAAATATATAATTGTAATTGCATAAGTTGATAAAAAATGCTATGCAATAGCTTTACCGCGGCAGTCTCCGAGTGCCACATGTCTTTTTTTTTAACTTTTTTATGGAATAGAGGGAAACGAGCAGAAGGTACACTTGTTAATTGATCATTGCCGCCAATGAACATCCACAATACCAGAGGTTATGCAGTTGCGTTGCCCATCTTTTAAAAATGAGTAAACTCTTCCTTCAAGGTCTCCAAGTTGTATCCGTTTGGAAAACCTCTGCCGGTAATTGCTTCCACAAATAAGTAGTACGAGGCAAAAAGTACTGAGAGAACCGGATAATTATGGAATTTGAGATATCGAGATAGTGAGATTTGAACTTCAAATTTTGACGCGATGTCCAATAATGAAATTTAGCAGCAGAATAAATTCAAACAACTCGTCGGAACACTCTCCATGACGGATGTGATAAAAGATGCATGTGTGTATTAGCATTTTAAAGCTTAATATTTCACAAACGAGTCCCTTAATCAAAAAATGATACAATGAGGTAAATGGAAAAAAACTAACATCCCCTGTAGTTAGGAGGAGTTATTGTTAACATTTTTTTTCAATATTATATTTTACCACTTTGTATATGGATATTTAAGTTAGACTGACTGATGGACGGACGGACGGATGGACTGACGGACATAGCGAAACTATTAGGGTTCCTAGTTAACTTCAGAACCCTTAATTAATGGGTGATACACAGAACAGTTTTAATCATTATTTTTATTTGCAGAGTTTGGATGTATTAGTATCTTATGGATTTGTGATATTTACCTCTTTTATAACAATGGCTCCATGTTTTATAGCAGAAAATATGATGACTATATCAAACGAGATAAAAACAATGTTAGTTCAGCAAAGTATAAGAAAAGGTACAATAAAGAGAACTACATTCCGTCAAAAAAGTATCGGGAATGAATGATTTGTTTATGGTTCCAAATTTAATATTTCGTTTTATTTGTTGTACCAATCTATGGGACAACTATTTTATATTTTAGCGCGGAGTTTGAGTTGCATATATTATTTAGATAAAACACCGTGCTGTTCCTAGTTAGATCATATCTAGTGTGTATTGCGAATTTCATAATGAACAAAAACATTTAACTAAAATTGTGTCTTAAATTTTGTATTGCCAGTGGACTACTCCTTCAGGGAATGTTATAGAAAGCTTACGGTGAATCGAAATATATACATGTACTTATGATTTCTACAAAGCGTGCAAAAGCAGTCGTGATGTGATGGAATGGAATGGTATTCTATCACATGTCATCAACATTTGCCCCACACTGTTAGGCCATTAACATCTTCAACTAAAGTTGAAGTGAAGTAAATAGCAACTGTAAATCCTCATTCAAGTTGAATTTTATGTGTCTCGCGAATCGATTCGTGCCATTCCAAATAATCACTTAGGAATAAAACATGTTTCCGAACGGTTACACCAAAAAGACTTGAATTTTCTCCAAAAACTCAATCGCATTTTACAGAGCCCAGATGGGCAAACTTGAGACTAATATAAATGTTTTTAAATGAAAACGTCCATGTTTTATATTAATTTTGCAAAATAATGCCAGTACATCTATTTTCAGTCTTTTTTTAAACGGAACGTTTTAAAGGAAAGCTAATTTCACGATTTCGTCAGAATACTACGTACTCTTTTATCTGTTCCGTTTAATGAATTTTTGCCTAAATATCTTAAAAGTTACTTTAAATTTTTATCCGAGACACACAGTCTCTGATTCTCTATCAAAATTTCGTTTTTGTCTTTGCACCATTCAGGTTTTACGTCAAACTCTTTGACGCTAAAGCTATTCGGTTTTGAACGAACTTAAACCAAGTTATAAAAGCTTCAAATTATTTTGAACAAAAAGTATTTTACTGGAGGTTGATATGGTACATGTCTGAACTGGGCACTCGTGTTTGAATTGAATTATTCTTTCTTGTTAATTGATTTTATTTTATTTAATAACAATAATGTAATTTTTTATATTTATATTATTATAATTTATATGTGCTAAACTGTAGGCCAGTTTGTCGTTATTATCCAACACAATTCATTGTATATCACCACGTCATTATAACTACTTATTTGGTTTGTTTGACATGCTTAAATTATCTTTATACATAATTTATACTTTCCATCGTCGGCATTCGGTGAAACTGTATCGTATTGATTTTGTTAAACACATGCACTGTTTCACAATTAATATTATTTTATTTTAACGTTATCCAGTTTCGCCTATTATAGCATCACGAGGGATTTACTTTATATATTATTTGATCTGTGAACTTTAAATTTTTAAATATCATTATCATTATTATATAATAAAACTAAGTTGATAAAATGTGCGTGCCGATGAAACTTAAAAAGGAGTCCCGGCACTATAAAGGGACTTTTATAGTTCGATAGCCCTTTATCCCCCTCGAACAAGAAAGTTCCCGTTTTAACCTAAATGGCGTGTTTTTACAGATATAAGGGCTTTTCCAACCCTTCAACTTGGAAATTATATGTTGTGGCGCCATCTGTTGTTAAGTATTTGAACTTCATTCAGAACAACGATTATTTTGGTTGCATTTCGAAAGACGCTGCGAGCAATTGCAGCATGTGTAGTAATGGCACGAAATTTAAAACTCCCATTTCAATAAAGGCTTAAATTACATATTTTGTTATATTTCAACTACCACGTAATCTCATATCAACTCCCGAGCGAAGCCGGGCATCATAGCTAGTGTATAATAAAACTAAGTTGATAAAATGTGCGTGCCGATAAAACTTAAAAAGGAGTCCCGGCACTATAAAGGGACTTTTATAGTTCGATAGCCCTTTATCCCCCCTCGAACAAGAAAGTTCCCGTTTTAACCTAAATGGCGTGTTTTTAAAGACATAAGGGCTTTTCCAACCCTTCAACTTGGAAATTATATGTTGTGGCGCCATCTGTTGTTAAGTATTTGAACTTCATTCAGAACAACGATTATTTTGGTTGCATTTCGAAAGACGCTGCGAGCAATTGCAGCATGTGTAGTAATGGCACGAAATTTAAAACTCCGATTTCAATAAAGGCTTAAATTACATATTTTGTTATATTTCAACTACCACGTAATCTCATATCAACTCCCGAGCGGAGCCGGGTATCGAAGCTAGTATATAATAAAACTAAGTTGATAAAATGTGCGTGCCGATAAAACTTAAACAGGAGTCTTGGCACGATAAAGGTACTTATATAGTGTGATAGCCCTTTATCCCCCCTCGAACAAGAAAGTTCCCGTTTTAACCGAAAGGGCGTTTTTTTAAAGATATAAGGGCTTTTCTTACCCTTTAATTTGGAAATTAAGTGTAGTGGCACCATCTGTTGTCAGGTATTTGAACTTCATTCAGAATAACGATTATTTGGGTTGCGTTTCGAAAGGCAATTGTAAGCATGTATAGTAATGGCGCGAAATTTAAAATTCCAATTTCAATAATGTCTTAAATTACATTTGTTATATTTCAACTACTACGTTATCTCATATCAACTCCCGAGCGAAGCCGTGTATCATAGCTAGTTACTATATAATTATTGTGTATTTACTTAGTGTAATTGTATTTAGTCGTTGTGTTAGCGTATGTATTAGTAATGTTTAAATAATGTATAAACTAAAAGCCCCGATGATGCTATAATAGGCGAAACCGGTTAGCGTTAAAATAAATAAATTGGAAATCCATAATTCTTCTGTTAATTGTGAAAAAGTACATGTGTTTAACAAAATCAATTAAACTATCTTTGAGTTCAATTGTTGTTATATTATATATATATATATATATATATAAGAAGAGGAAAGCTACACTAGTTGCTAAAACACTCAGTGTGATCAGCAGTGTAGAAGTACTTACTTGCAATTGGCCTATCGGCTGCAACTTTATAAGGCACA
Source organism: Apodemia mormo (assembly GCA_036924255.1). NCBI lineage: Eukaryota > Metazoa > Arthropoda > Insecta > Lepidoptera > Riodinidae > Apodemia > Apodemia mormo. Next base: position 6,382,340 of record JAUPFN010000010.1, on the reverse strand, counting down.
AATTTGGCCTTACACGAAGTACTGTTCTTGTCTCAGTGCTCAACCTCCCCTAGTACCAGTTTCTTTTTTTAAACTGCATTTAATTACTGAATTTAAAAACTACTTGTAGATTTAATGCAAAACGTTGGATTCGCATTAATTGGAACGTTTATTTGTTGTAAAATTTATTAAGGATTATTGTTAATCAAATATTGTGAAATACTAGATTTATTTTTAAACTTGAACAATAGATTTACGAGGAAAGTGCCCTAATAGACTTACGAACATATTATACTTGCATTTATATCAATACTAGCTGACTGGAGCGCCCGCTGTATGGACTACATGTTAATTTATCATATAGTCCATATAGTTTTACTTACAAACTTTCGTCCCCTGTATTAGTATTTTAGAGATAGATTTTTGAAAAAAGTTACTTACGTGTGGTCCCAGATCTTTAACTATCTTGATACCAAATTTCATTAAAATCTTTTCAGTTGTTGAGCAATGAAAGCTAATCAGACAGATAGATAGAAAAATAGTAAAAAAGTCTACGTATGCAGTAAAATTTGACAAAGAACTTAAAAATGTCTTTGCCAACAATATCAATTAAACAAATATCAATTGTAATAGATAAATATTTGATATCTATGCATAATTGGCCTCCTATGTATATAAGTATTTTATTAATGTTTTATTTTCAGACGTAACAATGAAGGAGAAACAAGCACTACGAACTTTTGTCAATCTTATATCATCACAACCAATTCGTTTTAAGCTCTTCGGTGCATATACACTTGGGAACACTTTTATTGTAAATGTGCTACAACTTTTTATAACTTACTCTATATTTATGTTACAATCGGCCAAATATAAATTGTTTTAAAATTTTATCTAATTTATTTGTGGCATGCTAATTAGAAAGTTTTAGAATCAATGTTAACGAGCACACCGAGTTTAAATATAATAATTGAAAAATTGCAAAACTATTTATTTATGACCTCTTTAAAATTAATAAATCTATATTATCTATATTAATATTATAAATGCGAAAGCTTGGATGTTTGGATGTATGGATGTTTGCTTATTACTCAGACACGCCAAAACTACTGAATGGATTTGGATGAAATTTGGTACACAGGTAGAGGATAAGCTCGGATAGCATATAAGCTAAATCCCGGAAAAATGAGTTGTTCCCGTGGAATTCAGTAAAACCTTTTATAATGCAGCGGGCTGCACGCTGCATGTAGTAGGATATAATTTTTCTACAAAAATAAAAACTGTATACTTTGTGAGCTGTTTGTTTTTACTGAGAACACTTCGGTTACGAAGTGAAATGTATGTGGAGTACGTATTTTATGTAATTTTGGTTTTGCTGCTGCGTCTGCGTGTGTGTGTGCTGACAACTACGTAGAAGGATACAATATGTTCCGTTGGGATCTTCTTTAAGTGCGAAGCAACTTCCAGCAACTTTGTTACATTTCTTACACTACTTTACTCGTTTCATTAGCATTACGGAGGTCACATATGAGAGTCCAAAGAAAGATTATGTTACTGTAATTTTTTTATGTTGTTTATTGTAAGTATGTGGGATAATTATAACATGTTATCCTTCGCGTAATAACTTTTTTTAAAATGAAAAATTCTCTTTTGTTTTGTGATCAATTCCATCGATTATAATGATCGCCTATGTATGATGAATGTAGACTTAAATGAGTCAAATGAGTTGTAATTTGGTTATGTATTTTAATTTTCAAGTTTATTGATATAATTGTAAACCGAATTTTAAAGTTCAATAAAGTAAAAAGTAATAAAAATAGTAGTAATAGTGTACGGGTTACCACACTATATTTCAAGTCAATGACATACGATTAATTTAGGTTACATAGAAACAATAGAATTAGGTATACACGCACACATTGTTACGGTTACACTTTTATTTAATCATCATTTTTGTTATAGCTTTAATAATAAATCAGTGTTAGGAAGAATTTCATTGGGTTTGTCTCGTACACTGACTCTCCCTCACACATCTTCTGCACTCATCTTAAACTGTAAATTCTCGTTTTTATTTTCATTGTTTTGAAACAAAGAACGAGGAGGAGTGACTAGCACTGACGCTATTGCGGCAGGAATAGGTAATGGCCTGGCCACGGGAAATTCGCATCAGCGATCCTTCACGCGGCGCGAACGGCGAAGCGCCTGAAACAAATGTACGGGGAAGTACTAAACGAAAAATTATGACGAGCGAATCGGGCGCGCGACGCGGGATCGCGGCGAGCGAGTGAGACAAATGTATGAATCAGCACAACGCACAGCGGCGGCCGTAGCGAATAGTCTAGAAACCAGAATGGTTTTATTTATTATTTTAACTTTAATTTTCAAATACTTACTAGGCCAGTACTTTGTATGTCCACATCATAAGTATAAACAAAGTCCAAAGACACAATTTTTCTTTCTTCCCATAATGATGAATATTCATAAGAATATAAGTAGTTTCGCCAAAAAATCGATAGTTTTAATCTAAAAACGTCATAACTTCGATAGTATCGATAGTACTGAACGCTGCAAGTAAATAAACTATCGATTGCGTCGATAGTATCAATCATTGGAGATAAACAAAATATCGGTTCTATCAATAGTATTGTTAGACAATATTGCATTGACTATGGTAATATTCGATCGGTTCGTACAATCGGTTTGTACAAACGATAGTTTGTACAATCGATAGCATCGGTCAGTATTAAAATAAAGTTGACTATCGATAGACTCAAGAGTGGATGATCCTCCCCTGACGGAGTCCATTCTCACCCGAAGAGTCGAAAAGAAGACGAAACAGTGTAATCGCCATTACGGCTTGGCACGGCTAAGGCCGGACTGAGTTGTTACTCATGTTATGGGAATTTGTCAGCTAAGAGGGAAATCAGAGACCAATAAGTCATCCAGCTGCTGTGCTAGTCTAGGCGTAAGCTGAAACTCAACATCGTTAGCTTATGACAAAGCGTTTCGTACTTCATGTACTGTTTGAAAGAATACTACTACCAAGTAGACACGATGGTAGTGAAATATTTAGCCACTCTTTCGCTTGCTACGAACTGCCCAGCCAGAATGACAGTTGGTTTACTCAAGTGTGCTTGAATCAACATAAGAAGCTAAACTGGTATACTAAAAGAGTCATTATAAAAGTAAACGAATAAAAGTCACAATCCACACAGACCGCCTTCCTTCGTCTACATTTATTACTCGCCCTAAACCTTCGATATTGATCATAGTAGCATGCCTGTTAGGAGTGTGAGTTATTGATATCTACCACACTTACCTACCCAATTCATGGAAATTGCATTAATTCATACCAGAAATCTGCCAAATTTTGCCAGTGGTTTTGAATAAATCTCTTTAAAGTTAAAAGACGGAATCAAAAATCAAAGTCGAAAGCAGGAAAAATAACTGAACGTAAATAATAAGATATTTGTTTTATTAGTATTATATAATCTTATAAATAAAATAAATGTAAATAATAATAAAAATAGCTTTGAAGAAAGAGGTTACGTCGATTAGTTCTGCTAGTACATGAGAAACGACCACAAGTTTTAATCTGCGTGCCAATGGGAGGAAGTGTTCAATGCAGAAGATGCACGAATTAATTTTCTGCTTTTATAAAGCTAAAGCACAAGGCTTTAGATACATAAATAGGCTAAGTGCCATTCTGGCAGGCGTTTCGTAAAAGGCGACCGGTTGGCTATGCGAGTCACTACCATCGTGGCTACTAGGGGGTAGAGTTCTGCCCGGGTTTGGTGCCACCTCCTTACCGCCCGGCCACGCGAACCGGCGGCGGCGGTGCGGCGGGCGAGGCGAAAATTCGCGCAGCGCGGATTTTGAGGCCACGTGGACTTGCGATCACAGTCCTTAAACTTAAAAACTTAAAAACCTCTCTAACTCGGTTAATTTTGACCAGAGGAGGAAAAGTCATATAACATTTTTGATGTAAAATTATAAATTCTACGCATTTTATTCAGAACTTTTTCAGAAAAACAAAAAACGATTTAATTTTTTTTCAACACTTGCCGGTTGTTGCCGGCCAAATTACCTTTACACATCATTTTCATATCATTAAGACTACATTACATGCAAAATGTAAAGAAGAGTAACATATTTTGATTTAAAACTTTGCTTGTAAGATACTAGTGTGTTTTTTTGCATAAGCCAAAGTAGTAACCCTAGCGCGACCGCCTAGTTTAGGTATAAAAAGTGAAGTACATACACAAGATTGACTTCTGAGTGCTAAGTGTGAGTTTTTCTTTTCGCATTCAATCGTGAGCGCGTTTGGAGTTTACTAGAAATTTGTATGTGATTTGTACAGCGCCACCTAGTGGTAAACGTGAGAAACCAGTTTACCACTAGATGGCGCTGTACAAATCACATACAAATTCCTAGTAAACTCGAAACGCGCTCACGATCGAATGCGAAAAGAAAAACTCACACTTAGCACTCTGTTGTTATTTTGTGCCATTACGCTGTATGTTATGCTTATCCGCATAGGATACAAGTGAGAATGGACCCCGTCAGGGGAGGACCATCCACTCTTGAGTCTATTGGAGCAACGCTCGCTAGACCAAGGGCCGTTTCAGCGGTTAGGATTGGAACCCGTTTCATTCTACACAGCCAATCTCATAAGAGAGACGCAATGAATGTATTTGCCTAAGCCTAATTTACTTTAGGAAAAAAATATAGAACTAAGCTAGAATAATTACAGAAATATATCAGCTTATTTCCCTCGTTTTAATAATCACAATGAAATGAAATGAATTAATGAAATGAAATTAAAATATATTTATTTGCAAGAATATGGGTACTTAATTAATTTAAACTAATTATTTTAAACTTAATTAATATTTAATAACTTGTATATAAAAATATTTTTATACAAGGTGATAAAAATTAATTAAGTTTACAACGTATTCTACCACAGATCGTTGTCGCCGCGCATATGAGCAAACGCTCCTATTACCTACTGTCGAAAATTTCATACATTTGTAGGTTATATTATATTGTGAAAAAATAGAAATAAACCATGTTGTAAGGTTTAAAAATCACCCTTAAAATGATTTTATTTCATCGGCAAGTAGTATAACTCTGTATTTCTGTATGTAATTGCAAGCTACACTGACAAACTGAGAAATTCTCTTGAAAAATACACGGATACGCCCCATTTAATCCGTGTATTCTTCCATTTATTGTGTGCAAATGTTTAATTATTATTATCTATACCTACATATAATAAAATCTTAGGAAAGTCAAAACTGTACGTTGAAATTTTTTAAAAAAGAATACTTGGGGCGTGATCTACAATCGATATCGAAGCAAAAAATATAGTTTTTAGAATATTTGTCTGTTTGTCTGTATGTATGTCCGGGGTAAATTCAAAAAGTACTGCATGGATTTACTTTCAATTTTACATGAATATTACTAATAGGTCGGGTCAACATATAGGCTACATATTATCACGTTATCACCTACGAGGGAGGAGCTGTGCGGAGAAAACGAAGTCCGCGCGTACGAAGTCGTAGGCAACAGCCAGTTATATAATATTACATTTAAAACTTTGTATCGGTTTTTGAAGTGAAAACTTCTTTAGGCGCGTTGAGCGTTTTGGTAGAGGGTAAAATCCTCGGTTCGCGTCACCGACATGCTAATGATAATAGTATATCTATAGCTATGTTTTGCATATAGTTTTAATTACTCTCAACTTAATAGTTCCGTTTTCATTTCTATCGGCAGTCCCACGACTGCTACTGTTTTTTTAGAATTATCTACTACAAGCACCATCAACCTTACACCTTACACGCGTAGTACATGGTGGGGGTGGGGATACCGAAACGTTCTATATGTCCTATGCTCGTACTCGAGCGTGGCGCAAGGTTGCTGATTTGTATACTTGGTCTCTCGACTCGAGCGTCACTCGATCATACAACGAGAAAACCGTCCGCAATATTTTGGCTGCTACAGAGTGTACGTTGTACGTGCACGAATTCTTTTTCTTACTGACTTTGTAATATCGTTGTTCAAATATCCTAAATCCTTCATTCCTATATATTTTTTTCAGTATTGTAAATTTTTCTACCGTTTTCTTAGGGGTCGTTGCCATTTTTTAGAAGTACTAGTAATAGGTTAACTACAATTGCAGGTTTTTCCTATTGATCGATTGAAAATGAAATCGCTGGAAAATTAGATTTTTCTAATTTGATTCGTGTCTGCTGACAAAAATGCCCGAAAAGTTAAATTTTACTGACGAAAATCAGTAAGTTTTACTGAAAAAATTTAAGAACATTAATAAAAAAATAACAAAATGTTCAACCAAAATAAAAAGTAATAAAAATTATTAAAAAAATAAAAAAATAATTTTTTTTAATAAAAACTAAAAATAAATAAAAAAAAAACAACAAAAAAAAGAGGAGCTACAAAACTTTCTACGTCCACGTCGTTGGCTCTGGATAACGCTAAAAGAAAGATGAAATTATTAAACTGTTGGAGTATGTGAAATACGCCTTATAATTTAAGATACAATTGAAAATTGAAATATATAAACACACTCTATATATATTATATTATTATTATATGATATGCTTGCTCCGTGAGAGTTAGTCTCGAGAGAGCTGTTATCTCTCTTTATGTTTATTATGAGAGTATGAGAGAGAGAGAAAGAGAGCGAGCAACATCGAAGTACATCGTATCTAGTCTGATAATAATAAATATACATCACTCTATTCGTTTTTTTCATCCGCCTCCCAAATCTGAACATAAACTGTGTTCACATTGGTTCAGCAAAAAATAAATACTCGATATTGATTTCCTTAAGTGGGCGCCTAAATATTTTTGCCCGGGGTGTCAGTAGCCCTAAAGCCGCTGCTGTATGGGGCCTATATTGTTGTAAAAGCGACTAATATAATTCACTACGGTTCAAAAAGTCGAGCAATGACCGCGAACACTGTCGAAAATTAAGTTTTGGTATGGAGATCCCGTTAATTTTTAACTTTAAATAATTTTTATAATTAGATTTTAAAGCAGATGCTATACATATTTTTTGAAAATTTCAAGTGTTTATCTACTATATAGTACATACAGCTCTGTGACAGACGGACGGATATCGAAAACGTAGAAACAGTTATATTGGTACTTCCTACACATACATAATATTGTAATTGTATCTATAATCATGAAGCCGAGTTATTGCATGAAATAAGTGATACTGATTTTTTAAACACTGTTCATTCAAGTATTTTTTTACTAAAATGAAAACATTTTCATTAATAGAAAATATTTGTAAATTATTTTTAATATTTTTCCTGGAAGACAGAGATATAAATTAATAATTTAACTGTATTTGTTTATAATATTGAACTGTGATGTACAGTACTGTATAAGGGTTTTTCATTACATTAATGCAATGACTCGAATTTAAAACAACCATTAATTGATTGGTTTCCTTCGATTATAGTTCATTATGATAAACATTCTATATAAATTTACCACATAAAGACTTTGTCATTCGTATTTCGTAGATGTATATTTCCGTTCCTAAAGAAATTCTCACATAATATGAATATTTTTATAATTCATAGAAAATTTTATGAATAGACATTTTAAAAATGCACAATATATTTCATAAAACGAGGTTTATAACAATTCCATTATTTATATGTGGAATTAACAGAATTCTTTTTGGTAGATTTAAATATGTATACGGATACATCAGTATTCCATTGGCTTTTATGTTACTAATTATAAGTGCTATAATCAATGCAGAAATGTCTGTGTTTGGTATTATATTGTGTTTATTTTTTGATCTTGAATATATATGTATTATTATTGCTAATGTCTCTATTGGAGAAAATACAATGCGAAATATTAGTAAGCACTTAAACAACTTTGATAATCTTATGAAAATTAATAAAAACGATAGTGTAATTTTCAGATCTTTAGTTATAACAGCCTTTATAGGTTTTTGGAAATCCTACGTCTTATTTATTCAGATATCATACCTTTTGGAAAAAATTGACTACAAGTTATTGTTGGTTTCTCAAATACCAAATCTGTGTATTGAATTTGAATCTATGTGGAGATTACTTTTAATTGTTATAGTGAATGATAGATTGAATTATATATTTAAAGCTTTAAAGACTATTTACAAAAAGGAATGGTTTGAAGACGATGCCGAAGAAGAAGACATTAAAGAAACTAAAGTACTTACTGTTATGAAGTGTTATGAAATATTGTATGACTTAACTAAAGATGTTTCTAAAAATATTCAAGTGTCGGTAAGTGTCAAGATTAATATAAGTGAATGTTAAGATTAAAATGTACGTTTTAATTTTTACATTTACTTTACTTCTTTTCATTTGCAGATGCTAGCACGACTGGTTACAAATACGACTGGTCTATTTAGTATTATTTACTTCTTGACGACCTTACCGCGTGATCAGGTATTTTTTGTCAATTTTAACATTCATTTTTTCTAAATTAGTTCACCTCTTCGCCGTGTTGGTCCCGGCCTCCTTTGTAGAATAGGCCAACTGCCGTTCTGCCAGGCAGGTCGTAAAAGGCGACCGATTGGCTATCGAGTCACTACCATCGTGGCTACTAGGTGGTAGAGTTCTGCATTGTCTCGCCCGGGTCTGGTACCACCGCCTTACCTATTCCTGCCGCAATAGCGTCAGTGCTTGTCGCTGTCGTGTTCCGGTTTGGAGGGTAAGGTAGCCGGTAAACTTATGCATGTGGCATTAGACCTCGCCACAAGATAGCAACGCACCATTAACATCTTTGGTGTCTATAGGCGATGGTTGACTCTTCCCATCAGGAGACCCATCTGCTTGTTTGCTATCTAATGATATAAAAAAAAAAACCTCATCCATTATTTTTCGACCAGTCCTTTTAATATTTGTGTATATATTACATTGATACCTATTTACACGCTTTAGTTTTTAAGATATTCTATTATATTCACTGTACATATTGGACCAAGGTCTGGAAAAAAGTTAGGCTAACATGTAAAGGGCTCTTTGCGGCACAACATTGGCCGGCCAACCGAATAATGTCGTTACCGAGCCTAACCGAATACGAATACGGTAAGAAGCAAGCAGGATATCATCTCTCTGCTGAAGCAGACGGATCAGGATGAGGTGCCAGCTTTTGTGGCGTAAGAGCTACGTCATAAGCTGCCGCCCGTGACGCTGGACCATGTTGATGACGTCTGAAGGACATGTTACTGAAGGACATCTGGTTCCTCAAGGAAGAGCTGAACGAAGTTAAGGGTAGACTGCAGGCATCAGAGTCTACAATCAATGATTTACGTATTGAATTATCGCAATTAAAAAGTGTTATTTCAATATGTAGGTCACCTGATGCGACTTACGTCACCCGTCGTCGAGGCGCGCAAGCCGTCACGTTTAGGCCGTCAGCACTATCCGACTGGTCAAGGAACACCGACGCTGCCACCCCTGTCCGCCTTAACCTCCCGGTTGCCCCAACTTCGAGTCCACAGGCGACTCAGTAAAACTTTGCGACTGTTGCTGGTCGCAACGCACTTCCCCCGCGGGCGATTAGAAATGGGGAGAATGAGAGCCGCAAGGCTACGGAGAGTCACAACACTAAGGAGAGCCGCAAGGTTACGATGAGAGCAAGGTGGAGTCTTCTCGACTTGGCAAGGTCGAGAGCAGGGGGTGCGATGACGAGGGCTTCACATGGGTGGAGAGAAAAAGAAATAAAAAGCCCGCCGGCCGCAACCATCGCGACACCGCGCCATATGTACATCGCGCCATATGCTGCATCTGCGTAGTGAGGTCCCCGCAACGCCCTTGTACATATCTCGCCTACACTGATCCATGGATGTCGAGGATGTCGTGGACTAGATCATCAGATAAGAAGACGTCCCTCCACTTGAGGGTCGAGCGTCTACAGTCTCACAAGAAGGTCAATTTTAGTTCCTTTGTGGTAAGAGTACCGACGCATCTCCTGTCGACCTTTGAGGTGGAGGAATTCTGGCCGACTGGTGTGGTCTACCGGACGTTCCGGGGGAGATTCCGAAATTAAAATCTTTACGAGAGATTTATTACTAAAAATACTTTATTAAACAAAGAGCCTAACTACAGAGTTATTTCTAATATAATATCCAACATTAAGATCTTACAAACTACTATATATACTAAATATAATACATCAGTCAGTACTACGTGAGTTGGTGCTGACAAAGGAGATTTGGACAGGGTTGTCACACTTAACTCGCGCGTCACGTCGCCGTCAACACGTGACAAAGTGTAGTTTTAAGTTTTATTATATTAATATGTACGTTAGTCTATAAGGTATTTATAATATGGGCCGTGTTGCCTGAATTAAATGGTAAAATAAAATAAATAAAAATAAATAAATAAAATTTATAGATGTAGTTTTGTATTAGTATTGTTGACTACCCATAACATGAGCACATAATTTGCTTATTTTGAGGTTCCATAGATTTGTAATTTATCCATACATATTATTACTATTGTCTATCAAAGCGCCAATGCTGAATGAGCAGTATGCCAATGTGCAAAAAAATCCGCAACACTGGCCTAACTCTTGGCCCAATATATACAGCGAGCATTACAAACTACCTATATATACACTGCTGTATATTTCTAATCACATTTTAAGCACGTTGTATAGATTTATTTGCTGTAAACTTGCGAAACATTAATACATATCAATTTTATTTCATTTAATTATTTTTAAATGTCAAGTTATGTTACCCTCTAACAAAAAACTGAACTGTAGGAGAAGAGGTAGTGGATTTATCTATGTAAGAAATCCTTAATTAAATTTGTACAGCGGATAGTACAAACTACTAAAAAATACTGCTGTATACTTCTTATGATAAACTGGAAAAACTTTAAAAAACAACAAAGAAAAATATCGACACGCAGGGATTGAACCTGCGCCTGTCTCCCTAAAGCCGGGACGCTCTTCCACTGAGCCAGTTTCGACAGGTTTGACGTGGCGAAATTCTTCTTTGTTATATGATCGATTACGTCGATTGTACTGACCGCTAGATATACATACGTATAACTAGTTAAACGAAATCATCGTTACAGATGAAATTCACATTTATAATTTTGATCAGTACTTTCGTATTTCTTATTATTTTTGTGTTATAGCACTCACCCCGTGCTTCTTATGATAATTTGAGTGCTTTATATAAATTTATTTGCTGTGAACTTGCAGAACATTAAGACATTAATTATATTTCATTTAAATATTTTTGGGTATCTAAGTATTTTTTTTTATATTTTATACCTTTAATACTAATTTCGATTACCTTCTCACAAAAAACTCAACAAAAGAAAAAGAGGGTACTATTATCTATGTAAGAAACCCTTGGTCCGATGTGGACAGCGAATATTATAAACTAAAAAAAAAGTATCTTCACGCCCGTGTCCCCGAAGCGGTAGGCAGAGGTACAACAAGTGCACCCACGATTAGCCGAAGATACTTGGTCCCACAAATGTGATAGGTGGCAAACCTATCGCCAACCGGGTACTTTCCAATCCCGGGCAACTTTCTGTTTTTCAGAAAACTGAAAAAACACTTTTTTTTAATTGCCCGACCCGGGAATTGAACCCAGGATCTCATGTAGTCAACGCCAACGCTGGACCACTAGACCACAGAGGCGATATATTATAAACTACCATGTATATACGCTACTGTATACTTTTGGGAAAGCAATTGAATTTTGAACACGTTGAATTTGTTGTAAGTTTAAAAACACTAATACATACTAGATGAAAATCCGGCTTCGCTCGGAAGTCTCATAATAAGCAATCTTATATACTAACTCAAATAGTAGACATCAAAAAGTAGCAACACTGTAGTGACGTCTTCTTTCAACTATTACGTCGGTTTATTAAAGACAGCACTATAGTGTTGCTATTTTTGAAGTGAAAACTTCTTTAGGCGCGTTGAGCGTTTTGGTAGAGGGTAAAATCCTCGGTTCGCGTCACCGACATGCTAATGATAATAGTATATCTATAGCTATGTTTTGCATATAGTTTTAATTACTCTCAACTTAATAGTTCCGTTTTCACTTCTATCGGCAGTCCCACGACTGCTACTGTTTTTTAATTTCTACTCTTTTATGAACGAAAAGACATAAGTTTCACGATAATTTGTGCTCCGTTTTACGATACTTTAATAAATGCTCACGCCATCTACACCACATATTTGTAACCTTTAAAGAAATATGGCCAATTTGTCAATCAGGAGACCCATCTGCTTGTTTGCTGTCTTATGATATAAAAAAAAAAAGTTTTGTATACTGACGAGCCTGGTTCGCGACTCGTCAGGCTTGCTGTTATATATTTTTTCCATGATTCTTTAGACACGACAGTTTTACTCGCTTGAGGATCAGTACCAACGAGTCACGAGTAAAATCATCGTTTTTTTAAATTGCGATACAGGCTCGTACGACGATCAGGGCTTTAATAGTGACTTATTTCTTAATTACAGGTAATGAACAAAACTATGACATTGTTATTTGGGGATATTCTTTATTTGTTTTGTGTCACATTATCTCCTTGCTTCTTAGCAGAAATGATCATAACAACTACAGACAATATAAAACAGCTACTGATCCAGCAAAGTTTAAGTAATGGTAAGACATAGTTTTTGTAAGCATGTATTATGTGTCTTAGCACGTATTCCGCTAGGGAAGCCTTTAAAATTTAACAAAAACATATTTCAACATGACAGCACTTGAACCTGTGACCTCTCCTCTGGTCGGCAAGGTCTCACCAACTGAGCCACATGTCGCTTGATTTAATGTGACGAAATTCTTTATCGCTTTTTGTGTCGATTTACTTACGATACGCATATCCTAGTTAAATGAGTTCATCGTTACGTATGAGTTTTAGCACTTATCCCGTTCAAATATTTTTCTTTATCAAGTTTTATTTTCCAAACTGTTGAGTTAAGTATAAAATACTTATGAAAATATTTAAGCAGCGTGATATAATAATTTCTGCTTACAATTACGCATTTATCAGTTCTTTAAAAGTATCCTACTTTGAATTACTCTCTCGGGTACTGTGGTCTCTCACGTAGACGAATATAAAAGGCACTGTGATATGTTCTACAAGGAAATGTTTCTTAAAAATTGTAAATATGTTGTTAAAGTCGGCAATAATGGCAGATGAAAAATCAAGAAAACAGATATACAATGAATATCTGGATATTCATGTATGTATGTTCGGAAGATACTATAACTGAAGTACCATGATCAAATAAGTTGAGTGCTGTCTGAAGGTGAGGTCAAGAGTCTTCGATATCAAGGTGCTTGTGTGAAGAGAGTTATGTATGTGCAGGAAGTAAGGCAATTATGTCTGTACCGTGACATGGCAATCAAATCTTTCTGCCTACCCAATAATATTGAGCCCCAAACTTTCAACTATCTCCAAATTTTATCAAAATTTGTTTCGTAGTTAATGAAATTTCAATTTGAATAATTTAATACAAATAATATCTGTAACAAAAAATTAAACCGATGTAATGTTATGCGTGGTCATACATTAAAGCTCATCACACATGGCTAAGATACTATAATATTTGATCTTTAGATGCCTTAATATAATAAATCTTAAAGCAAATTTCAGAAATCACTCACCATACAAAACGTATAAACCTCACACACGACTAAGATAATACATATATATTTTACCTTTAGTATCTTAAGATACCGAACGATATGGAAATATATATTTCATATATTAAGATGCGAAATATATATTTCTTCGTATCTTAATATAAATACATGATGTTTTTATTTTGGGATATGCGCGGTCGCAGTGCCTCATATTCTATAATATTATAATGTTATAAACGCGAAAGTTGTGATGTTTGGATGGATGGATGTTGGTTAAAAAACTACTGAAAGGATTTGAATGTAATTTGGCACATAAGTAGATGATGACCTGGAATAGCACATAGTTTATCCCGAAAAAGCAGGTGATCCCGCGGGATTCACTAAAAAAAATTTATAAGGTAGTGGCCTGCTCGGTGCATTCTCCTTTAATATAATAATTACTATGTGTTCCAACTGAGAATAGGATTGCGCTTGTTATTAACTTCGTATCACAAGTGTGAAATTAGCATTGTCACCAAAAAACATTTGTTCAAAAAATATTGTTGATTTATTAAACGTTTTAATATTTTCATCAATAAAAAAATTGTAAAGAGGATAGGTGTTCCAATAAAAAAGAATTATTAAAGTCGAAATACTCTGTAAAAAGTTATTCGTGGTCTTAATAAAAATTACACAAAAAACATAAGCGTCAAATTGAGAATCTCCTCCGCTTTTCGTCGTTGATAAAAAGGGTGTGTTAATATGGTTTTTTTACTATTGATAGTTAAGCGCTTGAATTCGATCTCGCCTGATGGTAAGCTAAGATGAGGCCTAAGATGGAACGCGCTTCCCTAGAAGGTACCTGTTCACTCTTCTCTTGAAGATCCCTAGATTGTACTCGTCCGGGAACACAGACTCAGGAAGCATGTTCCAGTCCTTTGCGGTGAAGAATGTTGAGTCGAACCGCTTTGTCCGGGTACGTGAAACGTCCACCATATAACGATGCCTAGATTCTGTGCACCTCGACGATCGATAGAGAAACGGGGATGGCGGAATTAAGTCGTGCAATTCCGCAGCGCACTCTCCAAAGTGTATTCGATAAAAAACCGATAAACTAGCCACTCTGCGGTGGTGAGCGAGGCTCTGGAGTTTTTTGCCTACCAGATCATCGTCGTTTATGAGCCTCTTGGCACGCCTCTCCATGGCCTCAATACTCCAGCTGGTATTTAGCGGATCCATCCCAGAGGTGAGAGCAGTATTCCAAGCACGAACGGACTTGTGCTTTATAAAGGTTGAGCAACTGTCTCGGACTGAAATACTGTCTCACCTTCGCTAGAATACCATACTTTTTTAAGGCAACTTGGGCTTTAGATTCGATGTATGAACCAAAGTTGAGAGTAGGCGTTAACGTGATACCAAGGATCTCGAGGTGGTCATTTATCGGCACAGCTTCAACAGATTGTTAATGTGTAGCAGGAATAGAGTTGCGGAGAGAACTGATCCCTGAGAGACTCCGGCATTTATAGCCATTTGGTCGGATGAGCAGCCGTCGACGACTACTCTGATCGACCGGCCACGAAGAAAATCTAAGATCCAGGCGCAAAGACCAGTAGGCAGACTATACGATGGAAGCTTGCCAATAAGACTATCATGCCAGACCCTGTCAAAGGCCTTCGAGATATCAAGAAAAGCAGCTAGTGCCTCACCAGGCTTCTCGATGGCCGAGCTCAAAATGTAAGTGGCATACGCTAGAAGATTCCCAGTGGACCGATTTCGGCGAAACCCGTATTGGCGGTCACTCAGTAGATCGTTCGCTTTTAGGTGTGCCATTAGCCTGCTGTTTAGTACACGCTCCATAGTCTTGCAGAGTATGGACGTGACTGAAATTCGCCTATAGTTGGAAGGGTCGGCACGACTGCCTTTTTTGGGCACAAGCTGCACGTTGGCAAGCTTCCACGATTTCGGCACTTTTCCAGTAGTCATCGAAAGGCGAAAGAAGCTTGTCAACACAGGAGCGAGTTCAGGCGCACAGGTTTTCAGTACTATGGCTGGAATCCCATCAAGGCCACTGGCTTTGTTCACGTCCAGATTCCGCAGCGTTTTAGGAACCTCAGTCTGACGGATGCGAATTTCCGGCATGTTAACCTCGCATCCAGGTAGACTGGGTGGTTTCGCGTTGGTGGGATCCAGACGCGAGTTTTCCGCAAAGAGTAGCGAACAGGTTCGCTTTCTCCACCGCGGTGTGAGCCAGCGTCCCATCTGGTTTCAGCAGTGGAGGGAGTGAGGGGCAGCAGAAATTCGATTCAACCGACTTTGCCAGAGACCAAAAGGCTTTACTACCTGAGGGGTAGAAAGCCAGTTTGTTCCCAATACGGCTGATGTGGTCAAATCGAGCTTTCAGTAGAGCCTTTTTGCAGGACTTGGCGGCCCGGTTGAAGGCTTTCTTCTTCTCCGACACGTCCTTGGCCTTGCGGTGTCGAGCATCTACCCAAGCCAGATATGCCTCATGCTTTAGCGCCTAAGCGCATCTACAATCGGCTCTGAACCAGGGATGAGCTTTACTGAATATGACTACGTCGGAGAAAGGAATAAAATACTCCATTCCTTGCCGCAGCACATCTGTCACAGCATCCGCGTAGACCGAGGAGTCTTCAGAAGAAAAGCAGACAGGCCGCCAGGGATAAGACGCAAAGAAGGAACGCATCTCGTCCCAGTCTGCTGACTTGTGTTGCCACACGCGCCGAGAGCTCCTGGGGCCTGGGATCGGGTGGCGAGTAGACGGATACAGATTTTACCAGACAGTGATCGGAGCTGCCAAGGGGTGAGGAAATCGCCCCCGAGTAACGGTCTGGATCCGTAGTCAGCAGAAGATCCAAGCAATTGGCTGTATGGCTCTCAACGTCAGGAACCCGCGTCACTCCTTGAACCAGCTGGGTGAGATTTAATGCTACAGCGAGTTTACGCATCTCTCTCTCAGCGAGGTCAGTGCACTGGTTTGGGTATAGCCACTCCTGATGGTGAGCTTTGAAATCCCCCAGAAGCATTAGCTGAGCGGAAGGGTATTTGTGTTGAGCAGCATCCGCCGCCTCACTTAGGTACTCTGTAAATCCGATCGGCTCCTGGTCTGCGCTGTGCGCTCGGTAGACACAGGCATAGAGAAGCTTCTCTAGGCCTGTGTCCACCAGTGTCCATAGTACGGAGCAGCGGGGGTCTTCTAGATACCGGAGACGCCGAAAGCAGATGTCGTCACGGACGTACGCGCACACACCTGACCGAGCTTTAAAATTATGCTCCAGGGTGTAGCCGGGATAGGTTAAGTACGCCAATCAGACGGGCACCTTATTTGCGTCTCCGTGAGGAACAAGATACATGGTTTATAAGTCTCCAGGTAGAAATGGACTGCAGTGAGATTAGAATGGAAACCTCTGATGTTGGTGAGGTCTACTTTCATCGAAAGGGAGTGGTGCTGCTGTACAACGTTATTCCTGTACCTTGTCCTTTTCATTTAAGAGAGTGATTGAAGTAGGTGTGAAGACGGCAGTAAATCGAGGCGCTATACTTCCGGACCTGAGACACATACCTCGAAGTTACACTATTGGGGACTAGTCTGGAGACTGCGGGGACCTCCGAGCCCCCCCTAAGAATGTACATAGGGCCCCCTTATCCGGTCGCCAATGTTAAATTTTTCGAGAGTGAAGTTGCGCAGGTCAGCTAGTATGTTCATTACTTTACATTAAATCAATTATTTTTTTCAGGTCTTAAAAGCAAAAAGACTAAGATCATGCGTACATTCGTCAACCTGATTTCTGTTCGACCTGTTTCCATTAAACTATTTGGCTCTTACAAACTAGGGGCTACTTTTATTGTGAATGTACTTAAATTCATTATGACATACACAGTTTTTATATTGCAGTCTGCTAAATATAAGTTTTTCTGAAATTCTTTGTTCTTTTATTTCCAGATTAGGCAGGATGCAAGATGAATTAAATAATTCAAATTTGCAATTTGAAACGACCCAAAACTTTATGTGTTTCTTGGTTTATTATTTTTACACTATGAAATGGTTCCAAAGTTGACGATTGTTTTGAATTGAAATTTACATTGTTACTGGATTTGTGTTAGTATTGGTATTTTATGATTAATTTAAGGTACAGGCGATGATAAAGACTTATCGTCCGTTAAATCCGGATCTGAAACTATACGAGAGGATATTCTTGTCATCTTGCTGAGTGCTTAGGGCATATTTATCCCATCTTTTAAATACTCGTATACTGCAGTAAATTGGAAATCATATAAATGCTTATATACCCATGATTTAATTTTCGTCCCAGACAGAAAATATCAATGTAGGACGTATACGCTAATAGATATGCGTCAAACACGTACAAAATGCACTCAAATGACTCCAGCAAACATAAGATCTTTTGTGTTTTGCAAGTATATACACTTCTTAACTACAACATAAATTTTGAGTCCTCTTTTACTTATAGAAATTATATGATCAGTGAGTAACAATTGCCATATTTTTATAGAAATTGTTACGAGCTTATTTTAAAAATAAAAATCAGACTAGAAATACACTTGCGCGTACACACATATACGTAGTGAGAAAGACACAGAGAGAAACAAAAACATATGTAGGCACACACATAATGTACACACAAATAAACGGGCGAAAAAATTTATATCCGCACGGACGCACGGACGCAAGAAAGCACGGACGAAAGCAGGCACGTGATCACTTACATACCATACATACATTAAAAAATGTTACCTTTATTCTAAGAAGACTCATATTTATGTTCCTAAAGGTATTAATCAGTCTCTTTGCATATTTATTTAGATTTACGCATTAATTAATACGCGTGTGTATGACTATTATATCATAAACGAAAATTAATTATCCTGTAACAACAAACAAATGACATGCAGTGACGGCAAATAGATAATTTCAATATTTGGATCAAATGTTGTGCATCGCTAAGCAAATCGAATCAACTGAGTGGTTAAAGCATAAAAAATCGATGAACTGAGAAGATTAACAACGAAATGCTGTCCGTGAAATAATTTTTAGAATGTGATAATTTATTTACAAAAACAAAACATAGTATTAATTTATCTGATATTTACTTTTCCTGTGTTAGTTTGGCCTTTTTTAAAGAATCGACCGTCGGCATTCCTGCAGAACAGTACGAAGATGGTGAATGATTGGCCAAACCTGTTACTATTATCATGACTACTAAAAATTGCAGAGTACTAGGTAATAGTACTCTGCAATTGTTCATCCAGGTTTGTTACCACCACCATACTTAGCCTTGCAGTAGTACAGTTATTGCTGTTCACTATCGAGATCTGGTTTACAGGATAATCCATCAATCAAATAAGATCTTCATCTGAAGAAACACCTTGTGATTTCAAAAATATAGATATTTATTAAAAAGTTTTAATAGTTTTTTTTTTTAATTTACTTGAATCCTATGACTCAGATTTCTCAAAAATCTACCCAGGGTCCTTTTGCAAGTAAACATAAACATATTTTTATACATTTACTAACTAATGTAATTAGTATACAAATAGTGATAAGAAAGACGTTGTTGTAATTATGCGATTTAAAATCTTTTACACTGGTATCATCAAACTCGTACAAAAACAACAATGGCAAGTAAGACGCGTTGAAAACTCGACGTTGAAAAATGAAACCAATTTTGACTTCATCGTCACTCACAGCTGTATTGGCATATCCGTTAAAAGTAACACCATAACACAGTATTTGAATAATCTAGAACATGAATAAGTAATTTAAGGTAAATGCATTTGTTAAATTACATTTCATTATGAGAATTAATAAAATAAAACGTAGAATATTAGAAAAAAAAATAAAGTTATTAGGATAATTGTTTTAGTTGTACTGAACAATGTTAAGAAAATATATTAATGTATAAAACATTGTTTACGTAGTTTTAATAATAGCAGTTCTAAATATTTAAGACAAGGGCCCGGCCGTTGTTAATATGTAATTGGTATTTAGAGGCGATAGTTTCTCTTTCCATCAGGACAGCCATCTGCTTATTTGCTATCTAATGCTATAAAAAATTAGAGTATGGAAGATATTTATATACTGATTACTTTCAGCTAGATAATCTAATTGTAACCAAGGATTTAAAACGTTATAATATCGATATGTTTGCTGTTCCGTGATTGGTTAATTCGTAGTGAATTGAAGTTATGTTACTCGTATATGATATAATGACGTTGTCTTCTAGCGCTAGTTGGCGAACCAATTAAGAAACAGCATGAAACGCGGCGAACCAATATGAAACACTATGAAACGCGCAAATCTATACATATAATGAAATCGTAGGAAAGTCTGTACATTGAATATTTTTTTAAAAGAATACTTGGAGCGTGATCTACAATCGACATCGAAGTAAAAATATAGTTTTTAGAATTTTTGTCTGTTTGTCTGTCTGTCTGTCTGTTTGTCCATTTGTCCGTTTGTCCGTTCGTCCGTTCGTCCGTTTGTCCGTTCGTCCGTTCGTCCGTTCGTCCGTTCGTCCGTTCGTCCGTTTGTCCGTTCGTCCGTTCGTCCGTTCGTCCGTTCGTCCGTTCGTCCGTTCGTCCGTTCGTCCGTTCGTCCGTTCGTCCGTTCGTCCGTTCGTCCGTTCGTCCGTTCGTCCGTTCGTCCGTTCGTCCGTTCGTCCGTTCGTCCGTTCGTCCGTTCGTCCGTTCGTCCGTTCGTCCGTTCGTCCGTTCGTCCGTTCGTCCGTTCGTCCGTTCGTCCGTTCGTCCGTTCGTCCGTTCGTCCGTTCGTCCGTTCGTCCGTTCGTCCGTTCGTCCGTTCGTCCGTTCGTCCGTTCGTCCGTTCGTCCGTTCGTCCGTTCGTCCGTTCGTCCGTTCGTCCGTTCGTCCGTCTGTCCGTCTGTCCCTCTGTCCGTTTGTCCGTCCGTCCGTTTGTCAGTCCGTCCGTCCGCCCGTCCGTCCGTCCGTCCGTCCGTCCGTCCGTCCGTCCGTCCGTCCGTCCGTCCGTCCGTCCGTCCGTCCGTCCGTCCGTCCGTCCGTCCGTCCGTCCGTCCGTCCGTCCGTCCGTCCGTCCGTCCGTCCGTCCGTCCGTCCGTCCGTCCGTCTGTCTGTCTGTCTGTCTGTCTGTCTGTCTGTTTGTCTGTTTGTCTGTATGTATGTCCGGGGTAAACTCAAACAGTACTGCATGGATTTACTTCAAATTTTGTATGAATGTTACTAATAGGTCGGGTCAACATATAGGCTACATATTATCACGCTATCACCTATGGGGGAGGGGCAGTGCGGAGTAAACGAACTCCGCGCGGACGAAGTCGCTGGCAACTGATAGTATTATATATTATAACGCTTTAAAATGCTTAATTGTAACGTTTACGTAGAAATTTGTATTCTGTAGACACAAAGCAGATCATAGTATATTAGGTATACTCGTAACACTGAAAGCAAAATCTATGCCCAAATTATTCGAAACAAAATATCATACTCACTTTGCATATTTATTTAGATTTTCTCATTACTATGAATTAATAACGTATTTAGCTCAAACTAATTATCCTGTACTAACAAACGAATGTCATTCAGTGACTGAAATAGCATGTTGGAAAATTCATTATTTGGATCCTCCGAGCGAACGTTTATAAATGCATCGTATGGCCAATCTAATCAACGGAGTGGATTAAAATAGAAATAAATCGATATGTGTCGAGATAATTTAGATCGAAACGTTTGTTGTCCCGGGAATAATGCCATTAAATGGATCACAGAAAAACGAAATATTTATATAAGAAGCAGAGGCCAATGATAAGTACAGAAATAGGAAATAATTTGTTTTTTATTAAAATTTCCCTTTATAGGCTTTTTGGCCAAGTAACAATTTTATAGCTACTACCAGATCGTAATCATGACCACAGAGTGATAAGATCTGCCAAAAGAAGCTCAGTGCGCTTGCTTTCTTTTTATAATATACAATATTTTCATCCATGTATTATATAATTTGCATTTTGTTTATGTTTATGTATTGGTATGAGGAGTAGTCTATGCTATTTTAAGTTCTACATTATTTGTAATGGTTTTGTTTCAATATAAATGTTTTAATTTGTATTTTTCTCTTTAATAGCTTCGTCAAGTTGATTATAAAATTTTCTTAAACTTTCTTTTAGACAAACACTTGGACTGAAATCGTTTAGAGTCCTATTTTCAACTAACTTCCCAAAATGTAAGTAGATTCTCAATTTTGTAGTTGTAGTTTGTAACCTCAGAACTTTTATTTTAACAGCTTTTTTTATAATTTATATTTGGAAGTTTTTTTAATTTAGTAAGGATTACAATATTTTCATCCATGTATTATATAATTTGCATTTTGTTTATGTTTATGTATTGGTATGAGGAGTAGTCTATGCTATTTTAAGTTCTACATTATTTGTAATGGTTTTGTTTCAATATAAATGTTTTAATTTGTATTTTTCTCTTTAATAGCTTCGTCAAGTTGATTATAAAATTTTCTTAAACTTTCTTTTAGACAAACACTTGGACTGAAATCGTTTAGAGACCTATTTTCAACTAACTTCCCAAAATGTAAGTAGATTCTCAATTTTGTAATTGTAGTTTGTAACCTCAGAACTTTTATTTTAACAGCTTTTTTTATAATTTATATTTGGAAGTTTTTTTAATTTAGTAAGGATCTTATACAGAGTTGCTCTTCTTGTGCAGTATGTGTGTGTGAGTGTGATTGTAAGTATGTGTGTGTGCGTTTGTGCATATTGTAAGAGATAATGCACACAAGTGCACATATACATAATTAACGTTTTCAATTTAAATAATCAAGTTGCCGAAGCCATGTTTTAGATTTATTCATATGTAATGTGAAAGAAATGTAAAATTTCACCAAGTGCTGACGATAGAAAGTACAGAATATAAGTTAAATTCTTACTGCAAAAGTATGGTTGAAAATTAACTTATTTGTAAATAAATATATTTGCGGCATCTCCACTCATAAATTAATATTTCTTTGTACTTCATTATTTCATCTACGGTCCATCCATTTCACTGTATATGAAGTATTGAATAAACATAGTTAATAATATCAGGCTTGATTCAAATATTCTATTTGTATTAATTGATACTAAATTGAAATGTTATTTATTTAAAACTGGTTGGATATTGATCAGTTTATTATTACAAATACCGTTTGTGGTTCGAATTAATTTTAATAACGTTAAAATGTTTAAATTGCAACGGAAAATATGTTTTATTTTAACTTACTAATCATTATTAATTTTCCTCAATAAGGATGCAAAGCTCTCGGTACCGGTAAGTGATGGTCCGTAAAGAATAATTTGCCGTGATGGGATTCACCACTAATTTTATCAGAGCACCAACCCTCAAATTTGTTTCTGATGTCATTTAATTCCCTGTATATATCCCCAAATCGAATTGATGGTGTTTTTTTAAATTTATTAGTTACTATAATAATAATTTTATTTGCCACAGTAAAATACATCAAAAGAAACAATATTGAACGATGATAGCTACAAAAGTAAAATAACTGAGTCCCAGCCATCAACGCCCCTGTCCATAGGATAAACAAATTTAATTTTACTACACATTAAATTTCAAAATAAAAACGAATATTGAAGGAAGAGTTTTTATGAAGAAATAGCGTTTTTGTAAAATGTGTGTAAATGGGTGTATGTTTTACTGCAACGATAGAACAATCACTGCATGATACTTGTACTATATCTTATGAGCATGTACATCTAATGAAAAGATAACCATCAATACACACAGTAAATATTAATCTTGTCTTTAAAGTTCACGTGCTTAGGATTAAGAGTTTACTCAGGCAACGAATCTTCCCTGGTAAACCCTAATAAAATTGTACAATAAAAAGCCCATGAATTTGTGGCTTGAATAAGTAAGGCTCTAGAACCTTATGAGTGATTTACCGCAGAATCCTATCAAATTGGTCTTAGTTGTAGCAAGCGTTCATTTGCTTCTTTTAGGAAGTCTAGTTCTTAGCCAGTGCTGACTGGCTATCAAACGACTTCTACTCTATTCTCCTTATGGAAGATTAACTCCTAAAACTCATACATCTTTACAAATTCCGTATAATTTCACAAATTTAACTGCGTTTATCGAGTTTAATTTTTCTGTTTGCCACAGTAAATTAGTATGATTGTAAGCTAACTGCAGTTGAGAAAACTTTTGTTATTTGTCTTTTAAACCAGGAAGTTAATGCATTAATCACTTTTCTTCGACAGAAACTTATTTTATTGAGGGTAGATTGCAAAATATTGGCTGAATTTTTAAAGTTTTGATTTATTGTAAAGAACAATTTTTCTTAGGGCATAAGGTTTCCAGAACCGAGACTGATTTATCTCGCATTTTGCAGTATCCAATAACTGTTTATTATAGTAAAGCAGCAGATATGTCTTGCAATGACAAGATACATTCGACGCATACGAACATTCGAGATAATCAAATTGAATTCCTATCTTACTACCTAAGTTGAATCACAATAATGGCAAATAATAATCAAATTGTTGTTTGTGGTTCCCCGTGCTGGTCCCGGGCTCCTCTGAAGAATATGCCAATTGCCGTTCTGCCAGGCAGATCGTACAAAGCGACCAATTGGTTATACGAGTCACTACCACCTTGCTACTAGATGGTAGAGTTCTGCATTGTCTCGCCCGGGTACCGCCTTACCTATTCCTGCCGCAACGCCGCCGCAAACTATAAAATATATCACATAAAAGTAATACCAAAATTACCTACTTAGCAATAATATGAATAATATGTAGTATACATTTTTGTAACTAAAAATTAGCTATTTTTTAGGGTTCCGTACTTAAAATTTAAAAGGTAAAACGGAACCCTATTACTAAGCTGAAATTTTCACAAACTATGTGTTTCCGTTGCCGCTAAAACACTAAAAACAAAAAAAAAAAAATATTAACGGGGGTCCCCTTACAATAAACGTGTTTTTTCGTATTTAACTTCCCGCTACGTAGTACGTAATGTACGTAGATAGGAAGTTACTGAATTTGCCCCGATTTTCGAAAATCGAGTTTTCACCGGATCTCCACGTTTTGAGGTCCTAGGAATCTTTTCCGACTATTTTCGCAATGACGTCAGTATGTCTGTATGTGTGTGTGTGTGTGTGTGTGTGTGTGTGTGTGTGTGTGTGTGTGTGTATGTGTGTATGTAAACATCTCATAACTTTTGAACGGCTAGACCGATTGCATTCGATTGGATTCTTCTCAACTTAGACTTCCGGAAAATTTGAACCAAGTCGGCTTAGGAGATTTTGAGAAATTTGGAAAAAACCCCAAAAATAATTTTGGCGAAACAGTATATTTAACATAACTTCCAAGGTTAAGGTTAAGGTACCGATTGAGTACAAAAACTAATCAGCTCTATTCCTCAAAAAACTACATCTAATGTATAAATTGCATCAAAATCGGTTTATTCGTTTGGGAGAAATCGTTGATGAAAAATTTAAAAAAGTGTTTTTTCAACATAACTTCGAAATTTTTCAACCAATCATTTTTTGGTATTCTACAATATTTTAGTACTAAAAAAATACGTCAGATGGCATTTCAAGAATCAAAATCGATTCTAATTTTCAAGAGTTACAGCTTTTTAAATATTATAATTACGTCATTTTTAGCATATGTTTTTTTGCTATGATGGTACGGAACCCTTCATGCGCGAGTCCGACTCGTACTTAGCCGGTTTTATATATCATAAGATAGGAAACAAGCAATCGGCGCTCCTACTTTAAAGGGAAACCATCGCCTATAGATGTTAATGGTGCGTTGCTATCTATGTGGCGGGATGGAAAATAATAATAGTATTAGTGGAAAAAAATAATAATACTCAAAAAATAATTATTGTTATTAATAAATATTATTCCTTCACCGAATCCAAATTTTCAAAGCCCCATAACTTTATTATCTACCCAATTTGAGATTTTTCGAAGATAGAAAAGATGGTTGTCTCGTCAAAACGAAGCTGTTCACAAAAATTCAGCTTGTTATTAATCAAAAAAAAGTTTGTTCCTGGGATCCCGGTCTATTATTATTATTTATATTATTATATTTTTTACGCTTAGGGGATTGCTAGAGAGAAGCAAATGAGAAACTTTTTATTTGTATCATTTTAGCCAGGAAGCGTTGCTCCAGGAATCGGTAAAGCGTTGGTACCACATACCTGAGCGAAATGTTGTGAAATTCTTCCACCCAGTAGTCACGATGGTAGTCACAGGCAAATCGTTCCACCTTTTATGAACCACCTGGCAGAATACCAGATGTTCTTTTTTTAAAGACGGTCTTGATTTAAAAAAAAACGTAAGATTAAAATAAAATTATAACAAAATAATATTGTTGCGATATTAGAATATGAAGCTATATTTTTAAGCAGATGGGTCTCCTGATGGAAAGAGTCAACCATCGCCTAAAGACACCAAAGATGTTAATGGTGCGTTGCTATCTTGTGGCGATATCTAATGCCACATGCATAAGTTGGCTACTTTACCCTCCAAAACGGAACACGGCAGTGACCAGCACTGACGCTATTGCGGTAGGAATAGGTAAGGTGGTGGTACCAGACACGGTCGAGCCGATAGTAGTCAAGATGGTAGTGACGCACATAACCACTCAGTCGCCTTTTACGACCTGCCTGGCAGAACGGCAGTTGGCCTATTCTTCAAAGGAGCCCGGGATCAACACGGCTATATAGTAATCAATTATGTATATAGTTAATTTCACAAAAGCTAATAATTGAATTACCCACGCAGCGGGCTTGCGTGTTTAGATTATTTTGTTGTGAGAGCACTGCTTTTTAGGGCCAAAATTGTAAGGATTATGTGTTATGAGTAAATCTGGAGTACTGTTTATGGAATTTAATGTAAACGTGTCCAATTGTTTTGGTGTAGACTTTCAAATTTATGAATTAAAGACTGTAAATTATATAATCTATACATATCTGTATATATAAAAATTAATCCCCATTTTCCTTGGTCACGACATCACGCCTGAATGGCTGGACCAATTTCGGTAATTTTTTTTGTTGTGTTTGTAATTGTAAGGAGAAGGTTTTTATAAAAGAAAATATTAAGAATTTATTAGGAAAATTAGAAAATTTAAGAATACTTTACCACCATATAAAGTTTAATGCCATTTTGGCTGCATGGAAGGACAATCCCTTAGTCTTATATAAATTACGTGTCACGTTGTTTGTCTGCTATGGATTCCTAATATGTAAGGCAAAACAACGTTTGCCGGGTCAGCTAGTATTGGATAAATAATGTCGTATTCTGCATAAATTGTAGCATCATTAAAATTTAGTTCATTCTCAGTGAAATTAAATGTAAATATAAATTAAACATTATTACGAAATATCATCCTCATAATCTGTGGTATTATTTGTCCAAGTATTTTAGGTAACGTCGACATCTTGATAGGGGTAATATTATTCCCACCCTTGTCATATATGACATATTTACGACTATGACTGCGCCGATATTTATACAGCCGGAACGTTCAAACAAAAGGGAACAAAAAATATTTATACTCGATAATGGTTCTTTGGGAATGTTTTTGATGTATCGATGTAAAATAAATAAAATATGTGTTTGTTTTGATTAAATGTGAAACGTTCATTAAATCCGTGTACGAGTATGCTAAGAAGCAAAGGAAACAACGGTAGTGTCGTTTGGATCTTCAACGACTTTTAAGATATTAGTATTGTTACGTACTCGGGTTCGCAATTGTAGGAAAACACCACTTATATTAAATCCGTGTATTTACACAATACAACACAACGTAATACTAAAATACACTTTACACAATAGTCACTTGCTGTACTATCACTGAACTTAGAACACTACACAATAAAACACTTCTCGCTTCGCACTAGTCACTTGATGTATCGCTCTCGATCGCTTGATAAAAACTGCCCTGTGTTTGTCAACATCTCTGTATTTATAGGCAGGGGAAGTCCTAGCTGGATCCAGAAAAATCTAAATGTATCGGGAAAAAATGAATCACTTCTTATCGTATACATGTAAATCCCACAAAGTCCATTATGGCATAGCCCCGGTCAACTATTTGTTTGTCAATAGGAGTAGCTATCTCTTTCTTTTATTTCTAGATAATTAGCGCGCGCGCGCTCAATTCTACACGCTTCTAGATTATTCGTAACACTACCCCCCTCTTAGTTATGTTCGTCCCGAACATCATTTCTTCCATTATAGATGGCTAATCGATCAACATGAACAATCTTCATGGTCCCGCTTGGTTGCTTCTGCACTCGGTAGGTTACGTCATTGATCCGTGTGATTACTTTGTATGGCCCATCCCAACGTCGCTGTAACTTAGGAGATTTTCCTTTTCGTCGAACCGGATTATGTAGCCAAACAAGAGATCCTTCCTGAAAACCTCGATGATTGGCGTTTCGGTCGTATCTGGTCTTCATCCGCTGACTTGATTCCAATGCGTTTTCACTTATTAACGAGTGTATATCGCGTAACCTCTCACGAATGTCTTCAACATGTTCCGGTATACTTAATTGGGTCTCTACATTCGGTGGCGGGCCTCCAGTCATTAAGTCTGCTGGTATACGTAACTGTCTGCCGAAGTTGGCATAGGCTGGCGTCACTTTTATGCTTTCGTGTTCCACTGTTCGGTAAGCCAGTAAGAACAGAGGTATGTATTTATCCCAGTCCTTTTGGTGATCTTCTACCAGCTTGGCTAAGTGTCTTTCCAAAGTTTGGTTAAATCGTTCGACCATTCCATCAGATTGCGGGTGATAAGGTGTAGTTCTTGTTTTGTACACTCCTAATAATTTACTCATCTCCTGGAATACATTAGATTCAAAGTTTCTGCCTTGGTCGGAATGAATCTCCAGCGGAACGCCAAATCTGCATATCACCCCATTGACTAATTTCTCAGCAACCGTCGTGGCTTCCTGATTAGGGATTGCGAACACCTCCGGCCATTTCGTGAAGTAATCCATCACGACCATAAAATACTTGTTTCCGTTATCTGTCTTAGGAAATGGCCCAGCCACGTCAATCGCTATCCTTTCTTTTATTTCTAGATAATTAGCGCGCGCGCGCTCCAATTCTACACGCTTCTAGATTATTCATAACAGTATATTATATTTTAAAATTTTAGTAGCCCTACAGAAAGGACATATATCTCTGGAAAGTCTGAAACTTTATTCTAAAAAAATACTATCCCTTCAAATAGTTAACAAGAATTATAGTGGGAAATGGAATTTGAGATCAAAAATGATAAACGAAGAAATGTCACCACCAATTGCCGCCAAATCGACTGTCTTCTTTTTTTAAGTCATTAGCTAGCAAACAAGCAGATGGTTCTCCAGATAGAAAGAGAAACCATCGTCTATAGACCAAATATGTTAATGGTGTCTTGTAATCCGTGAGGCATGATGGCAATGTCACTTGCAGAAGGCTACCGGCTACCGTACCCTTTAAACCGGAATATTTTAATGAAAGTGATTGTACCAAATACCCGAAGAAGGCATTGCAAAATTCTACTAACTAGTAGTCACGTTAGTCAATCAGTCGCCTTTTACCACCTGCCTGGCAAAACGGTAGTTGGTCTGTTCTTCAATAGGGGCCTGGGTCAAAACAACTTAGAAGAATCAATTATCTAACTTTTTGTCAGATAACTGCAGAATGTAAGATGGTCGATTCTTCTAAGAGGTCACGGTCCATGGCGAGGACTTAAGATTAATTTTAAACCATGGACCAACTAGAAATATAATTGCCTCATTTTTTCTCTGAGTAAAGTCGTGCGATACAGCGAGCTTTACAATAAATACAGAATATTTGCAACATTATATTAATGTCATACAATCAAACAGAAGCAAGCCACGCCTCTTGATAAACAGTAAAAGCTTTCTCGTGTTCTCCAATCACTTTATTGGCGATTTCAAAGCAAATGTATGGATTATTCGTAATTCTCTCTAGACGCAATATTTCTTCAAAGAATCCGATGAAATAAATCTATTAATCTTTAATATTATTTCTTTAATGATACATAGTATCGATACATTATTGTTCGTCGACTTTGTGAGTTTTCCGTTATTTATTGTATTCCTTATAACATTGCTGCAAGAAATAAAAATGCTTCAAAGTACATTTAAAACATTTTTATTTCTTATAAATGACGCGTTTTAAACTGATTTAACAAACTCATTTGCATCAAATTATTCCCTTATTTAAATATGTTTTGAGTAATAAAAACTTTGCTAATTTTTCATTATGTTTAATATGTGTAATAATTGTCTCACCCGGGTCTGGTACCAACGCCTTACCTATTCCTGCCGCAATAGCGTCAGTGCTTGTCACTGCCGTGTTCCGGTTTGGATGGTAAAGTAGCCGGTAAACTTATGCATGTGGCATTAGACCTCGCCACAAGATAGCAACGAACCATTAGCACCTTTGGTGTCTATAGGCGATGGTTGACTCTTACTATCAGGAGACCCATTTGGTTGTTTGCTATCTTATGAAATAAAAAAAATAATAATAATATTAGTGGTCAATTTATACGAATACATCTAACCCCAAAGAAAGCAATATATTTGCTTGATATGAGTGTTAGGCAACGATATTAATACACTTTCTGTGTGTACATAAATACTGACCCAAACCTAGTTAATTAAATATGTGTATAGAAATTAATAATAATTTCTATACTCATTTTTACATATATTCATTACACAAAATTCCTGTCCCTGCCGGAATCGAACATGAGCCGGGCGGACACACATTTGAAATAATAAGTTTTGTTTTATATTTTATTATATATTTTAATAAATATAAAATAACAACATAGTTCAACAAAATTTTACATAACTGATTTATACATTTATGTTTACATTTTATGTTTACATAGTTTTTTACAAGTTTGTTTACATAACTGACTGCAAGTTTATGTTTACTCTACGCCGTAGTGGATTTCATCTACACCATCTTGAAGGTTGGTCATTTACTGTGGTTCACTTTTCCCGCTATTTAAAAAAAAATAAGCTTTATCCTTAACATCAAGTCAACAAAATCGCAGAGGAATAAGGTTACACGCCGATTGTGAAGACTCTTGACCCTACCTTCGGACAGCATCTGATTATTTTTTTTTATAGAAGAGGGGGCAAACGAGCAAGAGGCGCACCTGATGGTAAGTGATCACCGCCGCCCATGGATATCTGCAATACCAGAGGTCTTGCAGTTGCGTTACCGGCCTTTTAAGAATGAGTAAGCTCTTTTCTTGAAGGTCCCTATGTCGTATCCGTTCGGAAATACCCCTGCCGGTAATTGATTCCACAACAGAGTAGTGCGAGGCAAAAAGTGTTGGGAGAGACGCACAGTTGTTGATTTTCAGACATTGAGATGGTGAGGATGGAACTTCATATTTTGACGCGATGTCCGATGGTGGAATTCGGCGGCAGGAATTATTCGAAACAACTCGTCGGAACACTCCCCATGATAAAGACGATAGAAGACGCAGAGTGAACCTACATCTCTGCGTAATGCCAAAGAGTCAAGCTGTTCCGAAATAGCATGGTCGTCAACGATTCGAACCACTCTACGCTGTATGCGATCAAGAGGAAGAAGCTGGTATTGTGGAGCTCCGGCCCAGAGATGAGAACAGTACTCCATGTGAGGCCGAATCTGTGCCTTAAAAAGTTGAAGGCGATGGGCCGGCAAAAAGTACTGTCCCGCTCTGCTGAGCACACCGAGCTTTTTAGAGGCTAATTTAGCCTTGCCTTCCAAATGACCGCGAAACTGAACGCCATATGGTATGTCAGTCTTGGTCTAACTCAGCACCTACATCTTTCCACATTCGTATTATACATCTGTTTTTTTTAACCTTTCATCTCCCATTATTTCTAGTGTCCAAACCAATGGAGCACGTCTTTTCTCAATTTTACACCGACACTTTATTTCAGGCCTAACTTCTCTCTCACTTCGATAAAATGAACCCAATCAATGAATATTATGACACATTTAATGTTATTCTAAAACAATAACGCTATATCCCGAAGACTATATACAACTTATGTAATCTGGTATATAATTAAATCTAATTATAAGTAATCAAGTTGGCATACTGATGTACTTTAATTAAGTATCCTTATTAAACTGAAATAAATTACGTTTTTAGTTGATAGAAAATTATGTTGCTTGCGAAATTGGAATCTGAATTTCTTCAGTCAATTATTTTGTCTGAAATAATATTTCATATGTATTTTCATATTTGCTATTACTAATTATAGCCTAGTTCACATTTACCGTTTTATGGAATTGCGCTTTGCCTCCTCAAAAAATTTAGAAAACACTTTTTTAAAAAGTTGCCTGCTCCTTAGAAAATTTTTTTTCTAGATATCTGTAATCGTTTTTGATATATTTGCGATAAACAAAACCCCCGGTTTTTTAATACATTGTGTATAACTTTTGCATTTTTTATGCAGGACTTCAATTTTTTTCGAAAACTTTCAGATGAAATTATAAAAATTAAATTACACCTTGATCATAATTTTCTAAAAAGGTGAAGTTGAGTTCTATAAAACGTGTGCCGTTTTATATAATTAATTTAATTTAATATGAACCAGGCTGTTAAGAAAATAACTTAAAATATACTAGTATTAAAGATAGAGTTGAAGGTTTTTTAAAGTATAGCTACACGTAGAAGAAACTTTCCTTCATTTACTTCAAAGATTCATAAAATATAAAATTTGTATGTATTTTTGCACTGATCATATACTAGGGAAAACTTTGAAACTTTTAAACCAAGGAAAACTTTTATCACAACTGAATTAGTACCAGCTTGCCTTAAATCCAGGAAAAACAAAAGTGGTAAGAACCACTCAGCTACGAGTTAGTGGTTCCATATGGCTAAACTCTTCTTTTGTTTTGATCGATTCCTTCGAAAGGCCAAATTCCGCGTTAATATTTCTTGTTAAAAATCTTTATAAAATTTGCTTCAATTAAGTAAAGTTGCGAGCATAGGTATTGCTTTAGATATATTTTCAGCTAGTTTGGAAAATTTAAAAGTGCATGACATATAATGCTCATTTGACCGTAATAAAAATAGTAATATGACAAAAACTTGTTGGTTCGGGCTCTTTTGAAGAATATCCCAACTGCTGTGCTGTCAGATAATAAACGTACAGCTAATCGACTATTCGTGTCATTGCCATCGTGACTACTACGTGGTAGACTTCTGTGACGTCTTGCCCGGGTATTAGGTACCACCGTTTCAATTATTCCTGCTGCAATAGTGTCAATGTTTGTCATTGTTGTGTTTCGATTTGGAGTGTAAGGTAGCCGGTAGACTTATGCATGTGGCATTTTTTTCGCACCAGACGGATAGCAACGCACTATTAACATCTTTGGTGTCTAAACGCGACGGTTTCTCCTTCCATCAGGAGAGCCATCTGAATGTTTACTATCTTATAATATATTTTTTTTCTCATAAAATAAAAAATACCGTACATGCGCGTTTAATTGAACTAATTTTCACAGCTATAGAATAGAAGAACCTTTTATCATACAAGTAATTTAACCATTTTTTGCCCAAAAAGGATACCTTATTTCTAATGATTTCTAATTCTGTGTTGTTTCATATTAATATTCATAACTAGCGATCTGCCCGCGGCTTCACCCGCGTAACTTTTGTTCCCGTGGAAAAATCTGAAAGATTTATATATTAAAAACTTCCTCAAGAATCAATCTATCTATTAAAAAAAACCGCATCAAAATCCGTTGCGTAGTTTTAAAGATTTAATCATACATATGGACATTCTTCCATCCTCACCATCTCGATGTTTGGAAATCCACAACTGTGCGTTTCTCTCGACATTTTTTGCCTCGCACTACTCTGTTGTGGAACCAATTACTGGCAGGGGTGTTTCCAAACGGATACGACTTGGGGACCTTCAAGAAAAGAGCTTACTTATTCTTAAAAGGCCGGCAACGCAACTGCAAGACCTCTGGTATTGTGGATGTCCATGGGTGGCGGTGATCACTTACCATCAGGTGCACCTCCTGCTCGTTTGCCCCCTCTTCTATAAAAAAAAATCACTCTGTGTCTTTTATAGTATTTTTCATGGGGAGTGTTCTGACGAGTTATTTGGATTAATTCCTGCCGCCGAATTCCAACATCGGATCAAAATATGAAATTCCATCCTCACCATCTTGATGTCTGGAAATCCACAACTTTTTGCCTCGCACTACTTTGTTGTGGAATCAATTACCGGCAGGGGTGTTTCCAACGGATACGACTTGGCGGTCTTCAAGAAAAGAGTTTATTCATTCAACTGCAAAACCTCTGGTATTGCGGATGTCCATGGGCGGCGGTGATAACTTACCATCAGGTACACCTCCTGCTCGTTTGCTCCCTCTTCTATAAAAAAAAAAACTTAGGGACAGACAGAGAAAGCGACTTTGTTTTATACTATGAAGTGATTACTGCCGCACTAGAAAAAAAAATCTCGTTTCTTTTGCACTATATTAATTTTTGAAAATTGCAGAATTATTTTTTATTATTTAATTATCGATACCTTGCTTAGCATCTGAATTAAGATTTACAATATAAATCGTAACAAAGATTTGGAAAATCCAAAACTGTAGGCCTCTTAACGCTCGTTTCATTAAAAAAAAATAACAATGAATTGGATAGTAATTTTCAATAGAAAACTGTTAAAAATATACTGAAGCTGTTAAAAAATATCATTTTTATAGATATATACGTTAAGTATTTTGAGCGTAATCGTGGTACATCCATTCATACAGACATTCAGATTCCAGACGTCCACGAAATTATGTATTCATTTTTTTATATACACGGCTACTTTTAAAGGACCAGCCAAATTTACAGAGGCTGTTTAGAATCGACAATAAATTCGATTTATGTAATTTTTTTTTTAAATAATTCAAAATTTCATTTTTGTCCGACACAAAAAACAAAACGCATGGATATAATTTCAATTACGCAAAAATGAAAGTGAAATATTTTAGTGCTTTCAACCAAATTCAAAGTGATCAGAAAAAATGTACTTTGAGCAACAGATTACATAATAGTTACTATCGTAATTACAGGTAAGTGTAAAATGATACACTGCCAGAAATCAGAAATCAGAAGTACTTTATTCAATAAAACTTTTTACAAATTATTTTGACACGTCAACATATTTTTTAAAAACTACTACCGGATAAGAACGTGGCAGCACACTGAAAAGATCCAGCTTTACAGAGTTCATTCACAACACTCGGTGCATCCAATTCATGAATTTAGTGGGACATTTTAAACGAATATTTTATATTATCTTTTTGATAGTGTTACATGTGTTTATAAAAGGATTATTCTTTAAATCGGTGGACTAACATTATTGTATTAGTGAAATATGAATGCAATAAATACAGTTTAAACCCAGAAAAATGCTTGACCTTGACATGTTGAAAGTAGAGCACTCCCTCAAAGCTCCGCTTACAAACCGTGCAAAAGGATTAATTTTACAATCGTAGAGCACTTTCTAATGCTTCCGTATTGTGTTGCGTAATAATTTTGGAAATATTTATACCGGACCATATGAAGACCTCTTCAATTTATAAACATAAATGGCTACACCCTTATAAGGAATGACCGCATTGGTAGAGTTGGGGGTGGTGTGGCTATTTATTTACGATCTGAAATTCCGTTCTCCAAAATTAGCTCCTCACCACAACCTCCCCCTGCCGATGCTGCTGAGCACTTGGTAGTGGAAGTCACGTTATCACACACCAAGGTGCTATTGGGAGTTTTTTATAGTCCTTCTTTATTAGTAAACTATTTTGATACTTTCGATGAGTTTATCTTTACGAACCTTCCCACTTATAATCACGTCATATTAATGGGGGATTTCAATACGTGTATCCTAAAGAGGGATAGTAGAACCCATAAACTTCTATCCGTGATAGAAGGACATAACCTACACTTGTTACCCCTCAAAGCTACCCACTGTGCACCCAATTGTATACCCTCTCTTTTAGACCTTATTATTGTATCGTCTCCAGATCTTGTTGCCAATTACGGTCAGTGCGGATCAACACCCTTTTCAAATCATGATTTGATTTACCTTTCTGCCAAACTTCGACCTTCCAAGTTGAAGCCGCAAGTTCTTTTTCGCCGCAATTTTGGTGGAATGGACATCGAGTCTTTGCGGAACGACGCTTGTAATTTCGATTGGTCTTCTGTGGCTGCTGAAGCTACGGGGGATGCCAAAATAAGTCGGTTCAATAATGTTCTTATTAACCTGTATGATAAATATGCTCCCATTAGACCCGTCAAATTAAAGCACCTGCCTGCTCCCTGGCTTACAGACGACATACGGAGTATTATAAATAAAAAACACCAACTACTGGCAAAATATAAAAAAAATAGATCTCCAGAGTCTCGTGAACAGTATGTAAAAATTAGAAATCGTTGTAATTTGCTATGCAGGGACGCTCAACGACGTTATATTCACAAATCTGTAGAGAATGGTGACGCCACTAGAGTTTGGAAATTTTTAAAATCTTTAGGAGTAGGTAAGCCAGCCCCAGGTACCCCTGGTTCAGGTATTGACGTAGATACTTTAAATCAGTATTTTTCCAAACCTTCTCTTGACTATGACATTAATACCAAAATACAAACACTGCAACATCTTGCTTCTCTTCCTTTAAATGACTACACTCCTTTCACTTTTAACGAGTTTACTGAGGCTGACGTTAAAAAGAACATCTTGTCCGTTTCATCGAATGCTGTTGGTTGTGATGAGGTAGGTCGTAATATGATCGTTCCCATACTTGATATTGTTTCTCCTATCCTTACTCATATTCTTAACCACTCCATCACATCAAGAGTTTTTCCTAAAATCTGGAAGGATGCTAAAATTATTCCCTTACCCAAAAAGACAAATCCAGCTTCTCTTTCTGACTATCGTCCAATTTCAATTTTACCTTTCCTGTCTAAAGTATTAGAACGCTTAGTCAAACATCAACTCTCCAATTTCTTAAACGCTAACAAGATTTTAAGTGACTTTCAATCTGGTTTCCGTGCCGGTCATAGCACCACCACTGCCTTAATAAAGATCACAGATGACGTTCGTTCTGGTATGGACAGCAAAAAACTTACAGTATTAGCGTTGTTAGATTTTAGTAATGCGTTTAATACTGTTGACCATGACGTACTGTTGGCCCTCTTGAAGTCTCTCAAGGTATCCCAATCCGTTTTGGACTGGCTTAGCAGTTATCTTCGAGGGCGTCGACAGTATATTCAAACTGCAGCAAACGCATCGGCTTGGTCAGATTTAATAGTTGGCGTGCCACAGGGTGGCGTTTTATCTCCTTTATTATTCACGATTTTTATTAATTTTATTACTGCCATTCTGTCCACATCGTACCATCTTTATGCTGATGATTTGCAAATTTATTCTCAAGCAACGCTTTCAGAACTGCCAAATGCTGTCCTAGCAATTAATAGTAACCTGGCGAATATCGATGCATGGTGCAAATCATTTGGTCTTAAGCTAAATCCAATTAAAACGCAGGCTATTATAATTGGTAGTCCCGGGCTAATTAAAAAAGTTAACTGGAGTAATTTGCCCGCAGTAGAGCTTGATGGCGTCACTATTCCCTACAGCGATTTTGTCAAAAATCTTGGCATTTACATTGATAATACTTTATCGTGGAATAAGCAGATCCAGGAGCTTAGTAAAAAAGTTTTCTGTGCCTGGAGTTCATTAAAACGTCTTAGGTATTTGCTTCCCATTCCTACCAAAATTTTGCTGGCAGATTCCTTACTACTTTCTATTTTAGATTATGCTGACGCTAGTTATGTAAATCTCTCCTTAGTCCAGATCAATAAACTTGAGCGACTTCAAAATCTTTGTATAAGGTTCATATTTGGTCTGCGCAAATATGACCACGTTTCCGAATTTCGTGCCAAGCTCAAGTGGTTGCCTATTCATCTTCGTCGGAATACTCATATTCTCGCACAGCTATACTCCACTCTCTATGACCTGAAATCTCCATCTTATTTGAAAGAAAGATTCATTTTCCGTGACAACCAGCACAAATATCTTAGATCGGCTGATAATCGTTCCCTGTTAGTGCCAACGCAGAACACTATTTATTACAGTCATTCCTTTACCTCACAAGCTGTTACGCTTTGGAACTCTCTTCCAGTAGATATCAGAAAGGCGCCAAGTTTAAACTCTTTCAAAAGTATGGTCAAACGTCACTTTCTATGTACCTAGTAACTTTGTTTAATTTTCCTTATTTAGGTTTATGTATTACCACTGTTTTATTTGGTTTGTTTTGTTTTGCTTTTCTGTATAACTATAACCGGATGTTACTTTTATTATTATTATTTTTTAAGAGCATAAAAACTATAAATTATCTTGTGGTTAGCACCACTTTTTCTAGTATATTGTTATCCTTATTATAAAGGTTGTCTGGAAGAGATCACTTTATTAGTGATAAGACCGCCTTTGTGTATCTTACTTGTATTATTTTTATGTTGTAACTTATAATGTTGTCATATATTTTGGTGCACAATAAAGAGTTATTGTATTGTATTGTATAAATCTACTGCTAGTTTCGTTGCGATGTTTTATTACGCGGTGCAATAACAAGAGTCTCATTAAGCTAGTCATTAAGCCAACCATTCAGCCGCAATCGCAGAATTAATTCTGTATTTTAATTGGATCATGTAATAAAATGGAAGCAACGACAGCACGCTTGTGGAATACATGAATCTTTAGTTACTTTAAGCTCGCTAGCCTCGTTGTTCATTTATTGGGTTGGTTTGTTGTGGTTATAAGGGATTTTATATAGAAAAAATCTGGCACAATTAAGTATACGAGGTGTCTCTTATTTGATACGAAAGCCGAAATTTTTTTGTACAGACACAGCAGTAGAATCAATTGCAATAGTTTTTGAAATGTGTTATGAACAAAAAGTATGTTATGTTCCGTTCCAAAAATGTATAAAATTTTGTTTATGTGAACAAAATAATTGGTAAAATTTTGTTTATGTGAACAAAATAATTGGTAAAATTTTGTTTATGTGAACAAAATAATTAGTAAAATTTTGTTTTTCTACCTAATTGTTCTTTGCTTGAATGGCAGGTAGGTTCTGGATGGCAGATTGTAAAAGGCGATACATGTCATTACCATCATGACTGTAGGTGACAGAGTTCCGTAACATCTCGCTTGGGTATATGGTTCTAACGCCTAACCTATTCCTGCCGCAATAGCGCCAGTGCTTGACATTGTCGTCACTGACGTACTTACGGTTTGATGGCTAAGGTATCTGGAAGATTTATTCATGTGGTATGGTTTTTTTTTTTATATCATAAGATAGCAAACAAGCAGATGGGTCTCCTGATGGAAAGAGTCAACCATCGCCTATAGACACCAAAGATGTTAATGGTGCGTTGCTATCTTGTGGCGAGATCTAATGCCACATGCATAAGTTTACCGGCTACCTTACCCTCCAAACCGGAATACGACAGCGACAAGCACTGACGCTATTGCGGCAGGAATAGGTAAGTCGGTGGTACCAGACCCGGGCGAGACAATGCAGAACTCTACCACCTAGTAGCCACGATGGTAGTGACTCGATAGCCAATCGGTCGCCTTTTACTACCTGCCTAGCAGAACGGCAGTTGGCCTATTCTACAAAGGAGGCCGGGACCAACACGGCGGAAAAAAATGGTGTCTATAGGCGACGGTTTCTACATGTATAAAGAATTTAATTATTATATTTATGAAATAAAAATATTATGGTATTTAAAAATACTCGTATTTACTTTTAAACTTTGAACTTCTTAAGCTGGACAACACACGTCGACTCGTCGAGTTACTTGTAATCCCACCATAAGTTTTTACCAATTTCAAATACTTGGAAATTATTAATTCGTCTAGATCGATTTTTGATCGATTTGGTCTCATATTAATTTGTTTAAGATCTGATCCAGAGTTCAGAAGGTTGGAAGTCGATCATTGTCGTATTATGCGCTTAAATTATTATAGTATAAGTAGTCTACTTCTGTTTTTTTATATCATAAGATAGCAAACAAGCAGATGGGTCTCCAGATGGAAAGATGATCGCCGTAGACGTGACGAAATATTGTTTCAATAACCGTTTATCATATCACTACCTGACCCGCGCAGCTTCGTCCGCAAGTATATTAACATGTCGTCAAGATAACGAACTGCCTAGCAGAACATAAAATACGTGGACAAATACGTGGTATCATCTCCTTCTTATCATCTCCATGACCGCATCGGTGATCGAACGGTTAGCGTACCTATAGTGCGCGCGAAACTAGTTGGCCGCGCCATACGTAATACGTAATACGTAAGGCGCGGCCAACTAGTTCCGTGCGCACTATAACTACGAATCGAGGGGACATTGTATATTATTATGTATATGACAGCGTTTTTATATGTATTATGTAGAAGTGTCGTATTGCGGCAGAAATAGGTAAGGCCAGAGTGGTACCAGACCCGGGCGAGACAATGCTGAACTCTACCACCTAGTAGCCACGACGATAGTGAATCGTATAGCCAATCGGTCTTCTGTTCTGTCTTTGTATAAATCAGTTAAATTAATCGCCACATACAGACAAATTTGCAAAATTTATACGGAACTGAACAGGAAGTATTCCACTGTATTCCACACTTTCTGTTAAGTCCC
Source organism: Apodemia mormo (assembly GCA_036924255.1). Lineage (NCBI taxonomy): Eukaryota > Metazoa > Arthropoda > Insecta > Lepidoptera > Riodinidae > Apodemia > Apodemia mormo. The sequence goes on along the minus strand of JAUPFN010000010.1, from coordinate 6,341,949 downwards.
GTATAAATTTAGTAAAGATGTGATTCAAGGTTCCAGAAATACATGAGATTGAAAGTCGTTTATTGCAGTTTTACTGCATTTAATCAAATTCTAGAATATCAGATTTTAGAATTGATTATATTGTGATGTAGTTAAACATTTCATGACATGGTTTTACTTCATGAAATGGCAGCTAAAATTGACCATATCTTAAAACATCAACTTTTTTGATATGCAAATCCATGTTTACCCTTATCTATATTAATATTATGAATGCGAAAGTTTGGATCTTTGGATGGATAGATGGATGGATGGATGTTTGTAACTCAATCACGCAAAAACTAGTGAACGGATTTGAATGAAATTTGGTATACAGGTGGATGATGACCTGGAATAGCACATAGGCAACTTTTTATTCCGAAAAAATTAAGTGATCCCGCGGGATTCGCCAAAAACTTTTATAATGCAGCTACAGCTAGTCTAATATAATTAATTACAAACATAGAAGGAACTTATTTTAAAGTGAATTTCGTAAAATTTAACAAGTTTTGTGTCGTAATAACAATTTCTTTCACTTTTATTTTCTACTAACTATGCCCACGACTTCGTCTGCGTGGAATAATTTCTGAAATAAAAGTAGCCTAAGTTAATTCTTATTACGGTGAAAGTCCCGTTAAAATCGATCAAGCCGTTTCAGAGATTAGAAGGAACAAACGAACAGATAAACAGACACACGTACAAAAATTTTAAAAATGTTATTTTGGTATATGTACCATATATACATCCATATGTATTTAGTTAAAGGCGGTTATTTTATTATTTTATATTTAGACACTCCCATTTTTTATTTATTTGTATACATGGGAGAAGTATTATTAGTTTTTTTTTATTTTAATAATTATGTCCGCCACTATGATGAGTCATAAAAACAAAATGATTACAGTGCCTCAAACTGTAATTAATGTAAGCATTTTATAAAATGATCACTGGTAAGCAGCATTTAGTTGTTTATATCATCAAACGCCGATAAATCACGATCGGCAGGATTATCATGTAACTCGCAATGCAAAATTATCGTAATTGTTTAGTTATTGCAAGACACATTACAGCCTTGTATATTAGTGACAGTCGTAGCCGATTGAATAGTTTTGGTGCTGAGACATTGCAAAAAATACATCTAGTGACCTGCAAGCAATTGGCGACGTTTTTGATGATTTTTTCGTTACGATTAAAAGTTATCGCTAAACGCTGGAGGATTGCAAACATTACGTGATACGCCTGCTGTTCAGACTATTTCATGATGGCAGTGGGAATTTTGCATTTCACGAAATACAACCATTTCATGAAAATTTTATGATCTGACCACGACATGCATATCATCTTTAAAATAATGACATGCATATTGATGCATATCCATATCCATACTTCCATATTAATATTATAAATGCGAAAGTCTGTCTGTCTGTCTGTTACGTTTTCACGGCTAAACCACTAGACCGATTTTCATGAAATTTGGCATGGAAGTGGTTGAAGAGCCGGGGTCAAACATAGGCTATTTTTTAACTTCCTACTACGTATGTAGATAAGGAAGTTACTGATTTTACTCCGATTTTCGAAAATCGAGTTTTTCACCAGATGTCCAGGTTCTAGGAATCTTTTCCGACTATTTTCACGATGACGTCAGTATGTCTGTATGTATGTATGTGTGTGTGTATGTGTGTAGGTAAACATGTCATAACTTTTGAACGGCTGAATCGATCGAAACGTGGTTGATGGCATTTGGTTGGATTCGGCTTAACTTAGACTTCCTGAAAATTTGAACCGATTCGGTCTCGGATATTTTGAGAAATTTTTAAACACCAAAAAATTTTGGTAAAACAGTATTTTTTTAATATAACTTCCGGATTTATGTAACGATTGAGTACAAAAACTAATCCGCTCTATTTCTCAAAAAACTATGTCTAATACATAAATTTCGTCAAAATCGGTTTATCTGTTTGGGAGTAATCGTTGACGAAAAATTTTGAAAAAAGTGTTTTTTCGACACAGCTTCCCAATCATTTTTTGGTATTCTACGATATTTTAGTAATAAAAAACTACCATCGAATGCCGTTTCGAAAATCAAAGTCGAATCTAATTCTCAAAAGTTATAGCTTTTTTTTATATCATAAGATAGCAAACGAGCAGATGGGTCTCCTGATGGAAAGAGTCAACCATCGCCTATAGACACCAAAGGTGTTAATGGTGCGTTGCTATCTTATAGCGAGGTCTAATGCTACATGCATAAGTTTACTGGCTACCTTACCCTCTAAACGGGAACACGACAGCGACAAGCACTGACGCTATTGCGGCAGGTATAGGTAAGGCGGCGGTAGCAGTGGCAGACCCGGGCGAGACAATGCAGAACTCTACCACCTATAACCACGATGGTAGTGACTCGATAGCCAATCAGTCGCCTTTTACGACCTGACTGGCAGAACGACAGTTGGCCTTTTCTTCAAAGGAGGCCGGGACCAACACGGCGAAAGCTATTCAAATATTAACATTACGTTGCTTATAGCAAATTTACTTAATTTTTTTTGAATTACTTTCAAGCTAATTCACCGATAGATTTAAAAATTTTATCAGCTTTTATCCCTTAAAAACTGCGTCAAATACTGTTAATTTAATGAAATTCCGTTAATGACGAAAATTAAAACAAATGTTTTTTGACATTGCATCAAAATTTTTCGACCTATCGATTATTTAGCTAAAGCAATATTTTTAGATCTCAAAAATTGAGTTGGATGCCATCATCGTTTTCGAATTATACAGCTTTTTAAAAATTAATGTAATGCCATTTTAACAAAATAGACGTTTAAACTGAAAAATCAATGCTTATATTTTTTACTCTTTTGAGCTTAAAATGCCTTAATTAAGTGGGAAGTTTCAGGGATGGCCCATAGGGTCAACTGTTTACACATTTTCTTTTTTCAAATATCAACTCTTAAAGGGTTGAAATAGGGGATGAAATATGTATGAAAAGCTATCTTGACATGTTAATATACTTGCGGGGGAAGTTGCGCTTGTCAGCTAGTGATATGATAAACGGTCATTGAAACAATATTTTGTCACAACTACGGCAAATTTACCAATTTCTAAAACAAGAAACTTACGAATCTGCAGATGATCTACAGGGTTTCAAAACATAGAAAAGTGTTTTTGTTTGTTTTGTAAAAGTTGTTTAGGCGAATACCTTAATATAAATATGTAGGTAAGTTTGCCAAGGTGTGCAATATCATATTAGGCACAGATTTTTATAAAAGTACTAATTTTACTGTCAGATTCATAAGTTTGCCGTGGATGGTGACCATTTTAATAATAGAACTTTTGGGAATATATATTCAACAAACAGAACAATTACATTTCTGTAATTATTAATCATTACTCTATTAGTCTATTATATTGAGCTTAAGTTGCCAAATCCATCCCCAGATAGATTTCCCAAACTACCCTCAAAACCTCTCATAAGCAGTTAAGCACCAAACTTAGTAAACAGTGCCGTTAATCTTTATTAACTTCTGTCATACGTTTCCTTCATCTTACGTTTCACAATCAACCCTCTTAAGCTTGTGACAAAAGACGGAAGGCGTACGTGACGACAATACGTCACTTTCAGTTTCATCAAAGCTTAGGCAGCGTACACACGCGGTAGTAATCCGCCATCCATCTTGATAGCGCTCCCTCGAGCCTGAAAAATTACTAAGTTGATTGTACGTTTTTCTGTTATATTTAATGGAATAATTAAATTGATTTTGTTGAACATATGTTGAATATATATATATATATATATATATATATATATATATATATATATATATATATATATATATATATATATATATATATATATATATATATATATATACATATAATCGAGTGTGATCTACAATCGATATCAAAGTTTCTAGAATTTTTGTCTGTTTGTCTGTTTATCTGTTTGTCTGTATGTATGTCCGGGATAACACGCTACCACCCACGAGGGAGAAGCGGTGCGGAGTAAACGAAGTCCGCGCGGACGAAGTCGTCGGCAACAGCGAGTATGTATATAACACACAAAACAGCAAAGGTTCTGGTCCCTGGCTAACACTTCATCAGGGACAGTCAATTCAGGAAATGGGAACTGGTTCTAGGCGCTACTGTTGGATCACACCCTTAGGATATTTGGTGACATACTTTAGTTTGACGATGGTCATGTGCCAGGCGAACCCGAGGGAGGGCACTACCACGTTTAAGATTTGGCCACTCGTTGACACCACTCAGGGGTACATGTCGGAACTCAATGAGTTTCTACATACGTGAGTGACAGCCTACCAGAAAACTCTTTAAGTAGGGATAAACTCGCCCATTGTAATTATGTTACGCTTTTTCTTCAAACTGTTCTGTTTTCTGTGTAAAATGTTAAATAAACAAATAGTTTTTAATAATAATAATATTATATTTGAATAAAAATAATTTTTAGTTTGTTAAACATATATTCTTTTATCGACCATAACTCCATATTTCTTCATATATTTATCGATGTCATGAATATAAACATATAATTTATGTATTAAACATAAATAACGTTGTGACTTTATTACGACAGAACGAGGTAATGGCAGAGAGCGTGCGGCGTCTAGGCAGTACGAAAGGTCGGTGTTATTACGACGTGCCAGGAATTCTTATATGTATATACTTCACGTCTGGCCTTATGCTTATGCTTTAAAGCGCAAGTTCGGTTACACATGGGGTATTGTTCACATCTTTGGGCCAGAGCACCTCGTTATCAAATCCCCCAATTTGATAAAATTCAACGTGCTGTGGTACTTGTCGACAATCCCATTCTTCTGACGAAGAAAACTAGTTATTTTGCAAATTTCTGTGAACTTTTAAGTGTACTTTTGTGATGTTACTGAAAGGGAATATGATTTCCCTTTCAGTGTAAGAAATGGAACAAACTCACCGTAGGTCTGAAAAATAATATAGATCCCAGTGGCACAGTTACAAAATGCTAAGTGTGAGTTTTTCTTTTCGCATTCGATCGTGAGCGCGTTTCGAGTTTACTAGGAATTTGTATGTGATTTGTACAGCCCCACCTAGTGGTAAACTGGTTTCTCACGTTTACCACTAGGTGGCGCTGTACAAATCACATACAAATTCCTAGTAAACTCCAAACGCGCTCACGATCGAATGCGAAAAGAAAAGCTCACACTTAGCACTCAGTTCTACTGCGGCTCTCGTTGAGCTTAGTAGTGTTCATTCTCCTGAAGATGCTTCGGTTGCGAAGTGGAACGTGCGGTGAGTGCGTAAATTGTGTGCTTTTGTGTTTGGTGCTGTCGTGGTATAAAGCGTGGTGTAAAATGTGATGGACGAGGGAGGATAACTGTGCCGCTGGGGTCTTCATTATTTTTCAGACATACGGTGAGTTTGTCGACAGACAGAAGGGCAGACGGTGGAGTCTTAATAATAGGGCACCGTTTTACCCTTTGAGTATCCAAAAATGAAAAAAAAAAAACTGATTTAGATCGTCAACTGTGCTTAAAATCTAGAGACTATTATATACTTTGTTCGGTTTCAGCTCTATTATGAACAAACTTAGACGCTCACAATGAAATCTAATACCCTATCTTATACCCAATAGCTGTATGTTACGTAAAATGTTACTAAAGATCCATAGATTTTACATTAACCGGCTACATTACCCTCCAAACCAGGAAACGGCTGTGACTAGCATGGCCTAGATAAAGCAGTGGTACTAAAAATGATCAATATTTTGCAGAACTCTACCACATAATAAAGTTGTTACTTTTTGATTTTCACAATATTTTGATATTGCAGGCAAATAGATGGCTGTCCTATTTTTTCTATTTTGATATTAAAAATATCTACAAGACAGCTTTATCGCTATAATAATTTATTACAGAGAGAGATTTTTCTTTTATCCTGTGTTTATTTTTAGAACGCGAGCGAACAGAAAACTGCGGAATTAAAAACGATTATCGCGATGTAGCTCTCCGGTCACTTTGGAAATTAAAGTTTTTCAACCATTTAAGACCGATGGAATGATGAAGAAATATAAAATCCACCTTTTAGATAATATTCTGGGTTTGTCAAGTCTTCTTTGAAAAATAAACTAACTGCCATTCTTCTGTGCATTTCGTAAAAGGCGAACGATTAGCAAACTTGTCGTTGCCATAGTAACCACTTGGTAGTGGAGTACAGCATCATTTCACTCGAGTTAGGCACTACTACTTACCTGTTCTAAACCGGTACATCCATTTAAAAAATAACCCAACGATTTTAAAAGATATTAACAAAGAGTCAACCTAGCCTGTGATTACTCTAGTAAAATAACATTTTAAATCGAAATTTTGGATATAATGTAGGCTTAATATGAATGTAATGATTTTTTGTTAGGTAACTACCGGCAAGGTTGAAAAAGAAATTATATATATATATATATATATATATATATATATATATATATATATATATATATATATATATATATATATATATATATATATATATATATATATATATGTGTGTGTGTGTATAATTGTTATCTCAGAATCGGCTTCGGGGTAAAAAACTTTTCCTTCAAGCATTGATTGATGATGATTGATGATATATAAACGGCGCGGACGGTTGTCTTATTTATTCCATGAGCGTCTCCTTGAGTGCTATTATAATAAAAATAATAGTTTAAAAAAACTAAAAAACACGCTTTTTATAGAAAACCGAACTAAAAAATAGAAAATAAATTTTAATAAATTTAAATTAAGAATAGTGTTAAAAATTTCAATAATTATAAATTAATAATAGTGTGAATAAAAAAAATAATTTTATTTAAAAAAAAGCGTGGGGTGCATGGTGTCAATAGTTATAAATATTTTATTGACACATATGAGTAGAGTGATTAATTATCATTTCGGTAATATCTTAAAAAGCACCCCACGCTTTTTTTTAAATAAAATTATTTTTTTTATTCACACTATTATTAATTTATAATTATTGAAATTTTTAACACTATTCTTAATTTAAATTTATTAAAATTTATTTTCTATTTTTTAGTTCGGTTTTCTATAAAAAGCGTGTTTTTTAGTTTTTTTAAACTATTATTTATTTTCTACTTTTTAGTTTGGTTTATTTATTATAATAGCTTGTTTTTTTTAATTTTAAACTATTGCACGACTCATAATGCGAAGCATCAGAGAGTGCTTTACGATCGAATTTTTTTTTCATATATACATATCTTCACGCCAGATCCTTTACGGGGTAGGCAGAGAGAACCGAGTGCCATACATTACGATCCTTGCAGGCTTGTCTCGCTTCCTCCACATTCATCACTCTTTTCATACACACAAGCCGGTTGCGAAGACTCTTGATACCACCTTCGGAAATTTTTTTCGCCTTATTTTGGCAACTATTTTTAATATTATAGCCTTGTTAGTTAACGGAATCAAGATATTTTGCATACTATTGTCGAGATAATTTAATGGAGATTAATTCTATACTTGCTAAAAATTAATTTAGTGCAATAGAAACGGAAAAAAATATGAAAATAGGTCAAAAAATTTCCTGTCCGTCATGTATGAAACTCCGGAAACACTGTAACTTATGAAAAAATCAATTATTTGAGTTATTTATTCTAATCGGCAATTGTAGATAATCGAATGCGAATGGCTAATAAATTCAGTGTCGTTTAATTACAATTAATAAAAAACGAAAACTACAAGACTGTATATCTATATATATCCATGTAAAATTAACATGGATGGTGATATATCTACATCTATAAATATTATGTACATTTATTTTGTTTTTTTTTTGTTTTTTTACTCAGTCAATTAAACTCAGTCACAGAGACGGTGGCGGACTCTTCGTGGCTCGTGAAATCTAAGTTATATGCGCAGACACAGTTGCAAACTCTAATGCGCATACCTAGTAGAGTGCCGCGGTAGAAGCACGGAACTACTTACATGCTTATAAACATATGTGTGTGTGTGTGTGTGTGTGTGTGTGTGTAAGTGTGCAAGGCGTTCCTGTCGTACTCCCATACAGGACAATACGACGGGGCCAGATATGGACCATGCTTGGCGCAATGCTGTCTATCTCTGGCCCATGCTTGTAAACCCGCTTTGGCCCAGCCTTGGTAGAAGTAGACTCGGTAAGATCCAAGAGCGTGTAGCGAATGAGTCTTTTGAGCAGAGAGCTATTAGAGTTGATCTCATTATTGAGCGAACTAGCGAACTAGCGACTAGCGAGAGAACTACTAGCGAACGAGTCTGCCAAGCAGAAGGCTCATAGAATTGGTCTCATTGAGGAGCGTTTAGCTAAGGAGTCCGCCGAGCAGAGAGCTCGTGGATTAGTAGTGATTCGAAACCGTACAGCAATCGAGTCTGCTCAGCCACGTGAGAACCGCCTAGCGGTAGCGCGTCAGACGTCACAAAGACTTCGTTCAATTACTGAGCGTAATTTTATAACTAAATCAATATGCTGAAGTAACATGTACAATCTGTAAGAAATTATTATATCCAAAACAACAGACGTCATTAGTTAAAGCACGTTTTGATTTTTTTTTGCTCGACTACCATAAAAAAAAGAAAAGTTCCTTCTCAGGCCTACTGGAACAACATGGAAGTTATATCTTTACCTCTTGCACTGACCGACTTGACAGTCGTAGAACAAAGAGTTTTGTTAAGAAAAAAAAGAAAAAAAGGAACTACCCTTTTATAACTAGTTTTCACCCGCACCAAAGTGCTCGTCAACACGAATCAAACGAGCCCAAACTCGATAGAGTTGTGTTATTTAATGCTGTGCTCCTATGGTCACCTTCTGGCTTCATCATCGAACCCTGCAGGATCCTAGTTAGCACCAAGCACCAAAGTGCTCGTCAACACTAATCAAATGAGCCCAAATTCGATAAAGTTGTGTCATTTAATTGCTGAGCTCCTATGATCATCTTCTAGCTACATCATCGGACCCTGCAGGATCCTAGTCACCACCAAGCACCAAAGTGCTCGTCAACATGAATCAAATGAGTCCAAACTCAATAGTCTTGTTATTAACCGATTTTTAACCATTTTATTATTAAGTTCCTGTGGTCACCTTCCGATTCAGATTCATCAGATCAGCTCCATGTCATAATAAGGTTTCATTGTCATTCAATTAACATACGTATACAAAATTTCAGCTCAATCGTTAACCGGGAAGTGGATCAAATTTACTTGCAAGATTTGATTTCAGACATCGAGATAGGTACAATAAATAAAAAAATGCTCATAAAACAAAAACTACTGGGCCTACCTGAATCAAACTTTTATGGGACCAATCCGAAACTATTCCGCATCAAACAAAAAAGAATCACGTAATTCGGTTCAGAAACCTCGGAGAAATCGGTGTACATACATAAAAAATATATACCAGCCGAATTGAGAACCTCCTTCTTTTTTTGAAGTCGGTTAAAAATGGAATAATTTTATCAAATTAGTGTATTGTCATCGGTCCTCGATAAATCAACAAAGTTTGAACGGAATCTGGCCGTTTAAAGTGGGTCAAAATCGCGCCCAAAGAAGTCGGTTACAAACAAACATACAAACAAACATACAAACAAACATACAAACAAACATACAAACATACAGGTGAAGCTAATAAAAAGCGTGTAAAAAAATAGATGTTTACATACACACATACACACACACACACATACATATATACAGACATACTGACGTCATCGTGAAAATAGTCGGAAAAGGTTCCTAGGACCTCAAAACGTGGACATTTGGTGAAAACTCGATTTTCGAAATTCAGAGTACAATCAGTAACTTCCTTATCTACATATGTAGTGGGAAGTTAAAAACCTGAGAGCAAAAATGGCAAAAGAAAATCTTTACCGGTAACTGTGCAAACTTGTATCTTTTCACCAAGTTTAGTCAATTCCACTTCGAGAATTTCGATCGTTACTCAATCTAAAACCCAAGTTTGTTCTAGTACTGTTCGACGTGTTTATCTGTACATATAATAAAATCGTAGGAAAGTCAAAGCTGTACATTGAATATTTTTTCAAAATAATACTTGGGGCGTGATCTACAATCGATATCGAAGCCAAAAATATAGTTTTTAGAATTTTTGTCTGTTTGTCTGTTTGTCTGTTTGTCCATTTGTCCGTTTGTCTGTTTGTCTGTTTGTCAGTTTGTCTGTATGTATGTCCGGGGTAAACTCAAAAAGTACTGCATGGGTTTACTTCAAATTTTGCACGAATATTACTAATAGGTCGGGTCAACATATAGGCTACATATTATCACGCTGTCAGTTACGGGGGAGGGGCAGTGCGGAGTAAACGAACTCCACGCGAACGAAGTCGCTGGCAACAGCTAGTCATAAATAACACTGTGAGTGGAGTATAAAGTTTAACAGTATTGTCATTTGCGCAAAATATTGCCAACATTGGTCCTATCCATACTATCTATATACTAATAAGTAACAATATTATAAATCTATACATCTATACAAATAAATAAAAATTGAGTGTCTGTCTGTAATTTTAAAATAATTGCATTTTACTAAATGCATATGGATGTATACACGGTACTTATACCAAAATAACATTTTTTACCATTTTATCTGTCTGTTTGTCTATGTGTCTGTTTGTTTCGATTAATCTCTGAAAGGGCTGGACCGATTTAGACAGGACTTTCACTGGCAGATAGCTCATGTAATAAGGAGTTACTTAGGCTACTTTTATTTTTCCACGCGGACGAAGTCACGGGTACAGCTTGTTTAATATGAAATTTAAAATAGATTTATTAGTTGAATAATATAATAATTTTTGATCGCCTCTGTGGTCTAGTGGTCCAGCGTTGGCGTTGACCACATGAGGTCCCGGGTTTCGATTTCCGGTCGATTCGGTCCGGTCGATTCCCGGGTCGGGCACATAAGAAAAAGTGTTTTTTTCAGTTTTCTGAGAAACACAAAGTTGCTCAGGATTGGAAAGTGCCCGGTTGGCGATTGGCTAGCCACCTATCACATTTGTGGGACCAATTGTCTTCGGCTAATCGTGGGTGCACTTGTTGTACCTCTGCCTACCCCTTCGAGGATATGGGTGTGAAGATACTATTTTTATAATATAATAATAATAATTAATTTATTTCGTAATTGATAATCTAAACTAATATAAAAGAAAATATTCGTATTTTTGTATGTTTGTAAAGAATAAATTCAAATTTTTTTTCATCATCATCATCAGAAAGAAAACAAGCAGATGGGTCTCCAAACCGGAACACGACAGTGACAAGTACTGATGCCATTACGGCAAGAATAGGTAAAGCAGTGGTACCAGAACTCCACCACAGAGTGGTGTAATTTTTTTAAGCTATTGCATAGCTTCTATCGCGGGCCTTGAGCGTGGAGACCGAATCCAGAAATTCCGTAACGAAAAAACCTAACACCCCCCACTCCGACCGGCACAGCGGTGATACTTTTTAGTTTTTCCATCTATCAATAAATACCAGAACTTTTAATGACTTTTTGAAATATCACGCTTGTCTCTTTAGTTCAGCAACCCGCCTTTAGGTGGCATTGGTTGTATTGGAAAACTACCGTAATCAGCTGTTTGTGAGACAGTATATAGGTGTATAGGTAGGTATATATATTTATCATCTACGTGCAACAGTAAGTATCTGTACTCATATAATTTGTGTACAAAATGTTTTAAATATGAATAAACAAAATGCATTTATTAATGAAGAAAGTCACGAAAAAGTAGTGAAAGAAAATGAGTTAGTACTCTATATACATTCATTTTATTATTATTATCACAAATGCAGTATTATTTTTTGTTTTATTAATTTATATATAATACTGCTATAAAGATAACCAAAATTTTTGATATTAAAATAAGCCCTCTTTTATATATACACACACATTAATATAAAATTGTAATTGCATAAGTTGATAAAAAATGCTATGCAATAGCTTTACCGCGGCAGTCTCCGAGTGCCACACGTCTTTGTTACATATCCGGTATTAGAATCGAGTACTGAATACTGTCCTACAGCTGTAAGTACAGTGTCTTACAACACAATCTGTATAAAACTCCATAACGTACCCCATTTCTAGCAAATAAACGACTGTAATTTAATTAATGTACAGACAAAACTTACTGCTTTTCCCGTGTTGGTCCAGGCTCCTTTGAAGAATAGGCCAACTGTTGTTCTGCCAGGCAGGTCGTAAAAGGCGACCGCTTGGTATACGAGTCACTACTATCGAGGCGACAGAATTCTGCATTGTTTTGTCCGGGTCTGGTTCCACTGCCTTACCTATTCCTGCCGCAATGGCGTCAGTGCTTATCACTGTCGTATTCCGGTTTGCTTGCTTTGGGGGTTAGGTCGATTTGTGTAGTTCGTCCAGCGATATCTAATACCTTTAAACGAGCAATTCTTGTATATATATATATATATATATATATATATATATATATGTAATTGGAATCTCGGAATCGGCTCGAACGATTTTCATGATAGTCGCAAGTTAGGGGTTTTTCGGGTCAAGGAATCGATTTATCAAGGTTCCAGATCCAAGAAAAGCTCGGTTCCCAAGATATGGGTATGTGAAAAACCGAGCAAAGCCCGGTCAACCAGGTACAGAAAAAAAAAATTCTATAGGAATCGGTTTATCAAGGTTCAAGGTCCAAGAAAAGATTGGTTCCAAAAATATGTGAAAAACCGAGTAAAGCTCGGTCAACCAGATATCCATACTAATATTATAAATGCGAAAGTAACTCTGTCTGTCTGTCTGTTACGCTTTCACGGCTAAACCGCTGAACCGATTTGGATAAAATTTTATACAAATATAGTTTGAGACCCAAGAAAGGACATAGGATAGTTCTTATCCCGGAAATCCCACGGGAACGGGAACTATGCGGGTTTTTATTTTAAAAAATTTTCCACGCGAACGAAGTCGCGGGCACAGCTAGTTTATTATAATTCGACAAAAGTGAAACATCAAAAAGGTGAAAGGTCCAAATGTTTCGTTATCATCGCACATACTAGCTTGAGTTCTTCAGCGTTGTCACTGTCATGTTTCAAATTTGGCTCACTGAAAACTGAATATAAACAAATTTTCCCCCGTGCTGGTTCCGGCCTTCTTTATAGAATAGATCAACTGCCGTTCTGCCAGGCAGGTCGTAAAAGGCGACTGATTGGCTATACGTGTCACTACCATCGTGACTACTAGATGGTAGAGTTCTGCAACAGCTCGCTCGAGTATTTAGTATCACCGCCTTACTTATTCCTGCCACAATAGTCTCAGTGCTTTTCACTATCGCATATTCCGGTTTGGAGGGTAAGGTAGCCGGCATCAATAAGGCTGAAGATACAGAGGAGGGGAGCGAGTTACCAATGTCCTCTATATCTAGTCTATCGAGCAGCTAGTGGTCACTTCATTCAATTTTTTTTAATAATATAAGATAGCAAACAAGCAGATGGGTCTCCTGATGGAAATAGTCAACCATCGCCTATAGACACCAAAGATGTTAATGTTGCGTTGCTATCTTGTGGCGAGGTCTAATGCTACATGCATAAATTTACCGGCTACCTTACCTTCCAAACCGGAACATGACAGTATCAAACGCTGACGCTATTGCGGCAAGAATAGGTAAGGCGGTGGTACCGCCCCGCTCGAGACAATGCAGAATTTTACCACCTAGTAGCCACGATGGTATATTATAGGTAGATTGATGGTATCGGTTTCTCCTTCCATCCGGTACGCCATCTGCTTGTTTGCTATCTTATGATATAAAAAATGTCATTTTGTAGCTTCACCTAATTATAAAAATTCCTGCAACATACTCTAACTGTTTAATCACACAACTGTTTATTTCCGTACCAAGTAACCTACATAATATCAACACGGAACCCTCGCAAAAAGTGGAAACAGCTTGCGTCCAGTAAATACTGGTTTTTACTGGATTAAACTAGCACAAGTTGGATATGCAAATAAGAAAATGAGAATTTACTGCTTTTATATGCAAAATGGCACCGAGTAACTGTAAATAATAACATAATATTATAAGCTAATAATATATTTTAAAATACCCGCATACTAAGGTCATCCTTTTTACTTATATTTGCTTTTAATCGTCTGTGATTTTCGTTTGATGCTAGATATAATGTATTATAATTTTAATGGTGTAGTAGGAAGTCAAGGAAGTCAGTTTCGTTTAGATCATGAAGTCCCATATCTGATTCCTGGATCAGCTAATTCATTTTTAATGCCTTTTCTGCAAGGCAGTTCGTAAAAGGCGAATTATTGGGTATACGAGAAAAATTACGGAAAAACTATAAGTTATCTAGTGGTTAGCACCACTTTTCCTAGTATATTGTTATCCTTATTATAAATGTTGTCTGGAAGAGTTCACTTTATTAGTGATAAGACCGCCTTTGTGTATCTTACTTGTATAATTTTTATGTTGTTACCTGTGGTTGTTACTTATATAGTCGCCTCTGTGGTCTAGTGGTCCAGCGTTAGCGTTGACCACATGAGGTCCCGGGTTCGATTCCCAGGTCGGGCAGATAAAAAAATGTTTTTTCAGTTTTCTGAGAAACACAAAATTGCCTGGCATTGGAAAGTGCCCGGTTGGCTTGCCACCTGTCACATTGTGGGACCAAGTATCTTCGGCTAATCGTGGGTGCACTTGTTGTACCTCTGCCTACCCCTTCGGAGATATGGACGTGAAGATAATTTTTTTTTGTTACTTATATGTTGTCATATATTTTGATGCGCAATAAAGAGTTATTGTATTGTACTGTACGAGACAATGCAATTTTCACTAGTATTGTTCAAATAAACTATTTTATGATAGCGCGTTACAGACTATAAACTATATATTTCTTTAGCACGCTACGTTATAGACTACAGTACCCGGCGATAAATATTGCACATCGAACTTTGGAAAGAGACAATCGGATAATTTCGGCTTCGTAAAGCGTTATCTCTGTCCCACACTACCTATGTGACGTTTAGTCAGTCGTTGTTCAAGTACGATAGAGTGCAGTCGCGTCCCGAAAAAAATATATATTTAGAGTTGATAACACCCACAAATTTAAATAATTTAAAGTTGTAATATGGCATCTTTCGGAAAAAGAGGGAAACCTTTACGAGGTTAGTCACGTGAAATTATCTACAATGTTTATAAATACTTTGTAAGCGAAGCTGATAGATTTAAAAAAAAAGTAGATGAAAATGTAAGTTGTTATTTTAAGAAGATTCAAGAGCGAGTTGCAAATGCCACTGGAATTTCAAGAAGAACTTTGAACAATATATTAAACGAAGTCAGTACTGAAACACATTCGACTGAAATTAAGTTCAGCACTCCAAAAAAAGGGAGACCAAAAAAGCAATTTCGTTTGGATATGGACGATTTTGATTACGATGTTGTTCGAAGAATGGTGTATGATTTTCACTTACGATTTAATGAACTGCCAACAATAAAATCATTAAAAGCTAAGTTATCTGAAGCTATTAATTACAATGGGTCTGAAAAAACGTTGAGAAAAATACTTCATGACATGGGATTTCAGTTCACTAAAATGGAAGATAATCGAAAAATTCTAATGGAAAAGCACGACGTTAGTCTCAAACGAATGGAATACCTTGATAAAATACGCAAATTTCGCGAAACAGGAAAAAATATCGTCTACATGGATGAGTCATATATACATGCATCCCACACTAAAGGGAAACTTGGAGTGACGATAAGAAAAAAGGAGTAAAAAAGCCAATTTCAAAAGGTCAACGTTTGATAATAGTTCATGCGGGAAATGAAAAAGGCTTTGTACCCGGTGCTTTTTTAACGTATAAATCCACGGACACTACAGGTGACTATCACAATGAAATGAATAACGATAACTATGAGAAATGGCTGGTTAACCAATTAATCCCAAATATACCCAGTGATTCTGTTCTAGTTATCGACAACGCACCCTATCACAACAAGTATGTTGAGAGACCCCCCAACTCAAACACCATTAAACGGGAAATGATCAACTGGTTAGACATGAAATTCCAGTTGATCCAAAATTAACAAAAACCCAGATTTACGCTATTATATGTCAGCACAAGGAGAGGTATACAGAGTTTTCTGTGGACAAAATACTTGCCGAACATGGGCACACTGTGTTGCGATTGCCACCATATCATCCGGATTTTAATCCAATTGAAAATATATGGTCTCAACTGAAAGGCTATGTAGCCTCTAGAAATGTGGGTATGAACTTAACTACAGTAAAAACATTATTGACTGAAAAAGTAAACATGATCGGCGCTGAAGAGTGGAAAAAGGTTTGCGATCATGCAATCAAATGTGAGAATGAATATAGAAGCATTCAACACAGTTTAGACAATTACACTGATAGATTAGTAATAAATACGGCTGATAGTGACAGTGATATTGACCTCTTTGAGAGCACAGATAGTGAAATGGAAGTAATTGAGAATTAGAATTATTATTATTTTTATTGCAATGTCTCATTTTAGCAATAGGTAAAATGGTGTTTATTATGTACACTAAAGCTGTAATGTTCCAAAATAATTAAATACGTAAACATAATGTAAAAATGTTTTTTTATTTTATTTTACCCCAACCTAAAGCCATCACTTATAGAAAAATTAGTGTATTTTATACAAAGAATAAAAATATCAAAAGAAGCAAATCATACTTGTTTTAACAGCTCCTAATAGGTACCGGACTGTTTGTATTTTGTGCGACAGAGATAACGCTCTACGAAGCCGAAATTAGCCGATTGTCTCTTTCCAAAGGTCGATGTGCAATATTTATCGCCGGGTACTGTATATTGTAACGTGATTTTTTATATCATAAGATAGCAAACGAGCAGATGGGTCTCCTGATGGAAAGAGCCAACCATCGCCTATAGACACCAAAGGTGTTAATGGTGCGTTACTATCTTGTGGCGAGGTCTAATGCCACATGCATAAGTTTACCGGCTACCTACCCTCCAAACCGGAACACGACAGCGACAAGCACTGACGCTATTGCGGCAGGAATAGGTAAGGCGGTGGTACCAGACAAGGGCGAGACAATGCAGAACTCTACCACTTAGTAGCCACGATAGTAGTGACTCGCATAGCCAATCGGTCGCCTCTTACGACCTGCCTGGCAGAATGGCAGTTGGTCTATTCTTCAAAGGAGCCCAGAACCAACACTGGAACACTGACCACGCGAGCCGGCCGAGATAGCGCGTGACTCGTCACAACGTGGTACAGCGAGTGCTCGCACGCGGTGACTGAACGCTATAATGCTAGAAACTATGTTATAGCGTCTAGCGTCTACAGTCTAGCACGTTACTCGTAACTTCGTAGGTTATAATGTAATAACTAGGCCACGCTAGCCGCTAGGTATATAGCGTAGCGTTATGTTTTAGCGCCGAATGCGAATCTAAATAGCGTACTGTTAGCTCTGTCACTCAAGCACTTATAAAAAAGGCACTTTTGTGAATAGAAGTTTAATATTTACTACTAATATTTTACACTTTTATTGGAACTTGAAAAACTTTGATTACTATTCACTCGCGATTCCCGTGTGTAGGGTTATAACGACTCGGAGTAAGGATATAGCACTAGTTTTTTTGCTGAAGGCTAGCCGGCAGGCAGAAACCGGGTCCGTAGCTGGGCAGCGGTTAGACTAGAGAATATCTGCTGAAATTTAGAAAAACATTTGTTTATATACTACTTTATTGATGATTTGCAGTTATGATTGCAAATCAGCAATATACTAAGACTATAAGGGGTGTAACAGTACGCTATACGTTGAATGCACATAGCGCGCTATATAACGCATAGCGTTATATTAACCACCAATAATATTGAATACTAGTCGGTACGTTATTGTGACGTTTTGTCCGGTTTTACTACTTCCGCTTAACTATTCCTGCCGCATACCGTCTCTATTTTATTATTGTTATACTCCGGATTGAAGGTTAAGAGAGTTTATAAACTTATGTACGTAGCATCGAGCTAAATGGAATGCAATACACCATTTACTTCTTTGATGAGTAAGGGCGATGCTTATCAGCTTCTATCACCTACACCATCTTGATGTCTGGAAATCCACAGCCATGCGGTTCTCCCGGCACTTTTTGCCTCGCACTACTCTTTTGTGGAATCGATTACCGGCAGGGGGCTTTTCCAAACAGATACGACATGGGGACCTTCAAGAAAAGAGCTTCCTCATTTTTACAGGGGTGGCAACGCAACTGCAAGGCCTCTGATATTGCATACGGCCATGGGCGGCCGTGATCATTCAACATCAGGTGCACCTTCTGCTTGTGCTTGCCCCCTCTTCTATAAAAAAATCAGCAGAACCATCTGCTTGCTTTTTATCTCATAATAAAAGAAACGTGACGTGTGAGGTCACAAATATTCCGCGACAGTATGAATCTCTGTATTATGTTAGATTGTTTTACTTGTTTTGCAAGTTTAGGTAGAATTTCTTAAGTCGCTGATCGACGGGCGAGCCTATACCGCGGCCTTTGTGGTTCGCCCTCGCCCTCGCTCGACACAAAACTTATGGCCGGTAGATCAGGACGTTTAGGGTCCCGATCGACAAGCGACCCTATACCGCGGTCTTATGGCTTGTCGGTAAAGCTCGTTCGTGTATCATTACAATACCACGGTTATATGTAGTGCAATTGGCCATAAGTTCTGTGTCGAGGGCTCTTAGACCATTAAGACCACGGTATAGGCTCGCCTGCCGATCAGCACCTATACAGTAACGAAGGAATTATGATGTTTAGGTTAGTGGAAGGGCCGAGTAGGAAGGATAGGAGAGGAATTAAAGTAGGTCCTTTCTTATTGTAGAGAAAGTCTGTATGACGTCGGTTGGTTTCGAAAAAATCAATGTTTTCTTAAAATAACGATGTATTTGAAAACATCGACGCACTTGTTTAATGTATTGCATCGGAAAAATAAAACAAAATGTATTTATTCACTCCACTTGGTAAAACGTATAAGATTTATTAATTTAAATGATAACTGACGGAATATCGAATTATATTAAATACAAAATTGATTACACTTTATTGCATATCACGACACTATATTTCTCAATTTCACAAACACGAATGCCTTGAAAACATATCTGTCAGGCCTTTTATAATATTCTATTTTAGTAGATTATTGACTTATTTCACTTTATTTCAGTCCAAAAATAATATTAATTTAAAATATTTTAAATGATTAATAATTTTAAATATTTCATAACATATACGACTTATTTTAATAATAGGTAAAGAATTAACACTTCATCTTTACTCTGACACAAAAATTTAGAAATTGATGGCCGCATATACTCATTTTAAAAATGTTTGTGTAAAATATTGACAACAATTTTCTAAAAGAATGCTCCTACTCAGCGATACATCGGAAAATATCATTGTTTTTAACCGATGCTTCGGAAAACATCGAATTGCAGTTCCGACGTATTGCATCGAAAAAAAAAAACATCGACGTATTTTCAAAGTGGACCCCTAAGTTAGGGTAGGAAGTGCGTAAAAAATATTAAATATACAGTATTTCAAAAGTTTGAATTTTTCACTTTCGCTCCCACAATTGCTTTTTTTTAAATTAACTTTTTAGATACTTAAAAAAGTCTATATCTTGTAAAATGAAGTTAATAAAGTTTTAATAAAATAAAAGTTAAATAAACACTTAGCGTTTAGCTATAATATCTTCTTATATATAAAATTCTCGTGTCACATGTTAGTTACCATACCTACTCCTCCGAAACAATTTGACCGATTTTTATGAAATATTATATGCATACTCAGTAGGTCTGAGAATCGGCCACTTTCTATTTTTCATAGCCCTATCTAAGTGATAAGGATTGTCCACCTCTAGCATTTATTTTTTATTTTTTGGTCATTATTTTTTGAAGTGAAACTTCTTTAGAATCGTTGTGATTTCAAACCTGATGCAACGAAAAAACGACATGTAAGAGACACAAATACAAAAATGTGTAGAATGAAGGAGGGAGAGGGAGAGGGAGGGAGAGAGGGAGAGGGAGGAGAGAGGGAGAGGGAGGGAGAGAGAAAGAGGGAGGGAGAGAGGGAGAGGGAGGGAGACGGACAGGGGTAGGGAGAGGGGAGGGGGAGAGGGATAGGGAGAGGGGGAGGGGGAGTGGGAGGGGGGAGAGGGATAGGTAGAGGGGAAGGGGGAGGGGGAGGGGGGCAGGGAGAGGGAGAGGGAGAGTGGGAGAAGGATAGGGAAAGGGGGGAGGGAGAGGGAGAGGGATATGGAGAGAGGGAGAGGGGGGAGGGGGAGGGGGAGGGAGAGGGGTTTGGGGGGAGAGGGGAGGAGGAGGGGGAGGTGGGGAGGGGGAGAGGGGGAGGGGGAGAGGGAGAGGGGGAGGGGGAGAGGGAGGGAGGGCGAGAGGGGGAGGGGAGAAGGGCGTGGGAGAGGGGGAGGGGGAGGGGGAGAGCGGGAGGGGGAGAGAGGGAGAGAGGGAGAGGAAGAGAGGGGGAGGGAGGGGGAGAGAGTGAGGGGAGAGAGAGAAGAGGGGGGAAGGTGAGAGAGGGGAGAGGGGGAGGGAGAGGGATATGGAGAGAGGGAGAGGGGGAGGGAGAGAGGGAGAGGGGGAGAGGGGGTGGGAGGGGGAGGGGGGGGTGGAGCGAGGGGAGAGGGGGAGGGAGAGGGATATGGAGAGAGGGTGAGGGGGGGAGAGGGGGAGAGGGGGTGGGAGGGTGAGGGGGAGGGGAGGGGGAGGGGGAGGGGAGGGGATAGGGAGAGGGGGAGGGGAGGGGGAGGGGAGGGGGAGGGGAGGGGAGGGGAGGGGGAGAGGGGGAGGGGGGAGGGAGAGAGAGGGGGGCTGGCTGGCTGGCGGGGAACAGAGTGAATAGAGCGTTGGTTTTAAGTCAGGGTGCCCCTCTTGCCCTGCATAATCATTCCTATGCCTGCCTATGCCTATCCCAACGATATTGTATGAAAGTGAGAGTTGGGTATGTTAGAAGGGCATGAAAGTATAATCAACGCAGGACCAATGTAATCGTAATGTTGAAGTGAGAGAGAAGTTATGCTTGAAAGAAAGTGTTGGTGTAAAGATGAGAAAGGGCATGCTCCGTTGGTTCGGACATGTACAAAGAATGGTAGGTGAAAGATTAACAAAACAGATATACAATGCGAGAGATAAAATACTTTATTATTGAAGTGAAACTTTTGAAGTGAAACTTCTTTAGAATCGTTGTGATTTCAAACCTGATGCAACGGAAAAAACGACAGGTAAGAGACACAAATACAAAAATGTGTAGAATGAAGCCGGTAAAGAATGAGACAGAAATATACATACTATTTTATATTATCGGTCTCTCCTCTTTGTTCCGTACTTCGTAGCGTCCCCACTCCCGTCGTTTAAGCATAGTCGCCTGTAATTAGTGAGCCAAAGCGAGAGAGCAAATGTCGGTGTGTATGTATACTGCACACTGTTTAATACTTGCTTGTATTTGAGCATTTAACGTGTGTTAGTATATGTGAAAAGTACGTGAGCTAATACTACTTTACACTGTATGCGGCTGCGTATTACAGCTTTTTAGTAAGATGCCATCTCATTCTTTTCTCGATTTAGTGAAGTTTCACTTCTATCGTGTGTGAATCGCACACACACCTTTTTTTTTTTAAATGTGTAACAGCTCGTGGTCGAGTGGTTAGCGACCCTGACTACGCAATCGAAGGGCCCGGGTTCGACTCCCGACGCGGACAAGCTTCATCGTTGACTAACAATTTGCTTATTTTGGGGTTAGATCAGTAAGTGTAATTCGTCCCGTGAATATTATTAATGTGGCATTAAAAAATACATACGATCTTAAATTTTCACCCTTCTACGATCAACCCCTATTTTTTAATAGTGGTATTAGTTGTAAAACAACGTTTGCCGGAATGGCTAGTGTATTCATATAATAAACGACGTAGATAGCCGCGGTTATGGAAATACTAGCCTCACCCTGCAGTCCGCTGCATTATAAAGTTTTTGGTGAATCCGACCGAAACTGTTGAACGGGAAAGTCTTATTTTTTGAGATAAAAAGTATTCTAGATTTGCAGATGTGCCTTCATCGTGATCGATTTTGCGATCAGTTTGCGTGATTGAGTAACAAACATCCATACATTCAAATATTTTACTACTGTTTCAAGAAAGTACCGAAAAACGATCATAAAATGTTAGTTAGTCTCGACAGTGCTCGTCACTGTCGTGTTCTTATTTGAATGGTATTTTGTAGCCTTTTGTAAGGTAATTTGGTAGCTGGTAAACTTATAAAAAACGTCTGGCATGAGACCTCGCCACAAAGATAGCGACGCTCCACCGACCACACAGCCTATAGACGGCTAATGTTTGATTTTCCGTATTGAATGCATTCTGGCAACTAGCTGAGGTAAGACGAAGTGGGGTTGAAACGCCGTAATTGGCTAACTCAAGGCCACAGTGAAAGATAGTAATGTACAGAGCATCTGATTGGTCGACACTGATTACCCAATCACTACTCATTGGCGCGTGGACATTTACATCGGAACTATAAGTCAGATGTGTTGACACAAGTCATTCGGCTATTATTAGGTGTCTATGGGCTGTGTGGTCGGTGCGACGCTCCAATAACATCTTTGTGTCTATAGTCAATTGTTTTCTCTTTCCATCAGAAGAGCCTTTTGCTTGTTTGCCATCTAATGATATAAAAAATATACAACTGCATGGTAGTAAGGCTGATGGTCTATTTTTCAAAGTGATTAGGAAAAACATTAAAAATCTCTTAAAGCAAAATTCTATTAAATAATGAAATGCTTAAAAATCCTTGAATAAACTGTTTAATCTTGGACGTGACGGCGGAGCAATGTCGCGATAATTCCCTTTAAGCCGGTGGTTTTCCATCCCCTCATTTTCTAAAAAAATAAATCTGTTCACCTATATTTAGACTAGCCGAATCACGCGGCTTTACTCGCTAGTAACAGATTATGAATATAAAAATTTCATACCCATCTTTCATTAGCTATTTCACCCTCTTAACTATTTTACCCACTCTCCTCTTCCCTCTTTTACACTTCCCATTGCCCCCCTCTTCACTTTACTCTCCCCTTCCTCTCTCTCTCTCTCTACTCTCGCCTTTCCTCCTCTTTATCTACTCCCTTTATCTCCTCTGTTTCTCTTGCCCCATTCTCCCCCTCTCTCTCCACTCTTCCCTCCCCTCGCTAACATTTCCTATCTCCCTCTCTCCACTTACCCCCCCCTCTACTCTCGCCTTCCCTCCTCTCTATCCACTCCCCTTCTCTCTTTCCCTGGCTCCATTCGCCCCTCTCTCCACTCTTCCCTTCCCTCGCTAACACTCTCTTTTCTCTTCTCTCCACTTTCGTGTCCCCTTCCACTCAAATTTTCTCCTTTCTTCCCTTCTTTGAGAGAGTGAGTGAGTAAGTAGTCCTCTTAGGGTACGATTTAAACAAATAATTACGTTTGATCCGACGACGATTTAAAAAAATAATAAAGTTTGAACTAACAATTTAAAATAATAATAATGTTTGACTCCACGATTGAAAAGTAAAATACCTTTACGCCCGTATCCCCGAAAAAGTAGGCAGAGGTGGCCAGCTTATCGCCAACCGGGCACTTTTTCCAATCCCTGGCAACGCTGTTCTTGTCAGAAAACTAAATAAACACATTTTCTCAGTTTTCTGACAAGCCGACCCGGAAATTGAAACCCGGGACCTAGTGTGGTCAACTCCGATACCGGACCAATAGACCACAGAGGCCACTCTCTCTCTCTCAACGATTTAAAAAAATATTATGTTAGACCCGATGGTTTAAAAAATAGTTATTTTTGGCCCAACTTTTTGAATTATGTTTGTGTAATACAAATTGACTGGTAAAAGATTGTTCATATTGATTTTTGGTTTTTAAATATATAAACGGGTCAATAACGCGTTATTGACCCGTTTATATATTTAAAAATGATAGTAGAACGCGTTAGTTTAAAAGTTGATTTTTGGTATCAGAATCAAGTATGAACTTTTAAACTAACGCGTTCTTCTATCATTTTTTAATAAAATATATATATACGGGTCAATAACGCGTACATATATAGAACTTACTTGTAAAGCTCCACGTTTCAGCCAAGTTACATTGACCGTTATTGACCCGCTTATATATATTTTTAAAAACAGAACCAAGTACTTAAACACCTTGTTTCTCTATCTATTTTAGATACATAAATTTCGACCTAATTATCCAATAAAAACATAGAAGTTCGATTTTTCGATCGTTTACGAATAGCGATTGACGACGTGTCACGGTCTAAGTGCGTTCCTATTGCCCGAGCGGTAACTATAATTTTTGAACATTACTACCCTAATTTTGTTGAGGTTTACTTTGTAAAAAAGTATCATCACGCTCGGTTCCCTTGCGAAGTAGGCAGAGTAAACCAAACGTCTATAGGCATCCGGTTCCCCGCGGTACACAGGTTTGTCGCTTGGCGAGATAAGTGGTGATCATGACATGTTAACTGTTATCGACTATTTCTATCGATAACCGGGACCGACAGTTTAACGTGTTCATCCGAGGCACGGGAGTGGTAATACACCACTCCACCAGACTCCAAGCTGCTACTTAAGTTAATGACAGTTCATTTTCATTGTCTTATTACGTAGAATTAGAGTTCAAAGTTTTCCAGCCCAGCTAGTGTAAAAGTAATGAAAAAGATAATAGGAAAAAGTTTATGTCACAGATTGTTAAAAGTTTGTGTGAACATCGAAGTTACACTAGGTGAATACAAATGGACTGTTCTAATTGCGACTTTTTGGGTAGTTATGTAAATTTCGAATCAGAGCTAATAAGATTGATTGGAAAAGAACACTTTTATACGTTTTTCGAGTTTGAAAACTAATTAGAAAACTGGTTTTTAGCCAACTGCCTCAAGAGAAGTTTCACACCGTGTTGGTACTTACGGTAGAAACTGCTTGGTAGATTACCATTGTGACTAATAGGTGGTATATTTCTGCAACGGCTCACGTGGGTCTGGTATCACCGCCTTATCTATTCCTGCCACAATAATCAATGGTTGTAGCCGATAAAGTTATGCATGTGGCTACCACCACACAGACAGCAACGCAATACTAACATATCTATAGTCATCTATAGGCGATGGTTTATCTTTCCATGAAAAGAGCCATCTGCTTGTTAACGTATGATATAAAAAATTGGTAAAGTGCGTACCGGGCCACGCGCAACTTAGAGTTCCGAAGTTGCCCATCACAATAATGCAGTCTAAGAAGAAGCTTTTATCGTTTCATACTATGTACATTTAACCTTTTTTTATGAAAGAGGGGGCAAACGAGCCGGGGGTGCACCTAATGTTGAGTGATCACCGCCGCCCATGGACATTCGCAATACCAGAGGCTTTGCAGTTGCGTTATTTAACGTCAATGACGGATTTATCCGCTTCATAGTTACACCACCTATAAAAACCTATCCAAGTAGGTACATAAGTTGGTCGAAATCAATTAGTCAAAATCTTAGAGAGCTTTATAAGCCGTGATAGTTTTTCTTTTAATCCATACTAATATTATAAATGCGAAAGTAACTCTGTCTGTCTGTCTGTCTGTCTGTCTGTTTGTCTGTCTGTCTGTCTGTCTGTCTGTCTGTCTGTTACGCTTTCACGGCCAAACCACTGAACCGATTTGGATAAAATTTGGTTCAAATATAGTTTGAGACCCAAGAAAGGACATAGGATAGTTTTTATCCCGGAAATCCCACGGGAACGGGAACTATGCGGGTTTTTATTTTAGAAGTTTTTCCACGCGAACGAAGTCGCGGGCACAGCTAGTTTCATTATATTTACTATTATCGTGAATTTTTCCCCACTCCTAAAATCAACAGTTTGGCTGGCAGAGGGGGGAGATACTTAATTCTAACAAAAATTAGCATTCTTAAGCTCAATATTTCACACACGAATACCTTGATGGAAAAATAGTTTTTACAAATATTTTATAAATAACCAGCTGTACATATCAAAAAATATTTTTAAGAAACTCCAACGATATCCCACATGTGGTACACAAGAAAAAAATTAACATCCCCATTTTACATGTACCCTAAAAATATTTTTCAAGATTTTATGTTACCACTTTGTTGTCGTGACTAATCCATACTAATATTATAAATGCGAAAGTAACTCTGTCTGTCTGTCTGTCTTTCTGTCTGTCTGTCTGTCTGTCTGTCTGTTACGCTTTCACGGCCAAACCACTGAACCGATTTGGATAAAATTTGGTACAAATATAGTTCGAGACCCAATAAAGGACATAGGATAGTTCTTATCCCAGAAATCCCACGGTAACGGGAACTATGCGGGTTTTTATTTTAGAGTTTTTTCCACGCGAACGAAGTCGCGGGCACAGCTAGTATCTATATTCATGCCAAATTACAATTCCTAGTACTAAGGATTTCTGAGCTAGACTGCGAATGGACAGACAAACTGACGGACGGACGGCCGAACGAATGCGACGGACGGATAGACGAATGGACATAGCAAAACTATAAGGATTCCTAGTTTACTTAGAAAATTTAAAGGGAGCTAATAATTGCCTAAATACACCGAACATTGTAATGGGTCTGGTACCACCGCCTTACCTATTCCTGCCGCAATAGCGTCAGTGCTTGTCGCTGTCGTGTTCCGGTTTGGAGGGTAAGGTAGCCGGTAAACTTTTGCATGTGGCATTGCAGGAGACCCATCTGCTTGTTTGCTATCTTATGATATAAAAAAAAACTTGTATCCCTTTTTAAGGCAATTGCGCGAACGGTGAAGTATGAAATTTGGCTTTACATATCGGAGGATTGCAGAAACCTAATATTTTTAAATAAAATGTACTAGAAATAAATTAAATTAATTAAAATAAACTTTACACATACTACATTCAGGTGACATACATGATTTCATACACACAATATTATGTCATCAAATGCACCTGTCAAGATAATTGTAAACAACAGGTGCACTGCCTAAGACACTGAGCGCATCGCTCGATATCTCTACTACTCAACTTGTTTTGCTACCTGTATAAAAGGCTCTGGGCGCCCGTCGTTAAGGCAGTCTTGGCTTGGCTCTGGCGTGGCTCGGTACACTTGTTGTATCTTGCTAGTAGCTTATTCTTGACTCCAGGATAATTCATTTGTGCAAATAAATTAATTATTATTATTTACATTATAAATTAGTCTCAGTACAATTTATAATTGACTATCCATTGCTTGAATTATGAGTTATTTGTAATAAGGAATAATTAAGTTACCTATGGTTGGAATTGTTAACGAGAACTAGTAATTAATAATGGAAAGCCTTAATAGTGATCTAATGTTATTTTGATCAAAATATAAAGACCTGTTATATCACCACATCCGCATTTTATTTATCGCATCTGACCCACTTCCTACGTATAAACTTTTCGTTACGGTTAAAGTTAGTTGTTAAAATTAAGATTTTATAGTATAATATCATAAATCAATCAATAAAATCAAGATTTTATAGTATAGCAAACAAACAGATGGGTCTCCTGATGGACAAAGCCAACCATCGCCTATAGACTCCAAAGATGCTAATGGTGCGTTGCTATCTTGTGGCGAGGTCTTATGCCACATGCATTAGTTTATCGGCTACCTTACCTTCCAAACACGACAGTGGCAAGCACTGACGCTGTTGCGGCAGGAATAGGTAAGGCGGTGGTACCAGACCCGGGCGATACAATGCAGAACTCTACCACATAGTAGCCACGATGTTACTGACCCGCATAGCCAATCGGTCGCCTTCTACGACCTGCCTGGCAGAACGGCAGTTGGCCTATTCTTCAAAGGAGCCCGGGAACAATACGAGAGAAAAGAGATTTTATAGTTTAGTCTATGGTTGAATTCCGGCCACAGGCGATAGCTAGTCTATATTAATACGTGACGGAAAAACTTTAGATCCTTTTTTAAGAAAATTGCGTGAACGGTGAAATATGAAATTTGATACAGTTAAAGTTTACGTTGCGGAGGACTGCATAAGCCTATCTATCTATACAAATAAATAAAATTGGAGTGTCTGTTTGTAACATTAAAATAACCGGTTTTAAATAAATGCATATGGACGTATACCCGGTACATACACCAAAATAACACTTTTTTTTTTTTTTTTTTTTTTACGGTTTTTGTCTGTCTGTCTGTTTGTTCCGGCTAATCTCTGGAACGGCTGGACCGATTTTGACGGGACTTTCACAGGTAGATAGCTGATGTAATAAGTTGTAACTTAGGCTATTTAAAAAAAAAACACATGGATGAAGTCGCGGGCATAGCTAGTTTTTAAATAAAATGTATTAGAAATACATTAAATCAATAAACATAAACATTATACACTACATTTATGTGGCATACGTGATAATATACACACATGTAGGTATACTTTATTCTTCACGCCTAAAACCAGTTGTCGAACTTTTTTTTTTCAAAAAAAGGGATTTTATTGTTTAGCTATGGGTCTTTAGTTGTTTCACACCACCAGCGGTTTGGACCGCGGTGTGAATTGCCCAAGAATTCTTTTGGCATTAGTCGTTTCGGACCGCAATGTTGGAGCGGTGCGAATCGCCCAATCACTTATAGTATTATGTTGTTTCACACCGCTGTGTAGTAGGGAACAGTATTCTTTTAAACAAACAAATAAGAAAAGAACATATAATCGTTTCGCCTCGTGGTCCAAGAAATACCTTGGGCATCGCATTGATGGAGCGGTGCGAAACGACTAATGTCAAAAGAGCTCTTGGGCAACTCACACTGCTCCGAACCGTCCGTGGTGCCAAACGACTAAAGACCCTATGGTCGAATTTCGGCCGCAGGCGATCGCTAGTACTATTATAAATGCGTAAGTCTGTCTGTTACACTTTCACGAATAAGCCGTTAAATCGCTTTCGACGAAATTTGGCGTGAAGATAGTTAAAAAAGTGTCGTCTCTGTGATCTAGTGATTCAGCGTTGGCGTTGACCACATGAGGTCCCAGGTTCGATTCCCCGGTCTGGCCCATAAAAAAGTGTTTTCTCAGTTTTCTGATAAACACTAAATTGCCCGAGATTGGAAAGTGTCTAGTTGGCGATAGGCTTCTCACCTATCACATTTGTGGGACCAAGTATCTTCAGCTAATCGTCGGTGCACTTGTTGTACTTCTGCCTACCTCTTCGGGGATACGGACGTGAAGATACTTTTTTATAGTTAAAAACCCGGAGTCAAAAAAGGCTAATTACAAAAAAATCTACCCGTAAGGGGCTCAAATAGTGTACTTTAAAATGATCGCTATTTGTAAAGTCTCTTAAAAAACAAGCTTAATAGCTTTCCATCAATATTGTCAGCAGGTTTTCAACTCTAGGAATATTACATTGCATAGAGTTGAATAAATTGTTTGTTCTGTCGTATGTCAGCCAATAATTGTTTGCAGTGCCATTGAACGCTCCGAGCTGAAGTGCAATGTAAAGACACACAGGATTGTCATGTGTTCATATCAGAGATTGCAAAAAATGTTGGATATTTGAACAAAATAATGCAATTAACTTAATACTTAGTTATGTTTACGTCAGAATATTTTTATACGTAAGCTTTCGGCGTAATGTAAGAGCTGTATACGAATTTATTTGTACGCCTTTATGTACTTTATAATGCCTTATTAATATAAATGTAATTAAGTGTAGTTGACACTATAATTATATGACCAAATAAATAGTCATTTGGTCAATAAAAAGGTGGTTACCTGGAAAGTTTTCCGGGAGGTTCGAAAATTGGTTATTTTATGGATTTCGGTATGCTCTTTTCGAATTTCAACTTTGCCACCTCATAACTCCGCCGCTCGCGCCGCCATATTGAAAAATGGCGCCTAATAACAGTTTTTTTGGAATATCTACTTTCCCACGCATTTTACGAAAAAATATTTTTGTAGTACAAAAATGTGTTTTTTCTACTTTAATTAAACTAGAAAAAAATTCCTACAATTTATGTATTTATAATTTTTTTTCATAAAATCAATAGTTTTTGGCGTACGAGCGTATTTCAGTTGCACCACCACGTGTTTTTCGTATATTTTTCTAAAATATTCTACTATAACTACTGGATTAAAACGCTCCGTTATATGCACAAATTGTAGTAGTGCTTGTAGGTAGGAAGAAACGGCGGCTATTTTTGAAGAAGATTTTGATGAAATCGAAAATGAAAATGCGTGTGATAAATCTGATAGTTACATCGCAGATGTTGCTGATAGAATTTCGGTCTGCGATGTCTAGACTAGTGCTCAGGACAAAGTCGTAACACCTGGTCTATCACGAAAAGCAAGGCAAGGAGATTGCGCTAAATTTCTAAATAAATAAATATATCACATATAGATTAGGTCTACAGGAGCAAACACGATAAAAAAACGCGCCGCTTACTCTATTTCCAGGTGGTGTGGAAATGAATTTTCTTTAAAACGTCTATTGAAATGTACTTTGCACTCGTACGCCAAAAATTATTGATTTTATGAACAAAATTGTAAATACATAAATTGTAGGAAATTTTTTCTAGTTTAATTTGGTACATAAATGTTTTTTCGTAAAATGTGTCGGAAAGAACATATTCCCATAAAACTGTTATTAGGCGCCATTTTTTCAATATGGCGGCGCGAGTGGCAGGGATACGAAGTGGCAAAGTTGAAATTCGAAAAGAGCATACCGAATATTCCAGGTAAAACTACCAAATGACTGTGCTAGTAGTAAATATTATCAGAGAATAGGAGATAGTACTATAGTTCGTCTATGATATTATGATTACTTTACAAACTAATTTGTTGTTGATTTTTCGAAATTCCTCCTTAAGTTGGTGATATATGAGATGAAAGTATATACGAATGTCTGTCATTTTTAACGTGAAATAAATAAAATGAAGTAATTATCCTTAAAATATAAAGTAATGAAACAAGATTTTTTGAATTTCGTCCCATTATGTGGTAAAATATCTTCACACCCATATCCCTGAAGAGGTATGCAGATGTGTCGCCTATATTCCTGAAGAGGGATCACATCTTTAATACATATACTCGTACAAACAAGTATCGTAAGTTCTATCACTAAAAAACGCATTGTTCCGCTAAGAATCGGAAAAAATCTTAGCGTAGGTTAGCGTGGTCCTTTCGTAATGGTAACGTCTATTGTGTCCATAAAAATTCATAACAGTACAATATTAAACACATTATATTTCAAAAATGACCAACGACAAACAGTGTCAAAACAGATAAAAAGCATTGAACACAAGATGGATCACCACGGTCGAAGGGACCGTGACAAATTGCGTTCAAGGTTCTTACAATGTAAGACGTCGTCTGAAATATAGCGCGAGCGGGTAAAAGAGCGGGAGTGATAGCAAAAGCGGTTAGAATAAACCGAGTGATTTGTAGTCTTAGGACGGCTTGCACTAAAATGCTTAAATGCATTAAACATGTTTAGCAAATGTCAAAACGCCTTAAAGGCTGTCACTTTCAACGTATTTAGTGACTTAAAATGATTTAAGCATTTTGGTGCTTAAAAGCTGTCACTTTAAACGTATTTAGTGACTTAAAAGGATTTAATCATTTTGGTGTAAGTCACCCTTAACTTAATCTCGTTTGGATGTTTTCAATAAATCTTCAGCTGTAAGATATTGTGGGTTTTATTTAAAAGAAAAATATTAAACAAGAAAAAACATAATTGTGGTACCGTTTGTTTATCTGTTTTGACACTGTTTCTTGTATCTTGACCTCCCCGTTGATCGAGTGGCTAGCGATCCTGACTACGCAATCGACGGGGCTCGGGTTCGATCCTCGACGGGGACAAACATTTGTGTGATGAGCATAAATGTTTGTATTTCCGGGTTTGGATGTTTATTAAATCTATTCCAGTATTTATATGTATATATGTATTTTTATGTAAATCTCACCAAACAACAAACTGGTGGATCGCGGTGAACTGGAAAGTCTACAGATGTTCAGTTTACTGTGTCTACCCCGCAAGGAAACTGGGCGTGATTGTACTGTTTTTATTTCTATGTATTAGTATCGTTGGTTAACACCAATAACACAAGCAAATAATTAACTTACTTTAGGGTTAGATCAGTCAGTGTAATTTGTCCCGTGAATACTCATTTATTTATCACCATTTATTGTAAATCTGTTTTAAATATATATTTATCTTAAATCAAGAATAACAAACGGTATTTTCCGGGATGATGCCTTCGTTTCGTATAAATTTACTGATTTAATTGTAACAGATTCATAAACATTATTAAGTTATTTCGTATGTCAGAAAGCAAAAAAATAAAAATTAAGAAAAACCAGGAAATTAATACGATAATTGAATTGAAATAAGATAATATGGATTAAAATTATTTTTTATAATACAATAATTTAAATTATCGTTTGCGTACGAATTTGTAATTATTGTAATCTACCAAAAAATTATTTCCTTTATGAAATAAAAATGAAAAAAAGATACCAAATATTGAATGTTCGTTACATAAATATATTCTGCTTTCATTATTTTAAATGTGAGCGATAGGTATACATATACAAATAAATAATTCATGATTAATTCGTACAAATAACTAATGTCGCTGTTTGCTAGTATAAGCTCCAAAATCCGCCTTACCTCAGTAGATATATACATGCATAATATGTAACATGGTTTTGGATAACGACTGATGCAAATTCGCGTAGATTTTTGCGAAATGAGTTTTATGTATTGGTGAATGTATTTTATATCTTATTTTTCTAAATATTCGTTCATATTCTGCGCTTTCTAATATAACATAGCTCACGAATACGTAGGAACTTTGCTGTTTTGTACAGAGCATTAATTGGATAATTCTTTCGAAACATGACCTTCAGAAACACCTGTTCATCTCTCTACTTCGATCATTAGGTTTTAGCAGCATAACCCCAGACTTCAATACTACAGGTAATTAATATGGATTGACAAAGGGCACAGTAGTTCCACACATTTTAGCCTATTTAAATCGGCAACATGATATATTATGTTTAACGACGGGGGTCTATTTTGGCGTGACCAAAATGCGGGTTCACAATTATTAAGCGAAGGTCCATGAAAGTTTATCTAGTCTTGGAAGCATGTTAGAAATTTAGATACGTACTCTCTATTGCCCTAAAGGTTGACTGGAGGAGAATGCCACTAGTTCGCCTTTTGTACAAATTAATTTAAGGTGTACAATAAAGCTAAATAAATAAATTCAGGGGGTTCACTGGAACCAGCAAAATTTTGAAAGTAGTGTACGAGAAAAAAAGTTTGTGAACCTTTGCGTTAGACAGAGATTTTATTATTCAAACTAAGTCATAGAATTCTAGTCGAATTTTGCCCAGATGGAGATCGCTAGTGCTTATACATGTATAACAATATCTGGTTGACTGAGCTTTGCTCGGTTTTTCACATACCCATATCTTGGGAACCGAGTTTTTCTTGGACCTGGAACGAAGGATTTTTGGAACGAAGTTCCTTATCGCGCGTTGTGAAAAGGGGCTAGACGGAAAAAATTCTTACGAAAAGTTGTCACGACTCTTTTTGCTATAGTAAGCTATTGTAAGCTGTACGGCGTACGCATGTTTCTCTGTCTGTCTCTCTCTCTCTCTTATAGAAAGCAAGCCAGATATTTTAATTTCTATTTCGCATTGAACAGTGTGGTGTCGCGACGATTATTTTTGTTGAGTGTATACAGGTTTTTGTAAATAATAATAAAAGGAACTTCGTTCCATCCGGGTGCCCCTTGACACCTTTCAAGTTTTTGTTTCTGTACCTGGTTGACCGAGCTTTGCTCGGTTTTTCACATACCCATATCTTGGGAACCGAGCTTTTCTTGGAACTGGAACCTTGATAAATCGATTCCTTGACCCGAATTCACAAATCGTTGGAGCCGATTCCGAGATAACAATTATACACACACACACACACATATACAAGAATTGCTCGTTTAAAGGTATTAGATGATGAACACGCTTCCGCTTATACGCTTATTCCCTTCAGTGATCTAGACCGCGGCCGGACGGTTAAGCTTTCCGTCACCGTGAATTGTGGTTTTCGCAATACCCAACGCAAACATGGGGTTATAACTTTCGTCTAACAATACGCTCTTGGTTTGCTTTCTTTCGGAGATTTGTGGAGTTTCTATTTGAATAAGTTGAAAGTAAAAAAGAGGGCAAATTGCACAAGCGACGGGTAGTGTATTTTAATTTGCGAGTTCATAGTTTTTGAAAGCAATGTGTTAGCTGTTTATTTTACCAACCTGGTGTATATGTCTACGCTTATATTTTCCACTAGCTGACCCGCGCAGCTTCGCCCGCGAGTATATTAATATGTCGTCGAAATAGCTTTTGATAAAATTTTCATTCCCTATTTCAGCCCTCCAGCGGTTGATTTTTGAAAAAAAATAAATTAAATGCCTATGTTTGACAAAGCCTATGTTTGACCCTGGATCTCCAACTATGTCCATGCCAAATTTCATGAAAATCGATCCAGCGATTTAGCCGTGAAAACGTAACAGACAGACAAACAGGCAGACTTTCGCATTTATAATATTAGTATGGATATGGATTTATCTATACAAATAAATAAAATTAGAGTGTCTGTTTGTAATATTTAAATAAACATTTTTTAGTAAAGCATATTGATTTGGTATCGTTACCATCACCTTACCTATTCTTACTGCAATAGCGTCAGTGCTTGACACTGCCGTGTTTCGGTTTGGAGGGTAAGGTAGCCAGTAAACTTATGCATGTCGCATTAGACCTTGCCACATGATAGCAACGCAACATTAACATTTTTGGTGTCTTTATGCTTCTTTTTGCTTGTTTGCTATTTTATGATATAAAACAAAATCTAAAAATGACAAACAGGAATCGGGCGTTATGATTATACCCAAGGAAGTTACATTCTACCCGGAATGTTCACACGCGCTTCAGAATCGTTTCGTAGAGTACCACGACATGAGTGGAGTGTGCCTTTTTCTACTAAATAAAGCGCCAATCGCCATATATAAGTGCGGCCATGTCTAGCTTGCAAATTACTACTAAGTAATTCAACTAATTTGAGAAACAGTTTTTGCATTGCATGAGTAATTACGTATTAATTAAAATAAGCATATTTTAGAACTCACTGTGTTAATTACAATACATTTTATGCTAATGTATTTATCGACGTGTATGAATAAAAGATTTAACGATTACCGAATATATAAAAATCTACCATCAGATACTTTTATTTACACTGGCAATTGTGAGAAAGGGACAACATCCACTCTTGTCGTTGTCTTGCTCAGAACGTTTTTCCCATTTGTTAAGTAAGAAACAAATGTCAACTTTATTAGTAACGAAATAAAGTAAATTTTTATTTTTCAAATATTGCTTCGTAATAATTCCAGTCATCGTATATATGTTCCTTGATTATATACAATATAGTTACTTGATAGAGTTATACAATATCTTGCTCGCGCTTGGTAATGCAGGCTTATCTATTTCTGCTGCATTTTCGTCAATACTGACTACTATTTTGTTTTTTTTGAAGGGTAAGGTAGTTAATTATTCCGCCACATGTACCTTTTGTAGCTCACCAGTAAAATTTTTGGTGTCTATATAGGCAATGTTTATTTCTTTCTATTAGAAGAGCTATCTTGTTTCCCATCTTATCTGTGACTTGCAGTTACTCGACACTCGTTCTTGTGTCTCGAGTAACTGCTAGTAGTTAAAATTCATTACTTCTCTTTGCTCAGTCGTGTAAAAAAGCAGCCTATGTCACTCCTGGATAATCTAACTTTCCAAAGTTGAAAAAGATTTTAAAATCAATTGAGTAGTTTATTAAATTCAAACGTAACAAACAAACAAAAAATCAATAACATCTTTCCCCTAACAATGTAAGTTTATATAAATAATTTCCTCTTAAATAGATAACAAAAACGATTAAAAACTATACATATCAGTACTTTTGTATCATCCAAGTAATTCTACCATAATTAGACTATAAGTAGCATCGTCTTATCTTGAAGCTACTACGATTTCCCCGTGTTGGTTCCGGGCTCCTTTGAAGAATAGACCAAATGCCGTTCTGCCAGGCAGGTCGTAAAAAGCGACCGATTGGCTATGAGAGTCACTACCACCGTGGCTACTAGGTGGTAGAGTTCTGCATTGTCCCGCCCGGGTCTGGGACAACCGCTTTGCCTATTCCTGCCGCAATAGCGTCAGTGCTTGTTGCTGTCGTGTTCCAGTTTGGAGGGTAAGGTAGCCGGTAAACTTATGCATGTGGTATTAGACCTCGCCACAAGATAGCAACGCACCATTAACACCTTTGGTGTCTATAGGCGATGGTTGACTCTAGACCAAATGCCGTTCTGCCAGGTCGTAAAAAGCGACCGATTGGCTATGAGAGTCACTACCACCGTGGCTACTAGGTGGTAGAGTTCTGCATTGTCCCGCCCGGGTCTGGGACCACCGCCTTGCCTATTCCTGCCGCAATAGCGTCAGTGCTTGTTGCTGTCGTTTTCCAGTTTGGAGGGTAAGGTAGCCGGTAAACTTATGCATGTGGCATTAGACCTCGCCACAAGATAGCAACGCACCATTAACACCTTTGGTGTCTATAGGCGATGGTTGACTCTTTCCATCAGGAGACCCATCTGTTTGTTTGCTATCTTATGATATAAAAAAAAGATTAAATGTTTGTCACTATTATGCCCACGTCTGGATTATTTTATATCATCAGATAGCAAACAAGCAGACAAATTTCTCAATGAAATCAAATATTTATTGTCTATATATGCCAAAGATTCTGGAAAGAAAATTTTCCGGTTTGGAAGATAAACTTATGCATATAGTAGAAAGACCCCGCCACAAGAATTGCAATGCACCATTATCATCTTTGGTGTCTATAGGTGATGGTTGTCTCATTCCACCAGGAGAGCTATCTGTTTATTTATTATCCCGCGATATAAATAAGATAACTATTTATGAAAATATAAAACTTGACTTTAATTCAAGGAATGGATAGTACATTAAAAAGTATCTTCAAGTCCGTGTCCCCGAAGAGATAGCACAGTATACTTGAAACTAACAGT
Source organism: Apodemia mormo (assembly GCA_036924255.1). Lineage (NCBI taxonomy): Eukaryota > Metazoa > Arthropoda > Insecta > Lepidoptera > Riodinidae > Apodemia > Apodemia mormo. Next base: position 6,304,788 of record JAUPFN010000010.1, on the reverse strand, counting down.
AGTCAATCTACATACATGTGATATTCGAGCAACGCACACATAGACACCTTTCACGGAGGCGATATCTCGGAATGGTTCGGTACAATTTGTACCGCACCAGTCGGAGATATCGCGTCCGTGAGACGTGTCTCTGTGTGCTGTGCTCGAATAATACTTGTATGTAACATTGACTTCTGGTAGTCTCTAAGTATTCTGTGGAGATAAGCAGAGGTACAACAAGTGCACCCACGATTAGCCGAAGATACTTGGTCCCACAATGTAATACGTGGCAAGCCTATCGCCAATCGGCCATTTTTCAATATCGAGCAACATTGTTCTTATCAGAAAACTGACAAAACGAATTTTCGAATTGCCCGCACCAGGGATCAAACCCGAGCCTGTGTTCAGCACCTACACCGGCCCACTAGACCACAGAAGTGATATAGTACATTATTAAATGTTAATTAGTAGAAAATACTTTTAAATGAACTATTACATTAATTGTAAAGGCAATTCTGTGGTCTAGTGGTCCAGCTTTGGAGTTGACCACATGAGGTCCCGGGTTCGATTCCCGGGTCGGGCACTTTAAAAAAAAAGTGTTATTTCAGTTTTCTGAGAAACTCAAAATTGCCCGGGATTGGAAAGTGCCCGGTTGGCGATAGGCTTGCCACCTATCACATTTATGGGACCAAGTATCTTCGGCTAATCGTGGGTGCACTTGTTGTACCTCTGCCTACCCCTTCGGGGATATGGGCGTGAAGATACTTTTTGTAAAGGCAATTATTTCATAATTGGTACAACGTACACAAAATGGATTTCTATTCGACCAGTAACACACGTTCTCGTTTCAAAATTCTTTAATCAAACCAATTATACTGAATGTAGCGCTGAAAATACTAAATCGTGGTTCATTTTGAGGAAAACTTTGATTGCGGAATCGGAAACAACTCCACAACTATTACAGGAAAAGTGCGCAGCAAAAACGAGGTACTGAGGAAAATCACAACGGTCATTGTTGATACAATCTGTGAAAACCTAGACGACTTCGTTCTTTATCAGTTTATGTATATATCAATGCTTGAAGGAAAAGTTTTTTACCCCTTTTTATGACAGTTATGCAAACGGCAGAATATGAAATTTGACACTTATATATATATATATATATATATATATATATATATATATATATATATATATATATATATATATATATATATATATATATATATATATATATATATATATATATATATACACTTTGTAACTTTTGAATACCCCTTCCATGTCCCTATTAGCACGCTTCCATTATCTTTTCACTCATTAACCTAACCTAACCTTAATGGTTCAATAACACCAGCACTAGAGGGGATTTGGCGCTTGGTGGCCGCTGCCGCGACACGCTCGCTTTGCTCGCTCATCTTTGCGCGATTGTCACTGTTCTTACGTAACCTAACCCAAATTAATCAATAACAGTAGATGGATGGTGTTATTGTCTTTTTCATGGTCGAATTTAGACCTCAACGTGGTCGCTCTTTATATTTATTAGTCGATAAGGATCGATAAGTTAGCGACTCTGACTACGCAATTGATGGCACTCGAGTTTGATTCCCTACAGGGACAAACATTTTCTGATGAGCATAAACGTTAGTTCGTATATTTCTGAGTTTAGATGTTTATTTAAAATGTTTCAATATTTGCACCAATGTATTTTATATTAGTGTCGTTGACTGTGGGGTTAGAACAATTCTTGTATTGGTACTCGTAATAGAAATTAATACATATACGATAACAAGTAAGAAAGAAACTAAAATTGAAAATTAATTTTCTTTTCTGTTAATTCTTGTATTTGGCCAGCGGCTACTTTTATACATATACATTTTTAAATACGTTTTTTAAATGTTAAACACTTTTTTAAAGTATCTAGTATAAGAAAATTTATTCTGATTGATTTGTTTTAGCTATAATCCATAATATAAATAAATGCGAAAGTAACTCTGTCTGTCTGTCTGTCTCTTCTTCAGGCCTAAACCGCTGAACCGATTTGCATGAAATTTGGTACAAATATACTTTGATTCTCGAGAAAGGATATAAGATAGTTTTTATTCCGTATATCCCACGGGAACGGAAACTATGCTCATTTTTATTTAAGAAATTATACCACGCGGACGAAGTCGCGGGCACAGCTAGTAACATTATTGTCCAGTCAAATCAACGTAATCCCACTGCGAAACGTATCTGTAAAGCCAACTGTATATACAATTTACTAAAAGGAATGAATAGTGCATTAATAAATATAATAATTATAATAAAATATAATTTAATATATAATATATTATTATAATTATAATATATAATTATAATAATATATTATAAATATAATAATTAATAAATATAATATTATAATAAATGCATTAATAAATATAATACAATTACATTGAGAATTAGTTTCGCGAAACCGCGCAGCTTCGCCTACAAATAGTGTAATGCGTCATCCATATCAATTTCACCCTGTTGGAGCCCTTTAAGGTTAATTTTTGAAAAATGTACGCTATGTTTGCCCCTAGGACCTTGACCTACCTTCTTGCCGAATTTGGCCAAAATCGGTCCAGGAATTTAACTGTGAACGCGTAACAGCAGATAAAAACTATCATATTTAAATTATTACTATGGATTTTATATCAAAACTTCTTAGTCGATCACTCTTGACAGAGACAGGTAGTGGTTACGAGCCGCAGGCGTATCACCTAAAACTTGTAGTCTGCCAGCGACAAGCGATTTTTTTACGTTTAAAAAAATCATCAAAATCGTCGCCAATTGTTTCCCGGTCGCTGGATGCTTTTTGTGATATCACAGCACCAAAAATAATGTTTCGGCAACAACTGCTACTAATATACAAGGCTGTTATGTGCATTGCAATAACTAAACAATTACGATAATTGTGCATTTCGAGATACGTGATAACCCCGCCCGTCGGGTCTTGTGACACTAGTCTCATGGTGTCTTCTGAGCGTTTATCATTGGAAGTGTGAGTGACGGACTTTATCATGTCAATCTATCTAATTGGGAAGCGGTCCCGAGATCTTTTTACCTCAACTTTCCCTTGATCTTTCCATCAATTCTTTCTTGCGAATGAGTTGACCGAAAAACCGATATACAGGGTTACTTTTGAAGGACCAGTCAAATTTTCAGAGGCTTGTTCTGAATTGATAATTTATGTTCGATTTATGTGATAAAAAATATTTTAAAAATTTAAAATTTAATGTCTCCGAGACATTAAACACAACGCGTCGATAAACTAAACAAAATTCAACTGATTCTGTATTACCGCTCGGTGATTCGTATTTATCGCTACTCTTGTAATTCTCCCCGCACCCCACCGACTGGCAGACGGCGCCCGCGTGCCGTGTGACATATTGATGAACGATTCGTGGAGGTAAGGACTTATTATTACATTAAAAAGAGCATAATGTCGATATTAAAATATAAAATACTATTGTAATATTAACGATTGTTAACACATCGCCTCTGTGGTCTAGTATTCCGGTCCCAGGTTGACCACATGAGGTCCCGGGTTCGATTCCTGGGTCGGGCAATTCAAAAATGTGTTTTTTCAGTTTTCAGATAAAAACAACGTTGCCCGGGATTGGAATGTGCCCGGTTGGCGATAGGCTTGCCACCTATCATATTGTGGGACCAAGTATCTTCGGCTAATCGTGGGTGCACTTGTTGTACCTCTGCCTACCAGTTCGGGGATATGGGCGTGAAGATACTTTTTTTTAGAGATCAAAATGAAGTAATAGACAAAGTAGTTTTTATATTTACAAACAAATACAACAAAAATCACTTGAAAAATAATGAATTTCTAAATGACTTTATTTTTGGCTATCACGATATATTTCTTACAACAAATTATCCAAATAGAACAAAATAACGACCTTTCTAATAAAATGACAATGGTAGATTTCAATTTACGAATTTGACATGACAGATATTTTATTATAGGCTTTTTCATACAACATTAGTCTTTATAAATAGAAATTTAAAGTTTGAATTCAAATGCAGGCGGGGTAAAATTTTGCTTTGAGAGTGACAGGGCAACTAATTATCATACATAATGTCTAATATTTGTCTTTTCGAAAGTCGAGTGGTTAAAATAAAAGAAAAAACCAGGTTGTGGCTGTATCGTGTATACAGCGGTGTATGTTTTTACGTGATTACGTCTACATAGCCGGTAATATTTGACGACGGTATCATTTTTCATACGTTGTATAGGTACCGTTGTTGATTGGTTCGGGCGCTTTTATCTTTTTTGTTTTCGGGACGAAAAAGTCCCTTCTTTCCTTTTTCATGTAAGGGTTCATGGATATCATTAGATTACTATGCCTTTTAGATGGTATGGTAATGGTATGGTAATGTAAGGAACTTACATTTTGATTTGGTTTTCGAGAGATTTTTTGACCAATAACATTTTGTTTTGATTTTCATTTAAACCAAATATTGTATTCTATATACTGTAAGCATTTTAAATTATTTTTTTACTTACCATCCGATAAATCTTTACAAGAGCTGTCTAACAAAACTTAATCAAACGACACAGCTGCTTCGGATCAAAACATAATATATATTTAAATTTTTTTCAAATTTGGCTAAAAATGGTGGCACTTCTTTCTCCATCTCCGCGAAAAATCGAAGTCCGCACTTATCAAATTCTTTAATATTTTAGCTATCCAATGATATAATTAGATTTCAAATGTTAATGATTGTTATGTAGCTAATTATAACACCAAATTGTATCCCCCAATTTTGCGTCCATTTTTTGGAACTGTCCCTCACAATCTCTACCGCCTCATTGTTCGAATGGTTAGCAAACCTTGCTACGACTCGATGGGGCTTAGATTCGATTTCTTCCAGGGACACACATTTTGTGTGATGAGTATAGAAGTTTGTATTTCTGGATCTGGGTGTTTTAAGTATTAGGTGTTTTACGTATGTAATAGTATTTGTATATGTATTTCTATGTATAAGTATCGTTGATTAACACAAACAAAAAATTGTTTAATTTGGGGTTAGATCAATTTGTGTTTGTAGCGGCTCAAAACAATCACAAACGCTACAAGAAAAAATAATAAAAAAATGGACATAAATCAATAACAAATGGAAAAAACGAAATTCAAAATAAAATCCTGAATCGCGATATTACAATTATTTATCTTGTAACACTATATAGAAGTTTCAACGTTTCTCAAATGGACTTCGGTCCCCAGGCAGCACACCTTGCCTGCTCGGGAAGATCTTCCTTTTCCCTTCCTTGTCTTTGTGTGACGTCATCAACCTCCACAGTAATGACGTCACCTGACAAGCAGCTGGCCCGCTGGTTCTATCACTTCGACCCTTCCACGGTACGGACCAGCGGCGCCACAGTGGTTATCCCGACGTGATCATCACCACTAACAGCTATCAACATACCACAGTGGTGACCCTCGGCAAAACAACACGCATCAGCCTTCTGACCATCAGTGACTCCTGATACCCCCCTCTGCTTCCAACAGCAATCAGCCAGCTTCACAAGCTACGCCTCATCTACGCTTTCCGGAATCCACTTCGAACTGCACACGTTCACTGGATCTCCATGCAGCAACCCTATCCCGCTCGTTCCGACTCATTGCGAACCACAGCGGAGGCGCACTCGTCCCGACTCACCGAGGACCGCGCTTATTCGGCTCGTCTCGACTCACCGCAGACTCGAGCACTCAAGGCACATACGCTTCACTGGCACAACCAGATCGACTTTCGGTCTTGGGGGAGAGTATTGTAGCGGCTCAAAACAATCACAAACGCTACAAGAAAATATAAAAAATAAATGGACAAAAATCAATAACAAATGGAAAAAACGAAATTCAAAATAAAATCCTGAATCGCGATATTACAATTATTTATCTTGTAACACTATATACAAGTTTCAACGTTTCTCAAATGGACTTCGGTCCCCAGGCAGCACACCTTGCCTGGTCGGGAAGATCTTCCTTTCCCCTTCTTTGTCTTTGTGTGACGTCATCAACCTCCACAGTAATGACGTCTCCTGACAAGCAGCTGGCCCGCTGGTTCCATCACTTCGACCCTTCCACGGTACGGACCAGTGGCGCCACATATTATTTGTCCAGCGATATTATTAATTAGGTCAACATTTAATTTCATTATTATTATTACCATGGATGCAAATTTAAAGACGTATTCATGTCTATAAATTTGGAAATTCGACGCAACATCTTATAAGAATTGACAAATACTCGTAATACAAAAGCTAAAGAAATCTGCTATAAGACTTTATAGCTAGTTGCGAAGTTTGATTCAAAAGTTAAGTCTCATAAATTCTTATTACCACATTACAAAAGTATACACCAACGCCAAGTTATTTTTCTTTATGAAACTTATAAGCAACTTGTTTGAAGCTGATGTCGTTGTTTATGTGCTAAGCTAAAGCGATTTCAAAAACTTAACCAAAATAAAACTAGGTTTTTAACACACTAAAAAAGTATCGTCAAGCCCGTTTTCGTTGCGAGGTAGGCAGCGTAAACCAAACCGAACCGTTTATTGACTTTTCGGTTGACCACGATTCACCGGCTTTTCGGTTGGTGAGATGAGTGGTAAATATCATCATCGCCACATTTTACGGACCGATTGGCTATTTAAGTCACTACCATCTTGGCTACTAGATGGTAGAGTTCTGTATTGGCTCGCCCGGGCCTTTCTACCGCCTTATCTATTCCTGCCGCGTCAGTGCTCGTCACTGTCGTGTTCCAATTTGGAGAGTAAGGTAGCCGGTAAACTTATGCGTGAGACATTAGACCTCTCTACAAAATAGCAACGCACCATTAACATCTTTGGTGTCTATAGGCGATGGGTGAGTCTTTACATCAGGAGACCCATCTGCTTGTTTGCTATCTTATGATATAAAAAAAGATTTCAACCAGGTATATTCTAACTTCCCTAAGTTAGAATATACCTGGTTGAAATCTTCCAGTTCAAGTTTCATCAAAATCAATTCAGTAGTTTTCGAGATATGAAAATTTAAGTTGGTTTAATTTTATAAATTACTTTTATGTCTACGTATATGATTATCACACCAAACGTTTCAGATATTTTTTGTATTTATGATACAAAAAATATGGTATATTGGCAAACAAAACAGATGGTTCTCCTGGCGGAAAGAGACAACGATTACTTTTAAATAGCAGAAATGTTAATATTGCTTTGTTATCCGTAGAGCAGTCTGGTAATACCACGCTCCCTATTTTTCCTAACTAGATCATGATAGTTAAAACCATTAACGCTATTGCGGCAGAAATAGCTAAAGACGGTCCTGACGTTACAGAACTCTATTACTCAATAGTCAAGATGGTAGTGACACATTACGCTAATCTTTCAGATTTTGTGAACAGCCTAGCGGAAAGGTAGATTCTTCAAAGATTAACACGTGGAAAACCGCTAGCAAGATATTTCGTATCTCAACATTGTATAAAAATTAAGCCGACGAAAAGTTATGCGTGGTCAATGGTCATATATTAAAATCTTTGAGTAATTAAACAATCATCCTCTGTTTTCGTACCCTTTGGGTGATTTTTTTTTCAAAACATATCGGAGAACTCTTGAAGTATATTCTATCTAATAAAAGAAGAATTATCAAAATCGGATCACTCTATAAAAAGTTGTGCGTAGTCATACATTAAAATCCTTGAACAATTAATCAATCTTCCTCTGTTTTCATACCCTTTTGGATAAATTTTTGTTTGAAGACATAACGAAAAACCTTTGGGGTATATTTTATCCAATTAAGGAAGACTTATCAAAATCGGAACAATCTTTAAAAATTTATGCGTGGTCAAGGTCATACACTAAAATCAGTTAGTGAATAACCAACCATACCTTGTTTACGGACGCTTATGGCAGAAATTAAAAAAAATAGGACTACTCTTGGGGTTAACGTAGAAATTTTAAAAAAATAGGACCATTTTGTAAAAAGTATGCATGGTCTAACTAACTTTAAAAATATATAAATTGAGAATCTTCTACGTTTTTTCGACGGTTGAGAAGTCGTTTCCGTTGTATGTTTGCTTATATCTTTCAAATTACGCTAAGGATTATAATGCGAATTTCATCAAAAGACAGTGTCATTCCAGTGGGATGTTACATGTATAAGATATGTATAAAAGAACGTAGATGACGCACCAGCGCGCTGAAATTGAGGCGCTCACATTAAGAATATTGTAGTAATTTATGTCGTGCTAGCGTATTTTAAAAGCATCTCTAGATGATACTATCCTTTTCTATATCATTCGTGCCGTATTATCTGTCGCATCCATTATTGTTACCTATGTATATGTCATACGCTGCGGTGGCCCTGCGTCTATCGTCACAAAGCTTCGCGCAATGACGCGATACATGCAGATGTTATCGGTTATTATCTGCTATCTTCGAAAACATTCGGCCTGCGTGTATCTTATCGTACGGTTGGCTGTACGTCAAAGGTTTTAGCGCGCCAATATCTTTGGGACGTTACACGCAGGTGCGGTCGAGGGCTAGGGAAATGGAATCTAAACACCGCGCAGTATGAATATACTTCATCTTTACTAAAACATCATTGGTATGAGACATGAACATTTTAGTAGAAAAGCCGAGAATTTCAAATATTTATCGTAAAAACGTATTTTTGGGCGCTTACATTGCACCCACCCGTACGAAGCCGGGGCAGATCGCTAGTAAAATATAGTTTAACCATTTTTACGTAATATTTGAAAATTGATGGGTCTTTATTTGTATATATTTGGTAAAAGTTAGCTTAAATATAATTTCTAACTATTTCAAAACATAAGTTATTAAGTTGTATAAGTACATTAATTATTTCCGATATTCCAACGGGAACAAAAGCTACGCGGGTAAAACCGCGGGCAGGTCGCTAGTATTTTATTAATGGCTATAGTTTGTTGTCAAACTTAGAAGACACTGGTTTAGTTTATGGATAAATGAAGTAAAATAATTGTGGTAAATTCCGACTTATTAACGCATAATAATTACTATTCTATTTATTATATTTTATATATATTATATACTTAGTTATTATTAACGCATAATAATAACTAAGAATCACCCTCTGGTCGGAATTTACCACAATTATTTTACTTCATTTATCCATAAACTAAACCAGTGTCTTCTAAGTTTGACTACAAACTATAGCCATTAATAAAATACTAGCGACCTGCCCGCGGTTTTACCCGCGTAGCTTTTGTTCCCGTTGGAATATCGGAAAGAATTAATGTATCTATTAAAAAAAATCGCATCAAAATCTGTTGCCTAGTTTTGAAGATTTAAGCATACATAGGGATATAGGGACATAAGGACATAGGGACAGACAGAGAAAGCGACTTTGTTTTATACTATGTAGTGATTATACTTACATGATGTGATACATGGGGCACACTAAAAGTTTTGCACTTCTAGCTAATCGAAACTATTTGAATTTCGAATGTTATATTTTTAAAACGTTGGAAACTTCTTAGTAATAAAATAAAAAAAACAGTAGCAGTCGTGGGACTGCCGATAGAAGTGAAAACGGAACTATTAAGTTGAGAGTAATTAAAACTATATGCAAAACATAGCTATAGATATACTATTATCATTAGCATGTCGGTGACGCGAACCGAGGATTTTACCCTCTACCAAAACGCTCAACGCGCCTAAAGAAGTTTTCACTTCAAAAAAATTGGCGGGAAATAATTTGTCAATTGTTTTTTTATCACACATCAAAGTTCTACGTACGCAACGAAAATGGAATTAAGTCGAAAAGATTTTAGAGCGATGATTTTTTATGATTTTAAAAGTTCTCTTTCTCCGCAAGACTGTGCCGCTCATTTTAGAAATGATTTTGGGAGAGAAGCACCTTGTTTGAGCACCGTGAGGCGATGGTTTGCTGAATTTGGGAGAGGTCGAGTTTCTTTACATGACGAATTTCGTGAAGGGCGGCCTTCAACTGCCGTCAACGAAAATAATGTGGCTACTGTTAAGCGGTTAATTGAAGAAAAGCCCCGGATTACCTGTGAGACAATTAAAGGATTATTGTGGATTGGTATGAGCCAAATTCATAAAATTTTACACGAAGAATTGAACGTTCGGAAACTTTGTTGTCGTTGGGCCCTCATGAACTGACAGCGGATCAGAAGCGGGCTCGCGTGGAATGGTGCTCACAGATGCTACTGAAGTACGACCACGGACATTCTAATGCTGTTTATGACATTGTCACAGGAGACGAAAAGTGGATTTATTGTTTTGAACCCGAAAAAAAACAGCAATCTTGTGAATGGGTTGGTTGAAAATGAGAACAGGTCAACAAAAGTGAGACAGGCGAGAAACGTTGGTAAAAAAATGATCGCGTTTTTTCTCAGCTACGGGTCCCATCTGTACAATTCTACTTGAAGATCAAAAGAGTGTTAATGCCGAGTGGTATTCTACCATTTTTTTACCCAAGGTGTTAGAAAATGTTCGCGAAAGACGACCCAAAAGCCGCATTCTCCTACACCATGAAAACGCTCCTTCACACACGGCCAACAAAACAAAGTGATTTTTAGCTTCCGAAAAAATACATTTCGTCACTCATCCTGCGCATAGCCCCGACCGAGCACCCTGTGATTTCTGTATTTTCCCCAAAATCAAAGATTTGATGAGTGGTTTTACTTTTACCAACTCTGAAGTGGTAGTGATAACGTTCAATCAGCACGTAGAAAACATGCCTTTAGATCTGCAGTCCTCCTGTTTTAAAAAATAGTTCGATCGCATGAAAAAATGTTTAAAATATGAAGGAGATTATTTTGTTAAGCAATAAACATAATATTTTGGTTATAACATGTTGTATAACATTTCTGAGTTTGGGTGTGATGAGCGTAGGTGTTTGTATTTCTGAGTTTGGGTGTGATGAGTGTAGATGTTTGTATTTCTGAGTTTGGGTGGGAGGAGCGTAGGTGTTTGTATTTCTGAGTTTGGGTGTGATGAGCATAGGTGTTTGTATGTCTGAGTTTGGGTGTGATGAGCGTAGGTGTTTGTATTTCTGAGTTTGGGTGTGATGAGCATAGGTGTTTGTATGTCTGAGTTTGGGTGTGATGAGCGTAGGTGTTTGTATTTCTGAGTTTGGGTGTAATGAGCATAGGTGTTTGTGTTTCTGAGTTTGGATGTGATGAGCGTACGTGTTTGTATTTCTGAGTTTGGGTGTGATGAGCGTAGGTGTTTCTATTTCTGAGTTTGGGTGTAATGAGCGTAGGTGTTTCTATTTCTGAGTTTGGGTGTGATGAGCGTAGGTGTTTGTATTTCTAAGTTTGGGTGTGATGAGCGTTAGTGTTTGTATTTCTGAGTTTGGGTGCGATGAGCATAGGTGTTTGTATTTCTGAGTTTGGGTGTGATGAGCATAGGTGTTTGAATTTTTGAGTTTGGGTGTGATGAGCGTAGGTGTTTGTATTTCTGAGTTTGGGTGTTGAGCATAGGTGTTTGTATTTCTGAGTTTGGGTGTGATGAGCATAGGTGTTTGTATTTCTGAGTTTGGGTGTGATGAGCATAGGTGTTTGTATTTCTGAGTTTGGGTGTGATGAGCGTAGATGTTTGTATTTCTGAGTTTGGGTGTGATGAGCATAGGTGTTTTGTATTTATTCTGTATGTAACATGCAGAATAAACACCCAACTATATTACCATATATATTATGTATTTCTATGTAATAGTTGATAAACACTCATAACAAAAGCAAATATTTGATGTTAAACCCAAATGGGTTATGTTAATTTGTGTAATTTGTCCAGCGATATTATTGATTAGGTCAAAATTTAGGTACCAAACTATTTTTTTATATATTCGGTATTAGAATAGGGTACTGAACACCTTCCCTCAGTATGCGCAGTACTAGTCAATCTGTATTAGACAATCATGGTCCCAGGAACAAACTTTTTTTGATTAGTAACAAGCTGATTTTGTGTGAACAGCTTCGTTTTGAGGAGACGTCTATTTTCGGACTAGGAAACCCTTAAATTATAATAATAACAAGCTGATGTAATAAAATTAAGTTGTTTTTAGATTGATTAATATCAATTTAAAAATCTCATAATGCTGAATCTTTACAGTGGAGGACTCGTCGGAAAAACCACCGAATGTGTAGGACAAAAGTTTTTTCGTATTTTTCATAAAATAATCAAGCGAATAACGTAAAACAATAATTATTGTTATTAATCAGTAATTTTCTACACCGAATTAAAATTTTCGAAGCCAGCGATCCTTATTAGTTACATGATTCGAGATTTTTTGAAGATAGAAAAGATGGTTATCTCGTCAAAACGAAGCTGTTCACAAAAAATCAGCTTATTTTTAATGAAAAAAGAAATTGTATGTGGGATCACGGTCTACGTATAGGCCTTTTCATCACAAAAATTTTTTGTGCGCATGCGTCAGAATCAGCCATCTTTTTCGTATTGTTTTTTGTAAACAACCATGCTAAATTGTCCGCTATCCGTGTATCAAAAATTAAAATATAAATCAAAGTTGATTAATTGTAAAAAAAGTGAAAAAAAAAAAATAAGTAGTAAGTCAAAATAATCGGAAAAAAATTTTTGTACTCCATTATAATTATGTTGTCTGTACGAAAAGGAACAACAAAACGGTGTTGTTATGGAGTATGTAAAAGTGATACACGATACAAATCATTTAAAACCAATAGATTCTATTTTATAAATTTTCCAAAGCCTTGTCTTGAATATCGAAAAAAAATAATCAAATCATCAAGCAAATTACACATTAAAGCATGTGTAAAATGTGCGAAATGTGAGTTATGGGTGAAAAAATGTGGCAGAAGTGACCGAGGTTTTAGATCTATTGATAATGTTACTAAGGATACTTATATTTGCTCACTACATTTTCTTGGAGAAAGTGGTCCAACTGAACAAAACCCTGATCCTTTAAGCTATCAAGAGTTTCAACATATTGATAAATCAATTAATAAGGTAAGGTATAAAATAAATTATACAGAAATACAATTTTCGGAGTTATAACCTCAAACCCATGACATTTTAGCCACCTTTTCAATTGTTCACAATTATGAGCTTCAACTGAATCATAAATAAGTGAAGCACCATCGATGGTTTTTTCCAATAATTTATTTCTTTGTGGAGATAATAGTCCTTGTCCAGCCATTTTTGATTAAAACAGTACGAATTTTTTGAATTACCGCCGTTTCAACATGGCGGCTACGCTTGCCACAAGGAAGTTATATTCTACCCGGAATGCTTACACGCGCTTCAAAATCGTTCCGAAGAGTACCACGACATGAGTGGAGTGTGTCTTTTTCTACTAAATAAAGCGCCAATCGCCACATATAAGTGTGGCCATGCGTAGTTTGCAAATTACTACTAAGTAATTCTACTAATTTGAGAAACAGTTTTTACATTGCATAAGTAATTACGTAATAATTAAAATAAGCACATTTAAGAACTCACTATGTTAATTACAATACATTTTATGCTAATGTATCTATCGACGTGTATGAATAAAAAGGATTTAACGATTACTGAATATGTAAAAATCTACCATCTAGATAGTTTTATTTACACTGGCAACTGCACGAAAGGGACAACATCCACTCTTGTCGTTGTCTTGCTCAGAACGTTTTTCCCCTCTGTTATGTAAGAAACAAATGTCAACTTTATCTGTTACGTAATAAAGTACATTTTTATTTTTCAAATGTTGCTACGTAACAATTCCAGTTATAGTATATAAGTTCCTTGGCTTGCCATCTGATGATGAAAAGGCCTATTAATAAATGTTTCCCAAAGATAACCAGAGTAAGTATGTAATTGTTTTTTTTTTAAATCTAGTGAAGGACTTGGTCAACATCAAAATTTTATAATTGTTAACAGCAAATAAACCGTATTTCAAACAAGCATAAAAACAAATATATATCGCAGATGTTGAAGGTACTTGTCGTTTATCGAAAAAAAAAGCTTAGATTTCTTTTAATGTTAATAGAAAACCGTTTGACCACGATCTCGCCTGATGGTAAGGTGAAATGTGTCTGTTTGTCCGTTTGTGCGTTTGTCCGTTTGTCCGTTTGTCCGTTTGTCTGTTTGTCCGTTTGTCCGTTTGTCCGTTTGTCCATTTGTCCGTTTGTCCGTTTGTCCGTTTGTCCGTTTGTCCGTTTGTCCGTTTGTCCGTTTGTCCGTTTGTCCGTTTGTCCGTTTGTCCGTTTGTCAGTTTGTCCGTTTGTCCGTTTGTCCGTTTGTCCGTTTGTCCGTTTGTCCGTCTGTCCGTCTGTCCGTCTGTCCGTCTGTCCGTCTGTCCGTCTGTCCGTCTGTCCGTCTGTCCGTCTGTCCGTCTGTCCGTCTGTCCGTCTGTCCGTCTGTCCGTCTGTCCGTCTGTCCGTCTGTCCGTCTGTCCGTCTGTCCGTCTGTCCGTCTGTCCGTCTGTCCGTCTGTCCGTCTGTCCGTCTGTCCGTCTGTCCGTCTGTCCGTCTGTCCGTCTGTCCGTCTGTCCGTCTGTCCGTCTGTCCGTCTGTCCGTCTGTCCGTCTGTCCGTCTGTCCGTCTGTCCGTCTGTCCGTCTGTCCGTCTGTCCGTCTGTCCGTCTGTCCGTCTGTCCGTCTGTCCGTCTGTCCGTCTGTCCGTCTGTCCGTCTGTGCGTCTGTCCGTCTGTCCGTCTGTCCGTCTGTCCGTCTGTCCGTCTGTCCGTCTGTCCGTCTGTCCGTCTGTCCGTCTGTCCGTCTGTCCGTCTGTCCGTCTGTCCGTCTGTCCGTCTGTCCGTCTGTCCGTCTGTCCGTCTGTCCGTCTGTCCGTCTGTCCGTCTGTCCGTCTGTCCGTCTGTCCGTCTGTCCGTCTGTCCGTCTGTCCGTCTGTCCGTCTGTCCGTCTGTCCGTCTGTCCGTCTGTCCGTCTGTCCGTCTGTCCGTCTGTCCGTTTGTCCGTTTGTCCGTTTGTCCGTTTGTCCGTTTGTCCGTTTGTCCGTTTGTCCGTTTGTCCGTTTGTCCGTTTGTCCGTTTGTCCGTTTGTCCGTTTGTCTGTTTGTCCGTTTGTCCGCGTGTCCGTTAGTCCGTTTGTCTGTTTGTCTGTTTGTATGTTTGTCTGTTTGTCTGTATGTCCGGGGTAAACTTAAAAATACTGCATGGATTTACTCCAAATTTCGCATGAATATTACTAACAGATCGGGTCAACATATAGGCTACATATTATCACGCTATCACCTACGGGGGAGAAGCTGTGCGGAGTAAACGAAGTCCGCGCGGACGAAATCACTGGCAACAGCTAGTAGATAAAATAAAATTGAATTTAAAATGCAGTTACACCAAGTGCCGACAATTAACAGTATAGAATAGAACATATAAAACAATTCGCTCAGATACAAATAAATTTTCCTTATTTTCGTATTAAGTAAAAAAATGCAAGTGTAGATATTTTAGTAACAATAATCCATTTGCAACCATTTCCAAAATCCATTAGAAACACATTGCGGCACCATCTTCTGTTTGTGTGGGAATAATTAATGAGTTGGAAACATGAGGGTTCTTACGGTAAATCTATGTAGCCGAAATTATTCTCATTAGTAGCGTGGAGTCCTTATTTTGTTTCAATTCATTGATCAAATAGTTTTGACATTACAGTATAGATTAAACATGACACAATTTTGATTCTTTAGTCGAAATGTATTTACTTTTTTATTTATGTCATATGTATTCCATCTTATGGAACAGTTCAAACTTCAATAAAATTGGTTCAGTATTTTTTAAGATGTAGGCATAGTTGACAGATATTTAAAGACGATATTTTTTTTTAAATTACAATTACGTGTAATATAATATGTAATTGTATTTAATATTTTTTTAATTTTTTTTATCGGTTTTCTCTTATACCTTGGGAGTCTTATTGTCAAATGGAGACGAGTTGCATGCACAACAAGATAATTTTTTTTCTTGCATTTAGCGAGTAAACATCAGCATTTTTCCTAAATGAACAAATAATTTTACGAAAGTACATTTTAAAGTATTTTTGGGATAATATTACGGTAAGAATATTGATTTATTTGAATTTTTCTCCCAGGTAAACTCTTGGGCCAAGATTGTAAATTGCCCTTATATCTCTGTCGTGTAATGCATATATTGTATTTTTATCAGCGGAATTTTCCCAGAGAAATATTTTATATGGCATAATGCTGTGATAGTATGCAATCCAAGAAATAATAAAATCAGTTATTTGTCTATTTTTTCTGCATAAGCAGCTGAACTGTCTACTTTCTAACTTATCTGTTATACTTACCAACTTGTCTTTTCACTTAGAATAGAAGTAAAGTGACATCCCCAGGCAACCATCCCATGTTTATCCCCTACGTAATAAGTTATTAATATAAATAATAAACAAAAATGGACCAAGAATAGAGCACTGGCATGGAACACCTATAGTTACAGTGGCACCAATACACCTCATACCATTTATATCGACCTTCTGTATTCTTTCATTTTAGTAAGAATTTAGAAGGTCGAGGGCTTTATTTCTAATTCCGTAGCGATGTAACTTCCTGATTAAGATGTTATGATCTATTCAATCGAATGCCTTAGATAAATCAAAGAATACCCCAAATGCATCCTACAATTCCTCCGAGGCTTTTCAAATATTTTTGAATAGTTAACAACGTCTATAAATTGTTGAGTGACCCTTTGGAAAACTAAATTGTCGCTAATAAAAAAGGTTTTAAAAAAAGAGGGTTATTACACCGATATCCTTACTGGGTAGATAGGATGATCCGAACGTCTGTAGACTTTGCAAGTTACCAGTTTGTCAGATTTGACCGACCTGATAATGATTGTCGTTAGTTTGTAGCAATAATTAAGACCAACAGCTTTGACAGCCCGTGCTTCTCCGAGGTGTTGGAGTGTAAACTCACATTTCTAGACTCAAGCGGCAATTGAGACGTGGGTTTTCGAGTAACGCCTTGCGCTACGTTTTTTAAACTAATTTTGCCGCGAGGATTGTATCTAAAATCTCATAATCTTTAACTGAATAGGCTTAACCCTAAAACATTAATTTCTTGAAAAATATTTATGAAACAGAAAAGAAAAGAAAAATATGTACATACTACAATAGAACTTCCTGTTTTGGTAAGTAGCTCAAAATTTCAAGTGATTATTTTTGTCAGAAATAAAGTAACAATGAACCATTAGTAATTATTTCCAAAACCCATTAGAAACACATCGCGGCAACAATTCGGTTCATCTGGGAATAATTAATGAGTTGGAAACATGAGGGTACTCAATACTGTAAATATATTATTGGACAGAATTATTCTTTTACTAGGATGTGAAAATCCGTATATGATTGTAAATTTTCTTCAATAATATTTAGATTTCTAACATCACGGTATAGCGTTAACAGGCCATTAGTCGAAACGTAAAAGATTATTTAATGAATTTCAAACGTGAGGGTTTCTACAGTTATTCTATAGTGGCCAGGATTATTATTATATTGGGTTGTGGAAATCCATATTTAATTGTGAATTTGTTTAAGTAATCTTTTGATTTCTAGCATTACGGTACAGAGTTAACATGGCATGACTTCGATTAACAAGTTGAAACATAAGAGATAATTAATGAGTTGGAAACATAAGGATATTAGCAGAAAAAATATAAACCGTGATCCCAAGAACATATTTAATTTTTAATAACAAGCTGAATTTTTGTAAACAGCTTCGTTTTAACGAGATTTTTCTATCTTCGAAAAATCTCGAATTGGGTAAATAATAAAGTTAGGTAAAAATGAAAATTTTTAGAGTGTCTGACTAAGAAAAGTATCCACTTTTCGTGTAGGACAAAGCTACCCTTGAATTATAATAATAATTTAAAAGTTGTTATGACAAAATTAGGTTGGTTTTAAATTAATTAATATCAATATAAAAATCCCACAATTCCTATATCTCTTAAAGTGGAGGATTAATTAGAAAAACCCTCGAATGTAGAGAACAAAAGTTTTTCGAGTTTTTAATAAAGGTGTTTAAAGTAAAAAAACGAATTATTGTTAATAATCAATGTTCTTCCTTTACCAAATTGACATGTTTAAAGCTTCTTAACTTTATTAGTTTTCCGATTCGAGATTTTTCGAAGAGAGAAAATAATATTTTGATTTTCTCTCTTCGAAAAATGCGACTTTGCGACTCGTCAAAATGAAGCTACTTACAAAAATTCAGCTTCTCATTTATCAAAAATAAAAATATTCCTAAGACCATGGTCTAATATTATTGGCCAAAATTATTCTTTTAGTAAAGGAGAAGAAATCCGTATTCAACTGTGGATTTGCTAGTAGTAATCTTATGATTCCCAAGATTGTGGTGTAGATTTAACAGGACATGATTTCATATCAGAGTCTAACCGTAATTACTCCATTGTTCTAAACATTGTGTGTAAAAATAACTATAAGAATGCATTTTTAATAGAAATTTATAATTTTAATCAAAGTTTGAATTATTTTTCCCGTGTTGTTCCTGGGCTCCTTTGAAGAATAGGCCAACTGTCGTTCTGCTAGGCAGGCCGTAAAAAGCGACCGATTGGCTTTACGAGTCACTCCCGTCGTAGCTATTAGGTAGTAGAGTTCTGCATTGTCTCGTCCGGATCTGGTACCACCGCCTTACCTATACTTGCCGCAATAGCGTCCGTGCTTGTCATTGTCGTGTTCCGGTTTGGGGGGCAAGGTGGCCGGTAAACTTATGCATGTGCCATTAGACCTCGCCACAAGATAGCAACGCACCATTAGCACCTTTGGTGTCTACAGGCGATGGTTGACTCTTTCCATCAGGATAGTTATTTCCTTGTATGCTATCTTATGATATAAAAACTAATGTTATGCTAAATTTTATACAATTTTACACAGTTACTTCCACGTGATTGAAACCCAAACTGTTACACCTATACATGGGATTATCAATGATCTCAATATGTCAAATCTCAAGTTATAATCTTAAAACTAGTTGTTCTGCAACGTATCACCTGGGTCTGATACAACCACTTTACCTATTCCTGCCACAAAACTGTCGGTGGTCACTGTCGTGTTCCGATTTAACAGATTAGAAGTTAGCCAGTAAACTTATGCCAGTGGCATTACTATCACCAGGTACCCTTGTCTTAGAACATGCCACTAGAATCACAAGTTTTGTTTCTCAAAGTATAATATAGATGGCGGCGTTCGATTAATAAGTCGCGATGACAAATTATCTTGTAAATTGTATATAAGTGTTGGAACTTACAATTAATTTAATTTAGTATAATTATTTTAATGTAGTGTAAGATATGTAATAAAATTTCGATTAATAAGTCGCGATGACAAGTTATCTTGTAAATAGTACTGGGCAAAAACGGGTTTTGTAAAAAATGAAACGAAACAGTTTTTTTTTAAAAGGAAACTAGTTCCAAAGTTTTTTTTATAAAACTGTTTTTTAAATTGGCGTATAAAACGAACTTCCCTTCGTACTTTACACAGGCTTAGGACTGGCAGAACAAATGTTCTGGCGTACTTAAAAGTTCATTTTATTTACACGATTTTCATATTTACAATATCTTAATTATATACTTCTTTACTACTTATATTTGTACATTATTTACACAAAACTTGATATTTACATTTTTTACTTTAAAAATCTATTTTCATCCATATTTACATTTAAAAACATCAATTGCCTTACTTTGCTCGTGTTTAGGCTAGCTCGTCGGTCTGAGATGATGAGTCCAGTTTTGCTAAACATCCGTTCACATGGAACGGATGTAGCCACCACATTGCAGTTTAGCTTGTATATCCTGGCCAAGTTGGGGTATATATGCCTATGCGCCGACCACCACTTTCCAGGACAGTTGAAATTTCCTGACTCGTCCCTCCTTCGTAAAATGTCGTCGTCGACATACATCTGAACTTCCTTTATAGCCTTAGAAAGTGGCGTACCTTGATTCGTAGTGATCTTGTCTATCATGAACTGATCAAACATGTCCCATACCGATGTTTTTCTGGCTGAAGATGTTGACGGTTCAGTTGATGTGGTCGGCTCTCTGTTTTGGCGCGCCAACATCTCTTGCACCTTGTCTTGCACCTTGCGTTTCGTCTGGAGAGCATCGCTCGGATCTGCAAACGCGGCTATTTTGTACCGCGGGTCTAAGAAGGTGCACAGTGAAAAAGTGCCACTTTTTTCTATATTTCCGAAGCGTTCCTGTAACTGTTTTTCCAGTTTCTCAACGAAAGCGCCGATTTGTTCTGTACACGTTTGAGCTTTGAAACGCCGGCAAGTTTCTTTTAAAATTCTCGTCATCACAATGACGTCACCTCCAGTAACATATTTCTCGGCACTGAGAGTGGCTGTGATTTCTTCGAATGGTTTTAGAATGAGGCATAACTCAAAAAATGCCGACCATTCCTCTTCTGAGACTATTGGCAAATTTTTATTTAAAATGGCCAATGTAATTTTTATTTCTTCTTTCAAATCTGTGAAACGCGCCAGCACATAATACGTTGAATTCCAGCGCGTTTCTACCTCCTGGATTAGTCTCTTTGGTGTTTTGTTTTGGTGGACTTGCTGCTGGTCCAGTTTTTCAGTGGCAATAGTGCTTTTTTTGAAAAAAGCCACAATACTTTTCACCTTCGAAATGCTATCCTCGAAAGTTTTAAGTGCATTCTGTAGCACCAAACTTAATTTGTGGGCGTAGCAACCGTAGTGTTTCCACTTTAAATGTTCTGTAATCGCCGTAGAACATGTTATAGCGTTAGTGACATTAGAGGCATTGTCACTGATCGCGAAATTTTTTTATGTGAAACATTCCACGAATCAGTGACTTTTTTTATTTCTCTTGCAATATTTTCAGTTGTATGTTGCCCTTCAAAATGGCAACAGTCAAGCAGCACAGTTTTGAACTGGTAGTGTTCATTTATAAAATGACCAGTAATGGCAATGTACGATTCCGTCTTACGCGACGTCCACAAATCAAATGTAATGCACATTGCTTCACATTCTTCTCCAACTTCTTTCAAAATTTTTTCTTTTGTATTATTATACATAATGCCTAACTGGTTATTTGACAAAGTCTTGCGTGATGGCAGAGTATAACCAGGTATCCATCTCATGAGTTTTTTAAATGACCGCTCTTCTACGATACTGAATGGATGAAATGCGTCTATGCACAAATCCAAAACGTCATTGTCAATTAATTTCTTTTGCTCTTTTGAAATCTTTTTTGGGATATATTTATCTATTGCATTTATTAAGCGACGTTTTCTTTCTGGTACATCTATGTCAGTCACACTAACAGGGATAGTAACTAAACTTGCGCTAGTACTAGTTTCTGGCTCGGGAGCTGTAATTATTGCATTTGAGGTGATACATACCGTAGATGGAGTAGCTAGCTGGTTGGTTATGTGGTCAGATTTTTGTATAACAGAAGGAAGAATTGTGTACAAAGAAATATGTTTTCGTTTTAGATGATTTTTTAAATTGGTTGTTGTAGATTTAAAACTTATGTTCTCATTACATGTATTGCAACGAGCTTTACCGTCTTGATTCTTCACAAAATAATCCCATATTTCACTACAATTCTTCCGTTGCGACATTGTACCTAGATACTTACGCACTTCTACATAAACACACGACAAAGTTATAGTACACAAATTATAAGTTCCACCTACGCTATACGTATTTACATATCTTTTAAAAATACTTAGATATAATATTTAACAGTTAATATTTACATAATTTACACTAAAACGGAACGACTAAACACTAGAAAGAAAAAACAACGCGAAATTGTTTACGCCACAGGCGCAATCATGAGTCAAAACATAAACAATACTTACTAATTTTGTTTTGATTTGAAATTTTGCATGACCTATGACATAGTTCAAACGGTCAAACGGTTGTGCTAAAGAAACCACTTTATTCCGCTACATAATATCGCAAAGAAATATCAGCGCTATGGTTATAAAATTAAGATTCATTTTATAAAAGTCGTAAGTCACAAAAAATTTGTGACAAAACGAACTGTTTTAGAAAAACTAGTTTTTATCGTTTCGTACATATGCCACGGAAATATCAGCTTTATCACCGTAACATAAGACAATTTCAAAAGTTCGTTATTTGAAACTGCTTCTTAAAACGACGACCAATGAGAGCTCGCTCCATCTCGTTCTTTCTAACGGTATTATAATATGGAAAGAGCGAGCGTAATAAAACAGTTGCACGCGAAATCCAGTTTAGTTCATGAACGACGCGAACATGTTTTTTTGCCAAACTGCTTTTACCAGAGACAAAAATCTGTTCGTTCTGTAATCTGACAAAAACTGTTTTTTAAAACAGTTTCGTCAAAAAACGCCCAGTACTACTTGTAAATAATTGTATATATCTGTTGGGACTTACAATTATTTTAATGAAGTGTAAAATATGTAATAAAATTTCGTAAAAAAGTCCCTTGCAATACGTAAAATATCCACGTGTTCGGAAAAATCAATTTCATAAAGCAGAATCGTACATGTGGCGCCATCTGTATTTGCAATAAGAAATCGTTTTATTTGTACCCATTTTATGCCTTGAGTTAAGCTTCTATTTAGGTATATTACAAAGTACTCTGTGACTATCACACCACATGGACAACGCATTAATATCTTTGGTGTCTATAAGCGATGGTTATCTCTTTCCATCAGGAGAGCTACATGCTTGTTTGCTATATTATGATACAAAAGAAAATTTAAATTAAGCGAGAAAATCACCATATTAGTTTATTCCTCACATACAGATTTAAAGTATAAAAAATAAGATCGCGGCGGCTTCGTTCCTGGGTAGGCAACGTGATCAACGTTGCCTACTTTATTAACTGATATTAACCGGTACATCGTGATAAACTGGAAAATATATTGAGTTCAGACTTCAATATATTTGCCAGCTTATCACGATTTACCTACATTATTAACTGATATTAACCGGTACATCGTGATAAACTGGAAAATATATTGAGTTCAGACTTCAATATATTTGCCAGCTTATCACGATTTACCTACATTATTAACTGATATTAACCGGTACATCGTGATAAACTGGAAAATATATTGAGTTCAGACTTCAACATATTTTCCAGTTTATCACGATTTACCGGTTAATCGGTCGGCAAAATGGATTTATTGCCGCATTTTATCGACTTGATAAAGATATCACTTGTGTTTTTTCGATAACTAAACCGATAGATTTATTGCGTGTCAGAAATAAATTACAAGTTATTTTACCTCATTAATTGACTAGCTCATTCTAGGCATAGGGCAATCTCGGCAACACTCTACCATCAGACCCTCAGTTTTTTAAAAATTAACATATCCATGCATGAAAATGGGCTCCATATAGCCCGAATAGAATAACTACAAAAGCACAAATCAGGCTCTTTGTAAGTAAAGATTACTAAGGCTTACATATTTTAGATGAATCAGTAGTAAAGCAAACAAAGTGAAACTGCTCCCACCCCAATCACATTGCAACACCACCTTAATCCAAATATGAATCTTAGCCATAGAGGAACAATACAAATAAAAAAAAAAACCGGGCAAGTGCGAGTCGGACTCACGCACGTAGGGTTCCGTACCATTATCTATAAAAGAAAATCACATTTGTTGTATGTATACTTAAATATTTATTTTATGTATTAGTATTTATTTTTATAGTTAATGTATTTCCAGTCTTACTCTTTTTTAAATATTCAAATTTCTACCTGTTTATTATGATCGAGTAAAAATTGCTTAAAAATTACGTTTGTTGTATGGGAGCCCCCCTTTAATATTTACTTTATTTTTATTTATTTTGAAAGGTAATATACAACTAAATATTCTGTAAAAATTGTAAGCGTCTACCTTTTTTTTTATTTTATAAGATAGCAAACAAGCAGATGGGTCACCTAATGGCAAGAGTCAACCATCGCCTATAGACACCAAAGGTGTTAATGGTGCGTTGCTATCTTGTGGCGAGGTCTAATGCCACATGCATAAGTTTACCGGCAACCTTACCCTCCAAACCGGAACACGACAGTGACAAGCACTGACGCTATTGCGGCAGGAATAGGTAAGGCGGTGGTACCAGACCTGGGCCAGACAACGCAGAACTCTACTACCTAGTAGTCACGATGGTAGTGAGTCGTATAGCCAATTGGTCGCCTTTTACGACCTGCCTGGCAGAATGGCAGTTGGTCTATTCTACAAAAGAGCTCGGAACCAACACGGGGACCAACACCTGTTATTGTTATTAATATTCAGCAAAAAAACGAAAAAAAAAACACATTTATTGTATGGCGACCCCTCTTAATATTTCATTTTTTTATTTTTGGTTTTTGTTGTTATAGCGGCAAGGGAAATACATAATTTGTGAAAAATTCAGCTTTCTAGCTATCACGGTTTATGAGATACAGCCTGATGACAGACAGACAGACAGACGTGTAGACACACAGCGGAGGCTTAGTAATAGGGTCCCGTTTTAT
The DNA here is from genome assembly GCA_036924255.1 of Apodemia mormo. NCBI lineage: Eukaryota > Metazoa > Arthropoda > Insecta > Lepidoptera > Riodinidae > Apodemia > Apodemia mormo. The sequence continues at coordinate 6,280,275 of JAUPFN010000010.1, read as the reverse complement.
CTTTTAGGTACGGAACCCTGAAAACAGAATTGGTCTAGCCGCTTACAATATGTACAGAAAATAATCGGAATATATGACTATTTTTTTTGCAAGGCCTTAAAAATAAATTGTAGGAAATTCAAAACTGTACATTGAATATTTTTTTAAAAGAATACTTGGGCGTGATATACAATTGATACCGAAGCCAAAAATATAGTTTTTAGAATTTTTGTCTGTTTATCTGTTTGTCTGTTTGTCTCTTTGTCTGTTGTCTGTTTGTCTGTTTGTCTGTTTGTCTGTTTGTCTGTTTGTCTGTTTGTCTGTTTGTCTGTTTGTCTGTTTGTCTGTTTGTCTGTTTGTCTGTTTGTCTGTTTGTCTGTTTGTCTGTTTGTCTGTTTGTCTGTTTGTCTGTTTGTCTGTTTGTCTGTTTGTCTGTTTGTCTGTTTGTCTGTTTGACTGTTTGTCTGTTTGTCTGTTTGTCTGTTTGTCTGTTTGTCTGTTTGTCTGTTTGTCTGTCTGTTTGTATGTTTGTCTGTTTGTCTGTTTGTCTGTTTGTCTGTTTGTCTGTATGTCTGTATGTCTGTTTGTCTGTTGGTCTGTGTGTCTGTATGTCTGTGTTTGTCTGTTTGTCTGTTTGTCTTTTTGTCTGTTTGTCTGTTTGTCTGTTGGTCTGTGTGTCTGTTTGTCTGTTTGTCTGTTTGTCTGTTTGTCTGTTTGTCTGTTTGTCTGTTTGTCTGTTTGTCTATTGGTCTGTTTGTCTGTTTGTCTGTTTGTCTGATTGTCTGTTTGTCTGTTTGTCTGATTGTCTGTTTGTCTGTTTGTCTGTTTGTCTGTTTGTCTGTTTGTCTGTTTGTCTGTTTGTCTGTTTGTCTGTTTGTCTGTTTGTCTGTTTGCCTGTTTGTCTGTTTGTCTGTTTGTCTGTTTGTCTGTTTGTCTGTTTGTCTGTTTGTCTGTTTGTCTGTTTGTCTGTTTGTCTGTTTGTCTGTTTGTCTGTTTGTCTGTTTGTCTGTTTGTCTGTTTGTCTGTTTGTCTGTTTGTCTGTTTGTCTGTTTGTCTGTTTGTCTGTTTGTCTGTTTGTCTGTTTGTCTGTTTGTCTGTTTGTCTGTTTGTCTGTTTGTCTGTTTGTCTGTTTGTCTGTTTGTCTGTTTGTCTGTTTGTCTGTTTGTCTGTTTGTCTGTTTGTCTGTTTGTCTGTTTGTCTGTTTGTCTGTTTGTCTGTTTGTCTGTTTGTCTGTTTGTCTGTTTGTCTGTTTGTCTGTTTGTCTGTTTGTCTGTTTGTCTGTTTGTCTGTTTGTCTGTTTGTCTGTTTGTCTGTTTGTCTGTTTGTCTGTTTGTCTGTTTGTCTGTCTGTTTGTCTGTTTGTCTGTTTGTCTGTTTGTCTGTTTGTCTGTTTGTCTGTTTGTCTGTTTGTCTGTTTGTCTGTTTGTCTGTTTGTCTGTTTGTCTGTATGTATGTCCGGGGTAAACTCAAAAAGTACTGCATGGATTTACTTTACTACTATTTACTTTGCATGAATATTACTAACAGGTCGGGTCAACATATAGGCTACGTGTTATCACGCTATCACCTACAGGGGAGGAGCAGTGCGGAGTAAACGAAATCCGCGCGGACGAAGTCGCAGGCAACAGCTAGTAATAAATAAATGGATAATCCATCTATATAACTTCCTTTTCATATAGATTATATACTTTCCTTTTTAGGTATTAATCTACAATAAACGTTTCAAGCGACGTCGAAAATTATATCTTTCAATCCTTGAACAATTTCGTGCTATTAGAGACATGCCATACCCTCGTCAAAAAGTCATCACTTACCCTTCTATTTTTAAAATTACCCCTGCGTAAGGTAGATTGCCGATGATTTATATATTTATTTAATGTTATGCTTGCGGAAATTCAGAAGATATTTTGATGGGTGAATGTAGAACGGATTGATATAATGATTATTTTAAATTTAAAAAGGCCGCCCCGTTGGTCGAGTGATTAGCGACCCTGACTACGCAATCGAAGGGGCTCGGATTCGATCCCCGACGGAACAAGCATTTGTGTGATGAACATAAATGTTTGTATTTTCGGGTTTGGGTGTTTATTATGTATGTGAAAGTATTTATTTATGTATTTCTATGTATAAGTATCGTTGAATACACCCATAACACAAGCAAATAATTTGCTTTCTTTGGGGTTAGATCAGTAAGTGTAATTTGTCCCGTGAATATTTAAAAAAAATTAACATCATATTATTCTTTATGGTTTTATTTCTGTCACGTTAACTTTGGATGGATGTTTCGATGGATGGATGGATGTTTGTTACTCAATCACGCAAAAACTATTGAATGGATTTGAATGAAATTTGGCGCACAGATACATGATAACCTGGAAAAGCACATTGACTACTTTTATCCCGGAAAAATGAGTTCATCCCGCGGGATCCGCCAAAAACTTTTATAATGCAGCGGCATGCAGCTAGTATTTTAAATGCGAACGTCTGTCCGTGAGTTTGTTATGCTAACTAAACTACTGTACCGATTTAGATGAAATTATGAAAGGATATCTTCGAAGTCGCGGGGTCAACGTCAATTATAGATTATTTCTACTTATTTTATTGTCAAAACTCAGGTGCTGAAATAGGACATAAATATTTGTAAACGTACAGGTTAAGACATTTCTTACGTTGAGGACTCAATACTTTTCTCGTGGGGAAAACTGCATGGGCCAGCTAGTTTATCTATATTAATATTATGAATGCGAAAGTTTGGATGTTTGGATGGATGTTTATTACTCAATCACGCAGAAAGTACTGAACGGATTTAAATGAAATTTGGCACACAGGTAGATAATGACCTGGAATAGCACATAGGCTTCTTTTTATCCCAAAAAAAAAGGAGATCCGTTGGATTCGCCAAAAACTCTTATAATGCAGCGGGCTGCACGCTATATATATATATATATATATATATATATATATATATATATATATATATATATATATATATATATATATATATATATATATATATATATATATGATATATATAGAGAGAGATAGTACTAGTCACTTATCTCCCCAACTAACAAACCGGTGAATCGCGGTGAACTGAAAAGTCTATAGACGTTCGGTTTACTTTGCCTACCCCACAAGGGAACCGGGCGTGATGACACTTTCTTTCATATCAAATTATTTTTGAATTCGATAATTTAAACTACTAGATTAGAACCTGTCTATCAAATTTCTTTAGTACAATTAAGGTTTCCAGTTATGGAATAAATCCTACACTTTAATGTAACTTAAGTTTAAATTGACGTGAAGAATTGACAACTTCATTTTTAACTGAATTATTAATCAAATAGTACATGTATATGGATTGTAGTTTAAATAAAGCATACAGGATATAAATGAAGCGATGCTTCCTCAAAACATCGTACCTGTCTGAATTGAAACAAAATTTAGGCATAGATGATGCCACTAGACCAAAGCATACTAGCATAGATTTGCAAGTAGTGCAAATCTATGCAAATCTATGCTAGTATGATGATACTAGCATAGATATGATGCAAATGAAAACTAACAAAATTTGCATTGAAAGAATGCAAATTTTGTGAGTTTTCATGAGACCATATTTTTCTATTTTATTATTTTTTATTTACCTACGCATTAAATTGCAGAGTGAGAAGGTGTTTTGTTGCTCGGTTTTAGATTGTAGTTCTTAATGTTATTAAGAGTTGCCCAAAGAACTCTGATCTCAATATTGCGATATTATTATAATCAATTATGATTAATTGTCATAGACATCATTGTGATAAACTAAGTACAATTACCAATAAATAAGCAATAACTTTACGTCCATAGAGTAAAAATAGTATATAAGGTACCCATATTTTACATTACACAAGTATTTTTATTTTTTCGTAAATTACATAAAAACAACGCATGTGAACCCTTTTTACCATTCTTTGCTAATCATAATAAACGCATTTGCAACATTTACGTTACAAAAGTGAAGTTAAGACTAAGTATACTCATTAATCTCGCTAAACATAAACATCGCAAATGTATTTCCTAGACATAAAGCACGTAATTGCTACACATGCGTTGATTATGCTTGGTAAATTTATATTGTTGCAGTCCATTTTACTAGTCTTAAACAAATTTTCGTCTTTTAAAATATTTAAATTAACTAAATATATAAATATAGTTTCTTAAATGCAAAGTTCAGATTAAAAGCCACCAGACAATACAAAAATGTTTGGGATATTCATAATAGTTTTATAGAGACAATAAAAAAAAAGAAAAAAAACTTTAAGCGCGATTTACTCGAAAGTAACCGCCAAGCAAATGCGTTGTTTATGATAAGGGCGGCAGAATAGTGCTATCGTCTGCGTACCCACAGATACCGGGCTTCAGCAGGTTGTTAATGTGTAGCAGGACTAGAGTTGCGGAGAGAACTTATCCCTGAGGGACTCCGGCATATATTGTCATTTGGTCCGACGATTAACCGTCGACCACTACTCTAATCGACCGGCCACTCATAAGTCTGCGTTCGGTAGGCAGACCGTACGATGGAAGCTTGCCAATAAGACTATCGTGCCAGACCTTGTCAAAGGCCTTCGAGATATCAAGGGAGACAGCTAGTGCTTCACCATGATTCTCGATGGCCGCGCTCGAGATATAGGTGGCATACGCTAGAAGATCGCCAGTGGACCGATTTCGGCGAAACCCGTATTGGCGGTTACCAAGTAGATCGTTCGTTTCTGGGTGTGCTATGAGTCTGCTGTTCAGTACACGCTCCATAGTCTTGCAAAGCATGGACGTGACTGCTACACCTTTACCAATCAAAATTCAATTTTCAAAACCTATGTATTTTAAATGAAGACTATACTTACATGCTTAAATTGAAAAAGATTTTCAGAATTTCCTACCTATACTTTTAGTATAAGATGACGTTACTTGCCAAATTACATAGTTCTAGGTTAACAGGACCTATGTAGTTTGACAATTTACTGTTTCCCTAAATTAATAAGGTAACTTATATTACTAGGTAGTATTATAATTCCCTTGAGAGTATCAAAACGTGCGTTTTATGCTGAATAAACGGCCGTATGTACATATCTCTTTTTGGCGTTAACTCAGACTGATTTTCCCGCAGCTTTAAGAACTGTAGATTTGAGTATATAGTTTTAATTTCAACTCAATACCTCCACGCGCTCTCGATATAAAGGGTCATGACACACATACGGACAGACAGAGGTATGAAACCCTAAAAACTATTAAAATATGTTCTAGTAGTTAGCAATCTTGATTATGAAATAGATTAGGTTTGTTTTTCATATTTTGTCAACTAGCCTGTTGTATACATATTATACAAGTAGTAATCCAATCAATCCAATTATACAAGTAATAATCAAATCCAAATGTATTCTATTATAATATTCTCTTTCACGTAAATTTATTTCTATTTACGTTCCAATTTCATTATACACTGAGATAATTTATTTTATGGGAATCAATTAGTTTAGCTCTACCGTAACATCTTTTAATGAAAATCGTAATATATATATATAAATCACGTGTCACGTTGTTTGTCCGTGATGGACTTCGGAACTACCGAATTGATTTAAATTAAATAGTAGATATTTATAAATTAATAGTAGATATTGTTTGATCCAACTTAAAAGATAAGATAGTTTTTATCTCAATTAATTCCTAGGTTATCTATGTTTCGGGTGCTCATCTCTAGGTCATGTTTCGGTTTTTAAGGTAATGTATTATGTACTTAAGTAACACTTGAAGAATAGGCCAAACGTCATTCTGCCAGGCAGGTCGTAAAAGGCGACCGATTGGCTATACGAGTCACTAACATCGTGGCTACTAGGTGGTAGAATTCTGCATTGTCTCGCCCTGGTCTGGTATCACCGCCTTATCTATTCCTGCCGCAATAGCGTCAGTGCTTGTCACTGTCGTGTTCCGGTTTAGAGAGTAAGGTAGCCGGTAATCTTATGTAAGTGGCATAAGACCTCGCCGCAAGATAGCAACGCACCATTAACACCTTTGGTGTCTACAGTTTGGTGGTTGACTCTTTCCATCAGGAGACCTATCTGCTTGTTTGCTATCTTATACTATAAAAAAATATATGTTTGAAATTTTTGTGACCTTGGTCAGCTTCTCAAAGAAATGAATTTCTACTAAAGAAACTAAGATCTTTCGAATCTTAAACAAAATGTAGTCGCTAAAGGCGCACAAAATAAAGGTTTGAATTGTTCTAATGTGTTTATAATGTGGACGTAAAAATTATTTATCCCTATATTATACATTTTAATTTGTATTTCCATTCCTAAACTGAAGTAGAAGCTGTGATAGAGATAGAAAGGTCCTTGGTGATGTTTGACCCTGCAAACACTTGTCTGATTTGTATTGTGTTTATATTTCTGAGTTTGGGCGCTCGTTAAATATATTTTACAACTTATACATACTAGCGATCGCCTGTGCCCGAAATTCAACCATAGACTAAACACTAAAATCTCTTTTAAGTTTGACAACTGACTTTAGCCATAATTATATTATCACGTATGTCACATGAATGTAGTGTGTGCATAGATGACGGAAACTGCTACTAAATAGGAAATAACCAAGGGAAAACCGTGTCATTTCGTCCCTAACAATGGCGGACTAAAAGAACAGCAGTTTACTATTTACATAACAATTGATAAATTATATTTGCAATTGGGCATGTTATTTTAACAATTAGGTTTTTATTTTAGATTTAAGGTACATACTAAAATTATAGAAAAATGCAAATAAACGCTAAAATCAGTTTAATATTTTGTAATCAAAGGGTTATTCGACATAAAATTTTAACTTACCGGCATTGACAGCGTATTTTAGTAATGGCGTTTTGGCCGCAAGCTGTTTAAGGTGACGTTAATTTTCTTAAATGATTTGAAATTAGAACAATGACAAAATTGTTGTAGCTTTGTCTGTTATGAAAATTCTAATTTGTTAGACAGAGATAAATCCATTTCTATTTGTTCAGCGTTGGAATGCATGCAATTTTATAATATTAATTGTTTATGGAAATTAATGCCAAGTCCTTAACTTTCTCTTGTAAAAGAGTGTGTGTAATATTTGTTTTTGTTAATTTAATGTGTTTCCTAAGAATTTTATTTAAGATTATTAGGTTTCTGTCATCATTCGCAATGTAAACTTAAATTGTGCTAAAATTCATACTCAACCATTCACGCAATTGTATTAAAAAGGGAAGATAATAATTAGTAAGTTCGTGTATTATTGTAGTGATATTTATTATTACTTATTATACTGAAATGTTGATATAAAAATGCACCATATATTTCCGTAAACTTACAACAGAAACATATTGCCACTGAGATAAAATTCTCTGTGCTACACTTTGGCAAATTGGAGGGTACAATACTTGGGGTTGCAGTCAAAAATGCATACAATATTCGTAACGCAGCCGAACTAACACCTTATGAGCTATAGAAGAGAACCAGAGCCAGACGTGAAACTTCCCGTTGTTCAAATTGAACGTTCCCCTTTTAAGGTAATTTAGTTTTACCCTTCAAATAACATGGACTTCAAATAAATTGGACTTCGTTAGAAACGTCGACGCTTGGATGTTAATTTTAGGGCACATTTATGGGATGTATCTTCAAATAGTTAAGCAAATTGAAGGACTACTTTTCGGTAGTTTAAATGATAAATAAATAACAAATAGTTGTAGTAGTATCTTCACGCCCGTATCTCCAAAGAGGTAGGCAGATTTACAATAAGTGGACCCACGATCAGCTAAAAATACTCGGTCTCACAATGATATGTGATATGATATGTGGCAAGCTTATCGCCGACCGGGCTTTTTCCGATCCCAGGCAAAGTTGTTTTTATATGGAAACTGAAAAAATAACACATTTTTTAATTGCCCTAGCCGGGAATCGAACCCAGAATCTCATGTTGTCAACTCCGACACCGAACTACTAGACCACAGAGGGGATTTATAAATTAAATCTGTTAATATTATAAATGCGAAAGTTTGGATTGATGAGTGTTTAGATGGATGTTTTTTACTCAAACATGCCAAAACTACTGAACGGATTTGAATGAAATTTGCACACAGGAAGATGGTGAACTAGAATAGCACATTTACTACTTTTTATCTCGGAAAAATTATGTAATCCCGTGGGATTCGCCAAAAACTTCCATAATGCTGCGGTCTGCACGCTGTCGATAGTCTATAATAACTAGCAAAAAGCAGAGCTTGTAAGCTTGTAAGCAGAGCTTGCAAGTAATATTGTTATAAAAGTATTTTTATGAGAATTACATCTTTTAATGTATGGACTTTATTTATAATTATCTAACCTAAAAAACTCAGTGTATTTTCACCTAAACATTACATTCGCATCAAAGGCCGCGTCGTCAGGCGTTGGACTAGGAATATTTGGTTTTTGTTTGTTGATATTTTCAAGAAAAAATATGTATTAAAAATGAAGGTTGATCTTATATAAACGCATTTTTGACAATTTACTGAAATAATTGTTTTTTTTTTTTCTAAAATCAGGAAGTTCCTGGTTTTACGTCGATTTACGAAATCAAAATCAAAAAATATTTTATTTAAATAAACCTTCAAAATTTTTGGACTACGCAGGCACGAAGAATTGACGGTAGACACTCAGCGAATACATTTTTCGAATTTTTCTCTCAGAGAAACCCTCGGAGTTCGATTCCAGAGTCAAGCAAATGAAAAAATGTGTTTTTTCAGTTTTCTGATAAAACAACTTTGCCCGGGATTGGAAAAGTGCCCTACTGGCGATAGGCTGGCCACCTATCACATTGTGGGACTTAAGTATCTTCAGCTAACCGTGGATGCACACGTTGTACTTCTGCCTACCTCTTCGGGGATACGGGCGTAAATATACTTTTTTTTCAGCTTTTTACCCTCGCCCTCGGGCTGAGATTGGGAATTGATCTCAATACAATATAAATCAATTAATACAGCTGTACTGTTTCTCAATAAGCCTATTGTGAAACTCTCGAACGCTCTATTTACTCTGTTCCCAGCAAACATCCCTGCTCTAGACCTAAATTCTCCTTGTGCCTCCCACAATATTACTTCGAACTTCCCTTGCATTCTCCTTTCAATGATTTTATCATACACCTTCGATGCCAAACTGATCAAATTGATGGCCCTATAGCTGTTGCAGTTTATACTTGAATCTCGCCTTTATACGAGGGCACGATAACCGCGCGCCGCCAGTCAGATATGAAGAAACAATTCATGAAGTAGGTAGTCTCTTAATAAGTTCAAAAATTCTAATAGAAAATTTATCTTCTATCAATTTTAACTCGTTAATTTAATAAGAGATGGCGTTAGTAGTAACAAGATTCTAATACAAATTGTATCTTCTATTTTTTTATTTTTATAAAATGGTATTTTTGTGGTAGATAACAAATCTAGACATGAATATAAACTACCACGTCGAAGCTCAAACCTAAAAATGCGATATTTTTTCAGTAAAATGTACCACAAAAGTGCATAAAAAGTGGCCTAGTGTAGGGCTCGCTTCGCTCGCCCTGATTATTAATTATAATTAAAATATATTTATAATTATTATAATTAAATTATTAATTATAATTAATATATAATAATATTAATTAAATTAATTATATATATACATATAATAAAATCGTAGGAAAGTCAAAACTGTACATTGAATATTTTTTTTAAAAAGTACTTGGGGCATGATCTATAATCGATATCGAAGCTAAAAATATAGTTTTTAGAATTTTTGTTTGTTTGTTTGTATGTCTGTTTGTATGTCTGTTTGTCTGTTTGTCTGTATGTCTGTTTGTCTGTTGGTCTGTGTGTCTGTATGTCTGTGTTTGTCTGTTTGTCTGTTTGTCTTTTTGTCTGTTTGTCTGTTGGTCTGTGTGTCTGTATGTGTGTTTGTCTGTTTGTCTGTTTGTCTTTTTGTCTGTCTTTTATTGAAAGTGCCATAAAATCGGTCCAGCTGTTCCAGAGATTACCCTGTACAAACAGAATGACATACAGATTGAAACACTTCACTTTTGTTTAAATGTATAGACTAGTTATTACTCGCGACTTCCTGCGCGCCAAGATCATTACTTCCTCTTGTTGCCAGGTAATAAAGCAACCTAAGTAACTTCTGGATAGAATAGCTTTCTAATGGTAAAAGAATTTTAGCGATCGATCCAGTAGTTTCGAGTTTATTCATCATATACATAAAAATACGGGTTGTTGTAAACTCGCCATAATAGTAAATTCGCCACACAAAAAAAACAAAAAAGACAAAAGATATCTAAGTCGCGAGTAATAACTAGTCTATACATTTAAACAAAAGTGAAGTGTTTCAATCTGTATGTCATTCTGTTTGTACAGGGTAATCTCTGGAACAGCTGGACCGATTTTATGGCACTTTCAATAAAAGACAGAGCTTATAAGGCAGGACAGGCTACTTTTTACCTGAGCAAAAGGTAATGGATAAAGGAGTAATGATTTCGGGTCACTCGAACGAATTCACGAATATCAAGAAACAAAATTGTCATAATACAATTCTTGACAACCCAAAAATATAAAATAGATTATGAGCAATACGAAAATAACACAATTACCGAATACTCGAGTAACTCGTACAGGATAATGTGCCGTTATTTGGGTAGTGACGGCCGTATGTACATGTAATGGCTCCCCGGGGGAGCATTATGATGATGGATGTAGTCAGACGTCTGAGCTTTGATAAACAACGTAATGTTAAGCTTACTTAGAATTCGTAAGGAAATGCTGTTGATTTATAGAACACTAGCAACCTGCCCGCGGTTTCACCTGCGTTGCTTTTGTTCCCGTTGGAATATGGGAAATGTTTATATACTAAAACCTTCCTCGAGAACTAATCTATCTATTAAAAAAACCGCATCAAAATCCGTAGCGTAGTTTTAAAGATTTAAGCATACATAGGGACATAGGGACAGACAGAGAAAGCGACTTTGTTTTATACTATGTAGTGACTTTCAACCGACTTCCCGAAAAAGAAAAGGTTGCCAATTCATCGGAATTTTTTAGGGTTTCATACCCAAAGATTAAAACGGGAACCTATTAGGTACTAAACTCCGCTGTTCGTCCATCTGTCTGTCTGTTGTCCATCTGTTACCAGGCTGTATCTCATGAACCATGATAGATAGTAGAAATTTTCAGATGGTGTTCCTGTTCGTTTTCGTGAAGGGCGGCCTTCAACTGCCGTCAATGAAAATAATGCAGCTACTGTTAAGCGGTTAATTGAAGAAAACCCCGGGATTACCTATGAGACAATTCGAGGACTATTGGGGATTGGTATGAGCCAAATTCAGAAAATTTTACACGTAGAATTGAAAGTTCAGAAACTTTATTGTCGTTGGATCCCTCATGAACTGACAGCGGAGCAGAAACTAGCTCGCGTGAAATGGTGCTCACAGATGCTACGGCACACGGCACATATTCTAATGCTGTTTATGACATTGTCACAGGAGGCGAAACGTGGATTTATTGTTTTGAACCCGAAAAAAAACAGCAATGTTGTGAATGGGTGTCTGAAAATGAGAACAGGCCAACAAAAGAGAGACAGGCGAAAAACGTTGGTAAAAAAATGATCGCGTTTTTTTCTCAGCTGCGGGTCCTATCTGCACAATTCCACTTGAAGATCAAAAGAGGATTAATGCTGAGTGGTATTCTACCATTTATGTACCCAGGGTGTTAGAAAGACCACCCAAAAGCCGCATTCTCCTACACCATGATAACGCTTCTTCACACACGGCCAACAAAACAAAGTCATTTTTAGCTTCCGAAAAAGTACATCTCGTCACCCACTGCGCATAGCACCCTATGATTTCTGTATTTTCCCTAAAATTAAAGATTTAATGAGAGGTTTTACTTTTACCAACTCCGAAGAGGCAGTGATAGCGTTCAATCAGCACGTAGAAAACATGCCTACAGATCTGTCCTCCTGTACAGGTCCTCCTGTTTTAAAAAATAGTTCGATCGCATGAAAAAATGTTTAAAATGTAAAGGGGGATTATTTTGAAAAGCAATAAACATACTATTTTGGTTATAACATGTTGTTTTTTAAGTTACGCAAAACTTATAGTGTGACCTACGTATTAGCCCGTTTATTTTTATATTTATGATTTGCTTTGTACCTTAAGATCAGCCTAGCGGCTAGCCAATTACTTATGTTTTAAACAAAGATAATTTATAAATACACAATTAATTATTCGAGCAACTACCTCTTACTCAATAGCACTAGTCAAACTTCGCGCTTTGGTAATTTATAGATAACCTTTTCTATGAGTCTATGGTTTAAAGGTTGACCCTCTGAGAGGTTGACTGATAAAAGATGTAAGAGGCTGACAAGACCTAATTTGTTGAAATTGGTGTTATTTAAGAAATTTTTTAAGAAAAACTATTTGTTATAGCACACCATAAAAATATATTTTAACTAGCTGACCCGGCAAACGTTGTTGTGCCTTTTTAACTATTCTTATTTTTTCTATATTTTCTCACCGTTTAAACCTTCCCTGGATTTCAACAATTAATTCAAAACCAATATTAGCTAAATCAGTTCCGCCGTTCTCGAGTTTTAGCGAGACTAACGAACAGCAATTGATTTTTATATATGTAGATAGATATTCATCATATGTCAAAGACCGTGGCCGGACTCGATACAAACTTGAACAAAATTGGGTCGATAGAAAATAATTGCGAAGATTGGTCTTGAAATCATCATTAAACGGTTTTATGTTTTTATTTTTTTGACGTATGGGCCTGCAATTAAAAACATGAACTCACTATATTGATACTTAAACCGTTAGCGAATCATACTTGACAAATAATCTACAATTTTTTATTTCAATATTTATTTGTAAGAGACCTGGCCGCCCAGTATTGAGCCTGGGCTCCTTTGAAGAATAGGCCAACTACCGTTCTGCCAGGCAGGTTGTAATAGGCGACCGACTGGCTATGCGAGTCACTACCATCGTGGCTACTAGGTGGTAGAGTTCTTCATTGTCTAGCCTGGGTCTGGTATCACCGCCTTACCTATTCCTGCCGCAATACCGTCAGTGCTTGTCGCTGTCGTGTTCCGGTTTGGAGGGTAAGGTAGCTCGTAAACTTATGCATGTGGCATTAGACCTCAGTTCACCACGACGAATAAATTGCCTAGCGCTACAGTTATGAATTATTCATTGAATGTCAATATTATGAATTACATAATATCTAAGGTGTAATTGAATGTGGAAACAGGCGACATTGATTTATGTAGTGGTATCAAATTGTGTTGATAGTAAACAATTTTTATAACTTATAAGTTTTTCTTTTTATCGCATTTCAACTACTGTTCTCAATTGATTAATTTTCACTTGTGTTAGAATTTAGGTATTATTAGAATAATACTATAGGATTTATAAATTTGGTAATCGTATTACAGATAATATTTATATAATCTACGTTGTAAAGAGTTGGTATCACCGTCCGTGTTCTGATTGGTTGATTTAAGGTTACGTCATTATTATTGAACTCTTGTAAAACCAATAGAAATGTTTGCCGCGTAATAAAATGTGACAATCAAATACTGGCGGGAAATACGAGGCGAGAACGGGAGAACATCTAGAGATGGAAAGGCTTTTGGTTTTGTTTTAGATAAAGAGCAAGTAAACTGTATGGAAATATTCATAACTGTATAACTGTATTACAATTATATTAGAATTATCGTGTTTTGCTTATCTCCACCCTGATCTTCTTATGCTTGTAGATAATGTTATGTAGTTTTAAGTCAACCTATGTCCATTTTTGTGCATAAATTTTAAATAAGCGACAAAAGTATCAGTAATCCTAAACTAAGTACCATAAACCTAAGTTACAATTAGCAAAAAATAGTAGAGCTCTGCAACGATTCGCCCGGGTATTTGATCCCAACACATTTCCTATTCCTGTCACAATAGCGTCGAGGCTGTTGTTTTTCTGTTTGGAGAGTAAAGTAGCCGGTAAACTTATGAGAGTGATCTAAAATAATAACAAGATATTTAAAACTACACAATATATTTTTTCTCCAAAATATAAAATTTTTAGCAATTCTCGAATCAATAGAGAATAAATTTTATTAAAATTCATTGTGAATTTGAATAAAATCCACTCTTAATGGAATTCTTCAAAAAAATTAAATTTTAATGGTTTGTATAATGAAATCAAAAAAAAATTGAAAGGCCTCAGAAAATAGGGTAATTTATTTAACATCAACGTCAATATCCCATTGAAGCTAATTTGATTATTTAAACGCAGTAAAACATTTAAAATTGACTTAATTTTCCTTTCTTTTTCAGAAACCTAAATCCATGGGGACGGATCCATGATCCAATGGTCACGGGGGTCATGACGCCTCTGGATAGGGGTCGAGGCATGGATTTATTAGTATTAGATAAGGATTAAAGCCTGTCATGACTGAACCTCAAATTTGTGCCCCCCTGAACAGAAGACTGAATCGGTCCTTGTATATGTGACCCCCCCCCCCCCTCCCTGCACCAAGGGCTGGATGCGCCCTTGATATTTCGTGAGTCTGTACTTGAAATAAATGAAATATACGCGTATATTTTATTATCAAATATTTTTAATACATTTATAACTTTAAGGATTTTTTCTATTAGCGATCTGTTAGGGTGTTCCACGATGTGCTTTTAAAAAACTAGTTGCAAGACAACTACTTTATTCGATTTTACTTGTTACAAATCACGACTTTTACTAAGCACTCAGATTGCACTATTATTTGTGCATACGGTTAGAGAGTGGTGATGTGGTGATTACTCTCCTTATTCTCCTCGATGAAGACCAGCCAGAAACCACGTCTATTGCTAGGCAGTGATTTGACTAGTTCAAGTACTGACTGCTGGGATATTGGAAATTCACGGCTTATATATATTGAAGTATTATATGTATTGAAGAGAACGTATGCAATAATAACATTTTAACCACCCCGTTGGTTGAGTGCTTAGCGACCCTGATTACGCAATCGACTGGCCTCTGATTCGATTCCCGACGGGGACAAGCATTTGTGTGATGAGCATAAATGATTGTATTTCCTTGTGGTAGGTTTGGGTGGGTGTTTATTAAATACAAGCTGACCCGGCAAACGTTGTTCTGCCTTTTTAACTATTATTATTTTCTATATTTTCTCACCCTTTAAACCTTTCCTCGACTTCAACAATTAATTTAAAACCAAAATTAGCCAAATTGGTTCAGCCGTTCTCGAGTTTTAGCGAGACTAACGAACAGCGATTTTTATATATCGCTCATTTGGAGCGACAGTGACACAACTGCAAAAAATGTGAAACTGATCAAATTACACCAAAATTATCCCCATAATAATCTACGTTGAGAATAAAAATGTTACATATGTAAATTTCTAAAATGCCCGCTAGAAAGCGAAAATACGTTATTGAAATATTACGTTTTGGCGCGCAAATAATGGGCGACAACGGCCACAATCTAGCGTAGTGTAAAATTTAATAATTTACACTTATGTCACTGTCGCTCCAAGTGAGCGATATATAGATATTCTTGTATTTATATATGTATTTCTATGTATTAGTATCCTAATTGAATACTAATTTTTTAGGGGTCCGTACCTAAAATGTAAAACGGGATCCTATTACTAAGCCAGGCTTCACCAGACTGTATCTCCTAAATCGCGTTAGCTAAAAAGCTGAAGAGTTCACAAATTATGTGTTTTCGTTGCCGCTGTAACGACAGATACTAAAAATAAAAAAATAAAAAATATTAAAGGGGGGTACCCATACAACAAACGTGTTTTTTTCGTATTTTTTTAAAGATGATGGTACGGAACCCTTCAAGCGCGAGTTTGACTCGTATTTGGCTGGTTTTTTTTAATTCAAGAATGCTGTTATTGCCTTTAATTGAGGCAGCATTTAACTTGCGTTATTGCAATGTATAATATTTTAATATAATATTATGTTAATGTTTATAATGCATGCCTTCTTGGCAATACTTTGAATGAATAAATAAAACCATACTTTTTTGGAAATTGAAATAAGACACAAAATGTAATAAAGAGTTTTCGTAAATATGCTCTGCACAAATTTCATACTGTGGCGCTAAGTGAGAACAACAATTTTCATTTGTTGGAATTATTTTTGTACTTGCTGTGTAAATGTGTAAATAACGCACTTAATGGTAAGTTGAAAGTTATTTTACTGCTGTTTACATAATTATAACTACTATACTGTTGTTATGTAATATATATATATATATATATATATATATATATATATATATATATATGTATATATATATATATATATATATATATATATATATATATGTATATATATATATATATATATATATATATATATATATATATATATATATATATATATATATATATATATATATACGTAGGTACATATGTGTATAAAACTTACATGTAAACTGGACGTTTCGGCCAAGTTAGATTGACCGTGGTCACGAACGGACTGAGCACAAATCCGCTCGTGACCACGGTCAATTTGACTTGGCCGAAACGTCGAGCTTTACAAGTAAGTTTTATATGTACGCGTTTTTGACCCGTTTATATTTAAAAAAAAGTAATAGAACATTAATTAAGTAATATGCTGTAACTGCTCCCCTGATGGAAAGAGACAACCATTGCCCCATATACATCAAATATGTTAATGATACGTTGCTATCCTTATAGCGGGATCTTAGTGTCATAAGTTTACCGGCTACCTTACCCTCCAAACCAGAACACGACAGTGAGAAGCACTGCTATTGGCGCAGGAATATTTAAGACGGTGATACTGGACCCAAGCGAGATGTTGCAGAATTCTACCTCCTAATAGTTCCGATGGCAGTGACACGTGGAGCCGATTTTTCGTCTTTTACAAACTGCCTGGCAGAATGGCAGACGGTCTATTTTTCAACTTAATCCCGGACGGCCCGGCCCGCCTAATATGGCTTTGCTTCCTCTTTTTAATTTCCGCTTTACATGCTCATCCGAGGCACGGAGAAAAGCGAAGAAAGCAGCAGTAGCAGTCTAGTGGTAATCACTAGACTGCTAGATGCTACTGAAGCTTTGATTTTTGTTAAAACTTCGAAAAATCTCAACACCACTTTTTTCCGATTTAGAGATCGAACCCGGGACGTTTTGATCTAAGCCAAATAGGCAAACCACTAAACCACAAGTACCCTTAGACAATATGAATTTGTTGCAATAATAACGCTTTACTTTCCTTTGTTTTTCATAATCCTCTTAAAATAATCCCCTAGGATTTATATAATCTAGGCAACTTTAATTAAACCCACTTTGGTGTTCCCTTTAAGGAATTACAGATATTAAATTGAATCAAATACGTTTGCCACAGCAGTTAAATGTCATACAAATGTTTTGCTTTGAAATATACATGTAGCTTTAACGTAAGTTATTTGTATGGTTCGTTTGATGACGGAAGTTATAGACTGTGGTCCCAAGAACAAACTTTTTTTTTAATTAATAACAAGCTGCATTTTTGTGAACAGCTTCGTTTTGACGAGCTAACCATGTTTTCTATCTTTGAAAATTCTCGAATCGGGTAACTAATAAAATTATGGGGTTTTGAAAATTTGGATTCGGTGAAGGGAAAATATTTATTAATAACAATAATTGTTTTTGACTTTAATCGCTTGATTATATAATGAAAATTATGATGAAACTTTTATTATATATATATATATATATATATATATATATATATATATATATATATATATATATATATATATATATATATATATATACGACCACGGTCTATTACTACTTTAATCGCAGCAACAAACAATGGACATCCTGCTGTTAGTAAAAACGTAACTTTAATTACTTTTAATTAGTAAAGCAAATAATGCACTTGTACTTATATTTCACTATACGTGTACACAAAATATTTTAAATAAATTAACCGGTTTTGCTTTATAAAGCGTCTACAGGATATAATATTCTTTAATCCAACTGATTTTCAGCCTCTCGTATTTTTGAAACCCTCTTGATTTTGCCAAATTTAAATGGAATTTAATAGGTAATAAAACTCTTCAACAAAAAACTATTTTTCCAACGAAATGAGTAACTAATTTCAAATTGCAAAAAGTATGTTCACCACCTAGCAGTTTAAATAACTTTGTATGAAAAAAATATGGGCCTAGCGCGAGTCGGACTCGCCGACCTACTTACCTACCTATTAAAAACGGCAAAAAATCAAGTTTGTTGTATGGGAGCCCTAAATATTTATTTTATTTTAATTTTATTAATTATTTTTAAAGTAAATATAAACTAAATATTCTGTGAATATTTCAAGCGTCTACCAGTTTTAGTTATTAGAATTAAGAAAAGAAATGCAAAATAATCACGTTTGTTGTATAGGAGCCCCCCTGAAATATTTTATTGTTTTAGTATTTGTTGTTATAGCGTCAACAGAAATACATCATCTGTGGAAATTTCAACAGTCTATCACGATAAAATATACGGCCATGTCTATTATGACCATGTGACTAAACTTCGTGTTCAAATTTTCGTAATGTCGACTTTAAGAATTCTAATATTGGTCGAGGCTGTTAGCATATTATTATCAATATGACTTGATGACTCGATATAGGTACAACGCTGTCTTTTTGGGGTTCAGTTAGACTAATTTTATTCGACCGCATTCCGAGACTATGGTGACTTGATTTTCGACTTCAAATACAACTAAGGCCAATTTACTACGATTCAGATAGAAAAACCTCAATTTCTCTGTATTATCAAATCTCTTTGCACAGATATGCTGGTTTCAAATTTTGTATGAAAAAAATAACATTTTTTACAAAAATCAGATTAATAATGAATCAATCAATCATTATTCGACGAGGGTAAGCTCAATTATACTTATCTACGATATTATAAATTATATAATATATAGCATGTAAACATTTTATAACATATAAGACCACAAAATAAAACTGAAGTCTTTTGTTTGTAAAAAATAGTAACCTGCATAAGGCCTGGGCTGCCTTTAAAAATTTTACCAGGCGCTTCGTAAAAGGTGAATGGTTAGGCATATATTATGTCACTATTATTGTGATTACCCTGTGATAGGGTTCTGCAACATCTCGGCCGGGTTTAGTCGGCGTTTGTCGCTATAGTATTCCGATTTGGAGGGTAAGGTAACCCGTAAACTTATGAATGTGGCATTCCAACTCTTCCACATGCAATGCATCATTTACACTTTTGACGTTTATGATTATATATATAACAATGGTTGACTCTCATCATCGGGAAAACCATCGGCTTGTTTGCTATCCTGTGAAATCAGATAAAATAAAAATAAAAAAACCAAAAAGGATACCTAAGAGAATGGTGTATATAAAAATATAATATCTAAAGAAGTTCCTCAATTTCTTAAAGAGATAAGAACGTCCTATCATTCCCTCTTTTGCATGCGGAACGCGTTTCACAATTCACTCTCAAGTTTTATGATTATGTATTAATAATCAACAAGCGACGCCACGCAGCCGGCTGAGTGATTACATTTTTGATCACACAAGAATAATGATTTTTAAGAGAAGGTTATTTAAGTGCTTATTTTAAACAAAATTGGCTTTTACTTCAATTCAGCTATTTAAGGGTAAAATAGTGACACACGTAAAATCACATATATATACACACACTCACACACACCTTGCCAATTTATTACTTTGGAATAATTGTATAATATACTTGGCGTGATCATCTATAGATTTCAATACTTTTTTTATTTACATCAAAAGTACAAAGGTTTGTGGAAAGACTCGCCTGAACGTGTATACATCGCCCTAGCTATTCCTCCTTCAATAGCGTCAGAGTTTATCGCTATCGTCTTTCGTCGAGAGGCTAGTAGCCAGTTAACTTACGTATGTGTTATTTAACATGTTTACTTCTACATGAGATCGAGAATGAGAACGGGAACGGGATGCGAGGACGAGAACGAGAACGAGAACGAGAACACAAGGAAAAAATCTGTAAACGGTTGACTCTGAAGGCCAACCCTGAAACTTACCGCTTAATTAAGGTCCTTTAAGATCGGAAGAGAAAAAACTATAAGGATAGATTTTTTAGTTCAAACATTTTTATTATAAACAATTTTTGAGAAGCGGTATATTTGTAAACTAGGACTGATTTTGATCTTTATAAATATTTCTTTAGATTTATAATAAATAATTGGTTAAAAATTTCTAAGCAAGACGAGAAAGAGAACGAGAACGAGGACGAGAACGAGAACGAGAACGACAACGAGCACGAGAACACAATAGAAAAATCTGTAAACGGTTGACTCTGCAGGCCAACCCTGAAACTTCCCGCTTAATTAAGGTCCTTTAAGATCGGAAGAGAAAAAACTATAAGGATAGATTTTTTAGTTCAAACATTTTTATTATAAACAATTTTTGAAAAGCGGTATATTTGTAAACTATGACTGATTTTGATCTTTATAAATATTTCTTTAGATTAATAATAATCAATTGGTTAAAAATTTCTAAGCAAGACGAGAACGAGAACGAGTACGAGAACGAGAACGAGAACGAGAACACAAGGAAAAAATTTGTAAACGGTTGACTCTGCAGGCCAACCATGAAACTTTCCGCTTAATTAAGGTTCGTTAAGATCGAAAAAGAAAAAACTGTAAGTATAGATTTTTTAGTTCAAACATCTATTTTATTAAAAATGGCAGTATTTTTAATACAATAGATGAACACTTTTATTATAAACAATTTTTAAAAAGCGGCATATATATAAATATTGCTTTAGATTAATAATATAATCGATTGTTTAAAAATTTCTAAGCAGTTTCAAAAAAATATTTTTTTCAAAAATTTTCGTTATTAATAAATCTCCAACAGATTGACCGATTTTGATCCAATTAACGGTATTTGACGCAATTTTAACGTCTAAAAATTATTTCAAAAAGATTAAGTAAGTTTGCTTAAAACAACGTAATTTTAATATTCGAAAAAGTGTAACATTTGAAAATTAGATTCCAATTTGATTTGTATAATATATACTTGTTGTTGTTGATTTGTATAAATATACTTGTATATTAATACGCAAAATCTATACAAATTAATAAAATTGGAGTATCTGTTTGTAATATTAAAATAACCAGTTTTAACTAAATGCATACCTGTGGATATATACACGGTACACATACCAAAATAACGCTTTTTACGATTTTTGTCTCTCTGTCTGTCTGTTTGTTCCGGTTAATCTCTGGAACGGCTAGACCGATTTTGACGGGACTTTCACTGGTAGATAGCTGGTGTAATAAGGAGTAACTTAGGTTACTTTTTTCAAAAAAAATCCACGTGGACGAAGTCGCGGGCACAGTTAGTATTAAATAAAGACATACACAAGCTTATCGTTTATGAAAAAACAACAAATACAAGCCATAAAGTTTTAAAAATATAACATTCGATATTCAAATAGTTCCGATTAGCTAGAAGTGCAAAATTTTTAGTGTGCCCCATGTATAATATTTTGATGTCTTTAACAAAATTAAAATTCATCGGGAAATATGTATTCAGAGCGACTGTTAGAGATAAGAGTTACTATCGTAATTATAGGTAAATGTTAAATAACACACTACCCTTTACAGAGTTCATTCGCAAGACTCGGTGCATGTAATTCATGAATATAGTAGGATATTTTTTAACGAATATTTTTATATTATCTTGTAATAATTTTACAATCATAGCTAAAACGCACTTTTAATTCAATATTTAGTTCCTATAAGTAATTAAATTTTGAATATACTAACCACTTCACACTAAAGGAAGAATTGCAACAAATCCTGTTATAAATTATATCATTGTTGTATTCAGTAAACTTAAACATGTGTCCTTCTATATTTACTACATGAATAGCAACGCAATAATATTCTTGGTATTAAAAACGATAGTAATTTATTTGTGCCAGAAGAACCATCTCATTAGCAATCGTGTGATATAAAAAAATAACGCTTAAACTGACGCCACATAAGAACCACGCACACTGTGTACGCTTACAATCCGCGCCGTCCCAATTAGTGGAGCTTAACGTTAATCCGCGTGGAACATGC
The DNA here is from genome assembly GCA_036924255.1 of Apodemia mormo. Taxonomy (NCBI): domain Eukaryota; kingdom Metazoa; phylum Arthropoda; class Insecta; order Lepidoptera; family Riodinidae; genus Apodemia; species Apodemia mormo. The sequence goes on along the minus strand of JAUPFN010000010.1, from coordinate 6,258,139 downwards.
TGAAAATAACTGCCACGTGAATAAACAAACACCCTTGCAGATTAGTTGCGGGGACACCCCTTGTAATTATGACTAGAATGTCTGAAAAGATATTGCTACAATTTTTATACATAATATGTAAGCATTGTTTTAGCACTATTACTCTCTAGTACCGATTCCTTGTGTACTAAACTAGCAAAAAGCAGAGCTTTTTAAGGACTCACTAAGTTATATTATCTAGTAATGTTCTTAGGAAAGTGTTTTTTATGCGAATTACATCTTTTAATGTATCATGGACTTTATTTATTACATTCGCATCAAAGGCGTCGTCAGGCTTTGTATCTTGTGAGGCTCAGAAAAATAAAACCAAAATAAAAAATAAAATGTTTCTAAGATAAATTTTTTTAGTACTGTTTGTATAAGAAAAAATCTTTAAAATTTTCTTGATTTATTAAAAACACGATTTCTGTAATTATCAATAATAACATTGATAATTATAGAAATCGTGTTTTTCCTTACGCAGAACAAGTATAAAGGTTATCTACATATTTTACACCATTTTTCTGGTCTACCTATAATATAATACCTACCTATAATATACCTCGCGCCACCACTTCGCTCTTGAAGTCTAATATTGATAGAAATCAATTTTTATTTATGGTAACTTTCTTGTAAAAGAGTTTTCTAGGAAAAATAAGTTTTAAAAATAAAAGTTGAACTTATAAAGAAAATTTAATTTAATTAACCTTCAAAACTTTTAGAATTAATATTGGACTTACCGCAGGCACGAAGAATTGGCGGTAGAAACTACGCTAATAAATTTTTCGATTTTTACCTCCGAGAAACTCTCGGGGTTCGATTCCCGCGTCAGGCAAATCAAAAATGTGTTTTTTCAGTTTGCTGATAAAAACAACGTTGCCCGGGATTGGAAAAGTACCCAGTTGGTGATAGACTGGTCACCTATCACTATCTGTAATCTTTAAATGGTGACCTTGCAAGCCATCCCTGAAACTTCCCTCTAAATTAACGTATTTTAAGCTCAAATTGTAAAAACTATAAGTAAAGGTTTTTTCAGTATAAACATCTATTTTGATAAAAATGGCAGTATAATGATTTTTGAAAAGCTGTATATTTTGGAAACGATGATGGATTTTGATCTTTTAAATGGCATTCAACTCAATTTAAATATTGCCTTAGCTAAAAATCGGTAGGTTTAAAAATTTCGGAGCAATATCAAAAAACATTTTTTTCAAAAATTTTCGTCATTGATAGATCCCAAACTAATTGACCCATTTTTATCCAATTAACGATACGTGGCGCAGTTTTTAAAGGAGAAAAGGTGATAAGATTTTGAAGTTAATCGGTATATTAGCCTGAAAGTTATTTCAAAAATATTAAGTAAAAATATTAAGTAGTTTGCTAAAGAAAACGCAATTTTAATATTTGAAAAGCTGTAACTTTTGAAAATAAGATTCGGTTTTGATTTTTAAAAGGGCATTCGACGTATTTTATTTTAAGTTCTAAAATATCGTGGAATACCAAAAAATGATTGGTTGAAATATTTCGAAGTTATGTCGAAAAAACACTTTTTTCAAAATTTTCGTCAACGATTACTTCCAAACGAATAAGCTGATTTTGAGGTAATTTATGCATTAGACGTAATTTTTTGAGGAATAGAGCTGATTAGTTTTTGTACTCAATCGGTACATTAATCTGGAAGTTATTTAAAAAAAATCTGTTTCGCCACTATTTTTTTTGGTTTTTTCAAAATTTCTCAAAATCTCTTCCTCTCATTTAGTTAAAATTTTTAGGAAGTATAAGCTGAGTGGAATCCAATCGAATGCCATCAACCGCGTTTCGATCGGTCCAGGCGTTCAAAACTTATGAGTTGTTGACACACATTCAAGGTATTCTTTTAAACGGCAAGTCAAAAATTTTTACTTGGGCATTGTTCTTGATTGATTGCTTAAATAATTATACAATTTTATTAAGATTATTGGTATGAAGATATAAAAGAGTATTTATATAATATATATTGGTAACTATGTATTTTAGTATATATTTGTCTATAGTTATGAGTATATGTATTTTATTCTTATATATTGAATTATTTGTATTCATTTAAATTCAATATGTGTATTTATTTATATAATAATATTATATATAAATTTATGTTTTAATTATGTGTTTTAATTGTGTGAGTTTTGTTTTCACATAACTAGTGTGTTCAACTAGTACTAAATTAAGTTTCAATTATTATTTTCTTCTTTCTATGTGCACCCCTTGTGCCCTCTCTGTACTCTTTGGAGGTTGAGCAGAGAATGCTCTTGGGCGTTAAGTCTACCTGTGCAAAAGTATGTGTGCAAAATTTAAATAAATAAATAAATACATACATACAGACAAACTGACGTAATCACAAAAATAGTCGAAAATGGTTCCTAAGACCACAAAACGTGGACATATGGTGAAAACTCCATTTTTGAAAATCGGAGCAAAATCAGTAACCTCCCTGTCTACATACGTAGTGGGAAGTTAAAAAGTACAAGTGTTTTAATAGATTAATATTGTATTAAAATGGAGTAAATGAAAATTAATTAAATGAAATAAAACTACCACGTCAAAGCTTAAACCTAAAAGTGCGATATTTTTTCAGTAAAATGTACCACTAAAGGGCACAGATCGTTGCCTAGTTTAACTCGTAGTTTTATAATAGATGGCGTTAGCAGTAATAAAATTCTAATACAAAATGTATCTTCTATTTTATAATGTTTATGAAATAACATTTTAATGGTAGATAACATATCTAGATATGAATTTAAACCACCCCGTCAAAGCTCAAACCTAAAAGTGCGATACTTTTTCCGTAAAATGTACCACAAAATGCATAGAAAGTCGCCTAGTGTAGGGCTCACTTCGCTCGCCCTAACTATTTATTTATTAAAACGCATCATTTTTTTTATTGGCACAAGGTTTATTTCGATGTATTCAGTATTTTGGCTGTATTATATTATTTATTTTCATTTCAAAATATGCTGTAGCGTTCTAAAGATTCATAATAATGTAAATACGATACAGTAGGGTACATGATAGAAATGATTAGATCTAGCTAAAGTGCGCACGGAACTAGTTGGCCGCGCCTTACGTATTACGTATTACGTATGGCGCGGCCAACTAGTTCCGCGCGCACTATAGTTAGGGTCGCTGTCACCGGACGCGGTGAAGAGGAAGCTATATATGAACGATCGCCCACACCCGGTAGGTATTTTTAAACAGGTGATGATAGCATTACCCTTCATACAGGCTTTAGACTCTTGTTATGGTTCTTAAAGTATTTTGGTTATTTAAGCGAATATATATATATATATATATATATATATATATATATATATATATATATATACAAAATAAAAAAAATAGCATTAGTGTAAAGCAATACTTTATTATATTTTTTATCAACAACAAAAACTGAGAACTCAGTGTAAAACGTTGGGTATATTTTGTTTGATGAATAAGTTATAAGAGTATAATAGTTGTTCAGCTTCAGGTGTCAGGTGTTGCATGGAATACCCATTAACTGATGAGGGAGAAAGCGTAAACTAAAGAAAGTTTAGAAACATTGTATGCTAAACATATTTTGTGTAAGTAAATTTGTAGTAAATCACTTAGGTTCGCTTGCATCAAACTTTTTAAATAGTTTTTAATGAATTTAACATAGTATCAGCATTTCCGGTTCCTTTGCGGGGTAGGCAGAGTAAACCGAACGTCTACAGACTTTCCAGTTCACCCCGATTCCCCAGTTTGTCGGATGGCGGGATGAATGGGTATCCCCATCGCCACATTTACCGCCCTGATAACGATTATCGACTATTTCTAGCAATAACCAACGCGACGGCTTTAAGTGCTCATCCGAAGCACGGGAGGAGGCATGTATCACCACTGCAGTGTCTCGGATGAGCACTGGCGGAGTCTACCGCCTGATGTGTTTCCACAGTGGTAATACACCAGCCAGACTGCGAGCTGCTAATGAGATATAGGATTTTCGGAAAAAACGTCGAAAAAACAATTACACTTTATGTCTGATGCGGGGATCGAATCTGAGACCTCATGATCTAAGCCAAATAGGCTATCCCCTAGACCACGAGGCAGTCTAAGCTATACCTACCCAGCGTAGAAGTCATCTAAAAATTATATAAATAAATATCGCTGTACAAATTACATGAATTAATCTAACCCTAAAGTAAGTAAACGATACTAATATATAGAGAAATAAATATTATATAGATACCGAAATATATTTATTAAACACCCAAACACCGAAATACAAACGTTTAAATAGTGTGGTGCCAGCTAGCGGACCTTTGTCTATTTTCCTGATAATGTTTGCATTTTGCTGTCAATGTGTATATAGTATATACACATTGACAGCAAAATGTGTATGTGTATGTATATGTGTATATGGTATATAGTATCGTACCATTAGGTGGCCTGCTGTTCGTATGTCGTCAATTTCTATAAAAAAAACAATCTTTCATAAAAAAACTTTCATCCAATATTTAAAGGTTATTTTTTTATCTAACCTTAATCGTAGATTTTTAAAAAAATGTGGCCTCTGTTTGTCTTTGGTTATACAACTAATTTGGGGGAAAATCTTCAGCTTCTATTCCAATGGTAGTGAAAACCAAGTAACTAACGTTGGACATAGTAAGTACGTAGAAACTAATATTTGAAGTCTTCTAATGTAACATAAACATTTTCTAGTAAGATTTTTGTTATAGAAGAGGGGGCAAACGAACGAGGGGGGGGGTGTACCTGATGCTAAGTGATCACCGCCGCCCATGAACAATCGCAATACCATGTTGTATAATTTTAAATTGTCTACATTACTCATCCCATTAATGGCCAAAACCAAACGAAAAACATTTTAAATAAAATATGTTTCTTCTTCAATTGTTCAAGGAGTAAGAAGAAGTAAAATGAATAAAAAACAATAAGTTTTAGTTTTTTTATATATATTTAAAGGGGTGTACTTAATGAGTACAGTGGCCACTTATGGGTGAAAATTTTCAAAACAAGAATTTTCAACACAAAGGGTTTTCAAAGACTTTTTGCGTCCCATGGGAATCTAGATTGACAAATAACGCAAGGCAACTATTTTTCTAAATTCTTTGGCTAGACTTGATCTATCATGGGCTAAGCCTTCAACAGTAAAAAAAGTAGATCGAGCTTGTGATACGCGATTACGTATATACTATTTTGCAATACTATGCTGAGACAAGAACCTAGTTCTTAGGATCTTGTTTACTCATAACATGCAAACGCCAGACATCCCATTATAACTAGGGACCAGAATACTGAACAAGATCCACCACCTTTTTTCGGAATCACTTCCAGTTCTCTAAAGCGATAGTATAAACTTGACTAGTTTATCCACAACACCAATGCTTTTGTTTTTTTGGAAATTCTCTTCTTAATAGTAGGCCATCGTTACACAGTATCCATTTGTTCGAGGTTATATGGTTAGTTGCCGTAGTGCTGACATTATTATTTTTTCCATCTAACCAACGACAGTTTAATATTTTTGTCACATCTGTAAACAAATGTGTGATTGGGTCTTTTTTCATCTATTTAGAAGAAGTCGCTCGGTGTGTCTACTTCTCTCTCCTATAGACTGGAGTTTGTAGTTACTGCTCTCTTTTTATGCCGGTGAACTCAGTTGACAGCTAATGCTTTGTTATGGCTGGAATCCTAGTCAGGCGACAAGACATGCTCATTTGAAAACATGATAACAAAGCAAACAGGGGATGTCTCTGAGGGTGTCTGAGAATGTCTTTTTGAAAATACTATCTCAACATTTTCATGTAGATCTCGTGGTAATGAATATCTCCATGTTTTCATCGGCGTCTCATAAATAACCAAGTTCATATTAGCTTGAGATTATCCGTTATTTCGTACATGATGATTCGTATATGAACATGATCATCATTGCTATCTTCTAAAATCGCCTCAACTGCTTTTTCAAGTGCTCTGAATTTATTAATAACGTCGAAATGTATGACACTCATAGTTGCTAACGAAAACGTAACGATATATTTTGTACACTCAAATGGCCAGTGTAGTCAACTAAGTACAGCAGTTAAAATTGTAATATAAAGCTATTAATTTATATTATTTATTGCAATCCTTTAACTCACATTGTAAACTATATTGTATCGCTTCACAAAAGTTATTGATAGCAACATTTGCGGTCAAAATTGTGGCAAAGATAATAAAAAAATCAACTCACATTTCCACTAGTCTGATAGTTGATATTCGGGGTACTGAAAATGATATAAATTTAAATAAATACCTCAATTTGTTTTATTGACATAACTTTAAATATGAACCTCTATGTTTTTTATAAAAAAAAATACATTTATTTTACGGATTTGAATATTTTTTAAAAAACGTGACTATACTCTATGAATTTTTAAGTAAGTTCTATATATGTACGCGTTTTTGACCCGTTTATATATTTTTATAAACGTGACTGTACTCATTTGAGTAAAACGACAGAGAATGGGTTAATTAACGGTTATATTTAATATATGACTGTGTTTGAATTTAAGTTATAATAAAATATATGTGTACCGATTAGTTTAAGAGACACTTATACTGAATTATTATAGATATCACTTAAATATATAAAGTTTGGTTTATCTACATCGTAAGGCTTCTTTCTCCCTTCCCACACAACTATCTACGAGACCACATCACATGGCGAACTGCCTGCTGAACCACACCACACTACAAATAGAAGTCTTGCAATTGCGTTGCCGGCCTTTTAAAAATGAGTAAGCTCTTTTCTTGGAGGGCTCTAAGGCGTAGCCGTTCGGAAACACCCGCGCTGGTAAATTATACCACAAAGGAATAGTGCGAGGCAAAAATTGCCCAGAGAAAAGCACGGTAAAATGCATGTAGCATTACGACCCCACCACATAGATAGCAACGCACCATTATCATCTTTGGTGTCTATAGCGATGGTTGTCTCGTTCCATCAGGGAAGCCATCTCGTTTGCCATCTTATGATATAAAAAACACAAATCTGATTTCATACTTGGAATATTTGTATAAAAAATGTTCTCTCATGTAAATGAAGGCTCAAAGCAATGGCAGTAATGGAGGCAGTCTGCAATAAATAGAACCCATGAATATTAAAGGGAAGCAAACACCTGAAGGCCGTATTGAATCCGTTAAAGTCCGTTTACGCGAAACGTTTATTTCAAGTTTACGAGCCAACATGGATGTTTTAAGTATTTTTTATGATCCACAAAATACAACGTTTGGCGTAAGTCATGAGATATTTAAACAGGTTTACTAGTAAAATACTGTACATATTGAAGAATGCGCTAGTTAATGGTCATATGTAACTAATAAAATATAATAAATAGAGAATATTGCTAAACCTGTGGCGAAAGATTGGTACCACTGTAGAACCAGCATGCCAATTACTGTCTGGGTGACGTCATAACTGTAGATATTGATGACGTTACACTGGTGACAAGAATGTGGAAAAGGAAGATCTTCTCAGCCATGCAAGGTGTACTGTCTATTTCAGAAGCGTTGAATCTTGTATATAGTGTTTACAAGATAAGTAATTGTGATATTGCGATTTAGGATTTTATTTTGAATTTCATTATTAAATAATTTATTATTGCATTGATTGTAGCATTTGTAGATTGATTGAACTGCTACAAAATTTGTTTTATAATATGTAAAAATTGCAGTAAAAGCGTGGCCGATAGGCGCGCGTTTAGACCGACACGTTCCGTGACGGCAATCGAACATTGAACTTTGATATTCATACGCGGGTGTTCGTAACAAATATTTTTATTGAATAACTAGCTGAACCCGCGACTTCGTCCGCGTGGAAAATTTTTGAAAAAAGTAGCCTAAGTTACTTCCTATCACATCAGCTATCTGCCAGTGAAAGTCCCGTCTAAATTGGTCCAGCCGATCCAGAGATTAACCGGAACAAACAGATGGACAGACGGACAGACGGACAGACGGACAGACAGACAGACAGACAAAAATTGTAAAAAATGTATTACAACGAAAGTAACTTTATCTGTCTGTCTGTCTGTCTCTTCTTCACGCCTAAACCGCTGAACCGATTTGGATGAAATTTGATAGAAGTAAAAGATAGTTTGAGACCCGAGAAAGGACATGGAATAGTTTTTATCCCGAAAATCTCACGCGAACGGGTAAACTTACGGGATTGTCTAGTTGCAAGTAATTTATATATATTTCCGGCCAACTAGTTTGTTCTAGGCCAAACCAGTTTATACTAAGCGTGTCAGGATATAGTAGTTTCGCCCAGGACAATTATTATGTATTCTTTTACACTCTTTGTCGTCGGCACTTGGTGAAACTCCATTTTCATTTAATGTTTAATATTAAAACACTTGTACTGTTTCACAATAAATTATTACATATTTAACCAACCGGTTTCGCTTCTAAATAAGCATCATCAGGGCAATTACAACCTAAAACTAAAAACAAAACAATATTTAGATTGTTTTGTGAAATAGTACAAGTGTTTTAATATTAAACATTGAATGACAATTATTATGATTAACCCTTTAACGGGCAACGTTAAGTATACTCGACATCCACTTTACAAAAATCTGGGCTTTAAACCAAATACAATTCTGTATTTTTTAATTTGCTATGGTAAAATATATGTACCGCGCTCATAGATGTTAAGCGCAAGTCTGAACTTGCGCGCAATATTCCTCAGTTACCGGCAAGATGGCATCGGAAACGCGTGGACTACGTAACATGCATGTAAGTAAAATAAAAATAAAATAGATTTTTTGCATTGTTGTGACTAAAATTTTGAGTGACGATTTTTAAATGTGTGTTTTACTTATTTTATGTATGAATAATGCTTGCTAAACAATTAACTTGGTGATATTGAAAGGCAAAGTAAGACGTCGAGTATACTCGACATTGCACGACATGCCTCAAAGTACTAATTATTGGTTAACAAAATATTATTTTATTGTTTTTTCTGTTATTTTACCTTTTTGGTGCTTGGTGTTTCTTTTTGGATACCTATTTTGTTTTGCTTGCTTCAGACTAGAATAAAATGGCAAAGAATAGACAAAATAATGTCATTCGTCCCCCCAGAGAAAGCGCCTTCGGATGGCAGTAGCAGTTCGGAGGATGAAGTAATAATACAAAATTCGACTAATGCCAGACCCAAATACAATAATGACTCAGACAGTTCAGAACCATATTCATTGCCTCCAGAGTTAGAAGACATAGATATAAATTCAACAAGTTCTATTGACGAAATACCAGATTCACGTAATAACAGCCCTTTATTGTCAGATGAAGATACTGTGCCTCTTACTCCGATTATAACTACTAATTTTCCTTTAAATACGACGCCACAATAACTACCAGTTTTGCACTCTGTTTCATCTGTATTGTCTCCTTTTGTCAATTCAACAATTTGTACAACACGTTCTAAAAAGAGAATTAAAACTACACCCAAAGTTCATACTAATAAAAGGCTTAAGAAGTATATCAGAAAGGAACTTTCATTTAATTGGAAATCAGTAAAATTTCGACATTCGGCTGAAATAGAGAAACCTCAACTTACTGCATCCTCTACTTTGGACAGTACTACAAAGTCCCCACTGGATTATTTTCAACATTTTTTTTCGGAAGATATTTTTGATTTAATTGTTCAACAAACCAATTTGTATTCGGTTCAGGGTCCGAGTGGCAAGAACATAAACGTAACTCAGGAAAACATCAAAGATTTTATATCTATTTCACTTATAATGGGTGTGGTTCAAATGCCATCTTATAGAGATTATTGGAATAAAGAAATGAGATTTCCGCCAATTGCTGACATAATGCCATTGAAAAAATATGAGCAAATTCGATATCTACATTTTGTAGATAACAATGACCTCGATGACGACAGATATTTTAAAGTCAGGCCCCTTTTGGAGAAAGTGAGATATAACTGTCTAAAGTTGCAAGAAGAAGGGCGGTATAGCATAGATGAGATGATGGTGCCGTATAAGGGCACTAGAGCTGGAAGCAGACGGCAATATCTCCCTAAAAAACCGAAAAAGTGGGGATTTAAATTATTTGTTCGTGCGGGAGTATCCGGCCTTGTGTATGACTTTTTGCCGTATGCCGGAGAAGATACTTTTTGATACTATACTTTTACTGATTACGAAAACAGTTTAGGACTTGGGGCAAAAGTTGTCCTTGCTCTTTGCAAAAATATCGGTACGAAGCCGTCTATTGTATACTTTGACAACTTCTTTACATCATTAGAGCTGATTCACTATTTGCGAAATGAATTAGGTATTTTCAGCCTAGGTACGATTGAAATAATCGTCTGAGAGGTTGTCAAGAAAAAATTCCAACCGACAAGCAACTTGTCAAAAGAGGAAGAGGTTCAAATAAACAGATTGTCTGTAATTCAAACAAACTGGCTATTGTCAAGTGGTGTGACAACAAGGTCGTGACTTTGGCTAGCTCGTTTGTAGATTCACATCCTATGGAAAAAATAAACCGTTACTCTAAGGAGACAAAATTCAGAATTGACGTTGACTGCCCACAAATTGTCAAACAATATAATATCCACATGGGAGGAGTGGACCTGGCGGATATGTTAGTTTCGCTTTATCGGACAAACTTTAAAACTAAAAGGTGGTACATGGCATTATTTTCTCAATGTATTGATATTTGGTTATTGGTTATTGATATTGATATTAACGCGTGGTTACTATATAAAAGAGATAATGGAAATATTACAAAGCCTATTCCTTTAAAGAAATTCCGGATGCAAATAGCTTTTGAGCTTCAAAAACGGGATAGGGTAGGCCCAAATAATGCTCCAGTGGATGTGCCTCTTCAAATCAAGACATACGTTCTTCCCAGGCCTTCAGATTCAGTCAGATTTGACAACACTGGGCACTTTCCCACATTTACTTCTTATGGAAGATGCAAATACTGCAAAAAAGGTCATACTAATGTCCATTGCAACAAATGTAATTTAAGGTTGTGTTTAGTTTCGAAAAGAAATTGCTTTCTAATATTTCACTCTAATCAATAAACGTTCATTGTCTTAAAAAATCAATAATTTGTTTTATTTTAATTTTACAATAAAACGGACAGTGTTAAGTATACTCGACCTCTAATTAGAAATATTATTTTCTTAATATGTCGCAATGTCGAGTATAATTAACATGTATTTTTTAATTATTTTTCTGAGTAACCATATACTTATATGTCTTCAGTAAAATAATCAGAATTGACAAAATCTTGATTTTGTTACTTTGGTCTTTAAAGGGTTAACTAGTTTTGACTAGGTCGAACTAATTTTGAATTATTGAATCAAATTGGCTTACTTTCTTTTCCTTATATAAACACCTGCGTCAGATACCATCTACTGTTATTAATTCATTTGGGTTAGGTTACATTAGAACAGTGACAATCGCGCGAAAACGAGCGAGCAAAGCGAGCGTGTCGCGGCAGCGGCCACCGAGCGCCAAAACCTCTCTAGCGCTGGTGTTAATGAACCATTTAGGTTAGGTTAGGTTAATGAGTGAAAAGATAACGAAAGCGTGCTAGTAGGGACATGGATATCCCTGCATTCAAATGTTACAACGTGTGTATTTTGTCATTTCCAATAATTCAATCATAATTCAAAATTAGTTTGGCCTAGGCCAAGGCTTACCTAGTATATCCTAATATGCTTGGGGTCAACCGACTTAGCCTAAGACAAATTTCTTTTGCCTGAAATCCATGTAAATTTGCACGAGAGAGACATCCGACTTGTTCCAATTTTTAAACAATAATCTTTATTTTGATTTATATTTTGGTTGGTAAACAGATCGGTACAGTACAGTACATCAGTACATCAGTACATACAGTACATCGGTACAGTACATATTTACTTATCTGTTTACATCTGCTTGCCTGGTAGCTACGAACGTAAACATGTAGGCAATACCTAACAGACCTATTCTATATGTTTAAAACTTTTAGTCTCAATAACATTTGATCGGTAAACAAGTGGGAGAAACTTGCTAAAAAATAATTAATATTTTTTTATATTTAGGACAGCTATGAAAATATTTTGATAGGCAACACATGCAAGACGTATTAATTGTCTATGTATGTAATTTGATAATAACAATGTTTCATTCGGTAGATAGAAAGGTGAAGGTCAACTTATATTCAAATCCCATCCAATATCTCTGTATATTTTGGCATATTAATATATATTTTGACTGCAGGCCGAATGAGGGAAAAATATATATTAAAGTATAGCTCCTGCATATACATATATACATTACACACACTACACTCATGTGACATAGCTACCACACAAGCTATGTCACATGAGTGACTTTTAGATGATTTTTAGACAAAACGCATATTTTTTATGCGTTTTGTCTAATAATATAAAGTTTCTGCAGTCCTCCGCAATGTAAACTTGAACTAAACCAATAGGTATCATACTCCATCTATCACGCAATTGTCTTAAAAAGGGGTACAAAGTTTTTACTTCACGTATTACCTAGAATAGATATTAATATAGAGATTTATTAATGTTACTATTATCTACTTTTTTGCTGTCCTATAATATGTAAAAAATATCGCTTTTAGTCTGTGTATTAAGTCATTACTTCCGTAGGTGAAATCATTATATCGCCTATTAATTTTTACGAGAGACATAAATTTTCCTGTGACTCCTTATCACCCTACCTGCGCTAGAAGAGGCAATAACACAAGAAATATTGCCTTCAGTAAATTGCAATTCTTTATTTGAGATATTCATTCACATCGATTCATTCGATTCGCCGTTTGTGCAGGTCTTTAAGCGAGATTAGTTTGGAATCGAAGTGAAAAATTTTAGCTTTTTATACTCTTTGTTCGATAAATTTTGATGGATGACTGTGATAAACGGAAATATTCTCTATTACAAGTATTAATCTATTAATAATAAATTAATCTAACAATATTTCTATCTAAGGTTCCTAACTATACTGTTTATATTTTATTTTTATATTATTATTTTAAGATTCTAAATACACTTTATTTTCCTTTTCAGAGTTAAATATATTTTATACCTCGTAAAAAGTTGGCAACACTATTTCCATCCCATCAAAATAAGTAACAAAATCAAATAAGTGCCAAGTGGGTTATGTGTAAGATAATCTAAAAGCCATAAGTTCTTTAGTCTTAAACAGGATTGAACAAGACGTAGGTATAATTCCCTAAACAAAATAAATGCAAATTTGGAGTTTTGTACTGTTAATTTGCACAGTGGTGCAATTATAAAAATAGATACTTTATGGGCCACAACTGTATATTGTTACTTTTTATACACCATTTAATAGCTAATCGAATCTAGATTAAGAACATAAATGGACTTGATTGCTTTTCGATATAAGGAAACATGAGACAAAAAATGTGGCTGGTGGGCAGAAGGCAGGTCCGTAGCCGGGCAGCAATTAGACTAGTTAACATCTAACTGAACGAAATTAGTAAAAGGGCGAGTATGTGTACAATCATATCGCTGAATTGCAAGCTTACATGCGGGTCAGCATTATAGTAGGGAATGAGGAATGTAACAGTACGAATACACTTAAAATACGGTAGTTGGAATTAAGAACTTCTTCTTTTTTGAGAAGTCGGCAGCAATTTATATTTGATGTTTGTAAATGAGAATTAATTAGTTGTAAGTTATGAACTAATAATTTTATTACCTACCGCGTAGTAATCACGATGAAAGTAAACATATAGCCAACCGTTCGCCTTTTACGAACTGCCTGGCAGAATGGCGGATGATCTATTTTTCAAATGGGTCTTAAAAATTATTTGAAAAAATTAAATCTTAATTTCATTTCATTCGATTTGATTCAATTTAATTTAATTATTGTATAGACAGAACGTACTTCTCAATCTTCTCAGGCGCCGTTGAGACCGAAATCACGTGGAAGATGAGTTGGCTCAAAAATCATACTCACCCTACTATACGGGAGAAAAATATAAATGAATAAAATTGTATCCGTGTATAATTATGCTGCTTGGCCTCAAGATTGGTCAACCAATTGGTCAATCACAACATAAAAGGTTGTAGTTATAAGTAAAGGGAGTAAAACTCCCTTTACTTATAACTACAACCTTTTATTTCGATACTGAAAAAAATCATGCAGTAAGTATTTATTTATAAAATCTCATCTCATTTACACGCATTTGGCTTTATTTTCTACCACGCGAATGACAAGGCACTATTAAAATACTTGATGTTTACAGACCATGGTTATTTCTTATTATCAAAAAGCCCTTTGCTTACAACCTACATCCGCAAAAGGAGGAGTTTCTCAAATCAATTGCCTTTTTGTATCATAGATAGCAAGCAAGCATATGACTCTTCTGATGAAAAGAGAAAACAATGGACAACAAATATATTAATGGTGCATTGATATCCTGGTGGCTGGGTCGTACCGCCCCATGCATATGTTTACCGCCTACCTTACCCTCCAAATCGGAACACGACATTATAAACACTGACCATATTGCAACCGGAACAGGTGAGGCGTTGGTACCAGACCCAGGTGAAACAATACAGGACTCTACCACCTAGGAGCTATGATGGTAGTGACTCGCATAACCAATAGTGTTTTATTTTTGTTACTTCAGGACTTGGTTATTTATGAATCGATTTATCTTTTTTTTCTGTTTTCGTAATGCAGGGTGGATATAATTTCCATTTAATTACATATTACTTTAAGGAAGATATGATTCAGGGTTCAAAATATCGAAATTTGGTTGATGCAGTATCGCTGTGCTTAAATTAGTTGTCATCTAACGCCATACAAATCTGTGCATATCTAAATTGGGACATTGCGGTTGAATAAAGCACTTTTTTTTAAAACAATATATAACATACAATATATAACATATAATGAACATTTCAAGATGTTCTTGAGCTAGTGTGCATAAATTTTTAAGGAACTCTCCGTGAGCGTGTCAACTAATGGAACTTCTAGTTTGAGCAGACAAGTTGAATTCACTTAGAATATTCAGCGCAAGGCACTTGTGAGGCGAGAAAATATACATCTTCTTATATTACTTACCTTTGATGTTTAAATTAAAACTAAGAAGATTGGATTCTACTAATTTTTTAATCGTAAAGCGTGAAATTGAAAATTATGAATACAAGTAATTTATTACTAAAATACATAAGTTGTATCACGGACGTTTTTTTAATGCTACAATTCACGAAAATCCTATAAGGATTGTGATTACTTGAATTCACAATTATTATATATTATTTTAAGCGATTTTCATCGCAATGTATCGGCAACATAGATATAATACGTTTTAATATATCTCATTATGAAGACTATTGGATTTTAACTGCTTAAAAGTTGAAAGATGAACAACCTTTGTATATAATTACAAAGCAAAATATTTATTGTCACTCGACCACAGATTAAATACGACACTAGTTTTTCTTTTTTTATGAAGATACTAAGATTATCTTGTTTATACAGCCTTCTGACACAGAATATATAATAGTACAAGTGTTGTAAGTTTCGATTATAGTAATTAATACTTTCCTTTTTGTTATATTTTATATATTAGTTTGTTAAACATTTTGCGTTTTATTTATCCGACATTTTCTATCCTGTTTGTTGTCTATAATTAAAGGAAAGTGTTTTCTTTATAGCAGAAAAGAAATTTTTTTGCTGGATTTAGAAATAATAAACGCGTGCAGATTTCGTGGCTTTCTAAATATGCTATTAAAACGCACTTGCTGTTAAAGGGTGACATTGAATTCTAATATGGGCTAATTTAATCAATTAATACATCAAATTAATTTCATAATTTTCTCTGAAGTTATATTCTTGCGGGACTTTTAGGCCGATCTCATTAATTTCCTTATTTTTAATATGGCTAAATTCGAGTTACTACGAGTGCTAGTAACGAAATATATTCACAATAAAATTTCACCTGTTTGTTAACTTAATATTATTAAAATTTCCCGGATTTTAGGTAGAAAGCCACGTTTTATGCGCATTTATAAAATCCAATGAATAATGTAACACAACCTTGAAACGGGAAATGACGAACAAAAATTTAATAAAAAGTTCCTAACTTATGCATTTAGCAAAGTAATATAGTTAATTATGTCTGGAGAACAGAAATACCGTTTGCTTAAATTAAGTATTCCACAATTTACGAACCTAATTATTTTAACAACTCTTATAATAAGATATTTAAATTCTGTAAAGTTTAAATATACGGAACAGAAATATACGGAAGAGTTGTAGTAATAATTGAAATAGTCTGTGGCTTTTTAGAAGATTAATTTTCTGAGACATAGACATGGTGTCTATCCCCAGCATGAAGATTTATTATATCCGGAGGCAACACTTCTATTACTTACATGAAACACAACTTAAAAGTTGTGTTTCATGCAAGTATTAAAATACTGCTGTCATCTTCCGAGGTCATACCCTCTCTTTCTAACACAGCTGTATAAAAACAGATGGCGAGACATCATAGAATGAGATGTAACGTAGGTATTTGATTCAAGTGATTGATACGAATGCTCCACCTTTACCTAATACTTCATGATCCCTAGCTGTGTATTTCATAATCATCACATTTTAAAAGTATTCTAGATATATTTTCTATATCGAATATCTTATTAAAAATAAATAAATGGCCAGCAGCTGTGAGAAATTGTATCACCACAGAGGCGTTATATTACCGACCTCTTAACGATTATCGTATATTTCTAGTTATAACCGAAATCGACAATTTTACATGCTCATCCGAGGTACGGGGCTACTAAACACCCACCTGACTTCGGTCAACTCTAATGTACTACTGACATTTTGCATTTTTGAGAAAAACCTAAAAACATTTCAATACTATTTTTGCACGGCTTCAGGATCAAATCCTCATAATCTGAGTTGATTAAGCTAACCCCTAGACCATGAGGCAGTAAATAAAATAGAAAAAAATCAGGTTATTCAAGTCAATTTTACTATGCAAATTATTCTATGTTTATTCAAGGTTTTATAAAAGTTTAAAAACAGTTAGAAATTGAAAAACAGTGAACTCGATTGTCTTAAATAAGTAGCTATCTAAGTAACTGAAGAGACGTCTCTAGTTTTACAGATCAGGTGAGCTGAAATAGAATTCAATTACTTTTTATCCAACGTGCATTGAGAGAATATTTCTTTTAGACTCGTTTCCTTTACTGTTAAATTAACTAGGATACTAAGATACGTGTGTTTTTATTTCATACTGACTTACCTATGAAGCTTCGCTTGCTCATTAGGTCAATATAGGTTTTCAAAGAAACGTTCGTCCTCTATTTCAGCCACACTAAGGGTTGATTTTAGAAAAAAAGTTACACCCCGGATTTTCAATTATCTGCATTCCAAATTTCATTGAAATCAGTTTAATGGTTTAGCCGTAAAAGCGTGACAAACAAACAGACAAAGAGACGGACAGAAGGATAAACTTGTGCATTTAAAATATTAGTGCGGATTGGTATTGTCTATGTATGTACGATGGAATAATTTTATCAATGAAACATGTTTTAATCTTTTTCTGTCTTTTTCAAAGGCCATTTAATGTTAATAATAATTTAATTTAATTTAATATAATAATCAACATACATATCTAATCTACTTTATACAAATCTGTAGTATGTATGTGCCTTAATTTTTTTCTTACATTCTGTGCTACTTAAACTTGGAGCTAGCCGTGCTGTTATTTAGTAGTGTATAACAAATGTAAATTTTTCAACCTGTAGTGTGCAATAATTTTATCAAATAGTTTGTGTCCGTACCCTTAGGGGGTTGTTAGTAACGTAGTTCTTTTGATTGTTTTGTAAAACTGCCAGTGTAAAACGTGCAAATAATGTGAACCCGGTTCATTTCGCCTACCACGTGGTGGCACGCGATGTGGCTGAGGACAAAGGGTGACATATTTATGTCGTGCGTTCAAGGTATCGGAGGCGGCTTTTCTACCTCTGCGTGACAGCTAAACCACGTAGGTGGGCCCCTTCTCAACGAGTCCTGCCGGGCTGAACTTCAGCGCTAAATTTCCTACCGCCGTCCCGCCAAGATAAGTGCTGCCGCCAGGTTGCGCCGTGGTTCCTCATCAAAGTTTTCCAACCGATTAAAGTTTTTCGACCTTTTTAAATTATTCCAATTCTTTTAAAGTTTTTCACCTTTTTTATATTGTCCAATCTTTTCTAATATTTTGAAAACTATTAAGTTTTAACAAATATTGCCGAACATTTCATTCACACATACCACTAAAATCGTAACTAATTATTTTAACTCATTAAGTACTGTAATTGAGATTTATACTAGGGTTGTAACGGAGGCATTGTTAGAGGAGGCGGAGGTGGATGCGGAGATGAAGAGGTTCGCCTCCGCGGATGCGGCCTGCGACCATTTCCCTAAAGCCGGGACGCTTTTCCGCTGAGCTAGTGTCGATGTTTTTCTTTGCTGTTTTTAAGGTTTTTAACCTTAAAAACAGCAAAGATGTTTTTCTTTGCTGTTTTTAAGGTTTTTCCAGATTCCCAAGCACGGGGTGAGTGCTATAACACAAAAATAATTAGAAATACGAAAGTACTGATCAAAATTATAAATGTGAATTTCATCTGTAACGATGAACTCATTTAAGTAGTTATACGTATGTATAGCTAGTGATCAGTACAATCGACGTAATCGATCATATAGCAAAGAAGAATTTCGCCGCCTCGAGCCTGTCGACACTAGCTCAGCGGAAGAGCGTCCCGGCTTTAGGGAAATGGTCGCAGGTTCAAATCCCGCGTGTCGATGTTTTTCTTTGATGTTTTTAAGGTTTTTCCAGATTCCCAAGCACGGGGTGAGTGCTATAACACAAAAACAAATAACCTCAAGTATCGATTGTACTGTTATTTTAGACTGATATCTTACAATCTACTTTACTTATTAAATAAATAGCGTAGTTTTCTACCTTTTTTATTTATGTGCTCATGATACATATGTTTGTCTCTGTAGGGAATCTAACACAAGCCCCATCAATTATGTCGTCGTAGTCGCTAACCACTTAAATTTCGGGGCGTTCATTGTCATAAATTATTTCGTAACATAAAAAATCTTAATTGGAAGTTGAGAGGCCTTTATCTTAAGCCGGGTTCCTATGATCTATGAACTGTCATTCGTAACAGTAACCATTCGTAACTAGCTTAGTAATAAAACAGTCTGTCATGCTGTTTCACAAGTTTTTTGGACTATGTATCTATAACAAGCATCCGTAGCTTGACCGCTTACCGATGGCCCTCTCGAAAACAGTGTATTATCTGTGGATGGCCCTTACTGCGTTCCATTATTCAGAAAGTTTTAAAATAGTACCGAAAAAATTAAGGCCTATTTATAAACTAGAAGATGAAACCTGAAACTGAGTAATAAACACTGACGTTACGGATACATTACGTCTCTATTCGTATTTACTTGTTTTGGTGTGAATATCCAATAATATTCCTAACAAGGCAAGTTTTCACCTATTTGCCGTTCTAATATAAAAGTATCCCAAATATTTGGTAAAGAGCCACGCTTTATGCGAATTTATAAAATCCACTGAATAATGTAACACACGAACCTTGAAACGGAAAATGACGGACAAAAATTTAATAAAAAGTTCGTAGCTTATGCCTTTAGCAAAGTTGGATAGTTAATTAAGTCTGGAGAACCGTAAGATCGTTTGCTTAGGTTAAAAATTCAAGTTATGAAGCTTATTATTTTAAAAATTGCTGTAATAAGAGATTTCAATTCTTGAGGTTTAGTAGTTATGGAATATCTTCGGGATCAAATTAAAAGAAGAAACTTATATCTTTAACAACATTAAAAAACTAGAGTCTATATAGGTTGTTAAAAAAATTGCGTGCCATAGCTTAGGGAGTAGGTTCAATATCAATAAGGAACCCAGAAAAAAGGAAAAAAAAAATCAAATGAATGAAAACATATAAAAATATTACAAGATCAACTTTATTTAAAACCTACTAACTTAAAATAGCAATAGTTTTGTATAAAAATTGCTACTGACTACTACTGACTATTGGCTCGCAAAAAATGGTTTAACATGTGCGCCCCTAACTCTACGACCGTATGAAAACTACAATTCGTTTTTTTTTCGAACTTTTTTTAAAACAATTGTGTATCATAGCTTAGAGATAGGTTCAGTATCGATAAAGGAACCTAGGAAAAATAAAAAAATCGAAAAAAAAATTAAAAAAAAAAATATTACAAGATCAACCTATTTCAGTACTTACTAACTTAAAATATGGTTTAGAATTAAAACTGCTACTGACTACTACTGATTATTGGCTCGAAACAAATGGTTTAAGATGTACGCCCCTAACTTTATGACGTTATAAAAACTACAATTCGTCTTTTTTTAGCTCCCGTCGCAAAACGAAGGGTGTTATAAGTTTCTGTCCATTATAAGTCGGTGACATCTTAGCGCCCTGGTGGATGATCTGATTTGCTTGCAGTTTTTTTAATTGAAAGCCCTGTTTTGTGAGACGGTTCTTAGATCATCAGCTCTTTTCAAATTGATGAAATGAATGAAGCAATTTGTAAAGGCTTTATCATTAATAATTTTGTATTCCGTTACTTTATTGATATTGCAATTTCATGGTAACCTTGGCCTGATACTTTAAGGTCCTCATTCGAAGATCATCAGCATCTATTTAACTGGCAATTTTTGTATGTAAATAACAGATTTTCTAAATATTGCAAGCCACTTTTAACGACTTTCTGATTTCCGTTTCTACAAAAACTTGACAGATTTGTGAAAGCTCAGTGACAATGCAGTACTATGGTAGTATCCAACTGAGCTAATGATCTAGCCTGGACGAATGGACTGGAACTCTCTGATGCAGAGTTTTAACAAGACAATCTTGTTTGGACTCATTGGTCTTGTTGCTACAAGTACTAAAATTGATTAATGCTCATGGCTCATGGATGACGAGGATCTGGAGATGGAGTTGGAAAAGTGTTAACAAAATTCACGCGTAAAATGCAGAAAGAGTAGATAGTCAAGTTCGGCCTCGTTGGGTTTTTTAATGACGTGTACTTTCCATTAGATATCATAATGTTGAAGATCTGAAGTTGGAGCCGTAAAAGT
This sequence comes from Apodemia mormo, assembly GCA_036924255.1. Taxonomy (NCBI): domain Eukaryota; kingdom Metazoa; phylum Arthropoda; class Insecta; order Lepidoptera; family Riodinidae; genus Apodemia; species Apodemia mormo. Next base: position 6,236,935 of record JAUPFN010000010.1, on the reverse strand, counting down.
GCTATTGTAACTCACAGATAGAAATTTCTAATATAGTGGAGTTTGGCTTCATTTCATTTGTCACAGAAAGTTCTTTCTCATAATAAAGATTAAGCTGAAAAAATGTCATTGGAACTTTAAGAATCCAGATTAAAAATGCAACTATAATGAGCTAAATGAGGTAATGTTTTTGAATTAGCACTTAATTTTCTTGTATTTGCAAACACCTTAGTGCTGGATGATTTTTAGGATCTGATAATAGAACTGGAAGTTAACCATGAGAACATCTGAACTAAATAAGCTAAAATAATCGAAATTGGACTTATTTGATCTGTTTGGACAAATACTCTAGTGCTAGACGACTTCTAGAGTCTCATGATAGGGCTGGAAGTACGTTATTGGAACTTTGGAATAAAATAGTGCAACACCATTGAGTTTGGGGTCGTTTGATTCGTTATTATAAGTACTTTGGAGCGGAATGACTTCCAGTGCCTGACGATAGAGCTGGAAGATATACCCGCGAACTCCTAATCTAAACCAGGTTTTCATCAGGTGGGAATTAATTCACTTGTTTTGGCAAACAATTTGGTGCTGGGTGACTTCTAGTATCTGATGATGGAATTGAAAGGTTCCGGGCTCCTTTGAAGAATAGACCAACTGCCGTTCTGCCAGGCAGGTCGTAAAAGGCGACCGATTGGCTATGCGAGTCACTACCATCGTGGCTACTAGGTGGTAGAGTTCTGCATTGTCTCGCCCGGGTAAGGTACCACCGCCTTACCTATTCCTGCTGCAATAGCGTCAGTGCTTGTCGCTGTCGTGTTCCGGTTTGGAGGGTAAGGTAGCCGGTAAACTTAAGCATGTGGCATTAGACCTCGCCACAAGATAGGAACGCACCATTAACATCTTTGGTGTCTATAGGCGATGGTTGACTCTTTCCATCAGGAGACCCATCTGCTTGTTTGCTATCTTATGATATAAAAAAAAGGAACTTCTAAACTAAACAAGATAAACCCATCTAGTTTGGACTTATTTGTTCTGATTAGTGAAATATCCTGGTACTAGATAATTTCTATGGTCCTACGATGAAGCAGGAAGGAGGTTATGGGAACTTTGAATTCAAATTGAGCAACGCAATCAATTTTGGGCTCATTTGGTTCGTTCTAATAAGAACTTTAGAACAAAATGACTTCGAGTTTCTGAAAATAAAACTTAAAGAAATCTATGAGATCTCGCTAAATCAGATAAACCCATCGACTATGGACTAATTGGGTTTATTTTGGTATAGTGTTTTGTGCTAGATGATTTTAAGAATCTATTGATCTAACTGGAAAGTCGCTACAGGATTTTTAAACGAGATAAACCCATTGCGTTAGGACTTATTTATTCTCTTTTGAATAATCTGGTGTTAGATGATTTCCAAGTTCTTTGGATAAAGTGGGAAGAAGGTCATGGGAACGAAACGAACGAATGAATGAAAATTGAGCAGCACCATCGATTTTGGTTTCATTTGATTCGTTCTTTTAAAAAATTTGTAAGAAGATATTTTCCAGTGTCTGATGATGGAGCTAGAAAAAGTCTATGAGAACTTCTAAGCTAATCTACATAAACGCATCGAATGTGGTCTAATTCGGTTTTTTCTGGCAAACACTTAGGTGCTGGATGTTTTCTAAGATATAATAATGATGGAATTAGACTGCTACGATGATTGAGGGGTTAGCGACTCTGACTACGCAAATGACGGGGCTCGGGTTCAATCCCCGACGGGGACAATCATTTGTGTAATGAGCATTAATGTTTGTATTTCTGGGTTCGGGTGTTTATGAAATATATTTTAGTATTTATATATGTATTTCTATGTATTAGTATCGTTGTTTGACACCCTTAACACAAGCAAATAATTTGCTTACTTTGGGGTTAGATCAGTAAGTGTAATATGTCTTGTGAATATTTATTTAACTGGACAGTGGCCATCGGAGATTGGGCTGATATAGTTGGCCCTTATTACAAGGAGATTCTCAGGGTTCGATAATGGAACTAGAAAGTGGCTATGGAACTTCTGCACGAAACAAATAAGGCTATTGAGTGTGGTCTTATTTATTATATTTTTACCTACACTCGGAATCAAAATAATTTCCAGGGTTACATAGTGTAGCTGGAGGCCAAGGGAGCTTTGCAATAAAATAACTAAAGCTTGTTGAGTAAGGAACCGTGGTAACCTTAACCTGATGCTGCAAGATCCCCTTTCGAAGATCATCAGGGTATTTCACGTTTTACTTTTGAAATGATGCATGTGTAGCAGAATGACGGTCTGAGGATGTTTCGGGGGGTTTTGAAATTTTTAATTTTATCTTGTTAAAAAAATCGCGTGCAATGGCTTAGAGATAGCATAGTTCAGAATCGATAAAGGAACAAAAGAAAAACAAAAATCGAAAAAATGAGACAAACATATTACAAGATCAACCTATTTAGTACCTACTAACTTAAATAGCAATTGTTTAGAATTAATATTGCTACTGACTACTGACTATTGGCTCGAAACAACTAGTACAAGATGTGCGCTTCTCACTCCACGACAGTATGAATATTACAATTCGTTTTTTAACCTTTTCTTGAAGATATTATTTTTTTTTACGAGTTCCTTTATCGATATTGAACTTACCCTCAAGCTATGGCACGCAATTTCTTTAACACTCTAGGTATGATATATATAAGGTATGGCATATTCTACCCGTGTTGAAGTCTTTGAAGAATAGGCCTACTACTGTTCTGCCAGGCAGGTCGTAAGAGGCGACCGATTGGCTATACGAGTCACTACCATCGTGGTTACTAGACAGCAGAGTTCTGCATTGTCTCGCCCGGGTATGTACCACCGCCTTATCTATTCCTGCCGCAATAACATCAGTGCTTGTCACTGTCGTGTTCCGGTTTGGAGGGTAAGGTATCCGGTAAATTTATGCATGTGGCATTAGATCTCGCCACAAGATAGCAACGCACCATTAACACCTTTGGTGTCTATAGGCGATGGTTTACTCTTTCCATCAGGAGACCCATCGACTTGTTTGCTAACTTATGATATGAAAATAAAAAAAACATATAAGGTATGGTATAGGTATACGAATAAAAAATGAATCTCCAAAATGTTTGTACGCACAAAATGTTGATATAAATGTGTCAAATTCTCATTTTTCGTATTCGTTATTTTAGGTTTTACGGTTTGTGTAAAAGAAAATGTACAAAATCATACAGAAAAGTCTGTAAAATCTAACCCGTGCAAAGCCAGAGTGGACAGTTAGTAGTTGTGTAAGGGATGATCTACCGAAAACTAAAACTATAGATTTTGACCATGATTCTGAGATACTTTTGATATTTTTTTACCTTAACTTTGTATAATTTGATTTATTCTAATACTCTACAGTATTTTTTCCTAAAAAAATAGTAAAATTTGAGCAAATATACAAAATTAGCAATGTATTGTGCTAACGGCTGGTTAGATAGATGAACGGGCCTATTGAGTTGGAGCAATGTACGCTTTACATTGCGGGACGGGAAAATATGAAAAAAATATAAAAATCTTAAAAAAAACGAATTGCCATCATAACTAGAGTGCACAATATTTTATAATTTTTTGTTAGACTGTCTCTTATAAGCTGTATATAACAGTCCTCAATTTTCACAAAAAGAACAAGATAAAATACTATATTTTTTTGTTAGACTGTCTCTCATACGCTGTATATAACAGTCCTCAATTTTCACAAAAAGAACAAGATAATGGCTAAGAAAGGAAGTACATGATATTTACGCACCAAGAACCTTACGTAAGACATTTTCATCTTTCACACGGTGAAATAATTTAGGAAAGAAAATAAAACAAACAAGAAACTGTTTTCCGTGCTCTTGAAATATGAGATAATATGTAGAAAAAAAAATAGAAATGTGTCCAGACTAAATTTTTCTCCAAAATAAGTTTAGAACGATTCCAGAAGATGTAATTTATGTAGTTTAAAGGACAAATTATGGTATTTTATTTGCAAATTTTCCGCGATATGTTATATGGAATCACTGTGATGCAACAGAAATGAAAGGTAGTGTAAGGGATAGGGCAATCTTATCCAGTCTGAAATTATGGAATACCACAGCGGCACAATAGTCCACCCACTTCCACGACACTTTCTTTCACGCAAACTTCTTAATAATAAACTATCAGCACAGTAGCGCTTATGGAAACATGCTTGTAGATTTTATGTCATTTTATAATCTTCGAAATTGACATAAAAATTTTCATATCATTTAAGTTGGACCAAACAGCCGATATTTAGAAAATTTCATTGAAATCTGTGGCTTAGGAACCTATGGCGGACAAACAACGTGACACAATTTATTTATATTAAAATAATGATAATAATATCGCTGGACCAATTACACGACTTGGTCTAACCCCAAAGTAAACAAATTGTTTGCTTGTATTATGGGTATAGTCAAAAATACCTATACATAAAAATACATATCCAGATACTGTACCATACATAATAAATGCCCAAATTCAGAAATACAAACATCTATGTTCATCAGCCCCACCGATTCGTAATTAGCTTCGCTAACCACGACGACTGACAGGGTGGTAAATGTATAATTTAAATAAAATAAAATCTATATTTAAGTTAGCGTAAGTTTGGATGTTTAGATGTATTGGTGTTTATTACTCAATCACACTAAAACGGCTGAACTAATTTGAATTAAATTTGGCACAGTTGTAGGGGATGACCTAGAATAGCATCTAGAATACTTTTACCAAATACTTTTATAATGCGTCGGGCTACAGGTTGCAGCTAGTAGTATTACGTCATTGTAAAGTAAAATAATAAATAAATAGTTAATTTAAAATAATTTACTCGTAAGTCAAAATCACTTGACGGGTATGGAAAACATCTAAAATACTTAAACTAACATAAAACTTAATAATAATCCTTTTCATTCATATTAGCAAAAATTACGATTTTAAGAACCAATAATTAAAATAAAACAGTATGCAAAATTAGCCTTGCTTTAATAAATACCAAAATAATTTTAATATAATTAATAGTCTTTAATTTTTTAAATTTAATGAACAAGTGTATTAATTTTTGTTCACTCAACTGTACTAAGCACAAGTTTGACTTCAGTGCGGCCAATAAAATTGTGGAATGTTGTACGTCGCCTTACCTATTATTACCGCAATAGCGTCAGTGCTTGTCACTGTCGTTTTCCGGTTTTGAGGGTAAGGTAGCCGGTAAACTTATGCATGTGCCATTAGACTTCGCTACAAGACAGCAACGCACCATTAACATTTTTAGTCTCTATAGGCGATGGTTGACTCTTTCCATTGGAGACCCATCTGCTTGTTTGCAATCTTATGAAAAAAAAGTTGAGTTACTTTGTAGTAAAATATAAAGTTATCAAGTTTACTTACAAGAGTAGTTACAAACCTACAAAAGTGTTATTTTTTATGTTTATTACCTGAGAACTCAACTATTTATGAATAAATTATGAATTTGGGCGGCGTAAGTTCCTGTGTAGTCCAATTTCAATTAGTTCCTCTTACAAAAACATACACACCTAAGCTGAGTTTTTACTCATTATATTTAAAGTTCTAAACTGTTAAGTTAATTCGCAAAAACGCCCAGTGAAGTAAAATCAACACAGTGAAATATTAGTAGATTTCCCTCAAAACTTCAACGAGTTTAGTTTAATCTTTAAATATCAAAATTAACAATAACAAACTCGGCTAAGAAAGTTATTATTATGCTGCCTGAGGCGGATCTTATATTGTTACTCCTCTTTTAATGTTACGTAAATCCTTGCTTTAAATTTATTTGACGAATTATTTTAGTACTAAAGATTTATTATTGTTGATTTTATAAGTGTTAAGCTTCACACTTATAAAATCAACAATAATAAATCTGGCGTACGCGGATGGTAAGCAAAGTGTGCGGATGGCCCGCTCGAAACTAAATGAGAACTAACTAACTAACTAACTACCCGCTCGAAATTTTATATAATGAGTCACGCGGTTTGCTGGCTCATACAGTCGTGGTCGGCTTGCCGCTTCATGCAGTCGTGATGAGACTTCTCGTATTTAGTACACTATATTATATACAAAGAAAAAGGTACCTAACGACACCGTTAGATGGTAACGACGATGATTTACCGTGGTACATCTTTACAATGCTCCACTACATTGAAAAGCGCTTCCGAATTGCCGTCATCGCAGGCCATCCGCGTGTTGGCTAAACTATGTAACGATCCAAGAAATGTAAAGCTCGTGGCCCGCGACACTTACCAACTGCACTGGGAAAAGCGTCATTGTAAAACCACACTAAGTGTGCTTTAGCGTATGATAAATTGAAACGAAAATCTACCAAATGTGCAAATATCTTAAAATCTACAATGTGTGCAAATATTTAAAAAATATATTCTATGTAGTTTAATTTATATACTACTTACTTACACATATAAGGGTCTTAAAAGATAAGAAATCGAGTTTTCACCAGATATCCACGTTTTAAGGTCCTAGGAACCTTTTCCGACTAATTTCACGATGACGTGTGTGTGCGTGTGTGTGTGTGTGTGTTTGTGTGTATGTATGTGTGTATGTAAACATGTCATAACTTTTGAACGGCTAGACCGATCAAAACGCTGATGATAGCATTCGATTAGATTCTGCTCAACTTAGACTTCTTGAAAATTTGAACCAAGTCGGCCCAGGTGATTTTCAGAAATTTTTAAAAAACCCCAAAAAATTTTTGGCGAAACAGTATTTTTAATAACTTTCAGATTAATGTACCGATTGAGTACAAAAACTAATCAGTTCTATTCTAAAAAAAATTACATCTAATGCATAAATTGCATCAAAATCGGTTTATCTGTTTGGGAGTAAGCAATGACGAAAAATTTTGAAAAGTGTTTTTTCGAAATAGCTTCGAAATTTTTCAATCGATAATTTTTTGGTATTGTACGATATTTAAGAATAAAAAAAATACGTCGAATGCTGTTTCAAAAATCAAAATCGAATCTAATTTTCAAAAGTTACAGCTTTTCAAACATTAAAACATTGTATTTAGCAAAATTACTTGATATTTTTGATATAATTTTCACGCTAATCCACCGATTGATTTAAAAATCTCATCAGCTTTTTTCCTATAAAAACTGCGTCAAATAACGTTAATTGTATCAAAATCGGTCTATTTGTTTGGGATTTATCAATGGCGAAAATTTAAAAAAAAGAATGTTTTTTGACATTGCCTCGAAATTTTTCAACCTCTCGATTATTTGGCTAAAGCAATATTTTAATTTTCAAAAATTGAGTTGAAATCATTTTCAAAATATACAGCTTTTCAAAAATCATTATCCTGCTATATTTAACAAAATAAATGTTTGAACTGAAAAATCTGTGCTTATAGTTTTTACTCTTTTGAGATTAAAATACCTTAATTTAGCGGGAGTTTCCGGGATGGCCTGCAGGGTCAACTGTTTACAGATTTTTTATATCATAAGATAACAAACTATCAGATGGCTCTCCTGCTAGAAAGAAAAACCTTCGCCTATAGACACCAAATATGTTAATAATGCGTTCTATCTTTGTGGCGGGGTCATAATGCCACGTGCATAAGTTTATCGGATAAGTCTACCGGTCTAACTTCCAAACCGGAATACGACGATAACAAGCATTGATGCTATGGCGGTAGGAATGGACGTAGTCACGATGGTAGTGACACGAATAGCCAACTGGCCGTATATTTTCAAAGCCGGGATCCTTTGGACCAACACAGGAGGGAGGGGGGGACTACGCAGTATAAATTTTAAATATGTCGGGTTGACTTTTTAACTAATATGTATTTATATACTTTAAAATCAATCGTAATGTTTTACTCGTTTTATATACTGACCCCAACTGGTTTCGAATTTCACTGCTTCATCAGGGCTACAAATCACTATCGTTTAATACAAAGAAAAAAATATATCATGGAACTATTACCTACTGCAGGAAGGCAGAGTAAAATAGGAAAAAATACTCTTTGTAAGTTCTATATATGTACGCGTTTTTGACTCGTTTATGTATATTTAAAAATGATAGTAGAACGCGTTAGTTTAAAAGTTCATAAAGTAAGTTAATTTTATTTTTTCAATTATATAACCCCGGTGATGAGCTTAGAAAAAGATAAAACACACACACAAAGATAACAGAAACAATATAATGTATATATTGTCAATTTTAAAATCTAGGTTGTCACAAGAAATTCCATGATACAGTTTTGCTTGTTAAGGGTTAACAGTCGACAATATCTTTTGATTTTGCCTTATATACCATAACTAATGGGATTTCAAGGCGTATCCTTATTACTACCTTTTCCAACCTGATTCCGATTAGTTATTTCTTAACAGTCTCCAATCACTCGAAGTTTCAACAAATACTTATCTTAAAATTTAAAAAATATTTATTTAAGTCCATAAACTTAGTTATTTTAGAGTTAGTGGACAGCGCGGATTATTAATAAAAATGTGGGTTACATTAATATTAATAGTCCCAGAAATTACACTTTATTTTTTTAAGCTTAAATTGTAACTGTGTTGTCTCAATAAAGGCAAAATCGTCTTTAATGCAAAATATTATTGCAAATGTTTAATGCCATTCTTCCAATATTAGTTATATATACTCCTTGTACTTATATACTCTGTAAAGTAATTAAGACAAGTGAAAAATAAAGTAATATTTTACTTGAGACCATTTTATTTAAGATATATCCAGTAGGTTTTAACCTTACAGAACTGAAGTTTGTTATTACAGACGGTGTTGAAATAATTAGCTTAAGTTGTGGAGTTTTATTTCTAGCAAACGATCTCACGGTTCTCCAGACTTTATTAACTATTCAACTTTGCCAAAGGCATCAGCTAGCGTTTTTATTAAATTTTTGTTCGTCATTTCCTGTTTCAAAGTGCCTTGTATTACATTATTCGATGAGTTAAAAAATTGCACACGACATGTTTTCTACCGACTTGTTAAAAGGAGAATATCAATTATGTTGTATTATTTTAAATGTTTGTTACCTCAGGACATGGTCACATCATATACATAATCTATACATATAATAAAATAGTGGGAAAGTGAAAATTGTACATTGAATATTTTTTCAAAAGAATACTTAGAGCGTGATCTACAATTAATATCGAATCCAAAAATATAGTTTTTATAATTTTTGTCTGTTTGTCTGTATGTATGTCCGGTTAAACTCAAAAAGTACTGCATGGATTTACTTCAAATTTTGCATGAATATTACTAACAGGTCGGGTCAACGTAACTACATATTATCACACTATCACCTAAGCGGGAGTAAACGAAGTCCGCGCGGACGAAGTCGTGGGCAACAGCTAGTAACCTATAAATGAATGAAATTTTTGACGGGAGCGTTTGCTCATTTGCGCGGCGATACGTTTCCTTTCCAATGGTGTATCTATTCATGTTGTCTGTAGGTATGACAGACTAGTAGTAGTATAGTGAAACTTTTACTTTTTTTATATCATAAGATAGCAAACAAGCAGATGGGTCTCCTGATGGAAAGAGTCAACCATCGCCTATAGACACCAAAGATTTTAATAGTGCGTTGCTATTTTATAACGAGGTCTAATGCCACAGCACTGACGCTATTGCGGCAGGAATAGGTAAGGCGGTGGTACCAGACCTAGGCAAGACAATGCAGAACTCTACCACCTAGTACCCACGATGGTAGTGACTCGCGTAGCCAATTTGTCGCCTTTTACGACCTGCCTAGCAGAACGGCAGTTGGCCTATTCTTCAAAAGAGTCCGGGACCAAAACGGAGAATATAGTATATTAGTATTAATATTATAAATGTAAAAGTCTATCTGTCTGTCTATTTCATTGACGGCTAAACAGTTAAATAGATATAGCGTAAAAAAAACAAGTGGATTTAGGGAAACAAGAACCAAAGAGGAGGAAAGCATAGAGAGACAGACATCGCCATGGCATCGACAAAAACCAAAAACCGGTCAAGCGCGAATCGGACGCGCGCATAAGGGTTCCGTACCATCATCTTTATTTTTAGTATTTGTTGTTATTGCGGCAACGAAAATACATAATTTGTAAAAATTTCAGCTTTCTTGATATCACGGTTTATGAGATACAGCCTGGTGACAGACAAACAGATGGACAGACAGCGGAGGCTTAGTAATAGGGTCTCGTTTTACCTTTTAGGTACGGAACCCTAAAAAGGAGGAAAACATAATAAAATTTGCAATTCGGTGTCCTACAGTCGAAGACAATTTAGTCGAGAATATGTCAATTCTAACTTCACTAGGTGGTAGAGTTCTGCATTGTCTCGCCTGGGTCTGGTACCACCGCCTTACCTATTTCTGCCGCAATAGCATCACTGCTTGTCACTATCGTGTTCCGGTTTGGAGAGTAAGGTAGCCGGTAAGCTTATGCATGAGGCTTAAGACCTCGCCACAAGATGGTAACGCACCATTAACACCTTTGGTGTCTATAGGTGATGGTTGACTCTATCCATCAGGAGACTCATCTGCTTGTTTGCTATCTTATAATATAAAAAAGGAGGTTCGTAAGAGAATAGGTGATGATATTCTGCTTTAAATACCTGAGTTCAGTTTTTGCTATTGCATTATTTCCGCAATAATGTTCATCGTTGACTTACACCTATATCAAAAGCAAAAAAATTTCTTTCTTTGGGGATTAGATCAAATTGTGTAAATTGTTCAGTAAATATTTATTTATTACTATTAATAAAAAAATGATCACCAATGTATTAGTATTGAATGACGCTGTTTAAAATAAAAAGTAATACTGTAAACTGCGCGTATGTAGTTTTAAGACTTGAATAACTTTGCATATATTGTCTGTACCAACAAGTGAGGTTTTGGTTAACCCCACAATTTGTTGGAATAAAATTCAAAATTCGATAACATTTTATCGAATATCGAATAATAAAACATAAATTCTCACCCGTTCGCAGCAGGTGCTTCAATATTTACCGACGCGTACAGAAACAAGGATCGTCCAGCAATATTATGTTATGCAGGGTTGCCTTCAATGAAAAATTGTTTCGCCGATATTTCGTGTTCGAACTACGAGATCGATTTATGATTTACGTTAACACGATGTTCTGTTAGTTTTATGAAATTTATTAGTACCTGAAGCTTTCGTAAATATTAAATGAAGTATGGAACACAGAATACTACTCCACAATGAGTAAATAATGAATCATCCATCGGGAATTCTGAATCGCATTAAAATATGTTATGATGTTTATGCTCATTCTGTTTATATTCTTGCATTACTAGGATATTGACACCTTTTTTCAACCGAATTTCCATAAAAGTGGAACTACATCTCGTGTTGGTTTGGACCCCTTTTTGAAAAATAGAAAATCTGCTGTTTTGTCAGGCAGTTCGTAAATGCGACCGAATGACTATAGATCACTACAATCATGACTACTAGTTGGCAGAGCTCCGCAACGTCTCTTTTGGGCATATGGTGTCACCTTCTTACCTATTCCTGCCGTAATAGCGTCAATGTTGATCATTGTCGTGTTCCGGTTTGGACGGTAAGGGAGCTGGTGTACTTATGCATATGGCATTGGCATTCTGGTTGGATAGCAACGCATCATTAACATCTTTGGTATACATAGATAGCTTGGATGAATAATATAAAACTACTATATTATTCATCCAAGCTACAGGTGATGTCTGTCTTTTTCCATCAGGAGACATATTTGCATTTTCTTGCTTTTCCTTTTTTAAAACCAATACTATTAATTTACAAATATCTGCAGTGATTCATATCCATCTAATTCAATCTCCAATTTAAATAAATTTACGCAATACGCACAAAATTTAATATACAATTCTTGCACCATTTATTTCTATCTTAGGCCACAACTCTAATGTCTACCTCGTGAGTTGTGAGTAACGGTCGACCCGGCGTCGCCGGCGTGGGAGCTAGCTTAAACGATTCAACATTTTACTACTATATCTTAGAACCTATAAATATATATCCATCTCCGTAACCGTAACTTCTGAACTAATCGAACATTTTCTTCTGAACAAATCAGTTACTTATGCTTATGATGCGTTGATATCGGTGTTATGGGATGCTACAGCAACCTTAAAAAGTTTATCGGGCTAAAAGCTACCTTGTCCTCCAAATCGGATTATAGTAAAAATTTTAAGTTAATAAAGTTGATTGACTTTGAAAATTGTAAAATCAAATAAAGTTGATTTTACAATTTTCAAAGTGGTTTTGAAAAAACATGAAATAAAGAAATTACTCATTTAGTAGTACTAGCGATCACTAGTGGCGGAAATTTGAAAATAGACTTAACAATAAAATATCTTTTAAGTTTAGCAAATTGATTTTTGCCGTACAGAAAATAGTAAGTATACCTAAATGTGTGTATATTATTATTATCTATAAGTGTAGTATTATGTTTATTTTTAATAATTGTATATATTTCTAATGCATTTTATTTAATAATATTAGGTTAGAGTATAAATTCTGCAGTCCTCCGCTATGTAAACATTAACTGTACCAAATTTAATACTTCACTATTCCATCAATTGTCTTACAAAAGAAGTAAAATATTTTTCCTTAGTGTATCAATATATATAGATATTAACTTAATTTAATTTGGACATAATAAATGAATAATATTTTGGTATCAAATCTGCTCGAATTTCATTTCCGTTAGGTAACGTTCAAAACCGCTGCTGAAATAAAACATTCTGATTATTAATCTAAATTCAGAACTAGTTTTAATTGAATTGAGAAACTCAATACACGCCTACTGGTTTTTATATTTATAATTTGGTAAAACAATATATAACTAGTGAAATATTCTTAAAATGAGCATGCTAATAGAATTTCATTGCCTTTAAAATTAAAGTGGCTTTACCGTGTTAGTCTGGGTCGCTTTTGAAGGATAGGCCATCTACCAGGCAGTCCGTAAGAGGCGAACGATTTGTTATGCGAGTCACCATTGTGGCTACTAGTTGGTATTATTTTTACTTTGCCTCGGCCGGGTCTGGTGCCACTGCCTTACCTATTCCTGCCGTAATAACGTTAATGCTTGTCACTGCCGTGTTCCGGTACGAGTAAGGTAGCCGGTAGGTTTTTTGTATACAAGCAAATAAATGGCTCTCCTGATGGCTGCCACTTATTGCGGGGTCTTAATGTCATACATAAGTTTATGAAGACTTATGCATGTGGAATTACCATTCCGCCACATATGGCAACGCAACATTAGGTGTGAGAAGGATGATGCATGTCACCAACATTATGACTGCTAATTATAATTACTTTCCTCATATGGTGTTTCCCATGAGCTTTGACATTGTTTTTTTAAGAGGAGAATTAACAGTTTCTTTAGAACCTCTAAAGAAACAGTTTTCCATTGCGTTAGCGGCTACCTGTTTATGATGATGATATTCATGGGCATCGGCAACTGCTTTCCATTAGGTAACCCATTGCTCGTAGGTATATCATCGATTTCTATAAAAACACCGACAGGATAGCCATACGCTTGTTTGGTATCTATATATTATACATTTTTAATCTATATATTATATTTTTATATTATTAAATATAAAAAGTATATCTAGACTTCTAAGTAAGTATATGTTCAGTAAAAATAAAATAATCACATTGTAAAAAATAAATTTATTTTTTTAACATTTCAATTATGAAGTAAATATAACATAAACAATGTAAAACTTATAAAAAGCAAAAATAAATACTTTAATTAATGCAGAATGCATTTTTATTAATCAAAATGAGATATTATTGTGATTTCAACGAAGTAACACAAGGTAACACTGGGTGTAAGTAACAAACCTCCATCGATGTTTGTTACTTAATCACGCAAAAACGGCTAATTTGATTCAGATTAAATTTGGCATAGTATACATTATATATATATATATATATATATATATATATATATATATATATATATATATATATATATATATATATATATATATATATATATATATAGCCTGGAATAGCATATATCCTATCTCCCTACGGAATAGTTCAGAGCCGTTCAAATATCGTGGAACGTGAGTGTGGCGGAAATATGAACTGTAATTCTTGTTTACACATTCCAATTTCCTGTACCGCATCGTCGTCGATGCGAGCCAGTTAGTCTGAGTCATACCTTTAATATAAGTAAATCAGAGTTTTGATCTTATGTCACTGTTTGCAAGGGTCAAATATCATACCAATAAAAGTGATAGAGCCAGCAACAGCCAGTGACGTTACTGCTGTAAGTTAACTGAATATATAGGCTGTAAATTTATAACAACTGTTAACATACATACAATAGGAATGAAATTGCTGTCAAGTTGCCAAAAGTAACAGCTTTTCTATAATCAAAATTATGTTGTTTACAACAAACTTACTACATATTTTTAAAATAAGTAAGATTAATGTACCTATTGATTTAAATTGTTTCACACAAATTTCACTTTTACACATATTTTTTAATATATTACTCGACCGGTTTCACTTTTTAAAGCATCTTCATCTTCATCTTGGAATTTCACCAAGTTCCGACGATGGGAAATATAGAATATATTGATTTAAAAATCTAATAAACTTTTTCTTAAAAAACTGCGCCAAATACCGTAATCTGGATTAAAATCGGTCAATATATTCAGGATTTGTCACTGACGAAATCTTTTAAAAAAATATGTTTTTGACATTACTTTCACTTTTTCATCCTGTCGATTACGTAGCTAAAATCATTTTAGATCTCAAAAATTGCATGGAATGTTATTCGAAAAATCAAAATCAATCATCGATACCAAAATATACCGCATTTCAAAAATCAATATACTGTCATTTTTAACAAACTAGATATTTGAACTGAGAAAATGTACTTAATAGTTGTTACTTCAATTAGCTTCAAATACTTTAATTTAGCGATAAGTTACAGAGATGAACTGCAGGGTCAACTTGGTTAGGCCTCAAGCTGAATGTCGGCGATCTGCGGCGCGGCGGCAAGAGCGGCGCGATTTAGCACTCTGACACAGCTGCCCGCGCCGCCGTCGTGACGCTGTCATCCAGTTCACTGCCATAAAATGCCGGCGCCAGACATAGCTTTAAACATTTGAACACATCTCCAAGACTTTGCAAACGTATTTGAATACATATTGTCGCAACCTGCCAGACATGCTTTGCAAACATTTTTCTCCACAGTATGGCAGTAGACGACAAACAAGATGGACGTCAATTTTGTGGGCGCTTTATTATATAAGTGCTTGTAATTATATAATACCTCGAAGAAAATACGCAAATGGATGTGAAAAAAATAATCTCGACCTAGCACGTACGCGACACGACACGACCGTTCACCATAGCAGCGGTCATAAATTAATATGTATATAGGGTAGCAGCGGTCCCGCAACTGAAGTAAACTTTGCACAAGTGTGGCAGGCTACGCAAACATTTGAACACATTCAAACTTTGAACGCTTTGATGTGCGCTAAAAAACCGAAAACGCGTGTCAAGTGACAAATGTTTGTTCACCTTTGAACACATTGTCAAAGTCCCGTGCCACACATAGCAATCAAACATTTGTTAAAATGTTTGAAGCTGTGTCAGGCGCCGGCATACGAATATAATGTATTAGATCGCGGCGCCCTCGCCGCCGCGCCGCCGATCGCTGAGATCCAGTTTGAGCACTTACAGATTTTTTAAATTGTTTTGGAGTTTACTCCTTAAGAATCGGTTTTTTGATATAAGGCGCCCGGTGTGAGAAAAATGTAAGGAGTAAAATCTACTGAACGAATGACCTCGTTACGTCACCTATCGTGCGCAACTTTCTAATTTGGTGTGAGCAGTGCAGCTAGATCGTGCGTTTTTTTTGCGTCTGTTTTGAAAATCGTACTTAAGGAGTAAACTCCAGTCGTGCGTCGGTGCTGACACACACAATTTCTTTTTTAATATATTTCGTCAAAGAAGG
Source organism: Apodemia mormo (assembly GCA_036924255.1). Classification (NCBI taxonomy): domain Eukaryota; kingdom Metazoa; phylum Arthropoda; class Insecta; order Lepidoptera; family Riodinidae; genus Apodemia; species Apodemia mormo. The sequence continues at coordinate 6,220,926 of JAUPFN010000010.1, read as the reverse complement.
AAACATAAAGCTTGAAAATGATAAATTAATTAATAATTTTCGTTATGTATGTAAAAAGATCTAGGCTCACCAGGAAAAATCATTTGTGTTTTTTCACCATGTGAACTTTAACAGAACCAAATTTTGTACTTCTTCGTTCGTGTAAGTCGTCAAAACGATAAGTACAAAGTTTTTGCACGTATAAATTCCAGTATAAGTGCAACAATATTTGTTTTCCAATATTCTGTATCTTCGGAATTCTTCTTATATTATCTTAGAGTATCTTCAGATATTCGCTAAATATACACGAGTCTTTTTAGGGTTCCGTACGTAAAAGGTAAAAAAGGGACTCCACTGTCTGTCTGTCCGTCTGTTTGTCTATCACCAGGTTTCATAAGCTGTGATAGCTAGAAAGCTGATTTTTTACAAATTATGTATTTCCGTTGCCGCTATAACAACAAATACTAAAAATATAAAAAATGAAAATATTAAGGGGGTTCTCATACAATAAACGTGTTTTTTTGTATTTTTTTGCTCAATATTAATAACGGTAACAGGTAGACGCTTAAAATTTTCACAGAATATTTAGTTGGATATTTTAAAATAAATAATTAAGTAAAAATAAAGGCTCCCAAATAACAAACGTAAGTTTTGAGCCATTTTTTTACTCGATCTTAATAAACAGGTAGAAACTTGACTAGGGATAGTACGGAACCCTTTGTGTGCGAGTCCGACTCGCACTTGGCTGGTTTTTTTATATCATTAGATAGCACACATGCAGATGGCTCTTTTGATGGAAAGAGAAACGATCGCTTATAGACACCAAAGATGTTAATAGCGTGCTGTTATCCGTGTGGTGGTATGGCACTGCTACATGCATAACTCTACCGGCTACCTTAACCTCCAAACCGGACAAAATCAATGTGAAGCACTGGCGCTATTGCGGCAGGAATATGCAAGGTAAGGTGGTAACGTATACTCGGGTGAGACGTTGCGGAACTTTACTACCCAGTAACCACTATGCTAGTAACAGGTATATAGCCAATAATTCGCCTTTTAGACCTTGGTCCCACGAACAAACTTTTTTTAAATAATACCAAGCTGAATTTTTGTGAACAGCTTTATTTTGATGAGACAACCATCTTTTCTGTCTTCGAAAAAGCTCGTATTGGGTAACTAATAAGGTTATGGGGCTTTGACAATTTTGATTCCTTGAAGGAAAAAATATTTATTAATAACAATAATTATTTTTCGACTTTAATTACTTGATGATATTACGAAAAACGCGATGAAACTTTTGTCCTACACATTTGATAGATTTTCTGACGAGTCCTCCACTTTAAAGTTTTGGAATTATGAAATTTTTAAATTGATAATAATCAATTTAAAAACAACCTAGTTTTCTCACAACAGATTGGTAATTATTATTGTAATTCAAGGATAACCTTATCCTACACGTAAAGTGGGAACTTTCTTAGTCCGACAGTCTAAGCTTTTCTTTTTTAGTTCTCTTCTAATCTAACTTAACTAATCTTTATTTTATTATTATTATTCGTTACCCGATTCAATATTTTTCCAAGTTAGAAAAGATGGTTATCTCGTCAAAACGAAGCTGTTCACAAAAATTCAGCTTGTTATTAATCAAAAAAGTTTCTTTGTGGAACCACGGTGTATTTTAAGACCCGTTTGGCAGAAAGACAGTTAGTCTACTATTCAAAGGATACCCAGACCACTTAAAAATAGAAAGTATATTACGAATAAATAAAAAAAAAACTCTTTTCCAAACAGTCCTCCTATTCAATAATTTTGAAAAGATAAATTAATTTTATTGATTTGGGCGTTACTTTTGCCCATAATTAAAAAGGTGGAATTATTGAATTTGCTATTATCTGCAAACAGTCATATGTGACCTCCGTGACGGCACCAAAATGGCACTGAAGATGCTTAGGTTTTGAAGTAAAACATGTGATGAGTGCATAAAATGTGTGCTTTTGTGTTTGGCGCCCACGTGAGTAAAAGTGTGGTGGATGTAGGTGGATAATTGTGCCGCTTCAGTCTTCTTTTTGTTCGGACCATCGTTGAGTTTTATCCATTTATAAAACTGACTTCATTCTTTTCAGTGTCATCGCGGATGTCACATAGAACAGTTCGCGGATAATAGGAAATTTAATTAAGTTCACCTTTTTAGAAATTAATTTATTCACTATAGTGAAATATATTAAGGTGGCATCAATATTCCATTAAACCTTAAAGCGTTTCAAGCAGGGAATATTATGATATAGGACAAATGCGACGTGTTTGTCCTATATCATTCATATTCCCTCGGGTAGCTAATGGCTATACACTTGATTTTGGTCTAGTATTGACACAGGTTGAAAATTTCCGAGCATTATTGCGTTGCATACATTGGAACGGTTGCATATATTTTTTTTTATTAACTAGTGGCAGCTTCTCCCGCGAGCAGAGTAACATATCGTCGGTATTTTTATACAAACTTACATTTAATAATAGAATAAAATTAAAAATTTCAAAAACTGACACATTTTCTTATCCTCATTCTACATTTTAAGAGCAAAACGTGAAAGGAGCTGATGATCTTCGAAAGGAGATCTTGCAACATCAGAATAATGTTATCATGATTCCTTACTCAATGAGATTGAGTTGTTTTATTGCAAAGCTCTCATGGCCTCCACCTCTATTGTGTAACCCTGGCAATCATTCTTATACAGAGTGTTTGTAAAAATATAATAAAAGAGGCCACACTCATTGGGCTAATTTTATTTAGTTCAGAAGTTCCATGGCCACTTTTTAGTTCCATTGTTAAACTCTTCGAATCCCTTAGCGATAATGGCAAACTATATTAGTCTAATCTCAGATCTTAGAAAACATCCGGTATCTAAGTGTTTGTCAAAACCAATTTGCTCACATTCACACACACATTAGGTTTATCTAGTTTAGCTTAAAAGTACTTATGAACTTCTTCCAGCTCTATTATAAAACACTGCAAACTATCTCCAAAGTGCTAAAAAGAACGAATCAAACAAGACCAAATTTGACGGTGCCACTTAATTTTAAACAAAAGTTCCTAAGACCTTATTTTCACTTCATTGTTAGAATCTAAAAATCATGTAGCACAAAATTATTTGTCAAAACAGAATAAATAAATCCAAACTCGACGGGTTTATCTCGTTTACTTTAAAAATTCCTGTAGCCCCATTCCAGTTATATCAATAGATTCTAAAAATTGTCCAGTACCAAAGAATATGCAAAAAAACGAACTAGCCCATGCTTGATGGGTTTATCTGGTTTAACATAAAAGATGTCATAGAGTTCTTCCAGTTTTATCATCAGATACTGAAAGTCATTCTGTTCCAAAATCCTTTGCAAGTGGTTTGCAATATTTCAATCTGTTATTTACAAACGAACATTGTTAGTTAAATAGATGCTGATGATCTTTGAATGAGGATCTTGAAAATGAAAATGAAAATGAAATTATTTGTTTGCCAGAATATGGGAGTTACAAGTTATTTATTAAGTTACCATCATATTCTACCATGAATGTGCAAATATTTTGAAATTATAATTATATATTATGAAATTAAAAATGATGTAAGCCCATTTTTTTACAATTACCGGATCGGAATGCGGCCACTTACAGTATCAGGTCAAGGTTACTGTGTAATTGCAATATCAATAAGGTAACAGAATACAAAATTTAGTATCGATAAAGCCTTTACAAGTAATTTAATTCCTTTCATCAATTTGAAAAGAGCTGGTGATCTTGAAACGGCTGAACAGATTTTATCAAACTATGGTATGGTTTATGGCTAAGAACCATCGAGCAAAACAGGGCTTTCAATTTTAAAAAAAATCAGCAAGTGAATCGGACCATCCACGTGGGCGCTACAATATCACGGACAGACACACAGATACACACATACACAGATATACACCTGAAACTTATAACACCCCTCGTTTTTGCGTCGGGGTTAAAAAAACAAACAAATTCCGTTTCACTACAAATGTCCAACTATCTCTAAATACCAAATTTCATCAAAATTGGCTGAGTGTCATAACAAACTTACTTTCTCATTTATATATTACTAGCTGTTGCAACATCGTTCGTGTGACTAAAAACCATCACTTCCCTTTGCTTAGTCGGGCAATAGCCTAAATAAGCCTTTGTCACTCCCGAATAATATAGGCCTTTGTCACTAAAATAAGTCTTTGTCACTCCCGAATAATATGGCTTTCTAAAAGTGAAAGAATTTTTAAAATCATTTGAATTTTATAAAAATTAACATGTCGTCGATATAAATTTTCTTATAAACTTTTATCCTCTGTTTCATCCCCTTAGGGGTTGATTTTTGAAAAACATCTAGTCAATGTTTCACTCAATCAAAATCGTTTGCGCGGTTTGGAAGTGTGACAAACTTATTTTTGCACTTGTAATGTTGGTGAATCCCACGGGAATAACTTATTTTTCCAGGACAAATAGTATTTTCTGTGCTATTCCAGGTTGTTATATGTTATTTAAGGAAAAACTGGACCCATTTTAAGACTATTTCGCAAACTGTGGAGTATGTAATTTGGCACAGTTAAAGTTTACATTACGAAAAACTACAAAAACCAAATATTTTTAAACAAAATGTTAAAGAAATATATTAAATTAATGAAAATAATAATAATACACATTACATTCATGTGACATACATGATAATGTACTTATATCTTTGCCAAGAGAAAGATAAGGGCTTGGCATTAATTTCCATAAACAATCAACATTATAAAATTGCATGCCTTTGAGTATATACCTCCAGAGAGAGAGAGAGAGAGAGAGAGAGAGTATTCCTAAGCAACTGACAATTAAATATGTCCTCGGAAAAAAACTGCTTGTGTGAAATGTCAACGAGCGTCACCTGTGTACTTACAGTAATTAAGCCACTCACATTAGCGTGGTTGATATGCCCAGCCTTAATTTTTTGTTATCTCTTGTTTCAATATTATAAAAAGTGAATGTTAAAGTAAATAATATACATCGATTTGGAACTTAAAGTTTTTGCAGGAAATGTAACTTAAATTTCAAATGCGAAAAATTGGTAGGTAGCTATAAATAAATAAATTCATCACGCTCGTTTCCATTCGAGAGTAGATATTTTGGTTACTCAGGATTTAAACCGATCTTTAATTTATTAAATTTAATTTCATACATACTTTTGACGAGTTGACATTCATAGAATTACTACGAAATCGAAATGCGGCCCTACACTGAGTTGATACGGCGGAAAAAACTTAGCGAGATTATCGTGTCTTGTATTATTATTATTATTATTATTATTATTATTTCGTCATTTTCAAATTTTTCTCCTTTCATAAAAAGGGTTTTTTAGAAACTCACTTCCGCGGGTTTTTGGCCAAGCGTGAGTGAGATGTATTGATGTTTGTTTGTGTGTTTTTGCGTTTGTTTATGTGCATGTGTGTGTGTAGCGTGTAAGTAGCGTGTGTGCATGTGTGTGCGTGTGTGTATGTGTTATAGATCTATTTAATTATTAAGGGACAAAAATTTGCGAACAATTCTACAAGTATTCAAGATTACAGCTTTTTGCATTAAAGTGTACGTAAGTGGGTGTATTTCTAATTGTTTTAGGCTAGTGTGTAGTGATTTTGGTATCACACCTGTCGTTGCAATAATAACAGGAATAGTCTTAATTGTGTTTACACGCCATTGACTTTTGAGTTCTATTGTAAGATCGGTATATTTTGCTATTTTTTCAGAGAAGGTTGTTTGTAGGTTATGCGTATTGGGAACCGCGATATCTATTAGATAGACTGTTTTGTGAATTTTATCTAGGAGTGTGATATCTGGTCTATTGAAGTGAATGGTTTTATCAGTCAAAATTGTTCGGTCCCAGTATATTTTATGAGAAGATGATTCTTATTATTATTATTATTATTATTATTATTATTATTATTATTATTATTATTATTATTATTATTATTATTATTATTATTATTATTATTATTATTATTATTATTATTTATGTTTTCGCTCGATCTAACGTCGGTTTTAATAAATACCCCGTCCCACTACCTGCAGGAAAAAAGGTATTTATGTCCCCGTTATTGTATGTAATTTTGCCTCGATAGATTTTGTGAGTAAGCCGTTGCATTTGAATCAGTTAAGCCAATTAGATATTCAAAATCGGGTGTTTGATTGATATATAAGTTGTTGCGCGATTCGCGTATTGAGTCTAGCGATGTTATATCATTTTGTGTGTTCTGGCTATGAGGGTTCTCCGCAAACACGTTATCTCCTAGCACCTTACTTATTATAATTGACGAATGTATTGCAGCCTGTTTTTGTAAAATACTGATGTCAATATTGGCGTTTAATTGATCCGTATATTTTGTTATATTTTTTGCAACTACTCCAGTGGCGCCAATCACCACGGGTATGATAATTGCTTGCGTGTCCCACAGCCTACTCACTTCCGCTTTTAATGGGTGGTATTTACTAAGTTTTTCAATCTCTTTTGATCCTATGTTGTAGTCAGATGGTACTGTAATATCTATCAAATATGTTTTATTATTTATTTTATCTATGTATATTAAATCAGGCCTATTGTGTGTAACAGTTTTATCCGTCTGAACGGGAATTTCCCAAAGAATTTTGGCTGTCTGATTTTCAATGATTTGGGGTTGTTTTAGATTTTCTGTCCTTATTATTATTATTATTATTATTATTATTATTATTATTATTATTATTATTATTATTATTATTATTATTATTATTATTATTATTATTATTATTATTATTATTATTATTATTATTATTATTATTATTATTATTATTATTATTATTATTATTATTATTATTATTATTATTATTATTATTATTATTATTATTATTATATAATTTTTCACAGCACGATCAATTTCATTAGTAAAAGACTATCTAATTACAACATTTCATCAAAATTAATAGAGCTGTTTTGGAGAAACAATTAAATAATATATGAATTACTCGTTTAAAGTATAGAATTTGGTTTGTGAAGCAGAAATAATTAATTGCAGATATTCTTGTCTTCTTAACAATTCGAGCTTTTACAATACCCTTTCCTACACAGTTTTGTTTTAACACATTTTTTAATTTGTTTACTGGTACATAATAGATCTCTTATACCATCCAACAGTTTAGCTGTAGTAAGTAACTTATGTAGACGAGATGCATGCTCCACAAGATTGTTTTCATTCCTTGTATTAAAAAGTAAACATTACCACTTTTTTTAAACTAAGAAATGTTTTTACTGTGGACATATTATTTTAAGTTCTCAAATACAAATTACAATATTAATTTCTTTAAATATTTATCTCAGAGAAACCCTCGGATAAAGATTATTATTTCGTCTGATAGCTTCTTCTGCAAAAGAAATATAGCTTTTATTTTAGCAGAATTTTCCCACCGAAAAATCCCATATATGAAACAGTGCGGTGGAATTAACTAGAGTATATAATTCTTACAGTGACATCAGTTAACTGTCCCATTTTAACTGCAAAACCTGCCAAACTATATTTATTTGCTAAATTATTGTAATTTTATCTAGAGGTATACCTAAAAACACGGTGGAGTTCACCTGCCTTTTTTTATATCATAAGGTACCAAACAAGCAGATCGGTCTCCTGATGGAAAGAGTCACCCATCGCCTATAGACATCAAAGGTGTTAATTTGTTGTTGCTATTTTGAGACGAGGTCTTAAATGCCACATGCATAACTTTACTGGCTTCCTTATCCTTCAAACATGAACTCGACAGTCACGAGCAATGACGCTATTACGTCAGGAATAGGTAAGGCCGTGGTACCCGGGTGAGACAATGCAGAACTCTACCACCTAGTAAACGTGCTACGTAGTAGACCCAGATTATTTCCATTCAGTTTTACATTGCTATTTACGTGCCTTACATGAGGCAATGAGAATTTAACACTCTTGATTTTGTTGTAATTTAATAAAATGAATTTGTGCCGAACAAATGTACTAATTTTGAAATTGCACTATTCACTTCATCGTGCTTATCATCTTTTAAATAAATTGAAATGACGTCCACAAATATATATGTGTATATATTTATAGAAATATATATGCTACTTCGAGGCACGAGTGTGTTAAACCGTCCGTCCTTCCCCGTCTTTGAGGAACATACCATCTACCATTCGGCCAGGCAGTTCTTAAAAGACGAAAGATGGGCTCAACATGTCACTAACATCGAGATTACTAGTTGGTAGAGTTCTGCAAAGTCTCACCCGAGCTGCCACAAAAGAGCTGTCTACTGATTCATGCCGCAAAAGCGTCAAAGCTTTATACGTTCGTATTACAGTTTTGAGGGTAAGGTATCCGGCAATACCATCACACCCCATCACATGGATAACGTCACACTGGAAACATATGTTGTGTCTATAGACGACGGTTGTTTCTTTTTTTAGGAGTGCTATCTTTTATTTTATCAGTAATTTAAATTTTCATACTTTTTATGTTAGGTATTTAGATAGTATATTATACATATATTATATTTATCTACACGTTATTGCACAATTGTATTATGATTTACCAAGACGTACTTATATGGAATGTGTTTCCCATTTTTTTGGAATATTACCCCACTAATAAACCGTCAGTACTGATTAATCGGACTAAAAACTGCATTTTTTTCATGTAAAATTGTAATTTTAGAACAAAAATTGCTCATAAAACGGGTTCTAGTTATTATTATAAGTTTTTTCAAGATAATTGCGACAACATTTTGTCATTACAAACCGGCATATTTTATAATTTTCCCTTAGTTCATTCTCATATGATTGTTAAAATGATACTATCTGACGTATCACCCAAGTCTAACAAATTTAGCAGACTTTTAATGGGAACCCTTTCTATCCCCCAATTAACAATCTGGACGTGTAATATATCTATGTTGCATGCATTCCAATGCTGAACATATAAAAATGGCTTTAAATCCGTCTAACAAGTTCAAATTTTCATAGTAGACAAGGCTACAAAAAAATTGTCAGTACTCTAATTCCAAATCATTTAAGAAAATAACATCACCTTAAACAGCTTGCGGCTAATACGCCATTACTAAAATACGCTGTCAATGTACGTAAAATGTCAAATAACCCTTAGGTTACAAAATATTAAATTGATTTGAGCGTTTATTTGTATTTTTCTATGATTTTAGTGTGTACCTTAAATCTAATATAAAATAATTGTTAAAGTACCATGCCCAATTGCAATATAATTTATCAATTATTATGTAGACAATAAACAGCTGTTCTTAAGTCCACCATTACTCGGGAGGTAAATTACAAGGTTTCCTCTCAGTATTTTTATGTCTTGTAGTAGTTTCCTTCATCTTAGACTCACCTGTATACTTATAGTTTATATAAATTTATACAATTCTTAATAAATTACATTCCTACCATAGATATATTAAGAGGTTTATATACTCAAAGGTTCCTACACAAAATTGATTCAAGTAATCAAAACTTCTTTTTGTATTTCATGCACAAACGGATTCATGAAACGATAACCCATTCAATCCATCAAATCAAACTCGTGTGTAGAGTCGAGTAATAAGAGAGCGATATACATCGAGATGTAATCACTATGTTTAGAATATGTGTTGATTGAGTTTGATCATTTGACTGAATTAATATTAGATTCTGTTCAATGCTCAATAATTATAACCATCCAATAACGTATAGATAATCGTTCAATTGATGTACTTTTAACTATAATTAAGATACAGGCGTTATAATTTTGTAGACAATTGCCGATAAATTATGATTTAATCATTAACAACGATTGATTTTAATTATCTAACACACTGATATAAAAACCCCAAGATGCAAAGTTCCAAACAAAACTGTTTTTTTAATGGTATAAGATAGCAAACAAGCACATGGGTCTCCTAATGGAAAGAGTCAACCATCGCCTATAGAAACCAAAGTTGCGTTGCTATCTTGTGGCGAGGTCTTATGCCACATGCGTAAGTTTACTGTCTACTTTACCCTCTAAACAAGAACACGACAGTGACAAGCACTGACGCTATTGTGGCAGGAATAGGTAAGGCGGTGGTACCAGACCCGGGCGAGACAATGCAGAACTCTACTACCTAGTAGCCACGATGTTAGTGACTCGTATAGCCAAGCGGTCGGCTTTTACGACCTGCCTGGCAGAACCGCAGTTGGCCTATTCTTTAAAGGAGCCCGGGACCAACACGGGGAAAAAATTGACACTCAAAACTGTCGCTAATTTCATACAAGTAGTTATAGATATGGCAAAAATATATGTTTTTGCATATCCAACCTTAAGCGCAAGATTTACAGTTGTTTTTACAAAGCAACGTACAAAAAGTAATAAAATTGACAGTATCGCGACCGACGCGATTCTCTTTGAAATGAGAGCACAATTTGAAATTTGGCGCTCATTGTTAGAGGACGTTTTTGAGACACTGATTGTGTATCTTGGGTTTTTTATATTAATAGTCTAACACATATTGTAAAAGTATGCCATTAAATTAAATGTGTATATTATACAGCGAAATCAGTGTATCTATATTGATGATATTATATCATAATATAATATGTATTGAACTGTCGTAAATAAACTAGTAGCTTCAATTTAATATTTTTTTAATTAATAAACACGATAAATTGTTTTTTATATACTCATATCTCACTCACTCATATAATCGCCTCTGTGGTGTAGTGGTCCGGTGTTGGAGTTGATCACAGAGGTCCCGGGTTCGATTCCTGGGTCGGGCAATTCAGAAATGTGTTTCTTCAGTTTTCTGATAGAAACAACATTGCCCGGGATTGGAAAGTGCCCGGTTGGCGATAGGCTTGCCACCTATCACATAGTGGGACCAAGTATCTTCGGCTAATCGTGGGTGCACTTGTTGTACCTCTGCCTACTCTTTCGGGGATACGGGCGTGAAGATACTTATATACTCATATCTATAAATAAATAGTAAAATGTGTGCTATGAGCTTCAATATTATTTTAAATATTATCCACACTTTTTCGCCAATATTACAAAGAGATTATCTATACATATAATAAAATCGTAGGAAAGTCAAAACTGTACATTGAATATTTTTTTAAGAAATACTTGGGGCGTGATCTATAATCGATATCGAAGCCAAAAATATAGTTTTTAGAATTTTTGTCTGTTTGTCTGTTTGTCTGCATGTATGTCCGGGGTAAACTCAAAAAGTACTGCATGGATTTACTTCAAATTTTGCATGAATATTACTAATAGGTCGGGTCAACATATAGGCTACATATTATCACGCTATCATCTACAGGGGAGGAGCAGTGCGGAGTAAACGAAGTCCGCGCGGACGAAATCGCAGGCAACAGCTAGTATAACATAAAATAACAAAGAAGCAGATGGCTCTCTTGATGAAAGGAGACGACCATCACATATTTAATCTATAGACACCAAATATGTAGTTAGGCGCACGCAGCGAAGTTCACAATTTATTATAAGTAAAACTTTATGAAATTTGAACAATAAGGAAAGACGATCATATATTTTGACGACTAAGGTATTTTCCCCGAGTTGGCTCCGGGCTCCTTTGAAGAATAAGCCAACTGCCATTCTGCCAGGCAGGTCGTAAAAGGTGACCGATTGGCTATATCAGTCACTATCACCGTGGCTACTAGGTGGTAGAGTTCTTTATTGTCTCGCCCGGGTCTGGTACCACCGCCTTACTTATTCCTCCCGCAATAGCACCAGTGCTTGTCACTGTCGTATTCCGGTTTAGAGGGTAAGGTAGCCGGTAAAATTATGCATGTGGTATTAGACCTCACCATAAGATAGCAACGCACCATTAACACCTTTATTGTCTGTAGGCGATGGTTGAGTCTTTCCATCAGGAGACCCATCTGCTTGTTTGCTATCTTATAATATAAAAAAAAATCCGTTTTATCGTAAAAAAAGGACAAACTAACATACACAAACATGCACATAAAATTATAAATGTAAATCTATTTATAATTATAATAATCCACAACGTAGCCCGTGGTGTGATTCAATTTTATGTGACTCCCAGGAACAATAAATTTCATTTGGAATAATATAGAAGTAATGTAAGTCTGGAAATAGACTACTTTTATACTAAATTTCATTTAAAATTGTTTTGTTTTTGAGCGTGAACAATTACTGCTGCGGCCACACTTGCGTCTATAGTTACAAAGCTTCGTGCAATGACACGATACATGCAGATGTCACCAGCTATTATCGGCTATCGCTATGCCTTATCGCGCGGTTGGTGGTACCTCAAAAGGTATTAGCCCGCTTACACGTGATTTGACTAGCGTTGTTGATTTCAGGATCAGGATCAAAAAATGTAACAAAAAAAACTTTTTAGTACATAGTTGTCAGCACACAGTAACAACTTTACTACTTTTTACTTACTTTTACTTTATGTCATAAGATAGCAAACAAGCAGATGGGTCTCCTGATGGAAAGAGTCAACCATCGCCTATAGACACCAAAGATGTTAATGGTGCGTTGCTATCTTGTGGCGAGGTATAATGCCACATGCATAAGTTTACCGGCTACCTTACCCTCCAAACCGGAACACGACAGCGACAAGCACTGACACTATTGCGGCAGGAATAGGTAAGGCGGTGTACCAGACCCGGGCGAGACAATGCAGAACTCTACCACCTAGTAGCCACGATGGTAGTGACTCGATAGCCAATCGGTCACCTTTTACGACCTGCCTGGCAGAACGGTAGTTGGCCTATTCTACAAAGGAGGCCGGGACCAACACGGCGAAAAAAAAACTAACAAGTTAACTATTTAAGTTAAAAGCAAAGATAGTCGTCGTCCATCGTTACACATTTGAAAACGATTTTAAGTCATCGTGAATTGCTGCACGGATTTATAGTTCGGAAAAAAAATCGTTGCTGCTAATATGACCATAGCTTCTATCGCGATAATTTTTTAGCGTCCAATGGTACAAAACTTTGGCGCATATTACTTCGGAACCACAGACCACATGAATACTAATAGACACGCCTTGGGAAGAAATTATGTCGCCGTGCATATGGGCAGACGCTCCTATTACTGTTAAAAAATATACATTTTTAGTTTATATTATATTGTGAAAAAAATAGAAATACATCATGTTGTACTATTTTATCGTACCAATTTAGTTGACAAGGTATAAAAATTACCCTTAAAATGATTTTATTTTATTGCTAAGTAATATAACTCTGTATTTCTGTATGTAATTGTAATCTACTCTGACAAACTCAGAAATTGTCTTAAAAGGCGTATCAATTCGTGTTCGGGACGATAGATGCAGTGTAGCCCCAGCATAACAAACATGCATGCAACACGCAAACTTTCGAATTTATACTACACTAGCTGCACTCTGCTGTCCTCTCCATTCTTTTTTATATCATAAGAAACTGTGCATTATAAAAAATTTTGATGAATCCCATAGGAAAAATTATTTTTATATTAGGAAAAGTATCCTATATGCTATTCCAGATATATTTATGTGCTATCTTTGCCAAATGTGTGCTAAATTTTATTCATGTCGGTTCTGCAGTTTTCCTGAGTTGCTTGAGTATATACACCCAAACATCCAAGCTTTCGCATTTATAATATTAATATAGAAGTGACCTTCAAAACTGCACGACTAAAGATTTTGTAACTTACCATAAAAAATTTAACTTAAAAGTAGTCTATTACTTACTTACAAACTGGATGAACATAAAAGGTGATGATAAAAAAATGGAGAATAAACTAGGGTTTAGCCTATTCGGCTTAAATCATGAGGTCCCTGTTTGGATCCACAGGACGGGAAAAATTGTTAGAGATCTTTCGAGGTTTTTCACGAAAATCTAAAATTTCAGTACTAGCTTCGAGTCTGGCGGATTGTGAGTCATCACTCGTATCTCGGATAAGTACGTAAGGCAGTCAATGTCGGTTATCGCTAAATAGTCGATAATCGTTAACTCGATAAGCAAAACAGAAACTTTGTCTATGGTTATTTTGATTATTTGTAGTACACCAAAAACCGCCTCTAAAAATTCTTTCGTTACTATTATTGTAAGAAAAAAATTGATTTAAAACTCAAAATCACAGAAAGCTTTTGTTTTATTTATTGACTATTTTTCTTCACAACTTTTATAATTACTTACCTTATTTTATATAAATTTTCATCCAAATCTATCCAGTCGTTTCAATGTCGAAAAATAAGTCGTAGAATCAATTATCAGCGAACAGGGCTTGTTAACCGGTTAATTTTCAAACCTGAATCAACGCAAACATATAAAAATCGTTTTATAAATGTTTGGCTCTACCTAAACCTCAAAAATACCGGTTTCCTTATGAAGATAGAACCGGTTTACAGCGGTTTATAACATTTTCCTTTGATGTTCGTCGCTCTCAAGTTTTTACTGATCTGTGCGTGACGTACAATCCCACGGTTTCGGTTTTAACTGATTTATATAAGTTTATAAAGCACTCTCATCTCATATACGATAAATTTCACTATTAATCTGTATTTTTTAAACCGGTTTAAGCCCTGCTAGCGAGGATGTTCCGTGACAGATACGACTTAGAAATTTTCGAGAAAAGAACTTACTGATACATAAAACCCTGGCAACGCTAGTGCAAGATCTCGGGTATTGCTATTGTCCATATATTGTAGCGATAACTTACCATCAGGTGAGCATTATTCTCATTTGTTTCCTTTTCTATACGATTGCACCACTCTATCCCTTATTAATTTTAACTAGTGATCGCCTGTGTCCGAAATTAGACCATGGATGGACATAGATAAATGATTTGTCTAGCGGCGCTTGACAAGATACCGCACTATCTAAAAACAACAACTCCGTGAATGAGGCAACTCGATATTGTAGTGTGTGTGATATGACAATGTACAAAGGGATGACGTCACATAGAGCTTGCATTGTGACTGAATCGTGTACGCCGGTTTCGGCGTAGTATTTGTTGCCGCATTTGACAAGTACGTCGGTGGTATCCAATCAAGCGTGAGACCAATTATTTATCTAAGGCCATGGATTAAAAAATAAAATTTCTTATTAGTTTGACATCTGACTTTACCGTAAAGAAACTGACCATAAAGAAAACAGTATACATGTGTGTGTATTATCATGTATGTCACATGAATGTAGGGTGTTAAATGTTTATTTTTATAAGTTTAAGGAATTTCTAATGCATTTTATCTAAAACTATTAATTTTGTTCAGTCCTCCGCAATGTAAACTTTAATTATGCCAATATTCATACTCCACCGTTCGCGCAATTGTCTTAAAAAGGGGTCCAAAGTTTTTCCTTCACGTATTAATATATTTTTTTTTATATCATAAGATAGCAAACAAGCAGATGGGTCTCCTGATGGAAAGAGTCAACCATCGCCTATAGACACCAAAGATGTTAATGGCGCGTTGCTATCTTGTGGCGAGGTCTAATGCCACATGCATAAGTTTACCGGCTACCTTACCCTCCAAACCGGAACATGACAGCGACAAGCACTGACGCTATTGCGGCAGGAATAGGTAAGGCGGTGGTACCAGACCCGGGCGAGACAATGCAGAACTCTACCACCTAGTATCCACGATGGGAGTGACTCGATAGCCAATCGGTCGCCTTTTACAACCTGCCTGGCAGAACGGCAGTTGGCCTATTCTTCAAAGGAGGCCGGGACCTACACGGCGAATATACAAGTAGATTACGTTTTTTTAACAAATTTCAGAAAATCATACATTCTCGACATATATTAGGTAATAAAATAAGTGTCAATAGGGTTATATAATAAAAATCCTGACATAAGTGTAGACGGAATTTGATCCTGAGTGAAATATATCATCAAATATTGCGATATATTTATTCATAACTAAAACTGGCATTTCGTTTGAACCATGAAAATATGTGTTTGTGATATTGCCTCTAAGAAATAATATCTTTATATCAAATACATGAAGACTTTGATCTTTTAACAAAGAGAGTCGATCGCTTCAGGCGATCGGAAACTGACAAAAACTATTTGAACTTATTGGGTTTAAAGTAAGTTTTATTTCACACAAAATACGATACATAAAATGGAATGTGCGTCCTACTTATCCTATCCTACTTATCCTATCCTACTAGTCCTATCCTACTAGTCCTCTCCTACTAATATTATAAATGAGAAGTATGTTTGGATGGATGGATGGATGGATGTTTGTTACTCTACGCAAAAACGGCTGAACCGATTTGGATAAACTTTGGAATAAATATAGATGATAAGCTAGAATAACACCTTTTTTTACTGTCGATAGGGAAGCGCTTGACCAGGTTCTCGCCTGATGGTAAGCTAAGGTGCGGCCTAAGATGGAACGCGGGTCCCTAAAAGGTACCTGTTTACTCTTCTCTTGAAGATCCCCAGGTTGTACCCGTCGGGGAACACCGTCTCAGGTGGCATATTCCAATCCCTTACGGTTCGGATCAAGAATGACGAATCGAACTGCTTTGTTTGGAACGTCCACTGTATGGCTATGAAAAAAACCTAGGATAACTTTTATTCCAGAAAAATAAGTTACTCTCGTAGGATTCACCAAAAACTTTTATGATGTAGTTGTGGCTGCAGAGTAGCACGTGTTATAGGATATTAGAGTTAAATGAAATAATTATGGTAACCAGAATCAACATCTATAGGTGTGTGGTTTTTACACATCACCTTAAGGTCACTACCCAAATAAATATAAAATGTTCGACCCGAAATTTGAATCTGAGACCTCATGATCTAAACCAGACGGGCTAACCATAAGACTACTAATGCAATCTTCATAAAATACGCATAAGGTAAAACATTGTCACTAATTTTGTGACGTCCTAACATAAAGAATAATTGCCTTTTAGCAATGTTCTTTTATATTTTATATGTGTGTCTACATATTATTTTCTTCCACCGAAAATGTATCTTGTAATTTTCTTATGGAAAACAAGAAAATTCCGAATTGTTTTGTAGCAAACAAGCAAAGAATCAGGCAATCTTAATAATTAGATTTTTTATCCTTATATTTTTAAATAAATTAAATTGTTTTTTTACAATTTTATTGGAATAGGCGTTTGTCGTTCATTGCACCTAGTGGAAAGTGTCGATGAAGACGAAGGTGATACACATCCATCCAAAAGAAATGTCTACTCTTAAAGGACTATATTTGTCAGGAAAAATAGACGCAGGCAGTTCGATCCAAGCCTTGGCGACTCAAACTAAAAAAGAATTGTCAAACAGTTTTGTTCGATTGTTTGGTATATCAACAACGTATGGATGGAACTTCTACCTGCGTCTAGTAGTCCGATAAACGAATGGTGAGGGTCCAATAAGTTCGAAGAGAAATTTCACATACTCACCTAAGTGCATCCTATAAAAACCTGATAGACTAGCGACCTTCCGACGATGCTCAATTGTTTGTTATTTTCTATTTGTGAGCTTGTCGTCGTTTACTATCCTACGGGCTCTTCGGTCTACAGAGTCCAAATCTTCAAGTTGGTACTTGGCTGAACATTCCAAAAAGGGAATGCAGAACTCCATGCATGATCGAACCTTTTATGAACAGGCCAATTGCCGTTCTACCAGGCAGGTAGTAAAAGGCGACCTATTGACAATGCGAGTTATTACCATCGCGGCAACTAGGTGAAGGGAAGAGTTCTGCATTGTCTCCTCCGGGTCTGGCACAACCGCTTTACCTATTTCTACCGCACTAGCAAAGAGTACTTATCTACTGATGTGGCATTAGTGTCTATGTTTGTCACTATCGTGTTCCGGTTTGAATATTAAGGTAGCTGGTAAGCTTATGCATGTGGTATTAGACTACATATGATGATATGTATGAAATTCAAACCAGAAAATAATTTGATCAAGAAAGGATAAGATATTTTAAAGAAAGACAACTTCTTTCACTACCTCAACTTTTACAATTTTGAGTCGGAACTGTTCCATTTCTAACTTTTAACTTGCGTTGAAGTGAACGAGATCACCTGCAACTTTTTATTGTTCAACTTTGCGAAAGCGCACAATCGTAATATCGGTTGATTTTCTTTTTTATTATTTTAGCGACATTTGTCATTTTATTACCCTTTGTAAAATTATTGCGAGTAAAAGAAAATATATTTCGTTTTATAAGGATTACCGTTTCTTTACACTGAAATATTTTCTTATTAACGAAACTTTACAATGCCTGTTTTTACAACTTAAAGAAAATACAATCAAGGTCAATTTTATTAAATTGTAATATTTTATTACATTGTTATTATAAAATGATGGTTTTAATTTTTATTTCAAGTGTCGTATCCAATTTACGTTTGCAAGTTATTATTATTGGCTTAAAGAAACTTTCCTTTTTATTTTATTAAGTTCTCTTATTTTATATTAGTTCTCTTACATTATATTAATTGATTTCTAGAAATGTCGTAAAATGAAACTGAGTTTGGTCTTTAAAAATTTGTTATTTAACTTACACGTTGGATTAAGTATGGATTAATCCTTATGTACTATAGGTACACACAAAATATATCTTATACTCTAGGGCTACTATCACCTTGTCCTAATCTATGACCATTCGAAGCATCATCACTATAGGGATTAACAAATTTGTATATACACTAATTACACAATAACGATTGAGCGCCGAATTCGCCCTTCTATTCAAAGATTAATTACGAACACAATCTCAAAAGAACATGAAGGAGATTAATAATTTCGTCCATTCATTAAACTACAAAATGCTAGTAGTTATAATGATATCAAAATTAATCAAACGGTCTGTAAAGTCTTTCATCATGACATTATGTAACGTATTTGTGTAATTAAAAATGATAAACAGTAGTGGTAATGTATAAAAAATAAAATTCAATCAACTATAATAAATATTATTTTAATTTCTAATAATACTAATAATTATCACGCTCATTATCAATATTATAAATTAACAGAACAAAATGTCACTGTTTTTACCATTCAATGGCCAATGTCCATTAATAACCAGTGTAAGAAGGTTCGGGCACTCAATATATTGTCTGTCAATGTAAACTCCAATCCAAGGGTAAATCCCTGGACGAAGATCGCGAATGTAAAGTGGGCGGCGCATGACATGCACCGCGAGGCGGATGTCAGTAGTCCAGGGATTCTTCATCTGGAGAACGCTTGCGGCAGCACAAACGCCATGCAGCACCTAAAGCGCAAATTCCAATAGCTATCGCCAGTCCAGCACCTAAGGCTGGAGCTAGCCAATCGCTACTGCCAGTAGTTCTCGCTCCTGCACATATTTCCGGTGCTTCGTCATGAAGTGAACCCAATGGAATTCCATTTAAAGCATCTAAATATCCTAACCGACGTAAGCTATCCTCGGAATAGGCTTCTCTGGCACGTTTTTCATCTGCAGTCCAAAATTTCCTTTCCCCACTTGTAATATTAGGGCAATTGACGACACCATTACATATTAATCGAGCTGGAATACATAGACCTTCCTCACCGGGACATATGAAATCGCAGTTATGTCCAGACTCTGAACTCGATGCTCCACTATCAGTTAATCGAGATGTCATGAGTGTTCCATCAGAATTTTTTGGTAAATGATAGAGACCCGTCCAAGCAATTTTGAATGTAGCTCTAGCAGGTGACGCGCTGCCAATAAAAACTATTCTGATAGATCTAGTCTTTTCTTTCTCAATTACTAGAGGATCATCAAGGGACTCAAATCCTAACTCTCCAGCCGACAAAATTGGCAATTCACGAGCTAAAGATACATTTTCACCACAAACAGATAAATAAGGTTCAACTCGTCCAGGTAAATAAATTTGAATGTTACCATCATCACAATGACGAGAAACAAATTTGATACTATCAAAGTGGAGCCATATATCTCTTTTTTCTTCAATTTCTAAATCCCATATACACTGTATACGTTTCGGTGGTTCTGTATAACCAAGAGCTTCTAAGTGAGGATACACAATTTCTCCATCAGATGCAGCTGCTAAGACTGCTGGTCCACAAAGTGGTCCATGAACAAATTCATATCTGGCTTCAAATAGGGGTGATGGGTTTTTAAAATATGAAGCGGCAGCATGTGCATTATCAACTATTAATTGAAGGTTCAATGTTTCTCCAGAAGATACGACTCTATAAGGTCTTGCTCTAGTAACTGTGTTAGCATGTTTTGCACATAGACAAGAACCAAGTGATCGTTGGACTGCTAAGTGCAACGGAAGAGGTGTAGTTGTGACACTCATTGATGTATTCAGTGGTTTACCACCTGGGAAAGGTTCCCAAATGATAAGTTTATCAGCTCTGTCTTCGTAACAATTTTGACAAGACACAGGTGTATAGGGGTGTTCCTGCAAAAGAAAAGTATATTTAGAACTGTATAATTTTACTGTATTACATTAACTAACGTCGTGATTACCAGGTAGAAGAATTATGCAGCTCTTGCCTGGGCTTGGAACCACCACCTTATCTTTTCCTGCCACAATAGCGCCAATCTTTATCATCACTGTTGTGTTGCGGTTGAAGGGTAAGATAACCGGTTTTCTGTGGCTTTTTCTGTGGCATTCTTATCATGTTACATAAATAAAATCGCACCATTAATTCATATTTGGTCTCTGTAGGTGCAGGTTGTCTCTTTCCATCAGAAGAACCATCTCCTTGTTAGAAGATATAAAAAAATATTTGTCTCGACCCTAGCCCAGAGAAATCCTGGGGAGTTCCGATTACTGGCAATTAGCTATAGAATTATTGTACCTAAATATTAAAATATAGATTTAAGTAGTAAATAGGTGTAATGTTTTTGAATTTCTTTGAATTTCATTTGTCTATATATATATATATATATATATATATATATATATATATATATATATATATATATATATATATATATATATATATATATATATATATATGTATATATATATATATATATGTATATATATATATATATATATACAGCGATCAGTATATCGACGGAATCGAACATAAATCATTGGAAAATTGCATATTTAGCGTTTCAGAAGAATTCTATATATATTAATAGTTGCCTCTGTAGTCTAGTGATTAAGTGTCGATGTTGACCACATGAAGTCCCGGGTTCGATTGCCGAGTCGGGTTGCTTTTTCGGTTTTCTGATAAAAACAAAAACAATTGCCCGGGATTATAAAAAATGCCCGGATAGCGATAGGTTTGCCACTTATCATATTGTGGGACTAAGTCGGTATCTTCGTCTGATCATGGGTGCTCTGGTTATACCTCTGCTTCTTTCTATGGGTCTTCGGGAATATAGGCGTGAAGATACTTTTATTAAGTAAACTTTAAAGTCTAGTTGTAATATATACACAACTAAAATATACTTAGTTAAATATGTAAAATTCCAATATGGCTATAAAATATTTCATCGACGATCCAACTTTTCCAATATTCCTCATTGACTTCATGAAAAATCTGTAAAGTTCTCATAAAACAAACCTGCACCCTAAACTTTATTTTCCTGCATTAGTATACGAAATGGCCAAAATTTTGTACCACTGGGAAATTTTGCTTTGTAAAGCTCAATGTAAAATATTCCGCATTTTACAAAGGATTGGAAGTTTATTGAAAATTTAATGGACTGTTGAGCTTTGTGTTAAATTGTAGTTATAGCATTCCGTTCACATGCCCCTTTGATATATTCGATCATTGGTGGCATTGACAAAGGATAAATGTTTAATGAATGCTGACTGAATCCAGTAAATGTTTAATGAAAGGTTGCACAAAACATGTAGTCCCAATACATTGCAACATCGAATGTCCATTCCCTTTGATCGTGGTACAAATAGCTTTTAAAATCGAAGCTAATTACTACACTACTGGGAATTTTAGTTCAAATTAGCAATATTTATGATAGGTTTATTAAATGTTCAGTGATTCTGACAGAAGCCTATAAACACAGGGGTTAATTTATATTAAAAATTGTATTTTCTTTGTTGTTTTTTAAGTTTTTTAAGTTTTCCCAAGCACAGAATAAGTACTAAAACATACATATAGATATAAATCTACCCTGTGTTTGTCTGGGCTCCTTTGAAGAATAGACCATCTGTCATTCTGTAGGCAGGTCGTAAGTGGCGAACGAATCGCTATACGTGTCACTACCATCGTGGCTACCAGATGGTAGATTCTGCATTTTCTCGTCCGGGTCTGGTACCACCGCCTTACCTATTACTGCCGCCATAGCGCCAGTGTTTGTCGCTGTCGTACTCCGATTTGGAGAGTAAGGCAGCCGGTTTTATGCAAGTTGCATTAATACCTTGCCACGTGGATTAACAACGCACCATTAATGCCTATGGTGTCTATAGGCGATGGTTGTGTTCCAAAAAACACAGGAAAGAATTAATAATAAAAATGTGAATTTCATCTGTGACGACGAAATTTTTTATCCAGTATATATGTATTTATATCTGCGGATCGCTACAATCGATGGAATCGATCACAGAGCAAAGTTGACAGTAATTTAGTTGAATAGAGCGCCTCGGCTCGAGGGAAGGTCGCAGGTTCTAGTTACGATTGGTCGAAACTTTTCTTTGTTGTTTCTAAAGTTTTTGAAGTTTTTCCAAGGGCAGAATAACTGCTAAAGCACGTAAAGTTAATTAATGTCAATGTAGGCGCCTATTTTTAGAAAATACGATATATATATATCCAGAGAATATTCAAGTAGATAA
Organism: Apodemia mormo; assembly: GCA_036924255.1. Classification (NCBI taxonomy): domain Eukaryota; kingdom Metazoa; phylum Arthropoda; class Insecta; order Lepidoptera; family Riodinidae; genus Apodemia; species Apodemia mormo. The sequence continues at coordinate 6,198,175 of JAUPFN010000010.1, read as the reverse complement.
TGACTTGGTCAAATTGGATTTCCAAAACAATAGCATAAATAAACCTTCATAATCTGAGACATAAGTAAATATTTGCAAGTAATAAGGGAAATAAAAATCAGGTCGGCATGACTGGGTGATTTCGACTCAGCAATATTTGCCTCTGATAAAATTGGAAGACAGTATCGTCAGCTGATCTTTCAGCTTTTCAACTGTTTGGGTATTTATAAATTCCTGAAGATATTTCGATATGTATTCAAAAATGCTACTCCAATATAAGGTATAATAGAGTAGTAAATTAATGTGTGAAGGAAAAATCTTGTATCCTTTTAAGACAATTACGCGAACGGTAAGACATAGGACATGAAATAATTTGGAACAGTTAAAGATACATTGCGGAGGACTGCATACACATATATATATATATATATATATATATATATATATATATATATATATATATATATATATATATATATATATATATATATATATATATATATATATATATATATATATATATATATATATATATATATATATATATATATATATATATATATATATATATATATATATATATATATATATATATATGTATGTATATGTATATGTATTTACGGCTTAAGTCTGTTATCAAACTTAAAAGAAATTTTATTGTTTACTGTATGGTCGCATTTCGAAATTCACAAATTATTATTACTTAAGATATAACGTAAACTAAGTTAACCTCAAATTAAGATATTTGAATAGGCAATGGTATAATTATATTAACTAGAGATCGTCTTCAGGACGAAACTCTACTGAAATTCTATTAATGTTTAAGCAATAACATCTATTTGACAAATAATAAGTTAAATATTATTAATTTTGATATCAGATTTTAAACGTAAACAGAATAGTAAAAACGTAATATATATATATATATATATATATATATATATATATATATATATATATATATATATATATATATATATATATATATATATATATATATATATATATATATATACATATACATAATAGCTGAGAAACTATGTGATCCATCCCGTGAATTGTACTGATCGCTAAATATGCATAAGTATATTGTACTAGTTGTGTGAAATTCACATTCATAAAATTAATTAATACTTATATGCTTCTTACTATATATTATGTGTTTAGCATTCACCCCATGCTTAGAATAACTTGAAAATTTAAAAAACAAAATTGAAAAATGTCAACACGACAGTACTTGAACCTGCGACCTTCCCTCTGGCCGGCACGCTCTAATCAACTGAGCCACTGTCTAATGGTTCGTCATAGCGAAATTTTTCATTACAATGTGATCGATTCCGTCGATTGTACTGATCGCTAGATATACATATATTTATATTCTAATTAAGAGTTCATCGTTACAGATGAGACTCACATTTATAATATCAGTCAATAATTTCGTATTTCTAACTATAAATTATGTGTTTTATTATTTACCCAATGCCTGGGAAAGCAAGAAAATTTTAAAAAACAATAATGAAAAACTTCGAAACGACAGGCCTTGAACCTACGACTTTCCCTCTGACCGGGATGCTCTAACCGACAGCCACCTTCAACTCGTTCAACGTCGCCAAATTCTTCTTTGCTTTGTGATCGATTTCATCATTTATATTGATCGCTAGATATACATACGTATCATTAATACCATTACTACTACGTGTAAGAGTTCTGCAATGATGATCGCGTATCACCGCCTTCCTGTCGTAAAGCATCAGCGCATGTTGCTCTCGTGTTTCAGTTTAAAGGGTAAAGTAGCTGGTAACTGGTAAGGTAACAACAATATTATCATAATATCGGTGGACAAATACACGAATTGATCTAACCCCAAAGTAAGCAAATTATTTGCTTGTGATATGCGTGTTAGTCAACGATACTAATAGTCAGTAAATATGTATAGAAATACATATACATACTGACTGGTGAGTTACCTTCGATACTTTTAGAGGATACTCGGTACTCGATTCTCGTTAAAATGAAATAATAAAATTAGGGGCTTAAGTTTTGACCAATATTTCTCTAAAAATAGGTATCATCTTTTATCGGCTCTACCATGGGGAATGTTCCGAGGAACTGTTCGGATTAATTCCTGCTGCCGAATTTTACCATCGGACATCGCGACAAAATTCGAAGTTCCATCCTTACTATATCGATGTCTGGAAATCCACAACCGTGCGATTCTCGAGGCATTTTTTGCCCCGCACCACTCCTTTGTGGAACCAGCTATCGGCATAAATTTTTCCAAATGGATACGACTTAGGGACCTTCAAGAAAAGAGCTTACTCGTTCTTAAAAGGCTGGCAACGAAATTACAAGACCTCTGGTAGTGTAATTGTCTATGGGCGGCGGTAATCACTTACCATCAGGTGAGCCTCCTGTCCGTTTGCCCCCTCTTCTATAAAAAAGTGAAATGTGGATATTATACTCTCTAGTACGCGCTAGTCGACATCAAGAACACGCCGCCGCCACTCCCCGCTACTCTGCGTTGATAGCGCGGCACGTGCGTATAGTGTCCAAGTATGGTGCAGGTAAATATAGGATTTTCAGTGTACTGTTTATTAAGTTTACTAAGAAGTATTTTAATAATTATTTTTAATGTTGTTTTTTCTCATAATATATGATCGCCAACTATCACGTCCTTAAATATTGAAGGTAACTCTGTATAAATCCTGTTACATGCGTAATTAGCACCCAAATCCAGAAATTTAAACATCTATGCTCATCAGACAAATGCTTGTCTTGTCGGGAGTCGTACTCAACCCTCGGTTAGTTATGCTGACCACTTGAACAACGAGACGTTGTGGCATTCTAACCCGCATGCGTATCACCTAACTTTTGCAAGTCGTCAGCGATCAGCGATGACTATTAAACGTAACGAAAAACTCGTCAAAACGTCGCCACTTGCTTGCTGATCACTAGATACACTTTTTGCAATGTCATATCACTAAAACTAATCAAGCGGTAACAATTGCCACTAATATAAAATGTTGTTATGTGTCTTGCAATAACTAAACAATTTCAATAATTTCACATTGCGAGTTTCGTGATAGCCCCGCCGGTTACATGAATAGCAATTAACATCTTTGGTGTTACGGGGATGGTTTTCTTTTTCCACTAGAAGAACCATCTGCTTGTTTGCTATTCTATTTAATAAAAAACATACGGCGTGTAAGGGACAGTCTACCGAAAATCTAAACGATGGATTAATAGCATTTTTTTATATCATAAGATAGCAAACAAGCAGATGGGTCTCCTGGTGGAGTCAACCATCGCCTATAGACACCAAAGATGTTAATGGTGCGTTGCTATCTCTTGGCGAGGTCTAATGCCACATGCATAAGTTTATCAAATTCAAATTCAAATTCAAATAATATTTTGTTCGACGTAGGTACACATAGAAACACTTATCGACGTCATTTATAAGCAAAATTATACATGACAAGTTATACAATAGTTATAAAATAAACTAAGGTAAAATACAGAAAAATAAAAACAGCTAAAGAGAATTCTTTGTTTACAGAAATGACTTATACTTTAATATTTTTAAAATAACAATAATATTTAAATTAATATAGAAGCAAATCTATACATATAATAAAATCGTAGGAAAGTCAAAACAGAAAACTGTACATTGAATATTTTTTTTAAAGAATATTTGGGGCGTGATCTACAATCGATATAGAAGGCAAAAATATAGTTTTTAGAATTTTTGTCTGTTTGTCTGTATGTAAACTCTATAATAAAAATTACAATAATGTCAAAAGAGGTGTCAAATGAAAGTCAAAAAAATAATAATAACTAAATTGAAAAAATACAATTACTATATAACAAATTAAAGAGCAGAAAAAATATGCTTCATTCAATTAATACAAAATATATTAATTATATCCATGCCTCCTTGTCATTAATAAAATCTTGTATTTTGTAATAACCCTTTTGGCTCAATTTTTGCTTTACAAATTTTTTAAATTTACAGTATGGTAAGTCTATAACATGGTCTGGGAGTGTGTTATAAAAACGTACGCTTTGGCATAAAAAGGACTTATTAACTTTACTCAGTCTGGAAAAGTGTATAACGATCTTATCTTTATTCCTAGTATTTATACTGTGGGTGTCACAATTTTTATTAAAATTATTTATATTTTTTTAACATACAATATATTATCCGAAATAAATTGAGAGGTCACAGTAAGTATGCCTATTTCTTAAAGATTCTGTTTTACGCATTTTATAAAGAAAGCGAATTACTCTTTTTTGCAAAACAAAAATTACATCAATTTCTGTGGCACTACCCCATAATAATATGCCATAAGACATGACGCTATGGAAGTAGCTAAAATAAACTAAACGAGCTGTGTCTATATCAGTTAGTTCACGAACTTTTTTAACTGCGTAAGCAGCAGAACTCAGTTTTTTGGCCAAATGCGAGCCCCAATGTAACCCCGAGTCTATTCTGATTCCTAAGAACAATGTGGAATCCACATAGTCCAAATTGTCCCTATTTATCTTTGGTTTAACTTCAATATGCTTTACATTAGGTAAAACGAATTTTATACATTTTGTCTTTTTGTGGTTTAGCAATAAATTATTTGTGTTAAACCAGTAGACTACATTAGAAATAGCATTATTTACGTCGTCATAGTCAGTTTGTTTTCTGTTAATTTTAAAATATTATTACGCTTTCCTTGTAATAACTCTGCTGCTTATTTGCACTCCTTTACTGCTGTAAGTCTGTGGCTTTCCCTGTCCAGTAAAATTCGCCTATGCTAGACTTTAGAGACCTTTAAAAAACATGTTAAAGAACACTTTTTAGTTGAAATGTAAGTTTTCCTTATATTTTATTTTTTATTTTTCTACAAGTTTTTCATGCATTATCAGTAAATTATGTTAGTTCATTTTCATAGTTTATAATATTTGTTATTTTTTGTACACTAACTCCATTCATTTCTTTATTTTCATTATTTTATTTTTCTTTAAAGGGTTGGCTGGAAGAAATTTCTTTAAGTAGAGATGAGCTCGCCCATTGCACTTATATTACGTTTATATTGTCTTTTTTGTATTATTTTCTATGTAAAATAAAGTGTTAAATAAATAAAAATCTTAAAACGCAAATTTTGAATTTCTAACAAGAAAAGGAATTGCCATCATGTTTTTTTAATTTTTCGGTACACCGTTGCTTACACGCTTTTTGTTATTAAAAATTTTCTACAGTGTGACAGGTTTATAAGATACTGGTTTTGGCTCTAAAGCTCACATTACACTTACCTTAAAATTCACACTTAGAATTGTCAGAATTACTCTTGCGAATATTCTTCTATCAGTGACAAATCTGTACAGGCAATGTACATCTTCTCCGGGAGGTGCTTGCTTGTACACCAATGTATTGAGAGGAGATCTTATCCTACCGGCTCTTTGCTTCCAGGATGCAATTACTTCGTCACACGCTGTTCCTTGGATCGGTTCACCGAATCTTGTGTTATTAAAGAAGTCGTAGTGAGCCCAGTAGTAGAGAGATGACCTGTGAGCAATGTTTGTAATTAATTGGAATGTCACGTAGAGTAAAATAACCGGCCAAGTGCGAGTCGTTCTGGCGCACGAAGGGTTCCGTATCATATAAAACGGCAAAAAAAATCACGTTTGTTGTATGGGAGACCTCTTTAAAGTATCTTCACGCCTGTATCCCCAAAGTGTACAACAAAGTCAGAGGTACAACGAGTGCACCCACGATTAGCCGACGAATGAAGATACTTGGTCCCTCAATGTGATAGATGGCAAGCCTATCGCCAACCGGGCACTTACCAATTCCGGGAAACGTTTTTATCAGAAAACTAAAAGACACGTTTTTGATTTGCCCGACCCGGGAATCTAACCGGGGGTCACCGGTTTGAGGTCTCATGTGGTCAATACCGACACCTGACCACTAGCCCATAGAGGCGATTTTTTTATTCTGTTTTTAATATTTGTTGTTGTAACGGCAATAAAAATACTTCACCTGTGAAAATGTTAACTTTCTAGTAAGACTATAATAATCATATAGAAATAGTATATTACGATTCATGAAATACAATATGGTCAAAGACGGATAGATTGACAGACAGACAGATGGACGGATGGATAGCGGAGTCTTAGAAATGGGTCCCGTTTTACCCTTTGGATACGTTACCCTAAAAAGTCTGCTGAAACTGCCGACAAAATAACTGCTCATTGTTATTCCAGCAGGCTTAGGATAAGCAACACGATAAAAAATTTATCGACCCGTTTTCTCGACATTTGCGTCACTTTCTCGATTCGCTAACGCATTTGACACTTGATTCGACATGATACTTCAAAGGAAGAGAAAATGATCAATTTTACTCGACGGTAGTTATTTTCTCTACCGATCGAAACGTCTTGCTGTCATTTTATCGATTTCATATTTGTCATTTGACACTTCGTTAAGATGTGATAACCTTACTATTTCATAGTCATAGAATAATTTCATAGTATTATACTTTAACTATACAATAATTACAATAACAATACTTTTTGATTTCTATTCATTTTATTAAATTCACTCATTTTATTTGTTACCTAAGAAAATAGTAAATATATAGATTTCGGTCCAGTGTATATATTTAATAATGATGGCAGTTCCATATTATACCTTATATGTGCTAAATATCTACGGAGAAAAAAATTGTGTGATCTTTTTACACGACGGACGGAGCGTTCCAATCTATGGCGCTTCAATAAACCCAATATCCATAGCTCTCTAAATAATATAGACCCTTGTGAAATTTGAGGTGTAGAGCCACACACGGATCAAGGCATGCCTTTTCAACTAAAGGTAAGTGAACATAAGAGACTTGTAATTCAGTTTGTAGTAGATATGACAGCCATCCAACTCAATAACTGTTATAACACAATATCTTTGTAGTAAAAACTAATTTGACTTATGTGAACTCAATAAAGTTATTTTTTCAAAAGTTATCTGTAGTTTTTCGATATTCTTTTTTAAACAGCTAATATGCTACATATACACGTCAAGTGTATGTTAAATTTCAGCTGGATACAAAGTAATAAACCTTTTCTTGGTGGTCACAATGCTTACAGCCACGTACCGACAAACAACAACAATGCTTACATCATAGAATAATAACGCAAATGTATTATTTTCTCTAAGACTTACATTGCTTATATAATTAAGGAGTTTCTTATACCCATTTAAGTTATATTTAGTCAAAAAAAGTATTTGTTTTAATCAGTAGTTTTCAGACCAAGTTCCATGTATGATTAACATACAACTAGTATGTATTATTTTTTGTAATATTCTTAACATAAATATCTAATATGAAACATGAAGTTCTCAATTAGGTACCTTCATGTGTAAACATTATTAATTATATTTGTCTACATTTAAAGATAATATACCATACAGGAAAGCAGTCAGTTCTTGTTATTATTATTTATTTTTATTACAATAATATAATATGTCAATAAAAAATATAATTATTATTTGCAGATAAGACTCTAACTGCAGAATTCTTAATATTACTGACAAATATCCTAGAAGAACAAATGATGCCCTCATATGGCATGATTGAAATGGATGAAATGCGAAGACTACATAATAGAAGATATCGATGGGTCCTACATATACTGGTGCAACTCGCAAAATAACGGAAACCATTTTCTTGCATCAAAAGTCTTAAAATTACCTTATATTTGTCATAATGTAGTAAAGTATTTGAAAATTTGTACAAAAGTACAAATTTTCAAATACTTCTATTGATTTATGTCAAAATTGCAAGTTACAGAACATTTAATCCGGTCTCCAGTAAAGTTGTGTCATTGCACTTGCACTAGTATATGTAGAACCCGTCTATCTGATAATTACAAGTATTTTCTTTTAGAAGTGTTAACTTTGTTGCTTTTGTTGTTGTTTTTTAATCAAAGTGATTTTGGTAATAACAATACTTTTTATTATTAAGCTTAGTGGATAATTGGTATAATAAAATACTTTAGTGTTGTATAACATTTATTTAAAAAAATACTTACTCTAGGCAAACCTTCTATCTAAGTATTAAACAATTTTATACAATAAAATTAAACTTATAGTCATCAGTGGCTAATTTTAAGCATAAGTTTAATGACACATTATTCATATTATTTAATTTTTTAATGCCAAACATAGATTTTACTAAATGAAACAGTCTTGAGAAATAATTTTTATTTTCTTTAATAAAGTTACAAAATGAATAAATCACATATAAAAGTATAAAATGTGTGTACTTAAGAAATAAAATATGAAACAGTCTTGTAAAGAAAATTAAATTTGAGTTTTAAAAAATATACAAATATATCTACTTTACTAAACTAACAATTATTATTAATGTTTGTACTTCTCAGACTAGATAAATAATTTTTACTATATATCACCTTATGACTTAAATTTATTAATGTGTATCTTTGAATTTTCACTAATGTAACAAACTTATAGAAGATTACACATACTATATTAAAGCTATAATATTTTAAATTTAATTGTTTTCTACAATTTAAATATCTCTTGTGAAGTCGCATAATCAGTAATGAAAATTCAATAGGAACCAAAAATTAATTTACTATATGGTACGAGTAGCATGGAATTTCACTTGAAAATAAAAAATCAACAAATAAAATAGCAATTTTTATTATAATTTTTCCTAACTTAACATTAACTTTCTTTTAATTTAGATTTTAAAAATTATACATATTAGGTACATTAAGCCTATCATGTTATATAAACTTAATTCCTTTCTACAAATTTAAATTTGTTTTTCAATCTTGCATAACCATTTAAAATGACAAGAAAAATATAATATTCAACATTAACTTATAAATTTTAATTAACAATTTCAAAAAATGTAATAAATAGAAAGGCTTCTTTTTAACTATTTCCATTACACGCTGTTTAGTCAACCTGTAATCAAATATATCTTATCAAAATGTTGTTATATACATTTACATAATATATTTTTTTTAATTGTCAGTTAACTCAGGCCTTATGACTCCAGTCTTGCACGTTGCATTTTGTGTAGCGTTATATAGATTTGCATTGTAAAGTACATAATGGGGTCGAAGACAATTGGTTACCTTTATAAAAGGTAGTGACAGAAGCCTACATTGTTCTCAAGAGAAAGCTTCTCATATTATTCAGGGAAATTTTACAAAAATCAAGTTTTTGAAATAATCTTGAATTTATGATATTAATTTTGTAAAAACCACAACCTTTACAATGAAAGAAATATATTAAAATATGTTTGAAATTTGATTTTTTCAGTCTACCTTGTTAGATGATTTGTCATGGAGATATGTATGTAAGTAAATACTTACACAAAGTATTCCATTGTTTTCCTTCCTCTAGAAACTATAATGTATGGAGTATGTGTAGAATATATGGTGTTACATTATGCTTTCCCAATATTAAAGACTTTAATCTTTGGTGCTACAAGTCTAGTCCATGAATCCATTAGGTTAATGTAGAAGATTAGCCATATACATCTATAGGTACTCGTACCACGGAGACAGTTAATTTGTGCCATACTTTTTATCCTGAAAGGAAAGGCATAATTATTTTTAGTTACCTACTTATATAGGGTTTTAAAAAATAAAGAATAAGTATAAACAAATACTTACGTTTTATTTTGTGTTCGCATTTTATATGAAACTATTATATATTATACTAGAATTATGAAGAATGATGATGATTTTACACATGTGAGAACCAAACAGTATAAATCAATAATTCGGGGTACGTAATGGTTAGATAATTAATTACAAAATACAAATTAGGTACAATACTTTTTGACGTTATGTAAATAAACTTTGAATTTTTCGTACCTATAGAGAATTAGAGAAAATAATTCTATGAATTCTCGTGGTACTCAGTGTTACCAACTCTATTCAAAAATAAAACTACAAACAAGGTTTTCTACAAAATTCAGTAGAAAACTATATGTAAATGTAAAAGGTTAATTTAAAGCTGCTGCTTATTTTGTGTTATTTAATTTTACTATTAATAACATACACTCAGGAAAAATAATACATAAAACATAAAATAATAATCAATCAAAAATAACAAAAAGAAAATCGAGTGTAGCTCAAACTCGTTTTTTTGTTAGAAGTAGAAGTAAGAAGACTAAATAAAATAAAATTTATATACTCTTTGAGTAAGACTTTGGATTAAAGAGAGATAAACTGAAAAGTCGAAGAAAAATATTTTTCGTTTTTGATATGTAAATCATAGACCGTGGTGGTAATTATTATTGTGATTCAAGGGTAACTTTGTCATACATGTAAAGTGGAAACTTTTGTTAGTCCGACATTCTAAACTTTCCCTATTTTATCTATCTTTATTGGTTACCCGATTTGAGATTTTTCAAGGATAGAAAAGATGGTCGTCTCGTCAAAACGAAACTGTTCACAAAAAATCAGCTTGTTATTAATCAAAAAAAGTTTGTTCTTGGGACCACGGTCTAACAGTAAGTTTTGGGTTGGACTGCTTGCATCTGGCTGATTTTTGGAACTATTAATAGATAACATCATTTGTAATATAAAATACTGTGGAATGTATTCTATTCTATCTTATTTTCTAGTTGGCATAATGCTATACATTTTTTTTGTTTATCGTGATGCATTTTCGTGTCATTGTCAAATCGAGTCAAATCACAACAATTCTATGGAAGTTTCCCATCAAAAAAAATCAAAAATGTTGATTGAATCGTCCAAAATGATGATAATTTACTCAATAATATTAGAATTATAATTCAAAGGAATATTATAGTACAAAAAGAATAGCTTGTTAATAATAATTATTACGCACTTTTACGCATTATTAGTTACGCACTTATACACCCAGAAATAAATACACACTGGCATCATAATTGCTCTTTACATTAAAACCTCTTATGAATCATAATTCATTGTTTCAGTCTTAGAGAGTACAAAACTGTAGTTTGAAGGTCAAAACTAAAAAGAGAGAATAATTCAAAAACCTGTAAAACATCTTTAACTACACAACTGTAAATAGGTATGGCTTCACTAGGCTTTGGTCATATTTCCTTCGATACTGACAAAAATGAGAGATGATGACAGAAAGTTATAAATGTAAACAAAAGCTCATAATGATTAACACAAGTTAAATGCACCAAAGCTGTACCTTAAAAATTAGAATTAGTATAATGTCGATGTCTTCTAGTGGTATCATTGATTTCTCTATTCGAGTAAATTTTTTGTTTAATTTATCTCTGACGTTTTAAATGTTTATCGTGGCATGCATATTAACGTCTATCGAGATATTAGTAAATGTCAAGCAAACGTCACTTTCTCGATCGAGATGTATCTCGTGGTGTTTATCCTAAGCCTGCAGGCCTCTTTTAAAGAGTAGATTAATTGCCTTACTACTAGGTATTTCGTCAAAGACGAGAGAAGGCTTAGGGCTCAAACTGGATCTCGTCGATCGGCGGCTCGGCGGCGAAAGTGGTGCAATCTAGTACATAGATTCTTATGGAAATGAACTAGATGCAGCGGCTCGATGGCGGCGCAGGGAGCGGTGTTCAAGCGGCGAGCGACATTCACGCGATTTCTCTGCGGTTAAGTTGACGTGGTGCCGTTCGTCTTTGTGTTCAGTTTTTTCGATAAATTTAGGTTCATCGCAGCATGTCAGTAGATGAACGTTCTCGATTGTAGCTAGGTTCTAAATCGAACGGTATAGTTCCTAAATATAATCAAAAGTCTCCACACGCATTCTTGTATTATTGTAAAACTTATCGGGTATCACGATAATTATTGAAAAAGTCGCTTTTTGTTTCCTTTGTTTGTAATAAGGATGAACATTTTCTTTTGTCCATAATAAATCATGCGAAACAAAAGCACTCGGGTTCCATAAGATGTTGTCGCTACCATATCAATTATCGACATCGCGCTCACAATAAATACAACACTGCCGCCGCTACACGAGCGATCTAACTGCTGACCAAGGATTTAAAACGTTATAATTTCGATATGTTTGCTGTTTCGTGATTGGTCCGCCGCGTTTCATGCTATTTCGTGATTGGTTCGCCAACTAGTGCTAGAAGACAGCGTCATAATATCATATACCACAACCAATCACAATGACGCAAATATATCGAAATTATAACGTTATAAATCCTTGCTGTTGATATCGAGTTCACCTCACAGTTGCCGCCGCTCCGCAGATCACCGACATCAGTTCGAGCACTTATGATACATATGTCACTATGGCCAATCCTTCGCCTTTTCTGGCACAACGGCAGACGTTCTATTCTTCAAAGGGAACCCAAACCAACACCACAGTATACTGGAGACTAACAGTAGTCAATACATACATGAGATATTCGAATATCATTCGAGCAACGCACACATTTGTTCACAACGGACAGTTTGTTCCGCACCAGTCCGAGATATCACGTCCGTGAGAGGTATCTACGTGTGCTATGCTCGAATATTACTTGTATGTAACATTGACTTCTGTTAGTCTCTTAAGTATTCTGTGCCAACACGGTCGTTTTTATTTGTATTATAGTTTCCTGCAAAGTAACACCTGAATCTCTAACATGATATTTTATTGCTGTTCAATCAATTAAATTAAACTACATACATTTCGAAAGCGTTATTAAATTATAATTTTGAAACAGAACTTTATATTGATATTATTGAAGTAATTATGATGGTTCTCAAAACATTTATATCATTAATTAAACCTTGTGTGTGAAATTTTATAATGATTTCACGAGAAATCTCTGGCAATAGTATATTTTGATAGAGATAATTTATTAACGCATTAAAACTGCAGCAATCGACTTCCTATTTACTGTATTCATGGAAATGGAAATGACCGCCCCGTTGGTCGAGTGGTTAGCGAACCTGACTACGCAATCGACGAGGCTCGGGTTCGATCCCCGACGCGGACAAGCATTTGTGTGATGAGCATAAATGTTTGTATTTCCGGGTTTGGATGTTGATTAAATATATTCTAGTATTCATATATGTATTTCAATGTATTAGTGTCGTTGACTTACACACCCATAACACAAGCAAATAATTAGCTTGCTTTGGGGTTAGATCAGTAAATGTAATTTGTCCCATGAATATTTATTATTATTATTATTATGGAAATTTGCATCAGACCTTTACCAAATTAAAATGGTAAAACAGCACGAGAAGTATACCCTCCTAAAAAGAATTTTCAAAAACGGACGGAGTTCTGAGGTAAAAAATATAAAAAATACATACAGCCGAATTGATAACTTTTTGGGGAAGTCGGTTAATAAAAACCGGCCAAGTGCGAGTCGGACTCGCGCACAAACGGTTTCGTGTCATCGTAGCAAAAATACGAAAAAACATGTTTATTGTATGGGGCCCCCCTTAATATTTTTTTAGTGTTTATTGTTATAGCGGCAACTGTAATACAAAATTTGTGAAAATTTCAGCTTTCTAGCTATCACGGTTTATGAGATGCCAAGGCTGTCTTAGGGAATTTCTCACAGCCCTCTCTTCCATCCTTGCACGGAGACGATGACTCTCTGGTCATACCGCAAAGGAGAAGGCCGATCTCCTGGGCTCCTTCTTTGCGGCCAACTCGACTCTGGATGACCAGGGGAACGCACCGCCTACCATCCCGCAGTGTGATAGTTGTATGCCAGAACTACAATTTCGGCAATCATCTGTGCGTAAAGCACTAATTTATTACATATGAACATTGGCTAGTCATAGTGTGTTAAATTTTAACCCTTTGTTAATATTTCAAGGTCCATTACTGAACACGGGTTTTCATTTCAACGTTGGTAATTGGCCTGGTCACGTGGAAGCTCCAGGGTCGAAGATCGGTAACTGTGACTGGCTCCTCACGGCAGAGTCCCTCAAGAAGTCTGGTGATACTGAGGGAATATTCCTCTCCGTGGCTCACTGGTATCCACCTCATACTTCCTGCACTTATTTGATGCAAGGATTTCCAGGACAAGTTGTTCGGCTTTATTTTCCAAGGTAATTATGTAATATTTATAAGTAAATAAATAATGATCCGAATAAAGTCTGTAAATTATATGACCTGTGTCAGAGGTCGGCAACCTTTTGAGTCGGAAGAGTCAATAATTACAATTTACAAAATTTCAAAGTTTTTAAACAGCCACAATTTTTCCATTGCAGACAATAGGACCAATGGCTTTGTATTGTCTTTCAATTGGAAATTTTTAAATGATTTTTTATTAGGTATAATATATATAATATTTGCGTATGGAACTAAAGAGCTGCAACTTCACACCCAAAGATCCGCATGTGGTTCACAAGCCGCTGGTTACCAACCCCTGGCCTAAGTCACTATCATGTATTTAAGACAAATGCTCAAGCTTAAATCCTTCAATATCGTTAAAGTTACAGAGCGTACCAATGAAGTATACATACTCACACTCAAAAAACCCCACATTTTGTGTGTATGTATGTTTGTACATATGTTTCAACACTCAAAAACCCCCACATTTTGTGTGTATGTATGTTTGTACATATGTTTCATCCTGTATTGGTCCAGGCTGCTTTTGACGAGTAGACCATCTGTCGTTCTACCAGGCAGTTCGTAATAGAGGTACCACTGCATTACCTATATCTGCCGCAATAGGGATAGTGCGTATCACTATCGTCTTTTTGTTTGGAAGGTAAGGGAGCCGGTAAATTTATACGTTATTTTTACCATCACACAAATAGCAATGCACTATTTACATACACACATCTTTGGTGCCTAAAGGTGATGGTTTCTCTTTTCATCAGAATAAATAAATAAAATAAATATTCACGGGACAAATTACACTGACTGATCTAATCCTAAAGTAAGCAAATATTTGCTTGTGTTATGGGTGTTAGTCAACGATACTAATACATAGAAATACATATATAAATACCAGAATATATATAATAAACACCCAAACCCGGAAATACAAACATTTATGCTCATCACACAAATGCTTGTCTCCGTCGGGGATCGAACCCGAGCCCCGTTGATTGCGTAGTCAGGGCCGCTAACCACTCTCTCCGATTATAATATTAATTTAAAAAGAAGTAAACTAACTACAATCAAGTAATATTCTTATACACGAAGTAAACTAAATGTTGCCATTCAGTATTTTCCCTGAAATTAGTAGAACACTTTTGTGTCTTAAGTACTTATTTTTTTAGTAAAATAATTTAACTTTAGAAAAACACAAATCGCCTCTGTGGTCTAGTGGTCCAGCGTTGGCGTTGACCACATGAGGTCCCGGGTTCGATTCTCGGGTCGGGCACATAAAAAAAAGTATTTTTTCAGTTTTCTGAGAAACACAAAGTTGCCCGGGATTGGAAAGTGCCCGGTTGGACCAAGTATCTTCGACTCATCGTGGGTGCACTTGTTGTACCTCTACCTACCCCTTCGGGGATATGAGCGTGAAGATACTTCTAGAAAAACATACATATCTACACGCCAGGTCCCTTACGGGGTAGGCAGAGAGAACCGAGTGCCATACATCACGATCCTTGCAGGTTTGTCTCTCTTCCTCCACATACTATAACTAGAAAAACATACTATATTAAGAAAATTACATTCAAAATTAATAGATTTGATATATTTCTCATAATAATGCTTGAGTTAGCGTTAGGTACGCAATATTTATACTTTATCCCGCGAGTATATTATTTTCTCATATAAATTCAATGAACAACAATATTCGGAAGAATAAAATCCGTGTGGCAAGGTGTTAATGCCACTTGCATAAGTATACCAGCTACCTTACCCTCTAAACCGGAAAACGACAATGACAAGCATTGACGATATTCCAGTAAGAAAAGGTAAGGCGGTGGCACCAAATATCCGGGTAAAATGTTGTGGAATTCTACCACTTAGTAGTCACGGTGTTTTTTTTCAAGGGGGATCCACCCTCTGAGGGATTTTATTGCAAATTAAATTTTGATTGCTTTGCTATTTGATACAAAGATGTTTTATTTCGTTGAAGTGTTACAATTGCGTAGCATATATTTTTTTTTACTTTGTTTTTAATTTACAAATATCATTAGTTGGTTAAATGCAATATTAACTTAAACTAAGAATATGACTTAAGAATATTAATTCATTAAGTCACGGTGGTAGAGAGACATGCCTTTTACAACCTGCCTGGTAGAACGGCAGACGGTTTATTATTCAAAGGGAGTCTGGACTAATACGAGAGAAATTATTATTTCTAGTATTGAATAAAACGAAAAATACGTATTAATATTTTAAATACTATTTTGTTCCCTATGTATCAGTATACACGACCATATTGAAACTCAAAAGTTTTATGAACCTACAAGAGCCCTTAGCAGAAACACCTAACGCGTAGGTGCTCGTTAACTTGATACTCGACTGGCGCTTTTCTCTAAAATATCCTTGTTATCGAGATATTCATTTCGGTTTTAGTCACAGAAGATCTCCAACAAAGTCAATGCAAAAAGTATTTTATTTTATTTTATTTTCAAACTAGCTGACCCGCGCAACTTCACCCGCGAGTAGATTAACATGTCATAGATATAGCTTTTATACACATATTCATCCCCTATTTCACCCCTTTAGGGGTAGATTTTTGCTATACTTATTTTAAGTGGAGTACTTACTTTAAGTGTCCAATGATATTCAGTTTACTCTCATCCCTACAGGGCCAAGCTGATGATATAAATTTAATATCTTTACTGTTGTATTTTACATGACATTTTGCGATAGAAGATTTGCTCTTTTAAATTATTATTATTTAATTACGAAATCAAAAGGTTAAGTCCAAATGTGAAATAATGATAGTCTAATGACAGTCTAGCAACGCGAAATTTTTTTCTGTCGTATTAAAAGTGTGGGGAACAACTGACACAACCTGTGGACACGACTTTATATGTGAAGACATTGTGGGACGTCAGTCGTCCGCGGCCTCACGCGATATATACCAGTCTCTGTAACTTGTAATTTGTGTGTGAAGCAATACAGAATATGCATTACTATAAACTCTATAATTTATCCTAACTGCGACAACTGAATCTAGAAGTAAAAAAAAATTGATAAAGGGCAACTCGCAATGTAGGGGTCCGAAGTTGCCCATAACGATAATGTGGACTAAGAAGATAGCTTTTATTGTTTCTTACTACGAGCATACGTCAATGACGGTTATATGACGCACGTTACACACTTCACCGCCCATAAAAGCTTCTCCAAAAAGATAGTCAATTGTGAATGACATTATTCGAATAATTCGATTATAGAAGTCATGCAAATTAATCAAATTCATTCGAATTTGATTATTAGTACATATATTCGAATATCCGTAAGCTCATCTAAAAGTAAGTACTATGCACTGAAAAAAAATACTAGTTTTATGTGGGAAATTGGATCATCGAACCCCCCATCGGGAAAAAGTAACGTACGTATTTGAATGAAATTTGGCACACAGGTAGATGATGACCTGAGTCGAGTCGAGACAGACGAGTACATAGGCAACATTAAAATGTAATACATTAAAATGTAATCCGACATAAATGTCGGAAAAGTTAGGGTGATCCCGCGGGATTCACCAAAAACTTATAATGCAGCGGGCTTCACGATGCAGCTAGTTTATTCATATAAATTAGCTTAGTGTATTACTTTAGACTTTATTAATAGCATCGTAAGATGAACTAGGTTTCATTATATTATAGTATCAAGTAAAAATACACGATCCATTGAAATTATTTTTCTTCATATTCGTCCTTAAATTCTTTCAATACATACGTTGATATTCGGGGTAAATATTAAAATGTAGGTCAAGGAAAAGGCTTCAACCAAAATAATGGTTATTGAAATTATGGAATATAGGTCAAGTACCTAAAGACGAGAAACATACAAGCAATTCATAGTTATGAGCATACTTTTATGATTACCATATCTTTATTGTGTATAAATCTGTAGCGTCTGTCTGTACATTCAATCTTTGTCAAATTTCGTAAACCATATCACGAAATTTGACAAAGAGTGAATGTACAGACATTAATAATGACAAAGATTGAATGTACAGTATTCACTAATAATAATGTTACCATTTTAAGTCTATTTGTTGGTCTGTGTGTTATTTTTGTCGATCGGACAGGGTTTTTGTTCGGTGTCCCGTTATAGCTCAAGAATGGCTTGACTAATCTTCATGAAAATTGGATGTTTTTGTTGACCAGACATGGTTTTCGTTCTTAAGATACTGTAATAACAGCTTAAGAATGACGATTGATCTTGATAAAAAAGTCACAATATGAAACGGGAATCTATAACTAAGCCTCCGCTGTCTGTCTGTCCGTCTGTCTGTCTGTCACCAGGCTGTATCTCATAAACCGTGATAGAAAGCTAAAATTTTCACAAATTATGTATTTTCGTTGCCTCCATAACAACAAATACTAAAAATAGAAAATAAAAACATATTAAGAGCCTACGTACAATAAATTTGTTTTTTCGTATTTTTTTTTCTCAATATTGCTAAAGGTAACAGGTAGACGCTTAAAATTTTCACAGAATATTTAATTGTATATTAACCTTTTAAAATAAATAATTAAATATATACATATAAATAATAAAATCGTAGGAAAGTCAAAACTGTACATTGAATATTTTTAAAAGAATACTTGGGGCGTGATCTATAATTGATATCGAAGCCAAAAATATAGTTTTTATAATTTTTGTCTGTTTGTCTGTATGTATGTCCGAGGTAAACTCAAAAGTACTGCATGGATTTACTTCAAATTTTGCATGAATATTACTAACAGGTCGGGTCAACAATAGGCTACATATTATTACGCTATCACCTACAGGGGGGGGGGGGGGGTGCGCGGAGTAAACGAAGTCCGCGCGGACGAAGTCGCTGGTAACAGCTAGTAAATAAATAAATATTAACGGCGGGCTCCCATACAACAAACGTAATTTTAACCAATTTTTACTTGATCTTAATAAACAGGTAGAAACTTAAATAGGTATGATACGGAACCCTTGGTGCACGAGTCTGATCCGCACTTCGCCGGTTTTTTAGTCTCTTGTTTCATCATAATTAATCGTAAAAAATACAATATATCCGATTTATTCTTAGTGGACACGTGCCATTTCGCATTTTACATGCATCTTATTTTTCGCCGTGTTGGTCCCGGGCTCCTTCGAAGTATAGACCAACTGCCGTTCTGCCAGGCAGGTCGTAAAAGGCGGCTATAGGCGATGGTTGACTCTTTTCATCAGGAGATCCATCTGCTTGTTTGCTATCTTATGATATAAAAAAAAAACTGGCAAATATTGTAAACGTACTTACCCACTGTAACTTCCAGTTTTGCTTTCAAATCTGACGAACATTGCGTTTCCTGTAGACACGAAGTCATGTTTCTCCATAGGTCTACTGAAGGTGTCGCAGAAGGTTTTGATAATTTTAGCATCATCAGGTCGAGGAGCATCGTATATGGTTAGAGATTCTCCGCAGTCTCCCGTCCAAGGTGTTATTGGTGATTCAATTCGGTTTATCCGAAAGCTGAAATATGTATATGTGTTAGTGTTGCAATAAAAAAATATATTTAGCTCTAATTCAACCAAAATAGTTATTTTTGATTGAATGCTATAATATTATTTAATATCAAATAAGCAGATGACTCGTTGGTCGAGTGGTTACCGGCCCTGACTACGCAATCAACGGGGACAAGCATTTGTGTGATGAGCATAAATGTTTGTATTTCCGGGTTTGGGTGTTTATTATATATATTCTGGTATTTATATATGTATTTCTATGTATTAGTATCGTTGACTAACACCCATAACACAAGCAAATATTTGCTTACTTTGGGGTTAGATCAGTCAGTGTAATTTGTCCCGTGAATATTTATTTTATTTATTTATTCTGATGAAAAGAGAAACCATCACCTTTAGACACCAAAGATGTGTGTATGTAAATAGTGCATTGCTATTTGTGTGATGGTGAAATAATGTATAAATTTACCGGCTCCTTTACCTTCCAAACAAAAACACAATAGTGATACGCACTATCCCTATTGCGGCAGATATAGGTAATGCAGTGGTACCTCTCTTACGAACTGCCTGGTAGAACGACAGATGGTCTATTCGTCAAAAGGAGCCTGGACCAATACGGGATGAAACATATGTACAAACATACATACACACAAAATGTGGGGTTTTTTGAGTGTGAGTATGTATATATATATGTCGTAGTGAAATTATTAGTACCATTAGATTATAATCTACCTAAGTGATATTATAATTTAACTGCTAACCTAACCTAACCAAATTATAAAATCCCTAGGTAGATTATAATCTAATGGCTATTGACAATTTCACAGCGACATATATACTTCATTGGTACGCTCTGTAACTTTAACGATATTGAAGGATTTAAGCTTGAGCATTTGTCTTAAATACATGATAGTGACTTAGGCCAGGGGTTGGTAACCAGCGGCTTGTGAACCACATGCGGATCTTTGGGTGTGAAGTTGCAGCTCTTTAGTTCCATACGCAAATATTATATATATTATACCTAATAAAAAATCATTTAAAAATTTCCAATTGAAAGACAATACAAAGCCATTGTCCCTATTGTCTGCAATGGAAAAATTGTGGCTGTTTAAAAACTTTGAAATTTTGTAAATTGTAATTATTGACTCTTCCGACTCAAAAGGTTGCCGACCTCTGACATAGGTCATATAATTTACAGACTTTATTCGGATCATTATTTATTTACTTATAAATATTACATAATTACCTTGGAAAATAAAGCCGAACAACTTGTCCTGGAAATCCTTGCATCAAATAAGTGCAGGAAGTATGAGGTGGATACCAGTGAGCCACGGAGAGGAATATTCCCTCAGTATCACCAGACTTCTTGAGGGACTCTGCCGTGAGGAGCCAGTCACAGTTACCGATCTTCGACCCTGGAGCTTCCACGTGACCAGGCCAATTACCAACGTTGAAATGAAAACCCGTGTTCAGTAATGGACCTTGAAAGATTAACAAAGGGTTAAAATTTAACACACTATGACTAGCCAATGTTCATATGTAATAAATTGAAATACAATTAAAAAAGAATATTTCTAACTACGTTATGAAACTCAATGAAATTATTATAGTAAAATATAACTTATATTTAAAATGTATGGTCAACGCGCAGTCGTCAGCGTAGTGCTAACGAGTCTTGTCACGATTAAGCTAATCGCTGTTTGTAAGCAAGGAACTTTGATTTCTATGCACAGGTGTCCGTATATACACATTTTTATAGGATAATTAGGTCAAAATTTAAGTACCTCCTGCTTTTCCACATTTGGTATTAGAATCGAGTACTGAACCCAGTATATACAGTCTTTTACTAGCCAACTTATACAGAGGGTTATATAGGTTGACTAGTAAAATATACTTTTAAAGGTCCTGCTTTTCCATATTTGGTATTAGAATCGAGTACTGAACTCAGTATATACATTATACAGTCTTTTACTAATCAACCTATATACAGGGTTATATAGGTTGACTAGTAAAATATGCTTTTAAAGGTCCGGTCAAATTTTAAAATTGGGAAATGAATTGAAAGTGCGTTTTAAGTATTATTGTAAAATTATTACAATGTAAGAATATTCATTTAAAATATTCCACTGAATTCATGAATTATATGCATCGAGTCTTGTGAATGAATTCTGTAATACTGCGAAATTTACATTGTGTTTCATTTTCATTTATCAATAATTACTATTGTTACTATTATGCTATCTGTCGTTTTCAGTACATTTTCCTCGATCACACTGATTCTCGTGACTTCACTCGTTTACATTGGTTCTTTATACCGCTTGCTGTTAGTATGGGAGCCCACGACACTAAACCTAGTCCCATAAGACTACCACATGGTATATACATAGTTAGATTCGTCGTTAATTGGAGAATACGAAATGGCTATGCTGCAATGCGAAACACCGGCTGGCATATTAAAAAAAAGAAAAAAGAATGAAAAAAAAAATCGATTTTCAGTACGATAAGACTACCGAATTTCGTTTGTTCCTCGATATAGGGGAGGGGTAGAACTATACGAAAATGAGGTGCTGCAAGTTCCCATGACTGGCCTTATCAGGCCTAATCACATCATTTAACTTCGTTAAAATATATCTTAAGGCGCGGAATGACTACGATTTAAAAACTTCGAATTCACTCACACAACGCATATTAGCCAAGGATTTAAAACGTTATGATTTCGATATATTTGCGACGTTGTGATTGGTTATGGTATATGATATTATGACGTTGTCTTCTAGCGCTAGTTGGCGAACCAATCACGAAACAGCATGAGACGCTGGAAACCAATCACGAAACAGCAAAAATATCGAAATTATAACGTTATAAATCCTTGATATTAGCGCGTAATCTAATTTGACATTTAGATAACTCAGAATATACTCATTAAATTCAATATTTGTCTAGTTAAGGTTTTAATAAAACTTTATTTCTATTATATTCTTTAAAAAAAACTTGTTGTTACCACTGAAAATACAGAGAATTTCGACGCCAAAGTTTTTTTGTGAAGCAAATTACGATTTTTTATTGAAAAAATAACTATATACTATAAAACAAATATTTAACATTCTATTCAGTTAATTTTTTTCTTTAGACCTCATTCTACACTCTGTATTTTTTGCGTTGGATATTTTCTTTGGGTTTCCTCGTACTCGAGCGTCAAAGAAACCCAGTTTTGTGAATGTTGAGCTAACACCGCGCCTTAACACCGCGAATTGTTTCACAAATCCAGGAACAATCACCTGCTCGAAGACACAAACAAAAGTTAACATTTCAAAACTTAATTCTTACAAAGGGATCCCATAATTGAAAAATCGTCGTTAAAACCCGCAATATTTCTTAAGAACCCTATACAACGATACCTTACAATACGAGGTTTGCGAGAAAACTTTGCTTGTAGAGGGTACCCTAAAAATACATGTTTTAATTTTTAATTAACGACGAATCTAACTATGTATATACCATCCGGTAGTCTTATGGGACTAGGTTTAGTGTCGTAGGCTCTTAAACCATGTGTGTGATCGATTTAACAGCGCATAATTGAAAAAAACTTAACCATTAACATAAAATCACCTAACACAGAAGAATACAACTCATTACTTAGCTTGCCTTTGTCAAATCAATCAAAAATTCTTACAAGGATAAGCTTGTTTATATATTATAAGATAGCAAACAAACAGATTGCTCTCCTGATGGAAAGAGAACATATCGCTTATAACACAAAATATGTTAATAGTGCGTTCTATCCGTGTTAAGGAATGGCAATGCCACATGATTTTCTACCGGCTACCTTACTGTCCAAACCGGATCACGTCAATGACAAGCATCGATGCTATATCGGCAGTATCAGGTAAGGCGGTAGCACCATACACGGGCGAGATGTTGCGGAACTCTATCATTTAGCAGTCACGATTTTCACAATATTTCGCCTTTTATGAACTGCCTGACCGAACGGCAGATGGTCTAATCTACAAAGAGACCCGCGTCAACATGGGGCACACTTTAATATAAGTAGCACACAAGCAGATGGCTCTCCTGATGAAAAGAGAAACCATCGCCTATAGACACCTAAAGAGTTAATGTTGCGTTGCTATTCCTGTGGCGGAGTCTTAATACCACATGCTTTAGTTTACGGAGTACCTTACCCTCTAAGCCGGAACATGACAGTGATAAGCACTAATGTTATTGCGACAGGCATAGGTAAGGCGGTGGTAGCATGTAGCCACGACGATAGTAACCCGTGTGGCCCAATTTGCCTTTGACGAACTGCCTTCTAGAATGGCAGACGGTATCTTCTTCAAAGGGAGCCAGAACGACACGTCTTTTTATATAATAAGATATTAAACAAGCAAATGGGTCTCCTGATGGAAACAGTCAATCGTCGCCTATAGACACCAAAGACGTTAATGATGCATTGCTATCTCGTAGCGAAGTCTAATGCTACATGCATAAGTTTAACGGCTACCTTACCCTCCAAATCGGAACACGTCAGTGACTAGCACTGACGTTATTGCGGCAAGAATAGGCAGAGGGTGGTACAAGACCCGGCAAGACAATGCAGAACGCTACCACCTAGTAGCCACGATGGTAGTGACTCGCATAGCCAATCGGTCGCCTTTTACGACGCCTCTTACTGCCTTGCAGAACAGCAGTTGGCCTATTTTTTCAAAGGAGCCCGGGACCAACACAGGGGAATGACGTAGACACACGTGGGACAATCTTACTTGCTGTTACATTTATGTAATATAAAACAGTATAATATATAGTACGTATAAATAGTAATTCAGCATTTTAAAATATTAAAATAAATTCGTACCAGCAGGTGAACTGACAAATTCAACGAACAGATCTTGCGAAGTGCCGATAATGGAGTACGGAAACTTCCCCATTCCGCAGAAAGTTCCAATCACAGATGCGGACTCGTCTTTCCCGTCGTATATTCTGATGTAATCGTATGGACAGTTCTCTGAACCTGGAACAATGAGTTTCAATTACTCTAAGACTAAGGAAGTGAAGCTTTTTAATCGTATTCCAGAAACTAACTTGGAAGTCGCTCAAGTGATTTTAAACCTGTATAATTAATTTAAACTTTAGCTGTCTTATTATTCTACGTCTTTATAGTCGGTTAGTGGAAGTTCAGTTTAATTGTCGCTAATAAAATGAATTGCTTTACTAAAATATTGTGGTTATTTTATCAAAGCAATTTCGTGTATATAATACATTATTACGTCCGCCGATATGCGGAATACAATATTACGTTAAAAATGCTCTAAGTACGCCCAAAA
The DNA here is from genome assembly GCA_036924255.1 of Apodemia mormo. Taxonomy (NCBI): domain Eukaryota; kingdom Metazoa; phylum Arthropoda; class Insecta; order Lepidoptera; family Riodinidae; genus Apodemia; species Apodemia mormo. Next base: position 6,173,296 of record JAUPFN010000010.1, on the reverse strand, counting down.
GATTGTGTTAAATGTGAAATTGGATAATTTTAAATATTTCCCTTCAAGTATAAGCCTTGTTTAGTTATTGATATGTATTCACCCTAACTATACAAATTAAGGGGCTTAGGTTCGATTCCTGACATGTTTGTATAATTGGGTTTAGTTTAAATTAAATTTGTTTCAGTTTCATTTATGTAACTAGCTGTGTCCGTAGACTTCTTCCGCGTGGAATAATTTTTAAAATAAAAACTTTGGAGTTTTACCCACATAGTTTCCGTTCCCGTGGGATTTCCGGGATAAAAACTGTCTAAAACCTATGTCCTTTCGTCGATCTCAAAGTATCTTTGTAACAAATTTCATCCAAATCGATTTTGTGGTCTAGGCGTGAAGAAGAGACAGACAGACTGAGTTAATTTCGCATTTATATATATTAGTATGGATATGTATATCAATGTATTAGTAACGTTGCTTAACACTCTTATCAGAAGTGAATAATTAGCTTCTTATAAGGTTAACTGAATTGGCATAATATATCCAGAAAGAGTATTTATTATTTTGATTGCAAATTTTCTGTCTAGGTAAATTATTCATTTAATATCTAAAAAGCTCCAAATCTCGAGTACAATAAAATTGCATAAGCATTTCAAAAAGAGAAGTATAAGAAACACACTCATAGTACAAAATTATATATACGCATATAAATTTTACCGAAAAAACCATAATAAAGCATATTTTACGACCATACCCATACGTCATAAATTCTGAAAATCACAACCCCGTTGAAATCCCCTAAAAATGAATTCTCCATAAAATAAATCATTTCCCATCGAGTGTCCAGGCTTACCTGAGAACGCTTTTATATTTAAGATATATTTGACAGAAAGCCTCTGCAATATTCGCAAATAAGCTTTAAAAGGGCCAAGTATCCAATAATTTTTCTATCAGGAAAGGTGAGCTTCTAATTTATTACGACCGTAAATAACGAACATCCAATAATAGACATTAAATCTGGACGGTTTCCTCCAAACTTCTTACGATATTACATTCTTAGCAACTGTCAAAACTTTGTGCACCCTCGTTATGTGGTTAGCGAATTTTGTCTGTACAGTTTGGGGCATTAATTTGTAAACGTTGATTACGATTTCAGTATTGTCGTCAATCATTATGTTAAGTTTTATAATTTAAATTAAAAAGTTATTTTCTGGTGTTTTATGTTAGAAGACGCATTAGTTATGTAATTGAAATACTTAATTCAGCATAAAAGCATCACATAACATAAAGCATTACTAGTACGTATAACTAGTTAAAAACCGCCGTGTTGGTCCCGGCCTCCTTTGAAGAATAGGCCAACTGCCGTTCTGCCAGGCAGGTCGTAAAAGGCGACCGATTGGCTATCGAGTCACTAACATCGTGGCAACTAGGTGGTAGAGTTCTGCATTGTCTCACCGGGGTCTGGTACCACCGCCTTACCTATTCCTGCCGCAATAGCGTCAGTGCTTGTCGCTGTCATGTTCCGGTTTAGAGGATAAGGTAGCCGGTAAACTTATGCATGTGGCATTAGATCTCGCCACAGGATAGCAACGCACCATTAACATCTTTGGTGTCTATAGGCGATGGTTGACTCTTTCCATCAGGAGACCCATCTGCTTGTTTGCTATCTTATGATATATAAAAAAAATTATCGTTACAGACTTTTAACTAGTTATACGTATGTATATCTAGAGATCGGTATCAGCAATCGACGGAATCAATCACATAACAAAGAAGAATTTAACCACTTTGAACCAACCACAGTGGTTCAGTTGATTAGAGGGTCCCGCCTTCAGGGAAGGTCGCAGGTTCAAATCCTAGCGTGTAGAAATTTTTCTTTATTGTTTTTAAATTTTCAAGTTTTTCAAAGCACGAGGTAAGTGCTTAAATACAAATATAATTACACACTAGTTGACCAAGCAAACGTTGTTTTGCTATATATATTAGGAATCCATAGCGGACAAACAACTTGACACGTAATTTATATAAGTATACGGGATTGTCCTTCCAGGCAGCCAAAAAGGCATTGAACTTGTTATGTTGGTTAAGTATTCTTACATTTTCTAATTTTCCGCGCAATTTTCTTAATATTTTCTTTTATAAGAACCTTTTCTTGATAATTACAAACACAACAAAAAAAGAAATAGCGAAATCGATCTAGCTATTCACGCGTGATATCATGACCACGGAAAATAGGGATTGATTTTTATATATATAGTGTTAGGTCCGTTTTTAATAATAGACCGTTTGACGTACATAGATGTTCATTCTTTCACGACTTACAGCAGAATGACCCGTTACCCGAGTAGGCCGGTACAAGTTATTTTATAGTATCAAAGTTTTACAATAATTAAAAGTAAGGTAGATTGATAAATGTCAACTTCAACCAGATCAGTTCAGATAGCACCACTTCCAAGTTTATAATTTGATATAAAATTGTTTAATACGATTCCACGACGTTGCGGAATTGGTGCCACTGTAGTGCAGTATTTTGATAACAATAAATTCTATTTAATTACATTCAAGCATTATTTACAATGCTATTCATATTACAAATAAATATACCCAACAATAGATAATACCATTATTTGACACTCCTCAAAATATAAACACATGTATATTATTTTGTTTTTATATAAATACATAAATAAATACTGATATTTCCTATACATATATAAATGTGTAAGTTTGTATTGTGTAACAAATACCTAACCATCTGTTGGGTATTTGTTGTACAATCACGCAAAAACGCCTAAATTGATTTGGGTAAAATTTGGTACACAGATCCCTGAAAATATGTTGATCCTGCGGGATTTACTAAAACCTTTTATAGTTCAGAGCGGGCTGCAGTAGTATTTATTAAACACCCAAACCCAAAAACATTATTTGGTGCTCATCACACAACACTTATTCCTATTGAGAATCGAACCCAACCCTCCGAAATTGTGAAGGCAATGTCGCAGACTTATTAACAGTGTTGCCGAAATATATTCTTACTATATAATATTTTTTTTATATCATAAGATAGTAAATAGTATATAGATAACTATACGTCTTTTACGTAGATGACTTAACGTCTTAACGATTTTTCCCCGTATTGGTTCCGGGTATGCATCAAAAAGCATCAAACGTCTCGTCACCGCTGTAAAATATTTTTTAGAAAGAAAGTAGTAAAAGTAATTATATATTGTTATTTAATTTTATTTATCAAAATAAATATAGAACATCTTAGAGCTCAATTGTCTATTAGGATACTATTGTGATAAATCTAAATAAGACAAAACCGAAAACTCGTATTGCAAAATGTCAGTAATTTATAAAAAGTCAAAATATTATTTTATTAATACTTCTTTACAGACCTGTATAAATAAACTTGTTTTTAAATAATAAAACAACAATTCTGACACGAATTTCGTTATAAGACATGATATTCAATTTAAGAGTCCAAGCAATGTATGAAGCGTGGCCAGGGTTCTTTTTCTAAAATAATTAAAGTAGTTTTTGAGATATGAGTATAGCTGATATTTGAAGACAGTTTAATTTCTATAAACTACATAGCATTAAACAAAGTCGCTTTTTCTGTCTGTCGCCATGTATGCTTAAATCTTTAAAACAACGCAACTGTTTTTAATGCGGTTTTTTAACAGATAGATTGATTCTTGAGGAAGGTTTTAGTATATAAACCTTTCCGATATTTCCAAGGGAACAAAAGCTACGCGGGTGAAACCGCGGACAGGTCGCTAGTTATCTCTAAAATGTAAATAAAAACATCATGAAAACGAAAATAGCCGATTTTTTTATAAGTTCATAACGTTTAAAAGTTCGACGACTGTACATTTGTAATGTGGTTACCGAGTTTTATGATTATACACAGACGTAAATAAAATTGAAATGTCTGGTTTTTGAATACTGTCTGAACAAATTAAAAGTTTTCTAGATGAATTCACGGAATATCAAATTTATGAAAGCAAAAGTAAATTATTTCGTTGCTACATTTGTTAAAAGATTATTTTAATAAACTGTCAGAGACAGATAAATGATTAGCTATAAGTTGTACTGTTTTTGTAAGTACAGAAGAAGACGTAATATATTTTTATTTTATATCTCAAGATAGCTCTCATGATGGAAAGAAACAACCATCTTCGCAGACACCAATATTGTTACTGATGCGTAGCTATCCGCAGAAAAGTATGGTAATACCAAATGCATAAGTATACGGGCTGCTTTACACTCCAAATTGGAAAAAAGCCAGAAAAGATAAGGTGGTAATCGTTTAACGCTTACCACCTTATCTTTTCTGGCTTTTACAGAATAGTTTAACGCTTCGATTGCATTTACCAAACTATCAACAAAAACGCAGTTTATATTTTAAAAAGACCAATCAATACGCTAAAGAGATTGGTATGTTCTTTAACACACAGTTTTGTTTTATCCATATTACTCCATAAAGGAGTTACTTGTTCTATAGAGACGAAATGCTGCACAGCACAATTGAAGGGTTGAGTTCGAGAATGGTTTAACTGATTTTTTTTCAAAAATTAGTTATTGGTGTCGTTACATTCAGAAAGAAATAATCTATCTAATGCCCTTTTCAAAATAACAAGAATCGCTTTATATCGCGAGATATTCAGTCTAAAAACGGTTTAACTGACACAGAAATCGAGATCACTAGTACAAAAAAGATTGAATGTGAAATAAACCTACATAAAACATAACAATTATCTCAGTACAAATATAAAAATGGATTATATCGCCAAAAACTCTTTTAACTTTTAACAAGCGCGATATAAACAAATTCTTCTTATATCGGTGTTAGGTAATTTAAATCATTATTGCATCAACTTGCCGAATACAAAACTGATTTTTTCTTGTTTTGAACGATATTTTTTTTTTACTCACGGGACAAATTACACTTACTGATCTAACCCCAAAGTAAGCAAATTATTTGCTTGTGTTATGGGTGTCAGTCAGCGATACTAATACATAGAAATACATATATAAATACTTTTACATACATAATAAACACCCAAACCCGGAAATACAAACATTTATTCTCATCACACAAATGCTTGTCCCCGTCGGGGATCGAACCCGAGCCCCGTTGATTGCGTAGTCAGGGCCTCTAACCACTCGACCAACGGGGCGGTCCTTAAACCCTTTTTGCACTAAACTGTGACACCTGACCTGCCACGCGCACCAATGACCCGCGTAACGGCTCCCTACGAAAGAGATAGATTTATTTACATTATTTACAAGAGTAACGGAGACAGTGTTGTTGTCGCTGTTTTGTTCGTCAATAATTCAACAATATTAAACACTCGTGAGTCGTGATTGAAACCGTAGAAAATAGAAATACAATGATTAACGGGTTTGCGAGGCGAAGCCTCTGAAGAAAAAAATGTGTAAACGGTTGACCCTACGGGCCATCCCTGAAACTTCCCACTAAATTAAGGTATTTTAAGCTCAAAAAAGTAAAAAATGTAAGTATAAATATTTCAGTTCAAACATCTATTTTGTTAAAAATGACAGTATATTAATTTTTGAAAAGCTGTATATTTTGAAAACAATAATGGCATTCAAATTAATTTTTGAGATCTAAAATATTGCTTTAGCTAAATAATCGATAGGTTGAAAAATTTCGATGTAATGTCAAAAAACATTTTATTTTTAATTTTCTTCATTGATAAATCCTAAACAAATTGATCGATTTTGATTAAATTACCGGTATTTGACGCAGTTTTAAAAGAAAAACTCATAAGATTTTTAAGTTGATCGGTGAATTTAATCGAGTTATTTAAAAAAAATAAGTACCTAAGTTTGCTAAAACCAACGTAATTTTAATATTTGAAAAGCTATAAGTTTTGAGAATTAGATTCGATTTTGATTTTGAAAACGGCATTTGACGTAGTTTTTTTAATACTAAAATGTCGTAGAATACCAAAAAATGATTGGTTGAAAAATTTCGAAGCTACGTCGAAAAAACATTTTTTTCAAACTTTTTCGTCAACGATTATTCCCAAACGGATAAACCGATTTTGATGCAATCATTACATAGTATAAAACAAAGTCGCTTTCTCTGTCTGTCCCTATGTCCTTATGTCCCTATGTATGCTTAAATCTTTAAAACTACGCAACGGATTTTGATGCGGTTTTTTTTAATAGATAGATTGATTCTTGAGGAAGGTTTACGTTCCTCAAGAATCAATCCTCAAGAATCAATCTATCTTTGTACGTTTTCTTATATTCCCACGGGAACAAAAGCTGCGCGGGTGAAACCGCGGGCAGGTCGCTAGTTTATGTATAAGACGTAGTTTTTTGAGGAATGGAGTTTATTAGTTTTTGTACTCATCGATACATAAATCTAGAAGTTATATTAAAACCATACTGTTTCGCCAACATTTTTTTTGGTGTGTTTTCAAAATTTCTCAAAATCTCCTAGACCGATTTGGTTCAAATTTTTAGGAAGTCTGAGTTGAGCGGAATCCAATCGAATGCCATCAACCGTATTTCGATCGGTCCAGCCATTCAAAAGTTATAAGATGTTTACACACACACACACACACACACACACACACACATACATACATACAGACATACTGACGTCATCGTGAAAATAGTCGGAAAAGTTTCCTAGGACCTCACAACGTGGATATCTGGTGAAAACTCGATTTTCGAAAATCGGGGTAAAATCAGTAACTTCCTTATCTACATACGTAATGGGATGTTAAAAATGTGTAAATGGTAGACCCTACTGGCCATCCCTGAAACTTTCCGCTAAATCAAGGTAATTTTAATATTTATAAAGTTGTAAAACGGCATTCGACGTAGTTTTTTAGTACAAAAATATCGCAGAGTACCAAAAAAATGATTGAAAAATTTCGAAGTTATGTCGAACAAACACTTTTTTTCAAAAATTTTCGTCAATGATTACTCCCAAACGGATAAAACGATTTTGATGAAATTTATGCATTAGACGTAGTATTTTGAGGAAAAGAGCTGATTAGTTTTTGTACTCAATCGGTACATTAATCTAGAAGTTACATTAAAAAAATACTGTTTTGCCAAACATTTTTTGAGGTTTTTTCAAAATTTCTCAAATCTTCTGGGTCGACTTAGACCAAATTTTCAGGAAATCTAAGTTGAGTGGAACCCAATCGAATGCCATGAACCGCGAATCGATCGATCCAGCCGTTTAAAAGTTATGACACACACACATACATACATACAGACATTCTGACGTCATCGTGAAAATAGTCGGAAAAGGTTCTTAGAACCTCAAAACGTGGAGATACGGTGAAAACTCGATTGTCGAAATTCGAGGCAAAATCAACTTTCTTATACTACATACGTAGCGGGAAGTTAAAAAAGCGATATTAGAAAACAACTAGCATTCATTTCTATGGAAAAGATTTTTCTATGAAAGAATATTAAATAATTAACCTTTCACAGAAAAATAGTTTTTTATTATTTCATCTTTTATTTCTATTTATTTCAATAAATACCTACTTATATATTTTTTGTGTTTTTACGAGTAGGTTTTTATAATAGAGTAAGTAGATATAGACTAATATAAATTAATTTGAAATAGTGAGATTACTAATATAATAAACTATTAAAGTCCAATAGTAGCAACAATAAAGATAACTAGCACGTTAATTTATCCAAATAATAAGGATATTTTTGTCGATAAACCGTTATTGTACTTATAAAATGCACTAATATTAGTGGTAAAAGTTGGTTTAAGTGAAAAAAAATTATTTTTATATGGTAATATAATATAAAATGCTATTTATTTTATATTATTATGTAGAATGGCATTTTTCTCTTATAGTTTCAAATTCATTTATAGTTTTTAGGGCGATTTTCATAGGTAGAATTGAAAACAATGCTCCCAATGTTTAAAATTTATTTGCGTCAAATCATATATTTGTCAGTTAAACCATTTTTAAACTCAACCCTTCAATTGCTTTTGTTACTTGTATTTAGTGTGTGTAAATCGCCATATTTAAAACAAGCAAATATTTTACGTTTTAATTCTCAAATATAATATATTGGGATATTACAATTATTAGAATATTGATTTCCTTGATTTTTTTTCTCATGGAGTCCCTTGGCCTAAGATTACAAATGACCTTATCAATTCTTTTCTACCAAACAAATACAGTATTTATTTTAGCAGAATCTCTAGAGAAGAATCCCAATTGACCAACTAAAACATTATCAAGCCAGATCCTTTTCTAATATGTAGATAACTATACGTCTTTTACGTAGATGACTTAACGTCTTAACGATTTTTTCCCCGTGTTGGTTCCCGGCCCCTTTAAAGAATAGGCTAACTGCCGTTCTGCTGGGCAGGCCGTAAAAGGCGAACGGTTGGCTAAAAAATATCTATAAAAGTGGAGTCATTTTCATAAACAAAACATAAATCGTATTTTTTATGTTACTACAATTTACGTAGGATCGGTCGATTTTCTTCGGAGTATAAGCTAAACTTGTTTCTCTAAATTTTAAATTACCAAGTGGTCCTAAAAACTCGATACGCACAGATCTTTATGATACTCCTTTATTATTAAATTAGTTGCCAATAGTTACTATGAATGATATCGTATCGTTGATTATTGGAACCTTTTTTTTAATATCATAAGATAGTAAACAAGCAGATGGGTCTCCTGATGGAAAGAGTCAACCATCGCCTATAGACACCAAAGGTGTTAATGGTGCGTTGCTATCTTGTGGCGAGGTCTAATGCCACATGCATAAGATTACCGGCTACCTTGCCCTCCAAACCGGAACACGACAGTGACAAGCACGGACGCTATTGCGGCAAGAATAGGTAAGGCGGTGGTACCAGACCCGGGTGAGATAATACCGAACTCTACCACCTAGCAGCCACGATGGTAGGGACTCGTATAGCCAATCGGTCGCCTTTTACAAACTGCCTGGCAGAGCGGCTGTTGGCCTATTCTTCAAGGGAGCCCGAGACCAACACGGGGAAAACCTGGTTTAGATATTAGTTTCTATTAGATATTAGTGTCTTATGCCTGGCTCCTATGTCAGTAAAACGACTCATAATTACGAGTAAAAAAAAGATGAGAACATTTTTTTATGAGGCGCCAGTTTTATCTGTTCTAATAAATATCAAATTACCAAATATCCAAACAACTTGAAGTTCCATCCTCACCATCTCGATGTCTGGAAATCCACAACTGTGCGATTCTCCCGACACTTTTTACCTCGCACTACTCTGTTGTGGAACCAATTACCGGCAGGGGTATTTCCGAACGGATACGACATAGGGACCTTCAAGAAAGAGCTTACTCATTCTTAAAAGGCCGGCAACGCAACTGCAAGACCTCTGGTATTGCAGATGTCCATGGGCGGCGGTGATCACTTACCATCAGGTACACCTCTTGCTCGTTTGCCCCCTATTCTATAAAAAAAAAACGCTTGCAAATGGTTACTGCTAGGAACGACGGATCGTTGATTATAGGATTCCCATATTAGCGCGAAGATTGTCTCTTTCCTTAAGAGAGTTATCTGATTGTTTGATATTCGATGATATGAAAAGAAATGTCGAGATAATAAGTACTCACCAGAAGTGATTGGCCGCATAGGACAAGTCATGATATTTTCGCATCTCTGTCCATCGATGTTGAACTCCTCGTTTTCTATGTAAAGTTTTATATATGGCAGCCTCGTGTTTAAGTGATACCTAAACAAAAAATATATATTCACAACAAGATCTTTCCCATGCAATATGATGATGTTATGATTTAGGCCCAGTAGGACAATAACTAGAGCACAGGATGAGGCAGTTTATTATTTTTTGCTAATAGTATAACATCCCACTTTAAGATGTCCTTCGCCGAGTTGATTAATGGATGAAAAATATTTTATACCCAATAAAATATGTCAATACAACAACAATAAAAGTTTGCAAAATACATTGCAAATGGGGTGATTAAAAAATTTTAATCTAGAATATGATTAACTAACAATTATTTTTTAAATAATTGGTTGATAGTTAATAGTTGATAGTGAACTGGTTTGGTTTATAGACAAATTCCGTATCATTAATTTTAGTATTATAATAACTACATTAATCAAGCCGTTCATGAGTTATAGCGGGGCATATTGGAATACATACAAAAAAAAACTAGCTGAACTAGTCTTATCTGCTATAATTGACGTATTACTTTATATTATATATAAAGTAGTGTGTCATTTTAAGAATTTTCATACATTTCATCCTCTATTTCAGTCCGCCAGGGGTTGTTTTTCTAAAAAATAAATAGGTCTTCAACTATCTCCATACCAAATTTCATCAAAATCGATTTAGAGGTATAACCGTGAAAGCATATCTGACAAACAGACAGATAGACGGACAGACGAAAGGATAGACAGACGGTGAAATTGTAAAATAATGTTTCTGTAAAATTGCAAGTAAAGTTAGTAGCGCTCTGCGTTTTCTTGTTTGGTGGTAGCGCATTACCTATATCTTCTACAATAGCGTCAGTGTTTGTCACTGTCGTGTTCCGATATGGAGAGTAAGGTAACCGGTAAACTGCATGTGACACTAAAGCCACGCATTGTAGCAGGATGAATTAAGACGGTGGTTCCAAATCCGAGCGAGACGTGCGAATATATTAGTTTATCGAAATAATTCAGTTGCAACCACTGACGCTATTACAGCAGGAGTACTTTAAGCGACGGTACCTTATTAGGTAATTTTTTTTTATATCATAAGATAGCAAACAAGCAGATGGGTCTCCTGATGGAAAGAGTCAACCATTGCCTATAGACACCAAAGATGTTAATGGTGCGTTGCTGTCTCGTGGCGAGGTCTAATGCCACATGCATAAGTTTACCGGCTACCTTACCCTCCAAACCGGAACAAGACAGCGACAAGCACTGACGACCGGAACACGACAGCGACAAGCACGACAGAGACAATGCAGAACGCTACACCTTATAGCCACGATAGTAGTGACTCGATAACCAATCGGTCGCCTTTTACGACCTGCCTGGTAGAACGGCAGTTGGCCTATTCTTCAAAGGAGGTTGGGACCAACACGGCGTAAAACCTAATATGGACGAGATATTGCAGTAGAATAGAATAGAAAAGAAAAAATATTTATTCCCAAAAAAAACAAAGTAAAGATAGATAAAAAAATTAAGCATTTTGTAGGTCCTTAACTATATTTAACTTAAGAGTAAGACTAAAACTATAAGTAATTAGCCTAAATACCATTTTAGTATCACTTTAGTGGCAAGGTTACCGACTCAGCATTATGTTACAGCATAGACTGTAACGCTGGTATTCTGTCAGCACCTTGCCGAAAAGAGCAGCAGCTTAAGTATTTAACCCATATCATATTATTATTATGTAAAGATGGATTTGTGAAAAAAAAAACATAAAAAACCACAAAGTGTATTTTACCTATCACAAAACTATCGCAGTCCTTCAATCAATGGCATTATATGTTTAGTTGGGTTAGAAATAAGTACATATAGTTTTATTAGCTAAGTCCTAGAGAAAGTTTTAAATTGAGAAGTGCCTATTTTAAGAAAACAGTAGTAGTTAATCGAAACATTTAAGTTACAAGCACTGATGCAACAGCATAGCAGGATTAGTTCAGATGGTGGTATAAAAAAAGGTGTGTAACTCCGGAGTTAATGAATCAAAGGTACTAATTCCAGGGCTGGATAAGTTTATTTATTGCTTCAAATCCTTATCGTCTTCATGAAATTATTTATTCCGGCCAGAATTGTGAGCGACTGAGCGTACTGCGATTAGAATGAGAGAGTGAGTGATATTACGAATTGCATATGATGTCTACACTCTTTTGGTAAGATGCGGCAAGCGATATTCAACGTAAGAAACTGCTGATATAGTACTGTGGAAGAAAAATATAAAGGGAAATCTTGATTAATAGATACGATTAGAGAATATCCTAGGCTAATTATAAAAAAGGACAGCAGTATCGACTTATTACCCTGATGATGCGTTAAAACGCGAAACCGGTTGGTATTTATTAATAAAATCTAAGTAAAGCTGTACAAGTGTTTGTACAGCTTTACTTAGATTTTATTAATAACATACTATTAATACAAAAAAAGGACAAAGTAAGCCAAATGTATAAAGGAATAAATAAGGTAAACCATATCCAGCCCTGGAGTCGGAATTAGTGAATAAATTCACCCCGAGGAATAAAGATATTATCCACCTTCTATCAAAAAACACAAAACGTTACACTACCAGTTAATCCAAACATTTTATTGACAAGCTCTAACGCTATTTTATCAGGATTAGTTAAGCCAGTGGTACAAAATTTAGGCGAGACATTGCACTAGTAGTTGTAGGAGCAGTTTATCGTGTTTGCTTTTTAAGAACTGTCAAGAAAACAAATTGGTTTATTTTTAAAACGAGGCCATACTCAACAGGGGAAGAGGAATGAGATTGTACAAAATACGAGATTTTAAACATCAGATTTAAAAATTTTATGCAAAGTTGAATTTTCCATCGTACACATATTCCACGAAAGACTATCTGAAGCACGTAATACGAGCCTATTATAAAGAATCTACTCGGAAAATGTAACAAGTTTTATTCCTCGCACGTATCGGCTAGTCATTGCAACGATTTTTGTCAGTGTGATCACGGAGAAATTTGATGGGTAGGTAAAATTGTAAGTTAAATATTTTTGAATTTATATATTTTATGTTATTTCTGTCGCATTTACGTTTAGACGATTGTCTCAGGAACATTTTTATTTTTGATTAATAACAAGCTGATTTTTTTAAACAAGCTTCATTTTGACGAGACGCCCATCTTTTCTTTCTTCCAAAAATCTCGAATGGGGTAACTAATAAATTTAGGGAGCTTACAAAACTTTAATTAGGTGAAGGAAAAATATTGATTAATAAAAAAAATATTTCTTTTTTTACTTTAATCACTTGATTATTTTGTAAAAAATACAAAAAAAAGTTGGTCCCACACTTTCATTGGTTTTTCTGAAGTCCATCACTCTAAAAATGTCATAATTATGAGATTGCGGCGCCTCGCCGTTGGTCCGTACCGCTGAAGGGACATAATAATGGAACCAGCGGGCCAACTTCTTGTCAGGTGACGTCATAACTGTGGAGGTTGATGACGTCACACAAGGACAATGAAGGGGAAAAGAAAGATATTCCCAGCGAGGCACGGTGTACTGCCTGGGGACCGAAGTCCATTTGAGAAGCGTTGAAACTTGTACATAGTGTATATGGTTTGTAGATTGCTGGAACCGCTACAGTTTGTTTTAAATTGATTAATATTTACCTAATTTTCTCACAATTATGTCTTGATAACTATTATTATAATTCAAAGGTAGGTAACCCTTTACAAAAAAATAGAAACTTTTCATTGTCCGACTCCCAAAAGTTGTAGTTTTTACGCCTACAATTTTCTTTTTTACTTACCTTTATTAATTACCCGATTGGAGATTTTTCAAACAGAAAAAAGTTGGGCGTCTCGTTAAAACAAAAATGTTCACGAAAATTAAGCTTATTGTTTATTATTATTGTTATAAATCAAAAATAAAATGTTTCTAGAACCACGGTCTAGTCGTTGCATTTCATTGTAGTGTGCCGGCTTAGAGGGTAAGGCAACAAACGCTACATAAATAGCAATGCACCTTAAATTTTTTCATAGTCAAGTAAAAAGTTTAATGAAACCATGATCTGCCCAGTTTTGGCGCAATGAGTAAAAATGTGTTCATTAATACTTAAATAATGATATTATGAAAGAAATTTTTATTTAAATTTAAGGGAAATAGATGGAAAAAATAAAAAAGGGTTGAAAAATGCCTTTTTTTTAAATAACTTAATAACGGTGGGAAATAGAAAAAAAAGTTTCAAGTAAAAGTTGTAGAGAAAAAAAAGACGTGTGGCACTCGGAGACTGCCGCGGTAAAACTATTGCATAGCATTTTTATCAACTTATGCAATTACAATTATATATTTATTTTATTTATGTAGTATTTTTTTTCTTTGATATTAATTCAAGTTACACTTTGAGCGTGGTGACCGATAAAAAAAACAAATTTTTTTCTTTTATTAAATAAATAAGATGTTAATATTGTTCAAAATATTTTTATTATCTTTCAATACATGTCGGTTCTTCAGGAATATTTAATAAATGCACTTTGTTTATTCATATTTAAAACACTTTGTACACAAATTATACGAGTACAGATATTCACTGTTGTACGTAGATGATAAATACCTATACACCTATATACTTTCTCACAAACAGCTGATTACGGTAGTTTTCCAATACAACCAATGCCATCTAGAGGCGGGTTGCTGAACTAAAGAGACAAGCGTGATATTTCAAAAAGTCATTAAAAGTTCTGGTATTTATCGATAGATGGAAAACTAAAAAGTATCACCGCTGTGCCGGTGCGAGTGGGGGATGTTAGGTTTTTTCGTTACGGAATTTCTGGATTCGGTCTCCACGCTCAAGGCCCACGATAGAAGCTATGCAAAAGCTTAAAAAATTCTACACAAAAAAGTTCCTCTTCACTTTTTTGTTATCTGATTTAGTGTAGCTACAAAAAATAATAATTAAATTTGCTTTGTAATTAATTATAAAAACTTACCAGAATTATCACATAAATATGTACTAACACTAAAACATATGTTTTCCCATATTTAGATATTTTTACATATTTTACAAATTTAATTTTTATTTTTTGAAGCTAAACTAAAGCAGATAACAAAAAATGAAGAGGAACTTTTTTATGTAGAATTTTTTTCTCTACAACTTTTACTTAAAACTATTTTTCGATTTCTTATCGTTATTAAGTTATTTATAAAAAAAGGCAATTTTCAACCCTTTTTTTATTTTTTCATCCTTTTCCCCTAAATTTAAATCAAAATTTATTTCATAATATCATTATTTAAGTATTAATGATCACATTTTTACTCATTGCGCCAAAACTGGTCAGATCATGGTTTCATTAAACTTTTTACTGGACTATTCAAGTGTCTATACATTAATACTTTTCACTGTTGTGTTTTGGGTTTAAGAGGAAGGTAGCTGAAAAATGTCTAGCAGATAGCGACGCACCATTAACATCTTTGATGGCTATAGGAGCTAATTATTTCTTTTCGTTGATATAATAATCTGCTTGTTTGCTAGCCTGTGAAATAAAATAATAATAAATAAATGTATCCCCCAATAGGTCGGCAGAAGTATACCAGTGCACACACGATTAACCGAAAATATTTAGTCAAACAAGGTAAGTGGCAAGCCTATTATCAACTTATAACTATCGGCACTTATCCGATAATGGGCCACGTTATTTTTATCAAAAAACCGAAAAAACGCCTTTTAACTGCCCGACCCGGGAATCGAACCCGGAACCTCATGTAGTCAACACCCACACTGGATCGCTTGACCACAGACGTGACAAATAAAACATACAGGTTGCGTGATTGTACATATTATGACGAAATACTCGTAGCAAATAATTCTCTTCGTGTAAAGAGATAGCGGGGATGTATGTTATATTTACAAGTTTACCGAATACCTACATTTCTAAACCGGATTTATTTAAGATACTGGCGCTATCTCGGCAGGATAAAAGTAAGAAAAAAAAAAGAATAAACGGATCTGCAATCATCTCGGGAATACATAGATCTGTCGCTTCTGGTTTTCATAAAAAAATAACGTATATATATATATATATATATATATATATATATATATATATATATATATATATATATATATATATATATATATATATATATATATATATATATATATATATTTGAAAAAAATGTTCTTTAGTTATATGGAATGAGCATAAAATGGCTTATAAAGAAAATTGTAAGCTTGACTGTAGAAAATATAAGGCGTTACGACAGGCCAATATTAGGGGTTCCAATGTTGTTTTGTGATGATCTCTGTTAAACACTGCCTTAAGTCCCACGAGACACTAGGGTAGATTTCAAAGTCAACGCGTTTTCAAATCCACACTAAAAATTTCCTTTCTTGAATAATACTCTCCAAAACGTTGCTGAATATGAGAAATACTCTGGTAAATAATAATTAGCCTGCAGGGAAGGCGATTGCGAACTGTTACGCGGCCGACCCTGTCTGTCTTTTTAAAAAAAAAACTACCGGTGACACTTACTACTTTATTGTACAATTACACGGTTTTAATTGGACTTCCCAAATATTAATTGTGCAAAGTACCGATCGCGGCGGCTTCCAGAATCTAACTGACTTACTGATTGTATAAAATAATTAATTAAAATTATCAATGTAGGAAAAATGCTGAATGCATGGAAAAATACAGTCTACATAGAGGGATTGCTGATTAAGACCTAATTACCTTGTAATAAGGGTTGTAACAGCTCCCCCTTTTGGACGAAGCTTTATCTCTTTAAGATGAAGCGAAGTGAATAAGAATTAATCGATTATGTTAATATTTAGGAAGTTTTTACATTTGATTTTAGATATAGGAATAAATAGCTTCTTATTATTTGGTAGCTAATTATTATATGATATAGTAATTGTCTATATATTTATAAATTAATATTTGTAGACAATATAGACATAAAACATTTACGAAATAAATTGAAAAATAGAAATTGACATTTGTAAACAATATAGACGTAGAATATATTTACTAATTAAATTGAAAGGTAGAAATTAGCATTTATAGACAATATAGACGTAAAATATATTTACGAATTAAATTGAAAAATAGAAATTAACATTTTTAAACAGTAAATGGATATAAACCATCTTCGAATTAGATTGAAAAATAGAAATTAACATTTGTAAACAATATAAACATAAAACATTTTGGAATTAAATTCAAAAATAGAAATTAACATTTATAACCTTTAAAAAGCATTCATAGCGATATAAACATTTAGGAAATATGAAATTAAAACTATTAACTTAAGTCGTTACAATTAAACATTTATAAATACAATATTAGAAATTGAGATTTCGACTTGATGCAAATTTGACGTTAGATTTATTATAGTCTTGTTGCCGAATTGGCAATGATTGTATAGACATTTTTTCGTCATCTGACGATGAGATGTTTGTCATCTCTAAAGAGTTTGAAATTTTAGACTTATTTCTAACAGACTTTTTGTTATGACATTGATTGAATATTTGAACACAACATCCAGAACTAGTCGATTTCTTATTCGTAATACATCTGTAAACCTTATACAAAAAATATAAAAATAGACACACAATTAAAATATACGTAAATGTTGAATAATATTGGCCATATTTAATAAAATGAGACTCGTTTTCTAAATTGTTTAATTCGTGTTCTAAACTATCTAATTGATGCGTAGCATACTTTAATGAATCAAGATTAATTTTACTTAAGGATATCGGCGATAAATGTGGCAAACTTTTATTAAATATGTCCTTCTTACAACAGTCATCAGCTGTAATATCAAAACTTATGTCTAAAGGAGATTTAATCATAATAGAGTGATAGTTTGTCGGCAATAATTGGAAAGTTTTAGAGTAGCCGATACAATTAGCTGTTAATTTTACAATTCCTGTACCTTCAATAGAATAATCGTTAATCTGATCATCACAACGAATAGTTAACTTATTTGTTTTTGACTGCACAAAAATCCACCTGTTACTTTGTAACTTTTGCCAAATGTCGATATCACCATATAAAATTTTGGCGTTACATTCAGAGGGCAGCGAGAGTGTGACCTCGGTTATAATTTTCGACTCACAATTTGGGCTGTATATACAAGAGTAAACATTTGTTAATTCACATATAGAATGGTTACTATCTATTATCTTACATTTATCTAAAGTGTCCAGCATAGCATAATGTAATCTGTCATCACTTAATCCGATGAATAAATTAGTAGGTTGAATCAAGGCGAAGGTAGTGTGTGAGTCATCGTGAGGTGTCGGTAAGGGTATATTCTTATAAACCGTGAACTTGTCAGGTGTGATTAAAGGAATTTGCAATACAAATATTACCTTATTGTTATAATAATAAGAACTAAGTTTAGAAATATCAATTAAGGAATGAATTGTGTCGATATTTAATGCGACTGGGAAGTCTAATCTTTTGCTTATTTGGTTGCTATGCTTAAATAATTCGTTATAAAGACTTAAGGGACTAATTACACTAGGATGTAGTATATTGACCTTAGAGAATAAAATAGAGTTTAACGTAGTATCTAGTAAATTAGAAATAGTAAGTAAAGAACCTTCAATAATATTAATTAAATTATTTAACTTAGAAATATACAGTAATAGGTTATCAGTATTAGTAATTTGAGATAGTATATTATTCATATTATTTATTTGGGTATTGAGATTAATCTCGTTTTGATTTAATTTATAAATTGTTGTGTTAAAATTATTTATAGTAGATTTAATAACATGTATATTATCTCTCATTAAGTGAAATATTTCTGCCTCACTCTTTTTACAAGACTCAATTGCGGCATCGTATTTTCTAGCATCATCTGCGTCTAAGGTGCCAAAGAAAAACTTTAAGATTTCGCCTCCGAATTCCAAAGATCGTTTTACCTTGTTCGTTTGGCGATCCGAAATAATGTGAGATAAAGATTGTAATTTATTATAATTAGATAGAATTAGAACCTCAATAGGGCTAGATATGTCTTTACACGAGTTTAAATCTTGCGATTGGATTTTGTTACAAAGATTAAGAGTATCTTGTAATAGGTTCGATATTTTATTAAGATAAGGTTCTAGCGAGACTAAATCAATGTGCGTTACAATTTTCCAGTAATCATTATAAAAATTTATGTATGTTATAGGTTCAAAATAGATACCAGGGCTATGAGATATAGGTATAATTTTCGATTCCGCGTGGCTGTGGCTTGTGCCATAACAGCATAATACCCTGAAAAGAGATATATGAAATAAGTTAAGATTTGGCAGGCTTTATCTCGTTAGTATGATGTTTAACATTCTTGCGACCTATTCGTAAAGTGACGTTATGTTTATTATGTACCTTTAATATCTTATAAGGCCCTTTCCATACGGGTGATAACGCTTTGCGAAGTCTGTGGTGTTGTTTCAAGTACACCATGTCGCCTGCTTTGTATGTAATTTCGCGTGAATTACTATCATAATATTGTTTTGATCTTTCTTTACTGTTGATAAGATTTTGAATAGCTTTTTCGCGGCTAAAACGCATTCTATACTGTAAAGCACGTATGTATTCGTTATAGGTAGTGTTACTAGTACTTTCATACAAAGAACTCGGAATTGAAGGCTTGTAGCCGAATAATAATTCATGTGGCGTGTAATTTGTCGTACAGTGTGGAGTAGTGTTATAAGCTAGTATAGCTGTAAATAAATAACTATGCCAATCGTTTTGATTATCATTAACAAAAGATTTTAGGTACTCCTTTAAAGTAGCATGTGAGCGCTCTAAGGCTCCGTTTGTTTGAGGATGGTAAGGAGTCGTGAATAACGCTTTAATTTTTAGAATTTCTGTTAGCTGTTTAAATAAATCGGACGTGAATGATGTGCCTAAGTCCGTCAAAATAGTTTTAGGGAAACCAAATAGAGACATAAAATGTACAAGATTTCGGGCGATTTCGTCACTAGTTGCCGTGACCATCGGATAAGCACATGTAAATTTGGTAAGATCGTCTTGTAACGTTAAGATGAATTTAAATTGTTGAAAACCCGCGTCGGGAAGGGGACCTACGATGTCAAGAGCTAGTCTCTCGAATGGCCTAGTAGAGGTGGATGTGATCTCCATTGGAGCTTTGTTTGATTTTCTTAGGGGTTTGTTGATTTCGCAAAGTTTGCATTTTTTGACATAATCTTCAATGTCAGAGCGCATCCCTTTCCAATAATAACTTGCTTTAATACGTTTATACATGCGCTGTGAACCTGGGTGACCAGCGATAGGCGAGTCGTGGTTTTCTTTCAGTATTTTAGGCACTTCTACTGGAGTAGGATAGATTAATTGATTTTTATATATATGTATCTTGATATTCGTATTATGGAAAATATATGAAATCATGTTATAAATTTTAGTATAGGCTAATTTTGAGAACGGATCGGAGAAATCTGATATAGCAAGGTCTGTTATATTTTCGCAATTGATTAGGATATCCCTAAGTTGAATTAATAAGTTATAAACGTCTTTAAAACGTGTCTCCTCGTAATGATGCACTTTGGTAAACAAGAAATAGTAATTTTTGTTTTTATTTTGAACATGTTTGATTGTAAAAGGCTCGCGTTCGGCATTAAGTAAATTATTAGCGTCATCAAGCTGAGATAGTATCTCCTCACAATGTGGAATAGAATTGTCAAAATCTAAAGAAATCGGACATGCGATAGTATTTAAATTAGAGAGGTGTAAACCTTGAATAGACTCTTCGATCTTGGTGTTTGAGATAGGAAGCTGATTGGTGAATTGATCTTTAAAATATTTTTCATAAGAGGAATTATTTAAATTGCTAACATTGATCGCGTTAACCGGGCATCGAGATAACGCATCTGCATTAGAGTTAAGGCGGCCTTGTTTATAAACGATCTCGTAGTCGTACTCTTCGAGTTTTAAGCGCCACCTGATGAGTCTGCTACCCGGATCTTTGACATTAAACAACCATACGAGTGGTCTATGATCCGTTATAATTTTGAACTTATTGCCATATAAATATGGTCTAAAAGTTTTTACCGCAAATAAAATGGCTAATAGCTCTTTTTCCGTTGTCGAGTAATTTCCCTCGGGTTTGTTTAAAGTTCGCGATGCATACGCTATCGGTTTGTCCTTTCCAATGGGACCTTGAGATAAGATTGCGCCTACGGCATAATTACTAGCATCGGTTGTGACATTGAAGGGTTGTGAGAAATCTGGGTATTGGAGAAGAGGAGCGGTAATTAATTTTTCTTTTAAGAAATCGAACGCGTGTTGCTGTTCCGCGTTCCACTGAAAAATAGCATCTTTTTTTAATAGACAAGTGAGTGGCTTAGTTAGTTTGGCGAAATTTTCTATGAAGCGGCGATAATAGCCTATTAAACCTAGGAACGACTTTATTTCCTTAGGACTTTTAGGAACTGGGAATTGCGATACGGCCTTGACTTTTTCAGGATTTGGAGATACACCTTTGTCGGTAATAATATGGCCAAGGTAAGTAACTTCGTGTCTGAGGAACTCACACTTGTCGGGTTGGAGTTTAAGATTGAATTGACGGAATTTGTCGAATACAAGTTGTAGTTTTTTCATGTGATCTTGTAGATTTTGGCTATATATAATGCAATCGTCTAAATATATATAGCAATGTAGGCCTTGTAAACCTGATAGCACAGTGTTCATGAGCCTTTGGAAGGTAGCTGGGGCGTTTTTTAACCCAAAAGGCATTCTGGTGAACTCATAGTGTCCAGACATGCTCGAATTAGTACTTATGGTAAATCCTGTTTTTGGGGCGTCCTTGGGGCTTGTCATGATCTGATGGAACCCACTTTTTAGGTCTAAAGTACTAAAATATTTACAGTGACCAAGTTGGTCAAGGATGTCGGTGATGAGAGGCAGCGGATATGTTTCAGAAACGGTGACATCATTAAGGCGACGATAATCAATTACGATTCTCCACTTTTGTTTGCCTGAAGCGTCTTTCTTTTTCGGAACTACCCAAACTGGGGCGCTCCACGGCGAAATAGAAGGTCGGATGATATTTTGATCTAACATTTGTTTGATTTGCGTGTCGACTTCCTCTTTGTGACACTCGGGAAACCGATAGGATTTTACGTGGATAGGAGGTGCGTCACCTGTATTTATAGTGTGCTCTATAGCACTCGTAAAGGTTAACGGTTCGCCGTCTATGTGAAAAATATCTGTGTATGACGAACAACATTGTAAAAGAGCTTTTCGCTCTTCGTCGTTTAGATGCGAACAGCGGATAAGGCTTAATACTTTATTAACACGATTAGATTTGGTAGTCGAAACGGAATCAATATTAAAACAGGGCATCGAATCGAAACACTCGCGTTCGAGTGGCGTTAAACTAACATGATAATCCTTGACTTCGATATCATTTTCGGTGGTGTTTAAGACGGAAAGATTTACTTTTTTATTAGGTTTCATTTTTACCAAGCAATTAGCAACATAAACACCTTCGCATAAGGTGTGATTTAATACAAGAGCTTCATCGTTGTGATATATTTCAGTCGAGTAATTTGATACAGTGCATTCGATAACGCCTTCGGCACGGGCCGGAATGATATAAGTTGGCTGTGTATAAACAATAGGAATAGAATGATTCTTTATTGTCATGGATTTAGAAGAATAATTTATATTTGATTTAAAATAATTGCAAAAATCGCTACCGATGATACCATCATAATTATTTAAATTAATATCATTTTTTGTGACGTGAAATTTATATTTAAATATTTCGTTAGATACGTTAAATTCCATTTGAAAGGTACCTAATGTTTCAACAGGATTTTCAGAGCTGTTGATACCTTTTAGCTTGACAATCTCGTTTGAAAGATTTGGAATTTGTAATAGACAAGACCCTTTTATAATACTGATAGTCGATCCCGTATCGATAAGGAAACATAGTTTTCGCGACGCGTGTTTAGAATATAAGTAAGTATGGGGTAAAGACACCTTTTTGCTATAATCATTAACTTCGTATATTAGTTTGGAATTGCGACTAGTATTTAAGTTAGATAGGTATAATTCATCCTCAATATTAGATTTATTATTTTGAAAACCTTTTTGGCAATTTATTTTGCCATTAGAAATAGGAAAATTAGGTTCGTTTAATTGAGATGTAGAATTAGAATAATTTAAGTTAGATTTAGATAAAATATCCTTAGATTTAGTGTTATGACACTTTTGGCAATCGTTTTTGCCTTTTAAAATAGTAAGACTCGGCTCTTTTGGCTGAGGTATAGATTTAAATTTTTGGCAATTAATTCTGCCATTAGAAATAGTAAGACTCGGCTCTTTTGGCTGAGATATATATGTAGCAGAGTTAGTATGACTCAACAATTGTGGTTGAGATGTAGATATAGTAGAATTAATGTGACTCAACTTTTTTGGTTGAGATTTAGTAGAGTTAGTAAGACTCAACACCGCCTTTGGTTGAGATATCGATTTAGTAGAGTTTGTATGACTCAACACTTTTGGTTGAGATATAGAATTGGTAGAGTTTGTATGACTCAACACCGCCTTTGGTTGAGATATAGATTTAGTAGATTTAGTAAGACTCAACACCGCCTTTGGTTGAGATATAGATTTAGTAGAGTTTGTATGACTCAACACTTTTGGTTGAGATATAAATTTGGTAGAGTTAGCAAGACTCAACACTTTTGGTTGAGATATAGATTTTGTAGACTTTGAATGACTCAACACTTTTGGTTGAGATATAAATTTGGTAGAGTTAGCAAGACTCAACGCTTTTGGTTGAGATTTGGATTTAGTAGAGTTAGTATGAAAGTTGGAATGTGGCGTGTCCTTGTGATATTGATTGGATTTTGGCAGACACGGGACCAAAATCCTTTTTAGTTTAAATTATCATGAACTTCATTCCCATAGTCATTTGATTCGTAGTTACACACATGTACACCGGCATTATTAGAATTAGCAGTAGACGTAGCAGGTTGCGCGTTGCCAGCGTTTTCACGGCGTTTCATATTAAATTGACGCTTGCGACATTCTATAATCGTGTGACCAATGTGTTTACAATAGTTACATGTTTTTTCATAAAAATGGTTAGAGGTAGAGTTTGAATTATTTTGCGGATTTACGTGAAATAGTTTTCGAGAATATTTTGGCTCCTTATTTTTATAGCATTCAGAGGAGCTATGCCCTACTTTATTACAGATAGAACACTGTTTTTGTGATCTAGAATTGATTTTGTATAAATTATATAGTTTTTCCTCGTCAGTTGCGTATTGTATCGCATCACTGAGAGTAAGGGGATTTTTACACCGGACTATGTTAGAAATTGAGGGGTTCAACCCTAATAAAAATGAATGTAATGCAAGGTCTTCCATGGCTGCTATTCGGCCAGGAAGTTCCTTCTCGTCGTTGCAACTATAGTGTATATCTGACTGTATACGTGTGAGAATTTGTTCGACTCTGAGAGAATATTTTATGACGTCTTCATTTGGTAACTGTTTAGAGTGCTGTAAATCGGACAATAAATGTGTAGCGTGTTTTTTCTCCCCGAAAGTAGATCTGAGAAATGTTTTTAAATCTGCCCAATTTGAAAAAGTTTTTAAACTACATGCTACCTGTGCCTTGCCTTCTAATTGTGATATGATAAATTTACACAAAATAGTTTGTTGATCTGAACTAGCTAAGGACATTGCATTCTCGCAATTTGTGAGAAATGCAGGAAGTGATTCCCTGTCCCCACTATAGGTTTTGATAAATTTGGTTAAGAATGATAGTGTTATTTTTTCAGCCATTTCGTTTTTCTTAGATGATTCCGCCTTTAAAGACATTATTATGATATGCTGAACTTAATACACGACAAAAATATATATCAAAAACAAGTAAAATGTGTTATAGTAAACAGCGGCAATATTAAAATAAAAATAGTGTAAATATAAAATTAACTTAGATTTAGAGTTTGTAAGATTCAGAGTTAGTATGATTTAGAAAATTGCACTTTTTGATCACTTTTTAGAAGTAAAACTTTACGTTTTGATATTTTATAAATAGCACAAAACACTTACAATAGAACGCCAATACACACTTGCATGTCGAGACGTGGGAACCGGTGTCGCGTTGCGGCGATATTTCTTGTAACTAGAGCGGATGGTATTTTCCGTTTGATTTTTGTGGTGAGTTAGACCTGGTGATCCGACCGTCTGGAGCGGGCTCAGATGATGACCTGAGACTGACCGTCGTCCTGGTATGAAGTAGCTGGAGCGGGCTCAGATAGTATACTGAGACTGACCGTCGTCCTGGTATGTGGTAGCTGGAGCGGGCTCACGCTGCGGAGCGGAGGCTTACCGTCGTCCAAGTGTCTGATGCAGGCTTAACCTTGGGTCAAGTCTTACTGTCGATCAGAAGACAGCAGGTGGCTTAGGTTCAGGATACCAGCGTCTGCTCTATGACTCCACGTCGTCAGACTTCTCTGGTATCCCACTTCTGACACCAATTTGTTACGCGGCCGACCCTGTCTGTCTTTTTAAAAAAAAAACTACCGGTGACACTTACTACTTTATTGTACAATTACACGGTTTTAATTGGACTTCCCAAATATTAATTGTGCAAAGTACCGATCGCGGCGGCTTCCAGAATCTAACTGACTTACTGATTGTATAAAATAATTAATTAAAATTATCAATGTAGGAAAAATGCTGAATGCATGGAAAAATACAGTCTACATAGAGGGATTGCTGATTAAGACCTAATTACCTTGTAATAAGGGTTGTAACAGAACGAAGTCGTGGGTTCAGCTAGTTATGTCTAAATCCATTTAGTCATATCAGCGTGAAGAAGTAACATTTACACATATACACATTTTCTCATTTAACCTATACTGACCTGGGCCCTTTTTGAAGAACAGATCGCCTATTTTATTATTAGGTATCTCGTAAAAGGTGAAAGAAAATTAATGAATATCACTAATATCTTGACTACTAATTAAATAGACCTGAATGAATGAATGAATGATAACTCTTTATTGTGTACAAACTTACAGTAAAAATATATTTTTAGTACAAACAATTTAAAAACTCAAAGTACAGAAAGGCGGTCATATCGCCAAAGACCGATCTCTACCAGACGACCTTTGTTAATAAGAATAACATTTTAAGGTAGAGTACATTGAAAAAATATTTTACTATTACAATTACAAAATCTTACGACTGTACATATGTGCTATATCTATACGTAACAATTCTGGTCTCATGCATAAACAAAACAGAATGCATAAAAACAAAACCTTTGCAATATATCGATCGCGTTTGATACCTATTCCTGCCGCAATAGCGTCGATGCTGGTCACATTCGTATTTCGGTGTGATAGGTAGGGGGCGTCCACAAATTACGTGAGATGTTTAAGGGGGAGAGGGGGTCGAGTCAAATCTCATTTAATCTTACGTTGGGGAGAGGGGGGGTCTCGGAAAATATCACGCAATTTTTTTTCTGATTGAAACAGAAAAAATATACTATTTTGGTCCATTATCCAGATTGTACATGCTAAAGATTTAATCTTAAGCATAATCGTAACACGATTAAAATTATTCACTAATTCATTCGAAAGAAAATAATTTCATTCATACTTCGACGCTATACATTACTACTGACTGTCAAATAATCATATTTGTTTTATACCAAATAGTTAAATTTAATCTGAATTTACGGTACAGTGTAGCCCGTCCTTTGATTTCGCGCCACTATCAGAGGAGTAGACATTGTTTTTTTAATCGCCGTAATTACGATTTAAGTATTCTATTGTTAAATTGTTATGACATAACTCAGCAATATTGATTACTAGTCTTAACTAGTCGTAAATAAAATCACGAAGCAGTTTTTTTTTTTCTCCAACGCGTTTACATATTTAAGAAACCCAAATTTTGAAAAATCTCACGTGAGATTTGGGGATGGGGGAGGGGGTTGAATAAAATCTCACGACATCTCACCAAGGGGGGAGGGAGGGACAGAAAATAAAAAAAACACCTCACGTAATTTATGGACGCCCCCTAAGGTAGCCGGTAAACGCATGCCAACCTCGCCTCATATAGTAACCTAACATAAATATCGGTATCTATAGTCGACGGTTACCTCTTTCCATCAGAAGATCTATCCACTTCTATGCTATCCTATGTAAAAATACAGTCATAATATTAATGCGATTGTAAAGTCTGTTGACCTCCTCTTCACACTTCCTTGCTAGCAAGACCAGTATGATCATAATATTTAGTTTTACTAGGTGGTAGAGTTCTGCATTGTCTCGCTCGGATTTGGTACCACCGCCTTACCTATTCATGCCGCAATAGCGTCAGTACTTCTCATTGTAGTGTTCCGGTTTGGAGGGTAAGATAGCCGGTAAACTTATGCATATGGCATTAGACCTCGCCACAAGATAGCAACGCACTATTAACACCTTTGGTGTCTATAGGCGATGGTTGACTCTTTCTATCAGGAGACCCATCTGCTTGTTTGCTATGTTATGATATAAAAAAAAAATTACCTGCAATGTAAATTTCTGGGGTAAACTCCGGGATATGCAGCTGATTGTACGTAGCAAGTTTGGAGGCGACAGTCTCGAAATACTCGTTCACAATATGACCTGAAATAAAATATATATTAGAAACAGTTGATCGACATCGTTTGCAATGTTTATTA
The DNA here is from genome assembly GCA_036924255.1 of Apodemia mormo. Classification (NCBI taxonomy): domain Eukaryota; kingdom Metazoa; phylum Arthropoda; class Insecta; order Lepidoptera; family Riodinidae; genus Apodemia; species Apodemia mormo. The sequence goes on along the minus strand of JAUPFN010000010.1, from coordinate 6,145,923 downwards.
TGTTCGTAATTACAGTGGAACTTGAACTACCGATTGAAACTCAAATTATTTGCGTAGGTATGGACTACAGACCACATGAATAATTATAGACACGCCATTGGGAAGGAAACGTAACGCCGCGCATATGAGCAAATGCTTCTATCACTGTCAAAAATGTCATACATTTGTAGTTTATATTATAATGTGAAAAAATAGAAATGAACCATGTTATACCGGTTTATCGTACCGAATGAGATAACAAGGTTTAAAATTACCCTATTTTATTAGTAAGTAGTATAACTATTTCCGTGTGTAATTGCAAGCTTTAAGAAACTATCTTGAAAGGCGTATCTAATCAGTGTTATGCAGACGTTATTCTTCAAGACTATTAGAAATACAATAAACACTGAAATACAGTGTGTAAGTGAAAAGTGGAAACCACGGACTTTGACAATCCATACTAATATTATAAATGCGAAAGTCTGTCTGTCTGTCTGTTACGCTTTCACGGCTAAACCGCTGGATCGATTTTCATGACATTTAGCATGGAAGTAGTTGAAGAGGCGGGGTAAAACATAGGCTAATATTTTTTCAAAAATCAATCCTTAAAGGGTGTAAATAGGGGATGAAGTTTGTATGAAAAGCTATTTGGACGACATGTTAATCTACTCGCGGGCGAAGCTGCGCGGGTCAGCTAGTGATTCTATAATTAAAACCATTGAAAATTTGTGTGGGAAATTTTTGACGAAACTTTTTACTTTAATTTTGTATAATTTTCTTTATTCTAATATTCTACAGTGCATATTTAAAAAAATAGTAAAATTTAAGGAAATGCACAAAACAAGAAATGTAATTGCGCTATTATAATATGCGCTAAATAAACAGATGATTAGAGATTTCCCCAGTCGCGACATGTCAGAGCAATGTATCTACGCTTTACATCGTCGAGCGTGGAAATAAGAAAAAATCATAAAACACAAAAAACACGGGCAAGACTTCATACATCTTTATTTTTGGTTATTATCTTACAGTCTAATATCTTCCTTAAGATACTCTTTCAACTCCTTAACTTATCTGCATCTAATAAATATTTTTTTATCTGGGAAATAGTAGCTAAATAAAGTTGGAATTTAGGTAAGGTTAACGTAAACAATCGGTTCTCTTATTAGTAGTCTGTGGTTAGGTATTTATCTTGTCATTGGGTGTCTTCAGTACAACAGCTGCTAATCTCAGAAATCTTGGTTATATTGACCGAATTCTTAGCTAAGATTTCGCGAAGACATTTTATAGGTGCTTAAAAGAACAAAAAATAAATTAGCATTGACCATTCTTTAATAAAAAACAGGGATAATTTTTATTTAATACTTATAATGAAAATTATATAAACTTATTGCTGTTTTAATGAAAATGTAAATTAAGTTTTATACAATGGTAACACTTAAATATGATGATAGAATTCACTCAAATTAAAGTCTCAACATTTTTTATATGATTATTCCTAGTGATATATTTTATTTAATTGATTTAAAAATCGTAGCAAATTGTTCTAGTTTATCTAATATTCGTCACTCCGAAAGACACGCAAGGGATATACAAAACCACAATGGCCCGTGTTCTTTTGCATTTCCTACCAAAAAGGGATTGCTGTCGTGAATATAACGTTCTTAATTTTTCGGTACCCAATCCCTTACACATATATTTCAGAATCACCGAACCCGGAAATACGAACACCTTTGCTCATCACATAAATATTTGTCGGGAAATCGAACCCAAACCCCCTCGATTACCATATCAGGGTCGCTAACCCCTTGAAGTACGAGCCAATAATACATATACATTCAATTTTTAAAATATATAACCGGGTCAAAAACGTCAAAAACGCGTACATATATACATATGTACGCGTTTTTGACGTTTTTGACCCGTTATATATATATATATATATATATATATATATATATATATATATATATATATATATATATATATATATATATATATATATATATATATATATATACGAGCGGACTGCGCTCGTGACCACGGTCAATGTAACTTGGCAGTAACGTTGAACTTACAAGTGAGTTCTATATATTATGTACGCGTTTTTGACCTGTTTGTATATTTTAAAAATGATAGTGGAACGCGTTAGTTTAAAAGTTCATATATACATTCAATTAAGTGTACACTGGAATACTATAATGAAAATATAACTTAGTATCTTATATCGATGGAACGCCGGTCTACAGATTAACAGGGCCATAAACTCATTGCGGGCCGTGAGTCTGTCAAGAAAAGCAATTTAACCGATGGCTATTCGATATAATAAAGTACATTTACCGCTTGTTTACTGTAAATAAATCAACGCAATAACTGTCCGGATGCATCTCCGATTGCCAATTCGACGCAATTTATTTTATGCGATACATTTATACAATCATGTGTCAAATTCACAGTTCTCAATGTTGAGCGAAATTCGGATACAATTTATTTCAAAATTATAATAAATTATAAACAAAATATATAGGAATCGACAAATGCTTTCATCTTTGCGTTTATCCGCATTTGTTCGCCATGGACCAATTTGTAGATATTTACTATTTGGGCCAACTTAATAGATAGAATAGTTTTTTATCTCAATAACCCCCCTACCCTTTTCAAGTACCTTACCAAAATATTCAATACAAGTAATTTGTATGGCAAAACAACGTTTGCAGGGTCACTTAGTTTTTAATCATCACATTCGATGCCCTTATGGGGTAGGCGGAATTAACCGTATTGCGACAGAATGTATTGTATTTTTTACTGCATACTTCTTGGGCAATTTTAGATTGGGAAGCATTAGCACGGTAGGTGGATAGGATAACTGTCAAAAAGCGGCATGGTTGGGGTGGAAATAGTAGTTATTTTATTGATTTTCAAGGTTTTATTAACTGTTTATTAATACTAAACTGTAAGTATTTTACAAACTAACAATCCACCGTCTTAAGATATAATATATTTTTTCTATAATACTAAAGGTCTAATTCCTATGACCATTTCTATATATATAAAAATAAATTGCTGTTCGTTAGTCTTGCTAAAACTCGAGAACGGCTGGACCGATTTAGCTAATTTTGGTTTTGAATTAATTGTTGAAGTCCAGGAAAGGTTTGAAAGGTGAGAAAGTATAGGAAAAAAATAAGAGTTGTTGAAAAGGCAGAACAACGTTTGCCGGGTCAGCTAGTGAACAATATAATTTGACATTAAATTAATAGTTTTAATTTATTTAGTTGATAGCAATTATTTTCCTTAAGTTAATTCTATCATAAATAAAAATTTAAGTTGTTTGCAGTTCATACGGCAAAATAGGAGGAACTATGTGTATCTTAATATATATAAATTACGTGTCACGTTGTTTGTTCACGATGGCTTACGAAACTACTCAACCGATTTCAGTGAAATTTTGTAGATATCTAACTGTTTTGTCCAACTTAAAAGATATAATATTTTTTATCTCAATTAACCCCTCCTCCTCTCAAGTAACCAATACCAAAATATTAAATACAAGTAAGTTTTCTAGCTGACCCGGCAAAACAACGTTTGCCGGTCAGCTAGTATAACGTAAAAACACTTATAACAAACCCTATTTTCTGCAATAAATGGCTGATTGATTAAATAAAGTATAAAACATTGAAAAAGGGAGAGATAAAAGACTCGTGAAAAAATATTTATCGTATTAAGTAAGAAATAGTTACAGTAAAATCTCTTTGATCGTACTGTTTGTAGTTGGCTGATGTTTTCACAATTAAATAGATGATGTTTAAATATAAAGTCCTATGTTATATATTCTATCTCACTCTCTCGCATAATCTTGTACATTTATGTATTTGTTTCTCTATCGTTTTTAATCATAATGATTCTAATGAAGTTTTACTTCAAGAATCAAATCCTTGTCAGTGATTATCACTTCTCAATTAAAACATATAAACCTATGAGGAATATAACGGACCTCAAATAATTTTGAGTTAGAGATATACCTAATGGTGGTTAATATAACCCATAGCGTTAAATTATAGCGCGCTATGTTTACTTATACGTACGCTATTTAGATTCGCATTCGGCGCTATAACAACACGCCACGCTATATACCTACCGGCTAGCGTAGGCCGTAGTTATGCATGGGGCACACTAAAAGTTTTGCATTTCTAGCTAATCGGAACTATTTGAATTTCGAATGTTATATTTTTAAAACGTTGCAACCTTCTTAGTAATAAAAAAAAAAGAATTGGCGGGAAATAATTTGTCAATTGTTTTTTTATAAAACATCAAAGTTCTACGTACGCATTACGCGACGAAAATGGAATTAAGTCAAAAAGATTTTAGAGCGACGATTTTTTTATGATTTTAAAAGTTCTCTTTCTCCGCAAGACTGTGCTTCTCGTCTTCAAAATGCATAAAATGTAATGAGTTGAAAAATTTGATAATTGTATAAAATGAAAAATTGTATAAAATGTAATGAGATTATTTTGAAAAGCAATAAACATAATATTTTGGTTATAACATGTTGATCTTTTAAGTTACGCAAAACCTATAGTGTGACCTACGTAACATTATAACCTACGAAGTTACGAACTACGCGATCTAACGAGTAACGTGCTAGACCGTAGGCGCTAGACATTATAATATAGTTTATTGCGTTATAGCGCTCGATCATCGCTCGCTATATGGTGTTGTGATGAGTCACGCGCTATCACGGCCGGCTCGCGCGATCAGTCTTCCAGTTACACTTTATATTATATAGTTTATAACGTAGCGCGCTAGAAAAATATAGTTTATAGTATATAATACGCTATCATAAAATAGTTTATTTGAACAATACAAGAAAAACTCGTGGATTTTACTACAAAATGGTTGGGGATATCACTGCACTCCTTCCTTCATAATTAGTTAACGCCGCACAAAACCTAGGTCCGGTCTTACAGTAGACAGCCTTTGTGCAAGTTTGCATCCTAAATTTTAACTTACATTCTCTCTAAACATCCTGCTTGTCCAAGGCCCGGTGCACTTGTAGCCTTTCAGCTAGCCAGCAGCAATAGCCATTTAAAAAAAAAAACTAATGATGTGCTGAAATCTTCTTTAGTTAAGACTGAATATTCTTTAGTTAATAAGTCTGAATGGTCAATATTGTATATAAATCAAGAGTATAATTGCCAAAACCCTGCGCTGATCGCCAATTCAACACGATTTATTTTATGCGATACATTTAAAAATTGTGTGACAATTTCACAGTTCTCAATATTGAGTAAAAACTGGGATAAAATCGATGCGTTTGTCAGCGGATGCGACGTAATCCTGAACCAAATTGTGTACGGTAGCCAGGTGTTTGGGTTTATACGGATAATCCCGGTTTTGAATATTCCGCTTGGTTTGGCACAATAAGCTTTTAGTCAGAGTGTTTCACGCTTTGTGAAGTATCACCTTTTTGTCGTGTAATACTTTGATTATTTCGTACTTTCAAGCATGTTTTTAACCAACTAACAGAAGGAGGCTATTTGGTTTATAAACGTATAAGTCACTTTAATGTATGTTTATATTCTTCACATTTTATCGTTTAGAAGTTTTCTGATGGTAATTCTGATCCATTACAGATTAAATTGGGGTACATTAATCCTCGGTTTTGGGTTCCTTTCTGTTTAGTTATTATTATTAGATTAGATGTGGTGACGGTTAACGTACATGACCTACCCTTTGGTTGTTCATGTATGCCGATGACATCACAATAGCGTATGAGGACAAACAAAGCCTTGAACCTAAAGTTAATAAATTGATGGATACGATCAAAAAACCGACCTGATACTCGACGTAGTGAAAATTAAATACGTGATACTCAGGAGTCCAGACGATAAATTTATCCGAATAGGGAACAAAGACACGGTAAGAAAAGATAAGTTCAAAGAATAGGGAACGAAGACATGGTAAGAAAAGATATTCTTAGTGATTAGAAAGACGAGACAAGAAGGGCAATGGGCTCACCTCTCGTTCCCACCACTGTAACTTCTGTAAACCAGAATCAACAGCGGCAACCGTCCTGATAACCTCTGAGTTGCGAGCTCAGGGTGTCAGGGGAAAAGCTAAGCTGTCTTGGATCCCGCAACGAAATTAATCAGAAGTATATAGGCGGAGTAGGAAAATACATCCTGTTTCCCTCCCTTTTTATCAGGAGACAGCAAAATGTTAAAAGCATAAAAATGCTACGAAATGAGACTTTTACAATCAGGTTAAGCCTGATTGCTATTGCACCACGGAAGTTTGGAAATTAGGGACCTACCAGAATGGCCTACTTAATTTTGCTTCCAGTAGTAAGTCTGACAGAATCGTTTGAAGGCACGGAAGTTCCCACGTGTACCCACAAGGTCGGAGTAATAAATTTTACCGGATATACATTGGATACTATCAAGCATTCGGTGACGTTCGTTTTGCCAAAGATTACACTCCCAAAGAATGTGATGTGCAGTTTATTCATATTTACAGTTTAATGTAGAGCACTCGCAAAAAGGAGAAGGAACTAATTTAAACGAGAATAATTTAGCTTTAAAATTACTGTAGCTAGTGAGAAACTGTGAAACACAATGATCTATTTCTATCCAAGTTTTACTTAAGCGATCCCGGACGCATGGGAAAAAGTTATATAAATGCCATCCTTTAGTTGAACAAGACCAACGCGACTGCCATTCATCAATTAATTCATTAGTAACGTCGATTACGGGATTAAAAAGACGACGTATTTTTGTTTGAGCTTGCGAGTTGATAAATTCTGGGTTGGTAAAATTCTTAGAATTCTAATACATTGAAGCCCGACGCTGAATTTCTAAATCTAATGGTAAGACGCCTGATAAAACGGGTAAAGCTTCGGAGCTTACAGTGCGATATGCTTTGCATAGAAATATTAGTGCTAGACACTGATTTTGAAGTAGTTTGCGCCGGATCGCATCACTCGTAACTTTATCAGCCCACGCTGAACAAGCATAACAAATACAACCTAAATACGATGATGAGACAAGAAGTATTGTATTAACGTTAAAGCATGCAAATCTGCAGCTTGGGAAAATTGGCAGGAATGAGCAGGATTTCTTTTAGTAAAAAGAATTCCTGTAAACTCAAAGGTCTTGCTTTTACATGGTTTCAAAATGTGGCTAACTCTTAAAAAAACATGGACAAGAACGTTGGGTCACCGAGATGAAGGTGCTAATATGGATTTAAAGCGTTAAAAGACTTGACTGCATCCAAACGAGTACATTCGCGGCAACTTTTACTTAAGCAATATTGCTCACAAACTGATTGAGGCTCGTCTTCGCTGGTTTGGCCATGTTACACGTAGACCGCACACATAAATTGAAAATAAGTACCTTAGTTTAACAGTACTGGGAAAAAAAATTTGTGAAAGGCCTAAAAGCGCTCGCTTGACGTTGTGATTCGACTTTAGGGGATGCTAAAGATCGGTCAAAGTAAGGAAGTAAAATAAAAAAAGGTGGGCCCTAGCCCTAAGCCGGGATTAACGCCAGGATGATAATGAGATTTTCTACAAATTAAGATACTAATACCCGAAATGTTATTCTGGTTTACAGAAGTTACAGTGGTGGGAATGAGAGGTGGGCCCATTGCCCTTTAAAAAATAATACCCGAAATAACTTAAATCTGGTGTAATTGATATAAACAACAAGAGAAAATCTGGCAACGACTTGAAAACCTAGACGCAGTTTGGCGCATTTACCACAAAAAATATACCCGTTGGCAGGTTACCTCGATTTGAGAGCACTCTCTTGACAGCCTCAGCCAGTATTGGAATTCTGGGAGTCGGCATATCGAACAACGTTCAGTTTCGCGGCTATTTAGAAGGAAAGGCTAAATTAGCCTTCAAAAAGCTTGGTGTACTCAGCAGAACAAAGCAGTACTTCATGACAGCCAATCGCCTCCAATTTTATAAGGCCTAAATTCGACCTCACATGGAGTACTGTTGTCATCTCTGGGCTAGAGCTCCTTAGTACTACTACTTTGTAGAATCAATTACACGCGGGGGTGTTTCCGAACGGACGCGATTTGGGGACCTTCAAGAAACGCAAGGGCGAATTTAAGCGCCAGGACTCATCACTCGCCTTTTGGCGGGAATGGCGACTCAGGCGAATCATTGGAAAAAATATCTTTCTTGTTCTACAACCAGACCATATTTTATCATTCTATTAACGACTGTGTACCAATTGGTTTATTTTCATCAAAATAAAGCAATCGACAAAGTAGTTTATATATTTACAAACAAATATAACGAAAATCACTTGAAATATAGTGAATTTGCAAATGACTTTTTTTGGCTATCACGATATACTTCTTACAATGAATTATCCAAATAGAATAATTAAACGGCCTTTTTAATAAAAACAGTACTTATATGAGAGAAATGCACCGCAAAACAATACAAAATTCAATTTTATACCACTAAAAAACCGCTAATACACAGGTGGTCCGGTCGAAGGAACTAATGTGATTGGTACAAAATAAATGACAATAGTAGACATCAATTTACGAATTTGACATGACAGATATTTTATCGTAGATTAAACGTCAGAGACTTTTTCATACATCATTTGTCTTTATAAATAGAAGTTTAAAGTTTAAATTCAAACTCAAGCGGGGTCAAATTTTTCTTTGAGATTGACAGGGGAACCGAATTATCATACGTAGTGTCTAATATTTGCCCCTTCCAGAGTCGAGTGGTTAAAAGGCCGGCAACGCAGCTGCAAGATATGCAGCGGCAGATGTTCATGAGCGGCGGTGATCACTTACCGTAAGGTGCACCCCCGTTGAACATATTCTATTATTAATTGTGTTTATTTTCAATGTCCTGGTTTTTAATGTAAGTATGGTTTATCTACATTTATATGTTCCATCCTATATTACAAATTCCATCTAAGTACGAACTGCATATTTCATAAACTCTCGTCTATTTTTGATGTCATTTTATATTCACAGTTATAATAGGTCTATTTTTATACACCAATATCTCTCAGCTCAGCTTTCTAGCCATTTTAGACAATTATATAAAATCATTTATATCTACACAATTAAAAACGCATAGACATATGGTATAATCAAATTACATACTTTAAATATTATTGTTTTTATTTTATTGTATGTGTATTTCTAAATTAATAATCTGTAAGTAAATTGTGTATTCTACATGTCGAAGTCAAAATATAATATGAATGTTTACAATAAAGTATTAAAACAAAACAAATAAATTAAGTTACCTTCTAGTTTAATGACCTTTAAAAGCCTTTTGTACGTTAGGTATTATGGATATATGGCCATTTGCTTCCACGCACAATTCTTTCGTCAATAAAAAAATCACATAAAAACCTGCCAACTCAAAGGTAAATCAAACCTCAGGCCATCTGTGCCACCCTCGCCCCAAACACTTGATTACTAGGCATAAATCAAACGCCAATAATAGGCCACTGAATCGGCGCAGGTCGCCCATTCAACACGATTTATTTACTATTTGAGGCACGTACCAACCGAAGTGGTTGCCATTTGGATGCTGCCACAAAATGATTTTACGAATAACTCTGACATTTTGAGATAGACTCAAGTAATTGGCGAGTTTAGTACGATTTATTGTTCAAAGTGAGCTGGATTTAAATGGTTTTAACTTTACAGATGTTATAGAATGAATTTCATGTCATTAATTTCGTATTGCCGATCATTTACTGCCATGAAATAATTATGTTTTTTTTTATGTCATAAGATAGCAAACAAGTAGATGGGTCTCCTGATGGAAAGAGTCAACCATCGCCTATAGACACCAAAGATGTTAATGGTGCGTTGCTATCTTGTGGCGAGGTCTAATGCTACATGCATAAGTTTACCGGCTACCTTACCCTCCAAACCGGAACACGACAGCAACAAGCACTGACACTATTGTGGCAGGAATAGGTGAGGCGGTGGTACCAGACCCGGGCGAGACATTGCAGAACTCTACCACGTAGTAGCCACGATGATAGTGACTCACGTAGTCAATCGATCGCTTTTACGACTTGCCTGGCAGAACGGCAGTTGGTCTATTCTTTAAAGGAGCCCAGATCCAACACGGGGAAATTGTTGTGAATAGCTGTGATATTCTAAATTTATAATCTGTACACTGTGTTTTCCTTATCAAAAACACATCCTAAAATATCAATACGTCCATACGTCAACGATATTAATACATAAAAATACACATATAAATACTGGAACATACATAGTAAATACTTAAACTCAGAAACACAAACATCTATGCTCACCACACAAATGTTTGTCCCTGTCGGGAATGGAACCCAAGCTCCATCAGTTCGTGATCAGGTTAGCTAACCACTGGACCGACAAAGTTATGTAATTGAAGTGTAATAATTTCACATGCATAAGTTTATCGGCTAACTAATATAATAACAGCGGCATTGACGATACTGCAGCAAGAATAGGTAAGGCGATTGGTATCATGATCCGGGTGAAACGCGACCACGACCGCGACCGCGACCAACACGGGACACTTATTCATCATCTAACAAAAAGTGTGCTATCTCGCGGACTAAGGCCCCGATTACACTTTGATTAGTGAGTGCGAGTGTTTAATACAGGTGTTTAATTAAGCAAAAAATACGTGAAGACCGCCGAATAGATGCTGATTACTAATCACTCGCACTGATCAACGTCTGTCTTCTTGTATTTTTTGCTTGACACTAAGCACCTGCATTAAGCACTAATAAAAGTGTAATCGGGGTCTAAGTGTAAGGTAGCCGATAAACTTAAAGGTGCTGATCGATGGGCGAGCTTATACCGCGGCCTTTATGGTCTAAGACTTCTCGACACACAACTTATGGCCGACAGATCAGAGTGCTAAGTGTGAGTTTTTCTTTTCGCATTCGATCGTGAGCGCGTTTGGAGTTTACTAGGAATTTGTATGTGATTTGTACAGCGCCACCTAGTGGTAAACGTGAGAAACCAGTTTACCACTAGGTGGCGCTGTACAAATCACATACAAATTCCTAGTAAACTCGAAACGCGCTCACGATCGAATGCGAAAAGAAAAACTCACACTTAGCACTCAGGACCTAAAGGTCCTGATCGACGAGCGACCCTATACCACGATCTTATGGCTCGGCGGTAAAGTTCACCTGTGTATCATCACAATATCGTGGTTTTATGCAGTGCAATTGGCCATAAGTTTTTGTGTCGAGGGCTCTTAAGCCATTAAGGCGAGGCACCGGGACAAACGGGAAAAAACTGGTTTACTAAATCACGTTTTTTTGTATTGATTGTTAAATATCAATTTTACAAAAATTACTCGATATACCTGAAGATATTATGAATGTGCTAACTTATTACACGATAGAGTGTACTTTACTCGATCATATAAAATTCCGAAAACAGGCTAAAAATCTCTAAAACAAATAATTTGTTAATAATATTTCTTATCTTCTACGTGATTTTTATATGGTGATATTTAGTTTTAAATACAAAAAAAATGTACTAACTTTGGTTTTTAGCTGAACTCCTATATTTATTTATCTGAAAATTAACACGTTTCACAGCGGTTTCAGAATATACCGCGCCGCCCATTTCTTATAGAATTGACGCGCGTCAAAATACCTCGCCTTAAGACTGCGGTATAGGCTTGCCTGTTGATCAGCACCTTAAGAGTGTGAACTTACATCCCTACTACACTACCAGATTAGAAGAGACAACGATCGCCTATAAACTCGAAATAATCTTAATGTTGCAATATCTAATATAATCGTCTCTGTGGTCCGGCGTTAGGGTTGACAACCTGAGGTCCTGAGTTCGATTCCCGGATCGAGCAATTTAAAAAAAAATGTGTTTTTCAGTTTTTGGACAAAAATAACGTTGCCTGAGATTGGATAAATGCCCAGTTGGCGATAGGCTTGCCACCTATCACATTGTGTGGGACTATTTTCGGCTAATCGTAGGTACACTTGTTGTACGTCTGCCTACTTCTTCGGGGATACAGGCGTGAAGATACTTTTTTTTACTTTTTATCTAATACTAACTGTGCCCGCGATTTTGTCTGCGTGGAAAAAGTTCTAAAATAATAATCCCGGCGTTTTACCATCGTAGTTCCCGTTCCCATGGTATTTTCGAGATAAAAACTATCCTACGTCCTTTTTCGGGTCTCAAACTATTTTTGTACCAAATTTCATCCAAATCGGTTCGGTGGTTTAGGTGTGAGGAAGAGACAGACAGACAAACGTAGTGACTTTCGCATTTATAATATTAGTATGGAGGTATGGAAGTGTTGATTAAATATGCAATAGTAATTGATAGTAATATAGTCGGTAGATATGTATGCTATCGGTAAAGCGAGCTCTTAATGTCAGTTTCTTGAGTTTACCGGCTACCTTTCCCTCCCAACCGCAATACGACAATGACAAGCATTAACGCTTTTGCGGCAGAAATAGGTATACTAGGTATACTAGAGAGTATGGGTATACTAGAGATATGGGTAGATCCGGGCGTGAAGCTGCTAAAATCCACCACATAGTAGTCACGATGGTAGTAAGATGTACCGCCAATTGTTCGCCTTTTACGAAATGCCTGGCAGTATATCAGATGGTCTATTCTGTAAGAGGGCCCGGACCAACCCGGGCAACATTATCATTATTTCTTTTCGTTTTAGTAGAGTTTTAGTAGGATTGGTATTCTATGGTATAAAAAATATTAATATAACTTCATATTTGATATTTTCCAAATATAATCATTTTTTGTAATTTATTATCAGGCTCAAAAAGTTTTCCGAGAATGTTTTTAAAGATTTCGTCGAAAATATGATTTTTTGGGGTGATAAATGATTTTGCTCAAGAAACTTTAACGAGCTGCTAAACGTTAGCAATTAAATGAACTAAAATGTCAGAAAAGTTAAATAGCGAGAATTCACATTTATCTCTATACTAGCTGACCCACGCAGCTTCGCCCGCGAGTATGTTAATAAGTCGTCCAATTGGTATTATTAAAAATGTCATCCCCTATTTCAGCTCTCCAGGGACTGATTTTTGAAATAAAAATTAACCTATGTTTGGCCCCGGATCTTCAACTATATCCATGCCAAATTTCATGAAAATCGGTTCAGCAGTTAAGCCGTGAAAGCGTAACAGACAGACAGACAGACAGACTTTCGCATTTATAATATTAGTATGGAAGTATGAATTTATACGTGAAGAAAAAACTTTTGCACCCAACCAAGCACACAAAGCTACTCTATATTCTATAGGTATTAATAATTTCGTCAAGGGTTACAGTAGACTCAATCGAAACTTTACCTAAATTATAAAGCGTAAAAAATAATAATTTTCAGTCGACAACATATTATGTCCGCAAAATTCGGATTGTCGAGTATTTTGTTAAAATAGTGATTAAAAATTCTAATCGTGCTGACAGACAAATCGGCCATATTTCTTTAAAGGTTACAAATATGTGGTGTAGGTGGCGTGAGCATTTAGTGAAGTATCGTAAAACGGAGCACAGATTATCGTGAAACTTATTTTCTCTTCGTTTATAAAAGAGTAGAAATATAAAAATAATATAGTGTTGCTATTATTTAATTTCTTATATAAAAAAGCAACACTTTATTAAACCAACGTAATAATTGAAAGAACTAAGAAGCAACAGTGTTGCTTTTTAATGTTTACTATTTGAGTTAATATATAAGATTGCGTATTATGAGACTTCCGAGCGAAGCCGAGTTTTCATCTAGTAATATTATATGTACGAAAGTTTAAACGTTTAATAATAAATAAATATAAAAAATACATATTTACGGAATAAATTACACTTATTGATCTAACCCCAATGTAAGCAAATTATTTGCTTGTGTTACGAGTGTTAGTCAACGATAATAATACATAGAAATACATATATCAATACTGTTACATACATAATAAACACCCAGACCCAGAAATACAAACATCTGTGCTCATCACTAAAATGGTTGTCCCTGTTGGGAATCGAACCCAAGCGATTCGTGGTTAATTTCGCTAACCACAACGAGGCGGCCCATAACAAACATCTATCCATCTATCCATCTATCCATCCATCCATCCATCCATCCATTCATCCATCCATCCATCCATTCATCTATCTATCCATCCATTCATCTATCTATCTAACCATTCATCCAACCAAACTTTATTTGTATTAGGAGAAAATAATGGTCACAGGAACATTTTTTTCTGTTTAATAACAAGCTGAATTTTTATAAACAGCTTCGTTTTGATAAGACGCCCATATGTAATAAAGATATATCTAATAAAGATATATCTAATAAAGATAGATAAAAAGAAAACTTTAGTGTATCGGACTAAGAAAAGTTTCCACTTTACGTGTAAGACAAAGTTGAATGAAGCCCTTGAATTACATTAATATTTAACAAGCTGTTGTGAAAAAATCAGATCGTTTTTAAATTGATAAATACCAATTAATCATATTTGTCTAGCGATATTATTATTATTATTATATATTTTTTAATTCACGGGACAACTTACACTTACTGATCTAATCCCAAAGAAAGCAAATTATTTGCTTGTGTTATGGGTGTTAGTCAACGATACTAATACATAGAAATACATATATAAATACTAGAATATATTTAACCCCTCGATACTCAAGGCTGCACGCGCGTAATTAATTCACTGGCGTTTGACCTTTGACCGTTAAAAGGACATGCCAACGCTGTTACAACAAATGCTAAAAGTTTTAACAAGCCAGCAGAAGATGTCAATATAGTCTCATTTCTCAGAACATATCCAAGGCCGTCAATTACCAAGCTCATTCAAAGTAAATTAATCACTGTTTTTATGTAAAGTATAAATTCAAAATGGGTGTGGTCACATTTCACCGAGTTGGGCCGACCGAAAGTTATAAAACACAGAGCGATCATATTTTTTCAGTCTGAGTCTTGAGGGGTTAAAAAACACCCAAACCCGGAAATACAAAAATTTATGCTAATCACACAAATGCTTGTCCCCGTCGGGGATCGAAACCGAGCCCCATCGATTGCGTAGCCAGTGTCGCTAACCACTCGACCAACGGGGCGGTCGATATTTTCTCCTAATTTTGCTGTTTTTTGTAAATTTAAGTATTCAATAAATCTATATTAATCTTTAATCTATATTAATATTTTAAATGCAATAGTTTGGATTTTTGGATAAATGAATGGATGAAGGGATGGATGTTTGTGCTCAATCACGAAAAAGGCTACTGAACGGATTTGGATGAAATTTGGCACATAGATAGATTATAACCTGAAAGAGCACACAGGCTACTTTTTATTCCGGAAAAATGAGATATTCCCGCGGGATTCACCAAAAACCTTTATTATGCGGAATTCACCAAAAACCTTTATTATGCGGCGGGCTGCACATTGCATCTAGGAAATAAATAAACCTTTCTGGTACAGGCGGGTCATGCTACCGAAAAAATATTGTACGTTTTTACTCACCCAGCGACCACTTCACCTCGTCTGTTCGGGTATAACTCAGGGTGCTGCCCGTATCGAAGATACACTTCAAATTGCTGCTCGGCTCTGTACCAAGAAAAATATCAAAGATTATTTCGTTATTTTCGAATATTTTTTCTACAATATTTAGTTTTGTACATACATACAAAGGAATAACGTAATATTTCAACAATATCGCCTATGTGGTCTAGCGGTCCAGCGTTGGCGTTGACCACATGAGGTCCCGGGTTCGATTCCCGGGTCAGGCACATTAAAAAGAAAAGTGTTTTTTCAGTTTTCTGAGAAACACAAAGTTGCCCGGGATTGGAAAGTGCCCGGTTGGCGATAGGCTTGCCACCTATCACATTTGTGGGCCCAAGTATATTCGGCTAATCGTGGGTGCACTTGTTGTTCCTCTGCCTACCCTTTCGGGGATATGGGCGTGAAGATACTTTTTTACTTTTTTTTCAACAATTTTTCTATAATATTTTCCTACATGAACTCGTATTTTATACATATCGCCAAATCCACGTGTAAACTTACACAACGACAAAACGGCGAAGGAAATTGATGAGGATCGGCCTAACAGGTATACAAGAACATAGCGTTAGTTGAAATTATTAATTTAATTTAATTTACATTAAAACAATATTAGAATGCAACGGACACTTTTTAATAGCAAGTTATTTTTAAAATGATTTTAGTGGGAAAGTCATGAAACTAAACAAACTTGTACGCTTTTTCTTATTCCTGAATCAAACAAAGATTTTTCTTTTCTGCCATAAAGTTAACACTTTATTTTATTTATTAAAAAACAAATTAAACAAATTAAAAAAGTCGGATAGGTAAGACGCAATAATTTTAAACAATTTTTTTTATATAATGAAAAAATTTGAAAATATTTACTACTATAGTCGAAACTTACAACATAGAAGGCTGTATAAACAAGCTACTCTTCGTATCATCCTAAAGAAATAAAAAAAAATTAAACTGTAAACGAGTAATAAATATTTTAATGTAAACAAAAGTTGTTCGTTTTTTAACTTTCAAGTGGTAAAAATCAAATAGTCATCACGATGAAAGATACAAAAACGTAGTATTTCTATTTTGATGATATATTTCGACGTAAATGGCTTGAAATAGTAAGTAATAATTGTGAATTCAAGTACTTAATATGAATCTTTGAAGGTTTTTTGTGAATTTTGGTATTGTAAAAAGTGTCCGTGATATAACCAGAAGAAATTATAATAATCCTTTGTCTGCATCTATAGTAGGGGAGCCCAAGAAGGGATTTTTGTGGGGGGGGGGGGGGCGTACCTCGCATACTGTTGCGGCTCTCCACCAAATATAAGACCTTATAATAGAGGCAGGTAACTAGGACAGAAAAAAACCAAAATTCCAATAACTTTGTCTTGTGGAAATTGTCACATTATATTATTTTCGTAACTCTTACATCATTTCCTCTGTAATAAAAGAAAATCCAGACGCGCTCGAGAATGTCAAAGAATGTTTTCTTTGCAATTTTGTGACCTTCCCACTCTCTTACGCTACACTTGAATCGGCAGATTTTCTGAATTTTAGGTGGAAATTAACCCATCTTACCTTAATTTGACGCGATTTTGTGTTTACATGTTATATATATATATATATATATATATATATATATATATATATATATATATATATATATATATATATATATATATATATATATATATATATATATATATATATATATATATATATATATATATATATATATATATATATATATATATATATATATATATATATATATATATATATATATTTGATGATAGTAACAGAGACATAATTGTTGATGGTGAAATTAATTTACGATATTGCATAATAATAGAAAATCATTTTTTTTATGCTAAACTTCATCATTTGTATGAATTTCGTTTATCTGTGGTCGCCTTCAGTCGCCTCTGTGGCCTAGAGGCCTGGTGTCCGGTGTCGGTGTTGATAATATGAGGTCCTCAGTTCAATTCCCAGGTCGTGTAATTCAAAAATGTGTTTTTTTTTAGTTCTCTGATAAAATCAACCTTGCCCAGTATTGGATAAGTGCCCAGTTAGCGATAGGCTTGCTACCTATTACATTGTGTGAAACTAAGTACCTTCGGCTAATTGTGGATGCACGTGTATCTCTGCCTACCCCTTGGAGGATACGGGCGTGATGACAGTTATGTTCATCTAGTGTATATAATTTAATTATCGTTTTATAATACTAACGTTAAAATTAACTCACAAGTTGATCCTGTTTAAATTTTCAGAGATACCTAAGTTTCTTAACAAACTTGTCCATTACTGAAGTTTTTCTAAGCCTTACCTTGAATCGAAGCTGAAATAAGTTTGGTCGGTGAAGTTGTCGGCGTGGAATACTATCTTAACGAAGTTCGTCTCGGAGATAAATGTCTGAGGCTGTTCAATTTCGCCACAAAACAGACCTGGTTCTTTTCTGTTGGAGACATCCGTCTTTGCGTTTCCATCAACAATCTATAACAAAAAAACGGTACAGCTTACAGCTTTAAATAACAGCTTTAGAAAACTTTTGTGTCCTAAGTTAGGATTCCTAACTAGCTAGCTAGCTAACTAAATTAGCTACAGCGTGCAGCTCAGTACATTATAAAAGTTTTTGGCGAATTCCGCGGGATCTACTAAATTTACCGGGATAAAAATTAACCTATGTACTAATCCAGGTTATCATCTACCTGTGTGTTATTTTTCATTTAAATCCGTTCAGTAGATTTTGCGTGATTGAGTAACAAACATCCATCCATCCATCCAAACATCCATCCACCCAAACATTCATATATCCAAACTTTCGTATACAGGGGAAGACCAAGGCGGACGTACCATGATTAGATTGATCGAATACTGTCCGAAGGTGGTGTAGAGTCTTTGCAACCGGCGTGTGTGTATGAAGAGAGTAATGAGTGTGGAGGAAGCAATGAGAAGCCTGCCGTGATCGTGATGTATTGCACTCGGTTCTCTCTGCCTATCCCGTAAGGGATCTGACGTGAAGATATGTATGTATGTAGGAGGAATCACTGATTAAAAATAACAAAACGTACAGGCTGGCTATTAAAGATAACATTATCAGATATTATTTTATTTTATTTATGTATTTAATCGTTGTATTTATACTTATTTCCCTATTATAAATTAATATATGTAATATGTATATCCATGTATGTTATTTATTTAGGTATGTATGTGTATTTATTACGTGTATAGGTATAGTATATAATAAGTATATTTTATGTGTATTTAATGTTTTGAGTTTTTTTAGTATTACCAGCAGTTTTTTTTATCATAAATTTTACTAATTTATCTTATCATGCACCTCTTTAATATAATATGGTAGAGAATGCCATGTAGCATTAAGTCCACCTATGTACTCAATTGTGCATAAAATTTTAAATAAATAAATAATAAATAAAGATTTGTTTATATTAAAGGACGCCATTTTTATGTTCCAATATGAACAAAAAACGAAACCGGTTGATTAATTTAACGTACTAAGCATATGTAAAGTGAAATAAAAGTACAATTTCATTGGTTACTTTATTTACCTCTAAATAATGGAATTTCACCAAGTGCCGACGCACAAAGTTGGCCTCGAAAGGCCAACTGGAACCTCAACATTGTTCTTTATCATTCATAAAAACTCTTTATTTTTTGTTTTATTCACAAATAATATAAATAACAAAACAAACGAAGGATAAAATTGTTATTCCAAAATAGAAATCCGGATTCCACGAGATTCGAAAATCGTTAAGCAAGACGGAGTAATTGAGTTGGCGAGTGCTTCGCCAATTCAACTAATTAATTTTAGAACTTCGGCTAAAAGAACTCCCAAACTCCCGTTGAGAGCCAATTTTCAGATGGATAATTATTGGATCATTCCTTTCCTGATTTCAGAAATTTCGGAATAAACTTCCCTAATAATTTAAATATTGAGAAGGCAGTTACAAACTTATGATTACTAATAACCAATTTTAATCCGCCTCCCCTGTTTGTCTTTGTTAATTAAAATAACTTTATACTGGATTTCAATTTCAATTTTAAATACGAGCAGAGGTTATGATTGAAATGTGTTATTTTCTAAAGTTGAAACTGTTAACAATTTATTTTAATTCGTGTTTGTATTTCATTTTTAGGGAACTCCGTACCCAAATCTCCAAACGAAACCCTATTTATAAGTTGCCCCATAGACCTACAATAATATTGCGCAATACTTTTATTGTGCAATAATATTGAATACCCCTTTGATTCCAAACGTTCAATAAATTCACTCAATAAAATTGACAAACCGGCCACGCCGCGCCGTGCCGGGCCGCCATGTTGCGATGCGTTTCTCGCCCGCGCGGATCGTACAATGATACCCGGTATGTTCACACGCGCTTCAAAATCGTTTCGAAGAGTACCACGACATTGGTGGAGTATATCTCTTTCTACTAAATAAAGTGCCAGTCGCCATATATAAGTGCGGCCAAACAGAATAAAGTATATATTATTTAGGGGAGGACTCCTATACAACAAACGTGATTTTTTGCTATTGTACGGAATTTGAATTGTACGGAAACCTTCATGCGCAAGGCCAACTCACACTTGTTAGAGTCCCGTGCCCAAAGAGTGATGGAGTGTATTTGCGAGTTCAGCAAATCACTGTTTGTAAATAATGAATTCCAATATGAATGCGCGAGTGTCTTTAAACATTTTATTAGACACATTAACAAAAATTTTATTAGACAGTTTAATCAACATTTATGTATTTTTTACATATTTGGTATCAGAATCGACTACTGAACACCCGTATTGTTTCTCGCTAGTCAATATGTACATAAAAATTATTTCTCTGATTAAGTGACTGATGTAAGCGATGTGTCACTGGTAGAGAATGCCATGTAGCATTAAGTCCGCCTCTGAACATTTTTGTGCATAAATCCATACTTACTTAGTAGTAATATTATAAATGCGAAAGTCTGTCTGTCTGTTTCGCTTTCAAGGCTAAACCGCTGGACTGATTTTCATACGATTTGGCACGGAAATAGTCAAACATAGGCTAATGTTTTTTCAAAAATATTATCGGTAATATTGGCAAGAAAAGTGTAAACAGAGAACGATATTTTTTAACACTGTTTATTCTGATAAAACATTAATTCAATGGACAAAAAAATTTAACTTTTTTACCGCCAAGCTTAGAAACATTAGTGGCAGTTTTGGCAACTTTGGGAATATTGCCGGCAATTTTCACCACTAGTCGTGATATATGACACTCGGTTTAATCCACCTACCTAGTATAGGGATTTGGCGTGAGGATATGAATGCAGTTCACGACAAATTAATTTTCATGTCGTGCATAGCTGAGATAGGACGTTAGTTGCAATAGTATAATGAACACAATACCTGCATGTATCCTTTGTGACATGTGGTACCATTGATAAGTGTACCAACTTTAAATTTATTAAATCTGATCCTTAAAATCCAGTCTTTTGGTGATCCTCGAAAGGCTCTAAATCTGAAAAAAAAACATATTCACATGTAAGTTATAAATTAGGACTAAATTTTTATAAATAAGGACTAAAAGTTGTCGTTACAAAAGTATTGTAAGTAAGTTTTAAACAAGTCAAAAAATGTAATGATTTTCCAGCACTTTCCCCGAGTTGGTCCGAGCCTTTTTTAAAGTACAGATTATCTGACTTCTTCCCAGGCAGTTCGTAAAAGGCGGATGATTGGTCTAAAGTATCACTATCATCGTGACCACTAGATGGTAGAGTTATGTAACGTCTCGCCCGGGTCTAGTACTACTTACTGCTTTACCTATTCTTGCCGCAAAAACATCAGAGCTGGTTACTATCGTGTTCCGGTTAAGAGGGTAAGGTAGCCGAGAAACTTGTGCATGTGGCATTACATTTCCGTTACACGGATAGTAACGCACCATTAACATATTTGCTATAGGCGTTGGTATGTCTTTCTTATTACAAGTAAATTACTGATTTTACCCCGATTTTTGAAATTCGAGTTTTCACCAGTTGTCCACGTTTTGAATTCCTAAGAATCTTTTAGGACTATTTTCACGATGACGTCAGTATGTCTGTACGTATGTGTGTGTGTGTGGGTGTGTGTATGTGTGTATGTAAACATCTCATAACTTTTGAACGGCTGAACCGATCGAAACGCGGTTGATGGCATTCGATTGAATTCCGCTCAACTTAGACTTCCTGAAAATTTTAACGAAATCAGTCCACGCGATTTTGAGAAATTTTTAAAAAAATTTTGGCGAAACAGTATTTTTTTAATATAATTTCCAGATTAATGTACCGATTGAGTATAAAAAATAATCAGCTCTATTTCTCAAAAAATGACATCTAATGTATAAATTGCATCAAAATTGGTTTATCCGTTTGGGAGAAATCGTTGACGAAAAATTTTGAAAAAAGTGTTTTTTCGACATAACTTCGAAATTTTTCAACAAATCATTTTTTGGTATTCTACGATATTTTAGTACTAACAAAATTACGTCAGATGGCATTTCAAGTATCAAAATCGAATATAATGTTCAAAAGTGACAGCTTTTTACATATTAAAATTACGTCATTTTAGCAAAAATATTTTATATTTTTGAAATTACTTTCAACAGGCTAATACACAGATTGACTTAAAAATCTTATCAGCTTTTCTCCTTTGAAAACTACGTCAAATACCGTTAATTGGATCAAAATCGGTCAATTTGCTTGGGATTTATTAATGATGAAAATATTTAAAAAAAAAATGTTTTTTGACATTGCTATGAAATTTTTCAACCTATCGATTATTTAGGTAAAGCAATATTTTAGATTTCAAAAATTGAGTTGAACGTCATTAGAAAGATCAAATTCAATCAGCGTTTCCAAAATGTACAGCTTTTCAAAAATCAATATACTTGTAATGTATGTCAGATATATAAATTATTTATATTTATGTGTAGAGGGTAGACCCGCGAGCTACCTGACGTTTCACGTGTAACGGTCTCCCTCTCTGCGATTAAAGGTGCCAATGAACGGACGTGGTTTTCTTGTTGCTATATATATATATCAGGATATAACCCGAATATTTATCAATACTGCCATTTTAACAAAATAAATGTTTGAACTGAAAAATCTATGCTTATAGTTTTTACTCTTTTGAGCTTAAAATACCTTAATTTAGCGGGAAGTTTCAGGGATGGCCTGTAGGATCAACCACTTACACATTTTTTTTATACATCCAGAAACAACCATTAACTAAAAGCTCACCTCACATCAGTTAACTCTGTCCTTCAACTGTCTCTTCAAAGTTTAACTCAGAAACTTAGTATAAAAAAAAATACAATTTAAGGTAAATATACATATTAATCACGCCAATGAAGTAGTAATATAATGTATTGAAATAAAATTTATTTATTAGTAAATTTTCTGCCGGTAAAGTGGGAAGGACTTATTCTCCCACGTACCCCATAGTTTGGACGTTGGATGTGAGGACGTTAAGTACATCTTAAAAATGTTTTGGGTTTGCGAAAACTATTTTGCGATTACGGGATCCGTTTGTGAAATATTAAACTTTAAAGTGCTAATTTTTGTTTGAGTCAAGTGCCCCACTCCCCTTTACCAGCTAAATGGTTGTCTCTGGATGGTAAATTGATGGTACTAAAATAATATAAAACGAATATAAAAGAAAAACTATCGTTGATAAATAAATATTAAATAAATAATACCATCACAGTTAAGCCGGCTTTACAAATTTACTTGTAATAAGAAAGATAAATCGAATGCCATCAACCGCGTTTCGATCGGTTCAGCCGTTCAAAAGTTATGAGATGTTTACATACACACATACACACACCCACACACACACATACATACGTACAGACATACTGACGTCATCGTGAAAATAGTCCTAAAAGATTCCTAGGACCTCAAAACGTGGACAACTGGTGAAAACTCGAATTTCAAAAATCGGGGCAAAATCAGTAACTTCCTTATCTACATACGTAGCAAGAAGTTCAAAATCACATTTGTAGTATTTAACAAAATTAACAGGAATACCATCACAGTTAAGCCGGCTTTACAAATTTACTTGTAATGAGAAAGACATACCAACGCCTATAGCAAATATGTTAATGGTGCGTTACTATCCGTGTAACGGAAATGTAATGCCACATGCACAACTTTCTCGGTTACCTTACCCTCTTAACCGGAACACGATATTAACCAGCTCTGATGTTTTTGCGGCAAACAAAAACTAAACAGACATACTGACGTCATCGTAAATATAAAAAAAAAACTAAAACAATTTACGATTAATAGTTGATAAACCTACTAACCTGTAAAATGGAAAAAAACATTTTTATTTTCCCACGTATTGGTCCAAGTTCATTTGAAGAATGGACCAACTGCCGATCTGCCAGGCATGTCATAAAAGGCGACTAATGGGCTATACGTGTCACTACTAGGGATAGTGCTCCGTAACGTCTAACCCGGGAATTTGGTAATACCGCCTTACCTATTCTCACCGCAATAGCGTCAATGCTTGTCATTGTCGTGTTCCAGTTTAAAGGGTTGGTTAGCCGGTATACTTATGCACGTGGTATTGCCATCTTGCTACACGGATAGCAACGCACTATTAACATCTTTGGTGTCTATAGGCGATAGTTTCTCTTTCCACCAGGAGATCATCAGATGTTTGATTTTTAATGATAAAAAAAATTAGGTGTCAGAATTGAGTCCTGAATACCCTTCAGTATCTGCAGTTTTTACTGTATAAAATACCAATTCCACTATTATAGCAGTTATAAAAACTACATTGCTTTATACCTGAAAATAAAACCTGTAATCTCAGCATTCTAAAACTACACGTAAGGAAAAATGTTACAAAAATCGTTACCTATATGTACAAGTGAGTGGCCGTCCGAAGTTCTCCGCCGTGACCGGGGGCGATGATACATCGTCATAAATGTCTACTGTTTTATTACAATGGTCTCTTTTTGAATCTGTAACAAATGGAAATGAATTGGACGTTATTTGATATTGATTTACGATACTGTTTTTTTATATCATAAGATAGCAAACAAGCAGATGGATCTCGTGATGGAAAGAGTCAATTATCGCTTATAGACATCAAAGGTGTTATAGTGTGTTGCTAACTTGTAGCGAGGTCTAATGCAATATGCATAAGTTTACCGGTTATCTTACCCCCCAAACCGGAACACGACAGCGACAAGCTCTGACGCTATTGCGGAAGGAATAGGTAAGGCTGTGGTACCAGACCCGGGCGAGACAATGCAGCACTCTACTACGTAGTAACCACGATGGTAGTAACGGTAGTAACTCACAATGCCAATCGGTCGCCTTTTACGACCTGCCTGTTAGAACGGTTGTTGGTCTATTCTTCGAAGGAGATCGGAACCACCACGGAGGAATTGGTATGAATAGCCATCGAACATAAAGATTATTTATAAATTTTAATGTCTTAAAACTTACTGAACCAATTTAGTTGAAACTTAGACTATTCCCTAATTTAAAATGTAAATATATAAGAATTATCTCAATTTGGCTTTTAGTTCCCGAAATATTCGTGGTAAACATACACACTAAACCGTGGTCCCAGTAACAAACTTTTTTTTATTAATAACAGACTGATTTTTTGTAAACAGCTTCGTTTTGACGAGACAACCATCTTTTCTATCTTCGAGAAATCTCGAATCGGGTAACTAATGTAATCGACAACCACGTGTCACATATTTAATTTAACTCTAATTAATATAGCCTATAGCGTTTACTATGTATATCTATAAATATACATAGATACCTAGTAAACGCATAATTATTTTAAATGTTACGTAAAAGGAAAAAGCAAATAAATAAAACGCCAGAGTATTTTAAAATACATTATAAAAGACAGCCAAAAATACAACATATTTTTGGCTGTCTTTTATAATGTAGAATAAATCCGAAATAGAAATCTTCAAATGAATCCCGAAAAGCCTTGTCTCGAAGCAAAATATTTATTCAGCTGTCATGATAGTGAGCCAAAGATCACAAAAAGTTTCTCGTTGGCGCGTCACATAAGAAAGGATGACAGATGTGTGACGAAGAAAAGTGTAATACCGGTTATATTTCACAAAGAAATGGCTAAAGCTGATTTTTATTAATGTTTTGGTTTTTTGTTTAATCTTTCACAAAATATATAAAAAAAGCTATTATTCGAGATATTGCTTGCATGATCAAAAACCATTCCTTCTTTTTGATCGTTTGCGTAAAAATGTAGACTTATATCCACTGTTTTGTTTTCCTAACTCATGGCGTACTTAGAAAATCTTTTATCAGAGCGGCCTGATCTCTTTATTTACGGAAAATATAAATTTTACTGCAATAATTTCTCCCCATGTTGGTCCCGGGCTCCTTTGAAGAATAGACCAACTGCCGTTCTGCCAGGCAGGTCGTAAAAGGCGACCGAGTGGCTATGTGCGTCACTATCATCGTGAATACTAGGTGGTAGAGTTCTGCATCGGCTCGATCGGGTCAGGTACCACCGCCTTACCTATTCCTGCCGCAATAGCGTCAGTGCTAGTCGCTGTTGTGTTCCGGTTTGGAGGGTAAGGTAGCCGGTAAACTTATGCATGTGGCATTAGACCTCGCCACAAGATAGCAACGCACCATTAACATATTTGGTGTTTATAGGCGATGGTTGACTCTTTCGATCAGGAGACCCATCTGCTTGTTTGCTATCTTGATATAAAAAAAATCAGCCTTTATTATATAAAAGTAATAAACAATAAATATTGCTGGACAAAGAATTGATCCAATCTCAAAGAAGCAAATTATTTGCTTGTTATGGGTGTCAGTCGTTACTAGTACATATAAATAACTATATAACTACTGTAACACTGTTCAAAATAAATACCCTAACTCAGAAATACAAACATCTATGCTCATTACACAAACGTTTGTCCCTGTCGGAAACCGGACCCGAGCCCCATCGATTTGAAGTTAGGGTTGGTAACCAACGGGGCGTTCAATTGTTCAGATATATCACAGGATAGTAAAAAAGCAGATAATTATCCTGATGGAAGAACAATCATTTTCAATAGACTAAAAGATAATAGGCAGTGGTCCCAGGAACATTTATTTTTATGTAATAATAAGCTGAATTTTTTTGAACAGCTTTGTTTAGACGAGACGCTCATCTTTTCATACTTCGAAAAATTTCAAATCGGGTAACTTACAAACATAAATAGAAAAGAAAACTTTAGAGTGCCGGACTAAGAAAATTTTCCGCTTTACGTGTAGGACAAAGTAGCCCTTGAATTATAATAATAATAATTAACTGACTGCCTCGTGGTCTAGTGGTAGCCTATTCGTTTCAGACCATGAGGTCTCGGGTTCAATCTTCAGGTCGAGCAAAAATGTTACTGAGTTTTTTCGAGGTTTTCTCGAAAATCTAATACTCAATAGCAGCTTGAAGTCTGGCGGGGTGGTGTATTACCACTCCCGTGTCTCGGATGAGTCCCGGCTATCGCTAAAAATAGTTGATAATCAATAACATGTCAGTAAATGCGGCGATGAGGATCACCACTTATCTCGGCAACCGACAAACTGGTGAACTATAATGTTCGGTTATCTCTGCCTACCCCGCAAGGGAACCGGGGGTGATGATACTTATTGTTTTTTAATAATTAACAGACTGTTGTGAGAAAATTAGGTTGTTATTAAATTGATTCATATCAATTTAAAAATCTCGTAATTCCAGATCTTTAGAGTGGAACTCGTCAGAAAAACTATCGAATGTGTAGGACATTGATAGGGTTTTTATATATCAATGGTGTAGGACAGAAGTTTTTTCGTGTTTAACATAAACAACATAAAATAATCAATAGTTTTCTTCGTTAGTTACCCGGTTTGAGATTTTTCGAAAATAAAAAATGGGCGTCTCTTCAAAACGAATGTGTTCACATAAATTCAGCTTGCTTTTATAAAAAAATGTTCCTGGCGCCACGGTCTATACTAGGTGTGTAATTTATATTTGTTCGAAATTCCTTGAACTTTCGCCTCATATTAGGTAGGTAGTAGGTTTCAAAGAGCATTCTACACTTTGAAACCTAACTTTGAAACTTTGTTTTTTTCGGGTAACTGTGTTTTATAGATATCAAAATAATAACCGACCAAGAGCGTGTCGGACCACGCGCAATGTAGAGTTACGTAGTTGCCCATCACAATAATGCAAATTAAGAGGTTTTTTTTTATTGTTTCATACTATTTTTTAACCTAATTAACGTCAATAACTAATATATCCACACTACAGATTCGCCGCCAGGGAAAACGTCTCCGAAAATATTTTATAAGTTGGTCGATTATTACTCGTAAATTTGTAAAGCTTTTTTTTGCATATGATAAGATAACAAACAAGTTGATGGCTCTCCTGATGGAAAGAAAAACTATCGTATATATACACCAAATACGTATAATAATATATATATAATTGTGCGTTGCTATCTGTGTAGCGGGATAGAAATACCACATGCATGAGCTACCGGCTACCTTACCCTGCAAACCGGAACACGATAATAACAAGCATTGGCGCTATTGCCGCAAGAATTGGTAATGCGATGGTACCAGTCACCCAGACGAGACATTGCGTAAGTCTACGACATAGTCATCACGGTAGCAGTGACACGTATAGTCAATCGGGCACCTCTCACGACCTGCCTTGTAGAATGGCAGTTGATCTATTCTTCAAAAGAGCCCGGGCTAACAAAAGGGAAAACCTATATAAAAGAAAAATCTCTATATATATAGAGATTTTTTCCACAATTCAAAACCAACATCCACAATGATATTTAAATACCGATCCAACGATAACCCATGTTTTGGAGTACGCAAGAAAAAAATTATCCCGAATTTACGTTCACAGAAGGTACTCTAAAAACATATTTTTTAAGATTTTATTTTACTACTTTGTCGGCATGACTTATATAAATAAATAAAATAAATATTCACGGGACAAATTACACTTACTGATCTAACCCCAAAGTAAGCAAATTATTTACTTGTGTTATGGATGTTAGTCAACGATACTAATACGTACATATATAAATACTCGAATATATTTAATAAACACCCAAACCCGGAAATACAAACATTTATGCTCATCACACAAATGCTTGTCCAAGTCGGGGATCGAATCCGAGCCCCGTCGATTGCGTAGTGGGGGTCGCTGACTACTCGACCAACGGGAGGGTCAACTTATATGTATATTGTGACGAAATTACTGCCTTCCAGTACGATTAATCCACAAAGTAACTTATTAGACGGCATTAATCACTAAGCTTCGCTGCAGACGGACGGATAGACGTACAGACAAATATGATGAAACTATGAGGGTTTCTATTTAAATTCAGAACCCTAAAAGCTATAAGAGAAATATAGTTGACTTCGAAACCCTCTAAAATGATTCATTTAATGATGAAAGCCTGTAAATATTATTTCAACAACGCTGGAATAGGCGGAATGAGTTTTTGTTCGCCGCTGTTTCATCCGCTGGGAGTTTTACGTTTCTTGGAGGCCATACATCACAATTTCCGAGTAGTACTTTATTATTTTGTTCGCTCTTGTATTTTGTTTTTCATTTTACGTCTTTGGAGGTATTTTTCTTTGCAGCTTTTAAGGTATTTTTGTTTACGTACGTATACTAGAGGATCAGGGCATGCCTATATTTGCCTACGAGTAAGTAAACATGTCGTTGATATTGTTGTGTTGGTGTCGTTGTGGTCGTGTTGGTCCCAACCCCAATTGAAGAATATACCACCGTTCTGCCCGGCAGTTCGCAAGCGCACTATTTATTTTGCGAGTCACTTCCATCGTGGCTACTAGGTGGTAGAGTTTTGCAAAGTCTCGCCCGGATCTGATACCACCGCCTTACCTATTCCTACCGCAATAGCGTCAGCTCTAGTCACTGCCGTGTTTCGGTTTAGAGAGTAAACTAGCCAGTAAATTTATGCATGTGCCATTAGACCTCGCCACAAGATAGCAACGCACTATTAACATCTTTGGCGTCTGTAATACACTACTAAGCCAGACTCCGAGCTGCTACTGGGATTTTGGATTTTAGATTTTGGATAACTTTTGTCCGACTCGGGGATCGAACCCAGGACTTCATGAGCCATTGATTTATACAATCACTGATACATTGCTTATTTTTTGAGAATGATGCTGACGAGCTGCCTAGCAATTGCCTTTAACATTTTTTTATATCATAAGATAGCAACAAGCAGATGGGTCTACTGATGGGAAGAGTCAACCATAGCCTATAGACACCAAAGATGTTAATGGTGCGTTGTTATCTTGTGTCTAGGTCTAGTGCCACATGTTATATGGTATAAGTTTACCGGCTATCTTATCCTCCAAACCGGAACATGATAGTGACAAGCACTGACGCTATAACGGCAGGAATAGGTAAGACGGTATTACCAGACCCGAGCGAGACAATGCAGAACTCTACAGGTGGTAGGTGGTAGGTAGAACCGACGCTGTTGCGGCAGGAATAGGTAAGGCGGTGGTACTAGACCCGGGCGAGACAATGCAGCACTCTACTACCTAGTAGCCACGATGATAGTGACTCGCAATCCAATCGGCCTTTTACGACCTGCCTCGCAGAACGGCAGTTGGCTTATTCATTAAAGAAGCCCGGACTATAGATCATTTTCCTAGGTAGGGGTTACCTAGGAAGATACTCTATTCTTAATTTGTAATATTCTATCCCAATAAAAATATGTTACAGACAAATTTACTTGCCTTTTATTTTATTTTTATTTCGATTTAGTTTATTGCGTGAAATTTGCCGCTACAGTGGACTTCGACCACTGATTTATTTGGCCCGTCATCAACTGCGTAGTGTACGACCGCAACCTCATTATACCAGATATATGAAACGTTGTTGTCTCTTGTGTTAATTGACTGTTGGTGAAAGTTACCAACGTTCAATTTATGTCACTTTACTTTATTGTTGTTAGTTTTTCGTCTATCTATATATATATAAAAATCAATTGCTGTTCGTTAAACTCACTAAAACACGAGACGGCTGAATCGATTCGGCTAATTTTGGTTTTGAATTAATTGTACAGGGAAGGTTTAAAAGGTGAGAAAATATAGAAAAAAAAGTAATTAAAAAGGCAGAACAACGACTGACGAGTAAGCTAGTATATATATATATATAAAAATAAATGCCACTTTTCGTTGTAATTTTATAACTCATGAACGGGCTCACCTACCAAATATTTAGGATTTGTTCGGACTATTAAGTAGATGGTTTATGTGAAGTTTGCACAAAATCGGTAGAGCGGGTCTTCATTTATCACACTTTTAATATTTCACTTTATACGTAGCGAAGCACGTACCGGGCTGCTAGTATATATATAAAAATCAATTGCTGTTCGTTAGTCCCGCTAAAACTCGGGAACTGCTGAATCGATTTGGCTAATTTTGGTTTTGAATTAATTGTTGAAGTCCAGGGAAGGTTCAAAAGGTGAGAAAATATAGAAAAAAATAAGAGTAATTAAAAAGGCAGAACAACGATTGCCGGGTCAGCTAGTATATATATAAAAATCAATCAATGGAACTTAGGATTTGATGATTTATTCTCATTAGCCTTGCCGGAAGGATGCTCGCTTATAGGTTATGCAGACGACGTTGCTTTAATGATACAAGCTAACACACGAGCACAGATAGAGTCGCTGGCTCACACTAGTCTTAATTTGATCATCAACTGGGGCTTGAGAAATCGTTTAAGCTTTGCGCCCCATAAAACGTTTTACTTAATATTAAAAGGTTCGCTCCTATCATCTCCCAGTATAAAAATAAATAATAGCACAATAAAGAGAAAAGAATCGGTAACATATTTAGGTTTGGTCATAGAAAAAAATTATACTTTTATAAATCATATTAACTATATCGGTGAAAAGGCTAAACGGAATTTCTTATCCTTTGCGGGCATATCTACCTCGACATGGGGTTTAACGTTTAACACTTTAAAGATAATTTATAACGCCACGTATTTAGGTTGTATCTGTTATGCTTGTTCAGCGTGGGCTGATAAAGTTACGAGTGGTGCGATCCGGCGCAAACTACTTCAAAATCAGCGTCTAGCACTAATATTTCTATGCAAAGCATATCGCACTGTAAGCTCCGAAGCTTTACCCGTTTTATCAGGCGTCTTATCATTAGATTTAGAAGTTCAGCATCGGGCTTCAATGTATTACAATTCTAGGAATTTTACTAACCCAGAATTTATCAACTCGCAAGCCCAAACAAAAATACGTCGCCTTTTTAATCCCGTAATCGACGTTACTAATGAATTAATTGATGAATGGCAGTCGCGTTGGTCTTGTTCAACTAAAGGACGGCATTTATATAACTTTTTCCCGTGCATCCGGGATCGCTTAAGTAAAACTTGGATAGAAATAGATCATTGTGTTGCACAGTTTCTCACTAGCCACGGTAATTTTAAAGCAAAATTATTCTCGTTTAAATTAGTTCCTTCTCCCTTTTGCGAGTGCTCTACATTAAACTGTAAATATGAACAAACTGCACATCACATTCTTTGGGAGTGTAATCTTTGGCAAAACGAACGTCGTCAAATGCTTGATAGTATCCAATGTATATCCGGTGTAATTTATTACTCCGATCTTGTGGGTACACGTGGGAACTTCCGTGCCTTCAAACGATTTTGTCACACTTACTACTGGAAGCAAAATTAAGTAGGCCATTCTGGTAGGTCCCTAATTTCCAAACTTCCGTGGTGCAATAGCAATCAGGCTTAACCTGATTGTAAAAGTCTCATTTCGTAGCATTTTTATGCTTTTAACATTTTGCTGTCTCCTGCTAAAAAGGGAGGGAAACAGGATGTATTTTCCTACTCCTCCTATATACTTCTGATTAATTTCGTTGCGGGATCCAAGACAGTTTAGCTTTTCCCCAGGGCACCCTGAGCTCGCAACTCAGAGGTTATCGGGACGGTTGCCGCTGTTGATTCTGGTTTACAGAAGTTACAGTGGTGGGAACGAGAGGTGGGCCCATTGCCCTTAAAATATAAAAATCAATTGCTGTTCGTTAGTCTCGCTAAAACTCGAGAACTGCTAAATCGATTTGGCTAATTTTGATTTCGAATTAATTGATGAAGTCCAGAGAAGGTTTAAAAGGTGAGAAAATATAGATAAAAATAAGAGTAGTTAAAAAGGCAGAATAACGTTTGCCGAGTTAGCTAGTAAACAATAAAGAATGGAACATTAATAAGGCTTTTTGTACTGTTAGTTTTACTTTTTATTTAATCACTATAATCGAGGCGAGTCGGTTTCGAACGAGTGAAATTTAAGCGCTTCATTCATTTATTTATTCGTTCATTAATTAATTAATTTATTCGTTTATACGTTCATTCATAGATGCATATATCCATTCATTCATTCGTTCATACATTCATACATGCATATATCCATTCATTTATTCATACATACCTTTATTTATTTATAAAATAGAACAAAATTGACAGCGCTTAACAACAAAATACGGCCTAATATTGGGCTTACGGCCAGTTATGGATTTAAATTATATATATATACTAGCTGACCCGGCAAACGTTGTTTTGCCACATAAATTATTGAATTAAAAAATAGGGGTTGATCGTAGAGGGTTGAAAATTAAGGGTTGTATATATTTTTCAATGTTGAATCATAAAAAAATAAAAATAAAAAATTTTGTCCATAAAATAAAATAAAAAATTTAGGGGTGGACACCCCTTAACATTTAGGGGGATGAAAAATAGATGTTGGCCGATTCTCAGACCCACTGAATATGCATACGAAATTTCATCAAAATCGGTCAAGCCGTTTCGGAGGAGTATGGAGACTAACATTGTGACACGAGAATTTTATATATAAGATAAAATTTACACAAAACAACAAATAACACGGTAAATATAGCTGTATTTGAATGACGTTTCAAAATGACAACGTATTAATAATAAACATAAATTTACAAGTTGCAACAAACCCTTAAAACTCTCGGCTTTTTTACGTACTAGAGAAACTATGCTAAGTAAAAGTAGTGTTCCATTTCGTTAACACTCGCTGCAGTGCTGTAAATCGTCCAACCAAACTCAAAATTAAGCAGTGATGCCGCGTATAATATTATATATATTCTCAAACAAAAGGTCTTAACCGCTGTGAATTTCATTGTTGTTACGTGTTTCATTCAATGAACTGCTATTTAGTGGAACACATGTGGCGTGGCGCATGCTTGTCTAGAACGTTATTTTATATAGAATATATTTTGTTTTTTTAGCTATAATATGTTTGTATTATAACATGTATGTACATATTAACCTTTCTCAATCTCTAATCACTCTGTCTATTGATGAAAACTGCATTAAAATATGTTGCATAATTCAAAAGATAAGCGAACATACAGCGGAAGGGACGTTATATACTATATAAAGAATACACACTCTTTTTATATAACACTAGCTATTGCCAGCGACTTCGTCCGCGCGGACTTCCTTTACACCGCACAGCTCCTCCCCCGTAGATGATAGCGTGATAATATGTAGCCTATATGTTGACCCGATCTAGAAGTAATATTCATGCAAAATTAAATCCATGCAGTACTTTTTGAGTTTACGCCGGACATACATACAGACAAACAGACAAAAATTTTAAAAACTATATTTTTGTCTTCGATATCGATTGTAGATCACGTCCTAAATATTATTTTAAAAAAATATTCAACGTACAGTTTTGACTTTCCTACGATTTTATTATATGTATAGATTAGGTGTTTCACGAAATTACGCTCGTGGTACTCAAATCATTATTTCCTATTTCTCAGTTTCTTGGACAGCGTAGTTTTCTATGGAAGAATAATGTTAAGGCCAGTTTAGTCGTTTTTTGAGCTTTTTCGTTACTAACATGTAAAAAAATTAAAGTTTTTTTTAACAATGTTATTCTAATAAAGATAAAGATACATACGCACATACTCATAACTACTCACATTCTTAAATCTATATTAATATTAAAAATGCGAAAGTTTGGATGTTTGGATGGATTACTCAATCAATTGTTTTTTACTCAATCAAGCCAAAACTAAACACACAAAGCAAATAGGGAGAGAAGTCAATGTACATACAAAGGGGTTTCGAGCAACGCACACATAGACACCTCTCACGGACACGATTTTTCGGAATGGTTAGGAACAGTGCAGGTACGAGTGCCACCCGCTTGAGACACACGTCAGTGAACTTTTTTGTGCAGAAAATTTGTAATATGTATAACAATAATATTAAAGTACTAGCTGTTGCCCGCGACTTCGTTCACGCGGACTTCGTTTACTTCGCACAGCTCCTCCCCCGTAGATGATAGCGTGATAATATGTAGCTTATATATTGACCCGACCTGTTAGTAATATTCATGCAAAATTTGAAGTAAATCCGCGTAGTACTTTTACCCCGAACATACATTGACTTTCCTACGATTTTATTATATGTATAGATTTTGGATATTATTGGTTTACATTTCCGTTCTTCCTCTTTCATTCTCAACAATAAATCAAATACCTAGATACGATTGTATCTACCAGTTTTTTTAAGTTCCCGCTACGTTTTCTGTGCCTATTTGTTTAGGCTTTGGTGATTGAACGGGTTTTGATGAAATGTGGTACATAGGTAGATGATTTGGCACATAGCTTACTTTTTATCCCGAAAAAATGAGTTCTTCCCGCGGGATTCACTATACTATGCAGCGGGCTGCACGGTGTATTAGTAGGCTAGTATTGCATATATCAGCGGTGGCCAACCGGTCGATCGCGATGGACCGGTCAATCGCGACTATTAGCCTAGTCGATCGTGGCAAGGCAAAAAATATAAATAAGTAGATGTAAAGGAACTCCTAAGACTGTTCAATAAAAAATACTACAAGATTGTATACTAAACACTAAACTATGCTGTTTCATTTAAGATTCCAAGAAGTATGTAAGTGGTAGATCGCATAGGTTTTTGTTAGTAAACAGCAGATCTTATGTCTAATCAAGTTGACCACCCCTGGCATATACAGACTGACTGTACTTGGTACTCGATTCTCGTTAAAATGAAATAATAAAATTAGGGGCTTAATTGTTGACCAATATTTCTCTGAAAATAAGTCAAACGTGGATATTATACTCTCCTAAGCACGCCGCGCTAGTTGCCATCAAGGACACGCCGCCGCCACCTCCCGCCCTCAACCTCACTCACTACCTGCGCGACATGTGCGTCCGCGCGGTGTCCAAGTTTGGCGCAGGTAAATAGGATTCTCGATCTACTTTTAAAAAAAATACTAATAAGTATTTTAATATTTATTTGTAATGTTATTTTTTCTCGTCATATATGATCGCCAACTATCACGTCTTTAAATGTTGAAGGTAGCTTACCATTCAGTCTGTATACGCACATACAAGTAAACAAAACAGGGTTACCGGTGACGCGAAGTGTTTTTATTTTGCAAACAACTAGATGTCTTTCCTGATGGAATGAGAAATCATCCCCTATAGACACCAAAAATATTAATGGTGCGTTGCTATCCTAGTGGCGCGGTCTTAATACTACACGCATAAGTCGTGTTGCCTACCTAAAAACCTAAAATATTTGCTAAGTTTTAATTATGTTTGTATTTTGGTTCAGTATATTACGTGAAATTGTCATCTAAATTGTAACTTCAACCACTGATTTATGCGGCCCATCATCAACTTCGTAGTGTTTGACCGCTACCCCATTATAACAGATATATGAAACCCTGTCGTCTCGCTTTGTGTTATTTGATTGTTGGTAAATGTTACTAACGCTTAGTTTATGTCACTGTACTTTGACGTGGTTTGTTTGTAGTCAAAAACAGTAATGAAAAGAATTTACTGAAACTATTTGCGCTGTTATGTAGTTTTGGTTTTAGGGCTCCGTACCTAAGGGGTAGAAACGGAACCCTATTACTAAGACTCCACTCTCCATCTGTCTATCCGTCGGTCTTTCACCAAGCTGTATCTCATGAACCGTGATAGATAGACGATTGAAATTTTCACAGATGATGGATTCCTTATTAGGAGTCATCCATAAATTATGTTACACGTTAAGGTGAAAGGAGGGGGTCACCGAAGTGTGACATTGTGTGACAAGGGGTAGGGCTCCTCCCTACCCCTTGTCACATAATGTCACACTTCCCAGATTTTGTGACATCACATTTTTTCAAAATATAATATTTTATATTATGTAAGTATTACAACACTAAATTTAAAAAGCTATTATATATATATATATATATATATATATATATATATATATATATATATATATATATATATATATATATATATATATATATATATATATATATATATATATAAAATGAACGAATGAGATCATTATTCCATTATAAAATAACAAAATATGTGACGTCACACTAGGTAGGGGAGTCTCACAAATGTGACGAACTGTGACAAGGACGGGGGAGGGGTCAAAAAATCATGAAATTCGTGTGACGTATTTTATGGATGGCTCCTTATAGCAACAAATACTAAAAACAGAATAAAACTAATATTTAAGGGGGGCTCCCATACAACAAACGGAATTTTTTGCCGTTTTTTATAGTTAATGGTACGGAACTTTGGTACGCATATCGAACTTGCACTTGGTCGGTTTCCATTTCATTAAAATACCCCGCTCTTTTATATATAGTACATTAATTCCGGCCTCCTTTGGAGAATAGGCCAACTGCCGTTCGGCCAGGCAGGTCGTAGAAGGCGACCGATTGGCTATCGAGTCACTAACATCGTGGCTACTAGGTGGTAGAGTTCTGCATTGTCTCGCCCGGGTCTGGTACCACCGCCTTACATATTCCTGCCGCAATAGCGTCAGTGCTTGTCGCTGTCGTGTTCCGGTTTGGAGGGTAAGGTAGCCGGTAAACTTATGCATGTTGTTTTGTTTTTTTTTTTATAGAAGAGGGGGCAAACGAGCAAGAGGTGCACCTGATGGTAAGTGATCACCGCCGCCCATGGAAATCTGCAATACCAGAGGTCTTGCAGTTGCGTTGCCGGCCTTTTAAGAATGTGTAAGCTCTTTTCTTGAAGGTCCCTATGTCGTATCCGTTCGGAAATACCCCTGCCGGTAATTGATTCCACAACAGAGTAGTGCGAGGCAAAAAGTGTCGGGAGAAACGCACAGTTGTGGATTTCCAGACATCGAGATGGTGAGGATGGAACTTTAAATTGGCATTACCTCGCCATAAGACAGCAACGCACCATTAACATCTTTGGTGTCTATAGGCGATGGTTGACTCTTTCCATCAGGAGACCCATTTGCTTGTTTGCTATCTTATGATATAAAAAAAAACTCACAACCTTGTTCGCGGGGCATAACATCATTAAGTACCTACTTTCTTTTACTGCGTCAGCTTAAAAGAAGCCCATTATAATCTTTGATAGTATAGTTTTCTAATAGTAAAGCAATTTTTGAGATAATAAAAATAATATAATATTATTGCTGGACAAATTACATAAATTGATCTAACCCCAAAGTAAGCAAATTATTTGCCTGTGTTATGAGTGTTAGCCGACGATACTAATACATAGAAATACATATATAAATACTGTTACTTACATAAGAAATACCCAGATCCAGAAATACAAACGTCTTAGCTCATCATACAAGTGTTTATCCCCGTCGGAAATCGAATCCAAGCCCCATCGATTCATAGTTACGTTCGCTAACCATTCGATCAACGGGGCTGTCAAAATACAAATGTTTTCTCTTTTTAATATTAAAGTATAGATGTAGATTATTATTGATACATACACACATACACGTATACATACATACAGATTCGATAGCTATCTAAACTAATATTATAATAGGGAAAGATTTGATTTTTGTTTTTCGAATAAAAAATATTTCATAATTCATTCATGCTTCATTATCCAGAAGTAACATACTCTACTTTTTTACCTGATTGAAAAAAGAGAAGTAATATTTTTTGATCACGAGAACGAAGTCGCGAGTAACTGCTAGTATCAAAACAATGTCGCTTTTAACGCGTGGTTAATAATGGTAGTTAATATAATGCACAGCTTCATATTACAGCGCGCTATATATACTCAACGGAAAGCGTATGCTATATAGATTCCCATTCGGCGCTATAACATAATGCCAAACTATACACCTAGCGGCTAGCATAGGCCGTAAATAAATAAATAAATATTCACGGGACAAATTACACTTACGGATCTAACCCCAAAGTAAGCAAATTATTTGCTTTTATGGATGTTAGTCAACGATACTAATACATAGAAATACATTTTTTTTTTTTATATATCATAAGATAGCAAACAAGCAGATGGGTCTCCTGATGGAAAGAGTCAACCATCGCCTATAGACACCAAAGATGTTAATGGTGCGTTGCTATCTTGTGGCGAGGTCTAATGCCACATGCATAAGTTTACCGGCTACCTTACCCTCCAAACCGGAACACGACAGCGACAAGCACTGACGCTATTGCGGCAGGAATAGGTAAGGCGGTGGTACCAGACCCGGGCGAGACAATGCAGAACTCTACCACCTAGTACATAAACATAAATACAAGAATATATTTAATAAACACCCAAACCCGGAAATATTTATTTTGCTCATCAAACAAATGCTTGACCCCGTTGGGGACCGAACCCGAGCCCCGTCGATTGCGTAGTCAGGGTCGCTAACTACTCGACTAACGAGGCGGTAGTTATAACTTTATAGCCATAGTTATAACTTTGTAAAATACGAAGCGCGTGAGCCGGCCGGGATAACGCGCGACATATTAAAACGTCATATAGCGAGCACTAGCATGGGATGACTAATAAACTTTAAGCTGTTATAAGTTATAACGTCTAGCGTCTACGGTCTAGTGCGTTTTGATCATTGCACATTAGATCGCGTAGTCCGTAATTTCGTATTATAGTCTTTCAACTACACGTTATGTTATGAAGTTTTTAACATAGCGCGCTAGAAAAATATATCATAAAATATTTTATTTGAACAATACTAGTGGTGATGGTTTGACGTGGTAATGTCTGCCTTGAATATTTTAAGGAACAAATTAACGAGCTGCTAGGTAGGTAGGCAGATAGTTTATTTATCATTTGTTGGAGTCAATTTCAAAAAAAATACGAACGAATTCACTGGCCTTTAATTTCACTTGTGTCTCGGTTAAGTATATTACGCGAATTTTCTGCTACAGTGGACTTCAACCACTGATTTATACAGCCCATCATCAACCTCGAAATGTACGACCACAAACTCATTATACCAGACATATATAACGCTATTGTCACGCTTTGTATAAATTGACTGTTGGTAATAAATACATTTTTATAATATCATAAGATAGCTAACAAGCAAATGGCTCTCCTGGTGGAAAGAGAAACACCAAATAAGTTAATTTTAGTGTGTATTCTTCTTTATACAATAATTGTGTGTATGCTCTTTTATAATATCATATAGGTAAGGCTGCTCGCCCACGTCCGATAATCGGTGACCGATTTTTTGTAGGAGAAAAATAGAACGTACTGATAGTAATGCAAGGAGCAACGCACACGTCCTACAAAAAGTAGATCAAAAATAAAATCGGTGCATCCCGACTGATCCGATTATCAGCAACAAATGGAACGTTCCGAAATGTATGTATAAACGCACATTACTCCCCGAC
The DNA here is from genome assembly GCA_036924255.1 of Apodemia mormo. NCBI lineage: Eukaryota > Metazoa > Arthropoda > Insecta > Lepidoptera > Riodinidae > Apodemia > Apodemia mormo. Next base: position 6,105,637 of record JAUPFN010000010.1, on the reverse strand, counting down.
AGTCGGCTGCGTGCACTTGCTAGGGAAGGACGTTGTGTCAGTATGGAAATCGACATCGAAAATTTAATAGAAGAAGTAAAAAAGCGGCCACACACATATGTGTAATAGCATGTTCTATTAATGACAGCAGCTCATTAAATATATTAATTGACATTCTATAATATTTGAAAAACTTGTCTGGTTGATATCTCAGATCAGCATGACGAACATAAAATACCCCCTTTAATAATCTCTGAGAGATTATTGGATAGACCCAGAACTTTCTTTTTTCTCTTCTGTTTCTCAAAAATCAAACACAAACTTTCCTTTGTAAATCTACCTTCCTTCTTATATTTCGTTTATTCTCTGTGTCCATGACGTGCTGCTCCCTCAATAGCCAGCGACAAAATGACGGAGGTGAGCGTTAAGTCGGTCACAAAATCGGTGATAAGAATCGTAGGCAAAATCTGCCCTACTATCGGTCCTACAAAAAGTCTGACGTGGGCGAGCAGCCTAACAGTTAAATAAGCTAAATTGTCTTTACCTCAATAATTCATTTTACTTGTGACATTTTATTACTAAATTTCAATAAAGAATGGTCACATAAGTGGATTTATAATTTGGTTCTTCTCAACTCAACACCATCCAAAGGGCACACCACGCGACACACATGGCGACCCTGCCTCGGCCAATAGGCTACCTGCCTATTGGCACTATTGGCGCTCTGCCTGCCCACGAGCTGCTGTTATAGCTGGGTGAACAATTTCATAGCATTATTTTGAAAAAGAAAATATTATGGGTACATCCCAGAGTAAGGAGGAGGTCATTATAACTCAGACCGCCTCGGGTGGAAACAATAATTCGCAGTTCAATCAGGACCACGAGACTTTAAAGTCAAATAACGTGGTAATAAGCGTCATACTAGGCCTCATATTTTTGGAATTTTTTGTTGCGGGGGTAGGTATGTTTGTGGTGCGTTCTTAACTGTGTTGCTGGATGGCGAAACGCTGTTTTCACACTCTGTTGACTGTTGTTATTAAATACTTTGTTTATTAAACAACTGCTTATTTGCTATCTCTCCTAGTTAAAAGAAAAACTATCGCCTATAGACACCAAACGTTAATGTTAATTGTGCGTTAATATACCTATGGCGGGATGGCAATGCCACAAGCGTAAGTCTACCAGATAACTTACCTACAAATCGGAACATGACAATGACAAGCATTGACGAGACGTTAATACCGCACATGTCTGTTACTGTAGTTCTGAGCTTGAAGGTAATGTACCCGGTTAATTAATGTGTAAATCGTTGTTGAACGCCTTAAGTGCTTCTTTTCATTATAAAAGCTGTTTGTTTTTTTTATTCCATTGTTCAAAAAACGTACAAGAACAACTATTCATATATATAATAATAGAGAGATTATTCTATAAACCCTACGTTGCCTACGTCAAAAGATTAATTTAGGACAAAATAACGCTTCCATAATATAACATTTAGGAGTAATTAGGTACATTTTTCCATTACACTGTCTCCTACAAAATGGAAATAGTTATAAAACAAACAGTAATGCACAAAACATAAGCTGTGTAATGAAATTAGTTACACCACTCACAAAAATAACCATTGCACACTATTGTTAGTAATGCGAAAGTCTGATATTGCTGGAACTTGGGAAACGAGATCGTTACCAACCTTCGCTGAAACATACGTTTGAGTATATTGTACGTAGCCGCTACAAGTAATGTTAAAGAAAAACGTTCCTTTAAATATAAACTTTGGTGTTCATTGATTTAATTACATGGGTGGTACTACTATACTGGTATACTAGTTTCAAACATACATGGGGCACACTAAAAAGTTTTGCACTTCTAGCTAATCGGAACTATTTGAATTTCGAGTTATATTTTTAAAACGTTGCAACCTTCTTAATAATAAATAAAAATGATGTGGTGTCGCGGGACACCAGGTAGGAACGAACTTCCTTCGGCTAAACGGCACTACTCGCTTGTGTACGCGACTGTCGCGCCTGCGCACGTCTCATTTAACGCTTTTATTCCACGCATTTTTCTTACGGTTTTACTATCACATTTTTTTCAGTTCGGTCGCGCAGCAAAATCCCTATCCCCTCCAAGGCTGCCGTAAGGAACTTCGTTCCAAAAAACAATTGGCGGGAAATGATTTGTCAATTGTTTTTTTTATCACACATCAAAGTTCTACGTACGCAACGAAAATGGAATTAAGTCGAAAAGATTTTAGAGCGATGATTTTTTATGATTTTAAAAGTTCTCTTTCTCCGCAAGACTGTGCCGCTCGTCTTCAAAATGCTTTTGCGAGAGAAGCACCTTGTTTAAGCACCGTGAGGCGATAGTTTGCTGAATTTGAGAGAGGTCGAGTTTCTTTACATGACGAATTTCGTGAAGGGCGGCCTCTAACTGCCGTCAACGAAAATAATGGGGCTACTGTTAAGTGGTTAATTGAAGAAGCCCCCAAAGCGGGCTCGCGTGGAATGGTGCTCACAGATGGTACTGAAGTACGACCACGGACATTCTAATGCTGTTTATGACATTGTCACAGGAGACGAAACGTGGATTTGTTGTTTTGAACCCGAAAAAAAACAGCAATCTTATGAATGGGTGTTTGAAAATGAGAATAGGCCAACAAAAGTGAGACAGGCGAAAACGTTGGTAAAAAATGATCGCGTTTTTTTTCTCAGCTACGGGTCCCATCTGTACAATTTCACTTGACGATCAAAAGAGTGTTAATGCCGAGTGGTATTCTACCATTTGTTTACCTAGGGTGTTAGAAAAAGTTCGCGAAAGACGACCAAAAAGCCGCATTCTCCTACACCATGATAACGCTTCTTCACGCACGGGCAACAAAACAAAGTAATGTTTAGCTTCCGAAAAAGTACATCTCGTCACTCATTCTGCGCATAGCCCCGACCTAGCACCCTGTGATTTCTGTATTTTTCCCAAAATCAAATATTTGATGAGAGGTTTTACTTTAACCAACTCCGATGACGCAGTGATAGCGTTCAATCAGCACGTAGAAAACATGCCTTCAGATCTGTGGTCCTCCTGTTTTGAAAAATGGTTCGATCGCATGAAAAAATGTTTAAAATGTAAAGATTATTTTGAAAAGCAATAAACACAACATTTTGGTTATAACATGTTGCTTTTTTAAGTTACGCAAAACTTATAGTGTGAGCTACGTATACATATATCTGGGTGCGATGAACAATTTAGCGGTCGCATCTCGTCTCCCACTCTAAAGCGCGGATCTAGTCAGACATTTACACCGCTTAAATGTGAGTTTAGGTAGTTTTAATTATTTACTAATAAGACAAAAATTCATTGATTAATTGCTTTTATGCCATTCCCTTATATTTATTTTGTAATCTATACTCTATACATACAAATATACAAATAAATAAAATTGGAGTGTTTGTAATATTATAATAACCGCTTTTTACTACATGCATTTGGATGTATACGCGATACATATACCAAAATAGCATTTTTTTTTTTTTTTACAATTTTTGTCTGTCTGTCTGTTTGTTCCGGCTAATCTCTGGAACGGCTGGACCAATTTAGACGGAACTTTCACTGGCAGAGAGCTGAAGTAACAGGGAGCAACTTAGGCTACTTTTTTCGAAATTTTTCCACGTGGATGAAGTCGCGGGATCAGCTAGTCCAAAATAAATATTGTGATATATTAATTATAAAAAAAAATTACATAAAATGAAAAGCCTGTTTTTTATTTCTTCCGCTTGATCTCGGCGTGTAATCCGTTTGATTTGATTTTAATCATAATGGCGACTCGCAGAAAGTGCCTTTACAGATTTATTTGAATAAAATGTTTTTTTATTTTTAATTTGAATTAAATGTACACATACTTGTAACACTTTCAAGTCTATTAGTTGCTAATAACACCAACTTTACAAATAGCCGAGATATCACTACATAGTATAAAACAAAGTCGCTTTTTCTGTCTGTCCCTATGTATGCTTAAATCTTTAAAACTACGCAACGGATTTTAATCCGGTTTTTTAATAGATAGAATGATTCTTGAGGAAGGTTTTAGTATATAAATCTTTCCGATATTCTCACGGGAACAAAAGCTACGAGGGAGAAACCGCGGGCAGGTCGCTAGTTCTTGATATAGATTTATGTTATTTCTGAAGCACAGGGTTATAAATAGGTAACCAGCAGACTTTAGCCATAAAAATATATTTTCTGGATAAACTAATCGACGGGTCCTACGTAAAATGTCGTAATTTAAAAAAATGCATGTTTTGTTTTAATTATGAAAATGACTTTACTTTTATAGAACTTTATATAATACGAAGAATAAAACTAAAATTTCTAATAGAAAAATCCAACTTCTAATGGAATTTTATTTTTATTCTTCGTGTTATTAATGGATCTATAAAAGTAGAGTCATTTTCATAAATAAAACAAAAATCGCATTTTTAAAGTTATGACAACTTACGTAGGACCCAATATCATTATTTGCCTGACGGGATTCTTGAGTCTCAGAACTCAGAACCTCTTTATCCTAAGTCATAGTCATGAAATTATTCACTATAAATTCAGATTCAGATATTATAAGAAAATAAGACAATTCTTGTATAACATTATAAATGTTCAAATAAGCAATAGTTTTCCTCAAATTTTTAACAATACCTATTAATCTTATTTACTTTCATTTCCTTATTTACTCTAAGCGATATTAAATGAAATAGTTGGTTGTGTGGTTTCAAGTATTTTTCTGAAACGTTTCTCCCCAACGAAGGATATTAATAACAGTAATGGGAATCGAAGCTCATCCGCTTTTGAAAGTCTAAGAATAAGGAATAAATAAAGTCATTTATTTGCAAGCCCTTATAAAAGCGAATAATATTGTTTGTTTTAAATATCATACTAAAAATAATAAATATATTATTATATACTACACTAAACTAAGGATGGAAACTGCTTATAATGTGCTTATAATTAGATTAGACATCAAAATATGTTAATACGTAATAGTGCGTTGTCGTTCTGTTTGGGAAGGGTGTAATGTTTTATGTGGAAATTAGACAGTTGCTTTATTTATTTATTTTACTTGGATTGCCAACAGAAAGTACACACTCTAGGCTTTATATAATACATGATGAGATACGGCAGTGCCTTCCCAATTATAGGCAACCACAGCTTATACAGTTTCTCTTAATCGGAATACAATACTGACAATAGGTGCATTCATGTTAACTTGCCTGACTTAAATCTGTCTGACTGTCTAACTTACTTAGACTTGTCAGAATGTTAGACCAGTCAGAAATGTCAGATTTTTTTTATTCTGAGCATCTGACTTTAGTTGGTTTCTTTCGGGCACACTTTCTGTCGTTAACTGTGAAAACCTATCGAAAAACTGTCAAAATAATGCAAAGGCGCCTTGACTTACAAAGTAAAATGGCGGCTTTTTATTATTGCTTACTACCTATAGAGTGCCCTGGAACAATCAATGATTTCTATGTAATGTATGTACTAGACATGGCATGCGCCACGTCAATTGTGTTCCACTAAAATGTAGTTCATGGACTACACCTACGACAGAGTTCTCAATACTCAATACTCAATACTTTATTGCGTCATATGTTATACATTTGTAGGTGTTAAGTATACATTCTAGGAACAACATTGTACCCTGATAGGGTGTAGCAATGCAGAGGCGGACTGATTCACTTTTCTGAATAAAATTTGTTTCTTATTAAAATTTATCATTCAAAAATTCGCTTAAGGTGTAGTAACATTTATTTATCAGTAGGTTCTTAACATTCGTTGAATGAAACGCGTAAGCACCATGAAATTCACGGCGGTTACCAAGTTTTGTTCACGAATATATAATTTTTGCTATTAGAAGCTGCAGCGCGATTTATTATTATTTCAGCGCTGCGCAGAGGGTCGACGAAACGGAACATGACTTCTAGCTTCTTTAGCATGCAGTACATTAAAGTCTCTGAAAAACATCTTAATCCATCTGTCAATTTTGTTAGAACTAATAATAAACTAATTGTATATTATTGTCAGCCGTTGCCGCTTGATTACTTTTGGCGCTGTGACGTCGCAAAAAGTGAATCCAGCGACCAGCAAGGAATTCGCGACGTTTTTGATGATTTTTATTACTTTTAAGAGTCATTGCTGATCGCTGGCGGATTGCAAAGTTTAGGTAATACGCTTGTTGGCAATGCAGTGACAAATCAAAATTATGTTGAACTACAACTTAAAATACGCTTTTCCATGGTAAGTTTCTCTTTTTCTCATTTTATAAAACGTATTTTTTTATTTATTTATAAATATAGGAATATGATTAATTTTGTGTTATAGCACTCAGCCCGTGCTTGGGAAACTGGAAAAACCTTAAAAACAACAAAGAAAAATATCGACACGCGGAATTTTAACCTGCGACCATTTCCCTAAAGCCGAGACGCTCTTTCATTGAGCTAGTGTCGACAGGCTCGAAGCGGCGAAATTCTTCTTTGCTATATGATCAATTACGTCGATTGTCATATAGCAAAGAAGAATTTCGCCGCCTCGAGCCTGTCGACACTAGCTCAATGAAAGAGCGTCTCGGCTTTAGGGAAATGGTCGCAGGTTCAAATCCCGCGTGTCGATATTTTTCTTTGTTGTTTTTAAGGTTTTATAGGAATATGTCAGAATAATATACATAGAACTTAAGGATATTAATTTACAATATAACTACAAGAATTACTACATTTCTGTATTTATACATGTATTGCTATGTAAAAGTTTTATTAACCATAAAATAAACCCTTGTCCGAAGCAAATAATTTTAGCAACTTACTTTGGCGTTCGATCAATTTGTGTAAGTTGCAAATATTTCTTATTTATTATTGTTCCTTTTTATAACAATAAAATATAACAATGAAATACAGAGTAAATCTCCCGGGAGTGACTGCATATCTTAGACAGTAAATAAGTTGTACTCGGGGGTGAAATGATCTCTTTGTTTCCAAGTTCTCGGAAAAAGGAACGCTAAAAAGTTTGGTACATTTCACGCCAACTTCATCCGGAGATAGCAAAGTTTTGTATCGGTGTAATTTTATATTGCTTTTAGGAAATATATTTTCTTGTAGTGAAGAAAATCAGTGATACGTACATTAAAAGTATACTAGATTTTTACGCATAGGTAGGGATTAGGGATGCAACATCGCTCTTAAAAAACATCGTTATTTTCCTTAGTGAAAAATCAATGTTTTCGGCATCAATATTTCAAAATGATACATCTATTTTTGTTCTCTGCCTTTTAAAATAGCTGCATGATTAAACATTACTCTGATATACGGATGAGATCTTTCTTAAAAAATACATCTGGGTGGGACGTTTTTTCGACCCAATATTAGTCAGAACCGTTTAAAAAAACACGATTATTTGTTTGTTAGTGACTATGTACACAAACATAGATTATTTTTTATAAGTAATAGATAGCAAATAAGCAGATATCTTATCTGATGCAAAGAGTAACTATCGCCTTTATACACCAAAGATATTAATGGGGCGTTGCTATCCGCGCGAGGGGATGTGAATACCATAAGTTCTTTTGGAAGATTTTGTTCGTTTGGAAGATAAGAATGCTATCTTATCTTCCAAACCGGAATACGATAATGACATACATTGACGCTATTGTGGCATGAATAGGTAAAGCGGTGATACTGTAATACTTCTATGGTATTACAGCGTATGCTGGCCACTTTTTAACTTTTAAATATAAATATATATTTGAATTTGTTTAGAAATGTCATAAAATAACTGAATGTACAGAGATATGTGTGGTCCCAATAAATGAAGTGATTTTACAGATTTGTCTTTTCCTTATTATTATAACAAAGTATAAAAGTAAACACGAGTTCCGGTACCAAGAGTGTAACTATAAAACTCCAGAGCAGCAGCCAAGTAGAGTAAGCCCCGTAACGATCGGCAGAATGATACCATATACCCGAGACGTTACGAAACTCTACTTCCAAGTAGTCACGATGATAATGACACGTATATCCAAAAGTTCGCCTTTTGCGAACTGCTGGGCAAATTAGTAGATGGTTTAATATTCAAAGTGGACCCGAAACAACATAGAGAAAGGAAAAGGGTGAAAACATCATGTAAACTGGATGAGTATTAGTTCTTTGAAAACATGTTAATAGAAATAATTTGATTGATTGTATAGTTATAATAACAAATGACAATATGATAAACAATAATATTATGTAAAGAGCGATCAATCATTGATATTAGTAATTTTACTATCGATGCTTATGAATATGCGCGGCAGAGCTATGCCACTTTGATTTTATTTTATTATTATAATGAATCTGTTAATATTATAAGATTAATATTAACTATATTCGTTCGTGTGGGAAAAAATTCTAAAAACAAAATGTCCTAAGTTACTCCTTATTACATTAGCTATCTATCAGTGAAAGTCCCACCAAAATCGGTCCAGCCGTTCCAGAGATTAACCGGAATAGACAGACAGACAAAAAGTATAAAAATGTTATTTTGGTAAATGTACCGTGTATAACATCCATATGCTTGTACTTAATACCGGTTATATTATTTTTCCAAACAGACACTTCAATTTTATTTATTTGTATAGATTAATCTAAACCAACGTGTTTTTTTATCTACGGTCTAAAAAACACGTTTATTCTGTTATAATTTATACTTTCCATCGTCGGCACTTGGTGAAACTGCATCATATTGATTATATAATATAAGCACTTGTACTGTTTCACAAATGTAATTTAAATTTTATTTATTACACAATCACATTTAAACTGACAGCCAACCGGTTTCGCCTATTAAAGCATCATCAGGGCTTTCACATTAACATTTTTCATTATACTATTGTAAAACTTAACTAATAAACATACACAAAGACTTTAATAACTAAAATGCGAGTACATAAGGTAGATAACCAAATAATTATTTGCTAAGTACCCTCATATACAGTATTGCCAACGTCAGATTTTTTCCCTAAAAAGTGGGGTAAAATAGTAATAACATTTAAGTTAAACAAATAAACTAATGTCAATAAAAAGTGATAATTAAATTAGAATAATTAAATATTAAGTGTCAAATTGCAATAATATATTTAAATGTCAAATTAAAATAATATATTTAAATGTCAATTTAAAATAACTAAATGAAACATGTCAGAACCGAATAATACATAATAAATTAATATTGAAATAATATTTGAGGTTATTGTTGGATTAAATCTAACCTAATGTCAAATTAAAATAAATAAAATTTAATATGTCATAACCGAATAATGAGATAATAGTAAATATTGAATAAATATGATGTTAAGCAAAATTAATATTTAACAATGGGGAACTATTTAAATCAGTTTGTTCATTTAATAATAGCGGATTATTCTTCATTTTATTAATTTCTAAGGCCTCTAAAGCATCCAGCTTCCTCCCTTTTTCGCAGAAATGTAAGGTTGAAAAGTCCCGACCAGGGTCGAAAGTATGATTTTCTGCGTGTAGGTGTTTTCCAAATGCGGATTCCCCCTTTCCACCGTGCCACACTCTTATATGTTCTTTCAATCTGGTTGAAAATTGCCTCCCTGTTTGGCCTATGTAAGTTGCTTTACATATTCCACACTCCAGTTTGTAAAGCAACTTACATAGGCCAAACAGGGAGGCAATTTTCAACCAGATTGAAAGAACATATAAGAGTGTGGCACGGTGGAAAGGGGGAATCCGCATTTGGAAAACACCTACACGCAGAAAATCATACTTTCGACCCTGGTCGGGACTTTTCAACCTTACATTTCTGCGAAAAAGGGAGGAAGCTGGATGCTTTAGAGGCCTTAGAAATTAATAAAATGAAGAATAATCCGCTATTATTAAATGAACAAACTGATTTAAATAGTTCCCCATTGTTAAATATTAATTTTGCTTAACATCATATTTATTCAATATTTACTATTATCTCATTATTCGGTTATGACATATTAAATTTTATTTATTTTAATTTGACATTAGGTTAGATTTAATCCAACAATAACCTCAAATATTATTTCAATATTAATTTATTATGTATTATTCGGTTCTGACATGTTTCATTTAGTTATTTTAAATTGACATTTAAATATATTATTTTAATTTGACATTTAAATATATTATTGCAATTTGACACTTAATATTTAATTATTCTAATTTAATTATCACTTTTTATTGACATTAGTTTATTTGTTTAACTTAAATGTTATTACTATTTTACCCCACTTTTTAGGGAAAAAATCTGACGTTGGCAATACTGTATATGAGGGTACTTAGCAAATAATTATTTGGTTATCTACCTTATGTACTCGCATTTTAGTTATTAAAGTCTTTGTGTATGTTTATTAGTTAAGTTTTACAATAGTATAATGAAAAATGTTAATGTGAAAGCCCTGATGATGCTTTAATAGGCGAAACCGGTTGGCTGTCAGTTTAAATGTGATTGTGTAATAAATAAAATTTAAATTACATTTGTGAAACAGTACAAGTGCTTATATTATATAACGTTTATTCTGGGTGTGGTATTTTAACTTACCCTCCAAACAGGAACTCGACAATGACAAGCACTGACGCTATTGCGGCAGGAATAGGTAAGGCGGAGGTACCAGACCCGGATGAGACTATGCAGAACTTTACTTACTTACACTTAGTAGCTACGATAGCAGTGACTCGCATAGACAATCGGTCGCCTTTTACGATCTACCTGGTAGAACAGTAAAGAGTCTATCCTTCAAAGCCCAGACCAACACGAGGGAAAATAATATGGTGGAAGCATGGCAAATCTGTTTGGACAGTGATACATAACATATAGTTCGCTCTACATACCTCGTGAGAAATATGGCGTGAATATTTATTATTATTAATGTAATAACCCATAAATTTTAACGAACAGTTTTTGCAAAAAAATGAAACCGTAAATCAGAACATAAAATCTGTAAACGGAAATAATTATGAATTCACAAAAAGGGCCCCCAATAACGAATAATCCGGACATCCGTGCCTCGGCCCTGGTGTGACGGTCAGGATTGCATAATGATACCGCCTATAAAAAAGGGCCCAGCTTTGTCTGATTAAAAACATGGTTCTGTGTAATAGGGCGTAAAAATAAATTGAATTTTGGTATTAAAATTCAAGCTTTGTAATCTTTTGTGGAAAGGATGTTCAAAGGACAGATATAAAATTTGAATTTTTATACAAATGATTTGATTGTTTGAGGTTTTACGAAATATTCATTTAATCGATGTTATTATAATACATGAATAATATTGTTTGTCTTGCTACTAGCCATAACTAGCTAAATCGCGCAGTTTTGCTCACAAGTAGATTAACAATTCATCAACATGATCTCTCATATAAACTGTCGCCGTCTTTTTCATCCTCTCAGGGGTTGATATTTGAAAAAGTAACCTTTGTTTCACCCCGGGATTTAATTTTCATTAAAATCTGCTGTTTTTACTTACTTTTATTTCAATAATGGACCTCTAAGGGTTTGAAATATGGGATGAAAGTTTGTATTAAATATTATTGTATTGATGATGTGTTAAGGATTGAGCACACTACGACGGGTCGCAGGGGGGCAGGACGAGCCAATGCTTTTCAAATGTTAGTTTCCTTTATCGTGGAGCCACATCATGGCGTGAATCTTGCTCATTTGCAAGATTTTTTAGTCTTTTACTAAAGTTTTTAGTAATTATTCATACATAATTACGTGATTTAATAAGTGATACTCAAAACACGAAAAAATACGTATTTTGTATAATTTCGCAGTGTTGGTCCCGGCCTCCTTTGATATAGGCCAACTGCCGTTCTGCCAGGCAGGTCGTAAAAGGCGACCGAGTGGCTATGCGCGTCACTACCATCGTGGCTACTATGTGGTAGAGTTCTGCATTGTCTCGCCCGGGTCTGGTACCACCGCCTTACCTATTCCTGACGCAATAGCTTCAGTGCCTGTCACTGTCGTGTTCCGATTTGGAGGGTAAGGTAGCCGGTAAACTTATGCATGTGGCATTAGACCTCGCCACAAGATAGCAACGCACCATTAACATCTTTGGTGTCTATAGGCGATGGCTGACTCTTTCCATCGGGAGTCCCATCTGCTTGTTTGCTATCTTATGATATTTAAAAAAAATACGTACACGCTATTTCGCGTGCCATCGCACACTGCCACGGAGCGGGGCGTATTGGGTCCTATTAATCGAAATCCGCCGAGAAAAATTCCGTCGCGATGCCCCCTGCTGCGCCCAGCCGTAGTGTGCCATACTTCATTTACAATGTACGGTCTGACCCGTTGAGACCCGCATCAGTGTGCTCGCTCCTTTACTTTACTCGCTTGCAGACCAGCAGCTAGTTTACTCTATAATTAATGTGACCATGTATCCCATTTTGTACGGTACACTCCCATTTTCAACTGCTCTGTCCCGATGTTTTCGAATATATTACAGGGACATGAAGCTCGTTATTCCCGTTTCCCAAAAAAAAAATACACAGTAAAGGCATAAAAAGTTTAAAATCGTACAGACAGACATGAACTGAACATAATAATCGTGCTAAATATGTTAAATTTTCGATAGGGAAACCAGTTATTTCACAATATTAAAAGTTTTAGTGGATTTTGTTTTATATCATAAGATAGCAAACAAGCAGAGATGGCTCTCCTAATGTAAAGAGTCAACCATCGCATATAAACACCAAAGATGTTAATAGTGCGTTGCTATCTTGTGGCGAGGTCTAATGTCACATGCATAAGTTTACCAGCTACCTTACCCTCCAAACTGGAACACGACAGTGACTAGCACTGATTTTATTGTGACAGGAATAGGTATGGCGGTGGTACTAGATCCGGGCGAACCAATGCAGAACTCTACCACCTACCTTAACGTTGATATTAAATTTTGGTTCTTCTTACGTACATAGGGACATCAAAGCTATCATTTATTACTTGCATAGTTCAGATCAACTTAATGTCTGTCTGTCAGTCTAATTAAAACAAAATGATCAATTTATCTATAATGTTTTGACCGCCCCGTTGGTCGAGTGGTTAGCGAACATAACCACAAATTGATGGAGCTCGGTTACGATTCCTGACAGGGACAAGCATTTATGTGATGAAGACAGATGTTTCTATTTCTAGGTTTGGGTATTTATTATGTATGTAACAGTATTTTTATTTTTATTTTTATGTATTAGTGTCGTTGACTAACAGCCATAACACAAGCTAACAATGTGCTTATTTTGGGATTAAATCGATTTGTATACTTTGCTGGCGATATTATTATTGTTGTATTATTAATGTATGTGCATTTAATACATTTAATACTGAAAACCAGTGTTGAAGTTCACCAAGCCTCAGTAAATATGGAGTTATTCCCTTTTTGGACTCAAATTGCCACTCATTATTACTATCCCCTTTTGCTCTTTCTTTTAGATATAACTAGCTGACCCGGCAAACGTTGTTTTGTCTTACATATTAGGAATCCATAGCGGACAAACAACGTGACACGTAATTTATATAAGACTACGGGATTGTCCTTCCACGCAGCCAAAATGGCATTAAACTTTATATGGTGGTTAAGTATTCTTAATTTTCTAATTTTCCGCGCAATTTTCTCAATATTTTCTTTTATAAGAACCTTCTCGTTACAATTACAAACACAACAAAAAAAATACCGAAATTGGTCCAGCCATTCAGGCGTGATGTCGTGACCAAGGAAAATAGGGATTGATTTTTATATATATAAATTAAGTTTTTTAGCATAAGCTTCGATTTGTTTCTTTTTTTGTTTCTGTATGGTAAATGTCCATTAATAAATAATTTCTTATTCTTAATATTAAATCTTCACTTACTTAATATTCCTTACAAATTTGCTTTCAATTCACTTAGTAATATCAAATATCTTTTAACAGGTCTTATTCCTACATCTGTGCTTTTCGAACTACACAAATTTTATTCTTTACAGCGAAATAAAAGTTACTGTTCGCAATCAGCTGATTAAACCAAACTTCATGATTTCAACTTCAACCTTAACTTTATAACGGCAAAGTTTACTTTTCTTCAACGTGAGATTGTTACAGGCATTAGGATTGTATTAGTACGAATGTTGTTGCCAAGGAAATTAGATGAAATGCGGCAATTTCGTTTAAATTTATAGTTTTCGTGATGATCATGAATGTATACTTTTACGACTAGTAAACTTTGATGTGATGATAAAATTAAATAGTTTACCGTTACCTATGGCATCATTTGAGTAATAAAATTAGGAAAGTTATAAAGTGTCTACCTGTACAGTATCACTATATTATACAAACATACATACATATTTTCACGCCAAATCCGTTACGAAGTAGGCAGAAAAAACGGATTGCCATATGTCACGATTCTTGCAGATTTATCTTACTTTGTCTACACTCATTACTCCCTTCACACAAACGCGCCGGTTGCGAGGTCTCGTAACACCACCTTCAGATAACTCCCGATCATACAGATCATGGTATGTCAGCCTTGGTCTTCCCCGGTTCAAATTGAATTATATCGTATCATATCGTATCGTATCTTATCGTATCGTGTCGTATCGTATCGTATCGTATCGGATCTGTGCAAGTGCTATTGCGAAACATTAGTACATACATAACTCGAAATACAAGTGCAATATTAGCAAGTTGTTCGCTACCCGACTAAAGCAAATAGAAAAAAGCTAGATGGTAGGTCAAATGACTAGCGATCCTGACTACGCTAGTTGCGTAGTCATGGGGCTTGTGTTCTATTTCCGACAGAAACAAATATTTGTGTGATAAACATGTTTGTATTTTGTGAGTTTGTTTGTGTGTGTGTTAAATATATATTTCAATACCTACAAACGTATTTATATGTTAGTATTGTTGGCTTAGCACCTATGTCATTTTATTTGTTTACCCCTATTTTATAAAAAGAAACATCGATCATACAATGAATTCATCGCTCATCATATCCGTAACAGACTCAAGTGATAAATTCAATGATGGACCTGAACCACATGAAGTTTCCGATCCTGAGTGGATGCGAACCTCTACAGCAAAAAAATATTTACTTAAAAATTTTTTGTTCGACAAGAGCTGATCTGCTATAAAAGTACTCATAATAAATAATAACAAATCGTTTATTTCATTTACCAGAATATTCATTACATATTTATTGGGGCTGGGGATCCCATTTAATTATAAAATTACTTGTGCCAGGGGACCCCAATTCATAATAAAAGACAGAACAGTCTATTATGTATCCACGACCGAAATTTACCATCACTATTGTGTTACGTTACGCGCATAATATATCTATCTAATACCTTTAAACGAGCAATTCCTGTATATATATATATATATATATATATATATATATATATATATATATATATATATATATATATATATATATATATATATATATATAAGGAATCTCAGAATCAGCTCCAACGATTTTCATGAAAGTCACAAATTAGGGGTGTTTTTCGGGTCAAGGAATCGATTTATCAAGGTGGTCCAAGAAAAGCTCGGTTCCCAAGATATGGGTATGTGAAAAACCGAGCTAAGCTCGGTCAACCAGATATTATTTAATTACAAAAGAGGGGGCAAACGAGGAGGAGGTATACCTGATGGTAAGTGATCGCCGCCGCCCATGGACATCCGTAATACCAGAAGTCTTGCAGTTACGTTGCCAGCCTTTTAAGAATAAGTTAGCTATTTCCATCCATTCGGAAACACCCCTGCTGGTGATTGAGTCCACAACAAAGTAGTGCGAGACAAAAAGTATCGAGAGAATCGCACATTTGTGGATTTTGAGACACGAGATTGTGATGGCGGAACTTCAAATTTTGACGTGATGTCCGATGATGGAATTTGGCGGCAGGAATTAATCCAAACAACTTTGCCACATAGATAGCAAACATGTGATCATTATTATCGAATTTTAATTATTTGTACATAATATTATTATATAAGTATACGGTATATTTATTTGGTTTACTGAAATTATTAGTGACCAAATATTTTAAGCCGATTATATTAAATGTATATTACACATGATATAACATCTATA
Organism: Apodemia mormo; assembly: GCA_036924255.1. NCBI lineage: Eukaryota > Metazoa > Arthropoda > Insecta > Lepidoptera > Riodinidae > Apodemia > Apodemia mormo. The sequence continues at coordinate 6,089,521 of JAUPFN010000010.1, read as the reverse complement.
AAACGCGGTAACTCTCACAAGTGACTAGAAACGGTCTGTGTAAAGTCACCCACAACTTGTTACGATGCAAATAGTGTAGATATCACTTCTAAAATATAATCATACCAAAAATTACTCTTAGAAGTGAATAACAGAGCCAGTGAAAAGCATGTGAAAATAATAAGTTTTTTTTTTTAATAAGACAAACGAGCAAATAGCTCTCCTAATTCACGTAATCAAACGGCAATCGAGTCGAAACGTTTAAGACTCTTAGATATTTTCTTACATATTATGCCGCATCGTAGCACGTATCGACGTCCTATCGTTTTTATGTGTATGAGTCTCCTAACCGCATTGACTCAATAACGTGAATTGGGTGAGTTGATGGAAAGAGACAAGTCATCGCTTATAACATGAAAGATGTTAATGGTGCATTACTATCCGTGCGACGGGTAGGTAAAAATTTACCGGCCACCTTTCGTAGTAGATCGTAACATGACAATGACAAGGACAAGCGCTATTGCGGCAGAAATAGATAAGGCGGTGATACCAAATATCCAGGCGAGACGTTGGAGAACTCTACCACGTATTAGTCACGTACATGGTGGTGGTATGTATAGTCAATCGTTCACCTTTTACGAATGGCACATGGGCTATTTCTTCAAAGGGGACCCCTTTTGAAGAAATATCCCATGTGCCATTCGTGCCTTTACACTTTTTAAAATAACACGAGAGTCACACTATAAATGCACTCACATTATAAATGCAAAAGTAATCTTGTCTGTCCGTTTGTCTGACTGTTTCTTCTTCACGCCTAAACCACGAAGCCGATTTTAATAAAATTTGATACAAAGATAGTTCAAAAACCCGAGAAAGGGAGACAATAGTAAGGACATAGAATAGATTTTATCCTGGAAATCTCATGGGAATGGGAACTATGGGAATGTATTTTACACTATTTATCGTCGGCACTTGGTGAAACTCCATTTGTAGTTTTGCTAATACACTTGTACTGTTTCACAAATTACTTTAAATTTAATTAATATCACCAACCGGTTTCGCCTTTTACGGCATCTTCAGGGCTATGACAGGGTCATAGCCCTGAAGATGCCGTAAAAGGCGAAACCGGTTGGTGATATTAATTAAATTGAACTATGGGAACTATACCGAAAAGCCCTGGGACTGTTTATATTTTAAATCACGGTATTCAGGAGTAATTTGGCTAGTTTTATTTAAGATTTTTTTCCACGCGGACGATGTCGCGTGTATAGCTAGTAACAAATACATTAGCGTTTTATATGCGATTTAAAACAAGTAATATTTATTCCATAATTTGTATGTGTTGTATGTAATGTACAGCGGCATTAGAGAAATAACTGTAAGCCAAGTTATAAATTTGAAATAACCGCTTTACAGCACTTATACCTCGTTATCCATAGAATAATGGGTTGTTTGGTGAATGAAACGTTTAATATAATAAATTATTTTATTATTGCTATGCGGCTAGCTTTTATTACTGCAGTAGCGTTTGTAGGAGTTGAATTTAAATACAAAATATATTTTAAGTGGATATAATCTTAGGGTTTTAATTTTATTTGTCAATTATAATTTATTTTATTAAATAACAAATAAGCAAATAAGCAAATGTTTCTCGTAATGGAAAGTGACGTAAACGCCAATAGTGATATTAAACATTATTAATAATTCGTTTTATTTAAATGCCTTAATCCATAACTAAAGAATACTTTCAAACATATAAATGTTAAATATCATGAGAGATGAAAACCTTGCGGTCTCTTTTTTATCTTTTTTTATAGAAGAGGGGGTACCTAAACGAGCAGGAGGTGCTGCCTGATGATAAGTGATCACCGCCGCTCATGGATATCCGCAATACCAGAGGTATTGTAGTTGCGTTGCCGGCCTTTTAAGAATGAGTAAGCTCTTATCTTGAAAACCCCTAAGTCGTATCCATTTGGGAACACCCCTGCCGATAATTGATTCCACAACAGTGTAATGCGACGCAAAAGTGCCGAGAGAATCGCACAGTTGTGGATTTACAGATATCGAGTCCAATAGTGGAATGCGGCGGCAGGAATTAATTCAAATAACTCGTCAGAACACTCTCCATGAAGAATACGATAGAAGACACAGTGTAAACCAACATCTCTGCGCAATGCCAAAGAGTCAAGCCGTTTTCAAATAGCATGGTCGTCAATGATTCGAACCGCTCTACGCTGAATGCGATCAAGGGGAATAAGCTAGTACTGGGGAGCTACATCCCAGAGATGAGAACAGGCCGAAAACCTTCCTCAAGAATCAATCTATCTATTAAAAAAACGCATCAAAACCCGTAGTGTAGTTTTAATGATTTAAGCATATATAAGGACATAGGGACATAGGGACATAGGAACATAGGGACATAGGGACATAGGGACATAGGGACAGACAGAGAAAGCGAATTTGTTTTATATTATGTAGTGATGTCGTTTTTCTGTTTTATTTATGTACGTGTTCTTTTTGTTTTTTTTTTATAGTAGAGGGAGCAAACGCACCTGATAGTAAGTGATCACCGCCGCCCATGAACATCTGCAATACCAGCTGTCTTGCAGTTGGTTTTGCCGGTCTTTTAAAAATGAGTAAGTTCTTTTCTTGTAGGTCTCCAAGTCTTATCCATTCGTAAACGCCCTCGCCGGTAATTGATTCCATAAGGCATCAATTACCGGCGAGGGTACTTGGCACTTGGTACTTGGTACTTGGAGCTGGCATGAAGTACTACTTGGCTTTGCTGAGCACACCAAGCTTTGCTGTTTTGGTCTACAATAAAAGGCTATGATTGATGTTATATGCTTTTGTGGCTGCATATACCTAACCCTAGCACGAATGATTAATTAAAATTCACATTCTTTTAAATCATAACAAAAAGAACTGCAATAATACAACGACTTATTCATAAAGTTTATACGCAAATAGAACGGAGACCTCTTTTACATTTTTCATTAGTCCGTAATAAAAACCCAGACAGTCTTTCGAGTGCGGCAGTTGACCTTTTTCTGATGGACTCGTTTCATAAAAGCTGCGATAAATTTTAACATTTAATTATATTAAGGAATTTTATAATAAAGTATCCAGGATTTTTACAGAAAAACAAATAAGTAGACAGCATTCCTCATAATATATAACTATAGTTAGCCTTTTATATTATCTATACTAACATAATCATGGGCGTAGCTCCAGCTTTGCTACTGGGGGTTGGGGGTTGAGTCCTTGTCTAAAGGTTTCAAAATGTGCCTAAGTTAACTAGTTGTACCCCGAACTTCTAAGTGGTGCAATACATTATTAAATGTTATCAACCAACTTCTCAAACGAAGGAGATTGACAATTCGCCTGTATGTTTTTTATAAACTGACGAAAAACTGAAAAAAATTCAATCAACGAGGCGAAACGAGGTAATTTATGTATGAAACCATAAAAACCCCCAAGTAAGCAAATTATGTATAATTTGCTTAATTGGGGGTCATTTTATGTAATGTGTTCAGACATATTCATTTATTTATTAGTACCCTGAACGTGGAATATCAGTATTAGTCGGCGATACTAATTGTATAATATTGTGTAATTACTGGATTACATTTAATAAACAGCTAAACTTAGAAATACAAACATTTTTGGATATAAGTCATAACGTTAAAACTTAACATTTCTACACGATAGATTTTGAACCTGCGATCTTGCCTTTGACTAGGCATGGAAAATATTGTTAAATTAGATTAATTGTTATGTTGTTAAAGTTAATTAATATTTAGCAGTTATTTATTTATGTTATACTATCAGTAGCTTATATATAATAAGTATTAGAAGCAGTAAAAACACGAAGCTACCAAAAAAACGTCCTCTAGAATAGTTTTAATAACTTTTAACAGTTATTATTATCACGGTCTCTCGAAATATTTTTAATAACAATATTATCATATATCAAGTTATTGGTAATTTTAGCGATGTATAAAAATTACTTTTAACAGTATTTGCTGATATAAATAACAGTTGTTAATTGTTAAAAAAAATGTAGTACGAAATTTAATATGTTAACTGTTAAATGATCTATGCCTACCTTTGACCGGCACACTCTATCAACTGAGCTACAGTCAACTGTTTCAAAGTAATGAAATTCTTTGGTATTTGTTAGAAAATTGAGATTACTATAGAAATTCCTTTAACACTTTATTGACGTGCGCTATTATTTTGTTAATTGTTAGAAAATAAGTTAATTAATTATTATTATAATTAATCACATTATTATATTTATATATTATTATTATAATATTGTTTTCAGTTTTTAAAACTTAGCTATTAAATTTTGATAGTCCAGCAATAAAAATATAATATTATTTACTTTCTAATAATAATGATTATTAATCTGCCTCGTTGGTCGAGTGGTTAGCGAATCTAATTACGAATTGGTCGAGTACAATTCCCAACAGGGACAAGCATTTGTGTGATGAGCATAAATGTTTGTTTATCTACGTTTGGGTGTTTATCATTTATGTAACAGTATTTACAGTATTTTATATATGTATTTCTATGTATAAGTATAGTTGACTAACACATATAACACAAGCAAATAATTTGCCTTCTTTGGGATTATATCAATTCGTGTAATTTGTCCAGCAATATTATTATATTATTATGATTGCCAGTTAATTAAAGATATCAACGCGAGCGAAGCCACGGGTAAAAGCTAGTATTAATATATACGACAATGTTCTCGCTTGTATCTTAGCAAGGTGCTCTTGAAAACCCCAGAGAGGCTCATTTTTTTAACAAGCTCCTTCAACCGCAGCTTGGCCTCAATCCATTGTTTCGACGGCCGCAATGCGAACCGTAGAACGCTGTATCTAATTTTCCATACTATTTGCACTGACAGTAAATAAATTATGGTATTACTAATATCATAATGTTTGTTACGCTTTTACTTCTAAGCTACTGAACGATTTTAATGATATTTGGCAAGGAGATAGTTGAAGATTATTATAAAATATCTGAATATTTGGATGATAATAAGGCATGGGATTAATTGCTCCTCATAGTAGTCTCATAGTTACTATAATAAATTATTGAAAATACATTATTTAAAAAAATGTATATGCACAAAAAAAGACAAGCCTGCTGAGTTTCTCCCGCCGGATCTTCCCAGTGTGTGGTGCGTTTCCGATCCGGTAGTAACTTAAAAAATTTTAACTTGTCAAAAGTGTCTGTAAAGGACAATTTGATTAAAAATGTTTTGACTTCGACTTTGAAGACATTGGACCAAACATATGCTACTTTTTTTAATTTTCAACCACTAAAGATCTGAATTAGGGGAAGAAATAATATCTGTTTTTAAATATATTTTCACAAAAATGAAATTTTTAGCGCGGACGAACTTGCGTGGGTTAGTAAACATATATAATCTCGCCGATTCTCTTGCAAGATTTTTCCCCCGTGTTGGTTCCGGGCTCCTTTAAAGAATAGACCAACTGCCGTTCTGCCAGGCAGATCGTAAAAGGCGACCGATTGGCTATGCGAGTCACTACCATCGTGGCTACTAGGTGGTAGAGTTCTGCATTGTCTCGCCCGGGTCTGGTACCACCGCCTTGCCTATTCCGGCCGCAATAGCGTCAGTGCTTGTCGCTGTCGTGTTCCGGTTCGGAGGGTAAGGTAGCCGGTAAACTGTTGCATGTGGCATCAGACCTCGCCACAAGATAGCAACGCACCATTAACACCTTTGGTGTCTAAAGGCGATGGTTGACTTTTTCCATCAGGAGACCCATCTGCTTGTTTGCTATCTTGTAATATAAAAAAAAAACGAGCAATCGCACCAGCATTGTCTTATCATAGGAAAATCCTAAGCGGTCCCTTCTTGTTTTAAGGAAAAGAATATGACAGCACGTCACTAAAGACTGTCTTAAGCTTAAACAAGGTTGATGCAATTAACCATTAGTCCCATAATGTGATAAAGGGCCGTCCACAAATTACGTCACACGTTAAGGAGGAGGGAGGGGATCTAAGAAGTGTGACATTGTGTGACAAGGTGTAGGGAGGGGCCCCAAATTTTGTGACATCACATTTTTTCAAAATATAGGTAATACCTGTAAAGATAAAAAATAATCGTAGGAGATCATTTTTCCAATGTAAAATTGTAAAATATGTGACATCACACTGGGTAGGGGGTCTCACAGATGTGACCAGAGTGCTGAGTGTGAGTTTTTCTTTTCGCATTCGATCGTGAGCGCATTTCGCGTTTACTAGGAATTTGTATGTGATTTGTACAGCGCCACCTAGTGGTAAACTGGTTTCTCACGTTTACCACTAGGTGGCGCTGTACAAATCATCTACAAATTCCTAGTAAACTTAAAACGCGCTCACGATCGAATGCGAAAAGAAAAACTCACACTTAGCACTCAGATGTGACAGGGACGAGTGAGGGGTCTAAGAAATCATGAAATTCGTGTGATGGAATTTATGGATGACCCCTAAGTGGCAAGCTTATCGTCAACCGGATACTTATCTAATCCCGGGCAACGTTGTTTTTTCAGAAAAGTGAAAAACACATTTTTTATTTGCCCAACCTGGGAATCAAACACAGAACTTTATGCAACACCGACACCGGACTACTAAATCACAGAGGCGACGTATTTATTGTGATGTTTAATTTTAACCGGTTTTCCAAAAACAATGAGTATCTTAATTCGCCTATATTTTTTACGTTTGTTTACATCAAAACTCAATCATTCATAAACCAACTTCGGAATTCATTTTTACTTTATAGAAAAATACTTTCTCTTTAGTTCTATATAAATTTTGTTAATTATTTTTGTGTTATAGCACTCACCCCGCGCTTGGGAAAACTTGAAAATTTTTTAAAACAACAAAGAAAAATATCGACTCGCGGGATTTGAACCTGCGACTGTCTCCCTAAAGCCGGGACGCTCTACCGCTGAGCTAGTGTCGACAGACTCGAAGTAGCGACATTCTTCTTTGCTATGTGATTGATTACGTCGATTGTACGGATCGCTAGAAATACATACGTATACCTAACCAGTTAATTGAGTTCATCGTTACAGATGAAATTCACATTTATAATTTTGATCAGTACTTTCGTGTTTCTAATTATTTCTATGTTATAGCACTCACCCTGTGCTTGGGAAAACTAGAAAAATTTTAAAAACAACGAGAAATCGACATCATTGATCACATAGTAAAGAAGAATTTCGCCACTTCGAGCCTGTCGACAGTAGCTCAGCGGTAGAGCGTCCCGGCTTAGGAAGACAGTGACAGGTTCAAATCCCGCGTGTCGATATATTTTTTTGTTGTTTTTAAAAATTTTCAAATTTTGTTTAGGTATGATCCAGGATTTAAGAGTTACAGGGCGTCGAAGTCGATCCTTGCAGTTTTACTGCGCTGTTATCCTCATGAGGTCGCGCCAAAACGATTAGCACAGGTTACTAAAAATAAACGTCAGTAAATAAAATAAACATTAAAACGAGGTAAATAGGTGAAACAGTAAAATAGTGCCATGTTAGAAACAGCCCGTTAGTGTGGCAGGCAATTTGAAACGAACACGAAGTAATCAGGGAGCAATCGCTGTGCAAATTGTCCAGGCCGGACCATTAGAGGCGTCGTAAACGAGGTATTCCACGAATAACAGCTCCTATTACCGGGTGATACGTAGCGTAGTTTAGAAGGACGAATCACCACATATTCGGTGGAGGGTCGGATAGAAGTATATTTGCCGCTATTAGCTACGTTGTTTCGTGTGATTGGATTAACGATAAATGTTTTATTAGGACATCAAGCACAAGGTATAGCACCTTTATTATTTTCATTGCTTTTTCCCACGTATTAAACTAGATACACATTTCAAGACGATTTCTTAGGATGTCAAAGTTGCTCGCAACAGAGAGAAATACCACAGTATATTGGAGACTAACAGTAGTCAATCTACATACATGTGATATTCGAGCAACGGACACATATACACCTTTCACGGACGCGATATCTCGGAATGGTTCGGGACAGTTTGTTCCGCACCAGTCCGAGATATCGCGTCCGTGAGAGGTATCTACGTGTGCTATGCTCGAATATTACTTGTATGTAACATTAACTTCTGTTAGTTTCTAAGTATTCTGTGGAAATACAGAGTTATAATACTTAGTGATGAAATAAAATCACACCAGAGATATTCCTTAAGCCATAGCTTTTTGTTTGACGCGATAAAAAAGCACAATTATTTTTGTGTTATAACACTCACCCCATGCTTGGGCAAACTGGAAAAACTTTAAAAACAACAAAAAAAAATATCGCCACGCAGGGATTAAACCTGCGACCTGCAGGGATTGAAATCGACGTAATCGATCAAACAGCAAAGAAGAAATTCGCCACCCCGAACCTGTCGACACTAGCTCAGTGGGAGAGCGTCCCGGCTTAGGGAGATAGTCGCAGGTTCCGCGCCGATATTTTTCTTTGTTGTTTTTAAAGTTTTTCCAAAATAGCACACTATGGCAAATTTCTATTTTTTACGATGTAATATATCTACAAGTATTTACCATTAACATACATTTGCTCATGTGAGCGGCTACGCATTTTGCGTTCAACACCGTGTCTCTTAGTATTTGTGTGGTCTGTAATTTTCCCCAATATGCCACTAACTTTGATATTCTTTGTCAATAAATATAGACTGGGAGCTGACGACGAATTTCGGGAAGGTCCTTTTAGCAGACTGGAATTGCGAAAATATATAATTTAGTCAAATGGCGATACCGGGCCTGCGAGTCTGGCAGAGCGTTGGCGGTTATTTCATTATTGCGCAGTATACAACATTTGCAAAAAAAAACAAAAAAGGTTTTTTTAACAACTTAATTTTTATTTCATCTTTTGATGAGGTTTTTTAGAATTCGAAAAAAAAAATAGGCCAGACATTTTTATCGGTTTCAAAGTACTTCTAGACAACTTTAAACACATTTTACGAAAGTTACCAATAAATTTATTTTATATTTATTCAACATTTAAATTGTACACAACAAAATATTTAATAAATAAATAATATTATTAATGCTTGTTGTGCTCTAGACAAGGTTCACAATCGGCAGTAAATAACAAAGTCAGTCAGGCAAAAGAAATACACAGTCAAGCGAACACCAATCGAAGCAGTCGAAGCAAACTAGTTATTTTGCAAAGGTTCGCGAACTTTTATGTGTACAATATACCCTTGCAATACAACTGGAAGGAAAACACAAAAAAGCGGTGTAAAAAACCGGCCAAGTCGGACTCGCGCACGAAGGGTTCCGCACAATCATTTATAAAAACGGCAAAAAAACTAAGTTTGTAGTATGGGGCTTTAAGTCCCTTAATATTTTCATTTTTTTATTTTAAGTATTTGTTGCTATAGCGGCAACGGAAATACATAATTTGTGAAAATTTCAGCTTTCTATCTATCATGGTTTATGAGATACAGCCTGGTGATAGACAGACAGACGGGCACACAGATAGCGAAGGCTTAGTGGATTTTAGGTACGAAACCCTAAAAATAGCAAAAACTTACCGTATGCTTGAAAAATAATGAAGAACCCAGCAGCACAGATATCCACCCTCGTCTACCACACTATACACTACGACAGTTACAGCAAACACAAAAGCACACACAATATACACACTCAACGCACGTTTCACTTCGCAACCGAAGCAACTTCAGGAGGACGAACACTACTACACTCAACGAGAAGCGAAGTAGCTGGTGGATTTGAATACTTATTAGTCTTATTTACACTAAGAATGAATCGGATATATTGGAATTTCTAATGATTAACAATATGAATAGAATAATTAATTAAAATATTTATTTTAAAAGATAATAATTAATAATATTTTTAGGATATAATTTTGGCAAAAATAAACATCAAGTCAACAAAGTGCAATACCACGGCGTGATGTCATTCAGACGCCATGACAGAGCAAAGTGTTTTCGCGGTAAATTAAAATTTAAATGTTAAAACGTTTTTTAAGTTAATATACGTAATAAGGTAAAGTGATAAACAAGAAGTAAAGTAAAGTAAAGTATCTTCACGCCCGTAGCCCCGAAGAGGTAGGCTAGAGGTACAACATGTGCACCCACGACTGGCCGAAGATATCTAGTCTCATAATATGATAGGTAGCCAGCCTATTGGCAACCGGGCACTTCTCTAATCCTGGGCAACATTGCTTTTTTCAGAAAACTAAGAAAACTCATTTTTTAATTCACCCGACCCAGGAATTGAACCCGTAACCTCGTGTAGTTAATGCCGACACCGGATCAATAGGCCACAGAGGCGATTAAGTAATAGATATTCAAATTCAGTCAACTAGCCTCTTATTGCACGCATTTACAGTTTTATTTTATCATCAGGTGCCTATAGGTAGGCCTTCGCAACGTAATAGAGTTGATTTATCCCATCGCGATATAATCAACCAGAATCGAGAAGGCGCCTGATAAGAAAACAAATCAACCCGGACCTCTACTGTGGAACATCGGATACGACTGGGTCTTACGTGGGCAATTGCCCAGTGAGGTGTGATGCGTTTGTTATGCCGATGATATGCTTGTCATGGCATGTGGAAACTCGCTGGAGGAGTGTAAGCACCAGACTATTGCTGGAGTGGCTACTGTTATTGGCCGCATTAGACGCCTGGGATTGGAGGTGGCGCTGAATAAGTGCGAGGCAATCTGCTTCCTCAGTTCACGAGCAACGCCACCCTCTAATTTGTTGCTGAGAATTGTTGGCACCGAAATTGCGGTAAAATCTACGATTAGGTATCTTGGGCTGATCCTTGATGCGAAGTGGAACTTTTACGCACATTTTTAGGGAATCGTTCCCCGTCTACTGAATACAGCTGCGGCACTAGGTCGTTTAATGCCAAACTGTGCGGGACCGAGCTCAGCTAGCCAACTCTTGTACTCTAGTGTCGTGCGATCGATGGCAGTGTACGGAGCTCCTGTGTGAATCGATGCTCTCACTGCTCCGAATAGAGTATTGCTCCGAAAACCCCCAGCGCCCCATGGTAGTGAGAGCAATTCGTGAATACCGTACGGTGTCTGCCATGGGACCTCGAAGCTAGGATAATTGCCTCCATGTATGAATGGTGCTCAGAGCGGCGCAACAGAGAAAAGTGGGTCTCTTACGAAGCCATACAGCGAATCAGATGTCATATCCGAGAGCTTGCAGTTGAAGAGTGGGTGTACAGATTAGAAGAACCCAGTGCTGGAAAATAGACATCCGGACGTATACGGGCGAACCTGGATCTGTGGCTGGAAAGACAGCATGGATTTTATGACGTTCCGTCTGACACAGGTACTTACCGGCCATGGTTGCTTCGGAAAGTACCTATTCCAGATAGCGAGGTGGGAGCCAGAGAGTCTCTGTCACCATTGTGGTCATGTCGTTGACACTGCAAAACATACTTTGTGTGAGTGCCTAGCATGGAAAGAGGAAAGGCAGGAGCTAATTAGCGCAATCGGTGAAGGCTTGTCGTTTTCAAACGTAATAGAGCAGATGTGCCTTAGGGAGGATACGTGGAATCTTGTCGCTTTCTTCTGAGAAAAAGTCATCACCGTAAAGGAATCTGCGGAGAGACAACGAGAAGAAGACGCTAATGCGATACAGCTTAGGCGCCGCAGAGTAAGAAGGAGAAGACGAGCAGAAATTGCCCAATTTCATCCTAGCCTTGTGGGTGATGAAATTGGGTCACTCATCGCCCATTGCACACAGGCCCCGAGTTTAGGTGATATGCCGCTGTGTTCCGATGTTCAACATCAAGGAATAGATCAAACGAGAAGAATCTGTAGCAGATAGCTGTGATAGAGTACCGTGGTAGAATAGGTGAGGCAGTCCTATATAACTCTCTCGATAAACCCAACGAGAGGGTACCCAGAAAGGGTTTCCCCCTAGAAAAAAAGGCGACCGAATTTAATTCGTTTGATATTTATTATTATTATCATGGAGATGACATACATGCACTTAGATCAATTTTAGTAATAAAAGATTGTAGCGGTTCAAACGCTACCAGAAAACATAATAAAAATGGAAAAAAAAAATTAATTCAAAAGTAAAATCCTGAATCGCGATGTACAATTATTTATCTTGTACACTTTATATACAAGCTTTATTATACTATATTCAACACACGCACCTCACATACAACACACACTATATTCAACGCTTCTCAAATGGACTTCGGTCCCTAGGCAATACACCTTGCCTGGCTGGGAATATCTTCCTTTTCCCCTTCCTTGTCCTTGTATGACGTCATCAACCTCCACAGTTATGACGTCGCCTGACAAGAAGCTGGCCCGCTGGTTCCACCACTATGACCCTTCAGTGGTACGGACCAGCGGCGTCACAAGATTATCTCAATACAAAATTTAACGATTTTAATGAATTTTGGCAAATTCATTAGAATCGTTCTAGAGAAACCTTTTATACACAAATATAAAACGATAGCTTGTTTAAGTATAAGATTTAGTACTTACTGTTGGAAAACTTTCATATAGTTTTTTTTTTATATCATAAGATAGCAAACAAGCAGATGGGTCTCCTGATGGAAGGAGTCAATCATCGCCTATTGACACCAAAAGTGTTAATGGTGCGTTGCTATCTTGTGGCGAGGTCTAATAAAACATGCATAAGTTTACCGGCTACCTTACCCTCTAAACCGGAACAAGACAGTGACAAACATTGACGCTATTGCGGCAGGAATAGGTAAGGCGGTGGTACCAGACCCGGGCGAGACCATGCAGAACTCTACCACCTAGTAGCCACGATGGTAGTGACTCGCATAGCTAATCGGTCGCCTTTACGACCTGCCTGCCAGAACGGCAGTTGGTCTATTCTACAAAAGTGCCCGGAACCAACACGGGGAATCCTAAACAAATAATTTGCATACTTAATACTTCAGGATAATTTTAATCTGGATTACTTTAAACTACAGTGTTTAGCAAAATACAAAAGCTCTTAGTAATAATTCAGTCTAGCGTAGATATTAAAATGTCCCTAGGCGTATTAGCTCGTTACTGCTCGTTTATTATCCTATAAAACGATTTCACGACTAATTAAAATAAGCTTTAAATTAATCAACGGATAGGAATAATATTATCACGTTTGTGTTAATAAAAGAAGTATGTATGTCCACACGTTTTTTTATTTTCGATAGGGAAGCGCTTGACCACGATCTCGCCTGATGGTAAGCTAAGATGCGGCCTAAGATGGAACGCGCTTCCGTAGAAGGTACCTGTTCACTATTCTCTTGAAGATCCCTAGATTGTACTCGTCGGAGAACACAGACTCACAACTTCTAAAACAGTAGACCGAAATTTGTATACCAATGGTAATAAGTGTAGGTTCAAGCCGACTTTGAAGAAGCTGAGTTTCTTCCGCTTACAACATAACTACAAAATAACTTGTAAAAAGTTTTATTGAATAAAGTATTTCTGATTTCTGAAAATAGATCATGTGCCATTTTGCCAGGTGGTTCATTAAAACTGAACGATTGGCTATACCTGTGACTATCATCGTGACTACGTTTAGTAACGTCTCGTCCGGGTTTTTGGTACAGCCAGGTGCGGAACCAGCCTCCAAAAGATATTGTGGACGAAAATTGGCCTAGTGCGAGCCGGCGTAAGAACTATTTCTGATATTTATATACCTAATATACAACCCCCTGACAAAGATTTTGTACACTGTACATACTAAATCTAGTATTTACGTAGGCAACGTTGTGGGGCAGACGCTAGTCAGGTAATCAATGTGCAAAATGTTAGTTTGTTCGCACACAGAAATTACATAAGTGTTTCGGAATGCAGCGTTAAAGTGTGGCGTCAGAAGCATATTAGAGTTGTTTGCATGCCCATCGTGCTCACAACGATGGACCCACACTTGGGTACAACCGCCTTACTTTTTCAGCCGCAAAAGCGTCAATACTCGTTACTGTCGTGTTACGGTTTTGAGCGTAAGGGTAGATATAAGCATGTGGCATTTCCATCCCATCACAGGGATAGAAACGCACCATTAACACACACACACACACACATATATATGCTATCGTTGTATATATATATATATATCGGGAATGGATGATTTGTTTATGGTTCCAAATTCAAATTTTTTTTTGTCATTAAATGGCACAATTGTTTTCCATTTTGGCGCGAAATTTCATTTGAATGTATTATTTATAGTGCTGTTTAATTAGGTAAATCATATCGAGTATGGATTACGAATTTGTTAATGCACAAAAATATCCAACATAGAGTTTGTCTTAAATTTTGCATCACGAATGAAAATTTGTGTTCCGATCCCTTAGAGGCTTAAAAGTGTTCGAAATGTGATGGAAGATTTGCCCCGCACTGATAGGCTAACAACGTCTTCAATTGAAGTAAACATCGCAAAAATGAAGGAAATAATGACTGAAAATCTTCAATCAAGCTTAAAAGATATAGCTGATGAACTTTCTGTATCTCACGAATCGCTCCGTACTATTTTAAATAATTACTCAAGTATGCTCGGCAAGTCCGGCTTTCAAGGCAATTTCTTAGTCAATGTCGCTTGCATTTACACAGAGAGAGTTATAATATTTACCGATGAAATAAAATCAATCCAGAGGTATTTCTTAAACCCCAGCTTTTTATTCGACACGTAAAATAGAACAATACGGCATATTTCTATTTTTTTATGATATAACTAGCTGTTGCCAGCGACTTCGTCCGCGCGGATTTCGTTTACTCCGCACTGCTCCTCCCCCGTAGGTGATAGCGTGATAATATGTAGCCTATATGTTAAACCGACCTGTTAGTAATATTCATGCAAAATTTGAAGTAAATCCATGCAGCACTTTTTGACTTTACCCCGGACATACATACAGACAAACAGACAAACAGACAAACAGACAAACAGACAAACAGACAAACAGACAAACAGACAAACAGACAAACAGACAAACAGACAAACAGACAAACAGACAAACAGACAAACAGACAAACAGACAAACAGACAAACAGACAAACAGACAAACAGACAAACAGACAAACAGACAAACAGACAAACAGACAAACAGACAAACAGACAAACAGACAAACAGACAAACAGACAAACAGACAAACAGACAAACAGACAAACAGACAAACAGACAAACAGACAAACAGACAAACAGACAAACAGACAAACAGACAAACAGACAAACAGACAAACAGACAAACAGACAAACAGACAAACAGACAAACAGACAAACAGACAAACAGACAAACAGACAAACAGACAAACAGACAAACAGACAAACAGACAAACAGACAAACAGACAAACAGACAAACAGACAAACAGACAAACAGACAAACAGACAAACAGACAAACAGACAAACAGACAAACAGACAAACAGACAAACAGACAAACAGACAAACAGACAAACAGACAAACAGACAAACAGACAAACAGACAAACAGACAAACAGACAGACAAACAGACAAACAGACAAACAGACAAACAGACAAACAGACAAACAGACAAACAGACAAACAGACAAACAGACAAACAGACAAACAGACAAACAGACAAACAGACAAACAGACAAACAGACAAACAGACAAACAGACAAACAGACAAACAGACAAACAGACAGACAGACAGACAGACAGACAGACAGACAGACAGACAGACAGACGGACAGACGGACAAACGGACAAACGGACAAACGGACAAACGGACAAACGGACAAACGGACAAACGGACAAACGGACAAACGGACAAACGGACAAACGGACAAACGGACAAACGGACAAACGGACAAACGGACAAACGGACAAACGGACAAACGGACAAACGGACAAACGGACAAACGGACAAACGGACAAACGGACAAACGGACAAACGGACAAACGGACAAACGGACAAACGGACAAACGGACAAACGGACAAACGGACAAACGGACAAACGGACAAACGGACAAACGGACAAACGGACAAACGGACAAACGGACAAACGGTCAAACGGACAAACGGACAAACGGACAAACGGACAAACGGACAAACGGACAAACGGACAAACGGACAAACGGACAAACGGACAAACGGACAAACGGACAAACGGACAAACGGACAAACGGACAAACGGACAAACGGACAAACGGACAAACGGACAAACGGACAAACGGACAAACGGACAAACGGACAAACGGACAAACGGACAAACGGACAAACGGACAAACGGACAAACGGACAAACGGACAAACGGACAAACGGACAAACGGACAAACGGACAAACGGACAAACGGACAAACGGACAAACGGACAAACGGACAAACGGACAAACGGACAAACGGACAAACAGACAAACAGACAAACAGACAAACAGACAAACAGACAAACAGACAAACAGACAAACATACAAACAGACAAACAGACGGACGGATGGACGGACGGACGGACAGACAGACAGACAAAAATTCTAAAAACTATATTTTTGGCTTTGATATCGATTGTAGATCACACCCCAAGTATTCTTTTTAAAAAATATTCAATGTACAGTTTTGACTTTCCTACGATTTTATTATATGTATAGATATATAAGCATTTGACATTTACATACATTTGCTCATATGAGCGGCTAATCATTCTGCTCCCAACACCGTGTATTTGTGTGGTCTGTGGGATATCCCTTGGTGTATGTATATCGTATCTGAAGAAGCATACTTTGAAGGCGATAAAATAAATTTGGATGAATAAATAATATTTTGTGTATTATTGATCATTTCCCGGTAATTTCTTGCCAAAACACTAAATCAAATACCAATTTACTACAACACATTGAAACTCCAAGTAATGCCTAGCCTAGATAATAAAAGAATTCCCTCTCCCCAAGCGCCTTGACTCGTTACCGCTCGTTCATTACCCACTAAAACCATTTCACATCCGTTGGGAATAATAAATTGTTTCCCTAAGTGCTTGCACGAGTTTGATAAATAAATCTTTAATGGATATTTAAAACCGGGAGTAGTCATTTTAAAATATGCCTATAAGTGCAAATCAATTTGTCGTGATTTTCTTCTCATTTTTTAAAGTGAAAACTACTTCAATATAATTTTATAACCGACGTTTCAAAAGGAAAAGGTTGTTAATTCGTTCGTATGTCTTTTTTAATTTGTTATCTCAGAACTCAGTCATTTATAAACCGATTTTAATTTTTTTTTTAAAAGGGTACGTATACTCCTCGTGTAGTCTTATTTTAATTTAGTGAAGATCTGATGCAAGGTTAAAAAAATATAGGAAATGGGAAGTCAGAGTGCGCCACCTAGTGGTAAACTGGTTTCTCACGTTTACCACTAGGTGGCGCTGTACAAATCACATACAAATTCCTAGTAAACTCCAAACGCGCTCACGATCGAATGCGAAAAGAAAAACTCACACTTAGCACTCAGATGCTATAGTTTTACTGCATTAAAAATAAGGCATAAATACACTTGTACTATTTCACAATAAATTGACATTATTAATACTTAATTGGTTTCGCTAACGCATCCTTAGAGGCGTTTTAAACTTAATCAGTGTAAAATAGTGTAAAACAAGAACTTATTGTGAAACAGAACTGGAACATGCTTCTTGAGTCTGTGTTCCCCGACGAGTACAATCTGTGGATCTTCAAGAGAAGAGTAAACAGGTACCTTCTAGGGAAACGCGTTCCATCTTAGGCCTCATCTTAGCTTACCATCAGGTGAGATCAAGGTCAAGCACTTACCTATCGATAATAATTAAAAAAAAGTACAAGTGGTTTAAGTTTTTTTATATATTTTTTTTATGTTATAAGATAACAAACAAGCAGATGGGTCTCCTGATGGATAGAGTCAACCATCGCCTTTAGACACCAAAGGTGTCAGTGGTGCGTTGCTATCTTGTGGCGAGGACTAAAGCTACATGCATAAGTTTACCGGCTACCTTACCCTCCAAAACGGAACACGACAGTGACAAGTATTGGCGCTATTACAGCAGGAATAGGTAAGGCGGTGGTACCAGACCCGGGTGAGACAATGCAGAACCTAGTACCCACGATATTAGTGATTCGTATAGCCAATCGTTCGCCTTTTACGACCTGCCTGGCAGAACGACAGTTGAACTATTCTTCAAAGGAGCCTGGGACCAACACTGGGAAACTAAATATTGCATTATAAATAAATGTTATCCACATTTCATTTGTGTGACATACGTACATGATAATATACACACATGTATACTTTTTCACGGCTGAATTCTATTCTCAAATTTAAAAATGATTTTATTAGATTACAGAACAATCGCTAGATTTAAAATTTTTTAAATAGAAAGATAAGGACTTGGCGTTAATTTCCATAAACAATCAAAATTATAAAATTGCATGCATTCCAACTCTGAACAAATAAAAATGGCTTTGTCTCTGTCTAACAAGTTAGAATTTTCATAATAGACAAAGCTACAAAAATTCAGTCCGTGTTCTAATTTCAAATTATTTAAGAAAATTAACGTCACGTTAAACAGCTTGCGGCCAAAACGCCATTACTAAAATACGCTATCAATGCCGGTAAGTTAAAATTTAATGTCAAATAACCCTTTGATTACAAAATATTAAATTGATTTTAGCGTTTATTTGTATTTTTCTATAAGTTTAGTGTGAAACTTAAATCTAAAATAAAAACTAATTGTTAAAATAACACCCTCAATTGCAATATAATTTATCAATTATTGTTATGTAGGGAGAAAACAGCTGTTCTTAAGTCCGCCATTGTTAGAGACGAAATGACACGGTTTTCCCTTATTTCATATCTAGTAGTAGTTTTCTTCATCTAAGTATAAAATACAGAATTGTCGGAACAATATCTTGAACAAAAATTAAAAAATAAAGGTATGAAACTCGAAATATATTTGTAAACACTCATTATTTACTGAAATATGTTTGGTTTAATTTCACTTGTTTGCACAATTCCAATGAATCAAATGAAACAGCTAATCGGGGTGAAATCGATTTTCCAGTTGCCATAGCAATGGCAGCCCCGATAACTCGAATAGAAAGATTAATCGAACGTCTTCTGCAAAAGGCGGATATAGCAGCCTTAAATTAGTCATTTCGGATCAATACATCGCTTTTTGCACCTTTGTTGTGCTTTGTGATAAGGGTCAATTTTACTTGTCTATAAAAGCTATAGGCGAGTAAGTAATAATTTGCTGAGTTTCGGTACGTTGGGATAAGGGTGAATAATTAATATTCCCGCTTAGGAACAAGGCCGTTAAGACTAAACTATCTTCCAAGCAAAGATAAATATACAAGGCGAATAAATGTTTACCTTTCCACTACCAAGGTAAAAGGAGAATGATGAGGGTACATACAAAAGTTGGCCTCATAAGCAACACATGTTGGTAAATGCTTATTGTATTGCATACTAGCTGTTGCCTGCGACTTCGTCCGCGCGGACTTCGTTTACTCCGCACAGCTCCTTCCCTGTAGGTGATAGCGTGATAATATGTAGTCTCTATATGTTGACCCGACCTGTTAGTAATATTCATGCAAAATTTGAAGTAAGCCATGCAGTACTTTTTGAGTTTACCCCGGATACATACAGACAAACAGATAAACAGACAAACAGACGAAAATTCTAAAAACTATATTTTTGGCTTCTGTATCGATTGTAGATCACGCCCCAAGTATTCTTTTGAAAAAATATTCAATGTACAGTTTTGACTTTCCTACGATTTTATTATATGTATAGATTTTATTAATTTCTTCTGAAATTTAAATGGATTACGTACACTTTTTATAATGTTAAAATTCCCAAAAAAAGCTTCAAAGAATAACATTATTACTTGAATTTACAATTATTACATTCTATTTTAAGCCATTCTCGTCGCAATATGTCGTCAACTTAGATATTACATTTTTGTATTTTTTATCATGATGATTTTAATCACTTAAAAATTAAAATATGAACAATGTTTGTTTACATTAACTAAGCAAAATATATTTTATTGTCACTCGTTCACAGATTAAATACATGACGTTTGCTTTTTTTTGCTTCTTTAGGATGATGGTAAAAGTAAATTGTATATACAGCCTTCTATGTTGTAAGTTTCGACTATAGTAATAAAAACTTTCATTTATGTTGCATTTTATACAATCGTTTACTTAATATTTTGCCTCTTATCTATTCGACATTATTCTTATTTGTTTGGTTGGTCATAAATAAAAGCAAGTATTAATTTTATGACAGAAAGAAAAATCTTTGCTTGATTTCTGAATACGAAAAAGCGTACAATTTTGATTAGCTTCATGACTTCCAAATATGTTTCTTTTTGAATGAATGAATGAATACTCTTTATTGCACACAAATATAGCAAGACAGATTGTGTACAATAATTACAACTAATAATTATGTATATAGTGCGTACACAAAGGCAGCTTTATCGCTAAAGAGCGATCTCTGTCAGACAACCTTTAGGTAGAGGAGATCTTATAATTAATATCCTTTTTTAACCTCCCGCTACGTATGTTATAAGAAAGTTACTGATTTTGCCCCGATTTTCAAAAATCGAATTTTAACAGATCACCACGTTTTGTGGTCTAGGAATCTTTTCCGACTAATTTTCACGATGACGTCAGTATGTCTGTATGTATGTATGTGTGTGTATGTGTGTATGTGTGTATGTAAACATCTTATAACTTTTGAACGGCTGGGCCGACTGAAACGCGGTTGATGGCATTGGCCACTCAACTTAGACTTCCTGAAAATTTGAACCAAATCGGCCTAGGAGATTTTGAGAAATATTGAAAAAAACCTCAAAAATATTTTTGGCGAAACACTTTGTTTCTGTACACCTTTTTTTTTATTTTCTGAAGTTTTTAATTATTTTTGTCAAATATGGCACAAAATAAATAATTTATTGTCCGTGTTCTAATTTCAAATTATTTAAGAAAATTAACGTCACCTTAAACAGCTTGCGGCCAAAACGCCATTACTAAAATACGCTATCAATGCCGGTAAGTTAAAATTTAATGTCAAATAACCCTTTGATTACAAAGTATTAAATTGATTTTAGCGTTTATTTGTATTTTTCTATAAGTTTAGTGTGAAACTTAAATCTAAAATAAAAACTAATTGTTAAAATAACACCCTCAATTGCAATATAATTTATCAATTATTGTTATGTAGGGAGAAAACAGCTGTTCTTAAGTCCGCCATTAAATGATTTGGTGTAAAAAACTGATTGAAAAAAAAAGTCCGTCCGTATGTCTGTATGTAAAAACCTAATACGATTGATTATTAAATATTAATAATATGAATCAATAAAATCTCTTTTATTAGACCGCATTATTGTGATGGGCAACTTCGGAACTCTACATGGTGCATGGCCTGACACGCCAAACTCTCTTCTTAGACCGCATTATTGTGATGGGCAACTTCGGAACTCTACATTGTGCGTGGCCTGACACGCCAAACTCTCTTCTTAGATCGCATTATTGTGATGGGCAACTTCGGAACTCTATATTGTGCGTGGCCTGATACGCCAAGCTCTCTTCTTAGACTGCATTATTGTGATGGGCAACTTCGGAACTCTACATTGTGCGTGGCCTGACACGCCAAACTCTCTTAGACCGCATTATAGTGATGGGCAACTTCGGAACTCTACATTGTGCGTGGCCCGACACGCAAAACTCTCTTCTTAGACCGCATTATTGTGATAGGTAACTGCGGAACTCTACATTGTGCGTGGCCCGACACGCCAAATTCTCTTTTTAGACCGCATTATTGTGATGGGCAACTTCGGAACTCTACATTGTGCGTGGCCCGACACGCCAAACTCTCTTCTTAGACCGCATTATTGTGATGGACAACTTCGGAACTCTACATTGTGCGTGGCCCGCCACGCACTTTATCCATTTACTTATTTCTATTAATCTAAATTTTAAGTCAATCGATAACTCTTTTAAATGGAAATTACATTCACACATTTCCTTTACTTTCAATTAATCCGAAGCGAAACTTCAGTGAAAAGGATGTCGTTATTAATTTATCTTTCTCCGTCGTATATGTCCGTTCCTTTGTTCAATTTATCTCTTTGTGGCCTTTCTAGTCAATATTGTGAGTAAATTATTCAATTAGATGCCCTTTTTGTTCTACTAACAGGGTTGATTAATTTTATTTTCGTTTGATTTTAGCTTGACCATTATCTTATGAATAATAAAGTTAGTTTTGGTGAGCACGTTTTGGTCGAGATTATGGTGGGTCGAAAAAATTTTTTTTTTAATTTTCTTAGCTTAGGTGGAATTTGTACCTTATGAAAAAGAAAAGTTTTGCTTAATATTTTGAAATAGCTTCCTCGCTTTTCAACTGAATAATTAATCAAATGTGTAGTCCAACAAAAAAACTTTTGGTCAACAATGTTGGAAATCATTTAAAAATCGTTAAATATGATTTTTATTACTCCAAGTTTTTTTTATATCATAACTTATGATTCATAAGATAGCAAACAAGCAGATGATGATGATGACGATCCCCGTTTTGGATCCGGGCCCTTTGAAGAATAGACTAACTGCCGTTCTGCCAGGCAGCTTGTAAAAGGTAACCGATTGGCTACGCGAGTCACTACCGTCGTGGCTACTAGGTGGTAGAGTTCTGCATTGTCTCGCCCGTTAACTTAAGCATGTGGCATTAGACCTCGCCACAAGATAGCAACGCCTCATTAACATCTTTGGTGTTTATAGACGATGGTTGACTCTTTCCATCAGAAGACTCATCTTTTTTTTTTTTATAGTATAAGATAGCAAACATGCAGATGGGTCTCCTGGTGGAAAGAGTCAACCATCGCCTATAGACACCAAAGGTGCTATCTTGCGGCGAGGTCTAATGCCACATGCTTAAGTTAACCGGCTACTTACCTTCCAAACCGGAACAAGACGGTGACTAGCACTGACGCCTTTGCGGCAGGAATAGGTATGGCGGTGGTACCAGACCCGGTCGAGCCGATGCTGAACTAGTGGTAGAGTTCCGAAACGTCTTGCCTGGGTATTTGGTATTATCGCCTTACCTATTCCTGTCGCAATCACGTCAATGCTTGTTATGTATTCCGGCTTAGAGAGTAAGGTAGCTGGTAGACTTATGCATGTGGCATTGCCATCCCCCCACACGGAAAGCAACACATCATTAACGTTTTTGGTATCCATAGTTGATGGTTTTTCTTTCTATTAAAAGAGTCATCTGCATGTTTACTTTCTAATGATATAAATATAAAACAACTATCTCCTTACTCGTGTACTAAATCTAAATGAACTATTTATACGAGTATATATTATATTAGATTGAAGAGAAGAGGTCTATCAGTACAAATACACTAGAATAAATTGATTCAGGATATCAAATCATGTCTCCCCTCGGATCCAATTTATGAATGTGTGACTGAATAACATCCTCGTTATTGTTTTCAAAATAGCTTTACTGAAATAAAATATTACAAAGAAATAGCCCAAATACTACTTGGACCATATTTAGACATACCTCTTGATTGTGCAATACGAGAAAATTTGTGGTTATGCCCATCCAATCCAGCAAAAACTTGTCATTTAAATAACAATGGAAGGTTTTCAAAAAAGTATTTACCTAAAACAAATTAATATTATTTTTATAAGTCAGTGATCTTTTACGATAAAAATCAATTCTTAGAATATTCACAATAAATCGATTTACAAAACAAAAAGATACAGATCAAAAAACAGCTTTGAAATATATTGAGGTTCGTCAGTTGATTTCAATACAAAACATATTTTTTTATCAACTTTTTGAAGATATAACTAACAAAAGTCACTTTTCGATTCGAAAATTATTCTCTTAAAAATATTTTGTAAAATGTGGCCAAGATGGGAAAATAATATATCGCTCGCACTGTCAAAAATTTATAAAATTATATGTCGTTTTGTTACTACAAGAACTATGGTATAACAGAAAAGTGAATAAATTTTTCAGCTTATGCCCTGGTTGCAAAATTGCCAAACCACATACTTTGACTGAGGTGCAGAGTTTGTTAAGTTTGGTCGTGCAGTGTTGGGGCGTATAGATGCTTGGATCTTCACTTTTGACAGTGCAAGCATATGGTTCATCGTTGCGAAATTTTACATGAAAATATTTTTCGTGGAATAAGACTATATTTCGTAAGTTGCTAATGACAATATTTTTGATTATTTTTACGGAAGAGGGGCAAACTAACAGGAGATGCACCTGATGTTAGGTGATCACAGCCGCCCATCGACATCCGAATACAAGAGGTCTGGCAGTAGCGTTATTAACCTTTCAAAAATGAGTAAGCTCTTAATTTGAAAGTCCCCAAATCGTATATGTTCCGAAAAGCCCCTGCCGATAATTGATTCCACAAACGAGTAGTGGGAAGCAAAAAGTGCCAGGAAAACCGCAAGGTAGTGGATTTCTAGGCATCGAGATGGTGAGGGTGGATTTCAAAGTTTGACGCGATATCCGATGATGGAATTCAGCAGCAGGATTTAATTCAAACGACTCGCGGAAATACATCGGGTACACTAAAAGTTTTGCACTTCTAGCTAATTGTAACTATTTGAATTTCGAATGTTATATTTTTAAAATGTTGCAACCTTATTAGTAATAAAAAAAAACAATTGGCGGGAAATGATTTGCCAATTGTTTTTTTATCACACATTTAAGTTCTACGTACGCAACGAAAATGGAATTAAGTCGAAAAGATTTTAGAGCGTTGATTTATTATTATTGTAAAAGTTCTCGTGCTCTGTAAGACTGTGCCGCTCGTCTCCAAAATGCTTTTGGGTGAGAAGCACCTTGTTTGAGCACCGTGAGGCGATGGTCTTCAACTGCCGTCAACGAAAATAATGTGGCTACTTTTAATTATGCGGCTAATTGAAGAAAACCCCCGGATTGCCTATGAGACAATTTCATGACTATTGGGAATTGGTATGAGCTAAATTCAGAAAATTTTACACGAAGAATTGAAAGTTCTGAAACTTTGTTGTCGTTGGATCCCTCGTGAACTGACAGCGGAGCAGAAGTAAGCTCGCGTGGAATGGTCCTCACAGATGCTACTGAAGTACGATCACGGACATTCTAATGCTGTTTATGATATTGCCACAGGAGGCGAAAAGTGGATGTATTGTTTTGAACCCGAAAAAAAAACAGCAATCTTGTGAATGGGTGTTTGGAAATGAGAACAGGCCAACAAAAGTGAGACAGGCGAGAAACGTTGGTAAAAAATTGATCGCGTTTTTTTTCTCAGATACGGGTCCTATCTGTACAATTCCACTTGAAGATCAAGTGTTAATGCCGCGTGGTATTCTACCATTCGTTTACCCAGGGTGTTAGAAAAAGTTCGCGAAAGACGACCTAAGAGCCGCATTCTCCTACAACATGATAAAGCTTCTTCACACACGGCCAAGAAAACAAAGCATTTCTAGCTTCCAAAAAAGTACATCTCGTCACTCATCCTGCGCATAGTCCCGACCTAGCACCCTGTGATTTCTGTATTTTCCCCAAAATCAAAGATTTGATGAGAGGTTTTACTTTTACCAACTACGAAGAGGCAGTGATAGCATTCAATCAGCACGTAGAAAACATGCCTTCAGATCTGTGGTCCTCCTGTTTTAAAAAATGTAAAAATGTAAAGGATATTATTTTGAAAAGCAATAAACATAATATTTTGGTAATAAAATGTTGCTTTTTTTAAGTTACGCAAAACTTACAGTGTGCCCTACGTACTCTTCATGACAGATGCTATAAAAAATGCAGAGCGAACATGTAGGTTCGCTCTGCTGTTCTGCATAATGCCGAAGATTCAAGCCATTTCGAAATAGCCTGATGGTCAACGATCCGCTCTACGTTGAATGCGATAAAGTGAAAGAAGCTGATACTGGGGAGCTCCGGCCGAGACATGAGAACAGTACTCCATGAGAGGCCGAACTTGCGCCTGAAAGTTGGAGACGATGGGCCGGAAAAAAGTACTGTTTCGCTCTGCTGAGCACACCGAGCTTTTTGGAGGCTAGTTTAACCTTGCCTTCCAAATGACTGCGAAACTAAACGTTATTTGGTATGTCAACTCCCAGGATTTCGACACTGGCTGAGATTTTGAGGAGGGTATTCTAAAAATCGCGGTAATACGACAAAGGGTCTCTTTTTTGTGGTGTTATATTTGTAAAAAAAATAAAAATCTTCCTTTACTTACACTTCAAAAATCGTAACTAACAATGTACCTAAATACTTATTTTTTTTACTAATTTTTTTAAGGTTATGAAAACGACGAAGTAAGAAATGACATGTTTATTATTTTATTTTGTATTACCTCTGTTTTCATTGTTTACATGCCAGTGTTATCGAAATTGAAGTGCAATTCATTATAAATATAAAAATACAAAAATGTAAATTGTAGTTACAAGGACGTGAATATAAAGGAGAAAGCGCTCTAGTTAAGCATTACTTTGCTGACCACTTATCATAAGCGCTGAATTCAAAAGCAGAATTGTGTGTACGTATCATGTGTACGAATTCTATTCATTTGTAGCTGCTTTAAGTATAAGCTTAAAGCGATTATATTTTATAATATTTTAATGCATGTAAGGTTACATTATATTCTTGAAAAAATAACCTTGCGAATCTCACTGATTCATTGCTCAATAAATGTGTGTCTTTGTTTGTTACTAGTTCATACTGAAAATATTGCACAAATTCATATGAAACTAGCTTTTAGTATTATTTGAAAATAGTATTATTAAACATATATAAAATATATATTTAGAAAATTGAAGAATAAAATAATTTTATTACCATATGATGATAATATTAGGCTAAAAACCTTTTTTAAAATACGCTGAATTGATTCTTATTTCATGACAAAATATTAAGCTGTGTTTACCTGTTGGAATTTTACTTTTATAAATATCGAAGACATGTTTTATATGTAGTACATAAAGACATCATCCTAAAAGTATACTATTTCTCTTGCATTCACAAAAACCTTAACCACGTAGCAGGCTATAAATAATATAGTAAATAGTACTATGCCGGTTGCTTTCTAGGTTAGGCGGAGTACAACAAATATCTAGAGACATTTCAGTTCACAACAATTTACGGGTTCGACGGTTGGCGTAGTGAGTGGTGGTGATCTCTTTCTCCGCATTTGACAACTTGATAAAGTTTACTGTATATTTCTAGCGATATTCGAGATCAACAGTGTACATTCTGGGCACGGCTTAACACACCACCACCAAACTCCGAGCTGCTACTGCAATTTGAATTTTGGAATAATGAAATTACCCGATAACACTTTTGTCTGACTCAGGGAGCGAACCCAAGATTTCATGATCAGATCCAAATAATCTAAACCCTTAGACTACGAGTTAGTCCAGGCAGGTAAAATGTAGTTAATAATCTTTATAATCGTACTAGCTATTAGATATTGAGCAGTTTTTGTATCATATGCATGAAAAATAACGGTACTTATAAAAAATAACGATTGTCCTTTGCCGAAATTCGACAACAGAATAAACAATAAAATCTGTCTTAAATTTGGTAACAGACTTGTCATGAGTATAATTAGTACACGTATGTGTATATTATATATCTCAAAATAATTTAGTGTGTGTAATTATTTAATGTATTTCTGATGAATATTATATAAAATTAGGTTTCTGCTCTTTTCTGCAATGTAACCTTTAATAGTGCTAAATTTTATAAACCTCCATACCTCCTCATCCAACCTCCATACGTGTAATTCTCCAAAAAGGGTTATAAAGATTTTTTACTTCACGTATTATATATAGAAGAAGAAATTGTAAACTCTTTTTCTCGTAGCTTATACCATACATAGAACAATGCAATTTTGCGCGAGCGTGCACTTAAGCAGAAGGCATTGTTTGCGACAACGACGCCTCGATTCAAGAGGCACACCATTACAGTTTTAATATCTATGGACGTAGTAGACACATAGCACACAAGCTTCTTGTTAGCGAATAGCACAAATATAAGGATGTCGATATAATATGGACAACAAAACAAAGAAGAAAACTTTCAGCATTCGAGTTATATATAAAATGTTACAATTACCTAAACTAATTTATAATGCATTTGCACTTTTATTTCACTGTAAGTAAAGACAAATATGGCATCCTTAAGATTCAGGTCCAAGATCCGAAATCAGTTGATTAATTTTAAATAATTTGTCTATACTTGTAGTGAAATAAATGCATTATAAATGAGTTTCAAATAATAATAATAGAAATTTACCAAATCACCGCTCATGTTCTCCTTGAGTGCAGGAGTGTGACTGAACAACGGACACACATCCTGAATACCCCAGTAACTTTTAAAGAAGCTTGCCTCAACATAAACCATTACATTTCCAGTAGTCTTGTAGGTTACTGGAAAGAGTTAGTACGGAGAGGGTAAGTGCGGATACAGCAATGGTTCAATGGTTGATTCCATTTATATGAATTCTAGCTGACCCGGCAAATATTGTTCTGCCTTTTTAACTACTCTTATTTTTTTCTCACCTTTTAAACCTTCCCTGGACTTCAACAATTAATTCAAAACCAAAATTAGCCAAATCGGTTCAGCCGTTCTCGAGTTTTAGCGAGACTAACGAACAGCAATTGATTTTTGTATATTATATATATATATATCATATTGATTTTGTCAAACACTTGTACTGTTTCGCAAATATTTCACAACTAACCTTTAATTGTTGTGAAGCCAACCGGTTTCGCCTATTATAGTATCATCAAGACTTTTAGTTTATAAATTCATTGAACATGACAAACACACACGCAAGACAACAGCTAAATATAAATTATATATATATATCAATCATCAATAATTAATTTTCCTAAAGTAGCCTCTATGCTTTTTCATATCTATCTGTGTGCCAAGTATTTTTTACGTCATTGTGTAGAAAACACCCATCCATCGAAACATACAAACTTTAAAATTTATTTTAAAAATAATATAGGATTACCAGGATACGCAAAGTCGCTGATCGACGGGCGAGCCTATGCCACGATCTTATGGCTCATCAGTAAAGCTCGCCCGTGTATCATCACAATACCGCGGTTATATGTAGTGCAATTGGCCATAAGTTTTGTGTCAAGGGCTCTAAGACCATTAAGACCGCGGTATAGGCTCGCCCGTCGATCAGCACCTTAATGATGCTAATCACACGAATCATTAGAAAATTAATCAAAACTATGTTACATCAAAAGCATAGATATGTAATACCAATCACGATTGATTTATTTGTCAATAAATAGCCTTTGTTCCGAAATTACTTACTCAAAATATATTATTCACAATCCACCAGTTCTCTGTAAAAGCAATGCTTTTAATGTACGACACAATTTATTTAATGGGTCTTTGCAATACGTTATGACTGTTCAGAATTGTCAGATAATATGTGAAGTGTTTCGTCTGGGTTACACATAATAAAACTTCGACAAGGTTAAAATCTTTATATTCTATATAAAATTTTATTTGTTTAACTTTTTATGTACATAATCCATCGACATAGTAATACCTCATAAATATTAATGAGCTACTGTTAAGATGTTTGCATGCCTTTTTAGAAAAATACAATTACTCCACATAAATCTATAAATATAATAAAATCATAGGAAATTCAAAACTGTACATTGAATATTTTTTTAAAAGAATACTCGGGGCGTGATCAACAATCGATATCGAAGCCAAAAATATAGTTTTTAGAATTTTTGTCTGTTTGTCTCTGTGTATGTCCGGGGGAAAATTCAAAAAGTACTGCATGGATTTACTTCAAATTTTGCATGAATATTACTAATAGGTCGGGTTAACATAATATAGACTACATATTATCACGCTATCACCTACGGGGGAGAAGCTGTGCGGAGGAAACGAAGTCCGCGCGTACTAAGTTGCGGGCAACAGCTAGTTTTATATAATTTTGTAGATAATTGCTTGCTCTACCGGAATCCATAACTAAAAAAACTATTATTATTTCTTCATTATTAAGACGCAATATAGCAATGCTACCATTTTGGCGGCTTTTATTTTAAAGCAACGTGAACATGAATAACTAAGCGGTTTTGTTTTTTAAATTTCAAATCAACTTCGTTTTCGTATAGTGGCTCTTTTTGATACTTGCGAAGTTTTGTAATAAATGGTACATAAAAATAAATATTTTTTGTAATTTTGTAAAATGATAATTATTATACTTATTTAGTGCGAATTATTCGCACGGGTTTACTGGTTAATATTAGATTACTGGTTAATATTAAACAAAACTATATACATAGGTGTACTTATCTTTTTAAGAGAACTCTTCCAGGAAAACTTTCTTCCTATACAAGGACTGTCATAACACCAGCTCCCCTGCGGGTTAGGTAGTGTAAACCTCATATCTACAGACTTTCCAATTCACAACAATTCACTGATTTTTCGGTTGGTAACCATATTGCTGTATTTTATCAACCCGATAACGATTATCGACTTATTATATCGATAACCGGAATCGCCAGATTTAAGTGCTCGTTTAAGGCATGGGAGTGGTAACAAAACACAATCTGCCAGACTACCAATTTCTTCTATAATTTTAAATTTTCGAGGAAATCCTCGAGGAAAGAACCTCAATAACATTTTTGTCCGACCCGGGGATTAAATTCGAGACTTCATAATCTGAACCATTCGTTGTCTCCTGCATTTTATAAGTTCATGTAAATAATATAAAAAATCACACAGGAAAAAAACGAGTGAGCCTTACAGAAGTCACATATGGTGTATAATATCTGACATTTAGGTGATTAATTTGATAGTTTGATGACCAACTCTACCGCTCATTGGTTAATTTAAATACCGCGCGCTTCCCTGCCTTTCTGTTGCAGTTTAAAAACAATTGTTATATATTTCCGACGCATTTCACCAAATCATTCCTCAAGATTACAAGAAAGCTATAGGAAATTACAATGACATGTCAAAAATGTGCTTATTTCAAGGTCGTACATCACACGCAAAAAAGAACTAGGTAAGAAAAAATACAAAAAAACTTTTGTGTAGTTATACAATCGATGGAATCGATCACATAGCAAAGAAGAATTTCGCCACTTTGAACTAGTCGATGCTGGCTCAGTTGGTTAGAGCGTATTGGCTTCAGGGAAGGTAGCAGGTACAAATCCTGGCAGGTGGCTCTCCTAATGGAAAGAAAAAACCATTGCCTACAGACACCAAATATGTATATTAATAGTCCGTTGTTATTCGTTTGGCGGAATAGCAAGCGATCGGTCACTCTACTCTCCAAACCGGAACACGATAGTGAAAAGCACTAACGATGTCGCGACAGAAAAATTAAGGCGTTGGTATCCGGCCCGGGCGAAACAATGCAGAACTCTACCACCTAGTAGCCACGATGGTATTGACTCATAGTAGCATAATATGTAAGAAAAAGTGTAGTCATTAATCCTAAACCCTTTGACTCGATTAACATTTTATTGCATGAATTGGGCCCAAAATGGGCTGGTCAAAGTAGTATATTAACGGCCGTCTTGAAACGCATATTATTTTAACAAGCAATTAATTTGTGTTTAACATACTTTTTACAAGAAAATTATCTGTTAAACACAGATTAATGGCTTGTTAAAATTAATTTGCGTTTCGGAAATCGGCCGTAAGTGTTTTAATGAGAGGATTTTAATTCAGCTCTTTTTAAATGGCAATGCTGCCTTAAGGTATAAGAGTGTAGCCGATTGACATTATACAATATACATTGCATACAATTATGTTGAATTCTTAAACTTCTATTTGAAAATAAGCACATAGACACTTCTTTTGAATTAAAAAAAAATAGGGCTGGGTTGAATTTAATTTTACATTCGGCTTAACCGAATTTCGGCAACTTGAGCCGAACTTCGACATTGGGCCGAAATTTGGTTTAAATTCCGAATATTCAGCACTAAAAAAAACAAACTTGCACAATTTTAATGAAATCTACACTAATATTATAAAGAGAAAAGATTTGAATTTGTATATTTTTATATGTATCGAATAATCTCAAAACCTACTAGACCGATTTGAAAAAAAAAATTCACCATTAGATAAATATTAAATCATCCCCGAGTAACATAGGCTATATCATACTTTGAAAAAAAAATGGAGATCCCTACCTAAATACGAACAACGAAGTATCAAAATTTTGCAGATAAGTCATTATTTCGCCTTTTTTCGTTTTAATTTTTTAATTATTCGTATAAAATAATTTAAGTAAATTCATAAACATACATCACGACATGTCTCTTACGAGAAAGTGCGCGAAAATTGAACCGATATTCGGCCGTTTTTTTTCGTTTTAACCTAATAGGCCTTTTCATCACAAAAATTTTTTGTGCGCATGCGTCAGAATCAGCCATCTTTTTCGTACTGTTTTTTGTAAACAACCATGCTAAATTGTCCGCTATCCGTGTATCAAAAATTAAAATATAAATCAAAGTTGATTAATTGTAAAAAAAATGAAAAAAAAATAAGTAGTAAGTCAAAATAATCGGAAAAAAATTTTTGTACTCCATAATTATGTTGTCTGTACGAAAAGGAACAACAAAACGGTGTTGTTATGGAGTATGTAAAAGTGATACACGATACAAATCATTTAAAACCAATAGATTCTATTGTATAAATTTTCCAAAGCCTTGTCTTGAATATCGAAAAAAAAATAATCAAATCATCAAGCAAATTACACATTAAAGCATGTGTAAAATGTGCGAAATGTGAGTTATGGGTGAAAAAATGTGGCAGAAGTGACCGAGGTTTTAGATCTATTGATAATGTTACTAAGGATACTTATATTTGCTCACTACATTTTCTTGGAGAAAGTGGTCCAACTGAACAAAACCCTGATCCTTTAAGCTATCAAGAGTTTCAACATATTGATAAATCAATTAATAACCTCTAACCTCTCAATCAGCTCACTTTTTTTCCCTTTTTGCGGACGCCCATGACATTTTAGCCACCTTTTCAATTGTTCACAATTATGAGCTTCAACTGAATCATAAATAAGTGAAGCACCATCGATGGTTTTTTCCAATAATTTATTTCTTTGTGGAGATAATAGTCCTTGTCCAGCCATTGTTGATTAAAACAGTACGAATTTTTTGAATTACCGCCGTTTCAACATGGCGGCTACGCTTGCGCTCATCTGATGATGAAAAGGCCTACGTTCGACTGATTTACCCATCATTAATTCCGGGCAACACAAAGAAAAAAATATTATTAAATCTACTGAGTAACCCCAAATAAGGATTCCATATTTTAAAATAGATGAGACATATCCATGACATGCTAACAAAGTAGACTTTAAGTTTGTTTGCTTTCTTTCTTCTCAAAACATAGACAAAACTATCAATTTTATTACAAAGAGAATAAATGCGCGCTTTTCAATTACAATGTTCGTCGATTTATATTCCTGGAAACTTAAAATACTCTTTATTTTCTATATCGACATTGTTGTAAAATATATATGAATTTTCAATATTATTACCGTGCTACATGAGATATTTTAAGTACTTTGAAATTCAATTATTTTCATTTTATTTAAGTTATATATATATATATATATATATATATATATATATATATATATATATATATATATATATATATATATATATATATATATATATATATTATATCATAAGCTAGCAAACAAGCAGATGGGACTCCTGATGGAAAGAGACGCCAAAGATGTTATTGGTGCGTTGCTGTCTTGTGGCGAGGTCTATTGCAACATGCATAAGTTTACCGGCTACCTTACCCGAACACGACAGTGACAAGCACTGACGCTATTGCGGCAGGAATAGGTAAGGCGGTGGTACCAGACCCGGGCGAGACAATGCAGAACTCTACCTCCTAGTAGCCACGATGGTAGTGACTCGATAGCCAATCGGTCGCCTATTACGACCTGCCTGGCAGAACGGCAGTTGGCCTATTCTTCAAAGGAGGCCGAGACCAACACGGCGAAGAGTTAGGGGTGCGAAAATCAAATAAAATACATTACAAAAAAGAAAGTATGTAGACGTTACAGCCGAAAAGAACTGGCAACCACTTGATCTTTGTTCGGTATTCACTGACATGATCATATTTGCGTAGGCCAAATATGAACCTTATACATAAATTTTGGAGTCGCTCAAGCTTATTGAACTGCTCACTAGTAAGATCAACGTAACAGGCATCCGCGTAATCTAAAATAGGTATAAAAAGAGCTTCCGCAATCGCAATTTTAGTAGGAACTGGAAGTAGGTTACGCAATCTTTTTTGCGAACTCCAAGTGGCAAAAACTTTTTTACTTACCTCCTTAATTTGTTGCGTCCAGGATAAAGTTTCGTCTAAATGTATTCCAAAATTTCTAACAGATTTGCTGTAGGGTATAGCTACATCATCACTATACCATCATATGGAATCGTGAAAGCCGTGTATAAAATTAATAGTGCCAACTGCACTTTATCAACTGACGAAAAAACGAAAGTTATCAGTTTGACGTGTATGTGTGTAATATTGTTGGAATTGACCGCCCCGTTGGTCGAGTGGTTAGAGACCCTTGTATTAAAATATGTGTAAAACATCCCTGATGATGCTTTAATAAGCGAAACCGGTTGGATGTGAAGAGTAAAAAATTAAAAAATATATGTGAACTGGAAGTACAAGTGAGTTTATTTGTAATACATAAGTTAGAGACCCTGACTACGCAGTCGACGGGGCTCGGGTTCGATCTCCGATGGGGACAAGCATTTGTGTGATGAGCATAAATGTTTGTATTTCCGGGTTTGGGTGTTTATTAAATATACTCTTGTATTTATACTTTTATATCGTATTAGTATCGTTGGCTAAAATCCATAACACAAGCAAATAATTTGCTTACTTTGGGGTTAGATAAGTAAGTGTAATTTGTCCTGTGAATATTTATTTATTTATATTTATTAGGAGTATGATATTTTATTTAGGCATCCAAGCACGTGTTCTAGATTTTTTAAGTGTATGTATTATTGTAAGTTTGTATGTTTGTCCACGAATTTATCGGGAACTATAAGCCAAATCGAGGAGATATTTCTTTTACTTAGATTAGGTTTATTCCAACTTAGGGAACTGTTTAAGTTTCACCAAAATAGTGTCCGAAGTTTTTGGGATATCGGAGTTGACAGATGTTTGAATACGGTTATATTTTTAAAATTACTATTACGTATAACTCTAAATAAATATTTTCGTACTGCCAGTACCCTAATTACGATTTGTTTCACACTTCGCGGCGCAAAATAGCGTGCTAGACGCTTACTCTGATTACGTCAGAAATGTTTCACGTTGGAAGTTAACACGAAAACTTGTAATTATTATGAAAATTTACAGAAAAGTATAAGCCACGGTTTGGTGTAAAAAGAATTGTTCAGTTACAAAGGAGAGTAAATTTGTGTCTGAAAAACACGCATTTAGCCGTAGAGCTACTTACATTAGTTCGTTTTTGTTATATTTTTTGGGCTTAGTGTGCAAAAGTCAAAACAGGTAATTTTGTTTTTTGGATGCCAAGAGTATTATTATTGGACACTAACCTTTAGATTGCGGACTTTTAGAAAAAATGTTTCGATATAATCATATATTATATTATTTACAAAAGCGGTTTTTTTTCCTGGAGTGGCTCGATCTCTTTAACTACTTCACCAAAAAAAAAAAAACCTGTTAAAGCTTATGTTTACTACTTTGCGCGAAAAATATGAAAAACTCAAAAAAATGTTTTTGTTAATAAAAAAATTAATTAAATATAATTTTTATAAGAGTGCCATCTGTGGGTACCTCAGGTGCCATTGTCTCAGGTGCCATTTAAGCGGGTGCCCAATATGAAATACTTCGATCGACTTTTGATCGAAATTCGATCACAGTTTTATGACTCCTTTCGACTACGGGCTAAATAATAAAATTTTATGTTTGCAAAATAGTGTACCTACATGTGTGTATATTATCACGTATGCTACATATATATAGTGTGTGCAATATTTTTTATTAATTTAATGTATTTCTAATTTATATTATTTAAAAATAGTAGGCTTCTGCAATCCTCCGCAATGTGAACCTTAACTGTACTAAATTTCATACACCACTATTTGCTTAACTACCGTAAAAGAGGGACAAAGTTGTCGTACTGTCAGCTATTCGTATAGTAATGAAATATGGGGTCATTACTCGAAAACAAAAAAATTACAATGAAACAAAAACAAAATTTTCCCTTCGAAATTCGAGCATAAACAATAAAATAAGTTTGATATTTGACTATAGCCATAAAGCGTCAGTGC
This sequence comes from Apodemia mormo, assembly GCA_036924255.1. Classification (NCBI taxonomy): domain Eukaryota; kingdom Metazoa; phylum Arthropoda; class Insecta; order Lepidoptera; family Riodinidae; genus Apodemia; species Apodemia mormo. The sequence continues at coordinate 6,053,162 of JAUPFN010000010.1, read as the reverse complement.
CTGTCAGTGTCGGGTTTCGGTTTGGAGTGTAAGGTAGTCGGTAAACTTATGCATATAGCATTAGACCTCGCCACAAGTTAGCGACGCACCATTAACACCTTTTATGGCTATAGGCAATGGTTGTCTCTTTCCATCAGGAGACCCATTTACTTGTTTGCTAGCTTATAACATAAAAAAAAGAAAAAAAATAGATACGTCATGTGTGTATATTATCATGAATCTAAGTATATCACATGAATTTAGTGTGTGTAATATTTATTGTTATTAATTGAATGTACGTATTTCTAATGTATATTATTTAAAAATAATAGGTTCCTGCAGTCCTATGCAATGTAAATTTTAATTGAGCCAAATTTCACATTCCATCTTTCGTGTTATATTTTAAAAAGGAGTACATAGTTTTTGCCTTCATGTATTAAATATACGTATGATATCCAAGTATTTTGAATAGGTAAAAATAAAAAATATCGTTCGATTTGTAACGATACTCATGCTTATACGAGTTTAATCTAGAACCAAATAAAGGAATTTGTATTCCACATTCGAAGTAGGCCGAACAACTTTTTAAATTTCGATCTAGTCGCGTACGGGTAATTTTAAAGTTTGCAAATATCTAGGAGGTAAGCACAGCAAGCGAATGGGAAAAACGAACTGCAGTACTTGCATCTTGTATTGAATTTCAAATACATGTGCCTCGAATTTTTAGTCTTTGATTATTTAAAAATGGAACGCCGATGTTCTTTATTTAAATTTTGATATTCAGGACCGTTTGCACCAAACGAATTTAATCTTAGTAAAAGTTGTTTAAAAACTATTTAAATAGCTTGGCACAAGCGTCGTTAAGTACTTAATCTGTAACTATAATATATCGATGATATTTTTATAGCATGGTAAATAAAAAATCAAGTAACATCACGTTCCAATATTAGATATGTTAAACATATGTTGTCGCCTATGCAGCAGATATATTTTGCCTGAGCAGAACTGCGTAAAAGAGTAAAGGCATGTGGGGGCATTGAGCAAGTCACCGTATGATTTTAGCCGGTATGAGGATTTCCCTATGATAAAAAAAAGATATTTTGAGTGAAGAACAAATTTATCAATAAACTTACACGTCAGACCATAACACTATAATATATAGTAAAAGGAAAAAAATACGTGGTGTCAACTCTGGACAATACCTTGTAAAACTTTACCAGTCACTGTACTATTCACACATTCGGCTGTTTACAAAAAAAGGCTGTTTACAAACTATCTGGAAAAAGAAAGTTGGAATTTTCTTCAAAAGAGACCGATAACACAATAGACAGAGATTTAAACTAATGATTTGTTTAGTTTACTTTCTAATCACCGTCCCGTTGGTCGACTGGTTAGCGACCCTGACTACGCAATCGACCGGGCTCGGGTTTGATACCCGACGGGGACAAGCATTTGTGTGATGAGCGTAAATGCTTATATTTCCGGGTTTGGGTGTTGATTAAATACAATCCAGTATTTATATATGTATTTCTATGTATTAGTATCATTGACTAACACCCATAACACAAGCAAAAAATTGCTTACTTTAGGGTTAGATCAGTAAGTGTAATTTGTCCCGTGAATATTTATTTATTTATTAATAGCTGACCCACACAGCTTTGCCTATGAGTAGAAATTCTACAGTAGTAATATTTAATAGACGATTTATTAGATAATTAGTTGATTTAAGTTATTTCATACAATTTTTAATCCCCTGTTTCAGCGCCTTAGGAGTTGAATTAAAAAATATTGCCTATGTTTAGCCCGGGTCTTTAGCCATCTCCTAGCCATAATTTGACATTGATGTGTCTTTTTTATATTATAAGATAAAAAACAAGTAAGCTCTTCTGGTGCAAAGAGAAACCATCGCCATCACTCACAGCAATCATCACGAAAGATATTAATGATGTGTTGTTATTCGTGTGGCGTGCCACATGCATAAGTTCACCGGTTAGGTACACTCCAAACCAGAACACGACGATTACAAGCATTGACGCTATTACGGCAGGAATAGGTAAGGCGGTGGTACCAAATACCCAGGTGAGACGTTGCGGAATTCTACCACCTAGTAGTCAAGATGGTAGCGAAACGTATAGCCAATCGCTAGCCTTTTTTCGATTTGCCTGGCAAAACGCCAGTTGGTTTAAGTTCAAAGGAGCCTGAACCAACACCGAGAAAACTATTTTCATTAGAAAAGCCTTTTCCAACAACAAAACTATTTTTAAAGATATTATATTTGGATATACCGTCACCTATGTGGTCTAGTGGTCTGGTGTTGGTGATCACAGGAGGTTACAGGAGGTCCCGGGTTCAATTCCCAATTCGGGCAAATCAAAAATGTGTTACAGTTTTATGATAGAAACAATGTTGCCCGAGATTGTATAAGTGTCCGGTTGGCGATAGCTTGCTACATATCACATTATGAGACTAAGTATCTTCGGCTAATCTTGGCTGCACTGGTTGTCCCTTTCCTACGTCTTCGGGGATACTGGCGTGAAAATACTACTACTAATACTTCATTTGTATAAGAATTACAGCTTAAATATACCCGTATCATATATCGCCATCTCACAGAATTACAGCTTAAATATATCCGTATCATATATCGCCATCTCACAGAATTGTGTTAGCAGTTGATTACAATATGAGTACTAAAATAATTGGACGTAGTTAAACGAAAAGGATCCAATCCACAATATGGTCAAAAATGAGTTAAGTGCACCAGACTGATGCTAACATCAATATTGGCCGGTAAAAAACATCTAATCAAAAATAGCTCTCTATTAGTTTATTGAACTTCAAAGCTGTTAAAAAAATATCCAACTTCACACTTCAACATTTCTAAAGTGATTTTGTGTGGATTGGATCCTTTTTGTATAACTACGTCCAATTTAAAAGAAGGCATTTTTGTAAGGTATCTTTACAATGAGGTGGATAGTTAATACAAGTTTTTTAACGTAAAATTGCGTTTCTATAAAAAATACTAGGATGAATAAAAACTTAAAAAATAAAATCTTACCTAAATACAGAATTTCACCCTAAGTGTTAGAGCCGTTTTTGAGATATATAGATTACTAGCTGCCGCGTGCAGCCCGCTGCATTATTAAAGTTTTTGGTGAATCCCGCGGGATAATTTAATTTTTCTGGGATATAAAGTAGCCTATGTGATATTCCAGATTATCTTCTACCTGTGTGCCAAATTTCATTCATATCCGTTGATTAGCTTTTGCGTGATTGAGTAACAAACATCCATCCATCCAAACATACGCATCTATAATTGGTATTATATTACTATAGAAGATTTTGTACTTAAACAAAAAGTGCTTAGTTTAATATGTTGGAGGCATATGAAATAAGTAAGTATCTTCACGCTCATATCCTCGAAGGGGCAGGCAGAGGTACAACAAGTGCACGCACGATTAGCCGAAGATACTTGGTCCACAAATGTGATAGGTGGCAAGCCTATCGCCAACCGGGCACTTTCCAATCTCGGGCAACTTTGTATTTCTCAGAAAACTGAAAAAACACTTTTTTTATGTGCCCGACCCGGGAATCGAACCCGGAATCTCATGTGATCAACGCCAACGCTGGATCATTAGACCACAGAGGCGATAAATATGAAAAAACCTAACGCATATGAAATATAAATTATAAATCAATATCGCATGTATAAGTTACTCGTTTTATAAAGCGTTTTAGACATAATTAAACGAGGGCTTTGTCATAATTAAATGGTACGAAGCGCTCAATTTGTCACATAACACGTAATAACATGAAATTAAGTTGGTTTAACCGGTTAAAAGCTTTTGCTTTGTTTTTATAATTACATAAAAAGGTAACAATATGCTGTCCGTTGTTCGGTTAAGTGATTGTGAATAAAAAACGTGTATGCGTGTAATCTTTACACGCGATTGAAGTCATACCTTTTCTTTTAAATGACGTTTGAGTCATTCCATATGAAATCGTCTGAAAAAAAATAAAATTGTTGCCGTCTCATTTTAGATTTTGGTGTAACTTTGAGAAACTCTTTTTTAGGGTCCCAAAGAACAAAATTTACACGAGTTCGATTTTTACAAGCGCTTGTTTTCGCCTATTTAAATAAAGACTTTTAAAAATCGATATTTTTAAGCCTTATCAACTTTTACTGTGAAATTTTTCTGTTTGAAGCTATCTGCATGATCAAGATGGAATTTACAGTGGGAAAGATAGAAGTTTAAGGGTAAATGAAGATAATTGGCTCAGACGAGTCCTTTGAATATGAGCAGCGTGCTGAAAATAAGTGTTTTTTAGTCATTTTTCGTGAATTTCAATCAACTCTAGCCTCTTAACTGTTGAGAATTAAAAACTCATGCTCCGCGGGAATTAAGTATACATGTCATAGACAAAATTCAGCCACAAGTTGACTTGAGCTGCCCGTTCTTCATAGAAAAAAACATTGCTCGAAGTTTTGAAATTTAAAAAAAATCCAATTTTCAGGTTATGAAACGATCATGTTGACTGCGAGATAAAAATCTGATACTCACAGAATCTATTGTTCTTACCTTCAACTTTAAACGACTACATCACTTGTTTTGTTATTTTCATTTTTAGTGCATGTGCGAGCCGTTTTTTTACAGCAAAAATCTGGACGTTTTTACAAATGGATTAAAATTACTTACCACTTACTTTTATACCCCAAATATCCATAACTTTATTGAAACTAGAAAAATTATTTATATTTATAATTGTTTTTGATGGTAAGTAATTTTAATCCATTTGTAAAAACGTCCAGATTTTTGCTGTAAAAAAACGGCTCGCACATGCACTAAAAATGAAAATAACAAAACAAGTGATGTAGTCGTTTAAAGTTTAAGGTAAGAACAATAGATTCTGTGAGTATCAGATTTTTATCTCGCAGTCAACACGATCGTTTCATAACCTGAAAATTGGATTTTTTTTTAAATTTCAAAACTTCGAGCAACGTTTTCTTCTATGAAGAGCGGGCAGCTCAAGTCAACTTGTGGCTGAATTATGTCTATGACATGTATACTTAATTCCCGCGGAGCATGAGTTTTTAATTCTCAACAGTTAAGAGGCTAGAGTTGATTGAAATTCACGAAAAATGACTAAAAAACACTCATTTTCAGCACGCTGCTCATATTCAAAGGACTCGTCCGAGCCAATTATCTTCATTCACCCTTAAACTACTATCTTTCCCACTGTGAATTCCATCTTGATCATGCAGATAGCTTCAAACAGAAAAATTTCACAGTAAAAGTTGTTAAGGCTTAAAAATATCGATTTTTAAAAGTCTTTATTTAAATAGGCGAAAACAAGCGCTTGTAAAAATCAAACTCGTGTAAATTTTGTTCTTTGGGACCCTAGAGAAGAGTTTCTCAAAGTTACACCAAAATCTAAAATGAGTCGACTTTGCTAATTAGACGATTTTAGATGGAATGACTCGTTTGTTATCATATTTAAAATAATTTACTCATTATTTTATTACTTCGTCCGCGCGGACTTCGTTTACTCCGCACAGCTCCTCCCCCGTAGGTGATAGCGTGATAATATATGTTGACCCGACCTGTTAATAATATTCATGCAAAATTTGAAGTAAATCCATGCAGTACTTTTTGAGTTTACCCCGGACATACATACAGACAAACAGACAAAGAGAGAAAAATTCTAAAAACTATATTTTTGGCTTTGATATCGATTGTAGATCACGCCCCAAGTATTCTTTTAAAAAATATTCAATGTACAGTTTTGACTTTCCTACGATTTTATTATATGTATAGATTAGGGAAGTCGGCAGTTCGGTTAAGTGATTGTGAATGAAAACAAAAGTGTGTGAATGTAATATTTACGCGCGTTGATAGCAAACTTAATCTTTTAAATAAATCTTATTATTACTACACTAAATTAAAAAAAATATATATACTCCCCGTTGGTCAAGTGGTTAGCGAACCTAACAACAAGAAGAACAAATGAATAATTTAGAATTCCGTATTAAACTAAAATGGCTTCCAATTCGTCAACGTAGACAGTTGCGAATGCTATGCACTCTCTTTTTTTCTGTATTATATGACCCAGCAGCACCGCGTTACCTTAAGTCAAAATTCAAATTTCAGAACACAACTCATTCTCGTAATCTTCGCTCAAGCACCATCCCTACTCTTCAAGTTCCTTTTTGTCGTACCGAATTCGTCTCTCGATCATTTGTATCCCAATCTGTAAGGTTCTGGAATGCTCTTCCGGTTGAACTTAGGAATAGTCCCTCCAAATTTTCCTTTAAACGTTCTGTTAAAAAATATCTTTTGAATTAACATTATCAGACATTATTTTATTTTATTTATGTATTTAATCGTCGTATTTATACTTATTTCCCTATTTATAAGTTAATATATATAATATGTATAATATCTATGTATGTTATTTATTTAGGTATGTATGTGTATATAATATGTGTATGGGTATAGTGTATAAATAAGTATATTTTATGTGTATTTAATGTTTTGAGTTTTTTTTAGTATTACCAGCAGTTATAATAACTAAATTTTACTAATTTATTTTATCATGCACCCCTTTAAATGAAATGTTATCTAATTAGTTTGGGTTGACTGGTAGAGAATGCCATGTAGCATTAAGTCCACCTATGTACTCAATTGTGCATAAATTTTTAAATAAATAAATAAATAAAATAAATAATAAAATATTTTATCAACATTTGCATGTCTGTTTTGTTGGCCAAATAACAGGCTTTATGATCACTAACAAAATAACCACGGATCAAATGAAAAATGAAATGTAAACAGTATGCATATTTCACGGCAATTTCTTAGGTTGTCAGTGTAGCTTGAATTTACACCCAGAAATACTAATTATTCAAGTCATAGTAAAAATTAAAAATAAAGATTTCATAAAAATTTTGCAATAGCAGGGATTTTTATTTTATTTTATGTTTTTCCCCGTGTTGTTGCGGGGATCCTTTAAAGAACATGCCAACTGCCGTTCTGCAGGCAGGTCGTAAAAGGCGACTGATTGTCTATACGAGTCACTAGTATCATGGCTACTAGGTGGTAGAGTTCTGCATTGTCTCGCCCGGGTCTGGTACCACCACCTTACCTATTCCTACTGCAATAACGTCAGCGCTTGTTACTGTTGTGTTCCGGTTTGGAGGGTAAGGTAGCCGAAAAACCTATGCAAACCTATTTTATAAAAGAGCCCGAACCAATACGGGAAGTGCTCGGACCAACACAACAAAATAATTGTAGCACAATATGGCTATATATGTATATCATAAGATAGCAAACAAGCAGATGATGGTAAGAGTCAACCATCGCCTATAGACTCCAAAGATGTAAATGGTGCGTTGCTATCTTGTGGCGAGGTCTAATGCCACATGCATAAGTTTACCGGCTACCTTACCCTCCAAACCGGAACACGCCAGTGACAAGCACTAACGCTATTGCGGCAGGAATAGGTAAGACGGTGGTACTAGACCCGGGCGAGACAATGCAGAACTCTACCACCTAGTTCACCATATTTATATTTTTCCACGATGTTATATTTAAAAGCGTTTGACAATTTTTTAAAGTGATAAGAGTATTTGCTTATAATATGAGCGGCTATAGTCTATATGTTCTCCAACACCGCGTCTATTAGTATTCATATGGTCTTTGAATATAACAAATTTCGTAAATAACACCTAATAATAAGAACCATTTAATTCAGGCAACATGGCCCATATTATAAATACCTTATAGACTAACATACATATTAATATAATGTACTTAAAAACTACACTTTGTCACGTATTGACGGCGACGTAACACGTCTTCATTCCGGAGTCTTCCCCGGAACCTTCAGTAGACTACACCAGTCGGCCAGCATTCTCCCACCTCAAAGGTCAACAGGAGATGCGTCGTTTATTTCAGATATTTACATCATCCATAGAACGAGAGAAATATATTAAATCACCCTCTGAATTAATGCTGTCCATAAAGGGGATGAAATCCTGTTTGATATTATCTTCAGGTTTTTTTTTTATATAATTACTAGCGACCTGCTCGCGGTTTCACCCGTGTAGCTTTTGTTCCCGTAGGAATATCGGAAAAGTTTATATACAAAAACCTTCCTCAAGAATCAATTTATATATTAAAAAAAACCGCATCAAAATCCGTTGCGTAGTTTTAAATATTTAAGCATACATAGGGACATAAGGACATAGGGACAGACAGAGAAAACGACTTTGTTTTATACTATGTAATGATGTAGCAAATAAGCAAGTAACTCTTCAGATGGAAAGAGAAACCATCGCCTATAGACAGCAAAGATGGTGCGTAGCTGTGTGTTGGGATGGCAATGCCACATTTATAAGTCTATCGGCTACCTTACCCTTGAAACCGGAACATGAAAATGACATCCATTGATGCTTTGCGGTAGGAATAGCTAAGATGGTGGTACTGTAGAGCCTTGTACGCGGTGCTTGCACCAATTGTAGGATTCTTCGATCGCCTGGGCGTTTATTTTACTACTTGACTGCTTTAGAGGTACTCGGAACCATATTATCGGTATTATATTAAAATAATACACGATATTTTCTAATCTTCATTTATTTTTGGGCATACGTCTTGGCCCTTCGAGAAAACTTTTGCTAATCCTATTCTAATTGACATAATATATAAAAGACTAAACAATGTTCTACGTTTAAAAGCAGACAAAACTGCCAGGACACATGTAACACCATTAAGGTAATACAGTTTCCGCCGTGTTGGTCCCGGCCTCCTTTGTAGAATAGGCCAACTGCCGTTCTGCCAGGCAGGTCGTAAAAGGCGACCGATTGGCTATCGAGTCACAACCATCGTGGCTACTAGGTGGTAGAGTTCTGCAATGTCTCGCCCGGGTCTGGTACCACCGCCTTACCTATTCCTGCCGCAATAGCGTCAGTGCTTGTCACTGTCGTGTTCCGGTTTGGAGGGTAAGGTAGCCGGTAAACTTATGCATGTGGCATTAGACCTCGCCACAAGATAGCAACGCACCATTAACATCTTTGGTGTCTATAGGCGATGGTTGACTCTTTCCATCAGGAGACCCATCTGCTTGTTTGCTATCTTATGATATATAAAAAAAAAAACCATACAGCCGAGCGAGACGTTGCAGAACTCTACCACCTAATAGTCACAATGGTAGTAACATGTATAGACAATCGATCGCCTTTTATAACCTGCTTGGTAGAACAACAGTTAGTTTATTCTGCTAAGGAGCCCGGATCAAGAAGAGGGTAAATTTATTGCGGCTACCACGCACCCTGGAGATTAGTGATACCGTTTCCTTGCGACGGCACGAAAGTCAATTTCAATTTTATTGCATACTCCATTATGATACAAGGGATAATATAATAAGACTAAAAGCTAATTCTGTGGGCATTGGTCAGACCATGATAAGTTAATAATACAATTAGCATTGCGAAAAACGGATCGTTTGATCAGATAGTCATATCTCCATCAACACTGTACTCTTCTACAGTCTATGAACATTTCAAGATAAGTTAAAAACAGAATGTTATATTTGATCATAACAAAACATATGCATTGTGCATAATACATGCGAAATTATTTTTTATAATTATCACTTTCTGATCTAAGGCCACAGAATTAGAGTAATATGGATCCTGTCGGGCACAGAAACTTATATAAGGAGAGGGGGCGACTTATAAAAACATTCAAATTAATGTTATTTGAAATTAAATTATTCTTAGGTATTTTAATGTTAGGTAGTTTAATGTTACTATATTAAATTTTAAAAAAATATATGTATATTATTATTTAAAAAAATCACATCTATTTTATTGTCATTTTTATTTTAATGTTTGAATGGTATGATAAAGCACAAACATTCCTGACGCACTATAGAAGAATAATCCACAAGTCTTTATTATACTGTAGCTGTTGGGCAATCTTTATAAATTACTAGCTGTTGCCTGCGACTTCGTTCGTCCCCTGTAGGTGATAGCGTGATAATATATAGCCTATATGTTGACCCGACCTGTTAGTAATATTCATGCAAAATTTGAAGTAAATCCATGCAGTACTTTTTGAGTTTACCCCGGACATACATGCAGACAAACAGACAAACAGAAAAACAGACAAAAATTCTAAAAACTATATTCGATATCGATTGTAGATCACGCCCCAAGTATTCTTTTAAAAAAATATTCAATGTACAGTTTTGACTTTCCTACGATTTTATTATATGTATAGATTACAATTTATTTGTATTTGAATTACCTATCAAAATCACAGCGGAAAATCTTTTCCCTTTGTACTAATTTAGATAGATGGAATAAATAAATTAGCTGTTATGAACGCAAACAAACAATAACACCATGCGTCGACATTTTGGAGTAGCATTGGGCGTCAGTACTAAATAATATTTCAATAGAGCCACTGAGCCGTCTAGCGATAACAAACAAATCGTTCCAACCGACTGATTTGAATCAAAACACCAATAAAACATCCAAATACGAATCTCCAGCAACCCTTCTGAGTGATAAATGAACGGGAATCATTCAATGTCAGCGAACATTAACCGTTCGTTTGCGGCCTATTTGTTCATTCGTTCACTCGTTTATTTAGTTAAATCATTAATGTACAGGGCCGCAAATTTTCGTCGAACAAAAGTGTTAGCGATTTTTTATTCCAGTTGGTTAATTTGTTAGACGAACGCTAAGATAAATGTTTCAAGTTTAGAAAGAAAATTCTTTTTACTCTCCTTAATTTTTTTGTTGTTTCACTAATGGTAAAATGGAAAAGAAAGTCAAATTAAATTTTCCCTAAGATCATTACTTAAAGTTAGTTGAGCCACACAACTTTGCTCTCGTGTAAAGTCATCCCTTATTTTAACACCATATTGGTTGTTTTTGTTTGGATTGCTACCAAATCTTATGTAATGTAATGAAAAATATTTATTTGCAAGAATATGGATGTCACAAGTTATTTAAAATAAATTAAATTACCAACATATTCTACCTTAATATAGTGTACAAACATTTGAATTTCGGTCGTTTTCCTTATAATTACTACCGGATCGGAACGCGGCCATACACTGAGAAGATCCGGCGGAAAAAACTCAGTAGTCTTATTTTTTTTTCTATTTCATGTATTACATTTATTTATGTATTACAATATTTACAAGAATTATTTCACAATAAAAAGTTATTTTCACTATTTACAAAATATAATATTGTACTCCATTCAATTTTTTACAATCTACAAAGAAATTTTATCATTTACAAAATTTACTATTCAATTTTTATTACATTTAAATTTTAAGATAAGTACAAACTTATTTTTCTATTTATTAATATTCAATCTTATCGATTAAAAATATATTTATTTAATTTTATTAAAATATTTATTAAATTTAATTATAATAATTCTCTAATATCATAGTATGTTTTATTTAATAACTAGCTGCAGCATGCAGCTCGCTGCATTATAAAAGTTTTTAGTGAATCCCGCGGGATCACCTAACTTTCCCGGGATAAAAAATAGCCTATGTATTATTCTGGGTCTTTAGCTATCTACATACCAAATTTCATCGTAATCGGTTCAGTAGTATTTGCGTGAAAGAGTAACAAACATACTCACAAACTTTCGCATTTATAATATTAATAATATGACAAATCGAACAATTTTTTTGCGAAATTCATTTATAGGTAATGATTTTAGACTATCAGGAATATGATTGTATGTATATATTAATTGCCATACAATATGCATTTTTTTTCATAAATATTTAGTCTTTAGCTAGGCATATGTAGCTTCTCACTGTTTCTAAAATATGAAATTCCAATACTTCAGCATTTGTTTTAAACAAAATGTTGATGTTTTTTTACAAATACACATTATATTCAACTTATCTACATTTTGTTGATTTTTTGACTTATTCTAATTGTATTATTATGTTACTGGCAATCGTCTGTGGCCGAAATTCGATTAAAGATTAAACAATAAATTTTATTTTAAGTCTGACAACCGACTTTAGTCACAAAGAAAATAGTGTTCATGTGTGTATCATATCATTTATGTCACGTGAAACTAGTATATGTAATAAGATATTTTATTGATTCAGGCATTACTTTGCGGAAATATATTATTAAAAAGGTGAAAATAATTAAATTTGCTATTATCCGCGAATGTTCTATGTATCTTCCGCGATGGTACTGAAAAGAAAGACGTCAGTTTAATAAATGGAGATAAGACTCACCGATGGTCCGGACAAAAAGAAGAACGTGGGTGTACAAGTGTGTTGGATGTGGGTGGATAATTGTGCCTCTGGGGTCTTCTTTTTGTCCGGACCATCGATGAGTCTTATCCATTTATTTAACCGACGTCTTTCTTTTCGGTACCATCGCGGAAGATACATAGATCATTCGCGGATAATAGCAAATTTAATTAATTTCACCTTTTTAGTATGTGTAATATTTATTTTTATAAATTTAATGTATTTCTAATGCATATAATTTAAAAATATTAGGTTTTTGCAGTCGTCCGCAGTGTAAACTTGAACTGTACGAAATTTCAATCTCCACGTTCACGGAATTATGTTAAAAAGGGATACAAAGTTTTTTCTTCACGTATTAATATATAGATTGTTACTACTTTTTTGACATATTTAAATTTTATATTAACATTAACATACATTTGACATGTTTATACATGACATTCAATAGATGTTACAAGTGTACCCTATTTGGAACAAAAATATTTTAAAAAAAAATAGAAAAAATGCAACCTGTTATATTTGTGTTTCAGCATTAATCCCATGCTTGGTATAACTTGAAACTTATAAATATAATTTTATCTGTAACAATGAACTCATTTAACTAGTTATACGTATGTTATACCTGGCGGTCACTACAATCGACGGAATCAATCACATAGCTAAGAAGAATTTCACCACATTGAATCACTCGACATTGACTCAGTTGGTTAGAGCATCCGGTTTAAGGGAAAGTTGTAGGTTAAAATCCTACGTGTCGAATATTTTTTGTAAGGTTTTACAAATGCAGCCTGTGTTTGATCCTAGGTCTTCAACTACTTCCTTATCAAATTTCATCAAAATTGGTGTAGTGGTACAGCATCGAAACAGACAGGCAGACCGATAGACTTTTGCATTATAAAATTTATGGATATGTTAGTATGTATTTATATATTATTTTATACAGACACCACAGACCACACAAATACTAATTAATAGACACGGTGTTGGGCGCAAAATGCGTAGTCGCTCATAAGAGCAAATGTCAGACGCTTTTAGATCGTAAAAAATAGAAATCGTTTTATCGTAAAAAATAGAAATATGCTATATTGTGTTTGATTTTATTTCACCAGTAAGTATTATTACCCTGTATTTTTGGGTGTAAAGGCAAGCGACACTAACAACCTAAGAAACTGCCTTGAAAGGGCGCGTATCCAGTTTGTAGTAGGTACAGACGACAGTCTGTGTCTAGACCTAACACATAGGATACATAAGTTTCCGGGATAACCAGGAAAATCATTTTATTACGTGGAATTCGCCAAAAACTAGTCACACGGTGTGAGCGAAGCCTATATTCTTAGTCACTATCTGTGCCCGCGACATCTATTATGTATATATATATATATATATATATATATATATATATATATATATATATATATATATATATATATATATATATATATATATATATATATATATATATATATATATATATATATATATATATATATATAATAAAATCGTAGGAAAGTCATGTATGTCCGGGGTGAACTCAAACAGTACCGCATGGATTTAATTCAACTGTGCGGAGTAAACGAAATCCGCGCGAACGAAGTCGCGGGCAACAGCTAGTCTAAAATAAAATTAGTCTAGGTTACTTCTTATTCAACCCAACACTAGTGTAGTGTAGTGTTGTAAGATTTCTCTATCACCCCGCGCTTAATGCGTGGCGCAACGCGACGAGTTACCGTCCACATTTTATTTATTTATATTTATACACAAACAAAAAGTACATAGGTTTAACTTAACGCATAAGGGCATTCTATGTTAGCCAACCTCATATTATACAAGGTCTACTAACGCCGCACTAAGGGAGATAGCCCTTAGAGAGGCGTTAGTAAGTAAAAGTGCGTCGTACACTTTTCCTCAAGGATTTAAATATCGGTGTTTTTGGTCTGTGCAAGATGTACTAACGCGGCACTAAGGGAGATAGCCTTTAGCACGGGCGTTAGTAACCCATATTTTAATTTAAACTCTGGCTGAGCAATTTGCTTGCCTCGAAAGTCCGGCGACGTAGTGAAGACCTGTAGGGTCAACTCAACAGGGTCAACCCATTTAAAAAAAAACGCTAGTCTGTAGCTTGAATTCGATATCCTATTCCAGCGTGCATCGCACTTCTTATCAAGTATTTAAATATCGGTATTTTGTGGTAACGTTATTGATCGCGGCATAATATAACGTTCTTTTCAAACATAGCGTTACCCAAAAACGATACAGAGTTTGTTACTTTTTAATAACGTTATTCATTACGTTCTGTTACACATTACGAATTAACGTTATGATATGGGTGTGTATCTGTTACAAACTACAAATTAACGTTTTGATATGGGGTATTATGACGTTGTATTCTAGCGCTAGTTGGCGAACCAATCACGAAACAGCATGAAACACGCATACATGTCGATATTATAACGTTATTTAGAGTTAACAATTTCGTTCTGTTATTTAAGTAGCGATAAATATAGTGTCTGAAAATAATTTTGTTACTGAGGTATCGCTACAGTAATAACGTTGAGTATCGTAAAATAAGTTCTATTATTGGATAACATTTTAAATTCTTGCTTTTTCTATTATACGAAAAAAAAGAGTCAAAACTCCAACAATATCAAAGATGTTTCTTCTAGCAAAATGAATAAATAATGCAAATAATAGCCTACATTCAGCCTTATGTCTTATACTTGTATGGGATATAACAATTAAATACTAACAATCAAACCCAGAAATACAAAATATCCTTTAACCCGGAGCTTAAACTCAATATCTTATGCCGGCGCGCGTCGTATACTTGTCCTATAATCAAATTAAAATCCTAAGACAAATGCCAACAAGATCAAAGAGGTTTCTTCTATCAACATGAATAGATGAGGCAAACAATAGCCTACACTCAGCCTTATTTCTTACCTCGAATGCCTCTATTAAGAGTAAAATATGACTCGCATGTGTAACAAGCGCATAAACATTCATACAAACGATACAGCTATAAATAACACGGGTGAACGCATGTGTCGCGTACATAATGCGATTATTAATTTTCACCAGCCCTACTGAAACGCTTGCGGGCGTTTGTTAAATATTCATAGTTGGTGGGATAAACACATTACTGTATCCTGACCTTATTAGTCTAAGTTATAAGTGTATGGCGTGTTCCTATACGCAATGTTAGACTCTCAGTTAATCTATCAATTAATATATCGGCAGGTTGAGTAATGTACCAAAAATATTTATGTTGTGAAGTGAAATTAAAGTACAAGTGCATTGTTAATTGAGTCTAACAATAATGGAATTTCACCAAGTGTCGACTATGGAAAATGTAGAATATATAAATTAATACGTGAATGAAAAACTTTGGACCCCTTTTTTAGACAATTGCGCGAACGATGGAATATGAAATTTGGCACAGTCAAAGTTAACATTGTGAAGGACTGCAAAAATCTAATATTTTTAATAAAATTTATTAGAAATACATTAAATAAATAAAATAAAACATTGCACACATTCCATTCATGTGATATACACAATAATATACAGACATATACATACTGTTTTTTTATGGCTGAAGTCGATTGACAAACTTAAAAAAGACTTTTTTGTTTGGTATATGGTCGATTTTCTGCACCGCACCGAATCCCAAATCTCAAAAACTGCTTAACGTATAGAAGATGAAATTTTGCTGGAAGGTAGTTATAGTTAATAGACGTCCTCTAAGAACGAATTTCGCGACATAGTCGGATTCAGAAGGTCTAAGGGCTCTCGCAAATTTGTATGAAAGTCCTTTGTTTTTCGTGCTACAAACTAGAAAATTGGCAGTTAATAGTTAATAAATGTTTGCTAAGAACAAAGGGGCTCTCGTAAGTTTGTATTTAACCCTTAATTTTTGTGCTTACAAACCTGGGCATATATGTAGTGTATAGATAGTAGACGTCCGCTAAGAACAGATTCTGCGACAAGGTCAGATTTTCTTATACATTTGTATGTAATTGGTTTCTCTGAAAAGCATTAACAATTTTAATGAAATTTTGTGTTTAGATAGTCATTCTAAACACACAATTCTGTGTATTTAAATAATGATCTAAGTAAAGTCATTTCCATGAGAATCCGTTTTCATATGAAAAAAACATCAGCCGAATAAAGCTCGGTGTCCCAGCTTGTATACTTAAAAATGCTTATTATACGCTGCTATTTATTTGGCAGGTATGTAATACTATATGCATAAGTTTGCTGCCCATATTTCAAACCGGCATATGACAATGACCCCGTGCTGGTCCTGGTCCGCTTTGAGGATAAGACCCTCTCTAGTTCTGCCAGACAGTTCGTCAGAGGCGACTTATTGGTTGTGTCAGTCAGTATCATCGTGGCTGCTAGGTGGTAGAGCTCTGAATTGTCTCGTCCGGGTTTGGCACCACCGCCTTTTCTATTCCTGCCGCAGTAGCGTCATTGCTTGTCATTGATGTGTTCCGGGTTGGAAGGTAAGGTAGCCGGCCGTTGCGGATTTACGCTAAATGCCTTACTAAGCCCCGACTCATATGCGGCTTTTTTGACTTTGTGAGGGAGTGATTACAAAAATTAGGAATTTTAGTTTACTTACTAATTTTGATGCCCTAAGAATTATGTCGCCCTAGACCTGAGCTTTATGGGCCTATGGGTTAATCTGCTATTAGTGAAATTAAGACCCCAGCAGAAGGATAGTAACGCACCATTAGCATCTTGGTGTCTCTAGGCGATGGTTCTCTTTTTCTATCAGAAGAGCCATCTGCTTGTTTGCTATCTATGATATATAAAAAATTGACACCATTATGAAACAACAAGAATTGTGAAACCGTATAAGTGAATGTAATTATTCACATAATGTAACAACCATTCTTGAGTGTGATAACAAAATTACTCCGTTGGTCGAGTAGTTGGTAACTCTGACTACAAGAACCGAGCCCCATGCTCGTGTTCGATTCCTGACAGGGACAAGTATTAATCTGATGAGCACAAATATTAATGTTTCTGGGTTTGAGTCTTTATTAAATATTTCAGTATTTATTTGGATTTGTAATATCAGTATCTTTGACTAACACCCTTACCACAAGCAAATAATTTGCCTTCTTTGATGTTAGATAGTAATATTTATTAAAATTGAGCAAACATGCAAACCAAATCGCTGGCGTTTACACTTACACCACTACCTAAGGTTTAATATGTGACCCGACCCCATTTATCAGGAATTTACTGAAGATTCTTCTCCATGAATTATAACGAAGCTAAGTCTTGAACATGACGTCATGTTTGTCCATATTATATAAAGCCACTTTTTTGTGATTTTGATAAAAATAATTATATGGGTAAGCGATGGAGAATCATGTAAGCGAGTTTAGGTAGTACCTATTGTTTTTCAGTTAAAAATTTTAAAGTGACTCATAAAAAACATTAGAGTGAATTGGTTTTTTATGCCGTTGCAGTAGTTGTTGCCACTGACTTTGTTTGCGTGACCCAAGGACACTTTCGACTCGATTTTTGTTTAGTCTCTAAAAAGTAACATATAGTAGTCTAACTTCATCTTCGCCTTTCAAGTGAAGGCGAAGATTTTTTCAAAGAAATTCAAAAGAATGAAAAAAGTTTGCTGTAAAAAACAATATTTTAATATTTGAAAAGCTGTAACTTTTGAAAATTTGATTCCATTTTAATTTTTTAAACGGAATGAGACGCAATTTTTAAGTACTAAAATATTATGAAAGATCAGAAAACTATTGTCAGAAAAATCTCGAAGTGTGTCGCCTTTGTGGTCTAGTGATCCGGTATCGGTGTTGACCACATGAGGTCTCGGGTTTAATTCCTGGTTCGGGTATTTAATAAATGTGTTTTTTCAGTTTTCTGATAAAAACAACGTTGCTCGTGATTGGATAAGTGCCAGAATGACGAGGCTTGCCATGTGCCACATTGTGGGGCTAAGTATCTTCAGATAATTGTGGGTGCATTTGTCTCTGCCTACCTGTTCGGGGATACGGGCGTGAAAATACTCGAAGTTATGCTAAAACAACCTTTTTTCACAATATTTTGAAAAACCATAGGAAACTCCTGAACAGATGCCATTTACGGCATTGAATGCAAGTTTTAAAATTTACGAAAATGGAAATAATTGTACGAAAAGAAAAACAATTTTTCTACGAATTTATTTTTTAAAGGTTTTTAAAAATTGTTTCAAATCTCTTGGGCTGAATCGTTTTAGATTTTCAGGAAATATAAGTTTAGCAGAGACCAATTGAACGCTATCGGCAGCATTGAATGGTCAAGCGGTTCAAAATAATGAGATGTCTACATACACAAATTGACACATATATACATACAGACATCATGGTAACAGATACACTAACATCATTGTGAAAATAATCAGAAAAGGTCCCTAGAGCCTCAAATCTGATTTGGTAGCAACTCGATTTTCGAAAATCGGGACCAAATCAGTAAATTCCTTATCTATATACATAGTAGGAAGTTAAAAAAACTTTTTTTTTTTTTCATTTCATACAATAGCAAACAAGCTGATGACTCGATGGTGACTGATAGAAAGAGACATCTATTGTCTATAAACATCAACGATGTAATTGGTGTGTTGCAATGCGTGTGCCAGCATCAGGAATAACAAACATGTAATCAGAACACTATTGCGGAAGAACTAGGTAAGGCGGTGCTACTAAGACCTGGTAGATACGTTACAGAACTTTACTATATCATAAGATAAATTAATTGTCCGGTTTCGCTTTTTAAAGCATCTTAAGCACGTAATATTCTTTACTAAAATTTTAACTTTAAATAATACATTTTTTTATATCATAAGATAGCAAACAAGCAGATGGGGTCTCCTGATGGTAAGAGTCAACCATCGCATATAGACACCAAAGATGTTAATAGTGCGTTGTTATCTTGTGGCGAGGTCTAATTTAGGTTAGGTTATTATTAAAGAAAATTTATGAAACCTGGGAAGAGTTACAGGATTCAATTAGGATGTTTCCTGATCTATCAAAGGCTTTTGACTATGTTCATCATAGCATATTAATCAGAAAATTACACCATTATGGAATTAGAAATAAGGCTCTCAACCTTTATATTTCTTATTTAACTGGAAGAATTCAGAAGGTCGAAGTTAACAGAATAAGATCCGCTAGTGCTGCTGTCACAATGGGTGTCCCACAAGGGTCCATCCTTGGTCCATTCCTGTTTTTAATATTTATAAATGACTTGCCTTACTATGTGGGTGATAAGCATGGAATTGTATTGTTTGCGCATGACACTTCACTTTTATTCAAAGTGAAAAGACAAATTGGTAAGTATGACGAAGTAAACAATATGATTTCAAAAGTTGTACACTGGTTCAGTGTTAATAATCTGCTTCTAAATAGTAACAAAACTAAGTGTATTAAATTCTCAACGCCCAATGTAAGGTATGTAGATACCAATGTACAACTTAACGGTAAAAAATGGACCTTGTGGACTCTACTACATTTTTAGGAATTACTCTAGATAAAAAATTGTATTGAGGACAACATATCGAGAAATTGGCCAGTAGACTAAGTTTATCAGCATTTGTAGTAAAAAAATGAGCCAGCTTACTGATGTTGACACTGCATGCCTTGTTTACTTTAGTTACTTTCATAGTGTTATGTCATATGGAATTCTTCTCGGGGGAATTCCACTGAAATAAATACAATTTTTGTATTACAGAAAAGAAGTACAAGGGCAATTTACAATCTTAGCCCAAGGACCTCCGTGAGAGAAAAATTAATAGAAATCAATATTTTAACTGTAATTTCTCAGTATATATTAGAAACCTTGATGCACGTACGTAAAAATATTTGCTTATTTAAAAAGAATAGTGATATTCACTCCCTAAATACAAAGAACAAAAACAATCTTGCTGTGCATGTGTCTCGTCTCCACAGATTAAGCAACTCTTTTATGGGGCAGAGTATACACTTCTACAATAAACTGCCGATGTCATTAGAGATTTACCAGTAAACAAATTCAAAAAAAGGGTTTAAACAAAACTATGTAAAAAAGTTTACTATAAAATATCTGAATACGTAGATGACAGGAAAGCATGGGATTAACTGCTCCTCATATCGGTAATCTTTATTATTACTGTAACAATTAGATACTTACTAATTAAACTTTATGTAATATATTATTTAAAAAATGATATGAAAAAAAAGACAAGCCCGCTGAGTTTCTTCCGCCGGATTATCTCAATGTGTGGCCGGATTTCCGATCCGGTAGTAGTTGAAAAAAATGTTGTCGCGTCAAAATAACTTGCAAAAAGTTTTATTGAATAAAGTATCTCTGATTTCTGATTTCTCAATGCCACATGCATCATTTTACCGGCTATCTTGCCTTCCAAACCGGAACACGCAGTGACAAGCACTGACGTTATTGCGACAGGAAAAGGTAAGGCGGTGGTACCAGACCCGGGCGAGACAATGCAGAACTCTATCACCTAATAGCCACGATGGTAGTAATTCACTTAGCCATTGAGAAATCTTGAAAAACTTTATAAACAGCAAAAAAGCTTGACATGATAGGACGCGTACCTGCGACCTTCCATTTCCACTTCAATCGGTACATCAAAAAGCAAAGAATAATTTCGACTCATTGAATCAGTCAACAGTGACTCGGTTAGAAAGTTCTGGTAAGAGGAAAGGTGGCAAATTCAAGTTCTGTCATGTATTTTTTTTTTGTAATTTTTAAAGTTTTTTACGTATTAACAAATTATCAAATTATCGCCTCCTACGAGAAAGTTAGCAGTGAAAATGTAGAAAAAAGACAAAGATGGTTAATCTGTTTTTCGAAAGGGGCCCGTATCAATACGGAAAATAAAACACAGATTAAAAACAGACAATCTTGACATTGAAGCTTGACATGATAGGACGCGAACCTGCGACCTTGCATTTCCACTTCAATCGATACATCAAAAGGCAAAGAATAATTTCAACTCGTTGAATCAGTCAACAGTGATTCAGTTGGTTAGAAAGTTCTGGTAGTTCTGGTAGAGGAAAGGTGACAAGTTCAAGTTCTGTCGTGTAATTTTTTTTTGTAATTTGTAAAGTATTTTACGTATTAGCAAATTATCAAATTATCGCCTCCTACGAGAAAGCAGTGAAACTGTAGACAAAGATGGTTAATCTGTTTTTCTAAAGGGGCCCGTATCAACACGGAAAATAAAACACAGATTAAAAACAGACAATCTAAAACTCATCCGTGCTAAGTCTAATCGGAAAAGTAATCTTACATAGAAGAGAAGTATGTCGAGTCGAATAAAAATGTTCACAAGGCTTTCATTGGCTGATTGGGGTTCGGACAAAACATCCAGATTGCTTCCCCATTCAACCGTGAAAGGCTATTGTGTAGTAAGTCAATAGAAATGCCAGAATACTGTCCGTATATCAGTTTCAATAGATATTTTAATAGAGATAATACACTCAAACCGATTCGCTTTATGTAGGTAATAAGGGATTCCCTTTTATCTGGTAAATTGATATTCGGATTGGAGGTAATTTTGTTTCTACTTATAATTTTCTCTATATTAATTTCATATAACCTTTTCTGATGTATGTTGGGTGATTAGTCTAAATTATTTATTTATT
Organism: Apodemia mormo; assembly: GCA_036924255.1. NCBI lineage: Eukaryota > Metazoa > Arthropoda > Insecta > Lepidoptera > Riodinidae > Apodemia > Apodemia mormo. The sequence continues at coordinate 6,031,221 of JAUPFN010000010.1, read as the reverse complement.
TATTAATACCTACATTGCTGGGGATATAATACAATAATAGATGATGATTTATATACCAATCTTACTTGATACTTCCTACTAATCTATATTTAATATTATCATAGACCACACAAATACTAATAGACACGGTGTTGGTGCAAAATGCGTAGCCGCTCATATGAGCAAATGTATGTAAATGTCAAACGCTTGTTGATATATCGTAAAAATATAGAAATACTAGCTGCAGCGTGCAGCCCGCTGCATTATACAAGTTTTTGATGAATCCCGCGGGATCACCTAATTTTTACGGGATTAAAAGTAACCTTTGTGCTATTTCAGGTCATCATCTACCTGTGTACCAAATTTCATTCAAATCCGATCAGTAGTTTTTGCGTGATTGAGTAACAAACATCCATCCAAACATCCAAACTTTCGCATTTATAATATTAATGTAGATTGTGCTATTTTATCGTGTCCAATAAAAAGATAAGGTTTTAAGAATATCCTGGAGTTATTTTGTATCATCGATAAGTACTAATTCTCTGTAATTATTTTTGTGTTATAGCACTCACCACGTGCTTGGGAAACTGGAAAAACCTTAAAAACAACAAAGAAAAATCGACCTAATCGATCATATATCAAAGAAGAATTTCGCCGCCTCGAGCCTGTCGACACTAGTTCAGTGGAAGAGCGTCCCGGCTTTAGGGAAATGGTCGCAGGTTCAAATCCCGCGTGTCGATATTTTTCTTTATTGTTTTTAAGGTTTTATATTTCTGTATTTCGGGTTGTAAATGCAAGCAGCATTGACAACCTAAGAAATTGCTGTACGACTTTTGGCATATCCAGTTTAATCCGTGAATTTTATAAATGCGAAAGTTTGGATGTTTGGATGGATAAATGTTTGTTACCCAATCACGCAAAAAATTATTGTTCGGATTTTGATTTAATTTGGCACACATGCAGATGTTGACCTGAAATAGCACACAGGCTGCATTTTATCCCAGAAAATTTGTTTTTTCACCAAAAACTTATTGTACAGCGAGCTGCACGGTGCAAAATCCGTATGTTTGGATGAATGGATTGATGTTTGTTTCTCTTTTTCGCTAAAACGGGTGAACCAATTTGGATAAAGTTTGCTACACATATAGATGATGACCTAGAATAGCACATAAGAGACTTTTTATTCCGAAAAAATAAGTTATTATTTTATGTGGAATCCACAAACCTGGTACAATGCGAGTTGCAAGGCGCAGCTAGTATTATAAATGCGAAAGTCTGTCTGTCTGTTACGCTTTCATGGCTAACGGTAAACCAATTTTCATGTAATTTGGCATGAAAATTGTTAAAGATCTGGTGGCAAACACAGGCTTACTTTTTTTTCAAAAATCAGCCCCTAAGGGGCTGAAATGGAAAATGATAATTTGTATAAAAAGTATGTCAACGACATGTCAATCTACTCGCCGATGAAGCTGGGAGAGTTAGCTAGTAACAAATAATTACCTACATATAGATTTGAATGAGTGTCCCGGCCTCCTTTGTAGAATAGGCCAACTTGCGTTCCGCCAGGCAGGTCGTAAAAGGCGACCGATTGGCTATCGAGTCACTACCATCGTGGCTACTATACATATATATATATATATATATATATATATATATATATATATATATATATATATATATATATATATATATATATATATATATATATATATATATATATAATATACAAGTTGCAGCGTGCAGCCCGCAGCACTACAAAGGTTATATATATATATATATATATATATATATAATATACAAGTTGCAGCGTGCAGCCCGCAGCACTACAAAGGTTTTTGTCGAATTCCGCATCACCTAGTTTTTTCAGGATAAATGTTACCTATGTGCTATTGCAAGTCATCACCTATCTTGCCAATTTTTCCCCGTGTTGGTTCCGGCCTCCTTTGAAGAATAGACCAACTGCCGTTCTGCCAGGCAGGTCGCAAAAGGCGACCGATTGGCTTTGCAAGCCACTACCATCGTGACTACTAGATGGTAGAGTTCTGCATTGTCTCGCCCGGGTCTGATACCACCGCCTTACCTATTTCTGCCGCAATAGCGTCAGTGCTTGTCACTGTCGTGTTCCGGTTTAGAGGGTAAGGTAGCCGGTAAACTTATGCATGTGGCATTAGACCTCGCCACAAGATAGCAACGCACCATTAACATCTTTGGTGTCTATAGGCGACGGTTGACTCTTACCATCAGGAGACCCATCTGCTTGTTTGCTATCTTATGATATATAAAAAAAATCATGCAAATCCATTCAGCAGTTTTGGAGCGATTGAGCAACAAACATCTATCCATCCATTCAAACATCCAAACTTTCGCATTTATAATATTAATATAGATTAAAACATTCTCACCCGCGCAGCTTTGCCCGCGAATAGAGTAACATGTTATCAATATATTATGTTAGGGGATGTACAGGGGATAATATTTCATACAAATTTGCGTCCAATATTTCAGCCCCTTAGGGGGCATTTTTTGAAAAACGTAGCATATATTTGACCCCGGGTCTCAGGTTATTTTATTCAATGCCAAATTTCATCAGTCTGTTCTGTGGTTTAGCTATGAATGCGTAACAAACAGACAGACATACTGACAGACAGACTCGAATTTATATTAGTATGGCTATGGAAGTATAGATATCTATTATATATTAATTAATACAACGGCCATCTTGAAACATATGACACCCTTACTCATATTTGTAACACTTTCCCCTGTCACTTACGGAGGGTTAACCTTTTATCAAGTATAAAATAACTGTCTGCCCAAATTAAGTTTGAAAGCGGTTTTGTAAGTAATTAAATTATTAGCTCCTGAACGCCTAAACAAGTGACACGTGGCATTAACGCTAGTGAAATAGAAAGAGAAATGTATGGATTACTAGCTGCAACGTGCAGCTCGCTGAATTATAAAAGTTGTTAAAGAATCCCGTGGGATTACGCAACTTTTCCGGGATAAAAAGTAGCCTATGTGCTATTACAGGTCATCATCTACCTGCGTGAATTTTTTATTATAAGACTAGCTGATCCAGCAAACATTGTTTTGCCAAACAAATTTAATTGAGAGTGGGGGGGGGGGGGGTTAATTGAACATACAGTAGATATTTCCAAAATTTCATTAAAATTGGTTCAGTAGGCTAAGAATCTATAGCGGACATACAACGAGACATGTAATTTATATATAGCAAACATGCAGATGGCTCTCCTGAATTATTAATAGTAATAATCATTGCCGTGTTTTTTTATATATTATTAAATGGCTTTCCTCACGGAGACACCCATGGCCTATAGATAAATACCAAAAATGTTAAGGGCGCAATGCTATTCTTGTGGCAGAGCCTTAGTGCCATAAGTCTACCGGTAACATTACCCTCAAAACCGGGAGACGACAGTGAAAAACATTGACGCTGTTGCGGTAAGAATAAAAGACAAATGGTCTATTATTCAAAGAGCCCGGACCTACACTGGATATCTCCCGTACCAAATTTTATCTAAATTGGACGTAATTATACGAAAAGGATCCAATCCACACAAAATCAGTTTAGAAATTTGAAGTTGGATATTTTTTAATTTTTTTTATAATATTTGTAGGATAGGATTAGCAATAGGAATCGCCATTCATTTCACGAACAATAACCTCCAAACGGCTCAGTAACACTTGTTCGATCAAAGATCAAATCTAATTTATGATCTTAGTCGAAGCGGCTAACCGCTGGGCTATCAGGCGATTCCTTGCGGCGCAAACTTTTTGTAGTGGCGGCGTACAAATATTTCGTGACACGGCTGCCGTGTCAAACGCCATATAAGTTGATGACGTGGTTACCGTGTAACCTTTTAAAAAAGTTCAGGGTAGAACCTTTTAAAAAAAGGTCAGGGTAAAATCTTTTAAAAAAAGTTCAGGATAGAACCTCTTAAAAAAGTTCAGGGTAGAACCTTTTAAAATGGCAGGTAACCACTGACCTTTTAAAACCTTTTAAAATGTAATTTGAGGTAGATATAATCGATTTAAAATGACACGACTTCCGTGTCACACGCAATACGTTAAAAACAACCATGACACGGCTGTCGTGTTATCCGCAACGAATCGGGTAAAACATGTAGATAGTTAAAATCATAATGATATTTTAATACGCGTAATCAGTTAAAAACGCCGCATAGTATTACATTGCCCAGTTTCATTTACATAAATCAAAGTGAAACGAAAGCCACGCTATATCTAAAAACCATTTGTTATATAGAGGTACTAAGTCAAATGATCCCGGCATCATATTCCCTTAGTCCACGTTTCTTGGAAATCAGCCAAATGCCCTACTTTTTCTAACTGAGAAGGAAGCTTATACATCTTTTCTGCTATTAAATATTTGCAAATGTTATATTTGCCTTAAAAAGAGACTTTTTTGTATCATAGGATAGGAAAAAGCAGATGACCCTTCTAAAAACATTCCACCGCGGATGTCATGTTGCAGAAGTATTGTCACATCGGTTTTCTTGCCTGGTTCCGCCCCGTTTAAACGTTTTCTTTAAAAATGTTTTCTTAGCTTACGTAGGTATTTACATATACTATACGTATTTACCACAGACCACATGAATACTGCGGTATCTACGTATCTAAAGGCTGAAAAATTTCAAAGTAATTTAAAAAATATTTTTGTTTTCAAAAATTTTCGTTATTGGTGAATCCCAAATAAATCAACATTTTTTAAATTTTTTTGTAAACGATAACTCCCGAGCGGATAAACCGATTTTGAAGCAGTTTATTCACTAGACGCAGTTTTTTTAGGAAAAGAGCTGATTTGATTTTGTACTCAATCGATAATTTAATCTGAAGCATATATTACAAAAGTACCGTTTCACAAAAAATTTTTTCAAGATTTAAAATTTTTTTTTAAAATCTTAAAAAAAATTTGTTCAAAATTTTTTCGAATTGGTTCAAAGTTTTAGGATGTCTAAGATAGCGGAATAAAAACGCGATTCGTTCAGTGAAGTCATTTAAAAGTTATGGGTTTGTGTTTGGTTTGGTTTAAAAGCACACGCCCACACACACACATCCATACACTGTTAAAAATGATGATATTTAGAGATACAGCGTAGAGATACAGTGACGTGTGAAACTTTGATAATCTAAATAAATAGGCAAACCTTATCGTACAAACTCATATCTTAGTCAAAAATCGAACCCAGGCCCAATCGGTCCCATAATCACTGATAAATAATAAATAAATAAATAATATTCACGGGACAAATTACACTTACTGATTTAACACCAAAGTAAGCAAATTATTTGCTTGTGTTATGGGTGTTAGTCAACGATACTAATACATAGAAATACATATATAAATACTAGAATATATTTAATAAACACCCAAACCCAGAAATACAAACATTTATGCTCATCACACAATTGCTTGTGCCGTCGGGGATTGAACCCGAGCCTCGTCGATTGCGTAGTCACGGTCGCTAACGGGGCTGTCATAAGGATAAGGATTCCAAGTTTACTTCGGAACCCCAAAAAAGACAAAAACATAGGCTTATTTATTGTCAGGGGCGCTAACTACTCGACAGTCAAATGTGGTGATAATGTTTACTCACCGAAAGGCAGTCAAATGTGATGATAATGATTACTCACCGAACAACATGACGCAGTCATTTTAATAAAACGAGTAGAGTCGCGAACTGTAGCAAGTTAAATTATATATTTTGCTTACAAAATAGGAACGTCAGTCATTGTTACGAACACCCGGAAGTTTATTATATGATAGCTAAACTGTTAACGTCGAGCGTAAAGTGGGTCATCTTATAATAATTTAAACGCTAAGCCACGGTAAAGCCTGGAGATGTGCCAAATGCCCCAAATTAGGATGAACACTTCGTTACGTAAATTGATAAGGTGAGAACGGACTTTTCAATTTGGTATCGCAATAACTGGAAAAGCTCTTCCATGTTTTGCAAATCGAATTAAAGAATAAAATTTTATGTTAAAGTTGATTTTTTTTGTATTCTCAATAGAGGAGATAAGTCGTTATTTTGTCGAGCAGTATCGTCACTGTGGTCTAGTGGTCCAGCGTTGGCGTTGACCACATGAGGTTTCGGGTTCGATTTTCGGGTCGGGCACTTAAAAAGTGTTTTTTCAGTTTTATGATAAATATAAAGTTGCCTGGGATTGGAAAGTGCCCGGTTGGCGATAGGTTTGCCACCTATAACATTTGTGGGACCAAGTATCTTCGGCTAATCGTGGGTGCACTTGTTGTACCTCTGCCTACGCCTTCGGGGATATGAGCGTGAAGATACAGTATAAGAGAGAATGATTTACAAATTTTCTTTATCACAAAATAACAAATAAGCAAATGACTCTCCTGATCTAAAGAGACAACTATAGCCTATAGACATCAAAGATGTTTATTTTGCGTTGCGATCCTTTTGGCGGGGTCTCAATGCCACATTCATAAGTCTACCGGCTACGTTACTCTTCGAATCGGAACATGACAGTGACAAGCACTGGCGATATTGCGACAGGCATAGGTAAGATAGAGGTACAGACACTGGTAAGACAATGCAAAACTCTACCACCATATAACCATAGCCACAATATACCTGCTAAGCCAATCATTCGACTCTTACGAACTGAAAAACGCCCGACAAAACGACAGATGGTCTTTTAAGGAGGTCGAGGGAATTATAATGAACGAACTTATGATGGCCTAGTTATGATGAAATAACTCTTTCGATTTTAATTTCATTTTTCCTACTCCGCAAGACTAAATAGACTGAAAATCTGGTATTGCTTATTCAGACTTAGCGTAGCATGTCTACCTTTTATTCTGAAAAAATGCATTATATACCCTATACCTTTCATTTCAAATGAATGACATCTATACATATAATAAAATCGTAGGAAAGTCAAAACTGTACATTGAATATTTTTTTAAAAGAATACTTGGGGCGTGACCTACAATCGATACCGAAGCCAAAAATATAGTTTTTAGAATTTTTGCTGTTTGTCTGTACGTCTGTTTGTCTGTATGTATGTCCGGGGTAAACTCAAAAAGTACTGCATGGATTTACTTCAAATTTTGCACAAATATTACTAATAGATCGGGTCAACATACAGGCGACATATCATCACGCTATCACCTACGGGGGAGAAGCTGTGCGGAGTAAACGATGTCCGCGCGGACAAAGTCGTGGGCAACAGCTAGTTTTCAAATAAAATAATTATATCACCTTGTATCAGATGAGCCATTGGTATGTACAGAAATCGGATAACGACTCAAGTAATATTCATTTCAAGGCATTTATTTTTATTACATTGGCGCTCTTCCAAATTAATTTAAACCATATTACTAATTAAAATATTTCTGTTTACGACTTTGATAGCTTAATGTGTTCAGTACAGTTGTACAAATCAGTTTATGGAACACAAAAAAATGCGACTTTATGTATTCTATGTTCTATGTGTTCTAAACATGAAAATCAATAATAAGCTGAAGTAAATTCTGTAATAGGTACAACCAGCGGACTTGGTAGGCAGATGGTGACTGCTTATCTAATACATAAAATTCCTATGTCATAGATATAGTTATAATCATACTCCTTCGAAACGGCTTAACCTATTTAGATGATATTTAATACGTATGGTCAGTAGGGCTGAAAATAGATTTCTATTTTTATACCCCCAAATGATAAGGTTTTTTTTATTTATTGTACAAATGGTGTAACTAACATGACTTTATATATATTTTTTTATATCATAAGATAGCAAACAAGCAGATGGGTCTCCTGATGGAAAGAGTCAGCCATCGCCTATAGACACCAAAGGTGTTAATGGTGCGTTGCGATCTTGTGGCGAGGTCTAATGTCACATGCATAAGTTAACCGGCTACCTTACCCTCCAAACCGGAACACGACAGTGATAAGCATTGACGCTATTGCGGCAGGAATAGGTAGGGCGGTGACATCAGACCCGGGCGAGACAATGCAGAACTCTACCACCTAGTGAAATCGTGACGTCAGCTTATTGGTTCTTAATACGAGCTAATATAAACGATGTCGTGCGACAAACGTGCAGTTTACGATTTACGAATGACGCTTGCCGCGACAACATTGACTTCACCGAATTGTTACTCCGTTTCTTATTATTTGCGTGTTCTTATAATCAACGATAAATTATAATCGAAACCGTTTGGACGTGAACAGTAAAAAATTAAAAATATACGTGAACTGGAAGTACAAGTGAGTTTATTTGTAATATACAATAATGTAATACATAATAAATTATAATCGTTATAACTGAAATAAAGTGTGTCGCCGTAACGAATTGTTTCATTTGCACGGTACCCATCGTACGCCCTTATCATGTTAAGTATGAATCAGGAGTCTAATTCTGACAGTGCTGTGGGCCGGCATCCTGACGCTCTACATCAGATGTGGGATCAAATGCATCCCACATCATGCAAATGTGCATCGGAAGAAACGATGACTCACAGTGGCGTTTACTTCTTGAAGCACAAAATCAACAAATGCAAGCACTGATCCAAGCACTGACAAAGCTAGAGGAAAAGAAAGTTATATTGCCAGATTTTAATCCTGAAAAACGTGAGTCTGATGCACAGTTATGGTGTTCAACAACAACCAGGCAGGTCGTAAAAGGCGACCGATTGGCTATCGCTTCGAATCACTACCATCGTGGCTACTAGGTGGTAGAGTTCTGCATTGTCTCGCCCGGGTCTGGTACCACCGCCTTACCTATTCCTGCCGCAAAGCGTCAGTGCTTGTCGCTGTCGTGTTCCGGTTTGGAGGGTAAGGTAGCCGGTAAACTTACGCATGTGTCATTAGACCTCGCCACAAGATAGCAACACACCATTAACATCTTTGGTGTCTATAGGCGATGGTTGACTCTTTTCATCAGGAGACCCATCTGCTTGTTTGCTATCTTATGATATAAAAAAAAGATTTATGTTTAAATGGAGAAACACTAGAAAGATCATGATCATCAGTAAGGCATTAAACGGATCAGCATCCACGTGGTTGTCACAGATAACTTATACAGGTATAACCTTTTTGAAGCCAGATTTTAAGTACCTTTTTGAAACCAGATTTACTTGCCTTAAAACTTCAGCTGCTACCTTTATCAATTTAAACAACGACAGATCAAACGAACATGAAAATTATGCTTTATATGCCAATCGTTCCGTAACATTTCTGATGAATCGTTGGAAGGATATGAGTATGGAACAAATAGCAGTATTAACCGTAATCGCTCATTTGGCGCAAATTGATACGCGTTTGCATCGACTTGCATGCATAATAATATTATAAATGCGAAAGTTTGGATGTTTGGATGTATGGATGTCTAGATGGATAGATTGATAGATAGATGTATGAATATTTGTTATACAATCGCGCAAGAACTACTGAACGAATTAGAATGGAATTTCACAAACAGGTATATGATGACCTGGAATAGCACACAAAAAAATTAGACGACCCCACGGAATTCACCAAAAAACTGTTAAATTGCAGTGCGCTGCACGGTACAGCTACTATTCTGATAAATGTTTTCACTACTGTTTTAACACACGACGCAAAAAGTGTGTTAAAATCAAGATCACTAGTTTTATTTATACTTATTATTACAAGCCAGCCAACAAGCAGACGACTTTCCTGTAGAAAGAGTCAACCATCGTCTGTAGACACCAAAGATGGTAATGGTGCATTGCTAACAGTGTAGCGAGGTTTTCGCGTGAAAGTGTAACAAACAAACTTACATTCGCATTTATAATATTAAGTTTTTTCCTCGTGTTAATCCCGGGCTTCTTTGAAGAATAGGTCACCTGCTATTCTGCCAGGCAGGTCGTAAAATGTGACCGATTGGCTATGAAAGTCGCTATCATCGTGACTACTAGGTGGTAAAGTTTTGTAATGTCTCGTCTAGGTCTGGTATTCCGGGCCGGGCCGGGCCAGTTATGGCCTTACATATTCCTGCCGCAATAGCGTCAGTGCTTGTCACTGTCATGTTTCGGTTTGGAGAGTAAGGTAACCGGTAAACTTGTGCATGTAGGGTTAGACAGCTCCACAAGATGCAGCATTAACATCTTTGGTGTCTATATGCAATGGTTGACTCTTTCCATCAGGAGACCCATCTGCTTGTTTGTTATCTTATGGTATATAAAAATAGTGGAGATATCTTTCCAGATTTCATAAGTACAGAAGTGTTTCTAAAATGAAAAAAGTTGAAAAACAACCAAAAGACACATTAATGAAAAATTATTAAATAAAATATACAAAGCAACAATTTTAAATAAAATTCCACTTTATATGATTCTATTTCTGCCAGAAAAATAATAGCAATATTACGACACTTGTCTTCAAATAAAACAGGATAAAAAGCAACAACCTTGTAGTAGTTGAACTTTATACAGACACCGGATAACCGGCTCGAACCGGGTCGAGCTTCAGACATTCAGTTTCGAGGAATTGGCGCGATTCCAAATTAACTAGTAGAACAATAACAATAATAGAGATATGTATTCGGTTTTATCGTTAAGTGAATTTGTTACATACCTAGCTTAATCAGAGAGGCTACAGAATAAATTAATGATAACTATAGTGCACAAACTTACAAGTAATAAATACATTCTTAGTAGAAGCAATTTAAAGACTCACAAACACAAAGTACACAAAGGCGGTCTTATGTCGCAGTGAAATTGTCAGTACCGTTAGATTATAATCTGCCTAAGTGATATTATAATTTAACTGCTAACTTAACCTAACCAAATTATAAAATACCTAGATAGATTATAATCTAACGGCTATTGATATCACTGCGACATATATATATATATATATATATATATATATATATTAAATAAATTCCGCAACTCTTCACTAGCTGCGAATTAAAAAAAAAATTGGAGATGTGATGCTTGGTATAAGATGTTGTTTAAATTTTTGTACTTTGTTTTGGAACGAAGTTCCTTACGGCAGGCTTGGAGGGGATAGGGATTTTCCTGCGCGACCGAACTGAAAACAATGTGATAGTAAAACCGTAAGAAAAATGCGTGGAATAAAAGCGTTAAATGAGGCGCAGGCGCGACAGTCGCGTACACAAGCGAGTAGTGCCGTTTAGCCGAAGGAAGTTCGTTCCTACCTGGGGTCCCGCGACACCACATCATTTTTATATATCAATAATCTCTAGTGATCACCTTCTAGACGAAACTCGATCGAAATAGGTTCAAATATCTATTAGACAAATTATAGGATAAAAAACAGTGACTCTGCTAGATCAGTTGGATCAGACTATAGGTACTGAAATTGTCTTCTAAAGCTTATAGTAATTGAACACCTCCATGACTCTGGTGGATGTTTAATGGAAATGTTGAAATTATACCGATCATATTTTAAGGAACAATAGAAAATTTCATGTGCTCAACCAAAATCATGTTAGAATGGATGATAAATTTTTACTGTGTACAAACTTACAAGTAAAAAATACATTCTTAATTCAAACAATTTAATGTCTCATAGTACACAAAAGTGGTTTTTTCGCCGAAGACCAATCTCTGCCAGCCAACCTTTGTTGATAAGAATAGGATATTCATTAAAGGTGTACTATTAAAATGACAGTATCTTATGACTGTATATATATGTATATGGTACATCTATACATAAAAATTTTGCAAATCTTCTCTGGCTGCTGAGTAAGTTTAAAAAAAAAACTTTTGAGATGTAATGCTTGGTATAAGATTTTATGAAAATACTAGCTAAGCCCGCGACTTCGTCCGCGTTGAAAAATTAAAAAAAAGTACCCAAAGTGATTCTCATTCACATCATATATCTGCCAGTGAAAGTCCCGACAAAATCGGTCCAGCCGTTCCATAGATTAGCCGGAACAAACAGACAGACAAATAGACAGACAATCAGTCAGAAAGACAAAAGTTGTAAAAAATGTTATTTTGGTATACGTATCGTGTATACATCCATAATCTTTTAGTAAAAAGCGGTTATTTTAATATTACAAACAGACACTCCAATTTTATTTATTTTTAAAGGTTAACTGTATGGTTATGTATTGATAGTTACGAGTGATCGCTTTCTAGATGAAACTCGAACGAAATGAGCACTAATATCTATTTGTAGGAGCCAAATTATAGGATAAAATCAATGACTGTTGGATCAGAACAGACTGTAGATACTAAAATGTATTCCACAGCTGATGCTAATTAATCACCTTCATAGTTGTGGTGAATATTCAAAGCAAATGTTGAAATTATACCGAACATAATTTTAGAAACAATAGGAAACTGCATGTGTTCAACCAAATCCATATTTCACATATTAGACATTCTTGTTAGTGCAGCCAAGGGGTTCACCACTCATCTCGTCCACCGAGAAAACCGGTGAATTCTGGTAAGCTGGAAAGTCTGTAGACGTTTGGTTTACTCTGCCTACTCCACAAAGGGACAGGGGGTGATGATATTTTTCCTGTTAGTCTTAAAACGATTTTTTCCCATATGTAATCTAAAAAGTAACTTTTATTGTTACTATTCTTTATTTAATTTACCAGTCTAGCATTGTACAATGCTACAATTATTAACAACCCACCCTAGACTAAATTATAATGTTTGATTTCTTACACAAAACTAATTCTGTCAATAATTATTCTGAGACGCGGGGAAAAGAAACACGGTGTTCCCATTGGCTAATTCAAAATTAGTATTTTTTCGCGCGTGTTTACAGATCAATGCATTGGTAGATATAATTGCGTTTCGGTTGGGATTACTTATAAGATCAATTAGTCTGATATGTTGACAGAATGATTGGTCTATTATTAAATCTCTAGTGTGTTAACTTAATGGCTACGATACATAAAAAATCAAGTAAGTCCTAATACGCGCTATAACTATTATTTATCTCATAATATTGTATACAACTTTTTGTTGCTGGTGAGATTTTTCCTTTTTACGTACTTCCGTGACGTCATTAACCTTTACAATGTTGACGTCACCCGTCATATCTTTGATATTTTGTAACCCTCACATACCCCTACAAATATATAAAGAATTCGCTTGCCGTAGGAATAATATTTTGCTTCTTCACAACACGGTCTATATATTGGCTTTGTTATTTTAGGGCCCTTTTGAGGAATAATCTGTCTGCCTTCCCGTCATGTAAATTGCAAGAGACGAATGATTCGCCAAATATGTAAAATTTTTGTCCGCGCAATTTTCGTAAAAAGGTATAAACAGTTTTCTCTTTACGTATTAATTGATAGTAACAAAAAGGTATTTTTTACCATTAGCGTAGCATTCCTAAAGTATATCAATAAAGTTTTGACTTAGATTCCTACATAATTTAATTTTTTAGCATATAGTAGCACGAAGAAACGGCTCTCCCGGTGGAAACAAACGATTGCAGCCTACAGATACAACATATGTTTGTTAATAGCGTGAGGTCTAATTCCACATACACAAGTTTACCCTCCAAATCGGAACATGACAGAGACAAGCACTAACGCTATTGCGGCAGGAGTAGATAAGACCAGATCTGGGCGAGACAATGGCGAACTCTACCACCTAGTAGCCACGGTGGTAGAGACACATAGCTAATCTGTCAGCTTTTTCAACCTGCCTGATAGAACGGCAATTGACCTATTCTCCAAAGAAGCCCGGGCCAACACAGGGAATATATTAGGGTTTTTATTAGGAACAGAACTTTAAAAATTTAAATATAAACGTCTGACTGACCCGCGCAGCGCTTCCCACGAAAACAACCGCTATGGATTACACGCTAGATTCACATGTTGCCCATATACTTTTTCGTAAAAATTTCCATCCTCTATTTCAAGTATTATGGGTTAATTTTACAAAAAATAAGCGTTTGTATAACTTCGAATCTTCAACGATCTTCATGCCAAAGTTTAGCCGTGAAAACGTAACAGACAGACTTTCTGTCTGTGGTCTAGTGTCCCGGGTTCGATTCCCGGGTCGGGCACATAAAAAAGTCTTTTTTTTAGTTTTCTGAGAAACACAAAGTTGCCCGGGATTGGAAAGTGCCCGGTTGGCGATAGGTTTGCCATCTTTCACATTTGTGGGATCAAGTATCTTCGGCTAACCGTGGGTGCACTTGTTGTACCTCTGCCTACCCCTTCGGGGATATGGGCGTGAAGATACAGACTTTCGGATTTATAACACCAGCTGCACTCTGCAGCCTGCTATTTCATAAAAGTTTTTTGGTGAATCCCACGGGAACGACATCTTTTCAGAATTAAAAGTATCAGGTTGTCATCTATATCTGTGACAAATTTCATTCAAATCGGTTCTACCATTTTTGTGTGAAAGAGTAACAAATACCCATATAAAATAGGTAATCCCGCAGGATTACCTATTTTTTCCGGATAAAATAAAAAATAAGTAGCCTATGTGCTATTCCAGGTCATTATCTACCAGTGTGCCAAATTTTACTTAAATCCGTTTAGTAGTTTTTGCGTGATTGAGTAACAAACATTCATCCATCCATCCAAACATCCAAATATTCAAACTTTAGACTTTATAATATTAATATTAACCAGCTGACCCGAGCAGCTTCGCCCACGAGTAAATTAACAATTCGTCGATATAGTTTTTCATACAAATTTCATCCCCTATTACAGCACTTTGGGGGTTGATTTTTGAAAAAAAATTAGCTCATGTTTGACCCCAAATCTTCAACTATTTCCATGCCAAATTTCTTGAAAATCAGTCTAGCGGTTTAGCGTGAAAGTGTAACAGACTTGTGTGTATGTACTACGTACAAAATTTTCAAGTGGTTTCAAGTATTTAGCTTCATTAAAGTTGTACATTTAATCCACTTTTATAACTTATCGCGGGCCAAATTTTAAGATATTTGGCTCAAGTTCGAAGCATATAAAATCTATGATATGAATTATAGCATACTAGTTGTCCTGCGCATTTTTACCCGTGAGTGGAATAATATTTTTTTATATAATCACTAGCTGCAGCGAGCAGCCCGCTGCATTATAAAAAGTTTTTGTGAATCCCGCGGGAAAAACTGATTTTTCCGGGATGAAAAATTGCCTATATCCTATTCTAAGTCACCGTCTTCCTGTGGACCTTATTTAATTCAAATCCGTTCAGTAGTTTTTGCGTGCTTAAGTTACAAACATCTATCCATCTATCCATCCATTGTGCTAGGTGATAGAGTTCTGCATTGTATCGCCCGGGTCTGGTACCAACGCCTTACCTATTCCTGCCGCAATAGCGTCAGTGCTTGTAACTGTCGTGTTCCGGTTTAGAGGGTAAAGTAGCCGGTAGACTTATGCATGTGGCATAAGACCTCGCCATAATATAGTAATGCACCATTTATATCTTTGGTGTCTATAGGCGATGGTTGAGTCTTTCCATCAGGATACCATCTGCTTATTTACTATCTTATGATATAAAATAAATCCCAACATCCATCCATCCAAAAATCCATCCATTCAAACATACAACCATCAAACACCCAAACTTTTGCATTTATAATATTAATATAGATATGAAAGCAGACAAGCAGATCAGCCTCCTCTCTCAAAACAGCTCTCCTGATGAGAGGACCATCGCCTATTGAGACCAAAGATATTAATAGGGTGTAAAGAAGTGATGGATCGTGATCTATGGCACTCGGTTCTCTCTGCCTACCCCGTAAGGGATCTGGCGTGAAGATATGTTGTAAAGAAGTGATGCGTTGCAATCTGTGTCGTGGTTCCATATGTCACATGTGCAAGATTACCGAAAACCTTACCCTCCAAACCGGAACATGACAATTGCAAATACTGATGCAATTGCAATAGGATTGTAATGCGGTGTTACCAGACCCGGCGAGATAATTCAGAACTCCGCCATATAGTGGCCACGATGGTAGTGACTCGCATAGCCAATCGTTCACCTATTACGAACTGCCTGGCAGAATGGCAGATGGTTTATTCTTCAAAAGAAGCCTATTTAACACGGGAGCCTTTTATAGCGTTACGTATACGTTTTCATTCCCTACTTCAGCTATTTTGGGGTTGACTTTTAGAAAAAAAAGTGGTGTTTATTTGACCACGGGTCTTTAACTATCTCTCTGCCAGATCTTGCCAAATTTGGGTCAACGGCATGATAGATAGATGGACCGACAAACAGTCACTTTTGCTTTTAAATATTAGTATGGTCGAACTATTTCTTAATATATATTGACAACTCCGGCGCATAAGGTCGTATACAGTATTTTAGTTTAAGTTTATTTTTGTCATTGTCGAAAATATACGACCATAAGCATTGCTAAAACTTGTTAATTAAAAGTTTTTTTTATTTAAAATAAAACTAATTTTAAATTTCAGAAATTCATAAAACTCATGTACGTAATTAGTAATTACGATAATGTAAAATATGGATTTTCAATAAAAAAGACGTTACGACTTTATGTACTGTAGGTATCGATATACTAATGTTAATCGCCTCGTATTTATATGAGCCTCCTTTTAAGGAATTAAATATCTGTATTCCTGCTAACTAGTTTTTTTTTATATTATAACAATAAACAAGCAGATTGCTTGCCTGATGAAAAACTTAGACCACATACATAAGTTTATCGACTACTTTACTTTCTAAGCCGGAACTCGACGGTGACAAGCATTAATGCTATTTGCGATAGGAATAAGTAAGGTGGTGGTATCAGACACGAGCAAGACGTGGTAGAAAGGTTTTACGAGGTGGTAGAGTTCTTATGCCATATCTACGTAGTATCTTAAGACAGATCTGATTGTCTGTCTGTTATATTTTTATGGCTAAACCTTTGGAGCTATTTTGATGAAATTAGGCATAGAAATAGTTGAAAATTTGAGATCAAATATAGGCTACATTTTTTTTGAAAATCAACCCCTACGGGAATGAAGTAGAGGATGAAGTCTTATATAGAAGCAGAAGCAGGCTCGCGTGGAATGGTGCTCACAGATGCTACTCAAGTACGACCACGGACATTCTAATGCTGTTTATGACATTGTCATAGGAGACGAAACGTGGTTTTATTGTTTTGAACCCGAAAAAAAAAACAGCAATCTTGTGAATATGTGTTTGAAAATGAGAACAGGCCAACAAAAGTGAGACAGGCGAGAAACGTTGGTAAAAAAATGATCGCGTTTTTTTTTTTCAGCTACGGGTCACATCTGTACAATTCCACTTGAAGATCAAAAGAGTGTTAATGCCGAGTGGTATTCTATCATTTGTTTACCCAGGGTGTTAGAAAAAGTTTGCGAAAGGCGACCAAAAAGCCGCATTCTCCTACACCATGATAACGCTTCTTCACACACGGCCAACAAAACAAAGTCATTTTTAGCTTCCGAAAAAGTACATCTCGTCACTCATCGTGCACATAGCCCCGACCTAGTGCCCTGTGATTTCTGTATTTTCCCCAAAATCAAAGATTTGATGAGAAGTTTTACTTTTACCAACTCCGAAGCGGCAGTGATAGCGTTCAATCAGCACGTAGAAAACATGCCTTCAGATCTGTGGTCCTTCTGTTCTAAAAAATGGTTCGATCGCATGAAAAAATGCTTAAAATGTAAGGGAAGTTATTTTGAAACGCAATAACATAATATTTTGGTTATAACATGTTGTTTTTTTAAGTTACGCAAAACTTATAGTGTAACCTACGTATAAATAGATAGTCATGTTATCTTTACTAGGATCTTCGAGGTTAGCGATTTGTTTTTCTTAGCCGATCAGCTATTTGTCGACTAAAAATTTAAAAAAAAAATAATAGAAAAAAACCACGATTTTATAAAAACCAAACTAAAAAATGAAAAATAAATCCAAATTAAGAATAGTGTAAGTAAGAAAAAAATGTAATTCCATTGTAAAAATAGCGTGGGGTGCATGGTGTAAAAAATATATCTTGAAAATCACCCCAGTCTTTTTTACAATGGAATACATTTTTTTAACTTCCCGCTACGTAGTACGTAGTGTACGTAGATAGGAAGTTACTGAATTTGCCCCGATTTTCAAAAAAACAGTTTTCACCGGATCTCCACGTTTCGAGGTCCTAGGAATCTTTTCCGACTATTCTCGCGATGACGTCAGTATTTCTGTATGTATGTGTGTGTGTGTGTATGTGTGTATATAAACATCTCATAACTTTTGAACGGCTGGACAGACCGAAACGCGGTTGCTGGCATTCGATTGGATTCTGCTCTATTTAGACTTTCTGAAAATTTGCACCAAGTCGGCCTAGGCGATTTTGAGTAATTTTGGAAAAACTCCAAAAAAAATTTTGGCGAAACAGTATTTTTTAACATAGCTTCCAGAAGAATAGCTTCCAGACCAATTTTTTTTAATATTATCATCATTAATTGTTATATAAATATCGTATAAATAATTGCTACGAAATTTTTCAACCTATCGATTATTTAGCTAATGCAATATTTTAGATCTCAAAAATTGAGTTGAATGTCATTCGAAAGATCAAATTCAATCAGCGTTTCCAAAATATACAACTTTTCAAAAATCTATATACTGCCATTTTAACAAAATAGATGTTTGAACTGAAAAAATCTATGTTTATAGTTTTTACTCTGTTGAGCTTAAAATACCTTAATTTAGCGGGAAGTTTCAGGGATGGCCTGTAGGGTCAACCGCCTACACATTTTTTATTTACAGAATTCTTAATTTAAATTAATTTTTTATTTATTTTGTTTTGTTTTTATAAAAGCTATATAATAGAGTCATATTGTTTATTTGTTTGCTAATGATATTAACCTGTCTTTATGCCTCTTTCAGTCCGATAGGGTTTTTATCACTGACTGTACAGTTGAATAGGCAAACATTATCCCATTCAAGCAGCCATAATTGATGTTTAACGCTAAAAAAGTGAAAACATATATAATTAAAACAATAAACATCCGAAACTTCGGAGCCAAAAAACAAATCTCTCTGTTTTATCCTTCAAGGCGTAATTTTCACGCGCCTCCCCTGCGGTATGCGTGACCGGAATCTGAACTTCTAAAGTTGAACGTATTGATTTTTTGCTACAACCTTATTTTGATTCACTAAAAAATACTTTATTATTGTTCTTGGATTTTTGTGATGAGCATAAGTTTGGAGCAAAAAACATGTTTATTGATTTTTGCTTCAACACTATTTTAATTCACTATAAATACTTTTTATTGTAAATATTTTGTGTTTTATGATGAGCATAAGTCTGAAGCAAAAAAAATTAATGTTTATTGATTTTTATTGACTATGAATACTATTTTATTGTAAGTAGTTTATGTTTTATGATGAGCATAAGTTTGAAAGAATAAAATATGTTCATTGATTTTTCCTCCAACACGAGTTTACCGGCTACCTTACCCTCCAAACCGGAACACGACAGCGACAAGCACTGACGCTATTACCGCCTTACTTATTCCTGCCGCAATAGCATCAGCGCTTGTCGCTGTCGTGTTCCGGTTTGGAGGGTAAGGTAGCACATAAATTTATGCATGTGGCATTAGACCTCGCCACAAGATAGCAACGCACCATTAACATCTTTGGTGTCTATAGGCGATGGTTGACTCTTTCCATCAGGAGACCCATCTGCTTGTTTGCTATCTTATGATATAAAAAAATGTCATTTAAAAAAAGCGAGTTAACATTAACTAGACAGCGCGCTTGCCACATTTTTTTATTTATTTTATTTAACCATTTATTGCACACGAATAACAAAATTAAACATAAAGACAAAATTAGTACAAAAGGCAAGTTTATCTCTAAAGAAATTTCTTCCAGCAAGCCCAAAATAAGAGAAAAAAATAAGGTAGAAAAACACGTGTACAAAACAAAAGAACAAAAAAAAACAAAAGAATCTTATTTAATAAATTAATACAACTTATAACTACTTACTAAAAAAACAAACTATGAAATGGATAAGTAGTGCTGTTTAAGGCGACTCTTAAAGGTATTCAGAGATTCATTTTTTCTAATGGAATGAGGCAAAGAATTCCAAAGCCTAACGGCACGAATAGTAAAAGAAGAAGACTGCAAGTGAGTGAATTTTATAGCATTAATGGGCATATGAGTGAGTGAACGATCGTAATCAGTTACTAGTACCCATGGACATATGCAATTCAAAGATATAGTTAAGAAATGAAGACCACTAAACTTTCTGGAGTTTTTGTTAACACTTCTTTTAAAAATCCAAACATTAAAGTTACTCGGAAAAAAACGTCTAAGATAGATTCTTTCATAGTAGCTTTTACATTATATAACCCAATAACAAACTCACATATACCCACACCCACACACACATACACATCTAGGACAGCAGAAAAAAATTATTGGACGATATATACTGAATTTTGCTATAAATTTTCCAAAGAGGGGATCCCTTTGGAAAATTTATTAAAAACAGTTTCAGTTAAAAGTGGTATTCTTGTTAAAAAAAGTTGCATGAGAGTTATCAATTAATAAAAACACGGAACTGTTATTTCAAATGGAGCAAACAATTTGTCACCCAACAGTACCGTTGCAAATGTGCCCCGAGACAGTACGACCCGTTCACTTGACGTCCATTTAGCGCTTTGTGTGACGTAAGTGCTATTACGATACAATATGAATTTAAGGGCTATGTGTTGACCATGAATTTATTTCCCCGTATTCATATTGTTATGTAACTAGCAGAAATGTAAAAAAATCAATTAGGCAACCGATTTATTGATTATAAAAGACTAGCTGTTACCCGCGGCTTCGCTCGCGCATATTTACTTTAGAACTTATTTAACCTTTCGTTATAAGCTACTTCCCTTATTTTACCCCTTAGGGATAGAACTTTGAAAAACGCTTAAACACGTAATTAGTTTTTTTTTCGTACTCAGTTCATACGAAATTTCATGCAAATGTGTCCAGGGAATAAAAAGTTTCATACAAACTATTTTCTCCTATTTTACCCCCTTCGGTATTGAATTTTGAAAAATTATTCCTTAGTAGATGCCTACATCATAAGAGAAATACGTGTGCGTAATATCAAGTTTCTAGCCCTAAGAGTTTGGCCTGTGCGTTGATACATCAGTCAGTCACTTTTGCCTTTTATATATATATATATATATATATATATATATATATATATATATATATATAGAAGGTTATTGCCTGTAAATTTTACTGGCTTGAAAGAGCAAGCAAACCAACCGAATACATGTATGTATATATGTATGCGTGTGTGTATGAGTATATGTGGGATTTTTTTACTTTACTGAAACACTTTTTAGGTTTTGGTCTTTTTGGTGTTAAAATGTATAATTATGTGTATAATACATTATTACATATTATTACATATAATATCTTAATTACAAAGAAAAGTCATTTTTTTAAGTTTTGTCATATTTCTAGAGGTACTGTGAAAGTGGATATCAAGATTCGGGCCTTTTTAACAATGTCTTTATACAGCCGAGAAATGCAAACCACTGGTAAATTATGACCAAGGTTTGTTTTACAGATTCTGATGTCAGATAATTTGCACTGCTTTCTCGGTACTTTTAGAGGAACATGATATTGAAAACTTCTCACTAGAGATGGACAATCAATGCCACCATTTGCTAGTTTTTAAAGTTGTAAAAATAGTTCAATAAGATTTAAGATTTTTACAACTTTAAAAACTATTAAAGTTGTAAAAATCTTAAACCTTATTGAACTAGGAATAGTTTAGTTCAAAATATTTTATGTAACACAAGTAATAGTAATAACTTGATGTAGTTAAGCACAATACAGTTAGTGTGGTACATTCTGTCATCCTTAAATTCATGGATATAAAGTGCTATTTAAAACTGCACAGCGTTTATTTAGAACAACAGCTAATGTAGTGCAGTTTTAAACTTTATAACTTCGGCTTACAGGCTATTACCGCAAATCAATTTCGATGTGTAAGCCGTCGTACAAGCAATTTCCGGCCCTCACATCCCATAAAGTGTCTCTAATGTACTCGTGACATATTCCTCACTTGTTCTGATTTATGAAGTTGCGAGGAAAATGTATTTTATTTCGTCATGTATCCTTTAAAATGTGCATTTATATTTTAGTTCGATTTTACATATACGGAGTTTTATAAATCACGAATCAATTTCAGTTTTTCTAACCACCTTTTACATCAGACAATCGGTTCTGTGGTCTAATGGTCTGGTTTCGACGTAGACCACATGAAGTCCCAGATTCGATTCTTGGGTCGGTAATACGTGATTTTTCAGTTTTTTTTATAAAAACAACGTTGCCAGAGATTGGATAAGTGCCTGGTTCGCGATAAGCTTATCATATTGAAGGATTAAGCGTCTTTGGCTAATTGTGGGTGAACTTTATGTACTTAAACCTACCTCTTTGAGGATGCAGGCGTAAAGATGCCTTTTACTTTTTTTGTAAAGTATTTTTATTTTAATCATGTAGTTGATAACTTGATATGCATTTGTTAGAGTTTTGTACCTAATGTGTGGCAAGCAAAACCCTATTAATATACCTCCCCGTTTATATGTTTGTCACAGTACTCTATTTCTTGAATGGATATTGTTAGATACCTGAAATTTTTACAAAATTCCTGTTACTGTTGAAGCTATCACATCTAGTGATAAAAAAGTAAGAAAAATCCCAAAAGGAGTCCCCATCCGAGTAACCTTAGTATCGGCCTGTGGTACAGAACCCTACGTTTATGAGCCGAATCACACTTGACTGGTTTTCATTTACGTTGGCTGGTTTTTTCTTTACAACTTTGTGTACAATTTTTTTCTAATTTTATTTTTAACTGTGCTCATATTTTATAATTTATGCAAACTGAGTGTATGCCATTCTTTTCATCATAATATAGCAAACAAGCAGATGGGACTCCTGATGGAAAGATACAACCATCGCCTATAGACAACCAAGTTGTTAATAGTGCGTTACTTTTTTTATATCATAAGATAGCAAACCAGTAGATAGGTCTCCTGATGGAAAGAATCAATCGCTTATAGACACCAAAAATGTTAATGATGCGTTGCTATCTCGTGGCAAGGTCTAATGCCACATGCATAAGTTTACCGGCTACCTTACTTTTCAAACTAAAACACGACAGTGACAAGCACTGACGCTATTGCGGCAGGAATATGCAAGGCGGTGTTTCCATATCCGAGCAAGACGCTCCAGAACTCTACCATTTAGTAATTACGACGATATTTACACGCATAGCTAATTGTTTACCTTTTACGAACTGCTTTGCAGAATTATAGATGGTCTATCCTTCAAAGGGGGCCCCGGAACAATGCGGAGAAAAAAGATTTTGCTTTTGCAGTCACAGTATCGAAAGAAAGTTACAAATACACTTTTTCAATCGATTTCCTAATTACTCGATTCTATTGACTCGAAACTTGTCATAATTATTTCATCTCGGTCAGTTCAGTTTCATCCAGATTTATACAAATTTTCCCTCAACCTAGTTTGAAACCCTCAAATTTTCCTTTAGAAACCCTCTACACGTTATCTTCGGATCAATTCTTTTATGTTACTTTATGTTAAAGCTTTTGGAAGTGTGTCAAATACTTCTTAGCTTGTGTGATGAACATAAAAGTTCGTATTTCGTAGACTAACATTTTTTATAAGTAGTAATAGTATGTGTTTATTAGGGATAGGCCGAAATTCGTTTTATATTCGGTTTAAGTTACTTAAATTCGGCAGCTAAGTCGAATTTTGATATTTGGCCGAAATTCGGTTTAAATGCCGTACATTTAGCAGTATAAAAAAAGACCTACTTGTACTATTTTGAACGAAATCTACACAAATATTATAAAGACGAAAGATTTGTATTTTTGTATTTCTATATGTACCGAATAAACTCAAAACTACTACACCGATTTAAAAAAAATTCACCATCTGAAAAGTCATCTCCGAGTAACATAGGCTATATTATAATTTGATGAATCCCGCGGGGTCACCTAATTTTTTACGGGATTAAAAGTAACCTATGTGCTATTCCAGGTCATCATCTACCTGTGTACCAAATTTAAAAAAAATTCACCATCAGAAAAGTCATCTCCGAGTAACATAGGCTATATTATAATTTAAAAAAATAGAGATCTCTACCTAAATTGAAACAATGCAACTCAAGGTATCAAAATTTTGCCGATAAGTCATTATTTCGCGTGCGCTGCAAAAACCATTGTATAAAATAATTTAAGAAAATTTGTAAACAAGTCACGCCATCTCGCTTTCGACGCAGCGCTCCAAAATTTAACCGATGTTCACCGAATGTTCAGCCGAAGTTCGAATTTGGTTCAAATCAGATTCGGCCCATATATGTATAGTATTTATACATACTAGTGATCGTTCTTTGGTCTAAATTTGACCGTAGACTAAAAATAAACACCCACGATTAGCCGAAGATACTT
Source organism: Apodemia mormo (assembly GCA_036924255.1). Lineage (NCBI taxonomy): Eukaryota > Metazoa > Arthropoda > Insecta > Lepidoptera > Riodinidae > Apodemia > Apodemia mormo. The sequence continues at coordinate 6,006,804 of JAUPFN010000010.1, read as the reverse complement.
GGTCCCACTATGTGATAGGTGGCAAGCCTATCGCCAACCTGGCACTTTCCAATCCCGGGCAATGTTGTTTTTATCAGAAAACTGAAAAAACACATTTCTGAATTGCCCGACCCAGGAATCGAACCCGGGACCTCTGTGATCAACTCCGACACCGGACCACTACACCACAGAGGCGATATGATTTAATTTATTTAAAATTAAATATTTATTTTTATTAATTTAAAAAGTGTTATCACACCCAATTCCCTTGCGAGGTAGGCCACGTCAATAGCCTTTCCGGTACACCACGATTCACCGGTTTGTCGGTTGGCGAGTTAAGTGGTGATCGCATTTAAGCGACGTGTTAACGATTAACGATTACTCGGATTATTAGCTGTAAATGTTTAAATGTTAAATGTAAAAATAATTTTTTATGTATTATTATTTTTTGAGAATTTTTTATAATTTTCCTTTAATGTTTATAATATTTTTATTGGTAAATCAATTTTAGTACAATTCTGTTTTTTGTATACAATGACGATTTTTCAGAACAACTTTTCAATTTCTTATAATGATATATGATTTTGTGATATTGTGAGAACTACACTATTGTATTAGGGCAACCTGTAAAAATAGTTGTAAATGTGAATAAATAAATAAAAATAGATAAATAAATAAATGGATAGAAACACAACTCTAAAAATATATAAAACGATGTACAATTATATGAATCATTCGATTTTGGTAAATATCTGATGCTCCGTTTATTTCAATATTTATTTAAATCGTATCGAAAAATGCTATGAACTAACCTAATTCCAAAATTAAAAAATATATTTGTTATATTGATATTAGTCAACGATACTGATATATAGAAATACATATATAAATACTTAAATTTAATTAATGAGACCCAGAAACAAAAATATCTAAGCTCATCACACTAATGCTTGTTTTCTTTTGGGGAATTTTTTATCTCAGCAGGAATTAAATCTGAACCCCGGTGAGGTTCGGATTTAATTTCTGCTGAGATAAAAATGATATGTACAACTTAAGCCTATGACCTTTAATATGCCTATAAACTTTAGTCTATGCCCATATACACCAAAGACTTCTATTTCCATCAAAAGAGCCACCTATTGTTTGCTATGTAATTATATTACTTTGGTTATTTGTAATTATTAATTTTATTAGTCACAGTTAGTGAATCATGCCCTAAGTAAGTAATCTTTTCACTATTTCCCTACACGCGTTTTAAGTTTTAACTATCGTGTTTTAAAGTGTTGTATGTTGTGATTTACTTTTAGTTTTGTGCACAATGTCTGCTGCTTCTACTTAATAGCTTCATAAGCTGGGTAGGCTGGAAGAAATCTTTATACTGTAGAGATAAGTCTACCTTTTGTACGATTTTTCTTTCGTTTGTAATTGTTATATTATTTACTGTTGTGTACAATAAAATATTAAATAAATAAATTAAATAAATAAATATAAACCAACAATAATTTGTAATGAATCCTCCTTCGATATAATTGGAAATTTTAAGTTGAACGTTTATTAAATGTCCATGTCTCCTGTCCACTTGTGCGCTTTGGTAATTGTCCGCGTGATTAATTGCATGTTCCTGCTTTAATTACTGCGAACAGATGTCCGGACTGTCCGTTAATCAAGTGATAACAGATAAGATTCGTATAACAATATTAGTTTGAATATTAATCTATTGTTGCTATGGAATCTTTCTAAATCAATTTAAGGATTTTTATGAATAACACTGATGGTGTCGGCTGATAGCAAAATTTTGGCCAGTATATCTTATAGCTATAGCTTGCCAATCAGCTGAATAACATGATTTTTTAATAATTGAAGACCAGGAACGCATTATTAATGCATTTAAGTGGTAGTTCTTGTTGCAACAGACTGCACTAATAAAATCAGGTTATCGGACAGAACCCCAAACTGAATCTGAGACGACATTATTTTACCTTTCTTTTACCATTCGAACAATCTTAAATTATAACCTTATTTTTTTTGTCTCACTACTTTACCTACCAAATAAATTTCTCAATACGTAAGTTATCATCGCATGCCATTTTTATCTCAGCAGGAATTAAATCACCGGGGTTTGGATTTACATCCTGCTGAGATAAAAAATTCCCGAAAAGAAAACAAGCATTAGTGTGATGAGCATAGATATTTTTGTTTCTGGGCCTCATTCATTAAATTTAAGTATTTATATATGTATTTCTATATTATATCAGTATCGTTGACTAATATCAATATCACAAATATATTTTTTAATTTTGGAATTAGGTTAGTTCATATCATTTTTCGATATGATTTAAATAAATATTGAAATAAACGGATCATCAGATATTTACCAAAATCGAATGATTCATATAATTGTATATCGTTTTATCTTTTTTTAGAGTTCTATACCCAAAGGGTAAAACGGGACCCTGACACACTAACCACTACACTACACAAAAACTCTGCTGTCCGACCGTCCGTTCCTCTATCTATCTGTCTGTTATCAGGCTGTATCTCATGAACCGTGATAGACAGTTAAAATTGATCATGATGTATTTATTTTGCTGCTACAACAACAAATACAAAAAACAGAAATAAGTATTGATGGGGGCTCCCGTGCAACAAATTTGATTTTAAATACGCGTGAAAATCTGACTGGTACAACGCACTATGCATAAGTTATATATATAATATATATAATATATATATATATATATATATATATATATATATATATATATATATATATATATTTATTTATTAACGTGTTAGGTGTTTTTGAGCAACAGTTGACTCTCCTCCCTCAGAAAAAGCCACTTGAACCAGCCAATACATTTTGGCTGACTGAAAGGCTTCTGAAGATAGAAGATACATACTGAAAGTTTCATATCATCTAATAGTGTTCTCAATTCTAATTTTACAGTAAAATAAGCAAAGGTTTAGACTTTCTCCCTACATTAAGATAACCATACGATATGTTGCCATTTCTGAGATTGCGATAAGCCACATGGGCCCTAAATTATAGCGATTTGGCTACCCTTACATTGGGGAATAATAATAGATGGTATCTCCTTAGATAAGGCGGGATTCAAATTATATTTGGTTATTTCACAAATACAGAAATTAATTAACACAATTTAAGGCAAGTTGGTCAATCTAAAAGTTAGCTTATTTGCCTGCAGATCTTCAGTTCGAATCGCGGGATTTTAAAATATATCCTAAAGTATGCAGGTTTATATGTTAGATCTTTACGGAATGGACAGAGAGAACCAAGTGTCATACATCGCGATCCCTTCAAATTTGTCTGATTTTCTCCATTTTTAGGGTTCTGAAGTAAACTAGGAACCATTATAGTTTCGTTATGTCCGTCCATCCATCCGTTCATCCATCTGTCCGACCGTCCGTCTATCCGTTCGTCCGTTCATTCGTCCGTACGTCCGTCCGCACTATTGCTGAGTGATCCTTATCACTAGAAAGCTGTAATTTGGCACGAATAAACATATTAATCACGCCAGCAATGTAGAAACGTAAAATCTTGAGAATTTTTTTTCAGGTATGTGTTAATTTTTTTTCAGGTATGTGTTAATTTTTTTTCCTCAAGTATCCCATTGTGTGGGGTATCATAGAATCGGTTTTTAAAAATATTTTAGGTTTGTGAAAACAAGTTTTCGATTGAGAGACTCGTTTGTAAAATATTAAACTTTTAAGTCCTAATTTTTGTTAGAGTCAAGTGTCCCCCTCCCCCCCTCTCTGCAGGCCAAACGGTTGGTTTTGGGGGTGGAAAAAAAACCATGGTAGTAGTAAATAATATGAATTTAAAAGAAAAACTATCACGGCTTAGAAGGCTTTACAATTTTTTGAGTAATAGTCGACCAAAAAGTGGTGCGGATTTATATATTTGTCAATGACGTTGAATAGCTTAAATGTTCATAGTATAAAATTATAAAAGCCCTCTTCTTAGTCCTCATTCTCATATTGTGATGGGCTACTTTGGAACCCTACAATGCGCGTGGCCCGACACGCACTTTAAATTTTTTTATTAAGATTCTTTAATATAATCACGCTTGTTATGAAGGCTTTTGACTAACCTTCAGACAGCACCTAATTACAACATATTTATCGTGGTCTGCCTGTACCCATATCCTTTTGCATTGTATATTTGTTTTACTAACCTTTCTTGCCAAACTTCCTCCTCCTGTCCGTTTGCCTCCCCTTCTATAAAAAAATGTGTTCTTTTTTCAGTATTTTGATAAAAACAACGTTGCCCGGAATTGGAAAGTGCTCGATGGCGATAGGCTTGCCACCTATCACATACTTTTTTAATTCATCTAATACGAGCATTTAACATTTACAAGCATTAACTCATATGAGAGATATCTTCTTTGCCCAACGTCATGTCTATTAGTATTTGTTTAAATTGTGTATAAAGTTGAAAGATAATTTATGGTCGAACTCAAAAACGACTAAACTCATTTTATTAAATCTATGGAAAACTACATTATTTTAGAGAAAAAGAGGCTACTTTACCAAACAAAAACTTTTTAAACAAAAAGAGATAGGCTTTTTTGGGTCAAGGAAACGAACAGATCTATACTAATATTATGAAGAGGTGAAATTTGTTAGGTTTTAGTTTGTTTGTTGGAAATAATCTCTGGAATTCCTCAACTGATATAAATATTTTTTCACTAGTAAAAAGCTACATTATTCCTGAATAATATAGGTTATATTTTGAAATAATTTTCACACAGAATCAATGATTGGGTCACGCGAACCAATTCAGAGAAAATATTTGATTTTTTGTTTGTATGTAACGATTTAACTCACATACTATTTTTTTTTATATCATAAGATAGCAAACAGGCAGATGGGTCTCCTGGTGGAAAGAGTCAACCATCGCCTATAGACACCAAAGATGTTAATGATGCGTTGCTTTCTTGTGGCGAGGGCTAATGCCACATGCATATGTTTACCGGCTACCTTACCCTTCAAACCGGAACACGACAGCGACAAGCACTGACGCTATTGCGGCAGGAATAGGTAAGGCGGTGGTACCAGACCCGGGCGAGACTGCAGAACTCTACCACCTAGTAGCCACAATGGTAGTGACTCCATAGCCAATCGGTCGCCTTTTACAACCTGCCTGGCAGAACGGCAGTTGGCCTATTCTTCAAAGGAGGCCGGGACCAACACGGCGAAGGACTATTTTTTAAATTATTTCACTTTTAGGAAGCTGCATTATCAAGGAATGATATAGGATACTTCTTACTCAACTTAGAATAGGGAAGTAATGCTTTTTAGTCCCGTGACGAGTAACTGCTAGTAATATATAAAAGGAAATGTTTTTGTAAAATGTACGGTGAAATTCATAAATAACGTCACTTTTATCTTAGAGAAATGGAATCTAAAATGGACGTTATATTTAGCATAAAGATTTATTGTATACGATAAAGTCACCTTTTCCGCATCAAGATCTCATAAAATGTTATGCGTATCTGTGTTCCCTAACAAAATATTACGTAGTTTTTTGTTACTTTTACTTTTTTTGTTACTTTGTTTTACTTCTTGTGCCTTTTAGAATTTCACATTATCTAAGAGTAACATATTTGTTTCAAAGCAAGAAATTCCGGGTACGGTCCCCGGCTCGTCCAAAAATATAGTTATTAGGGTGTTTTTGAAGTTTTTTCGAAAATCTAAAATCTCAGTAGCTAGCCGGCGGTGTGTGATCGGTCGTTACTCGGATCAGTACGTAAAACTGTCGGTATCTCGATGGTACTGTAATACCTTCTTTGTATTACAGTTAAAATAGTGCTGGCCACTAGTTCCATTTTAAATTGTATTTACATTGATATAAAATATATATCAATGTGTATTTAGAATAGTTTGGTAGATTGTTTAGTAGACAAAATGCTCAATAAATTGAAGTTATACTGAAGTTGAATATTTTAATTATACGTTTTATAATTCTCAAGTAATACCCGTGTATCTCTCGAAAGTAATTTGAAGTTGCCAAGACGAGAAGATCCCCGTGACGATCGTAGAAGCGTCACAGTACCGACCGGTGAATCGCAGTGAACTAGATATTCTATAGATAATCGGTTCAATCTGCCGTGAACATGTTTAGGATAGTTGTAAATTGGATGAAAGGAAAAGCTTCGGTAAAAAGTGAAACGTGTACACCTAAAGGATTTAGCCTACGGGAGAATGTGATACAATATCTATCTGTCTATCTATTAAGAGATATACGCTTGTGTACTTGTGTGCATTAGGTAACGGTTCTCTTTCCATCAGAAGATTCATCAGCTTGTTTGTAATCTTATATTATATTTAAAGAAAACGTATATAACGACTTCTCTCTCGGTTGTACTCGGCAATATACAGGATTACTTTTAAAAGTCCGCCCAAATTTTCAGAGGCTATTCAGAAGCGATAATATGTTCTATTTCTATAACTAAAAAATAATTTAAAAAAATTTCATTTTTTTATGTATTCTTCATAAGGCCGGACCAATACGGGGTATTGTTTAATGGTTACCCTAACTTTTCCCTAACCCTAATAATCCGAGAGTTTTGTATATGTTGTTTATTATCATACGCTCAGTGCTTTGCAACGTAATGTGTGTGTGTGTGTGTGTGTGTGTGTGAAAACATACAGACACATTACGTTAAGGACCAATCAAACCTGGAAAAATGACATTGACAACGTTTATTTTAAATTTGGAATTGATCATGCCAGTTATCTTCAAGATCAAATGAGAGCAACTCCAGTATATAATTTTATTATTATTTATTCTGTACCGTTTTGAAGTTAGAAAGCAAAGGAAGCTGGTACACTTATACATAGTAGCATCATTATTTTACCTTATGAATAGCAACTTACAATTAAAAACTTTGGTATCTGTAAGTGATGGTTATTTCTTGCCTTTATAGAAACATCTGATTATTTACTATCCTGTGAAATAAAATCTATACATATAATAAAATCGTAGGAAAGTCAAAACTGTACATTGAATATTTTTTTAAAAGAATACTTGGGGCGTGTTCGACAATCGATATCGAAGCCAAAAATATAGTTTTTAGAATTTTTGTATGTTTATCTGTTTGTCTGTATGTATGACCGGGGTAAACTCAAAAAGTACAGCATGGATTTACTTCAAATTTTGCAAAAATATTACTTACAGGTCGGGTCAACATATAGGCTACATATTATCACGCTATCACCTACGGGGGAGGAGCAGTGCGGAGTAAACGAAGTCTTCGCGGACGAAGTCGCTGGCAACAGCTAGTAAATAAATAAATGCCTTTTTTATTTAGGTGTTACTGAACCAGGTTGAGACGTTGTCAAACTTTATCTATTTTTGAAAAAATAGGTAAGTATTTCTCGCAAATGATTCTGAAAGCTAGAACATAATACTTTTAGCCGTCTCTGAAAAACGAAGCTCTCTTGAAAATTAAAAGTAAGTCTTTATATTTGTTTACTTTTCCCAAGCAAACATTAATCAAATTTGCTAAGATGTTGTATTATACTGCGTACATTAAGAAAATGAACAAAGTATTCTTTTTGTCTCTGGAATTTTGGAATGAAATGGGCTTAAATGTATCTTATTTTTAAATTTGTTTTAATTACACCCAGGGATAATTACTTACAATATTTTATTTTATGTAATAATCAGAACTAAGAAAAAAGTTGTACTTACTTTTTTTAGGAATAGATCCACTGCTTTAGTTACTGATGACATTGCAAAGGGCGAAAGTAATTAATATAGGGGAGCCCAAGATGCTAAATGGGAAGTTACTCGAGCATCGTAGGGACTTATTGAATTTTGTAGATTAAATTATAGGAAAAATAAAAGGTTATATAAAGTTTTTCATTTCAATGATGGGGAAAAAACTACAGATAAAAAAATCTTTTAAAAAATCTGTGCCATGGTCATGGCCATGCCATACTAAATCACGTCAGGGGCCGTTCATAAAATACGTTCGCATACAAGGGGAAGAGGCGGGTCTGGCTGAGTGTGACAAGATGTGACAAGGGGGGACGGGGGATATACGGCAACGTGACGTTCGCCGTTTATTATTTTTTGACATAAGCGCTAGCTCTGTGGCGCGACTCTAGCGGCGTTGCGATCCGTCACAACGGGTTTCTTTGTTTTTCCAATACTTGAGACAGTAACGTTTCCACGTACCCTGCGCGTAATGTTATTATAATAACTAAATAAATATTTTTAATTTTCAGAATTTGTGTACTATCATTTAGAATTTATCATACTCAGCAGGGGGGGGGGGGGGGTTTGTGGCGAAATATTTCTAGGGGGGGTCACAAAAAGTGTGACACAGCGTGACAATGGGGGGAGGGGATCAAAAAAAGCTGATTTTAGTGTGACGTATTTTATGAACGGCCCCTCAGATTAAGGTATGGTGGATTAATTTCCATCCAAAATTTGGAAAATCTGCCGATTCAAGTGTACCGTTAGAGAGTGGGAGGGTCACAAAGTTGCAAAGAAAACGTTGTTTTGACATTCTCGAGCGCGTCTGAATTCTCTTTTATTATATAGGAAATGATGTAAGAATAACAAAAAAAATATAATCTGACAATTTCCACAAACCAAAGTTATCTTAATTTTATTTTTTTTCTGCCCTAGTTACCCCCTCTATAAAAATCGCTTATATTTAGTAGAGAAACTCAACAGTATGTGAGGTATCTTCCCTATGTTAATCTGACGAGCTCGAGTAAATACAAAAATCCCTTCTTGGGCTATGCCTACTTGAATTTATATACACATTACTATCATCGTGATTACTAGGTTTTTTATATCATAACGTAGCAAATAAGCCGATGGTTCTCCTGATGGAAACAGAAACGATAAATTGATATTCGTGTAGCGAGATGACAATACCACATGCGTAAGTCTACCGGCTACCTTATCCTCCAAATCAGAACACGAAAGAGACAAGTATTGACGCTATTGTAGAAGGAATAGGTAAGGCATTCCACCTCTTAGGCATGATGATAGTTACACGTTTAACCAGTCGGTCACCTTTTACGGCCTGCTTGGCAGAAAGGTAGTTGGTCTATTCTGCAAAGGAGCCCGGACCAACATGGGGAAAAATAAAGGTAAGGTTCTGCAACGCCTCGCTTGGGAATGAAACTACCGCTTTACCTATTTTAGCCAAGGAGTTCTAGTTTGTAGGGTAAGGTATTCGGTACACTTTTGCATGTGGTATTAACACCCCAACACAAAGATATTAATAAGTGGCGTAAATACTTACCACATGTAAAAATGTATAAACATCCCTACCATCAAAACCAAAACACATCAGTTACAGGTACTGACTCTACTGCTGCAAAATACACACACACACACACAGACATACTGACGTCATCGTGAAAATACTCGAAAAAGGTTTCTAGAACCTCGAAACGTGGAGATCTGGTGGAAACTCGATTTTCGAAAATCGGGGCAAAATCAGTAACTTCCTTATCTTTATACGTAGCGGTAAGTTAAAAAACCACCATTCATAAATATTTCGTTCATTAAAACTTATAACGTTTTAAGATATCGAGCAAAATTATTAAAACCGTCGAAAAACCCGTTTTATGTGGGAAAACTTTATTTTTTAATTTTTAATATTTTTATGTTCTATACTATTAATCGTCGTCACTTGGTGAATCTGCATTTTAATTTTAATAATGAAACACTTGTACTGGTTTCACTACATATATATTCTTCAAAATTATTTAAAGTCTACCGGTTTCGCGTATTAACGCATCTTCAGGACTTATAGCTAAACAAGAATGGCAGTTACATACATTGACAAATAATATTGCTTGTAGTGGGTACATTTATATAAAGAATAACAGACCTAAGATGTTACCCAATACGTGAAAATATATTTCCCCCAAAATGGGGAAATATTGATATTATTCAAAAAATTCAAACTAAAAATTCTAATAATTAAAAACAAAAATTATACCTACAATATAAATATGAAGAATTATCAAATAATTAAAAATATGTCAAATTATATAAGATATCAATAACTATTATTTATGGACCATGTAAAATGTCAAATTGTATAAGATATTAAATAAGAACGAGAAATTATGTCAGATTAATAATTGAAATAACATAACTGCAATATTAAGCAAAAATATTTTGTAGTGGAGATGTGTTAATATCGGTCCGGTCATTAAGGAGGAATGGTTGATTTTTTAATCGGTTTATTTCTAAAGCCTCTAAAGCATTGACTTTTCGGCCCCTCTCACATACATGCAAAACGGTCACGTTATCTGGGGACTCAAATCTGTGACGTTATTTTATTAAATGTTGTACAAAGGCCGATTCTCTTTTTTCCAAACGCCAGCTTCTGGTATGTTCTTTAATTCTCGCTTCGAAAGATCTTCCGGTCTGTCCCACGTATGTCGCGTCACAACCCTGGCACTATAACCTGTACACGCCACTTTTAAGCATACGTGGTATTTTTTGTTTATGATTTTATAACAACATGTGTAGAGATTTTTCCGTATAGAAAGCTAGTTTACTGTCCATCAATGACCGAATAGTGGCGTGCGACATTCTACCTAGGTATGGTACTTTAACCCATTTTTTCGCTTGTTTGGATCATTGGTATCATAACCCGAATACAGCATAGGAAACAACAGTTTTTTTTGTTTCTTTCTTCATATTATACTAACCAATCTTGGATTATAGCCATTATTTATTATTATTGTTATATTATTTATTTATTGGTATGGACAAAAGTCTATTGTTTATGACTTGTAGGATGATGTGAATCAGCCGGTATAATGTTGTCACAGTATGTGTCCTTACGGTAGATGTCAAATTGTTGTTTTCCATTCACAATTCTTATATTTATGTCTAAAAAATTAATTTCTTGTTCTCCAATCTCCATGGTAAACTGGATACTTGAGTTTAATGAATTTCTCACTTTTCTAAATATATATATGTATATATATATATATATATATATATATATATATATATATATATATATATATATATATATATATATATATATATATATATATATATATATATATATATATATGTGTGTGTGTGTTACCCTCAGACAAGATTATGGTAATAAGTAAAATAAATAAATCTCACGGGACAAACTACACTTACTGATCTAACCCCAAAGTAAGCAAATTATTTGCTTGTGTTATTGGTGTTAGTCAACGATACTAATACTTAGAAATACATATATAATAAATACTAGAATATATTTAATAAACACCCAAACCCAGAAATACAAGCATTGATGCTCATCATACAAATGCTTGTTCCCGTCGAGGATCGAACTCGAGCTCTGTCGATCGCGTAGTCAGGGTCGCTAACCACTCGACCAACGGGGCGGTCGATATATAATAATAGCTGCTTTATGGGGAAAATACAGTTGAAACCGTACGTAATAAGACTATCAATATTGGATTAAATAATAGGTATTACGGTCAGTTGTAAATATTGCCTCTTGCAATTTTTAATCATATGGTATGTTATACTAATTACTAAATAATATAAACAAGAATGTTGGTACGTTGAGTATGTTTCTCACGCTGAAACGAATGCGTAGATTTATATAAAACTAGCTGTACCCGCGACTTCGTTCGCGTGGAAAAAATTCTAAAATAAAAACCCGCATATTTCCCGTTCCCGTGGGATTTCCGGGATAAGAACTATCCTATGTCCTTTCTTGGGTCTCAAGCTATATTTGTACCAAATTTTATCCAAATCGGTTCAGTGGTTTGGCCGTGAAAGCGTAACAGACAGACAGACAAACAGACAGACAGACAGACAGACAGAGTTACTTTCGCATTTATAATATTAGTATGGACTAGCTGTACCTGCGCGTTGCTACGATACCAACTAAAATATCTATCGAAAACTGGTGTTATCAATTCAGTAACCTTTGTCGGCTCATGTACAAATTTGCTAAAGATTTTCATATGATCAAATGCATAGTTTACAATTCCATAAAGGACATACAGACAATCATACATTTTTATATATAAAGAAGAAGATAGAAGAAGACTAGCGATTGCTATAGACTAAATAATAAGTCTTTTAAGTTTGATATCAGATTTTAGCCGTAAAGAAAATATACGTGTGTGAATATTATCGTGTTTGGCACATAAATGTAGTGTGTGTAATACACGTATTTATTTTTTATTAATTAGTATTTTAATTCATATATGCATACTTTTATTAGTTCGTGTTTTTAATGCACATTATTTATAAAAATTAAGTTTCTGCAGTCCTCCGCAATCATTGATATAAAAAACCCTAGATGCACAGTCCTGAACAAAACTGACACTCAAAAGTGTCCCTAATTTCATTTAAGTAATTATAGATATGGCAAAAACATATGTCTTAGCATATCCAACCTTAAGTGGACGACTTATAGTTGTTTCTACAAAGCAGTGTACGAAAAGAAATAAAATTGACCGACGCGATTCTATTTGAATTGAGCGCACAATTTAAAATTGTGCACTCATTTTTGGAGGACGTTTTTGACACACTGATTGTGTATCTTGGGTTTTTTATATCAATGTCCGCAATGTAAACTTTAACTGTGCCAAATTTCATACGCGACCGTTTGCCTAATACTATAAAAATGATAAAATGCGTGTCGAGCCAAGCCCAATGCAGGATTCTGAAGTTGCCCATCACGATAATGCGGAGTAAGCAAAGGGCTTTTATATTTTCATGCTATGAACAATTAAGCTATTCAAAGTTAATAACAAATGTGTATCCGTACCACAGGTTCAGCACATATAAAACTTCTCTAAGTACATTTTATAAGTTGGTCGACTATTACCCATAAACTTGTGAAAACTTTTTAAGCCGTGATAGTTTTACTTTAAACTTCATTATATTAACTACTAATATGATTTTTTTGCCATCCCAAAACTAACCAATTAGCCTGCAGAGGAGGGGGGGGAGGCACTTGACTCTACAAAAAATAGCACTTAAGATCTTAATATTTAACAAACAAGTATTTTAATCGAAAACTTGTTTTCACAAACTTATAATATTTTTTAAAAGCCTATCCAACTATATTCCACACGATATGGTACGTAAGAAAAGAATTAACATCCCCACTTTACATATAGTGGAGCTACGCTGAAAGAAATATTTTTCAAGATTTTATGGTACCACTTTGTTGACGTGACTTATATGTATATTTGTGCCAAATTACATCTTTCTAGTAATAAGGATCTCTGAGCAATCGTGCAGATGGACGGACGCCCGGATGGACGTAGCGAAACTATAAGAGTTACTAGTTTTCTTCGGAACCCTAAAAAGGTACCAAGTTTTTCTTTCACATATTAATGTATAAATAGGCTTATTTTTTTGAGTGTTTGACAATTCTAACAGCGCAAACGATGGAGCTTGGGTTCGAAACGATTCCTGACAGGCATGAGCATTTTTGCGATGGGCATGTATATTTGTATTTCTGGGTTTGGGGTTTTTTGTATCGGTGACTAGACACAAGAAAATAATTTGCTTGCTTTGGGGTCAGATCAATTTATATTTTTTTGGCCAGCAATATTTATTTATTTATTCTTGATGGACTAACATAAAACTGTTTTAAGTACAACTCTTAAGAAAACACAGAAACTTTTTTTTATTAATAGTTCTCTCATACAATTAGGAATTTATATATATTTCAATGCTTATTTTAAAACAGTTCGTCGGAAAAACTGACAACTCACATGATTGGAATATTAGTCTATTAGGGTCTCTGAATCCTAACCTAACGGCATCTAATGTATGTTTTAATATTTCATTATTTTAAATAACAGCTTACATGATTCTAAAGGACCGTTATTACATTGCCGTTTTTAAATATAACGTGTAATTTTTTCGTTTACAGAATTTTATGATTAGTTTTAGAACACTAATACCTAACTTGAAATTTACTTTAATCCTACCTATACAAGCAACAGTGCTACTTACATGTGATTGGTTTAAATTAACCAATCCGAGCACTCTTGCTTTGAGCGCAAATTTCTGTAAGGATCGGCCGGTCAATCATTTTGTAACAAACCTTTGTACCAAGTATTTGTAAAAACAAACGTGTCTATAGGCGATGGTAGACTCTTTCCATCAGGAGACCCATCTGTTTGTTTGCTATCTTATGATATAAAAATAAAATGAAACGTATCATACGTTTCATTTTATTTTTATATGTAATTGTAATTGTAAAAAAATATATTTCCTACTGAACTACAAAAACAAATGTGCGTGTATGTATACCACCGAGTTTAATTTATGAAGACGAAATATAACTAACATAGTAGACTTTAGCTGTGCCTGCGACTTCTTCCGCGTGGTAAAATTTCTTCTTCTAAGTTTCTTCCTATTACATCAGCTATTTGTTAGTAAAAGGCCTATCTAAGTTGGTCCAGCCACGGACATTAGTTGAAACAGACAGACAAAAATTGTAAAAATGTTATTTTTATATATGTACCGTGTATACATCCATATGAATTCAGTATAAAGCATTTATTTTAATATTACAAACAGACACTCTAATCTTATTTATTTTAGTGTAGATTGGTTACTGAATACTGGAATAATTACTATAACTGTACTACCAAGTATAATTTGCCACACTCGTATTCTTAATAATAAAGACTAAAATGAAGATTTTATACCGTAAAGCTTTATATAGTAGGTATATACAAACGGTACAAAAGAACTCTTGACCTTTACGAGAATAATTAGAAAGCTCCCCTAATGTCTACGCTTCGGATATTTGGGCTTTGGCTTTAAGTACGATTCTGCTTACCTCTCCGATACGAAAGTTGAGTTCTTCAATTTTGAGCGTAGTTTAAAAATACCAATTAATTTATTATTTATGTGCTAACTATTTCCCTTCTAAGGTAGATAGGACTGGAACATCGTTAATATATTGTTTTTATTCTCATTTATTGGATGGCGAGACGAATGATGTAGAGCCTCAAGCATGTATAAAACTTCAAAAATTTATTTTAGTTTTAAATATTTCTGTTGGTTTTTTTTTTCAGTAACATACGTTAGTATTACTTTCGACAAACTTTCAAAAAGAGGTTCCTAATTCACTTGAATTATTTTAATGAAAATTCATTAACATTTGATGAATTCCCGTCATCAACGTCTCGTCCCGCTAATAACGTAAAAACCAACTATTTTGAACCCAATTTGACTTTCTTTGAACTGGTTCTGAAACCGTATTCTTTTGAATTATTTACTTTTAGTGGAGTGCCTGGAGCTATTAATCATTTTAATTATATTATTTTACTATTTAGCATTTTAAGTAGTTACTCGAAATTAGTGTACATTGCATGCTAAGATCTGAAGTCGATTATTGCAGTCGTTATGCGTTCAAAATATATAGGGTTAATTATAAAGGTCCGGTCAAAATTTAAAATTAAATTCAAATTCAAATATTCTTTATTTCATACGTAGTTAATTATACACTTGAAACATGCCATTTATACATTACATTACATACCTATTATACTATCTTTCACTTCAGTTTTAAAATTGAACAAAATTTATAATAATAATAATAAATATATTTTTATATATTTATTTTTATAATATTGTATTTTTTAAATATTATAATTATAAATGTATATTAAATAAGAAGAAAAATGTAAATAAAGGAATAATAATAATAAATATTCACGGGACAAATTACACTGACTGATCTAACCCCAAATTAAGCAAATTATTTGCTTGTGTTATCGGTATTAGTCAACGATACTAATACATAGAAATACACATATAAATACAAGAATATATTTAATAAACACCCAAACCCGGAAATACTAACATTCATGCTCATCACACAAATGCTTGTCCCCGTCGGGGATCGAACCCGAGCCCCGTTGATCGCATAGTCAGGGTTTAAATTTACAAGAATCGTAAACAATAACAATAACATGTTTAAATAAAGTGAGTACGTAAAAGGTACCGACTTCTGAGAATATTTCCCCGTTTTTGGGGAGAACACAAAAACAAATAAAATTTTATATTCATTACAAATCACTTTAATTGGACATGTACCATAGAATACCACCAAGAGTACCATTAAGAACTAAATATTGAATTGAAAGTTTCAATTATTATTGTAAAATTATTGCAGGATAATTAAAAAATATTCATATATCAATATTCTAAAATATGAATTGAATACACCGAGTCGTGTGTTTCGGCCGCCGGGTGGTGTGTGCGGGGCGCGGGGGATACTACACAAGCCGCGCTCGACATTTCTGCGTAATTGAACCCCCATTTTTAAAGCATGGGATTAGCTGCTTCCACATCAGCAATCCTTGTTATTAATGTAACATTGAGATACTTACTAACTAAACATTATGTAATATCTTATTTAAAAATGTTATGAACAAAAGTCAAGCCCGCTGAGTTTCTTTCGCCGGATCTTCTCAGTGTATGGCCGCGTTTCCGATCGGGTAGTAGTTTAAAAAAATGTTGACACATCAAAATAACTTGTTAAAAGTTTTATTGAAAAGTTACAAGTCCAAACTAGGTTATAATCACTTGTACTTTAATTTCACTACAAATATAAACATATAATTTTAGATTAATCGACCGGTTTCGCTTTTTAAAGCATCTTCAGGACGAAATATTCTTTACTGACAGTTTAACTTTAGATAAGGCATAAACAAAGCATAATATATATATATATATATATATATATATATATATATATATATATATATATATATATATATATATATATATATATATATATATATATATATATATATATATATATATATATATATATATATATATATATATATATATATATATATATATATATATATATATAAAATTCAGCCTTCTCAGTCTAGCGGTTTAGGCTGTGCGTTGATATATCAATATTGTCCTTTTATATATAAAGATAACAAACAAACTTAGTCACTCTTTTATTACTTCTACCCTAATCACTTGTTACAAACTCGTACACGAATTACACCACAGATTCATGTCAGACATCTTGACATCATAATCCCACTTTTATGCTCTTTCTGACATACTTAACTCGTATTTCCACAGAATATTGTAGGTTGAGCGAAGAAATTATGCAAGGCGAGATAGGCATCCCACTTAGGATTGTGCTATGAAGTAGTTTCTCTAACAAATTTTAATTATAATAGATAATTGATAAATTAAATGAGTATCGCTTGATAAACGACAGAAATAAATATAACTTTTAAATAAGCGAAGTATTTGCTTATTATAAGGTTGTTTTGTTTTAAATTATTACTACAAAAATACTCATATAAGTATTTTATAAACATAATAAACAGGATCACCTCTGTGGTCTAGTGGTCCAGTATTGGCGTTGACTACATGAAGTCCCGGGTTCGATTCCCAGGTCGGGCATGTAAAAAAAAAGTGTTTTTTTTCAATTTTCTGATAAACATAAATTTGCCCGGGATTGGAAAGTGCCCGGTTAGCGATAGGCTTGCCACCTATGACATTTGTGGGACCAAGTATCTTCGGCTAATCGAGGGTGCACTTGTTGTACCTCTGCCTACACCTTCGGGGATATGGATGTGAAGATACTTTTTTTTTGAATAAACAGGATTAGTTTGTAAATCATATGTTATTGTAAATATAATTAATAAACACATAAACCAAAAATAAAAACCTGTATGCTCATCACGCCAGTATTTTTCCCTGTCAGATCTAATCGATCACTTTCGAAAACAATTTTTCTCTAACGTGACCATTATTCTAGAGATTAACATAAGTAAACAATCTTAACATCAAACGTTAGTTATATTGAATACAATTATGAAATATATTTTTAAAATAATCAGCTTTGCTCGTTAGTAGATTAACATGTCGTCAAATGTATATAGGTATGTATATATATATAAACAGACGAACATACAGATAGATGTCCGCATTTATTAGTATGGATTCACTACTAGCATTCATTCATCGTATCAATTAATCGGTAGTCGAAAAAAGGTTGTTTAAACAAAAAAAATTCAATGAAATCTTATACGCATCGAACTTGGAAAATAGTATGTCTGTATAACAGTAAGTCTATTAAAACCTGTATTATCTATATTAATATTATAAATGCGAAAGTTTGGATGTTTGGATGTATGGTTGGATGAATGTTTGGATGGATGTTTGTTACTCAATCACGCAAAAACTACTAAACGGATTTAAATGAAATTTGGCACACAGGTAGAAAGTAACCTGGAATAGCACATAGGCTACTTCTTATCCCGGAAAAAATAGGCCATCCCGCGGGATTCACCAAAAAATGTATAATGCAGCAGGCTGCACGCAGCAGCTAGTTAAGTATAATTAAAGAAACCTGTCAATTATATTTTTGAAATGCTAATAAAGGGAATATGTATATAGCTTCAGGAAAAAGTAATTAAAGGTTGACAATAGAAAGAACATCTGGAGCATTTCCGAGAAACAATATAAAATAATAGAATACGTATTTCTTCATAGTACATTTAATTAAAGAATAACAAACAGAATTAACAAGAAAAGTTAAATTAGAAAAAATTAAATATCGTGTTTTTGTTTAAAAAATGTGGTGACTTTAAAAATGTTAAAAACTTATCAAGTTTGAGTCAAATTCACATACGTAGGGTTCCATACCATCTAGCGATATTTAGTTTACTTTTATGGAGAACCCCTTAATAATCTAGCATTTTTACTAACAGTAATATGGATTTTGTAAAAAAATTTGGATCTACCTATTTCCGTTTAAGAGATAAAGCCCTTTGATATATGTATAGATATTGGAGGTATATTAATTGTTACCCATATGTAAAAAATGTAATCCACGTTAGTCACCTTTTGGGTACAGACTCTTAAAAAACTTACCGGTGGCCAGATAATATTTGCAGTAATTTTGACTACCCCATTGGTCGAGTGGTTAGTGACTCTGACTACACAATCGATGGGGCTTGGGTTCTATCCTCAACAGAGTCGCTCATTATTGTAATGAGCATTACATATTTGTATTTCTGAGTTTAACTATTTATTAAATACTAGCTGTTGCCTGCGACTTCGTCCGCGCGGACTTCGTTTACTCCGCACTGCTCCTCCCCTGTAGATGATAGCGTGATAATATGTATCCTATATGTTGACCCGACTTGTCAGTAATATTTATGCAAAATTTGAAGTAAATCCATGCAGTACTTTTTGAGTTTACCCCGGACATACATACAGACAAACAGGCAAACAGACTAACAGATAAACAGATAAACAGATAAACAGACAACCAGACAAAAATTCTAAAAACTTTATTTTTGGCTTCGGTATCGATTGTAGATCACGCCTCAAGTATTCTTTTAAAAAAATATTCAATGTACAGTTTTGACTTTCCTACAATTTTATTATATGTATAGATATAGATGTTTCAGTACTTATTTCATTCGCTAACACCCATATCGCAAGCAAACACCGAACTTAATTTGGAGTTACATCAAGTTGTATAATTTTCCAGCAATATTTATTATGTACGTTGTTGCCAATAATTTATTTCTGTTATTTTTTTTGTGTTTATCTATACATACAAATAAATAAAATTACAGTGTCTGTTTGAAGTATTAAAATACCCAGTTTTAACTAAATGCATATGGATTTATACACGGTACATATACCAAAATAACATTTTTTACAATTTTTGTCTGTCTGTCTGTTTTGGCTAATCTCTGGAACGGCTGGACTGATTTTGACGGGATTTTCACAGGTAGATATAATAAGGAGTAACTTAGGCTACTTTTTTAGAACTTTTCCCACGCGGACGAAGTCGCGGGCACAGCGAGATTATTCATATAACTAGCTTTTACCCGCGACTTCGTCCACGTGGACTTCGTTTACTCCGCACAGCTCCTCCCTCGTAGGTGATAGCGTGATAATATGTAGCCTATATGTTGACTCGACCTGTTAGTAATATTCGTGCAAAATTTGAAGTAAATCCATGCAGCACTTTTTGAGTTTACCCTGGACATACATACAGACAAACAGACAAAAATTCTAAAACTATATTTTTGGCTTCGATATCGATTGTAGATCACGCCCAAGTATTCTTTTAAAAAATATTCAATGTACAGTTTTCGACTTTCCTACGATGTTATTATATGTAAATAGATTTTTTTATGTTATTGAGATAGGCAAACTGGCAGACGTGCCACCTGATGGTAAGTGGTCGCCGTCGCCAATGAACCAAAATGGGATACCTGGGCTGAAACTAGCCCAGGTATTCCATTCATGTGTTGCCTATTCTGAGACATAAGATGTTAAGTCTGGGTGCCAGTAATTACACTGCCTGTCTTGCCCTTCTCTCCGAAACACAGCAAAGCTGTTTCACGGGAGAAATAGGCAAGATGGTGGTACCCATGCAGCCGGAAGTGCGGCACAGCGCATCCCTCCCGCCGGTGAGAGATGTTAATTATATATTCTATTTCCCCACATTTTCGCTCAACGCATAAATTAACTCCTATGGGAATGAGCACTTTTGTAGTGTGCTACAAAGTATTAAGTAAATTACAATATCTTTTATATTATGGACTATTTGTGAAAAAAAAACTTAAATATTGAAAATGATGAATTATTTATGAATGAGTATTTAATTTAAAAAATATTGCTCATAATATTTGTGAGTACATAAACATGTACACAAATTCATACCAAATATATTAAATTCTTTTTAACGTATAACTTTGTCATATTCATTGTAAAATACATTTATAAATAATAATAATAAAATGTTTGAAAAAATAACGCAAGTAATAAATAAACGAAACAATGTTGTTACCATTTCGTGTAAAATAATAATAATTTTCTTCTTAGCACTTTTACTTTTAAAATCAATATCATCAATAATAATATCATTTGTATTACCAAAAGTAATAACTTTATTTCACATACCTATTTTAGCTGGATTCCCGGAAACAATAGTATATATCAAGAACAACACGAATATAAATCCTTTCCAATCCATTGTTACACTTTACACAAGTGTTTTTGCACTTACATTCTACGAACACAGTTTTCGTAGTACGTCTACGAGCGTAGCAACGTAGACATCCGCGCGACTCTGGGGCGCCCAGACTACTGAGCCACGCTACGGCTAGAGTTGTTATTGATTCTTTTAAATGTTATTTTTGGTGATTTAACATGTAACAATTAATTGAATTATGATTTCTTTTTTAATTTCAGTTTATATTTTTTGACATTGTATTTACTTTATTTTTGAATCATCGAAAATGTAACTAATATCTTTCTTTTTATGTTAATTATAAATGTAAATTATATCAGTTGTTTTATTGAATGTTCTGTATTTTTTCGTTTTTTATTTGTGTTAACGTTCGTTGAAGAACTCTCTCTTTGAAGTTGACAAAATGATTGTAAAAATTTGAAAATGTGGAGGATTCGTAAATCATTTGTTTTAGTTTATTTTAACATATTACGATATCTATTATGTCAATATCTATAATCTCAATTAGTCATTAC
This sequence comes from Apodemia mormo, assembly GCA_036924255.1. Classification (NCBI taxonomy): domain Eukaryota; kingdom Metazoa; phylum Arthropoda; class Insecta; order Lepidoptera; family Riodinidae; genus Apodemia; species Apodemia mormo. The sequence goes on along the minus strand of JAUPFN010000010.1, from coordinate 5,985,269 downwards.
TACAAGTCAGTAATACCAGAAGAAATTATTTGAACACTAGCCTTAAAACTGATTCAACTTCTGTAAACAATATTTAAGTATCTTCACGCCCGTATCCCCAAAGAGGAAGGCAGATACATCCAGTTTATTCACGATTAGCCTAAGATTCTTAGTCCCAGTCTATCGCCAATCGAGCACTAACCCAATCCTTGGCAACGTTGTTTTTTTTTCATTTCGTCACCGGATCATTGGACGAGAGAGGCGATAAGAACAATATTTAAGATAATTAAAGATGAAGTTACATAATTTTAATATATATAAACTATGTGTTACGGTGTTAGTCCGCTATAAATTCCTAAACTACTGAACCGACTTCAATGAAATTTTGTAGATATCTACTGTTTGGTCCAACTTAAAAGATAGGATTTTTTTATTTCAATTACACTCCTCTCTCTCAAGTACCCCACCAAAAATATGTGTGGCAAAAAATGTTTGCCGGATCAGTTAGTATGCTTATATTTCCAAGATATATAATGGCAAAAACCTGTATGACAGATGATTTGGGAACAAGAAATAATATTGATACGTTGCTGTTCTAAACACAGGCATACGTTAACCACTTACTTTGCCTTCAAGACTCAAATACAAAAGATACAATGTCAGATGTTATTGTTGTAGTTATAGGTAAAGTTTAAACCAAATAAGTCACTTTAAATATTTATTACTATGTAAGTAACAATAGTTACTCATCAAAACTTTTCTTGCTAGCATAAAAATTTGATTGTGTATTTTCATTACGGGGAATTTAATAATACGTTGATATCTGTGTGACGATATGATATATATATATATATATATAAATATATATATAAATATATATATATATATATATATATATATATATATATATATATATATATATATATATATATATATATATATATATATATATATATATATATATATATATATATATATATATATATATATATATATATATATATATATATATATATATATATATATATATATATATATATATATATATATATATATATATATATATATATATATATATATATATATATATATATATAAAATAATTGCTGTTTTTTATTCTTGCTAAAACTCGAGAACAGCTGAACCGATTTGGCTAATTTTAGTTTTGAATTAATTGTTGAAGTCCAGGGAAGGTTTAAAAGGTGATAAAGTATAGAAAAAAAATAAGAGTACTTAAAAAGGCAGAGCAATGTTTGCCGAGTCAGCTAGTTATATTATATATTAAGATTTAAGAGATGATATTAGATTCAGGTTGTTATTTGCAGAAATCCATAACGCAACAATTTAATTTTCAAACTTCCGCAAACTTTTACGTATGTCCTTGCGATGTTACCAAAATAAAAATTAAAATAAAAAATAAAAAGAGGTGTAAGAAATAAAATAAACTAATCATTTCAGACAGACAGTGAATTTATTCTGTTTCTCTCTAGAGACTAGTGGCACAGTGTTTCAACCTCATTTACTACACTTTCCACCACGTCAGTAACAAGAATAACCACAGTTTAGGCAATCAATGCACGTTTTCCTTCGCAACCGAATCATCTTCAGGAGAAACGAATACAATTTCACTCAACAAGAGCCAAAAATGTTTTCTTCTTTAATTTTTACTTTATTGTTCTCATGTTGTAGTATATGTATTATAGGAATTCATGTCCTAAAATTTATTTGTCTTAAATAACCGCAAATATCGATTGAAGTTCTTTATCAGTATTATAAATGTCTAGTGCAATATTACTTATAGCACTTACAATAGATCTCCATCCATCCTTTTTCATTATTCAAAATCACATACTTAAAATCGATCTATTCTAATATTAAATGTCCACGATATCAAAATTGACTGCCTGTTATTTTCCTAATAACAAATAAAAAATCCTTGAAGCCTCAAACAAAATGTACGGAACAAAACAAAAAGTTGTAACGAATGGTCATAAACCTGTCGATTCGATAAAAAAACAAACGACTTTATAAAGGCAAAAGCTTACGCATTATTTATGAGGAACTGGGCCACAATACAAGTCTTGTTATAAGCGACTATTGCGGCCAGCAATAGTTTGTAACATTTTTATGGGAAAATGTGGAACGCTTCGAGCCTTGTATCTAAAAAAGAGGTAAATAATGTTGTTTCCCCATGTTGGCCTATTTTTTTTGAAGTTAAGAGTATTTGCTTTTCTAAGCAGTAGCTTGTTAAAGGAAACGTATCAATATCCTTATCACAAAACTTAGTGAAATGTAAACTATGTAACTTGAAATTTTTGCAAATTAACTACACTTATTTCATTTAGTTTTATGTAATTGTATTTTGTTTTATTTTGTTTTATTTAATTTCTGAGTTTTGTAACATTTTGCCCAGATTTTGGTACAGTTGCCTCTTCTTATGTCATTGCAAGTTTATAATCATACTTCAAATCAAATTTTATAAACATGTTTAAATGTTGTTTAAATGTTTAAATGTTGTCTTCAAAATTAGAGTGTTTTGTAGTGGCTTGAATATTTTTCTGTATTTAGAAGTCAACTAGCTACAATACACTCTTACGGCCCGGCTACAGCTACCTGTGGCGCGAACTGCAACGCTACTTACGGTGCGGTGAGCTACGAGGGACGAAAACAATAATGTAGAAAACTGTATGAAGTATGTCACAGCTACTGGCGACACGAATTACGGTGCGACTTGCGGAGTGGAAAGAACCGTGCGACGCGCGACCGTCACGCGCGGTGCAATGAGCGAATAAAACAAATTTGCTAGCTAGTGTTAGTAATGTTCAAATAAACTATTTTATGATAGCGCATTATAGACTATAAACTATATATTTCTAGCGCGCTACGTAATATACGATATTACAACGTGTAACAATAAACGCGTGAGTCGGCCGAGATAGCGCGTGACTCATCACGACGTCATACAACGAGCGCTAGCACGCGGTAACTGAGTATATAAAACGATATAACTATGTTATAACGTCTAGCGTCTAAAGTCTAGTACGTCACATAAAGTTATAACTACGGCCTATGCTAGCCGTTATACAGCGTGACGTTATGTTATAGCGCCAAATGCGGATCTAAATAGCGCAAGCGTTGAGTATACATAACGTGCTATAATATAATGCTATGCTTGGTTAATATAACCCACCATTGGCTGGTATCAAGGTGACCCACGCTCACAGCGGCGCGACCGGCCAAATCGCAGGGATGCATCGGATATCGCGAGACCAAAATAAAATATTTTGTTTCTTCGGGTGTAGAGTTTGAAATTGTTCAATATCCATTATTATATTTAAAAATTCTGCGCCGAAGCCGCCTCGGTCGCAGCAAATGGAGTTGTGGCCTAGCCAGAAAATCGCGTGACGCGCCGCGTCGCAATCCTGTAGCTATGGCCCAGGGAGCTGTGGCCAGGCCGTTAGATTTGTTAATGGCACTAAATCTTGTGGTCTAGGAGTTAGCCTATGCCTATTCGGTTTAGATCATTAAGTCCCGGATGTGATCCCCGGGTTAGAAAAATGTGTTATCGAGCTTTTTACGAGATTTTTCTCATTTCTCATCTGATGAGATGATCTCAGTAGCCGTTTTGAATCTGGTGGTGGTGTGTGTTACGCTGTGCCCCGGATAAGATTGGAAAGCTGTCGGTCCTGATTACCGTTAAAAATAAGCGATATCGTTATCGGGTGATTAAAATGCTGCAATCATATGGTGATTAGATCATCACCCATCTTGCCACCTGACGAACCGGTTGAACATGACAAGCCGTTTTTTTATTTCTTTATTTAATACTTTATTGTAAAAGAGTAACCAGATATAAAAATAGCTACAGTCTGTACATTAAATTAAGCTACATAATAATTAAAAACCAACAACAATTCATAAAAGTAAAAATAAATTACTCATTAAAGTAGATTCAGTGAGAAAATGTGGTTTTGAATTTTTTTTGAAAATTTGAAGAGACTGACTTATAGGTAACTTGGGCGGTAGTCAATTCCATGATCTGACTTATATAAACTAAATTTAACGTAAAATTCTCTAGCTGTTCTACTTATTTTGTCCGTACTGCATAGGAAAACTCTTTATGTACTCCTATTACATCCAGTCGCCTCTATGGTCTAGTGGTCGGGTGTCGGAGTTGACCACATGAGGCCCTGGGTTTGATTCCCAGGTCGAGCAATTAAAAATGTGTTTTTATGTTTCCTGATAAGAATAATGTTGCCCGAGTTTGGAAAAATTGCCTGGTTAGCCATAGGCTGACCATCTATCACATTGCCACTAATGGCCAATTGCACTGACGCTGTCTTAGCTTAGCTTATCTAAATAGTATGCTGTTACTTCTTGTCTTAAGTGAAAAGAATGTGACAACATGTCACTAAAGAGTGTCCTAAGTTAAGAGAAGGTTAGTGCGATTAGACCTAAGTGTATCTTCGGCGAATCGTTGGTGCACTTGTTGTACCTCTGCCTACCTCTTCGGGGATACGTGTGTGAAGATACTACTACTACGAGTATATTACATCTACGCACTTATTTTTGTGTTATAGAATTCGCCCCGTGCTTGGGAAAACTTGGAAAATTTAAAAACAACAAAAAAAAAATATCAGCACGCAAAATTTGAACCTACGACCGTCTCCCTAAAGCCGGGACGCTCTACCGCAGTGTCGACAGTCGACACTAGGTCAATAATAGAGCGTCCCGGCTTTAGGGAATCGGTCGCAGGTTCAAATCTTGCGTGTCGATATTTTTCTTTGTTGTTTTTAAAATTTATGCACTTGATAAAATACAGTAAAATTATACCACTTCTTCAAGTACAGGAGCGTAGCTATTCGCCTTACATTCCACGCATAAATCACATCAAAATATGATACTGTGGGGACGTGAAACATAAAGACATTTTTATTTTCCGCGGCTTGGGTATAACGCGTTTTAGGGCGCGGTAAAATTTTATGAAGCGAGAGTGACTCGGTTTTGTGAAAGCGATAATCTGTTGTTGACGCGTTCGAGGCGTGCGGGGGTAAGTACACTTTTATTGTGTAGCGTTGGTTTTGTGACTGTTGTGTAAAGAAATTACACGCCTGTCATAATAAATATCTTTAAGTCAATCAATTACGCAGAGATGCGATTAGGTATTAACAGCAGTAGAATATCGGACGCAATTGATCTCTTATAAAGCGTATTTTAAAATATATATATATATATATATATATATATATATATAACAAATATATGTAAAATATCGCTGGATAAATAAGACAAACTGTTTGATCAATTCGTGAAATTTTTGTGATGTGTATAGTTGATCTCTTATCAAGTGTATTTCGAATAGCATAAATATAAATAAATATCGCTGGACAAATTACAATCATTGATCTAACCTCAAGTCTAAGGAAACAAGCTGTATTCTTGTAATATGAGCGTTAAAGTTATATTTACCTCATGAGGTGTAATTTTATAAAAGGCACGAACCTCCTGGGAAAATGCTTTAAGTTGCAACATATCCAAACAAGCGTCTCTCTATGTAAATATACTGAACACTGAGTAAACACAGGATGTTAAGATATCCTGTTAAATTTATGTAGAACAGAGCGGAAGGTCCGTATAGTTTGTAGTTAATATTACGCAAACCGTTACATGTCTCAAACTATTTGATGGGTTTCATAAATATTTCTATCCAACGGCAGTGTTTGGTACAAATGTTTTGCTTTTCACGTTAGTGTCTTGGTTAATTTAGTTGTAGATTAGGGCTAGGATTCGATCGTGGGTGAAAAAAAATGTTAGTGTTTTAACTTCGTTATACAGGTTTTTTATTGCATACTAGCTGACCCGGCACACGTTGTTCTACCTTTTCAACTACTCTTATTTTTTTCTATATTTTCGCACCTTTTAAACCTTCCCTGGACTTCAACAATTAATTCAAAACCAAAATTAGTCAAATCGGTTCAGCCGTTTTCGAGTTTTAGCGAGACTAACAAACAGCAATTGATTTTTATATATACAGATATCGAACATATTATCGATTCTGAACAGCCTCTGAAAATTTGGTGGGCGATGGCGAGGCGATGGTTGACTCTTTCCATCAGGAGACCCATCTGCTTGTTTGCTATCTTATGACATAAAAAAAAAGAAATCACCCGGCTCTTCTGATATCACAACTCTCAATGAACAATGAATCGACTTGATGTTATTTATTTGTATATTTTTATGGAGCGTTTATAATTAATTAAATATTCGCTTGAAAAATTACATGAATTGATAACAACATCCAGTGAACAAATTATTTGCTAGTAATATATAAATACTATTTTTTTTTATCCTAATCGATAGCAAACAATCAGATGGCTCTCCTGATGAAAAGAGAAACTATCGCCTATAAACACCAAAAGATAATAATGGTGTTTTGTTATCCGTGTGGCTACATGGTAATACCACATGCATAAGTCAAACCAGTTACTTTGCCCTCCAAACCGAACACGACAATGAGAAGCATTGATGCTATGCGACAGGAAAAGTTAAGGCGGCAATATCGGGACAAGACGTTGCAAAACTCTACCACCTAGTAGTCACGATGGTACACGTATAGATAGCCAATCGTTCACCTCTTACGAACTGCCTGGTAGAATGGCATCGTCAATTCTTCAAAGGGGGCCCAAAATATATACGGGGATATTTAATAAACACCCAAGCCCGGAAATACAATTACCAATCCTCAATATACAAATTATAGACTTTATCAGGAATCGAAACGAGCCCCATTGATTGCGTAGTCAGGAGCATTAACCATTCGACTGAAGCGGCAGGTGATATGTATATTTAAAACTAGCTGACCCGCGCAGCTTCACATGTGAGTAGATTAACGTGTCTTCGATATAGTTTTTCATACAAATTTCATCCTCTATTTCAGCCCCTTAGGGGTTGATTTCTGAAAAAAAAAATCTCTGTTTGACCTTAGATCTTCCACTATTTCCATGCCAAATTTCATGAAAATTGGTCAAGCGGTTATCTAACACCTTTAAACGAGCAATTCTTGTATATATATACATATATATATATATATATATATATATATATATATATATATATATATATATATATATATATATAAATGGAATCTCGGAATCAGCTCCAACGATTTTCATGAAAGTCACAAATTAGGAGTTTTTCGGGTCAAGGAATCGATTTATCAAGTTTCCAGGTCCAAGAAAAGCTCGGTTCCCAAGATATGGGTATTTAAAAAACCGAGCAAAGCTCGGTCAACCAGATTAATATTAATATGGAAAAACTAGCTGACCCACACAGCTTCACCCGCGAGTACATTAACATCTCGTCGATATAGTTTTTCATACAAATTTGATCCTCTATTTCAGCCCCTTAGGGATTGATTTTTTAAAAAAAAATTATCCTATGTTTGACCCCAGATCTTCCACTATTTCCATGTCAAATTTTCTAAAAATCAGTCTAGTGGTTTAGCCATAAAAGCGTAACAGACAGACAGACAGTCAGACAGACTTTCACATTTATGATATTAATATGGATTATTAGCAGTGCGCCTCCCTATTTGTAATACAGTAAAAACGTCTCATCTATATTGGAACATAGTGTGTACAGGCTTTTATTTACTTTGAAGTTCCCCTTTTTTATCTTACCCTAAATGTGGGATATGGTCCGCCCCTGTAAGTCTTTCAGGAATTTTTATCTCAAATTAAATTCGCTCACGTTCACCCTCTATGCTTTTGTATTGATCTTTTTACATTGTTATGTGTGTTTTGTATAAAAATATTGCTGGGAAAGGGTAATAGGCTTAGCGACATTGTTGGAATGAACATTCTATATCATAAATATTCTATAGTTTACAGGTTGGCTGGTAAAATACTGATTTTATTCTAAGATAAGATGGTTAGTGGTCATCTATAATAGCGGATTAAGTGAATACGTCTTCAAGATAATTTCTTAGTTTGTCAGTGTAACTTTCAATTACACACAGATTTAATACAGTGTTATATTACTTATCGATATAATAAAATCACTTCTTCACGTCTTCAAGATAATTTCTTAGTTTGTCAGTGTAACTTTCAATTACACACAGATTTAATACAGTGATTTTATTTCATCGATAAGTAATATAACAATATTACTTATCGATGAAATAAAATCACTTCAAGGGCAATCTTTTAACCTTGTCATTTCATTCGGTACGATAAAACAGTACATTATGGTTAATTTCTATTTTTCACGAAATAATATATCTACAACTACAATTTTTGACAATGATTGGAGCGTTTGCTCATATGCGCGGCGACACGTTTCCTTGCTAACGACTTGTCTATTAGTATTTATGTGTCTATAACCAATAAAAATAGAACAGAAATGGTCAAAATTTTTTCCTCGTGTTGGTCCCGGACTCTTTTGAAGATTAGGCCAACTGCCGTTCTTCCGGGCAGGTAGTAAAAGGCGACCAATTGGTTATGCGAGTTACTAACATCGTGGCTACTAGGTGGTAGAGTACCTAATGAATTATCTCGCCCGGGTCTGGTACCACCGCCTTACCTATTCCTGCCGCAATAGCTTCAGTGCTTGTCACTGTCGTATTTCGGTTTGAAGGGTAAGGTAGCTGGTTAACTTATGCATGTGGCATTAAGACTTCGCCACAAGATAGCAACGCACCATTAACATCTTTGGTGTCTATAGGCGATGGGTGACTCATTCCATCAGGAGACCCATCTGCTTGTTAGCTCTCTTATGATATAAAAAAATATTGGCATGTCAATCAAGTGTAAAATTGAAATTAATATACAGTAAATAATAATAGTAACGTGGCATATTCACTAAGGATCATATATACTAAGGCTACGTCCACAAAGACAGTCGGATTGCTTAGCCCGTATTGCCTCGCGCCTCGTGACAAAAAAATCATCACGTTTATTTACTTAACTAAGTCGCTAAGCAATTTATCGGTTCTATCATGGAGAATGTTCCGGTAACTGTTTGGATTAATTCCTGCCGCTGAATTTCACCAGCGGACATCGCGACAAAATATCAAAGTTTCATCCTCACCATCTCGATGTCTGGAAATTAACAACCGTGCGATTCTCGAGGCAATTTTTATCCCGCACTATTCTTATGTGGAACCCGCTAACGGCAAATTATTTTTTTAAACGGATAGGACTTAGGAAACCGAGTCTACTCATACTTAAAAGGACGGCAACAAGACCCCTAGTAGTGTATTTGTCTATGAGCGGCGGTAATCACTTACCATCAGGTGAACCTCCTGTCCGTTTGCCCCTTCTTATATAAAAAATAGGCTGCCAAGCGCGCAGGACAATCAGTCGTGAATATTCTAGATTATTGTAAAACGGACGTTATAAAATCTGGAACGTTCGTTTTACTAAGCTACTCGCTAGGTGTTTCGCTTGGCTCTAGACGCTAAATAATATGCCTATCTGTGCGGACGTAGCCTGAGAATTGTTTTTTGATCAAAATCTATATATTTTTGATCATAATCTATAAATGACATTTCACTAGAATTTAGAGCACTTTGGTGTTAATCATTTTGATTAACACCAAAGTGCTGAATCAGTTTGATTAACACCAAAAATAATAATACTTCACGCCCGTATCCCCGGAGGGGTAGGCAGAGGTACAACAAGTGCACCCACGATTAGCCGAAGATACTTAGTTCCACAAATGTGATAGGTGGCAAGCCTATCGCCAACCGGGCACTTTCCAATCCCGGGCAACTTTGTGTTTATCAGAAAATTGAAAAAACATATTTTTTTTAAGTGCCCGACCCGGGAATCGAACCCGGGACCTCATGTGGTCAACGCCAACGCTGGACCACTAGACCACAGAGGCGACGCATAATAATACTAACATATCAACACCCTGTGCGACACTTAAGCGCCGCAACAATTCTCGGTGGAATTCAGTTGGCACCCACACGACGCTTAAGTGTCACATTCCCATTTGATTTTCAACCTTCCTCTACTAAAAATACAGACTACCATAGTATAATAAAGTTTAATAAAGTTTTATAAGGTTTTTTCTTGGGGGCTAACAAATTAATAGCGTTCGTTAAAATCATTTACTATAATTCAAATAGAATATTGATTAACTACATAGTTCAGCGTACATAATCCACAGTCGTGCGTTTCTCTCATTGTTTGCCTCGCATTAGTTCTCTGTGAAATCAATTATTATCGGCCAGGTGTCTCCGAACGGATACGACTTGGGGACCTGCAAAAAAAGAACTTACCAACGCAACAACAAACACAATAACAACAATGCAATTATTGTAAAACCTACGTTCATGGGTGGAGGTGATCACTTATTATCAGGTGCACCTCCTGTTCTTTTGCCCCCTCTTGAGTTTCTATAAAAAAAACTCAAGTTGAACTGAACACACTATTTCAGTATATATAGATAAAAAATTGTAAGTAGAACATGTCGTTAAAGTATGTACACATAGTGAGGCAAGCACGCCATGGTGAATAGAAATACAAATATAATATATTAGTTAGGAATAACAATATTATTTGTAAGTATAATAATATAAAAATGTGTGTACTGAGCAGATTTCACGAAAACTGTATGATGCCGACAGCTGGTTTACAGTTTGGCACATAGAAATTATAAGAAAATCTGTACACCCACGATTAGCCGGATACTTGGTCCTATAATATGATCGCCAACAAGGCACTTATCCAATCACGGGCGACGTTGTTTTTATCACAAAACTGATAAAACATATTTTTTTATTTGATCAACCCGGGAAACAAACCCGGGACCTCACGTGTTCAATATCGACACCAGACCAAATTACGTTTCCCGCTAAATTACAGCCTTCTAGTACTAAAGATCTCTGAGCTAGACTGCGGACGGACGGACGGACGGACGGATAATCATAGCGAAACTATAATAACAAAATAAATAAATAAATATTCACGGGACAAATTACACTTATTGATCTAACCCCAAAGTAAGCAAATTATTTGCTTGTGTTATGGGTGTTAGTCAACGATGCTAATACATAGAAATACATATATAAATACTGAAGTATATTTAATAAATACCCAAACCCGGAAATACAAACATTTATGCTCATCACGCAAATGCTTGTCCCCGTCGGGGATCGAGCCTGAACCCCGTCAATTGCGTAGTCACGGTCGCTAACGGGGCTGTCATAAGGATAAGGATTCCAAGTTTATATCGGAACCCCAAAAAAGACAAAAACATAGGCTTATTTATTGTCTACTGTCTGAAAATTTATCAATTATTTGTAATACCAAATCAATAAGTATAAGTTGTCCAATTGTACATCACGGAATAAGGTATTGAAAAAATCAGATATAACTAAAAACCGGTCAAGTGTGAGTCGAACCCGCATTTGTAGAGTTCCGTACCACCGAACGATATTTGCCTAAAGATACTTGTATAGTAAGAAGGTTGTGTAGTAAAAAGTGAGATCCCAAATGGGATACCCATATATCCCATTTGGGACTTAATCTTTTCGCTTTTTCATATTTTTTGTGTTATTTATTTTGATAGTGGTTACATTTGCATGCATTTTATGAGCTACATTTTCATGTGTGCCTAATTCCGTTTTAGAGATCAAGTCTTTTGACAGACAAAAACTGAAAGCAATAAACTCAAATAATGGGGTTTGGTTTCTCCCCCTATGTGTAAGGAACCCTAAAAAAGTAATCTGATTTTTTCCGATGAAATTTCTCTGTTATGTAGCCCCGCTTCTGATCCATTAGTAATATTAAACATTTTTGACGTTCAAATGTGTAAAGACAATTTTATTAAAAATATTTTTGTCTGACTTTGAAGCTGGAATTTTGGAGCAAGGAATCAAATCAAAGTAAATTTTTACAGAACACAAGCTTAGGGTGTGCTGGCCTTTTACAGCTCCAGTAGAAAGTCAGATGACGCAAACCCGTTATAGTTTTTAGGGTTCCGTAACTAATGGGTAAAAACGGGACCCTGTTACTAAGCCTCCGCTGTCTGTCTATCCGTCTGTCTGTCTGTCACCAGGCTGTATCTCATAAGCCGTGTCGCTAGCATGGCTGCTGCAAAGCTGAAATTTTCACAAATTATGTATTTTCGTTGTCGCTATAACAACAAATACTAAAAATACAAAAAAAAACCTAAAAATCTTGATTTTATTTTATAGAGATGATTTATTTTATTTTATAGGTACGGAACACTTCATGCGCAAGTCGCTCGCACTTGGCTGGTTTTTTTATACTATAAGATAGCACACAAGCAGATGTTTCTTCTGCTGTAAAGAGACAACCATCGCCATAAACCAATGATAATACCGGTGGGTTGCTATCCGTGATGCGGGTTCCTAATGTCATACGCATAATTTACCTTACCTTCCTACCTACCTAACAGAATACCTTACCCTCCAAATTGATGCACGGCAGGGACAAGCGTTGACGCTTTTGCTACCGGAATACTTATAGCGATGGTACCAATCTCTGGCGAGATGCTGCACAACTCCACTACCTTATAGTCATGATGGTAGTAACTCGTAGGACCTTAACTCACCGGAACGCCATGGCGACGTCACCAACCACCGTATCCAAACAGTTTATATTGAAATACCTGGCAGCTAAGTCACATAATGTGAAATAGAAAAAAAGAAGCCCGCTGAGTTTCTTCCGCCGGATCTTCTCTGTGTGTGGCCGCGTTCCGATCCGGTAGTAATTATAAAGAAATCGACCTAAATTAAAATGTTTGCACGCCATATTATGGTAGAATATGATGGTAATTTAATTTATTTTAATAACTTGTGACACCCATATTCTTGCAAATAAATATTTTTCATTTCATTTCATTTCATTTTCATTTCACTTGACGACGTAGCCAATTCGTAAAATTCAATACAAATTGACTGGATACGTGGCCGGCGACGTCGCCGTAGCATCCAGGTGAGTTAGGGTCCGTACAACCAATGTTCACGATTTACGATCTGCCTGGCAGAATAGCAGATGGTATATTTTTCAAAAGAGGCCTGGGATAACACGGAGTCAAATATTCTTCTCACGATTCAAAGTATTTACTCGTACCTATAGCTAATCGTTCATTTTTTTACAAACTGCCTGGCAAAAAAACAGATGATTTTATTCTTCGAAGTAATCCCCTATTAGTTCCAATATAAGTCTCATTATTCGAAATACTTATTTTGTATTTTATAAAGTGGCTTATTAACTTAGACTTGTCAAGAATTTTACGTAACACGAATAAATAAACTTAAAAATAATTTCTTCTCATATAAAATTTGTAGGCTTTTCAATAATATTTTCGTTTCGTGGTCGCAATTGTGTATCCGGCTAGGCACTTCACTATTGGATTTGCATTTCGTGTTGGCTCTGTTCCAGGAGTCTAATGAGTTATTGCGTCCAGCATTTGTCGTGGAACCATTTTTTTAACGTTCCGGACTGAAAAAACCTTCCATCGAAATAAGAGGCTAGAGCTTTTGTGATTCACTGTACGTATAGGGGTTTCAATGTTTAGAAATTCTTTGAAATTTCTAGAAAGTTTAATTAAATAATAGGCTAGTTGGCCCAATTTGAAAAACTATGTAATAATTTATCTTATTAGGTATATTAATCAAAAAACTATTAATTTTATTAAATTACATACATCCATACCAATATTATAAATGCATGTTGTTGGTGTGGTTCCGGACTCCTTTGAAGAACAGACCAACTGCCGTTCTGCCAGGCAGGTCGTAAAAGGCGACCGATTGGCTATGCGAGTCACTAACATCATGGCTACTAGGTGGTAGAGTTCTGCATTGTCTCGCCCGGGTCAGGTACCACCGCCTTACCTATTCCTGCCGCAATAGCGTCAGTGCTTGTCGCTGTCGTGTTCCGGTTTGGAGGGTAAGGTAGCCGGTAAACTTATGCATGTGGCATTAGAACTCGCTACAAGATAGCAACGCACCATTAACATCTTTGGTGTCTATAGGCGATGGTTGACTCTTTCCATCAGGAGACCCATGTGCTTGTTTGCTATCTTATGATATAAAAAAAACTTGTACTTTTAAATGAACAAAGAAACGTTACAAAATCGGCTTTATTACACAATTTATCGCGCGCTTAGTCATATGAGCTCAGCCTATAAAAGAAGCGTCGCAACCGCGCGCGAGTCAGTACTACCGCGGCTTTCGTTGAGTGTAGTAGTGCTCGTGTCTCCTGAAGATGCTTCCGTTGCGAAGTGAAACGTGCGTTGAGTGCGTAAATTGTGTGCTTTTGTGTTCAGTGCTGTCGTGGTATAAAATGTGGTGGACGAGGGTGGAATACTGTGCTGCTGGGATTTTTGTGCACTACAGCCGGGGGAGCCAGCGGACTGTAGATCTATTCTTCTTCGACGCCCCACCAGTCGTAGTGCCCTTGGTCGTGAGCCGGGTGTCGCCGGGAAGAATAAATAGAGACCACAACTGTTCGTTGCAAAGGTGCTTTATTGTAACAAAATAAATAGCAATAAAGCTAGCACCGTTGCAAATATTCCTATTCTATGGGAGAGCCAGTACTTGCCCTAACACTGCCCTACTCTAAAGCCGGTGCCCTATGGATATACTAAAGCCCAGGAACTTGTCTGGGAAACTTATTGAGTCGTAACGAAACTGTAACTTGATCGGAACGGAACTGATTGTATGGCCGCGCTCTCCGATATTTATAGCGCGCGGCCAGATGGGCGGCGTAAATCTACAAAGACAAATGGCGCCAAGTGTGGCGCCACAATGTCTGGGATTTGTTAAAATCCTACTTTTAGTAATCTAATCTTAATGATTTTATCTTAGATAGCTTCTCCTACCTCTAATTACCTAGTGTGGCCCTCTAGCGAGAGCAACGGTACTACCTTTTTACAAATATACGCAAAACAAAGTACATAATGCCCTAAGACCTACCGAAATCTAATTACAATGTGTTATTTCTTATTTATATACAAGGATCTAACACAAGTAAACTTATACAATAACAAACAAGAGTGTTATATACATTATATGTTCTTACAGGACCTCGGAAACTCTTACAATTACAGAGTTGTACGCCTTTTCAGGTCGTACTATCCTGTTAACTATCTTTATAGTACCGAAAAGTGTCTAAACATATGCCTAAGGCTTATACTTACATTATACATACTATTTACAATTGAAAAACATTCATTATCACAAAGAACTTTTCACTTTTCGGGGTTTTCGTGATTGCGAGTTCCCGCATATAAATATTATCTCGCAAGAGTCGACTCGTAATGTCGTCAACTGCGTGGAACTCGTTTTATTCGTAATATGCCTAATAGGCAACGATCATAGTTACACAAAGCTTTATTATTTCTACACAACAAAGCTGTATGTAGGTCTTAGGGCGAATAAAAGACGAAAACGAACATTATTTATTATAGAAAACTTACGAACTAAACTTAATATACATTCTATCCTGCCTTACTATCTATTTACATTAATATTTACAATAAAACATGTCTGTGCTGCACAATTTTCATTATTTTAGACCTACGGTAAGTTTGTTCCATATCTTACACAGCTTTTATATGTTTTCCTTTTCAGTACCATCGCAAAGGTAAACTTAAAAGTTCGCGGAAAATTGCAAAACAACTAGTTTTCTTCGTCTGATGATTACAGCTTCTATCACGATAATTTTTTATTGTTAAATCGTACAAAACATCGGCACATATTACTTTGCAATGATAGACGCAAGTGCGGCCCCATGATAAAAATACTTATCCTTGATAATACGATTGACTGAGTAAAATATTGTGTAGAAGATTTTAATCTAACAAGAGTCATTAAAATCGATTCATCTAAAATACTTCGTTTTCAAATTGTTGATAACCCTAAATCTACTGCAACTGGCATTTAATTGTGACTAAATATTTTAACATGAAACTTGCTGTTGTTTAATTCCTTTGTTTTAAACATAACTTGGCCCTGCAAATAAAAATTCACTTCAGTTAATCCAAGTAATGAATTTTGTCACTGGTATTTTTGCGATGTATTTAAACTACGAGGTTTTAACGGATCACAATTCACAATATAGACTGCTGTATGAGTAAAATGTACATATAATAAAATCGTAGGAAAGTCAAAACTGTACATTGAATATTTTTTAGAAAGAATACTTGGAGCGTAATCTACAATCGATACCGAAGCCAAAATATAGTTTTTAGAATTTTTGTCTGTTTGTCTGGATGTATGTCCGGGGTAAATTCAAAAAGTACTGCATGGACTTACTTCAAATTTTGCATGAATATTACTAATAGGTCAGGTCAACATATAGGCTACATATTATCACGCTAGCACCTACGGAGGAGGAGCTGTGCGGAGTAAACTAAGTCCGCACGTACTAAGTCGCGGGCAACAGCTAGTATTATATAAAAAAAAATCTAGCTTTGTGGGATGCGGGTTCGACAAGAGAGTTCAGTAGCTCTCCTACTAAAGTCTGCGAATTCCGCGAGAGCGATTTTTTTCATTACAACTTATTTTTAGCAACTAGCTGATCCACGCAGTTTCGCCCACGAGTGTATATGAACACGTCATTTATACATAACGATTTCTATGTACTATTTTTTTTAAATCATAAGATAGCAAACAAGCAGATGGGTCTCCTGATGGAAAGAGTCAACCATCGCCTATAGACACCAAAGTTGTTAATGGTGCGTTGCTATCTTGTGGCGAGGTCTTATGCCACAATATGCATGAGTTTACCGGCTATCTTAACCTCCAAACCGGAACATGACAGTGACAAGCACTGACGCTATTGCGGCAGGAATAAGTAAGGCGGTGGTACCAGACCCGGGCGAGACAATGCAGAATACCATAGCCACGATGTTAGTGACTCGTATAACCGTCGCCGTAATCGGTCGCCTTTTACGACCTGCCTGGCAGAACGGCAGTTAGCCTATTCTTCAAAGAAGCCTGGAACCAATACGGGGAAACTAATATACGAGACAAGGCATACGCCACGCCATTTCTGTTTTTTTTTTCGAAATGGCTATTACAGTTCATCTTATGGGTCGTTACTGCATCACGACCCATAAGGTCCGCTTTGGACGGGGCCATTTCTTTTAATAACAATATCAGTCAATAACAGTTTGCGCGACCCGGGTCGATCCCCTAGACCCCACGATATAAGCCAAATAGGCTCCCAGAAATCTTCTGGACCACAATGCATTCTTTAGTATTTATTTGATATCATTACATAGCACAAAAGCAGATGGCTCTCCTGATGAAAAGAAAAAAACCATTGCTTATAGACATCTAAGATGTTATTGGTACTATTTTGCTATTAAATAAACATGTGATCTTATTAGTCGCCATGTCCATCCCTTCATCTATTCTCAGCTTAGTACAGAGATTCTTAGTACGAGCATATTGTAATTTGTTAAAAATATACATATTAGCCACGCCGACAAAGTAGTAAAAAATATAGAAAAAAACATTAGGATACTGCTTCTGTAGTCTAGTGAAGTGAGTGAGTGTAGATTCGAATCCCGGGTCGGGCAAATAAAAAATATTTTTTTCCGTTTTCCGATGACAAGAAATTTGCCTGGGATTGGATAGGTGCCCGGTCGGCGATAGCTTTGCCACCTATCATATTGACTAAGTATCTTCGGCTAATCATGGGTGCACAGGTTGTACCTCTGCCTACCTCTTAGAGGATACGGGTGTGAGGACACTTTTAGGTTGCATGTAGAGATAAAGATGACAATGATGACAATGTTAAATAATGAAAAAACCCTTATGTTAATCTGCATTATTGTTATGGATAGCTGACCCGGCAAACGCTGTTCTGCCTTTTTAACTACTCTTATTTTTTTTTTCTATATTTTCTCACCTTTGAAACCTTCCCTGGACTTCAACAATTAATTCAAAACCAAAATTAGCCAAATTAATTCGGCCGTTCTCGAGTTTTAGCGAGACTAACGAACAACGATATATATATTAAAAAACGCGTCAAAGAACACTTTCTAACAGAATTGTAATTTTTCCTTATACCGTATGTATTTTTTTTTTCTTGTATTTTCATTAATATATATATTTAGTTTAGTTATGTAACCATAATATCTATTTTTTTTTGTACATCAAGTCTACTTTATTTGATTTCTTTTTTATCTTCTTAATCGGGTTGGCTGGAAGAAATCTCTTTAAGTAGAGATAAGCTCGCCCATTGTACTTATGTTGTGTTTATATATTTTTATTCTAATTGTTCTGTGTACAATAAAGTATTAAATAAATAAATTATATACATATATATATATATATATATATATATATATATATATATATATATATATATATATATATATATATATATATATATATATATATATATATATATATATATATATATATATATATATATATATATAGATAACAGAAAGAGTCAGGTAGATTAAATTTAAATTTAATCTACCTGAATTTCCCAATGTATCGAAGCTTGCTTCCAGTTCAGCGACCAATTGTGTTCGGCCCTCTTAACAGCCCGGATGAGATTGAATTGCATGAATGAATATAAAGCAGTCTAAACACTTGATACCTCGCGAAATTGTCAAAGTAAATCCTCGACAGCTAAAGGGTTGTGTATATTGAAACTCTACTAGTATACAAAAGCTGAAACTATAATTTGAAGTTAAAATGAGTCTTATTTATAAACGTTATTTTTAACACAAAATCTATTAATTAAATTAATCAGTGTTAATTAATTATAAACGTTATATTAAATATAAAAACTATCAGTGTTATTTATAAACTCTCCTAGTATACAAAAACATAACTATATTATGAAGTTAAAATGAGTCTTATTTATATACGTTATGTTTATATCAGTGATAATTCATTATAAACGGTATATTAAATATAAAAACTATCACTGTTATTTATAAACTCTTCTAGTATACAAAAACATAACTACATTTGCAAGTTAAAATGAGTCTTATTTATAAACGTTATTTTGTAACACAAAATCTATCAGTATTAATTAATTATAAACGGTATATTAAATATAAAAACTATCAGTGTTATTTATCTACTCTTTTAGTATACAAAAATATAACTATATTTTGAATTAAAATCAATCAATCAATCATATTTTATTGCATCAAATATGATAGGTATGTAAAGTTTTTAGGATTATTAATAAGTGGTTCGCATATTTGACCATTTGGCATGCAACATACATATAGTACAATTTTTATCTGATTTATAATTAAATTATGAATATCTATTATAACTACATACCTGTTACATATAAAGTTTAATTTTAGTTCAAAAATCTGTCAATATATAAATTTTGTGTGATTTTTTTCTACTTTTCAGGTCATCACTTTTGTTATATTATTTCAGTTCAATTCAACATTATGTTCGATTAACATTAACCAGTTGTAACAAACTACCTTCAAATTATTACACTATTGGAATTTCCCGTCGTTTTACCCATAATACACAAGCAAATAACTTGCTTACTTTGGGATTAGATCAGTTAGTGTAATTCGTCCCGTGAATATTCATTCCTTCTCGCACTGCAAGCTTCCAGTATATTTCGTACTATGTTAGTATTTTAATTAAGGGGAAAGTACTTTAGTAGCTAAAACAATCACTACCGGCAAAAAATTATTAGCACGTTGGCTGATTACAGTTCACACGTGAATTGTGTTTCGCAAGATTCAAGAAGAAAGATCCTACAAAACGACGTCCGTAAAACACAGCGTAAGACAACTAATATACTCTGATAAAACAAGCGATTCACCATCGTTTAGTCGTCAAGCCAGTAATCGGTGCACGTGGTGAAAGGTGCTACTCGTCCGAGAAAATAGAACTAAATCGATCGGTCCGACTAAATTATGTACTAATCTACCCGACTAAATTTTAGGTGCTCAGACATTGGCCACTCCACTAATATACTAGCCTAGTCAGAATGAGGCTTTTTTGAGGAGATTTGACAGAGCCGGGGACGTGATATACGACGTGAGATAGACGGGGGGGGGGCTGGCGGTGATAATGTATACAGCCGCGTCACCGGTGTTACTGTTGGTATTTAAGACTGCACAAAATGTACTCTTAATGTCTACTATGCATTTAATTGAGAGAGTCTTGAATGTGAAAAAGGCAAAGAGAATTATCGACCCTGACTACGCAATCAGTGGGGTTTGGGCTCGATCCAGGCAAGGATTTTTGGGTTTGGGTGTTTATTAAACATATTTAAGACATTATATACCTACTAGTAGACCCGCGCAGCTTCTCTGCACGTCGATTAACATTTAGATATAGATTTTCACATACATTTTATCCCCTATTTCGGCCTTATAATAAAAATAAAAAAGGTTACTTATGCTTGATCTCTAACCTTCAATTACCTCCACACCAAATTTCATCAAAGTTGGTTCAGAGGTTTGGCCGTGAAAGCGTAACAGATAGATTAACAGACAGAGAGACACTAGACAGATAAACGGACATAAAGACAGACTTTCACGCTGATAATATTAGTATGGGTTTCCATGTACTAGTATTACGTATTCGTACGACCCGTATCATAAGCTACCATAATTTGCTTAATTTGGGGTTATATCGATTCGTGTATTTAGTCCAGCGATATTTATTTATTTGACGTGAAGATATACATCTAGGGAATTTATAGTTATGCAATTTGGCAACAGTTTCTTTAAAGTATCTTATATGTAGTGACTATTCCTATACGCCTAAGTATTGTAATCTATTGTCTACGGATGTTACTGAAAGAAAAATGCATGGCCTATATTCACAGCCCTAGCGTTTCTGACATTTATAGACTCAATAGGGACTGTACAAGAATCTATTATCATAGAAACTAAATTCGGGTTGTAACGAGAAATAGATCTGGTATGTAATCGGGACTTAATTTCGCATAGTCCTTGAAATGGGACGCGAGGCAATTAACTCCTTTCTCGGCTTAAGTGAATTAACATAACATCGGTGACAACATTATTCCTTAAACAAGGCAGTGCTAAGCTGGGTTTAGAATATTAATAGAATTTTATGTTTTAAGCCTTTAAATTACAGACGTAATATAAATATTTTATGATTGCCTCATAGTCTAGGGCAACGTTTCCCATTTGCAGGGTCGCGACCCGGTACCGGGCCATCAAAATGAAATACCGGTTCGCAACAATCCCGCCTTATTTTAAAAATATTACCTACTATCGATCGTCGATTAATAGATTTTTGTTTATTTAGTCGTCAAGAATACATTCATCAAGCAATGACTTTTTTAGATCCAATTTATAAATGTGAAGCTATATTTTCAACACTAGTTTACCCCAAAAATAAATATAAAAACCGATTTGAAGTGGAACCAGACCTTAGAATAAACTTTCGTCATTTTGCACAAACCACCAAGCTCCATACTTCGCAAGACAATTTAGTGATTAAATAGGCGATAACAAGGTACTTAGTATTAATAAAACCTTTTTACTATTTATACACGCGTATTATTTTACCTAATGGAACCATTAAGTGGGCCACGAAGGGGTAGTGTAAAAATTACCGGGTCATGCCAGAACAATGTTTGGGAAGCACTGATCTAGGGGATAGTCTATTCGGTTCAGATCATGAGGTATCGGATTTGATGATGATGGTCACGACGTCGTGTAAAAGTGTTATTGTGATTTTTAAGTATTTCTCGAAAATAAAAAATCTCAGAAGCAGCGTGGAGTCTGGCGGGTATTGTGTTAGCGCTCTCGTGCCTCAGATGAGCAGGCTAAAGCGGGGAATTCACTAGATGGACATGCCCGCGGACAAGCCTGCAGACATGCCCGAATGACTTTACAAATATAGGCCGGACGGCCCGCGTCGGTAATACACTTGACCGACATGGAACAGACCTAGGGGCTAGTTCGCGTAAGTTTAAGGCTCTTACACATTTTCTTACATATTATACCACATCGTGTGCATCGGCGTTTATCGAGTTTATGTGTGTGAGAGCCCTAAGCGCATCGGCCATACAACTTTTGATGTGAAATAATTCTAGTAAATTGTAATACATACAATTGTAATACGTGAAATAGAAAAAAAGAAGCCCGCTGAGCCTTTTCCGCCGGATCTTCTCAGTGTGTGGCCGCGTTCCGATCCGGTAGTAATTATAAAGAAATCGACCTAAATTAAAATGTTTGCACGCCATATTATGGTAGAATATGATGGTAATTTAATTTATTTTAATAACTTGTGAGACCCATATTCTTGCAAATAAATATTTTTCATTTCATTTCATTTCATTTTCATTTTCGGCTGAGTTATGTGAATTGGGGAGCTATAGAAGCAAAGTTTATTGATCATGTCTGCGAGTTTGCCCACAGGCATGTCCGTCTAGTACATTCCCTGCTTAATCCCTCGGTCCCGGTTATCACTAGAAATAGTCGATAATCCTATCAGGTTGGTAACATGTGGCGATAGGGATCACTACTCATCTCACTAAAAGACAACCGGTGAATTGTGGTGAAAATTATACATAACGTCTAGTTATACAGGGTTACTTTTGAATGTCCGGATAAATTTTAAAATTGGATACATTGATATAAAAAACCCAAGATACACAATCAGTGTCTCAAAAACGTCCTTCGATAATGAGCGCACAATTTGAAACTGTGCGCTCATTTCAAGTATAATCGCGTCGGCCGCGACACTGTCATATTTATTTATTTTTGTACATTGCTTTGTAAAAACAACTATGAATCTTTCGCTTAAGGTCGGATATACAGAACATATATTTTTGCCATATAGATAATTATTTAAATGAAATTAGGGACACTTTTGAGTGTCAGTTTTGTTCGGGACTATGCATATTGGGTTTTTTATGTCAATGATTGGGTATTAAATATTGAATTGAAAGTGCGCTTTAATTATTATTATTACAAGAAAACATAAAAACATTAATTTAAAAATACCTCACTAAATTTATGAATGTCTTGTGAATGATAGTTCATTCACTAAAGCTAGCAGCGTGTCATTTTACATTTACCTATCATTACGATAGTAACTGTTATGTAAAAATATTTTTCTCGATCACTTTTAATTTGGTTGAAGGCAGTAAAATATTTCATTTCGAATTTTCCGTAATTGAAATTATACCTATCCATGCGTTTCGTTTTTTGCGTCGGATGAAAATGTAATCATGATTTTTTTTTATTATATAAATCGATCATATTATTGTCGATTCTGAACAGCCTCTGAAAATTTGGCAGGACTTGAATTAACTCAGTATGTCGCACAATACTTCTAATTATGAGTTAGTTTTACTACTAACTAGGAGTTTTTGTAGTACAACTGATTTTACAATATATGTGATGACTAAGTTATATGTGTGCATATGTGTGTATGTATGTATATGTGTGTAAGTGTATATATATACGTGTGTAATCTTAACTTAGCGCCTTGTTGCAAAGGAGATGTTAAAGCACAAGCGGATTATTTTATTTTGTTTTTTATTTTGTATCTATTGTGATGAATACCTATATCATCTGATTCTCATTCCAAACAAATAATAATTAAAAAATAGCCTTAAATTTTAACCTAATTATTTAGTAAATTTATAATAAATACGCAGCAACACGTCCAGGCAAGTAACGAACATATCGATAGATAGACAAATAGTTACATAAATAGGCATATTAGGCAGTATTTACGCAACTACCTATTTATCTATCTACCTATAGATATGCGCGTTACTTGCCTGGACGTGTTGGTGCGTATTAATTATGAATTTACTAAATAATGAGGGTATTTAAGGCTATTTTTGGAACGAAGTTCCTTACGTCAGGCTTGGAGGGGATAGGGATTTTGCTGCGCGACCGAACTGG
The DNA here is from genome assembly GCA_036924255.1 of Apodemia mormo. Taxonomy (NCBI): domain Eukaryota; kingdom Metazoa; phylum Arthropoda; class Insecta; order Lepidoptera; family Riodinidae; genus Apodemia; species Apodemia mormo. Next base: position 5,961,401 of record JAUPFN010000010.1, on the reverse strand, counting down.
AAAAAATGTGATAGTAAAACCGTAAGAAAAATGCGTGGAATAAAAGCGTTAAATGAGACGTGCGCAGGCGCGACAGTCGCGTACACAAGCGAGTAGTGCCGTTTAGCCGAAGGAAGTTCGTTCCTACCTGGTGTCCCGCGACACCACATCAATTTTTTTTAATAGGGCGAGCGAAGCGAGCCCTACACTAGGCCACTTTCTATGCACTTTTGTGGTACATTTTACTCAAAAATTATCGGACTTTTAGGTTTGTGCTTCGACGTAGTAGTTTAAATTCATGTCTAGATATGTTATCTATCATAAAAATAGAGAGAGGGAGAGGGAGAGGGAGGGGGCGCGGGAGGGAGGGGGAGGAAGAACGAGAGGGAGAGGGGGAGGAAGAGGGAGAGGGAGAGGGAGAGGGGGAGGGAGAGGGAGGGAGAGGGGGGGAGGGGGGAGAGGGAGAGGGAGAGTGGGAGAGGGATAGGGAGAGGGTGGAGGGAGAGGGGGAGAGGGAGAGGGGAGGGGGAGGGGGAGAGGGGGAGGGGGAGAGGGGGAGGGGGAGAGGGGGAGGGGGAGAGGGAGGGGAGGGGGAGGGGGAGAGGTGGAGGGGGAGGTGGAGGTGAGATGGGGAGGTGGAGAGGGGGAGGGATAAGGGAAGGGGGAGAGGGGGAGGGGGAGAGGGGGAGAGGGAGAGGGAGAGGGGTGGGAGAGGGAGAGGGAGGGGGAGAGGGGGAGGGGGAGAGAGGGAGAGAGGGAGGGTAAGAGAGAGGGAGAGAGAGGGGAAGAGGGAGGGGGAGAGAGGGAGAGGAAGAGGGAGAGAGGGAGAGGAGGAGAGGGACAGGGAGAGGGGGAGAGGGACAGGGAGAGAGGGAGAGGGATAGGGAGAGGGAGAGGGGGAATGGGAGAGAGGGAGAGGGATGGGGTGAGAGGGAGAGGGGGAGGGGGAGAGGAGGAGGGGGAGGGGGAGATGGGGAGGGGGAGGAGATGTGGAGGGGGGAGGGAGAGAGAGAGAGAGAGGGAGAGAGAGAGGGAGAAAGAGCGGGGGGGGGCTGGCTGGCTGGCGGGGAACAGAGTGAATAGAGCGTTAGTTTTAAGTCAGGGTGCCCCTCTTGCCCTGCATAATCATTCCTATGCCTGCCTATGCCTATCCCAACGATATTGTATGAAAGTGAGAGTTGGGTATGTTAGAAGGGCATGAAAGTATAATCAACGCAGGACCAGGTTCGTAATGTTGAAGTGAGAGAGAAGTTATGCTTGAAAGAAAGTGTTGGTGTAAAGATGAGAAAGGGCATGCTCCGTTGGTTCGGACATGTACAAAGAATGGTAGGTAAAAGATTAACAAAACAGATATACAATGCGAGAGATGCAATACTTTATTATTTATTTTTCTATACATTAAAAGATTATAGACTTTATTATTATAAATAAAGTCTATACATTAAAAGATGTAATTCTCATAAAAATACTTTTCTAACAATATTACTAGATAGTATAACTTTGCGAGCCCCTACAAAGCTCTGCTTTTTGCTAGTTATTATTTGTTTGGAATGAGAATCAGATACCTCATATTCAGTTGACTCACTTAACAGGCTGTATAATGATGACTCGTTCTATGAAGCAATCTACGGGCTTAATTTACTTTAACAGAAGAGTTTTTAATGTATATCTTACTTTGAACATCATATTCCCGTATAATAGCTTAAATACAATAGATTAACAAATTTTAAACTATTATGAAGTTTAAACATAACACGGCAAGGATCTTTTTAGGTATGAATAATTCCGGTCTAAACAAAAGGGATCAAAATATTTACTTTAAATTATATGTTTGTTTTAATTTCAGAACCTGCTTTAAAAGCAAAATGTATAAAAGCTTTGAAATTCGTTACTTCACTTAAATCGAGATTAATATATTATAGAGATGTGAATGAATAATAATTTATAGAAATTCCTTGTGCAATATTTAATTAAGAAGTACCTTTACGCCCGTATCCTCGAAGAGTTAGGCTGAGGTACAACCAGTGCACCCACGATTAGCTGAAGGTATTTAGTCCCCCAACGTGATAAGTGGCCAACTAATCGCCAACCGGGCACTTATACATTCCGAGCAACGTTATTTTAAATCATAAAATTAAAAAATATATTTGTTATAGGACAACAACCATTACTGACGCTATTGCGGCAGGAATACCTAACCATAACGTTAGTGACGTAAAGTCAACAAGTTCGCCTTTTATGAACTACAAAGCGAATAGCAGATGGTTTATCCTTGTCAGGCCAAAATCAACACGGACAAGTCTTGCTTTTCACTGTGGTGTTCAATGCAAAGGGTAACGTCAGGACACCATACGGATAGCAAAGCAACATTAACAGCTTTGGTGTCTGAAGGCCAAAAATAGTCTCTATTAAAAGATCCCTTTGCTTAATTATTGCTATCAAAGAAAAAAAAAACTTTTATATTTATTGTAGATACCACAGGTAAGATACCCACCGCATAATATTTAAAATAATTAAAACACAGTAAGTAATATGAATTATCATTTTAATTTTAGCATTTACATTTTTAAGACCCTTGTATGAATCCAAATTAAATTTGTAAAAAAATTTCTCTGGCAAAATAAAATACTTATTTTATTGTCATGTCATGACATAACGGAACTTTCTTCTAAAATATTTTTACTATTGCGATATCATATATTTTGTTAACTGCAGTTTCTGAAAACAAACGTCATTAAAATATTAACACGTAATAACTTTGATTAAAAGTGAATAATAAAATCGATATTAATATGTGAAGCAAAAACTGTGTACCTCTTTTTGTGAAAATTACGCAAACGGTCGCATATGAAATTTGACACAATTAAAGTTTACATTGTGGAGGATTGCAGAAACTAATATTTTTACTCACTGGTCTACGCCCAGTTTTTCGTCCGATACGCGCTCTCTTAACTGCCCGAACTACCCGATTCGACGTGTCTGTACACTGCAGTCGATGAGATTGGGTGACACTGGTGATATTTAGCTTAGACACTAGATTAGTACATACATCTAGTATAAATGCTAATGCGAAATACAACGTCCGAACATTCATGTGGTCTTTTTTTAAATCGAAGAATAACAAACAAGGATGTGGCTCTCTTGATGGAAACAGAAACCATCCATAGACACTAATGGTGTATTAAAAACTTTAATGGCGTATTATTATCAGTGTGGCGAGTTAATAATGCCACAGTGATAATACAATATGACGAGTACTGACGATATTGCACCAGCAATAGGTAAGACGATGATCCCAGACCCGGGTGAGCCGTTACAGAACTCTACCATCTAGAAGTCACGATGTTAGTGACAAGTATTGCCTCCGTTCGCCTTTTACAAACTGCTTCCAGAACGGCAAATGTTCTATTCTTTAAAGGAGACTAGGGCCACCACGGGGAAAACTGTGGTCAGAACCATGAAGCTGTGTTATATCTGGAGACAGCACTTCTAATATCTACTTGAAACACAACCTTAAATATTGCTGTCATCTTCTGAGGTCTCTTTCTAACACAGCTGTATAAAAAGAGATGGCGAGACCTCTTAGAATCAGATATGACGTAGGTATTTGTTTCACGTGGTTAATTACAAGTGCTAGCTCCACCTATACCTAATATTTCATGGTCGAAACCCATATAGGGAAGAAAAGAGGATCTAGAAGCGCCAGTTGGGTTATCCAGCTCTCTCGATTTATTGATGATTTGGTAATTTTTATTTTCAACTAGTTAAAGATGAAAATTCATATAACAAATAAATTAAATATTATAAATGAGAAAGTATATGTGTCTATCTATCTGTCTGTTTGTCACAATTACACGGCTAACCCGCTGAACCGATTTCGATGAAATTTGGCATAGTGATAAGTAAATACCAGATATCTAGCAAAAACTTTATTCGTGGCTTTGCGCGCGTCAGCTTTTATGTTAGAAATATAAGGCTTATCTCTTCTTTCATTTTAAGAATAATACCTGTTGTTTTCAAATCTTCATTCAGTCTCTTTAGATAATTTTGGAATTTTCGTATTTATCCAAACGTATACAGACTTCCAATCTGGTCGTGATAGATATGGTATAGTGGGTTTGACCAATTTCGTGGTAATGAATTCTTCAGATTCCGTAACACAGTTGCTCGATTGACACGATATATCTGGGAGCCGTTCATTATTCGAAAATAATTGTTTATCTGAAAAATAATTATTATATTTTATTTGTCGCCTCTGTGGTCTAGTGGTCCGACGTAGGCGTTGACATGAGGTCCGGGGTTCGATTCCAGGTTTTTTTTTCAGTTTTCTGACAAAAACAATGTTGCTCGGAATTGGAAAGTGCCCGGTTGGCGATAGACTTGCCACCTTTCACATTTGTGGGACCAAGTATCATCGGCATTGTGGGTGCACTTATTTTACCTCTGCCTATGGGCGTGAGGTGACTTTATTTTTTCTAAAAAAATATGTTTTTTTTTTTTCATTTACAACGAAAGCTTACAATTATTATAATAATAAAATACTTAGTGTAATTTAGTTGGAAATAAAAACCTTTTGATGTGATAACGTCTTATAAATTCATGAACGTCGGCTACATGCATAAGAAAGCATGACTGATTGTCATGTTCCATCTGCGCCGAGCGTGGAAGCGAAAGCGCGGAACAAGCGATAGAAAGACGTGATCTTGTTTTCTTATAACGTTATCACGTCAAACTATCGTTCGTAAACCGGCTTTACAGACAAACATTTTTTTAAGGAAGAAAGATTTAACGAGCAGGAAGTTCACCTGATGGTCAGTGGTTACCACCACCAATGGACATCCATCATACCAAAGATTTGGAAGAAAGAATTGCGTATTTAGATTTATTAAGCTCTTTCCTCAAGGTCGTTTAGTCGTGTCAGTATGAAGAAATATACGAGGAATATATAACTATTTACAGAAGGGATTAGCATAGAACTTAGAGTGCCTAAATAATCGGATATTTACCTATTAATTTCTAGATATCAAAGTAGTTAGACTGGAGCTTTGATATTTGACGCGATGAAACTCAACGACAGGATTTAATCAGGATACTCGTCATGATAGATGCAATTTTTTATATCAACTGTGAGTTTTTTTATATCACAAGATAAAAACCTTCAGATAACTTAAATGTGATCCGTGAAAACTATAACATTAAATCCTATAGGTTTTACTAAGCTGAAATTTGCTCTTAGAAGATACTTTTACTTATCTAAAGAGAAATCATCGCCTATTGACCACCAAAGTTGTCAATTGCGCCTTGTTATCTATGAGGAGGCTGAATTGAAACACGAATACGTTTATCGGCTACCTTACCCTTCAAATAAAAACAGGAAAGTGACAAATAATTTTAATGGTCACAAAGATAGTTTGGCTTAAATACAAAATATGCAGAGTGATTGGTAAAAAAAAACACTATACATACTGAAAGACCAGATAGTTAATGGCCATAATTAAATAATAAAAATATAATTAAAAGAAAATATTGCTTAACCACATGGTAAAACAATTTAGTCGTGAGCTCAGTAAATCGCTGTTTGTAAACAATGAACTTCTATGCGCAATGCACAGGTGTCCATACTAAACATTTTTATTGGAAAATTAGATTAAAATTAAAGTATCTATTTTTTATAATTTTTTTTATATCATAAGAGAGCAGACAAACAGATAGATCTCCTGATAAAAAGAAAAACCATCACCTATAGACACCAAGTACGTTAATGGCGCGTTTCTATCCGTGTTTCGTGACTTTATGCATGCGTGTTAACCCTCCAAACCGTAACTCTACAATCACAAGCATTAAAGTTATTGCAGCAGCAATAGGTAAGGCGGTGGTAACAAATACTCGGGCGATATATTGCCGGACTCTACCACCTAGTAATCACGATGGTAGTGACACATGTAGCTAATTAGTCGCCTTTTACAACCTGTCTGGCAGAACAGCAGCTATTCTTCAAAGGAGCCCACACCAACACGGGGAAAAATGTTGTTGCGATTCGAACAAATCCAACACTATAAAATACCTTTTGTATTTTTTCTAAATCCTTCTATTATGTTTAATAAATTTGTGTGCTTGATATGATTCCAGTCATATGATGACCCTTCGTTTGGTCGAGGCAGCACTGGGATAATCAGTCTGTTCATACCAATAGTCGTAAATTCTTCTGGTTCGGTAAAACACTCATTTATTTCTGTCAATAATTTATTAGAAGTTGGGTTTCTTATTGTGTGAAGAAGCTTACCTGAAATTTAAAAAATGATCTTAATTAGGGATTTACTAGCTGACCCGTTCGCACGGCGCCATCTAGCGCCTAGTAAAACTCTATTAAGATGTTTGATGTATCTCCCACAGATGGCGCTCGGGTGGATTGTTATAAAAATTATATTTAATTAATTTTTTTATTTACATAAAGAATTTTTAGATTTTTTCATATTTTTCGCCCAAAGTAGAAAACATTAGCTTTAACTGGGTTTTTTTTGGTAAAGTAGTTAAAGAGATCGAGCCGTTTCTGGAAAAACACCTTTTAAAAATAATATATAAAATGATTGTTTTGTTTTAATATTATAAGACTAGCTGACCCGGCAAACGTTGTTCTGCCCTTTTAACTATTCTTATTATTTTCTATATTTTCTCACCTTTTAAACCTTCCCTGGCCTTCAACAATTAATTCAAAGCCAAAATTAGCCAGATCGGTTCAGCCGTTCTCGAATTTTAGCGAGACTAGCGAACAGCCATTGTTTTATATATATATATATATATATATATATATATATATATATATATATATATATATATATATATATATATATATATATATATATAGATATAGATATATACATATATATATATATATATATATATATATATATATATATATATATATATATATATATATATATATATTTATAACCTATATATATATATATATTTTATAACCTATATATATATATATATATATATATATATATATATATATATATATATATATATATATAGGTTATAAACATAATATGGATCTTGTGACAACCATTGCCTGTAATGCCGCATGTAGAAATTAGTTGGTTACCTTACCTTCTAAGCGGAAACACGACAGTGCCTAGCACTGACGTTTTTAAACCAAGAATAGGAAATGCGTTGGTTACAATCCCCATAATATGACAAATGACAAATTTTCTTTAAATATAGTAAAAATTTAGTTCGAAAAAACCAAAAGCGCACAATTCAAAAAAAAACATAATTGTAAAATGCCTTTATAAGTGGGTTTATTTTTTTTAAGAAAAGGACGTATAGACCTCATTTGTAAATAAATTTAACTAAAAATCCAAATTAAAATAAGTTGACTGCTTCTATATTTCATATTATGTGATTGGCTGTTTGTCGAAAGATCTTTACCCCGTTATGTCATAAAATAAAACATCACAAATTGATCAACCAATATCAATTACTTGAAAATTAAAATATTGTGTAAAAATGTCAAATCATAATATTTTTAAATAGATGTACCAGAGGTCACTTGATTTTTTATTTTCTTAATAGTTACAATTAAACGACAATTTGCGAAAGATAACTGGGCGCTGTAATTCTAAAACTAATAATTAAAAAACTTGATAATTTTTTTTTATTTTTTTTTGATAAAATGTGTTAAATAAAATCATAATCTTGCCAGATTCGTATACACAGATATCCGGATAGGTTCGAACTTTTTAATTTTTTTTACATAAATGTCTTTTAAAATGAGTGTGTTTTTTTCTTAACATGCGTATATTTGTATTATTCTTACATGGAACATAAATACTATCGAGACATTTTTATTCCAGGCAGTTGCTTGATTTTGATAAAGCGAGAGTAGGAAACTACCTCGCGGAGGCGTACGATAATTTTCAAGTGGAAAAATTTGCCTACAGCAGTCATCGGCATTCTCTGTCTATGTGGCGAGACGGTAATGCCACATCTATATGTTACCGCTACTTAACCCTTCAAAACGGAACGGAACATAAACGTTGATTCTATTGCTGCAGGAATAGATAGAGCGATGGTACCCAACCCTGACGACATGTTGCGGAATTCAAGTACCTAGTGACACGTTCAGCCAATCATTCGCCTTTTACGAACTGCCTGGTAGAATAGCAGAAGGTGTATTCCACAAAACTTAGAAAAGTAAAATTTGTGGAAGTTTATTTTTAGGGTAAACTAGTGCTGAAAATATAAAAAAAAGTATCTTCACGCCCATATCCCCGAAGGGGTAGGTAGAGGCACAACAAGTGCACCCACGTTTAGCCGAAGATGCTTGGTCCCACAAATGTGATAGCAAGCCTATCGCCAACGGGGCTCTTTCCAATGCCGGGCAACTTTGTGTTTATCAGAAAACTGAAAAAACATATTTTTTTTAAGTGCCCGACCCGGGAATCAAACCCGGGACCACATGTGGTCAACGCCGCTGTATGTGTGTGTGTGTGTGACGCTGTATCATTAGACCACAGAGGTGATTAGAGTGAGCATATAAAGGTTGACTGGTCAAAGACACATGTTAGATACGTGTTGAAGGATATGATAGTGGTCATAATATGTAACATTTATATTTATTTTATATTTAAAAAATAATATTGTTAGATTATTGCTTTATTATAATTTTGTAATGTATTTATCTATATTAATATTATAAATGCGAAAGTTGGATGTTTGGAAGGATGGATTTTTAGATGGACAGATGGATGGATATTTATTACAGCAGAATCACAATCTACTCGGTATCAGAATCACAACATATTCGGTATCAGAATCACAAAGATATTCCGTGTCAGAATAATAATGTTAATCCTAGCTGAAAGTACAAAATAACTTACGTCGTTTTCGTAACTTCATTGGTTTCAACATCATGTTAGCAAAGCTACGCCATGCTGATTCAAATGTGTTCTGAAACGTATTCCAATATTACAATATAAATATTATGAATGTAAAGATTATGGGTTTTAGATTATTGAAGGATAAATAGCAGATTTCCATTGTCTCGCCCGGGTCTGGTACCACCGCCTTACCTATTCCTGCCGCAATAGCGTCAGTGCTTGTCGCTGTCGTGTTCCGGTTTGGAGGGTAAGGTAGCCGGTAAACTTATGCATGTGGCATTAGACCTCGCCACAAGATAGCAACGCACCATTATCATCTTTGGTGTCTATAGGCGATGGTTGACTCTTTCCATCAGGAGACCCATCTGCTTGTTTGCTATCTTATGATATAAAAAAAAAAAAAAGATATCAGAAATCAGAAATACTTTATTCAATAAAACTTTTTACAAGTTATAGCAGCCTAATTGATAAGGTTGAGTATAGATATGCATATTATTTTATCAAAATCCGTTTAAGCTCGACACATTAACAAGAACCCATACATTTACACACACACACACACACACACACACACACACGTGCATACTAATACCATGCATTAATATTATTATTATATATTTTTCATATTATAAGATAGCAAACAAATGAATGTTTCTCCTATTGGAAAGAGATCGCTTATAGACAGTAAAGATGTTAATGGTGCGTTGCTATCTGTGTGTCGGGGTGTTAATACCACATGTATAATTTTATCGTCTATATCACTCTCCAAATCGAAACACAACAGTGACAAATCGAAGCTATTTAATAACAAGCTGAATTTTTGTGAACAGCTTCGTTTTGACGAGACAACTATCTTTTCTATCTTCGAGAAATCTCGAATCAGGTGACTAATAAAGATAGATAAAAAAGAAAAACTTAGAGTTTTGGTCTAAGAAATGTTTCCACTTTATATGTAGGGCAAAGTTACCCTTGAATCACAATAATAATTAACAAGCTGTTGTGAGAAAATTAGGTTGTTTTTAAATTGAATAATATCAATTTAAAAATCTCATATTTTTCAATTTCAAAACTTTAGAGCGGAGGACTCCTCAGAAAAACCATCGAATATGTAGTATAAAAGTTTCATCGTGTTTTTTATAATATATCAAGAGTTTGTTGTCATTATTGTTGTTAATAATTTTTTTCATTCACCGAATCAAAATTTTCAAAGCCCCATAACTTTATTAGTTACCCGATTCGAGATTTTTCCGTGATAGAAAAGATGGTTGTCTCTTCAAAACGTAGCTTTTCACAAAAAATCAGTTTGTTGTTAATCAAAAAAAAGTTTGTTGGTGGAATCACTGCAGTCTATTAGTTTTTGTAGTTAGTTTTAAAGTTATTTGTTATTTTTTAAGCCAATTTAATTTAGTCGTGCAAGTTAATGTTTTTTTATCTGTGCTGTGTTAGTTAGTTCTTAAACAAGAAAGAATGCTTAGTTTGAAGTAGGTTTAAAGTAATTTAAGATTTTATTTCAGCAAATTTAGTTGTACAGTGTAGAGGAGTACGTGTTCTAATTTATATACTGTTACATATTCCAACGTTTTCAAGGTATAATTTACAAGCATTTATCATGAATTAAAATTAAAAATAAAAGTATAATATAGTATTTTTTTAAATGTGTCCATACTGAAAAGTGACTAAATTAATGGTCTGAATGGCATACTAAAAATTAATGAATATCCTCAGAAATACTAACTTATTTTATTTAAAATAATTAACTAATTAAAAAAGGTGATAAGTGAGGTCTAGGTTATATTTATCTAAATAAAATAAAATAATAGAAGCAATTGTAAGTTACCGTGTAGTAAATATTATTATAATATTATGTTATTTATGTTTGTAAGTGAGAGGATGTTTTTTAAGAGAAATAAATATATTTAGATCGAAAATAAACCAAAACTATAACAATGTATCCACATTAAATATATATCAAAATTATAAATGCGAAACTCTGTGTCTGTTTATCTGTTACGTATTCACGGTTAAATTGCTAAATCAATTTTTATATAATTTAGCAATAAAGTATTGCAATAATTTCTCATCTATTTATTAATATGTGAACAAAAAGTTATACTCATTTTTAAGGCAGTTACATGAACGGTGGAGTATGAAACTTGGCACAGATAAAGTTTACATTGCAGAGAAATGTAATCACTTAATATTTTTTAATTACAAATCATTATCTATATCTATACATATAATAAAATCGTAGGAAAGTCAAAACTGTACAATGAATATTTTTTTAAAAAAATAATTGGGGCGTGATCTACATTCGATAGCGAAGCCAAAAATATAGTTTTTAGAATTTTTGTCTGTTTGTCTATTTATCTGTTTGTCCGTTTGTCTGTATGTATATCCGGGATAAACTTTAAATTACTGCATGGATTTACTTCAAATTTTGCATGAATATTTCTAACAGGTCGGGTCAACATATAGGCTACATATTATCACGCTATCACCTAGCGGCCAGGTGCTGTGAGGAGTAAACGAAGTCCGCACGGACGAAGTCGCTGGCAACAGCTGGTCTATACATATAATAAAATCGTAGGAAAGTCAAAACTGTACATTGAATATTTTTTTAAAAGAATACTTGGGACGTGATCTACAATCTATATCGAAGCCAAAAATATAATTTTTAGAATTTTTTTTGTTTGTCTGTTTGTCTATTTGTCTGTTTGTCTGTATGTATCTCCGGGGTAAACTCAAAAAGTACTGCATGGATTTACGTCAAATTTTGCATGAAGCAATATTCGGAAATAACAGGTCGGGTCAACATATAGGCTACATATTATCACGCTATCACCTACGTGGGAGAAGCTGTGCGGAGTAAACGAAGTCCGCACGGGCGAAGTCGCGGGCAACAGCTAGTATATAATAAAACTAAGTAGATATAATATGCGTGCCGATAAAACTTAAAAACGATAAAGGGACTTATATAGTGTGTGATAGCCCTTTATCCCCCCTCGAACAACAAAGTTCCCGTTTTAAACTAAAGGGCGTGTTTTTAAAGAATGGGCTTTTCCAACTCTTAAACTTGGAAATTAGGTGTAGTGGCGTCATCTGTTGTCGAGTATTTGAACTTCATTCAGAACAACTATTACTTGGGTTGCATTTCGAAAGGCGCTGCGAGCAATTACAATTTAAAATTCCAATTTCAATAAAGTTTTAAATTACATTTGTAATATTTCAACTACCACGTAATTTCATATCAACTCCCGAGCGAAGCCGGGTATCATAGCTAGTAAATTAATGAGAATAAACATTACATGCACTACATTCATGTGAAGTGCACGGTAAAATACACACGTGTATATTTTTTTTACAGCAAAAATCTGTTGTTCAACTTAATTGAGATGTTATTGTTTCGTCTATGGCCGAATTTCGACCACGGGGCGACTGTTAGTATTTATAAAACGATGGCGATCAACCAAAGGACTATTATTAATATGAAATAAATTTTATTTGTATTTTAGCACTCACCCCGTGCTTGGGAAACCTTGAAAAACATAAAAATAACAAAGAAAAATTTCGACATGTCGGGATTTGAACCTACGACTTTTCTTTAATTAGAAACACGTAAGTATTGATCGACATTATAAATAAGAATTTCATCTGTAACAATGAAATCAATTAACTGGTTTATAATTAGTATGTATATCTAGCGATCAGTACAATCGACGGAATCGATCAAATAACAAAGAAGAATTTCGTCACTCTGAACTAGTTGACAATGGTTCAGTTGGTTAGAGCGTCCTGGCTTGTGGAAATGTTGCAGGTTCAAATCCTGACGTGTCGAAATATTTCTTTGTTGTTTTTAAGTTTCTCATGAATTAAAATATTTTAGTTTGGAACTCAATATTATAATTCTGATTCCTCAAAGTACCTAATTGTTGATTTTATCTTCTTTGAAACTATTTTCTTCTGTAATAATTGTGCTTAAATAAAAATTCTAAAATAAAAAGTTTTACACATATTTAAATAAATATTTTTTAAGCTTTTTTCTACAAATTTAGAGAAAAAAATTATGTTTACCCCAATGTCAGTTGGTATACCATTCCAAAAATCAACAATATCACCACTTACAGAACTAGTTAGAATTAGTATGATAAAAACGTGTGTACCTGAACAGTTCATTTTGAGACTACAGTAATTCTTTGCAATGATCGATTAAGACATGATGTGTTTAATAGACATGTTATAATGATTTATAATAATATTTTCATAGTTCACAACCTTGATAGAACACGATAATAGTTTGTTTTAATGAGTCTTACTATTATTTTTTATTAATCCATTATACATGGTTAAGGTATTCATTTCTTTCAACAATTCATTTCTTTATATATATATATATATATATATATATATATATACATACATACATATATATAAGTGGGCAAACGGACAGAGGCTCACCTGATGGTAAGTGATCTCCGCCGTAAATCAGAAAGAGTAGGTTCTTTTTTTGAAGGTTCCTAAGTCGTATCCGCTTGGGAAAACCCCTGCCGGTAAATGGTTTCACAGAGTGGGGTGGTGAGGGTGAAATTTTGAATTTTGTCACCATGTCCGATGGTGAAATTCTGCGGTAGGAATTTCTTTGTATGCTGTTATATAACAATATTACAGAAACAATATTTTTTTTGTATAAGATAGTAAACAAGCAGATGGCTCCTGATGATAAGAGACGACCATCGCTTGTAGACAACAAAGGTGTTAATGGTGCGTGGTAATCTGTGTGGCAAGGTGTTAATGCCACATGCATAAGATTACCGACTCCTTATTCCTCCAAACCGGAACACGACAGTAACGGACACTGATGCTATTGTGGCAGGAATGGTAAAGCGGTGGTACCAGACCCGGGTGGGACAATGCAGAACTTTACAACCTATTAGCCTACCTAGTAACCTAGTAGTACTAGGAGCCACGATGGAAGTGACCCGTATAGTACATAGTTCGCCTTTTACAAACTGCCTGGCAGAAAGGTAGATGGTCTATTTTACAAAGGAGCTCGGACCAACACGGGGGAAAAATTGTATGTTTTGTAACAAGTAAATTAAAAAACTACTGAATATTTCTTAAGTGCAGCCCGCTGCATTATACACAGTTTTTGGCGCATCCCGTGGGATAACCTCATTTTTCCGGGATAAACAGTAGCCTATGTGCTATTCCAGGTCATCAGCTACCTGTGTACCAAATTTCATTCAAATCCGTTCAGTAGTTTTTGCGTGATTGAGTAACAAACATCCATCCAAACGTCTATCCAAACATCCAAACTTTCGCATTTATAATATTAATATAGATATAGATACTACAAGATAGCTGTTACACTATCTACTAGTGACATATATCTTTTATCTGACTGAGCAAAGAGAACTAACACAACCAATGTAGGTTAGGGTAGGTAATTTCTGAAACAGAAGAAAATAATAGGATGAATAGAAACCCATTGAAAATAGAAGAAAATAAAAGGAAATATAAATTACGGGCGATTTGAGTTCGGGAAGTGTGAGGGGGGACTTTGAAAGGGGAAAAACGGTTTATCACGATTTTCGGAATAACTACGAGTTCTAACGAAAAAAGTTTAATGACAAAGTTGTAGTCTACAACTTTTTTATTTGCACTTTTTTTTGATATAACCTCAAAGCTATGCGAAAAATTGGGAAAACTATTTGGTTGTTTATTTTTATCTCTATACGTAATTAGAATTAAATGTGTTTTCTTCAGTTTTCTGACGAAAACAACATTGTTATTTTTTTTTTAATTTATCAATGTAACACGGGAACTTATAGTTTTCGAGTAATTAAAGTGTAAATTTTATGTAATAGCTTAAAATTTTACTATAATATATATATATATATATATATATATATATATATATATATATATATATATATATATATATATATATTACTATTTTTAATAAAAAATAATTTAAAAATCCGATCTTTTTCAATATTTTCCATTTTAAAAATTTTCCACAGTATTGTATATTTTTTTTGATATCATCATAAAGTAGAGATTCCAATGAAAAAAAGTAGTACCGATTTTTTAAAAACATCAGGTATTTTGATGGGTGAATTTTCGATTGAAAATTATGATGTTTTTTTAATATTAAGTCAAAATAAGGAGAAAAAGTTAATATTTTAAATAAAAAAATTACTGTGTATTTGGGATATAAAAAAGCAACTTTTGACCAAGTTTCATGAAAAAAAATCTACTTTCAAAAAGTCTGTTTTTCAAATTTTTTGCATAATTTTTAGGTTATACGAAAAAAGTGTGTATACAAAAGTTTTAGATTTTGCCGATGACTTTGCGATTAAACGTTTTGTGATAGGACTGGTAGTGTTGCCGAAAATCGTGATAAATCGGGAGAAACGATTTATCACGATTTTCGGAACCACCCCCCCAACCCCCCCCCCCCCGCCCTCAAAGTCCCCAATCACACTCCGAACTCAAATCATCCGTAATTTATTTTTCCTCTTATTTCGACTTTATTTTCTTCTTCCATTTTCAATGGGTTTCATCTTACTATTATTTTCTTGTGCTTTTTGATTTCTAATGATCGTAATTATGTTATCAGAATTAAATTTATACGTATCTTTGGTTATTATTGTATTTTTAATTGCACTTGGAAGAAAAATAAGTTTTGTTGCGCTTTTTAAGCCGACTTCTTTTTGTTGTTTGTTACTTCAGATCTCGGCCAATTATGAACTGATTTTAAATTTTTAAGCTGGCAGTATTGCCAAAGTGTATAAACCCTTGAAATATGTTGCAGAAATGTACCTAGACGATATTGACATGTTAGGATGATTATTCGTCTCTTACGAATTGTCTGGCAAGAAATCTGGCAGGAAATGATGGTATCTTCTTCAAAAACGGGTCTGGACCAACACGAAAATTGTTATTGTAGTGTCTGCAAGATTCTATAGTACGCACACATACAAACGTTTTATACGATAATCGCAAACACGATGGAAGAAGTAGTTAAGACTTATTTAATCAGAATCAAATACATACGATCTTTGGTTGTGATTAAATATTTTTAATTGCAATTTGAAGAAAATCAATTTCGTGGTGCGTTTTCAATTATACCTATATAGAATTACGAATTGAGAAAAAGATTTAGAAGTTATTTGATTCCCTTCGTATGTATAAGATACATAAAATAACAGATTGATCGGATACTGTCCGAAGCCAAGAGTCTCCACCACCGAAGTGTTTGCATAAAAACAGTAATAAAGGTGAAGGCAGCCAGAAAAATCCACTAGAATCGTGTAATATAGCACAAAGTTCTCTCTGCGTATGCCATAAGGGATCTGGCGGGAATATATGTATAAGACACTACTATTATGAAATTGAAGATTTTGTTATAAACCCTCAATTATAACGTAATTCAAATTAAACTATTTTTGAAAGGACTTAAAAACTACGCTGTAAAATTAATTTGATTTATTAAGCGTTTGGGTAGTTTGATTCAGATCAAGATGTCCCGGATTCAATTACCTTTTCAGGGCAAAGTTTTATTGAGACTTTTGAGGGATTTACCTCAAAATCATCTTAGTTGTAGCTTAAAGTCTAGTGGAAGTGTGTTGATCATCACCACGTGCTTCGGATGAGTACGTCGTGATGTCGGTCCCAAAAATCATTTCCATAGATTGGAATAGGTAGTCAAATTTTTCGGGATCGCTAAACGTTGTCTTAGTATGGATACGATTTTGAATCCCACAATCCCTATAGTTATGGTGTACAAGGCAAAATAAATCTAGTGATAATCTTTAAAAAAGGTGAACAATTTAATTATACCTGCCTGAATAAGACTGTAATAACTTCAACAAACTTCAACAAAGTCAAATATTGATATCTCCACAGTATTTAGCATTTTCCCTAAAACATTTTACTGTGGTTTGTTTGAACCTGTGGTTTGAATGAATCAAATTTAAAAATATTTTTAACGTGTGAATGAATAAATAAATAAATCGTTTATTCTCGTTATTTCAGAAAACTGATTTTAATGTGGCTGACACAAAACTCTAAACATTAGTGTAATCGCCTTACCTATTTCTGCCACAATAGCGTTAATACAACAGTGTTTCGATTTGGAAGGTAAGGTAATTAGTAAACTTTACGCCATACGAATAGCAACGAACGTTATAGGTATCTCTTTTCATTAGGAGAGCTTTCTGCTTGTTTGCTGTCATATGTTACATAAGAAAAGTGTGTCACGAAACCGTTTTTTTACTACAGTCACTTTCGTGACTTTAGTTAAAAAACGGTTTCGTGACCGTAGACTGTAGACCGTAGACCGTAGACCGTAGACCGTAGACCGTAGGCCGTAGACCGTAAACCGTAGACCGTAGACCGTAGACCGTAGACCGTAGACCGTAGACCGTAGACCGTAGACCGTAGACCGTAGACCGTAGACCGTAGACCGTAGACCGTAGACCGTAGACCGTAGACCGTAGACCGTTGACCGTAGACCGTAGACCGTAGAGCATAGACCGTAGACCGTAGACCGTAGACGTGACCGTATCGTGAAGTAGGTTCAACCGTTTCTTAACTACTGTCACTTTCGTGACTTTCGTGACACGTTCGTTTCGTTCGTTAAATAACGGTTGAACCTAGAGGCCATTCCTGAAACTTCCCGCTAAATTAAGGTATTTTAAGCTCACACGTGTAAAAACTATAAGCATAGATTTTTTCAGTTCAAACATCTATTCTGTTAAAATGGCAGTATATTGATTTTTGAAAAGCTGTATATTTTGGAAACGCTGATTGAATTTGATCATTCGAATGATATTCAACTCAAGTTTTGGGATCTAAAATATTGCTATAGCTTAATACATAATAGGTTAAAAAATATCGAAGTAACATTAAAAAAGCTTTTTTTTAAAAATGTTTATCGTTGATTAATCTCAAACAAATAAAATCATTGATTTTAATTAAATTAACAGTATTTGATGCAGTTTTTAAAGGCAAAAATCAAGTCAATCGGTATAATCCAGAAAGTTATTTCAAAAATATTAAGTAAATTTGCTAAGAACAACGTAATTTTAATATTTGAAAAGCTATAACTTTTGAAGATTAGATTTGATTTTAATTTTGGAAACGGCATTCGACGTAATTTTTAGTACTAAAATATCATGGTATACCAAAAAATGTTCGAATTTATGTCGGAAAAACACTTTTTCCAAAATTTTTCGTCAACGTCGCCCTAACAGATAAACCGATTTTGATGCATTTTGTGCATCAGACGTAGTTTTTAGAGGATTAGAGCTGATTAGTTTTGTACTCAGTCGGTAAATTAATCTGGAAGTTATATTAAAAAATACTGTTTCGCCAATTTTTTTTTGGGGTTATTTTAAAATTTCTCAAAATCTTCTAAGCCGCTTTGGTTCAAATTTTCAGAAAGACTAAGTTAAGCGGAATCCAATCGAATACTATCAAACAGTCCAACCGTTCAAAAGCTATGAGATATTTACATACACACATAAACACACACACACACACATATATACATACAGGCAGACTGACGTCATCGTGAATAAAATCGGAAAAGATTCCTATGACCTCAAAACGTGAAGATCTAGTGAAAACTCGATTTTCAAAAATTGGAGCAAAATCAATAACTTTCTTTCCTACATCCATAGCGGGAAGTTAAAAAACAGTTGATGTGACACTTTTTTTAAGCATTAGGTAGATCTAATCGTCTGTGAGTAGATATTCAATATAGTAGCACTTAATAAACAAAAAAATAATACATATCATAAAATCGTAGGAAAGTCAAAACTGTACATTGAATATTTTTTTAAAGAATATTTGGGGCGTGATCTACAATCGATATCTAAACCAAAAATATAGTTTATAGAATTTTTGTCTGTTTGCTGTTTGTCTGTATGTATGTCCGGGGTAAACTCAAAAAGTACTGTATGGATTACTTCAAATTTTGCATGAATATTACTAATAGGTCGGGTCAACATATAGGCTACATATTATCACGTTATCACCTACGGGGAAGGAGCTGTGCGGAGTAAACGAAGTCCGCGCGGACGAAGTCGTGGGCAACAGCTAGTAATTTATAAAGTTGAATTGTGACTGTATTCATTAGAAATTACTAGCTGCAGCGTGCAGTCCGCTGTATTATAAAAGTTTTTGGCAAATCCCGCGGGATCATTTAATTATTCCGGGATAAGAAATAGCCTATGAGCTATTACAGGTCATCACCTATCTGTATACTAAATTTCATTCAAATCTACTATATATACATGCTAATAAATAAATCATTCAAATCATCATCATCATACTTAGAAACATCCACCCATCCAAACATCCAAACTTTAGCATTTATGGCATTAATATAGATTATTGTAACATAACGCAATAACATCTTTAACTTTAAGCAATTTATTCACTGATATAATCATCTAATTTTTGAATAAAACACCTATATTAAATAAAATGCTCTATAAGCATAGTAAAAGCTATCACTTTTGGCTGTATAAATATTAAACATTCGCTTTGTCGACAATTTCAAATAAAACTAAAAATAAAAGTCCAGTTCAATTCTAACATTCGATATATGTCATTTTTAACGTTCAGTCGAAATTTGCCATGGATGCAGTATGAAGTGACAACTGTATTACGTTTTGAGTAATTATTCAATACATTTTTCAATTTACCACATGTTCCACCAGGGCCTTTTTTAAGAATAGATCAACTGCCCAACTGATAGGCATTTCGTTAACTCTTCAAGATGAGAGAAGGCCAACTTGTATCACTAGCATCTTGCATTCAAATTAAGTGGTAGAATTCTAAAACGTCTTGATAGGGTTTGATCATTGATGTTACCACCTCACATTTTCTTGCTGCAATAACTTCGATTCTTGCCACTGTCGTGCTTCAGTTTGGAGGATGAATTAGCCGGTAAATTTATGCATGAACGTTCCACCTCAGCCTCATGGATAGCTCAATACTCTTGGCTCGCTCGATATACTAAAAAATAAAAATAAATGTATTGAAAGACTCATTACATTCAATACCTCGACGAAGGAAGATTCACTGCAGTTAGGTCATAGACTTTATATTAAATAAATTAATTATTTGATTATTTATAAAATGTTAACAACACAAGCAGACAAGTATTTTATAATACTTTCCTTTAAATGACATTACTCTCCTTGCGAAGTTGGGTATGAGAGATATAGCTTATATCACAAATCAGACAAGTTTTACGACACCCCTTAAGGATCTAATCTATCAAGCCACGTAGGCAATGGAGCATTAATTTAAAGAAATATATATAGGGTGCAAAAAACCCTGTCCGATCCGAAAGAAGTACATATATAGGTAGGTCAATGACATTATCGAAAAAATTTTTTTTTATTAAAATAAGAAAAATATCGCAGCTTAAAATAACTCTTTTTGTACTAAAATTGAGGCAACTTGCCCTTAAATCAAGCAAATATTTTGAAATTTTATCTATCAATATCAATTAAATATCACAGAAATTTTTGTATTAAGCTACCAAATAATGGCGTTGACGATCGGACAGTGTTTTCTTTACACACTGTATATGTTCATACATGCATGCACACATACATAATACATGTATTTGTAAAACATTAATATCTTTCAAGCAAGATCGGGTAAAATGCTAACATATATCCAACATTTTAAAGAAATACTTCACCATATGTGCAGAAAACAGAGTATTTTCAACATTACCTCTCAAAAGCACTGAATATTGAATAGAATTTCTGTACAAAATTTCGTGAAAACTTTTAAAGTACAAAAATGTGAACATTTGAGACTTCTAAGTTCTAACATTACTTGTATAAAAAGCTTTTATAGCTAAAAGCGTCCTTCAAAACTGTGAGTCACCGCCTTTGTGGTAAAAGGAACTTTAAGAATGTGTCACATCGAGAGAAAACTATTTATTCGTATATTCCCGTTTGGTCCCATATAAATTTAGTAAAGGTCTGATTGAGAGTTTCAGAAATACAGGAGGTTGAAATCAGTTGCAGCACTACTGAGTTTAAATTAAATATCTTTTACAATTCCCACTACGATCAATTATATGAAATTTACTGCTTAAGGGTCATCCATTAGTTAGGTACGTGAGGCAAATTTGTCATTTTTTCGATTCTCCGCTCCTCTTGGTGAAATGTCGTGAGATTTTACTTGACCCTTCCTAAAATTTCACGTGAGATTTTTCGAAATGGGTATTTTTAGTATTCATGTGTTAATCTAAAAAAAGTTACTTATTAAACTAACTAGCGACTGCCCTTTCCCTTAGCCAAAATCCGGTCGTAAGTTTGATTATCAACCATTCTTCCATTCTTTTCCTTCTATCCCATTAGCTTTTCTAAGTTTAACAACAAAATTTCATCATAAAAAATTCCTACTTATATTATAAATGCACATGTAAGTTTGTTTGTTAAGCTTTCACGCGAAAACTACTTGACCGATCGTCATGAAACACATATTCTTGGAGGTATTTCAAAAATTGAACCCACCACCGTCGGAGGGTGGGTTTGATTCCCTAGTCGAGCGAACCAAAAAATGTGTTTTGTCAATTTTCTGGTAAAAAAAAACGTTGCTTGGGATTGGAAAAGTTACCGATTGGTGATAGCCTGGCCACCTATCACATTGTGGGACTTATGTATCTTCGACTTATCGTGAGTGCACATGTTATACCTCTGCCTACATCTTCGGGGATACGGGCGCGAAGATACTTTTTTATATGTACATTTGATGGCACATCAACAGCTTGACTGCCACATCACAAAAAAATATTTCACACCAAAAATATTAGATACTCGGTGTACCCCACACCGATGACACAGCAACCAAGTTCCAAAGCGATGTTAAGAGTGACTTTCCAAAGCCGCCTACATTACTAAACACTTAACAACCGAAGAAATGAGTTTGTTTATTTATATACTATATTTATCATCACGAACTGTTAGATTATCTCTTTTATAACACTTATAAAAATATTATGTCATCGTGTTAATCTGGGCCTCCGTGAAAGCATAGATCATTGGCTCGATAATATTATCTATACAGTATTCCAACTTCATACAAACGGACAAAGGTCGAGCTGTGACTAAGCGCCTCGATCTCGGCATTTCGCTCGGCATGCAGACAGTCGCAACTGTGCAGTGTGCCGCAGAGAAAAACGGACAGTTTGTTGTTTTTTTAACAATACTAACTGCGCGTTTTTTAACTAAAAATTAGTTCAAATACATATTTAATATGACAGGCGTAATTAAATCTGCCAATAAAAAAAACATACATTTTAATTGAACACTTCCCATTCAATTCACACAGTATTTTACTTGTTTATAAAAAATCTATATTTACAATCACAAAACTAAATGGAAACACAAAGTAGGCAAATGTAATTAAAATGCTAGAGGCGGGCAGCCCTATTGCATGTTTACGTACCACGTGGCTGTAGGCATTTATTTCAAAGAAGGCTGAGTTACAATCTGTATAGATTATATTACAGTGTCATTGGCCATCCTCGGCGTTTCTAAAAGGAAAAGAATTGGCTCTAAATCTCACTCCCATCGTGAATACTTAGTGATAGTTTTCAGCAACGTTTCACGCAAGTTTAATACCAACACGATACCCATTCCTGTCACAATAGCAACCATGCTTATTATTATCATGTACCGGTTTGAAAGGTAAGGTAGCTAGTAAAAATAAGCACGTAACATTACTATCCTACCACACAGATAACAACGCATAAAAATACTCTGCGTGTCTATAGACAAAAGTTTCTCTTTTCATCAGGAGAACCATTGGCTTGTTAGCTAACTTGTCATATAAAAAGTGACACTCTTAGTTCTTATAAAAAAACACTTTGCCCCGTATGAATCTGAGCTCCTCTAAGAATAGACTATTTGCCATTCTGCCGAGCAATCTTTAAAAGGCAAGCGATTGACTATAGTGGCTAAATGGTGGTAGAGTTCTGCTATCTTTCACCTAAGTTTGGTACCACCGCCTTACTTTTTCTTGCCATAATAGCGACATTGGTTATCATTGTCGTATTTTTTGAAGGGCTAAGTATACAGTTAACTTATTGTAGGGGAGCCTAAGATGCTAAATGGGTAGTAACACAATAATCATAGGACCGTGTTGGTCCCGGGCTTCTTTGAAGAATAGGCCAACTACTGTTCTGCCAGGCAGGTCGTAAAAGGCGACCGATTGGCTATAAGAGTTACTTCCATCGTGGCTACTGGATGGTAGAGTTCTGCATTGTCTCGCCCGGGTCAGTTACCACCGCCTTACCTATTCCTGCCGCAATAACGTCAGTGACTGTCACTGTCGTGTTCCGGTTTGGAGGGTAAGGTAGCCGGTAAACTTATGCATGTGGCTTTTGATCTTTCCACAAGATAGCAACGCATCATTAACACCTTTGGTGTCTATAGGCGATGGCTGACTCTTTCCATCAGGAGACCCATTTGCTATCTTATAATATAAAAAAACTATTGGATTTTGTAGATTAAATTATACGACAAATAAATCCTTATATAATATTTTTCATTTCAATGGTGGGGAAAAAATCTACAGCTAAAATAACCGTGAAAAAAACAGTGACATGAAAACACTGAAGCGCGTCAGATTTTAGCTGCCAATCAACCTTCCATATCAGAAGGTATGATAGGTTCCATGCCAGCTAAAATTTAATAAAACTGACAATTCGTAAGGGAGGTAACGAAGTTGCAAAGAAAACCTAGTCTAAAAATTCTCGAGCGCGTCTGGGTTCCTTGTATTTTAGAGGAAATTATGTAAGAATAATGAAAAAAATAGAAACTGACAATTTTCATAAGCCGAAGTTCTCAGAATTTTATATATGCGTCAAATTCAGAATCTCCTCCGTTTTTCGTCATTAAAAAAAATTGAATAGATAATTTCCTTCTTTTTAGAAAGTTAATAATAAATAATTACACTGAACAACCAGGAAATCAAGCCAGGATCTCATGACCAGTGTCAAACTCTACATACAAACTAGACAAGATGATGACAGAATTTATTGCCGTATAAGTTGAAATTGAATGATATTTGAGTATGATGATCTATTTAGTCGTCCAAATACTTGTACTAAATCTCGTAAATGTATGTATGTTTGTCTGTTTGTCCACAAATTTCCCAGGAACTAAGAGCTATACCGAGATAATTTTTTTGTTTTAAATCAGATATATTTCAACTTAGAGAACAGTCTCAGTTTCATTATAATCGGTTCAGTAGTTCTTGAGATATACGAAACGTTGAAATTTTAAGTCGGTTTAAATTTTTAAATAACTTATTATCTGTATATATAAAAATCAATCCCTATTTTCCTTGGTCACGACATCACGCCTGAATGGCTGGACCAATTTCGGTAATTTTTTTTGTTGTGTTTGTAATTGTAAGGAGAAGCTTCTTATAAAAGAAAATATTAAGAAAATTGCGCGGAAAATTAGAAAATTTAAGAATACTTAACCACCATATAAAGTTTAATTCCGTAGTCTTATATAAATTAAGTGTCACGTTGTTTGTCCGCTATGAATTCCTTATATGTAAGGCAAAACAAAGTTTGCCGGGTCAGCTAGTTTGATATATATTTTAAACACTGTTCCAATGGTAGAACACCGCCATCTTTTTTAAGGACGTTTCTGATACCACTTACTTTACAATGAGATTGTGTTGTAAATATGCCGGTGCTAATCACGAATTAAATGGATACGCCTTTCAAGACAATTTCTTAGTTTGTCATTGTAGCTTGCAATTAGAAAGATCTCTTAGGCTCATTTTTTGCAGCCAACTCGACTATAGACGACCAAGGAAATACACCCCACCACCACCTACTACCCTGCCACCACCACCCTACTATTCCGCTGTGTGATACTTCCATGCCGGAGTTCTTGCAAACTGCAGTGCGTAAGGCACTCTTTTCCTTGGACGTCCATAAGTCGGGTGGGCCTGATGGCATCTCTCCTATCGTGCTAAAGATGTGTGCTCCAGAGTTGGCACCGGTTTTAACGCATTTATTCCGACTCTCCTACTCAAAGGGCGTTGTGCCCATAACTTGGAAGACCGCTTTAGTGCACCCAATCCCTAAAAAAGGCGATCAATCGGTCCCGTCCAACTATCGGCCTATAGCGATAACCTCGTTATACTCCAAAATAATGGAGTCCATTATTAACTGCCAACTTCTGAAGTATCTTGAGGAGCACCAGCTGATTAGTGACCGCCAGTACGGTTTCCATCGCGGACGCTCAGCTGGTGATCTTCTGGTTTACTTAACACATCGATGGGCGGAGGCAGTCGAGAATAAAGGAGAGGCATTGGCAGTTAGTTTCCACATAGCGAAGGCCTTTGATCGGGTATGTCACAGGGCACTTCTTTCCAAGCTTCCATCCTATGGGCTTCCTGAGAAAATGTACAAATGGATCAACAGTTTTCTGACGGATCGGAGTATAAGGTTCGTTGTTGATGGCGTATGCTCTGACCTTAAACTCGTCAATGCTGGTGTTCCTTAAGGTTGTGTGCTATCGCCTACGCTGTTTCTTCTGCACATTAGTGACATGTTGCGATCGAGCAGCATTCATTGTTATGCGGATGACAGTACGGGCGATGATTTGTACTCTGGCCGCAGCGGAATTTCTCGGGAACATGTCAACGAGTGCCGGAACAAACTGGTGTCAGAAATTGAAGCACAACTTTCTGTTGCTTCGGAGTGGGGTCGATTAAATTTGGTCCAATTCAACCCCGTTAAGACACAAGTTTGCGCGTTTACCGCTAAAAAATCACCCTTTGTCGTATCACCTCGTTTTGAAAATACTTCCCTGAAAGCCACAGCCAGTATTGGAATACTTGGAGTCGACATATCGAGTGACGTTCAGTTCCGCGGTCACTTGGAAGGCAAGGCTAAATTAGCCTCTAAAAAGCTGGGAGTTCTCAGCAGAGCCAGGTAGTACTTCACACCGGCCCATCGCTTATTACTTTATAAGGCGCAAATCTGGCCTTATATGGAGTACTGCTCTCATTTATGGGCGGGAGCTCCTCAGTACCAGCTCCTTCCTTTTGATCGAATTCAACGTAGGGCGGCTCGAATTGTCAAGGACGAGACTCTTTCAAATCGGCTTCATTCTTTGGCGTTACGGAGAGATGTGGCATCATTCTGCATCTTTTATCGGCTCTACCATGGGGAATGTTCCGAGGAACTGTTTGGCTTAATTCCTGCTGCCGAATTCCACCATCGGACATCGCGACAAAATTGGAAGTTCCATCCTTACCATCTCGATGTCTGGAAATCCACAACCGTGCGATTCTCGAGGCATTTTTTGCCCCGCACCACTCCTTTGTAGAACCAGCTATCGGCAGAAATTTTTCCAAATGGATACGACTTAGGGACCCTCAAGAAAAGACCTTACTCATTTTTAAAAGGCCGGCAACGCAATTACAAGACCTCTGGTAGTGTAGTTGTCTATGGGCGGCGGTAATCACTTACCATCAGGTGAGCCTCCTATCCGTTTGCCCCCTCTTCTATAAAAAAAAATACAGAGTTGTACTGCTTACCGATGAAATAAAATCGCTTCAAGGGTAATTTTTAAACCTTGTCATCTCATTCGGTACGATAAAACTGTACAACATGGTTTATTTTTATTTTTTCACAATATAATATATCTAAAAGTGTATGAAATTTTTGACAGTAATTGGAGCGTTTGCTCATTTGCGCGACGACACTTTTCCTTCTCAAGTGCGCGTCTATTAGTATTCATGTGATCTGTGGGTGGTAATGTATTAAAATTAAATTAATATTGTGGCTATGTTAGGCCGGCGTAGTATTTCTTGAAATTGTTATTTGGGATTGCAAAACTCTAAGCGTACAATTTTTTGCCCTGCTTGACTATTCTGTGGAACTAATTGCAAGCGGATGTGATTCTAAACTGGTAAGACTAGTAAAGCTTAGTATTCTGGCGAATGTGAGACAGTATTTCAGCCCGGGACAGTTGCTCAAACTTTATCAAGCACAAGTCCGTTCGTGCAAGGAATACTGACTGCTCTCACCCCTGGGATGGATCCGACAAGTACCAGCTGGAGACACTTGAGGCGATAGAGAGGCGTGCTAAGAGGCTCATAAACGACGATGATCTGATAGGCAAAAAACTCCAGAGCCTCGCTCATCGCTGCAGAGTGGCTAGTTTATCGGTTTTTTATCGGATACACTTTAGAGAGTGCGCTGCGGAATAAAACGATTTAATTCCGCCATCTCCGTTTTTCTATCGATCGTCGAGGCGCACAGATTCTAGGCATCGCCATATAGTGGACGTTCCACGTACCCCAACAAAGCGGTTCGACTCAACATTCTTCATTCGAACCACAAAGGACTGGAACATGCTTCCTGAGTCTGTGTTCCCCGACGTGTAAAATCTGAGGATCTTCAAGAGAAGAGTGAACAGGTACCTTCTAGGGAAGCGCGTTCCAACTTAGGCCGCATCTTAACTTACCATCAGGCGAGATCGTGGTCAAGCGCTTCCCTAATGATAACAAAAAAAAAAACTTACGACATACCTGCAAGGCACCTGGTATTTCAGCTGTTTATTTATAGCGGTGATAACTTAGCAATAGGTAACTTTATGCCCGTTTCCCTCATATATAGCTTAAAATACGACTGTGACAAGTATTGACACTATTCAGAAATCAGAAGAACTTTATTCAATAAAACTATCTACAATTTATTTTGACACTTCAACAATCTTCAAAACTACCACCGGATCGGAACGCGGCCACATCTCACATCATATTTATAAATCCAACATGGTGATGGTACCAAACCTGCGTGTAGCCAATTGTTCGCCTTTTACAAATTGTCTGGTAGAATGACAGATAATCTATTTTCAAAACAGGCACATATGAACACTTTCTTACACCAATATAAAATAATTTTTACTAGGTGGTAGAGTTCTGCAACGTCTCGCCTAGGTATTTGGTACCAACGCCTTACATATTCCTGCAACAATAGCATCAGTGTTTTCACTGTCATGTTCCGGTTTGAAGGGTAAGGTAGCTTATAGACTTATACATTTGGAATTGCCATTCCGCCACACAGATAGCAACGCACCATTAACATCTTCGTTCTCTACAGGCGATGGTTTCTATTTTCACCAGGAGGGCCATTTGCTTCTTTGCTATCTATATAAAAAAATATAATATTTAAATATATAATATCTATACATATAATAAAATCATAGGAAACTCAAAACTGTACACTAAATATTTTTTTTAAAAGAATACTTGGGGCGTGATCTACAATCGATATTGAAGCCAAAAATATAGTTTTTAGAATTTTTGTCTGTTTGTCTGTTTGTCTGTATGTATGTCCGGGGTAAACTCAAAAAGTACTACATGGATTTACTTCAAATTTTGAATGAATATTGCTAACAGGTCGGGTCAACATATAGGCTACATATTATCACGCTATCACCTAGCGGCCAGGTGCTGTGCGAAGTAAATGAAGTACGCGCGCACGAAGTTGCTGGCAACAGCTAGTATAAAATAAAAATATAGTACCTATGTAAGAAACCTAGCATTACAAGATGGTCACGGGTTAAAAAATGGTTTAGCCAAAAATTTTAAGGAAATATCGCTTATTTGTGACAACGTTGATATTTCTCAAAAATTATTGTTTTTTTACATGACATTACCGTGTGACGACGACGTGTTTGCGTGACATTAACGTCGCAAGTCACCAAAACGAAAATTACAATACTATAATGACATGACTGTGAAATTAATAACTCTCACTTATTATGGAGTCTAAAAAATATTTTTTTTACAGTAAATGAAGGACTATTTTTTTTCTACACGACTTTATCATTAACTCAAAAATCGTTAATTTTGAGTTATGTCGATCTTGTAGCAAACGAGCGATATGATTGCTGGTCACGCGAATATTTTTCTTTGTGTAAAATTTTTTTTTCAAATTTTACACAAAAGTTTACAAAATACACCTTGTTTTCAACAGTAACAGTTTACAACAGTTTTGCAATTACGAAAAATGTGTTTTTTCAGATTTCTTATAAAAACAATGTTGACTGGGGTTGGAAAGTGCCCGGTTGGCGATAGGCTTGTCAATTATCACACTTGTGTGTCCAAGTATCTTCGGCAAATCGTGGGCGCACTTGTTGTACCTCTGCTTACTCTTTCAAGGATACGAGCGTGAAGATACATTTTTTAAAAAGTTTTTTATTTTTTCAAATGTGACTTTAAGTATAAAAGTTACTTCTTACGTTATTTCCAGCTAGCGATCAATATTGCTAGCCCCCGCAAGTGTATTTTAGGACCATCTCCATGTAACGGAATCGTCCAGACAACTTATCAGGGGTGAAACGTTTAAAATATTCAGTTGGCTGAAAGCGTTTCTATGTCGTTGTCATCCGTTACAATATTTCTTTAGACAGGATTGTACAAAGTTTGTTCAAGTTTTAATTCGTAAAAGAAGCTTAAATTTATTTTAGGCAGCTTACATAAAATTATTTAAGTACTTTATCGTATAAATTACATCAATTAAAAATAAAAGATATTTATGTCTATCTGTACAAATAAAAACGAATCATTGAAATATTTGCACGTAATATCTTGGGCATAAATGCAAATTGGTTAATTCTGTTATGTGCGTTATTTCAGAAGAAAGTTTGTATATTTTTTAAATTTGTATTGTATTTTTTCACTACATGGTCGTACTGAAATGGAAGATTTTGTTTCATTATTACCACTAGGTACACCAACTAAACGAAGCCTGGACGGGCTGATTGAAATTGAACGCATAGTTGAATACGCTGGAAGAAGCACGAGGGACTCTTTAATAACTGTAAGTCTGAACTAAGATAATAATTGTGGAAACTAAGCCCCTAACGGGGTTAAAGCCCCGTTGGCGTCGGGACGTGACAATCCCATCGCCCGCTGGTGGGATAATTTTCTTTTTGTGACAAAGTGAAATTATTCCACCAGTGCAGTCCTGCTCCACATTAATTACTCTCTTCATGCAAACGCACCGGGTTGCGGAGACTCTTGTCATCCTTTGGATAGTAACCGATCAATCTTGTTGTATGTTAGTCTTGGTTTTGCCCTGTACCTATATCCTTCCTCATTTGCATTATAGGTATATCTGTTTGGTTAACCTTTCATTTACCATTTTTCTACATATCCAAACCAACGGAGCAGGCCCTTCTCATTTTTGCATCGCCATTTTCTTATCTACCTATGTATCCTTTCTCTATTAATATTACAAATCCTATCCACGAGGTTACGCCACATATTTTTCGTAGCGATCTCATTTGAACTGCGCTGATACTACTTTTATGCCCTTTCTGATATACTCAACTCTCACCTTCTTATAATAGCGTTGGATAAAGTACATTATTATGAAGGGCAAAATAGGCACCCTGACATAAATAAGACTGTGCTTTTAAATAATTTCTCTAACATTCATTCACTCTGTTTCATGCATACATATAAAGATATTGAGAATTTTAGACTCGCCTGTTTGCTCAACTTTCTTTAGAGGAAAGCCAATATTTCTGCCATATACATAAATTTACTACAAAAAGCAATTTCGTCAAATCGTTTTTGAATAGACTTCAGAGAAAATACGTGTTTATACTTATAAAACAATTCATTTTAAATATATCAAAGACGATAACGTCGGAGGTAAGTAATTGACGTCACCTACACCGGCGTTTGATTTATTTACACGATAGAGCATGATTTTGACACCAGAGGGAGGGCGCAAATGTTGCCGCTTACGTGTGCGAAAGATTTATTTTATTATTATATGAATGTCATTATTCATTTCAAAATCAACTAAAAATCTTATATTCTATACTTTAAACGAGCAATTCTAGTATAATAATAATAAATATTCACAGGACAAATTACACTTACTGATCTAACCCCAAAGTAAGCAAATTATTGCTTGTGTTATGGGTGTTAGTCAACGATACTGATACATAGAAATACATATATAAATACTTTTACATACATAATAAACACCCAAACCCGGAAATACAAACATTATTTTATGCTCATCACACAAATGCTTGTCCCCATCGCGGATCAAACCCGAACCACGTCGATTGCGTAGTCAGGGTCGCTAACCACTCGACCAACGTAACGGCCAAAGTATATTTGTATGCAATTGGTTTCTCTAAAACCACTTTAACGATTTTGATGGAATTTCATATAATAGATATTCTTTTATCATTGAAACTGATCTAAGTAAGCATCATCTCCATGATAATCCTTCTTCGCATGAGAAAGTACAATCCGAGAGAAACTCGGACGCTAAGCCAGTAAATACTTGAAGCACAAACAATGCAAACACTTTTACTATACTAGGAAAATATGAGTATGACATTTAAAACAATTAAATTTTATACGGAGAAAAGGTGAAAAAAGTAAATGTGTAATTTATAGAGATGGGCCGAATGTGGTTTAAACCGAATTCGAACTTCGGCCGAACATTCGGTGTAAATAAAATATTCGGCCGAATTTCGGCTGAACTTCGGTTTAATTTTGGCACGTTTTCCAATCGCTATTATCGGCAAAATGTTGGTAGGTTGAGTTACATTGTTCCGATTATGTAGAGATTTCTAACTTAAAAAAATAAAATATATAGCCTATGTTACTTGCGAATGATTTTATCTTTCTAATTAGGAAAGAAATTTCTTCAATCGGTCCAGTAGTTTTTGAGTTTACTCAATACATATAAAAATACAAATTTTCCTGTTTGTAAAATATTAATACTAATAGGCGTAGATTTCAGTCAAAATAGTGCAAGTAGGTACTTTTCTACTGCCGAAAATTCGGCATTTAAACCGAATTTCGGCCGAATGTAGAAGTTCGGCTCAAGTTGCCGAAATTCGGTTAAACCGAATGTAAAACGAATTTCGGCCTATCTCTAGTAATTTATATTGTTAAAACAGACCGCATGAATACTAATATATACGGAATAAAGAAGGAAACATGTCGCCACGCATATGAGAAAATGCTCCTATCACTGACAAAAACTTAATAGATTTGTAGGTTATATTATAATGTGAAAAAAAACCACGCTGTACTATTTTATCGTATTGAATGAGATGACAAGGTTAAAAAATTGCCCTTGAATTTTATTTCATCGGTAAGTAGCATAACTCTATATTTTATATGTGAATGCAAGCTACTCTTACAATCTAAAAAATTGTATTGAATTGCATTAATCCGTGGTTAAAACAAACATTACACACATTACTATGCGTTTAATACTCACACGGATACTTTTTCGTTTATTTTTAAGATCTGTGTTCAAATTTAGAAGAGGTTTCATTGTCAAAGTCTATGGTCAAACTAGGTCATGGTGTATTTTCTTTATTTGGAAGAATGGTAGTGCCTCCGCCACGACAAGCAAAGCGACGCGCAAGACTACCTACCTATTCTCGAAGGCTAACTTGTTCGAATCATCTTCTTTATTTTCTTACATAGTATAAGGCCCCGACTACACTTTGATTATTGCGATTAGTACGAGTGTCTAATGCAGGTGTTCAGTATAAGTAATCAGCGTAGTAAAAGTGAATAGATGCTGATTACTAATCAATCGCACTGAGCAACGGCTGACTTCACGTATTTTTGCTTTAAACACACACACGCACTGATCAAAGTGTAATCGGGGCCTTAAAGTCTCTTTCACTGTATATTCGCTTATATATTTTAAATTATGCAACGGATTTTAATGTGGTTTTCATCAAAAGATAACGATTTTAGGGGAAGATTTATATGTATAATACATGCATATTATAGTAAAAAAATCAGAGAATTTTAAAGATTTATCGTATAAACATATTTTTTGCACCCATGCAAAGCCGGCGCGGTTTGCTAGTATGCAAATATGACACAATTATAACTAATAAAACACCATTAACAGCACGTTCCACTTTCCTTTTAGATTTTAGTTTCCCCATGTCTGTCTGTTCGTCCTTTCTTGCATCCGTCCGTCCGTCCGCAGCCTAGCTCATTAGTTTTCATTACAGAATGCTTTAAGGCGAGGTATTTCGACGCGCGTCAATTCTATAGAAAATGGGTGCCGCGGTATGTTCTGAAACCGCTGAGAAACGTGTTAATTTTCGGATAAATATATATAGGATATCAGCTGAAAACTAAAATTTAGCACATTCTTTTTTGTATTTACAACTAAATATCACCATATAAAAATCATGTGGAAGATAAATATTATTAACAAATTGTTTGTCTTAGAGATTTTTTAGCCTGTTTTCGGAATTTTATATGATCGAGTAAAGTATATTCTATCATGTAATGAGTTAGCACATTTTTTAGATAATATCTTCAGGTATATCGTGTAATTTTTATAAAATTGTTATTTAAAAATCAAAACAAATAAAAACGTGATTTAACAAACCGCTTTTTTCCCGTTTGTCGCGATGCCTCGCCTTAATTTGGCCCGAATAAATATATTAGTTTGTCGACAAAGTGGTTAAACAAAATCTTGAAAAAAAAATTGTAGTGTTCCTCCTATACACGTAAAGGATGTTTATTTTCTTTCTCGCGTACCACAAAGTGTATATAATAAGTGTAAGGATATATAAAAAAATGTGTAATAAGTGTAAGGATATATAAAAAAATTCTAAGTTTGTGCAAAAAGTAATACGATTAGTTGATCAATTTGTGAAATATTAAGTTTTAAATTTCTAGTTTTTGTTGAAGTATTTCCTCCTCCCCTCAGCTAGTTAAATGGATGGTTTCATAAGATGCAGTCTGGTGACCGACAGATATATACACAGACACACGTGTGGACAGCGGAGTCTTAGTAATAGGGTCCGGTACTTAGTAATAGGGAACCCTAAAAACGAGTAAGTTTTTATTGAAACTTATCTTTTTTATTATAATTAAAAACTATTTCATTTTTTTTATATCATAAGATAGCAAACAAGCAGATGGGTCTCCTGATGGAAAGAGTCAAACATCGTCTATAGCTATCAAAGGTGTTAATGTGCGTTGCTATCTTGTGATGAGGTCTAGGTCCACAAGCATTAGTCTACCGGCTACCTTACCCACCAAACCGGAACAAGACAGTGACTAACACTGACGCTATTGTGGCAGGATAGGTAAGGCGGTGATACCAGACCCGGTCGAGCCGATGCAGAACTCTACCACCTAGTAGTCATAAATATTTCATTATTACGAAGTATTTATAGTAAGGTTAGTCCTGAAAGATAGTGTAGGTGTAAAAATGAGAAAGGGCATGCTTCGTTGGTTCGGCCATATAAAAAGAATGCTAAATAAATATTTTTTTCCCCGTGTTGGTCCCGGGCTCCTTTGAAGAATAGGCCAACAGTCATTTTGCCAGGCAGATCGTTAAAAGCGACCGATTGGCTATTCGAGTCATTACTATAGTTGCTTCTAGGTAGTAGAGTTCTGCATTGTCTCGTCCGGGTCTAGTACCACTGCCTTACCTATTTCCGCGGCAATAGCGTCAGTGCTTTTCACTGACGTGTTCCAGTTCGGAGGGTAAAGTAGCCAGTAAACTTGTGCATGTGGCATTAGACCTCGCCACTAGATAGCAACGCATCATTAAGGCGATGGTTGACTTTTTCCATCAGGAGATCCATCTGCTAGTTTGCTATCTTATGACATAAAAAAGGTTAACAAAACAGATATACAGATGTAGATACCGGATAAGACCAAGACTGACATACCATGATCAGATTGTTTGGGTACTGTCCGCAGGTTTTGTCAAGAGTCACCGCAACCGGTGTGTTTGTATGAAGAGAGTAATGAATATGGAGGAAGAGAGTTAAATCTGCTAGGATCGTAATATATGGCACTCTGTTCTCTTTGGATATCCCGTCAGAGATATGTGGTGAAGATATATATGAATGGTATTATATAAACTAGTGGAAGCCGTATATCCTATACTTTCCGTCGTCGGCACTTGATGGAATTCCATTATTATTACACAATTAAGTATGAATTTAATCACCTACTGCCGCAATAGCGTCAGTGCTAGTCACTGTCTTGTTCCGGTTTGGTGGGTAAGGTAGCCGGTAGACTTATGCATGTGGCCTCGTCACAAGATAGCAACGCACATTAACACCTTTAATGGCTATAGACGATGGTTGACTCTTTCCACCACCGCTTTACCTATTCCTGCCGCAGTAGCGTCAATGCTAGTCACTGACGTGTTCCTGTTTGTAGGGTAAGGTAGCCGGTAAATTTATGCATGTGGCATTATACCATGTCACAAGATAGCAACGCACCATTAACATCTTTGGTCTTCTTTTATAGAAGAGAGGGCAAACGGACAAGAAGCTCACCTGATGGTAAGTGATTACCACCGCCCATAGACAACTACACTACCAGAGGTCTTATAATTGCGTTGCTGGCCTTTTAAGAATGAGTAAGCTCTTTTCTTGAAGGTCCCTAAGTCGTATCCATTTGGAAAATTTCTG
Organism: Apodemia mormo; assembly: GCA_036924255.1. Taxonomy (NCBI): domain Eukaryota; kingdom Metazoa; phylum Arthropoda; class Insecta; order Lepidoptera; family Riodinidae; genus Apodemia; species Apodemia mormo. The sequence continues at coordinate 5,926,003 of JAUPFN010000010.1, read as the reverse complement.
CCAATACTCTATAGGCGATGGTTGACTTTTTCCATCAGGAGACCCATCTGCTTGTTTGCTATGTTATGATATAAAATTACACAATTGATGTAACAACAATGAAAGCCGTGTATACAATTAAATTTGTAGTTTCAATGCCAATTTGGAAAGTACCTACGTACTTTACACTATAAAGATTAAACAACGCAGACAAAGTCACAAGAATCAGCATAGAGTAAATATTATAAAGCTCACATATTGTATTCAAAAATTTCTAAAATTAATCTTTTATTAATGAGTCCTTGATGAAAATTATAATTATTAAAATGAGTCTTTGATTAATTAAAAGTGTTGGCATTAATTAAATTCCTTTTTATTAATGTTTTACGTTCGTAATTGCAAAACGTACAAAGGAATCACTCTGGCATGAAGGTTCTTAGAATCGTAAAGCCCGACGAGCGAAGCATTGTCGATTATGGAGGCCAGGGTACGTATACTCAAGTGCTTACACAGAACTCAAGTGGAGTATAAATCCTTTTGTAATATGCTTTCTAAAAATTCAAACAAATAGAGGGTTTTAATCAAGTAATGCCAGATTCAGGCGAAAGCTTTTTTTGTGTATCATAAGATAGCAAACAATAAAGACTTCGATGTACTAACGTATCAAACCTATGCGCCTCGTCACTTGTGTTCTACCTAAAGTGTAGTCTATGGACTGTACGTATGTCAGAAGTTCGTTGAATGAAGTGCGTAAGCGCCCTGATTCACGGCGGTTAAGAATTTTTGGTCGCGAATATTCATTATATTCTATTATACGCTGGAGTGCTGCTTAATTTTGACTTTGCTTAGACGATTTACTATTTTTTCAGCGCCATTTGTGATCCACTAAAGTGCAGATCATGCACTACACCTACGTTTCCCTAATTCACATAGCAAAACGTCAACCAAGTCGAAGCGCTTTGGGTTTTTACATAGATAAACACAACGTCATGCTGCGCTACGACGTGGCATAATGAGTAAGAAAATACGTAAGAGCCCTAAACGCTTCGATTCTACTGATACTGAATATATGATCTATCTGATGATACTGAATATAAAATGTCCTTATTATAATATGCATGACATTTACCGCCGCCACCGTTAACAAACGTCCGCAGCATATTTATTATTTAAATTATTTGTTATGTTCATGGGTAGATTATTTAGAACTGAAACCATATACGACTTCCTACATAAAACAGAAGTATGTTTATTGGGTTACATTTAGGTCCTTAAGGGGCTCGTCATCCGCCGGCGACATTGAAGCAATTAGTGGTAACAAAAACTTGCCTTCGGTAATTTGTATTGAACGTTTACGTCTATAAAATTAGGTCGCTGTTTATATAACGACGAAACATACAAATATTGAAGATCTTGCCCACTATATTTTACCTCTCATTCACTCAGTTTTCATTCATATTATGAGATTTTAAAAACTTTCTCGTACGACTTTAAAACATTTTCTTTCAAATAAACATTGGCCTGATAACACCGAACACAACTAAAAAAACTGTAATGATTTTTGTGCAGGGTTAGATATTTATGTCCATTCTGTCCGTGGTGGGCGCGATGTTCAGAGTTATATTTAAATAATATATAACATATAAACAAAATACAGTAATATAATTTGTTAACAGATGGAGTTATATTTTTTTTACATCACGGTGGCGTTATGTTTTCATGTTTTACATACAAAATTGATTATATATCAATTTTGTATTCAAATAAAAGTCAGTGTTGTAGCGCCTATGACTAGTATCTAATGGTCCTTGAAGGACTTCACATCTACTTCCCTTAACCCTCCGAAATTTGGTGAGTGGGGGTACATTGATATAACTAAATTCAAGAGGCACAGTCTCGGACAAATCTAACCCTCAAAAACTGTCGCGAATTTCACATAAGTAGTTATAATAGATATGGCAAAAACATACGTTTTTGCATATCCATTGTCCAACCTTCAGTGCAAGATTTATAGATGATTTTAAACTAGAGGTGTTATAACACCTCTAGTTTAAAATCATCTATCTCAAATTCTTGTAATCCTATTATCGAATATATCGCTTTAGAAATAATAGGGTATCATACCTATTACTGGATATTAGTCAAATAATAGTTAGAATATATGTTCTTATAATACGTAGTATTCAACTGTTATTGGAATATATTATGTAATACGTAGGTAATAGGTTTTATCCAATAACGGTTAATATATTAGGGTGAATAATTATACACTTTATTAACATAATTGTAATAATATTATGTAAGATATGGTGAAGTGAGACCAAATTTCACTTGTTTTAGCACGCTTCATTATTTTTCGAAAAAAACATTAATAATAAAATTAAAATTTGTCTGACAGCAAGCACTCTCTTATTGAAATTTAAATAGTGAAATATTGGCAATGAGAAAATAAACAAAAAACGTAACTAAATTAATACAAGTGTTTTAAATTTTAAAATAAGATTTAAAGTATTTGTATTAACTATTTTTACCACTACATTACATTGCATAAGTTTTCGAAATTTTTAGTATCGAAACAATATCGATTGCTTTGCTGTCATCCGCTTTTCCATGAAGCTTCTATACAAAACGCGACGTGTATAAAATTTGTTTATTTTTCTCATTGCACCTGCACCGTGCGGATCGTACGCAATGATACGATGTATTAACTTGATATTAGGTATAATATAATAGCCATAATGCACAAAGGTGAAATTGGCTACGTCGCATTAGCTCCCTATTATTGCATAACCTAATACCATAATATTCGTATTACCTAATATGATATTTCGCCCGTGTACCTATTACTGGTACCTAATATGAATATATTAGTCACATCTCTGTCTTAAACAGCAATGTACAAAAAGTAATAAAATTGACAATGATGCGATCAACATGATTCTATTTGAAATGAGCGCATAATTTAAAATTATGAGTGAACAGATGGATGGATGAATGGGAGTTTTTTTACTCGCTCACACAAAAACGGCGGAACTGATTTGGATGAACTTTGGCACAAATATAGATAGAAATTAAATGGTCCATATTATTTCCCGTGGGATTTACCAAAAGCTTTTAAAATTTAGCAGGTTGCAGAGCGCATCTAGTAATACATAATAATAGTAACTTTCCGCACTCTTTTTCATATTAAAGGCATAAATTATATTAAATTTCATACCCCTTGATCCGCGCAATATTTGTTATAATTATTCTGTATGAGAAGATGGTTAATTATAGGAAATATATATGATTTACCTAAAAACGAAACATTTAGATTTTTTAAATAAACAAAGTCATTAATACCACACGATATGCAATCTATCCATAGTTCAGCTATTGTAGTTCACAAGATACAAAAAATGACGCGAAAACAAAAAGATGTAGTTACGTGTACGTGGCGATATCTCGCCAGGACAACATCCGTCTCACCCACTGCATTAGATATTTCACTTTTTTTTTATATCATAAGATAGCAAACAAGCAGATGGGTCTCCTGATGGAAAGAGTCAACCATCGCCTATAGACACCAAAGATGTTAATGGTGCGTTGCTATCTTGTGGCGAGGTCTAATGCCACATGCATAAGTTTACTGGCTACTTTACCCTCCAAACCGTAACGCGACAACGACAAGCACTGACGCTATTGCGGCAGGAATAGGTAAGGCGGTGGTACCAGACCCGGGCGAGACAATGCAGAACTCTACCACCTACCACATTAAAAAGATACAAATTTTCACTTCACGTATTACTTTAATCCAAATCCCTTAAAGTGATCATGCAGCTTCTATTAATCCCAGTATTAGTAATTTAAGATGTCAAGCTAAGTCCAAATATAGATGTTCAATAAACACGTCAGCCTCAATATCATGTTTAGACGTCAAAATCCCTTAGCGGACGTTTCTGGCTGTTTCATGGTAGCGTTTCCGGTACGAGATTGTAAGCCAAGTGGTTCACATAAGTATGGAGCCATTAAAGTAGCGTAATAAATTATAATATATTGTAGTTTGCACTATTTTTGTACTTCTATAATTTGAAATAAATATTAGTGGAATCTGAAGTCTATTGCGATGTACTATTATATTTCACACTATTTACATACTTGGGGTAACTTGAAACAAGTGTTAGTGGAATTCAGTTTAGATCCTGGGTCTTACAATGTAATAGAAGATCATAGATTCAGACCGTGAAAGCTATCGTCCTATAACTGTTAATTTTTTCATCAATAGGACACTGCTTTGATAAAAATTAAAAATATTTATTCGCAAGAATATGGATATAATAATTCATTAAAATTAAACTAAGTTACCAGCATATTCTACCATGATATTGTGTATTAAAAAATATTGATCGTATTGCAATTTGTAGTATTTTATTAAATACTAGCTGACCCGGCAAACGTTGTTCTGCCCTTTCAACTTTTATTTTATTTCTATTCTACTTTTATTTTTTTCTAATTTAAAACCAAAATTAGCCAAATCGATCTCTTCTGCCTATTTGGCAGCCGTTCTCGAATTTTAGCGAGACTAACGAACAGCAATTGATTTATATATATATATATATATATATATATATATATATATATATATATATATATATATATATATATATATATATATATATAATCTTAACAGTTAATTTAATAACTAAAAATTGCTACAGAGTATATTTTTGACAATAATCTAAATAACAGTGTTAGTCATTTTTATAATTTTATCGAAAAACAATAGTTCCACTGGAATAGTCTAGATAAAAAGAGACAGCCGCTTCTTACACAAACAGTGACGCCATAATAAACCTTCTTCCATAAGTTGTTTACGTTTACTTTACTATAGCTTGTTTACGTTTGATTACAACTCAATGTTAATCTGGACTATTGCAGGATTTTTGAGAACATTTTCGAAGCTTGCCTTTTGTATATATGAGGATATGTTGGTGCGATCAGTTTTGTAAAGCGATTCAGGATAACAATTTGAATTTTGAATAAAAAAGTGATAGAACGAGGTCTGCATATGGATATTGCATAGTGATTTGGTTTAGTCGATTGGTTTTAGTAAACGTTTAGAGTGAATATAGTGATGGTTTTGTTATAGGTCTAAGTCAGTGCGTATATTATATGTTTTTTATTGTTGTGTTTTTGTGTGGTATTTGTTACATTACATTTGTGTGGTAAATAAACGCTGTTTCGATATAAATGATATATTTTATTATTAAATATCAAACTACAAGCTCATAACAATATCAAGGAAAACTATCAAGTAATATTATAAGTACAGGAGATTAAAAAAATGATAACCACGTATGAAATTGATGGCTAACATCAGGATCATATGCCAAATATTGAATCTGCATAATTGCAGCGTTTTTTTCTGCTATATTTTTTAATTTGATAGATTGATAACTATATAAATATGGTAAGTCTTTATATCTTTGCATATAATAAGTGACAAAATTGACTTGAGAGAGAAGAAAACTCAAGCCCCATTTTTTTTCAGAATGACTGAATTGCTGCTGGGCCTTCGCAGGCGTTTTTTTTTTATATCATAAGATAGCAAACAAGCAGATGGGTCTCCTGATGGAAAGAGTCAATCATCGCCTATAGACACCAAAGATGTTAATGGTGCGTTGCTATCTTGTGGCGAGGTCTAATGCCACATGCATAAGTTTACCGGCTACCTTACCCTCCAAACCGGAACACGACAGCGACAAGCACTGACGCTATTGCGGCAGGAATAGGTAAGGCGGTGGTACCAGACCCGGGCGAGACAATGCAGAACTCTACCACCTAGTAGCCACGATGGTAGTGACTCGATAGCCAATCGGACGCCTTTTACGACCTGCCTGGCAGAACGGCAGTTAGCATATTCTTCAAAGGAGGCCGGGACCAACACGGCGAGAATGAAATTTCCATGAAATGAAATACCTAGCTAAGCTAGATTCAAGAACTTTCAAGATGAAATCATAATAATCTAAAGGTGTTTATAGTACAGAATTCGTAAATTTGTTTACCATCCTGGTACTATACAAATACATACAGCATAAATACTTAATTCATATCGCGTATTTAGTGACCACGAGTTGATGCATCCCTTCAAGATGGTTCTGATTAAGCCTGATTGCATTGTACAGTGTCAAACACACGCTCATCCCCGTGTTTCGGATAGTAATCTCATATCTGCGAGCACTAACTATATTAAAGATGACATCTTACGTATACTCTAACTAGATTGTATACCATCAGTTAGTTTGACGATGAGGATAACATTACATTTTATCGTTTCTTGTATCATAATGTAGCAAAAAACAGATAGTTTTTCAAACGGAGTTAAAGTTCTTCTTCTTCTTTATTGGACAAATGGTAATTATCAGGGAATTCTGCCAGTTTCGAGTGAACTTAGGAAGTGACACGTGTTATCCATTTCTTGAAATGGAATTATGGAGGCTTCTTTTTGGATTGTAGGCTTCTTTTAAGTAAGTTTAATAAAAAGAACACAAAAATATATGATAAAACAATAAATCTACATACTACAACCGAATATTATTAGAATCAATAAAATTAAGTAAAACTTTAGCAATAGGACTAAATATAAGTGACACTAAATATTTTAGGTTGACAGGACGAAGAAAGGTTAGGGCAACTGAAAAATATATGATCAGCTGAACCTTCATCTAACCCACATTAACAGACAGAAGTAAAGTTAAAGTCAATTCAAATTATCTTTTACAGGCACTTTTGAAGTCAACATTTTTTTGAGTTACTACCGGATCGAAAACACTATCACGCACTGAGAAGATCCGGCGGAAGAAAACAGTGGGCTTGTCTTTTTTGTGCATATATATATATTTTTTAATAATATATTTACAATACTGATAACCTCCATGGTTTTGTCGGTTGAAAACAAAACAATTTATGGATGGAATCGCACACAGAACCTCATGATTTGAGTCGAAAAGGCCATCCATAAGACCAAAAAAAAAGGGTTATCAAGTCAATAAAATGTGGCGATAGAAATCAAAACTGTAGTAGTGAAGCAATCTTCAAACGATACAAGAACAAATAATAATAAAAATAACAAAAGTAAAATCCCAAATCGTGGTATTACAATTATTTATCTAAATATATAATACAAGTTTCAAGACTTCTCAGATGGACTACGGTCCCTAAGCACTACACTTTGCTTGGAATATCTTCTTTTTCACATTCTTGCGTGCCGTCAGCAACCTCCAGAATGGTGACGTCACTGTGATGACTGCCATTCGAATGTTACTTGACACGCTGGTACTACTGCTAAGCTCTGCAGAGGTACGTACCGATCAGTGGCACCTCATTTCACTAATTGAATATCGATGAATCATGGTAAACTGGAAAGCCTGTAGACATTTGATTCACTCTGGAAATCGGTGAAAATAATTTAGACCAAAAATAATCAAAAAATTAATAATCACAAGGACAAATAAAACCTAAAATCTTTAAATACATTTCGTGCTAGCCCTTAATCCAATCGCCTGATACAAGTGACATGGTCGTATATTACACAACCAATTTGCCAATGGGTTTTCGCAAACTTTAGCAATAAACATCGAAAATCCGTAAACATAAACTTATTTCGCTGTAGTCCCCCAATTACAGCTCCGATCCTAAACACACAAACTCACGATCGAGTCAAATAATACTTTTATTTACGAAAGTAAAAATTTTATGCTTTTAGAAAAAAATGTAAGGAAGTAGATAAAATATAAAAGGATATAATATCAGGAGGAGTTGATATAAAGGAATAAAATTGTTTGGTTTGTTCTAAGCAAAGGATAGCAAATATGTTATTCCCCGGGGCACAGACATGTATTTTTTAACCGAATTCTCAAGAAGGAGGAGATTGAGACATTGAGAATGTCTCAATGTTTTTAGGGTTCCGTACGTCATAAGGAAAAAACGGATCCCTTATTGAATCACTCCGTTGACCGTCTGTCCGTTTGTTAAGACCCTTTTTCTTAAAAACACGTATAGTATCAAGTTGAAATTTATATGAAATATTTGCGTCTGCACTTCCTCTTAGCTATGAAAAAATTAAACTTGTAAGTCAATGCAATCAAAACTTTTGCAATATTTTGAGATTTTAAAAGGGAAAAAGCAATAGGGTAGTAGTCAATTTCGCGTTGACATAGAATTATGAAATTTAGCAAGGAGGAAAAAATCCAAAAAAAGTAAATTTTCATCACAAAAAAACGCGATCCAAATATCGATAAGACTGGTTACCTTCAAGGTTTTACGGATACCTCGGTATGCGAGTCAGACTCGACCTTCACCGGATTTTGTGTACCTATGTTTGGACATAACTCGTCGTCGTCGTCGGGTTTTATTTTGTCCTGTATATTTACAGGGTGTAAAGAAAACCCTGTCCGATCCGAAAAAGGTAGGTCAATGACATTATCAAAAAAAATACTTTTATTAAAATAAGAAGAATATCTTAGTTTTAAGTGTCTCATTTTAGTACTAAAATTGAGCAACTTCCCCTTAAAATTAAGCAAATATTTTGAAAATTTATGAATCAATATCCATAAAATAATGAAACACATGTTTGTATTAAGCTACCAAATAATGCCTTTGACGACCGGACAGAGTTTTCTTTACACACTGTATAGACGGATTTGCATTATTATTTTTTTGTTTTGTTTTGTTTAGTTTTTTGTTTTGCTACATACATCGGCTTACGGCGAAGGTTCGCGCTAGCACGACGTCATGAACTACATCGCGACAACTCCTTACGTCATAATGACGTCGTATTGTCACTGGTCATTAAACCGCGGCCGACAAGTTATATTTGTGCTGACTGCTGATGATATTTGTACGGCCCACGACATAGCAAACAAGAATATTGTAACATTCCATAAAATCTTTTCTTCTCAAATTTTTTAATAATGAACATTCTCTCCTTAAATTCTTTAATTTTATGCTACTGTACGTAGCGTCAATCGAATGAAATACATTACGTATTTAACGCCCAAAGCTTACGAATTTATGATACAGCTTCATAAACATGATAGGTCATATCGTCGTATATTTATTTTTTCTACCATTGAACAAAATAAAATAGCATACGTCGATACACTAGGTCAATATACGGCTTGCATATAAGTTTACCTACACATGTATGCGGATAAATTATAGTTTGTTATTATCATTATTGTTTTTCGCAATTATAATATTATAGTTTCTTTGTCGTGAGTCGCACAAATATCACCTGTAGACCGAAGTTTGACGCCCACTGTAGTGACGCATTAAGTGCCTTCGCGATGCAGTTCTGCGATAGGCTGATACATCATGCTAGCGCGAATGTTCGCCGTATCCCAATATGTATAGCCGCGCCATAAGAGACTAGGTATATTTCCGATTTAGTTCCAAATGAAGGTGAAGATTTGATTTAGGGTTCTAGTTATCACTAGAACACTAAATCAAATCTTTAATTAAATCAAATCTTAGAAGGATGTAAGTCGATAATTGCACTTTTACTGCGTTTAAATTATTTCTGAAAAAATCACATGTCAATAAAAAGTAAAATAAAATAAATATACTTAACATTCTTATGTAAATACACTAACCGTTTTCAACGTTTTGGTATCACTGGCATATTTTTCATTATAAAATCGTGTGCCATCTAACTTTCATAAGAAAGTTTGATGGCACACGATTTTTTCCAATCATATCAAATCGTTTTTAGTATTGTATGCATTGATATAAAAAGGGAATATAATATGTTACGCTCTAACATCGCAATTGCTAAACTTAGCTCGGTCAGTCGCACGCAAAGTAATGCGACGAATGGAGCAGACTACGTTTCTCTCGCTTACTTTTGTATTATTGTACTATCTCACTCTCACAAACATGGCGAACTAAACAATAATTTAATCTTATTTTCAAAATTCAAACAAATTGTTTTAGCCGTACTTACGCATGGAAAGTAAATCCGTGTGTCTTATTTTTTTCCTTGAGTGATTATAATACTGGCTGAATATACAAGAAGGTATTTAGATGGGTGTTTAATGGTAAAAACAGGCGGATAATATAAGTGTATGATTTGAGGTCCCGCGCGAGATTGATTATCACCAATTGTCACTGTGTCCACGGACCTAATTTTGTAGGACCAGGCGCTGTGACTAGGTAACGTACCTTCCCTTTTTATATCAATGATCGTATGCAATCCTGGCGATTCCATCACAGTATACTATCACAATTTGCACATACACACGGCCACGGTCGGTGAAAACGCGGCCCACTGCATTGGTCCGCAAACACACTAGTGGAGAGTTAATAATGATCTGAAATTCTGATGTCAATTACTTTTACTGAATTAAGCCAAGATAGTCACAGCTACAGACGTAAGGCGGGCCCAAAAGCCCAATTTCGCAGTAATCCAAGTGGCTACCTTTATAAAAGAATGCTAAATCTAATTAAATGCAACAATGAACTCTATTACTTTTTATTTTCTTTTTATATCATCTATATATATATAATAAAATCGTAGGAAAGTCAAAATTGTACATTGAATAATTTTTTTAAATAATACTTGGGGCGTGATCTACAATCGATATCAAAGCCAAAAATATAGTTTTTAGAATTTTTTTCTGTTTGTCTGCTTGTATGTTTGTCTGTTTGTCTGTATGTATGTCCGGGGTAAACTCAAAAAGTCCTGCATGGATTTACTTCAAATTTTGCATGAATATTACTAACAGGTCGGGTCAACATATTATCACGCTATCATCTACGGGGGAGGAGCAGTGAGGAGTAAACGAAGTCCGCGCGGACGAAGTCGCTGGCAACAGCTAGTAAAATAATAAAAACAATCAGATGGCTTTCTTAATATAAAGAGACAATAGATTTCTATACTCAATAAAGATATTAATAGTGTGATGGGATGGTATGCATATAGGCATAAATTTACCAGCTACCTCATACCTACTCTACACTGGATCAACAAGACAGTGTCAAGTATCGAAGTTATTGAGGTAGGAATTTTACTATGTGGTAGAGTTCTGCATTGTTTCGCCCACGTCGGGTACCACCGCCCACCTATTCCTGTCGCAATAGCGTCAGTGCTTATCTATTATATTATTTTTATATATTATTTTAGGAATAGTAAGAAATTATATGTGCCTAACCAAAAATTAAATATTTTTACAAAAAATGTGTATTGTATGACTATTATTATATACAATCATATTCCTGATAGTCTTAAATCATTGCCTATAAATAAATTTCGCAAAAAGTTGTTTGATTTGCTGTTAGATAAAACTTATTAAGATATTAAAGAATTTTTAGCCGATAAAATTAAATGTTAATGGATAGAAATATAAGTTTGTTGAATTGTCCTTAAAAAAATTTCAATGTAGTAAAAATTTTGTATATGGTGAACATTATGTAAATTATAAAAAAAAAATAATTACTCAAAATATGAAACTTGTAATTATAAAAATAACTTTGTAATATGAAATCATCCGTGTATATTTATAACAAGAACATAAATTAGAGAAAAAAAGACCAGCCCGCTGAGTTTCTTTCGCCGGATCTTCTCAGTGTGTGGCCGCGTTTCGATCCGGTAGTAATTCTGAAAAATCGATACAATTTATAGTTTTAAATGTAATATTATATAATGATATATTTTTTTTTAATATTTGCACACCATATATTGGTAGAATATGTCGGTAACTTAATTTATTTTTAACAACTTGTAACACCCATATTCTTGCAAATAAATATTTTCTTTCTTTCTTTCTTTCTTTCTATCATTGCCGTATTCCGGTTTGGAGGGTAAAGTAGCCGGTAAACTTATGCATGTGGCATTAGACCTGGGTAGAAAACAGCAACGTACAATTAACACCTTTTGTATCTATAGGCGATAGTTAACTCTTTCCATCAGGTGACCCATCTGCTTGTTTGCTATCTTATGATATAAACAAAGGAATAAAGCAGTGATACCAAACCTGGGAGAAATTTTGTGGAACTCTACCATCAGTAGTCGCAATAATATAGTAGTATCGTAGTATAAAGTTTCACACTGTAGCTGTTCAAGCAATCTACAATCACTACCAGAAAAAATAATAAAAAATGAAAAAAAAATGAAATTCAAAACAATAGCACAATTATTTATCTTGTACACACTATATACAAGTTTCCACGCTTCTCAAATGGACTTCGGTCCCCAGGCAGTACACTTTGCCTGGCTGGGAAGATCTTCCTTTTCCCCTTCCTTGTGCTTGTGTGTCGTCATCAACCTCCATGACGTAACTATAATTGAAGAAATAGAAAAACACAAGCCCGCTGAGTTTCTTCCGCCGGATCTTCTCAGTGTGTGGCCGCGTTCCAATCCGGTAGGATTGGCGGGCGATCGTGTTTTGTTAATTTATTGTGGCCAATTTCTTGTTCGGTCATTGGTTATTTTGTACTCAGTCTCAAGACGACAGCCAATAGAAAATAAATACAATACAAAAATCGCGTCACATGGATGCAGAAGCGTAAAATCAACGGCCAATTGGAGCGAGTTAATTTTGTACAGACGGGTGTACAGAAATCACTTCTCGCGCGTAAAGTTTTTGTACATACTTACGCGATACGCGATACGAAAATCAGGATACGGGTTAAGTATGCATAGGCGATTGATTACACTCGCAACTGGAATATTTACGTCAGAAAATTAATTTCAAACTGACGTGCTGTCGCCTTTGATTCTGGGGGGATAGTGAAATGTTTGATGGACGTTTTTAAAAATTCATGTTGACATTTTACCGATTAAATTCTTCATATAAAATTGTACGGAAGATGGTGGACAAAAATATTAAGCATGTTTGTATTAAAATTACTTTTTTATAAGGTCGTTTAATAAAAAACTAAGACGGTGAAAGTGTAATATAATTCTTAATTAAAAAAATAATTATAAAAATGTTTAAAATTGTTGTCCAAGAAATACTGTAATTTTTGCAAACGGAAAAGATCGATTTTTAGGTTTTGGGTGAAGTTTGCGATTTTTTTTCTACAAAACTAAGAAATATTTTGAAAATATCTCTCAGTGAATCTGTTAACAGTTTCATAAAGATTATCACCGAATTTTTCTAGAAAGCGATTCCGTATATTCATTAAGGAATTTTGAAAACCGCAACACTCGTTTTAGCAGTTTTTAGGGAATGGGGCCTTAATGGAGATCCGGACGATCGCGGAGAAAACTGGCCCAATCTTTATGACGTTTATCTTTATACGTACAATTTCCATTAGCATAATGCTAATTTCAACGCAAAGAACGTTTAATTTATGTTATTACAGTCTCGCTATTCCAATTATAAATGAAGGTAATTATGAACAAACTCGTTATTATCTTCATAATATTAGCGATTAAATAAGGCAAGAATTTCCAACAATTCCGTTTATTTACACTTAATCTGCCTTTATCCGGGCGGTCTTTTGTTCATTGGTACTGTGGTGTTTTGTGGTAGTTTAGTTTATGGATGTTTCTTTGTTAGATATTGTTTTGTACAGTTTCTATGTTGAAATGAAAAGTAGTTTATTAATTTTAATATTTCTTAATGTATAATGATATTTTTACATACAGTAAACATAATATAGTTTTATGTTAACGTAATATGGACAACAGCTCATAGACCGTGATCCAAGGAACTTTTTTTTTCTGTAAACTTTCTTCTAACGAACAAAAAAGAGACACTCAACTTTTGACGAACAACTATTAGTCTGTTTGTACGGATCGAATATGATTACTCTCGCAAAATTTAATATACTTATTTAAATATTTATTTTAAAAAAAAATTCAAAAATATTTTTCTTGGCAATATAGTATTTTTTATCATTTGTGATATCGATATGCGAGCGTAATCGTGCTAAATTGCTACATACAGACATCTGGACAGGCTCTGATTTTTTTTTCAATCAGTTTTTTACAATAAATAATATAAATGTCTTTTGAAAATATGAAATAAGTTTGAAATAGTGTATTTTCTTGATACGCGTATATTCATCTAAAAAATGAAATATATATTTTTTTATACTATATCTATGATAGCAAACAATCAGATGGGTCTCCTGATGGAAAGAGTCAACCATCGCCTACAGACACCAAAGATGTTAATGATGCGTTGCTATCTTGTAGCGAGGTCTAATGCATATGTTTATCGGATAACTTACCCTCTAATCCGGAACGCGACAGTGACTAGCACTAGCAGGAATAGGTAAGGCGGTGGTACCAGACCTGGGCGAGACAATAAATAAACCAGATATATTTTTATTTAAGAAAGTAACATGTTTTTGGTAAGACACTACCTTATTTTTTGAAGGGGTGCATCTTTTTCAAGAAATACAACGTGCCACATTTTTAAATTGCTTATATTAAATACTAGCTGTTTCCCGCAACCTCGTTCGCGTGACCTAAAAATATTACTTATTTTTGCTCAGTCGGGTAAAAGTATAGCATATAGCCTTACTCGTGTATGTGACCATCATATTCAAAAGTTTTTTTTTAAATCTGACAGGTACATCCAGAAATTAACTAAACATGCGTTCAACCAAACAAAAAAAACTATTCAGATTTATAATATTAGTATATGTTTTATAAATAAACTCACTTGTACTATGTCACGTCTTTATATCACTCATTTGTACACCTCATCAATTTCGCTAATTACATAGTGACATACTTAAACATGACAGTGACTTATAAGGACGCTGTCGTCTTCTGCTGCTTCATGCTGTAACACAGCATGCAAAGGTAGAGCGGAGGTACCAAAACCCGGGCGAAACCTACCTAGTTCACCTAGTTCAGAGGTTGACAACCTAAAGCAGTAGAGTCAAAATTACAATTTTCAAAATTTTAAAGTTTTTAATGAGCCGCAAAAAAACTTCTTGCCAGCAATAAACAGTACTTCCAGAAATAAAGTTTTTGATAAAAAAATGTCTTGCAGCGACAAATAATTAAAACCTTGACGCGCGTCGTGACGCGAAACTTGACGGGAGAGGGGGGCGAAAAGCGAGTGCAATCAGCTGAGAGATAGAGATGCTGCTTAATTTTCGTCAACCGATTCAGAATGATTTTATAATGTTCTTTATAAAATAAATAATACTTTCGTATGGAACTAAAGAACCGCAGCTTCACATCCAAGGAGCCACATGTGGCTCGTGAGTTGCCGACCCCTGACCTAGTTTGTAGTCATGTGTTAGTGACATGTGAATAAACCTTTTCACATCTAAGATATAAAACAAAACATTATCCAATAGAAAATAACCTAAGACCTTATTATCTTATCAAATAAGCACACCGTAAGACCAAAGAAATGTATTTATTTATAACTAGGTATTACTTTCGACTTAGTTCGCTTGAACCAAAATCGCTATATCATTTTCCTTAGTCGGGTAAAAAGTAACCTGTGTCTTATAAACTCTTCTATCGTTCAGTGAAAATTTCATCAAAATCGATCTCGCCGTTCCAGAGATTCTCCAGTACAAACAGAATAACAGACAGACAAAAAATAAAAATTATTATTTAGGTATAATTATCGTCAATATAACATATTGTACTTGAAAAATCCTACTTATTTTGAAATCATTGACATTTCAATTTCATTTATCCATACTAGTGTTATAAATGTGAAAGTCTGTCTGTCTGTCTGTTACGCTTTCACGGCTAAACCGCTGGACCGATTTTCATGAAATTTGGCATGGATATAGTTAAGGATCCGGGGTCAAACATAGGCTAATTTTTTTTTCAAAAATCAGTTCAGTCGGGGGGGCTGAAATTTTTATTAAAAGCTATTTGGATGACTTACTAATATACTCGCGGGCGAAGCTGCGCGGGTCAGCTAGTATTTATATATTTTTTAAATTTCGCTTGACATTTTCTCCCCCAAAACAATGCAGTAATAATTCACAGTTTAAAGCAATGTAGCTGGAATATAAATAGCTCCAATAAATACAGATTGCAGATTTGAAAGCGTTTCCTTGTTGCGTGTTCATTGAGCAATTTGTGAATGACAGATACCAGAGCTGAATTTCAAGACCTTAGAGGTTTGAAGCATATTGTCGTATAATCCTCTATTACCTAAGTTCATTGTTCTAAAAAACGGCATTATTTCTAGAAACAAAGTAGTAACATTTTTTAATATCTTTAAATGAGCAATTTCTGTATATATCCATTCTAATATTATAAATGCGAATGTAAGTTTGTTTGTTACGCTTTCACGCGAAACTTAACCGATCATCACGCTCAAACTTTGTACGCATATTTTTGGAGGTATTAGAAACAGCATAGGATACATAACTAGGATATAATTTTTTATTTAAAAAAAAACTTATTTAATGCCTAATTAAACGAAGTCACCGTTAAAAGCTAGTATAAATACATAATCTGAATCTCGGAAACGGCTCTAAAGATTTTCATGAAATTTAATATGCAAGGGATTTCCTTGACGATAAATCGATCTAGCTTGGTTTCATTCTTAGAAAACGCGTTTTTACAACAAAAGTTCCGAGCTAAGCTCGTTCGCCTAGGTATTATGTTATAATGACTGTTACTTGCAACATTATTCGCATGACTGACCAAAGTTCAACGCACAACGTGATCTTTTATCACGCCGCGCGTTGTGCGTTGCGTGATCAAAAGATCGCGCAACGCACTAGTTGTGGGGAGGCAATGACTTTTTATTGCTTCCTTTTGCCAAGTTATGTTATAACCTATGTCACTCCTGGTTAGTCTTGCTTTTTAATGGAAAAAGAATTTTACGTTCGGACCCATTGACATATTAATAATATGGACATCGGGTCTCATACTAAAATCGCGTTAAAAATGTCCCAGTTACACATCACAAAAATAGATATATTAACAAGGTAATTTAAACACTAAGTCATGATATCAAGATTTAATTTCGACTAACACAGAATTGTAGCTCTTTTTGTGTTTTGTAGCTCATTTACCTCGGACATTATTTAGCGCGGACCCGACGTCCAAAGTAATAATATGTCATTGTTCGGACCACATGTTTTGAGTTTACTCGTTACAAACATACAAAAATACAAATATTATTTTCTCTCTATAATATTATTATTATATATATTAATACGCTAAGGTTAAGATGTTTGCCTCCCTTTTTAGAGAAATCCTCACAATTACTCCAAATAAATTCTATATCATTTTATAGATAACTGCTTGCTCTACCGCCATCAACAACTAAAAAAAATATTACTGCTTTTGTTTTTATAAATTATTAAAATTATATTTATATTAAGACATAATACAGCAACGCACATAATACAGATGGCACATCCGACAGTTTTAATTTTAAAACAACGTCAACATGATCGACGGTCGGTAATATTTTTGTGCAATTTCAAATCAACTTATGAAGTACCTATTTAATAAAATTACTTAGTGCGAATTATTGGCACGGGTATTGCTAGTTCTGTATATTTATTAACGTATTTAATTGTACTAGCGGTCGCCTGTGGCCGAAATTCGAGCACAGACTAAACAATAAAATCTCTTTTAAGTTTGACAACTGACATTAGCAGTAAAGAAATCGTTAGACATGAAAGAAAGAAAGAAAGAAAGAAAGAAATCATTTATTTGCCAGAATATGGGAGTTACAAGTTATTAAAATTTGATTAAGTTACCAACATATTCTACCATGATATGGTGTGCAAATATTTTAAAATTATAATTATTTATCATTAAACTAAAAATGTTGTGAGTCGATTTTTACAATTACTACCGGATCGGAACTCGGCCAAACACTGAGAAGATCCGGCGGAAGAAACTCAGCGGGCTTGTGCGTATAATCTATATCTATATTAATATTATAAATGCGAAAGTTTGGATGTTTTAATGGATGTTTGTTAATTAATCACGCAAAAACTACTGAACGGATTTGAATGACATTTGGGACTTAGGTAGGTAATGATCTGGAAAAACATATAGGCTAATTTTTATCCCGGAAAAATTAGACGATCCTGCGGGATTCGTAAAAAACTTTTATAATGCTACGGGCTACATGTTGCAGCTAGTATCATATATTATATCACATGAATTTAGTTCGTATAAAGTTTATTTTTTAGTGCATTTTATTTAAAAATATTAGGTTTCTGCAATCCTCTATAATGTAAACATTGACTGTGTCAAATTTTATACACCACCGTTTCAAACATTTTTCCAAACCACCGCCACCAAAGTTTTTTCTTCACGTATTAATATACAGACATAAAATACTTTTTATGCAATAAACAGCTTGGTGAAGGTCGTTCTATAGTATATATAGTATAAAGAAATAACTATCACCGAACAACCTTAAAATAAGCAAATTATTTGCTTGTAATATGTGTGTTAATCAACGATATCAATATACCGTAATATTTGAATATTTATACATGTGTATATGTATTTCTATGTAAATACATATATACATATATAAATACTCAGATATATTACATACACATTCGAACTCAGGAATACAAAGTAAAAATATCTATGAACATCAAACAAATGTTTGTTTCTGTCTGGAATGGAATCCGAGAGCCCATTGAATCAGGTTCGCTACCCATTCGACTATTGAAGTTGTTAAATCCACAGAAGAACCCTTTTGATAGCAATAATAATAATTTACGTGAAAATCAATAGATCTTTCTAATATAATAAATCTAAAAATGTTTGCTAACTCCTCGTATAAGTAATATAACAATTTAATTTACTGAAGAATTTCGTAGAAGTTCAGCAAACAATTCTTATAATATCCTCTTTGGCTCAGCTTTAACAAGAAAATATTTATATTTGATTTTTACTTACTTCCGCACTAAAAGGATGCTATTGTGAACGATCTTTTGTCGGTCCGTCTATCTGTTTTAGGTGTTGAACTGTAGCAAAAATTTGAATTTTTCACATAAGTGGTTATTTTTTACAATGGCCGCTATGAAGTACTGTTCTCATGCACATGGAGCAAACAATTCTCATAATATCCTATTTGGCTCAGCTTTAACAAGAAAATATTTATGTTTGATTTAAATACTTACTTTTGCATTAAAAGGATGCTATTATTAATGATTCTTTGTCTGTCCGTCTATTTGTTTCAGTTGTTGAATTCTAGCAAAAATTTGAATTTTTAACACAAGTGGTTATTTTTTACAATGGCCGCTATGAAGTACTGTTTTCATGCACATGGAGCAAACAATTCTCATAATATCCTATTTGGCTCAGCTTTAACAAGAAATGAAGTAATGTTCTCGTGCAAATCGTTTTCATCTCTGGGCTGGAGCTCCTCAGTATCAGCTTCTTCCTCGTGATCGCATTCAGCGTAGAGCGGTTCGAATCGTTGACGACCAGGCTATTTCGAAACGGCTTAAATCTTTAGCATTGCGCAAAGATGTTGGTTCACTCTGTGTTTTCCATCGTATTTTTTATGGGGAGTGTTCCGACGAGTTATTTGGATTAATTCCTACCGCCGAATTCCATCATCGGACTTTGCGTCAATATTTGAAATTCCAACCTCACCATCTTGATATCTGGAAATACACAACTGTGCGTTTTTGTCGGCACTATTGCCTCGCACTAATCTGTTGTGGAATCAACTATCGTCAGGGGTATTTCCAAACCGGGATCTTCAAGAAAAGAGCTTACTAATTCTTAAAAGGCCGGCAACGCAACTGCAAGACCTCTGGTATTGCGGAAATCCATGGGCGGCAGTGATCACTTATCACCAGGTGCACCTCCTGCTTGTTTACCCCCTCTTCTATAAAACAAAAATTAAATTGAGCAGTAACAAGTAACCGTAAGACAGGTCATTTTGGGCCGGAGCGCTTTGCAAAATCCACCTATTGGCAGGTTCCTATACCAAAAAAATGGCTCGTGTAGTTACGTAGTAACATTTTCTACGAGGCGTAATTTTAAACTGTTTCTAAATGTCACCAAATGGTCACCTGAAAGAGATGTAAGCATCAAGTTTTCGCATTTTGCAACATCGCAAAAAAGCATCTGGATGTCGGCCAAAAGGTTTTCTGCGGTTTTGTGGATTAAGAGAAAGCGTTTGATAGAGTTGAGCGAAAGAGACTTTGGGATACTTTACCCAGTTATGAGATAGACGGGCGTCTGCTGCGTGCTTTAAGTTCGTGTATTGGAATTGCAAAGCTAGTGTGCGGGTGGATGGCAATATCAGTTCGACGTCATTATTGACGTCAAGCAGGGTTGTGTGTTGTCAGCTCGCCTGTTTATCCTATATCTAGATAAGTGTCTCCAAAGGTTAAGGTCACTGAATATGGGAATGCTCATGAATGACCTAGTGGTGAACTGCCTACTTTATGCAGATGACGCTATACTTTTAGGCTCATCTCCATCTGAGCTTCAAACACTGATCACAGTTAAGAATGAGGATTGTAAAAATACCTATATGCTTACATTTGCATACGAAGAAAACTAAAGCTCTAGTATTTGAAAGAGAAGTAACTAGAACGGATGTAAGAATTATGGTCGATGATGTAGTGCTGGAACAATTGGATGAGTATGCATATTCTCGCTAATGTCGAAAGAAGAGTGTGTGCAGGAACCAGAGTGAATGGAGCGTTAACGAGATTACTTAAAAGTACAGTTTTAAGTCAGAGTGCCCATCTTGCCCTGCACAATTATGTGCTTATTATCCCAACGCTATTATATAAATGTAATAGTTGGATATATCAGAAAGGACATTAAAGTAGAATCAACGCGGTCGAGATGAGATCGCTACGAAAAATATGTGGCATAATACTTGTGGACTGGGTTCGCAATGTTGCAATGAGAGAGGTTAGACCTGAAAGAAAGTATCGGTGTAAAGATGAGACAGAGCATGTTCCGTTGGTTTGGACATATATAAAAATGGTAGATGAAAGCTTAAGAAAACAGGTATACAATGTGAATGTGGAAGGATGTAGATACCGGGGAAGACCAAAACTGACATACCATGATCAGATTGTTTGAGTATTTTTCAAAGGTGATGTCAAAAGTCTTCGCCACTGGCATGTTTGCATGATGAGAGTAATGAATGTGAAAAAAACGAGAAAAGTTTCAAGGATAATGATGTTTGGCACTCGGTTCCGTAAGGGATCTGGTGTGAAGATATGTATGTATTACCAAATGGTCCTTGAAACTGGGTGTTCAGGTGCAGCCCAGCCACAGTTAATTTCGTAATTTATAGACGTAACATTTAAATGTTCTTTTATTGTTCTTGCAGTACCATTGAATAGATTAAATGTACCTCGAGTACATCTCGCTAAAATAGCACTTATTTGTGTCCGGAAAGAAACATATACGTTGCAGCCCGGCTACGTGAATATTTTCTAGTAGGATGTTTAGAATGTTCTTAAATATAAACGAAATAAATGCTCCATCTGTGTTCTTTAGTTTTTTAATGCAATATACCAACAAAAACGATCATATAAAGAGAAAATGATTAAATATAAAAATTTGCACTAAGACCCTTTAGCACTAAAATAGCAATATAAGCGTGTAAACAATAACAAGGAAGATTAATATTATACAATAAATCAAAACACGTAAATATAAATTATTTGCATTAAATAGCTTAGGTCAGTATTAGTCTAATCATAATAACTATTAGAACTCATTTCTGACAAAAGTGTGTAGATAATACAATAAATAAATAAATATTGGTCCACAAAATCATTCTACTCAGGTCATATCTAAACGCTGCTCTCCGTTATGTCTTTGCTTAAAATGGGTAATATAATGAGTAATGACGCATATTATAAACAAATTCGATCACTGCTAACAAATGAAATTGTTTTCCTTGCAAGAGTATATTTGCTTGGAATAATATTTAAATTAACTTTTTTGTAAGGTCATCCAACTGAAAAATCAATATATTTGACACATTGTAATTTATGTATATATATATACATATATATATATATATATATATATATATATATATATATATATATATATATATATATATATATATATATATATATTGGATGACCTTACAAAAAAGTATACATCTAATGGAATAAGATGTATACAACCTATACATCTTATTCCATTGCCCATGCGTCATTTTGTTACCCACTATAAGCAAAGACATATCTTAAAATAAATTTTGCATATCTCCTCTCTAAGATTGTCTGGTAGAAATCGCTCTTTAGTGATAAGGCCGCGTTTGTTATACCCTTGTTCGTAATTGTTAATTATACCGTTATAATTGTTTGTCAATTTTTGATGCGCGATAAGAATAATCATTCATTCATGGTCCATTCTTCAGAAGCTCTCCGGATTAACACGGGGAAAATGGGGCAAACCTCTTAAATGTATTTCAAGGATTCGAAATTATAGCTTGACATATCAATTTAATATAAGGATTGACAGATTAATCAGGAATATTTTCTTTTATGTATTTGGATAAAGGATACCAATAAAAGCGTGTCATAATAATATAGTTCAGACTGGTCGGTAATAAACGAATGGATATTCCAATTTACGATTTGCCAATCTTCCGGCCAATAGATAAAAATGTTAGGTTAGAAATGAATAACTCTAAGTTTTGAACTTTGTAGGACAGCTAGTTTTTCTTAAGCGCTACGTAATAATACCGTTAAATTGTATTCAAAAGTAGATGGCTGTAGATTTTGAACTTTACAAGATAGCAAAATTTAAAAAAAGAAATCCGTATTACGCGTGTCGTGATTATTAGCGAAAATAAAAAAGACCTAATAATAAAAATACAATTGAAAAAAGAATGCAGGCAAATTATGAGTGAAGGGTGCTAACATTTCAGTGTTTGAATGAGCGTTTTAGTTAGGGTTATAATCTTTGGTGTTCCTTCTTCCATGGAATCTATCGTTCTCGAAACGCCGAAGAAGTGAGAGGCACAAGTTTGAGGTCAATCTTGGGTAGTATCCAGGCCGTAGCTTCCATCTTACAGGCCCACAAGTTCCTTGTCGGAATGAAAACGGTGTTGCAAGATTGAGATCTGTCATCCTCGGCGCGCTACACACCAGTCCGAAACAGCGCTGACGTAACGTCAGGTCATGGCCTAAACTTCAATCTCTGAAAAATCATACAAGACATCTCAAATCATCGAACACGTGACCTGCCTTAACCAAAATTCAATCACGAAGAAATTCACTCAACTCTATGTGATTAAACTTATTTGTGAATCATACGACAATCCTAAATTTTGCAACGCAAATGTCTAAAATTTAAGAATAAAACACTCGTTGCCTAATTTTTATTTAAATTTATGTACACTTTCTAGCATAAAGAAATAACAATTGTACTTATAAACAAAACATTTTGTTCAAAATCAAAATAACAATTGTATATATAAACGCTTTAATGTTATGAATTAACTTAATCCTATTTGTGAGATGAACTTGTTTAAATGTTTATTTTTATTGCCTAAAATTTTATGTAATATGTTTTTGTTAATTCTAGAAAATTCAAACTTCTTTAACTAACTTTATTTTTATTGTACTTTTTTTCTCCTGATTTTAGTTATATTTTATGATTTGAATTGTTTACAGTTAGCGAATTCCATTACAATTGTGTAAAATATTAAGCAATACACTTGTACTTTTAATTTATATATAGTTACAAATTATGTTTTGTATTATATGTATAGTTAAGTGTCCTGTTTCTAAGCTGAGGCGGTGTGGTTAACTCAGTTTGAACTCATAAAAAGAACATAAACTAAATTAAATTCTATCCATGCGTACCTTTTTGAACAGTTATTTCTACCAATCACAATTCCATGGAAAGTAATTCGTTTTGAATATATATTCGATTATTTAATGTGATATGAAGATTTTAGTCGCAGTTTTATTAGGTACGGTAGGTACATTATGTTTTTTGATATGATTGTATGCTTTGACTATGTAAACGCTTATATTTTTACTAGTAACTTATCTTACTGTTATTATAAATTTAATGCTGCGACTGCTTTATAGTCTAGGTGTTAGTTTATTTGACTCAGATCATAAGATCCTGGGTTCGATACTCAAATCAGACAGTCTTATTTAGATTTTTTCGAGGGTTTTTCCGAAAATCTTAAGTTTTGTTACAGCTCAAAGTCGTGCGGATGGTGTGTTATCACTCCTATCTCTCAAGTGAGCACGTAAAGCTTTCATTCCCGGCTATCCATACAAATAAGCGATGATCGATATTACTACGAATTATAAATTAGCGATGGGAATCATCACTCATCTCACTGTCTGATAAAACCACGAAATTAATGGATACGCCTTTGAAGAGAATTCCTTAGTTTCTCAGTGGAGCTTGCATTTACATTTTAAAGTACTTACCGATGAAATAAAATCATTTCAAGGCTATATACATTTAAACCTTTTCATCTTATTTGGTACGATAAAACAGTACAACTTGGTTTATTTCTATTTTTCACAAAATAATGTAATACAAATACATTTTTTCACAAAATAACCTACAAACGAATGATATTTTTGACAGTATTGGGAGCGTTTGCTCATATTCCTTCCCAGTGGTGTGTCTATTAGTATTCATGTGGTCTGTGGATAAAACCGATGTTGGGTTCACTCTGTCTACCACGCCTTTAAACCTTTACAAATGGGAAAGTTTTTATATTGGACATTTAGATTTGTACTTCTACCACGCAAATATATAAAACACTCAAGTTCATAAAGATTCACTAGTTGGTCGTCTTTAGAGTTGTTTGTGATTTACATGATTAAAAAATGCGTTAAAAATGCGTTAGCCAACATTGGCATTTTTTAATTCATACTAATATAATAAATGCCAAAGTTTTTCTGTCTGTCTGTTTCGCTTTTACTACTAAACCAATTTTATTTGGCATAAAGATAGTTGAAGATCTAGAATGAATTTTTTTTTTAAATCAACTGCTAAGAAGCTGGAATAGGGAATGAAAGTTGGGTTGTGTCGTCCATAGAGCATATGCTCTCGCAGTCGAAGCTGGAGAGTCTCACACACCTTCTAAGAAAGCGGATAGATAATTGAAGCAATTATTTTTGATTTAACGAACATATTATATTACCGCCCCTAGATCGAATTAGCGACCCTAACTACGCAACCGACTGGATTCGGGTTTGGTTTCCGACGGGGACAACCATTAGTGTGATGAGCGTATATGGTTGTCTATCAGAGTTTGGGGGTTTATTAAATATTTTTTAAGTATCGCGTATTAGTATCATTGACTAACACTCATAACACATCCATTAAATCAACACACTACACAAAATATTCATAACACATCGAAAAATTGTATTAATTCATCTGACCCCAAAGTAAGCAAATAATTTGCTTACTTTGGGGTTAGATCAGTTTATGCAATTTGTTGCGTGGATATTCAATTACATATATTCATTTTACATATTGTTTTTTATATGTTATGAAACAACATTTTAAATTAAAATGTAAGGTTAACATTTTTTTACTTTGACGTAACATGTCTTGCAAAATCAATCAAAAATTGAAAAAATATTTTCTAACATACTGTATGTATAATATTTTATAACATCCTAATGAAGCACCTCTGCTAAGGAATTAAAACAAAATAGAAAATTGTTACCAAATGTAGACATATTTTCAGTTACCACATCAACCGTTCTTGCATATCAGCCTCGAATAAAAATTTACGAAATAAGGAAACCTAACAATGATAATGGTTACGACACTCAAGAATCTAAACTTGAAACATCTAATGGAAACAAATTTTCCGGGAACAATATAGATTTGTTACAGAAGAGCCTCTTACAAGTACTCCAAAACATACAAAGAAAAGGCAGTGCTGGTAATGAGGAAGTATATGATGATTTCCTTGATGAAAATAGAAATATACCTATTAAAATAATATCGGAGAAAACACTTAATAAATTGTAAGTTTTTTTGTATCATTAGATGGCAAATATAGGGATGGTTTTCCTGATGGAATGAAAAACCAAATATGTTAAGAGTGCGTTACTATCCATGTGATGGATTAGCAATACCACACGCAAAAATCGACCAGTGTCTAAACTGAAACACAACAATGGCAAGCACTGACGCTTTTGCGGTACGAAAAGGTAAGGCGGTGGTATTATATACCCCGGCGAAACAATGCAAAACTCTACCACCGTGTACTCCCAATGGCAGTGACACGTATAGCCATTAGTTTGCTTTTTACGAACTGCCTAAAAGAATGGCAGATAGTCTATTCTTCAAAAGAAAACGTAGAACTTTAACACGTAAAATAGTTTTACAATGGTAATAATTTATTATTACCATTAAAATATCATTATAATATAATAACAGGTAAAGAATCATTATATGGATCTAATTCCGGATTCCGGATGGATGAGCTATCGCACATAATTTTAAGAGCTGTATCTCTATTTTAGACCATTTTCAACTTGTCGACTAGACTCTCGAATCGAACCCGAGCCCCTTTGATGCGTAGTCGGTTTCGCCAACCACACGACCAACGGGACGGTCTAATGACTTGGTTTACTGACGTGATAATACAAATCTTTAATTGTTAATTTTTTACCTTTTTCAGAATATCTAATCAAAAATTGCGTTGAAGTGTTGATTTACAACCAAGAGAACTGCAGACTTACTTCATAGGTATAATATTTTATTATAACTATTATTGCTAGTAAAGTTGTTTTGCCATACAAATTACTTGCATTCAACATTTTAGTGGGATACTTGAGAGTGGGGTTAATTAAGATAAAAAAACCTCATATCTTTTAAGTTGGATAAAACAGTAGCTATCTATAAGATTTCATCGAAATCGGTTCAGTAGTTTCGGAGGCCATCACGGCCAAACAATGTGACAAGTAATTTATATATATTAAGGTTATTATCCCAACTCCATTGTATGGAAGTGAGAGTTGCTAGAAAGGGCATGAAAGTAGAATCAATAAAAAAAGAAAATATGTGGCATAACACTCTCGGACCAGGTTTGTAATGTTAAAATGAGAGATAGAGAAATCGGTTCAGTAGTTTCGGAGGCCATCGCGGACAATTAATGTGACAAGTAATTTATATATATTAAAGTTATTATCCCAACTCCATTATATGGAAGTAACAGTTGTCAGAAAGGGCATGAAAGTAGAGTCAATGAAAGAAGAAAATATGTGGCATAACACTTGCGGACCAGGTTTTTAATATTGAAATGAGAGAGAGATTAAAGAAAATATTAGTGCAAAAGACATGTTCCGTTTGTTCGGATATCTAAAAAGAATGATAGATGTAAGGTTAACAAAACAAATATATGGTATAATTATCGCATATAATGTAGAAGGATGTAGATACCGGGGAAAACAAGACTGATATACCATGATCACATGGATTGATTACTGTGTAAAGGTGGTATCAAGAGTTTTCACAACCAGTGTGTTTGTATGAAGAAAGTAATGAATGTGGAGAAAGCAAAACGAGTTTGCAAGGAACGTGATAAATGAAGCAATAATTTATTTATTTCTTTAAGGTTAGATAAATTCAGAAATGAGAAATTCGAAATCAGAAGTACATTATTATATAAAACTTTTTACAAATTGTTTTGACGCTTCGACATTTTCTTAAAACGCGGCCACACACTGAGAAGATCCGGCGGAAGAAACTCAGCGGGCTTTTTTTTCATATATATTTTTTCACAATATGACAATATTACAAGATTACAAAATATATATATGAGATTGGTATGGGCAAAAAATCCAAGGCTATTTGTCTTCTAAATAATTTGAGATTTTATAATACCCCTCTTTACACAGTTTTGCTTTAACACATTTTTTAAAGTTATTGACTGGTAGATCGTAAAAGCGTATATATTGTCCCTTACGAGGTTATGTACTTATTTTGTGGAGACGAGATGCATGCAAAACAAGATTGTTTTTGTTCCTTGTATTTAGTGAGTGTATATTTAATATTTTTACGAATTTACATCAAGTTCTAATATATATAGAGATATTACAGTTAGAATATATAGGTCGCCTCTGTGCTCTAGTGGTCCAGCGTTAGCATTGACCATATGAGGTCCCTTATTGGATTCCCAGGTCGGGCACATTCCTGAGAAACAGAAACACAAAGTTTCCTGGGATTGGAAAGTGCCCGGTTGGCGATAGGGCTTGCCGTCTATCACATTTTGCGCGTTCAAGTATCTTCGGCTAATCGTAGGTGCACTTATTGTACCTCTGCCTACCCCTTCGGAGATATGGGCGTGAAGATACAGTTAGAATATTGATTTCCTTGAATTTTTCTTCCGTTTTATCGTGGACAACTTCGGAAGATATATTTTTTTACTTTTTTATATTTTCAGGTGATGATGATAGAACTGCTTCTCCAAGACACCGTATACGTTATGATATTGCTTAACCCCGTGTTGTATTGATTTGTAAATAAATGAACCTACTGTAACAAATTTAAATACAGGGTTACTTTTAAGAGTCCGGTCAAATTTTCAGAGGCTGTTATGAAATCGATAATATGTTCAATTTATTCTTAGATGAAGGAAATTACTACCAGATATGAAATAACCAAGGGAAAACCGTGTCATTTCGTCTCTAACAATGGCGGACTTAAGAACAGCTGTTTACTCCCTATACAACAATTGATAAATTATATTGCAATTGAGGATGTTATTTTAGCAATTCGTTTTTATTTTAGATTTAAGGTACACACTAAAATTATAGAAAAATAAAAATAAACGCTAAAATCAATTTAATATTTTGTAATCAAAAGGTTATTTGACATTAAATTTTGACTTTGAAATGTAGGTAACATTGACAGCGTATTTTAGTAATGGCGTTTTGGCCGCAAGCTGTTTAAGGTGACGTTAATTTTCTTAAATGATTTGAAATTAGAACACTGACAAAATTTATGTAGCTTTGTCTATTATGAAAATTTTAATTTTTTAGACAGAGATAAAGCCATTTTTATTTGTTCAGCGTTGGAATGCATGTAATTTTATAAGTTTGATTGTTTATGGAAATTTATGCCAATTGCTTGTTACGTAATAAAAATAATTTAAAAACTTCAAAATTTCATTTTATTTGACATAAACAAAACAAAACGCATGGATATAATTTCAATTACGCAAAATTCGAAATAAAATGTTCCTTCAACTCATTGATATAAAAAACCCAAGATACGCAATCAATGTCTCAAAAACGTCCTCTAAAAATGAGCGCAAAATTTTAAATTGTGCGCTCATTTCAAATAGAATCGCGTCGGTCGCGACACTGTTAGTTTAATTTCTTATTGTAAAAACAACTATATTTCTAGCGTTTAAGGTTCAACCTTAAACTTATGCAAATACATATGTTTTTGCCATACCTATAAATACTTAAATGAAATTAGGGACACTTTTGAGTGTCAGTTTTGTGCGGAACTGTGCATCTTGAGTTTTTTATATCAATGCTTCAACTAAATTAAAAGTGATCGGGAAAAATGAACTTAGAGCGACAGCTTACATAATAGTTACTATTATAATTATAGGTAACTAAATATAAAAATGACACACTGTCAGCATTACTTAGTTCTTTCACAAGAAGAAGATCAATTTATGAATTTAGTGGGATATTTTTAAACAAATATTTTATTATCTTGTAATAATTATACAATAATAATTAAAACGCACTTTCAATTTACAATTTAGTTCTTAATATTAAAATTTGGCTGGAGTTTTACAAGTAACCCTGTATAAAATATAATAAATAATTAATCTTGTTAATTGACTACTTTATTTATTGCAAAAACTGTAAAAACTAACTAAAATATCGACACGCAGAAATTGAACCTGCGACCGTCTCCCTAAAGCCGGGATGCTCTACCACTGACTACGTATGTATACCTAGCAATCAGTATAATCGACGTAATCGATCATATAGCAAAGAAGAACTTCGCCACGTTGAGCCTGTCGACACCAGCTCAGCGGTAGAGCGTCCAGGCTTTAGGGGGACGGTCGCAGTTTCAATCCCTGCATGTCGATATTTTTCTTTGTTATTTTTGAAGTTTTACAGTTTTCCCAAGCACGTGGTGAGTGCTATAACACAAAAGCATTTTATTATTGCACACCGCACAAGCGGAGCACTTTACTCTCAACATTTCAAGGTTATGATTTTTCTGGACTTAAACTGAATCAGTTAGTCTGCAACTGTAACTGTGTCAGCAATTGTTATGATTATTTAATAGTGTCTTTGTATTCCTACATTTCCTGCTAGGCAATTTATAAAGGGAAAGAGAAGGTTACTATCATTGTTACTACTAGATGTCAAGTTCTGCAACTCCTCACCCGAGTTGTTACCAGTGTATTTATTTGTCATAAGCAGAGATTATAAACCTCGCCTTAATTTTGACTGCCATGTTCTGATTTTGAAGGTAATTTTGCCGCTGAACTTAAATTGACGTGACGTCTTTGATCTTTATAGGCGTCAATCATCGTTTACCATCAGAAGTGCCATCAACTTTTTAACATGTTCTATAATAAAACTACCTGCCATTCGCTACTTCGTTCGCGTTACTCAGAATCATTACTTTCACTCCTTTCCGCCCTTTCGCTTTCAAAATTTACTATTTCCTTTGTTCGAAGTTTCCCTTTTGTTTGTTTCAACCATACAAAGCTACCATTTGTGGTTTTATAGTTTTAGTATAAATATAGATCTACAGACCTGCGAGTGAGACGCTGTTTATACTTTCAACACAATATGTTATGGTTTCACGTTGTAGGCAAGATTCGTGAGGCACACATATCATAATTAGGGTCTTAGCACGCATATCAACTCGAAAAGGAAACGTCACTGCACCAACTCGAGCTATTCACATAGGCGTATATAGAGGGGGTCGGGTGGGCCATGACCACCCCAGGATGATCTATTACCCACCCCAGGATGATAGGTTACCGATTTAAAATTCTAGGTAGGACACCTAAAAACTTCACAAAAAATCAATGTACCTAATCAAATTTATACATGTTATCTAAGTACAACCGAGAAATCTATGCACATACTTCGTTTTTAGTTGAATTAAAGTGTAATTGAATTAAAGTCTATAAGGCACTAAATATTGACCTAAAATTATAGAATTTGGCAAGAAATAATGTGTTACAAAGACATGTAAAAGAAAAAGTCCGAAAACCGATAATATTTTGGTTCACAAAAATTCAAGTTTATACGGAACCCTCGGTGTGTTAGTACAGCTTGCATTTGACAGATTTTTTGGGTCAAGTCCCAGCCCCTCTTGAAAAATAGCTCTAGATATATATGTAGTATTCTCAATATGAAATCTGGATCGCAGATATAAATGACCTGCAGCTTTTTAAGAAAAAATTAAGAGTTATTATATGTAATAAGTCATTTTATACTATTGATGAATATTTTAATTGCAAATGGTAAATAAATGCTGCAAACAAACACTTGACATACAATTTTAATATTATTAGAGAATTAAGATATGACATGTAAAATATTATTATATTATGACTATTCTCAGTACCTATATTTGAGTAAATATTATTATTTTAGTAATTAAATAAATTCATATTTTAAAATGACAGTGTAATTAAAATTTCAATTTTATTTTATAACTAGCAAAAAGCAGAGCTTTGTAGGGGCTCGCAAAGTTATACTATCTAGTAATATTGTTAGAAAAGTATTTTTATGAGAAATACATCTTTTAATGTATAGACTCTATTTATAATAATAAATATATATAGTATAGACTTTATTTATAATAGTAATATAGTATAGACTTTATTTATAATAATAAAGTCTATAATCTTTTAATGTATAGAAAAATAAATAATAAAGTATTTCATCTGTCTATCTTCTGTTGTGTATTTAATCTGTTTTGTTAATCTTTCACCTACCATTCTTTGTACATGTCCGAACCAACGGAACATGCCCTTTCTCATCTTTACACCAACACTTTCTTTCAAGCATAACTTCTCTCTCACTTCAACATTACGAACCTGGTCCTGCGTTGATTATACTTTCATGCCCTTCTAACATACCCAACTCTCACTTTCATACAATATCGTTGGGATAGGCATAGGCAGGTATAGGAATGATTATGCATCTCTCCCCCTCCCCCCTCTCCCCTCTCTCCCCCTCACTCTCTCCCCCTCCCTCCCCCTCTCTCCCGCTCCCTCTCTCTCCCTCTCTCTCCCTCTCTCTCTCCCCCTCCCTCTCTCCCTCTCTCCCCCTCCCTCTCCCTCTCCCCCTCCCCCTTCCCCTCTCCACCTACCCCTCTCCCCCTACCCCTCTCCCCCCCTCCCCTCCTCCCCTCCCCCTCATCTCCCTCCCCCCTCTCCCTATCCCTCTCCCCCTCTCCTCCTCCTCTCCCTCCCCCTCTCCCTCTCCCCTTCTCCATCTCCCTATCCCTCTCCCCCTGCCTCTCCCCCTCTCCCTCTCCCTCCCCCCTCTCCCTCTCCCCCTCCCCTCTCCCTACCCCTCTCCGTCTTCCTCCTTCTCCCTCTCTCCCTGCCTCTTTCTCTCTCCCTCCCTCTCCCTCTCTCCCTCACTCCCTCCCCCTCTCCCTCTTCCTCACCCTCTCCCTCTCCTTCTTCCTCCCCCTCCCTCCCCCGCCCCCTCCCTCTCCCTCTCTCTATTTTTATGGTAGATAACATATCTAGACATGAATTTAAACTACTACGTCGAAACACAAACCTAAAAGTCCGATAATTTTTGAGTAAAATGTACCACAAAAGTGCATAGAAAGTGGCCTAGTGTTATTAATTACCTGTACGCCGAAACGACAGGTCGTAGCGTCCTTATTAACATTATGTATATTCACATTTAACTCCTTCACCTACTACCACAGAATAAAAGAGTTTGAGTTTGAAATTTCCTAATGTAACGCACTGTGCACACAAGTTGAAATCGTAACTTTATCGCCTCGCCTCAGTATAAGCTTAAGAACCGAATTGCGGTGTGGTTGCATTCCTGTACTGTCTCTCAGCATCTGATCTTACAGCACGCTATGGTAGTAGAATTCTGCATTGTCTTGCCCGGGTCTGGTACCACCGCCTTACCTATTCCTGCCGGTATGCATGTGGCATTAGACCTTGCCACAAGATAGCAACGTACCATTAACATCTGGTGTCTATAGACGATGGTTGACTGTTTCCACCAAGAAACCTATCTGCTTGTTTGCTATCTGTTCACGCCTGCACGAAATGTACACCAAAACTCAATAACCAAATAATTGCTTTTATGAAATTGCAGGCGTATGTCATATTTTAGGCACAATTTAAAATGTACTATCACTCATATTAACGCCTCCAACCAGCAAATATTAATTTTTATAATATAACAGTATTTGAGTTCAAAGCTAGTTTTTTTTTAAATTCCATTGGGCTCACTAAAGGCCCAAACACTATCTTATATTATAAAAAAAAGAAAGGACTTGTTTATTAATAATACTAATAAGTGTTATAATAACCGTGAAAGCTTAAGAGTATATAGGTATCCACATGGAGGCTAGCCGTGTGGAAGAATACCTTAGTCTACCTTACCCATATCTATAATCATTGATGCTATTGTTGTGAGCATAGGTTAGGCGGTGCGGTGGTATTATATCCGGACGAGGCGTGTTTAGTAGACACGATATTGGTTACATGTTGGTCCAATTGTTCATCTTTTACGAACTGTCTGGCAGAGAGGCAAGAAAGCTCTACCTAGCGATCACTATTAAAGGACTACCTCAGAGAATGGCAGATGGTCTTATCGTCAAAGCGAGCCCAAATCAACACGGGAATATATTTCGTATTGTGTATTCGTTTATACCAGATTAAATGTAAATGCCATAGTAATACCAGGGCTTTGTCCAAAGCCAGGTAACAAATAGACGGGACAACTACAATCCCACGCAATCCCGCGATACCGGGTCGCTTCGGCGCTTATTCAATTAGTGGACCATGCGACCGCTAGCGTTATCTGTTGTGCACTTATTGACATTACATATTGTAATATTTTTTTATTATATATCATTAGATAGTAAACAAGCAGATGGCTCTCCTGGTGGAAAAAGAAACCATCGCCAATAGACACCAAAGATGTTAATGTTGCGATGTTATCCCTGTGGCGGGATGGCAATGCCACATGTAAAAGTTTATATCCTCTAAACCGGAACATAACACTGGCAAGCATTGCAGGCAGTGGTTAAAAACCTGGATGAGACGGTGCGGAAATCAATCACCTAGTAGTCACGATGGTAGTGAACACGTATAGCCAATCGGTTGCCTTGTTGGTCGAATGGTTAGCAAACCTAGCTACGAATCGATGGGGTCCAGGTTCGATTTCCGGGAGAGACAAACATTTATGTGATAAGCATAGATGTTGGTATTTTTGGGTTTGGGTGTTTATTAGTATCTTCACGCCCGAATTCCAGAATTTGTAGGCAGAGGTATAAGTGCACCCACGATTAGACGAAGATGTATAGTCCCGCAGTGTGATAGCAAGCTTATCACCAACCGGAGACTCATTCAATCCCGGGCAACATTGTTTTTATCGAAACACTAAAAAGACACACTTTTAATTTTCCCGATCCGAAAATTGAACCCAGGTCGGGCGTATGTGGTCAATATCGACACCGGACCAAGAGGCGACTGGAATTCCCTTTTAAACACTTTTAATTATAAGTTTGAGGTTGCTTAGCTATAAAATTGTTATGTCTACTTTTGTAATAGTAAAATAAAAATAATAAGATTTTACTATAAGTCTCCATATTGCAGAAAATTGCACTCATGCAAGTTAATAGCTACGAACTATAACCTAATTTGTTTGAACTAGTCTAGAAGTTTCTCTTTGAAAAGCTTTTGAAGCATGCCTGTCTCGGTCTTATTAATTTAGTTCAATCATCGCGAATGTGAAAACTTACTACGTAGTCAACGTATGAGGAAATTGAATGCAGGTCTCATAGTTTCAAACTAACTGTGTTGTTGAAAATATCTTATACATGCGATGATTATTGCTGATTTAAACCGACTGGGAAGTCGTTTATATATTATATTTATGAGAAATTGAATACAGGTCTCATAGTTACAAAATAACTGTGTTGTTGGAAATATCTTATACATGCGATGATTATTGCTGATTTCAACCGACTGGGAAGTCGTTTATATATTATATTTATGAGAAATTGAATACAGGTGTCACAGTTTCAAACTAACTGTGTTGTTGAAAATATCTTATCCATGCGATGATTATTGCTGATTTCAACCGACTGGGAAGTCGTTTATATATTATATTTATGAGGAATTGAATACAGGTCTCACAGTTTCAAACTAACTGTGTTGTTGAAAATATCTTATCCATGCGATGATTATTGCTGATTTCAACCGACTGGGAAGTCGTTTATATATTATATTACACATTGAATTATATAAATCATTTACATAAATCGTTCACATTCATGCGACATACACAAGGATTTAAAACTTTATCATTTCGATATGTTTGCGCGTGTCATGCTGTTTCGTGATTGGATAATTCGTACTGAATTAACGTTATGATCATGAAGTATTACTGTTATGATTTATGATATTATGACGTTGTCTTCTAACGCTAGTAGGCAAACCAATCACGAAACAGCATGAAACGCGCAAACATATCGATATTACAACGTTTAAAATCCTTAAATATATGTACATGATATTATACACACATGTAAACTTTAGTATTTTACAGCTAAAATCAGTTGTCAAACTTGATTTTATTGTTTAGACCAGCAGGCTTAGGATAAGCACCACGAGATATATATCGATCGAGAAAGTGACGTTTGCTTGACATTTATTAATATCTCGATGGACGTTATTAAGCATGCCACGATAAACATTTAAAACGTCAGAGATAAATTAAACAAAAAGTTTACTCGAATAGAGAAATAAATGTTGTCATTAGAAGACATAGATATTATACTAATTCTGATTTTTAAGATACACCTTTGGTGCATTTAACTTGTGTCAATCATTATGAGCTTTTGTTTACATTTATAACTTCCTGTCATCATTTCTCTTCTTTGTCAGAGTCGAAGGAAATATAACCAAAGCCTAGTGTAGCCGTACCTATTTACAATTGTAATTAAAGATATTTTACAGGTTTTTGAATTATTCTCTCTTTTTAGTTTTGACCATCAAAACTAGTTTTTTATTCTATAAAACTGAAACAATGAATTATGATTCATAAGATGTTTTAATGTAAAGGGCAATTAAGATGCCAGCGTGTATTTATTTCTGGGTGTATAACTGCGTAACTAATTATGCGTAAAAGTGCGTAACAATTATTATTAACAAGCTATTTTTTTCCACTATAATTATTCCTTTCAATTATAATTCTAACATTATTGAGTAAATTAACATCTTCTTTTAAACTAATCAATCAACATTTTTGATTAATTTTTTGATGAGAAACTTCCATAGAATTGTTGTGATTTCACAATGACACGAAAATGCATTACGATAAACAAACATAAATGTATAGTACATATTATGCCAACTAGAAAATAAGATGGAACAGAATACAATTCACAGTATTTTATGTTACAAATAATGTTATCTATTAATAGCTCCAAAAATCAGCCAGATGCAAGCAATCCAACCTAAGACTTACTGTTAGACCGTGGTCTCCAAGAACAAACTGAGTTTTTGTGAACAGCTTCGTTTTGACGAGACAACCATATTTTCTATCTTTGAAAAATCTCGAATCGGGTAACTAATAAAGATAGATAAAATAGGGAAACTTTAGAGTGTCAGACTAAGAAAAGTTCCACTTTACGTGTATGACAAAGTTACCGTTGAATTACAATAATAATTAACAAGCTGTTGTGAGAAAATAAGGTTATTTTTAAATTAATTAATATCAATTTAAAAATCTCATAAGTGGGATTCTCAGAAAAATCATCAAATATGTAGGACAAAAGTTTCATCGTAGTTTTCATAATATAATCAAGCGATTAAAGTCGAAAAATAATTATTGTTATTAATAAATATTTATTATTTACCGAACCCAATATCTTCGCAGCATTAACTTTATTAGTTACCCGATTCGAGATTTTTCGAAAATAGAAAAGACGGTTGTCTCGTCAAAATGAAGCTTTTCACAAATATTCAGCTTGTTGTTAATCAAAAAAAAGTTAGTTTGTGGGACCACGGTCTGTGATTTACATCTCAAGAACGAAAAACATTTTCCTTCGACTTGTCAGTTTATCTCTCTTTGATTCAAAGACTTACTCAAAGAG
The DNA here is from genome assembly GCA_036924255.1 of Apodemia mormo. NCBI lineage: Eukaryota > Metazoa > Arthropoda > Insecta > Lepidoptera > Riodinidae > Apodemia > Apodemia mormo. The sequence continues at coordinate 5,888,769 of JAUPFN010000010.1, read as the reverse complement.
TATATAAATTTTATTTTATTTTGTCTTCTTACATTTACTTCTAACGAAAAAACGAGTGTGAGCTACACTCGATTTTTTTGTTATTTTTGATTGATTAATTATTTTGATTATTATAATATGTTTTTATGTATTATTTTTCCCGAGTATATGTTATTAATAGTAACATTAAATAATACAAAATAAGCACCAGCTTTAAATTAACCTTTTATTTTACATTTAGTTTTCTACTGAATTTTGTAGAAAACCTTGTAAGTAGTTGTAATTTTGAATAGAGTTGGTAACACTGAGTAGCACGAGAATTCGTAGAATTATTTTCTCTATACGAAAAATTAAAAGTTTATTTACATTACGTCAAAAAGTATTGTACTTTAACTAATTTGTATTTTGTAATTAATTATAAATTAATTAATTATCTAACCATTACGTACAAGGAATTATTGATTAATACTGTTTGGTTCTCACATCTCTAAAATCATCATCATTCTTCCGATTCTAGTACAAAATTAAATTGTGTTAGGTATGTGAAATGGGAACACAAAATAAAACGTAAGTAGTGTACTTCTTTATACTTATATTTTTTAAAAGCCTATATTTATATTAAAAATAATTATGATTTTCTTTTCAGGATAAGAAGTAATAAGCATAAATTAACTTTGTCACCATGGTGGATTCATGGACTAGACTTGTAGCACCAAAGATTAAAGTCTTTAATATTAGGAAAGCATAATATAACACCATATATTCTACAAATACTTCATACATTATAGTTTCTAGAGGAAGAAAGGAAAACAATGGAACACTGTAAGTATTTATTTACATACATATCTCCATGACAAATCATCTAACAAGGTAGACTGAAAGAATCAAATTTTAAACATATTTTAATATATTTCTTTCATTGTAAAAGTTGTGGTTTTTTACAAAATTAATATCATAAATTCAAGATTATATCATAAACTTGATACTTGTAAAAAAATCCTGAATAATATGAGAAGCTTTCTCTGGAGAATAGTGTAGGCTTCTTTCACTCCCTTTTATAAATGTAACCAATTGTTTTTTCGACCCCATTATATAATTTACAATGCAAATCTATATAACACTACATAAAATGCAACATGCAAGGCTGGAGTCATAAGTCCTGAGTTAACTGACAAAAAAATATATTAAGTAAACATATATAACAACATTTTGATAAGATATATTTGTTTACAGGTTGACTAAACAGCGAGTAATGGAAATAGAATAAAGAAGCCTTTCTATTTATTACATTTTTTGAAATTGTTGATTAAGAAGATTTATAAGTTAATGCTGAATATTATATTTTTCTTGCTGTTTTTAATGGTTGTGCAAGATTGAAAAATAAATTTTAATTTGTAGAAAACAATTAAGTTTATAACATGATAGTCTTAATGTACCTAATATGTGTAATTTTTAAAATTTAAATTAATAGAAAGTTAATGTTACCTTAGGAAAAAATATTTTACTTGTTGATTTTTTATTTTCAAGTGAAATTCCATACTACTCATACTATATAGTAAACTAATTTTTGATATTGAATTTTCATTACTGATTAATTATGCGAGATAACAAGAGATATTTAAATTGTAGAAAACATTTAAATTTAAAATATAATAGCTTTAATATAGTGCGTGTAATCATCTATAAGTTTGTTACATTAGTGAAAATTCAAAGATACATGTTAATAAATTTAAGTCATAAGGTGATAAATTGTGAAAATTATTTATCTATTCTGAGAAGTACAAACATTAATAATTATTGTTAGTTTAGTAACATAGATGTGTCTGTATATTTTTTAAAACTCAAATTTAATTTTCTTTACAAGACTGCTTCATATTACACACTTTTTATAATTATTCATTTTGTATTTTGTGTGATTTATTCATTTTGTAACTTTATTAAAGAAAATAAAAATTATTTCTCAAGACTTTTCCATATAGTAAAATCTATGTTTGGCATTAAAACATTAAATACTATGAATAGTGTGTCATTAAACTTATACTTAAAATTAGCCATTGATGACTATAAGTTTCATTTTTATTATATAAAATTATTTAATACTTAGATAGAAGGTTTAGTATATATTTTTTAAATAAATCTTATACAACACTAAAGTATTTTATTATACCAATAATCCACTAAGTATTGTTACTATAAAAATCACTTCGATTAAAAAACAACAACAAAAGTAACAAAGTTAACACTTCTAAAAGAAAATACTTGTAATTATCACATCGAAGGGTCCTACGTATACTTGTGCAAGTGCAATGACACAACTTTACTGGAGGCCGGATTAAATGTTCTGTAGCTTGTAATCTATACCTTCATATAATAAAATCATAGGAAAGTCAATGTATGTCCTCGGTAAACTCAAAAAGTACTGCATGGATTTACTTCAAATTTTGCATGAATATTACTAACAGGTCGGGTCAACATAGAGGCTACATATTATCACGTTATCACCTACGGGGGAGGAGCTGTGCGGAGTAAACAAAGTCTGCGCAAACAAAGTCACGGGCAACAGCTAGTTTTGACATAAATCAATAGAAGTATTTGAAAATTTGTACAAATTTTCAAATACTTTATTACATTAGGACAAATATAAGGTAATTTTAAGGCTTTAGAGGCAAGAAAATGGTTTCCGTTGTTTTGCAAGTTGCACCAGTATACATAGGGTCCGTCAATATCTTCTATTGTGTAGTCTTCGCATTTCATCCATTTCAATTATGCCATATGAGGGCATCATTTGTTCTTCTAGGATATTTGTCAGTAATATTAAAAATTCTGCAGTTGAAGTCTTATCTGCAAATAATAATTATATTTTTTATTGACATATATTATTGTAATAAACAATAATAACAAGAACTGACTGCCTTTCTGTATGGTAAATTATCTTTAAATGTAGACAAATATAAAATAATAATGTTTACACATGTAGGTACCTAGGTAATTGAGAACTACATGTGTAATATTGGATATTTTAAGTTATGAATATTACAGAAAATAATACATCATAGTAGTATATTAATCATACATGCAACTTGGTCTGAAAACAACTGATTAAAACAAATACTTTTTTTGACTAAATATAACTTGAATGGGTAGTAAAAACTCCTTAAATACATAATCAATGCAAGCCTTAGAGGAATAACACATTTGCATCATTATTCTATGATGTAAGCATTGTGGTTGTTTGTTGGTATGTGGCTGTAAGTATTGTGAAAAGTTGACCACCAAGAAAAGGATTATTACTTGTATCCAGCTGAAATTTAACACACACTTGACATGTATATGTAACATATTAACTGTTTAAAAAAGAAACTCGAAAAACTACAGATAACTTTTGAAAAAATATAACTTTATTGAGTTCACCTAAGTCAAATTAGTATTTACTACAAAGATATTCTGTTATTACAGTTAATGAAGTTGGATGGCTGTCATATCTACTAGAAACTGAATTACAAGTCTCTTATGTTCACTTACCTTTAACTAAAGAGGCATGCCTTGATCGGTGTGTGGCTCTAAACCTTAAAATTCACAAGGGTCTATATTATTTAGAGAGCCATGGTTATTGGGTTTACTGAAGCGCTATAGTGATTGGAATGCTCCGTCCGTTGTGTAAAAAGATCACACGTGCCTTCTTTGTATTTTGCAGGCTTGCCGTTAACCGTAGATATTTAGCACATAATAGGTATAATATGGAACTGCCACCACTATTAAATACATATATGGCATACTGCCTGCCTGCCTGCCTGCCCGCCATACATACTACTGCCAACACTGGACCGAAATCTATATTTAATAAAATTAATAGAAATCAAAAAGTTTTGTAATTATTGTATAATTAAAGTATAATAATATGAAATAGTTGATAAGGTTATCAACATTTTAACCAAATTTTAACGAAGTGTCAAATGACAAATCGATAAAATGACAGCAAGACGTTTCGATCGATAGAGAAAATAACTACCGTCGAGTAAAATTGATCATTTTCTCTTCCTTTGAAGTATCATGTCGAATCAAGTGTCAAATGCGTTAGCGAATCGAGAAAGTGACATAAAAGTCGAGAAAACGAGGTCGATAAAATTTTATCGTGTTGCTTATCCTAAGCCTGCAGGGATTGGCAACACGCGGCTCGCTGGTCGTATGCGGCCCGGGGACGTTTTCTTGCGGCCCGTAAATGTTTTGTAAATAATTTATAAATATCAAAATAAATCCATGAACCATCACCATCGACTGTATAATGTGTATCCAGTCTTAAGAACGTGCTTTGCTCTGTCCGTGAACGAACGAATGAGTAATACGATTATAATAATATGAATTACTATTCGTATTTGTAACAATTCAACAGCATTTTCATTTTTTTAATGATTTTATATAACCAATTATGTACGTAGGTATAGTGGGCTTCTAGGGTTAATATAACTTTATTTTATTTTGCCACCTTGTGGCCCGGCCCTTGCCTGCCAAAAGGTTGCCGACCGCTGGTTTAGACAATGTTCGAATTACGGTCACACCCGAACGCTAGTATATATTAATTTCTTAACCACAGAAAAACTGCAGCAACCGACTAATTAATTCCTGTATCACCGGAATCCTGCCATAGATTTTTACCAACTCAAAATTGGACCAAACGGAAAACATACCCTTTTTTAACTTCCTGCTACGTATGTACGAGTACGTAATACGTAGATAAGAAAGTTACTGATTTTGCTTCGATTTTCGAAAATCGTTTTTCACCAGATCTTCACTTTTTGAGGTATGTGTCAATTATGTACTTAGTGTTTTTTATTTATTTTTTTTATCTAAAAAATAATTCATTCGTCACTAATTGGCGGATATTTTTATTACAGGGTATTTTTTATATCTTAAGATAGCAAACAAGCAGATGGGTCAAGCAACAAGATCTTAATGGTGCGTTACTATCTTGTGGCGAGATCTAATGCCAGATGCAGAAGTTTACCGGCTACCTTACTCTCCAAACCGGAACACGACAGTAACTAGCGCTGACGCTGTTGCGGCAAGAATAGGTAAGGCGGTGGTACCAGACCCGGGCGAGACAATGCAGAACTCTACCACCTAGTAGCCACGATGTTAATGACTTGCAAAGTCAATCAGTCGCCTTTTACGACATGCCTGGCAGAACGGCAGTTGGCCTATTCTTCAAAGGAGCCCGGAACCAACACGGGGAGAAGGTATGTGTGTATTATGTAACATGTATTACACACATTGTTTATTTTACTAATTTAATATGTTTCTAAAGCATTTTATTAAAAATTATCAGGTTTCTGCAGTCCTTGTTAATGTAAAATTCAATTGTACCTGCATTTCTTACTTCACGCAAAAAAAGTTTAGAATTAGCCTATTGAAATATTAAACATTTGGGGCTTAACGTGCAAAAGGCAGAGCATGTAATTTATTTTTCAAGTGTCTAGAAAAGGAAAATGTAAATGCATGTTTGTGGAATTGCAACATTAATCCTATGGTCTCCATCTTGTAAAAAGGCTTTTAAGCTATATCAGGCTAACTATTCGTAACACAGAAGATTTCTAGATAAGAACACTTCTTGTTAAAAATTAATTCTCACATAAGTTTGCTTAAATTTTTAAGACATAAAACCAACAATAACAAAGTTAGGAATGACGATTTAAAAAGATGGTAACAAAATTTTGTTTGGTTATCAGGAAAGTTTCAAGAATTAAATTATATTTAAAAAACAAATTAAATGATATTTGAATACATAATAACAATGGGTTCAAATCAGAATAAAACAATTTGCTATTGGATTTATTTGCTTTTCCTTTGACGCGGGTCGAACGGCAGTATCATTTGGGAGGCTAAATAAAAAATAAACATACAACTATACATCCGAATGATTTTGTAAAACACTTTAAAAAGCTGCTTGCAGTTAAAGTCGCTAACAATACATTAATAAAATATTTACGTGAAGTAACGTTGTGCCGGTTCCCTGGCGGGGTATGCAGAGTGAAACGAATATCAATAGACTCACCGTTTTACCATGACTCATTGGGTTATGGGTTCAATAAGTGAGTGGTAATCACCATCAGAGTATTTTAGCGGCCTGAGAATGATATCACGTATTTTTGTAATAACGAGGGGCGACAAGTTTACGTATTCATCTGAGGTATTACGATGTTAAACCCGAGTTGCTATTGTAGTTTCTTGAGGTTGTGTGGGTAGGTAGATAATGTAAATATAACTAACTACCTCCCCATTTTAAACTAGTGTGAATTGTGATTCGTTTTCCCTTCATACTTTGTTTCTGGCTTAGGAATAACAGGAAAAAATACCTAGGCACTAAATAATAATAATTGTTTTATTTGTACCATAATTTAAATAAATAATTGCATTTCATGTACCTCACGCTTTTTGCAATACAATACATTTTTTCTTATTTACGCAATTCTTAATTGGGGCTTATTTTTTAATTCGGTAATAGTGTGTGTTTTTTTTATTTTCTTGAACTATTATTTATTTCTTATTTTGTAGTTCAATTTTCTAAAAAAGCGTATTTTTGGATTTTGTAAACTGTTAATTATTTTTAAGTTAATTTTTCTACAAAAGCGTGTTTTTCATACTGTAACTTATATATATGGCTAAATTTTGTTTTGCGATAACTAAACAATTGCGATAATTATGCATTGCGAGATACGTGATAGCCTCGCGGCAAAAGAAAAACAAAACGCTAATCCTGAAGACCCTGGTAAGGATAGCAGAACTATTTATATTATTAGTTGACCCGGCAAACGTTGTTCTGCTTTTTTAACTATTCTTATTTTTTTCTACATTTTCTCACATTTTAAACCTTCCCTGGACTTCAAAAATTAATTCAGAACCAAAATTAGAGAGACTAACGAACACCAATTGATTTTTATATATAAGATTGTATTGTCATCGGTTTTTGATAAGACAACCAAGTTTCAAATTAATCTGACATTTGAAAGCATTTTTCATTTCATTTCACGTCAAATCAATGTTCAAAAATTCTGTTACGTACCAACATACTACCATACAAGCATACTACCAAACAACATACTACCATACAACATACTACCATAAGTCACCAGCGCTGGGCACAGTAACTATCATATAATCTTAGCACTTGATCCACGCCGCGCACCATGTTTGTCTATAAGCATATAATTATTAATGTATTTTACAGCATAATAATGCCGGTGGTTGCCGACCAAATACCTTTACGGATTGTTTTTATATAATTTATACTATATTATATTCAAAATGTAAAGAAGAATGACAATTTTTATTTAACTGTTTAAACAATTGAAGCAAGTTCTCTTTAAATCAAGTAAATATTTTAAAAATATAATCATGAGATAATTATACAAATAGAATTGCATTAATTAACCAAATTGTGCCTCAAACAACCAAACAGGGTTTTAGTTACTCACCATATATACATAAATTTTAGGAGTACGTGCAACAAAAATACATATACATAACTAAATCAAACAAGAGATAAGCAGCATCGAGAGAGGATACTACAAAAAGTGATTGCACAAGACAATACAGATTCGGTGTCCGGTCACGTTTCGGCGCCGATTTCATTAGCGGGACTAACGAACTGAAATCCTAGAATAAACTGTAATTGATTTTACTGTCCGGCATTGCTGTGCATACTCTATTAATTACTTTGTTTTGTGGATAATTTTGAATGCACACGTTATATTTTACACTCTTGAAATATAAAACTGGGTAATAATACTTGGTTTCTATTATTAGATTGGTATCCCTAATATTCAAAACATAAAATGACTGAGTAAATAAAGAGTAATAATTGATTTCAAACTTTATTTTACAGGAATACTAGCCGCAGCGTGCAGCCCGCTGCGTTACAAAAGTTTTTGACGAATTCCGCGTGATCACTTATTTTTTCTAGGATAAAAAGTAGAATATATGGTATTTCATGCTATGATCTATGTGTCAAATTTTATTCAAATCCATTCCATAGTTTTTGCGTGATTGAGTAACAAACATCCATCCAAACATCCAAACTTTTGCATTTATAATATTACCAGTTGCAGCATGCAGCCTGCTTATATGCGGCAATACAAAAATTTTTGGTGCATCCCGCGAGATTACCTAAATTTTACGGGATAAGAATATCATCGGGGCAAAGTTTTACATGTAACGGTGTTACTGACAAACGACGTTAAAGCAACATTTACAATATTGATGTTTAGGGCATTTTTAGAAGTTCCACAGTATGAGAGTTTTTTTTATTTCATATTGTAGCAGACAAGCAGGTGCTTTTCCTGATAATGGCAGTCATCGCCTTAAGCATAAGCAAGCTTATATGCAGCATTATAAAAATTTTTTGGTAAATCCCGCGAGATCACCTAAATTTTCCGGCATAAAAATATCCGGGGGTAGAATAAAAGAGCTGGCAAAGTTTTACATGCAACGCTGTCACTGACAAACGACGTTAAAGCAACATTTACAATATTGATGTTTAGGGCATTTTAAGAAGTTTCACAGTATGACAGGTTTTTTTTATTTTATATTGTAGCAAACAAGCAGATGGTTTTCTTGAGAAAGATAGTCATCGCCTATAGACACAAAATATGTTAATGGTGTGTTGCTAATGCTGCGGCCGCACTTGCGACTATTGACCCAATGTAATATGCGACAACGCTTTGTACGAATTGACACTAAAAAATTATCATGATAAAAGCTGTGGTCATATTAGCGGCAATAATACTTTGCGCAAACTATTGTGCAATAATCCAAGATGGCTGAAATAATTTCGAAACGTGTAACTTTTTTTTTAAAGGGCAATGGGCCCACCTCTCGTTCCCACCACTATAACTTCTGTAAACGAAAATCAACATCAAAACGTGTAACTATGGACGACGGACTTTCTTTACTTCTACATGTGTGCTAACAATTAATTATTAAAATATATTTTTTGTGATTCACAACTTTTTGATCCCGTATGATGGGCGCAGCTTCATAATTATGGAGAAATTCCAGTGCCATTTCATCATTCCACTCCATTTAACACAACCACCCACGTACGTTTGAACAGATCGAAAACAACGGTTGAAATAAACAATGCTAGTCTGATCGCGTAGTTCGATATGCTAGCGCACTAAAACCCTTACCGCCAACCTCGCAATAAGACACACGCAGCACGAATGTTTGCGATGATAGCCATAATAACCGATCAGGTCTGCATGTATCGTGTCATAAGTCATTGCATGGAGCTTTAGCATAACCATGCGGCGAGGTCCGAAAGCTATTGTACCAGCTACTTTATAAGCATCGATGGTACCTATTGCAGCAGAAATAGCTAAGGTGATGAAACTAAATTTGGTCAAGACGTCGCAAAACACTACCACCTATTTACCTACCACCTATTTATAACCACCTACAGTGGTGTTAAAATACAAACTTTTAATATTCACTATTACTATTTAATATTAGTTTACTAAGCTAACAAAATTTGTATGAAACAGAGCAATTTTGTCTTTTTATTCCATCTTGTTAAAATATATACGTGTCCATTGTGCAGTATGTCGTGCTAAATAAAATAAGTTTAGTTTAGTTTAATTTGGTAGTTCTAGAAGACCTTTGGAATTCATATAAAATTTTATAAGAAGTCAAGATGATAATTAGACCATTAGATTTCTCTCGCGTTTCACGAGATGCCTAGCAGTAGGATCTAATTTTCAAAAAGGGGCATGGATCAACACGGGGAATAATGGACAACTTCTCCAGTCGGGTACTTATCCAGTCTCGGGCGGGTTTTAATTTTAAAAAATCGGTAAACTGGTTAACCCTACAGGCCATTACGGAAACTTCCCGTCAAATTGAGGTATTTTAAGCCCCAAGGAACCAAAATCTATGCTTATAGATTGTTTTAGGGACCAAAAATCTAAATTTTGTTAAATATTAGAGTAAAATGATTTTTGAAAAGTTGTATTTTTTGGAAACGATGATCGATTTTGATCTTCCGAATGGCATTCAATGCAATTTTTGAGGTGTAAAATGTTTCTCTATAGGTAGAAATATGTCGAAGAAATGTCATTTTTTTTAAAATTTTCGTGACCTGTCCCAAATAAATCGACCGATTTCGATCGAATTTACAGTATATACAGAGATAGGTATCAGTTTTCTTCTTAAGCAGATCTAAAATATGCAAAACAATTGCCGTTTCTAAAAAAAGATATTGTATTGATTCGTCGTCTAGATGGAGGCATTTCATAAAGATATCTTAATTTTTTTCCAAAAAATTGGATATATCAGTTTTCTTTTTAAGCAGATCTAAAATATGCAAAACAATTGCCGTTTCTAAAAAAAGATATTGTATTGATTCGACAACTAGATAGGGGCATTTCATAAGAATGTCTTAATTTTTTTCTAAAAATTGGAGATATCAATTTTCTTCTTAAGCAGATCTAAAATATGCAAAACAATTGCCTTTTCTAAAAAAAGATATTGTATTGATTCATGCGTTATGTAGATAAAATCCGTAATTAAAAAAGGAATTCGGGTAAAATTGATATTTTCTGCGAACTATTTTAAGTGACCTCTGATGTGAAAGATGGCGGTTTAATAAATAGATAACATTCACGCACCGGTGGTTCTGACAACAATTGCAATTCCCATTACTAATTTGCTATTTCCTTTCATCAGGGAAACAGAACACCGGCATATATTCGTATTTCCAATACGGTCAAACCAATTCAATTATTTGTCAGAACATGCCTAACGTGTGGATAACAGTGACATAGATATGATGCGATGTAACGAACTGAAATGTATTTACGTGGCTCTGAACGGGGCGGGTTCCGAAATTAATGTTTATTTTATTTAATTATCGATAGGGAAGCGCTTGACCACGACCTCGCCTGATGGTAAACTGAGATGTGGCCTAAGATGGAACGCGCTTCCCTAGAAGATACCTGTTTACTCTTCTCTTGAAGATTTTATTTTTGCTTAACTGCCTCGTGGTCTAGGGGATCAGAACGATATTAGGTGGTAGAGTTCTGCATTGTCTCGCCCGGGTCTGGTACCTGGCCTTACCTATTCCTGCCTTAAGAGGGTAAAGTAGCCGGTAAACTTATGCACGTGGCATTAGACCTCGCCACAAGTTAGCAACGCACCATTAACATATTTGGTGTCTATAGGCGATGGTTGCCTATTTTATCAGAAGACCCAACTGCTTGTTTGCTATCTCATGTTAAAAAAAAACATGAGGTCGCGGGTTCGGTTCGGGTCGGTCAAGGTGTTATTGAGATTTTTTCGAGGTTTTCTCGAAAATCTAATCCTCAGTAGCAGCTCGGAGTCTGGCGGAGCGGTGTATTACCACTCCCGTGCCTCAGATGAGCACGTCAAACTATCAATTCCGGTTATCGCTAGAAATAGTCGATAATCGTTAACATGTCGATAAATGCGGCGATATAACCGATAAACCGGTGAATCGCGGTGAACTGGAAAGTATATAACGTAATGATGATAATTTTTGCCTCATATTATTGATTTTTGGTTAACCGATGCAAGATTTATATTTCTTAACTAACATTTTTTTTTTGTGACATTGAATATCGGCATATATTCCAAATGTATTTACGTGGCTCTGAACGGTGAGATTTCTAAATTATCACTCTTTATATTTTGCTTAACAGAGTATTATAAGGCATTATCACCACCATAATTTACTAGTTTGTCTACAGTTAAATAGTTTATGTTCCCCATTAGCGCTTTTTCAACTTTATCTTGGCTTATTACTTATGGTAAAACACTGATCAAAGTTACTGATTTAATTTTCGATAAATATAGTGCTGTTCCATTCTTATAAACATTTTGATCTTAATTGTATGAAATAGCAAACAAACATATGGATATCGTGATGAAGAGAAACAACTACTTCAACTATATTAGCCTCTTAGGGATTTATTCTCGAAAAAATTACTTATTTTTTACCCTAGATCTTTAACTATCTTCTTGCTACATTTCATTAAATTCGGTTCAACGGGTTATACCTAAAAGCGTAACAGAGATTAGTAATTTTACCGCCCCGTTGGTTAAGTGGTTAGCAACACTTACTACGCAATCGACGGGATTCGGGTTCGATCCCCGACGGGGACAAGTATTTGTGTGATGAGCATAAATGTTTGTATTTCCTGGTTTGGGTGTTTATTAAATATATTTCAGTATTAATATACCTATATATGTCTACGTATTAGTATCGTTGACTAGCACCCATAAAACACAAGCAAATAATTTGCTTACTTTGGGGTTAGATCAGTTAGTGTAATTTATCCCGTGAATATTTATATTTATAATATACTAGCTGTGCCCCGCGACTTCGTCCGCGACGATTTTTTTTTTAAAGTAGCCTAAGTTACTCACTATTACATCAGCTATCTACCAGTGAAAATCCCGTCAAAATCGGTCCAGACGTTCCAGAGATTAGCTGGAACAAACAGACAGACAGACAGACAAAAATCGTAAAAAGTGTTATTTTAGTATGTGTACCGTGTATACATCCATATGAATTTAATTAAAACCGGTTATTTTAATATTACAAACAGACACTCCAATTTTATTTATTTCTATAGATTTATATTTGCTTATAATATTATTATGTACTATCTGAGCTTCGTACAGTAGAGAGTAAATTAATATGTCATCTCTATAGTCTTTTATACAAAGTTTCATCCCCTATTTCATCCCCTTAGGGGTGTATATTTATGAAAAAAGTTAGCCTATATTTGATCCCAAATTTTTGAATATTTTTTTACCCAATTTTTTCAAAATCAGCTCATCAGCTTAGCCGCAAATGTAACAGATAGACAGACACAAAAACGGACGAACAGCCTCCTGTATGCACCACTAAGATACGCCATTAACATCTACCATTCGGTTTTCGTGTATATTTCTCATACACATAATCAATCTATGGAATAGCTATCCAGCTCGGTTTTCCCGGGGAACTATGACTTAGGTGATTTTAAAATGAGGATAAACGGACACATCTGAAGCCGTTATCGTCTTGGTAATAACCCCTTAAGTTGCAAATGTCCATGAGCAGTGGCCTCTACATAAAATGAGATATTCTACACTTTTCATCATCGGCACTTGGTGAAACTCCATTTTAATGTGATATTTTATCACTTATACACTTGTACTGTTTCACAATAAAGCTGCAGCAAAATAATTTTTTATTTTGTTGACATTTAAACGTCTGTAAAGCTAGAATGGTCAAATGGGCAGAATCACTAAAATTTTTGCTAAAAATTTAGTGCTTTTTAAGCGCTAATTTAGTGCTGCAAAATCAAATTTTACGCCCAAATAGGATGATCAAAAATTAGAAGACTGCTAGCTTATATGTAAGCTAGCATTGTACTCCCGGTTATGACGCTTCTGGTGTTGAGCAGAATTTCGCGTTAGCATTGATAATTTAGCGCTCATTGAGTGCTGACAATATATATAAAAGATTTGCGAAAAAAAAAATTTTTTTCCGATTTCAGGAAATATTTTAGAATACTGCTAGCTTACAATTAAGCTAGCATTGTACTCCCGGCTATGACGCTTCTGGTGTTGAGCAGAATTTCGCGTTAGCATTAATAATTTAGCGCTCATTAAGTGCTGACAATATATATGAAAGAATTACAAAAAAAAAATTTTTTTCCGATTTTAGGAAATATTTTAGAATACTGCTAGCTTATAATTAAGCTAGCATTTACTGCCAGTTATAACGCTCATAGAGCTAAGTAGGACTGAATGCCAGGAGTAATATTTTAGTGCTCATTGAGTGCTTCTCATATATGTAAGAGAAATAAAAAGAAAATTGCAGAATCACTAAAATTTTTGCTAAAAATTTAGTGCTTTTTAAGCGCTAATTTAGTGCTGCAAAATCAAATTTTACGCCCAAATAGGATGATCAAAAATTAGAAGACTGCTAGCTTATATGTAAGCTAGCATTGTACTCCCGGTTATGACGCTTCTGGTGTTGAGCAGAATTTCGCGTTAGCATTGATAATTTAGCGCTCATTGAGTGCTGACAATATATATAAAAGATTTGCGAAAAAAAAAATTTTTTTCCGATTTCAGGAAATATTTTAGAATACTGCTAGCTTACAATTAAGCTAGCATTGTACTCCCGGCTATGACGCTTCTGGTGTTGAGCAGAATTTCGCGTTAGCATTAATAATTTAGCGCTCATTAAGTGCTGACAATATATATGAAAGAATTACAAAAAAAATTTTTTTTTCCGATTTTAGGAAATATTTTAGAATACTGCTAGCTTATAATTAAGCTAGCATTTACTGCCAGTTATAACGCTCATAGAGCTAAGTAGGACTGAATGCCAGGAGTAATATTTTAGTGCTCATTGAGTGCTTCTCATATATGTAAGAGAAATAAAAAGAAAATTGCAGAATCACTAAAATTTTTGCTAAAAATTTAGTGCTTTTTAAGCGCTAATTTAGTGCTGCAAAATCAAATTTTACGCCCAAATAGGATGATCAAAAATTAGAAGACTGCTAGCTTATATGTAAGCTAGCATTGTACTCCCGGTTATGACGCTTCTGGTGTTGAGCAGAATTTCGCGTTAGCATTGATAATTTAGCGCTCATTGAGTGCTGACAATATATATAAAAGATTTGCGAAAAAAAATTTTTTTTCCGATTTCAGGAAATATTTTAGAATACTGCTAGCTTACAATTAAGCTAGCATTGTACTCCCGGCTATGACGCTTCTGGTGTTGAGCAGAATTTCGCGTTAGCATTAATAATTTAGCGCTCATTAAGTGCTGACATTATATATGAAAGAATTACAAAAAAAATTTTTTTTCCGATTTTAGGAAATATTTTAGAATACTGCTAGCTTATAATTAAGCTAGCATTTACTGCCAGTTATAACGCTCATAGAGCTAAGTAGGACTGAATGCCAGGAGTAATATTTAGTGCTCATTGAGTGCTTCTCATATATGTAAGAGAAATAAAAAGAAAATTTTTTTTCGATTTTGAAATCGATTATAGAAAACTGCTAGCATATAATTATTCTACCAGTCTACTGCTAGCTGTTACACTAATAGTGCTAAGCAAAAATAGATATTAGCAGTAATATTTTAGTAACTCCCACCAGTAACTTTTTTTTTAATTATAGAAAACTGCTAGCTTATAATTAAGCTAGCATTGGTTTTCTGGTTATAACGCTCATAGTGCTAAATGAAAGCAAGTGTAAGCAGTAATAATTAAGTGCTCATTGAGTGCTTCAAATATATGCAAGAAAAATGAAAAGAAAATTTTTTTTCGATTTTGGAATCGATTAGAGAAAACTGCTAGCATATAATTATTCTAACAGTCTACTGCTAGCTGTTATACTAATAGTGCTAAGCAGAAATAGATATTAGCAGTAATATTTTAGTAACTTTCAGTAGTAACTTTTTTTTTAATTATAGAAAACGGCTAGCTTATAATTAAGCTAGCATTGGTCTACTGGTGATAACGCTCAGAGTGCTAAGTGGAACCAAGTGTTAGCAGTAAATATTAAGTGCTCATTGAGTGCTTCTAATATATGGAAGAGAAATATAGAAAAAAAATTTCATTCCGGGAGTTATGAGTCATAGCCATAGCCGGGAGTACAATGCTAGCTTAATTGTAAGCTAGCAGTATTCTAAAATATTTCCTGAAATCGGAAAAAAAATTTTTTTTCGCAAATCTTTTATATATATTGTCAGCACTCAATGAGCGCTAAATTATCAATGCTAACGCGAAATTCTGCTCAACACCAGAAGCGTCATAACCGGGAGTACAATGCTAGCTTACATATAAGCTAGCAGTCTTCTAATTTTTGATCATCCTATTTGGGCGTAAAATTTGATTTTGCAGCACTAAATTAGCGCTTAAAAAGCACTAAATTTTTAGCAAAAATTTTAGTGATTCTGCAATTTTCTTTTTATTTCTCTTACATATATGAGAAGCACTCAATGAGCACTAAAATATTACTCCTGGCATTCAGTCCTACTTAGCTCTATGAGCGTTATAACTGGCAGTAAATGCTAGCTTAATTATAAGCTAGCAGTATTCTAAAATATTTCCTAAAATCGGAAAAAATTTTTTTTTTTGTAATTCTTTCATATATATTGTCAGCACTTAATGAGCGCTAAATTATTAATGCTAACGCGAAATTCTGCTCAACACCAGAAGCGTCATAGCCGGGAGTACAATGCTAGCTTAATTGTAAGCTAGCAGTATTCTAAAATATTTCCTGAAATCGGAAAAAAATTTTTTTTTCGCAAATCTTTTATATATATTGTCAGCACTCAATGAGCGCTAAATTATCAATGCTAACGCGAAATTCTGCTCAACACCAGAAGCGTCATAACCGGGAGTACAATGCTAGCTTACATATAAGCTAGCAGTCTTCTAATTTTTGATCATCCTATTTGGGCGTAAAATTTGATTTTGCAGCACTAAATTAGCGCTTAAAAAGCACTAAATTTTTAGCAAAAATTTTAGTGATTCTGCAATTTTCTTTTTATTTCTCTTACATATATGAGAAGCACTCAATGAGCACTAAAATATTACTCCTGGCATTCAGTCCTACTTAGCTCTATGAGCGTTATAACTGGCAGTAAATGCTAGCTTAATTATAAGCTAGCAGTATTCTAAAATATTTCCTAAAATCGGAAAAAATTTTTTTTTTTGTAATTCTTTCATATATATTGTCAGCACTTAATGAGCGCTAAATTATTAATGCTAACGCGAAATTCTGCTCAACACCAGAAGCGTCATAGCCGGGAGTACAATGCTAGCTTAATTGTAAGCTAGCAGTATTCTAAAATATTTCCTGAAATCGGAAAAAAATTTTTTTTTCGCAAATCTTTTATATATATTGTCAGCACTCAATGAGCGCTAAATTATCAATGCTAACGCGAAATTCTGCTCAACACCAGAAGCGTCATAACCGGGAGTACAATGCTAGCTTACATATAAGCTAGCAGTCTTCTAATTTTTGATCATCCTATTTGGGCGTAAAATTTGATTTTGCAGCACTAAATTAGCGCTTAAAAAGCACTAAATTTTTAGCAAAAATTTTAGTGATTCTGCAATTTTCTTTTTATTTCTCTTACATATATGAGAAGCACTCAATGAGCACTAAAATATTACTCCTGGCATTCAGTCCTACTTAGCTCTATGAGCGTTATAACTGGCAGTAAATGCTAGCTTAATTATAAGCTAGCAGTATTCTAAAATATTTCCTAAAATCGGAAAAAAATTTTTTTTTTGTAATTCTTTCATATATATTGTCAGCACTTAATGAGCGCTAAATTATTAATGCTAACGCGAAATTCTGCTCAACACCAGAAGCGTCATAGCCGGGAGTACAATGCTAGCTTAATTGTAAGCTAGCAGTATTCTAAAATATTTCCTGAAATCGGAAAAAAATTTTTTTTTCACAAATCTTTTATATATATTGTCAGCACTCAATGAGCGCTAAATTATCAATGCTAACGCGAAATTCTGCTCAACACCAGAAGCGTCATAACCGGGAGTACAATGCTAGCTTACATATAAGCTAGCAGTCTTCTAATTTTTGATCATCCTATTTGGGCGTAAAATTTGATTTTGCAGCACTAAATTAGCGCTTAAAAAGCACTAAATTTTTAGCAAAAATTTTAGTGATTCTGCAATTTTCTTTTTATTTCTCTTACATATATGAGAAGCACTCAATGAGCACTAAAATATTACTCCTGGCATTCAGTCCTACTTAGCTCTATGAGCGTTATAACTGGCAGTAAATGCTAGCTTAATTATAAGCTAGCAGTATTCTAAAATATTTCCTAAAATCGGAAAAAAATTTTTTTTTTGTAATTCTTTCATATATATTGTCAGCACTTAATGAGCGCTAAATTATTAATGCTAACGCGAAATTCTGCTCAACACCAGAAGCGTCATAGCCGGGAGTACAATGCTAGCTTAATTGTAAGCTAGCAGTATTCTAAAATATTTCCTGAAATCGGAAAAAAATTTTTTTTTCGCAAATCTTTTATATATATTGTCAGCACTCAATGAGCGCTAAATTATCAATGCTAACGCGAAATTCTGCTCAACACCAGAAGCGTCATAACCGGGAGTACAATGCTAGCTTACATATAAGCTAGCAGTCTTCTAATTTTTGATCATCCTATTTGGGCGTAAAATTTGATTTTGCAGCACTAAATTAGCGCTTAAAAAGCACTAAATTTTTAGCAAAAATTTTAGTGATTCTGCCCATTTGACCATTCTAGCTTTACAGACGTGACATTTAATTTTGTGTTTAGTTTGTAACCATAACTTGCCCTGATGATGCTTGTGTAAGCGAAACCGGTTGGTAATAAGTGATAATAGCTTTATTGTGAAACAATACAAGTGTATAAGTGATAAAATATTACATTAAAATGAGATAGCCCATTGCTCGTATACCAGCTGATTCAACAAAAAACCGGACTTTTGCATTTATAATATTAATTAAGTAAATCGGTAAGTATAATTATTATCAGTATAGTAAGTATGGACTATAGTGCGCACGGAACTAGTTGGCCGCGCCTTAGGTATGTGAACGGTGGGGCGGAGAGGCAGGGGCGCTTGCTGTCATTACTCAGTGCGGCGCCGTACTTTGCGACGGCAACACGCGTTGAAAGTTCCGGCTAGTTTAGACAAAACGCACATAAGATTGCAATAGCGAGATGAGTCCGCCGATAAAAAGACAATCTAAGGAAATAATATTTAAAGTGCATACATTTTTTAATAAACAGAAAGCCGATGTCAATAGTTTAGAATATAAAACTGATGCGAATATACATAAACTAGTAGCAGAAGCAACAGGGATATCAGAACGAAGTGTTAGGAGAGTGATTGCTGAAAGTAAAAAATCGTTGCAAAATACAGGGGAAGCAAGATTTAGTTCTCCACGTAGACCAAAAGAAATAAAAAAGAAAATACAAGTTGATGACTTTGATTTAGCAGTGATAAGAAGAAAAATAAATCAGTTTTATACGGTAGAGAAAAAAATTCCAAGTCTACGAAAACTAAATGCTGTGTTAAAAGAGGATAATATTTTAGACTGCGGATTGACTTTTTTAAGAACACTTTTGCACAAACTGGGATATTCATTTAAAAAATGTAAATCGAAGAGATGCCTTTTAATAGAGAGACCAAATATTGTTGAATGGCGAGTGAAATATATGAGGGCTATAAGAAAATTCAGAGAAGACAAACGAAATATATTCTTTTTGGACGAAACTTACGTTAACCAAAGTCACAATGTCCAAAAATGTTGGCAATCTTCGTCGGAGCCTGGAATTTATACAGATATAGGCAAAGGAAGGCGTTTGATAATAGTTCACGCTGGTAGCCGGAATGGGTTAGTTGACGATGCTTTGCTAATTTTTAAATCAGATTCAAAAACGGGGGATTATCATGGAGACATGAACTCTACAAATTTTTACAACTGGGTTGATCAAAAATTAATACCTAAACTTCCACCTAACACAGTCATAGTTATGGATAATGCTGCCTATCATTGTGTGCAAGTTGAGAAGAAACCGACTATGTCCAGTTTGAAAATTAATATGCAGAACTGGTTGCAAAATCATAATGTAACATTTTCTCCCACGATGATCAAAGCTGAACTCCTGAGGTTGATTAATGCGACCCAATCAGAAAAAATATTCAAGATTGACGAACTTCTGAAAGCTGCAGGTCATACTGTTCTCAGACTACCTCCATATCATCCAGACCTCAACCCGATCGAGCTTGTGTGGGCAAATATTAAAAATTGCCTGGCCAGAGATCACATTAATGCTACATTGGACGAGAAAATGACAATACTAACAAGGCTATTTTCCGAATTCTCTGCCGAACAATGGCAAAAATGCGATGACCAGGTACAAAAAAATGAACAGGAATACTGGAATCATGATATGAAATTTGATACTATGATGGACCAAATCATTATAAGTTTACAAGATGATTCTGAATCAAGTTCAGAGAGTTCAGAATCAAGTGATTCTGAGAATTGAGTTTGTTTGTTTGTTTGAACGTGGTAATCCCAAAAACTACTAAACCGATTTGAATAATTCTGATTTTTATTATATAATACACATATTTAATACACATCCATAACTCATCATTATCTCGTTTCGTGGTCATTTGGAGGCAAAAGCAAAGCTTTCGTCCAAGAAACTTGTTGTTCTGAACAGGGCAAAACAGTCGATTGTTTGCGACTCTACAAGTCACAAATCAAGCTTCATAGGAGTACTGTTCTCATCTTTGGCCAGAGGCTCCACAATACCAGCTCCTTCCTCTTAAACGCATTCAACGCAGAGTGTCTTCAATGCCGATCACGATAAACGTATACTGATGACTCAGCCTGAACTAAATACTTTTCGTAACTTCTACTGACACGTGTTTACTACCAAATTACTGAACTAACATTACAAAGTTCAATTTGTATTTTATTTATTCTTTTCAATAAATGAAAAAATATTGTTCACGATATCTTCAGATTGGTCATCACTGTCTAAGCTCATGTGCATTGCGAGCAGTTGACAACCCGCCCCCTTACCCCTGTCACCACCTAAGGCGCGGCCAACTAGTTCCGCGCGCACTATAGTACGTAAGTATGGATTATGTAATTTATACTTTTCATTGTCGGCCCTTGTTGAAACTGCATCATATTGATTCTATGATATAAACAACTGTACTGTTTCACAAATGTAATTTAAGTTTTATTTATTACACACTTTTAAATTCACAGCCAACCGGTTTCGCTTATTAAAGCATCATCAGGGCTTTCACATTAACTGTATGTTTGTAACACATTAATGTAAAATAATTAAGTTTTAAAATAGTATAATGTAAATACTATTTTAAATCATAATTATTTTACACACACAAAGGCTGTAAATTTGAAAGTGATTGTGTAATAAATAAAACTTAAATTATATTTGTGAAACAGTATACGTGTTTATGTTATAGAATCAATATGGGTTATATATTTTAACAATAGAGAATTATTCAGAACTTCGCCTTTTTCACAGCCCAACAATAGACGAAGTCCAACCCCGTATCAATTAGGATGGGACTCGGTAAATAAAACGTGATCCTGATTGAGTCCACATTTTTTATACATTTTACGCTGACTGTGATTTTAGGGTTGTTTTGTAAAAGAAAGGGTATTGTTCTCGCAGTATAACCTTTTACGAGTACACGATAAGTTTGTTACGGTTTTTTTATTGAAAACTGAATGAATTAATACAATACTGGCTCTGGAACAATAATAACTGAATTGCAAATATAAAATGGAAGATACAATTCCATTGTATTTATTATTTAATAAATATACCCCCGTTATTCCAGGCCCTGTTTGACAATGGACTATCAGCTATTTTGAAGCAGTTCGTTAAAAGTAACGATTAGATATATCGACGTGTCACTACCATCGTGACCACTAGATGGTAAAGTTTTGCAATGTCTTCTTTGCGTTAAGTACCACCCAACACGTGGATACGCTAGGCAATTTCTTAGGTTGTCAGTATCGTTTGCATTTACACCCAGAAATACAGAGTTATAATACTTAGCGATGTAATAAAATCACTCCAGAGGTATTCCTTAAGCCTTAGTTTTTATTCGAGACGATAAAATAGCACAATACGGCATATTTCTATTTTTTTACAATATTATATATCTGAAAGCTTTGACATTTACATAACTTTGCTTATATGGGTCCAAACCCGTGTCTATTAGCATTTGTGTAGTCTGTGGTACCACCGTTTTATCAATTTCTGTCGTATTAGCGCAAAGCTTGTTATTGTCATATTGTGTATTCATTTACAACATAATATCTATTTTATTATATTTCATATTAAGAAAATATACATGTATGTATGTATTTGAAAGTAAAGGTTTTTGGTTAGTATATTGTATATGGGTGTTTTTATACTAATTATTATTCGAGTTGAAAAGGCAAATTTTACATTTTGGTCTTGGTTTGAAAAGCAATGTAACTAGTAGTCTTATATTTAATGCATTATATACCTGTCTAAAGGCAACACACTATATAAATTTTCAATGTCTTTGGGAAATATTTATCACTTTTCTTATATTTCATTTCTTAAATATATTTTTGTTAAAAAAAAATCTATATTAAGAATTTATGCAATCGATTTTGTTCTCGACTAATTAAAATTAGATTTATTTTATTCTAAAAAAATAAGACAAATAATTGTAATTCTCTTTCTTTTCGAAGAGTAGATTAAAAGATTACCGTTAATCAAACGTTTAGAAATAAGACACAAAGTTTCCATTTAAGAGCATTTCTTAGTAAATCTGCATATCTTATATAAGGGGCCATAGCTTTAGCAGTCACTGAGCACTCAGCCAAACTCAACCCCAGATAACTCTCCACAAACTCCGCTTAAGGAAACTATTGTGCTGGTGATGAAATCCGAGCCCCGGCTGAGTGCACTCTTATCGGAGCTTCGGCCCACTTCACTCCGCTAGTTAATTTTAAGATAAGTGTTTAAGTTAAGAGGGAAGAGCGTTAAATAGCGAAGCTATATATAAGTTAACTAATACATATATGTATATAAAAAAAGTTTGTATAAATGTGTGTTTATGCGTTTAATAAATACATTTCTCATTTTCATCGAATATTAGCTATTACTTGCGACTATATTCACGTGACTGTAACTCAACTGTACAAGAATTTTCAAAACTGATCTAGTAGTTTTTGATTTAATTTTTTCCAAATATACAAAGGTTTTCACTATATAATTATAGTGAAAACCTTTGATGTATTAACCTATTACCTAGAACTTCTCTTGCCGTAAACATGACTTCTTCCAGCTCAGTCAGAAAAAAAATTTGAATGTAGACTTATATATATATATATATATATATATATATATATATATATATATATATATATATATATATATATATATATATATATATACATATAAATGCATACATACATACATATATATATATGTGTTGCCAGCCCATCGATTGAAACTTTATAAAGCAGAAATGCGGCTTTACATGGAATACTGTTGTCATTCCAGGACAGGGGTTTTCCAGATTCAGCTTCTTCTATTTAATCGTATTCAGCGTAGAGGGGTTAAAATCGTTGACTAGAAATTTTCTAATAGTTTGATTATTATTATTGGAAAAAATACACTATCTTTGTATCTTCTAATGCATCTATCATAGAAGTATTCTTAGAGACTGTTTGTATTTATTTCAGCCATTGAATTTAACATCGAACATCGCGCCCAGGTTCAAAATTTCGCACTCGCCATCGTGATGACTGAAATCCTCAACCATACAATTCTCGTGCGCCAAGCGCTCTATTACGTTTTACGAAATTAATTATCGGTAGGGATGTTATCAAATCGATAAGATTTAGGGATCTTCTATAAAGAGGTTACGCATAAAAGCCAGAAACGCAACTGCAAAAACTCGGGTTATACGAAGGTCCATGGGCAATGTCGATCACTTATCAGCACGTGAGCCTCCTGTTCGTTTCACTTAAGAAGATTGGTTAACTTAATAGCAAATAAACTTACTTGTAAACCAATTGCTAGTCCAGGGATGCATCTTTAAAGTATTTTATGTAAAAATAAAATAATATTTTACCTTAGAAAAAGTCATCTGTTTGCTTACCGTCATTTTAGCGTTCATTTTTTTATGTCTTGAAGGAATCTAATAAGTAGAAAATGTAATAAGCTCCAAGCTTGAATAATTGTAATATTCCACAAAATCGACTATAATAATTATAATATATAATTTGCCCGCAGTAGAGCTTGATGGCGTCACTATTCCCTACAGCGATTTTGTCAAAAATCTTGGCATTTACATTGATAATACTTTATCGTGGACTAAGCAGATCCAGGAGCTTAGTAAAAAAGTTTTCTGTGCCTGGAGTTCATTAAAACGTCTTAGGTAATTGCTTCCCATTACTACCAAAATTTTGCTGGCAGATTCCTCACTACTTTCTATTTTAGATTATGCTGACGCTAGTTATGTAAATCTCTCCTTAGACCACATCAATAAACTTGAGCGACTTCAAAATCTTCGTATAAGGTTCATATTTGGTCTGCGCAAATATGACCACGTTTCCGAATTTCGTGCCAAGCTCAAGTGGTTGCCTATTCATCTTCGTCGGAATACTCATAATCTCTCACAGCTATACTCCACTCAAATTAATAGTTTTATTTAAAAATACTTATTGACATACATTGCATAGATATATTCTCAAAGTTGACGTGTTTCATTGAGTGCGCTATTCTATGACACGTTGTATAGTCATCATCAACCTGACAATTCTCATCTTGAGCAAGCTATTTATTAAGTTTCCTAGATAACAAAATTATCAGACTATAGAGAGGTAATATGAAAATATTATAACTTATACTCAAAATTTTAGTACAAGTAATACTAGATCACTTATAACTTGGGCCAAATTTCCATAGCAAAGATAATGAAACTAAGACGTCTCAAAACGAACAAGCGTCGCGATTATAAACTGTTCAGTCAATGAAATGAAAAATGACTTCTGTGAAGACATTAACCTTTTATCTTTTATATTTTTTTACTAAATTTAAAGTTAAATGCGAACGATTAGCTATACGAGTCATTACTATCGTAACTCCTAGGTGGTAGAGTTCTGCATCCTCTCGCTCGGTCAGGTGCCACCGCCTTATCTGTTTCTGCCCCAATAGCGTCGGTGTATGTCACTGTAGTTTTACAGTCGGAGGGTAAAGTAGCCGGTAAACTTATTCAAATAGAATTGAAACCCCACCACACGGATATCTTAATATATTTGATGTCCATAGGCGATGTATGGCTCTTTCTATCAGGAGACCCGTCTGCTTGTTTGCTATTTTATGATATAAGAAAACTGTTGCTTCAGTTAACTATAAAACACAATTATTAAATTTGATTTTGTTGCATATTTCGCTTTGCAGTTTAGCTTTTTCCCAAGGCACCCTAACTTCACAAACAGTGGTTATCAGATTGTTGCTGTTGGTTCTAGCTTACATGGTATATAGTAATCTATTGCTCAAATAAAATTGGAATAATCTGATATAAAATCACATCAGATAAAATTAATTGAGTAAAATACGTTTTAACAAGAAATTGAAAAAAACGGCCAAGTGCGAGTCGGAATCGTGCACGAAGGGTTCCATACCATAATCTATAAAAAATGGCAAAAAAATTACGTACGTGTAGCAACCACGGCCTTAATAATATTTTTATTTTTACTAGCTGTTGGAATTCGTTTACTCCGCACAGCTCCTCCCCCGTAGGCGATAGCGTTATAATATGTAGCCTATATGTTGACCCGATCTATTAGTAATATTCATGCAAAATTTAAAGTAAAGCCATTCAGTACTTTTTCAGTTTACCCCGGACATACTTATAGACAAACAGAAAAATAGACAAAAATTCTAAAAACTATACCTATTTTTGGCTTCGATATCGATTGTAGATCACGCCCCAAGTATTCTTTTAAAAAAATATTCAATGTACAGTTTTGACTTTCTTACGATTTTATTATATGTATAGATTTTTAGTATTCGTTGTTATAGCGGCAACGGAAATACATAATTTGTGAAAATTTCAGCTTTCTAGCTATCACGGTTTATGGAATACTGCCTGGTGACAGACAAACAGACAGACAGACAGCGGAGGCATAGTAATACGGTCCCGTTTTACCTTTTAGGTACGGTACCCTAAAAAACGGCCACGTACGAGCCTAATTCGCGCGCGAAGACCACACAAATACTAAGTAATAGACACGGTGTTGGACGTAAAATGTGTAACGGCCCATATAAGCAAATGTATGTAAATGTCAAAGGCTTGTAGATATATTATATCATAAAAAAATAGAAATATGCCATATTGTTCTATTTTATCGTGTCCAATAAAAAACTAAGGCTTAAGGAATACCTCTGAAGTGATTTTATTTCATCGGTAACTATTATAAATCAGAGTGCTAAGTGTGAGTTTTTCTTTTCGCATTCGATCGTGAGCGCGTTTCGAGTTTACTAGGAATTTATATGTGATTTGTACAGCGCCACCTAGTGGTAAACTGGTTTCTCACGTTTACCACTAGGTGGCGCTGTACAAATCACATACAAATTCCTAGTAAACTCCTAACGCGCTCACGATTGAATGCGAGAAGAAAAACTCACACTTAGCACTCTGTATTTCGCCGTGTAAATGCAAGCGACATCAAAGTGCTAAGAAATATTTCAGCTGTCGTTATTATTCTGGAGAAAATAAATGCAAAGAAATCACGTTTGTTGTATGGGATTAATTTTATTTTTCATATTTCTTTAATATTTATTTTAATCAGTTTTTAGTATTTTTTGTTATAGCGACAACAGACACGCATCATATGTAGAAACTTCAATTGTCTTACTATGACGGTTCATGAGACACAGCCTGGTGACAGACGGGCAGACAAACAGACGGACAGATAGCAAAGTTTTAGTAATAGGGTACCGTTTTACCCGTTCCGTACGGAACCCTAAAAACATAAAAGCCTCTTAATCACATTGAATTTTATTAACGAACAATAAATGTACAATACCAGTATAATAATATAGATCCAAGAAATTTTCTTTTCTCAGTGTTTGTGATTTTTTCACAATCAAGATAAATCATACTTGAAGAAGGGAAGTTCTCATAAAAGTGACACTCCCGGATCTCCCCAATGTCATACATAAGATATCACAGAAAGAGCGTCTTGCAATAACTTTTTATTCGAAAGAAAACAGCGTATCGTGAACACGAAACGGTCTTGTAAAATATCCTACCATTCTATTTCAAATGGGACCAATTCTCTATGTACTGCCTACAATCACGCATGACCTTCCTAAATTTTTCTTTATCAACTCTATACCAATGGAATACGGTTCATCGTTGATTGGAAGGTTAGAAAAAAATTACTGTAGTATTCGCAAATCGTACCCAGAGGGTGTCGGGGGATGTTATCAATCTTAAACAGGATAAAACCCGCTTCAGCGTGTATTTATGTCTGGTCGACGGGTTTTTGGAAAATGAAAAAGATAAGGGATTTGATATCAATCCAGTTGAGTGATACTGAGTGCAGCTGCCCTTGAGCAGAGTTAAAGAGATCAGTAGGAAAAAAAGATGACGCTTACATTTTTAAATTATAATTTTTATTTAAATTAAAAAGTGGTCTCCCTGTGGTCTCTGTGATGTAGTGGTCCGGTGTCGGAGTTGACCACATGAGGTCCAGGGTTCGATTCCTGGGTTGGGCAATTTAAAAATGTGTTTTTTCAGTTTTCTGATAAAAACAACATTGCCCGGGATTGGAAAGTGCCCGGTTGGCGATAGGCTTGCCACCTATCACATTGTGGGACCAAGGATCTTCGGCTAATCGAGGGTGTACTTATTGTACCTCTGCCTACCCTTTCGGGGATACGGGCGTGAAGATACTTTTTTAAAAAGTATTATCATGCCAGTTCTTTTACAAGGTAGGTAGAGTAAACCTAACGTCTATAGCCTTCTAGTCAAGGTTTACCTGTTTTTCAATTTAAGCAATGAGTGGTGCTCCTCAATTTTTATTAATCCACCTATGTATTTAACTGTGCATAAAGTTTTAAATAAATAAATAATAAATATTAGTATTGGTCCAGGCCCCTTTTGGAGAATAGACCATATGTCATTCTTCCAGGCAGATTGTAAAAGACTAAAGTTTGACTATACGTATTAGTACCATTGTGAGTTTTACGTGATCTTCATCGCTGCATATTTCCGACCTACCAAGATAACTGATTTTTTCCATGGTCCAGACCAACCGGACTCATATTTAATTTAACTAGCGATCGCCTTGTGGCCGAAAATCAACCATAAACTAAACAATAAAGTCTCTTTTAAATTTGACAACTGACTTTAGCAGTAAAGAAAATGTTTTGTTATACATGTGTGTATCTTATCGTACGTGTCACATGAATGTAGTGTGTGTAATTTATATTTTTATTAATTTAATGTATTTCTAATGCATTTTATTTAAAAACTATACGAAAACCCGGCTTCGCTCGGAAGTCTCATAATACACAATCTTATATATTTACTCAAATAATAGACATTAAAAAATAGCAACACTGTAGTGACGTCTTCTTTCAACTATTACGTTGGTTTAATCATAGAGGTTTATAAAGAAAACACTATAGTGTTGCATTTTTTAATTTCTACTCTTTTATGAACGAAAAGAAAATAAGTTTCACGATAATCTGTGCTCCGTTCTACGATACTGTAATAAATACTCACGCCATCTACACCACATATTTGTAACCTTTAAAGAAATATGGCCGATTTGTCTGTTAGCACGGTTAGAATTTTTAATCACTATTTTAACAAAATACTCGACAATCTGAATTTTGCGGATATGTGTTGTCGACTCAACATTATTATTTTTTTACGCTTTATAATTTAGATAAGGTTCCGATTGAGTCTACCGTAACCCTTGACGAAATTATTAATATAGATATTAGGTTTCTGCAGTACTTCACATTTCGCAATATAAACTTAACTGTGGTTTTCATACTCCACCGTTTGCGCAATCGTCTTAAAAAGGAATCTAAAATATTTCCTTTACGTATTAATCTATAGATTATAAATATTGTTGCATACACAATGAACACCCAAACCCAGAAATACAAACATAATTATGCTCATCACACAAATATTTATTCCCCTCAGCAATTAGACCCGAGCCCCCTTGATTCGTAGTCAGGTTCGATAACCAACAGGGTAGTCATTAGGTTTCTGCAGTCCTCTGCAATGCATATATAAACTTTAACTACATATGTCAAATTTTATACTTTTTTATTTACGTAATAACTGTCTTAAAAATCGTATAAAATATTATTTCACGTATTATTTTATAAATTACTAACTGTTACTCGCGACTTCGTCCGCGCGGACTTCGTTTACTCCGCACAGCTCCTCCCCTGTAGGTGATAGCGTGATAATGTGTATCCAATATGTTGTTGTAACCTATTAGTAATATTCATGCAAAATTTTAAGTAAATCCATGCAGCACTTTTTGAGATTACCCCGGACATACATTGACATTCCTACGATTTTAATATATGTATATAGATTATCAGTTTAAACCGCAAATAAAAGACGAAATTTTATAAATTTTCTGATTAAAATACTGAAATAACTGGGAAGACCACTTACACAACGCGATCACGGACTTATCACGAATCAGATTTCCGATCCAATAAAACGTTTTTTTGCGAGTGCGACGTTCATCTTGGAAAATGGGACCAATTTAGAGAGATGTGATAAGATTTTTTATATTTCAGGACTGACAATTTTACTATAATGACGCTATTTCTATAAGAAATGATGTTTATTGCTATATTTTTATATTGAATAGGTACAAATACAATTTTCTGTATTATTTCAGAATTACAATAATGACCATCATTTTTTTGATTCTCAAATCTCTTTCGTTCATTTCATCATAGTATAATAGGTATAATAATATCGCTGGAAAAATAAACGTCAAATAAAACAAAACACTTATCCCGTATAGTTTACACACTAACGCACCCATGCACATACTTAAAAACACACTAACGCAATCGCTTAATTTATTATAGAGACTTTATTTAGGATAAAGTTCTTTGAAACCGCGGTATGGGCTCGTACGTTGATTAGCACCAAAGAGCCGCGAGCATTGATATAAAAAATTCAAGATGCACAGTCCCGAACAAAACTGACACTCAAAACTGTCCCTAAATTCCATTGACTTATATATTTGTAAGTCAATGCTAATTTCACACAAGTAGTTATAGATATGGCATAATTCTATGTTTTTGCATATGCAACCTTAACCCCAATACTTATCGTTCTTTTTACAAAGCAATGTACGAAAATTAATAAAATTGACACTATCGCAACCGACGCGATTCTATTTGAAATGAGCGCACAAAATCGCTCATTTTTAGAGAACGTTTTTGAGACACTGATTGAGTATCTTGTGTTTTTTTATATCAATGGCCGCGAGTATAATTTCTTTTCTTCTTGAGAGTTCTTTGAAACCGCGGTATGGGCTCGTACGTCAATTAACACCAACGAGGCGCGAGTATAATTGTCGCTATTTGAAACTGCGGTATGAGCTTTTACGTCGATTAGCACCAAAAGAGTGTTCACGTGTTCTTAAAACATTATTTCCTTTTAATTAGTTGAGTAAAAAAGTCTGAAACTATCTCCGTATTATTAATTAAATGAAAATGATTTTGTAGGATGGTTTTAAAACCTGTAATAATTATTGTATTTTATGTAGGAAATTCTACTATTTTATGACTCCGTTCGACTAAACAAAAATATCACTTTCCTAAGTTCGATTACAGACTTTTTAATTTGGTGTCAAATATATATATATAAAGCGCGGTTTCGCAGTAAAAGTCATTTGGACAAAGTGCATTCATTTCGAAAAAATCTATTATTCCAAATTTTCAGTCTCTTACCCCCATCCTCTTTAACCCCTATTCCAACAATTTATTAAGCTCATAATAGGTCTATTTGTGTCCTTTAAACAAAATTTCCTTTTGCTAAAGGCATTTTTATGCAATTGCGATTAAAACAAACGAAATACTAAATTCTAAAAAAACGTTTAAATCTGATAGAATAGGCTGAATCAAACAAGATTGATCATGCACTAGTATTGGAACTGAGGATACCACTAGAGACAAATCGGCTGGAAGTGAGGCCTGGCGTTTTATAAATGGCCAAACTAGTGTGTTTGATCAGCTGGAAGCCACTTCGAGTGCACGTAGCCAAATAAATCTATTAGTGTGTACGCAGCTTTGCGTTTGCTGTTTGCTTTGATCGGATTTATGTGTTTACGGTACTTGTGGAATAAATTTAAGGTTCTGAACAACTTTATCTATGTATATTAATTAGCTGACATAGCAAATGTTTTGCCATATAAATGATTGAATTACTAATATCCCTATTAAAAATAAGGGTTGATAGTAGAAAAGTGAAAATTTAGGGTTGTATGTATTTTTAATGCCATTTCATAAGAAAAATAAAAAAATGACTGAAAATAAAAAAATAGGGTTGACCACTCACTCAGGAGAATAAAAAATAGATAACTTATTCTCAGACCTACTGAATACACATAAAATTAAATCAAAATCCGTCAAGCCGTTTCGGAGAAGTATAGTTACTGAAACTGTGACACAATAATTTAATATACGTATTATATAGGTAATGAAAATCCTTTGTTCTTGAACTGAGGTATATTAAAATTGGCACAGTTAAAGTTTATATCGCAGAGGTTTGCCGAATCTAATATTTGAAAATGCATTAGAAATACATAAAATTAATAAAATTAAAATTAAACATTACGCACACTACATTCATTCGATATACATTCATGTATAATATAATATAAAAAAGGTGTTTTTCAGTTTCCCAAGTGTCCCGGGATTGGAAGTGCCCGGTTGGCGATAGGCTTGCCACCTATCACATTTGTGGGACCAAGTATCTTCGGCTAATCGTGGGTGCACTTGTTGTACCTCTGCCTACCCCTTCGGGGATGCGGGCGTGAAGATACCATGTATGATATTTTCTTTACGGGTAAAGTCTTTTGTCAAATTTAAAAGAAATTTTATAGTTTATTCTATGGTCTAATTTTGTCCTTAGACAATCGCTAGTCTATACTAATGTAACTTATTAATAACTATCTGTTGCCCGCGACTTCGTCCGCGCGGACTTCGTTTACTCCGCACAGCTCCTCCCCCGTAGGTGATAGCATGAAAATACGTAGCCTATATGTTGACCCGACCTATTAGTAATATTCTTGCAAAATTTGAAGTAAATCCATGCAGTACTTTTTGAGTTTACCCCGGACATACATTGACTTTCCTACGATTTTATTATATGTAAAGATTAACTCCCGACGCAAATCTGTTATAAATTTCAGGTGTGTATTTATGTATTTGTGTGTCTATCCGTGGCATCGTAGCGCCCAGGTGGATAGTACGATTTGGTTGCGGTTTTCTTTTAAATGAAAGTCCTGTTGTGTGAGATGGTTCTTAGCTTTGATTCAAAAGAATCTGTTTAGCCGTTTCAAGACCATCAGCTCTTTTCAAATTGATGTAAGAAATTAAGCAAACTTTGAAGGCTTTATCGATCGTAAATGTTGTATCCTGTTACTTTAATGATATTGCAATAACATGGTGACCTTGACCTGATGCTGCTAGATCCTCATTCATAGATCATCAGTTTTTATTTAACTGGTAATGTTCGTATGAAAATAACAAATTTTAATTTGGTAATCATAAACCATTTTTCAACAACTTCTTGATATCCGTTTGTTCTAAAACTTAGCTAATTTATGTATGTAAATTCAGTGACATTGCAAAATAATAGTACCATCTAGCTGATATCATGATGTGGCCTGGTTGTAGGGACTGGAATCCTCAGATGCAGAGTTTTAACGAGACAACCGAGTTTTGGCTCATTGGTATTGAATCAGAACTCTACCATCTAGACAAAACCACCTACAACTTGCGGGTTTTTTCTGTGACACCGTGTGTGACACATAATCCATTTTTTGTGAGATATGATCATTATAAGAGCAAAAACAATATTTAAAAAAAAACGTATAAGCAAATAAATTTGAAAGAAAAATAAACAATGATTTGTTGAGTAGGTTTTAATAAATTTATTTATATAGCTCTTTTTTAATTTTTTATTTTGCTCTTATAATGGTGATATCTCAAAACAAATAAAATGGATTTAAGGACTTTTAGAAGTAAGTCATCCATATTGAACCCCGCGTTAAGCAAAGGTATAGGGAAGTCTCCGTAGTATAGACCTGCGAAACCGTACCGTGTTGTGTGAGTGTTTGTGTTGGTTATTGTATCGGGAATTTTGAGATAGAGCCGCAATAATGATTCGAATCCCTGAAAAGAGTGAGTGAACAAATTCCATTGATATAACAGCAGATTAAATGGTACAAAATGTCTATTGTCAGCGAAACAAATAATTTTGCAAAAACAAATAGCTCTTGTAAACAATGAATATTGATGGCTATGCGCAGATGTTCGTACTTTATATTTTTATTTGAAAATGAGGTCAAAATTTAAGTATCTATTTTTAACATATTAGGTGTTAGAATCGAGTATTGAACATTCCGTATAAAATAATATATCTATTTGATGTAAGTAAAACTTACATTAAATAGATATATTAATTAGGCCATCACGCCTGAGTTTATACCGTCGTCGTCGCTTTACCTGCCGTAATAGCGAAATTATTACGATTATCTGTTTAAATAAATATTAAAGTTTAAAACAATAATATACTTGTTTTTACTTCATCAAATGTATCTCTATATATTATGAACATCACCAATCTGAAGACGCCATTTTGAGTTCAAAATGGCGGCTGTCATTAATCATTACCAAACTCAATTAAATCCATTTACGCAGAATCAAATAGGTATATATATCAGCTTTTATTTAACTGGCAATGTTCGTATAAAATAACCAACTTTCTAAATATCATAAATCATTTTTAACAAAATCCTGATATCTGTTTGTATTAAAACTTGGCTAACTTGTGTAAATTCAGTAACATTGCAAAAAAGCAATTAACAATTAGCAATTTAGCCATGTCCTTAGTCCTATAGTTGAAATAAAAGCCAGGTAAATGCAATTTTATTTTCACTCTGTACTTAGATATAAAGAGAGTTTTATAACTTAAAATTCAGATTATTAGTAGTATTCTCATTCTTTCATTATTCATTCATTTTTTAATCATTCATTCATTATTTTAAGTGTTAATATAGCTTTCGTTTAGCTTTGTGATGTATTTGTCATGTAATGTATATTTAGAAGTTGTACCTTGTCCTAGTCATCCTTTTAATTTATTTTATACTAGCTGTTGCCCGCAACTTCGTCCGCGCGGACTTCATTTACTCCGCACAGCTCCTCCTCCGTAGGTGATAGCGTGATAATATATAGCCTATATATTGGCCCGACCTATTAGTACTATTTATGCAAAATTTGAAGTAAATCCATGCAGAACTTTTTCAGTTTACCCCGGACATACATACAGACAAACAGACAAACAGATAAACAGACAAAAATTCTAAAAACTATATTTTTGACTTCGATATCGATTGTAGATCACGCCCCAAGTATTCTTTTAAAAAAATATTCAATGTACAGTTTTGACTTTCCTACGATTTTATTATATGTATAGATAATTTGTTGTCTGGAAGAAATCGCTTGTTAGCAATAAGACCGCCTTTTGTAACAATTTGTTAACTTTAAATTGTATTACAAATTTAATCTTTCTTTAGTACAATAAAGAACATTATTATTATTATTATTCTCATTCTTTATAAATCCGTTTTAAAATATATAATATCATAGCTACCTGAACAAAGTTATCGATTTTTGTAGCTTACTGAATATTTGACCGACTTGGATTTAAAACAAGAGCGATAAAAAAAGACCGATTTGGATTTAGCTCCCTTTAATTTTATAGATCTCTATTGTTTGTCATTGTCATGTTTCGTTTTGTAAAGATAGGTAGCCGATAAACTTACGCAAGATTTATAACCATCGTGCCACATATATAGCAATGTACCATTATCATTTTCAGTATCTATAGGCAATGGTTATCTCTTTGCATTACCAAGTTTTGCATTTTCTTTGCATCTCATAATCTAAAAAATATAGTTGTCTATGAGATAATAAAAATATACACACAATAGAACCTCAACAACTGAATTTGAAACATTCAATTTCTCCACAGCCCTAAATTAAATTTTTGTGGGACCGGCTTTTCCAATGTCCTAAATTGAATTATTTAAGGGATCGCTTAAAAAGTTGAATGCATTATGATCTAGGAGTTAGCCTATTCGGCTCTGATAACGAGGTCCCATGTTCGATTCTCGGGTTGTAAAAAAGTGTTATTGAGGTTTGTCGAGGTTTTTCTCGAAAATCTAATATCTCAGTAATAGCTAGGAGTCTGGCGGGTGGTGTTTTACTACTTCCGTAGCTCAGATAAGCACGTAAAGCCGTCGGTCCTGGCTATCGCTAGAAATAGTTGATAATAATAAATAAATAAATAATAATAATAAATAAATATTTACAGGGCAAATTACACTTACTGATTTAACTGTATCTATATGAAATAAATTTATACTTTAACTCATCTAAGCATTTAATGTATGCTGATGATAACATTTTTTTTCCAAAGTAAGCGAAACTCGAGGTGGCTACGAAAAACACGCTATAAAGTTAAATACTGACAAATGCACTTGTATAAGTTATACCCGTAAAACCAAACCTCTTGGTTTAAATTATAATTTTAAGGGTTATTTAATTAATAGAGCAAATGAAGGACGAGATCTAGGCATTGTTTTAGATAGTAAACTCTTATTAACTAACCTATTGAAGCTGTGACAAATAATGCATATAAAAATATAGGCTTTGTTTTACGATCTATTTTTTTATATCTAGGTGGTAGGATTCTGCATCGGCTAGACCGGGTCTGTTACCACCGCTTTACCTATTTCTGCCGCAATAGCGTCAGTGCTAGTCACTGTCCTGTTCCGGTTTGGAGGGTAAGGTAGCCGGTATACTTATGTATGTGGCATTAGACCTCGCCACAAGATAGCAACGCACCATTAACATCTTTGGTGTCTGTAGGCGATGGTTGACTCTTTCCATCAGGAGACCCATCTGCTTGTTTGCTATCTTATGATATAAAAAAGGTAAGTATAACATTTTTTGTGCCTAAGTACCGCACGCGTCTTACTCCGTTATTTAATGTCCCTAGACGTGCCACCAGGTTCGCATCTAATGCACCCTTTGACAGAATACTTCATACTTATAACACAAAATTTTAAGATTTAGACATTTTCCAACTCTCAAGATATACTTTTAAGTCAAATGTAAATAAAAATTACAAAAACAATTTGATTACTAATTATATGTGTATGTGTATATATGTATGTATATATTATGGGTGTATATGTATATGTTTGTATGTGTATAAATTGAATATGTAACATAAAAATTTACTTTTCTATAAGTTCTAAATGCACATAGATTGAACGTTACTAGAACGTAAGAAAATTGTTGAAATAATTTTTTAGTACAATCGTTTTGCTCCTTATGCATAATTTTGCTTTTTATTCAATTTTGTATCTTTCGTTCACTGTTATGTGAGGCTACAAAGCAAATATTATCATGTATTTATACTACAATTTTTTTATACCACAATTACTTACTACTAAGAAAACCTGTAATTGGCCCTACTATTAGAATTAGTAAGTGTTTTATTTCGGTGTAATTTACCCTGTTGGTTTTCAAATAAATAAATAACCCCAAAGTGAGCAAATTATTTTGCTTGTGTTATGGGTAACGATACTAATACATAGAAATACTTATCGACTCTTGAAAGTCACTAAGCGATATTGAGTAAACTTTACAGGAAAGTGATTTAAAGTTCAAATATAAAATAAAAAAATCATAAAAAATCACCTAATTTAATTGAAATTAAAATTACAATTCATTGTAATTAAATTTATTACAATTAAGTGATTTTTCATGTTTTTTTAAATTTTATATTTGAAATTTAAATCACTCTCCTGTAAAGTTTACTCAATGTCGCTTAGTGAAGATTGCCTTTCAAGCGTCGATATATAAATACAAGAATATATTTAATAAACACCCAAACCCTAAACAATAAACATTTATGCTCAACACACAAATGCTTGTCCCCGTCGGAGATCAAACGCGAGCCCCGTTGATTGCGTAGTCAGGGTCGCTAACCGCTCGACGGACGGGGCGGTACATCAGGTCGGTAAAATGCGGCGATGGGGATCACCATTTATCTTGCCAAGCGACAAACCGGTGATACGTAGCGAACCGAATAAGACTTTAGACGTTCGGTTTACTCCGCTTACATACTTCAAAAGTAAAGTCCAATAAAGTAAACTAAACTCCAAAAGACTACGATTATCGAAGATATTGGAAAATACATAAGAACCTAAACAAATTTAGAACTTTCTCCTTTTTTTAAAATTTCGATGATAATAAACTTTAATTTTTCTCATTTTGAAATTATGTTTGTTTCCGTTAGTTAGAGAAAAATGCCTTAAAAATTCAAACATACAAAATTACTTATATTAAAGATCTTTAGCCTATAGTGCTACGAAAAGTTTTTCCCTGTGTTGGTTTGGGCTACTTTGAATAATAGCCCAACTGCTGTTCCACCAGGCAAGTCGTAAAAACCGACCGATTGGCTATACGTGTCACTACCATCGTGGCTACTAGGAGGTAGAATTCCGCATTGTCTTGCCCCGTTCTGGTACTATCGCCTTACCTATTCCTGCCGCAATAGCGTCAGTGCTCGCCACTATCGTGCTCTCGTTTGAAGTGTAAGGTAGCCGGTAAACCTATGCATATGGTACTCACCCCTAAAGTGTCACAGAAAAAAGCTAATCTCTGAAACAACTGGACTGATTTTGACTTGGCAGATAGCTGATGTAATAAGAAGTAAGTTAGGTTACTTTTATTTTAAAAAAATCCAAGCAAACGAAGTCACGAGCACTGTTTGTTAAGAAATAAAAAACAGTTATCATGTAATTTGAATAAGCGGGAGTTATGTATAATATACATGTTATGTATACATATACATGTTCTGTAGTATACAATTTTCATACCAAATTGTGTCGAGTTTCCTCGGCGCGGCGGTGGATTAGGTAAGGCGGTGGTACCAGACCCGGACGAGCCAGTGCATAACTCTGCCACTTACAAGCCACGATGGTACTGACTCGCATAAACAATCAGTCGCCTTTTACGACCTGCCTGGCAGAACGGCAGTTGGATTTTGTATTCTTCAAAGGAGCCCGGGACCAACACGGTTACCTTACCCTCCAAACCCAAACACGTTGATAAGCATTGACGCTGTTGCGCACGATATGTAAGGCGGTTGTACCATACC
Organism: Apodemia mormo; assembly: GCA_036924255.1. Lineage (NCBI taxonomy): Eukaryota > Metazoa > Arthropoda > Insecta > Lepidoptera > Riodinidae > Apodemia > Apodemia mormo. Next base: position 5,850,682 of record JAUPFN010000010.1, on the reverse strand, counting down.
TACCTAGGTGAGACGTTGCGGAACATTATCTAAGACTATCACGGGGAAAACCAACTGATTGTTTAGGATTGTATCAATTAATATTTCCACATATTAATTGATACAATTCTAAATTGTATCAATTAATATAGGATTGTATCAATTAATATTTTCACATATTAATTGATACAATCCTAAATTCACTAGCACACAAAAAACGGTTATCGAACGTTTGCGATTTACAAAATTAAACCCTTTCCGTTATTTATTACATTTATATATACTTAATAATGTGCTTTACACCAATTGTCCCTACAGCCTCGATAATTCTGTAGCTAAAATCACATCCCGAACGATATTGCTTAAAATTAATTTCTACATTTCAATTGATTTTACACTAGCCTGAGACCATTCATTTCAGAACGGATATCCTCTTGTTTCAGTAGTGACCAAATTTGAAATATAATCTTTATTACATTTTAAACCTTATCTCGCTATGTTAAGAATTATTTAACGTTAAACTTACATTATGTAATTCCACAATAACTTTACAATGCTAATGTTTTCGCTATAAATTTAAGCTTAGTTAGGAATAAAACAAAACAAAATAATGGCTGTTTAAAATACAGTTTAAAAACGAATCTGAAGTAAATTATTACGTTTTGTAATTAAACTTGAGTATAAATATTTTATTATTTGAAATTTTGTTAATTTATACTACTTACTGCCTTTGCAAAGCCAGGCAAATTACTTTATTATCGCCATACCAAGATCAAGTAACTTTCCGAAGTAAAAATGAATCTACATTATTTACAATGCACTTTTATAATAATACGAATACACGTATGTCAAGGCAAAACCTTTGTTTTACCAGTTAAGGCTGGCCGCATATGTACGGTCAGGTTTTCTAATCCGGAATTCAGATTCGGAGACCTGAATAAACGAATTACTTACAAAATGTTCAGCAAGGCTCACACGATCTTATATTTTCCGAACATCATAGTCGTACATTCAGGTATCTGAATCTAAATTCCGGATCAAGAATCATAACTAAGAATCCGTATATATGCGGCCAGCCTTAGACAATGGATTTGTTTAGAGTAAAAGAAAAATAATTGAAACAATAATTCCGAGTCTGTCCGGATACCTGTCTGTACGTATGGATCCGGTACAATTGCGCCCGCGAAACTAAATAAAATGTTCAGCAAGGCGCACACGATCTTATATTTTCCGAACATCATAGTCGTACATTCAGGTATCTGAATCTGAATTCCGGATCAAGAATCATAACTAAGAATCCGTACACATGCGGCCAGCCGTAGACAATGGATTTGTTTAGAGTAAAAGAAAAATAATTGAAATAATAATTCCGAGTCTGTCCGGATACCTGTCTGTACCTATGGATCTGGTACAATTACGCCCGCAAAACTAAACAATCGACACATTTTTTCTAAAGTTGCGCCCAAACAGTGACAATTTATTAAACATCATCCCATGACTGTATCAGATACACGTGTCAGTATCGAATCAAAATTGGACGTATTTTGTTACGTGAACAAGTGCCATGAGCTACAGTACGATTGAAACCATTCCGAACACTGAAACAAACTGCTGAACACAGAATAAACGGCAAGACAATTATGTATGGAGTTACGATCTACTGACCGGGCCCAGTGTGGACGCTAGTCTGGGTACTTTTACGCATCTAAGTTACGTATTACGAGCCGACCCAACGACAGTTTGTATTTTTCAAAGCATTTAAGCTATTGTACGCGTGACAAGCGGACGTCCGCCCTTGCATTTATGAAACGTGTCGAGGTACGTCCGATGAAACAGATACAGACACGGGGTAGGGGTGGACCACGTCGTGACGTGTCCCGTCAGTACGTCTCCGGCCTGCATCTCACCGCCTCGCCTCCCCTCGTTCATGCACGCACGCACGATTATAAACATCGTTGTAGTCGTTGTTTTTTTAAATCAGTTTTGTTTTGCGACGAATACTTATTTAGGCATGAAGTGGAGACTACACTTGTAAAAATTCATCGTACATGGTTAAAGGCCGTGTCAGTACAACCTAGATCGTTCTCATTTAGCGTAACATGTTCTGTAGCGATGCTATGTAGTCCAATCCGTCGTCATGTCACAAGTGTCGACGCACCTTAATAGCTTCGGAATTACAACGCGCAGTAGATATTCTATTAAAATAGTAATTCGATATCGTTTAAATTTAGTTAATAAACAATCGAGTGTAATTAGTACATTTGGGTTGCGGCAAGAATAGGTAAGGTGTTGGTATCAAACCCGATCAAAACATTGCAGACCGTTTTTAGGGTTCCGTACCTAAAAGGTAAAACGGACGAAACTAAGCCTCCACTGTCTGTCCGTCTGTCTGTCTGTCACCACGCTGTATCTCATAAACCGTGATAGTTAGAAAGCTGAAATTTTCTCAATTTGTGTATTTCAATTGCCGCTATGACAACAAATACTAAAAATAAAATGAAAATATTAAAGGGGGTCCCCATACAATAAACGTATTATTTTGTATTATTTTGCTCAATATTAATAGCAGTAACAGGTAGATACTTAAAATTTTCATAGAATATTTAGTTGTATATTACCTTTAAAAATAAATAATAAACTTAAAATAAAGTAAATATAAAAGGGGGGCTTCGATACAATAAACGTAATTTTTAAGCAATTTTTTACTCGATCTTAGTAAACGGCTAGAAAGTTGAATATTTTCAAAAAAGTAAGTATTTGGAAATACATTCACTGTAAAAATAAATACCTAATACGTAAAATAAATAATTAGGTATACATACAACAAACGTAATTTTCTTTTATATATGATGGTACGGAACCCTTCGTGCGCGAATCCAACTCGCGCTTAGCCAATTTTTTATTCCTGTCATAATAATGCCAATGGCAGCCGGTAAACTTATGCAAGTGGCATTAAAAATTCGTCACACGGATAGCTATGCACCGTTAAAATCTTTAGTATCTATGGCCAATGGTTGTTTCTTTTGCATTACTAAAAAAACCTAGTAGTCAAAATATTAGTTATATGCACTAGCCTTATCTTGCATTTTACGAGATGCCTAGCCGTAAATCAGATGATTTATTCATAAAAATGTCGCCCAGATTAACACAATTACTTTCTCGTAGTAATTATAAATCAACACACCATGTCTATAGCCGATGGTTGTCTCTTTCCATCATGAGAACCATCAGCTTATTTGTCATCTTTTAATATACTAGCTGTCCCCGCGACTTCTTCCATATATAAAAATTTCTAAAATAAAAGTAGCTTAAGTTATTTACGTAGTTCACACTATAAGTTTTGCGTAACTTAAAAAACAACATGTTGTAACCAAAATATTATGTTTATTGCTTTTCAAAATAATCTCTTTTACATTTTAAACATTTTTTCATGCGATCGAATCATTTTTTAAAACAGGAGGACCACAGATCTGAAGGCATGTTTTCTACGTGCTGATTGAACGCTATCACTGCCTCTTCGGAGTTGGTAAAAGTAAAACCTCTCATCAAATCTCTGATTTTGGGGAAAATACAGAAATCACGGGGTGCTAGGTCGGGGCTATGCGCAGGATGAGTGACGAGATGCACTTTTTCGGAAGCTAAAAATGACTTTGTTTTGTTGGCCGTGTGTGAAGAAGCGTTATCATGGTGTAGGAGAATGCGGCTTTTGGGTCGTCTTTCGTGAACTTTTTCTAACACCCTGTGTAAACAAATGGTAGAATACCACTCGTCATTAACACTCTTTTGATCTTCAAGTGGAATTGTACAGATGGGACCCGTAGCTGAGAAAAAAAACGCGATCATTTTTTTACCAACGTTTCTCGCCTGTCTCATTTTCAAACACCCATTCACAAGATTGCTGTTTTTTTTCGGGTTCAACACAATAAATCTACGTTTCGTCTCCTGCGACAATATCATAAACAGCATTAAAATGTCCGTGGTCGTACTTCAGTAACATCTGTGAGCACCATTCCACGCAAGCCCGCTTCTGCTCCGCTGTCAGTTCATGAGGTCCAACGACAACAAAGTTTTCGAACTTTCATGTAAAATTTTCTGTAATAAATAACACTTCATGTAAAATTTTCTGAATTTGGCTCATACCAATCCCCAATAGTCCTCGAATTGTCTCATAGATAATCCGGGGGTTTTCTTCAATTAACCGCTTAACAGTAGCCACATTTCGTTGATGGCAGTTGAAGGCCGCCCTTCACGAAAATCGTCATATAAAGGAACTCGACCACACTCAAATTCAGCAAACCATCGCCTCACGGTGCTCAAATTAGGTGCTTCTCATTTTGAGGACGAGCGGCACAGCCTTGCGGAGAAAGAGAACTTTTAAAATCATAAAAAATCATCGGTCTAAAATCTTTTCGACTTTCCATTTTCATTGCGTACGTAGAAATTTGATGTGTGATAAAAAACAATTGAAAAATCATTTACCGCCAATTGTTTTTTTTTATTACTAAGAAAATTGCAACGTTTTAAAAATATAACATTCGAAATTCAAATAGTTCCGATTAGCTAGAAGTGCAAAACTTTTAGTGTGTCCCATGTATTAAAACCGTGGTTTAAAAGATAGATAGTCCTGGGGTTTTAACCGCATAGTTCCCGTTCACGTGAGATTACCGGGATAAAAACTATCTACCTATCTTTATGCCAAATTTTATCCAAATCGGTTCAGTGTTTTAGGCGTAAAGAAGCGGACAGACAGACAGACAGAGAGTTACTTTCGCATTTATAATATTAGTATTTTTTATTATTTTCCCCGTGTTAGTACCGGGCTTCTTTAAAGAATAAGCCAACTACTGTTTTGCCAGGCAGGCGTAAATGGCGACCGATTGGCTATACGGGTCACTACCATCGTGACTACTAGGTGGTAGAGTTGTGCATTGTCTCGCCCGGATCAGGTACCACCTCCTTACCTATTCCTGCCGCAATAGCATCAGTACTTGTTACTGTCGTGTTCCGATTTGGAGAGTAAGGTAGCCGGCTAAACTTATGCATGTGGCTTTAGACCTCGCCACAAGATAGTAACGCACCATTAACACCTTTGGTGTCAATATGCCATGGTTCACTCTTTGCATCAGGAGACACATGCTGCTTGTTTGCTATTTATAATATAAAAAAATTGTATGGACAAAAAAGTTATAGTCACAATGCTATTGAGCCTTATGTCGCAATTTACGAAAATATTTGTTCTTTAAAAAGGGTATTGGCACTATTATTTTCTCGTAGTAATTATAAAGGATAGTTTTATTTTAAATTCCCTGTTGCGTGAAGTGCATAATATAATATTAACAAGGTCGACTGAAAATGACAAGGTCGGGAAAAGTTGAAAGTACCTCCGCTACAGGATGACACAGGGTGCTTAACTTTTGCAAAGGTGGCCAGTAAACTAACGTTAATTAAGTAATATATTTATTTTCGCCGTGTTGGTCCCGGCCTCCTTTGTAGAATAGGCCAACTGCCGTTCTGCCAGGCAGGTCGTAAAAGGCGACTGAATGGCTATCGAGTCACTAACATCGTGGCTACTAGGTGGTAGAGTTCTGCATTGTCTCGCCCGGGTCTGGTACCACCGCCTTACCTATTCCTGCCGCAATAGCGTCAGTGCTTGTCGCTGTCGTGTTCCGGTTTGGAGGGTAAGGTAGCCGGTAAACTTATGCATGTGGCATTAGACCTCGCCACAAGATAGCAACTCACCATTAACATCTTTGGTGTCTATAGGCGATGGTTGACTCTTTCCATCAGGAGATCCATCTGCCTGTTTGCTATCTTATGATATAAAAAAAAAAAAAAATATTATGTAATCAGCTTACGAATATACTTTAATATAAGATTACAAATCTTGCCGAGATAAACACCAATCTCATTGTAAAAATGTATAAAAGGTTGACCCTACAGGCTATCCCTGAAACTTTCCGCTAAATTAAGGTAGTTTAAGCTCAAAAGAGTAAAATCTGTAAGCATAGAATTTTTCAGTTCAAACAACTATTTATTAAAATGGCAGTATATTTATTTTTCAAAGGCTGTATATATTGAAAAAACGATGATCGAATCTGATCTTTCGAATGGCATTCAACTGAATTTTTGAGATCTAAAATCTTGCTTTAGCTAAATAATTGACAGGTTGATAAATATCGAAGCAATGTCAAAAAACATATTTTTAAAATATTTTCATCATTGAAAAATTCCAAACAAATTGACCGATTTTTATCTAATTAACAGTATTTGATGCAGTTTTGAAAGGAAAAAAGCCGATAAGATTTTTAAGTCAATCAGTCTATTCGCCTGAAATTTATTTCAAAAATATTAAGTAAGTATTAGATTTGATTTTGATTTTTAAAACGGCATTAAACGTAGTTTTTAGTACCAAAATATTGTAGAATACCAAAATATGATTGGTTAACATTTTTTGAATTAATGTCGAAAAAACACTTTTTTCGAAATTTTTCGTCAACGATTTCTCCCAAACGACATAACAATTTTGATGCAATTTTTACATCAAATGTTATTTTGAGGAATAAAGCTGATTCGTTTTTGTACTCAATCGGTACATTATTCTGAAAGTTATATTTAAAAAAATACTGTTTCGCCAAACATTTTTTTTGGGTTTTTTCAAAATTTCTCATAATCTTCTGGGCCGAATTTTCAAAAAGTCTAAGTTAAGTGGAATCCAATTGAATGCCATCAACAACATTTCGATCGGTCCAGCCCTTCAAAAATTTATGAGATGTTTACATATACAAACACACTCACATACCTACATACAGACATACTGACGTCATCGTGAAAATAGTCAGAAAAGATTCCTAGGGCGTCAAAACGCGGAGATCTGGTGAAAACTCGATTTCTGAAAATCGGGGCAAAATCAGTAACTTCTTTATTTACATACATAGCGGAAAGTTAAAAAAATTCCCTGTCCGATTAAAGGCCTTATATGTAGCTACAATCATCATGCTACTAGCTGCAGCATTCAGCCCGCTGCATTATAAAAGTTTATGGCGAATCTTGCGGATCGCCTAACTTTTCCGGGATTAAAAGTAGGCTATGTGGTTATTCTAGGTCATCATCTACCTGTGTGCCAAGTTTGATCCAAATCCCTAAAGTAGTATTTGCGTGATTGAGTAACAAACATCCATCCATCCAAACATTTAAACTTTCGCATTTGTAATATTAATATAGATTATTTTATGGGTATTGATAAATAAATTTTCAAAATATTTGCTTGAAGTAAAGGGAAGCTTCTCAAGTTTAGCACTTTAAAATACCTTTTTTATGATATTTTGTAGATACAGGTGTTATTTTTTTTTATATCATAAGATAACAAACAAGCAGAGGGTCTCCTGATGGAAAGAGTCAACCATCGCCTATAGACACCAAAGATGTTAATGGTGCGTTGCTATCTTATGGCGAGGTCTAATGCCACATGCATAAGTTTACCGGCTACCTTACCCTCCAAACCGGAACACGACAGCTACTAGCACTGGCGCTATTGCGGCAGGAATAGGTAAGGCGGTGGTACCAGACCCGGTCGAGCCGATTCAGAACTCTACCACCTAGTAGTCACGATGATAGTGACGCACATAGCCACTCGGTCGCCTTTTACGACCTGCCTGGCAGAACGGCAGTTGGTCTATTCTTCAAAGGAGCCTGGGACCAACACGGGATTCAGGCGAAGAAAACTAGTTATATTGCAAATTTTTGCGATTTTTTAAAATAATATGAATAAAAATAAGAATAATAAATTATTTATTAATGGACATTTACCATACAAAAAAAAATCGAAGCTTATGCTAAAAAAACTTACTTATACCTAAAAGAAAGAGCAAAAGGTGATAGTAATAGTGAGTGGTAAATTGAGTTCATTAAAAGGTAATAACTCAGTAATGCCGACGTTTGCTATCCTGACTTGACTGAGGCTCAACTTGATAAACTTGAGCGAATCCAAAATTTCTGCATAAGATTCATATTTGGTTTGCGCAAGTATGATCCTATCTCTGAATTCGTTTTCAACTCAAGTGGCTCCCAATTCGTCTTCGCCGGAATGCTCACATGCTTCATTTACTGTATCGTGTCCTCTTTGATCCGACTGCTCCTCATTACCTCAGGAACCAATTCAACTTTTTGGCCTCTCCCAGTAAAGCTTCTCGCACTTTTAATAACCTTATTTTAAAAATTCTCACTCATTATACAAAATTTTACTCACAGTCATTTGTTGTACAGAGCATTAGATTATGGAATGCTTTGCCTGTTAACATTCGAACAGCGCATAATTTAGCTAGTTTTAAACAACTACTTAACTCCCACTATCTCTCTATTATGAATTCCTGAAAAGCAATAACAAGGATTAATGTTTTCAAATCATTAAAATTACATTGTTTTTAGCAAAATTACCTAGGTACTTAATTACAACCTGTAATTTTTTTTATTTTTTTTTATTCTTTGTTTTTTTTATGCTGAGCGTGTTTTTCCTGTAACGAGTCATCTAATTACTAATCTAATCTAACTAATCTAAGTACTAATCTCATATTTGATTTATGTTTTTGCCTTTTAGTAAGTACATAATATGTATGTATATGAGTATGTATGTATGTATGTATGTATGTACAATTGTATGTATGTATATATGTATATTGTATATATATGTGTATGTATTTATGTATCCAAGTATGTAGTTGTAATTTATATATAGCACTTAAATCGGTTAGCACTTATATTTTTATTTATCACTTTTTTTTCGTAAGACGAGCACCAATGCCCGCGATAATTTAAATATTTCCTAAAGTCGCTGGTTTTCTGGAAGAGATCACTGATGGATGATAAAACCGCCTATTTGTACTCCGTTCCTTATTGTACACTGTTATTTTCTATTGTAAATGATGTGTGTTGTGTGCAATAAAGTATATTAATATTATTATGAGAAAAAATTATCTCGCCTTGTGGCGGTGTATATAACTCCGGCTGAGAGTCCAAACGGCCGGCGCCTAAGGCGACTGAGTAAGAAATCTGCGGACTATGCGAGCGTTGTCTAATAGGACTGCCCGCTGGATGCCTGCAATAATAGTCTTGGCTGGTAAATCCAACTTCCTTAAATAAAAACATAAAGAGGAAGGTATAAGCCCATTGGTAGAAACAACTATTGGAATTATCTCAGCAGACATCCCACCCCACATCTCAACAACCTCGTGTGCCAAGTCCAGATATTTGAGCTTTTTATCTGCTTCGGCCTTAACAAGGTTATCGTCATGAGGAATAGTGATGTCTACTAATAAAATTCTGCAAGATGCTCGATCCATCAACACGATATCAGGCTTATTCGTTAGAATAGTTCTATCCGTGATAATGGGTCGATCCCAGTACAACTTGGCACGGTCATTTTCGAGGACCGACTCAGGCAAATACTCATAATATGGCAGTTTCTGTTCACGAAGTCCATATTTCAGAGCGAGCTCTTGGTGGATGATTCTGGCTGCTAGGTTATGTCTGTGCAAGTACTCAGTATTGGCAAGCATAGAACAACCGGAAGTAATATGTCGGAGAGATTCTCCACTGCGGTGACACATACGACATATGTCATTAGTACCATCCTGAATGATGTACTTCCTATAATTGTTAGTCTTAACCACCTGATCTTGTATCGCACAGATAAAACCTTCGGTTTCCCCAAAAAGTCCACCGAATCGCAGCCAGTGGACAGATGACATAAAATCTACGTATGGCTCGTGCAGAGTCTTGTAGAATCTACCGTGCAACTCTTTCTCTTTCCATATGGCCTCCCTGTCAGAACTGCTGAGTACCGCCGGTTTTTGCCAGTCGTTTTTGGCCAAGGATAGTGGCGTAAGCCCTCTGTCACATTCTATTATCTCAGCATGGATTGCACTTTCCGATCTCGTCAGAAAATAGTCCCTGAAATTGCAAATCTCGCGGTTGTGAAGAACTTGAGCACTCAGCATGCCCCTGCCACCTCTCTTACGTGAGATATACAATCTCATGACAGACGATTTCGGATGATGCAATCTGTGTCGAGTCATAGTAGTGCGGACTTTCCGATCCAGGGCACTTAGTTCGGTCTGAGACCACTTAAGCACGCCAAATGTGTACATGAGTACTGGCATAACCCAGGCATTGTATGCCCGCACTTTGTTGACACCTGACAAATGGCTGTTGAAAACTTTTGTCATGCGTTCACAAAATACTTCCATCACTACCTGTTTCATGCCAGACACATCCACACATACATTCTGTGACATGCCCAAGTATCGGTATGTTTCAGCCTCTGTCAGCGATCTAAGTCGATCCGCATCGGATGTGATAATATCATCAGATGCGGTAACCTTACCACGTTCCACATGCAAGACTGCACACTTATCTACTCCAAGCTCCATGCCAATCGAACTACTAAAGTCACAAGTGGCATTTAATAATTCACTTAGCCTGGAAGCATTTGGAGCAAACAGCTTAACCATCTTCTATACATCCATGTATAGAAGATGGTTAAGTTTTAGGCCACCCCTTCGAAGCTGAAATCCCGTCCCCAAGCTCTCCAGCAAATAGCTTAGAGGGTTTAGGGCCAGGCAAAACCACAGAGGACTCAGACAGTCACCCTGGAAAATGCCCCTTTTTATCCTGATTCGGTCTTCCGCATCAGACATCCGCTCACCCTGGAGATTTAGCATGGTACTCCATTGCCTCATGCATGTTTCGAGAAACCCTCGAGCTGCCTCATCGATCTTATAGAGCTCAAGGATTCTTATTAGCCATGTATGAGGAACCGAGTCAAATGCTTTCTTATAATCGATCCAAGCGGCTGATAAGTTACGTCGGTTGCGTTTGACCTGTTGACCAATAACCGTGTCTATCAGGAGGAGCTCCTTCGTACCGCGACCTCTCACCCGACATCCGTTTTGGGTGTCAGCCAGGATCCTGTTGCCATCTATGTGCGAAGCAATTTTGGCTGCCAAAATCGATGTAAGCACCTTGTATATGGTAGGCAAGCACGTAATCGGGCGATACTGTGACGGGTCGGCAGTATAGCTGTTGGTTTTAGGAACTAAATAAGTGACCCCAGTGGTAAGGAAGTTCGGCACCGAGCATTGCTCAATCGCCTCTCCAAACTGGCGAGCCAGCGTAGCATGGCATGCAGTGAACCCCTTTAGCCAATAATTTTGGAGTCCGTCAACCCCTGGAGTTTTCCAGTTCGGGCATTTTTATTTTATTATTATTATTATTATTATTATTATAACTCAGTTTCTTAAGTGTACCTTTGTGATGTTACTGAAATGGAAGACATATAAAAGCGGTGTAAAAAATGGAACGAACTCACCGTAGATCTGAAAAATATTTTTATAGCTAGTTTTCTTCGTCTGGACTTTAAAATACTCTATTTTTTATTTTAATAAAAATAATATTTTATTATTTGATATATTTGTGTAGGTATGTTGCTTGTTGCTGTCTGTTGAACTGTGGGGTCTTAATGCCGCATGCATAAGTTTACAGGCTACTTTACTCTTCAAACTGGAATACCACGTAATCAAGCATGGACGCTATTGCGGCAGGAATAGGTAAGTCGGTGGTACCAGAGACAATACAGAACTCTACCACATAGTATCCACAATGTTAGTGACTCGGATAGCCAATCGGTCACCTTTTACGACCTGCCTGGCAAAAGGGCAGTTGGCCTATTCTTCAAAGGAGTCCGGAACCAACACGAGAAGAAGAAGTTGCGTGGGCCGAGGAATATGAAATTCAGCACAATGAAAGTCAATAAGGAGAAAAGTGCAAAAATATAATATTTTTAAATAATATTCATTAGATATAAATAAAATACAAAAAAAGCCCAAAGAGGTTCGTACCAACACAGAAAAAATATACTTTATTGTAACAGTATTTTAAAAATTGTTCATAAATAGCTGCTGATGTAATGGCCCGACATACGAAGTTACGTTCATATTATCTCCGAACAGGCAATGATGGCTAACAATTTGTTGCCCACTCACCCTTTGAGCTAGCGCGAGCTCGAGCGTAACGAAATAACCGCCTGCACCGAACATTAATTAACGTCCATTATTTAGTAAATGACCCTCGTGTACCAATTGTTCTCTGGATATTAATTGTTGCGTACTTTCTAGCAGCTGCCATTTGTAAGTTTTAAACAAAATGGATAACTTCACCATGGAGTCTAAAGTTAAGGAGGACAGACTTATATAGTCTAATTAGCGGACCAGTTTTTTTGATGAGATATATCTCTTATCAAGGTTAATGTATGCACGTTTATTATCAGAAAAACGACCTTTAGTATTTTCTTATATTCCTGTCAAATATAGAGAGCCACTGGAAAGACAAAACATAGCGGACCAGTTGTAAACATGTCTAGCTAAATATCTGAAAAGTTTCAGAGTGGAGCTGACGTAGCTTTTTTTATATAGCAGAGAGGGCAAACGAGCAGGTGGTGCATCTGATGGTAAGTGATCACCGCCGCCCATGGACAACTGCAATACCGGGAGTCTTGCAGCTACGTTGCCGGCCTTTTAAGAATGAATAAGCTCGTTTTTTGAAGGTTCCTAAGTCGTATCCGTTCGGAAACACACTCGAGGGTAATTGATTCCACATTGGAGTAGTGCGATGCAAAAAGTACCGACAAAAGCGCACGGTTGTGGATTTCCAGACATCAAGGTGGTGAGGATGAACTTTAAATTTTTCACGCGATGTCCGATGATGGAATTTAGCTGCAGGAATAAGTCCGAATAACTCTTAGAAACATTCCCCATGATACATACGGTATATATGCATAAGCTAGAATATGAAATGTTTTGTACAGTCAATTGTCGGCACTTGGTGAAATCGTGTTTTAATTTTAATTACACAATGCTATTGCCAATAAATGTTTTGTATCATTATTATATAGGTATTGTTTCTATCAGAAGACCCATCTGCTTGTTTGCTATCTTATGATACAAAAAATACCTTGTAATAAAAATATCCGTCAATTAGTGACGAATTAATTATCGAAAAATTGTTGTAGGTAGTTTATCGGCGTTTTACATTTAATATTAATAAAAGCCGCAAATAGTATTACCAAAAGTAACGGTAAGCTGCGTACACAAATTCATTAATTATTACCAGCACTTAATACCCGTTTCGCCGGGCCATTGCTAAATAAATAATGGACTAACCGTGGGAAACACCTGTACACTTTGCAGAGGCGAAAAATATGGGATAATGACTAAATAATCTGTAGGAGACCTGAATATTACATTGTATTTATGTACCTAGGAAATGAATTGAGATTCAGGCTTTAATACTAAGAATAATAAAAACAATAAGTGATTTTTATTTATGTAAAAATTCGGATATTCTCTCAGTGTTCGTCTGGGCCTCCTTTAATGAATAGACCATTTGCCATTTTGCCAGGCAGTTCGTAAAAGGCGAATGTATAAAAAGGCTATACGTATCACTACCATCGTGACTACTAGATGAGTAGAGAGCAAGTAAGTAAGTATAAATAAAGTAGAGTTTCGCAACGTCTCATGTATATTAAACTATACCCAAATGTTTAGCAAAGCACGTCTCGTTATAAATATTAAAAAAAATACTATCTTTCAAGGAAAAGATAAGGTGATTGAGGAATGTTATTGTATGAATTGTTACTGGAATGTTAATATTCAGTTTCAAAATTCAGACCATATGAAATCAAATGCTAAGCTAATTAATATTAAATTATATCCAAATATTCAGAAAGGCACATGTTGGTTAGATATATTTAAAGGAAAACACTATTTTACAACAAAAAGATACTAAGCGAAGCTAGGTTGACCGAAAAATACTTAACGTCTTTTTTACTGGAATGTTGTTGTATGAATTGTTAATGGAATGTTAATATTCGGTTTCAAAATTTAAATCACTTGAAATCAAACAATACGCAAATGTTTAGAAAGATACGTGTCGGTTAGACTTATTATATAAAAGAAAACACTATTTTACAAGAAAAAGATACTAAGTGAAGGTAGGGTGATCGAAATTTGCTTGGCATCTTTTTACTGGAATTTTGGTGTATGAATTGTTATCATAATGTTAATGTTCAGTTTCAAAATTTGGACCAATTGAAATCAAATGCTAATCTAATTAATATTAAACAATACCAAAATATTCAGAAAGGCATGTGTCATAAAAGAAAACAAATTCAAGAAGAAAAAGATAGGAAGATTTGCTTGACATCTTTTTGTATGAAATGTTATTAGAATGTTAATATTCAGTTTCAAAATTCAGACCACATGAAATCAAATTCTAAGCTAATAATTTTTACACTAGATGTTCAGAAAAAAAACGTGTTGGTAAAGTATCCTAAAAAAGAACTATGTATTTCACCAACACTATTGTAAAACCACTATGTACAAGAAGATACCAAGAGAAGCTAGGGTGACCGAGGAATGTGAGATATCTTTTTTACTGGAATGTTGTTATATGAACTGTTACCGGAATGTTAATATTCAGTTTCAAAATTTTTACCCAGGGGACGTCCTCGAAGTCAAATTACGCCTATCTGCCCGCCACTTCGTAGAACTGTTGCAAGTGCAAACTCTCCTCTAGCTAGATTATCTAAAGTAGTCAATGAGTTCAGTGACCACATTGACATTTATGCTGATTCGTCTAACAAATTCCATAAAATATTCCAAAAATATGATTTTTAAATTTTGAAATGAATTGAATTGTATATGTTAAGATTTAAATTTTGTTATGTTTATTTATCTCATTTTTTTTGTAATTTCTAGTTTCTTTTTGTTAAGTTAAATAAGTTATTTTATAATATTATAAGCATGTGGTGTTTATCTGTAAATGTTTGATACAGTTAGCATGGTTGTTGACAAGTGTTAAAATTAATTATTTATTGTATTCAAACGTTGGTAAACCAATAAAAAAAAATTCGGACCACATGAAATCAAATGCTAAACTAATGAATATTAAACTATGCCTAAGGGTTGAGAAAGGGATCAATTCACAGCGCTTTTAGGGTCGTCTCCTGTGACTAAAGGGTACTTACACATACACGGCCTCTGAGATATTATAATATCTTAAATATCTGGTTATACCAAAAAGCTTAGGAACGGTGTCGAATTTAAATATTCGTCTGCAGTTACTGCCCTGTTTAAAAAGACTTTGAGAAGTATTTAAAAGATGAGAACAAATGTTTATATGTTTTTCTTTTTCATTTATACGAGTTCAATAAATTAGCACTAAAAATAACCACGCAGGTTTAACAACTTAGTGCTGGGTAAGTTTGCGTAATCGGTACATGAATGATACAAAATTATAATAAAAACATATGATATAGCATAAGGTTTTAATCACAGACCAGATGAATGCTAAGTACTAATAATAGGTTTTCGTCACAATAGATATAAAAAAATCAGTAAGCGTATCATCTAACGCTTGCAATTCGCCAGCGATCAGCGATGACTCTTAAACGTAATGAAAAAATCATCAAAAACGTTGCCAATTGCTTGCTGGTCACTAGATGCACTTTTTGCAATGTCACAGTATCAAAACTTATCACAATTTATAAGTGACTATCTATTGCTTAAATTATGACTTATTTGTAGTAACTAGTAAGGAATAATTATAGTTTACATTGTTAATGAGAACTAGTAATTAATAATGGAAAGTTGATCACAATATAAAGAGCTGTTATATCACCACATCCGTATTTTATTTATCGCATCTGACCCACTTCCTACATCAGAATTGGGATCGGATTCACTCCCACTTCAGCATCAAACTATTTCGGTTAATTATGTAGAACAGTAAAATGTCTCTTTTCGCTTGTGGTGTGGAAACTATTCTTTGAAAAATAGTAGAAAATATTAATTCACGTTCTGTAACTCTCATTAAATTGATACACTTTGATTCTGATGAAGCAGACGATATAACTAACTGGTATCCTCCTCCTTGCTTCGTGTTCTTCATTACTGAGGGTCGTAACCTCCTCATTAGATCATTCTTGATAGCACAATATTGCGCCATTGGACTCTATCTTCAGCGCCGTGCAGAGAATCATGAAACTTTTTAGACATGAGATTGGTGAAAAACTTGATCTGACAATCGCATAGGAGTACGACCACATGGTCATTTATCTTCTACTTTTCCGGTCACGATTAGCTTTTCGACATTGTCTACTTGCTTTCTAGAGATGTGGCCGAAGTATTATAGAATTCTTTGAAGGCACGTAGGAGACAGTCTGGTCTTTACTCCAAGTTGTTTTAGTATGGAGGCGTTGGTCCTGTGTGCTGTCCAAGGGATACCTAGCATTTTCCTCCAGCGCCACATTTCAAACGCATCAATGCGACGTCTGTCTGCAGCTCTTAGTGTCCATGACTCTGCACCGTACATAAATATGGAGAACACCAGCGTACGAATCAGTCTCTGTTTTGTTTTTAATGAGATGCTTCAGTAGTTCCAAAGACACTTCATCTTTCTCATAGCACTTTTGTAGTGTACCTTACTAGATAGTGTGCCTTAAGTAAAATTATTGTAGAAAAGAAAAAATTAGACATGGTTGATCAAATTATTGTACCTACTTACTCACTCAAGAGTCATGCCGTCACCTACTTCACAAGCTGCTGTCTTGGCAAGCTATATTTATTTAACTTGAAGATATCTTCTTTTAAGACGTAGATATGAACCGATTTAAGAGCACCACTGCATTTCGAGGAAGTTGAAATTTTTGTGATAAAATCGAACATCGTGACAACGATTGCCATGATAAACAGAAACTTCTCAAATAATTTTTACTTGCAGCGAAAGCAGGTCATCTACCACTACCTCTGGTGGCGTGTCCAGTGGCCAACCACCAGTGGTCTACTAAGTATGTTGTGACCCCGGCCCAGCTACATAGCTTCCATTTGTCCGATGCGCTACAAGAAGAAAGAAGTTGCCACTTCGAGTTCAGAAAACAGGAAACCAGTCAACATCTGTTCCAGAACGTCACATGGTGTATTACACTAAGTGAAATTTAATTACCTTTTATATTTGACTCTGGTTCAGAATGTAGCCATATCAAACAAATCTCTTGTGATTCCTTCATAGGAGAACGGTTTTATGAACAAGAATCTAAGTAGTAGCTTGTCCTGATGTAGTTTCCACTCAATAGATCAAATGCTTAATTGAATTAAAACCAGCGAACTTAAATTGATTTAGTTGACCCTTTGAAGATCGTTAATAAGCAATCCTAAAGTTTATTACAAACTAAACTCAAACTAATAATAAAAAAAAAATAAAAAAAAAACAGATTTACATCTTCTTGCGACAGGCACATATAGAGCTAACAGTCGGTCCGAATATGTGATGCGAATCTTGTAGTGTTTAATAATGATAGCGCAGTATAATTCTCTGACAAATCATGGCAAGAGCGGTTAGGTAATATTTAACACGCGCTCAGCAGCATCAAGTTTGACATTCGGCAACTAATAAAAACTCGCAAAAGTATCTACAAGCTTTGAAGATCCAGTTTATTCAATAGAATCAAAAAATCAGCCCAATCGGACATTTTACGGTTGAGTAGAGGTAATGAAAGGTTAAACCTTTTAGTGTAGGTGACTTTGTCTTTGTTAGGAATGAAGAACGACACTAAACGAAACTTGATTCAAAATATAAGGGCTCCTTAAAAGTTACCGCAATTTTAGAAAACAATAGGTACGAATTAAAACATATCAATGGATCTAATAGGACATATAAAGGAGCTCATGATAGCCTCTGCGAAGTTCCCCATATTCCTATAGGGTTTCTTAAGGTATATGAAAATTATAACAAGGATGACGTGACGGCGTATTCTCATGATAATGATCTTGTTCATGAAACTGGTCCATACAATATTATTAGAACTGCAGTGTATATTGTAGATAGTTATAACAGTCAGAGTTTTCAATATCTTCGAACTACCTGCGAAGGAAATTCTCTAATCTTGTAATAACTAATGCCACTGTTCATGAGGCTGCATCATCAGCAAAAAAAATACGATATAAAGTAAACGAAAAAAAATGTAGTAAAATGACGATAAAAAAAAAATCACTAAAACTGTAAGTAAACAAAAAAGCAAAAAATAATAATTAAAGGAAAGGGGAGTCTTATAAAACTATGAAAAGAAATGAATGTAAAATAAAAAAAAAGTAAAAGTAATGTTACAAAAAATGTAGGATTGACAAAAGATGTAGGATTGACAAAAAATGTAGGAAGATTAGAGTCATTGAAGAGAGTATGACTCAGCTAAAGGGGCTCATTCCGGTCTAGCCTTTTGGCTACAGGGATTGCAACCCAGTCTAGCATTAGCTACAGGGATTTCCGGTCTAGCACTGTCAGCTAAAGGGATTTCCGGTCTAGCACTCTTAGTTAAAGGGATTTCCGGTCTAGCACTCTTAGTTAAGGGGATTTCCGGTCTAGCACTGTAGCTAAAGGGATTTCCGGCCTAGCACACTCCAGTCTCCGGTTTTAAACTGATGAGAGGGAGCTTAGTACACTCCAGTCTCCAGTTTTAACTGATGAGAGGGAGCTTAGTGCACTCCAGTCTCCGGTTTTTAACTGATGAGAGCGAGCTTAATAAACTCCAGTCTCCAGTTTTTAACTGATGAGAGGGAGCTTAGTACAGTCCAGTCTCCGGTTTTTTTAATTGATGAGAGGGATTCCTAGCTTAGTTAGAATCCAGTCTCCGGTTTCAAAACGAAAAGAGAGAGGGATTTAATAGTTGTAGTTGCTGAAGGGGTTGCCGGACTAGCATACTATTGTACAATTTTGCTAAAGATCACGCTAATTATAGAGTTGTAAAAAATAAGATTACGTTTAGCTTTCTAAAAGATATGTCAGGATGAACGAGGCGTTCCTTGTCCTCAGATGTATAAAGATGCGCACACGAGGACGTGTGCATGTCAGTATGGCCGTGACGGCGTCCGCGTCATCAAATGCAAGAATATTGTAAACAACAGCGCATCGTTCGATATCCCTACTACTCAAATTGTTTTGCTACCTGTATAAAAGGCTGAGAGTGCCCTCCGTTCGGGCAGTCTAGGCTCTGGCGTGGCTCGGTACACTTGTTGTATCTTACTAGTAGCTTATCCTTGACTCTTGGATAATTAATTTGTGCAAACAAGTTAACAAGTTAATTATTATTGTCAACTATAAATTAGTCGCAGTACAATTTATAAGTGACTATCTATTGCTTAAATTATGACTTATTTGTAGTAACTAGTAAGGAATAATTATAGTTTACATTGTTAATGAGAACTAGTAATTAATAATGGAAAGTTGATCACAATATAAAGAGCTGTTATATCACCACATCCGTATTTTATTTATCGCATCTGACCCACTTCCTACATCAGAATTGGGATCGGATTCACTCCCACTTCAGCATCAAACTATTTCGGTTAATTATGTAGAACAGTAAAATGTCTCTTTTCGCTTGTGGTGTGGAAACTATTCTTTGAAAAATAGTAGAAAATATTAATTCACGTTCTGTAACTCCCATTAAATTGATACACTTTGATTCTGATGAAGCAGACGATATAACTAACTGGTATCCTCCTCCTTGCTTCGTATTCTTCATTACTGTGGGTCGTAACCTCCTCATTAGATCGTTCTTGATAGCACAATATTGCGCCATTGGACTCTATCTTCAGCGCCGTGCAGAGAATCATGAAACTTTTTAGACACGAGATTGGTGCAAACCACATCCGTATTTTATTTATCGCATTTGACCCACTTCCTACATATATATATATATAGATACTGAACTAGTCCTAAAGCTATGACGCGCAATTTTTATAACACTTTGTATAAAATAAATACTGAAATATGTAGTAGTATATTGAACTCTCAAACTTGGAAATACGTATATATATATGTATGTATATATATATATATATATATATATATATATATATATATATATATATATATATATATATATATATATATATATATATATAAATATACTTGTCGATCTGCCAGGCAAGTTATAAAAAGCGACCGATGGGCTATGCAAATCACTACCATCATGGCTACTAGGTGGTAGAGTTCTGCATTTTCTCGCCCGGGCCTGGTAACTCCGCCTTACATATTTGTACCGCAATAGCGTCAGTGCTTGTCACTGTCGTGTTTCGGTTTATAATGTGGCATGCATGTGGCAATAATCCTCGCCACAAGATAGCAGCGCACCATAAACATATGTGGTGTCCCAAGCAGCAATCAAGCATGTTTAATACCCATAAAGCAGCTCATATATTACTTAAAGTTCTATTGCAGCCGTACAATGGTGTAAACAGATGCTTTTATCGGTATAAAAGACCTTTATGAGTTTTTATACAGCCTAATGCTGTACAAGGCCTTTCTTAGAGTTTCCCGTAAGTTTTAGGCGTTATATCTGAATATTAATACACTACTGTACAACTTTAAGTATTTTGTAACTCATTAGGCTTATTTTAACACTTAAAGCTGTACATTAGCTGTATTATGTTTAGCACGGGAATTCATTACAGCTTTAAGTGTTATTATAGTATCACTCAACGATTATTTCTGTAAAATAGGAGATGATTCTGTAAAATAGATGCAATCACCGTTCTAGAGCTAATATTTATGGCGTAATTGTAGACTGTTATGCAGCCAATGGTGTTAAAAAATCTGCATATACAGCTGTAGTGCAGCTCAAAGCTGTATTACTGATTTTGTTATTTGCTGTTTTTATATCTACATCGTTGATATCATGTGGAAAAAATCAAGAGGAAGATAGAAAAGGAATATTTAAATATTATAAATTACCAACCAAGTAATCGTGATGAAGATAAAGCTGAAAAATTACTAAATCAGGTAACCTACAATCGTCATTCTTATTAATGTTCAAGGAAAAGGGTTCCGTAACAAAAACATTAAAAAGTAATTGAAGGTTATCTGATTTATTATTTTTTAGGCTTATCTTCTTCATTAAGGTTACTTGGTTGGTAATTTATAATATTTTAATTTTTTTTAATGTTATAAGACAACAAATAAGCAGATGGGTCTCCTGATGGAAAGAATCAACCATCGCCTATAGGCAGCAAAAATGTTAATGGTGCGTTGCTATCTTGTGGCGAGGTCTAATGCCACATGCATAAGTTTACCGGCCACCTTGCCCTCCAAACCGGAACATGACAGTGACTAGCACTGACGCTTTGCAGCAGGAATAGATAAGGCGGTGGTACCAGACCCGGTCGAGCCAATGCAGAACTCTATCCCAAGTAACCACGATGGAAGTGACTCGCATTGCAAATCGGTCGCCTTTTACGACCTGCCTAGCAGATAGGCAATTGGTCTATTCTTCAAAGAATATATAAAAAAGGGATAAAAAGGGAAATTAAAATCATTACACTGAGAAAATATATATTTATTTTTATTTTTACTATACGGAGTGTTACAAAAGCGATAAAGTAAGCCGAAAGGGGGTGACTCAGAGGGTCATTCTGAACAACTTTTGTTCAACGATTTGTGAAAATTCGCGAAAAACAATTTTGTTTTTCCATTGCGAAAAGTCACGTGACCAACAAAGTTTCTATGGAGAATCAATATTTTTTTCGCGAATTTCCAAAAGTCGTTAAACAAAAGTTGTTAAGAATGACCCCCTGAGTCACTCCTTTTCGGCTTACTGTACCTTTTGCAACACCTCGTATATATGTATACTTACAATCATTTTAAAAATATTATATACTTAGATACAATTACAGGCAAGAGAGTGTGTGTTTCTCTTTGAAGAACTAATAATATTAAATCACAAGCACGAAATAACGTATTCTTCTTAAAAATATTTTTGTGATAGACCAATCTTTAAAGGGCTAGATTTTTCGTTCTTGATCAACTTAGTTATATATCATTTTGTTTTCTTGGTCATTATAATTCACCTTTATCCTCCCACAAACTAGATACGATGCAAATACAGTTTTGGCTTCTCTCAATTGTTTTTATTATTTTATAAGGCATATTTCACTGAAAAATAAAGTAAAACATGATTGAAATATATATCCCATAAGTTAGAGTTAACAATAAGTTGGTTTAGTTGTAAAGTCAAACGACCGACATCAATACATCACAATAGCGAAATCAAGTGACAAACATTTGTTTTGTATTTAGGGTTCTTCAATTTTTGTACGCATCTCTAAACATAAGTTAAGTGATTAAAAGCCAATGACTGTATAATAGATTTATATAGGGACTTAGTACAGCCTAAAGTGTATTTGGACGGTAATTAAAAGCCAATAGTGGTATAATAGAATAAAAAAGAGATTCAGTACAGCTATTTGCAGTATATCACCCTCCAAATACACTTTAAGCTGTATAACAAAGCGTCGCCATTATTGTGTATTAAAAACAACATTAAAGAAATATATTGTTATATGAAAGGTATAGTTAGTAATAGCTATTGCTATATCGTGACAAGCAACTTATATTATAATCATTATGCCTTTATACACAATATTGTACCATAAATACTTGTATATTCTAACCTTAAACACAAACACTTACCGTATTTTGCAATGATTTTATTTGTGTTATCTTGATTATTTCGTTGGCGCGTGAATATTTTGAGGGAAATCATACACGACTTCACGATCATTTACAATTTGCACTTTTAATACACCATTCAATACTGCTCCAAGTCCAAGAATTTATCGTTTATTAATATATTTTTAATTATGGCGTCTGCAGATACGTGATATAAATTAATGTTATACAATATCAAAAACAGATTGTTACTTTTTATCATTTTCAAACACCTATTAAGAACATTTAGCTGTACGAGAGAGTATATTTAGT
This sequence comes from Apodemia mormo, assembly GCA_036924255.1. Classification (NCBI taxonomy): domain Eukaryota; kingdom Metazoa; phylum Arthropoda; class Insecta; order Lepidoptera; family Riodinidae; genus Apodemia; species Apodemia mormo. The sequence goes on along the minus strand of JAUPFN010000010.1, from coordinate 5,827,840 downwards.
GTTATAATTTCTTTATACATCGAATAACAGCCTTTGTACAGCCTATGCCAGCTTGTACAGCTATTGTGCAGCCTATTTAACGCTTAGCTGTACAAGACAGTTACAAGAGAGTATCCTTAGTGTTATAGTTTCTTTATACACCAAATAACAGCCATTGTACAGTTTATGACAGCTTGTACAGCTATTGTGCAGCCTACATAACGCAATAAGCTGTATAACTTGGGGCCCTTTTTGGTGTTATATCGGCTGTAGAAGCGCTTCTGCAGCCTTTGTACGGCTTAGTATACAGCTTTTAGTTTAAAAATGAACCTAAATGCAGCCTATATACAGCTTAACGTGCTACTTGGGGTCTATAAGCGATGGTTAACTCTTTCCATAAGTAACCCATCTAATTGTTTGCTATCTTATAATATGAAAAATGGGCAATCTGCTCGAGCCAGGAGTAAAACCGCCATTCTTTAAAATCGCGATATAGGCTCGTACGTCAATCAGGGCCTTTAGTGATTATAATACTAGCTGTGATAATGATACTAGCTGTCAATAATTGATTATTCGACAACGACAGCGACTCGACGCGAACTTTCGTTCGCGTCGAGTCGCTGTCGCGACAACAGCGTCGCAATCGCCCTGATGAAGGATCTCATATAGGTCCGAAACTAGTCGGAACCTATACTGATTTATACGTGAGTATAGCCGTAATCAATTATTTAGTAAATAATGTCTCACGAAAGTTTAAATAATTTTAATACTAGCTGTCGCGTGCAGCCCGTTGTATTATAAATGTTTTTGACGAATCCCACGGGATCAACTATTTTTTCCGAGATAAAAGGTACCCCATATTATCGTCTTTTAGTATACCAAATTACTGTCAAATCCGTCCAGTAGTTTTTGCGTGATTGAGTAACAAACATCCATCCAAACATCCAAACTTTCGCATTTATAATATTCATATAGATTTACTGGTGAAATAGTTAAAAATATCAAACGTCACGAGAATTGATAAGAGAGATGATACGAGAAAATGCTCGACCTTGACATGTTGAGAGTAGAGCAGTGCCTAAACACTCCGTTTATTAGGCGTGCTATAGAATTTTGATTTTTATCTTAATGTTTTCAAGCGTTGTTCAAATATTTTCCGTGAAGTAAAATTTCCCATTAATCTTTGTGATTATATCGAAAGATATAATATCTATCGTTCTTTGTTATAAAAAGGTTAGAGATATTTAATCCATGTACTTCAAATTCCGCGGCGCAGCTCCGGTTACATTTTATTAAAATTCGCCTTGAATTATGTCGCAGTATGAATAAATTTCATCCCTTGTTTTTATAGCTCACTTGAGGTTTTATTAAAATTCTTTCTGTAAATTGTATTTGGCCGAAATATTTCAGTTTATCTTGTAGACTTTGGTCCCACGAACAAACTTTATTTTGATTAATAACAAGCTGAATTTTTGTGAACAGCTTCGTTTTGACGAGACAACCATCTTTTCTATCTTTATTGGAAAACAATCTAATTTAGGTTGTTTACAAATTGATTAATATCAATTTAAAAAACTAGAGTGGAGGACTCGTCAGAAAAATCATCGAATGTACCTATAGGACAAAAGTTTCATCGTATTTTTCATAATATAATCAAGCAATAGAAGTCGAAAAATATAATATTATTCCTTTACTGAATCAATATTTTTAAAGCCCCATAACTTTATTAGTTACCCGATTCAAGATTTTTTGAAGAAAGAAAAGATGGTTGTCTCGTCAAAATGAAACTGTTCACAAAAAAATAACTTGTTGTTAATAAAATAAAAGTTTGTTTATGGGATCACGGTCTATTGCGTTCGGTTTTCAGAATAAATAAATTCATAACCTTTTTTACCCTCGTACTTTTTTATACGCGTCACTACCATCGTGACTACTAGGTGGTAGAGTTCTGCATCGGCTCGACCGGGTCTGGTACCACCGCTTTACTTATTCCTGGCGCAATTGCATCAGTGCTAGTCACTGTCGTGTTCCGGTTTGGAGGGTAAGGTAGCCGGTAAACTTATGCATGCGGCATTAGACCTCGCCATAAGATAGCAACGCACCATTAACATCTTTGGTGTCTACAGGTGATGGTTGACTCTTCATCAGGAGATTCATTTCTTTGTTTGCTATCTTATGACATAAAAAAATGCAACATTAACATTTTTGATGTCTATAGGCAATGGTTTCTCTTTCCATCAAGAGAGCCATCTTTTCAATAGTTGACATTTAAGTTGTGAAGAAAAAATGGACATGCATACACTCAAAGTTATTACCTTTCTTCTAGTATAGTTAGCAAAATAGTTACTCTTATTGGCGTTAGTCTGGAAAGTGCTTAAATAAAAATATTCTATTTCGAAGTATTGCAAGTAACAGTGCACGATATACGTCACGTCAAACTCTTCATAGCTTGCAAACGTGAGGTTAAGGGAGGAATGAGGGTTGTCAGACGTCATGTTTTCAAAAGAATGTTCAATTGGTATCTTAATATTAACACGTGAGGGGAAAAGTTTGTAACCCTTTTTAAGACAATTACGCGAACGGTGGAGTATGAAAGGCACAGTTAAAGTTTACATTGTGAGGGAATGCAGAAACCGATTTTTTTAAAATAAAATGCGTGAAAAGTATATTAAATTAATAAAAATAAATATTACACACACCACATTCATGTAACATACATGACATAGACATTTTCTTTATGATTAGTCAGTTGCCAAACCAATGACGTGTTATTATACGATTAAATTATCGCTTGTACATTAAATTCACTCACTCACTTTGCGACTTTATTTTTAACATATCGCTCAACCGGTTTCACTTTAATATATCTTCAGGATGTTAATATAGTTTTTATATATATATATATATATATATATATATATATATATATATAACACATATATATATATATATATATATAACACTTTGTATATATATATATATATATATACAAAGTGTTATAGAAATTGCGTGTCATAGCTTTAGGACTAGTTCAGTATCGAATAAAGAAACCCATGAAAAATAAAAAATAAATAAGTTTAAAAAAGTTAAAAAAAAAAAGAATTGTAATTTACATAGCGTCGTTGCTCGCAGCGTTAGGGGCACACATTTTGCGCCATTTGTCACGAACCGTTTTCAGTAGCAATTTTAATTCTAAACGTTTGCTATTTTAAGTTAATTGAACTTAATTAGGTTCATCTTGTAATATTTTTTTGTCATTTTAATATTTAATTTCTTAATTTTTGAATTTAAACCAAATAGGTATTTACTCATTAGGCATGTACAAAAAAATCAAAGTTTTTTACCGTTTTCGAGGAGTTCAATGAAAACAAAACGTACAGAAGGATTACCTATCTACATATTAATACGTTAAACAAAAACTTTGTATCTTTTCTTACGAAAGTTGCGTGGGACAAGAAATATGAAATTCAGCACAATGAAAGGTTATAAGGAAAATAAGTGCAGAAAGGTAATATTTTTAAATAATATTCATTTATATTATCTATATTTAATATTATAAATGCGAAAGTTTGGATGTTTGGATGGATGGATGGATGGTTGTTACTCAATCACGCAAAAACTACTGAACGGATTTGAATGAAATTTGGCACATAGATAGATGATGACTTGAAATAGCACATAGACTACTTTTTATCCCGGAAAAATTAGATGATCCCGCGGGATTCGCCAAAAACTTTTATAATACAGCGGGCTGCACGCGGCAGCTTGTTAGATATAAAGGTTAATACAAAAAAAAAATTCGGTTCAGGTTAGTTTGAAAAAAAGACCAACCGTTGTTCCACTAGGCAGGTTGGAAAAGGCGACCGATTGACTGTAAGTGTCCCTACTATCGTGACTACTAAGTGGTAGACTGTAGTTTCGCAACGTCTCGCCCGGGTATTTGATACCACTGCCTTGCCTATTTTAAACACAATAGCGTCAATGCCTGACATTGTCGTGTTCCAGTTTGGAGGGTAAGGCAGCCGTAGACTTATACATTTGGCTTTACCATCCCGCTACACGGATAGCAACGCACTATTAACATCTTTGGTATTTATAGGCGATGGTTTCTCTTCCCATCAGGAGAGCCATTTGCTTGTTTGTTATCTAATGATATGAAAAAACATACACAACTGAAATACAGTTATACTATTTTATTTGTGTTTTCAAACTTATAGTAAATCTCGGTCCTATACATGAGTATTGAAATAAAGCCTCGTTTTAATATTGAGATATTAGTAAGGTTATATCTTAACTTTTCTTTTCGCGTCAACACCTTTGTACGTCGCTGTCATTGGCTCTATTTGTTTGTCTGTCCGTCTATTGCGATTGCATGTCTATTACGATTTAACTAAATCGACTCAGCGATTTAGCTACACAGTTGAACCGATTTTAAATAAATAAATTAAAGACCTAAAGTTAAGTAAAGGATATATTTTTTTAATTCAAACCCTAAGGGAATGAAAAATGGGATAAAAGTTTTTATTACAGATTAAATTTATAACATACTAGCTGATACGGCAAACATTGTTCTGCCTTTTTAACTACTCTTATTTTTTTTTCTTTTCCCTGGACTTCAAAAATTAATCCAAAACTAAAATTAGCCAAATTGGTTCAGCCGTTCTCGAGTTTTAGCGAGACTAACGAACAGCAATTGACTTTTATATATATATAGATTAGCTGCGCCCGTGACTTCATCCGCGTAGAAAAATTTCTAAAATAAAATAATAATATAAATATAAATATTCACGGGACTAATTACACTTATTGATCTAACCCCAAAGTAAGCAAATTATTTGCTTGTGTTATAGGTGTTAGTCAACGATACTAATACATAGAAATACATATATAAATACTTTTACATACATAATAAACACCCAAACCCGGAAATACAAACATTTATGCTCATCACACAAATGCTTGTCCCCGTCGGGGATCGAACCTGAGCCCCGTTGATTGCGTAGTCAGGGTCGCTAACCAAAGTAGCCAAAGTTATTCCTTATATATATATACCGTGGTAATTAATACTTAATTACCACGGTAATTAATACAGATCAAAGATAAAAAGTAAAGAAAAAGTAAAGAGAGTATATTTAGTGTTATAATTTCTTTATACACCGAATAACAGCCTTTGTACAGCCTATACCAGCTTGTACAGCTATTGTGCAGCCTATTTAACGCTTAGCTGTACAAGACAGTTACAAGAGAGTATCCTTAGTGTTATAGTTTCTTTATACACCAAATAACAGCCATTGTACAGTTTATGACAGCTTGTACAGCTATTGTGCAGCCTACATAACGCAATAAGCTGTATAACTTGGGGCCCTTTTTGGTGTTATATCGGCTGTAGAAGCGCTTCTACAGCCTTTGTACGGCTTAGTATACAGCTTTTAGTTTAAAAATGAACCTAAATGCAGCCTATATACAGCTTAACGTGCTACTTGGGGTCTATAAGCGATGGTTAACTCTTTCCATAAGTAACCCATCTAATTGTTTGCTATCTTATAATATGAAAAATGGGCAATCTGCTCGAGCCAGGAGTAAAACCGCCATTCTTTAAAATCGCGATATAGGCTCGTACGTCAATCAGGGCCTTTAGTGATTATAATACTAGCTGTGATAATGATACTAGCTGTCGCGTGCAGCCCGTTGTATTATAAATGTTTTTGACGAATCCCACGGGATCAACTATTTTTTCCGAGATAAAAGGTACCCCATATTATCGTCTTTTAGTATACCAAATTACTGTCAAATCCGTCCAGTAGTTTTTGCGTGATTGAGTAACAAACATCCATCCAAACATCCAAACTTTCGCATTTATAATATTCATATAGATTTACTGGTGAAATAGTTAAAAATATCAAACGTCACGAGAATTGATAAGAGAGATGATACGAGAAAATGCTCGACCTTGACATGTTGAGAATAGAGCAGTGCCTAAACACTCCGTTTATTAGGCGTGCTATAGAATTTTGATTTTTATCTTAATGTTTTCAAGCATTGTTCAAATATTTTCCGTGAAGTAAAATTTCCCATTAATCTTTGTGATTATATCGAAAGATATAATATCTATCGTTCTTTGTTATAAAAAGGTTAGAGATATTTAATCCATGTACTTCAAATTCCGCGGCGCAGCTCCGGTTACATTTTATTAAAATTCGCCTTGAATTATGTCGCAGTATGAATAAATTTCATCCCTTGTTTTTATAGCTCACTTGAGGTTTTATTAAAATTCTTTCTGTAAATTGTATTTGGCCGAAATATTTCAGTTTATCTTGTAGACTTTGGTCCCACGAACAAACTTTATTTTGATTAATAACAAGCTGAATTTTTGTGAACAGCTTCGTTTTGACGAGACAACCATCTTTTCTATATTTATTGGAAAACAATCTAATTTAGGTTGTTTACAAATTGATTAATATCAATTTAAAAAACTTTAGAGTGGAGGACTCGTCAGAAAAATCATCGAATGTACCTATAGGACAAAAGTTTCATCGTATTTTTCATAATATAATCAAGCAATAGAAGTCGCAAAATATAATATTATTCCTTTACTGAATCAATATTTTTAAAGCCCCATAACTTTATTAGTTACCCGATTCAAGATTTTTTGAAGAAAGAAAAGATGGTTGTCTCGTCAAAATGAAACTGTTCACAAAAAATCAACTTGTTGTTAATAAAATAAAAGTTTGTTTATGGGATCATGGTCTATTGCGTTCGGTTTTCAGAATAAATAAGTTCATAACCTTTTTTACCCTGTTACTTTTTTATGCGCGTCACTACCATCGTGACTACTAGGTGGTAGAGTTCTGCATCGGCTCGACCGGGTCTGGTACCACCGCTTTACTTATTCCTGCCGCAATTGCATCAGTGCTAGTCACTGTCGTGTTCCGGTTTGGAGGGTAAGGTAGCCGGTAAACTTATGCATGTGGCATTAGACCTCGCCATAAGATAGCAACGCACCACTAACATCTTTGGTGTCTATAGGCGATGGTTGACTCTTCATCAGGAGATCCATTTCTTTGTTTGCTATCTTATGACATAAAAAATGCAACATTAACATTTTTGATGTCTATAGGCAATGGTTTCTTTTTCCATCAAGAGAGCCATCTTTTCAATAGTTGACATTTAGGTTGTGAAGAAAAAATGGACATGCATACACTCAAAGTTATTACCTTTCTTCTAGTATAGTTAGCAAAATTATTTTTATAATAAATAATTATTACTCTTATTGACGTTAGTCTGGAAAGTGCTTAAATAAAAATATTCTATTTCGAAGTATTGCAAGTAACAGTGCACGATATACGTCACGTCAAACTCTTCATAGCTTGCAAACGTGAGGTTAAGGGAGGAATGAGGGTTGTCAGACGTCATGTTTTCAAAAGAATGTTCAATTGGTATCTTAATATTAACACGTGAGGGGAAAAGTTTGTAACCCTTTGTAAGACAATTACGCGAACGGTGGAGTATGAAAGGCACAGTTAAAGTTTACATTGTGAGGGAATGCAGAAACCGATTTTTTTTAAATAAAATGCATGAAAAGTATATTAAATGAATAAAAATAAATATTACACACACCACATTCATGTAACATACATGACATAGACATTTTCTTTATGATTAGTCAGTTGCCAAACCAATGACGTGTTATTATACGATTAAATTATCACTTGTACATTAAATTCACTCACTCACTTTGTGACTTTATTTTTAACATATCACTCAACCGGTTTCACTTTAACATATCTTCAGGATGTTAATATAGTTTATATATATATATATATATATATATATATATATATATATATATATATATATATATATATATATATATATATATATATATATATATATATATATATATATATATATATATGTATATATATATATATATATATATATATATATATATGTATATATATATATATATATATATATATATATATATATATATATATATATATATGTGTATATATATGTTATATATTTATTATCCTAACTAAGTACCTTGTTGCAAAGGAGATGTTAAAGCACAAGCGGTGGGGTGATCACGTAACTCGCAATGCGAAATTATCGTGATAAGTTTTGATACTGTGACATTGCAAAAAGTGCATCTAGTGACCAGCAAGCAATTGGCAACGTTTTTGATGATTTTTTCATTACGTTTAAGAGTCATCGCTGATCGCTGGCGAAATACGCCTACTGATTTTTTTTTATCTATTGTGACGAAAACCTATTATTAGTACTTAGCATTCATCTAGTCTGTGATTAAAACCTTATGCTATATCATATGTTTTTATTATAATTTTGTACTACATATTTCAGTATTTATTTTATACAAAATGTTATAGAAATTGCGTGTCATAGCTTTAGGACTAGTTCAGTATCGAATAAAGAAACCCATGAAAAATAAAAAATAAATAAGTTTAAAAAAGTTAAAAATAAAGAATTGTAATTTACATACCGTCGTCGCTCGCAGCGTTAGGGGCACACATTTTGCGCCATTTGTCACGAACAGTTTTCAGTAGCAATTTTAATTCTAAACGTTTGCTATTTTAAGTTAATTGAACTTAATTAGGTTCATCTTGTAATATTTTTTTGTCATTTTAATATTTAATTTCTTAATTTTTGAATTTAAACCAAATAGGTATTTACTCATTAGGTATGTACAAAAAAATCGAAGTTTTTTACCGTTTTCGAGGAGTTCAATGAAAACAAAACATACAGAAGAATTACCTATCTACATATTAATACGTTAAACAAAAACTTTGTATCTTTTCTTACGAAAGTTGCGTGGGACAAGAAATATGAAATTCAGCACAATGAAAGGTTATAAGGAAAATAAGTGCAGAAAGGTAATATTTTTAAATAATATTCATTTATATTATCTATATTTAATATTATAAATGCGAAAGTTTGGATGTTTGGATGGATGGATGGATGGATGGATGGTTGTTACTCAATCACGCAAAAACTACTGAACGGATTTGAATGAAATTTGGCACATAGATAGATGATGACTTGAAATAGCACATAGACTACTTTTTATCCCGGAAAAATTAGATAATCCTGCGGGATTCGCCAAAAACTTTTATAATACAGCGGGCTGCACGCGGCAGCTTGTTAGATATAAAGGTTAATACAAAAAAAAATCTGTTCAGGTTCGTTTGAAAAAAAATTTAAAACATTAAAAATTAATATAGACATTTCCGGGGGTAAGACAGACATCACCTACATATTTCCCGTTTCCGTGGGATTGCCGGGATAAAACCTATCCTATATCCTTTCTCAGGTCTCAAACTATCTCCTTAACAAATTTTATCCAAACCAGTCCCGTGATTTAGGCGTGAAGAAGAGACAGACAGACAGATTTACTTTCGCATTTATAATATTAATTACTTCACTCGCGAAAGAACCTGCACATGTCATCTGGTATTAACGTATTGAACTTTTGTATTGAATTGAAAAATTGAGCCCTTCTCAAAACCTTAAGTGATAAACCTTCCTCATCATCTAAGTGCTTGTAAAAAAATATTGTATTTTAAAATATTATACTTAACGTTAACAGCGCCAAAATACGTCACGTCAAACCGATCATAGCTCGTAAACCACTTTCTACGTGTAGGAGGGAAAAGGGTTGTCAGACGTCCAAATTTATAAAATTTTTGGTTTTTTAGTTATTAAAACTACCTTGTGGTCAAGGGATCTGATCTTGGGCTCCTGGATTCGATCCCCGTGTGTTATAGAAGTTTTTGAGAGGATTTTCTTTTAAATCCAAAATCTCAGTAGCAGTTGTCTCTATGTATGTGTGTCTGTTACAGTTCCCGCATCGTGCGTGACCACGGAAATGTGTTTGTCTTGGTTACAGCTAGAAATAGGCGATAATCAGCTATGGTGGGGATTACCACATACTTCGCTAACGCACAAACCGGTGAATCTAAGTGAACAGACATATATGAAATCATTCATCAGGGTGAGTTGGATGAGTTCACGAACCGTTACGCTTCATCAATTTTACATGATATTCTTTTAAATATTTATTTTCCCTTTTCTCATTTTTAAATTAATAGATAAATAAACTATACAGATAATTCTTTTTCGTAAAATAGCTAACAAGCAGATGGCTATCATAATGGAAGGGACAATCATCGCCTATGGACACTAAAGGTATTGATGGTGCCTTACTATCCATGTAGCGGGAAGACAATACCACACGCATGTCTTTTTCGGTATACTATTACAACAAAATTCCCTTATTTTACCCATAGTCTACCACAATCCTGAATTTCATCTAAATCTGTTATGCCGATATTGCGTGAAAGCGAAACAAACAAAAATCGATTTTATAATATTACTAGTGACCCTTTCTTACTTTGCACGGGTCAATTTGCTCTAATATATAAAATAGCTAAATAGTTCAGCCCGCTGCGTTATAAAAGTTTTTGGTAAATCCCACGGACTCACCTAATTTTTCCGGGATAAAAAGCCTATGTGCTATTCCAAGTCATTATCTACTTGTGCGTCAAATTTCATTCAAATCCGTTGAGTACTTTTTGCGTGATTGAGTAACAAACATCCATCCATCCAAACATCCAAACTTTCACAATTATAATATTAATTAATTAATATAATAAAGATTAGAATATATTATAGATTTTTTAATATATCATTAGATAGAAAACAAACAGAATAGAATGAGATGTAGGGGAACTCTCGCATAGTAGTCACGATGGTAGCGACACGAAACAGTCAATCTGTTGCCTTTTACGACCTTCCTGGCACTTGGCAGAACGGCAGTTGGTCTATTTTAATATTTTATATAAAGGAGTCCGGACCAACACGAGGAAAGCTTAGTTTTCTTTAAGTACGGCATAGTCCAAATGTAGATCAAATAAAAAAGTAAGATGGAACTTTGCTTAAAACGAAGTGATGATAATGCAAATATAATTTTATCCCACTTTTTATCCCTTGTAGTTTGGTTTCCGGCTCCTTTTACAAAAAAATTCGGTATTTCTTCTTGTAAATTTTAACATTTTAATAACATTTTGATTGACGCCATGTAAATGAACTGGCGTAAAGATATTTGTGTTTTTATTTAAACATTAACAAATTTTACTGCACAAATTGATAAAGTTAAATTTTACTGCACAATCACTACACAAATTGATGAACTGATCCATAGTAAGTGCATTACTTGCTTGCGATAAAATTCTTAACTAATGATACATTTATAAATACTAAAATATATATTATTATATTACTTATATAGATATAGACTCAGACATACAAGCATCTATGCTAATCATACAAACGTCTGGTCTAGTCGGGGATCAAATGTTGTCAAGGTCGTTAATCACAAAAACATAACTATAGCAAAATACGTTTGATTTTTAGAGTCAAAATCGAAATCTAAAACTTTCGTTTTGCCAACCCTATTCAACGTACGTCCCAGGTAACTTTACATGTGACAGACGTTTAAAAAACGTGGCTTAAGCCGCCATTTTGATATTTTATGCTGAGGCTTTAATAAACATACCGTAATAATTAAAAAGACAAATCCTACATTATAGACATGAAATATGAATGAAGGAGGTATTAGACATTGGTTTAAATGAGGGAATTTAAGAATAATTAATTATACATTCAATTTTGCTTAACGACTTCATAAAATCAGAGCCGGATAGGGAAAACATATTTATTAAACAGGAATATATGACAGGGGATAGATAAAATGAGAAGGAAAATATATATTAAAAAGAAACATTTCTTGACGCATAAGCAACTCGGGGCTAAAGCTGTCTCCTCGGAAATTTTCTTGTTCGACGACTTAATTACATTTCAAGTTTTTTTTTAACTTCCCGCTACGTATGTAGATAAGGAAGTTACTGATTTTGCCCCGGTTTTTGAAAATCGACTTTTTACCAGATCTCTACGTTTGGAGGCCCTACAAACCTTTTCCGACCATTTTCACGACGACTTGATGATTTAGAGATTGATAAAAATATTTTTTAATTAAAATATGTTGCATAAAAGATATCTATCGTCATCGAGATCAGACCGCCCCGTAGGTCGAGTGGTTAGCGACCGTGACTACGCAATCAATGGGGTTCGGGTTCGATTCCCGGCAGAGACAGACATTTGTGTGATGTTTGTATTTTTGGGTTTGGGTGTTTATTAAATATATTAGAGTATTTATACATGTATTTCTATGTATAGTATCGCTGACTGACACCTGTACTACAAGCTTATAATTTGCTTACTTTGGGGTCAAATCAATTCGTGTAATTTGTCCAGTGATTTTTTTTAATTTTTTTTAGTGGTAGTGCCATCCTGCAATTGCAGCTGATTAGCCGGCACGCCCGGAGAGATACCACTCCCTCACTCAACACCGACGTGAAACAACAGCTTTAGTAAAATTTAAATATCTGGGGCACTGGGTTTCATAGGACTTAAAGTACGATTTAGATATTGAGCGGAAGCGTAGGGCATTAACCGTGCGTTGCAACATGCTGGACTGCAGGTTTGGACGCTGCACTAAACAGGTTAAAGTGACCTTTTTAAAAATTACTGCCAAACTTTATACACCTGTAGCCTGTGGGGAAGGTACACGAGGCGCGCGTTTGATGCCCTACGAGTGCAATATAATAACGCATTTAGCATACTGATCGGTCTGCCACACCATTGTAGTGCTTCGGGTATGGTTGTGGAGAATCGTGTTGATGGCTTTCATGCGATTATCAGAAAGCAGTGTGCCTCTTTACTCGGAAGACTGCGAACCAGCCCGAACAGTATTCTAAACGTATTGGTGTATCGTGGGGACTCACAAATAATATAGCATTGGTTAAACCTGCATATATCTAAGGTGAGACCAGGATGATTTACATAGTTTTAGTATACTTGGAATCTTAAAATCTGAAACTGTACTAAGTTAATTTTTACCAGTCAATCAAACAACATTCGCTAATTTTAGTTTTTAAAAATGTATTTTCTAACACAAATATGGAAATGTTTCTGATTTAAATATTATTATTTGGCTGTTGTGCTGTGTGTCAGAGAATATATCTGTTGCCGGCACCTCGGCAAATTTGAAGTTCGGGACCTATCCATCCTCTGGCTACGCGTAGAATGCGACGACCATCCCCACTTCTACGCGTGCCTTTACAGGTCCCATAGCGGAAATACTGAAATCGACAGGCTCGTTGAGCGCATACAACTACTGACCACCCATTCGGTATTTGTGGACGTCCCACTTGGTCAGACCACTGCCTGATCCGGAGCAAAGTGCTGGTTACGCGCCCATCATAGCCTCTTTTGCAGGCCGTTGTCGCGTTTGACACTATAGGTCAGCAGATTGGGACGGGATGGGATATTTTTTTGCGTCCTACCCATGGGGGTGGATGTGCTACAAGCTGGATGATCCGAGTGTCGTTGCTGACTCTATCACTGAAGGCATGGACCTTTTCATGCCATTTTCTACGGTACCAGTTGATGGTAAGTCTCAGCCTTGATTTAGTCGGGCTGCAAAACAGTTCCTTCAAAACGGCTTCACGCCGAAAGCAGGAGTGCTACCGGGCTTGGGCTGCTGCGTCAGCATCTCGTGATGTAAAAACCAGCACATTACGAATGGAGTACAATTCTGCCTCTAGCTTCTTCAAAAGAGCTATCGCCAAGTCGCCAAGGCAAAGTCGGAACACATTGGCCGAATTGGTGAGAAAACAGTTCGCCTTCCTTTGGGAACTCGTGCGTTTTGGTCTCTCGCCAAGGCTGTCATAGTGTCATAGGGAATTTTTCTCAGCCCTCTCTTCCATCTTTGCACGGAGACGATGACTCTCTGGCTCATACCGCTAAGGAGAAGGCCGTTCTTCTGGGTTCATTCTTTGCGGCTAACTCGACTCTGGACGACCAAGGGAATGCACCGCCTACCATCCCGCGTTGCGAAAGTTCTATGCCGGAACTAAGATTCTTGCAGTCTTCTGTGCGTAAAACACTATGTTCCTTGGACGTCCACAAGTCCAGTGGTCCGGATGGCACCCCTTCTATTGTGCTTAAAGTGTATGTTCCGGAGTTGGCGCCAGTATCAACGCACCTCTTTCGACTCTCCTACTCACTCGGCATGGTACCAAAATCGTGGAAGACAGCTTTAGTGCTTCCCATTCCCAAAAAAGGAGATAGCTCTAATCCGTACGTAACGTAAAACGTGAATGGCGGAATTAAGTTGTGCAATTCTGCAGCGCACTCTCCGAAGTGTACCTGATAAAAAACCGATATACTAGCCACTTTGCGTCGATGAGCGAGGTTCTGAAGGTTTTTGTCTACCAGTCTCTTGTCACGCCTCTCTAGCTATAAAATTAAGTCCAGTAATTTTGGAAATAACAGTAAGAGAATGGTCAGTATTCACCTATTTTCTATATTATAACTAAAATAATTATGTACAAAAATGGTTATATGAGATTTTTAAGACTCAAGATATGCAACAAGAATATCAAATATGTATATTTTCATTAATATATCACCATTAATCTAGTTCCCACCAACGGCAGTGTGCAGCCCGCGGCATTTAAAAGTTTTCGGCGAATCATGATCCCGCATGGTTCGCCGAAAACTTTTAAATGCCGCGGGTTTTGTTTTTCCGGGATAAAAAGTAGATTATGTGCTATTTCAGATCATCATCTACGTGTCTGCCAATTTTCATTCAAATACGTTTAATAGTTTTTGCGTGATTGAGTAACAAAATCTATTCGTCCAAACATCTAAACTATCGCATTAATAATATTAATATATAAGCTTGTTCGCCGTGTTGGTCCCGGCCTCCTTTGAAGAATAGGCCAACTGCCGTTCTGCCAGGCAGGTCGTAAAAGGCGACCGATTGGCTATCGAGTCACTACCATCGTGGCTACTAGGTGGTAGAGTTCTGCATTGTCTCGCCCGGGTCTGGTACCACCGCCTTACCTATTCCTGCCACAATAGCGTCAGTGCTTGTCGCTGTCGTGTTCCGGTTTAGAGGGTAAGGTAGTCGGTAAACTTATGCATGTGGCATTAGACCTCGCCACAAGATAGCAACGCACCATTAACATCTTTGGTGTCTATAGGCGATGGTTGACTCTTTCCATCAGGAGACCCATCTGCTTGTTTGCTATCTTATGACATAAAAAAAAAATATAGGGCCCTATTTTTGAAATTCAGTTTATGGCTAAAGAGTGGACAGGCAAAAAAGCGAGTGATCTTTTGAGGTATAAAACCTTAAAAACAGATCATTTATTTGTCAACAATTCATTCAATTCATTCAAATTAATACCATTAGTTTTCTTATGATATTAATAAAATACTACGAATGAGGACAAAGATTTATAAAAACAAAGAAATATCACAAGAGAATTATGAGCCTTACAGATAAAATAAAGCAGAATCAATTATTCAAAGCAAACATTAATGGTATTGTTATTCTTGAGTTTTTCATAAAAACACTGTATAATATTCGCATTAGAGCTCCTTCACTCGTGTTCTATGGACTATGAAGCTTGCTCAGCATCTTTGGAGGGCCCCAAATGAGATCATTAATGTTCCATTTTTCCTAACCCATCCCATCTGGGGAGATAAGTAATTGAATATTTAATGTGATGGCTTATTGATTTATCAAATTTTGTTTGGGCAATGTTATTCATGAGAAATATTTTGCCGATCAATTTGTTATCTTACAAATGTTGTCCTTCAAGTATCTCTAGTATACTTTTGAATTTTATGAAGCTATGCGGCATAAAAACCAGATATGTTTATTAGTTTTCTGAACCCCAAATGAAATATTGAAAATTGTTCGTATTAAATTAATAGTGTGTAGATTTATAAAATTGTCAAATGCAATTTGTACACCATATACTCGTACGGTAGAATTTGTCGGTAAATATTTACAAAATTGTACAATTTGTGACACTCACAATCGTTACAAATTATCTGTTATCTTTTTTCTTTCTATAAACTTTGTAAATTGTGATTTTGATTAAACAAAAAATGAAATTCTGTGAATTATAAAAATAAGTTTTTCGGTGTAATATAATTCTTTTGAATTTGTAACAAGAACCTACAATGATTGCATTGGTTAAAATCTCGAAGTTATGTCAAAAAATAAACACATTTTTCAAAATTTTCGTCATCGGTAGCTCCCGTACGATTTTGATGCAATTTATGCATTAGCTACATTTTTTTAAGAAAAGAGCTGATTAAATTTTGTACTCAGTCGGTACATTAATGTGAGAGTTATATTAAAAAAATAGTCTTTCGTCAAACTTTTTTCGGGTTTTTTCAAAATTTCCTAAAATCTTTGGGTCAAATGGGTTCAAATTTTTGGGCAGTTTAAGTTGAGCGAAATCTAATCGAATACCATCAACCGCGTTTCGATGGGTCAAGCCGTTCAAAAGTTATGACATGTTTACATATACACATACATACACACACAAAGACATACTAACGTCACCGTGAAAATAGTCGGAAAAGGTTCCTTAGATCTCAAAACGTGGGATCTGATGAAAACTCAATTTCCGAAAATCGGGGCAAAATCAGTAACTTCCTTATCTACATACGTAGCAGGAAGTTAAAATAAAGTTATGATAAGTGACACATTAAATTATATTCTTTGAAAACTATTTTTTTTTCAAAGCATACAAATACAAATATTTTAATTGTTCTCTCACATAGCAATTACAAAAATACTTAAAGGTATGCCTACACTGGGTTCACATTATGTTTAGTCTACGTGAGAGACTGGTGTCTGTACTAGGAAGCCTGTGTTACAGATGAATCTGGTAAAGCAAGTAGTAAGTTTTTTTTCTTTTTTTTTTTCTCGTACCTCATAAGTAAAAGCAGTACGTGCGTGGGCAACTCATAAATGACTGTGTGTTGGTGTGTATTTTATGTGTGAGTGTGTGTGTGTGTGTGTGTGTGTGTGTGTGTGTGTGTGTGTTATATGTATAGGTATTTAATGCAAGTATGTATGTCTGTGCGTCTGTTTTAACTTGATGACAGGTAAGCATTATTACTGTGAAAAAAAGCATTTTTTATTAAATGTATTAGTTAAATGTTATCATTTATGTTTTTTTATTTATTTTATTTTAAGATATGGCAGTTAGCAATTTTTCAGTTTCGTCGTAGGTAAGAGATTTTAGCCAAGTATTAACAACCCTTTTATATTTAAATTTTGTGAGTGAGAATATAGCAAACTTCTGATTAACTTTGTTATAAAGGTATTTACCCAAAAAGATTAAAAAATCTGTGAGACGTCGCCAAAGCTAACGTATCTGAATAGTGACAAACGTTGTGTTTCAGATGCTTATTTTTATTAATTGCCGGGGCAATTTGAGCTGGGAATGTTGTTTTAAGACAGTATTAAGCACAAAAAGCTGTCTTACAGTCAAGACATCGGACAATGGGTAAAGGTCTTTCGTGGGGTAGTAAAAAGGTAAACGTGAACTCACTTTAAGTACAACTCTTTGAGCTCTCTTAAGTTTTAGTAATTTAGATTTTGCTGCTCCACCCCATACAGTATTGCAATAGGCAATAATGGACTGACATAAAGCTAAATATACCATTTTAATTACATCATAGTTGGCAACGTGACGCAAGTTTTTAAAAATATAAATCAACTTACGGGTCCTGCTAGTAAGGAGATTTATATGACAGTTAAAGTTTAGATCGTTATCAACAATTACGCCTAAGTATTTACATCGGAAGTCAATTTTATTTTATCACAAGAACATTCTTGTCTGGATGTACATAAGTGAGCTTAATAGAGTGGTTTTGATGTATTGTTGTTTGGGTGTTTTTAAATGAGGAGGATATATAAGTAGTTTTTTCAATATTATATTTGACACTTAGTCAATCCGTAACCATAAAACAATAAAATATAAAAACACAAGCCCGTTGAGTTTCTTCCGTCGAATCATCTTAGAGTGTGGCCGCGTTCTAATCCAGTGGTAATTATCAAAAATATCTACAATCAATTATATCCATACTACTCCATACTTAATATTATAAATGCGAACGTAACTCTGTCTGTCTGTTAGGCTTTCACGGCCAAACCACTGAACCGTTTTGGATAAAATTTGGTACAAATATAGTTTGAGACCCAAGAAAGGACATAGGATAGTTCTTGTCCCGGAAATCCCACGGGAACAGGAACTATGCGGGTTTTTATTTTAGATTTTTTTCCACGTGAACGAAGACGCGGGCACAGCTAGTTTTAAAATATTTGCAAACCATATCATGGTGACACCCTAATTTCGACCGCATTAGTTCTACTTTCATGCCCTTTCCAATATACCCAGCTCTCACTTCTATACAATATGAATAGGGAAAGCACAAAATTATGTAGACCAATAAAATAAACGCAGTTTACCTTTAGTAAGATTGTTCTAGTATAACTTTATTTCTATATAAAGGGAAATTATATTTAAAGTAAAACTATGTTTTAATTTCATTAATATAATATAATATTAATATATAATCTAATGAATTTACATACAGCCAAAAACAATCTAGCGAAGTTTATTAACCGCAATTAAATTTAAATCAGTTATGCGTAAAGAGTAACTAGAAACAGGCAATGAAATACACTAACTGGTAAATAAAACACGTTTTAATTATCCCGAAACGTAATTTGTAAAACCTCATAATGACTTGGTGAAATATTTATGTAATAAATTACGCATTCAAAATTTACCGACCCAAGTATAACGTAAATCTGTTTTAGAAATGAGTCTATTAGGCTTAGGTACTGCTTAGAGCGTTTACTTTTATAGAGTTTCACAACATTTTACAACAGACATAATCAGTTAATTTTTATTCAAATAGTGTACTAAATAACTATATACTTAAATAAATGCAAATAAACACACACCAGGAGGATGGCGCTGCTGTTCGTAATACAGGTATTCTTTACCTAGTATGGGTATCAACGTGCAACATTGTGATGTCAAAATGTACTACCACACACTATAATTTTAAGCCTGTATGAAACAATGTCAACTAAGTTGTTAAATAAAGATATTATTGAAGTGAAAACTTCTTTAGGCGCGTTGAGCGTTTTGCTAGAGGGTAAAATCCTCGGTTCGCGTCACCGACATGCTAATGATAATAGTATATCTATAGCTATGTTTTGCATATAGTTTTAATTACTCTCAACTTAATAGTTCCGTTTTCACTTCTATCGGCAGTCCCACGACTGCTACTGTTTTTTTATTTATTAAATATCACGACATAGTGTCGGCTTTTATAAATATACCATCCTGTTACCTACAGGAAAAAAAGATATTTATGAACCCTTTATTGAATGTTGTGTACCATAAATATATAATTGAATTAACGAGTTGATGGTTCAAAGCTAGATAGTTGTGTGTGTGATTCTTCTACTAAAAATAAATTTTCTAATCGGTTAATATATCCGATTCCCCCGGATTTTGCCAAAAAGTAGCATAGCATTAATTCTTTTTGTTCCTCAAATGACCACATATTTAATTAGCACATTTCTCCCTGTTAAGTATAATCTACAGGTATGATGAAACTGATTAAAACGTTAATGGCACAGTAAACAAGTAACACTGCACTAACTCTACGTAATGACATACACACAGACATACTATATTATGCACCCTCAATACGGACTGATCTCCTACGTATAGACGTAAGTTACCTTTTTGAATATTGGATGAATAAAAACTAAGAATGGAAATGTTAAAATCTGTTTCTTGGAAGAAAAAAGGATTTGGAGGAAAAATAGCAAATATTGTTATATATTATGTCATAATTCCAAATAAGAAACGAGATATATTTTCCAATACTAAAATATGTGACTTATCTCATTAAGTATTAGGTATAGACGGATCCAACATTCGTTATATCCCATTCTATGAGGTCTCGCCATCTCTTTTTATACAGCTGTGTTAGAAAGAGAGGGCAAGACCTCGGAAGATGACAGCATTATTAAAAGTTGTATTTCACGTAGGTCTTAAAAGTGTTGCCTCCAGATATAATACAGCTTCATGGGTTATATTGATGAGAAATACGACTATAGAGTAAATAATAAATTAATGCCTTTTAAGTATCACAACTGATTTCAGCCTTAAAAAAATAGTATACATGTGTGCGTATTATCATGTATGTAAAAGCTATTCCATTAAGTGGAGGTGGTGACCTTGAACCTGGTCTTCCACGATGTGATAAGGGTTCATTAAAACGATGGCTCATCTTTTATAATTATTTTATTCGATATGCACACTTCAAAGTTCAATACAAGAATGCCCCAACTCGTGCAACTTGCTTGCCTTAAAAACGGTGCTCCCCACTCTCCCCACATTACTGACTCAATGTTTTAAACAAGTGCACGAATTAGTCTCTTGCAAGTAGCACGTGTTGTTTTTTCATTACAATTTAGACAGACAGACAGACAGACAGACGGACGGACGGACGGATGCACAGACAGACAGACAGACAGACAGACAGACAGACAAAAATTCTAAAAACTATATTTTTGGCTTCGATGTCGATTGTAGATCACGCCCATCATAATTTCATACTCCTTAGTCCGCGCAATTTTTTTTAATAAGGGGCACAAAGTTTTCGCTTCACGTAGTAATATATAGATATACTTTAATAACTACAATTTTGTCGATGAGTTGTGGTCGATGATGTAGTGCTGGAATAAGTACACACTATTATCTAATATCTAATATTAGCTAATTGATCGATTATTACAACCGATATATTATTATAACCTACATATTATATGTAGCATACGATACTCAACACATTGTGTAGATACGAGAGTGTAGATAAACATTAATGTAGGCTTACGAGTATACACCGAAATATGTACTGCAATTTGTCGGGGTTGAGTGATGTAATCTTAGCATAAGTATGCAATTGAATCCCGTTATTTATAATATTATGGTACTAATTTATTTTTATCAGTCTTCCCTGTATTAGTAAGGGTTTCTTTGAAGAATAGGCCAACTGCCGTTCTGCCAGGCATGTCGTAAAAGGCAACCGATTGACTATGCAACTCACTACCATCGTGGTTATTAGGTCGTCGAGTTCTGCATTGTTTCGCTCGAGTCTGGTATTACGTATTCCAGCCGCAATAACATCAGTGCTTGACTCTGTCGTATTCCGATTTGGAGGGTAAGGTTGCGGGTAAACTTGTACATGTGGCATTAGACCTTGCCACAAGATAGCAAAGCAATCTTTGGTGTCTATAGGCGATGGTTGACTCTTTCCATCAAGAGACTCATCTGCTTGTTTTCTATATTATGATAAAAAAAAGTTATAAACCTTTACACTTTCAAACGTCGGCTGGTGAAATCTTTATTATTAGTTAAAAAAAACATTATTACGTCCTGAAGGTGCTTTAGAAAGCGAAAAATTAATTTAAAATAATTTAATCTATACCTATATATAGTGAAAGGAAAGCACATAACATGCGTTATAAACTAGTTTCAACAAATCTTATAACTTTGTTCCGCGACACTGTAGTAGATTTTTTCCTGAAAATATAATTTTATATTTGTATTAATGTCGTCTTTCGGTTGGCATAGATTGGATCATTGGTCGGAACAACATTCTGCCCGTCGCGGGACGCATCGCAGGGATGCCCAGGCTCGGCTACAGGCACTTCTGCACCATGGTAATGCTTAGTGCGTGTGGCGGGGGCTACACGTACTTGTCAAGCAGCCAGAGAAGAATGGAAGAATATAGGTTGCCAATATTCTCCCACACAAAATCTTACAATGAAAAAAGGAAACCACACCATACTCCTTCGAGAAGGGTTGCGCACCGCAGCTAAGAGCGTGAGGTGGTACCGTGTTCTTCAAGGAGATCCCGGGGCCCACTCATACGCGCTAGAGACGGCAACCGTGGGGTTTTAGTCGGTATGAGTCCGGCATAACCACTCTCTCACCCCCGTGATCAGACTGGTATCCATGACGGATTTCCCCACGTTAAAAAAAAAAAATTGGTCGGAACAAAATATAAAAATAAATAATTTGAAAAATGCAAAAAAAAAAACTTCTTACGAAATTTTCTTCGGTAAGCGAAAACTCAGGTATTGATAAGATCACATTTAAATAATACCGCTAGTTTGATTTTGACTTTTATAAGTAGTGGGATTGTGGGACATAATAGCGTATCCATAGTAAGATAAAGTAAACGATTCCGGCAAATTGTACTACTTATTCTGATCTATGGCCTCGTTTACAATTTGATTAGTGCGAGTGCAAATGTATACTCAACGTATAACGTACGCTATTTAGATTCGCATTCGGTGCTATAACACAACGCCACGCTATATACCTAGCGGCTAGCGTAGGTCGTAGTTATAACATTATAACCTACGAAGTTACGAATTACGCGATCTAGTGTAATGTGCTAGACCGTAGGCGCTAGACGTTATAACATAGTTTATAGCGTTATAGCGCTCGGTCGTCGCTCGCTGTATGACGTTGTGATTAGTCACGCGCTATCTCGGCCGTCTCGCGTGATCCAGTTACACGTTATAATATAGTCTATAACGTAGCGCGCTAGAAAAATATAGTTATAACGCGCTGTCATCAATTATTTGAACAATACTACTGTAGACAGCCGTTGATTAGTACAAGTGATTAGTAATCAGCGTCTATTCAAAAGTGAATTAGTAGTAGTAAAGACACGCTGATTACTTTCAATTTTATAGGTCATATCATATTATACGCTGTTTTTCCTAAGTAGGAAGATGTTCGTAAAAGTTAAGCAATTGCCTACACATCTTACTGTTAAAGTAACTAATAGATTGTAGTTCTACTACGTCATGTTCAGAGACGGTACACTTTACCTATTCTTGCCGTAATTGGATTAATGCTTGTTACTGTAGTATTTCGGTTTGGAGATTAGGTTAGCCGGCAGAATTATGTGGTTGGCATTATTATCCTCCACTCTGTGGTGACACGGTCATCCGAGCTTTCCGTCATAGAGAAATCTATGTTTGTTTTAATATAACTAGATATTGGTTATAGCAATAGACTGTAAATTACTATACAGACCGGAAAACAACCATTATATGCTACCTTTCCCGACCTCTTCAAAGCATTTAAGCTTGTTTGCTGCGACAAACTGTGAGCAAAGCTAGAAAATTTGAAAGTTCCACCAGAAATCATCAGTATTCTGCGTTTCTGATACAGTTCACAAACAAATGGTGCGTACTCAAAGTTATTTCTTTTGGATTGTGGTAATAGACAGGATCGCTTAACATCTGATCTGTTTAACGTATACATTGATTTTATTTGATCCATAAGATTTGCAGAACTAAAATTGGCTGTTTGATCAACGGAATAACCATAATTAACAACGTAATCTATAAGTCCATCGATTTAAGCATCCAGCGCATTAAGAAAATTAATTACTATTTGTGATTCATATGCATAGACTCTTAT
The DNA here is from genome assembly GCA_036924255.1 of Apodemia mormo. NCBI lineage: Eukaryota > Metazoa > Arthropoda > Insecta > Lepidoptera > Riodinidae > Apodemia > Apodemia mormo. The sequence goes on along the minus strand of JAUPFN010000010.1, from coordinate 5,804,375 downwards.
ATGCTGTAAATAAGAGTAATAGAATATCGGGGGAAAATTTTTCTCCGGTATATCTTAATATAGTCCCTTTAAAAAGGACAACTGAATTTAAATAAATACTTGGGTCACATTGTTGCGGAGGATTTGTCATAAATAAAAGATTTAGAAAGGGAGCGTAGGGCGTTGGCAGTCCGATGTAATATGATCAAGTATTCATATGGTCTGTGAATATGATAGCCCGCAGATTTACACGCTATAGGAAAGAAGTCAAAGCAAATTTCTGCAAGATTTAATGCTAAACTTTGTATATGTACAGCTTGTGTGTGAAATATACGCTGAGGCTTACAACGACCAACGTATTCAATATAACAATGGTTTTAGATTGCTGATGGGATTGGCTCATTTCTGCAGCGCATCCTTGATGTTTGCTAAGACACGCATAGATGACTTTCATGCAACAATTAGAAAAAGAGCAGCATCGGCGATGAGCAGAAGGTGGAAGTCCCAACAGCATTCTGAGAGTCCTGACATAAACTTAAACATGATAGTCAGTTTATAAAACACTGGATGAAGTAACACATACATGATTCTCCTTATTTATTAAGTAATGTTTGCTTTGTCTGCCCCCGATTGGGTTCCCGTTGTAAACGTATATTTAATATGCCAGTTGTCAGAATCAAATAAGCATCTAATATATTCTTGTTTCGTACTTGTCATGTTATTGGTCATCATTTTGGTATTACAGACAATACGTTTAACATATCGATTTATAAATTTAAGCTTAAAGTCAAACAAATTTTAAATTCATTATAAATAATAATTATTCTATAGCATCATGTTGTCATTTACTTAATTAACTCAGACCATTGACGGTTTTTTAAAACGATAACTCAGACAAAAAGGGACTAATCTTTCTTTATTTGTCTAAGTTTGTTTTGTATGTAAATATTATTATTATTATTTTCTATTCAACAGGCATGTCTTTACATCTAATATTTTTTTTGTATCCAGTCACATATTGCATATGTATTACATATTTATGGAAACTTGTTGTGGAAAATTTTGTAAGTATATTTTTTAGTTGTAAGTATTATAACCTGTTTGTTTCCCTAACATTAAATAAATAAATAAATAAATAAAATACACCCTCAGTGTTTTAAATATAGTAAAAAAGTAATATTAATAAATAAGTAATAGTATAGTACGTTACAGATAACTCTTACTAATATAGTTATAAGTACCTTAAATCTATTAACATACTAACAAAATATATGTTCATATCTGATAAAATTAAGAATTATTATTATTATTATTATTTTGTGTTTATTTCCCTATATTGGTCCGGGATCTTTTGAAGAATTATAAGCCAACTGCCATTTTGTCAGGTAGTTGGTAAGAGGCGACCGATTGGCTATGCGTGTCACTATCATCGTGGCTACTAGATGGTAGAGTTCTGTATTGTTTCGCCCGGGTCTAGTACCACCGCCTTACCTATTCTTGCTGCAATAGCTTCAGTGCTTGTCACTGTCGTGTTCCGGTTTGGAGGGTAAAGTAGTACATACTTTTATGCATGTGGCATTAGACCTCGCCACAAGATAGCTACGCAACATTAACATCTTTGGTATCTATAGATGTTTGTTGATTCTTTTTCTACGAGGAGGCCCCTCTGGTTGTTACTTATCTTATGATATAAAAAAATGATGGCGTGATCTCTTATGTACTTTTCTAAACATCCATAATTATGATTTACGAATTACTAGCTGACCCACGTAGCTTTGTTCGACGGTAAATTGTATTTTTTTATTTATTAATTGCATATCATCAGTGTATTAAATTTCCAAAACTTCTGTACATTAAACTCTCTGGATTTTTTTACAATATGTCACCCTTATCTCAACATTGGGGATGAATTTTGAGAGATTGAATTTTTTTTCCATATTCTAATTTTCTCATTACCAGATGTATATATGTATAAATGTGATGCTTAGCACCTACTTCCCTACAGGCTAGCCCTATTACAAATTTGCATTTTAATGAATGATTTTTCAAGAATAATCTCTTAAGAAAATGTAAATAAACGAAAGATCCAAAACAAAGCGTGCTTTGCATCATTTTTCAATTATAAATGTAAATGTTTACCCAGCAACCGCGCCAGATGAGCTAATTTGAATAAAATTAATCCATTTTATCTGTTCAACAGCATAAAGCTTTTGTTCCTTTGCACTAAAATTTCAAAATTTAGGTTTGACTCGTTTGTTCACTATATTTTTGAAGTGAATCTTCTTTTGAGACGGTATGAATTCCATTTTATGAAACAATTTAGAGACAATTGTTAGTGTATTTAGGGTTTTTCTATCTTAACTGAAATGTAACTGCAGATGTTATAATTTATACGTTCCACTTTTTTGTTTATATCTGCTTCGATTAAAAATTGTTGTTCAATCGCTGTCTCTTTCTTCCTCTCTCTTACTCTTTTATCTAGTGTATTCATTAATTCAACTCATCCTTTTACAAATTAACCAGAACACAAAGTTTCGTATTCCTTCTACCGAGTGTGAGCTCACACACGATTTTTTACATAAAATGTCTTCTATCACTTGATGAAAATATACTTTTTGGTCATTATCATCGGTATGCAGCAAAGAGTATACAATACTACGTAAGGTATGTAGTTTGAACAGATTACTAAAGTTTGTTTTATTTCTTTCTTTTTAACTCACCAGCAAGGAAATTATTAGTTTCAGGCTTTTAAAAGTTTTCATCAGGTCTCGACGTTTTGAGGTCCTAAGAAGCTTTTCTGATTATATTTACGATAACTTTAGTACCCATATCTGCATACGTGTGTGTATGTGTGTATGTAAGCCTCTTAAATCTTTAGAATGTCTTAGCAGATCGAAATGCGGTTACTGTTGTTCTATAGGGTTTCATGAAACTTTTGAATTTCTGAAAAATCGATTCAGCTTAATAGATTTTGTAAAATTAAGAATAGTTACTGCAACAAAGTACTAATATAGCATTTAATTCCAAAATTGAATTATGTCAAAAGTGAAGAAAAATAAAAATAGTGTTTTTCAACATAATTTCGCGCTTTTCAACCAATACTATTTTGTAACCAAGACAAACTTTTTGAAGCTCAAAAAACTGCATATAATGCTGTCCGGAAATCAAAATCGATCATCGCGTTCTAAAATTTAATTAATACCGTTTTCAAAAAACTGATCATGATTAAAATGAATACTTGCATTTGTATTTTTTCACTTATTTGAGATGAAAATACGTGAATGGGAAGATTCAAAAATATCCTACAGGTATATTATTCCCCGTGCTAGTCCGGACTCGCTTTGACGAAATCGTCTACCATTCTGCCTGGCAGTTTGTAAGAGGCAAACGATTGGCCATGCGAATCACTACTATCGTGGCTGCTAATGGTAGAGTTCTACATCATTTCAACCGGGTCTGGTACCACTGCCTTACCTAGTCCTGTAATAACAACGTCAGTGCTTGTTATTGTCTTGTTCCGGTTTGAAGGTTATCAAGCATTGACGCTATCACGTCGGTTAGACGATTATCACGATAGTAGTGACAGGAATTATAGCCAATCGTTCCCCTTTTACATACTGTATAGCAGTAAGTATGGTGGATGGTCTATTCTTCAAAGAGAGCATGGAACAATACGGGGGGAATTTGGGAAAAATACATCACATGCATGTCACAAGATGAATTTGAGTCAATGCCATTGAAATAATATACACAGCCTGTTTACTTATTGTAATTTGTGCATAATAAATAGACACGCTAACTCGTGACGTGGACGATAGTAGGGGCGCGGTGAGCAACGGTTCGCACCGCACTTTCTGTCCGGCCGCCGAGCGAGTAACTATATCCGTGGAAACCATATTTGTTTTATTGGTACATGTATCGAACATTACACATAATATACATCGTTATAGTAACTCTAATAAGATGATCTTTTTGAGTACAACAAGTACTTGAACGATTGTTTTATACCGAAAAGTTTAAAATGTTTGTTGCCGAAAGAAGCTTTTAGTTAAAAGATCTACTTGCGGCCAAAGTTTTCTAGGTAGCTTTACCAGTTTTGACAGATCATCAATGTAAGAAATTTCATACTCTTTGATCCCCAATTGCGGCCTATTAAGGCGTGGTTTTTCAAAAAATAATATATATTTGATACCGGCTCTATAACTATCGCCTCGTCAAAATTCATTAAAATCGGTGTATCGGTTTAGCTGTAAAAGTAACAAACAAACAGGCTATCACATTTATATACGAGTATCTGCTTTGTTGGTAGTCGGTTACATGGCAATTATAACTACGAAATACGAATTGATTGGGCTCGGGTTCGACTCCTGAAAAGAACATATATTTGTGTGATGACGTTTGTATTTCTGGGTTTGGGTATTTATTATGTATGTAACAGTATTTATATATCAGTATATATGTGTATTTATATATTAGTATATATGTGTGTTATTAGTATATATGTGTTGTCACCTCTGTGGTCTAGTGGTCCGGCGTCGGAGTTGACCGCATGAGGTCCCGGGTTCGATTCCTGGGTCGGGCAATTCAAAAATAAGTTTTTTCAGTTTTCTGATACGTCAACGTTGCCCGGAATTGACGAGTATCTGATTGGCGATAGGCTTGCCACCTATCACATTGTGGGACCGAGCATCTTCAGCTAATCGCACTTGTTGAACCTCTGCCTACCTCTTCGAGAATTCTCGAATACGGGCATGAAGATACTTTTATATATATATATATATATATATATATATATATATATATATATATATATATATATATATATATATATATATATATATATGTGTGTTTGAATAGTTGATAGTTGAGTTACACTTGTGACGCAAGCAAATAATTTGCTTACTTCGGGGTTAGATCAATTTTTGTGAAATTTGTTTAGCAATATCACCTCTGTGGTCTAGTGGTTCGGTGTCGTTGTTGAACATATGAGGTCCCAGGTTTGCTTCTCTTTCCGGGCAATTCAAAAATTTGTTTATTCAGTATTTTGATAAAGACAACGTTGCCCGGAATTGGTTAAATGCCCGGTTGGCGATAGGCTTGTCACCTATCACATTGTGGAATAAGTATCTACGGTTAATCATGGATGTACTGTACCTCTGCCTACCTCTTGGGAGATACGGGCGTTAAGATTCCTTTTTTCTTTTTGTTTTTACTTTTTTGTCTTGCAATAGGATATACGCCACAGATTAAAAATAGACCTATTAATGTTTTTATAATCTCCGACATAAAATATTAAAATACAATGTTACGTGGCACAAAACTTTGTAAAAAGAGCACTATAAAACTTCCCCGAACACATTGTTAGTTTGTAGTTTCCCTCTTCCTAAGCACGTTGTTTAGTCGATCCGTCTGGCTTTGCAAGTAGTTATTCAAAACATTAAGCACATCTTAACGACCTTAAACCCTTACACGTACATATTTATTCGTATAAGTTGAGTAAATCGACCATAGTTTTCCATGTTTCGCGTAACATAGGGAAGTTTTTGAGCGTTGATTTTTATTATTTACGATACGATATCGGTCGTGACTATACGCGCTTATTTAAAACTGCCCAGCACGAATTACTGTATTGAGTAACGGTTTAATAAAAAGGGATCCCATGTTTATCCAGACTCGTTACTCGTCACAGATCTCGTCAAAAGTGAGAAAAGCTCTCGTCAAAAGTGAGAAAAGTTCTCGTCAAAAATGCACAGCTCGGGGCCAAACGTTATGGCTGTAAAAATATTTAATAAATTACCCGAAAAACTTAAATCGGAAGAAAATTGTAAAATATTTTTACGCGATGTTAAGAACCTACTAATAAATAAATGTTACTACACCTTAAGCGAATTTTTGAATGATAAATTTTAATAAGAAACAAATTTTATTCAGAAAAATGAATCAGTCCGCCTCTGCATTGCTACACCCTGTCAGGGTACATATGTTGTTCCTAGAATGTATACTTAACATCTATAAATGTATAACATATGACGCAATATTGAGTGAAAAAAGATTAGTTTGTTACCACCAAAGTGACAAAAAGTTTGATGAAAAAACTAAGCAACTTCTCGTAGGGCTTACATTCTCTTACATATTTCTGTCGCAATAGCGTTAGTGTATTTTACTATTGTATTCCGTTAAGATGGTAAAGTAACTGGTAAATTTACGATGTAGCACTAAATCCCTGCTCCATAGATACCTATGTATAATTACTACTTTTGTTGCCCATAGGCGGTGGTTATTTCTGTTGGTTAAGAGAACCATCTACTTGTTTGCTATCTTATGATATAATAATTAAATTGTTTAGTAATTATAGACGACAATTGTCTGAGACAACTAGAATAATCGTCTGCTTGCCTGTTACCCTGTACTATGGAAAAATTTGTCTCTTTTTTGCTAGTTCGCATAAACTCCGATCACGAATTTAAATACTACAAAGTTATTACCATCGGCAAATCGTGGACGTTAAAGTAAATCAAACAAAATAACATATATTCTACGTTGGTGCACAATGGAAAACTTGCCGTTGTCATTATTAAAAAAATATATATACGAGACACGTTATACAAAGTTTGCAAAATAACTCAAAATAAATTGCAAAGAAGCCAAGTCAACTGGATTTTCGAAAACTTGTTTTAAAATATATGAACAATTTTATAAACGATTTATATTAATAAAATATCAAAATTGCTATAACTAAGTTCAGTGATGTCAAAATTAAATTACTTTCAATTCAAATAGTTACAAAAGAATTGTTAAAAAATTTCAATTACATAACAGTTAAAATAAAATATAAAATACAAATTAATATATTATCTAACACCAGTCGCGGGTGCATTGGTTGTACATCTGTCTGCCTACCTGTTCAGGGATACGGGGGTGAAGATACTTACACTATTTATCTCTCTCTCCGCCGCTTAATAAATAATTACTCGCTGCAGCGTGCAGCCCACTGCATCATTAAAGTTCTTTTCGAATCCCGGTACACTCCATTTTTTAGGATAAAATAGCCTGTATGCTATTCCAGGTCATTATCTATCTGCGTGCCAAATTTTATCCAATCGGTTCAGAAGTTTTTGCTTGATTAAGTAACCAACATCCATCTATCCAATCCAAACATCCAAACTTTCGCATTAATAATATTATAATATAGATGGGGAGCCGGTATTTATTAAAAGAATCGGCCCGATATTTTATCGTGTGTTATAAAACTTCTAGCGTCCCTTAAATTAAGCCAGAGTAATGAGGTGTAAAACAGCGTTTAGTATACTAGTTGCCAAGTTCATATTCCAAAACGTTTGAGTTTACGGCCTACTCCTATACGATACACACAAGGAACGATAAAATACTGCGTAGAAACACATTAGAATATACATTATTACAGAATTCCATCTTCTTTTTTATATCATAAGATAGCAAACAAGCAGATGGGTCTCCTGATGGAAAGAGTCAACCATCGCCTATAGACACCAACGATGTTAATGGTGCGTTGCTATCTTGTGGTGACGTCTAATGCCACATTCATAAGTTTACCGGCTACCTTACCCTCCAAACCGGAACACGACAGCGACAAGCACTGACGTTATTAGGAATAGGTAAGGCAGTGATACCAAACCCGGGCGAGACACTGCCGAACTCTACCACCAGTAGTAGTAGCCACGATGTTAGTGACTCGCATAGCCAATCGGTCGCCTTTTACGACTTGCCTGGCAGAACGGCAGTTGGTCTATTCTTCAAAGGAGACCGGAACCAACTCGGGGAACATCTTGACAATTAATTTACATTGAAATAGCTGTTGTTGCTATCACCTTTACTTCAACTTAAAAAAAATAACACTTTTATTTAACCCCTAACCCCCTAATGATTTTTTAATTTCCCGCTACGTATGTAGATAAGGAAGTTACTGACTAACATCTCCATTTAACCCCCTAATGATTTTTTAATTTCCCGCTACGTATGTAGATAAGGAAGTTACTGACTAATACCTCCATTTAACCCTCTAATGATTTTTTAATTTCCCGCTACGTATGTAGATAAGGAAGTTACTGACTAACACCTCCATTTAACCCCCTAATGATTTTTTAATTTCCCGCTACGTATGTAGATAAGGAAGTTACTGACTAACACCTCCATTTAACCCCCTAATTATTTTTTTAATTTCCCGCTACGTATGTAGATAAGGAAGTTACTAACACCTCCATTTATACCCTAATGATTTTTTTAAATTTCACGCTACGTATATAAGGAAGTTACTGATTTTGCCCCGATTTTCGAAAATTAATTTTTCACTACATCTCCACGATGACATCAGTAAGTCTGTATGTGTGTGTGTGCGTGTGTGTGTGTGTGTGTGTCCGTATGTAAACATCTCATAACTTTTGAACGGCTGGACCGATCGAAACGCAGTTAATGGCATTTGATTAGTTTCCGCTCAACTTAGATTTCCTTAAAATTTGAACCAAGTCGGCTTAGAAGATTTTGAGAAATTTTGAAAAAACCCCAAAAAAATTTTGGTGAAACAATATTTTTATATATCATTTTCAGATTAATGTACCGATTGAGTACAAAAGCTAATCAGCTTTATTCCTCAAACAAGTACACGTAATGCACAAATTTCATCAAAATAGGTTTACCCGTTTAGGAGTAATCGTTGACGTAAAATTTAAAAAAAAAGTGTTTTTTCGACATAACTTTGAAATTTTTCAACCAATCATAATTTTTAGTACTAAAAACTTCGCCAAAAACCGTTTCAAAAATCAAAATCGAATCTAACTTTTAAAAGTTACAGCTTTTGAAACTTAAAAATTACGTTATTTTTAGTAAAATTACTTAAATTTTTTTAATAACATTCACTATAATACACCTATTAACATAAGCATCTTATGAGCGTTTTTCTTTTAAAACCTGCTTCAATAACCGTTAATTTTATCAAAATCGGTCGATTTGTTTTATTTATCAATGACGAAAACTTTTAAAAACAAATTATTTGACATTGCTTCAAAAATTTTCAACTTTTCGATTATTTAGCTATAGCAATATTTTAGATATAAAAATTGATTTAAAAAAAACAATAAACTGCTATTTTGATATGTTTGAACTGATGTTTGAATTGAAAAAATCTATGCTCTTTTGAGCTTAACATACCTTGATTTAGCGGGAAGTTTCAGGGATGGCCTGTAGGGTCAACCGTTTACATTTTTTCCATTTTTTATATTATAGTGTTACGAATAATCCAGAAACGTGAAAAGTTGGGACGCTGGAGAGATCAAGAAATAAAAGAAAGAGATAGCTACTCCTATTGACAAACAAATAGTTAACCGAATAGCTATGCCATAATGGGCTTTGTGTTTTAGGGCATAAAGTTGAAAATAACTTGTGCTAGGACTTGTATGTTTATCATAAGTTGTTTCCAATAATTTCTTACGAGATGATTGCTGAATATTCGCAATTATTGTCGAAATTTATCCCACAACCACACATTCCCACCACCAACCATTCAGCATTAGTTCGTGCATTGTTCCATATTTTACCAGAAAAAATAACAGCTGTATCTTCTACGTAAGTAATTATTTTAGCATTTGTAATTTTCATGTTACATAACTCATTTATGTAAAGTAAAAATAGTGTAGGTCCGAGAACGCTACCTTGAGGAACTCCAAAAGGTGTGGTTTCTATTGTATTACTTACGTAGTGTCCTATTTTACCCTCCTGTTTTCTATTTTATAGGTAACTACTTAATAGTTTAAGAGGAGTGCCCCTAATATCATATTTTTCGAGTCGACCTAACAGGGCTGGGATAGAGACAGTGTCAAATGCTTTTTTAAGATCTAGAAATACTGCCTAATTTTTATTACCTTCATCGATATATTTGACTATTGAAGTTGTCAGTGCCAGTTCCTTAACGCATTGTAAAACGCCGTCCAGGTCGTGCCGATGCAAGCCACTTGGTCCAAATCCTACCAGCGGTACTTTAAAAAGTCATGCTAATTTACCGTTAGCAACGTGCATACGCTTTACAGTTCCTTAACAATACCATTACTTACAATATTATTAATATTGTAATATAACGGCACTCTATAAATTTTCCCTTAAAATTGGTATTAATTTCAAAAATCTCCTTCAATAATTAATATAAATCATCACAGTAACTGAGCGCCTCATTAAAACTAGACGACAGAGCGTAATCATTTAACCCTTTTCAGAGATTCGCACCGGCTGTATAAAAATAATGAACCTTTAGCCGCTGCTGCAACTTTACTCATTAAAACTTTTAGAATTACTTCACTATTTTAATTTTACCCAGTTACAAAGCAAACGCGGTCAAATTTCGACTAGTTAAACCTGTTATCTAAGTTTAAAAATCGTAGTCATTAAAAATATATTTTTGTATTTGTTGACATCGCAGGAAAGCCATAGTCCTTCTGATAGAAAGAAACAAGCAAGCATGCATGCAAAATTAACATCATAAAATTCTATAAGAGTTATATAATTTTATTATGTTAATTTTGCATTGGCGTTTTTGAGTGTATACTTCCACATTCCTCGTATTAATCAGGACTCCTTTCTTGAACTTGACAATCACTGACGCTATTGCGATCGTGACGCGCATTGCTACAAGTAGCGCCATTGGGTGTGTCCAGCAAAACTTCTTATCTCAGAAATCTGACTTAGATAGTCGATGTTCTGAGATAAGGTTTTATGCTTTAGCTGATGCCGCTATTTAACTCTGTAAGTCTTTTCTTTCTATCTTGGTTTAACTGCAACTTTCAATAAACTCTGCCAGTGTCGTTTATATGAGATTAGAAGTTGTGCTGAATACACCCATTGTCGAATTCTGAAATAGGTCGTAAGATAGCTGGTAAACTTATGTTTGTAGCATTACATTCTTGTGACATAGTTGCAGTGCTCTAGAATTATCTTCATTATCTATATGCGATGGTCACCACTTTCTATTAGAAGGTCATCTGCTTGTTAGTCATATTATAATATGAAAAAGAGAAATAACGTTATAGGTTACTGTACGTAATAGTTTTCTTCATTGGACCCGGACCTTTTGGCAAATCAAGGAATTGCTTTATTAATAGTAAAAAGTACGTCGGTATATTGTAAATGGAGAGAAGGCTTAAGGCTTAAGTTATACGACATCTCACCTGGGTTCTGTATCACCGCGTTCACCTATTCCTGCAACAATAGTGTCGGTATTTATCGTTATCTTTTGCCGGTGTAAAGAAAAAGGTAGCCAGAAAATTTATGCATATGACATAATGTCTCCGTCACACGGGTAACAACGCAGCAATAACATCTTGTGTGTCCAAAGATTGTTATTTCTTTATACTGAAAGGCTAACTACCTGTTTATTATGTTATGGTTTGAGAGAGTCTATTATGCTATGAGAAAACGCTTTTATGTCGTTTATCTATATCTGGTTGACCGAGCTTTGCTCGGTTTTTCACATACCCATATCTTGGGAACCGAGCTTTTCTTGGACCTGGAACCCTAATAAATCGATTCCTTGACCCGAAAATCCCCTAATCTGTGACTTTCATGAAAATCGTTGGAGTCGATTCCGAGATTCCAATTATATATATATATATATATATATATATATATATATATATATATATATATATATATATATATATATATATATATATATATATATATATATATATATATATATATATATGTTATAATTCAAATTGGACTCTTAAAGTATTCTATAGTCCCTACTCAAACTTCCCTCGTTATGATGGATCTGTTTAATGCCTATTTGAAAGGACTTAGCCGACCACCGCATTTTGTACTTTAAACCATACAACATACAAGATCTTCTACCTTTCACCAACAAAATATATAGTTTAATCATATTGTACTGACGCTTGTTTTGTACGAAGTTCGCTTGTTTAGTTGTTAGTTTGAGATGTCATCAGACCTACGGACGGATTTCGGCGTTCTTTCCGAACAAACTTCTGAAAAGTTTGCGATCCTCTGAGAGTTCTCGAAGTTTGTGAGTTTTACATTGATGAGAATTGAATTGAGAGTGGGGTTAAGTAACATTATGTATGTATATTTAAATCATCTTTATATAATACTAGCCGTTAAATTTTATATAAAAACGCGATATATATATATATAAGAATTGCTCGTTTAAAGGTATTAGATTAATAGTATACGTATTAGATTCCGATTACACTTTGATTAGTGCGAGTGTTTAATGCAGGTATATAATACATTACGAGTAATTAGTAATCAACGTAGTAAAGTGAATAGACGCAAGTTCGACACGATACACCGGTTCGTATATATATATATATATATATATATATATATATATATATATATATATATATATATATATATATATATATATATATATATATATATATATATATATATATATATATATATATATATATATGTATAGAGAGAGAGAGAGAGAGATTAGAGATATAGAGAGAGACAAGAGATTACAAAAATGTTTATTTAAAAAAAATTATCAATCGGCTATCTAACCCTCCCAATCGGAAGACGACAATAACAAGTATTGAGGTTATTGCAGCAGGAATCAGTAAGGCGGTGGTACTATTTACGTGGGCGTTGCTATCCGTAAGAGGTGACCGATTTGCTATTGTATCACTACCACCGTAACTGCTAGGTGGTAGAGCTCCGCAATGTATCGCAGGGGTATATAAAACCGCCGCCTTAACCGATTCCTAACTTAATGACGTCAATCCTTGTCATTGTCGTGTTCTGGTCTGGAGGGTAACGTAGCCGATTGACTTATGCATGTGGCATTGACATCCTGCCACACGGATATCATCGCACCATTAACATCTTTGGTGTCTGCAGGTGATGGTTTCTCTTTCTATCAGGAAAGCCAACTGCTGGTTTGCTATCTAATGATATAAAAAAAATAATGGCGTTATTGCGGCGCCTGGCAGATAAGAAACCGGTATTCGCTTTCTTATCACGTTATTATAAAAATACTAGCTGACCCGACAAACGTTGTTTTGCCATATAAATTATTTAATTAAAAAATAAGCGTTGGTGATAGAAGAGTAAAAATTTAGAATTGTATGTATTTTTCAATGCTGAATCATAAAAAATTGAAAATAAAAAACATTGACCATAAAATAAAAAAATATTTTTAGGGGTAGACAACCCTTATCACTTACGGGTACAAAAAATAAATAGTAGCTGATTCTCAGACCTACTGAATATGCATACGAAATTTTATCAAAATCAATCAAGCCGTTTCGGAGGAGTATGGGAACGAACATTGTAACACGAGAATTTTATATATGTTGATTTTTCTTACGTCGCTGTAACGGTTTATTTTATTGAAACATTTTTAACATTGACTAACTATAGAAAATAATATAAAATAATACTTAATGTTAAAAGTAATAAACATAATATAACAATCCAAAACATTATTTTTAAATTAATGCTTATTTCAAAAATGAAAGCCTCATATCGTGAGTCACGACATGCCGGTCTAATTTACTCCAATAGGTATTTCACATCAAAATGCAAGATCCCTTATAATACAGCCAAAAAATAATAAATCTCATAGCGCGTGGCTCACAAGTTTCCGAAACAGCAGCAACATTCGTTACCCTCGCACAAAGGGAATGTTTCTTCCAAGTGATTTACGCTGCCGGCGCATTAACACCGCCCCGGCGATACGAATTCTAAAGAAATATATAAATAGCTGTATATTCTAAATAGCCGAGTAAATAACACTGTATAAAATATTTATCAAGATATAAATAGCATTAGAACTAGACGTAATTTATACATGAATACGCTTAGTGAAAACTTTCTATCCCTTTTATAAATATGTATACGTAGGTCACACTATAAGTTTTGCATAACTTAAAAAAACAACATGTTATAACCAAAATATTATATTTATTGCTTTTGAAATCGAACCATTTTTTATAACAGGAGGGATATTTTCATGCGATCGATCCATTTTTTAAAACAGGAGGACCACGATCTGAAGGCTTGTTTTCTACGTGCTGATTGAACGTTATCACTGCCTCTTCGGAGTTGGTAAAAGTAAAACCTCTCATCAAATCTTTGATTTTGGGGAAAATACAGAAATCACAGGGTGCTAGGTTGGGGCTATGCGCAGGATAAGTGACAAGATGTACTTTTTCGGAAGCTCAAAATGACTTTGTTTTGTTGGTCGTCTTTCGCGAACTTTTTCTAACACTCTAGGTAAACAAATGGTAGAATACCACTCGGAATTAACACTCTTTTGATCTTCAAGTGGAATTGTATAGATGGGACCCGTAGCTGAGAAAAAAACGCGATCATTTTTTTACCAACGTTTCTCGCCTGTCTCACTTTTGTTGGCCTGTTCTCATTTTCGAACACCCATTCACAAGATTGCTGTTTTTTATCGGGTTCAAAACAATAAATCCACGTTTCGTCTCCTGTGACAATGTCATAAACAGCATTAGAATGTCCGTGGTCGTACTTCAGTAGCATCTGTGAGCACCATTCCACACGAGCCCGCTTCTGCTTCGCTGTCAGTTCATGAGGGATCCAACGACAGAAATTTTCCAAACTTTTAATTCTTCGTGTAAAATTTTCTGAATTTGGCCAATAGTCCTCGATTTGTCTCATAGGTGATCCGGGGGTTTTCTTCAATTAACCGCTTAACAGTAGCCACATTATTTTCGTTGACGGCAGTTGAAGGCTGCCCTTCACGAAATTCGTCATGTAAAGAAACTCGACCTCTCTCAAATTCAGCAAACCATCGCCTCACGGTGCTCAAACAAGATGCTTCTCCCCCAAAAGCATTTTGAACACGAGAGCCACAGTCTTGCGGAGAAAGAGAACTTTTAAAATCATAAAAAATCATCGCTCTAAAATCTTTTCGACTTAATTCCATTTTCGTTGCGTACGTAGAACTTTGATATGTGATAAAAAAAAAGGACAAATCGTTTCCCGCCAATTGTTTTTTTATTACTAAGAAGGTTGTAACGTTTTAAAAATATAACATTCGAAATTCAAATAGTTCCGATTAGCTAGAAGTGCAAAACTTTTAGTGTGCCCCATGTATTCTATATAGCTAAGTTAATAGCGCTGTATATAGTATTAACGAGCAGAGATAAATATATATACAAATTCTAAAGATAAAGATAAATATGAACAGCCGTATGTGTATTCTAAATAGCCGAATAAACAACACCGTACAAAATATTTATGAACATATAAATAGTATTAGAAAAGACGTAAATAGAACTAGACGTAATTTATATATGAATACGTTTGGTGAAAACTTTCTATCCCTTTTTTATAAATATGTATATTCTAAATAGCTAAGTTAATAGCGCTGTATATAGTATTTACGAGCAGATATATATATATATATATATATATATATATATATATATATATATATATATATATATATATATATATATATATATATATATATATATATATATATATATATATATATATATATATATACAAATTCTAAAGATAAATATAAACAGCCGTATATTCTAAATAGCCGAGTAAATAACTCTATAACCTTACTCTGTACCTCTGTAAATATTTACGAGGATAAAAATAGTGTTAGAAGAAATGTTAATAGAACTAGTAATTTATGAGTAAGCTAAGAAAAGTAATGTTTTTATGTAATAATATGCATCTATACAAATAAATAAAAAAACATGTGGTGTCGTGGGACACTAGATAGAAACGAAGTTCCATATTATAAAAAATCTTAAGCTTTTTTAACGTTATGTACGTTTTTTGCCAGTTAAAATACCCGTCCATAATGAATAATAAGGAACTTGGTTCCAAAAAGGAGTGTCATAGATTCAGGCGTTACTATGCGGAAACCCACAATGAAGAAAACTAGTTAATTTGCCCGCGAAATTTTACGTGTACCCTTGTGATGACACTGAAAAGGAAAAAATAAAATCGGAGGCAGTCATGAAGATTACTGACAGAAATGAAATCTTGAAACAGTATTAAATGTATAGTCCTGCAAATTTGCACAGAACCCTCGGTATGCAAGTCCAACTCGTACTTGACCGGTTTTTGGAATCCTCATAACTCGGGTTTGGATTGTACTTTTTTGCGTTAACGAATGGTAAGCCTAAATGGCCTAAATGGCTTCCCATACGTTTGCGAAGGAATAATCACTTAGCTGAGATCTATATTAGATGTTATTTGTATTCTAACATTTAAAAAAATATACGTGCCGACTTCAATGTTATGTGTGTTCTAACATAAATAATATATACGCGTCGACTTGAATGTTATGTGTGTCCTAACATAATAAATATACGCGTCGACTTGAATGTTATGTATATTGTAACATAAAAAATATACGTGTCGATTTAAATATTATGTGTGTTGTAACGTAAAAAATATACGCGTCGACTTGAATGTTATGTGTGTTCTAACATAAAAAATATACGCGTCGATTTAAATTTTACGTGTGTTCTAACATAAAAAACATATACGCGTCGACTTGAATGTTATGTGTGTTGCAACATAACAAATATACGCGTCGATTTGAATATTATGTGTGTTGTAACATAAAAAATATACGTGTCGACTTGAATGTTATGTGTGTTCTAATATAAAAATATACGCGTCGATTTAAATTTTACGTGTATTCTAACATTTACGCGTGTTGCAACATAACAAATATACGCGTCGATTTGAATATTATGTGTGTTGTAACATAAAAAAACATACATGTCGATGAACGCCTTTTGTTTGTGACAGTCAATAAATACAAATATTTTCTAAAATATTAGTGTGAGTCTCACTCTTAAAAGATCAGAGCGGTTCGCATTTATTCATTAAACATTAGATTAAATGTAATTCAGGAATATTTTCGACTAACCTAATACGTTATGCCATTTATAAGTCCCTTAATTTGTGATTTCGTGCCTCATCCCCCTAAGGTCTGACCACAGGATGATAAATCAGGGACCGCCCTAGACCCCTATTACATTATCATTAATTATTCGTTATACAGTAAGCTTTTTGTATGAGGAAAGTTAAGGGTCTTGAGAAGGAATATGTTTCTTCAAATTTAGGTGTTTTATTTATATTTTTTAAAAGATTTTAAGTAATTTTTTTTATTTTTTTTAAATAGTATCTGGGCTTTGCGTTGTGATTACTCTCCAAACCGGAACACGACAGTGACAAGCATTGAAGGTGGTATCAAATACCCGGGCGAGACGTTGCTGAACTCTACCACCTAATAGTCACGATGGTAGTGACACGTATAGGCGAATCGGTCGCCCTTTACGACCTGCCTGGCAGAACAGCAGTTAGTCCATTCTTCAAGGAAGATCGGACTAATACGAGGGGGTTTATTTTTCATTAACAACATTTTCAAGTTTTTTTTGTATCATAAGATAGCAAACAAGCAGATGGGTCTCCTGATGGAAAGAGTCAACCATCGCCTATAGACACCAAAGATGTAAATGGTGCGTTGCTATCTTGTGGCGAGGTCTAATGCCACATGCATAAGTCTACCGTCTATGCTACTTTACCCTCCAAACCGGAACACGACTGACATTGACTAGCACTGACGCTAGGCAGGAATATGTAAAGCTCTGGTACCAGACCCGTGCGAGACCCCGTTGGCCTATTTTTCAAAGGAGGCCGGGACCAACAATGTGAAAAATCATCAGCTTTTTACTTTAAATACTCCAACAAATACTGTTATTTGGATCAATATCGATTAATTTGTTTGGAATTCATTAATGACGTAAATTTTTGAAAACAATGTTTTTTCGAAATTTACAACCTATAGATTATTGAGCTAAAGCAATATTTTAAATCTTAAAACTTGAATTGAATGCCATTCAAAAATTAAAATCGATCATCGTTTCTAAAACATAAGCTTTCCAAAAATCAGTATACTGCCATTTTTAACAAAGTAGATGTTTGAAATGAAAAAATCTATGCTTAAGGTTTTTACTCTTTTGAGCTTAAAATACCTTTATTTAGCAGGAAGTTGTATCTTCACGCCCATATCCCCAAAGTGGTAGGCAGAGGTACAACAAGTGCACCCACGATTAGCCGAAATTACTTGGTCCCACAAATGTGATAGGTGGCAAGCCTGTCGCCAACCGGGCACTTTCCAGTCCCGGGCAACTTTGTGTTTTTCAGAAAACTGAAAAAACACTTTAGTTTAAAAATAAATGATATTTTAAAAAATATATATTTAAGAAAATATAAAACATGTAAATCCAGTGATGTCAAGTTTAAATTACCTATTACCAATTACAAATGAAATCTTTGGTAAATAATTCTAGTAAAATTCAATTAAATAAACCAAAATAAAACTTTGAAAAAGAAAGTTAAATGACCGGTACTTATTTATATATTTATTCATTAAAAGTAAAAATTTATTCATAAAAAATATATTAATTAATGTAAGTTTTGTTTTATACTTAAGGTAATTACTAAAGTAATACCATAATATAATAATATAATAACATAACGCAAGATAATTATGAAAATCCCATGTAGCATTTCGGATTTTTTATATGTAATCAGATTTATAATTTTTAGATTATAATAAATCAAGATTTATAATTTTGTTTTTAGTCATATTTATTCTATCCAATTGACACAAGTATCTTTTAAAAGCACATACTGCATGTAGTTGGTATTTTACTTGCATAGGATATTTATCATATTTAAAAAAAGTTCTTTATGAAGATTACAATCTGGAAAACCAGATCCGGATATCCGGCGAATCCGGCAAGGTTGGAAGTCTACGGGATCCGATAATAGTTTAAGAAATCCAGTTACCGGATCTGGAACGATATTATGAGCGATTCCTATTTCTCATAAAAATATACGCGCATGCTACTACATATCCGTACTAGCTATCCGGGGCTAATCCGTCCTCTCAAAGATTATGCTCGTACGATATACAAGTCAATCCACTCTCAGTTATAAGCCATAACAAACATATTTTCAAACATTTTTCATTATGAGTTCGATTACGGGATCCATTGGTGAAATATTCTATAGTTTTATACACCCAAAGATCAAGCTTTAAAGAGAAACAAATTATATTACAAAAACAAATTATGCTGCACTGGGCACATATTCAATCCCGAGCAACGTTGTTTTTATCAGAAAACTGAAAAAAAAAACACATTTTTGATTGCCCGAACCGGGAATCGAACCATAGAGGCGATAATTAAGCTTTGAAATGTTAATATTTGTTAGAGTCTTCTCATTTCTCATGTCACACGAAATAGGTTGATTGGTTTAACGAATTCACTTTATTTTATTATCAACTAGCAGACAGACAGACTTTCGCATTTATAATATTAGTATGGAAAGTATGAATATAACCCTATTGAAAATCATTTCATTCGGATTTGTTTTTTTTTTTTGCAATAAATAATTTAAAGAAAAAGAAAAAAAAACACCATCTCTCATTTTTAAATAAAGATAAAAATAAAAAATAAAAAATGTTGCCGCGTGCACTTTTGGATTTTCCAAATTTTTTATATCATAAAACAGCAAACAAGCAGATGGGTCTCCTGATGGAAAGTGTCAACCATCGTCTATAGACACCAAAGATATTAATGTTGCATTGCTATCTAGTGGCAAGGCCTTATGCATAAATTTACCAGCTACCGAACTAGAACACGACAGTGACAAGCACTGATGCTATTGCGACAGAAATAGGTAAGGCGGTGGTTCCAGACCCGGGCGAACAAATGCAGAACTCTATCACCTAGTAGCCACGATGGTAGTGACATGCATAGCCAATCGGTCGCCTTTTAGGACCTGCCTAGTAGAACGATAGTTGGCCAATTCTTCTAAAAATACAATTGAGAATTACTATTACCGTAGAGAAAAAAGTATGCAAATCATCCTTGCCATTACTTATTTCTTTGAAAAGAATTTTTTTCCTTGATTTTTTTTATCTTAAATTCTTTTTAGGTAGAATAAAGTAGTCTCTAAGCAGCTTTAGTGTAATAATTAATATACACACTCCTTGTTATTGATGTGTAATATCTTTTCTCTCGTTTTCCTGCTATTTATAGGAGTTATTATTTGAAATGCAATGGAAGTTACAACAACAGGAAGCCGGCAAATCGCGCTCTGTTTGAAATGAGCAATGAGTGCGCGCTATTTAAGGTGACCAATGAGTGCGTGGTATTTGATTTGACCAATGAGTGCGCGCTATTGATTTAACCAATGAGCGAGCGCTATTTACTTTTAATAAAAATATTGTTACATAGAGTTAAGAGAATAAAAGCCAACTTTTAAATTGACGAACGAGCGTATGCTATTTGAAATGACCAATTAGTGGGAGATATTTGAGGTGACCAATGAGTGCGGGTTGTTTCATTTTACTAATGAGCTTGCGCTATTGATTTGACCAATGAGCGCGCGCTATTGATTTGACCAATGAGCGAGCGTTATTTAAATTGATCAACCAGCGTATGCTATTTGAAATGACCAATGAATGGGAGATATTTCAGGTGACCAATAAACGCGTGCTATTTGATTTGACCAATGAGCGCGCGCTATTTGAATTGACTAATTAAGCGCGTGCGGTACTCAATAGTTTGTATCTACTTATCCACCTATATCAGAAACTACACTTTAAGGCTCACTCGTTTTTTGTTTGTTGATATAAAAGACATGTTTAGAAAATACAGATATCAATTAGCACAAAACTAAACGGACTACTAACTTCATATTAACTTCAACATCGTAAAAATTAATTCTAATATTCTAACATACTAAAAGTATAATTTTAAAAGCACTCATATATGACCTGTGTTTAAAAATGTGTTAAGTTGTTACCAAACTTTCATAAAACATACATTTTCAAATGTTACGAGAGCGTATATTCTCGAATATTCTTTTATCCGAAATCCAGAATGTACACCGTATGTGAAATTGCTAATTAACAAACGCCAGTTCATCAAAAAAAACGAGCTGTCTGGTTTCCTTTACCGAGTATTTGAAATTGAAGTTGAATCGGAGTTTTTCTCTGTTTGCATTTCCATATTTTCAAACAAACCTGCGAGATTCATTGCGTTTTTGTGCGAGATAGCGCATCATGTGTGGCTTTTAAAGGAGATGAATATGTTGAAAAGTCGAAATTCAATTCTCGGTTCGTTGTATTCTTTTAAATAAATAATTGTTTAAAATAGAGGGACTCTAGATTTACACAAAATAGGCTTATTTCGTCTAAGATGGAATCGGATATACCTTGACTATTTTTTCAAATGATTAATAATTATGATAAGGAGAAAACAAAAAATTAAAATATTTATTTTAAAAATAATTTATAATATTTTTAGGATATAATTTAATAATGCCCATATACTTAATCTTCTCTATAGTATACTTTTTGACCCTAAAATTTCATTTTATCTAAAGGAGAGATTCACTTTATTAAAAGATCAGAGTATTCCTGAACGTTCGTCCAATCGGTTATTATTAAACTTTCCGCGATATAACTCTATATTTTATAAGTCTTCTTTCTCTGTCCAAGCGGTTAAACTGTGGAACTCTTTACCGGTAGATATAAGGCAAGCATGGAGCAAAATTAGCTTTAAAAAGATGGTCCATGATTTTTATTTCACATCATGTAGTTCCTAACAAGATAAATATTCACTGCAGTGTATAAAATATTGTTCATTTCTTTTCCTTAATTATGTAAGTGTTAATTTAGCTTTGTGATGACTTTGTCGTGTAATTTATATATTTAAAAGTTGTACCTTGTCCTAGTCGTGTTTTTTTAATTACTTATAATGTGGTTGTCTGGAAGAAATCGCTTGTCAGCGATAAGTCCGTCTTTTGTATCAGATTGTTTACTTACATTGTATTACTACTTTAATCCTCATTATGATAATAATAATATTCTTTATTGTACATAAAGAATATTATTATTATTACAATGATTATAACTTCTGCAAAATTAGATATTAAGTTCCATGACAGTAAACATAAATCTGCAAGTGTTACGTCACACCGTGGCAAAACGTCACATTGACTGACATTTTTATAGAAACCACTGAGTATGTACTGACATGACAGTGCGGAGCGGAATTTCGTGGTAAATTTTAATTTTAATAATTTGTCTATACTTACGGTTTAATAAAGTACAAATGCATCATAAATTATTTTAACTAAAAAAATTATTGGTATTATTTAATGAATTATTAGTATTATTTATAGTAAATATTCTAGTGCTGTGGCAGTTAATGGAAGGTTGGGGTAGGAGTGTGAAAATGTGGGGTTATATGGTATTTTGATGTCAAACTAAAAAAAACACCACTTTTTTAAAATAAGTCTAGATACCCCAATCACGTAGCGGTAAGAAATATATAATTTTACAGATTATATATTTCTTACTTACCAAATATTAAGAAAAATCAAAAATCTGTCGAATCGTTCGGAAGAAATGCATAACACAGACACTGGGACAAACCTCGTTTTATATATTAGATAAATAGGCTGAAAAGATGTTTATTTGTTCGAATGCCTTATTATCTATTAGGTTACTATTTTAAAAGTACTATTCTGTTACAGGTAGCAAACCTATCAACAAATTTGGCATATACAATAAGTTTCGGCCAAGATACGTTAAAACACCACAAAATCTTAATCAGAACCAAAATTTTGCTCAATTTGGTATTCGAACTTAGAAGATCATACGTCTTTGTCAAAGCTAGCTTTGCTAGACAATTGAGGCAATTTTGTATTTACTTGTATGGAGACTGGATTTAACTCTTTTTTTTATTATTTTTTGTAATAGCGACCAAATTAACACGCATTCTGTTAAAATTTAAGGTGTCTACATATTTTGGTAGTAGTAGTATCTTCACGCCCATATCCCCGAAGGGGTAGGCAGAGATACAACAAGTGCACCCACGATTAGCCGAAGATAATTGGTCCCACAAATGTGATAGGCGGCAAGCCTATTGCCAACCGGGCGTTTTCCAAACCCGGGCAACTTTGTGTTTCTCAGAAAACTGAAAAAACACTTTTTTATGTGCCCGACCCGTGAATCGAACCCGGGACCTCATGTGGTCGACGCCAACGCTGGACCTCTACACCACATCAAGTAACAAAACAAATGACGGATAGATAGACAGTGGAGATATATTAACAGCGATTCATCTCTCTAATATCAACCACGAGTAATCAAAAGACATCCACAATTCCACAAAGTTATTTTATAAGATTAAAAGTGATTTCTTAAAAGTAAACCATAGTACAAAATAGATAGTGTTTATATTGTGTTCACCACTCGCTATAAATAATAGTTGATTAAATTTCTCATTTCGCTGAACAAACCGTGAGAACTATTATGTCGCCCGCACAACCGAAGGCGTCTTCATCCTAGTCGATTGCTCAATTTATCAATACATCTCTCGCGCCAAAGATTATGTCGCAGTAGATGCAAAAGGAATATTTTTTTTTTATTAATATACCAGGGTATGTCAACAGCAAATAACGTAAAGTATCCTCATGCCCGTATCGCCGAAGAGGAGGGCAGAGGTATAATAAGTGCACCCACGACTAGCCGAAGATACTTAGTCCCAAAAATGTGATAGATGGCAAGTCTATCGCCAACCGGGCACTTTCTAATCCCGGGTAACTTTGTGTTTATCAGAAAACTGAAAATACACTTTTTTTATATGTTCCCGACCTGGGAATAAAACCCAGCACCTCATGTGGTCAACGCCAACGCTGGACCACTAGACCACAGAGGTGATTTTTTAAATAAATTTCAAATTCAAATAAATAAAAAATTATACATGCAACTTAACATACAAGTCTAGTGTACATGGCAATTATTATAGGTGAACTCATAATTCATGCTACAAAAATAGTGAAATAGCATAGCCTATAGTCTATTAAAAACAATATACCTTAAACTAGCGACACGCCTTTATAGACCGCGATACCAGGAACATTTTTATTTTTGATTTATAAGCTGAATTTTTATAAACAGCTTCATTTTCACGAAACGCCTGTGTTTTTTCTCTTCAAAAAATATCGAATCGGGTTACTAATCAAGTTAGGTAAAAAATTCTGGTGAATTAGAAAGTTTATAGACATCCGTTTTACGCAGCCTACCCTGCAAGTGAACCTAATAATACTTGTTTTAGGTACAAAAGAATTTTACTGTAAATCACAACTCTGTTAGTAATATTATAATCTATGAAAGGGCGATAGAAAGCCGACCGTCGATTTATTTCTAGCCGAGAGAAACGGGCTATATCACTTACGTAAGATTTAACCGATTCCGCCCTCCTAGATATTGCTATAGTAGTACGAGGCCGCGATGTTTGGTTACAGTCATCAAATGCAGCCATTCTTAAGGTGCCCCTTCACCGGGAGCATTCGCGTGTAATGTAACATTATAGATTCGTCTTTGAGCATTACGTTACAATAATACCTTCATAACTGACGAGGTATTCGCGTGTAATGTAACATTACAGATTCGTCTTTTGAGCATTACATTACAATAATAACTCCCTGACTGACGAGCATTCGCGTGTAATGTATGCATCAGTGAATTCCATAATGTCAGACGAGGCAGTCGTTGTGCTGAGTGCGGCAATATTAATTCGACTTTGTTATTTACGTAAAAAAAACGCAGAAGAAACGATATTGGTGTCATGAATTATTTCAAAACTGAACGGACAGGGGGAAGTGGAGCGCATTGATGTTACAAGTTGTATCAAGATATTACACATTGTATCATTACAAGGTGGGCATTGTAATGCTCGGTTCTCCTCCTTCACTGATGTAATGCTCAAATCTGTAACATTACATTACACGCGAATGCTCCCGACGAAGGAGCACCTTTAGAACAATTGTAAACCAAAGTATTTATTGTTTGACTTCTGAGTTTGAAAATTGGTGCCTTACAAAATACAATAGTACATTATTGCAAAAACAGCGAAAATTGCAAATCGAGTATAAGTTAGAAATCGAAGCCGCAGGCGACGGCTTCAATGAGACAGGCAATGTCATTTCCACCGAGGCTTGAGGCTTGTATGGCCGCTAATAAAAATATAATAGAAAGAGTTTATTGCTCAATTACATGGTAAACTTTCACGAAATTAATGTAGTACGATAAAAAAATGTTGGACACCACGCGGACATTAGGTATACGCTTTAACCGATACATGTCGCAGTAATTGCTCGCAATAAACTTCGATATATAAACGTGGGTGTTTGCACTAATGTAATATACGTTAGTTCAAAATGAAACACAGTACGTACTTCTGATATCTAGTACAATACTCACTTAAAATTATGTAGGTGACAGTCGATGTACGTCATAAGCATAGAAATACATACATGTCAACATTCATGTCAATTAAATATTTTTATTGGATAATTAGGTCAAAATTTAAGTACTTATTTTTTACATATTCGGCATTGATATAAAAAACCCAAGATATACAATCAGTGTGTCAAAAACGTACCCAAAAATAAGGGCACAATTTAAAATTGTGCACTCATTTCAAATAGAATCGCGTCGGTCGCGACACTGTCAATTTTATTTCTTTTCGTACATTGTTTTGTAAAAACAACTATAAGTCATGCACTTAAGGTTGGATATGCAAAGACATATGTTTTTGCCATATCTATAATTACTTAAATGAAATTAGGGACACTTTTGAGTGTCAGTGTTGTTCGAGACTGTGCATCTAGGGTTTTTTATATCAATGATATTCGGTATCAGAGTCGAGTATAATCTTTTACTTACTTTTACTACGTGTACAGTGTTTTTCTAAAAAAATGCAATAGAAAAAAAAAACTTTTTATATAATATTTTTTTTTATCACCTGTACCTACTGAAACGTAAATGCACGACGTGAACGCAATTTGTAACAAGTTTTTTTTTATATATTATAAGATAACAAACAAGCAGATGGGTCTCTTGATGGAGGATGGATGAAAAGGCAACCATCGCCTATAGACACCAAAGATGTTAATGGTGCGTTGCTATCTTGTGGCGAGGTCTAATGCCACATGCATAAGTTTCCGGCTGCTTTACTCTCCAAAGCGGAACACGACAGCGACAAGCACTGACGCTATTACGGCAGGAATAGGAAGGCGTTGGAACCAGACCCGGGTGAGACAATGCAGAAGTATACCTACCATTTAGCAGCTACGATGGTTTGATTGACGCCTTCCTATTCCTGCCGCAATAGCGTCAATCATAAATAATAATTAATAATAATAATAATTCACGGGACAAATTACACTTACTGATCTAACCCCAAAGTAAGCAAATTATTTGCTTGTGTTATGGGTGTTAGTCAACGATACTATTCTCAAAATTCAGTTGAATGGCATTCGAAAGATCAAAATTGATTATTGTTTCCAAAATGTACAGCTTTTCAAAAATCAATATACTGCCATTTTTAACTAAATATATTTAACTACTAAACATTTATTAAACATTACTAAACATTTTTAACTAAATAGGATGTGTTCAATAAAAAATAATGTGTGCGTCGACCAGGGACGTACAGATGTTCTTTTAACTGTACGTTAACAATTTACCTTCTTTTATGTTAAATCACTTTCCTTAGTGTTCGCACTAGTCCATCTATTTTCTGTTTCCTTCCATACAATGACGTTGCATGCCTGTCTCCAAAATGGTGTTGGTATGGAAAAGCTCGTAGCTCGAACTCAAAATTTTACTCTGACCCGCGTCATATACGTATTCTATAATATGAAAAGAAAGAAATAAAAACTCTAGTCCACGTGGTGTTTTTTTAATAGATTAAATAAGAAAAAACGTCGTTACAAGTACCCTTATTTAAATCAAATCCATATTACTATTTTTGGTGCTATATATCAAAAAAAAAAACAAAAAAAGTCTCCAAAATACGTGCGTTGAAGCTAAATCCGTACATTTCCAAACGATTAACGCATCTAATTTATCCAACCACAAGTATCTCGACAGTATTTATCTAAGGATTTTGGACCCTTTTATCGCTCTGCTCTCTCGCCTCGTTAGCTGTATTCTTATCAATACTAATCCTAACATCAATCACGTTCAACCGCCAAAAAAGTGTCAATTTGTTACGAGGAAGCCATGCATAATACTTTTAGACCTTCTATTTTCACATTCTTTGCGATATAAAATAATATGTGGCGTATGTTAAATAAAAATGATTAAAAATTATTTTCAAGATTCAGGAGTAAAACGAAAGTGAAATTAATTTAATTTTGAAATCTCTTACATAAAACCTGCCGTACACACAGATGCATGCGTAAAACCAAAATGCAATGTCACCGAAAACATGAAAAAAAATATTAAAGGAAAAGAAATAAATTCACCAAAGGTTCGAATAAAGAAGATTCCAGCGGCATAATTATTTTCTCGTTGCATGTCTGCGGAAAATTGAAAATTAAATCGATTTCATCTTTGCGATATAGAGAATATACTTGTGTTCATTAAGAATGAATCGGATATATTGCAGTTATTAATGAATAATTGTGATATGAAGATAACAAAAAACTAAAATATTTGTTACTAGCTGTTGCCTGCGACTTCGTCCGCGCGGACTTCGTTTACTCCGCACAGTAGGTGATAGCGTGATAATATGTAGCCTATATTTTGACCCGACCTGTTAGTAATATTCGTGCAAAATTTGAAGTAAATCCATGCAGTAATTTTGGAGTTTACCCCGGACATCTTTTGTCTCGCCCGGGTCTAGTACCACCGCTTTACTTATTCCTGCCGCAATAGCGTCAGTGCTTGTCACTTTCGTGTTCCGGTTTGGAGGGTAAGGTAGCTGGTAAACTTATGCATTATTATGGCATTAGACCTCGCCACAAGATAGCAACGCACCATTAACATCTTTGGTGTCTATAGGCGATGGTTGACTCTTAGCATCAGGAGACCCATCTGCTTGTTTGCTTTCTTATGATATAAAAAAAACATACATACAGACAAACAGACAAAAATTCTAAAAACTATATTTTTGGCTTCGATATCGATTGTAGATCACGCCCCAAGTATTCTTTTAAAAAAATATTCCATGTACGGTTTTGACTTTCCTATGATTTTATTATATGTATCATTGATATAAAAAACCCTAGATGCTCAGTCCTGAACAAAACTGACACTCAAAAGTGTCCCGAATTTCATTTAAGTAGTTATAGATATGGCAAAAACATATGTCTTTGCATATCCAACCTTAAGTGCACGACTTATAGTTGTTTTTACAAAGCAGTGTACGAAAAGAAATAAAATTGACAGGTTCGCGACCGACGCGATTCTATTTGAAATGAGTGCACAATTTAAAATTGTGCACTCATTTTTGGAGGACGTTTTTACACACTGATTGTGAATCTTGGGTTTTTTATATCAATAATATGTATAGGTATAGATAAATAATATTAAGTAATATTTTTTTAGATTGTAAATTCGGCATGAATAGACATTAAGTGACATGATAATGAACGCAGATCTGGAAATGTTACATCACTCCGTGTTAAAAAGCCATTTGGTGTTGTCATTTTCATAGAAACCACAAAGTATGTAATGTAGATATTAGGTACCATAACAGCGTAAAGTCATTAGAACGCCACGACCATGAAGTATTATGCATAGGTGGAGCTAGCACTCGTAGTAATCACTTGCAACACATAGTTTACGTTATATCTCTGTCTATGAGGTCTTCTCATCTCTTTTTATACAGCTGTGTTAGAAAGAGAGGGTTAGACCTCAGAAGATGACAGCAGTGTTTGAAATTGTGTTTCAGGTAGGTATTAGAAGTTCTGCCTCCAGATAATAATACAGCATCATGGCCATGACAGTCCGGAGCTCGCTCGCCTATAGACTAACAATCGCCTATAGACACCAAAGATGTTTATAGTGTGTTGCTACCCTTGTGACGGTGTATAAATGCGAAATTTTATCGGCTACGTTACTCTCCTACCCGGAACAAGATAGTGACAAACACTGACGCTATTGAGGCAAGTAGGGGTAATGCAGTTGTGCCAGACCTGAACAAGACATTGTAGAACTCTACCACATAGTACCCATGATAATAGTGATTTGCATAGCCAATCGTTTGCCTGTTACGATCTGCCTAATAGAAAGAGACAACCTTTACCTATAGACACCAAAGATGTAAATGATACGTTGCTATCTTGGTGGCGGTATCTTAATGTGTTTATCGGCTAACTTAATTATCGGTTAACTAATCGGCTAATCCTGCCAACCGAAATATGACAATAACAAGCACTGACGCTATGGCGGCAAGAATACCGACGGAGGCAAGGGGGTTATGCTAGACCCAGGCGAGACAATGCAGAATTCTACCACGTAGTAGGCACTATAATAGTGACTCGAATAGCCAATCTTTCGCCTCTTACAAACTGCCTAATAGAACGGCAGATGATCTATTATTCAAAAGGGGGCCGAACTAACACGTGGTATATAAATAAAAACCACTGCCATTATTTTAAGCCTCAGGCATGTTTAAACATAACAAATCTTAAATAACTAAGATTTTTATTTTTGTCCGGGCACCTTTTGAAAAAAAAACTTATTTGTATAATAAGTCATGCAATAAGCAATAAAAAAGACGACATCATTTGTTTTTTCTAAATTTCCATGCACGGGTTAAGTGTTAGACCGCATATATAAGGTTCTTCCAAAATAGGTGATCATATTCCAGCACAATGCTCAATACGTCTGACGTCAAAGATAGCCAGTCAAAAAAAAGTCATTCAGGAGACAAAAACTTTTTGATTTTTACAAATAAACTAATTTTATTTTAATAATAACAACGCCTTACGCCATCCTATGGACGTTGTGTGAGGTTATTTACCTTACTACTCACATTTACGTTAAAAGTGGATAATTTTAAGCATTAGGAGACAAATATAATTCGTAAAAGTTAAAAAAATTTGTCCCTTAAATCGCATTTATTGAAAAGATATCTTTGATTTGACGAACCGAACGTTGTTTTAAAATATGATCATCTACTTTGGAAGGACCATATAAGTTAAAAACATGAAAGTATTTATCAATATTACTAGCAAAAAGCAGAGCTTTGTAAGGGCTCGCAAAGTTATACTATCTAGTAATATACTATAAATACTTTTATAATAATACTTTTACTACTAATACTCATAAAAATACTTTTATAATTGTTATAAAAGTATTTTTATGAGAATTACATCTTTTAATGTATGGACTTTATTTATAATTATCTAACCTAAAAAACTCTGCGTATTTTCACCTAGACATTACATTTGCATCAAAGGCCCGCGTCATCAGGCTTTGGACTAGGAATATTTGGTTTTTGTTTGTTGGTATTTTTAAGAAAAAATATGTATTAAAAATGAAGGTTGATCTTATAAAAAACACATTTTTGACATTTTGCTGAAATAATTGTTGTTTTTTTTCTAAAATCAGGAAGTTCCTGGTTTTACCTCGATTTACGAAATCAAAATAAAAAAATGTTTTATTTAAATAAACCTTCAAAATTTTTGGAATACGCAGGCACAAAGAATTGACGGTAGACACTCAGCGAATACATTTTTCGAATTTTTCTCTCAGAGAAACCTTCGGAGTTCGATTCCAGAGTCAGGCAAATGAAAAAATGTGTTTTCTCAGTTTTCTGATAAAACAACTTTGCCCGGGATTGGAAAAGTGCCCTACTGGCGATAGGCTGGCCACTTATCACATTGTGGGACTTAAGTATCTTCAGCTAACCGTGGATGCACACGT
Source organism: Apodemia mormo (assembly GCA_036924255.1). Classification (NCBI taxonomy): domain Eukaryota; kingdom Metazoa; phylum Arthropoda; class Insecta; order Lepidoptera; family Riodinidae; genus Apodemia; species Apodemia mormo. The sequence continues at coordinate 5,773,588 of JAUPFN010000010.1, read as the reverse complement.
TGTACTTCTGCCTACCTCTTCGGGGATACGGGCGTAAATATACCTTTTTCTAGCTTTTTACCCTCGCCCTCGGGCTAAGATTGGGAATTGATCTCAATACAATATAAATCAATTAATACATCTGTACTGTTTCTCAATAAGCATATTGTGAAATTCTCTAACGCTCTAATTACTCTGTTCCCAGCAAACATCCCTGCTCTAGACCTAAATTCTCCTTGTGCCTCCCACAATATTATTTCGAACTTCCCTTGCATTCTCCTTTCAATGATTTTATCATACACCTTCGATGCCAAACTGATCAAACTGATGGCCCTATAGCTATTGCAGTTTATACTTGAACCTCGCCTTTATACGAGGGCACGATAACCGCGCGCCGCCAGTCAAATATGAAGAAACAATTCATGAAGTAGGTAGTCTCTTAATAAGTTCAAAAATTCTAATAGAAAATGTATCTTCTATCAATTTTAACTCGTTAATTTAATAAGAGATGGCGTTAGTAGTAACAAGATTCTAATACAAATTGTACCTTCTATTTTTTATTTTTATAAAATGGTATTTTTATGTTAGATAACAAATCTAGACATGAATATAAACTACCACGTCGAAGCTCAAACCTAAAAATGCGATATTTTTTCAGTAAAATGTACCACAAAAGTGCATAGCAAGTGGCCTAGTGTAGGGCTCGCTACGCTCGCCCTGATAAATGTAAATTTGATCTATAACGATGAAAAATCGATGGAGTCAATTACAAAGCAATGAAGAATTTCGCTACCTTGGACAACTCAACAGGAGCTTAGTTGGTAGAGCATGTCGGTCAGAGGCAAGGTCTCATGTCCGAATACGAATTTTTTCTTTGTAAGTTTTTATATGGAACAGTTTGTAACATTTGATTGATATAAAGAAAATCTGCAACCCAGACTATTCCAAACATTATGTCTGTTGTAAAGCAATCAACTTGAAATGAGGGAAAAAACAAAAGTAGCGTAGCTTCGAACAATACTAAAATTGTTTGTACATTCCGACACCAAGCGAAATGAGAGCATCCAGCATTGATTTTAACGGACAAAGGCAAATGATCCGTGAAATTGAAAATCGGAATCGACTGTAAAGCAAAAGAAAAAGGTGTTCAAATGTATTTTTGGCTTGGGGAATAAATCAACATAGAATTTAAATTGTTCTGTGATAACTTTATATGTGTTTTAGCACTGATTCTGTACTAGGGACAAACTAAAGAACTTTTTAAAACAAAATAACAAAAAATAACATTTTGATATGACTGCTTTTGAACCAGCAATCATCTTTTCTTTAAGCCGGTAGATGGTAGCTGGTTCGAATCCAGTTGAGTCAATATTTTGTTACAAGTTGTTCTGTGATTATTGAATATAGGATTACTCGATTTAAGACCGTTGGTCTAATGTCTACCCTGTTTAGGTCAGACAATGAAGACCTAGGTTATATTCCCAGGCGGAATAACGTGTTGTTTTAACTTTCCTATCCAGTAAATTTTTAATAGAATTTCAGAATTTGGTGGTGTTAACAACCCGTCTGTTAAAAAAACAAGTTATACGGGTTTCATCTATTGTAAAAATTATGCGCCAGTCGTTAAAATTTTACACATGTGATTATGGAAATGATCATCCATATCACCAATAATTTTGTCAATCGGCAAGCCATATATCAGACCACATGAATACTAATAGACACGCCATTGGGAAGGAAACGTGTCGCCGCGCATATAAGTAAACACTCTTATTACTGTCAAAATTTTCATACATTTATAGGTTATATTATATTGTGAAAAACAAAAATAAACCATGTTGTACTGTTTTATCGTATCAAATGAGATGTCAAGGTTTAAAAATTACCTTTGAAATGATTTTACTTCACTGGTAAGTAGTGTAATTCTGTATTTCTGTATGTAATTGTAAGATACGCTGACAAACTAAGAAGTTGTCATTTCTGGGTGTAATTGCAAGCTACTTACTAATGAAATAAAATCATTTCAAAAGTAATTTTTAAACCTTGTCATCTCATTCGGTACAATAAAACAGTACAACGTGTTTTTTTTCTGTTTTTCACAATATAATATAACCTTTTTCACATTATAATGTATGAAATTTTCGACAGTAATATAAGCGTTTGCTCATATGTGCAGCAACACGTTTCCGTGTTTATTAGTATTCATGTGGTTTGTATCGTTTACGAATAATTCAAGATTCGGTTTTTTTATTTACCCAAAAACGAACATTATTATGGACGATTTTTTCTTAACACAACTCAATTAAACTGTGAATTAAATAATTATAACGACGCAAATGGATTTTTCGAAATCAAAATTATCGAAGCTATGTAATAAGCTACGTATATGTGTACCAGTATTGATTTAAATTTGTCAATCATAATGTAAATAAAATAATAGTTTATTGCTACGATTATGTTCATAATTAATTTATTAATATTTTATTATAACGATGATATGTGATGTTATCGTCATCATCATATCATAAAAATTAATCTCATCATTATAAATTTTTTTCAAAATTTATGTCCGTCAAGTGTTTTTGAATAAAAATAACAAACATTGCCCGGAATTAGTTCGGGTTTAGATAAAGGAAACTACTACTTCTCTTTCATTTTTACTTCACGTATTTTTTCTTTCGACAGACAGACTTTCGTAATTATAATATTAGTATGGATTGCTCATAATTTGCTTACTTTTTGGTTAGATCAAATCTATGACTGATACATTTATTTTTCAAAAGAATACACTTATTCGCTTATAGGGAAATAATGCTAATTTTGGTACTAATCTATATCTATCTATACATATAAAAATGATGTGGTGTCGTGGGACACCAGGTAGGAACGAAGTTCCTTCGGCTAAACGGCACTACTCGCTTGTGTATGCGATTGTCGCGCCTGCACACGTCTCATTTAACGATTTTATTCCACGCACTTTTTTCCACGGATTTTTTCTTACGGTTTTACTATCACATTTTTTTCAGTTCGGTCACTTATTCACTTATAATATAAAAAAATAATAGACAGAAAGTCTTACTTTCAGTCTGTCTGTCGGCCTGTACTACTAGTACTTATAAGCTGGAATTTCTGTTTTTGCTCAGGTGGTGTATGTTATTTATTTTATTGATTCAGGCGTTACTTTGCGGAAATCCATTATTAAAAAGGTGAAATTAATTAAATTTGCTATTATCCGCAAACTATTCTATGTATCCTCCGTTATGGTACCATGGTACCAATGGTACCATGATCAATAAAATAAATAACATACACCATCTGAGCAAAAACAGAAAGTCCAGCTTATAAGTACTTGTAGTACAGGCCGACAGACAGACTGAAAGTATGACTTTCTGTCTATTATTTTTTTATACTACTATGTATCCTCCGTGATGGTACCATCACGGAGGATACATAGAATAGTTCGCGGATAATAGCAAATTTAATTAATTTCACCTTTTTTATGTTATTTATGTTTATAGGACTTAAATCAGACGTTATAAGATAAAAACATTCTATCAACCCTAGTTTGTCATTCAAACATTTGCTTAATGACATAATTTTCTTGATTTGTAGCTGAATAAAATTGAACCAACCAATCCTCCGTAATTTGAAACCGTCTCCAATGATATTCAGTTCTATAAACAAGTCTATAAGTCTTCAGAAATTGAACGGGATAACAAGAACAGAAATGACCTGTCAATATAATGAACCGCTATAAATTATTTCCCAATGAATTTAATAAGGACGACGAAGCGAGATTCTCCAGGCCATTCAGTTCACGAGTCTGAGAACGCCGAGCGTTTTAATTCCACCAAGCCTTTGGTATTTTATTGATAACTTCTTGCGTCTGTGCATTTTATTTCTTGGTATATTGAAGTTGATTAAAAAATATCTAATATTTATTTTATTACTAAATATTTCCTGGAATTATCTAAGTATTTATATATTACTAGCTGACCCGGCAAACGTTGTTCTGCCTTTTTAACTACTCTTTTTTTTATATATATTTTCTCACCTTTTAAACTTTTCCTGGACTTCAACAATTAATTCAAAACTAAAATTAGCCAAAGCAGTTCAGCCATTCTCGAGTTTTAGCCAGACTAACGAACAGCAATTGATTTTTATGTATATAGATAGATTATATACGCGAATGGTGGTCTGTGAAATTTGGCAAAAGTAAAGTTTACATTATAAGGAGTGTTAAAACCTAATATTTTTAAATGAATTGCATTAGAAATATATCTATATATATATATAAATCAATTGCTGTTCGTTAGTCTCGCTAAAACTCGAGAACGGCTGAACCGATTTGGCTAATTTTAGTTTTGAATTAATTGTTGAAGTCAAGGGAAGGTTTAAAAGGTGAGAAAATATAGAAAAAAAAATAGAATAGTTGAAAAGGCAGAACAACGTTTACCGGGTCTTACACTAAATTCATGTTACATTTATGATAATAAACACACATGTATAGTATTTTCTTTACGGCTAAAGTCTTTTGTCAAACCTCAAAGAGATATTATTTTTTAGTCTATGGTAAATTTTCGACCACGGGGTTACCGCAAATCTGTATATGTAATACGTGAAGTAAAAATAAAAAAGAAAAAGCACTGTAGAGTATTATTTTTATGTTATAGAGTATATAGTAATTAATCAAATTATAAAAAATTAAGGTGAAAAAATTCTTAAAATAATCAAAATTATCCCACACAAATTTCCAATAGATTTTAATTCGAATCACGATCCAAAGCTAGGGTTTCGATTTTCGGTAGACCGTCCATTATACGCTATATATGCTATGTGTGTGTATGTGCTTCCCAAATACATGTGTGTACCGTGTACTAAAGAAATTCGTTTCAGATATCATTCGCTGCTAAAGTAATATTTTACAAAAAAATATCCTTTTAGTAGATAAACGTAAATTTGCGAAATAAAAGTAATGTATTCCGTCAGGAAACTGATTATGACTAGTCCCGACGTAGAGCGTCATATAAAAGTTGCGTTGTAAGTAAAAATAATGTGGTAACTTCCCTCATTTTGTGTCACCGAGAGAAAATCCTTCTAACTTTTATGAGAAACACTGAGAATATGCGTTCTTTAATCGGTACAAATTATAAACGTAAGCGGTAATTGGCATATATTTCGTAATGTAGGTATATCTGTTTCAATTCTTCTGTATGCGTATTTTTAACATTCAAGCATACACATATGAACTAGCAACTACAATTACAAACTTTTGCAGTTATTATAAGGATGAAATAAATAAACACATTTCTTCCAACAATCCATAAATATTTTTTTTCTTAGACTATACTGAACGCTAGTAGCCGCAATGATTTCGCACGGGTGTAATGTAAACGCGTAAAAATATGTTTTACAATTAATCTTTAAAATTCTCCACTTTTTTCTACCATAATATGCATGTATTATACATATTAGCCTTCCTCTTGAATAATTTTGTCTATCCATGAAAATCGCATTAAAATCCTTTGCGTAATTTAAAATATATAAGCGAGCATACAGCCGAAGCGACTTTGTTTTATAACACGTAAAAGTAAAGAAGTATCCTATACGCTCACAGCAATTTCGTATATCGTATAGCAATTTAATCCGCCGTGTTGGTCCCGAGCTCCTTTGAAGAATAGGCCAACCAGACAGGTCGTAAAAGACGACCGATTGGCTATCAATTCACTACCATCGTGGCTACTAGACAGTAGATTTCTGCATTGTCTTGTCTTCTTGTCGCTGTCGTGTTCCGGTTTGGAGGGTAAGGTAGCCGGTAAACTTATGCATGTGGCATTAGACCTCGCCACAAGATAGCAACGCACCATTAACATCTTTGGTATCTATAGGCGATGGTTGACTCTTTCTATCAGGAGACCCATCTGCTTGTTTGTGATCTTATGATATATAAAAAAAAATATACGTCTGTATTAAATACTTGTTAATTTATAAAAACAAAGTATATATAATTTATTTTGATTTACCCTTCGATTTATAGATTTAAATGAAATTAAATTTCCCGCTATTAGTCTAAGCCTTGCACATCAGCTTAGTCTAAATATTTGCACGCAACGATGGCACAATGCTAAGCCCACCGATGTGTACTTTTCCATTATATTCAGATTAGAGGTTTATGTGGGTGTAGAAAAACTTTGGATATTCTTTGTTTGATGATGCCACATTTTCGTTTATTTCTTATAATATGCTAATATTATTGCTTTTATAGCTGCTGTGGGCGCCACTTCTCATTATTTGTAAATTATGAGCTGTAAGTATTAGACACTCCACAAAAAAACTCAAGGCGTTTTATAAAAGAAAAACACTTTTCCCCGTGTTGGTTCCGGGCTCCTTTGAAGAATAGACCAACTGCCGTTCTGCCAGGCAGGTCGTATAAGGCAACCGATTGGCTATGCGAGTCACTACCATCGTGACTACAAGGTGGTAGAGTTCTGCATTGTCTCGCATGGGTCTGGTACCACAGCTTTACATATTCCTGCCGCAATAGCGTCAGTGCTAGTTACTGTCAGTCACTGTCGTGTTCCGGTTTGGAGGGTAAAGTAGCCGGTAGTAGACTTATGCATGTGGCATTAGACCTCGCCACAAGATAGCAACGCACCATTAACATCTTTGGTGTCTATAGGCGATGGTTGACTCTTTCCATCAGGATACCCATGGTATTTTAAGTTCAATGAAGCAAAATTATACCTAAGCATGAAATTATGAACTCAAAGAGTATGAAAACCTAAAGTTCGTAAAAATAATAGTATTTTAATGTATATATATATATATATATATATATATATATATATACATTTTTTTGTAGAAATTGAAGACATATGAGTAAGTGGTCTAGCTGATGTAAAGCATTTAGCACTGCCTACAGATATCAACAGAAAAAGGATTGCTATGACGATACCAATATCTGAAGAAACTGTTTTAATCCTCCTTTAAAAAAATCACATAATATAAAACCTCCATGAAAGTAGCAAAGGGCCAAACTTTTTATTGGTATGGATGGAATATTTCACTACGGCATATAGTATGAAGGCGGAAAGAGAATGCTAGTACTTATTAAAAAAGCTCTTCACAATAGTGACCAGTGATCACTGGATAACCGGTAGCACATACATAAATAGTCATTACGAAGACTAAGGGTTGAACTACAGATGTAGTCCAACTCTAAGCCAATGGCTTTGGGATAAAAGATTGGCTACACGAGCCTCTAATATCGTGGCAACTAAATGGTAGAGTTCTGTATGGTCTCGCCCGGGTGCCACCGCCTTACCTATTCCTGCCGTAGTAGTGTCAAAAATACTTGTCCCTCTCATCAGCCGATTTGAAGAGTAAGGAAGTCGGTAAACTTATTCATGTAATATTAACACCCCGCCTCGTAATTAGCAATGCACCATTAACATCTTTGGTGTTTAGAGACGAGGGATTTTTTTTCAATGAGGAGATCCATCTGCTTGTTTGCCATGCTATAATATAAAAAGGTTATTGTTATGTCATGGACACAGCTGTGTATGTTTTACGTGAATACGTCTACGCAACGGATAATATTTTGCGATGATAACATTTTTCCTGGCTGAACCATTATCGGATTCAGCAAAAATGCTTTATGATTTTTAGTAATTTGTCAATAGGTATAAGTGTTGTGTAAAAATAAAATAAGGTACGATGGAGTTGTCATTGCTACATCGGTGTGCAAAACCTCCTTAAATAAAGATTAAAAAAAAAACATTTTTCCTCAGAGGCATTTTTCATTTATCGTACATTTGCCGTCATTGATCGGTTCGGACGTAATTTTTTTGCGTTCTCGGCACTTCTTCACTCTATTATATAAGGATTCATTGGTGTCATTAAATTGCTATTTAAAATTCTTACACGTTCCTTGAAAAACTTTAAAAACAAGGAAGAAAAACCTCGACACGTTGGATACGGTATCGTATTGTAGGTATTTTGATTTGGTCTTTGAAATTTTTTTTGTGATCGATAACAATTTTTCTTTAATTTATTCATTTACACATCATCGTATTTACTGTAAGCATTTAAAATTATTTTATACCTACACAATCGATACATTTTTACAAGAGCTATCGAACAAAACAATCAAAAACTTAATCATAGCCGAATGAGTGAAAAGATATAATACTTCTACAAATTCTGCGCAGGAAGATTACCTAAAAATAACGGCACTTTTCCCTACATCCCGCTCAAAGCACCGCAATTCGAACTTAATAATAATAAAATAACTTTATTTTATTCCACAAAAACATCTTGATAGAGACTTGAACTAGAAATTAATTGATTATTTTGAAAAACATGAAAATTGAAAATTAAATTGAATTAATAAAATGTTTATGTATACTTATTTTGTTGACCCCCTTAGGGTAAAAGCCTCCTCCAAAGAATTCTATTTTGTTTTGTCTTTCGCAGTGGTCATCCTGTTTCTTCCTGCGTTAGCCATAATCTGGTCCTGCCACCGTTCGCACGGACGACCTCTCTTTCGCGCCAAGCGGTCCTTTCTATCCTTTCCACTTATTTATTATTATTATTACACTCTCTTCTAAATTGAATTTCATTCGAAGTTTTGACACACGGCTCATATTTTGAGATGCTAAGGGTAGTGTCTTGAAATACATATTTGTGTTTTTTGTATATTGAAACCAGTTTTTGACTACCCCATTCTGAGATCCATTTACAGATGTCTAAATCCAGACTATACAGAGATATCTCAACACTCATCTGCCTTTGCCTATGAACTAACAATACGGCATATACACCAGGCATTACCCGTACTGTCATGTGTGTACACTATAAAAGTTGGAAGTTAATATTGATACTAATTAAAAAAAAAATCTTCAAAACACTCTCCACTATAATATAACCAGTAGAACACACGTAATGAATCAACGAGGCCAGCCCTTGAGTGGTATATACCCGGTAGAAGGCCGCCCTCTTCGTTCTCATTGGCTTCAGCTTAACAACGGACAAGATACACTAATAATGTTCTAAGCATAATGGCCGCAAAGGCAACTGTATTTTTTGTCTGTAAGGCGTCAAACTGGATGTCGGCGATCTACGACACGGCGACGAGAGTGGCGCGATTTAGCGCTTGACATATTGTCCGCGCCACCGTCGCGCCGTTGTCATCCAGTTTACTTCCATAAGAACCTATGTGTTTGATCGCGCCGCTTTGGCTACCGCACCGCAGATCGCCGAGATCAAGTCTGAATCCTAATAAGATGGTAGTATTTTTAGGTAATTTAAGAATTTTTATTAACTTATTTACATCACCTTCGAGAATAAGGTAAATTACAATAGGCCTATAATTAGTTTAGCCAGATTTTATGGGATATGCTCCCGTACAGGTCACTCTTGTGTGCTGTGCAATCCATATATTTAAACTGCACGTTTTGAGCTAGTGTCAATATTGATATCGAAGCTGCACACCATCGGGCCGCCTGTTTAAATAATGAATCGTCAAGATTGAGGTTGATGGATGTAGTAACGCGGATGATTGATATGCTGAAGATTTGTAGCATCATACAATACCAAAAAATAGTATTCTGTTATATCATTAGATAGCGAACAAGCAGATATAAAGAGACAACCATTGCTTGCTTATACAGACCAAAGATATTAATGATGCGTTGCTATACGTGGCGGACTCTTAGTGCTACCTACATATATAAGTTTACCGACAACCTCATTTTCCAAACTGGAATACGAGAGTCACAAGCATTGACTGCTGCGGCAGACTGACAAGCTATTGCAGGAGGATAAGGCGGTGGTGGTACCAGACCCGAGCGAGACAATGTAAAACTTTACCACATAGTAGCCATAATGGTAATGATTTGGATAGCCAATCGTTTACCTCTTACAAACTCCCTGATAGAATGGCCGTTGATCTATTCTTCAAAGGAGCCCAGACCACCACAAAGGAAAATGGAGGTATCTTTCGAATATAATTTCAATGTCCCTCAAGCACAACTTTAGATACGGTTTTAGTCGACGATAATCCGCTTTGATCTTTTCTTTACTAGAAGTGGAACCCTAAAGAAAACGCAACAAAGCTACGTCATATTTATGTAGTAAGTCAAGCAGCGACTAACTTTAGGTTATTTTGAGCCATTTACTAATATGACACACTTTATGGCGTATGGATAAAGTGATAGTGGAATTCTATTCGTATTCTAATTAAAATAGCAAAAAAAACTTTGAAATTAAGGCCTTAAAATCACCAACTGAAACCAAAGGCAATAAGCCAAAGCTAATAAACAATGTAGAACGAAGATACAATTGCCGCTGTTAAAACTTTTGTCATGAGAACACTTATGCATGTCGTAACACACGCCGGGATGGCCATCAAAACCTGCGTAATTGTTGTTGCCACAAGCTCGATGTTTAATATATTTTGCGTGCCAAGTGCTAAAGTTTAACAGCAATAACGACATATAATATCTTGCTGACTTGTGTTATACAAAACGTGTGTCATAAATTTCTCATATTTCAGCTTATATAACAATGAAAATTGTACTAAATTACCTGCTTTTTATTATCATCTCTCACAATATGTCCTCCTGTTTCTTCGATTCACAGATCAGGAATCTATTAAAAATTTTATATCATTAGATAGAAAATAAGTATATGACTTACCTGATGGAAAGATATAATCGTCGCTTGTAGAATGTAGATAGTAATGATACATGCATAAGTTTGCCGGCTACCTTACCCTTCAACCTGTTACATGACTTCTATCTCCAATCTATTTTTCCAAAGTTATATCCTAAAAATATAGTATATGTGATAAATAGATAAGTAGTGGTTGGCGATAGGCTTGCACGAATCACATTGTGGGACAGTATCTTTGACCAATCTTGGGTGCACTGATTGTACCTCTGCCTACCACTTCGACGATACAGGCGTGAAAACTTATTTTTCTTTCTATAGACGTTCGGTTCACTCTGCCTACCCCGCAAAGGAAACTGGCGTAATGATGACACTGAAAGCAATACTATAAACGCAGAAAAACTGCACCTACCGTCCTCCAATCTCCTGTATATTTAGAAATTTGCATCAGATTTTCACCATATTTATATAAAACCAAATAGAAGGGATACTATCCCACAACAAAAAAAAAATGCGTGGGTGTCGTGGAACATTCGGTTGAAACAAATTTCTTATTTTAAACTTCCCAATTTTTTTCTCTCCTCTCCTCTCCTAGCTCCCCTCTCTTTCTTTCTCTCTACCCCTCTTTCCCCCTATTTTCACCTCTTTCACCCGTTTTCCTTTCTCTTCTATTTCGTTCTTTTCCCCCTCTTCCCCCTCATCCTATATCTACCCCATTCTTCCTTTGTCCTCTCTCTTTTCTCCATCCCCTCCCTCTTATATTATACTCACTCCCCTCTCTCACCTCTCGCTTTTTCCCATTACCAGCTCCCCGTTCCACTTCTCCCCCTCTCTCAACCCTGTCTCATAAGCAGATGGCCTTTTTAACCGAATATTTACTTTTAATTCATTTTTTTTGTTACAAATTTTTCAACTCGTCTCTGTGGTCTAGTGGTCCAGCATTGGTGTTGACCATATGAGGTTCCGGGTTCGATTTCCGGGTCAGGCACATAAAAAAAGAAGTGTTTTTGCAGTTTTCTGAAAAACACAAAATTTCCCGGGATTAGAAAGTGCCCGGTTAACGATAGGCTTGCCACCTGTCACATTGTGGGACCAAGTATATTCGGCTGATCGTGGGTGCACTTATTGTACCTCTGCCTACCCCTTCGGGGATACGGACGTGAAGATACTGTACTTTATTTGCTGTTGACATACCGTGGTATATTATTAAAAAAATGATTCCTTTTGCATATACTGCAACATGACACGCGTGAAGATACTTTTTTTTTAAAAAAATTTTCAAAATCATCTACACTAAAAAGCTCGACATGGCGGCTCGGCGAGTCCGTTGCGGCAAAAGACTCGTGATCAAAATTCGCAGCAAAAACCTCCGTCGTCGTAAAAGGCGACCGATTGGTAACACGAGCCACTACCATCGTGGTTACTAGGTGGTAGAGTTCAGCATTGTCTCGTCGGGCTCTGGTACCACCGCTTTACCTATTCCTGTCGCAATAGCGTTAGTGCTTGTCACTGATGCTTTCGTCGTGTCGTCGTGTTCCGGTTTAGTAAGGTAGCCGGTAAACTTATGCATATGGCATTAGACCTCGCCACAAGATAGCAACGCACCATTAACATTTTTGGTGTCTATAGGCGATTGTTGACTTTTTCCATCAGGAAACCGCTTGTTTGCTATCTTATGATATAAAAAAAAACTTGCATTTTTTTCTCCTAACCCCATGGCCCGTACCGTGGAACTTTGATCCAAAAGAATCTACCGACACTGTTTGAAAATAACTGAGTTCTGAGGTAACAAAAAAAAAACAGCTGAAGTAAAAACCTCCTTTTTGAAAAGTCGTTTACAAAGGGGGGAAATTGTACACAATTTATTTTGAAACACGCAAATTCTCGTAGCATTACAATACACAAGATCTAAAAGCAAATATTGAAACGTCAAAACGAATAATGTTTCATTGAAATATCTCATCTCAAATTGTCTGACGAAATGCCAAAATTATTCGCAATGGTAAAACAAATGGTGTTTTCCGTTTTTGAACAGCGCAATTTATAAGCGAATACGAATAGGTACTACAAATAAACAGTTTTTGTAGTAAAAAATCTTTTGTACTACGGGTTAGCTAGACCGTCACGCTAGTGATGTACTTAAGCCAAATTTATACGTGCTATGCCAGAAACCTTATAGTCTGCTCGACAAGTTGAAAATCGTTCGATTTGCAACTTGTCAAGCGGACTATTAGGCGACAGTATGAATGTAGCTGTGTATTGTATTTCAACGTGATTTCAACTGTTTAGTTATTTCCTCGTCTTATTACATGCCCTTTTTTGAGTTATAGATTAACTGGCTTACTGTTAGACTTAGTTGTATTTGTTTTTTTTAAATAAATTTTTAGCTAAATCACGCCTGCACCCATTTGAAACAGCCTACTTAAAAATTATATTTAGCTCTTCGATTTATTTGTTTCTCTACTTAGTTGAAAAGGTTTTTATTGCCTTGGACGGCACGATGGCGTGTGAATTTTAGTATCTGTGTAGTTGATTTCCAGAAAATCATAAAGTGGTGTTTATTTAACTCTTGCAACGATCAAGTTTCAAAAATATATTTAATATTCCTGTTGTAATTTTAGATTGAATTTTATTTTTAAGACACTGAGATTTACGCTTCAGTGTTGCTCCAAGACTCTTAAATTCATTTTATTTTTATTACTCTTTTTTTATTTTATACTAGCTGACCCGGCAAACGTTGTTTTGCCTTACATATTATGAATCCATAGCGGACGAACAACCTGACACGTAATTTATATAAGACTACGGGATTGTCCTTCCACGCAGCCAAAATGGCATTAAACTTTATATGGTGGTTAAGTATTCTTAAATTTTCTAATTTTCCACGCAATTTTCTTAATATTTTCTTTTATAAGAACCTTCTCATTACAATTACAAACACAACAATAAAAATTACTGAAATTGGTCCAGCCATTCAAGCGTGATGTCGTGGCCAAGGAAAATAGGGATTGATTTTTATATATATATAGATTTTTTATCATCTCATTTAATCTCATTTAAATATTGTTTGGATAAATGTTGAATTGTTACTCAATTGTTCGTAAAAGAGATTTTGGCATCGAGCCAGAGTATTTGAGTATAAAGTGTAAATAAATACAAACTTTCGCATTTATAATACACATTAGGATAATACACGCTTTTATCCTATAACTTAGTCTTCGTTTAAGGGCGTCATTAAATTGGAAACACGCCCGTCCCTCAGATGGTTTCGAGCGGTGATCATTTATCACTTTGCATGAATATCTATTTACGCTTTTTGTCCATTTGTAGTATTGAACTGTTTGCAGAACTGACAGTCAAGTTGGATTCAAAATCCAAAAAAGATGAAACGGAAGCAGAGATATAATACACTATCTCTATTTTTCATAGATGAAATAAAAAATATTTTTACACTTTTATTTACAGTTCAAAAATATGTTTACAGTTCAAAAATATGTCATCAAGCTCAAAGCTTGAGGTAAATATTTATCAAGAAAATGAAATATTATTCAAGTTTTCACTTTTTTATTGCCACCTTAGTAAAAATTGTCTGCCATCCTATCAACCGCTCGTAAGCTAGTTACAGCTAAACATGTCAATTTTATTAATGTTACACACAAAATTAAGAAACAATTTACTTTCCGTCTACATTAACAAATGTATAAGAAATCAGAAACTATAATGTACTGTAATATTACATAGAAATCTTTGAAAAACATGTGTAAACGGTTGACCCTACAGGCCATTCCTGAAACTTCCCGCTAAATTAAGATATTTTTAGCTCAAAAAATTAAAAACTATAAGCATAGATTTTTTCAATTCAAACATCTATTTTGTTAAAATGGCAGTGTTTTGGAAACGCTGATTGAATTTGATCTTTCGAATGACATTCAACTCAATTTTTGAGATCTAAAATTTATCTAAATAATCGATAGGTTGAAAAATTTCGAATTAATGTCAAAAACATTTTTTTTTAATTTTCGTCATTGATAAATCCCAAATAAATTGACCAATTTCGATTTTCGACATTCAACGTAGTTTTTTAGTACTAAAATATCGTAGACTACCAAAAAATGATTGGTTGAAAAATTTCGAAGTTATATCGAAAGAACACCTTTTAAAAAAAATTCGTTAACGTTTTCTCCCAAACGGATTAACCGATTTGAATGCAATTTATGCAGTAGACGTTCTTTTGGGAATAGAGCTGATTAGTTTTTGTACTCAATCGGCACATTAATCTGGAAGTTATATTAAAAAAATACTGTTTCGCCAAAAATTTTTTGAGGTTTTTTCGAAATTTCTCAAAATCTCCTGGGCCGATTTGGTTCCTATTTTCAGGAAGTCTAAGTTGAGCGGAATCCAATCGAATGCCATCAACCGCGTTTCGAACGGTCGAGCCGTTCAAAAGTTATGAGATGTTTACATACACACACATACACATACACACACACATACATACAGACATACTGACGTCATCGTGAAAATAGTCGGAAAAGATTCCTAGGACCTCAAAATGTGGAGATCTAGTGAAAACTTGATTTTCGAAAATCGGGGCAAAATCAGTAACTTCCTTATCTACATACGTAGCGGGAATTTAAAAATATTTTTTACTGTTCTAAAGACCTCTTGTTTTTTGATTACATTATATTTATTTTTTATAACATACTACGTATAAAAATAATTCATTCCTCCATATTTTTACAAAAATATAGTTTAGATGTTTCACATAAGCCCGGCGTGTCTCGATTATTATTATTATTACGCTTGTTTTATTATTACTCTTTTTTGTTTTGTTTCTTTTAATGTATGTGCTTTTTTCTTTGTAGATATAAACAAATAAATACCCATGCACAAATTACTCAAAGTATTCTACCTGTAAAGGTAAGAAAATTTTTTGCTCGTAGCGTAAAAGCTACTGTTTTTTTGACGTCGTAGCAAACAAGTCTTCCTGAGTCTGTGTTCTCCGACGAGTACAATCTGGGGATCTTCAAGAGAAGAGTGAACAAGTACCTTCTAGGGAAGCGCGTTCTATATAGGGCCTCAGCTTACCATTAGGAGAGATCAAGGTCAAGCGCTTACCTATCGATAATAAAAAAAGCATAGTCATCTACTAAAACTAGTATAACAGCGGATAACTCGAAATTTAATACCAGGGGAAAACCATTTGTAAATTCTTAGCAACTTTCAGTTTAATCTGTACCTGCTTATAACTTTTGCAGGCCGAGTGGCCTAAACTGAGCGAAACTGGAACACAAAGTTCATATTAAATTCAACAGTAAAGGATTACAATATTGAATGGGGGAGTACGTATTTTCGGAGCCGAAAAAACTCGAGTCCCCCTAAATTATTCAGCCGCAATCACTGGCCGCCTCATTTATTCATAAACGACCGTCAGAATACAGATATATTTAAATTTGTGAAGTACAGTGCGCTGACAATATTTTAGAAATCATAAAGGGAGACTTATATGCTAATTAACTATGAATATATTAATAGGTGAAGTAAAAACTTTGTACTCCTCTTAAAGATAATTACGTGAACGATGGAGTGTAAAACTTGATACAGTTAAAGTTAATGTTGCGGAAGACTGCATACCCTAACATCTTTCTACAAGTATGCAATAGAAATACATTAAATTAATTAATTAATAATAAAAATAAACATTACACATATTGCCTACTTCGTGGTCTAGAGTTCGGCTCAGACCATGAGGTCCCGGGTTCAATCCCAAGTTTGGGCAAAGTAATATTGAGATTTTTTCGAAGTTTTCTCAAAAATCTAATCCTCAGTAGCAGCTCGGAGTCTGGCGGAGCGGTGTGTAACGTGTAGCGATAGAACACGTTCGTGCATAAATACCATTGGTACATTATCCTACCATCGTTATCACATTTTATCACGCAGCATACACGTGAATTTCTAGTATATGAGATTAATGCAAAACCTAGTTAATAAAACACATTTATCAACCAATGTGTGACTGTAATTTAGTTGACGTAATACGGTGTATTACCACTCCCGTGCTTCGATGAGCACGTTAAACTGTCGGTCCCGATTATCGCTAGAAATAGTCGATAATCGTTAACATGTTGGTGAATGCAGCGATGAGGATCACCACTTATCTCGCCAATCGACAAACCGGCGAATCGCGGTGAACTGGAAAGTCTATAGACGTTCGGTTTACTTTGCCTACCCCGCGAGGAAACCTTGCGTGATGATACTTACACATACTACAATCATGCGACATACATGATAAAATACACCATTTTTTACAATTCCCTTTACGGTTGAAGTCTAACTTAAGATATTTTATTATTTAGTCAACAGGGCGATCGCAAATTGTTACAATTTCACTTGTACTATTTTATATGTTTAAACTATTTTATATGTTTAAACTATTTTATATGTTTAAAACCGACCGGTTTCGCGTCTTGTTACCCCGGTTTTGGTACGGGTCCCGCTTAGAATACACCACATTCTGCCAGACAGTTTGTAAAAAAGGAACTATTGACCTAACATGTAGTTTTTACTGTGACTACTAGGTGGTAGATTTTTGTAACAACTTGCCCAGGTTAATTACCTGGATTACCGGAATTATTTCAGTTTGCAAAGTAAGACAGTCGGTATATTTATGCTTTAGTGTTGTAACCCGGTACATGAATCACTAACATTTTTTATATACAATTCGACTGTATATCCATACTAATATTATAAATGCGAAAGTGTCTGTTTGTCAGTCTTTTACGTTTTCACGGCTAAACCGCTGGACCGATTTTTATGAAATGAAATTTGGCATGGAATAACGGAAAATGTTGAAGATCCAGGGTCAAACACAGGCTATTTTTTTAAAATCAGTGCTTAAAGAGCTGAAATAGGGGATGGAATTTATATTAAAAACTATTTCGATTACATGTTAATATACTCGCGGGCGAAGCTGCGCAGGTCATTTAGTTTCTTTTTTTTATGTCATAAGATAGCAAACAAGCAGATGGGTCTCCTGATGGAAAGAGTTAACCATCGCCTATAGACACTTAAGATATTAATAGTGTGTGAATGTGAACATCACTGATGTCTATAAAAAAAGAATCCATCGTCTATAGACACTAAAGTTGTTAATAGCATGTGAATGTTAATATCACTGATATCTATACAAAAAGAATCCATCGTCTATAGAGACTAAAGTTGTTAATAGCATGTGAATGTTAACATAACTGATGTCTATAGAAAAAGAATCCATCGTCTATAGACAACAAAGATGTTAATAGTGTGTGATTATTAACGTCACTGGCGTCTGTAGAAAATGAATCCATCGTCTTTAGATACCACATAGGCTTATGATGGTGAATGTTAGCATCACTGATTAGAAAAAGAATACATCGTCTATAGACACCGAAGATGATACTAGCGTGTGTGAATATTAATATCACTAAAGTCTATAGAAAAAGAATCCATCGTCTATAGACACCAAAGATGTTAATAGTGTGTGAATGTTAACATTACTGATGTCTATTGAAAAAGAATCCATCGTCTATAGACACCAAAGATGTTAACAGTGTGTGAATGTTAACATTACTGATGTCTATTGAAAAAGAATCCATCGTCTATAGACACCAAAAATGTTAACAGTGTGTGAATATTAACATTACTGGTATCTATAGAAAAATAATCCATCGTCTATAGACACCAAAGATGTTAACAGTGTGTGAATGTTAACATCACTTATGTCTATAGAAGAAGAATCCATCGTCTATAGACACCAAAGATGTTAATAGTGTGTGAATGTTAACATTACTGGTGTCTATAGAAAAAGAATCCATCGTCTATAGCAACCA
Organism: Apodemia mormo; assembly: GCA_036924255.1. Taxonomy (NCBI): domain Eukaryota; kingdom Metazoa; phylum Arthropoda; class Insecta; order Lepidoptera; family Riodinidae; genus Apodemia; species Apodemia mormo. Next base: position 5,755,070 of record JAUPFN010000010.1, on the reverse strand, counting down.
AAGATAATAATAGTATGTGACTCTTAACATCCCTGATATCTATAGTTGATGCTTGTCTCTTACCATGCAAATGCTTGTTTGCCTGCTTGTTTGCTATTATATGTCAGAAAAGAATTAAAAATTCTATTTCATTTTAGCAATTGACTGTACCTATACCACGGAAAATAATTTTATTTTTCACACCGGTTTTAAAATCAAATTAATTCTTGAACCTTATGTTGGCTGTTTTTGTTTTTCTTCGGCATTCTGAATAATTTTCAGTATTGAACGCGCGTAGGTGGAAAGGAATACGTTTTGCATAATGTTTATACGGGAATATGGGCTTCGTTAAAATAACATGGTAAAGTTAAACTACGTAATAAAAAGTTTGTTCTACGTTACATCATATAACTTGTTTATAGCTGAATTTTATTTTATGTGTTTATTTTATGCCAATAAATAAGGATATTTAAAAGGCTAACATAATCATTTGAATAAACGACGTTTCAGTAAATGCAATTTTACTGGAACGTCATGAAAATCTATTGGATGTTGTAGATTACATTATAGGAAAAATAAAAGGTTATAATATAATCTTTTATTTTCCTATAATCTAATAGTTGAAACTATAATCTAATAGTTGAAACGGAATACATTATATTATAACTAGCTGTGCCCGCGACTTCGTTCGCGTGGCAAAAATTCTAAAATAAAAACCCGCATAGTTCCCGTTCCCGTGGGATTTCCGGGATAAGAACTATCTTATGTCCTTTCTTGGGTCTGAAACTATATTTGTACCAAATTTTATTCAAATCGGTTCAGTGGTTTGGCCGTGAAAGCGTAACAGACAGACAGACCGACAGACAGAGTTACTTTCGCATTTATAATATTAGTATGGATGTATATCGTTTCAATCAAGACCACATGAATACTAACAGACACGCCTATGAACAAACTTTCCTATCACTATTAAAAATGTCATAAATATTAAATCGAGAAAAAATAGAAATAAACCATGTTATACGCTTATCGTATCGAATGAAATGAAAAAGTTAAAAAAATAGCCTTGAAGTGATTTTATTTCATCGGTAAGTAGTATAACTCTGTATTTCTGTATGTAATTGCAAACTACACTGGCAAACTAGTTTAAGACTAGCCCTAGAGTGATAATTGATATAAAAAAAGAGGGGGGGCACAATTGCGCTCTCAAACTTCGCTGCTCGGGTCAAATCGAACAGACATCGAAAGGCACCCTCTACCACACTCCACGTGGATTATACTAATATTAGGGGTCTTCACTCAAACCTAAATACCGTCCACTACCACCTTGAGACGGCTAAGCCGGCTCTGTTCTTTTTAACTGAGACGCAGATATCTTCTCCGGCTGATACCTCATATCTTTCCTACCCGGGGTACAAATTCGAGCATTCATTTGTACCCCGGACGGGAGTTTGTGCTTATGTCAGAGAGGATATCTGCTCTCGACGTCTCAACAGCATTGAAGGCTATAGGGACCTATCGATCCTCTGGCTGCGTGTAGACTGCGACGACCATCCCCGCATCTACGCGTGCCTCTACAGGTCCCATAGCGGAAATGCTGAAGTCGACAGGCTCGTTGAGCACCTTCAAACGGCTGTAGATTCCGTGTTGCAACAGACCCCCTCCGCTGAGATCGTGATCTTAGGCGATTTTAATGCCCACCACGCCGAATGGCTGTGTTCACGCACTACCGATCATGCGGGGAGGTCTGTTCACGATTTTGCCTTGGCATATGGTCTAACACAATTGGTAACCACGCCTACGCGAATTCCCGATGTGGACGATCATACGCTTTCACTGCTGGACCTTCTGCTGACCTCCCATCCGGACAATTATCAGGTATCTGTGGACGTCCCTCTTGGTACGTCAGACCACTGCCTGATCCGGAGTAAAGTGCCGGTTACGCGCCTATCACGGCCTCCTTTTGCAGGCTGTCGTCGCGTTTGGCACTATAGGTCAGCAGATTGGGACGGGATGCGGTCTTTTTTTGCGTCCTACCCATGGGGGCGGGTGCTTCTCGCTGGATGATCCGAGTGTCATCGCTGACTCTATCGCTGATGTGGTGCTGCAGGGCATGGAACTTTTCATTCCATTTTCTGCGGTACCAGTTGGTGGTAAGTCTCAGCCTTGGTTTGGTCGCTCCTGCAAAACGGCTTCACGCCGAAAGCAGGAATGCTACCGGGCTTGGGCTGCAGCGTCGACATCTCGTGATGAAAAAACCAGCGCGTTACTAAGGAGTACAATTCCGTTTCGAGGTTCTTCAAAAGAGCTATCGCCAAGGCAAAATCTGAACACATTGGCAAAATTTGTGAGAAATTAGTTCGCCTTCCTTCGGGAACTCGTGCGTTCTGGTCTCTCGCCAAGGCTGTCTTGGGGAATTTCTCACAGCCCTCTCTTCCACCCTTACACGGAGATGATGACTCTCTGGCCCATACCGCAAGGGAGAAGGCCGATCTTTTGGGCTCGTTCTTTGCGGCCAACTCGACTCTGGACGACCAAGGAAATGCACCGCCTACCGTCCCGCAGTGCTATAGTTCTATGACGGAATTAAAATTCTTGCAGTCTTCCGTACGTAAAGCACTTTTTTCCTTGGGCGTCCATAAGTCGAGTGGACCGGATGGCATCCCTCCGATTGTACTTAAATCATGTGCTCCAGAGCTGGCGCTGGTACTAACACGCCTATTCCGGCTTTCCTACTCACTCGGCGTAGTACCGATTTCATGGAAGACAGCTTTAGTGCATCCCATCCCTAAAAAAGGAGATCGCTCTAATCCGTCTAACTATCGGCCGATAGCCATAACCTCCTTGTTCTCCAAAATTATGGAGACAATCATCAACTCGCAGCTCCTCAAGTATTTAGAAGAGCACCAGCTGATAAGCGACCGCCAGTACGGTTTCCGTCGCGGCCGCTCAGCTGGTGATCTTCTTGTATACTTAACACATCGGTGGGCGGAAGCAGTTGAGTCCAAGGGGGAGGCATTGGCAGTTAGTTTGGACATAGCGAAGGCCTTTGATAGGGTATGGCACAAAGCGTTTCTGGCGAAGCTGCCTTCCTATAGGCTTCCCGAGAAATTATGCAAGTGGATCACCAGTTTTTTGGCTGATCGGAGCATCAAGGTCGTAGTTGATGGTGCGTGCTCTGACCTTAAATCTATCAATGCTGGTGTTCCACAAGGCTGCGTGCTATCACCGACACTGTTCCTTCTGCATATCAATGAAATGATGCGAATTCGCAACATACATTGCTATGCAGATGACAGTACTGGTGATGCTACATACTCCGGCCAAAGCGGTATTTCTCGGGAACACGTCGAAGAGAGCCGAAACAAGCTTGTGTCCGAAGTCGAGAATCGACTAACCGATGTCTCGGAATGGGGTCGTCAAAACCTGGTCACTTTTAACCCCAAAAAGACACAGCTTTGCGTGTTTTCCGCTAAAAAGACACCCTTTGTCGTGTCACCTCGATTTGGGGATACTCTCCTGACAGCCTCAGCTAGTATCGGGATTCTGGGAGTCGACATATCGAATTACGTTCAGTTTCGCGGTCATTTGGAAGGTAAGGCTAAACTAGCCTCCAAAAAGCTCGGTGTGCTCAGCAGAGCGAGGCAGTACTTCTTGCCGGCCCATCGCCTTCAACTTTATAAGGCTCAAATTCGGCCCCACATGGAGTACTGTTCTCATCTCTGGGCCGGAGCTCCTCAGTACCAGCTCCTTCCTCTTGATCGCATTCAGCGTAGAGCGGTTCGAATCGTTGACGACCTGGCTATTTCGAAACGGCTCGACTCTTTGGCATTGCGCAGAGATATTGGCTCACTCTGTGTCTTCTATTGTATCTTTCATGGAGAGTGTTACGACGAGTTATTTGGATTAATTCCTGCCGCCGAATTCCATCATCGGACATCGCGTCAAAATTTGAAATTCCATCCTCACCATCTCGATGTCTGGAAATCCACAACTGTGCGTTTGTCTCGACACTTTTTGCCTCGCACTACTTTGTTGTGGAACCAATTACCGGCAGGGGTGTTTCCAAACGGTTACGACTTGGGCGCCTTCAAGAAAAGAGCTTACTCATTCTTAAAAGGCCGGCAACGCAACTGCAAGAACTCTGGTATTGTGGATGTCCATAGGCGGCGGTGATCACTTACCATCAGGTGCACCTCCTGCTCGTTTGCCCCCTCTTCTATAAAATAAAAAAAAAATATATATTGGTTGAAAAAGTTTGAAGCTATGTCGAAAAAACATTTTTTTCAAAATTTTTCGTAAACGATTACTCCCAAACGGATAAACCGATTTTAATGCAATTTACGTATTAGACGTAGTTTTTTGAGGAATAGGGCAGATTATTTTTTGTACTCGTTACGTAAATCTGGTAGTTATATTAAAAAACACTGTTTCTTTTGGTGTTTTTTCAAAATTTCTCTAAGTCTTCTAGACCGAATCGGTTCAAATTTTCAGGAAATCTAAGTTAAGCGGAATCCTATCGAATGCCATCAACCGCGTTTCGAACGGTCTGGCCGTTCAAAAGTTATGACATGTTTACATACACACATACACACACACACACATACGTACATACAGACATACTAACGTCAGCGTGAAAATAGTCGGAAAAGATTCCTGGGACCTCAAAACGTGGACATCTGGTGAAAACTCGATTTTCGAAAATCGAGGTAAAATCAGTATCTTCCTTATCTACATACGTAGTGGGAAATTAAAAACTGGTTTGCTAAATCACGTTTTTTTACATTGATTATTAAATAACAATTTTACAAAAATTATACGATATACCTGAAGATATTATCTAAGGAATGTGCTAACTTATTACATGATAGAATTTACTTTACTTGATCATATAAAATTCCGAAAACAGGCTAAAAATCTCTAAAACAAATAATTTGTTAGTACTATTTCTAATCATCCACATGATTTTTATATGGTGATATTTAGTTAAAAAAAAGAATGTACTAAATTTTGATTTTCGGCTGAAGTCCTATATTAACGACGGGTCCCAAGAATAAAATCTTATGGAGAGATCAGACTAAATTGGTTTTATAATAAAATTCGCATTAAACACGCATAAAGCTACAAATATACTTTTTATATTTATTGGCCTTTTTTGTGGAAATACTCAAGTGAACATCATCTACAATGTATTCCCATAAACAAACATATTGTAATTTGGTAATTTTGTAGATACGATTTTGTTCTTGGGGCCCGTCGATTTATTTATCCGAAAATTAACACGTTTCCCAGCGGTTTCGAACACGCCGCGCGCGTGCCGCCCGACCGGCCGGTAACCCCGCAATCGCTATGCCCCTGCATTTTAAATTAAATCTGTAATATCTTCGAAAATATTCATTTAAATTACATGCTGTAAACGGCCATATTGCTCTATATGAAATCCGCAATATATTTAAGGTATTTAATTGGATAAGGATTAGTGCTGTATTGCTTAAAATTGCTTCGAAAAAAAGCCATTATTTCTCTTAAAAAGTAAATGACAAAAAAATGCTATTGTGGGTTATCCATAAGAGATAGACATATACCGTCGCGGAGTTTTCTGTAGACCTTTTCAAGTTGTACAAATACTTAGTACATTATTTTGATAAATCTCGTAGGGTTTAGCCTGCGTTTGCAATGTAAGCGGAAAAAAATATAATTATTTACGACATGACATCAGAAAACTCAAAAATTGCAGTATTTCTCGACTCTATATTGAATGTTGTTATACATATAAACCTTTCTCTTTAACCACTCTATCTATCAAAAGAAACCGCATCATAATCCGTTGCGTGGTTTTAAAGATTTAAGCATACATAGGGACATAGGGATATAGGGACAGACAAGGAATGCGACTTTGTTTTATAATATGTAGTGAAGATAGCAAACAAGCAGACGGATCTCCTGATGGAAAGAGTCAACCATCGCCTATAGACACCAAAGATGTTAATGGTGCGTTGCTATCTTATGGCGAGGTCTAATGCCACATGCATAAGTTTACCGGCTACCTTACCCTCCAAACCGGAACACGACAGCGACAAGCACTGACGCTATTGCGGCAGGAATAGGTAAAGCGTTGGTACCAGACCCGGGCGAGACAATGCAGAATTCTACCACCTAGTAGCCACGATGGTAGTGACTCGATAGCCAATCGGTCGCCTTTTACGACCTGCCTGGCAGAACGGCAGTTGGTCTATTCTTCAAAAGAGGCCGGGACCAACACGGTAATTTTTAAACACATTTTACAATACTAATTCATTTAAAAATATTTACATAATTTAAAGCAAGCGACCCTTAATGTAACAAAATATGCCACTTAAACATAATTTACATCTAACGAACCCATATTCAAAACCGACAGTATGATAACTTGAGAGTTTAGAGATCATACATACATAGAAATAGACATATAAACGTAACACTAATATCTCCACCTAAATAATTAACGTGTTCATATCTTCAGTAAACATTAATCCTTGTACATTAATAATTATAATCCAAATGCCAGCACAAAGACAAATTAATTAAACATATTGCGAGGCGTAGCTCCAAGAGGCAAATGTGTTTGTGCGTACATTTGTATCTAAACTTGACAGAATATTGAAAGAGCTTAGTGCATGTCTAATGGGTTTCTATGATTTATAGATAATTAGTACAATTGTGTACCTGAGATTCTACTACGTATTAATAATTGGATACTGACATTCATAGGGTTGCTATACATTTTGATAAAGCCGGACAAGTCTGAATCATAATTAACCACTACTTTGGTCGAGTGGTTAGTGACCTTATTATCTATGTGGACTAACCACATAGATAAATTAGTAAGTGGTTAGTGACTAATTTATCTATGTGGTTTGGATACAATTCTCGACAGTGATAGGGATTGTGACATAAGCATATATGTTTGTTTTTCTTTCTTTGAGTGTTTATAAAAATATTTTTTTCTTTGGATTAGTATCGTTGACTAACATAACATAATCAAATAATTTTCTTACTTTCATTTACTTTATCCAGCAATATTAATATGATTATTTAAAATTTATGTCTGTCTTTTATATCTGACTAACTCAAAAAGGTGGTAAACTACCAATTTGTTTTTTAAGCAAACACATAAATGTTTCATTTAATACAAAGCCGGATTTCTAATGTTAAGAGACAACCCTCCCCTGTGATTACAGGGGAGGGTTGTTGATTGCAAAGACTTTAAGAATGATTTGCTGTCTACGTGGCAGAGATGTAATGGGATATTCATAAGTTTGCAAACTAAAAAATAGTAACCAAACACTGAGATTATTGCAATAGAAATACGTAATGCAGTGCTACCAAACACAAAAAAAAATTTTCGTATTTTTTTTGCTATTATGGTACAGAACCCTTCTTGCGCAAATCCGACTCGCACTTGGTCGGTTTTTTAATATAATGACTATCTATTTTTATTTGCAACTATCTGTTCTCGGGATTTCGTTTGCGTGATTGAAAATCATTACTTCTTTTCGTTCACTCGGATAAAAAGTAGCCTATGTCCTGCCCCATAAACTCCTCTATCTTACAGTGGAAGTGTCATCGAAATCAGTCCAGCTGTTCCAGCGATTACCCCGTACAAACAGAATGACAGACACAGAAATTTTAAAAATTGTTGTTTAGGTAAAAACTAGAAAATTGCAATTTTTGAAGTGTCTATCTGTGATTTGTAAAAACCCTTGTTATTTAGAAATCACAGATAGACACTTCAATTTTATTTATATGTACATATAACAAGGACAAATTATTTCACATGCTTTTCCGAGCCACGGGGTGTTAACACTTCACCACCAGGCTCCGTGTTGATTTTTCTATGTTAAAAAACGACCTGGTAATTATACCTGGGCCTGATCTAAACCAAAGGCTAATTTCTAGATCTACACAAATATGTCATTTATGCCTGGTTTTTGTGTGTTTGAACTTTTTGGTAATAGGATTTCAAAAGTCCGGGTAAACGGAAACGCTAGTCCTAAATTTTAGTTTTAAGACCTGGTGATACTACAGCCATTAATTCGGCGCGTGTATAGAATATCTGAGTAATTAATAATGTTATTAATTTGGCTAGAACTGAAACTTTGTTATTTTCTAGTACTAATTTTTACTTAACTAGGCGTACATGTATCATTAGATTTAATATAATAGTTACTTTTCAACCGACTTTGCAAAGTTACCAACTCCGTTGTATGTTTTTTTCATTATTCTTAAAGACAACGCTCCCGAGTAAATAATAACACGTAACCACCGTTATAGACATCGCACCCAACAGTGCTATGCACTTACATACATGGTTAAAAGAAATAAGAGTACAAATTTTATTATTTTTATGAATATTTTTATTATTGTATGGAGTAATGGTTATCGAGGTGGTTGAAGGTTTGACCCTGCGATTTATTAAGGCGAGGCATCGGGATAAAAAGTAAAAAAAGGTGTAAATGGTTGACCCTACGGGCCATCCCTGAAACTTCTCGCTAAATTAAGGTATTTTAAGCTTAAAAGAGGAAAAAATATATGCATAGATTTTTCAGTTCAAACATTTATTTTGTTAAAAATGGCAGTATACTAATTTTTGAAAAGCTGTATATTTTGAAAACGATGATGGAATTCAACTCAATTTTTGAGATGTAAAATATTGTTTTAGCTAAATAACCGATAGGTTGAAAAAATTCGATGCTATGTCAAAAAACATTTTATTTTAATTTTCTTCATTGATAAATCCCAAACAAATTGACCGATTTTGATTAAGTTAACGTTATTTGACGCAGTTTTTAAAGAACGAAAGCTGATAATATTTTTAAGTCAATCTGTAAATTACCTTAAAAGTTATTTAAAAAAAATTAAGTAAGTTTGCTAAAAACAACGTACTTTTAATATTTGAAAAGTTGAGAATAAGATTCGATTTTGATTTTTGAAACAGCATTTGACGTTGTTTTTTTAGTACTAAAATATCGTAGAACACCAAAAAATTATTGGTTGAAAAATTTCGAAGCTACGTCAAAACAACACTTTTTTCAAAATTTTTCGTCAACGATTACTCCCAAACGGATAAACCGATTTTGATGCATTTTATGTATTCGACGTAGTTTTTTGAGGAATAGAGCTGATTAGTTTTTGTACTCAATCGGTACATAAATCTGGAACATATATTAAAAAAATACTGTTTCGTCAACATTTTATTTCGATTTCGACCGATCGAACCGCGTTTCGATCGGTCTATCCGTTCAAAAGTGATAAGATGTTTAAACACACACACACCAAACATACACGCACACACACACACACACACACACACACACACACACACACACACACACACAACAATACAGGCATACTGACGTCATCGTGAAAATAGTCGAAAAAGATTCCTAGGACCTCAAAACGTGGACATCTGGTGAACTCGATTTCCGAAAATCGAGGTAAAATCAATAATGATTACGGGAAGTTAAAAACTGGTTTGCTAAATCACGTTTTTTTACATTGATTGTTAAATAACAATTTTACAAAAATTATACGATATACTGGAAGATATTATCTAAGGAATGTGCTAACTTGTTACATGATAGAACGTACTTTACTTGATCATATAAAATTCCGAAAACAGGCTAAAAAATCTCTAAAACAAATAATTTGTTAATACTATTTTTAATCATTCACATGATTTTTTATGGTGATATTTAGTTTAAAAAAATAATGTACTAAATTTTGGTTTTTAGCTAAAGTACTATATTTATTTATCCGAAAATTAACACGTTTCCCAGCGGTTTCAGAGTGCTAAGTGTGAGTTTTTTATTTATGATTGTTGTAGAAGCGTTCAAACTTGCATATAGGTATAATGTTACCAGATATATAATTTTTATTTCAGATTTATTTTAATTTTTGTTTATGATTGTTGTAGAAGCGTTGAACTTGTATATGGGTATAATGTTACCAGATATATAATTTTTATTTCAGATTTATTTTAAGTTTTATTTATGATTGTTGTAGAAGCGTTGAACTCGTATATAAGTATAATGTTACAAGATATATAATTTTTATTTCAGATTTATTTTTATTTTTATTTACGACTAGCTGTTGCCAGCGACTTCGTCTACGCGGACTTCGTTTACTCCGCAAAGCTTCTCCCCCATAGGTGATAGCGTGATAATATGTAGCCTATATGTTGACCCGACCTGTTAATAATATTCATGCAAAATTTGAAGTAAATCCATGTAGAACTTTTTGAGTTTACCCCGGACATACAAACAGGCAAACAGACAAACAGACAAACAGACAAATAGACAAACAGAATAACAGACATACGGACAAACGGACAAACGGACAAACGGACAAACGGACAAACGGACAAACGGACAAACGGACAAACGGACAAACGGACAAACGGACAAACGGACAAACGGACAAACGGACAAACGGACAAACGGACAAACGGACAAACGGACAAACGGACAAACGGACAAACGGACAAACGGACAAACGGACAAACGGACAAACGGACAAACGGACAAACGGACAAACGGACAAACGGACAAACGGACAAACGGACAAACGGACAAACGGACAAACGGACAAACGGACAAACGGACAAACGGACAAACGGACAAACGGACAAACGGACAAACGGACAAACGGACAAACGGACAAACGGACAAACGGACAAACGGACAAACGGACAAACGGACAAACGGACAAACGGACAAACGGACAAACGGACAAACGGACAAACGGACAAACGGACAAACGGACAAACGGACAAACGGACCAACGGACAAACGGACAAACGGACAAACGGACAAACGGACCAACGGACAAACGGACAAACAACAAACAGACAAACAGACAAACAGACATACAGACAAAAATTCTAAAAACTATATTTTTGTCTTCGATATCGATTGTAGATCACGCCCCAAGTATTCTTTTAAAAAAATATTCAACGTACAGTTTTGACTTTCCTGCGATTTTATTATATGTATAGATTGTTGTAGAAGTGTTGAACTTGCATATAGGTATAATGTTACCAGATATATAATTTTTATTTCAAATTTATTTTAATTTTTATTTATGATTGTTGTAGAAGCGTTGAACTTGTATATAGGTATAATATAATGTTACCAGATAGGTATATAATTTTTATTTCAAATTTATTTTAATTTTTATTTATGATTGTTGTAGAAGCGTTGAACTTGTATATAGGTATAATATAATGTTACCAGATAGGTATATAATTTTTATTTCAAATTTATTTTAATTTTTATTTATGATTGTTGTAGAAGCGTTGAACTTGTATATAGGTATAATATAATGTTACCAGATAGGTATATAATTTTTATTTCAAATTTATTTTAATTTTTATTTATGATTGTTGTAGAGGCGTTGAACTTGTATATAGGTATAATGTTACAAGATATATAATTTTTAATTAGGATTAAATTCGATATACTCGTAAATTATTATCCATCTCGTCAACAATCAACATTCCAACATCCACCATCAGTGGTGTTGGAATGTGAGTCTCTTACCAACGCAATACTTATCAAAATACCAAAAATCCAAGAGAACCTGAAAGTCCAATGACGTTCGGTTCGTTCTGTCTACCTCGCAAGATAATCGGCGTGATGGTATATGTATTACTTTTTTAGCATAATTTTGTACGTGATATTTGTAATAGAATCACTAATAAATAATTGTAAGCTAATACACCCATTAATTCAGAACGTGTACAGAATGCTCAAGTATACGTGAAATTATCGTCAATTTCTACAATACCATGTGTTACCCGCTACTAATTGTTAGGATTAATTTGTTGCGATCTTTTGTACTGTGATTTATTTCGAGACTTATTATTACATGCCTCATAAACGCAACGTTGAGGGAGTGCTCTACTCTAAAAATGTCAAAGTCAAGCATTTTTTTAAATTTAAACTGTGTCTATTGTATTTCTATTTAATAGTTTTTCTTTTCAGCTCTTGTTCACATGAACATTCTCGGCAGTATACAATTTCTTTTTAATCTTAAACAAAACATTGCAGAAGCCCAACGAGTTGTCAAAGAGAAGCTTTTAGATGACAGAAACGTATTTTTACGTAGGTTTAAAACGTGTATTGCTGCTGGAGGTGGCCACTTTGTAAACCTATTGTAAATTTTAAAATCCTGTCCTTCAATCTAGATCTCCAGCATTCTCTAATCATTAATCACATTTAGAAAGATAATTATGGCAAAAAATGATCCAATGGTTAATTTTAGGAATTTTACACCTTGCTGATTTTGAAGACCAATATTAGCCAAATTAGCCTATCAAGGACTATTTTTCGTTTTATGATTGTGAAAGAACAATGGCGAGTTGTACAAGAAAATATCTGAAAGTAATTTGTTACGTCTTCAATAACTGGAAGGTTTTTATAATTAAAATAAATGCTAGAATATTTTAAATAAATCATTTTATCAATCTAACGGGTTTAAATTTTTAAAAATGCTTTAAATATTTTGAGGTGAAGTAAATTCATTATAAAAATACAAAAAAGTTAAACAGTTTAAAGGTTTGTTTACAAATTAAGTACAAGACGTAATCATTTTTATATAATACTAAGACCAAAATATTGTAACAAATATTGTATCTAAGTTTTAAGGGTGTGTTCGGCGAAACATAATTTCACTAATCTGAATAAGATATTCAGAATAAACAAAATATTATATTGAGCGAGCGGTTTTGGTCAGGAGTCAAGACACACTTTCTATCTTCAAGTGAATTTAAGGAAAAGTATCGTAATTATACCATGACACCGTGTCGTGATATACTAAGTTAAATGTCGGCATTGAGCAGTTTCTAAGTATCTATAAAATGCACCGGCGGAAATCTTAGCTCAGAATTTTAAAGTCAGATTTCTGAGGTTTTAGTTTCGCTGAAAACAATGTCAAATTACAATGTCATCGGGGTAATCTATAATCTACTTCATTTTTTACCGTCACTTAAAATAATAAATGTAAGTTTCAATAAATTTAATACATTTTTCATTTATTTTACATAAATGAAAAAATATTATATTAAAATATGATATATTTAGAGCAAAATGGGACAGTTGTTGGGGAAAAATCTATGTATTACTTGTCCAATTTAAAACGCCAACATTTTGAATATTACACAATAAAGAAAACATAGATAACAAATAAAATGGTTCGAATAAAGACTATTCAAAAATAATATATTTTTTCACAGACCTTATTCAAACATAATAAATACGAGCAAAATTTTATAAAATTACAAGATTATTTATTTAACTAAAGACGATCATTTTAAACACAAGGTATCAATCAACTCACCCTTGTTCTTTGCATATTTGAATATCTGGCGCACTTTTAAAGCTGACTAAGAAATTATAAGGTAACCTGTTTAAATTTTTATTTTAAAGTGTGAGACTTGAAGTTATAATCTACGGAACTTAATTTTTTTACTTTAGCCCAACATTTTCATGATTTTCATCAAAGTTACGAAGTTGATAATTTTAGGCATTAAAAGTACTAGTCATGAAGATTCAGTTAAAAAAATATCCCTAAAAAGTTTTCTACTTTTTTAGTATTTTTTTAGGCTGGTCATATCAAAATGCAATGTCATGTATGCTCTCGTTAATATTGTCGTCAAAAGTGTGGTGGACCAGGGTGGATAATTGTGTTGCTAGGGTGATCTTTATTTTCCGGACCTCCGGTGATTTTATTTCTTTTCTAATACTTTTTGATCCTTTCAGTAGCTTCGCTGAAGTCACACGACCGCGGAACGTTGTACGTTGGTAAGAGTAGGATTGTCAATAAGGCGTGCCATTTTGTTTTGGTCATTGCCGAATTTTATCAAATTGAAATATTTGACATTAAAATGCTACGACGCAAAGGTGGGATTAATATTCTATGTTTCATAAGGCTTTAGTGGCCAGACCTGAATTATCATCTGGCATGATTCAATACTCTCAGGTTCTTCGAAGCTAACTTTATTTACCTTCCAAATGATTACGGAACTGGACGTCGCGTCGCTTATCAATATTGCACTGGAATACGTTATTGAATGTTCGCATTTTACATGACTTTTTATAAATTGAAAGTATTGAAACGGTGTCGTCGTATTACTCCAAGAGCTCTACAATAATTTCCCGTAAATGATTTGTTTTATTTAAATGTTACATAATTCTGGATTTAAGATATATAAACAACTAAAAAATCCTTAATAAATATTTATTTCAATCGTCAAATTAAAATAAATATTTTCTGAATTTATTTCAACTAAATCATTAATCTATATCAATATTATGAATCCGAAAGTTTGGATGTTTGAATAGATGGATGGATGGATAGATGTTTCCATCCATCTTTATCAATTATATCAATTACTTACGAATTTAGATTAAATTAGCTGCAGCGTGCAGCCCGCTGAGTTATAAAAGTTTTTTGCTAATCTCGCGGGATTACCTAATTTTTCCGAAATAAAAAAATGCTTATGTGCTATTCCAGACCATCATCTACGTGTGCCAAATTTCGTAAGTTTAACCCACACGCGCGGATGGCTCGCGCTGACGGCAATTCGGCCGCGCTTTTTAATCTAATGACATTTTAATGATATACTTGTGTACATCGTCGTCATTGACTTTTTTCCGTATGTAATATAGTGTAATAAATACGAAAAGTCTCATCACGACTGCATGAGGTACTAAACCGATCACGACTGTACGAGCCAGCAAACCGCGTGACTCTTATTTTATAGTTTGAAGCTGGTCATCCGTGCGCTTCCGGCTATACTTAACATCCGCGCTGAGAAGAAGCGAAGAGTCACTGTAAAACCACGGTTAGATAGGTTGGTTGTGTAATCTTTTCATTTTTGCCTTTCATGAACAAATATTTTTTAAGTAATCCACAACACTATTTTAGTGTTACAACGCATTCTAGTGTGAAAACACCGTTTGTTTATTATTTGTGTTCTTAATTATTTTGGTCAACAAAATAAAATTATTATTAGGTATACATGTTAGTGCCCACTTTTCTAGTAAGAATAAATAAACCCTTTCAAGCATTTTCAAGTGTCTTATTTATTAGTCGTTCCTTTACTAAAACGCAAATTTGTTGACAGACAGTGTAAATATATTACTATCATTATGACTAGTAGGTGATTTGTTGCAGTTCTCTCTCTGCAGTCGATTTGTTGAAACAAAGATATGTAACACAGCTTCCTATTTACATATTTGTGTGTGTGAGCATATACATATTATTTTTTTAAACATTGGGTTTTGTGAAATAAACCAACCAAGTTGATAGTAGAAAACACTTGAGTAGTATCCGTTAAGTTCATTGTCAATTCGTACAATCTTTATAACACAATTTTTCGGTCGATTGCTACAGTTTTCTTACCGATTATTGCAGTTCTTCTACAATAATTGATAAGCAAATTAATGAAATCGTCACTTTCACTTTCTGTGACTTAATAATAAATTTAAACCAAATTTGTATTAGGTCAAACACAACCATCAAAATAAAAAAATCATATTGTATTATAAATAACGTTATTCTGGCTTAACAAACATAAAAAACACAAATAAAGTAAACACTTATTCCATTTTGAAGTTATGTAATTAAAAATCAAATCCGACACCGATCGCTAAAACGGTGTGAGCTCCGGGACTATGTTATGTGGAGTTACGGCTGAATAGAGTTGGGAATTTCAAGATTTTTCAGTTTCTTTTCATACAACATAAATCGCTGAAGAGTTTTCCACTCAGCACGCTCTACTGCGAAAAAGGAACGAATGCAGAAATGACTTTTTGAGAATTATTAGCGTCTTGGTTTGCATTTGAGCGCAAACATTTCTATTTTTCAGAATGAATGTAGAGCGCATTCATTATTTACTTAGTGAAGACTCGCTGGAAATGTTTCGCGTGTTTCATTTTCTGTTCCAACAAAATATGTAGTTATTAAATAAAAATTCAAGTTGTGTTTTAATTAAAAATGTAAAATGTGAAAAAATATTTTTTGTTATCTTTTTTCGTTACAATTACAAAGATAGGAAGATATTTTATTATTAGAACGATAGGAAGATATATTAGTCCTCGAGACAAAAGTATTTTTGTTAAATGATCAACATACTTAAAACTTCTTTAGGACGGTAGCACTGTAATAATTATTAAAAATTAGTTACCTGTTCCGTTTGTCTGTTGTGTCTAATTTTTAGGGTTTCATACATAAAAATACATAAAATTTGTGCGCTAGTTCGACTCGCACTTGGCCAGTTTTTTAATAACCTTTATGATAAAGTTTCACCAAGCGCCAACAATAAAGAGTATAAATTTTATTAATTTAATTTTGTATAATATAAGTAATAATTAAATATATGTTCGAGGAAAACTCGAAAATCGTTGATTGGAACATCGTGAAATTTTGTATGACAATTAAATAGTTTTTCTTTAAGTTCGATCTTCAGCCAAATCGGTTTAAGGTTTGCCAAAATACATGAAAATAAAAATGAAATGCTTATACTTACATATATATCGCAATTCCACAAATCCATGCAAACAACTCACAGTTTCAATCTTATAGTTAAATACAACATCTATAATTGATTTATTCAAATAAACCTTTGACCCTCCGAAACCACAAACCAGTTTTCCAATACGCAAGGCGGCCAGAACAGACCATAGTTTGTTTTGATAAATTAAAGACAGTAATTTATACTTTCCATCGTCGGCACTAGGTGAAACTGCATCATATTGATTTTTTAATATGAACACTTGTTCTGTTCATCTACCTTGTATTTGTGTCTTTGTGTATGTAAAAAAATTAGATTTTAAAAGTAATATATTATAAAATGTTAATGTGAAATAAGAGAGAAAGAAAAGCCAACCGGTTTCGCCTATTAAAGCATCATCAGTGCGATGATGCTTTAATAGGCGAAATCGGTTGGCTGTAAAATTAAAAGTGACTATGTAATAAATAAAATATAAATTATATTTGTGAAACAGTACAAGTGTTTATATTAAAAAATCGATTAAAGATAATTTTGTCAACTATACTAATATCCTTATTGACAGCCTCGTTGGTCGAGTGGTTAGCGACCCTGACTACACAATCGACAGGGTTTGGGCTCGATCCCCGACAGGTACAAGCATTTGTGTGATGAGCATAAATGTTTGTATTTCCGGGTTTGGTTGCTTATTAAATATATTCTAGTATTTATATATGTATTTGTATGTATTAGATCGTTGACTAACACCCATAACACCAACAAATAATTTGGTTACTTTGGGGTTAGATCAGTAAGTGTAATTTGTTCCGTGAATATTTATTTATTTATATTTATGTAAAATCCATAGTGATCAAGTATAAAAGTGTTCTTAAACTAATCGTTACACATATATTTATAACAACCTAAATCCATGCGTCAGTATATTGATGTTACAATTAGATACTAAATGCAATCGTTAAATCAATAATTAAGATAATTTAACATTACACCAGACAGTATATAAAGCACAAATTCTAGGAATCGCCAAATGGTAGACGTTCATGTAACCGGATAAAGCGATTCGACTCGACATTCTTCATTCGAACCGCAAGGGACTGGAACATGCCTGAATCTGTGTTCCCCGACGAGTATAATCTGGGGATCTTCAAGAGAAGACTGAACAGGTACCTTCTAGGGAAAAGCGTTCCATCTTAGGCCACATCGTAGCTTATCATCAGGCGAGATCGCGGTCAAGCGCTTCCCTATCGACAATAAAAAAAGCAGATGTACCGTATCCTAAATAAAACGTAGTAAAACTAAATGACCTGGCAATGGAATATATGCCTGTATGAAGCAGAAGTTTAAAAATCTAAATAGAATGTGCTTCTATAGTTGGACGTAGTTACACTAAAAGGATCCAATCCACACAAAATCGCTTTAGAAATATCGAAGTTTGAAGTTGGATATATTTTAATTTTTTAATGTGCCATGCATGACGACTAGTTCTGACGTTGACTAAAGTAATAAAGAGCTATTTTTGCTTAGATGTTTTTTACTAGCCAATAGTATTAATGTTTAGCATCAGATGGGTGCACTTAACTTATTTTTGACCATATTGTGGATTGGATCCTTTTCGTTTAACTACGTCCATTTGAACTAGCTCACCCGGTAAACGTTATTTTACCATATGAAATAATTTGGTAGTGTGGGAGTTTATGGAATGGAGATAGGAGGGTGAAATTTTGGTGTTTATTGTATTTTTTGTTCAAAATCGTTCGTCAAAAAAATCGTCAAAAAATATTTTTTTCTTTATGAGAACACCCTTATTAACTAGTAAAATGAAGTACCTTGCGTCCCTTATCACGCATACCACATATAAAAAATCAGTCAAGACATTTCGTAGTAATATGACCACAAACATCGTGACGCGATTTTTTTATTTTATTTTTATAGAAGAGGAGACAAACGAGCAAGAGGTATGTCGTATCCGTTCGGAAATACCCCTGTCGGTAATTGACTCCACAATAGAGTAGTGCGGAGCAAAAAGTATCGGGATAAACGCATAGTTGTGGATTTCCAGACATCGAGATGGTGAGGATGGAACTTCAAATATTGACGCGATGTCCGATGGTGGAATTCGGCGGCAGGAATTATTTCAAACAACTCGTCGGAACACTCCCAATGATAAATACGACAGAAAACGCAGAGTGAACCTACATATCTGCGTAATGTCAAAGAGTCAAGCTGTTTCGTAATAGCCTGGTTGTCAACCATTCGAACCGCTCTATGCTGAACGCGATCAAGAGAGATTTTGATATATAAGATAAAATTAATTAGGCTAAATTTTTACCAGTGGGCAGCACTCGTCTTAAAATACTTCATAATACTAGCCGTACCATGTTACTTAATAACCTTAGATAGAAATAGATAAGTTAAATCGTAACACAAATTAAAGCGCATCTTAGTAATAGCTTTACAGAATAAATGAAGCGGAGTTCGCTACATCAGAGTATTCCTTAAACATTGCACTGTTAGTTAACGCGAGAACAGATATGTAGTCACTAAAGTACCAGCACAGCAGAATTTCACCTAAGACGTATCCTAGGAATACCATTTTCTCCACCTTGTTTACTTTAATACGGCCGTGGTGCAGCGCATTAAACTGACTGTTTAATAAGGCAAGTTGATTAAACTACACCATTGTAAAGGAAGACGTACATTTAAAATATATTTCAAATATATTTACAATATAATTTACTTTATATATACCACCAGCTGACCCGCGCAACTTCGTCTGCGTCACATAAGAAGGAGTGGGTCATAGGGACTTATAACACCATTCTAGAGGAGCTGTAACTTTTTTAATCAATCCACGAACACTATAAAACTTTTGAAATAAACACTCATACCCACAGTGCTAATATAACCAGAAGATATTGTACCTATGTTTCCTATGTTTGTAGGTACATTCATTTGACGTTTGATTGTGTTTTGTTAATATCTACGGTAAGAGTAGACATTAACAAAACCTATTATATAGTCATCCCACTATGATCATGATCAGCAAGACTGAAACTATACTAAAAATGGCACGGGGATATGAGTAATAACGGAATGTTGGATAACACTACTGGGGTGTCAATCGATGTATAAGTTCATGCTATCTCCTGGAAGTTTACTCAGTATTCTGTCATTAATTTCGTCAACACGTTCATAGAAATAGTAATGTCTAGCCGCCAACATTGCCTTTTGACACATCCACTGGTAGTCTTTGTTTTCTACTTCGATTACATGCGGCATACTATCTCACAAAGCAGGCTACCGTCTGACCTCGCTACCCCGCATTCTCCTCACGCACGCACGCCTCGCGTGGTGCTTAACAATAATATTATTATATTTTAAAACTGTGATATCTTCTAAGTTATTAGTAGAAATCAAATGAAGCGAAGGGCGATTTCATTCAAAATGAAATACTTGTGATGAATAACTAATTTATTTAGAATTTAGATAAAGATCAATACCATGTTTATTAAAACGCCGTCGCAAATAATGCATTATTTTAAAACAATTTTGATTACCATTAAAAGGGTCATCAAATGTGAATCTTAATAGATAGATGTAAACTATCGTGGATTTTTTTACAACTTTTTAAGACAAACAATTTGATTATACGTGATTTTTACGTAACTTTACCCGCTAACGCAAGGCACGCCAGGAAAGCTATCAAAAGGAAAAAAAACCGTTTAGACCACATTTTCCGTTGATACTCTGATTTTGTTGGTCGTAACGTGATGTGATATGATCTTATAGATCATATCACATCACCATCACCTTTCTCAATAAACAGGCTATCGAACTTAAAAATAATTATTCAGATTGGTTCAGCAATTTTCGAGATTAGCGCGTACAACCAAACAAACAAACTCTACAATTTTATAATATTAAAAGTATAGATGAATATATCTGGTATTTATATGCAGAGTGTAAGAGACGGTGTACTGATTTTTTTTTTGTATCATAAGATAGCAAACAAGCAGATAGGTCTCCTGATGGAAAGAGTCAACCATCGCCTATAAACACCAAAGATGTGCGTGTTAATGGTGCGTTGCTATCTTGTGGCGAGGTCTACTGTCACATGCATAAGTTTATCGGCTACCTTACCCTCCAAACCGAAACACGACAGTGACTAACACTGACGCTTTTGCAACAGGAATAGGTAAGGCGTTGGTACCAGACCCGGGCAAGTCGATGCAGAACTCTACCACCTAGTAGTCACGACGGTAGTGACGCGCATAGCCATTCAGTCGCCTTTTACGACCTGCCAGGCAGAACCGCAGTTGGCTTATTCTTCAAAGGAGACCGGACCAAGACGGGGGAAATTTTAAAGATTTTATAATAATGAATATAATAATTAAAATTAATATAATAATATTATAATAATTTGAAAAATTAACAAAACGTGCTACTTTCACGTTCTAATCATGATGGCAATTCTTTTTCATTGGGAAATTGAAAAATGTTGCAAAATTTGCGTTTTATGATTATTATTTTTATTTTCACACCACGCAATGTAAAGCGTACATTACATTGCTCCGACAAGTCGCGCCGGCAGAACTTTTTAACAAGTGGTTTATTTTGTGCAGTACGTTGCATAATATAATGCATCGTTTATTTTATGTATTTTTTAAATTTTACCATTTTTGAAAAATAATAAGGTTTCGATTTTCGGTAGACTCTCCCTTACACCGTGTTTATACCAAATATATTTATGGATTCAATATTAAAACCATTTTATATGTTGAATACCATGACTAAATAATAAGAGAGAGAGAGAATATTCTTATGTATCATTTACCCCCATGTTGGTTCCGGGCTCCTTTGAAGAATAAACCAACTGCCGTTCTGCCAGGCAGGTCGTAAAAAGGGACCGATTTGCTATGCGAGTCACTACCATCGTGGCTATTAGGTGGTAGAGTTCTGCATTGTCTCGCCTGGGTCTGGTACCACCGCCTTACCAATTCCTGCCGCAATAGCATCAGTGCTTGTGGCTGTCGTGTTCCAGTTTGGAGGGTACGATAGCCGGTAAACTTATACATGTGGCATTAGACCTCAACACAAGATAGCAACGCACCACTAACATCTTTGGTGTCTATAGGCGATGGTAGACTCTATCCATCAAGAGACCCATCTGCTTGTTTGCTATCTTATGGTATAAAGAAATTTGTAAACAAGGTCTACAAGCCTTTGGACTAAAAGAATATTTGGAAACTTTGATCAAGGAGTTGTAATTACTTATATGTAGTGTCTATAAATTTTTACAGATGATGCTAGTTATTATAATATATAAAAGTACGATTCCACCAGTGTCCTGAACTGTGCGGCACTGTAATGCACAGTGTACAACACAAATGTTCGCGCTGGTCAACTCACT
This sequence comes from Apodemia mormo, assembly GCA_036924255.1. Lineage (NCBI taxonomy): Eukaryota > Metazoa > Arthropoda > Insecta > Lepidoptera > Riodinidae > Apodemia > Apodemia mormo. Next base: position 5,733,129 of record JAUPFN010000010.1, on the reverse strand, counting down.
CGGATGAACAATAACAAATAGAGCGTGAACATTTTAGAAATGTTCGCACACATCTGTATATCACTATGCGCGCACACATGCTTGCAGTGGACTCGTGTCTACGCGTACACGCTTGTTGTTCGCGAACTCAGTCTTGCTTCCGCCATCGAAGCCACAGAGTACTTTGTAACATACCTATCGAAGCGAAAACATTTATTTGTACGCGCACACGTTAACTGAGTTAGATATGGATTGGACGAATGAAAAAAATATTAAATTTATTCAAGCAATTGAAACTTATCCTTTATTATGGGATTCCAGTATTGTGACTGAAATCCCATAATAAAGGATAAGTTTAACTATAAAAACAGAAAAAAACACTATAAAAACAGAAACAAAAAACACGACGCCACTCAAGATTTATCTCAAACTTTCAATTGTGACTCGACTGAGGTAATGAGAAAATGAAAGATTATTTTGGCTTAGTACCGAAGAGAAAAAAAGAAAATCGCGGTTTCAAAATCTTCAGGTTCTGGTATTTCAGACATATATATGTATATATAAGCCAAAATGGTTCTGTTATGCATATTTGAATTTTTTTCATGGAAGGGACGAACCGAATGCTGGTATGAACTATGAACTCACAGGACGAAATAAATGAACAGGTTCGTTTATTTTTTTTATATTTCAAACCATTTCTTTAATTTTTTTATGTATGATTTTTACGCTAGTGTTTCTTGCCATGGCACCATTTTGATGTCAGTTTGAAAATAATGTGCAAATTCTTGTATGTCTTTCGCATCGCCACATGGTCTTCTTCCGACATGTCTTAAAGGTAGTATGATGCATGCATGAGTGCATCACGCCGCCAACTTCCATCGATAATGCTATGGCTAATTTGGTTCTCAGTATCAAAACTGCCAAGAGAAATATAAAGCTGTGAAGACGACTTTTGTGTCATCAAAAAATTGTGCAAGTAACAACATGTCAGTGTTATTAATTGTGATTTTTCTGGAGCTAACAGAATAGGTTTTCTGAGTACGTGAAATACAGCGGACATAATCTCAAACACATTTTCCACAACACGTCTCGCTCTGCTCAACCGATAATTAAATATTCTTTCTTTTGATATTTTGTCATGTTGATCAGGATATGGTTTTATTAAAATTACATCTAATGGAAAAGCAACATCTGCCACAATGACATGTGGAATTGGTTTGTTTCTTCAGGGTAGCACATAAGGTTGAGGCAAATTTATTTTCTTTGCTGAAGATTAGCATAGAAACCAGTATTTTTGAAGATACCACCATCCGATATTTTTCCTTTACAACCGACATCTCCGTACGTAAATTTATAATTTGCATCAACCAGTGCTAAAAGTACAATGCTGAAATCACCTTTGTAATTGAAAAAGTCACCTCCAGTATTATTTGGACCTTGAATTAAAACATGTTTGCCATCCATAGCCCAAATTCAATGAGGGAAATTCCATAGATGGCCAAATTGACGCTCTATCATTCATTCATATCCATTCTTCTGAAGTGTTAGGCATCTGGAAAAAGAAATCTTATTATTATTTCAGCTAACACAAGATATCCAGGAATACAGTTAATAAAGATCAAGAATCTCCTCCTAAAAAAAAGTTTAAGGTTCCAAAGAAACGATCGAAATTCGATGAAGAACCGTGAATCGCCCATGCTTTGTATATTGTGGATAATATAAACAACCAGATTAAAGCAAAAAAACATGATGATGACAACATTTTTGCTGCAGCCGTCGCAACAAAATTAAGAAAAATTAAAGATGAGCGAACGAAGATTTTAGTGCAAAGAGACATTGATAATTTGTTGTATGACGCTATTACTGGTACTGGAAAATATACTATGACTCCAATGCCTTCCCCGTATTCAGATTCGTCAAATTCTCAAAGCCAAGGACCGACATCAAGTTTTCATGACAAACCTTGACATAACATTAAGTTCCATTGTTAAACTTTAAATCTAAAAATATAGTTTTTTTGTAAGCTTTATCTACTTTAAAACTGTACGGATTGTCTAAACTAATATTATAAAAAGCTAATTTTTTACCCGACTGAACAAAAGAAAATTAAATTTTTTGGGTAACGCGCACGAAGTCGCGAGTAACAGCTAGTAGCAAAATATAAGGTTCGCTTCGCTCGAAAATGAAATAATTTTCGCTTACATCTTTTTTATAACATAAGACAGTAAACATTTTCCCGTTGCTATACAAATTTTAGTGTACGTACCGCTTTACCTCTTACCATAAACCCTGTTGATATTAAACACGCGTTCATGCCCATTACCCGGTTTTACCCGGGTACGCCGTTATTTGGGATTATATCCGGATCGACTTTCATAGATCCCATCATTATTGCGAGCTCTATAGGTCTATTTACGTATACTAAAATTTAAATACATAATTCAATATATTTCAACGTGATAGCTTAATAAAGTTTTGTATTACAATCACATTTTTTTTGCAAATTTACAAACATTGAAACTTTATATCCATACTAATATTATAAATGCAAAAGTAATTCTGTCTGTCTGCCTTTTCGTTGCGCTTAAACTACTGAACCGATTTGAATAAAATTTAGTACAAACATACATTTTGAGATCTGAGAAAGGACATATGATAGTTTTTAACCCGGAAATCCCACAGAAACAGAAACTATGCAGGTAAAACAGTCACAGTTAGTGTTAAATAAGTCCTCTGTTGACATCATATCTCAAAAGTTTAGTCTATCTACGAGTAGTATAATCTAAACCCAAGTTAAGAGGGTAATGACGAAGTGCTTCGAGAAAAGGTAGTGAGTTCCCCTGCGCTTCGCTTGGCTTGTCGTAGTAAAGGCACTGCTGTACCTCGAAACATACTACATTCAAACGACATACACGTTAATGTATACTAAAATGTATACTATTTTTTTAAGGCCAAATTCAGATTTCGAAATTAAGAGATTTTGAAAAACTTTAAAACAACAAAGAAAAATTTCGACGCGCTGAGGCGCCCTGAACCTGTGACTTCCCCTCAAGTGTGAGGGAATTGAACCTGCGACCTCCTTTAGTATTTGGTCTAACTTCAGCCGCAGGCGATCGCTAGTATGTATGTACATCATAAAATGGCAAACAGATGATTTTCCTGATGGAAAAAGTTATGAATCACCGATTTATACGAAATATGTTAATGATGCGTTGATATCCGTGTAGTAGGGATGTAATTTATTTATTTATCTAACTCTTTATGTACAAAAACAAAATATCATCTAACAATAAATGGTTAAAATATTATACATAGGTGTGCTTATCTCGTAATATTACATTCATAAATTGTATACTATTAATCGTCGGCACTTGGTAAAATTGCTTTTTAATTTTATTTAAAACACTTGTACTATTTTTTAATTGTCTTATGATAGCAAACAAGCAAATGGGTCTCCTGGTGGAAAGAGTCAACCATCGCCTATAGATACCGAAGATGTTAATAATGTGTTGCAATCTTTTGACTAGGTCTAATTCCACATGCATAAGTTTACCGGCTACCTTATCCTCCAAACCGGAACACGACAGACAAGCACAGACGCTATTGTGGCAGGAATAGGTAAGGCGGTGGTATGGCATGAAATTTGGCATGGAAGTAGTTGAAGAGTCGGGGTCAAACATGAGCTAATATTTTTTTCAAAAGTCAACCCTTAAAGGATTGAAATAGGGGATGAAATTTGTATGAAAAGTTATCTTGACGACATGTTAATCTACTCGCGGGCGAAGCTGCGCGGATCAGCTAGTATTTAATAAAAGTATGTAGTGAAGCTAGTACAAGTATTTTGTATTTAAAATTGTCATCCATAAAATTGCTGAGTACCTTATCCTTTTTCTTTTCAAATTGGAATAAAGTATTTACATGCACTGACGCTATTGTAAATGAAAAAGGTAAGGTAAGGTAAGGCTGTGGTACCAAAGTTGACTGAGACGTTCTTGAACTCTTACTAGTGGTAGTGACAGTTATAGAGAGACTCTCGACAATAAAGCATCACGGAATCAATACGGGGAAAACGAATCACTGGACAAATTGCACGAATTGATCTAACCCCAAAGTAAGCAATTTATTAGCTTGTAGTATGGGCGTCAGTTAGAGATACTAATACATAGAGATATATAAATACCCAAATAAATTTAATAAACACCTAAACCCAGAAATACAAATGTCTATGCTTATCACATAAATGTTTGTCCCTGTCGGGAATCGAACCCGAGCCACATTGATGCGTAGTCAAGTTCGATAACCACTCGACCAATGGGGCGGTTTTAAAATAGGATTAAATATATATAAGTTTCCGTACAAATGGAAAATTTACTTTAAATTTTAAACGAATAATTTAAGAAATTCAACTAAGATAACTAGTTATGGTTGCAAATTTTTGCGAACTTTTAAGTGTACCCTTGCGATGCCATTGAAATGGAAAAATCAAAAAGCGGTTACGGCACTATTTCACTCAATGACAGCCAAGTAATACTGAATGATACTCGACTTTCGTAGAGTGAAGTAGTTCGTGTCTCCTGAAGATACTTCGGTTACGAAGTAAAACGTGCGATGAGTACATATGTATATTATGTGCCTTGTGCTTGATACTGCGATGATGGGCGAGGGTGGATAACTGTGACACTGTGTGATTATTTTTCATGCCTACGATGAGTTTGTTTCATTTCTTATACCACTTTTTAATTTTTCCCTTCCAGTAGCATCGCAAGGGCACACGTAAAATTTGTGGAAATTTGCGGTAAATATTTGTGAAAGTTTTCATCATTGAATAACGGATTTTCGCGAAACAGCACCTGAATCTATAAAATATGTTTAAGAAATTATAAAAATGTAACAAAATATAAACGATAATTCTGATGATGCTATAATTAGAGAAGGTGGTTAGTATCCTTTTCAAATCATTAGTGTGAATATTTATTTACGTGTGCACACAAAAATATATTTTTGTTAACAATCTTGAATAGAAATATGTTTGAAAAGGTTCTCGCAACAATTACGTAGATACCTAATTGTAATCCTCCACAATATATTTGGTTTGAATATTACTTTGTGAATTATATTCTATACATTTGCAAATATGATATTTTGTATAGCCTGAAACAGTATTGTTCTATTTTAGATGAAACATTTGATATACATTCAACCTGAAATTAATGACCCTAAAATAACTTTTGCATAAATGTAAAACATTTTTCGAAATGTTAGTTGAAAATTAAATCACTGTAAAAGGCAAATAAGATGAAGTATTAATAAAGCGATTTTAAAATTTGTCTACATCATTTGTCTTGTGGTGTTAAAATGTGAGATCGCGTTTTTTAAGATTAGTTCTCACCGTGATGGATAAAAGAAAATTACAGATGTTAAAAAAAATATCGCAGGGACTGTAAAATAACATCACTTTGTAATGAAGGATTTTTAAATTTGTCGTTGTCTCTGACGATTGACCACGAGATTTTTTCTGTGGCACGGCTTATGTCAATCGCAAACATTTTACTGTTTTCTAACTTCATTATCGTTTATATGCTGTTACTTTGTCTAAATCCCTGAGTGCTGAAAACGTTATCAATTTAATTGATCCATCTTGGTAATAATATTTTTACACCGTTCAAAGAAACTCAATATTTCACACATGATGAATTTTTAGATTTCATAATTTTATTCAAATTACAGCTCAGGTAGTAAGATTGTAATTTATTCCCTTACAACCTAAAATAGTATTACGCTGACTCAGACAGTGGTAGTAATAGTAAATAACGTATGGGAAGTGGTGTTATAGCAACAGTTATAAAAAAATGTTGCAATTAATGTAAAGTTTAATTTGATATAACAACGAATTAGATTGTTAGATTTTTATGCTCTGTAAAAGCAATGATTTCATTCTTACGAATTATTTATATGGATAAGTGAAAGTCGTATATAAAATTAAATGATAGTACCAACCATAATTAATACAAATAAAAATCCAATAACTACAAATAATCACATCACTTCTAATCGACTGTAACAATTTGGCTTATTTTATTTATTGTTTGTATTTTTAATTCAGAAAAAGGTTTGAATGATACAAAATATTTGCAAAATTTTTTGTCACTTGGGTTTAAAGGTAAGATGATTACTGGTACAGACGTAACAAAAACTTTTTTTTATTATAAAAAGAGTTATAAGTTATTTATAGCACAAGATAGTTATAGTACAAATTAATTTGAAAAATCATAATGAAAAGTGAAAATTTCAAGATTAATATTTTATTCTGTAAACTCCATTTTTTATAGAATTTAACATAAACTTGAATTTTTCACTTAGTTTAATTTTTTATTGATAAAGCTAAATGAAGCCAAGTCAAGGAGATAAAAGGATATAATACGTAGAGCTTTAAAGTTTTAAACTTTACAACAATTGCAACCGCTATATCAAAAAGACACATGTGCCATTTGTTTTCTACTAGTGTAATAGCTTAAAACATCCCAATAAATCCAGTTGGAAGCTATAAACGTGTTATTGTTTGGGAAATTACACAAGAAGCATGATCGGGGTGTAACAGAGAACACAAAGCGAAAACACCGTCCAAATAGCTCAGCGCAAAGTTAACAAATGGTATCGTCCGCGGCTTGCATTGCACTGACGCTGTTTGCTCCAAGTTAGAAATAAACTAATTGATTTAATGTTCACGATTCCATAAAATTGCATCCGATACTTAAAGATAGTGATCTGAAGATATATTTTAGCAGCTTTTATACGCTTTAATATTCCAAGGAATTACAATATTTACAGAAGAGGGAGTCAAAAGGATTAGGTATTTTCGAGGTTTTTCTTAAAAATCCAAAATGTCAATAGTAGCTGGGAATCTGGTGGTGGTTTGTTAACATACCCTATGTCTGGTATAAACGCGTAAGGCTATCGATCCCGGTTATCACTGAATTCTAAGCTTTAGTCATTTGCATGCTGACACACAAAATTGGATTATACAATTTACGTACAAAAAATTGATAACAATTGAACTCAGCAACCATGTGACAAATTTAAGTAATAATTTTTAAGTAAAAATTTAAAAATAATAATCAAAATTAAAATCATGCTATGTTTGATTCAAACTAATCTATATCCATACTAATATTATAAATGCGAAAGTCTGTCTGTCTGTCTGTTACATTTCACGGCTAAACCGCTGGACCGATTTGCATGAAAATCAGCATAGTAGTAGTTGAAGAGCCGGGGTCAAACATAGGCTATTATTTTTTTGTCAAAAATCAACCCTTAAAGGGTTGAAATAGGAGATGAAATTTGTATGAAAAGCTATCTTGATGACACGTTAATCTACTCGCGGGCGAAGCTGCGCGGGTCAGCTAGTTAATATTATAAATGCGAAGATTTGGATGTTTGATGGATGGATGTTTGTTACTCAATTCGCGGATAATAGCAAATTTAATTAATTTCACCTTTTTGATAATGAATTTCCGCAAAGTAACGCATGAATCAATAAAATATCTTAAAATATCCATCTTTTTAATATGCCGTGAAACCGATAGCTGGAAAAACAAAGTTAAAAATACAAAATGGTTCTACCTACGCCTCACCCTCTATTAATTTAGCCTTTATTAGGTTACTGTTAGCGTCGTAATAACGTTTAGAAATTTAATAATGCTAGTTTAATATTGTAAACAAAATAAGAAAACATATTTTGCTTTTAATATTACCTTTTGATATAAACCAACAGAATTTTATAAGATGTAACTCGTTTCAGAATTCAACCGAAGACTTGTAGACTTATTTTTAGAAATATATTAAAACTAGCTGAGCCGCCCAGATTCGCCCGGGAGTAGAATTATTCATACCCAATTTACGTTTATGACAAAGTTTCACCGAGTGCCGACGAAGGAGAGAATAAAATATTTGAATGTAAAAAAGATAATTTGATAGAATTTCAATTTAATATAAGTACCTAATGTGTAAATAATTAGTATATATAAACATTCTATAGAATATAATATGATAATTTTAAAATTTTTCAATATTTGCACATTTCATGGTATGTTGGTATCTTTGATTGATTTTAATAACATGTAACAACCATTTTCTTCCAAATAAATATTTTTCATTTCATTTCATTTTATACGCATAACCTCTTCATGTTTAATTATTAAAAAAACGTAGCCTATCTTTTACCCTGGGTTATAACATCTCTTTCTGTCAAATTTAAGTAATAATTTTTAAGTAAAAATTTAAAAATAATAATCAAAATTAAAATCATGCTATGTTTGATTCAAACTAATCTATATCCATACTAATATTATAAATGCGAAAGTCTGTCTGTCTGTCTATTACACTTTCACGGCTAAACCGCTGGACCGATTTGCATGAAATTAACCAACATACCCTGGGTTATAACATCTCTTTCTGTCAAATTTAATCAAAGTCAGTTCAGTGGCTTAGCTGTGAAATTGAAACAGACAGACAGATTTTCGTATTTATAATATTAATATGGATTGCACATAAAAAAGGTATCTTCACGTCCGCATCCTCCAACTGGCAGACAGAAGTACAAAAGTGCACCCACGATTAACCGAACATACTTGGTCCCACGAGTATGTTAGGTGGCAAGCCTGTCGCCAACCGGGCACTTTCCAATCCCGGACAACATTGTTTTTTTAAAAAAAAAACTGAAAAACGCATTTTTTTAATTACCCGATCCGAAAATCGAACCCAGGGCCTCATTCGATCAACGCCAACTAAGAACCACTAGACCACAGAAGTTATTTCGTGGATTGCACTTGCTGTTTACAATCCCACTTTTGTTATAATAGTGACAATAAATGTGGCTGTGTATGTATGTGTGTGTGTGTGTGTGTGTGTGTGTGTGTGTGTGTGTGTGCAAATGTGTGTGTGTGTGTGTGTGTGTGTGTGATAAAATAGGGAGAGTATATAATGAAATGAAATGAAATGAAAAATATTTATTTGCAAGAATATGCGTTTTACAAGCTATCAAAATTAAACAAAAATACTAGCATGCCATGATTTGGTGTGCAAATTATTGAAAATCACCATATTATATTCTATGTAATTTTTATATATACCTTTTTACCTACTATTTATTTGCACATTAGGTACTTATATTATATTGAAATTTTATCAAACTATCGTTTTTACATTTAAATATTTTATTTTCTCCTTCATTGGCACTTGGTGAAACTCCGTCATAATTAAATTTTGCACTTGTACTGTTTCACAACTGTACTGTTTCAGTTCACCTGTTAATAAAATATTTGAATAATAATTCAAATATTTTATTAACCGCCCCATTGGTCGAGTTGCTAGCGAACCTAACTATGAATTGATGGTGCCCTGGTTCGATTCCCGGCAAGGATTAACATTTATGTGATGAGCATAGATGTTTGTATTTCTGAGTTTGGATGTTTATGATGTATATAACAGTATTTATTTGTGTATTTCTATGTATTAGTATCGTTGACTAGCACCAATAACACAAGAAAATAATTTGTTTTCTTTGGGGTTAGATCGATTTATGTGAAGGCAGCAGGAGCCCAAATGATTTATTACGCGGGTAAATTAGAATTAACAGAAAACTAATAAACACGCTCTAATAAAAATTTGAACCAAAAAATAAATACTAGTTTAAAAAAACTAAAAAACACGCTTTTATAAAATCCAATCTAAAAAATTAAAAATAAGAATAGTGTAAGTAATATAAATAAAATGTATTGCATTGCAAAAAAAGCGTGGGCTACTTTTAAAGTTATCTATTGACTCCATACACCTCACGCTTTTTTTTACAATGCGAGCGTGTTTTTTAGTTCTCTTAAACTATTAATTTTGTAATAGATTCAATTCCAGTAAGTAATTATAAAGTTTTTCATACATAACATTTTTAAAATTTTTGACGATACTGGAATTAATGTATAGTATTTGTTCATATCACATGTAAGTCCTTTTTTAAATAATGGTCTGATTATAGATTTTTTTAAGACCCCGTATAGAGTAGTAGATGTCGCCACGAGCAATGGCGGCCGTCATTCTGTTGAAAGCTGTAATACGAGGTGGACTTGTGCTAACCTATTGGCTCTTAATCCAGTTTGTGTGTGTGATTTAGTGTAAAACTGTGAATTAATCGCATAATAAGACGTTAGACAATACGTGTGTGCCTTTTTTCATTTTGGAGCTCCTGTCGTCGCAATGCTCACGCTGCTGCATGCCGCTAACAACAGGAACACATACTGAGTGAACTCAAATTTGGCACCACATTTCTCATATGTGTTTTTTTTTAATCTATAAGTGGTTGTTTTTTTATTGAAGGTAACTTAAGAAAATTTTTACTTTATCAGCTTTATCAGCAACATTATCAGCATCAGGTGCCAAATAAACATTTTTTTTATATCATAAGTGTTGTTTGTTAACAAGCAGATGAGTCTCCTGATATTCAGAGTCAACCATGGCTATTGACACTAAAGTTGTTAATGGTGCGTTGCTATCTTGTGGCGAAGTCTAATGCCACATTCATAAGTTTACCGGCTACCTTACTCTCCAAATCGGAACACTACAGTGACAAGCACTGGAGCTATTGAGGCAGTAATAGTTAAGACGGTGGTATCAAACCCGGATAAGGCAATGCAAAACTTTACCACCTAGTTGCCACGATGTTAGTGACTCGTATAGCCAACCGGACGCCTTTTACAATCTGGCAGAACGGCAGTTGACCTATTCTTCAAAGGAGCCACAAACAACACGGAGATTTATCAACTGTCTATTGAATTAAGTGTACAGTACATTATAGACAGACAGTTGAATTTGACCTACAAATCCTACCCGAATTATTACATATATGTAAAAAATCGGTTGTCTGTAAAGTTGGTTTACAGACGATAGTTGAACGTGACAACGTCTTAAGAAAATACTAATGGAATGGTAGCATTTACGGAACGCCTCAGAGCGAGGTAACGCCGCATGAGTCATGTTTTTTCGTGCGTGCAGCCAGCTCTATCGAATTATAAGACGTTGTCACGTCAAAAAATCGGTTGTCTGTAAAGTTGGTTTACAGACGATAGTTGAACGTGACAACGTCTTAAGCTCTCGCTTGTACTCCAAGCCTTAAACGGAACGCCTCAGAGCGAGGTAACGCCGCATGAGTTATGTTTTTTCGTGCGTGCAGCCAGCTCTATCGAATTATAAGACGTTGTCACGTCAAAAAAATTTGTTTTGCTGCCTTCAGGTCATACATCTGGATGATGATAACTACGTGCACACTTTGTTTTTATGTTTGTTTTGATGTTTACTGCAGCAAGAATGATAATAGTACATGCGTGTCCCTTTCAGTCAGGAGAACTATCTGCTTGCTGCTTATCTGTAATATTTAAAGAAAAAAAGCATAATATGACTTCGTTGTAATAAAAAATATAATTATAGGGTAAGATCAATCAAAATATAAAATCACTAAAGCTTGTGACTTACACCGAGTGCACATTTAGCGAATTTTCACGCACATTCAACAATTCAAGTGATTTATTTGGGCTTAAAACTAAACTTGAACGTCGCTACATTGTTACCGCAATATAAAATTATACAGTGAGCGTATTATAATAAAAGATGGCTGGCAAAACAAGTGCTGGCAAGCTGAGAGCACTAACAAATGAACTATTACGAGATGGGACATCCATTACTTTAAACTTGCAAATGTTGTGGCCTACTTTGAAAATATTTATATGTCATATGTATCTCTATATGTGTGTGTTGTATGTAAATGAGAGAGTGTGTTTGTATGTAAGCGCGTGTATGTTTCTCTTTGCTTGTATACATTTTTAATTGTCCGCTACGTATGTAGATAAGGAAGTACCTGATTCTGCCTCGATCTTGGAAAATCGAGTTTTCACCTGATTTTTACATTTTCAAGTCCCAGAAATTTTCACGATGACGTCAGTATGTCTCTGTGTGTATTTGTGAGTTTGTGTATTTGTGTGTGTGACATCTCATAACTTTTGAACGATTTGACGGATCGAAACGTGGTTGGTGGCAGTCGATTGGGTTTCGCTGAACCCTAAATTCCAGAAATTTTTTAAATTAATGTACCAATTCATGACAAAATCTATTCGGCTCTATTTCTTGAAAAATTGCGTTCAATGCCATAAATTGCATTAAATTTGGTTTATCCACTCGGGAGTAACCATTGACGAAAAATTTTGAAAAAAGGGTTTTTGACATAACTTCGAGATTTTTTCAACCAATAGATTTTTGAATTTAACAATCGTTTTGGAGCTTAAACTGCGTGTAATTGCGTTTCAATAAACAAAATCAAATGAAGTTTCCAAAAGTTACAGCATTTCAAATATAAAAATTATGTTGCTTACAATAAACTTCCTCCATATTTTTAAAATAACTTTCCGATTAATAAATCTATCTAAAGATCTAATCAGCTTTTCTCCCTAATAAATCGCGTAAAATACCACAAAGTGCACCAAAATTTGTTAAAAATATTTAGAATCTATCAATGAGTAAAATTTTTGAATAAAATGTTTTTTGACATTACTTCGGAATTTTTCAACCTATCGATTATGCAGCTAAAACATTTTAAATCTTAGAAATTACAGTGAATTCCATTCGAAAGATCAAAATCGATCATCATTTTTAAAATATACAGCTTTTCAAAAATCAGTATACTTACTGTCATTTTTAACAATCTAGATGTCTGAACCATGAAGCTATAATTAGTACTTCATGGTCTGAACTGAAAAAAGGTATACTTATAATAGCTTTTACTCCTTGGAGTTTAAAATAAGTCAATTTCGCGAGAAGTTTTAGAGACGGCCTGTAGAGTCAACCGGTTTACAGATTTTTGATATTAAACCGCTGTTTCTAAGCAATCAATCGCCCCGTGTTGGTCCGGGCTCCTTGTAAGAATAGACCAACAGTCGTTCTGCCCGGCAGGTCGTGAAACGCGATCGACTGGTTACACGTGTCACTACCTCGTCTCGCCCGGGTATTTGGTAATACCGAATTACCTTTTCCTCTCGCAATAGCATTTATATAGCATAGTGTTTGTCATTGTCCTACTCCGGTTTAGAGGGTAAGGTAGCCGGTGGATTTATGCATGTTACCATAACACTAAAGATTACTATCTTTTATTAGGAAATGTTTGCGAGGCATAGAGAAGCTGTTTATATATATATATATATATATATATATATATATATATATATATATATATATATATATATATATATATATATATAATATATTTTATAACATAAGATAGCAAACAAGCAGATGGGTCTCCTGATGGGAAGGGTCAACTATCGCCTATAGACAGCAAAGATGATAATGGTGCGTTGCTATCTTGTGGCAAGATCTAATGCCACATGCAGAACTTTATCGGCTAGGTTACTATCCAAACCGGTATACGACAGTGACTATCACTGACGCTATTGAAGCAAAAATAGGTATGACGGTGGAACCAGACCGGGGCGAGACAATGTAGAAGTCTACCACCTAGTAAAGATAATATCTTATATTATTGTATTATTGAAATATGAATACAACAATTCTCGACCTTAACATATTGAGAGTAAAATACACCCTTGATGTTCCACTCATGAGGCATGCAAAAATACCTACAACTGTTTTGAGAACCTCCTCCTCTTTTGTTTTCTTGTTTGTTTGTTTGCTTGTATAGACTAACTATATAAATAATCAAATCTTACCTCTATATAATATTAGTGTAGATAATGAATGTTAAATATTTCAATGTTAATTGTGAAGAAGATTTAAAAATCACGAACAGACTCGCAGCATCCACAAAGATTGTCCTGAAAAATAGATTACTGTACGTACTGCGAGACGGAGTGATGTACGCCCAATTTTTCGTAATTTCTCTACGGGATTACTTAAATGGAATATGAAATTATTGTTCCTGCTTTCACCACTTCATACTTTTCCCTAGGTAATCATCCCTTTTGAAAATTCTACAATCAGTTTTGTATATTCTTTTATTAATTTAAAATTATTTTTTTAACCGAATAACGAGATTTTTTTATATTCATACATTCAAGCTTAACTAATAAATGCTATCAATGCATAGTAATATAATCACGCTGGTGTCTTTGCGAGGTAAATGGAGTAAAACGATCATTTGTAGACTTTCCAGTTCACCACAATTAGCGCTTTGATGATTGGTGAGATAGGTAGTGATACGAGTATTCATGGGTAGTGATTTTACTTACTTGATAATAATTATCGGGTATTTTTGGTGATAAATGGAAATGACAGCTGTACTTCGAGCTGTAACTGAGGATTTGATAAAAAGTATCTTCACGCCCGTATCCCCGAAGAGGTAGACAGAGGTACGACAAGTGCACCCACGATTGGCCGAAGATGTTTAGTCCCATGACGTGATCAACACGGGTCAATACCCCTAAACCTTCCATGAGTTCGTAAATCTATCGATCTCAGGAACAAGTAATAATTGTTGATCGCCATATTCCATGATCTGACCCCCCTGTCAAAGACGGGCAAACAAACAAACAAGCACACACACATACACTTTCCTATTTATAATAGTAATATATATATATATATATATATATATATATATATATATATATATATATATATATATATATATATATATAAGTAAGACAGTGGTACCAAAGCAACGAATATTTTTTTTATGTTATCAGAAGCAATGGGCAAGCAAGCAGATGCTAGCAAATAAGCAGATGGGTCTCCTGATGGAAAGAGTCAACCATCGCCTATATACACCAAAGGTGTTAATGGTGCGTAACAACAGTGACAAGCATTGACGTTTTTGCGACAGGAAAAATTAGGCGGTGGTACCAGACCCGGGCGAGACAATAATAAAAATAAAATAATAGTTATAAACTGTTGACTTGTTAATATATATAGAGACGTTAAAATTTTCTGAAATTACCTAGTAAAAAAAATCTGTAAAAAGTTGACCCTGCAGGCCATCCCTGAAACTTCCTGCTAAATTAGGGTATTTTAAGCTATTTTAAGAGTAAAAACTATAAACTTAGATTATTAAGTTCAAACATCTATTTTGTTAAAAATGGGAGTATATCATTTTTTAAAAAGCTGTATACTTTGAAAACGATTATGGCATTTTACTCAATTTTTGAGATCTATAAAATATTGCTTTAGCTAAATAATCGATAGATTGAAAAATTTCGAATGTCAATGTCAAAAAAAAAACATTTTAAATAAACTTTCGTCATTAATGGGATTAAACTAATAAAATCCCAAACAATATGACAGATTTTGATTAAATTAACGGTATTTGACGCCGCTTTTAAAGTAGAAAAGCTGATAACATTTACTTTATTGACATAAAGTCAATCGGTGTATTAGCCTGAAAGTTATTTCAAAATGTTAAGTAATTTTGCTAAAAACAACGTAATTTTTATATTTGAAAAGATGTAACATTTGAGAATTAGATTCGATTTTGATGCTTGAAACGGTATTAGACGTAATTTTTGTAGTACTAAAATATTGTAGAATACCAAAAATGATTGATTAAAAATTTCGAAGTTATGTCAAAAAAATACTTTTATCAAAATTTTTCGTCAACGATTACTGCCAAACGGATAAACCGATTTTGATGCAATTTGTGCATTAGATGTAGTCTTTTGAGAAATAGAGCTGATTAGTTTTTGTACTCAATCGGTACATAAATCTGGAAGTTATATTAAAAAAATTCTGTTTCACCAAAATTTTTTTTTTGGGTTTGCAAGATTTTACAATGCAGTGGGCTGTAGGTTGCATGAAAACATTTTGAAGAGTTTCCTTACCATCGTTTCAAATGAAATGAAGCCAACTGAATGTAGCTCATTTTATATTGGGTCGTGTTGCTAGGTCGGTAAAATACAAATGTTGTATGAGATTTTTTGTAGCATCCGTCTAAAAGCCTTTGGGACTAGCCTAAATTGAGTTTTTGGGGTGAAATGACGGAATAACCTCGAATGCAGCTTTATTTAGCCTGTCTAGCGGACATTTTATTCAAAATTCCATAATCTTCCAATCTCATAATCTCCAAGGCTGAATCAGTTCAAATTTTCAAGAAGTCTAAGTTGAGCGGAATTCAATCGAATGCCATTTCGATCGCGTTTTGATCGGTCAAGCTGTTCAAAAATTATGAGATGTTTACGTACACACATAAACACACACACACACACTCACACACACACACACACACACACACACACACACATACATACACACATACAGACATACTGACGTCATCGTGAAAATAGTCGGAATAGGTTCCTAGGCCCTCAAAACGTGGACATCTGGTGAAAACCCGATTTTCGAGAATCGGGACAAAATCAGTAACTTTCTTATCTACATACATACCGGGAAGTTAAACACAGATGCCTTATTCTTACAAGTGAGTTTGATAAATATAATACAAAACTTACTTACAAAACATTTTATTCCGGAACTATAAGTTATTCCCGTGGGATTCACGAAAAGATTTTACAATGCAGTGGGCTGTAGGTTGCAGAGATATATAAATGCGAAAGTCTGCTAGTCTGTCTGCTCCGCTTTCACGACTTAACCATTTGGCATGAAGATAGTTGTCGATTCGGGGTCAAGTATAGGGCATTGTTTTTTTTAAAATCAACCCCTAAGAGGCTAAAATAGGAGATGAAAGTTTGTACGAAAAATCTGGACGACACAAAAATTTGGACGACATGTTAATCTATTCGTGGGCGAAACAGCGCGGGTCTGCTAGTGTTAAAATAAATATAAATTGCGTATTAATTTTACAAAGTGGCAATCTGCTATGTTGAATTTATAATCACTTTGCTATTAATTTTTCAAAGGCACGCACTTTTCGTAATTAAAGCCATATTTATTTAATTAACACCTTAAAATACGCAGCAAAAAATCCGAGATAAGAGTAATGAGTAGTGACACATTAAAATAACACTAAATAACTACAACTTTATGCGCACTACGAAGTTAGAACTAAAAAAACGTAGTTGTACTTTATGTAGGTACAACTACGGCTTTTTTAAGTTCTTACTATTTTACATTTAAATAAATGTATACACCAGTTGACCATGCAGGCCATCCCGAAAACGTCGGGCTAAAGCGGGAAATTCACTAGACGCACATGCCCGTGGGCATGCCCGCAGACATGCCCGCCGGACTTTATTACTATAGGCCGGACGGCCCATATTGGTAATAAACTTGACAGACATTTACACAGACCTTATAGTAGCCAAAGTCCGGCGGGCATGTCTGCGGGCATGTCCGTCTAGTGAATTCCCCGCATAATTTGAGATATTCTCAGGCTCACATATTCAGTCATAAGTATTCCTAAACACCGATTTTTACCTTAAAGGAAGTTACTAACTTCACCCAAATTTTCAAAAATATGGTATTCGCCAGATCTCCATGTTTTGAAGTCCTAGAAACTTTTCACGAAGACGTCAGTATGTTTGCATCATACAGTGTGTCTGTCTGAATGTGTATGTGTACGTGTATGTGGATGTGTGAGTACGTGGAAATGTGTATGTGGGTATACGTGTGCATGTTTTTTTATATCATAAGATTTTTTTTATGTTATTGAGATAGGCAAACTGGCAGACGTGCCACCTGATGGTAAGTGGTCGACGTCGCCAATGAACAAAAATGGAATACCTGGGCTGGAACTATCCCAGGTATTCCATTCGTGTGTTGCCTATCCTGAGACATAAGATGTTAAGTCTCGATGCCAGTAATTACACTGTTTGTCTTGCCCTTCTCTCCGAAACACGCAAAGCTGTTTCACGGAAGAAATAAGCAAGATGGTGGTACCCATGCAGCCGGAAGCGCGGCACAGCGCATCCCTTCAGAATGAAATGAAAAAACAATTAGATGGCTCTCCGTTCGAAAGAGAACCATCACCTATACACTGAAGATGTTAATTGTACGTCCGTGTGGCGGTATGACAATGTCACATGCTTAAGGCGACTGGCTATCTTACCCTCCAAACCGGAACACGACAATGATAAGCATTGACGCTATGAGGAATAAGTAAGACGGTGGTTCCAAATTACCCCGAATTCAAAATTCCAAATTCCAAAAAAACCCGGGTTAGATCTTATAGAACTCTACCACCTAGTTGTCATGATGGTAATTTTATGTATATCCGATTGATCGCCTTTTACGACCTGCCTGGCAGAAGGGCTTGGCCACCTCTCATAACTTTTAAACTGACTCGAGCTCTCAACTTGAAACTGCATTAATACCGCAAATAACATCATAATCTGTTAATTCCTTTGAGAGATATTGTTGACAAAAATATTGAAAAAAAGTTTTTAGACCTTACTTCGAGATTTTTCAACCAATCGGTTTTCTTATTACAACTAGTTGAAAATTATGTCGAACGCTGTTCAAAACATCCGTTAAACACAAACAATAGATAAGAAAATAGCAATATTTATAGTAAAACAAATATCAGTGTTTATGGTCACTGTTTAAAAATACTCCGGAAAATCTTTATGACAAAATCATCGTCAATCTTTATGAAAACATTTTGAAGAGTTTTTTTACCATCGTTTCAAATGAAATCGTACATGAAGCCAACTGAATGTAGCTCATTTTATATTGGGTCGTGTTGCTAGGTCGGTAAAATACAAATATTGTATGAGATTTTTTGTAGCATCCGTCTAAAAGCCTTTGGGACTAGCCTAAATTGAGTTTTTGGGGTGAAATGACGGAATAACCTCGAATGCAGCTTTATTTAGCCTGTCTAGCGGACATTTTGCAAATGATATTTTGCTGTAAATAGGTACAATTTATGCAGTGCAATCAAATCTTGCCGAGATTTTGTACTTTGTTGTGCGTATTATATTTATGATACGTATTAGTTTTTTTGTTAAATTAAATGCAGTTTTAAATTAATTAAATCAAATGTAATTTAGTTTCCTTACTGTGATTTCTTTAAAAACAGCACAAGTTACAATGGCTGTCTTTCAAGCAAGAATGCAAATGTAATAAAGCAAAAGATGTTTCTAATCAGAAATAGTTTAACGACCTCACTAAAACCACGCATGCATTGATACTAACTGACCCACGCATCGCCATGTCGTCGATATAATTTTTCATACAAACTTAAAAAGTACCTTCACGCCCATATCCCCGAAGGGGTAGGCAGAGGTACAACAAGTGCACCCACGATTAGCCGAAGATACTTGGTCCCACAAAAGTGATAGGTGGCTAGCCCATCGCCAACCGGGCACTTCCCAATGCCGGGCAACTATGTGTTTCTCAGAAAACTGAAAAAACACTTTTTTTATGTGCCCGACCCGGGAATCGAACCCGGGACCTCATGTGGTCAACGCCAACGCTGGACCACTAGACCACAAACTTCCATACCCTATTTCTGTCTCTTAGGGGTTAATTTTTAAAAAACTTAATTTTTTTTTATATCATAAGATAGCAAACAGGCAGATGGGTCTCCTGATGGAAGTAGTCAACCATCACCTATAGGCACCAAACATGTTAATGGTGCGTTGCTATTTTGTGGCAAGTTCTAATACCACATGCATGTTTACCGGCTACCTTACCCTCCAAACCGAAACGCGACAGTGACAAGCACTGACGCTATTACGGCAGGAATAGGTTAGGCGTTGGTACCAGACCCGAGCGAGACAATGCAGAACTCTGCCAACTAGTAGTCACGGTGGTAGTAACTCGCATAGCCAATCGGCCGCCTTTTACGACTAACCTGGCAGAACGGCAGTTGGTCTATTCTTCAAAGGAGCCCGGATCCAATACAGGGAAATGATTCCACTGACTGATAAAAAAAAACAGATCAAATGAAAACCATCCTTTGTTCAAGTTTGGTGAAAACATTGCGTAAATCTACATGATAAATCCCAAGGGGTCGTAACGACCTTAACAAACCGCACACGCATTTACACACGTAGCGGTGTTTACAGTTAAAATGATCATGTAAGCAATCTCGTAACAACTTGAGCCAAAATTAAAACAAGAACGTATTTATGTAGCCTGGTGTACAGACAATAAATTAAGTATTATTAGTTTTTTATAGGTACTATGTCTTGTTTATTCTGCACTAGTGACCCGTCCAGCTTTGCACGGGTGCAATGTAAGCGCACAAAAATATGATTTCACGACAAATCTTTGAAATTTTTTTTTTTTTTGGAATGTCTCAATTGCTGTTAGCCTTATGGGCTGATACAGTTTCACCGGTCGCGGGGGCGAGCAGAGTGCTCAGCCAGAATTTAAAGGTGTAGGGCTGTACGCCCTCCGCCCTAAGGGTGTCTCCTGTGAGACCGAACCTCGGCTTAGGGTGGGGTCGTGATTTGCGATGAGAGGGCTAGTGGCATTGTTTTGTCCGTCCGCCGAACCTTGCCCTTGGGCCCGGTTCGCCGAAGGGCGAAACAGGGGTCCTCGTCGCCGCCGGCGGCGACGGTGTCGCGAATGTAGGTGTGTAGTGTTATCGTGTAAACCGTTGGCCAGAGTTATCGGGTCATCGGGATCGCTAAGAACGTGGCGGGGCCTACGTAGTTTGGGATCGGGATTAGGGTCTGGGATGTAGTCAGCCGCGGCTACCACCAGTGGGTTCGGATGCGAGATGGCACGATCGAAGTATCTTTTTGAGATGTCTTTGAAATGCTTTGCTAAGCTCGGTAATTCAAGATCGTTATGGAGGTCTACGTTGCGCATATACCACGATGCTCCCTTGGCAATACGCAAGAATATTTATTTATTTATGTTTATTGAACCACATATAGAATGTATAGGGAACAATGGCGAACTTAATGCATAAGGCATTCTCTACCAGCTAACCTTACGGCTAACCAGAAAATCACACAGAGTGGTTAAATTATCGTAATATTTTTAAATCTAGATTATATGATATATACATACATTCTTATACATTCATTCAGAGTTAAAGGTTTACAGGGTTAAATAATAATAATTATTATAATAATAGTTAATTTTCCAATTTCCTCTACTATATAATGTATTAACGTAAATTTTTATCTTAAATAAAAACCGTATTAAAATCCGTTGCGTAATTTAAAAGATGTAAGCAACCATACAGCAGAAGTGCTTTTGTTTTATGCTATGTAAAGTCTAGTGGTTTCCTAGGGTATAAGCTGCATAATCCCATGTTAAATTAGGATAAAATATGTCACTTAGAAATAATTGGATGTAGTTACACGAAAAGAATCCAATCCACACAAAATCACTTTAGAAATATTGAAGTTTGAAATTGGATATTTTTTTATTTTTTAACGTACCATACATGGGGACTAGTTCTGACGTTGAATAAACTAATAGAGAGCTATTTTTGCATAGATGTTTTTTACTGGCCAATTGTATTGATGTTTAGCATCAGTTTGGTGCATTTAACTCATTTTTGACCATATTGTGGATTGGATCCTTTTCGTTTAATTACGTCCAATTTATCTTTTTCTATCGCAGAAAAAATTTAAAAGCTTAGAAATTCCAAAAGATCAAGTCTCAAAACTCTTAAAAAATTTAAAAATAATTAAAAATAAATTTTTAAAAAATTTTGAATAATAGGCCAATTGCCGTTCTGCCAGGCAAGTCGTAAAAGGCGACCGATTGGCTATAAGAGTCACTACCATCGTGGTTGCTAGGTGGTAGAGTTCTGCACTGTCTCGCCCGGGTCTGGTACCACCGCCTTACCTATTCCTGCCGCAATAGCGCCAGTGCTTGTCTATGATTTTCTTTGTCATAAAATTGATAGATTTGTCTATATTTTGAAAGAAATAAGAGAAATAGCAATCCTAAATAACACCTGCGTATCGTATCACGTATCTATATAGTACAAGTATTAGTTATTTAAGTTGATACGCTATACTAAACTAACAAATATGTCTCATCTATATTGGAATATGGAATCTGCCTACTTGGAGAAACTCTATATAATCAACTTTTTACAAACAACAAGTTTCTTTACTTTTTGTAAAGAATTTTTAAACAAACAAGCAAATAAATATTTATAAATATTTATATTTATTTGCTTGTTTTATAAGTGCCATTAAAAAATCAACACATTTTCAATTAGCACAAAGTAATTAAATCTCGCAAGAAGTTGAAGAGTTGTATAACTTTCCGTGCAATGAAACATACCACACAACCAGGCACTTAAGACCCCTCACGCCTTTCTCAACGTACACCTTGCAAGATTAAAAGCGGATTCTATCAAGGGTTACGAGGCTCATGCTGATGGCTGCGTTGAAGTATCGTGGAATACAAACGATCCCACTTAAAAGTTTTGACGTATTCCAAATAAATTTCATCAGCATT
Source organism: Apodemia mormo (assembly GCA_036924255.1). Classification (NCBI taxonomy): domain Eukaryota; kingdom Metazoa; phylum Arthropoda; class Insecta; order Lepidoptera; family Riodinidae; genus Apodemia; species Apodemia mormo. The sequence continues at coordinate 5,710,776 of JAUPFN010000010.1, read as the reverse complement.
TTATGGGTTATCATTTGAAGCAACTGTTTTCAATTAGACTTTAATTTTAAATGTTATTTCCGGGTCAAATTTGGCTCATTCGCATTAAATTTCATAACTTTATACCACAAAGCGGGATTATTTGTGTTTTTCATAATCATAAGTTAGCAAACAGACAGGCAGAGTTTGTTTGAATCCCATACGAATTATTGTTGGTTTTAGGTTTGAACATATTTTTCAGTTATTTGATAAAAGCAACACTGATCGGATAAGTCCCTGGTTGGTGATAGGCTTGCCACCTATCTCACCTATATCACTCTAAGTATCTTCGGCTAATCGTGGGTGCACTTGTTGTAACACTGCCTACTTTTTCAGGAAAATAGATGTGAAGATATATTTTTTTTCAGATAGAGCAGCAGATTGTGCTAATGAATAGACATAACCATCGCCTATAGACACTAAATATGTTAAAATTTAATGGGAAATTTCTATCTGTGTGACGAAGATGTTATATGCATAGGTTTACCGACTACCTTACCCTCAATACCGTAACAAGCTCTGACGCTTTCACCGCAGTAAAAAGTAATTCATTGGAAACCAACTCAGAGAGATGATTACAGAACTGAATCAGTTCTTTTTATATTTTAAGATGGCAATCAAGCAGATGGTTCTCCCGATGAAATCAGAAATCACTCATCATCATCATCAATCACACACACAAGAAATACTTTATTCAATAAAACTTTTTACAAATTATTTTGACGCGTCAGCATTTTTTTAAACTACTACCGGATCGGAAACGCGGCCACTTCACTTCACTTCACTTTTCATTTCGTTTCGTTTCGTTTCGTTTCATTTCATTTCATTTCACTTCATTTCACTTCATTTCACTTCATTTCACTTCATTTCACTTCATTTCACTTCATTTCACTTCATTTCACTTCATTTCACTTCATTTCACTTCATTTCACTTCATTTCACTTCATTTCACTTCATTTCACTTCATTTCACTTCATTTCACTTCATTTCACTTCATTTCACTTCATTTCACTTCATTTCACTTCATTTCACTTCATTTCACTTCATTTCACTTCATTTCACTTCATTTCACTTCATTTCACTTCATTTCACTTCATTTCACTTCATTTCACTTCATTTCACTTCATTTCACTTCATTTCACTTCATTTCACTTCATTTCACTTCATTTCACTTCATTTCACTTCATTTCACTTCATTTCACTTCATTTCACTTCATTTCACTTCATTTCACTTCATTTCACTTCATTTCACTTCATTTCACTTCATTTCACTTCATTTCACTTCATTTCACTTCATTTCACTTCATTTCACTTCATTTCACTTCATTTCACTTCATTTCACTTCATTTCACTTCATTTCACTTCATTTCACTTCATTTCACTTCATTTCACTTCATTTCTGCCAGGCAGTTCGTAAAAGGAACGATTGTTTATACGTGTTACTGCCATCGTATGCCATTACTGCCACCATATAGTGTTTCGCAACGTTTCGCCCGGGTTTCTAGTAGGTCTACTAGAATTCCGGGCGCTACCGCTTCACCTATTCCTACCACAATAGCGTCAATGCTTGTCATTGTCATGTTCTGGTTTGGAGGGTAAAGTAACTGATAGACTTATACATGCGGCATTGCTACCTTGAAACATGGATAGCAACGCACCATTTACATATTTAGTGTTTATATTTTTAGGTGGCATTGTCTCGCCCACATCTGGTGCCACCGCCTTACCTAGTCTTGCCGCAATAGTGTTAGTGCTTGTCACTGTCGTGTTCCGGTTTGGAGGGTAAGGTAGCCAGTAAACTGATGTGACATTTGAACTTGCCATAAGATAGCAACGCATTATTAACATCTTTGACATCTATAGGTGATGGTTGACTCTTTTCATCAGGAAACACATCTGTTGTTTGCTATCTTATAATATAAAATATATATATATGCGATGGTTTCTTTGATTATAATTATCAGATGAGCCATTTTCTTGTTTGCTACGTAATATATAAAAAATATAATCATACTAGCTGACCCGCGCAGCTTCGCTCGCCAGTAGATTAACACGTCGTCAAGATAGCTTTTAATACAAATTTTATCCTCTATTTCAACCCTTTAAGGGTTGATTTTTGAAAAAAGCCTATGTTTGACCCCGGCTCTTCAACTACTTCCATGCCAAATTTCATGAAAATCGGTCCAGCGGTTTAGCCGTGAAAGCGTAACAGACAGACAGACTTTCGCATTTATAATATATTAGTATGGATTTTAATTTTTTGTAAACAAAGTCATCGTCCTAAAAGATAATCTCATCAAATTGTTTGTTGAATATTTTATTCAGGTATTCCTAAACAAAAGTTGAATACTACGGGACCCGTTACTCTGTGTTATGAACGTACAAATTTGAATAACACCTCTCTGGTGACCGCTTGCAATAAAACTTTCGTCTTTTATGTTCATTATTATTATATCATTCTTCATTGTTATTTTACTAACAGACGAAATTGTAAAATAAATTTTGCTTTTTGGAATGTAGTTTTTTTTATATCCCGCCCCGGGATCATGTGTTCAACTCTGACACCGGACCACTAGACCACAGAGGCGACTTAAACATAATCTTTTCGATTTTTTTATATCATAGGATAGCAAACAAGCAAATGGGTCTCCTGATGGAAAGAGTCAACCATCGCCTATAGACACCAAAGATGTTAATGGTGCGTTGCTATCTTGTAGCGAGGTCTAATGCCACATGCATAAGTTTACCGGCTACCTTACCCTCCAAACCGGAATACGACAGCGACAAGCACTGACGCTGTTGCGGCAGGAATAGGAAAGGCGGTGGTATCAGACCCGGGCGAGACAATGCAGAACTCTACCACCTAGTAGCCACGATGGTAGTGACTCGATAGCCAATCGGGCGCCTTTTACGACCTGCCTGGCAGAACGGCAGTTGGCCTATTCTTCAAAGGAAGCCGGGACCAACACGTTTTCTTAAGGGTAAATATCAGACTGAAAGTTTTGATAAGTAAAACTTTCTAGTAAAGATAAGTAAATAATACTAGCGGCCCGTTAAGTACTTCGCTACGTATCGCCATTTATTGAATTCATTTGTTACAAAAAATGTGCTAAATTAAGAACCGCTCTACCGATTTTGTGCAAACTTCACATAAAGCATCTACTAAATAGTCCGAACAAAGCCTAAACATTTGATTTGGATAGGTGAGCCCGTTCTTGAGTTATAAAGTTACAACGATAAGTGGCATTGATTTTTATATACATAGATTATAATAATAATAATAATAATAATAATTCACGGGACAAATTACACTTACTGATCTAACCCCAAAGTAAGCAAATTATTTGCTTGTGTTATGGATGTTAGTCAACGATACTAATACATAGAAATACATATATAAATACTAGAATATATATAATAAACACCCAAACCCGGAAATACAAACATTTATGCTCATCACACAAATGCTTGTCCCCGTCGGGGATCGAACCCGAGCCTCGTTGATTGCGTAGTCAGGGTCTCTAACCACTCGACCAACGGGGCGACTACTGTATAATGCATTTTTATATCATTAAATAACAAAAAATTGATGAAGTGCGTGTCAGAACAATGTAGGGTTCTTAAGTTGACCATCACAATAATGTGGACTAAGAAGAGGGCTTTTATAGTTTCATTTTTTAAGCTATTTAACGTCAATGACAAATATATATCCGCAGCACAGGTTCACCGCCTATGAAAGCTTCTCTGAGTACATTTTATAAACTTGTAACATTGCATCGTGTATGGCTTGTAACCATGTCTGTACAACCTATAACGTTCACATTTAGCGTTACATGTCCTGTAGCGATGCCACATAGTCCGGTCTGTCGTTATGTTACAAGTGTAGACGCACCTTTAGTAATCAACGTTCCGCCAGAACAACAAACATTATCGCATCTATAAATTAGGCATGGATCATTTAACAGTTAACATACTAAATTTCGTACTAAACTTTTTTAACAATTAACAACTGTTATTTATATTAGCAAATACTGTTAAAAGTAATTTTTATGCATCACTAAAATTACCAATAACTTGATATATGATAATAATGTTATTAAAAATATTTCGAGAAACCGTGATAATAATAACTGTAAAACGTTATTAAAACTATTCTAGAGGACCTTTTTCTTAGTAGCTTCGTGTTTTTACTGCTTCTAATACTTGTTACATATGGACTACTGATATAATATAACATAAATAAATAACCGTTTAATATTAATTTACTTTAACAACATAACAGTTAATCTAATTTAACAATAATTTACATGCCTACTATAAATGGCGTTGCAGCGGTTGCACCTGTGTGCAGCGCGCTCATAGTCATTTTGTTATTGGTGATCGAGGCATTCTCACGTGCCTAATACTCATATTATTGAATTCAATAATAAATATTCAATAATAATAAATAATAAATAATTAATTCGTATTTATATTCTAATCGTTAATTTATTTTTAGCGACTTATATTTTCAGCTAAGAATTAAGGAACCAGTAAGAATATTATAATTCATCTGTACGTACGTTGCTGTACCTGCTGTGAATAAGCGGCTGAATCGGTTATGGTTATTGTGTAATTAATTATAGGTACTGCCACCGCTTTTGAACTTAGACCAGGGGTCCAACTCACGTAACAAATCGTGAATCGAGTTGAAGCGTTTAAGACTCCTACGCATTTACTTCCACTAAAGCCTAGATTTCACTTTGATTAGTGCAAGTGCGAATGTTTAATTCAGGTGCTCAGTGTTATGCAAAAAACACGTGTGGGCAGACTTTGATTAGTGCGAGTGATTAGTAATCAATCTAGTAAAGTGAATAGGTTTTTATATTGGTAAATATAAATATAATAAATATTTATTATTTCAAGAAAACATCATTCCCGGGGTATTGATTAAAAACTATAATTGAGAAACAGGGCACGTAGCAGGTCGCTAGATAGATATATAATAAAAGATACATATAAAGGGTACAGGAAGAAAATGATCTCAAACCACTCACTGCTTTTTAAAACCAATCATGTATCTATTATTTTATGAGTGTTTAGTAAAATAAGAAGAAGAAGTTTATTAAGGAAAGCTAATTTCGCATAGAGTCTCTTTAAATAAAATAAGCTGTTAAAATTCTAAAATAGCATAAAATGTTCCCATTACTACCTAACCAAGCTAAAATCTACTCTAGATTGCGATATTTGTATAAAATACTCCCATCCCATCCCAACCGGCTAGCAACATTTGTATTGTTGTAAATTCATTTAAATTTAAATTTGAACATAGGCACTTATCTCTACGCCAAATCCCTAAATAGGGATAATTGTCATATACCACGGTCTAGATAGACTTGCCTTGGTTCTTATACATTCATAATTCCCTTTATACAACCTCGCCGTTTTCGGAGACTCTTGACACCACCTTCGGCCCCTATCCTATCCCGATGATCTTGTTCACAGTTTACAGGGTCTTCACAGTTACTTCACTGTCGAGAGTCAGTAACGAGTCCAAATCCTGATGCCAATTACGCTTCCACCCATCGTAAGGATATTGCCCTAAGCCAAAGTTCGGTCTTACAGGAGACACCTTTAGGGCGGGCTCATAGCTCACTTAATTTAAACACTGGCTGAGCATGACTCTGCTTGCCCGAAACGCTCGGTTTCACAGTAGCGGTCATTTGGGCCAACTGCTTAAGTTCATTTCGAAGAAAAAAAATCACCTTCAGGCAGCACCTGACTAATTTGGTCATTGTACGTCAGTCTTTGTCTCGTCCAATACCTATATCCGTCCAAATTCGCATTGTATATCTTAACTAGCGACCTGCTCGCGGTTTCACCCGCGTAGCTTTTGTTCCCGTGGGAATATCGGAAAGTTTTGCATAATAAAACCTTCCTCAAGAATTAATCTATCTATTAAAAAAACCGCATCAGAATCCGTTGCGTAGTTTTAAAGATTTAAGCATACATAGGGACAGACAAAGAAAGCGACTTTGTTTTATACTATGTAGTGATTCGTTGATTAGCCGAAACGATTAAAATGTCAATATGCTCTCTTTTATTCATGCACCCTTCATAATGTGTGTTGGTTTTATTCAATGCTTTTTTAAAACAAAGGTTTCTTTGCACATCATAAAATAAATCAAAAATCACAATGCTCTCTCCTCCATTGTTCTCGCACAGCAAATGAAATTTTCAGATGTGAACATTTGTATCTTCTATGTCTTTGGAGTCAAAGAAAATTTAATTCCGTGCAGAGGCCCTTTGCCACTCCCGTGTAAAGTAAGCCTTACTTTTGTAAAATAGACAATAGAAATGCATTCTTAAGGCGTGCACATGATGAAATCTAGATTACTTTTGTACAGAGATGTAAAAATATACATGCCAATTGCCGTGCAAAATAAATGATATCAGAGCGCGTTTGAATCGCCGTAAAACTTTTAATAAATAATATACTTTTTTTAATATCGTAAGATAACAAACAAGCAAAATGGTAAAAGAAACCATCGCCTATAGACATTAAAGATGTTAATGGTGCGTTATTATCCATGTATATTGCCGTTAATGGGCAATGCCACATATCGGCTCTAACTTACCCTCCAAACTGGAGTAAGACACTTTTTTTCTCTTTATTTAGGACAACAAACGATTACACACAGAGTTTACAAAATTAATAGGTATTACGTAACTAAGTTATTAATAGTGTAACCTACACCATTATCCTCAGATTACGAGTTCTTAATTTTCACGACGATATAAATTAGTTTAACTTAAATTGAACTGATGTTTAAATATTACATGCATATGTGTACTGACGCATGCACGCGTTTAATAATACACACTCATATGAAAACATGCGTACATACACATAAATATGTAAATATTCTATGTAGTCTAGTCGAGAAGTCGAGCTACCGCCAAAAACAGTTACAAGCCTCTTAAAAATATATTTGATAGCTTAAACGATCCGGAATGACATCCAAAAAAGAGGTATTTTGAACTCTTTGACATTGACATTGACAATCACTAATGCTATCGGGGAAGGAAATACCAAATATCCGGGCGAGACGCTGCAGATCTCCACCACCTAGTAGTCACGATGTTAGTGACACCTATAGCGAGTCGGTCGTTTTTTACGACCTGTCTGGCAGAACGGCAGTTGGTCTATTCTTCAAAAGAGCTATTTTTATTAGAAGAGCCATCTCATTGATAGCTATCTAATGAATAATCTCGAAGTTGTAGCAATGTACATTGCGCAATGTCTTACTTTTAGTTATCGTTCGATTTAATTCATAAAAATATCCGACAAATAAAGAACCTCCATTTTTGAATTCGGCAGGAAACATTATAATATCAAATATGTACTTTCGCGTTAGAAAACGTTCAGAATACTAAACTGTATTTTACTATATCAAACAAGCACGTATAGACTAATAAAGAAATGGAGATAGTAAATGTCAATGTATTGCATTATTCGATACATCTCGTTCAGCAATTTTATGAATTGTTGAACGTACATATGCTATCTAAAATGTATCATGTTCGATCATCCAATATGTACGTTGCCTTAGGGCTCTGAGATACGGATTGCATCTGTATTTTAGAGTATTCTGGAGTATTCTTTCAAACACGTGTTTGAAGTTCTAAGCCGGGGAAGTTCGCGGCGCGCCAGTACTGTAACGCCGAAAGCGTTTCACTGTTGCAACTTTTATTTTCGAGTTAAAATATAAATTCGACATCTGTGTTGTTCGCACGAGAGTATTCGATTTATTTACTTTTCAGTCAGTTGTGAATTTTCTGTTTTTAAAGCGTTTCCTACTACTTTGTTTGGAAAATATAGGTTTTATTACATTTGCTTAACGTAAATATTTTCTATTATCTAATAAATCTTACATACGTATTATATGAGGTTAATTAAGTAGATAACCAAATTTCAATGATCGCTGTAAAATATTTGCTGTACCGTTAATGAAATATTAGATAGGGAAAGGGAAAATTTTATAAAACAAATTCTGTACGTTTAAATGTTATTATTGATACATCCAGATACAATGCAAAGAATATAAAATATGTATACCTATCCTATATATTTAGTCTAGTCAACAAGTGCTTTTTTGGTCAACTTTTTTCAGCAGTCTCCGAAAATTATGATTGAGGTGTCATTCGATTCGGAATGGCATCTAGATAGTTTTCGAAAAACAATGAAGTTCCGCAAATAAAAATTACAAAAGTTATTAACAATTAACTAAAAATAAAAAGGGGGGTTTAGTTTTTTGCAAATATCTCATAAACTAAAAAAGATTTTTCAAATTTGAAAAAAGATTCAGAAAGAGGAGGAAATTTCCTAAAAAAAGTTCTGACTCCCGGAATTGTAGGACTAATATTTATAATTTTCCCAGAGGGTTGAAAATACGCCCGAAAACGGGTACTCCGGCTTGCGCAAGCCACGCCTCCTTCGGACCTTTAATGAATAAATATTATTTAAACATATTAAATATGATAATTAAAATTTGAAAAAATTCAGGTGCCTACAAGACAGATCAATAAACAATAATCCGTGGTCAAAAATTTTTTATCGCGATTTTTCAATAAGTTATCCATTAATTAATTAACAATTTTTTGTAGCACGAACATTAACATTGCAAGTGCGATAATTGTTAAACTATTAATCTAGGATTTTTTTTCTTTCGTGGAGCTATTTTTCAAAGGTCTTAGAATAGATTCCCATTGGAAAAATTAAAAAAATGTAAATTTTCATTTTGTAATTAACAATTTACTAAGGTGAAAAATTATAAAGCTTTATTAAACATTGAAAAAAAATTTTTTTTTCATAATATTATTATTGATCCGTTTTCTTATGATCAGTACCTACTTAAAAATGATTTTTTATAATTTTTATCTCCTATTGTTTAAAAAATTGTTATAAACAAATGCGTTGTTTATGAGATAATTTAAATTTTTTTTTCGATAACATAATCTTTGATGATAATTATGATTTTTTTTTAAAAAAACCGTTTCTTAAAAAAATTTTTTATTGCTGAAAAACGCATTTGTTGATTAACAATTATTTTCTCCCACTTCTAATTATTTATGTAATAAACAATTTGTTATAAACAAATAAATTTTTACCTTTTATTTTTTTTCTTATTTTACTTAATGTCACAAAAACTGACATGATTTATTTTTTCTTTTTAATTTTTTTTACTATTTTTTTTTTAATTTTTAAATATTCGTTGTCTGTAATTTCGTCATTCTTGCCTGGTTTTTCATCCTTAAAATTATTATAATTTATAAACTAATGGAGATATGATGAAAACACCCAAGACTTATTTATTCTTCATTAGTTAAAGAATAAATAAATCTTGGGTAATTCGCGTTAATAGTAAAATTCACAATATTATTTTTAATAATTGATAAGATTTTTAAGCATTAAAGCAAAAAAAAAAAATTTCCAGAGTATTTTTCATTAACAACTGCTATAAATATAATAAATAAATTAGTATCAACTAAACTTTTCAGCTGAATTTATTCTTTAACTAATAAAGAATAAATAAGTCTTGGGTGTTTTCATCATATCTCCATTAGTTTATAAATCATAATAATTTTAAGGATGAAAAACCAGGCAAGAATGATGAAGTTACAGACAACGAATATTTAAAAATTAAAAAAAAATAGTAAAAAAAATTAAAAAGAAAAAAATAAATCATGTCAGTTTTTGTGACATTAAGTAAAATAAGAAAAAAAATAAAAGGTAAAAATTTATTTGTTTATAACAAATTGTTTATTACATAAATAATTAGAAGTGGGAGAAAATAATTGTTAATCAACAAATGCGTTTTTCAGCAATAAAAAATTTTTTTTAAGAAACGGTTTTTGTAAAAAAAATCATAATTATCATCAAAGATTATGTTATCGAAAAAAAAAATTAAATTATCTCATAAACAACGCATTTGTTTATAACAATTTTTTAAACAATAGGAGATAAAAATTATAAAAAATCATTTTTAAGTAGCTACTGATCATAAGAAAACGGATCAATAATAATATTATGAAAAAAAAAAATTTTTTTCAATGTTTAATAAAGCTTTATAATTTTTCACCTTAGTAAATTGTTAATTACAAAATGAAAATTTACATTTTTTTAATTTTTCCAATGGGAATCTATTCTAAGACCTTTGAAAAATAGCTCCAAATTAGATCATAGTAAAAATAATATATTCTACAATGTTTTTCAATACAATACATGCTATAATGATTTTAATACAAATTTACAATAATATATTCTACATTGTAATCATATTAAAAGCATCTATGTATTTTTGAAAATGTAAAAAAAAGAAACAGTAATATAGAATTAGGAGGTTTCCGGCGACTGGGACCGCATTAACTGGAACCGCGGCCCCAGTTGCAGGATTGGTTTAATTTTAATATTTTTCTTCCGGCGACTCAGACCACGTATAAATTAATTTAAAAATCTATTGTTCAATCCAAAACTAGTACAGTCAAACAAAAAAATGTTTAACGTAAAATAAAAATAAAAACTCTTTGATTCATAAATATCATTTATTTATATAACTTTTAAAAAGCACAATTTTTGTTATTTTGTATTAAAGACGTAAATCATGCTAAAAATATTTAACAATTTCAAACACTTAACAATAACTAAATAATTTGACCGCCCCTTGGTCAAGTAGTTAGTGATCCTGACTACGCAATATACGGAGCTCGGGTGCGATTCCTGACAGGGACAAACACTTGTGTGATGAGTATAGATGTTTGTATTTCTGGGTTTAGGTGTTTATTACATATATTTCGGTATTTACATTTAATATTAAATATATATTCTTGAATTAAAAAGGATTTTTTTTCATTATTACTTTAGATATGTTTTTGTTTGAGTGTACTGTATAAACTTGAATAAAAGATTCTTTTATTAATTTATGCGTGGAGTCGCTGGAACATAAATATTAAAATTATCACCGGTAACAGTCACCGGAAACCTCGAATTAGTAGCGTCAGATTAAGGTATGGTGAACTCATTGCGAGCTAAAAATTGTAAGTATGCTTAGAAGATCTGACGATTTGAGAATAACGTATTGTTAAAGGGTCACAAAGTTGCAAAACATTGTCTTGACATCCTCGAGCGCGGTTGAATTTTCTTTTATTTCGAAGGAAATGATGTAAGAATAACGATTTTTTTAACTCTGACGAGCTGGTCAAGACGACCGGCTCTGAATAAAGGACCTCTATATGAAATGTTTGGTAGAAAATATCAACAGTATGCGAGGTATCCTCCTCTCTATGATTATCCTATAATTTCCTCTTCGCTACCCTAACTATAAATAAAGTTCTTCGTGAGCAATTGAAAGTTAGAGTAGTCATCTTTCTTTAGTAGTACCCGTTGCGCCATTGGCGCCTAAGACTTTATCACCTATAGTCTAGTCAACAAGTGCTTTTTTTGTCAACTTTTTTCAGCAGTCTCCGAAAATTATGATTGAGGTGTCATTCGATTCGGAATGGCATCTAGATAGTTTTCGAAAAACAATGAAGTTCCGCAAATAAAAATTACAAAAGTTATTAACAATTAACTAAAAATAAAAACGGGGGTTTAGTTTTTTGCAAATATCTCATAAACTAAAAAAGATTTTTCAAATTTGAAAAAAGATTCAGGAAGAGGAGGAAATTTCCTAAAAAAAATTCTGACTCCCGGAATTGTAGGACTAATATTTATAATTTTCCCAGAGGGTTGAAAATACGCCCGAAAACGGGTACTCCGGCTTGCGCAAGCCACGCCTCCTTCGGACCTTTAATGAATAAATATTATTTAAACATATTAAATATGATAATTAAAATTTGAAAAAATTCAGGTGCCTACAAGACAGATCAATAAACAATAATCCGTGGTCAAAAATTTTTTATCGCGATTTTTCAATAAGTTATCCATTAATTAATTAACAATTTTTTGTAGCACGAACATTAACATTGCAAGTGCGATAATTGTTAAACTATTAATCTAGGATTTTTTTTCTTTCGTGGAGCTATTTTTCAAAGGTCTTAGAATAGATTCCCATTGGAAAAATTAAAAAAATGTAAATTTTCATTTTGTAATTAACAATTTACTAAGGTGAAAAATTATAAAGCTTTATTAAACATTGAAAAAAAATTTTTTTTTTCATAATATTATTATTGACCCGTTTTCTTATGATCAGTACCTACTTAAAAATGATTTTTTATAATTTTTATCTCCTATTGTTTAAAAAATTGTTATAAACAAATGCGTTGTTTATGAGATAATTTAAATTTTTTTTTCGATAACATAATCTTTGATGATAATTATGATTTTTTTTTTAAAAAAACCGTTTCTTAAAAAAAAAATTTATTGCTGAAAAACGCATTTGTTGATTAACAATTATTTTCTCCCACTTCTAATTATTTATGTAATAAACAATTTGTTATAAACAAATAAATTTTTACCTTTTATTTTTTTTCTTATTTTACTTAATGTCACAAAAACTGACATGATTTATTTTTTTCTTTTTAATTTTTTTTACTATTTTTTTTTTAATTTTTAAATATTCGTTGTCTGTAATTTCGTCATTCTTGCCTGGTTTTTCATCCTTAAAATTATTATAATTTATAAACTAATGGAGATATGATGAAAACACCCAAGACTTATTTATTCTTCATTAGTTAAAGAATAAATAAGTCTTGGGTAATTCGCGTTAATAGTAAAATTCACAATATTATTTTTAATAATTGATAAGATTTTTAAGCATTAAAGCTTAATAGATTCTGTAAGATTCTATATCAACTCCTTAACTTATCCGAATTTAATAAATATTTTTGAAACTTGGGGTGTAGTAGCTAAATTAAAGTTGGAATTTAGATAAGGTTAACGCAAACATTTAGTTCTCTCCTTGGTAGTCGAGGTTAAGCATTTACCTTGTATTTGAGTGTCTTTAGTACAATTGCTAATCTTAAGAATTTAAGTTAGATAGTCAGAATTCTAACCTAAGATTTTGACGCTTTATACATAGATACTTAAATCATAAAACAAAAATTAATTTTAAGCTATTCTTTAATACCAAAGGAGAGTTTTTATATTTTATAATTATAATGAAAATTATTATATATTTAATGTAAATATAATTAAAGTTTTGTTCAATGGTAACACTTAAATATGATGATAGAAGTTAATCAAATTAAAGTCTCATTATTTTTTTTATGATTATTCCTAGCGATAATATATTTTACCTATTTAATTTAAAAAACGTAGAAAATGATTCTAGTTTGCCCAATATTTATCATTTCACACGCAAAAGGTGTTTAAGCTCAAAATCGTCGGTGTTCTTTAAGTAACTTATTATTATATATTTTAGTGCAACTACTAGTACTATATTATATTATTTGTGCGCTGCCATTTTGTTTTTTTTTTTTAATTTAGAAAATTTTTATTGTTGATTAACGATTATTATATTAAAACATGTTTTCAGTTTTTAAAACTAAGCCCAATTTAAGAATTTTTAAATTTTAATGGGTCCGGTCAAGCAAATAAAAATTATCACATATTGAATAATTATTTTATTCACACAATTTTTAATGATAATGATTGTGTTTTCAATATTTTACACAAACATATTTAAAATGAGTACATGCGGCCATCAATTTCTAAATTGTTATGTCAAAATAAAGATGAAGTGTTAATTTTTACTTATTATTAAAATATCTAATGAAATATTAAATATTGTTAATTATTTAACGTATTTTAAACTAATATGATTTTTAAGCTGATATAAAGTCAACTATTTGATTAAGGTAATTATTAAATCAATAAACTGTTAGAATAAAATATTATAAAAGTACTAACAGATATGTTTTGAGGCATTCGTGTTTGTGAAACTGAAAAGTGAAGTGTCGTAACATACTATAAAGTGTCATCAGTCTTGTATTTTGAATTTAATTAATTTAATATTAATATAATTCGATATTCCGTCAGTAATTGTTGTTTAAATTAACAAACCTTTTACCCTTTTACCAAGTGGAGCGAACATCTCAGAAGTGGATCGAACAAAATCAAGGTACCTGTATTTTTTCCTTTTTTTTTTCTCTTACACATATTTTAAATTATTGTACATTGATATGGTTATATCCAAGAATTATACTAATCAATTTATAATAACTAATAACTGCATAAACGTTATAGAAAATATACTAATAAATTTAGATATTCCTCTCTACGAAGTACTTAAAAAGTGTGTCTATTGACATTGACTTATCATCGTAACATGCAATTATATCCGTAAGGGGAAAAATTGGCTGTTATATCGACAATTTTTTTTATGTTATTCTGACAATATAACTTCAAAAAGGATTTGTAACATAAGAAAATAAGTTATAAAATATATACATATCACCATAATAAATATTTTTAAATAATAGACGTTATGCAAATTACACAAACGTTTGTTTGCAATAAAATATAGATGTTGGTTGTCTTTTAAAATAACGCATCTTTTTGTACACTTTATGACAGTCCCTTTTTAAATTAACAATACTTAATATTTCATTAGATATTTTAATAATAAGTAAAAATTAACACTTCATCTTTATTTTGACATAACAATTTAGAAATTGATGGCAGCATATACTCATTTTAAATATGTTTGTGTAAAATATTGACAACAATTGTTAATTTAACAGTTATTAAAATATATAAACGCGAGCGATGTCGCGGGTATTATTTCGTAAATATACATTGTAAATTTAAGTTTGTATATTTAACGTTTGTGTCCACAGCGTACCTCAGAGATTAATCGTGCAAAAAAGCTGTAATTTATTCCGGATACACGTTTTCAGGCTGACAAAGTGGTAAAATAAAATCTTGAAAAATATTTTTGGAATAGGTAAACCTCCTGTATACGTTAAATGGGGATGTTTTTTTTTTTGTTGTGCACCCCAGAGTGTGGGGTATCGCTGGAAAGTATTTAAAAAATATTGCGGTTTCGTGAAGACATTTTTTCGATTAAGGGATCCGTTTGTGTAATATTAAGCTTTAATATATATATATGTATATATATATATATATATATATATATATATATATATATATATATATATATAATTTATTTTAGAGTCAAGTGTTCTTATCTTCTGCCAGCTAAACGGTTGTTTGTTTTACGGTAGTAGTATATTCTATCTAAAAGAAAAACTATCAGGGCTAAGTAGGCTTTAAAAGTTTATGAGTAATAGTTAACTAACTGATAAAATGTATTTGGAGAAGTTTTTAAAGGTGATGCGGAGATATCCGTCATTAGCGGTAAATTAAAAAAGTTATAGAATATCCCCGTATTGTTCCCGGGCTCCTTTGAAGAATAGGCCAACTGCTGTTCTGCCAGGCAGATCGTAAAAGGCGACCGATTGGCTACGCGAGTCACTACCATCGTGGCTACTAGGTAGTAGAGTTTTGCATTGTCTCGCCCGGGTCTGGTACCACTGCCTTACCTATTTCTGCCGCATTAGCGTCAGTGCTTGTCGCTGTCGCGTTGCGGTTTGGAGAGTAACTTAGCCGGTAAGCTTATGCATGTGGCATTAGACCTCGCCACAAGATAGCAACACACCACTAACATCTTTGGTGTCTATAGGCGGTGGTTGACTTTTTCCATCAGGAGAACCATCTGCTTGTTTGCTATCTAATGACATAAAAAAAGTTATATTACAAAGGTAATTTCATGGTATGAAACAATAAAAAGCCCTCTTCTTAGCCCGCAGTATTGTGATGGGCAACTATGGAACTCTACATTACGGCTTGCGCATTACTAGACACGCTCTTAGCTGGTTATTTATTTGAGATCAATGCATACCCAGCTTAAATTATTACAAAGCATGCTCTTAATTCTCTGCTTCCACTAACATAAGTATTTCAATGAGGCATTAAAATCTTTGATTATTTAACGGTCTAATATATTTCAACTTTCAACGTTATTTGGATAAACAGTGGATCACTTCTCACGATTGTTTACTGGTATATTGTGCTACTGTTGATTCATTGTTATGACCAATATTTAGACAACAAACATTCCAGCTTAAGAAAAAGTGAAAAGAATAGTCTGTAATTGAAAACGGACCGGAATGGACGCAAAAACTTTGTCCATTTTCTTTTTGCTTCTTACGCCGTTTGTTTATGTGAGTAACAAAAGACAAACTTTCTGAACAATAGGTGCTTTCAAAATAGAATAATTACATATGTGATAATGGTAGCTCTAGTGGTTAACCAATTTTAGTGAAGTGTTAAGGGTTACGTAAACAAATTTTAGAAAAGATCGCCTCTGTGGTCTAGTGGTCCAGTATCGGTATTGCTCACATAAGCACGGATTCAATTTGCAGGTCAGGCAAATCAAAAATGTGTTTTTTTTTTTAATAAAAAAGCTGCACGGGATTGGTTGGCAATAGGCTTGCCATCTATCACATTGTTGGACTAAGTATCTTCGGTTAATAATTGATGCACTGGCACCTCTTTTACTTTTACGGCGATACTTTCTTGTTACTCTTAGTAAAGTGGGTTAAATAATGGTATTTTCCTTAATACTGGCAATTGCCTGCGTCCGAAATTCGACAATAAACTAAACAATAAAATCTATTTTCAATTTGACAATTCATTTTAGTCGTAAGGAAAATAATTTACACGTGTGTGTAATATCATATATGTCACATGACTATAATGTGGGTAATGTTCATTTTTATTAATTTATCGTATTTTTAATGCATTTTATTAAAAAATATTAGGTTTCTACTTTTTTTATTTAATATTAGGTGTCAATTTTTCTATAGTTTGTTATTGTTAAATTATTTACTGTTGTGTACAATAAAATATTAAAAAAATTAAATAAATTAATTAATTAAAATTTTATTGTGCTAAAATTTCATACTCCACCGTTCGCGCAATTTTCTTAATAGAGGTCCAAAGCTTTTCCTTCACGTATTAATATATAAATATGGTGTTACCAATCTACACATTTATTCCCGCCAGACGGGAACATTTTTAAGTTTATACGTAGTCACACTATAAGTTTTGCGTAACTTAAAAAACAACATGTTATAACCAAAATATTATGTTTATTGCTTTCCAAAATAATCTCTTTAACATTTTAAACATTTTTTCATGCGATCGAACCATTTTTTAAAACAAGAGGACCACGATCTGAAGGCATGTTTTCTACGTGCTGATTGAACAGTATCACTGCCTCTTCGGAGTTGGTAAAAGTAAAACTTCTCATTAAATATTTGATTTGACGAGATGTACTTTTTCGGAAGCTAAAAATGACTTTGCTTTGTTGGCCGTGTGTGAAGAAGAGTTATGATGGTGTAGGAGAATGCGGCTTTTGGGTCGTCTTTCGCGAACTTTTTCTAACACCCCGAGTAAACAAATGGTAATAATCACTCGGCATTGACGCTCTTTT
Organism: Apodemia mormo; assembly: GCA_036924255.1. NCBI lineage: Eukaryota > Metazoa > Arthropoda > Insecta > Lepidoptera > Riodinidae > Apodemia > Apodemia mormo. The sequence goes on along the minus strand of JAUPFN010000010.1, from coordinate 5,693,281 downwards.
GATCTTCAAGTGGAATTGTATAGTAGCTGAGAAGAATTTTTACCAACTTTTCTCGCCTGTCTCACTTTTGTTGGCCTGATCTCATTTTAAAACACCCATTCACAAGAATGCTGTTTTTTTTTCGGGTTCTCAACAATAAATCCACGTTTCGTCTCCTGTGACAATGTCATAAACAGCATTAGAATGTCCATGGTCGTACTTCAGTAGCATTTGTGAGCACCATTCCACGCGAGCCCGCTTCTGCTCCGCTGTCAGTCCAGAGGGATCCAACGACAACAAAGTTTCCGAAATTTCAATTCTCCGTGTAAAATCTCCTCAGTACTAACTTCTTCTTGATTGCATACAGCGTAGAACGATTCGAATCATTGACGATCAGGCTATTTAACAGCTTGGCTCTTTGACATTGCGCAGAGTTGTAGGTTTACTCTGCGTATCCTATCGCATTTATCATGGGGAGTATTCCGACGAGTTGTTTTGGATTAATTCCTGCCGCCGAATTCCATCATCGGACATCACGTCAAAATTTGAAGTTCCATCCTCACCATCTCGATGCCTGGAAATCCACAACTGTGCGATTCTCTCGACACTTTTTGCCTCGCACTACTCTATTTTGGAATTAGTTACCGGCAGGGGAGTTTCCGAACGAATATGATTTACCATCAGATGCACCTCCTACTCGTTCACCCCCTCTTCTATAAAAAAAACGAAAAATTGACTGTGGAAAAAGATTGTACATTTATGACACAATAGTTAATGGTTCTAAGTGAACAATAAAATTATAATAAAATGAGAATATTGCTAAATTAGATAGTAAACTTCATCGAAATTAGTGTAATAATATTCAAAAAGTGTGGTCACTGTACTTTGCGTGTCTTATCATGATTTCGGTAAATCGCTGTTTGTAAACAATAACCCCGTGTTGGTTCAGGCTCTCTTTGAGGAATAGACCGTCTGCCATTCTGCCAGGCAGTTCGCAAGAGGCAAACGATTGGCTATGCGAGTCACTACCATCGTGGCTGCTATGTACTAAGTAAATCTACATTGTCTCGCCCGGGTCTGGTACCACCTCCTTACTTATTCTAACCACAATTGCGTCAGTGTGTTCCAATTCTGCCCTTTCGTTTTTTTTGCCCTGTCGTGTTCCAATTTAGAAAGTAAGGTAGCCGGTAAATTTCTGCACGTGGCATTACAAACCCTTCGTAAGAATAGCAACGCACCATTAAAAATATTTGGTGTCTATAGGCGATGGTTGTCTCTTTCCATAAGGAACGCCATCTGCTGGTTTTCTATTTTATGGTCAAATAAAATTTTTGAAAAAAAAAAAACCTCTATTTTGCAATCTATGCAATCTCGGTATTGCATTTGTTCCAAAATAGTTCATTTTTAAATTTGAGCATGGTAATTCTAAGCTACAGTAAAATCTTATTACAATTTTAAAGTCAATTTAAAATAAACACACATATTCCTTTGCAGTAGAAGTTGGTAAACTGAATGTAAGTAGAAACTCCAATTCTTGTTTGCATAGGCTTAGAAATTTCCACCTACTAACTAACCAAGACTAACAAGCCAGCTTAAACTACCTTATACTTGAACTGGCCTTATATAAGCAATAAAGTGAAAAACGCAATTTTGCGAAGTGATTATCTAAGCAAGAAAATTATTTATACAGACTTGGCAAACTCCAGACAGGCGGTCTTCGGACTTGCGGCGTGATATACATTACCACTCCAAACGCCATATGCTCCCCAGAGAGTCGGAAAGGAAACGACGTACAACAACACAGAGATCAAAGGAAATAAGGAAAAAGGTTCGTTTATTGTTTTTACAACAAATGTTACTGGTGGATTAAAGACTACTTCACTCAAATTAGGATCATGCAAGGATATTTTTCAAGCGGCGTTATACTTAGAGATTAATTAATACTAGCGAATGTTCGGTGCTCGAAAGTCGACCGTAATTGTGCTATAGCGCAAATAGCTAAAAACTAAAAGTTGAATTATCACCTTTTCTAAGTTAACAAAATTTTACGAGCTCTCAGCTAAGTTAACAAAATCTTACGGGCTCAAACTGGATGTCAGCGATCTGCAGCGCGGCGAGAGAAGTGAGAGCGTCGCGATCTAAAACATAGATTCTTATTGAAATGAAATGACCGAGACATCCAGTTTGAGGCCTTATCGGTTAAACAAAGCAATAGTTGAAAATAAACCATAACGTACATATATAATATTTAGATAATAATTGTTAAGATACCTATAAAAGAATATCATACATACATATATACATACAGAAACACATGTTTTTGTGTTTCTTTATATCATTCTCGAGCCATTTTCTTGCGCTAAATATGTAGGTAACTCTGAATCTTTTTATTTTTGATCGAAGTTTGATATGGAACGACCGTCAGTTAGAACTCATATTGCAAAGGATAGAGTATTAATTCTGGTAGCACCACATAACAGAGCCGGATTAAGCCAGATTAGAATTATATACAAAACGTGCAAAAAATATTTATTGTGTAAATAGAGCCTTATTTTTTATGAAACTTATACTACAACCTATTTTTTACAGCCTACAGGTCATTTGCGACCATTACAAGAAGATGAAATGGGAAATGATGAAGTTGTATCAGTAGCTGTTGGTCCGCCAATAATGCGACCAAAATATGACAAGTTCATAAAATACGTACCAAAAACTATAAACACCACAGACTATCAACCAAGCAATTTTATTAAAGATGTTCTTGCACAAATCGGTAGAGAACTGTTGACGCATCAAGTGAACGAAGACTTCATATTCGGCCAATATATTGCTATTTCTTTCAAGAACATAACCACGGATTTGAAATTAAGACTTCAACATGAAATATTAGACCTTATTATTAAGTATCAGAAAATTAGTCAAGGCTTTAAGGTAATGGAGACGACTACACAGCCGTTACAAGATACAACTACAGGGATAACTAATTACAAAGAAAAGAAGATAATGAATAACGATACAGAAGATGGTTGGCCTGATTTTACTAATTTGGCTAAAATTGTAGGATAATTAGTATGAATTCAAGAACAGTCAATCTAATATTGTAAATGCGAATGTTTTCGTGTTAGAATGTTTAATATTCTACTGCTTAAAAATGGCTGAACAAATTTATATGAATTTTAATACACGGACATACGGGTTTTACCTCGTATTGATTCCGGTTTCTGTGAAGACTATATTATTCTACCAGGCAGTTCGTAAAAGACGAAGATTAGGCAAGCATGTCCCTAATATAGTAATTACTAGATGGTAAAGTTCTGTAGCAACTGGTCCTGGTTTAGTAACATCACCTTACTTATTACTTAAAAAAAATGGGCTTTATTGGTTTTTGAATATTAGGTAAATAATAATCTATGAGTCTGGCGATTTATAAATTATTGTCCATTTTATTTTGAATTTTCTTTTTCTATTCTTTTTTTTTTGTAATTTTTTTGTGTATAAGACATAAGCAAAATATTTTACCATTTGAAGGTGTATTGGTCTGTAAAACATAAAAACTTAAGTCTGGCACTGCTATTCTCGATCTCGACACAACTGTTTTTAACACCACCCTCATAATTTTTATTACAATTCTAAATTATTTCTGTAAATTTGTTTTTTCTTTTGTAAAGACAATACAAATACGCAAAACCAATTACCAATTCCAAAAATGAATAGAATTGGTATTGCATATTAATAAGGAAAATCAAAAATGAAAAAAGTTTCTAAAACAAATTGAACAAGGATGAAATAAAAAAGACCTCATTGAGATTTGGATTGTTTTAATTAAAATTGACAATACTTTCAAAATAATCGATTATGGGCGTGTTTTTTGATACAAATACCGCAATGTACTCTTTTTTTAAGTAGATAGTGGACACCTTTAATGCTAGTTCGGAATTTAATCAGCTCGTTTTATTTCGACACACCTTACATTTGCAATCAACCAGCGATCAGCGATAACATAAACGTATCGAAAAAATCATCAAAAACGTTCCCATAATTGCTTTTTGGTCACTGGGTGCACTTTATGCGATGTTGCAGCATTAAAAATAATCAAGCGACAACAATTTACAAGGCTATTATGTTTCTTGCAATAACTAAACAATTGCGATAAATGCGCATTGCGAGATACGTTATAACCCTGTAAATAATTTTATCAGTTTTCTCGATCTTGTTTTTGTAAATATTTTTGGATTGGCCATAAATTAATGTAGCCAATGGCATGTTAAGTTTCAGAAACGTTAAATGATCGATGATCACCTTCTTTTTCTATACTTTTCATATTATGTTTACTACGGTTTATTAGCGAAAAATGTTATTTTTTTAATGGTGAATGTCACATATATTTTTAAACTGTTTTTGTTTTTTATTTAACCTCCAAGTTTATTAAAATATTTCGTTGTTTCCCATTGATATAAAAAACCCAAGATACACAAATAGTGTCTTAAAAACGTTCTCTAAAAATGAGCGCACAATTTAAAATTGTGCACTCATTTTAAATAGAATTGCGTCGGTCGCGTCAACATCAATTTTTTGACGTGACAACGTCTTATAATTCGATAGAGCTGGCTGCACGCACGAAAAAACATGACTCATGCGGCGTTACCTCGCTCTGAGGCGTTCCGTTTAAGGCTTGGAGTACAAGCGAGAGCTTAAGACGTTGTCACGTTCAACTATCGTCTGTAAGCCAACTTTACAGACAACCGATTTTTTTCTTTTCGTACATTGCTCTGTAAAAACAACTATAAATCTTGCACTTAAAGTTGGATATGCAAAGACATATGTTTTTGCCATATCTGTAACTATTTAAATAAAATTAGGGACACTTTTGAGTATCAGTTTTGTTCGGGACTGTCCATCTTGGGTTTTTTATATCAATGTTGTTTCCTTAAATGATATAAAAAATTTACATCATTAGATTTAGTAAATACTTGTTAGGGTTCCGTACCCAAATTATAAAATAGGACTCTATTACTAAGACTCCACTATCCGTCTATCCGGTTGTCTGGCTGTCGGTCTGTCTTTCCACCTGTCCGTTTGTCGTGCCTTCTGTCACCACGCAGTATCTCATGAATCGTGATAGTAAACAGTTGAAATTTGCACAGTACGTACAGTATTTAAAAAGTACTAAAACAGAATAAAATGAATATTTAAGAGGGGCTCCCATACACAAACGTTATTTTTTTGCAATTTTTTTTCTCGATTTTAGTAACGACAACTGGTATGTAGATGCTTGAAATATTCACAGAATATTTAGTTACATATTCACTTTAAAAATAAATAATTGAATTAAAATAAAATAATATTTAAGAGGGCTCCCATACAACAAACGTAATTTTTACCGTATTTTTATGGAAAACCGGTTTTTAAAAACATGTGTTTTAACACCGTTCTAACAAGTAAGATCACGGAGGTTTGTGCATAAGATATAAAAATGTTAATCCGGGCCCCTTCATGAAAAATAGATCAGCCTTGATGCTATGCATCTCGTAAAAGGCGAGACAACGCTAATAAATCTCAATAACGTTGTGACTATACTAACTTGGTGGTAGAGTTCTGCAACGATTCGACCGAGTTTGGTATCACCGTATTACCACAGTATACTGAAAACAATAATACTGAAAACTAACAGTAGTCAATCTACATACATGTGATATTCGAGCAACGCACACATAGACACCTCTCACGGACGCGATATCTCGGAATGGTTCGGGACAGTTTGTTCCGCACCAGTCCGAGATATCGCGTCCGTGAGAGGTGTCTTTGTGTGCTATGCTCGAATATTACTTGTATGTGACATTGAGTTCTGTTAGTCTCTAAGTATTCTGTGGTATTAACTTCTTATTTCTGCCATTGCTTGTCGCTATCGTGTTTCGATAAATGCGTGTTGCATTTTAATCCTACTATACAGATAGAAATGCACCATTAACAGCTTTCTAAAACTTTAAAAACAACAAATAAAAAATTGGAGATGACAGGACTTGAACCTGCGACCTTCTCTCTGGCTGGGAATTCAAACCAGCTATGTCACCGTAGACTGGTTCAACGTGGTAAAATTCTTCTTTGCTTTGTAATCGATACCATCCATTGTACAGATCGCTACATATACATACGTATATGCTAGTTAAATGAGTTCATCTTTACAAATTACCTTCACATTAATTATAATATTAACAATACTTTTGTGTTTCTAACTATATATGTGTTCTAGCACTTATCCGTGCTTGGAAAAACATGAAAAACTTTTATAACAACAAAGAAGACATTCGACTCGATAGAACTTGTACCTGCGACTTCTCTCTGACCGGAACGCTCTAACCAAAACCATAGGCAAGGTCGCAAGTTTAAGTCCTGTCATGAAATTTTTTTGTTGTTTTTAAAGTTTTCCAAGTTTTCCTAAGCGTGAGATAAGTGCAAAACACATATATAGTTATTAATTTACAGCTTTGGTGTTTATAGACGATGGTTCTCTTTCTTTTTCTCTACTACAGCGGTGTGATGTACCTCTCAAATGTTTTCAGATAGTGCTCTTAGCAAAATTATTTAAGATTGCGTATTGATAAATGCTCGTTTTATCGCATCGACTACGACAGTAATCCGTGGAATGGACAAGTTCGACCAAGGACTTTTATTTAATAACGTAATAGACAATAAATGTGCTACGACTACTAATATTACTTTGGACCCTTTGGATTAGAGGTGGGGGGAGCACCTCTTAGAAAAATAATTTGCCTAAATGCGTGAAATAGACAGTTATTATTCGTATTCGACATGGGATATCTGTGTTTTTATCTAAAATACAGTCTGTGAATTGTAAACACTGTTATCCTTGAAACCAGTGGTTTGGTTTCACTTACAGAACGTAAGAAAGAAAGAAAGAAAAAAGAAAATATTTATTTGCAAGAATATGGGTGTTACAAGTTGTTAAAAATAAATTAAGTTACCAACATATTCTACCATTATATGGTGTGCAAATATTTAATGAAAATAATTTTTTTCATTGAATTTACGTTAATTTTTTTTTTTTCATTGAAATTCTCCATTTTTCCTCAAAATTATTTCACCCTATACAAGTGCACGGCAAAGTGAACGGAGTGCGGGAATATTGTGAAATATTGTGTAGGTAGTTAAAACGGACGGTCAGTGTGACAGGTCAGCGCCCTTTGCGCATTCCATGAATTTACAATAATAAATAAACATATTTATAATTAAGTCAACTACCTATGGTTTCAGTGACAACGGTTTTTATCCTGACAGCCTATATAAAATTCACGTGTCACAGTTTTATTAAATTTGTATTTGTATTTAGTAGGTCTGAGAACAGGTTGTTATCTATTTTTTATAGATCTAAGTGATAAGAGTGGTCCACTCCAAATTATTATTTTTTATTTTTTGGTATTTTTTTATTTTCCATTTTTATGACGTGGCATTAAAATATATACAACCCAAAATTTTTACCCTTCTACTATCAACACCTATTTTTAATAGCAATATTAGTAATTCAATCTTTTATATGGCAAAACAACGTTTGCTGGGTCAGCTAGTATTCAAATAATAATAAAATATTTATAATAATTATACAATATTTACAAAATTTATAAAATAAATTAAATGATTCATTGCACCATTTAGAAGTTCGGGGTAGACCGTAGAACCAATGAACTCGGAAAAGCATCTTCCCTCGCCGGGTAGAACTAATTAACTTTTGTACATTTTGGAAACCTTAGACACCCCGCATAAAAACGCTAGCCTTTACATTTTAGGAATGAAATAATTTATTTGGAAGAATATTGGTGTTACAGTTTATTAAAAATTAATTAAAAGTTACCAACATATACGTATTCCTTGATATGGTGTCCAAGCATTAAAAAATTATCATTTCATATTCAATTAAATTCTAAACTTTTGTGAATCGATTTTTTTAGGGCTTGTCTCTTTTTTCTATTCTTTACATATTACAAATGTAGAATAACTATTTCACATCACAAAAGTATTTTTTATAATTTTTGATCGTTTTGTTTGATGAAACGTTTTGATCAAACAAAATTTCATTTTTTGTTTGATCAAAACGTTTACAATTTAACGTTTCATTTTTTGTTTGATCAAAACGTTTACGTCATTATTATTAGTTATAATATAAATACAGTATTTTGGTTGTTTTTTATATATCATTAGATAACAAACAAGTAGATGACTCTTCTGCTGGAAAGAGAAACCATCGCCTATAGACAACAAAGATGTTAATGGTGCGTTGTTATCTGAGTGATGGGATGGTTATTGCCATATGCTTATGTCTACCGGCTACCATATTTTCTGAAGCGGAACACGATAATGACAAGCATAAACGCTATTGCGGCAGGAATATTTAAATCACTCTACCACCTAATAGTAAATGGTAGTAACACGTATAGCCAAAGGGTCCCATTTTACGACTTGCCTAGCAGAACGGCAGTTGGTCTATTCTTCAAAGGAACTGGGACCAACACGGTGAACGTTTGTGGGTATAAATAGAACATTTTTATATAAAATTAATCCATTTTATTTCAACTAATAGTATTTGTAATTTGTTATATTAAAGAGTATTTGCTGAAAATGTTTAGCAGTTCAGTTTTCCTTTTAACTCCATTATCGAAGTGTAAAACCTGTACTTCATTTCACTTCCACAAAAGGTTGACACGAACCTGTAAGCAGCTAAATACGAGCTGACGTTAACAAGATATTTTCTATAGAACCTGCCGGGTTTCATTTTACCTTACCGTACTCTTAATTTATAAAAAGGATACTTGTATTATTTTACGTTTACGATAGAAAAATAGCGTTTTCATGCACTTTTCTTACCTTTAAAGTTTTTTTTGGTAATCCTTAGGAACAGTGTAAGTGTAAAAAGTGTTCTGTTGGATAAAATGGTTTTATATCATAAGATCATAAGATAGCAAACAAGCAGTTTTCTTGTTGGGTCTTCTGATGGAAAGAGACAACCATCGCCTATAGACACCAAAGATGTTAATGGTGCGTTGCTATCTTGTCGCGAGGTCTAATGACACATGCGTAAGTTTGTAAGTTTACCGGCTACCTTACCCTCCAAACCGGAACACGACAAGACAAGCGGCATATATATATATATATATATATATATATATATATATATATATATATTTCGCAGAAGACAATAAATTATAATATACCACCATATAGTCGTCTTATCACTGAATCAGTGCGCACGTTAGGCACGGTCGGTTCTCTAACTGTGAGTCCTCTTATAAACCGATCTACTGACTCGGATTTCGTTACGACAGGCGATATTTGATATATGCTGGCCGATGGATGACTGTTAAGATATAAAATGACGTAAGTGACGTACGCAACGTATAAGTCAAATACACTTTATTCTACTCTAGATAGCGCTACGCTACCTTAGGTTGCAAATACTCTCATACTTCCTCACACGGCCATTCTGACAGACAACGCGCTCTCGCGTGTCGCACAGTTATCTTCGTAACTTTACAAGCCTGTAGGCAATACGTAATAGAAATTTCCACTTCGTCAAAATTTTACTGTCTTTTGATGTGATACAAAGCACATAAAGCTCATAGTAACGTCGCACAAGAATATTAAAACGACACACAACGCCGACCTGGGAGCTGTACTAAGCACAGACCTTCCTTTACAATCTGAATTGCTAGTTATCGGAAGCGTGGAGCTTCCAATACACTTTCTTATTAATTACACGAAGCGTTGAGCTTCCAATGTACTTCCTTAATTGTTACATGAAGCGCGGAGCTTCTAATACACTGACTTGTTAATTACACGAAGCGCTAAGCTTCCAATGTACTTTCTTAATTGTTAGGTACATGAAACGCGGAGCTTCCAATACACTGACTTGTTAATTACACGAAACGCTAAGCTTCCAATGTACTCCCTTAATTGTTACATAAAGCACAGAACTTCTAATACACTGATTTATTAATTACACGAAGCGCTAAGCTTCCAATGTACTTCCTTAATTATTACATTAAGCGCGGAGCTTCCAATACACTGATTTATTAATTACACGAAGCGCTAAGCTTCCAATGTACTTCCTTAATTATTACATGAAACGCGGAGCTTCCAATACACTGATTTGTTAATTACACGAAGCGCTAAGCTTCCAATGTACTTCCTCAATTGTTACATGAAGCACGGAGCGTCCAATACACTGATTTGCTAATTACACGAAGCGCTAAGCTTCCAATGTACTTCCTTAATTATTACATGAAGCGCGGAGCTTCCAATGTACAGAACTGATAATTACATGGAGCGTGGAGCTTCCAATGTATTGTTTTTATAGTTACGTGAAGCGCGAAGCTTCTAACGCATTGACTTCTTAATTACACGAAGCGCGGAGCTTCCAATGTACTGAAATGATAGCTACATGAAGCGTGGAGCTTCCAATGTACTGACATGGTAATTACATGAATTAAAGTGAGACATGGTGCTCCAAAAGCATTAACACAAAAGTAGTTTATCTTAAAACCAACAATTTTCATTATTTTTCACTGCATTTCTGGAACAATATTAAGAGATATCAACACAGTAACATTTAAATGTTCGTAAATTTTTTTTTATATAATGTAACAGTTATTAAATAAAACACAACAAAATAACATTACAATAAAAATAAAAGCAAAAAAAATGTTTTTGTTCTCATTTATTTTTGATATATTTTCCTATTTGTATAGATGTACAATGAATGTACAAAAGAACGGAAACAGGCACAGAAATCGCATTACGAGGATATAAAAGGAAGGTTAGATACATCTATTAATTCTCATTATAAACTCTTATTTGGCTCACCTTCTTAATTACTATTTTAATCGTGAACATCTGTTTTTTTACAAGAATTTGAAAACCTTTCCATAATTTATTAATTAACCTAGGATTTTACTCAACTAAAACTATATCGCTTACATTAAAAAAATGTACTTCGTTCTAACTCTTATTAAAGCGTGCTTTATCGGCACAAGCTAGTTCGTCCATCCTGGCTTAAGCTAAGCAGCTAAACTATCCGATGGTATTTTATCAATTTTACGTGTTAAGCACCGGTGAACATATAATGTTCTGGCACAAGCGATAGTGTTGGAAAACCATATATGTTTTCGTATTTTATTTAAGTTGTATCTCAAACTATATGTTTTGAATCCTCATGAAAGTGTTGAATAAGTTGCCTATTATAATTTTAAGAACTATTACGTGATATAACATATTTTTATAATTTGAAAGTTTTTATGAAGCTAGCTTATTCTCCATAACATATAATGACCGCAAATTTACTTCGAATGTGTCGTTTACTAAAGCCTGGATAATCCAGTTAGTGTCAGGGTCTAGCCTCTGGTCGAGTTGAAACCAACCATATTGACGACTAAAATAATAGAAGTGTGGTATCCCTTTCCGGTACTCCACATCAAAATGCCTACCTAGGCCCATGTATTATCTATGTATTCAAGGAGCTAAATCTTTTTTTTTGTATGATGAAATGCCTTAAGGCTGTTGTAGTTTATGACATCCTTAAAACTTGTCCTGAGAAGAATAGTACCTGAAATGCTTCAGGGCTTTGGCTTTTACTTTATTTGATAAAATTAACTTGAGTGTCGATTTTTGCGATAGTACAGTTCCATAGCCGAGACGGCTGACGTCTAAATAGCTACATTTTTAGAGTCAAATATTGATAATATTGTCATCTGATATTCATCGAAAGATAATAATTATCATGCATGGTTTTAGCTTTTAAATCTCTGAAATAAAACAAAGGCTATCTGTCCCTTTTTTTTTACAAGAATAACAAGGCAAGTAGAGGGTTATGAACTTATTTTGGAAGTGATATCCTTTGTAGAATTTATTTTTGTAGAGATTAATGGTTAAGGATGGTGTAGTACGACTTTATTTAAATTTTCAAGTCTCATTTTTATTTCACACATAGTAACGAAATAGTGTGAATTGCCCTTTGCGCAAACGCAAACCCTTTTAATCAAGTAATATAAACGGGCAATATCATCGTCGATTAGAGGTGGCCGTTTCTAACGAAACGCTGCTGACGATCAATGTCGGCCCATGGTGACGATATCCGTTGCCGAAATGCCCAATAACGGATGGGAATAACACCCAATTTCAACGCGATGGCAGACGTCGAATAACGACGACTGTAATCGACAGCAACCGATATTAATCATAACACGTCGATGCCCGATGGCCCATACTGTGAATATCCAACTGTGAATAAACAACGGATGAGCGCAACTTTACCAATTCTAAGTGCCAACCTTACTGCGTGCTTGAGTAGAAAATCATCCTTTCAAATGCGTATCCAAATTTTAACTAACTAAACTAAAAAAAACTTTATATTTCAATATTTTGTTTATCTATTTACATCAACTCTCATTTACTCTCCTAAATGTTTTTACGTTGATGCACGACAGTATCACAACGTTTATGAAAACACCAAACCATCAACGTGCTTGACTTTTCCCAGCTAGTACGCTAGTTAGATGTCCAACACCGTTGTCGGAAACAACGATGTTGACAATGGTAACGTTAACGAAACAACGATGTGCATCGATGCTGAAAAATAACAAAACACCCATGTCTATCGTCGATAGTAATATTGGTATCAATATCACGTAAGTCTGCACTCTGTAAAACATAAACATCCACTTGAACTTATTTGTACTGTGCGTACCTTTGTTTTTATAATGAAAGGTTCATTCCGGGTCGACTAAAAAACATCCCGCCCGATAATGATGTCATAAGGTAGAGTGAACAATCAGAGCCGCTAACTGAACATTGTAACTTAAAACTCTTGAGATCGATTCCAACGCGTAAATTTATTGATTTGTCACCTCTGTGGTCCAGTGGTCCAGTGCCAGGGCTCGATTTCTGGGTCAGGCAAATCAATGAATGTGCTTTTCACCTTTGCAAAGTAACGCTGCATGGGATCGGACAAGCGCCCGGCCGGCAACAGGCCCGCCACCCATTGTGAGACCAAATATGCTTGGCCAATTGCTGGCGCGCAAATACTTAAATTTATGTTTCTGATTGTAAGTATAGACTTACTAACACTTGATTTTGTATACTTATCATCTTTTCGTTTAGAAAAATACACCTGTTCCGTATGTCCCACTTTCAGACAATAAGATCATTGAACATTTTCATCGCTAGAATTAAGGCTACACATCTAAACTTTCGACATTTTGCGTTATAACTCGATTTATAATATTTGTAACACTATACGATCGTTCTGTGGCCTTAGATCAGAAAGTGATAATTACGAAAAATAATTTTACATGTATTATGCACAATGCACAATGCGTATGTATTGTTATGATCAAATGTAATATTCTGTTTTTTAACTTATCTTGAAATGTTCATAGACTGTAGAAGAGTACAGTGTTGATGGAGATATGTCTAACTGATCAAACGATCCGTTTTTCGCAATGCTAATTGTATAATAATACAATTACATTGTACAATACATACATTGTTCAGCTAAAAGTGCACTTATCATGGTCTGACCAATGGCCACAGCATTGTACTGATTGTTACAATTTAACTCAAAAACTACTTAACCAATTGCAAAAATTCTCTCACGCCCAGAAAGCCACATTATTTAGCAATGACACAGGCCACTATTTTACCTACTGGGCAAATAGAAGCATTGATTTTTGATCACGCGAATGAAATCGCGAGTAACTGCTACTTAGAAGTATTTTTAATAAATCAGATCATACCTGGCTGTCGAAGATACCTGAGATGACGACTTCAATTTTGTTCGCCAGTATTTTTAATAAATCAGACCGTACCTGGTAGTCGGAGATACCTGAGATGACGTCTACAATTTTGTTCACCTCGCTCCACTCAGTTTCTATTTCATCCACCATTACTAGGTTTTTTTTTATAGAGTTCTCCACATAAGTTGAATCGCAATTACTAGTATACTGCACCATGTCGTGAAATCTTCCAATAGTAGCGAACTGACGTGATTAACATTCCTTTATTTCATCCAATGTTTTGCATAAGGGTGATTTTGACACCCTTTTATGAGCACGGCCTTGTAAATGAATGAATACGGTAATCCTTGTTTCGCACTTTTTTATTTTTTTTTGCACTTGCATCACAATTTTCTTCAAATTGGTTCGTTTTCAACATTCATGAACTGGTGGGCCGATAGTAATATTAGACGCATTGGATTTGATCCCACCGCTGCTTTCGCAGAAGACAATAAATTATAATATACCACCATATAGTCGTCTTATCACTGAATCAGTGCGCACGTTAGGCACGGTCGGTTCTCTAGCTGTGAGTCCTCTTATAAACCGATCTACTGACTCGGATTTCGTTACGACAGGCGATATTTGATATATGCTGGCCGATGGATGACTGTTAAGATATAAAATGACGTAAGTGACGTACGCAACGTATAAGTCAAATACACTTTATTCTACTCTAGATAGCGCTACGCTACCTTAGGTTGCAAATACTGTCATACTTCCTTCCTTATATATATATATATATATATATATATATATATATATATATATATATATATATATATATATATATATATATATATATATATATATATATATATATATATATTTGAGGCTAATATTCTTTGATAGCATATAAAAACTAAAACCTATCGATTTCTTTCTCATTTCTACTAAATTCTACTGACACATTTTATCCTACAAGATTAGCGCCTCAATTGCTTTAAATATACTTAAAGTGGTCACGCTGTACGTATCCTAACCATCAAAACTACTAGATGGTAGAGTTCTATAACGTATCTGTCGAGTATATAGTACTGTAATACCTTTATGGTGTTGCATGTATACTGGCAGTTTTGTCTACTTTTAACCGTAGAACATTGTTTAGTTTTTATATGTGATGTCAGTAAAATTATAAGATATAGAAGTTCTCTTGACGGGCTAAGACGTATGCCCAAAAATAAATGAAGATCTGAAAAATATCTTTTATTCAGTAAAACAAAGTTAGATCCCGTGTACCTTAGAAGCAGCCAAGCAAATAAAATAATCGTCCGGGCATTTGAAGGGTTCTACAGTTGATAGAATCACCCGGCAAGTTCAGTCGGTAGAGCAGCAAGCCTCTACATTTGGTGCAACCCCCGAGTCGAGCTCTTACAATTGGTGGAGGCGCCGGGTAGTCGCTACGTGTAGTCGCTACGTGCAGTCGCTACGTGCAGTCACTACGTGCAGTCGTTACGTGCAGTCGCTACGCTGGACGAAGAAACCAGGAGAGCTAAGTATTTTGGTCAGAGGGTAAGAGTCAAGATGGAGGCCATCAAGCGTTTCGATGGAACGCAGAATTTTGCATTTGCAGAATTTATCAAAGATTTAAAAACAGTCGCGGCAATAAATAAATGGGATTCGGAAAGTTTGCCATTACTGTTGGGATTGTATCTGGATGGTTCTGCGTTGGCATTATACAAAATGGTGTATAGCGATACAGCCAATTTTAATGATTAGTGTATAAAAATTGAAAATGAATTCCCCATATCAATAAATTATATTGAACAATTTTATATAACCAAATAGGGCCGCGATGAGGAGCTACTAACATATTTTTACAGACTCAGCAGTATTGCAGTCAAGGCTGAGATAACAGACAAAATTTTCATCAAACAATTTCTTAAAACGATATTACCCTCGTTTAAGGAAAAGTTTGGATTACAATTATATAAGTCACGAGAGGAGTTGCGTGACACAATAGTGCAGTACAACGAATTATTTAGAGGACAACCGCATTCCACGGTTAACCTTCCATTACAACCGCCAGTTGGGTTGCAGCCGAAATCTTTGTATAGGGAGGAAACAGACGTTCTTCCTGGTATGCCTCTGTGTTCGCAGCCAGAACAACAACAGAAATCGACGGAAGGTTTTCACACGCCCCGATATAATTTACGGCCGCAACGACATGAAAGAATAGCCTCAATCACAACAACACAAGGATGGCGTGGGCCATCGCATCAATGTGTGCGAAACAATTACGCCCGCACCATTGCAAGCACAACAAGAGGAAAAAATATCAGGTGTAAATAATCCATGTATTCGTTTGTGTGTTAGGGGGCAGGAATGTCTTGCATTAATAGACAGGGGAGCAAATATCTCGTGTATGTCTGCGAGTTTAGCGAAAAAATTACATCTGCCATATGGAGCCAGTGTTCCATTTAGCAGAAATAAAATTAAATCCGTGACAGGGTCCACACTAAAAGTCGTTGGTGAGGCGAGAGTAAATCTCCTCATTAATGCAAGGGTCTTCCCCAACGACATGGTGATTGTGAATAATATTGGTTACGAAATGATCCTAGGACAGGATTTTCTTAATAAATATCATCATCATGTCCTAAGCCATTTCCCATTATCTGGGGTCGGCTCTCCTTGTCTGCTTCGTCCATATTCCTCTGTTCTGAGCAGCAGCGGTGTCAATTTTGCTTTCTTTCAGGTCCCTCTCGACTGTCGTCAACCAGGTGGCGGGGGTCTTCCACGGCGCCGTACCGTTGTCGGCAGGTGTAGTGCTTTTTAACTATATGGTCTTCGGGGCGACGAAGTACGTGCCCATACCATCGCATACGCCGTTCTTTTATCTTGTCGGCGATGGGCGCAACTTTGTAGCTTCCTCGAATATAGACATTGCGTGCTTTGTCCAATAATGTGACTCCCGCTGACCTTCGTAACATGCGCATTTCTGCCGAGTGCAGTTTAGACAGGTGTTGTTTTGTGGCTGCCCAACATTCTGTACCATAAAGAATAGCGGGTCTAATTGCTGTTTTATACAATTTGCCTCTTAGCTTGATGGGCATTTTCTTGTCACACATTACACCTGTAAGTTGTCTCCACTTCATCCATCCCGTAGTTATTCTATGGGTTACGTCTCGGTCGATCTTGCCATCGCTACTAATGATTTAGCCCAGATACTTAAAATGATCCACTGCGGGTATAGGCTCACCGTCTATGAGGAGCTGAATATTACAAGCGTCCGTGTGACTATCGAATATAGACGACATATGCTCTGTTTTCTTACGACTGATCTTCAGACCATTGTTTTCGAGCGACTTCACCCAACTGTCAAAATCGCTTTGTAGGTTTTCTACAGAATTCGATATCAGAGCAACGTCATCTGCCTACAGTATATTCCATGGTACAGGTTTTTGGCAGTGGCTTGTGAGATAGTCCATGGTAATATTAAATAGCAGCGGACTTAATGTTGATAAATATGATGTAGTTATTCATTGTAAAAAGTGTTATTTGTGTATAGAAGAAAAGTTTTTTATAAATTTTAATAAAAATTATTTTAGACAGTTCATAAATAATAAAGATAGTTGCCATGACAACATGTGCAATGTATGTAATATTAAAAAACAAGATGACATGAAGTCATCGTGTTTGACTACAATATCAAAAATGAATATAAAAGGAAAAAGATGACCAAAAGAATATAAAATGAAGAAATGTTATGTTTTCAAATGAAATGTATTCCTCTCAAGTCTTTCTGTTCAATAATAAAGTCTAATGGAGTATAATGTATACTAGTGACGGAGCCGCCTTAGTATGAAGTCGTAAAGTCAGTATAGAGGGAAGGGAAAGTATAGAAGGGAAGGGAAAGTCAGTTGAAAGTCATATGAATGAGAGTTCAACTTTAAAGTACGACATAGTCGACACAAAGAATATCTGTATAAGATATATATGAACTCAGATAGTTATGGGAGGTATTTTAATGATGGTTTAGTATGGTTCAGAGTAAGAATCATTTATATTCGATATATATTTGAGAGGAAGTAATAATTCAATCTTTTTTCTTTTGGTCCACCAAAGAAAACGAAGTTTGAATTGTTATACATTTCCATCTCGTATTATCTCATATATAGCTAGAGCCCTTCAGGCTAAAGTTTAATAAGACAATAAATGTTTGCGATAGGATAGATTAGGTGAGGGGGCTGTGGTCTGCTTTTTGGGTAGGTTTTGGTAGGCCAAAGTTTGTGACATGATGAGGTGGTAATAATCAAAACCACACATGGGGCAAACTATCGTTTAGTAAAAGACAGTCCCACCAAAATGTACTTTCCTATCTTAGGTAGGGCGATCGGGATAGGAATAGGTAGGTCATTTAAGGGGAGACAAATTCCTGTACAGTTTCAGCTGCTCCTACCTTGGGGGGTAGCTGATGTAATACCTTTATGGTGTTGCATGTATACTGGCAGTTTTGTCTACTTTTAACCGTAGAACATTGTTTAGTTTTTATATGTGATGTCAGTAAAATTATAAGATATAGAAGTTCTCTTGACGGGCTAAGACGTATGCCCAAAAAATAAATGAAGATCCGAAAAATATGTTTTATTCAGTAAAACGAAGTTAGATCCCGTGTACCTTAGAAGCAGCCAAGCAAATAAAGTAATCGTCCGGGCATTTGAAGGGTTCTACAGTTGATAGAATCACCCGGCAAGTTCAGTCGGTAGAGCAGCAAGCCTCTACATTTGGTGCAACCCCCGAGTCGAGCTTTTACAGTACCACCGCCTCATGTATTCTTGCTGCAAAAGCATCAATGCTTGTTATTGCCGTGTATCAGTTTTGAGGGTAAAGTAGTCGGTAAATTTATGCAAGTGACATTAACATCCCATCACATGAATATCATCGCACCATTAACATCTTTAGTGTCTAAAGCCAATGGTTTTTTCTTTAGGTCAAGAGAACCCGCATGTTTGCTATTTAATTATATAAAAAAAAATCGCACGGGTAACATGCAAGAGATATGTATGAGTATCAACCAACCATGTAAAACAGTACAAGTGCTTATAACATTATATAAATACACGTGATAAATATGATTTTAAGATTTTTTTTTTTTTCAGATTCAATTTTCAGATTTTAAATGTCTCTAGCATCCCTTACTAAACGTTTTACCCCTGTCTACTTTTCTCCTATTCAAAAGCAATTATATATGCGGCCAAAACTGAATATCCAGCGGTTTTAATTAGACGAACTCAAAGTTTTTTAATTGGGCTCTCCAACCTTTTATTAAGTTCAAATGTACTCCACCCAACAAAGGTCTTTGTTCAATTTCAGACCCCGTTTGATAAGCATTTCATTAAATATTTAGTTGCGTAGTACTAATTGAAATGTTGAACTAGACAGCGTATTGATTAATTAGTTTTGAAACAATACTCATTGAATTAGTTCAAATAATAGAGGGGTATTCTATGAAGTTCAAATACTACTAAGTACAGGAATGTTTCAGGAGCATACTCTGTAGTGTGTGAATAAAATGTTAGGTATTGCGTTAAAAACCAATTTAAAAATTAAAACTAAATAATACACTAGCAATTACTTACAATAAATGAAATAGAAGGATCACAAGGAAGGCTGGACGCAAAAAAAGATTTTTTTTTCTCTCAGTGTTAGCGATTTTAGGTGCTTTAAACGGTTTAGCGTAGTTGGATTTTAGGGTTCAGCCATCCTAACTCCCTTTACATGCTTAATAAGCCAGTAATATTCTAGTAAGCTGCTTTGGGAGTTGCTGGATTTTGGAGAATTTGTGCCTATTCTTCCACATTCCTACAATCTAGGATAACACAAACGATGGTTGTAATATTTGGAAATTATTTATTTGCCTGTTACACCTATATTGTACAGACGTGATGAAATCCTCGCGTAATTCCAAGCCCTATTTTGATAAAGGCAGAGTTTTGAGGTTATAGAGATCTGCACCATCGCAACCAGGCTAGTGCCACCATCTTACTTATTCCTACTACAAGAGAATAAACTTTTGTTATTATAGTGTTCCATTTTGGAGACTAAGGTATGTATGGCTTTCAATGTATGCTTATGACATTAATATCTTTGGAGTCTAACAAGTGATTGTTATCTCTTTTCATCAGCAGAACCATGTTCTTGTTTTTGTTCTAAAATTAAAAATAATGGTTTGTGATCAAATTTATTTACTAAAAATCTGCAAAGAGAATGATGAGGGTGCATACAAAAGTATCCTCAAAAGCAACGCATGTTGAAAGGAGCTTATCGTATTGTAATACATTAATTTCTTCTGAAATGTAAATTGTATTACGGACACTTTTAATAATGCTTAAATTCATGAAAACCCTTAAAAGAATGATATTACTCGAATTCACAATAATTACATATTTTAAGCCATTCACATCGCTATAATATATCGTCAACATAAATAAAGTACGTTTTTGTATCACTCATTATAAAGATTATTTGATTCTAAGCACATATAAGTTAAAATATGAAGAACGTTTAAATATTTATTACTCTTTCACAGTTTAAATAAATGACACTTGACGCTTATTTTTTTTTTGTTTCTTTAGGATTACACTAAGAGTAGCTTGTTTATACAGCCTTTTGTGTTGGAAGTTTCGACCAAATACTCTCACTTTTGTTGCATTTTATAAAATAGTTTCTTAATATTTTGCGATTTACCTATCCGACAATTTTCTGATTTGTTTACTTGGTTATAAATATAAGAAAATATTAACATGACAGAAAAGTAAAACCTTTACTTGATTAAGAAATAAGAAAAAGCGTACAAGTTTCATTAGTTTCATGACTATATTCTTTTTTTTAATTTATTTGCTATTAAAAGTGTACGTTGAATTTTAACATGGGCTTATTGTACAGTAGCGGTAAGAATAGGTTCGTCGGTTTTCAAATTAATTCATTTAACAAGCTGCGAGCACATAATGATCTTTTGAAAATTTGTCACATAATAGACTGTTGCATAAAAAAATTATGCTAACTGTTCGATAACATGGTTCAGACTTGTTTGCATCAACACTATTTCCTTATTTTATCTTGTGTAAATAATTATTATCTAAAGAGATGCTAATGTTTTTTGTTAAAGTAAAACCTTTTTTTGATTTCATTTGCCATTAATATTAAAACTAACTAAACTATTGTCATGGTTAATGTCAACGTTATTATTTCTAGATTTCTTGCGTTATTATTGCAAAATATATTTGCCATAAATATAATATCCTTTATTTTCGTAATGTCATAATAATGCCGAGACCTTTAAGAATTGAAGAACGAGCAGCAATAATTGATGCATTAATTATTGTTAGATAAACTTTATTTGATAGGAAACGTCACATTTATTTAATGTTAGTAGAACTGTTTTTTGTAGTGGTATGTTGGCATGATTGATTCGTACACTAGTGCAAGCTAAACTAGATCTTTAAGGTGATGAACCAATTTTTACCGTGACTATACATTAAATTAATTTGATAACTTCGGCTGATGTTATATTTTTGTAGCGCTTTGAGGCCGATCATATCAATCCCGTTTATTGATTTGTGATGCATCTGAACGTTGGCTGTTATTGGACGAAATAATGCCACACATTTACTTGTGCTCTTATTTCATTAGCCACTCTTAAAGTAGTGATTTTAAACTACCAGCTATTTTTGACAAAATTTGGCCATGTCCATTGGTCATGGTTATGTGCTGATAGGCAACAAGATTCTATCGTCGTTGTTTTTGTGGATTTGGAGAAAGCGTTTGATAGGTTTATGTAAAAAAAATTCTGGAACTCACACTCATTTATTGGATAGATGAGTCTCTGCTGCGTGCTGCGCAATCATATATGGTATGTAAGTATAATATGTAAGTTATATAATTTATAAAAAAAAAAGTATCTTCTCGCCCGTATCCCCGAAAAGGTAGGCAGAGGTACAACAAGTGCACCTACGAATAGGTGAAAAAAAAGTGAAACAAAATAATAATTTATAATTGTTAATTTGTTATTTTAATCCTATTTATTCTAGTCATTATAACAGGCTTATTAATTATCAGTTAAATACAGCTTAATTGTTATATCGTAATAAGTAATGCACTACCCAAGCTTTCCTCTTAGCATCACCGAAGGTAAATTGAGAAAAAATGCTTAATAGCTTTTACGTGTATTTTTTTATTTCTTTTTACGCCTTTATACTTATTTGTGCAATAAAGTATTTGAATAAATAAAATAAATAGATACCGAGTAAGACCATGACTAGAATATTCAGCATATTCTAGTCATGGTCTTCAAATTAATCGGGGACTGTCCAAATGTGGCGTCAAGCGTATTCGTAACCGGCGTATATGTATAAAGAGAGTAATAAATACAGAGTAAGCAGGACAAAAAATCCACAAGGATCGAGACGTATGACGTACCGACGCACTCGATTCTTTATGCCTACCCGGTAAGGTATCTGGCGTTAAGATATGACGTATCTATGTAACTTTATCTTTCTTGCACTTCCGACAACTCAACAATTTTAAGGCTATTACCTGGGTAGGAAACGGAACCACACACTGTGGTTTCAGCAGAAGAAACTTAGTTAAATCTAATGACTTTTTTACACTTCCATACCCAAATAATTGCAAATAAATCCGTATTATGCATATGCCATCTGCATGTGTGTCATAGGATTCAGTTTCTTGAACAAAAATAGACGGACATCTGAATTTTCACAGAATGCTTCTTACTGTAATCTATATTAACAAATATTAAACAAGTAAAAAAGGTATTTAAAAGAAGTTCCTAATACAAGTAACCTTAGTTATTATCGCTCGGTAGTATAGGACCCTACGTATTGGCTGGTATGTTTTTGTTTCTATGTATTAGTTTAATCGACTGGCAACCATAACACAAGCATATAATTTGCTTACATTGGGGTTAGATCACTTCGTGTAATTTGTCCACCGATATCTATATTGCTCACCCCGCAAGGGAGCCAGCTTGATAAACTTCGAAAAGCTTGTGAATAACAAACCAAAATCAGATTATTCACAAATACAAAATGGGACCTGTCTATGAGCCGCGTAACTCAGTTTCGCGATACCTCGATTGCTCTGGGGACCATAAACTTACGCCTAAAAGCAAATACTCATAAAAAGGCGAGTTACACCGGGAATACGTAAGTGTATGAGATATTTCAGCGGATATAAAAATATTACCATAAAGTAAGACACAGCAGCTTTAAGAGCTTCGATTTCTTTTAAGGCTGTGGAAAATATACAATAAAGCGAGATAATTTTGCTTCTAGATATTTCTTTGAAAATATGAGGTTTTCAATTTTCTTGATCTTCTTGATTTCTCAATTTTTTAGCTTCCCGCTACGTATGTAGATATAGCTCAGTCATTTGGTCAAAAAAATTAGGGTTACCTGGAAAGTTTTTCGGAAGTTTTGAAAATTGGTTATTTTATGGATTTCGGTATGTTCTTTTCGAATTTCAACTTTGCCACCTTATAACTCCGCCGCTCGCGCCGCCATATTGAAAAAATGGCGCCTAATAACAGTTTTTTGGGAATATCTCCTTTACGACGCATTTAAGAATAAAACATGTAGTGCTAAATTAAATTAGCAAACATACATACATATCTTCACGCCAGATCCCTTACGTGGTAGGCAGAGAGAACCGAATGCCATACATCACGATCCTTGCAGGCTTGTCTCGCTTCCTCCACATTCATCACTCTCTTCATACACACACGCCGGTTGCGAAGACTCTTGATACCACCTTCGGACAGTACTCGATCAATCTGATCGTGGTATGTCAGTCTTGGTCTTCCCCGGTACCTACATCCTTCCACATTATATATATGTATATATATATATATATATATATATATATATATATATATATATATATGATGCTGCATTTTTTTTTATAGAAGAGGTGGCAAATGGACAGGAGGCTCACCTGATGGTAAGTGATTACCGCCGCCCATAGACAACTACACTACCAGAGGTCTTGTAATTAGTCGATAGCTGGTTCCACATAGGAGTAGTGCGGGGCAAAAAATGCCTCGAGAATCGTACGGTTATGGAGATGCATCTCGCATGCATCGAGATGATAAGGTCCGATGGTTAAATTCGGCGGCAAGAATTAATCCAAACAGTTCCTCGGAACATTCCCCATGATAGAGCCTATAAAAGATACAGAGTGATGCCACATCTCTACGTAACGCCAAAGAATCAAGCCGATTTGAAATACCGCTCTATGTTGAATGCGATCAAAAGGAAGGAGCTGGTACTGTGGAGTTCCCGCCCATAAATGAGAGCAGTACTCCATATGAGGCCGGATTTGCGCCTTATAAAATAATAAGCGATGGGCCGGTGTGAAGTACTGACCCTGCTGAGAATTCCCAGCTTTTTAGAGGCTAATTTAGCCTTATCTTACAAGTAATCGCGGAACTGAACGTCACTCGATATGTCGACTCCAAGTATTATACAATACAATACGATAAAGGGTGATTTTTTAGCGGTAAAGGCGCAAACTTGTGTCTTAATGGGGTTGAATTGGAAAAATTTAATCGACCCCACTCCGAAGCTATAGAAAGTTGTGCTTCAATTTCTGACACTAGTTTATTCCGGCATTCGTTGACGTGTTCACGAGAAATTCCGCTGGGGCTAGAGTATAAATCATCGCCTGTACTGTTATCCGCATAACAATGAATGCTGCTCGATCGCAACATGTCATTAATGTGCAGAAGAAACAGCGTAGGCGATAGCACACAACCTTGAGGAACACCAGCATTGGCGGGTTTAAGGTCGGAGCATGTGCCATCAACAACGACCTTGATACTCCGATCCATCAGAAAACTGGTGATCCATTTGCACAATTTCTTAGGAAGCCCATAGGATGAAAGCTTGGAAAGAAGTGCCTTGTGCCATACCCGATCAAATGCCTTCGCTATGTCCAAACTAACTGCCAATGCCTCTCTCTTATTCTCGACTGCCTCCGCCCATCGATGTGTTAAGTAAACCAGAAGATCACCAGCTGAGCGTCCGCGACGGAAACCCTACTGGCGGTCACTAATCAGCTGGTGCTCCTGTAGATACCTTAGAAGCTGGCAGTTGATAATGGACTCCATTATTTTGGAGAATAAGGAGGTTATCGCTATAGGCCGATAGTTGGACGGGACCGCTTGATCGCCTTTTTTAGGGATTAGGTGCACTAAAGCGGTCTTCTAAGTTATGGGCACGACGCCTTTTGAGTAGGAGAGTCGGAATAAATGCTTTAAAATTGGTGCCAACTCTAGAACAGACATTCTGAGCACGATAGGAGAGACGCCATCAGGCCCACTCGACTTATGGACGTCCAAGGAAATGAGTGCCTTACACACTGCAGTTTGCAAGAACTTTTCCTCCGGCATGGAAGTGTCACACCGCGGGATGGTAAGTGATGCATTTCCTTGGTCATCCAGAGTAGAGTTTGCTGCAAAAAGTGAATCGAAGAGATCAGCTTTCTCTTTAGCAGAATGGGCTAGAAAGCCATCATCTTAGTGCAAAGGTAGAAAAGAGGGCATACAGAAATTCCTTTGAACAGTTTTGGCTAGAGACCAGAACTCACGAGTTCCCGAAGGAAGGCGAACTAACCTCCCGCCAATTCTGCCAATGTGCTCGGATTTTGCTTTAGCTATGGTTCTTTTAAAAGACCTAGAGGCATAATTGTACTCCTTTCTGAGTGTGCTGGTATTTACATCCTGCGATGCCAATGCCGCGGCCCAGGCATGGTAGGATGCTGCATAAGCAATAGCAGCAGTTCAAGTGGTTATAATTTTAAAAAACCCAAGTGAGCAAAAGAAAATATGTAAAGATTTTGGGTAGCAAGTAATAGCTAGTCCTTTATAAAACTTTGAAATAAGTTCTACTTTACATATACGGCCACATCTTGCGCGAAACTACTACTACGTGTAACGTAAAAAGAGATCTAAAAAAAGGCTAACACTATAAGCAATGATGAATACGTTACTAAAACAAAAATACACGTAACACAAAAATTTAGTACGATTTGTTGTATACGCAGGAAAATCTGTTTATACGACAAATAACAGGAATGACAGTTCAAATTTAGCTCAATATTTACTAAGCATAAATTAAGCTAAAATTACATACGCTAAACCCGAAGCCTGCAATTTGCAAGAGAACAACAAAACGCCTACAATTCGTCACCTACGACAGCTTATTCTCAATAGTCACGAAATAATAGCAATCCTGACATATTGATAAAATAAAAATACGCAAAAATACACCTTATAGATGTTGAAATAAGGATTGATACAAATGTATTTATATAATTGTGTCCATAGTGACATTTCCAGTTTATCCCGACCTCCACGGGTTGGCATACAATACAATACTTAAATTAAAATGAGGGATCAAGATTAACTGGTTTATAAAACACATCACGTCAGCGAAATCGCAACGTTGGATAGGAACAAAGTGCATCTAGTTAAAGGGTGGTACAATATGCCATCAATATTAGCTGCTTTCAGTGCCCCAGTCTCCCTATCCAAAATGGCGCCTAGAAACTGTCGATTCGATACAATATTGCTGAGTGACGCGATTTGAATTGATGCGATGAATGAACTCGCTAGACGCTTGAGATGCTTTGCAATACTAGTTCATATAACTTGTAAGGAAACTTAGCTCATTAATAAACTTTTAATATCAATGCTATTACTACTATATGTATAAATCCGTAGCGTATATCTGTATATTATTTTTATTTTGTCAAATCTGATAATTATTGATCTTAGACCTCGGACATTAATTTTACCATGTTGAAATTTTTTATCCGTCTGTTTGTCTCTTTGTCTCTTTATCTTTATTATTTTTTATTTTGTCAAATGTGATAATTATTGATCTTAGACATCGGACATTAATTTTACCATGTTGAAATTTTTTATCCGTCTGTTTGTCTCTTTGTCTATTTATCTTTATTATTTTTTATTTTGTCAAATGTGACAATTATTGATCTTAGACATCGGACATTAATTTTACCATGTTGAAATTTTTTATCCGTCTGTTTGTCTCTTGTCTATTTATCTATCTTGATTTTTGCTTACGTTAAACTTAAAATTAATATAGTTTTATTTTTTTACATTAAAGTCAAATACCGAGCTAATCATGCCTGCAGATACCAAAGATGTGAATTCCACGTGCATTAATTTACTAGCTATCTAGTCCTCCAAACTAGAAAATGACAGTAATAACCATTGATGTTCATGCGGCAGGAATGGAATACCATGCCAAATCTCGCTCGGATCATGATGTTAGTCACTCATACAGCCAATCACGGACACCCTGGTAAAGTCCCAGTTTCAGACCCGACACTAAGTAAAATAATCTGTAAAAGCGATTAACCCTGCAGGGCATACCCGAAACTTCCTACTAAATCGAGGTATTTTAAGCTCAAAAGAGTAAAAATTTTAAGCATAGATTTTTTCAGTTCAAACGTCTAGTTTTTATAAAGCTCATAGAAGTAAACACTATTACAAATTAAACAAATTATATAAATAAAAAATTACAAAGTAAATACTAAAATACCTAAGCTTGTTGTGAGCCCAAAGAGTTAAAAGATCTAATGTTTGTAAAAATGAAAATATTTTAATATTTGAAAAGCTGTATATTTTTGATAATGATACATGAAGTCTATTTTACTCTTTTAAATGGCATTCAACGCAATTTTTGAGATCTAAATGCTTTAGTTACATAATAATCGATAGGTTGAAACTTGAAAGTAATGAGTAATGACAAAAAAAATCGAATAAAATTTTTAAAAGTTAATATTATTTATTATTGGGATTTACTCGAGCACGTCAAATTAACATAGGGGACTAGGGCAAAAAAAAATACAAAATTTCGTTAACTTCGGCTTGTGGCAATTGTCAGATTATATTTTTTTCGTTATACTTGTATAAATACAAACCCTGTAAAATAAAAGAAAATTCAAGCACACTCGAGAATGTGAAAGACAACGTTTTTTTTTTGCAACTTTGTGACCCTCCCACTTTCTTACGCTACACTTGAATTGTCAGATTTTCTAAATTTTAGACGAGTTTCCATGTTTATTACTGTTTTTTTACATTTTTTACCTATGTAATTTTTCCCCACCATTAAAATGAAAAACGTTATATTATAACTTTTTTTTAATTTCCCCCAACGTATGTATTTATTTATTTATTTATTAAAACTCTTTATTGCACAAAATATACAACAGGCGAACTTAACGTCTATGGACATTCTCTTCCAGTTAACCTTCATTTGTAGTAATTGTAGATTAGGAAGTTACTGATTTTACCCCGATTTTCGAAAATCGAGTTTTCACCAGATCTCCACGTTTTGAAGTCTTAGGAAACTTTTCCATTTTAACGATGACGTCAGCATATCTGTATGTATGTATGTGTATGTGTATGTGTATGTGTATGTGTATGTGTATGTGTATGTGTATGTGTATGTGTATGTGTATGTGTATGTGTATGTGTATGTGTATGTGTATGTGTATGTGTATGTGTATGTGTATGTGTATGTGTATGTGTATGTGTATGTGTATGTGTATGTGTATGTGTATGTGTATGTGTATGTGTATGTGTATGTGTATGTGTGTATGTAAACATCTCATAACTTTTGAACGGCTGGACCGATTGAAACGCGATTGATGGTATTCGATTGGATTCCACTCAACTTAGACTTTCTGAAAATTTGATCCAAGTCGGCTCAGGAGATTTTGATAAATTTTGAAAAAAAAAACAAAAAAGTTCTGCCGAAACAGTATTTTTTTAACATAACTTCCAGATTAATGTACCGATTGAGTACAAAACTAATCAGCTCTATTCCTCAAAAACTACATTTGGGAGAAATCGTTGACGAAAATTTAAAAAAAAAAAGTGTTTTTTCGACATAACTTCGAAATTTTTCAACCAATCATTTATTGGTATTCTACAATATTTTATTACTAATTAAACTGCCATTTCAAAAATGAAAATTCGAATGCCATTTCAAAAATGAAAATTGAATCTAATTTACAGCTTTTCAAATATTAAAATTACATTGTTTTTAGCAAACCTTGAATATTTTTGAAATAACTCTCAGACACAGATTGATTTAAAAATCTTTTCGGCTTTTATCCTTTAAAAACTGCATCAAATACCTACCGTTAATTGGATCATAATCGACCAATTTGTTTGTGATTTATCAATGACGAAAATTTAAAAAAATTGTTTACTTTACATTGCTTTGAATTTTTTCAACCCATCGATTATTTAGCTAAAGCAATATTTTAGATCTCAAAACTTAATTTGAATGCCTTTAGAAATTGGATCATAATCGACCAATTTGTTTGTGATTTATCAATGACGAAAATTTAAAAAAATTGTTTACTTTACATTGCTTTGAATTTTTTCAACCTATCGATTATTTAGCTAAAGCAATATTTTAGATCTCAAAACTTAATTTGAATGCCTTTCGAAAGATCAAAATTGATCATTGTTTCCAAAATATTCAGCTTTTTAAAAGTGAAAAAATCTATGATTATTATTTTTACTCTGTTGAGCTTAAAATACCTTAATTTAGCGGGAAGTTTCAGGGATGGCCCGCAGGGTCAACCGTTTACAGATTTTTTCCTATAATTTAATCTACAAAATGTAATAGGTCCTTATGACGCTCGAGTAACTACACATTTAGCATCTTGGGCTCTTCTAACCCAACGGGTTAATGTACCACTTGCATAAGACTGGGTGCCTTACTCTCTAAACTCCAACATGGCAATAGCAAGGGACTGGATAATTGCAGCGGGAATTGTAAGGTAATACCAAATCGGACAACACGTTTCAAAATTGTACTTCTTACTTAGGGCTCTCTACCCAAAGGGACCCTATTACTAAGACTCCACTGTACGTCTGTCTGTCAGTCTGTCTGTCTGTTTGTCAGTCTGTCTGTCTGTCTGTCTGTCTGTCTGTCTGTCTGTCTGTCTGGCTGACTGTCTTCACCAGGCTGTTTCTCATGAAACGTGATAGTTAAATAAACAGTTGAAATAGAATTATTTAAAATTTCGTGAGACATTATTTACTAAATAATTGATTAAGAAAACGGCTAAACTCACGTATAAATCGGTATAGTTTCCGACTAGTTTCGGACCTATATGAGGTCCTTCATCAGGGCGATTGCGACGCTGTTGCCGCGACAGCGACTCGACGCGAACTGCCTACCTATACCGATTTATACGTGAGTTTAGCCGTTTTCTTAATCAATTATTTAGTAAACAGTTGAAATTTTCACAGATGATATATTTCTATTGCCGCTGTAACAATTAACAACAAATACTAAAATCCGGCCAAGCGCGAGTTGGATTTGCGTACAAAGGGTCTCGTACCATCCTTATTCAAGTTTCTACCTGTTTATTAAGATCGAGTAAAAAATTGCTAAAAAATTATGTTTGTTGATGGGAGCCCCATTTTGATATTTAGTTTATTTTATTTTATTATTGATTTTGAAAGGTAATATACAACTAAATATTCTGTAAAAACTTTAAGCGTTTATCTGTTACCGTTATTAATATTGAGCAAAATATTGGAAAAAAGACCGTTTATTGTATGGGGTATTAATATTTTCCCATCCCTAATATTTTCATTTCTTATTTTTAGTATTTTTTGTTATAGTGACAACGGAAATATATAATTTGTGAAAATTTCAGCTTTCTAGCTATCACGGTTTATGAGATACAGCCTGGTGACAGATAGACAGACGGACAGACAGCGGAGGCTTAGTAATAGGGTCCCGTTTTTACCTTTTAGGTACGGAACCCTAAAACTAGAATAAAAGAAATATTTACATTTCCAATATAACAAACGTGATTTTTTGGAATTTTTCAAATACAACTGGTAGACGCTTGAAATATTCGTAGAATATTAAGTTACATATTCACTTTAAAAATAATAATTAAAATAAATATTTATGAGCTACCATGCAATAAACGTGGTTTCTCGGCATTTTTTATAGAAAATGGTACAATACCATTCGTGCGCGAGTTCAGCTCGCACTTGGCCGGTTTTTTTTGAACAATTATCTCATGAAGTTTTCCCTGTGTTGGTTCCGGGCTTCTTTGAAGAATAGGCCAATTGTTGTTCTGCCAGGCAGGTCGTCAAAGTCAACCGATTGGCTATACGAGTCACTACCATCGTGGCTACTAGGTGGCAGACTTCTGCGTTGTCTCGTCTGGGTCTGATACCACTGCTTTACCTATTCCTGCCGCAATAGCGTCAGTGCTTGTCGCTGTCGTATTCCGGTTTGGAGGGTAAGGTAGCCGGTAAAGTTATGCATGTGGCATTAGACCTCGCCACAAGATAGCAACGTACCATTAACACCTTTGGTGAAAAAAAATGAAGATTAATATAAAAGTACATATTACCTTAACGGATACCAACTATTTAATTAATCATTCCTAAAATTCTTAGTGTCCAAGAATATTCTGGATATAACCAATAGTCAAGAAGTAAAATTTACAGCGAAATTTCGCTGTAAATTCTACTTTATTCCAAAATAAACTGTCGCAAATTTATAGATATATTATACAAGGTGTATTGCTTACTGGGTAAGCCCCATGAGCGTTGGTTCAACGCCAGTGACTGTAAGCATTTTTTTAAATATTTTTTAAAATTATATTATTTTTAAAACAAAATTAAATATATGTATTAAACTAGCTGTGCGTGCGACTTTGTCCGCGTGACAAATTTTCTAAAATAAATGTAGCCTAAGTCACTCGTTATTACATCAGCTATCTGCCAGGTTTTTTATATCATGAGATAGCAAATATTCAAATGGGTTTCCTGATCAAAAGAGCAACCATCTCCATAGACACCATGTATGTTAATGGTGTGTTGCTATCTTGTGGCGAAGTCTAATATGCCACGTACATAAGTTTACTGGCTACCTTGCCCTTCAAACCGGAACACGACAGTGACAAGCACGGACGCTATTGCGGCAGGAATAGGTAAGGTAGTGGTACCAGATCCAGGCAAGAGAGTGCAGAACTCTATCACATAGTAGACACGATGGTAGTGACTCGCATAGCCAATTGGTCACCTTTTATGACCTGTCTAGCAGATCGGCAGTTGGCCTATTCTTCAAAGAAGTTCTTAGCAACACTGAGAGAGAATGACGCCAGTGACAGTCTTTTTAAAATCGGTCTTGCCGTTTTAGACATTAGTCGGAACAGGCAGACATTAGGATTCTGCAGTTCTCCGCAATGTAAACTTTAAATAGGTATGCTATATTTCATACTTTGACCGCCCGTTGGTCGAGTGATTAGCGGCCCTGACTACGCAATCGACGGGGCTTGGGTTCGATCCCCGATAAGGCAAGCATTTATGTGATGAGCATATATGTTTGTATTTCCGGGTTTGGGTGTTTATTAAATGTATTCTAGTATTTATATATGTATTTCTATGTATTAGTATCGTTGACTAACACCCATAACACAAGCAAATAATTGCTTACTTTGGGGTTAGATCAGTAATATTATATTTTTATTATAATATAATATTCCCGTGAATATTATATTATTATTGCCATTCGCGCAATTGTCTTAAAAAAGGGTACAACGTTTTTCCTTCACGTATTAATAATACATATTGATCTAACCCCAAAGTAAGTAAATTATTTGCTTGTGTTATGGGTGTCAGTCAACGATACTAATACATAGAAATATATATACATGTCTGTTACAAGATTGTATATAATGAAGCACACAATAGTTAATGATAGCCAATAAAAAGAGAATATTGTTTATTTACACAGAAAATCTCAACGAAATTAGTGTACTAACATTAAAAAAGTGTGGTCACCGCACGTTGTACTAACAAATCTAATCACGAGTTTAGGAAAATGCTCTTTACAAGTAATGAACTTCTATGCGCCGTTCTCAATATTCTTATTGGATAATTAAGTCCAAATCCTAGTACCTATTTTTTACGATTCTGTACCTAAAGGGTAGGTTCCCTATTACTAAGACTCCGCTGTCCGTTTATCTGTCCGACCGTATCTTAACAGGTTTTATGGTGTGATCGCAAGACATTTGAAATTTTCACAGATGACATATTTCTTTCGCCGCTATAACAACAAATATTAAAAATAATATTAAAATAAATATTTAAGGGGGCTCCCAACCAACAAACGTGATTTTTTTACCATTTTGAATAGATCATTTTATAAACTAATAAAAAAATTGTAGAAATATTATCTTAGTATATGTACCGTGTATGTGTCCATATTCATTTCGTAAAAAGCGGTTATTTTAATATTACAAATAGACACTACAATAATATTTATTTGTATGTGTAGATTCTGATCAATAGCATCCTATTTAATAAAAATGTTTTATTTACACGAGTAACTAATATTTCTAAAATTGTAATTATCATCTTGACTTCACAACATATAAGAGAAACCAATTATATTCAATCTTCAACATCTTATTATTTAATTTTTTATTCACATTAAATATCATATAAAGGATATTAAATGGGTTTATCGCAGAACTTTGAAGAACTTTAAAAATCTACATACATATTTAGATAAATAGTGCTCTTCGTCGTTTCTCTTTTTTTAGTTTTACTGAAAAACACATGAAATTTTAATAAATTATAATGCAATTTGTTTTGATAGATATATAGGTAGGTAAAATGTGTATAATGGTTAGTAAGCCGAGAGGTAAATTATTCGTTGTGTATCATTATTTCCTTTCTGAAATTAAGAGTAAAAATCTAAATCAGATGTAAATTATTGATGTTTCGCTTTTGATATATACATTCATAAATGTAATTTAATGTCAAATAAGTAATATCGGTTCAATAAAACTATATTATTTCAAATAAATTATTTTTTATATATAAATTTGAAATATCCTTATATTAGAACGATATTTTGAGTACAATCAAAATTATTAGCACATAGCATACGTACGTACAATAAAGAAACGATAATAAGATGGCAAAAATGTTGTCAACTTCTGAAACAAAATTTATTGCACTAGCACGGAAGTTCGGTAAACACAGAACGCCTCACACAAAGGATATCGCAATATCGAGACTCTTGCCACTTCGGGATGACTACAGACTCTATCAGATGCAATATGTCTTTCTATATAAAGCTTAAAAACCCTTGATGTTCTTATACTACTAAAAATGTTTGCTGTAGGGAGTAAATGTAATTAGTAAAAGAATTAATATAGATAATATGTATTTATAATTAGATATGTGAAAATATTAATTTTAATCACACTATGCCTATAGATTCTAGTCCAAAGCACGTTTTGTATAAAAATTAATAGAATTTGGATTAGATTGATACCTAGAAATTTTTGATAAAATTTAAATGGCGCTGAAAATTATTGTGAAAGATGTAAACAAAGAGAATAGTTCAATTTTTGGGAATATTTAAAAAATATTGTAGACATTACTTTGAAATGAAATTTGAATAAAAAAATTCAGAAATAGAAGGCAATTTCCTACATAAATATCCTGTCTCCCGGACCATTACTGTACGGGCATTCATTATTATTATTTTGACCGGGTCACATAATTTTTCGGAAGTGTGGGGAATTGTCGTAGCTTTGGTAAAATTAACAACTGTCTTGCAGAAAATAACATATCTTCTTCATTTTTAATAATGAATCTATAATGTTTGATTCGTAGTAATTGTTTTGAGATATTGCTTTTATTCTGTTAAGCTCATTTCAGAAGTTTTCTTCATTCATAAGGATTGAAACAAATCTATGTATCATAGCGTGATTTGCTGAATATTAGTGATTTTACGGATGATGTAGTTCTCTTATATTATATTATTACAAAATGTATTTGTCTTGTATATTTTGAACGCCTGCCTGTTATTTATCATTGTTATTGCTAAAACTAAAAAAAAATATTTCTTTCTATCCAATCTTCATTGTAAATTGAATATGGTTATTGACAATCAAAAGTTTTTAAGTAGCTTATCTGGATCGGCCCATACGCATAAAATATCGTATATACCATGGAACATAGAACTTCCATGCATGCATGCATTCTCTAAAATTAATTAACTTAGACTTACTGAAAAACTGTTTTTTTTTCAAAATTTCAGGTTTTTAGGAAGACTAAGTTAAGCATAACTCAATCAAATGACGTCGACCCCGTTTCGATCGGTCCAGCCGTTCAAATGTTATGAGATGCTTACATACACACATACATACATATAGACATACGACGTTACCGTGAAAATAGTCAAAAAAGTTCCTAGGATCTCAAAATGTGTCTGTGTACCAGCTAACCTGTATATGCGTAATCGAATATTACAACGATCAAATCAGAACCAAAATCCTAATTTAAACAGTTTGTTCGAAGTATTGAAAATCGGAAAGTCGTTTTTCGAATCAAGAACCTATCGAGCATTTGATTCTTTGATCTTATGAAATTGGAAAACAAAAAAATTGCATTGCAACGTTCAGTAAAAAAATAATAGATATTACAATTCTTAGGTAGGTATTATGAAATTTGTACTATTGAAAATTAGAACATCGAAATCGGAAAATCCTATCCTGAAGATGCTTAAAAATTCGAAATCGGTTAATTAATTTGGGTCATTCCATGTCAAATCGACCAATAGTTGGAATCGACCCCTTTCGATTTGAATGAATTTTGGTCAGAAGTTTTCTTTTATCATAAAACGAAATTCTGCCAAAGGAAAAAAAATAAAATTTTTTTTTTCGAAAGATATACAAATTCAAAATTTCGCGATTTTTCCAGTTTTTCAATTTTGTTTTTGCAATATCTCGAATGATATTATAGATACAGGAATGAGCTTTCGTTTATTTAAAAGGGGACACTTGGGGCTATAGAAAAAAAAATATTTTGGAAAAAAATTTTGAAAAATGCCAAATTTGTAAAATTTTGAATTTTTGAAAATCGTCAAAAATGAAGACCGCCATGAAAATTTTGGCTCAATTTTTTTTTGTATGATACCTTGATTTGATCTTAAAAGATCCTGAAATTTTTGGATAGGGGTTTTTTTTTATTTCAAAAATATGAATTTTCGAATTTAAATTTGAATTGTTGTTAAAGTAAATTTGAATGTAAAATTGAATTTTTGATTTGTAAATACTCAAAATTACAATATTATGTATCTGCATAACTTTAACTTGTATAGAAGTTGCAAAAAACAAAAATATTTTTTTTTTCTGAAATTAAAAAATTTTTTTTGAAATTCAAAAATTCATATTTTTAAAAAAAAAAAAAAAACCTTATCCAAAAATTTCAGGATCTTTTAAGAACATTACAAGGTATCATACAAAAAAAATTGAGCC
Organism: Apodemia mormo; assembly: GCA_036924255.1. Classification (NCBI taxonomy): domain Eukaryota; kingdom Metazoa; phylum Arthropoda; class Insecta; order Lepidoptera; family Riodinidae; genus Apodemia; species Apodemia mormo. The sequence goes on along the minus strand of JAUPFN010000010.1, from coordinate 5,657,093 downwards.
AAAATTTTCATGGCGGTCTTCATTTTTGACGATTTTCAAAAATTCAAAATTTTACAAATTTAGCATTTTTCAAAATTTTTTCCCAAAATATTTTTTTATCAATAGCCCCAAGTGTCCCCTTTTAAACAAACGAAAGCCCATTCCTCTATCTATAATAGCATTCGAGATATTGCAAAAACAAAATTGAAAAACCGGAAAAATCGCAAAATTTTGAATTTGCATATCTTTCGAAAAAAAATTTTTTTTTTTCCTTTGGCAGAACTTCGTTTTATGATAAAAGAAAACTTCTGACCAAAATTCATCCAAATCGAAAGGGGTCGATTCCAACTATTGGTTGATTTGACATGGAATGACCCATTTACCAAACTAAGTACCTATGCGTTAAATGAAATAAAGTGCAAGTGAATAATTTATTCAACCTCTAAATAATAATTTCATCAAGTTCTGACGATGAAAAGACACCCATATAAATAAACACCCAAACCCAGAAATACAAACGTCTAGCTTATTACGTAAATTTTTCTTTCGGTGCAAGATTCAAACCCCCTTTGATTGCGTTGTGTTAGCGACCCTGACTAGGGTCGCTAACACTCGGCCAATGGGGCGGATAATGTAAACAGGAAAACATATAACAGTCTACATTTTCGGTCACCATTAACTTAATGGTCCACCATCAGACTACTCTCCGACATAACTTTTCAGTCAATTAAAACTTTGCCAAACCTTCAAACTGTCGACTTATCTCAAAGCAGATCTTATAAATTGTACATTACTTGTATCGTCGATGTTTTTGTCAGAATGAAGCCATCCTCAACGAGACGAGACACGCTTCTAAAGATTTTCATTCGTAGTGTTTTGTGTGATCATTTTATTGATATCGACTAAAATAATTATCTTAGTCTGATTCTATATTGGTAACAGTTTAGATCTACATCGATATTTTTAGTCTTAAATTAGGTAATCTAATACTAAGAGTATCGATCACGGATTAAAAATAAATTATATTTTTATTTAATGCAATATTATTAAGGAAAAATATTTTGTTTGTAAAATTGTGAAAGATAAACTCAAACTACTAATATGATTTTGAAAATTCTTTCATACAACAGAAATCTATATTATTCCCGAGTAACATGGGCTAATTTTTGACCCGGCTAATCAAAAGGACGTAATCGTTTTGGGTCACACCAACGAAGTCGCGGCTAACCGTTGGTCATCATTATTTAAATAGTTTATTAGAAATACATACCTAATAACCGTAAACCATCCACTGTAGCGATTATTTTAACATTGTGACGTCACAAAAATAACAACCGAGCGATGAACGATTAAAGTTTTCTTATTTTTCGCATCGAATATCAAAATTTTGAATACAAAATTTTTAAAATGGATTTTAATCGGATTTTTTTTCAAAAACCCGATTAAAATATTATTGCTGATGCAAATAGTATATCATAAAATATTCTAGCACTTTTGCTTTTCTACAATAATAACCAAATATATTTACAATAATAATAAAAAAAACATGCATATACATTCCTGCCTGACCCTACGCGATAGTGTCTTCAATTGGGCGAGATATATCTGTTATTATTTGCTACAAATAAATAAATATTATCGACATATCTTAACCATCACTAGTCTTAATAACGATGTCGTTCTTAGACGAAGTAGAGAGCTCTCACCGCAACCCGATATCGCGTTGTTATAACTTCGATATAACTTAACATTTTTATTGCTTCCTATACTTATTTATTTGATGATTTTATAGAGCTTTCCATTGTGCCTGGTTTTTATGACAAACTTTTCTCATGTTGAACCAAACCACGTGCTTTTGACGTTGACATTACGTGACTTTGAATTTGATATTTAGAATGTACAGTTTTATTCAAATTAATTTTACGTTTTTTCAATCGCTTACCACTCGACCAAGAGGGTCATTTTAACCCCGTGGGTGGTAAGTGACCTTGACTATACAACCAAAGGACTCGGGTCCGATGTTTCTTGTCTTGCGTTTGGGTGTTTATAGCTCGATGATCAAGCTGCGCTCGGATGATATTGTTTCATGTCAAAATGGATTATCAGGGATATGACATTTAATCAATTTTAATAATAAAATACTATCTAAATACAAAATGTCGTCAAAATCGTTAAACCCGTTTCGGATACGGGAGAACCCAATTACGAACAAATATACATATATAATATCATTGGACCTTTCATTGGAATTTGAAATTCCACCTTCATCATCTTGATGTCTGGAATTCCAATACAGTGCGATTCTCAAAGCACTTTCAGGGTCGCACGTCTACTCCGTTGAACCAATTTCTAGCGGATTAGGTTCTGAACTGACACGACTAGGGGGCTTCACAAAAAGAGTTTACTCTTTCCTTAAAGGTCGGTAACACACCGGCAAGATCCCGGTATTGTAGCTGTCTTATGTAACAAGCTGTCCAAAAACTCCAAGTAAAAGTTTTTATCAAAAATAGAAACAAATAAATACAGTTTGTGATCACGAGAGCAAAGCCTAAACACATAAAGAACCGGTGACAAGCCGGCTAAGTGCCCATGTGGCAGTCATATATTTTGGTCACTTGCCAAAGCGATGAAAGTTAACTTCTGTGAATCATCATTTCCATACCAATTATACCCTGGTTAGTTACCAATAATACCCTGACACAAACCGCAAAGAAAGAAGCAGATTTGCTAGGAGAATTTTTTGCGCGCCAATCAGCAGCTGACGATAGTACCTATGTACTATTCCACCCACTATCCACTATATGATGCCCAAAATAAAGTTTTCATAAAATGCTGTAAGGCGAATCCAGTTGTCTTGATATCAACAAGTCGAATGGACTCGACGATGTCCTTACATTTGTGCTTAACTCTTGTCCACTGGAGGTAGTTCCGGTACTGACGCACCTGTTTCAGCAGTCTTACATACACGAAAAAGTACGGTACTTTTTTCATACATACATACATTCTGGGAGGTTGGTCTAATGATGGTATGATTTTGAACAATTGGTCATATCCACCCTATTCCTAAAAAAGGTAACAAGTCAGATCCTTCTAATTACAGTCATGTTGCAATAACTTCTTAGGTTTCGAAAGTAATGGAGTGTGTCATCAACTCAAACCTTGTAAGATATCTAGAGGATCACCAGCTTATCAGTGACAAGCAATATGAATTTCGACACAGTCACTTGGCAGGTGATTTTCTAACTCACTCACCGTTAGGGTTTAGAATAGGTAATTTTCAAAATTGTCCTTTACGGCTTACCCGAGGGATTATGTAAACGGAATGATACAGTTTTTTTGAATGAACGTCGCAACAAAATTGTCGTTGACGGTATATGTTCCGACGAGAAATCCATCAATGCCTGCATCCCACAATGGTCAATACTGTCTCCAGTACTGTTTCTTCTGCATATTAATAATATGCTGCAATTAGGCCGCATTCATTGCTTTGCAGATGACAGCAACATTGAGCCTTGTACAAAGTAAGTTAAACTTTCTCAAGCTCGGATGGAGGATGTGTTTGAGATAGAAGCCACCATAAAGCGAATCTTGGAAGAGGGTAAGATCAATTTTGTGGAGTTTAATCCCTCAAAGATACAAGTGTACCCTCTGAGTATCAAAAAACTCCTTATAACTTGGCTTTCTAGTTTCATAACACCTTCTTAACTACCGACCAGAGCATTGTAATCCTTGGAATGAAAATTTCTACAGAAGCCCAGTTTCGTAATCATCTGGAAGATAAAGCTAAATTAGCTTACGAGAAATTTGAGGTCGGAGGTAGTCAAAGACTTTTATTATATAAAGCTCAGGTCCATCCGCATATATAGCATATAGAGTACTGTTCGCACTCGTGGGCTGATGTATCCAATTATTAAATTCTTCCGTTTGACCGCATTTAGAGAAAAACTTTTCGCAACAAACACGATTGTTTAGATTAATACCAGTTCCACCTTTCCACCGCTATAACACTAGCTGTGGCCAGCACCTTCATCCACTCTACTTTGACACATGGTTATTAACAGTGTAGTTTAGTTGAACTTTTTATTGTAAAATATTGTTTTAATCAAAAAATTATTAGTTAAAAAAATCCCGAAGGTATGTCGGAAAACTTTTTTCTAACTTTTTTAAAGTATTTAAACGGATCAAAAACGCGTACATGTAACTAGGCCGAAACGTCAAGCTTTATAAGGAAGTTCTATATATGCATGCATTTTTGACGAATTTATATATTTTTAAAAACTTTTTTCTAAATTTTTCGTCAACGATAACTCCTGAACAATTTGCAATTTATACATAGGATGCAGTTTTTGAAGGAAGTTCTATATATATGTACGCATTTTTGACGAATTTATATATTTTTAAAAACTTTTTTCTAAATATTTCGTCAACGATAACTCCTGAACAATTTGCAATTTATACATAGGATGCAGTTTTTGAGAGAAACAGCTGATTAGATGTTGTTATCACATGTACATTAATCTTGAAGTTATTTTAGAAAAATACTGTTCCATACAAAATAGTTATTGGGGTTTTTCAAAATTTCTCAAAAATCTACTTGACGGATCTGATGAAATCTATGGACGGAATTGGCTCAAATTTTCAGGACAACTAAGTTAAATAGAATAGAATGGAATGCCTTCAACCGGGTTTCGATCGGTCAAGCCGTTTAAAAGTTATGAGATGTTTACATACACACAGAGACCCCCCCCCCACACACACACACACTCACACACACACTTACATACATACATACATACATACATACATACATACATACATACATACATACATACATACATACATACATACTAACGTCATCGTGGAAATAGTCGAAAAAGGTTTCTAGGACTTCAATACGTGGAGATCTGGTGAAAACTCGATTTTAGAAAATCGGGACAACATCAGTAACTTCCTTGTCTACATACGTAGCGGGAAGTTAAAAAACTGTAAACTGGTTGTTCTTGCAGGCCCTTGCAGGTTCTGCAGACGCATTAAGCTCAAAGTAGCAAAAACTACATATTTTCGAGTTGTATATTTGTATATTAAGAGCTGTATATTTACAAAATGATCGAAAAATTTTGATTTTTTGAATGGTTTAATTAAACGCAATTTTGATACAAAATCGATAGATGAATCGAAAAATGACAAATAAATGCCAAAAACTCTTTATACAAAAATGCTCGTCATTGATAAATCCTAAACGAATGAATAGGTTTTGATCCAATTTTACGCTATTTGATGTAATTTTTAAGTGAAAAAACTTATTATATATAGAAGCTAATGGATATATTGGTCTAAAAGTACTTTTAAAAAAATAAATAAATTTGCTTTAAACAACATATTTATTGTACACAAAAAAATACATTACGGATGTGATTTAAGAGCGAGTTCCAAAGTTTATAGCAGTGACAGCAAAAGAATGACAAAAATATTGGATTTGTGCATGGAAATGCGTAAAGGGGTGAAAACAAACGTCTGACAAGGAGAACTAGGGAAAAAATAACACAAAGTATTCTTTTAAATAATGTAGAGAAATAACAATAAAAGTAAGAAGTAATTTTAATATTTGAAAAGTTGTAACTTTTGAACACTTGTATCGATTCGATCATGGAACTATGATTCGATGTTGGAAACGACATTGGACGTAGTTTTTTAAGTTTCTCTTTTAATAACGAATTTATGAAACAAAACGTAGGAACATGGCAATTGTAGCCATAGATTTATTGGAAAAAATTCTGTGGCCTTAGATCAGAAAGTGATAAATACAAAAAATAATTTTACATGTATTATGCACAATGCATATGAATCATTATGATCAAATATAATATTCTGTTTTTAACTTATCTTGAAATGTTCATAGACTGTAGAAGAGTTCAGTGTTGATGAAGATATGTCTATCTGATCAAACGATCCGTTTTTCGCAATGCTAATTGTATTAATAACATTGTTTAGCAAAAAGTGCACTTATCATGGTCTGTCCAATGACCACAGAATTGTTCTACTGGCATTATCCAGGGAGGAAACAGAGGACACCGTTTGTATGGAAAAACAGCTCTAGTATTCCCTCTTAATATACAGGTTGACTGGTAAAGGGTTGTACATATTGCAGTAAAATATTCAATAGCCGATTCTGATGCCAAATATGTAAAACAATATGTTATTAAATGTTAGTTAAAAATGTTAAGAGAGAACATGTTGTAAATAATGCACTTCGATATCTATGCCCGGGTGTTCAACCCGGGCATAGATATCGAAATTCATTATTCACAAACAGTAATTACTGCCGCGGCACGTATCAGTCAAAGCCGCGGTTAACACACTTTTTGAATATAGCTACACTCATTTCCTTGAGGTTTACTATAAAGTTTTTTTATACCGCTAGATAACAAACAATCAGATGGGTCTCCTGGTGGAAAGAGAAATCATTGCCTAGAGACATCAAAAGTGTTAGTGCATTGCTATAGTGTAACGGGATAGTAATGTCACATGTGTAAGTCTACCGACTACCTTACCTTCCAACCGGGAACATGGCAATGATAAGAATTGACGCTATTGCGGTAGGAATAGGTAAGGTGTTGGTACTAGACTCGGGCGAGACAATGTAAAACTCTAACATTATTTGTTACATATCACCATTAACTATAATTTCATTCGGTATGTACCTACATTATTTTACTAGTCAACCTGTAAACATATCCTTAGAAAATTTCAATAATATAAATAAATAAATAAATATTTACGGGACAAATTATACTTACTGATCTAACCCCAAAGTAAGCAAATTATTTGCTTGTGTTATGGGTGTTAGTCAACGATACTAATACATATAAATACATATATAAATACTGGAATATATTTAATAAACACCTAAACTCGGAAACACAAACATTTATGCTCATCACACAAATGCCTGTCTGCGTCGGGGATCGAAAGAAAGAAAGAAAGAAAGAAAGAAAATATTTATTTGCAAGAATATGGGTGTTAAGAGTTGTTAAAAATAAATTAAGTTACCGACATATTCTACCAATATATGGTGTGCAAATATTTTAAAAAAATATCATTATATTATATTACATTTAAAATTATAAATTGTATCGATTTTTCAGAATTACTACCGGATCGGAACGCGGCCACACACTGAGAAGATCCGGCGGAAGAAACTCAGCGGGCTGGTCTTTTTTTCTCTAATTTATGTTCTTGTTATAAATATACAAGGATGATTCCATATTACAAAGTTATTTTTATAATTACAAGTTTCATATTTTGAGTAATTATTTTTTTTTTATAATTTACATAATGTTCACCATTTACAAAATTTTTACTACATTGAAATTTTTTTTTAAGGACAATTCAACAAACTTATATTTCTATCCATTAACATTTAATTTTATCGGCTAAAAATTCTTTAATATCATAATAAGTTTTATCTAACAGCAAATCAAACAACTTTTTGCGAAATTTATTTATAGGCAATGATTTAAGACTATCAGGAATATGATTGTATATAATAATAGACATACAATACACATTTTTTGTAAAAACATTTAATTTTTGGTTAGGCACATATAATTTCTTACTATTCCTAAAATATGAGTTACCAGTGACTTCAGCATTTGTTTTAAATAACTTTTGGTGCTTTTTTACAAATACGCATACCTCTAAAATATACAAACATGGTAAGGGAAGTACCTTAAGAGACTTGAAAAGTGGTTTACAGGAATGTAACTGATTAACACCACATATTGCTCGAATACATTTCTTTTGGACTCTAAAAATTCGTACCAATTCAACAGAATTTCCCCAAATAGGAATTCCATATTGTAAATTAGAAGAGACATATCCATGATATGCTAATAGGGAGGCTTTTGCGTCTCCTACTTCCCTTAGTCTTCTCAAGACATAGACAAATCTATCAATCTTATTACATAGAGATTCAATGTGTGCTTTCCAATTACAATTTTTGTCAATAATTATTCCTAAAAAGTTTGTATAATCTACATCATCTATATTTACTTTATTTAAAAACATATTTGTGTTTTTGGTAATATTACTGTGGTAGTTCTGAAATTCAATTAATTTTGTTTTAGTTATATTAACTTTTAAATTATTATTAATTAACCAGTCTGAGACTTGGAATAAGGTTTCGGTTGTTTCATTTACCAAGTCTTTTTTATTTTTACATTTAATAAGTAGGGTAGTGTCATCAGCAAATAAAAAGCAATCATGTTTTATACTATCAGGAAGATTATTGATATAAATTAAAAATAGCAAGGGTCCTAAAACACTGCCCTGTGGTACACCACAGTTGTTAACAAGGTAGTTTGAAGTATATATTTTTTTACGGTTTCCGCATATTTTAGATATTTCAACACATTGTTTCCTATTCTTTAAATAACTCTTTATCCAATCTAAAGACTTCCCTCTAATAATATATTTTTCAAGTTTTGATAATAAAATATTGTGTGAAACAAAATCAAATGCCTTACTCATATCCAAAAATACACAAAGTAGATACATTTTCTTATTCAGACATTCAGTTATGCTCTTTACTAAATCAAAACATGCTAATGTAGTAGACCTACCTTTCCTAAATCCATATTGATTATTTTTTAGTTGGTCAAAATCAAGTAAATAATTATAGAGCTTTTCATACATAATTTTTTCAAAGATTTTTGAAATGACTGGAATTAAAGTAATAGGTCTATAATTGTTCATATCGCACATATCTCCTTTTTTAAACAACGGTTTGACAATACACTTTTTTAATCGTTCTGGATATTTACCTTCCAAAAATGACAAATTAATTATATGGCTAAGAGGTTTTGATATTACACTAGCAACATTTTTCAATAATTCTGTGCATATATTATCATAGCCAGTAGCATAAGTATTTCTCAATGAATGAATAACTTTTTTCACATCATGCTCATCTACTGGTGTCAAATACATGGTTTTACTACAATTTGGTAAAAAATATGATTTTGAAGTATTTGTAGATTTGACTTTTACACTACTTGATTTTGTCTGGTTTATAAAAAAATTATTAAATAGATTACAGATTGTTTGAGTATTTGTGTACTTTAAATTGTTTACTTTGATTTTTCCTATTTCTCTAATATTTATTTTGTTCTGAAATGTACTTTTAATCAGATTCCATGAAGCTTTACATTTATTAGAGGAATTTTCAATATATTTCAAAGCAGACTGTTTTTGTGATTCTAATATACATTTAGACAAAATTTTCCTATAATGTAAATATTTGCATTTATTTTCTTTTTTATTAGATTGAGTATGACGATAATTAAGGTACAACTGGCGTTTTACTTTGCAACATTTTAGAAGACCTTGAGTTAACCATTTATTTTTTATTGGTTTATTTGAAACTTTTACACGGATCTTAGGAAAACATAACTCAAAAAACAACAGTAAAATATCATGAAATTCATTAAATGCTTCTTCACAGTTTGACTTTGTAAAAACTTCATTAAAACTTAAACTTGATAAACATTCATGAAACTTTTTAATATTTTCCTGTCCATATATCCGCTTTGTTTCAAACCAAAAAGCTCTTTTTTGTTTAAATTCTAAGACTGACTCTATATTGGCTTGTATACTCTGAGCAGTTTCATGATCAGACAAAGCAAGTGTATGAGTGTTAGACTGAACATTATTTATGTTACTTGCTATTACATCCAGACATGCATGCTTCCTAGTAGGTTTTAAAATATGTTGATTTATGTTGTTATTTGAAAGAATGCTTGTTAAATTTTTATGTGTACAGTTATCCTGCATCAGGTCTATATTCCAATCTCCACATAAAATAATTTTCTTTTTTGAATTTATCATAATATTTTCTAATAATAATTCTAATTTATTTAGGAATATATCAACATTTGAGCTGGGAGTACGATAAATACAAATTACTATTAGTTTATAATTAATAATTTCAACAGCGCAACTTTCAAAGGAAAATGGTAAGCGTATTTGTAAATCTAGCATTTTAAAATCAAGTTTATTTCTCACTAAAATACAAGTTCCACCCCTACGCTGATTGTCACGAGAAAAATGAGATGCCATAGTGTAACCGTCAAGTTTAAAGTTTGTTTCAGAACCTTGCTTAAGAAAAGTTTCAGAAAGACATATAACATCAATTTTACCTAGTGTTTTGCTAAGCTCACTAATAGCTACTTGCAAATAATCTCGCTTTTTTAATGCACCTGCTATGTTTTGGTGAAGTAGCTTAAATTGGTAATTATTGACGAAAAAGCTGGTTTTTGTTGTTCATACTTTCTAGACTTTTGGTTTTCAAAGTAAAATAGTATGGTATTGTACCCTTCCTGACTGTTTTATTACACAAAAGATTATTTGAATTATTTTCCGGTTTAATTCTTGGTTTAATACTAAAAAAATATGGTATAGTACCTTTCTTCGGCTTTTGTATAGATTTGTCACTATTTTTTATATTAATTCTATTAGATACCAACTTTTCCAAATTTTCTTTATATTCACTGTATGTAATTTTTTTAGAGCTCAATAGTTTATTCTCAGTTACATTGTTATTTAGTTGGCTAACTTTTAATTTTGAAAATGACAAAAATTTATTTTTATATTCCTGATAATCTATCTCAATTTTTAATTTTGTATACAAGCAGTTAATATAATTTTTGTGTGTGTAACGATTATATCTAGTTAAATAGGTGTCCAAGTCAATAAGAGTACAATTATTATATTGATTTACAATTAAATTCATTTTATAATTAAGAAGTCCTATATTTAAATACCTGTTGACTGAACTTTTAACTGACTGAATTTTTAACAAGAACACTTGTTTACAATGCCTAAGTTTGTCTAAGGTATTACTTAAATTGGTAAAAACAGAATAAGGATCACGATCATGAGTACCGATTCCAAGAATAACATAGTCTTTGTTACCTAAGTTAGAAAAGTCACTATAACTATGTAATATTTCCATTGAGGTCGCATTAGGCTTGATTGTTGACACGATGGTGTATTTATTTGATCCAAAGTCCAATAATTTGGTAGATAGGCCACGTAGTTTTTGGTCCCCTAATACTATAATTTTATTTTTCTGGTTATATATGGGATCTATATTACAATTTATTGAAGAATGTTTGGTTGTCGTACATACATTTTTAAGATTTTGAGATAGTCCAATATTAGTCTTAGATTTATTCTTTGAATTTTCCTCATAGTCTAAGTTTTGTATTCTAATCTCACTGACACTATCTTTATTGTTATTTAATTTCGTATTTTTTGGTGTAGAACACTTGAAGTTTTTATTTTTAGTAGAACTCTTACACGGTGTGGTTTTTGCGACTTGTTTCAATATTACAATATTTTTGGATTGTTCTTCGTTTATTTTACGTAAAGAATTATTTTTTAATATTAAGTTCTGGATTTCGTTGTGCGCACTTTCTAATTGACACCTAAGAGAATTTATTTCTTCCTGCAATTCCTTATTGATACTGTCGTTAACGGCTGATAAATCCGGCAAACTTCTGGCTAAGTAGTCTGAGGTTGTCGTTTCAAACGATTCGATTGACGCGTTCGACATTGATACATTTTTCCTTCTCAAAGTAACATTTTCAAAAGTAAAATCCATTGCAACGTTTATGGGTACTAAAAGAAATATATTAAAAGTTATTAATACAACGAAAGTGTAATAAAGACAAAAAAAATATAACTAATACTTCCCCGGTTTTCCGTTCAAGGATTTGAAACTTTCTTCTTTGTTCAAAAGAGGTTACCGTTACTGTCGATCAATATTACAAACTTTGTTTCTTCAATTTTTGAAAACTATTATTAAAATCTATTATATCACAACGTTATTTGCCAATTTTTATTTATTTTATTGTACTTTTATTCCTTAAATACGCTTTAAATTTATAAATTAAGTAAAAATTAAAACAGCTGATCTAATTCGCTTTTGACAGGTTGAGTGTTGCCAACGGCGAACCCGAGCTCCGTCGATTGTATTGTCAGGGTCGCTAACCACTCGACCAACGGGGTGGTTAATACAACAATACAACATAATTCAGATGTAATTTCACCAAGTTTTGAATATACTTGTTGTATTGAACACACGATGCCTGAGGCCAATTTTCAAGCTCGGTGAATTGTTCAATGTGTTTCCAATTCCGTGTAAAACAATTTGCCGAACCTCATCGTGTAAAACGCAAACATTCTCTTTATTGGTGCTTGTATTGGTCTGGGGCCCTTGTTAACCGACTTCCCAAAAGAGGACCTCATTTGGCTGCATTTATTTAGCTTTGAAATTATTAAAACTATCGTGAGACATATCGTCGTATTGTGAGTCAGAAAAAGAGATTTCAAAGAAAAAACTAGTACCAAGTTTTTAAAAGCATCAGATATTTCGGCGGGTGAATTTTCGATTGAAAATTATGATGTTTTTTAATACCGAGTCAAAATCAGGAGAAAAAATGTACCGTATATTTGGGATATTAAAAATAATTTTTTTACGAAACTTCGTAAAGAAATATATATTTTGGGGATTAAAATAAAAAACCAAAATGTTAGTGATATGAAAAAAGTGCAAATGCAAAAATTGTAGATCTTATTGCCAATAACCTTGCCCTTAAACTTTTTTCTGTAGGGCTCATAGTTTTGCCGAAAATCGTGATAAACCGGTTTTCTCTGTCCCGCCGCGTATTTTCGCCAATCGCCCGTAATTTATTTTTCCTCTTGTTTTGACTCCATTTTCTTCCTTTTTCAATGGGACTCATCTTACTATTATTTTCTTTTGTTTCAGAAATTTTATCTACAAAGTAAATATCGACCGCCCCGTTGGTCGAGTGGCTAGCTACATTGAATACGTAATCGACGGGGTTCGGGTTCGATCCCCGACGGGGACAAGCATTTGTGTGATGAGCATAAATGTTTGTATTTTCGGGTTTGGGTGTTTATTAAATATATTCCAATATTTATATATGTATTTCTATGTATTAGTATCGTTGACTAACACCCATAACACAAGCATTAATTTGCTTACTTTGGGGTTAAATCAGTAAGTGTAATTTGTCCCGTGAATATTATTAATATTAATATTAAACAATATGGAGCCAAATACAATTTTTTTGGAACTTCATACGCTTGGTATTAGTCAAATGTTTGTGTACCGGGCTTTTGATAGGTACAACCATAACGAAATCTTTTCTGTTTATGAAAGAAAAAATCTGGCCGTCCACGTAGTGTTCGTACGAAAAGGCGATTAAAGCACTAAGGGAAATAATTCGAAGAAATTCTGTCTGAAAGCAAAGTATTTTATCTCGGAATATGAACACAGCATCTAGAACTATGTCACGTATTTTAAAAGATGACTTACGGCTTGCAGCCTATAAGAGACGCACTGATAATTCCTTAAGTAAGTTTAAAAAGAAATACAGTGATAAAATCAAAACAACTACTTAAGCGGTACTTAAAAGGGGTTTGCGGGATTTTTTTTACAATTGAGAAATATTTTAATAAAAAAAATGACTGTATTTATGCTCAAATCTCTAAGGAAGCTTCCGAGTTCGTTAATAAAGAACAACATATAATAATATATAATAGGCATTATTGGTATTGGCATTTCACCAAACCATCACTTATGAAATGAAATAAAATAAAAAATATTTATTTGCAAGGATATGGGTTTTACATGTTATTAAAATGATCAAAAGTTATCAGTTTATTCTACCATGATATGGTGTACAAATATTTAAAAATATCATATTCTATGTGATTTAAGGTAATAATAATAGTATCGGTGGATAAATCACACAAATCGATATAACCCCAAGTAAGTAAGTAAGCAAACTATTTGCTTATATGAGTGTGAGTCAACGATACTAATACTTAAAAATACATATATAAATACTGTTATAAGCGCTCAGACTCAGAAATACAAACATATGTAGTCATTACACAAATGTTTGTCTTTGTCGGGAATCGAATCCTAGCCCCATCGATTCGCAGTTAGGTTCACTAACCACTCGACCAACGGGGCGATTGGAGGTGGTAAGAATTTATATAGGTACTACTTATTAACACATTTCTAGATATTATTTACATTAATAATCACATGTATTAATTGAAATTTTATTAAATTATTTTTATTTACATTGAAATGTTAAGATATATTTTATTAACCAATCCAAGAAATATTTTATTCCTTACATGCACTTCTGAAAAGTCTTTATTTCTAAAAATATCACCTGATCGGAACGCGATCGCATACTGAAAAGATTCGGCGGAAGAAACTCAGTGGGCTTGTCTTGCTTTTCTTATATTTCACAAATTGCATTTGTTATTCAATCAATGAAACAAGAGCATTTGTTCGTATGAATACGTTCCCCGTTCAACACCGACGTACGTCTATTAGTATTTATGTGGTCTATGTATGAACCACATCTATCGTAACATTGATAAATTACATATTATTCCATTACACTATATAAAATTGACACATTATAAACTGAGGCTGCAGAATTCGCATTTTCTAATTAGCAGATAAAGACTAGTGTAATGCTCATATTATTGCAACCTCGATACAAATGACATTCCCCTAATGCACCACCCCCAGCCGTTAAGGAAGACGCGCCATAAATTTTCTCATTATTAAGGATGTGATAATTAAAGTTATAGTTTTATCGATAAATTTTATACGTAATAAAGTTTTATCGACACTCAACAATACTAAAAACGTGATCTTTCTAGCACTACATAAAATATTATAGATCATTGTTACCTAAAATTATGGGTATACACATTGATTTCCTTTATTGGATTTTCAATAAAACCGGTTACCCCTTAATTATACGAGCTTTATTTGTACTAAAATAGAGTTTATTTTAAAGAAAGACGCAAAAATTTATATTTAGTATGTTTTATTAATATAATGATTACAAGTATTTCTTTCTGCAAATTGAATTAATTCTGGGAGCAAAGTTGTTCAATTCTCTATTCAGATTAGTCTGCTAGTACATTATCATATGCAAGTGGGCGCAGTGATTTAATTTTAATGATCATTTGTTTCGTGCACCACTCATTTTAATAGATGTCGTAAATTTTGTTGAGTATACTCTAGGATTACTTGACGTACAGTAGTAAAATACTCAACTCCACACACTTTCACCCTGAAATAGGTCTATAATACATAAGATATGTAGACTTCATAAGAAAGTAATGTCAATATAATATATTAGAGAATAACGCAGGTTAAAAAATTAAATAACTCCGCAGGCGTATCGCCGAATGCTTGCAATCCGCCAGCGGTCAGCGGTAACTTTTAAACGTAATGAAAAACTCATCAAAAACGTCGCCAATTGCTTGCTGGTCACTAGATGCACTTTTTGCAATGGCACAGCATCAGAACTAATCAATCGGCAACGCCTACCACTAATATATAAGGCTGTTATGTGTCTTGCACTAACTAAACAATTACGATAATTTCGCATTGTGAGTTTCGTGATAACCCCGCCGATATCAAAAATTGTACATCACTATTCACAAGTCATGCATTTTGTACTAATGTCTTTAGAATATAATTTAGTGTGCTTAGTTATCTTGTGAAGCACCTACAAATACTTAGGAGACAGTAATATATTATCATTGGAAAATGAGAACGAACTATTTTATTGAATCCATATAATAGTTTAATGGGTGTATAATATGTAGTTTTAAGACATCTTTACTCTTCACAAAACATACTTCTATGTATATAAATACTAGCTGCAGTTTTTGGCAAATCCCGCGGGATCGCCAAATTTTTCCGGGATAAAAATTAACCAATGTGCTATTCCAGGTCATTGTTTACCTGTGTGCCAAATTTCATGGATGGATGATCCGTTTCAATTCCAAATACATTCAGTAGTTTTTGCGTGATTGAGTAACAAACATCCATCTATCCATCCATCCAAAAATCCAACTTTCGCATTTGTAATATTAATATAGATAACTAAAAATATCACGTGATGGTGATATTTTTTTTGCGAGGAAAGCAGAATATATTCTAGTCTATATCTATATAAATACTAGCTGACCCGGCAAACGTTGTTTTGCCTTACATATTAGGAATCCATAGCGGACAAACAACGTGACACATAATTTATATAAGACTACGGGATTGTCCTTCCACGCAGACAAAATGGCATTAAACTTTATATGGTTAAGTATTCTTAAATTTTCTAACTTTTCGCGCAATTTTCTTAATATTTTCTTTTGTAAGAACCTTCTCCTTAAAATTACAAACACATCAAAAAAAAAAATTACCAAAATTGGTCCAGCCATTCAGGCCGATGTCGTGACCAAGGAAAATAGGTATTGATTTATATATATTTATATATATATATATATATATATATATATATATATATATATATATATATATATATATATATATATATATATATATATATAGAAGACTAGCTGCAGCTATAACAGTTTTTTGTGAATCCCACGGGATCACCAATTTTTTTCCAGGATAAAAGTAGCCTATATACTATTCCAGGTTACCCGGGTTATTATCTACCCGTGTACCAAATTTCATTTAAATCCGTTCAGTAGTTTTTGCGTGATTGAGTAACAAACATCCATCCAAACATCCAAACTTTCGCATTTATAATATTATAATATAATTAATATAGATTATAAATGCGAAAGTTTGGATGTTTGGATGGATGTTTGTTACTCAATCACGCAAAAATTACAGAACGAATTTGATTGAAATTTAGCACACATGTAGACAATGACCTGAAATAGCACATGGCTACTTTTTATCCCGTAAAAATGAGGGGATCCCGCGGGATTTATCAATAACTTTTATAATGCAGCGAGCTGCACGCTGCGGCTAGTATTATTATAAATGCGAAAGTGAGTTTGTTTTTACGCTTTCACGGCTAAACTGCTTAACCGATTTGAATAAAATTTGGTATGGAGATTATTCAAGATCCGGGGTCAATATGGGCAATTTTTTTGAAAAATCTACTTGTAAAGGGTTGAAATAAGGAATGAAAGTTTGTATGACAAACTATATCGACGACATGCTAAGCACTCGGAAATCAGTTCGCAAACAAGTTGTGCGGGTCATCTACTCGCAGTAATAAATAAATATCGCTAGACTAATTACACGAATTGATCTGACTGACATTGGCATGTTCTGATCCGGCAGCGATTAAAACATATTTTCTTGTAAAAAATGACTTTATACATAATATATGCAGCAATTTTATATTTATGAATATTTAAACTTTGTTTGGTTTTATTTAAAAAGAACGATGACGTTAACTAGGTTGAATAATCCAATATCTTTGCCAAAGTGACTCAAAAACTTCGAAATATTATTATTTTCAATTCCGATTGTGCCGATTTTCAAAAGGCTAGATTTTGTGATACTTAACAATTGTAATGTCTATTAATTAAAATTGCGAAATTAATTTAACTAAAAGCCATAGATGTAATTTATTTCTAATTCGATTTTTCATAAATTTAAAGGATCAAATGTTAAAAAAAAACCGACGTTCTAATTTTCAATACTTCACATAAACAGCTCAATTCGGCATTGTGATCCTAATTCAATTTGTATAATATTCAGTTACATATACTTAAAAAAAGGTTGACGAAGTTGGCCAAAAGTCCTACAAGAATATATAACCTCCTAAACCTATATATAGTTTTAATGTCCAATAAACCTATACTAGAATTCAACGGAAACTTTTAAGAGGAAAGTACGTCTTAACAAGTAGTATCTATTTAATCTGACTATGCAATCGACGGGGCTCGAGTATCATCCCCGACGGGGACTAGCATTGGTGTGATGAGCATATGTTTGTATGTTTGTATTTCCGGGTTTGGGTGTTTATTAAATACATTTTAGTATTTATATGTGTATTTCTATGTATTAGTATCGTTGAGTAGCACCCATAACACAAGCAAATAATTTGATTTCTTTGGGGTCAGATCAAGAAGTGTAATTTATCCCGTGAATATTTATATATTTATTACCTATTTATTATTATTTAGTGTAAAGAAACTGATTGAAAAACAAATACAAGCTTATTCGAATGCTTGTAAATCTAAAGTAAGAATGTAATTCAGAAGCTAATAAAATGTCCCTTTTATTAGCTTCTGAATTACAATGGACACAGAATTTCATATTTTAAATGGCGGTGTAATTCCGTGTTGTTTAATTATAATGAATAACAATGCATAGGTATATCTTTTGTTCCTTTGTTGGCCAATGTAAACACTTCATATATTTCATATATAACTGTGCCTCCTTCGTCCACGTGGAAGAAATTCTAAAATAAAAGTAGCCTTTTTTAACATTAGCTATCTGCCTCTGAAAGTCTCGTCAACATCGATCCAGCCATTTCAGAGAGTAGACGAAATAGACAGACAGACGTACAAAAATTGTAAAAAATGTTATTTTGTTATATGTACCTACCAATGTATCGTGTACACATCTATATACATTTAGTAAAAATCGGTTACTTTTATATTATAGACACTCCAATTTCATTTATTTGTACGCATGTGTAGATGTCAAAATAAACTTCAATGACGACAATTCTTTTGTCCCAAAGGCGGGGTTATCATGTATCTCGAAATGCGTAATTATCTTAATTGTTTACTTATTGCACGACACATAATAGCCATTAAATGTTAGTGGTAGTCGTTGCTGCTTGATTATTTTTGCTGTGCCATCGCAAAAAGGTAAAGTAAGCAAGCAAGCAAGCAACGAATCCAGAGTCCAGCAAGCAATTAGCGACGTTTTTGATGATTATTTAGTTACGTTTAGAGTCAGCGCTGAACGAATTGTAAATTTTACGTGATACGCCTGCGGTACAAACTATATTGACGGTCTTAAATTTTGTTAAAAATTTGACTTTTAGGTTTAAATTATGGCGATCAATTAATTTAGTCCATATATTTCATTTAAATTGAATTTTTATTCCTCATATAAAGATAATTAAAAGAATGCATGCTTAAAAAAACAAATTTGAAATTCGTATTTGTGACTGACATAAAGTTTTATGTAGTATATTCAATTGTTGCCAGGTAAAGTATACAAAAATATACAAAATAACGTTTACTTCTTGTGTCTTTTTTTAACTTAACCATATCCGCGAAAACTTCATATTAAATTACCCTAATCTCATTTTTGACTTTTAGGTTTCATTTATGGCGTCAATTAATTTAGTCAATATATTTCATTTAAATTGAATTTTTATACCTCATATAAAGATAATTAAAAAAATGCATGCTTAAAAAAAACAAATTTGAAATTCGTATTTGTGACTGGCATAAAGTTTTATGTAGTATATCCAATTGTTGCCAGGTAAAGTATACAAAAATATACAAAATAACGTTTACTTCTTGTGTCTTTTTTTTAACTTAACCATATCCGCGAAAACTTCATATTAAATTACCCTAATCTCATTTTTGATTCATCATTCTTGCTTTATATTAGTGATTCGCTTCCAAGAATTTACGTTATATTCAAAATGTCCGCTGCCTTTTATTCGTGAATATAATACCACAAATCTGGCGGCTAGATAACCTAATTCGTTGGAAGAGGATAATTTCACGGTGTGCGGCCGCAGCGCATTTCGCTGAGCATCTGCTACATACCGGATTAGATTTAGTTTCCTTTAAAATATGCTTCGATGCCAATCCCAATACCCCCCAAATTGAAATGTAAATTCGGATTTCACATGAAGTTGTATGACTCGCTAAATGTAGATCACTATTTCTAACTATATTTCTAGAAATAATTTTATTGAAATACAATATTTATCAATAATTAAATACCCTTGTTATATTTCACAATAAGTTAATTGTAATTAACTAGCGACTACAACGCGTCACGTGCGTATGCGCGGTGTCCAAGTGGTGCAGGTTAATATAGGATTCTCGGTGTACTGTTTACTAAGAAGTATTTATTTTTTAATGATATTTTTTCTCATCATATATGATCGCCAACTATCAGGTCCTTAAATATTGAAAGTAACTCACCAATCAGTCTGTGTATATATATATATATATATATATATATATATATATATATATATATATATATATATATATATATATATATATATATATATATATATATATATATATATATATATGTATGTATATATGTATATATATACATACGACAAATTAAATTGCTATTATCGATATTTTTTACGATAAGATAGCTTTTTTTTCGAAATGAACTTAAGCAGTTGGTTCAAATAACTATTACTGCGAAACCAGGAGTTACAGACGAGCAGAATCTTCAGCCAGAGTTTAAATTAAGTAAGCTAAGAGATCGAACCTCGGCTTAGAATAATATCTTGACGATGAGTAAGAGGCGCGTAATTGGCAACAGCATTTCGTGTTCTTAATGACTCTTGACCGGAGTCTCAGGTTTTGGGGAGTCGAAACAGTAAGTCGAGTCGCCGCCGGCGGTGTATTTGGCGTGTGCATGTAAATTGTGAAGTGTAAGCTGTGATAGGATCAACAGGATCGAATAGCAAGCAGATAACATCTTATGGCGAGATAACCATTACCTATAGACACCAAAAATGTTAATGATGCGTTGCTGTCCTTGTGGCAGACCCTTAATGTCTCATGCATATGTTTACCAGCTGCCTTAACCTCCAAACCGGAATGCGTTAGAGACGAACACTGACGCTATCGCGGCAGGAACAAGTAAGGCAGTGGTACCAGTCCCGAGCGAGACAATGCAGAGCTCTACCATCTACCACGATGTACCTAGTGGTGTATGGTAGTACAGTGTTAGTGTAGTCATGATGGTAGTGATTCATGTAGTCAATCGTTCGAAAATAAACAGATTTTCGCATATATATTATTAAGAATGGATACATGTTTAAACTAAAACTAGTTTTGTTGTATTTATTGGTATATTAACCAACAATAAGAAACAACATCGTACCTATTTCATTATACTATTATTATCTTTATAACAGCAGCAATTCTATATAGAAAGTTACGTACAACCTTCATACATATTACCAAACCTATGGCATTCCATTCGTCAGCCAAAGCATTTCTAACGCTATTTTGAATGCTATGCTTTAACTGTACTCTAGTATCTTGCGCTTCAGTGTGTTCCAAAGGTGATGTATAGGGTTCCAATTGGGTGACTACCCCGGCTAATCAACTTCGTTAATTCTAAAGCAGTGCGTCGCCTTTATCGACTTGTACCATGGAGATTGTCATGTACATTTGAATGAACAAACCCTTTACATATGGATATTATTTCACGTATGATCTCTGAAATATTTCTAAAGATTGGATCAAAGGTGGATCCAGGGGGAAATGGGGGTCATAACCCCCTAGGCATCTAGGTATGGATTTATTGCAAACAAATATGAATACTATCTTGACTGAATCTGTCTGAGGTTCAGTCAAGATATTATCTTTATTTGTTTTTTAATATTATTATCTTTATTTATGTGACCTCCCCTTGACCTGAAGGATTGATCCGTTCTTGGATTGGATAAAATTTTTTTCAGATAAGGAATTGTTTTTTATGTTAATATCAGTGGTTACTCACACTTCATTAAAGTGACCCAAAATTATTGCTTTCTTTTGTTGTGTCGGTAAAAGTGTAGCTTACATTATTTTTGATAATATAGCTATCTAATGGTAAAAGAATTTTTATGATCGGTTTAATACATACATACACATCTTCACGTCAGATCACGTCACGTAACCCTTTACCCCAGGCAGAGAGAATCGAGTGCCATACATCACGATCATTGCAGGCTTGTCTCGTTTCCTCCACATTCATTACTCTCTTCATGCAATCAAGCCGGTTGCGAAGACTCTTGACACCACAGATACGACTATTGCCGCGTCATCTTGCCATCTTTAGCAACACAAAACAGCTGCTTTTAACAGTTACATACACAGACTAACATATTTGCCACTAAGTAAAGAAAAATATATGGAAGAGTTAAGTATTATTTTCAGTCCGCGGAAATTTGCAAAATAACTAATTTTTTTATCTCTTGACACCACCTTCAGACAGTAGATCAATCTGATTATGGTATGTCAGTCTTGGTCTTCCCCGGTATCTACATCCTTCCACATTCGCATTGTATATCTGTTTTGTTAACCTTTCATCTACCATTCTTTCTACATGTCCCGAACCAACGAAGCATGCCCTTTCTCGTCTTTACACCGACACTTTCTTTCAAGCCTAATCTCTCTCTCACTTCAACGTTAAAAATCCAGTCCGCGAGTGTTACACCACATACATTAGACCGCCCCGTTGGTCGAGTGGTTAGCGAACCTGACTACGCAAGCAACGGGGCTCGAGTTCGATCCCCGACGGGGACAAGCATTTGTGTGATGAACATAAATGTTTGTATTTCCGGGTTTGGGTGTTTATTATGTATGTAAAAGTATTTATATTTGTAGTTTTGCTAATACACTTGTACTGTTTCACAAATTACTTTAAATTTAATTAATATCACCAACCGGTTTCGCCTTTTACGGCATCTTCAGGGCCCTGAAAGGCGAAACCGGTTGGTGATATTAATTAAATTTAAAGTAATTTGTGAAACAGTACAAGTGTATTAGCAAAACTACAAATGGAGTTTCACCAAGTGCCGACGATAAATAGTGTAAAATATATTTATATTTGTATTTCTATGTATTAGTATCGTTGACTAACACCCATAACACAAGCAAATAATTTGCTTACTTTGGGGTTAGATCAGTAAGTGTAATTTGTCCCGTGAATATTTATTTATTTATTTATATTAAATCGGCCTAATAGACTACAGAATAACTATTTCTGGCGATTTCTCACGTGACACAAAATTATTACTCCCTTTTGCTGTATCCGATAAAAATGTAGCCTATGTCACTTTTAGTTATCTAGTTGTAAAAGAATTTTTAGGATCGGTGTAGTAGTTTTCGAGTTAACTAGGTGGTAGAGTTCTGCATTGTCTCGCCCGGGTCTGGTACCACCGCCTTACCTATTCCTGCCGCAATAGCGTCAGTGCTTGCCACTGTCGTATTCCGGTTTGGAGAGTAAGGTAGCCGGTAAACGTATGCATGTGGCATAAGACCTCACCACAAGATAGCAACACACCATTAACACCTTTGGTGTCTATACGCAATGGTTGACTCTTTCCATCAGGAGACCCATTTGCTTGTTTGATATCTTATGATATAAAAAAATGATTATATAATAGGTATATGTTAAAAATAAAAATACTATGGAATTTTAAAATGCTTGTTTTTACCATTCAATTTCCCTAAAAAAAGTATCTTCACGCCCATATCCCCGAAGGGGTAGGCAATGGTACAACAAGTGCACCCACAATTAGCCGAAGATACTTGGTCCCACAAATGTGATAGGTGGCA
This sequence comes from Apodemia mormo, assembly GCA_036924255.1. NCBI lineage: Eukaryota > Metazoa > Arthropoda > Insecta > Lepidoptera > Riodinidae > Apodemia > Apodemia mormo. The sequence goes on along the minus strand of JAUPFN010000010.1, from coordinate 5,633,666 downwards.
AGCCTATCGCCAACCGGGCACTTTCCAATCCCGGGCAACTTAGTGTTTCTCAGAAAACTGAAAAAACACTTTTTTTAAAGTGCCCGACCCGGGAATCGAACCTGGGACCTCATGTGGTCAATGCTAACGCTGGACCACTAGACCATAGAGGCGAGAAGGGAATATTTTAAACACAGAACACCACGTTGAGTCAACGCCCGCGTGTAGGCATCGGATGGTTACGACATCAAACGAAACGGTTTTTCGATGTTTATCGATTCGATATTAGATGTCGAAACGAATCCTCTTTGATGTAGATGTCAAGCACCTTCGAACAATTTTTAGTCGTCATTTTGCGAATGGCATAGTAATATTTGATATATCATTGAGGATAATTAATTTAGTAGGTGAAAATTTGTCTTATGTGACCGTGAAAATTTGTGTATGAAAATTTGTCACTGTACCTATATTAAACATTGTCATTATAACCATTAAAATATTTTCAACTATCATATTATTAATCCATATTATTAAAAAAAAAAGAAAGAAGGAAAAAGTTAAAAATAATACCTATAATGGATTAAAATAAAAATTTTAAAAAAAGAAAATTCAGATGTATGTAATACACACATACATCTTGATTACCTTCTTTTTCTTAGAGTTAGAAAAGCCGAATTATTGTAGTTGTCGTATTCTAATTGTAATGTAATTGTTCCAAAACCAGATATAGAATCTTTACTAATATTATAAAATTATAGAGTTTGTTTGTTTGTTTGGTTGTATGCGGTAATCTCGAAAACTGCTGAATCGATTTGAATAATTCTTTTTGAGTTGGATAGCTTGTTTATCGAGGAAGGTTATAGGCTATATAATATCATGCTACGACCAGTAGGAGTGGAGTAAACAAAGTCCGCGCGGATGAAGTCACGGGCAATAGCTATAGTATTATATAAAATATGGAAGCCAAGGGCTCTAGGGAAAATGTATTTTGTGATCACTGTAATAATAAACAATATTATGACCTAACTTCGATGGTAGTGACTCTTATAGCCAATTAGTCGCCTTTTACGACCTGCCTGGCAGAACGGCAGTTGGCCTATTCTTCAAATGAGCCCGGAACCAACACGGGGGACTAAATCATTCAATCCATCACTTTTCTGAAATACATGCGCGGAAATTTTGTCATTACGTTTCCATAAAGAGCACGGGAAGTTTATTTACGTAAACAAATCGATAAATGTCATTACCGGCGTGTTTTTGAATTTGAGAACGCGCCGGCAACGTTGTATGAAAAGGCGTACTGGGCGTAACTTGAATTATGAACTCGTTTATCTTGGTACAAGCTGCATTTATGTGGCTGTATAGCCACAAATGTGTTTACTTTTTGGCACAGTCGGAGAAAAAATAACTTGGCGGTAAAGCAAAAAGTTTACATCGATTCCCATTTCCCAATGACCTTCTAATTAGAGATTAATTTCTAATTAGAAGGTCATTGTCGATTCCCATATTTTAATAATAAACATAATTATATTAATAATAAACATAATTAATGCATAAATTGCATCAAAATCAGTTATCCGTTCGGGAGTTACTGTTAACGAAAAATTAAAAAAAAAAATTCAACAAAACTTTGAAAATTTTCAACATAATTAAAATTTAGGTCCGAAAGTGAATGAATATTAGTCCACCAGATCTAAGATTGGAAGCCAAATTAACAATGGGAACATACTTTCAGTGAAGTCGAGACAAAATAGGTAAATTAAATTTATTACATAATTTTTTTTTATTTCCTTTCATTTTCGATAAATAAATGCCTCGGCGGAAATAACAATTGCCTTTTTCGTATCATTGAAGCTTTCGCCTATAGTTCGGTTTCTAAACTCATACTTCAGGCCTTTATATCTAAGTAGATGATCTAAACAGCGTCCGTACAGCAAGCTTTAGCATGACTGTACTGTGTAATACGAGAGCGACAGTAGCATCCGCATGCTTGGCCCCTAAACTGAGGGTCGTTTGATGGCTGAGTTGATAAAACAACCCTCTTAATCGTGTGTCTCTTTTCAAGCTTGTCAACTAAAGTCTGAAACCAGTACCTGTCGTGGATTTGCATCCTCAACCACAGACTTTCTCCACTTGTTGCGGTCTCCAGCTAGGTCTTCCCATTTTTTGGGACTGATTTCGAAAGCTACCAAGTCACGTCTTGTGCAATCCTTGAAACGCAACCTGGGCCTCTTCACCTTTCTTTTGGAGAAATAACTTTATTCAATAGGTTACGTGTCGATAAACGAGTGACAATGTGAAATCCATTCGATGCATAAGCCCCAGCCATCGCAATCTTCGCTGTTTAAGCATTGCGGTAATGCTGGAAAGCTGTGCAATTTGCAGCATTCTCTTATTCGTTACCCTATAGTATATTGCCAAGTGAAATTTAGTATACTTCAGAGATAGCGCAAGTCAAACTCATACTAAAACCTGCAATTGCCTATTTCGCTGCCTTTGCAATAGTGTTGTATTTTTGTAATGTTATCTACCTGCCCATACACACCTTTCAATTCGGGCAGGATTTTCATTACTTACTGTATATAACAAACCTATTTCGGATCTTCTGTATTTCTGGATCAGATCTTCATCAAAACATACCAACTGGAAAGTATATATCCTCCCAAACAAAAAAAAATCTAAATCGCTTTAAGTGCTTTCGAGTAATCGGGGAACATTTCGCACTCCTAACAAAATAACGGCACAACTCAAAATTTCAAGTATTTTTGTTTTCATAAAGGCAATATGTAGATATCTTTAGCAAGGTTTTAAATGAAAAAGAAAAAACACGACAAAGAAGAAGTTATATGTGTACCTCTCTCGCACTTACTCCTCTCACCCCAGATATCGGAAAATTGGGTTGTTTTTTCCTTTATCCAAAAAACAACTTTTTTAATTCGCACTCATATTTTATTGGAGATGCGATTTATGTAAAAATCTGGCAAATTAGTGTACGCCTCTGTTTTAAGTCGGTTAAAGACAATCTCTGCCATGGATTAACGCTAAATTCAAAATGATTACATTTTATTCGTGGCTGAAATTCCACGAATCTGACTGCTAGGTACAAATTCGTAGGTCGAGGATAATTTCACGGTGTACGGCCGCAATGCGATTCGCTGAACATCTGCTACATATGGAATAACATTTAAATAGAAACAGCAATATTTATGGCAAAATGGCAAAACATAAAAAATAAGCATAGACTTATTACGACATAAAATGAATAAACTATACAAACTTTTACAAACTAACAATGTTTTTAAAGACTTATTTTACACACCCCACGCCATACGAAACGCGATAAAGAAATGTCTTTCTTTTCTTACTTCATCTGTAGATGAGGTACCATAAGGCATTTATTATTCAATTTTTTGCCACTTTTTCAACGTAATTAATGTGTATATTTATGTAAAACTGTTTTTAACTACTCGCTACGTATATAGTAGATAAGGAAGTTACTGTTTTTTCCCCGATTTTCGAAAATCGAGTTGGCACTCTTCACATTTTAAGGTCCTAGTAATCTTTTCCGACTGTTTTCATGATGACGTCAGTATGTCTGTATGTATGCATATATGTGAATGTGCATGTGTGTGTTTATATGTGTATGTAAACATCGCATAACTTTGCGAACGACTTGACCGATTGAAACGCGGTTGATGGCATTCGATTAGATTCCACTCAACTTAGATTTTCTGAAAATTGGAACCAATTCTGTCCAGGAAATATTAAGAAATTTTGAAAAACTTCAAAAAAAATTTGGCGAAACATTATTTTTTTTAAATAACTTCCAGGTTAATGTATTGATCAAGTGCAAAATATAATCAACTCTTTTCCTCGAAAAACTACTTTTAATGCATAAATCGTATCAAAATCAGTTATCCGTTCGGGAGTTACTGTTAACGAAAAATTAAAAAAAAAATTTCCACAAAACTTTTTCAATTATTTTTTGATCTAAGTACTACAATACTTTAGTACTTAAAAACTACGTCAAATGCCGTTAAAAAAATGAAAATCGACTGATTTTTTAAAAGTTACAGCTTTTCAAATATTAAAATTACACTATTTACAACAAACTTACTTCGTATTTTTAAAATAACCTTTAATCTAATTTACAGATTTATTAAAAAGTCTGGTCAAGCCTTAACAAAATTTTACAACGTTTTCTTTTTGAAGCTTTATTTATTTTAAGGTGTTTGGAAGAACATATGAGATTATAATTTTACTACAAGTGCACATCTAAAATCTATATCAATATTATACATGCGAAAGTAACTCTAAGTACTGTCTGTCTGTCTTTCTGTCTGCCTGTCTGTCTGCCTCTTCTTCACACATAAACCTCTGAAACGATTTAAATGAAATTTGGTACAAACATAACTTGAGACCCGAGAAAGACATACAATCTGTATAAGGATACACAATATCGGTAGACCGGCAATCGGTCGCCTTTTAAGACCTGCCTGGCAGAACGGCAGTTGGCCTATTCTTCAAAGGAGCCCGGAACCAACATGGGGTGAATAAATGCGCAAAAACGTTCGTCTGTTTCGAGCTTTATTAGGAAAATTATAAATTTTTCAGAACAACACCCTTATAACTCACAAGTCTCACGACACTAATTCAGGGCCCCGTTCATTAAGGTTGGGTGGGTAATGATTTACGGTAGATTTAATTCGCTCGCAGCGGTGTGAATTATTTACTCAGGTGATGAAAAAAACAGTGAAGCGGCAAAATTGCATACGCTCTCGCAGCCACGTGTGAATAAATAGCTTGAAATTACAGATCGGCTATAACGGAGAGTCAATCGTTTGTACGATATAATAAAAGGGTCTAAATTATGTGTTGTTTTAATAATAATATCGCTGGACAAATTACACGAATCGATCTCACACCAAAGCAGGCAATTTATTTGATTGTAATATGGATGGTTTGTGTGATATTATAAAAAGGTCGTAATTAAGTGTTGTGTTAATTATAATATCACTGAACAAATTACACGAATTGATTTCACACCAAAGCAAGCAATTTATTTGATTTTAATATGGGTGTTAGTTTGTGTGATATTATAAAAGTTTATGTGATATAAAAGTTTGTGTGATATTAAAAAAGGTCTAAATTATGTGTTGTTTTAATAATAATATCACTAAACAAATTACACGAATCGATCTCACACCAAAGCAAGCAATTTATTTGATTGTAATATGGGTGTTAGTTTGTGTGATATTATAAAAGTTTGTGTGATATTATAAAAAGGCCTAAATTATGTGTTGTTTTAATAATAATATCGCTGGACAAATTACACGAATCGATCTCACACCAAAGCAGGCAATTTGTTTGATTGTAATATGGATGTTACTCGATGATACTAATACGTACACAACATACATATTTATGTAAATACTGTAATGTTTTAATGGAATTTCATTAATCCAAATCCAAATTAAACCCAGAAATACAAATATCTATGCTCATCACACAAATGCTTGTCGCTGTCGGTAGACGCGCCCGTAGGCGTATCACCTAACTTTTGCAATCCGCCAGCGATCAGCGATGACTTTTGAATGTAACAAAAACAATCATCAAATCGTCGCCAATTGCGTGATGGTCACTGAATGCACTTTTTGCGATGTCATAGCACCAAAAATAAGCATGTGGCAACGACTGCTACAAATATACATTATGTGCCTTGGCTATTATGTGCCTTGCAATAACTAGACTATTACGATTATTTCGCATTGCGAATTACGTGATAACCCAGCCGAGCTACATCGACTGCGTAGTCAGGGTTGCTAACCAATCGGTCAACGGGCGGACGGGCAGTATTCGTTATAGATTACAAGGAAAATATATTTTACTTTTATTACTGTTTGACTGGCAGAGGGTTCCGACGACCGATTCGGCCGACTACAGACGTCTTAACTCTAAAGCAAAGGTTCCAAACAGTTTTTTTCTCATAGAACACTTTTAAAATTTTTCTGGTGCCGGTGGACCCCCTGGACCTAAATTTCTACCATATTTCTAAAACTTAAAAAAATATATGTATATGAAGATTAGATCTCTAATTATGGAAATTTGCGTTGGAAAAAAAACTTGGAAAAAACTCAGCTGGAGTTCCAACCGTGAATTAACAGTTTCCGAAAAAAGCGAGAATTGAAAGGGTAATTAATTGATGTTTTTACGAATTGTGACCCCCCTTTTACGTCACGCCAACGTAGATCCCTGTCAAATCTCCCGCGGACCCCTGGAGGACCACCTGGACCACTTCAATGCTCTAAAGATTTAAAATCTTAACAAAGATAAACTTCGATACGTCAGGATTTGAACCTGCGACCTTGCCTCTGGGCGGCACGCTCTCACCAAATGAGCTACTGTTGACTGGTTCAACGCGGTGAAATTCTTCTTTGCTTTGTGATCAATACCGGTGATAACTGATAATAAAGCGATTAAAGTAAAAAACTAATTATCAATCTCCTCGCCTCTGTGGTCTAGTGGTCCAGCGTTGGCGTTGACCTCATGTTGAGGTCCCGGGTCGGGCACTTAATAAAAGTGTTTTTTCAGTTTTCTGATAAACGCAAAGTTATTGTTGTGTTATAGCACTCACCCCGTGCTTGGGAAAATTGGAAAAACTTTAAAAACAACAAAGAAAATTATCGACACGCAGGAATTGAACCTGCGACCATCTCCCTAAATCCGGGACGCTCTACCACTGAGCTAGTGTAAACAGGCTCGACGTGGCGAAATTCTTTTTTGTTATATGATCGATTACGTCAATTGTATTGATCACTAGGTATACATACGTATAACTAGTTAAATGAGTTCATCGATACATATGAAATTCACATTTATAATTTCGATCAGTACTTTCGAATTTCTAATTATTTTTGTGTTATAGCACTCAACTCGTACTTGTGAAAACTGGAAAAACTTTAAAAACAACAAAGAAAAATATCAACACGCATTTCGCCACGTCACGTTAATCCTGTCGACACTAGCTCAGTAGGAGAGCGTTCCTGCTTAAGGAAGATGGACGCAGGTTCAATCCCTCAATATTTTTTTGTGTCGTTTTTGAAACACAAAGTTGCCCGCGATTGGAAAGTGCCCGGTTGGCGATAGGCTTGCCACCTATCACATTTGTGGGACCAAGTATCTTCGGCTAATCTGGGTGAACTTTTTGTACCTCTGCCTATCCCTCCGAGGATACGGGCGTGAAGATACTTTTTTTCAAATTATGAATGAATATTTTTCTTTCAACAAATTAAAATATTTGAAGCCCCTAACTTCAGTAGTTACCTGATTCAAGATTTTTCGAAGAGAAAAAGATAGGCGTCTCATCAAAATGAAGTTTTTTACAAAAATTTAGCTTGTTATTAATCAAAAATAAAAATGTTCCTAGGACCACGTTCCATACGTATTTACTAGCTAAGTGAATTCATTGTTACAGATAAAATTCACACTTATTTGGTGAAAGCGTGCCGGCCAGAGGGACACTCACAGGTTCAAATACCGTCGTGTCGGTTGTCAAAGTACGGACACAGTGCTAAAACACATACATATATGTCTATTTAAGTGTTTTAAAACTGAGTTTGTGCACTGATTTTGCACTGTTTTGATTCGGTCTCTAGCAAAAATTAGCACCAATAACCCCACTTCGATCTGGGGGTCATCAAAGGAAATGAAGGTACCTAAATCCCAAAGAAAGCAAATTATTTGCTTTTATTATAGGTTAGTCAAGGACACCAATACCTATTATATAAATACTGAAATAAATTTAATAAAATCCCAAACCCAGAAATACAAACATTATATGTGTTTGTATTTCTGGGTTCTCTCTGGTTTCTCACCAGTGTCAAACCTATTCCTGCCGCAATAATGTTAGTGACAGGCACTAACGCTATTGCGGCAGGCAATGTTCGGATTTGGAGGTTAAGGTAGCCAATAAACTTATGCATGTGACATTAAGATCCCGCCTCAAGGATGTCATCACATGGTACATTGGAGTTTGGAGTTGAGAGAGAGCTTGGAGTTCCCTATTAGGGTTCATGGACATCATTAGGTAGCTATTTAGAATCGCTTTCAAACGATATACGTTACTTGTATTTTGATTTGGCTCTTTAAACTTTTTGTCGTTTTTCTAATTTTGCACTTATATACCATATATTTTTACTTAGCATTTAATTTATTGTCTGACACAATCGATAAATCTTTACAAGAGCTGTCGAATTAAACTTAATCGAACATCATAGCTGCTCCGACTCAAAAAATATGCTGAATTTAAATTATTTAACGCAGTGAAATTACTTAAAAATGGCGCCACTTTCTTCTTTAGTACCATACTTTGCACCTGGCTAAATATATTCTTTGATTTTTCGGCTATTCAGCGGTATGATTAGACTTTGGATGTCGATGATTTATATGTAGCTATAACACCAAACTGTATTCCTAATTTTATTATCATCAGTTTTTTGAACTGTCCCGTATTATGAAAACAAATTTATAAACGTATTCACGTCAAAGAAATCGAAATCAAACCCGAAAAATGTTAAATTCGCTGAAGATATGTCGGAGTGCATTTTAGAGTTTACATTGTAGTACCATAGTTTTAAACGTTGAATTTATAACGCCTGTCGCTCCTGATAAATATTTTCATCGCGTGTCGCAGAAATCTCTAACTTGGTGTCTAAGTAGCTTTCTACGGTTATATCTAGTTCATATATTTTTTTCGTCCAAGTTAAAAGAGGTTTATTACGAAAATATTAATTAATACTAGCGATCACCCTGGGATCGAAATTCGACCATTGACTAAAAATTAAAGTTTGTTTTAAGTTTGACAACAGATTATGCCCTAAAGAATGTAGTAAAAACATGTGGTAATACTCACATGTCACATCACATCAAATCATCACATAGTCACATGAATGTAGTATGTGTAATATATACTTTTATTAATTTTATGCATTTCTTATGGTATTTTTTAAGTTTATTTTTACTAATTTTATGTCTTCATATTATTTAAAAATATTAGGTTTCTGCAGTCCTCCGCAAAATAAGTTTAACTGTGGCAATTTTCAAATTCCTCCTGAAGCGAAATTATCATAAAAAGGAATAGATGAAAACAGTCATATTATGTAAAAAAGTAAATGTCATTGGATGAAATAGAAATTTTTACTTCTCAATTTACTCCTAAAGGTTCCTAATTTGGAAATTTACATATTTTTACTAGCTGACCCGGCAAACGTTATTCTGCCTTTTTAACTACCCTTATTTTTTTCTATATTTTCTCACCTTTTAAACCTTCCCTGGACTTCAACAATTAATTCAACACCAAAATTAGCCAAATCGAATCAGCCGTTTATTAATTACAAAAAAAACTCCTTTCGCTTGTGCCAAATCCAAAGGTAGCAAACACATAATATCTGTTGAAGCTCCAGCGAGTTGATCACGTAATGCAGCTTAAAATGGAACGTGGCTGCTTTGAACCTGTGCTTATACTGAATTTGTCTTCGACTGTCCGGGTTTGGGATGTGTCGACTTTACCAAGCGTCTATTTGCTTGAATTCGTATTTGAACAGTTGAAAGTTATTAATAGAATGGGTTATTCTGCTTACTGTTTATTTTGTCAAATAGCTGTTGCCTGTGATTTAATCTATGGTTGATTTGGGGATTATTTTGAGGAAGAAAACTACTGTAGGACTATCAGGCATCTCATAAAAGGCGATAAGGCTAAACGTGACCCTAGCACCCACAATATTGATTGGCTGGTAGAGATTTGCAATGCCTCGCTCGGGTTTAATAATACCACTTTGCTGATTCTTGCAGCAATAACATCATTGCTTGTCATCGTCGGTTTCCGGTTTGGAGAATAAAGTAGTCCATAAATTATAGCCCTATGCGACATTACGATTCTGTCACACGAATAGTGAATCAATAATATTATTACTAGTATTATATTCGATATAATATAATAACTATAATATAATATAATACTAGTAATTATTACAGCAATAACTTCAGAAAACCATTCAAATTAAAACCGTAATAAAGAAAATTCAAAAACATATTTAGATTGATGCGGTGTATTCCATTTGCGCCCTTCTGTCTATAGCATATATAAACCCCCATGTTAGTCCGAGCTCCTTTGTAGACTGGAGCAACTGCCGTTCTGCCAAACAAATCGTAAAATGCGACTAATTGGCTATACGTGTCATTACTGTCGTGACTACTAGAAGCAGAGTTTCGCAACACCACCACCTTACCTATTCCTGCCGTAATAGCGTCAAATGCTTTTCATTGTTATGTTTCTGTTTGGATGGTAATGTATACGGGAGACATGAATATGGCATAGTCATCTCGCGGCGTAGACAGTAACGCACTATTAATATTTGGTGTATTTTTGCACTATTTATCTCTTTCCATCAGGAGAGACATCTCCTTCTGTTCTATATTGTCAATTAAAAATATATTTTACCATAGCTATGATTTTTATTAAGATGTTTTGTAGTGAAAAATTTTCGTGTCACAAAAAAATATCTGTTTCATATTTTTCGCCGTCAAAAGAATGAGACTCTTAGAGCTGAGATATTGTTTTATTTTACTAAAATAATAAACGAATTCTGTCACGCCGGCTGTTATAATATTCTTGTAATTAATTAATTTTTCATCTCAGTGATAAATGGTCTTGTATTTGGAAATTCGTAATTACATTCCTTTATGTAATGTTTGATTTCAAAATTGTATGGCATCTGACGTATTAAATTAAACACCCAGTTTATATACATGGCAACGCTGCCCTACAATGTTTTGCTTTATTTTCATTTGACTGTTCTTTTGTTCGAGTGGTTAACAACCCTGACCATTCAATCAATGGGGCTTGGCTCTCGGGTTCTTTTTTTTACAGAAGTGGGGGGCAAACAGACAGGAGGCTCACCTGGTGATAAGTGATTACCGCCGTCCATTGACAACTACACTACCAGGTGTCTTGCATTTACATTGCCGACCTTTTAAGGATGAATAAGCTCTTTTCTTGCAGGTCTCTAAATCATATCCGTTCAAAAAAACCCCTGCCGATAATTGGTTCCACGGAGGAGTAGCGCAGGGTTAAATTAAAACTGCCTCGAGAATTGCACAAACATATTACTTATTATAATATACGTGCTTAGACGCTGAAGTCATCATTATACTCAAATTAATAACCTCCTTTTTTTTGTCGATTAATATACTCAAAAACACGTAAGATCCATTCGAGATTGAACTCAGGATCCCTCTATTAATTGAATTTTCTGGTTATAGAATATAATCTAATAAATAAATTAACTGAATGTATTTTCCTACTTCTACTGTTTGCTTCTAATTAATTTCGTTGCAAATTCCAAGGTAGCTTAATTTTTCCCCAGAGTACCTTGAATTTGTAACTCAGTGCTCGTTAGGAGTCTGTCGCTGTTGATTTTGGTTTACAGAAGTTCGAGGTTGGAAGCAGAGATGCCCCTTAAAACGAATGAAATTGCAAAACTATATATATTTAATTATATTTATAAGTAAAGTCAAAATTTCGTACCCATTTTTACCACTTCTACCACTTAGTAGTCACGATGTCAGTGACTTGTAGAGCCAGTCGTATTTCTTATGAACTGCCTGATAGAATGGCAGATGGTCTATTGTTTAAAGTGGGCCCGGACAAACACGGGGTGCTATAGATAATAGTACTATATAAAAGAAATAGAGGTACTATAAAAATTTAACTTTACAATTAAAGTTCTTAAAGAACACAGGCGATTTTAGTTTTGTACTTCCCTTGCGTGTCTTTCGCAGTGACAAATGTCAGATAAACTAGAATAATTTTCTACGTTTTTTAAATTAATTAAATGAAATTTTCCGCTAAAATTCCGCTATGAAATATCATATAAAAATATTGTGACTAATTTTATTGACTTCTATCGTTATATTTAAGTATACTGTATAAAACTTTTATTACATTTGCATTTCGCATTAAAACGGCAATAAGTTTATATATCATTATTTTCATCATAAGTGTCAAATAAAAATTCTCCCTGTTTTTGTATTTAATAATAGTTTAATGCTAATTTATTTTTTGTTCTTTTAAGTATCTATAAAGTGTCTTTGCAAAATTTTAGCTCAGAATTCTGTCAATCTTAGATTTCTGAGATATGCAGCTTTCGTACTGAAGATACTCAATGACAAGATAAATACCTAACCATAGACTACTAAGGAGGGAACTGATTGTTTACGTTAACTTTACCTAAATTCCTACTTTATTTAGCTACTATTCCCTAAGCTTAAAAAATATTCATTAAATGCGGATGAGTTAAGGAATTAATAAATAAGGAATGAATAAATTTAACTTTAAGGTAATAACTTAAAAACACGATATATGAAGTCATGTCCGTGTTCTTTATTCCTGTATTCTTGTGATATCTATATCTTTATACATAAAAATCAATGCCACTTTTCGTTATAATTTTATAACTCAAGAACGGGCTCACCTATCCAAACCAAATGTTTACGCTTTGTTCGGCCAATTTAGTAGATGGTTTATGTGAAGTTTGCACAAAATCGGTAGAGCGGTTCTTCATTTTCCACATTTTTTGTAATAAATGAATTCAATAAATGGCGATACGTAGCGAAGCACGTAACGGGCCGCTAGTTAATATTATAAATGCGAAAGTTTGGATGTTTGGATGGATGGATATTTGGATGGATGTTTCTTACTCAATCACGCAAAAATGAATGAATGGATTTGATTGAAATTTGGCACACATATAGTTGATGCACATAAGCTATCTTTTATCCCGGAAAAAATTATCTGATCCCGCGGGATTTTCTTCTTTTATAATGCAGCGGGCTGCACGCTGTACCTAGTAATTAAATAAAAATAAATAAATGTGTAGAGAAAGGTACAAGTTTTTTTATAATATAAAATTTACCGCCCCATCATTCGAGTGGTTAGCGAACTTAATTATGAATCGATGGGGCCCGAGTTCAATTCCCGACAGTGACAAAAAAAGGTTTGGTTTGGGTCTTTATTATAATTAACGGATCTTCCTCTTTACTTTTACTTACCTCTTTCGGATCGGACAGGGCTTTCTTTACACCCTGTATAATGGGGTTATATTTGGTGGAGAGCCTAAACAGTATGCGAGGTATACTCCCCCCCCCCCCCACGTTAATCTGACGCGCCCGAGTAAATGCCTAAATCCTCTCTTGGGCTCTCCTACTATCAGCTAGTTGATTGTGTCACAACACGTATTATTTGTATACTAGCTGTTGCCAGCGACTTCGTCCGCATGGACTTCGTTTACTCTGCACTGCTCCTCCCCCGTAGGTGATAGCGTGATAATATGTAGCCTATATGTTGACCCGACCTGTTAGTAATATTCATGCAAAATTTGAAATAAATCCATGCAGTACTTTTTGAGTTTACCCCGGTCATACATACAGACAAACAGACAAAAATTCTAAAATCTATATTTTTGGCTTCGATATCGATTGTAGATCATGCCCCAAGTATTCTTTTAAAAAAATATTCAATGTACAGTTTTGACTTTCCTACGATTTTATTATATGTATAGATGTTACAGTATTAATATAATATGTATTTCTATGTATTAGCATCGTTGACTAACATCCATAACAAAAGCAAATAATTTGCTTACTTGGGGGTTAGATCAGTAAGTGTAATATGTCCACAGATATTACTATTATTATTATTAAAATGCAGTGTTACTAAGTGTTGACAATTTAAACAATATATATGTTAGCAAAACGACTGTACCACCGGAATGAATTACTCATTTAAAATGTAATTAAGTTAGACATTAATTCTTTTGTTTTGTAATGAGAAACGGTTTCATTTAGCGCCATGAGACGCCGTAAAATGTCCGCTCGTTTTGGGGGAAAAAAATAATTAAAATTTGTTTGCATATAACAAGAAATATTAGGTTTGTTATTTCGACTACATTGTGGTTATGGATGTTTTTAAAGAATTTCACTAACGAACCAGCGTAGAAAATATCTTTAATTTCCGCTTGGCCCATACTTACAACAGTTTTGTGTTGATTTAATTTTGGACTAATGGATATTTACCTCAAAATTGGTATATTTTATACTTATTGCCACAGCCACTTAATGAAACTCCAATTGTAATAGGCTAGTTGACTAAATTTGAAAACTGTTTTATAATTTACGTTATTAGATTAATTTACCAAAAAAAAACTATTTATTTTTGTAAAAAATATTTAAAATATTTTACATTTAAATTTACCGTGAAAACGCTCTATGCCCCAATTCGCGTAAAAAACATCAATCGAATCGAAGCGTTTAGGTCGCTAAAACTTATTTGTAGGTTGAGCTTTTTTCCGCTTAGTCAAAGTGCTGTCAATGCGTATTTACGTATTCCAATCAAACGTCCACGGTGTCGTAATCGGTATTCTGCTAATTTTTGAGGTTAGGTTCAACCGAAAGTCAGCGTCTCAAATGTTAATGTTATTATTATCCGAGCCGAACGCATCAAACGAAACAAATTTTAGAATTTTGAGTATAAAACCTCATTAATTCAGCGTCGATTCGACACGGGTAAGTGTGCGAGGTTTCATGCGATTTCGTATACATAATTCTAAAATCCGTTTCGTTCGACTCGTTCGGCACGTTCGGCTCGGATAAGTGTGCGTTCACCTTTAGTTGCTGTTGAACATACGCGCGTAGATGGAAACATTTTAACTTGGATAACCTAGAAAATATGATTTTCAATACTTTTTTATGATGAGATATTGCAGATAGATAAAGATTGGATAGATATAGTGTATGTTAGTACAAATAAAATTAGAATTAGTGTCATCACCCCTATATACGTTTTCTGTGATCACCCCCATTTCGGTTTAACCCTGCAGTAGTCGCGTGCAATAAACTAACGTGAGTGGTCGCACAGACTACATACGTAGTCCATTTTTGAATAAAAAAAAACTGCATAAATTCTTAATATTTATTTGAAAATTTATTTTCGCCTCTTTGGGCTGGTGGTCCAACGTTGGCGTTGACCAGATGAGGTCCCGGGCTCGATTCCCGAGTCGGGCACATAAAAAGTGTTTTTTCCATTTTCTGAGAAACACAAATTTGCCTGGGATTGGAAAGTACCCGGTATTTTTTCTATTATTAGTTTTTTTTTCTATTAATTGTCATTTTCTCTACAAACATAGAATAATGCGAAGGGTACAAGTTTTAAAAAGATTGTTATCTTGTTAGCCCAAAGAATTACAACTTCTTACGTGCGTACATAAGTACACACACATTTCTTTTATATTTTAATTAAAATCACTCACTAGCTCTAGCTCTGATTCACAAGTATCTAAGAAAACCCTCTGGCTATTGACACCTTATCTTCTTACATTGTTTGACAGCAGAATAAATGTTTGCCGTAACATTATTAGAAGTGATTTGGCTCCGACGTAGTAATATTGCGATAATTAATTTCCATTGTAAATAGACTGTGTATATCTCACACATAGTTTGTGAATAGCTCGTGTAATATCGTTAATATCTTGCTGTTTATATTTGTTTTGAGCCTAAATTTATTTTAACTAATCGGGCTTATTAGGTTCAGGTCATAAATAAATAAAATAAATATAAATATTCACGGGACAAATTACACTGACTGATCTAACCCCAAAGTAAGAAAATTTTTTTGCTTGTGTTATGGGTGTTAGTCAACGATCCTAATACATAGAAATACACATAAATAAAAGAATATATTTAATAAAAACCCAAACCCGGAAATACAAATATTTATGCTCATCACACAAATGCTTGTCCACGTCGGGGATCGAACCCGAGCCCCGTTGATCGCGTAGTCAGGGTCACTAACCACTCGACCAACGGGGCGGTCATGAGATCCTCGTTCGATCCCCGGGTCAGGCAAAAGTATAATTGAGGTTTTTTCTAGGTTTTTTTCGAAAATGCAGAACCTCAGTAGCAGCACAGACTACTGGAGAGTGGAGACTAACAGTAGCCAATCTACATACAAGTAATATTCGGGCAACGCACACATAGACACCTCTCACGGATGCGATATCTCGGAATGGTTCGGGACAAGACAGTTTGTTCCGCACCAGTCTGAGATATCACGTCCGTGAGAGGTGTCTATGTGTGTTACGCTCGAATATTACTTGTATGGAACGTTGACTTCTATGAGTCTGTAGTATTCTGTGGTAACAGTCCGGAGTCTTGTAGTGTGTTAACACCCCCGTGCCTCGGATGAGCACGTAAAGCCGTCGGTCCCGATTATCACTAGAAATAGGTAGTTGATAATCTTTATGAGGCCGGTAAAATGGCTATGGAGATCTCGGCAACTGACAAACCAGTGAATCGTGATAAACCGGAAAGTCGTTTGTTTTACCCCTGTTTCCCACAAGGAAACCGGCTGTGATGACAAGTTATCTGTATTGGCATTAAACAAGCAGATGGGTCTCATGATGGTAAGAGTCAACAATCGCCTATAGACACCAAAGATGTTAATGGTGCGTTGCTATCTTGTGGCAAGGTCTAATGCCACATGCATAAGTTTGCATTTTGCATGCACGACAGTGACAAGCACTGACGCTATAGCGGCAGGAATAGATAAGGCGGTGGTACCAGACCCAGGCGAGACAATGCAGAATTCTACCACCTAGTAACCACGATGGTAGTAACTCGTTATAGCCAATCGGTCACCTTTTACGACTTGCCTGGCAAAACGGCAGTTGGTTATTCTTCAAAGTAGCCGGGACCAACACGGAGAAAAGAGCATGTATTAAAATCATTTTCCAGCACGGAGGGTAAGATAGCCGAGACTTATGCATCTGGCATCACCATCCGAACAAAAAATCCGAACATTACAACACGAATAGCAACGCACCATTAACATCTTTGGTGTTTATAGGCGATGGTTCCTCTTTCCATCAGGAGAGTCATTTGTTTGTTTGCTACCTAATGATATAAAAAAACCTTGCATTCTTCAGAATTTGATGAAATTTGATTAGTAGATATTCTTTTTTATTAATATAACTAGCTGACCCGGCAACGTTGTTTTGCCTTATATATTAGGAATCCATAGCGGAAAAACAAAGTGACACGTAATTTAATAAGACTACGGGATTGTCCTTCCACGCAGCCAAAATGGCATTAAACTTTATATGGTGGTTAAGTAATTTTAAATTTTCTAATTTTCCGCGCAATTTTCTTAATATTTTCTTTTATAAGAACCTTCTCCTTACAATTACAAACACAACAAAAAAAAATTACCGAAATTTGCCCAGCCATTCAGGCGTGATGTCGTGACCAAGGAAAATAGGGATTGATTTTAATATATATAGATTATAATCTAATATCAAAGATTTCTATGTACTAACGTGCTAGACAAGGCACATTTGTTCCATGGACTGCACTCACGGCTAAGCTTGACAATCGAAACGCATACCTAAGCGTCATTAATTCACGATGGTTTCGCCACCGCAAACCTTTCGCCGCGAATATATATAATTACGAGAACAACTTCTGCATTTGATAGACGATTTACAACTTTTCTTTTCCCATACATCTACAACAAAGAGTGTCAACGCTGCCATATTAAAGAGCTTTCTCCAAGACTTGCTCCTAAGGAAATAATCAGATGGCTTTCTTCTCTTAACTATACAGAAACCGAAAACATTCTTGCTAAATCTTAGTCACTCATACTTAAACACATACACTAACCTACACTCTCTCTCATACACACACACATACAACTCTCAACTACCTTTTTCCTCAAATACATACATACACACAAAAACTCTCACACAAAAGAAACATTCACCTATACGTAAGTCACGCAGAGAACTCAGCAAACAAAAATATTGTGCCTGATGTTATCATTTTTTCTTTTTTTTCTAAAATTTTCTTTTTAATAATCTTCTTCTTTTGTATTATTTTATTACCTCCCGTAAAATTATAACTTTTTACATTATAAGACAGCATTTTATGTCATATAATTAAAACCACCACATTGCCTATTCCTGCCACAATGAAGTTAATGCTTGTCACTGACTTGTTCTGGTTTGGAGGGTAAGGTATCCGTTAAACTTATGCGTATGGCATCCCCCCACATCGACAGCAACTCCGCCCTATGAAATAAAATAAAAAAGTTCTGCAATGTTTCGTTCGGGTTTGATACCACCATCTTGCCTAAACTTCTCGCAATAGCGTCATTACTTGTAACTTTTGTATTTCAGTTTGATGGGTAAGGTAGCCGGTAATTTATGCATGAGGCAAGACATTACACGTAGACAGCACCGCACCTTCAACACTTTGTCTTCGGTTTCTATAGGCGATGGTTTTCCTTTCCGTCAGGAGAGGACTGCTTGTTTGCTATCCTATGAGATTAAAAAACCTGACGATACCTTTTTCTATTAAATATGTGCTCCGCTAAGTTTGTGTGAAACCATCGCCTATAGCCATCAAACCTACCGGCCGGCAAGCTAATAAGTCTACCGGCTACCTTACCCTTTAACCTAAAACATGACAATAACAAATTCTGACGCTAATGCGGCAGGAATAGATAAGGTGATGGTATCAGACCGGGGCGACATGTAGGAGAACTATCACCTATTAGTCACGATTGTAGTGACACGTTTAGCCAATCGGTCGCCTTTTACAAACTGCGTGGCTGAATGTTAGATAATCACTGGAAAACAAATATTTTATGTATTGAACAAGCAATAATTACTAAAAAGTAAAAACGAAAAATATTTCTTTTTCGATCATAGGATCAACCTAAGAAATATCGATAACACTTGTCCTACACAAGTGCTATCGATATTTTTTTAGGTTTAAAAATTATTAGTGACAATACGAAGTAGCTATTTTATATTAACAGTATTGTGATAGTTGTTATAAGGTGATGCGTATAACCACTGCAATCACCAAATGATATTAACCGGTAAATCGTGGTGAATCAGAAAATCTTTAGGCAATCGGCTCACTCTGCCTGCCACATAAGAGAACTGGGGTGATAATATTTTTTGTACATATTTCTGGGCGTATTATAAATAAATAATTTTAAATATATTTTTTTAAATAATAAAGAACAAAATATAGGTAGTATTAAAATATTTTATTTGATACAACCAACAGTTATTTAATATAATAATTATGCACATAATATAATTATTTTAATACTTAATCGCACATGAATATTTTATAACTTAATAGTAATCTTTACGACTTTATTTTTGAGACTAGTTTATTCTTTGAAGATCTCACAAGATCCAAGGTCAAAATACGAATCTACATTAATTTTAACTTATTTAAATAATTACAGTTGTCATAAATAAAGCATATATATATATGTTAGTCTAATTTATTAGGCTGTTATTGGTATGCGATTTAGAAATAAAATCCCATCAAAAATACAGAAAATTCTTTATTTTAATAACTGCGCACCGCCATTGCTACTAAACTGTAATTTTTGCCTTTGGCTCGCCATTCATGCTCTTCAGTTTCCAAATGTTACCAGCGGAGAGGTTGTAAAATGGTAAATTGCATATGGTCATGGACAGGGGTAGAAGAGAGGGGCAGCTTTGTTACCCCTGCCCAATATGGAACTGGAACAGAAGCTAAAGTTTTGGTTTCGGCTAAAAATGCAGTTTCGGCTGGTCCTTACCTCTTTTCTCCATGACTATAATAAATAAGTCCTATCGATGATACGTTTGATTTGTTTACCTTTTACAAATACTGACAGGAAAGCAAATAATCCAATATTTTAAAGATGAATATAAAAGTAATTTTTGATCTAATAACAAATTAAAAACATAATACTGTATTGACGACAACAAGTATACAAAACCTCCAATTACATAAGAGTATATCAGATTTTTTTAATATCTGTGCAAAAAAAAAACAATGAAACATGATTTTACACTTGTTTCACAAAACAATGAAACATGATTTATTGACGGTCGATAGTGGTATCCCGCAACTATCCTCTATATTACAATAGAAACCCGAATTATGCCGCTAACAATGACTTAAGTTGTATTACACAGTAAGAACAGATACTCCGGTGACAACAAATCGGTCTGGGCAAAACGTTGCAGAACCTTTTTGCTCTTTAATGATTTTTTTTATTTAAATTTAAATTTTTTGCTATTTACTTCTAATACAAGGCTTTTGAGGTAAAACTTACTCAAACGTAGTTTTATTCCTCAGTTTAAGCTAGTCATCAATAAAAGATCTAAAATCTCCATATATTTTTTGATACAAGCAAAAATTTTCTTTTTTGAAAGAAATGGAAAAAACTAATGAAAATACGTATGATTATTAAAAATATTATTTACATATATTATTATAACTTATTTTCGCGTAACGCAACTACAAATATAATGAAAAGATCAAAAAGAGACTTAACGCATATGAAAGCAGGCAGCGTATAATAAAATCAAAGAATAAATTAAAATAATTTCTTTGACTATTATCTCATCTGCCTGTTTCCGTAGATTAGGTTCTTTGAGTCATTATTATATTTAGAAAGAGGAATATAATATGTCATTTAATTTCTTCTTTGAGTTTGCCGCAATAAAACTCTTTATCGTATAATATAACGTTCTGTATTTTCAAACGAATTCCCAAAAAAGAAAAGGCTATATTTTTATATTTTTTTTATCTCAGAACTCGATCATTACACTATTCTCTAAGTATGCAACCCTAATAATAATTTAAGCATCGTAATTTTTGGGAGTCGGTTAAAGAATAATTTATTCATAACCATTTGTAGAGAAGTAAAACACACCGGTAGCGTTACCAGGATTCCAGAAACCGGCGATAGTAACTTCGTTACTAGAACACTGCCCTTCCTTGAACATTTTATAAGTATCACACTTCCAAGCAAGATACCAGTTTGGATGATCAACACTTGCAGCCCAAATCTCTATACAAGCTCTATGATTACATTTAGCTGCTTTTGATGAATCAAAAATCCCAGGAACCAAAGGTGTCTTACAATGAGGCTGGATTTGACCCTTTTTGTTAACAAAGAAATCTATATCTCCTAAAACACTCGTCGTACCAAGACCTCCAGCATTGCAATGATATACTTCCACATAATCCGCCGCACCAGATCTTACTTGTTCTTGGATCAAGCTGTTCGAAAAGCAGGGACCGGCTGGATCTAACGCTGTAATTCTCGCGATTTTCGTTCCAGTAATCTCATAGAAAATTTGCCCTGTATTTCCCAGCATTTGTGATCCCAAACTATGACCAATACAACGCATATTTTTTGGAGATATTCCTCCCTCAGCCAATTTGACTAGAAACTGGGCCAATGCCCTTCCAATATAGTAGACATATTTAACTGAACGTTCATAACTTTTAACATAACCCTGGTTGTCATTAGTGTATGGAGAATGATCGATGATAATAAGATAGCTGTTTGGATAATTTCTGAATGTATCACGAATTAGCTCTTCCGTTTTCTTATTGATGCTGGATTTATATCCTGGGACGAATATAATAAATTGCTTTGTTTTATCCAGTTTTGGATATTCCAGGATTCCTCTAGCCGCATTGTCAATGGTGAAGGTTTCAACATCGTTATTTGGGAAGTCGTAAAAGTAGATATCAATATCAGAGACGTCAAGGTTCAAATCTTTCTCATGTTCACCTGAAAAAAAATAATCCGTTATTCAAAACTTTTTATTTAATAGCTGTTTGTGTCACTACCATCGTGGCTACTAAGATTTGTGCATTATCTCACCCTGGTCTGTTACCACCGCCTAACTTATTCCTGCCGTAATATGCCAAAATAAGCCAAATTAATTCAGCCGTTTTTGAGTTTTAGCGAGACTAACGATCAGCAATTGATTTTTATATTTATATAGATAGACATTTATAGAAAATGTAATGAATTTTATATGCCAAATTATTTAAATATAGAACCGTTTTGTGTAATTGTATCATGAACATAGAAAGACATCCAAACACATAAACATTCAATGACACAAACTTTCGCATTTATAATAATTGTAGGAAATTTGGATCTATACTACCTGTACACTTAATTTCATTCAATTTGGTTACACAAAAATGCTGCACAGATCTACTACTATTTCTACTATTACAATATTGCTACTATAATATAGCTACTGGATTAAAATACTAGTCTAGCCAGAACCTTCTAACAAAATCTTATTTTGGTCGAAGACCAGAACAAGGTTTTAGAGATTGAAGAAGAGAGATAAGAAGAATAGAGATAGAATCTGAAAAGAACCAATGTTTGACCGTAGATCTGCAACTATCTCTTACCAGATTTCATTTTTAGCCATGATGGCATCGCAGATAGACTGAAAGACTTTCGTATTAAGAATATTAATTTGGAAGTCGGGATATATTTGACTAAATTTCACCAAACTTGGTATTGTCTTTTTTAGAAAATTTATGCTTAAAGGACTATTTTCCTTAAGCTCAGTTCATCCATTTTCACATGATTAAGTCATGCGAAAACGATTGAACAACGCTCAATGAAAATTGGCATACAAATAGTTTGTAAACTGAACTAACAAAATGGATCCTCTTATCTCGGAAACTACATTCCCGCAGGATTCACAAACATTTTAATCACTTCCTAACTGTGAAGCGCGGCTAGTAAATGAAATAATTTAAAGAATCCTTCATAGACTATTTCATCTTAACTAGCGATCACCCTGTGATCGTATTCAACCATAGGCTATAAAAATAAATCTCTTTTAAGTTTGACAACAGACTTTTAGACAAATAAATCTCTTTTAAGTTTGTTACCAGACTTTTAGACAAATAAATCTCTTTTAAGTTTGTTAACAGACTTTTAGACAAATCTCTTTTATGCTTGACAACAGACTTTTAGACAAATCTCTTTTTTGTTTGACAACAGAATTTGAGACAAATCTCTTTTATGTTTGAAAACAGACTTTTAGACAAATCTCTTTTTTGTTTGACAACATAATTTGAGACAAATCTCTTTTTTGTTTGACAACAGACTTTTAGACAAATCTCTTTTTTGTTTGACAACAGACTTAGAGACAAATCTCTTTTATGTTTGACAACAGACTTTTAGACAAATCTCTTTTTTGTTTGACAACTTTTTGACGTTTGACGACTTTTAGGCGAATCTCTTTTAAGTTTGACAACAGACTTTTAGACAAATCTCTTTTAAGTTTGACAACAGACTGTTAGACGAATCTCTTTTAAGTTTGACAACAGACTTTTAGACAAATCTCTTTTAAGTTTGACAACAGACTTTTAGACAAATCTCTTTTAAGTTTGACAACAGACTTTTAGACAAATCTCTTTTATGTTTGACAATAGATTTTTAGACAAATCTCTTTTTGTTTGACAACAGACTTTTAGACAAATCTCTTTTAAGTTTGACAACAGACTTTTAGACAAACCTCTTTTATGTTTGACAACAGACTTTTTGACAAATCTCTTTTTTGTTTGACAACAGACTTTTAGACAAATCTCTTTTTTGTTTGACAACAGACTTTGAGACAAATCTCTTTTATGTTTGATAATAGACTTTTAGACAAATCTCTTTTTTGTTTGACAACAGACTTTTAGACGAATCTCTTTTAAGTTTGACAACAGACTTTTAGACAAATCTCTTTTAAGTTTGACAACAGACTTTATTCCCCATGTTGGTCCCAGGCTCCTTTGAAGAATAGGCCAACTACCTTTCTGCCGGGCAGGTCATAAAAAGCGATCGATTGGCTATACGAGTCACTATCATCGTAACTACTAGGTGATAAAGTTCTGCATTGTCTCGCCCGGGTCAGGTACCACCGCCTTACCTGTTCCTGCCGCAATAGCGACAGTGCTTGTCACTGTCGTGTTCCGGTTTGGAGGGTAAGGTGGCCGGTAAACTTATGCATGTAGCATTAGACCTCGCCACGAGATAGTAACGCACCATTAACACCTTTGGTGTCTATACGCGATGGTTGACTCTTTCCATCAAGAAACCCATCGGCTTGTTTGCTATCTTATGATATAAAAAAAGACTGCTTTTAGCCAAGAGACTTTAGCTATAAAAAAATAGTATACATGAGTGTATATTTCACATGAATGTTGTGTATGTAATGTTTACTTTTACTATTTATTTAATATATTTCTAATGCATACTATTTAAAAATATTAGTTAGTTAGTACACTCTTCGGTAATATAAACTTTAACCGTGCCAAATTTCATATTGCAACGTTCGCGTGATTGTCTTAAAAAGGGATATAAACATTTTGTTTCACTAATGCTGGAGCCGTACTTGCGTGTATCGTCACAAAGCTTCGTGAAATGACACGATAAATGCAGATGTGGCCGGCTATTATCGACTATTTTTGCATACATTCCGGAATGCGTGTGCTTTAGCGCGCATATAACTTCGGGACAATAGATCCAAGTGTGGCTCCATTATTATTAATATATAGATACTTTGGTATATTTTTTGTTAGTAGTTTATTAAATTACAGCGTACAGCCCGCTGCATTATAATATTTTTTGGTGAATCTCGCGGGATATTCAAATCCGCAAAAAGCCTATGTACTATTTCAGGTCATCATCTACCTGTGTGCTAAATTTCATTCAAGTACGTTTAGTAGTTTTTGCGTGATTGATTAACAAACATCCATCCAAACATCCAAACATTCGAATTCATAATATTAATATAGATTAAGCAAGAATATTTTTAGAGTTTTTTTTTATATCATAAGATAGCAAAGAAGCAAATGGGTAGGATTGCTTGTCTTGTGCATCTGCTTGTTTGCTATCTTATGATATAAAAAAAAGCAAATGGGTCTCCTAATGGAAAGAGTCAACCATCGCCTATAGACACCAAAGATGTTAATAGTGCTTTGCTATCTTGTGACGAGATCTAATGTCACGTGCATAAGTTTACCGGCTACCTTATCCTCCAAACCGGAACACAACAATGACAAGCACTGACGCTATTGCAGCAGGAATAGGTAAGGCGGTGCTACCAGACCCGGGCGAGGCAAAAACTGTACTGTGAAGAATTAGTATACAGAGTTAGCAATCGCGCGCGAAATCGTGGATCTAGCGAGTACAAAATAAAAGCAACAATTAATGAAGGCCTTCCCCGCATATGCCTCATTTCGCATTCGGTTTTCCTCATCTAAAATCCCCATATATATATATATATATATATATATATATATATATATAAAACAAATATATATATATATATATATATATATATATAAAACAAAGCATGACATATATATATATATATATATATATATATATGTCATGCTTTGTTTTAACAATGAAAGCAATTGGCCAAGAGGAAACTCATTTAGATTACAATATAAGAATACGGCGTATCGATCATATAGCAAGTTTAGGTTATTTTAGAATTTAGCAAGGTTTTTATTTGTTTATTATTTTTTAATTATAAAGAAAATTAAAAAAACTTTACTGTCAAAGTAATCATCAAATTTTTTGAGGTTTGCGGGGGCTTGAGCCCCCTAGTCCCCCCCCCCCCCCCCCTTCTTTTGGATCCGCTACCACAGCCGCTATCGACTCTACTCGCAAACGATGCTACACGGTTTAACGAATTATTTTTAAGTGTCAAGGTTTATTGACGTATAGCCACGAGGAAAACGACTTGGTTAACCTTCAAAGGTACGTTGAAGAAAGACGAAGAATGTATATTTTTTTAATTTAATAGATTCAGGCGTTACTTTGCTGAAATCCATAATTTAAAGTAGAAATTATGGTATTTAATTTGCAAATTTTCCGAAAAACCTTATATAGAACTGCTGTAATGGAACAAAAATGAAAGGTAGTGGAAGGATTGGGGCAAACTTATCCAAGGTCTGAAATTATAGAAGACCACAGCGGCACAATAGTCTACTCACTTCCACCACACTGTCTTTCACGTCAGAAGCAAATACAGTAGTGATGAGTCAACTCGATTTACTAACTCGAGTTGTGCTTAAATCGAGTTTACTCGAGTTAGATTCACCTTAACTCGGGTTAGATTTGCAAACTCTGAACCATTCTGAAATTATGCGCTATGCTATGCGCGAAGGAACGAGGAAAGCAAGCCATTGTAGTTAACGCGATTTGTTGATCATGTAAGTCTCTGTTCGTTTATTTATTAGTCACTGTAGATGTTATTCGTTTATTTATTAGTCACTGTAGATTAGATGACCAAGACTGACATATTCATTTATTTATTACTCACCTTAAATGTAGGTACCGGAGAAGATCAAGACTGATGTACCATGATCAGATTGATCGAGCATTGTTTGAAAGTGATGTCAAGAGTCTTCGCAATCAGCGTGTTTGTACGAAGACAATAATGACTGTGGAGGAAGCGAGACAAGGCTGCAAAGATTGTGATATATGGCTCTCGGTTCCCTCTGCCTACCCCGTAAGGGATCTGGCGTGAATATATATATTTGTGAGTACTATAGTCACATACGTAAAGATAATTCATAGCTAATAATTTAAATAAATTTATTTATAACGATTATTAATTAAGATATTTAAAAATACTGAGACCTTATAGGAAATCACGTTTAAACGAGTTTTAATAGCCAGATAATGGACACATACATAGTAAAAATAGTTAAAATTCGTTCATATATATGAGCAACACTACTGCGTTATTTAATCACATTAAAAAGAAGCATCCAAATGTTACTGTCTAAAAAAATACTTTAACTTGGCCATCATTAGTAAATGGAAACTATATTGTCGTTAAACCATCTAAATTGGAGGAGCCTTTTAAAAAAATAAGGCAAACTCTTTGGCGCTTGGCCGCTAAGCCTAAGCGCATATTCTAATAAATAATAGTTTAAAAAAACTAAAAAACACGCTTTTTTATAGAAAACCGAACTAAAAAATAGAAAATAAATATTAATAAATTTAAATTAAGAATAGTGTTAAAAATTTCAATAATTATAAATTAATAATAGTGTGAATAAAAAAATATATTTTTATTTAAAAAAAAGCGTGGGGTGCATGGTGTCAATAGTTATAAATATTTTATTGACAGATATGAGTAGAGTGATTATCATTTCGGTAATATCTTAAAAAGCATCCCACGCTTTTTTTTAAATAACAATATTTTTTTTTATTCACACTATTATTAATTTATAATTATTGAAATTTTTAACACTATTCTTAATTTAAATTTATTAATATTTATTTTCTATTTTTTAGTTCGGTTTTCTATAAAAAAGCGTGTTTTTTAGTTTTTTAAACTATTATTTATTTTCTACTTTTTAGTTTGGTTTATTTATAATAGCTTGTTTTTTTAATTTTAAACTATTGCACGACTCATGGATGCGAAGCATCAGAGAGTGCTTTACGATCGAAAATTTTTTTTCATACATACAATCTTCACGCCAGATCCCTTACGGGGTAGGCAGAGAGAACCGAGTGCCATACATCACGATCCTTGCAGGCTTGTCTCGCTTCCTCCACATTCATCACTCTTTTCATACACACACGCCGGTTAAGAAGACTCTTGACACCACCTTCGAAAATTTTTTTCGCCTTTATTTGGCAAATATTTTTAGTATTATAGCCTTGTTAGTTAACGGAATCAAGATATTTTGCATACTATTGTCGAGATAATTTAATGGAGATTAATTCTATACTTGCTAAAAATTAATATATAATAGGTCAAAAAATTTTCCTGTCTGTCATGTATGAAACTCCGGAAACACTGTAACTTATGAAAAAATCAATTATTTGAGTTATTTTTTTTAAATTCTAATCGGCAATTGTAGATCATCGAATGCGAATGGCTAATTAATTCAGTGTCGTTTAATTATAATTAATAAAAAACGAAAACTACAAGACTGTATATCGATATATATCCATGTAAAATTAACATGGATGGTGATATATCTATGTCTATAAATATTATGTACATTTATTTTGTTTTTTTTTTGTTTCTTTTTTTTTTGTTTTTTACTCAGTCAATTAAACTCAGTCACAGAGACGGTGGCGGACTCTTCGTGCCTCGTTAAATCTTAGTTATATGCGCAGACACTGTTGCAAACTCTAATGCGCATACCTAGTCGAGTGCCGCGGTAGAAGCACGGAACTACTTACACGCTTTTATAACTAGTTTCCACCCGCACCAAAGTGCTCGTCAACACGAATCAAATGAGCCCAAACTCGATAGAGTTGTGTTATTTAATTGCTGAGCTCCTATGGTCACCTTCTGGCTTCATCATCGGACCCTGCATGATCTTAGTTATCACCAAGCACCAAAGTGCTCGTCAACATCAATCAAACAAGCGCAAACTCGAAAGAGTTCTGTCACTTAATTATTGAGCTCCTATGGCCACCTTCTAGCTTCATCGTCGGACCCTACAGGATCTTAGTTAGCACCAAGCACCAAAGTGCTCGTCGATACGAATCAAACGAGCCCAAACTCGATAGAGTTGTGTCATTAAATTACTGAGCTCCTATGACCACCTTCTGGCTTCATCATCGGACCCTGCAAGAACCTAGTTACCACCAAGCACCAATCTGCTCGTCAACACCAATCAAACGAGCGCAAACTCAATAGAGTTCTGTCATTTAATTACTGAGCTCCTATGGCCACTTTCTGGCTTCATCATCGGACCTTGCAGGATCCTAGTTACCACCAAGCACCAAAGTGCTCGTCGAAATGAATCAAACGAGCCCAAAATCAATAGAATTCTATCATTTAATTACTGAGCTCCTATGACCACCTTCTGGCTTCATTGTCGGACCCTGGAAGATCTTAGTTACCACCAAGCACCAAAGTGCTCGTCGACACGAATCAAACGAGCTCAAATTCGAAAAAGTTGTGTCATTTAATTACCGAGCTCATATGGCCACCTTATGGCTTCATCATCGAACCCTGCAGGATCCTAGTTAGCACCAAGCACCAAAGTGCTCGTCAATACTAATCAAACGAGCCCAAATTCGATAGAGTTGTGTCATTTAATTGCTGAGCTCCTATGACCATCTTCTAGCTACATCATCGGACCCTGCAGGATCCTAGTCACCACCAAGCATCAAAGTACTCGTCAACATGAATCAACCGATTTTTAACCATTTAATTATTAAGTTCCTGTGGTCACCTTCCGATTCAGATTCATCAGATCAGCTCCATGTCATAATAAGGTTTCATTGTCATTCAATTAACATACGTATACAAAATTTCAGCTCAATCGGTAACCGGGAAGTGAATCAAATTTACTTGCGAGATTTGATTTCAGACATCGAGATAGGTACAATAAATAAAAAAATGCTTATAAAACAAAAACTACTGGGCCTACCTGAATCAAATTTTTATGGGACCAATTCGAAACTATTCCACATCAAACAAAAAAAGAATCACGTAATTCGGTTCAGAAACCTCGGAGAAATCGGTGTACATACATAAAAAAATATATATCAGCCGAATTGAGAACCTCCTCCTTTTTTGAAGTCGGTTAAAAGTGGAATAATTTTATCAAATTAGTGTATTGTCATCGGTTCTCGACAATTCTACAAAGTTTGAACGAAATCTGGCCGTTTAAAGTGGGTCAAAATCGCGCCGAAAGAAGTCGGTTACAAACAAACATACAAACAAACATACAAACAAACATACAAACATACAGGTGAAGCTAATAAAAAGCGTGTAAAAAGCTATAAAACGTAAACATAAATACAGAAGTTTATAAAAATTGGCAAAAACAACCTTTTTACTACCTACTCAGTGTAATACGATAATTGTCAAAACATAATTACCTAGATAAATTACTAATTATTTAAAAAAATTAAGTAGTCACAAACAACTATCATATCCAAAACCTCGTCCTGCTAACTCGAGTTACCAAACTCGAAGGTGAATTACAACTCGAGTTAACTCGAGTCGTGTTTATTCCGAGTTGGCACATCAGTAAAATACAGTAACACAAATTATGTACTCAACACACGTTTCACTTCGCAACTTAAATACAAAATAAGTGACTACATCGATGACAAAGATGTTTGGCAATTTGTGTTTTTTGAGACTGCGATCAAAACTTATTCAACTTAGGTAAGCTTTAATGATTTTTTTGACATATTTTTTAATGATTTTTTTGTCATATTCTTTTGTATAATTTGTTGCTATTAGGTACTTTAGACATATTTATATTTACCGTTAGTTTATCATTGACATGTACGTGACATTCAATAAGTGATACAAATATACTTTGCTTTATTTTGAATAAAAATTATTGATACTGACGGTGAAACATTAATTTCTTTTCGAAGAATTATTATCTGATGTTTATAGTGTTGTAACTAGTCGGATACTTATGTTAGAGAAAAAATACTATTTTTCGTCGTAGGAAAACAAATAAGCAGATGGCTCGCCTGATGGAAAGGAAAACCATCGCCTATAGACACCAAAGATGTTAACGATGCGTTGTTATCCGAGTGGCAGGTTTGTAATGTCACATGCATAAGTTTACCGATTGTCTGAACTTTTAAACTGCAACACGATAGTGACAAGCATTGACGCTATTGCTGCTGGAATTGGTTAGGCGGTAGTACCAGACCCGAGCGAGCCGTTGCAGAACTCTAGTATACACGCAGCAATAAAACATATTATAGTTTCCATTGACACAGTAACTCGCTCGGCGGCCGAACAAGAGCGCGGTGCGAGTCGTTGCTCACCGCGTCCCTACTATCACTCACGTGACGAGTAGTTGTGTCTATTTATTATGCATACATTACAATCACAATTATAGTAACAAGTTTGGCCAATCTTTTACTCTATAGGTCTATCTTTCAAAGGGGCACGGACTAACGCGGCAGACTTCTCTCTTAATAGCGTGTGGGGTACTTTGAAATAGGTGCAAGTAAAATGTGATGTATTTATTGGGACCGTATACAAAATAACTAGCTGTTTCCCGCGACTTCGTTCGCGCGACCATAAATATTACTTGCTTTTCCTCAGTCGGGTAAAAAGCTAACCTATAGCCATCCCCGTGAATGTAGCTATCACACACAAAAAGATTTTTTTATATCTGACCAGTACTGGTGAGATTAGCGCGTTCAACCAAACAAACAATCAACTCTTCAGCTGTATATCAGTATAGATTTACTGTTCCCTAAAATTTAGTTCGCGTCATTCAAACACATTTCTTTCTTTTACTCAGGCGGGTAGGTAACCTATCTTACTCAGTATTAATGTAGCTTTATATTTGTGAAATAATTTTTAAGGTTGACAGTATAAACTCTAATAGATAACCATTACAAACAAAAAATCGTACCCTACTTACAGTCATTATAACAATAATGTAGATATAATTTAAACTTATATAAATAGTTTTATATGATTTAATTTGTTTAAATATATTAATATTTTTAATAAATAATACACACCAAATTACATACTAAAAGAAGTTTTCAAAAATCGGTGATGTTTTAATTTTTTCTATTTTGCCTAAGTTCGAATCAAAATGAAGTTTAAATATTACAAATTATATAATAGTGACTATTGTAAAAATTAGCCTATAAAAATTACAACAGGTTTTAATATTGTTGGAATAGGCGTTCGGCTTCCATCTCACTTGATGGAAAATGTCGATGAAGACGAAAGTACACGCCCATCGAAAAGGGCTGGTATAAAGGACTAGTTTAAAAATAGAGTGAAAAGAAACTATTCTCTACTCTTAAATAAAAATTAGCATGCTGTTAATAAATATTAGAAAAATAAAGTTATAAACAAATATTTTAATTTTTTTTGTAATATAATTTAAACACAGTTACAAACTGCAACAACCGACTTTTAATTCCAAAATAGATTTCTTAAATACAGGACAAACCTAAATTAGATCTTTTCCAAATTTAAATGGGACCAAATACTTTTAAACCTAAACAAAAAAGAACCGTTAACGAAATGACCATAATCTGAGGTAAAAAACATAAAAACTAAAGCTGAATTGAGAACCTCCTCTTTTTAGAATTGCCAGTTGATAATTATTACGTTAAAAGCAAGAAGTTAAATAAAAATTTTAATACTTTTAACCTATTATGGACAAAGACACCCCAAACACACAAAAATTGCAACAAAATTGGCTCCGTCGTTTTTGACCTATAAGTGGTGTAACTAACACGACTTTTATATATATATATATATATATATATATATATATATATATATATATATATATATATATATATATATATATATATATATATATATATATATATATATAAATGAACAGCAACACTGATGTATAAAACAATTTTTTATTTATTAACATAATATTATTAAAACGTTATTTGTTCTTCAATAAGTCAGCAATATTTTTTGAACAAATAGGTTTTTGCTGACATTACTAAATTCGCACTTGTATGAAGTTGATTACAAGCGCAATCCTATTCTCAGTTTAGTAGAAAGAAGATAGAAACAAGTGGGTAGGTAGTTTAGTAAATAAATTATACGTAATTTACAATCAAGGTCTTTTATTAACTTTATGTTCATAATTTCGTGGTTCAAACTTGCAATTCAAAATACGAGAGGTTAACCCACTTCATACTGCTTAGTTAATTAAATTAATGAGTGGAACATCATTCTCAACAACCTCAAATGAGTCAACGAGATACAGATTATGTATTCAAAGAGTCGTATTGTCGAACATTTATCCTAACGTGATAAATGTAGGTACGAAAAGATTGTGTATTGTCAAACAAAGTAGCAAATATTTTAGACTGATCTAAGATAATTATCAACCTATATTTATCTTAATAATTATCAAAGATTATTCATGATAATTATCACTTCAAACTCTGCCTACAACCGAAAACTAAACTTAATATACCTACCTATATATTAAACCATTCCGTTCCGTGGGGAGTCCGTTACTATTAAATTTAAAATTATCGAGATATTGAAAAAATCTTAAAGCTTCAAAAGTCAGTAATAAATCACACAAAATATAAAAAATACATAATAATGTTTTAAACTATTACACTGGTATCGTAATACGGTACGGTACGGTATTACTATTTGATAACATAAACATAAGAGAAAATCAAACTTACATTTGATAAGTTTAGAATTTAATGCTAATTGAAATGGTCCGTACTTCTCCAGGTCACCACGGCCCCAACAATAGGCATATCCGAGAAATAACAACAACAAATAATAAGTCTTCATAATAAAATAACACACTTGCAATTCGCTCGAGAGTTAAAAATGACTGATTCAGGGAGTGTATTGGTCATTGTCAAGTAAAGTGACACACAAAATAGATACTGAGATAAAAATAAAGCCCCGTTTACATGTGCAAATATCAATAAGTGACATCATTGCGTCTTTCAAGTTAATATGAAATTGTTTGTATGAAGTAAACGATTGCAAGTATAACATAATTAGACCCTTCTAAAAAACTTAAAAAAAGATAAGTTAAATATGGTCACCCTAATTAACGTTAATAAAAAGTATTTTATTATTTCGTTCATGTTAATTATTTCACATTTTACAACATTCACAATAAGCATACTCCGTACCCCGTATCCTCAATATAAAATACCATAGTCTAAATAAATACATATGTATATACACATAAATAGATAGGTACGTTTTCCTAGTTATTGAAAAGTTGGACCTATTTTGTGTGCATCTCTCTCTCTCTCTCTCTCTCTCCCTCTCTTTGTGTGGGTATGTATGTATGTGTATAAAAATATAAGTTTTATATTTTTTCTTTTAACTGTACCGTCTATAATGAGATCAGTCCAATCATGACGTAAGGCTAGAGGTAACGTTACTCGAAGGTCGTGAATTTATGATGTTATTTTACGTTGAGACAATCGGTGATAAACTGGTGATAAATGATATACAACTAATTGCTAAGTAGTACATAAATAAATATGATAGTGAGTGTAAGTCAAACGCTCATTCTATGCCTACCACCGCCACATATTGCACAGATATTGTTGCATTACTTTTATGATTACAAATGGTTATTGCACAACCATTTGAATGCCCGTCCGGTGAATGGTCTGGGCTCCTTTGAAGAATAGACCAAGTGCCGTTCTGTCAGGCAGGTTGTAAAAGGCAACCGATTAGCTGTACGTGTCACTACCATCGAGACTACTAGGTGGTAGAGTTCCACAACCTTTTGCCCCGGTATCTAGTACCACGACCTTATATTCCTGTCGCAATAACGTCAATGTTTTTTTTATAGTAAAGGGGACAAACGAGCAGGTGGTGCACCTGATGGTAAGTGATCACCGCCGCCCATGAACATCTGCAATACCGGGGGTCTTGACATGAACGTACCCACGTTGCCAGCCTTTTAAGAATGAATAAGCTCGTTTCTTGAAAGTTCCTGAGTCGTATCCGTTCGGAAACACCCCGAGGGTAATTGATTCAATTTTATTTTAATCAATGACTCACACAAGGCATTGCTATGCTACAACATGGGTAGCAACGCACCATTAACATCTTTGGTGTCTATAGGTGATGGTTTCTCTTTCCACCAGAAGAGCTATGTGCTTGTTTGTGTATATATATATATATATATATATATATATATATATATATATATATATATATATATATATATATATATATATATATATATATATATATATATATATATATATATATATATATATATATATACAATATATAAATTAATTAACAATAATAATATCGGTGCTTGTCGCTGTTGTGTTCTACTTTGGATGACAAGGTAGCCGGTAAACTAATGCTTATGGCTTTCAAACGCCTTAGACCTTCTTACGAAATCAGTCACTTTTATTTTCAAAATTGCATTTAAATCAGTTATGTTTTTCCCCTGTCAGACTTTAGCAGAAAATTACTTATGCCAGGACTTCACGAACTAAAAAGTTAAGACTATAATGGTATAAGAAAGGTATAGACTATAATGAAGGAAAAACACATTTTCCTTGATGTGAATTCCATTTCCTTTTTGTTATAACTTCACTGTGATCGTATCTTTTGTCTTAAATATATAATCTTATATATATAATATGCTAACACTCGACACGATTTACCGCCAATCAATCAGTAAACTGACTTTATCAATTATTATCAGAACATGAGTAAAGATGCATCAGAGAGATTTCTTGCTAATGAATATGACTACGTTTCTAATTTTCGAACAGATTTTCGCTGTTCGCTGAAAATCTGTTCCTAATGGCCGCGGTGAGAAACTCATATCCTTTGCTTGCTATATAAGATTATTTTCAATCTATGGCTTTTAATATCTCCGTGACTTTAGTTTTTTACACTCTCCTGTTTCCCCTGTCGCTCTAACGCTAGAATCTTGTTGCGTTTTCCTCCTAGTAACTCTGCTGCATGAGTAGGCAAAGGTAGAGTTACGTACTCTGCTGACTACTGAGTATTTTGCTGTCTCTTGCTGAAAAGGGAGGGAAACTGGGTATATTTTCCTACGCCTCGTCGAGGTGCACATAATCTAGGCATCACCATATGGTGGACGTTCCACGTACCCGGACAAAGCGGTTCGACTCAACATTCTTCATTTGAACCGCAAAGGACTAGAACATACTTCCTGAGTCTGTGTTCCCGGACGAGTACAATCTGGAGATCTTCAAGAGAAGAGTGAACAGGTACCTTCTAGGGAAGCGCGTTCCATCTTAGGCCTCATCTTAGCTTACCATCAGGCGAGATCGAGGTCAAGCGCTTACCTATCGATAATAAAACAAAAAACTCCTCCTATATATTTCTGATTAATTTCATTGCGGGTTCCAATACAGCTTAGCTTTTCCCCAGGGCACCTTAAGTTCACAACTTCGTGTTATCAGGAAGGTTGCCGCTGTTGATTCTGGTTTACATGACAGTAACAGTGGTGGGAATTACATTGCTCTTAAAAAAGACAGATTTTCGTGTTTATAATATTAGTTAGAATATAATATATAAACAGTCTGAGTGCTAAGTGTGAGTTTTTCTTGTCGCATTCGATCGTGAGCGCGTTTGGAGTTTACTAGGAATTTGTATGTAATTTGTACAGCGCCACCTAGTGGTAAACTGGTTTCTCACGTTTACTACTAGGTGGCGCTGTACAAATCACATACAAATTCCTAGTAAACTCGAAACACGCTCACGATCGAATGCGAAAAGAAAAACTCACACTTAGCACTCTGGTCTTTGAAATTGTACTCGTAGGTGTGCGTCTATTACGAGAACTTGGCCAATATTGCCTCGTGATTGCCACCCACTACGTTTTGTCTTTTTTATAAAGGCTATGAACTAAAGCCATCTATGAGCATATAGATATTTTTTTAAATATTTTGTTTAATCAACATTATCATTGTTTTCTAATTTAATTTTACAACAAAGATGTTTTTAAATAATTTAGACAAAATCAATTTTAAGGTTAAATAAAATAAAATTATTTTACTTACTAAAATATCTCCATGTACATTTCACAAGATGGTAGATTATTACTCAAAAACTGGAATGCTTTATAAGCCGTAATAGTTCTTTTATAACTCCATTATATTTATTACTAGCGACCTGCCCGCGGTTTCACCCGCGCAGCTTTTGTTCCCGTGGGAATATCGGAAAGGTTTATATACTTAAACCTTCCTCAAGAATCAATCTATCTAATTAAAAAAAAACCGCATCAAAATCCGTTGCGTAGTTTTAAAGATTTAAGCATACATAGGGACATAAGGACGTAGGGACAGACAGAGAAAGCGACTTTGTTTTATACTATGTAATGATTTACCACTACCGTGAATTTTTTTCCCATCCCCAAAGCCAACCGTTTAGCTGTGAGAGAGGGGACCACTTGACTCTAACAAAAACCTACATTTCAAAGCTTAAAATTTCACAAACGAGTTCCTAAAACGAAAAATTGTTTTTATTAAAACAATTTTAAAACACCTTTCCAACGCTACCCCACACTATGGGGTACACGAGAACAAAGCATTTAATTTAGCAACAGTATTTATTTTAGTATTTATTTTAGTATTTAATTTAGCAATAGTCGATATTTCATTAGTGTAATGTAATGGGATGTTAAATTAAATGTGTATATAATATGTGCGTATATAAACAACAAAAAATAACACACAACATCCACACATACTCATCGGACACCTTATAAATTTTCACACTTGCAAAAATATTTTTAAAGCATAACAATTTCGACTCATTCCATTAAATAATTATATTCAGAAATTTAATTTAGCAGCAGTCCGTTTTTTATTAATTTCATGTAATGGGGTATTAAATTAAATATGTATATAGGTAATATGTGCGTGTATAAACAACAAAAAATAACACTCGACACCCATATACATCCATAGGACACTATAAATTTTCATACTTTCAAAAATATTTTTAAAGCATAACATTTTCCACTCATACCATTAAATAATTATATTCAGAAATTTAATTTAGCAGCAGTCCGTATTTCATTAGTGTCATGTAATGGGGTGTTAAATTAAAGTCTTTTTCGTTCATCTCCGTCCGACCTCGACAGCCGGCGTAATTTAATGTATCTGTATCAAAACTGAATAACGAACTGGCATCTCCCTCAGGATAGCTCAGGCTGCGGTTTGCGGTTTGCTATTGGCCCTACTAAGTGTGCTTGGTATTGAAGTTTCTTATATTTGTGAAATTACACTTTTGGCGTGATAGACATAAAGTAAGAGAGTTAATTGCACGCCTTTGCAAAGCAAACTGCTAGTAGAGAACTACCGCAAGCGGAAGCTTCCTCTTAGGTGGTGCTGAAGGTAGTGCTATACTTTCGCCTTTTTTTTATTGAATTTCCATGCATACGGGCAAATGGACTACGTGATGAAAAGCAGTCACCAGTGTACATGGACATTTACAATACAAATTGTTAGTTGTCAATGCGATGCTGGCTTCTAAGGAATTTGTTGATCCTCTTAAAAATCCCAATATCTAAGATACTCGGAAAACTTATGTGAGATGGGCTGTTTCAATGCTTGACTGTTCGTATAAAGAAGGTATAAAAACAAATCGAACACTCATAGTTAGGGATTACACCCACACCATCTTGACAATTGGTTATCCAATTGTAAAGATGGTGTGGGTATAATCCCTCACTACGGCGTGAAGTGCAATGGCGGAACGCGGATGCTGAAACTAAACCGAAAAGCCCATCATAACATAGAACATACAATAGTTCCGCGCATCAGAACACTCCCTGATTTATGCAGACAATAGAACACACATAGAGATCCAACGTCTCTCCAGTGACTAAGGTTTCAAGACCGCTGGTAAAATTGGTGTTGTCGACAAGGCGTTCCAATCTGCGTTGGATTTTATCAAATTTGAGGGTTTGATACTGGGGCGCACCAGCCCAACGGTACTCCATGTGCGGCTGAACTTGCGCTTTACAGAGCATTAGTACACGGCCAGTCTATCTGAATGTCTGCATTTATGGATCTGGCACGATTATATCCG
Organism: Apodemia mormo; assembly: GCA_036924255.1. Classification (NCBI taxonomy): domain Eukaryota; kingdom Metazoa; phylum Arthropoda; class Insecta; order Lepidoptera; family Riodinidae; genus Apodemia; species Apodemia mormo. The sequence goes on along the minus strand of JAUPFN010000010.1, from coordinate 5,595,195 downwards.
CAAAACTTAACATATAGGTAGCTTTTTTTATTACCTTCAGAATTACAGGATATAGTTTTTTGCTACTCACGCAAATACGTATTACTCTGTAGAACCAATCGCCAGTGGTGTTGTTTTCAAACCGATACGTCTGGAGGCTTTCATGAAAAGAGCTTATTCATTTCTCAAACACTGCAAAACTACTGGTATTGTTCTGTTCGCTGATGGCGGTGATTATTTGCCTACTTTACTAATAAGGTAAGCCTCTTGCTCGTATGAAATATTTTATGGATCTTAAAGCATATTATTTCCACGTCCTTATTGTAAGTTGCAATTACCTTCAACCTGTTTTCTCTCCTTTATAAATTAGGTAAATATTTAGACTGGCATATCATGACCAGATTGATTGGGTGCTGTTTAAAAATGGTTTCGAGCGTTTTCACAACTGGTGTGTCTGTATGAATAAAGAAATGAATGTGGAGGAAGCAAGACAAACAGGATCTTGACATATATCACTCGGTTCTCTATGCCTAACCTGAAAGGGATCGGCGTTGACATATGTAAGTTTGTAAATAAATAATTACCAATTTTTTAATTCAAATGTTACAAAAATATCACTGTCCCAAAAAAATATTGTAAATTCATGCTACGTATATCAATCGAAATAAAATTAAATCGAGTTGCAAAGAGTAGGGGATGTTTCAATACCACATTCACAGAGCAAGGATCGACCTCATTAGTGGACGTCCTGAACTCAAATTAAACGAGCAAATTGTATTTGTAGGTATGTTTGTACACACCTTGTAACGGATACCAGTCAAGTTTGTTTCATCCAATTAGACGCCATACTAATTAGACTCCTGGTCTAAAGAGTCAATTAAGAGGCTTAGATAAATAATAATGTTTCTTTGTTGCTATTAATTACATTTAATTAAAATTTTACCTTATTTAGTACACATACTTTATAGAATTAGGCTTTTATTTTAAATTAACTAGCTAGGCGGCGGAACTTCGCTTGGATGATATTTTTTCACATGAAAATGGATTGTTACGGATGTGACACTTACCAAGATTAATTTTAACAGATGACTAAGTACAAAATTTTGTTAAAATCGCTAAAGCAGTTTCGGTGAAACCAATTACATTTACAAAAATTACTGACATAAATATACAAGAACTTACAAAAATTACTTATATAAATATACAAAAACTTACAAAAATTAGTTACATAAATATACAAGAACTTACAAAAATTACTTACATAAATATACAAGAACTACTCGTTTAATGTATAGAATTTATTTGTGGACAAATGAATCTAATCTCAAGATAAGCAAATTGTTTTTTTTTTGACATATTATTAAGTAACCGAGTTATTAATCGAGTGGTTAGCAACCCTTATTACTTACTAGCTGAGCCCGCGACTTCGTTCGCGTGGAAAAAATTCTAAAATAAAAACCCGCATAGTTTCCGTTCCCGTGTGATTTCCGGGATAAGAACTACCCTATGTCCTTTCTTGGGTCTCAAACTATATTTGTACCAAATTTTATCCAAATCGGTTCAGTGGTTTGGCCGTGAAAGCGTAACAGACAGACAGACAGACAGAGTTACTTTCGCATTTATAATATTAGTATGGATATGGACTAATATGGATTCAATGAGTCTTTGGTTCGATTCCCGGCAATCAGTAAGATATTTATTTATGCCTACTTCCCTTACCTTACACTCAAACAGCTTTTTGTGATGGCAATCAAGATACAAATATAATAACTTACTTAATTATATACAAAATGAAACAAATAAAAGAACTTTTATTAAAAATCTAAGACAATATTTAATAGAAAAGCATATTATACTTTAGAGGAATATATGTGTGATAAACAAAAGTGACTCTTACAGTTATATTTATTTAAAATGAATAAACATGTGACATACATTTTATTTTTTTTAATTAATGAATGATTATTATTAAAATTGATTGACATAGTATTACTTGTTACATAATATTATTATATAACTTTATTAATAAAAATGTAAATATGATTTACTATAATAAATTAAGGACATTTATAAAAGACTAGCAGTCACATGTGACTTCGTCCGAATGATCGAAAAACATTGTTTCTGTTTACTCAGTCGGGTAAAAAAGTAGCTAATGACACTCCGGGTTAATGTAGCTTTCTAAAGGTGAAAGGACTATTAAGATTGATCGAGTAGTTTTTGAGTTAAATCGTTGCAAACAAACAACCAAATTTTCCTATTTGTAATATTAGTATAGATATAATTATTGTATAATATCGTCCTTTCTTCTAAAATGTTTGCTGTGCCCTACTGGGTCCACAATGATTAAGGATTGTTTTGTAACTTTTATATATATATATATATATATATATATATATATATATATATATATATATATATATATATATATATATATAAAATCATTATTTTATATAATAAAAGTAAGTTGATAAAATGTTCGTGCCGATAATTATCTCCCCTCGAACAAGAAAGTTCCCGTTTTAACCTAAAGGGCGTGTTTTTAAAGATATAAGGGCTTTTCCAACCCTTCAACTAGGAAATTAAGTGTAGTGACGCCATCTGTTGTCAAGTGTTTGAACTTCATTCAGAACAATGATTATTTGGGTTGCATTTCGAAATTTGTTGCGAGCAATTGCATCATGTGTAGTAATGGCGCGAAAATTCCAATTTCAATAAAGTCTCAAATTACATTTGTTATATTATTTCAACTACCACGTAATCTCATATCAACTCCCGAGCGAAGCCGGGCATTATAGCTAGTAAATAAATAAATGAGACAATCTTTATGTGATGAAATTATTATTTATATTTTAGGTTGTGGTGCTTTTTAAATATACTTCAATATTTATATATTATGTATAGGCGAGTATCATTGACTAAGAAAATAATTCGCTTACTTAAAACAATTCGTGTAATTTGACCGGCGATTTTTTTTACTTATTTAAGTAACGATGCGGTAATCGAAGGCGATTTTTATATCTATTCATGTACCTTTATTGTATTTCCCTCGAATGCCAAATATTATATATATTTTTATATTATAAGATAGCAAACAAGCAGATGGGTCTCCTGATGGAAAGAGTCAACCATCGCCTATAGACACCAAAGGTGTTAATGCTGCGTTGCTATCTTGTGACGAGGTCTTATGCCACATGCATAAGTTTACCGGCTACCTTACCCGCCAAACCGGAACATGACAGTGATAAGCACTGACGCTATTGCGGCAGGAATAGGTAAGGCGGTGGTACCAGACCCGGGCGAGACAATGCAGAACTCTACCACATAGTAGCCACGATGTTAGTGACTCGTATAGCCAATCGGTCGCCATTTACGACATGCCTGGCAGAACGGCAGTTGACCTATTCTTTAAAGGAGCCCGGGACCAACACTGGGAAAATTTTATAATAGGTCCTTACTCCTTAGTCCTTACACATTAAATTAGCGTTTTGCCTGACATTTTCATCTTAAATAACTGACATTTGGTTAGAAATTCCAAATTCAAATTAACCTATTTCAAATTTGGCCTTGCTTTCATGACTTTCGAATTTAGTGATTTCTTTTGTTTACTTACAATTTCATATTTCTTTAACATCATTCTGTTTACAACACGGAAATTGTTAAGATTTTAAGACGTCGTTATTTGCGAATATCTATGAGTTTCACTCTAAGGTGCCCCACAGACCTACAATAATATTGCGCAATGTTTTTATTGTGTAATAATATTGAATACCCGTTTGTTTCCAGACGTTCAATAAATTCACTCAATAAAATTGACAAACCAGTCTGATCAATATTTTCGTGCGAGTAACATGTCTGACGACGAAGTTTTGGCGGCAACCATGTTGGTGATTTTGTTAAGTACATCTATAAAATTCTATACACTCAAGTAAAAACTCCCGTTCTTCATCTCTTATTGATTGGTTTTGTTTCGATCAACACTTATATTGATTAGTGAATTGACCTGAATGTCGAATTTCGGCCGAATGTCGAGTTTCGGCCGAAAGTTAAATTTCGATTGAATGTTAAAATTCGGCGGAACGACGTATTTCGGTCACATGTTCAATTTCGACGGTGTCGAAGTGTCGAATTTCGGCCAGTGGTCGAAATTTTGGTCCATTCTAGTAATGAACTATTAAATTAATAAGATGAAAAAAATTACCGCGAAATGACGAAAATTTCTTGCTCATCATTTTGCTTAAATTTACGACACGACCATACATTGAACACCGCGACTGACCGACCACGACCGTTCCAAGCTCTGAAGTGAAAAATATTGTGCAATATTAAACCTACACAGTGCAAGAAAAAATATTGTACAACAAAAATTAAACCCGCTCAAACTTTCGTTCAATCGTGTGACCGAAATACATCATTCCGACGAATTTCGACATTCGATCGAAATTTAACTTTCGGCCGAAACTCAACAACCGATTTCACTAATCAATATAAGTGTTCAGGCCAATTCACTAATCAATATAAGTGTTGATGGAAACAAAACGAATCAATAAAATATGAAGAACGGGAGATTTTACTTGAGTGTATAGAATTGTATAGATTTATTTAACAAAATCACCAGCATGGTTGCCGCAAAAACTTCGTCGTCAGACATATTACACGCACGAAAATATTGATCAGACTAGTTTGTCAATTTTATTGAGTGAATTAATTGAACGTCTGGAAACAAATGGGTATTCAATATTATTACACAATAAAAGTATTGCGCAATATTATTGTAGGTCTGTGGGGCACCTAACACACATGCTGCAAAAGTGTTTGAGGTATCAATAATTTGCACAAGGAAGTGTCTATTAAAATACAACACGGTAAGTTTTGGTTTTAAACATTTTTGTTCCTGAAATTCTGGAGACTCTAGTTGCGAATAAAGTATTAAAATTTAACGTGAAAGTGAATCCATCCATAAATCACATCAAATTAGCAGCAGGCCTCGGTGTAAGTGATAAAACAATTTAAATACATTAGCAAGAAATTAAAAAAGGGAAAAAGCTCAAAAAGTGGGCATCACATAAATTGAATGAGCCACCAAACACACGTTGAGTGGTTTGTTACATTACTCAAACGTCACATTAACGACGGGTTTTGGAGTGGTTGAATCCAGGAGAAATCTTCAAATTCTGCCACAAAAGAAAGTTCACTTACAAAAATGCATTTGTACGTTTCTAGGAAACTTTTTTTATATAAAATACTAACAAACAAGCAGGTGACTCTCATGAAAGAGAACCCATCGCCTATATGTATAGATACTGGAGATGTTAATGGCGCGTTGCTATCCGAGTGAAGAGATGTTAATGTCACATGCATAAGTATACCGGCTATTTTGCCCTCCAAATCGTAACAGAATAGTAACTACCATATGTAGGCAATTGATTGTTTTTTACGAACTGCTTGGCAAAATGGCAGTTGGTCTGTTCTTCAAACGCGACTTAGAACAACACGGCGAAAAAGTTAAAAAAAAATGATGTGGTGTCGCGGGACACCAGGTAGGAACGAACTTCCTTCGGCTAAACGGCACTACTCGCTTGTGTACGCGACTGTCGCGCCTGCGCACGTCTCATTTAACGCTTTTATTCCACGCATTTTTCTTACGGTTTTACTATCACATTTTTTTCAGTTCGGTCGCGCAGCAAAATCCCTATCCCCTCCAAGCCTGCCGTAAGGAACTTCGTTCCAAAAAATTATAATAACGCGCGCAAAGCCACTGTCGTCAATTAGTATACAAAAATTAGCATCAGTTAATAAATCTTCAGTATAGAAGAAGTTACAAAATATTTCAAGTATATAAAAGTACTCGACGTTATCTTAAAAGAACATTTAATAATTTTGACATGTAGCTCTTACAATGCGCCTGACGGTGACAAATTGTTACATTCCTATACCTTCACTTAAATATTTTTATGGAGCCATTTGCTTCGAGAGCTTCAAGAATTCCCGTTATTGCAGGTTATAAAAATTCTTATTCATATTCCTTTTCGACACTAAATTAGGGTCTTACTTTAATTTATTTTCGGGCTATTCTGCATTATAATAGGTACCTTTATTATAAAAAGCTAGCGGCACTTTATCCTGATCAGTTAGAGCCATAATATGCGTTAAATTAGTAAATAATATATCCCGAAACTATAAGATTTGCAAGTAAACAGATTTAAATAAAAGTAATTAAAAAAATTAAACTGGTTTCAAAAGCCTGCCAACTATATCCCTATCTCTAAAAAATGTATAGATTAATTAGAGTTATGCCACATACGTATGTATTCACCCTCTAAACCTCATCAGAACAGTAAAAACATTGACGTTATTAAAGCAGAAATAGGTGAACAAACGGCGGTATATATATATATATATATATATATATATATATATATATATATATATATATATATATATATATATATATATATATCCAAATCTTGTTCCTTTGTACCTATTTGTACCTTGGTACCTATTTGTAAGTTTCTGGTGGACTTTTTTGTATCAAATTTAAACGAACAAGCAGATGGCTCTCGTGATAAAAAGAGAAAACGTCATCTACAGACACCAAAGATGTTAATAATGCGTTATTATCCGTTTGACGGGATGCTAATGCCACATGCATAAGTTTACCGGCTACCTCATCATCCAAAGCAGAACGCGGTAGGAATAGGTACAGCGATGGTACCTAACCCGGACAAGATGTTGCTTAGAAACCTAACCTAGTAGTCAAGATGGTAGTGACACGTTCAGCCAATCGTCAATCTGCCGTAAACTGCTTAACAAAACGGCAGATGGCTTATTCTGCAAAGGAGGACGGGACTAACACGGGGAAAATAACTGCACTTACATATTTAATTATTTAATTCCATACATATCTGTGGATACATAAAAAACACCAGTCGCATTTCCTGGATTGGAATAACCAGCTATAGTTACTTCATTAGCTGAACATTTACCTTCAGAAAATTTCTTATAAGAATTACAAGCCCATGCTAAATAAAATCCTGGATTGCGGACTGACTCTGCCCAATATCTTATACAAGACTTATGACTACATTTCGCTGCATCAGATTCACTAAAACCAGGAATATATCCTGTGTTACATTGGCGTTGAACCTTCCCATCATTGAAGAAGAAATCAGTATCCGCTAATACACTTGTTGAGCCCAAACCTCCAGCATTACAATGATATACTTCAACGTATTCAGCCAAACCCGCATGAATTTGTTCTTCTATGAAACTATTCGAAAAGCAAGGTCCCGCTGGGTCCAAACCGGTCAATCTCCATAACTTCTCTCCAGTTTTATTAAAATAAATTGAGCTAGCATATCCAAGGATTTGACTTCCCAAACTATGTCCTATACCGTGTATATTCTTTGATGGAAATCCTATAGCTTTGAACTTGGCTAGCAAATCTCCGAGTGCTTTTCCAATATAGTATGAATAAAATACTGATCTTTCGTAACTTTGAAATTTACCACCACTAGCTGAAGTATAGGTCGAATGATCAAGTATTATCAAGTATATATTTGGAATATCTTTAAAGGCATGTCGTATTAATTCTGCAGCGCTTCGGCTAATGTGTGATTTATATCCAGGCACAAATATTATGAGTTTTCTGGTTACATCCAAATTGTAGGATTGTGTAATAGTTTCCAGGTCATTATTTATGTATGTGGTTAAATTGTAATTATTTTGGAAATCATAGATAAATATTTGCACTTCGTCTACTGACAAATTGAGTTCTTTGCTATGGTTACCTGTAAAAAAATAAAAATTAAATCGTTTTCACGTTTCGTCTCGCGGAATAGGCAAATGATGAGTGCTGCCTTAATACTTAATAATTTGTGCATTAATAAATAATTTGTGCTTTTTTTCTGGTCTTGGAATATATAATGCTGGTTGTAGTAATCCTAACCTGTAACTTTTGACCAAAAAATTACGAGACGACCCCCTAGTTGTCCCACCACCGATTTGCTTCTTTATCTTTACTGTATATTCGATACAGTATGTAGGTACCTTGAACTATACGTACATTTACCATACATTTACTGTACATAAATTTTTTTCAAAATTTTCATTCTTTTTTAATAATTTCGTAAAATGTATTCATTTTATGAGACAACTTTTTAAAAATGTTTGCCAGTCTAAAAACTTGATGATAATTGGTACACAGTGAGAACATTTACTCGTAAAGGCGATTCCGGGGTGACAAGTGTAGTCCAACCCTCGCTTTGCTTTTTGCGCTACAAAAATTTAAATAGCAATTCTACACGGGATTAAAAAGCTGCCGTACTTTTACAAATTCTGTCAAAGCGGTCGGTCTAAACACAAGCTGTATGTCCAGCCTATGAAGCTGTATTATAATACATAATTTGTGCTTTTATATCTTAAGGCAATCTTATATCTGAAGGCAAACTTCTAATACCTACTTGAATAAAAAACTTTGAATACGGCTGTCATCTTCTGAGGTCTGACCCTCTCTTTCTAACACAGCTGTATAAAAAGAGATGTCCAGACCTCATAGACAGAGATGTAACATAGGTATATGTTTGAAGCGATTAACCCGAGTGCTACCTCCACCTTTACCTAATAACTTCATGGTCTAGCCTGCCCCGGCAATTTGACTTTGAATTTGTTCGTCTGTGTTCTTATGTTCTTATGTCAAGTAGAAATGCGTGAAGTACGCATAGCCGCATAAAAAAACAAATTCGTTTGTTAGTTCATTTTCTTTTATGAAACGGTCGGAAGACGTCATGAAGACAGATATTGGTTAGTAATTGTTATAGTTAATTCATATATTTGTCATAAAAAATGCCTCTTTTAATGTCACAAAACTAATATACGTTTTTATGCTGGTAACACTTAAATCAAGAAATAGCATGTGGCAACTCTACTTATGTTTATTAAATTTACGCTTTTATCTTAACAGCAATTAAACTCGTGACCTTTTCTATCAGTTAATGACCCTAGATTGAATATGCATACCGTTACATGCATATTTTAATAGTAAATAATTAATTAATCAGCTCCGGCTGAGTTTACTTTTTTCGTTTATTATAATTAAACGACACAGAGTTAGACTTAGGCATTAGAAATTGGAAATCTTAGGGCAAAGCAAGTATATTAAAAAATGGGTTAAATTATGTTTCTTTTTCGTCAAGATATGTATTGTGGTTTTTTTTTTCTTTTTCATGAAATGCGTGTTAACAACTGCCATTTGTCAAGTTTAAATGTATCGTGTTGATAATTTACACATCTATATTAAACAAAGAGATTAATGTACGTTAGTACATAGAGGACGTTGATGTTAAATAGCAATCACCTGTAGCCAAAATTCAACCATAGACGAAACAATAAAATTTCTTTTAAGTTTGACAACTGACTTTAGCTTTAAAGAAAATAGTATACATGTATGTATATTATCATGTATGTCACATGAATGTAGTGTGTGTAATGTTTATTTTTAGTAACTTAATACATTTTAATGCATTTTATTTAAAATTATTTAATTTCTGCACTACTATACAATGTACTCTTTAACTGTGCCAAATTTCACATTCCACAGTTCATGTATTTGTCTTAAAAAGGGGTCCAAAGTTTTTCTCTCACATATTAATATATAGATGGCAGACGGTAAGCTTATTTTAATAATTCTCGTTTCTGTTCATCTAAATTAATTTTTGAAAACAGTAGAATTGATCTTCAAGAGATAATTTATACAGTGATCTATAAATTAAATGGATTAGCAAGGATACACAACAGAAATAATATCATATACGAAGCTTAAAAATTTACGATTGTAGAGCACTCTCTACAGCTTCGTATTTTGAGACACGCAATAACAACTTACATGTTATCCAATTTGAATATAAAACACTTCGAAATATTCCCAAATCACTGCACAAAATGACACCTATTTTCGATATAAAACATATCGCAAAACATAATTTAACTGGAGACTTCATTAATGAAACGTGCTAAGCTTACTTATGCTGTATGAGAAATAAACATAATACTGTCAACGTGACCTTTGCTACTTATTTCCTCATATGTGTTTATATGGACACATAACTGTCACACACTAAGATAATATACCCAATAGTACCTCGTTGCTAGTTTTTATGAAACGGATTACAGACAAGGAAGTTACATTCTACCCGGAATGTTCACACGCGCTTCAAAATCGTTTCAAAGAGTACCACGACATGGGTGGAGTGTGTTTCTTTCTACTAAATAAAGCGCCAATCGCCATATATAAGTGCGGCCATGCGTAGTTTGCAAATTACTACTAAGTAATTCTACTAATTTGAGAAACAGTTTTTGCATTGCATAATTACGCAATAATTAAAATAAGCACGTTTTAGAACTCACTATGTTAATTACAATACATTTTATGCTAATTTATTTATCGACGTGTATGAATAAAAGGGATTTCACGATTACCGAATATGTAAAAATCTACCATCTAGATAGTTTTATTTACACTGGCAATTGCAAAAAAGGGACAACATCCACTCTTGTCGTTGTCTTGCTCAGAACGTTTTCCCCTCTGTTATGTAAGAAACAAATGTCAACTTTAATCGTTACAAAATAAAGTACATTTTTATTTTTCGAATATTGCTTTGTAACAATTCCAGTTATAGTATATAAATTCCTTGATTACAGATCATTACCTGTCATTATCTTTTCCCTATTATTTCATTGTTTTTTTATTTATTTTTATTATAGTCACCAATTTAAACTTATGCGTTTTAATTTATATCTATACTACATTCGCTCATTTGGTGAAACATTGGGGTATTTACAGATTTACGTATTTTACAGGATATTTTTTAAAATGAGTGTATGGTCTTATTATGGCCTTAAATAAAAAAAAATAAGCATGAATGTTATGGTCTTATAAATAAGTTTATGATTTTAAATAAAAAAATAGGCATGAATTGCCATAATAAGACCATAAACTCTTTTAAAAAATATTCTGTAAAATACGTAAATCTGTAAATACGCCGATGTTCCACCAAATGAGCGATATAATAAAATCGTATGAAAGTCAAAACTGTACATTGAATATTTTTTTAAAAGACTACTTGGGGCGTGATCTATAATCGATATCGAAGGCAAAAATATAGTTTTTAGAATTTTTGTCTGTTTGTATGTATGTCCGGAGTAAACTCAAAAAGTATGTATTACATGGATTTACTTCAAATTTTGCATGAATATTACTAACAGGTCGGGTCAACATATAGGCTACATAGTATCACGCTATCACTTATGGGGGAGGAGCAGTGCCGAGTAAACAAAGCCCGCGCGGACGAAGTCGCTGGCAACAGCTAGTTTACAATATTTGTGTTTGTGCTTGTACACGATGCCTGCAATTTCTTTTCCCAACACCACTTTCTGGTTAAACTGGAAGAAATTCGCTGATTTATAATACATAGGTATATACCCGGGTCGGGCAAGTATTATTAAGGTTTTTCTGGAAAATCTAAAATCTGGCGATTCTGGCGGGTGGTGTCACCACTTCTATGTCTCAGATGATCACGTAAAGCCGCCGATCGCGGTTATCGCTAGATATAGTCGATAATCGTTATCCGGACGGTAAACTGCGGCGAAGGGTATCACACAGTGAACGTGTTTACATAGGTTAAATAGACATTACTTAAATAGAGTGCCAAATTTCAATTTTTTTCTCTCTACTCTTAATAAGATGGGACTATATTTTTACTTAATACAAATCTACTCTATTTATACTATGGATTTTAAACGGCTCACTGGTTAGTGTAGTGGCGCTGTCCACTGACCAGTATCATATAATATAATTTTAACCCCTAAGGAAAAGATTTTTTTTTAAAGTTAACTTATATTTAACCTATAATTTTCAACTATCTCCATTTTTTTTTTTTTATATATCATAAGATAACAAACAAGCAGATGGGTCTCCTGATGGAGTCAACCATCGCCTATAGACACCAAAGGTGTTAATGGTGCGTTGCTATCTTGTGGCGAGGTCTAATGCCACATGCATAAGTTTACCGGCTACCTTACCCTCCAAACCGGAACACGACAGCGACAAGCACTGACGCTATTGCGGCAGGAATAGGTAAGGCGGTGGTACCTGATCCGGGCGAGACAATGCAGAACTCTACCACCTAGTAGCCACGATGGTAGTGACTCGCATAGCCAATCGGTCGCCTTTTACGACCTGCCTGGCAGAACGGCAGTTAGTCTATTCTTCAAAGGAGCCCGGAACCATGCAAAATTTCATCAAAATCAGTTCAGTGGTTTAGTTGTAAAAGCGTTACAGACGTAGAGACAGATAGACGGAGAGCCCCACAATTATAACAAACAACCATTTCGTTCTTTTAATTTATTTTAAGCAGGATGGTACGCGCAATGCAGACGAAAATTGTGAGTGGCAAATACCGGAGACATATTTCTAAAAAAACTTTGTGAACTGTTTTTTTTTTTATCTAAACCCTTATAATTTTGTTCTATAAGGAAACCGATATTTTTGAGGTTATGGTAGAGCCAAACCTTTACAAAACGCTCGTTATGTACTTGCACTGGTTTGGGTTTAAAAATTAACCGGTTTATAAGCCCTGGTCAGAAATCAACTAATCACCAGTATTTTTATTATATGAAATAGGGCAGAATGAAAGATAATAGAGAAATTGGAAGCATATTCAGTAAAGATAGAAAATCCCTATATATATTATATCTTTTTCGTTACACGTCGCAGAAGATAAAGAGAAAAAGATAGCTATTTATCCACCAGTTTTTTTCATTGGTGGTGGTTAACAGAAATAGAGAGAGATATCGATATCTAAGATCGTCAGTTTTTTTTATTAATTGAAGCAGGAAAGAATGAGAGAGATAACAGATTCAATTGTCGATACTTATGATGGATTTAATCTGTAAATCTCTTGGTCTAAAGGTAAGTTTATTTCACTTAGATCGTGAAGTCCCGGGTCAGCCAAAAGTTATGAAGTTTCTTCTCAACAATCCAAAATTTTAGTAGCAGCTTGAAATCTGATAGGTGACCACATGCATGCTTCGGGTGACCACGTAAAGTTTTGGTTCCAGTTATTGCAAGAATTAAGTGATAATCGTTATAACAGTAAAAATGCAACGATAGGAATCACCACTCATCTCGCCAACCGACAAATCAGAGGATCATAGTGAACTGGGAAGTGTATAGACATCCAGTTAACCCTACCCAAGAAAACCAGTGTTATGATAGTTAATAAATATTGTCGGTAAATCGTATTTGGTCTTACAACCAATTAGTTCGTAAAAGACGACCAATTAATGAAAAACAATAAAATGATACTACCATCATGGCTGCTAAATGATACAGTTCTTCCACTACTCGCTGCGCGATTGGTGGTACCAACTTACACATTTTTTGACAGAATAGCGTCAATGCTTGTCACTGACGTGGTCTAATTTAAATGATAAGATAGAACATATGTAGATATGTACATAGATATAAGATGATGTTTATACCATTATATTATAATTAATTAAACCTTTGTTTATTCTTAAAAGCCTTTGTTTATTCGGACCTCATTCTAAAGAAATTACGGAATATTTTAGTTATACAAATGGAATTCCGCGAAATGTATATTTAATTTAAAAAAGGAAAGTAATTTCGCCAGCGCTTAACATTTTAGTTTAAAAGCGCTAACGTAGATAATTTATGCTCCCTTTCATCCATTCATTTTGAAAGGAGGAATATAGCAGTGCATTTGTTGGTGCATTTAGCGAACATAAAAAGGTCTGAAAAGAGAAGTCTAAGTCGTCTGCTGTTTGAAGCGTTAAAAGATTGAAATCATTGAGCCTTACTCAAGTACAGTTGGATGAAATATTTTCGAAATAGATACTAATGTTAAGTAGGTATGTTTGTGTGACTTTGTTTGTCCTACTCAAATAGTAGAAACAATTTATTGAATAGTTATTTGGCGATTGAAACTTATAGACTGTGGTTCCAGGAACAAGTTTTTTGCTTTTTTTAAATTTATAAAATAGTAAACAAGCAGATGGGTCTCCTGATGGAAATGTCACCCAACGCCAATAGACACTAAAGGTGTTAATGGTGCGTTGCTAACTTGTGGCGAGGTCTAAAGCTGAATGCATAAGTTTACCGGCTACCTTACCCTCCAAACTGGAACACGACAGTTACAGGCCCTGACGCTATTGCGGCAGGAATAGCTAAGATGGTGGTACCAGACCCGGGCGAGACAATGCAGAACTCTACCACCTAGTAGCCACGATGGTAGTGACACGTAAAAACAATCGGTCACCTTTTACGACCTGCCTGGCAGAACGGCAGTTGGCCTATTCTTCAAAGGAGCCCGGGACCAACACGGGGAATAATAAGCTGAATTTTTGTAAACAGCTTCGTTTTGACGAGACGCCCATCTTTTCTATTTTCAAAAAATTGGGTAACACTTTTAATTCGATGAATGAAAAATATAGCTTACTTTTTACAAAAATTCAGCTTGTTATTAATCAAAAAAAAGTTTGTTCTTGGGAACACTCTTTATCAGTAGTAGGTATACGTTGTGTAAGGGAAAATCTATCGAAAAGTTAAGAAATTTTTTTTAATGTCAATTCCTTTTTTGTGGGAAATACAGCGTGTTATGATTTTTTTCTATTTTCACGCCACGCAATGTAAAGCATACGTTGCTTCGTCTCATTGCGTCCGAGGAACTCTTGAACCCGCTGTTTCTTTTGCACGCCAAAGGGCGAATTAAGCGTTGCTTATTTTCTGTTTTTCCTTAAATTTTACTATTTTTTTAAGAATACTATTACTACACTGTTGAGTAATACAATAAATCAAATTATACAAAATTAAGGTGAAAACTTCATCAAAAATAACAAAAAAAATCCACACAAACTGGAAATTTTCATCTTAGAATAATGGTCCAAAGCTTTGGTTTCAATTTTTGATTGAAGACCGTCCCTTCCACGGTGTAATTATAAAATAAATTATACCATTATTTATCTGGTAACCTCTACTTTTTATAGCTACATTAAAATACTTAAAGTCTTGATAAATTACACTAAGTAATATACTTATACACACGCTCGTTTCCTTCCGTAATCGACTAGGTTACTTCTATTTTTAATTACAACTTAAGTTACATAATTACATTACAATATTTGCATTACCACAACTACACAGTAGAAAGGTTCGTTATAGAATGAATGATTCCGAACATGGGCGCCGGCAGCAGGGTGCAAGGCGGTGCGCCTGCACCCCCCTGGCAGGAAACAAAATACGTATAAAATAATAACAATATATGTATTATCCTTTATTTTTTAATGAATGGTATGATTTGTAGATGCTATGCATCCCCCTGAAAGTAATCCTGGCAACACCCATGATTCCACACCGACCAAGCCCTCATTACAAAAAATACGTGCCAAATGCTTCGATAAGTATATTATCATGAAAGCACGCGATTGATCGTAATTTCGACCAATCGCAACCTGTGTTGCCTGTACCACTTGGATTAAAGTAAATTACGGGTTAGATTATATTACTTATATTAAAAATTATTTTATTTATTTATTTATTTAATTCTTTATTGTACACAGTAATCACTTAACATAATAATAAAAGAAAATAAGTACAATGGGCGAGCTTATCTCTAGTAACAGAGATTTCTTCCAGCCAACCCGTAACAAGGAGATGTTATAAACAAAGATAATTATTGACTTGGTGTACAATTCAAACAATAAAATTTAACACTATAATATGGAAAAAAGGTTAACGCAAAATATACATGCATACACATACAAACATACACATATATAAATACATATATTTGTACAAACATACTTACATGCATACATACAGACCGTAAAAACCATGACTCTTCATTTGACAGAAAAGCGAAAATATTATATTATAATAAACATTCAAAGCGAAAGAAAAATAAGACAAACAGAAAGAAATAGAAGTTAAATTTGCATCAAATATAGCTCCTTTAGATATTCTCTTATAATATCTTAAAAATAGACAGACTTTCACAAGTTCGAATATCTTTAGGTAGGGAATTCCAAAGACTAACAGCATGGACGGTAAACGAGTGAGAATAAGTGGCAGTATTACTGTTTGGGAAATGCAAAAGGGTTTTAACGTTGGAGCGACAAGGCGAGTCAGGGGAATGTAGGAAACGGAAACCATCACGAAGATATTTGGGATACTTAGGATCAAAGAGAATTTTGTATAGCAACAAAGTATATGTAAGTTCCTACGTTGGCGAATCGGTAACCAGGATAACTTAGCTCTGAACTTGGAAACATGATCGAACTTTCGCAAGCCGAAGATGAACCTTATACAGAGATTTTGAAGCTTCTCCAACTTATTGACAAGCTCTTCGGTAGCATCAAGAAAGCAAGTGTCGGCGTAATCTATAATAGGAAAAATAAGAGTGTGGACAAGAGATATTTTTGTTTTAAGAGGAAGGAAATTTTGTAAGAGTTTCAAAGAGTGAAAAGAATAAATTACCTTGCGAGTTATGTTGTTTACGTGACAGTTCCAAGAAAAGTCTGAACTAAATGTTAAGCCTAAATTAACAACAGAGCTGGAAATGGCAATAGGTACTTTATTGTATAACAAAGGTGGGACATCAACATTAGCAATCAGATTACGCATGTAAGGACTTCCAATAATTAAAGCCTGTGATTTACCTGGATTGACACAAAGTCCGAAAGAAGTTGCCCAATCGTGTATCCTTACCAAGTCCTCATTCATAGCATTGACTGCATCCACTATATCCATAGCCGGGAAATGGCGATAAAGCTGTAGGTCATCGGCATATAAGTGAAAACGGGACATTATTATGGTGGTAACGGTATTAATAAAAGCCGAAAATAATAAAGGAGAAAATACCCCACCCTGAGGAACTCCTGAAGACAGATTGACCCAATCTGAGCGAGAATCCCCAGACTGTATACACTGTGAGCGACCACGAAGATATGAGCTAAACCATTCGAGAGCAGAGGAAGAAACATTAAGGGACCCAAGGACTCTTAATAAAATATCAAAGTCGACCGATGTAAAAGCACTACTAAAGTCTAGAAACACAATGATAATGAGCAATTTATTGTCCATGGCCAGGCGTATGTCATCGGTAACTCGAACTAAAGCCGTTACAGTGCTATGGCCGGGGCGAAAGCCAGATTGGTTTTCGTGTAACAGGTTGTTGTTGCGGAGATATTCACTAAATTGTGCGTGAGCGATATGTTCAAGAATTATTTCTTACATTGGTTTTGTCAAACACTTGTACTATTTAACAAATAAATATTTCACAACTAACATTTAATAATTGTAAAGCCAACTGGTTTCGCCTATTATAGCATCATCGGGACTTTTAGTTTATTTATATATTACTAGCGACCTAGATTTGTAACACCTAGTGTTACAAATCTACAAAACCCACCTAGTGGGTTTCACGATGCTAGTGACACACTAGCTTTCTCTTCTACACCTTTTCTCAACTTTACGTCATTGTTCACATAAATAATTCGCCGCACAAGTCTTACAGGCAGCGTAAGCTGCGCGGGAGGGTGCCAGAGGAGGGTTTCAGAGGAGAGGGCGTCGCAAGCGCCGAGAGGCTACACCTGCACTCGCCTTTTTATATTGTATTAATCCCTGACGATTGATAATTTATGTTATTTTTAAAATTGCGTTACTGAATTATACCAGTCACGTATTATAATACAGTCCACTTTATTTACGTCCCGTAGGACCTTAATCAGACATGCCTAGCATTGAGACAGTTGACCTATTCTTTGAAAAAGGCCTGGAACAACGCGGGAAAAAAATTACAACTAACGCTATTTATTATGGCCACCTGTACCAAAGTACCTTTATAATCCGCTTTCCAACTAGTAATTAACTCGTTTAATCGTCGGACAGCCGATAAAAGTTTTTAATTGACTTTTCGCGCCCTCTCAGCACCTTTCAACCGTTAATCTTGATCCTGTGAAACAGATAATTACTGATTCAACACCCTTGGCGCAAGTTGGAAACAATTAAGTTTTATGTTGGAAGTATGGACGGTCTTGTGTACTGTCGTTTCTAAGACTTTTAAGATATAGTACCTACATAATTATTGGTATAGTGAGGTAAATTAGGACACAGTTAACGCCCTGATCCTCTAATTACTTTTGAAACGTACCTAACATGTTTTTTTATATATCAATACTAGTGAACTAGTATATGGCTCTCCTGATGGAAAGAGATAACTATCGCCTATAGAAACCGAAGATGTTAATGTTGCGTTGCTACCTTGTGACGGGGTCATAATGCCATAAATTTATCGGCTACTTTACCCCTAAACCGGAACACGACAGTGATAAACATTGACGCTATTGCGGCAGGAACAGATCAGGTAGTGGTACCGAACCCAGGCGAGACAATGCAGAACTCTATCTGCTAATAGCCACGATGATAGTGAATATGCTATTCATACCGATCGTTTGCCTCTTTCGATCTGCCTGGCAAGATGGCAAATGGTATATTCTTTAAAAGGAGCCCGAACCAACACGTGAGAAAACCGTTAGTGTTTTAATTTTGAATTCACACTTCACAAACATTACTTTCTTCTAATCAATCGGGTGAAAAGTAGCCTATGTTGCTCAGTGATAATGGAATTTTATAATGGTGTAAGGATTTTAAAATCGGACCAGTAGTGTTTGAGTTTACAAAAAAACGAGCGCGCCTTAAGCCCCATTTTCACTTTTATTAGTGCAAATGTAACTGTTTAGTGCAACTGATTAGTATTAAGCCAAAAATACGTAAAGATAGCCGTGGATCAGTGCGAGTGATTCGTAATCAGCGTAGTAAAAGTGAATAGATACTGATTACTTATCACTCGCACTGATCAACGGCTGTCTTCACGTATTTTTGTCTTAATACTAAGCACCTGCATTAAACACTCACACTCGTACCAATCAAAGTGAAAACGGGGCTTTACAGTAGTTGCATGTGTGTAACATCTGACATCTAAGTGATAAGTAGTTATAATCTAATGGCAACCATACGCGCTCGTTGGTCAAATCAAATAGCACGAGCTCAATGGTCAATTCAAATGACATGCGCTCATTGGTCATTTCAAACACACACACTTATTATTTTTGTGTTATAGCACTCACCCCGTGCTTTGAAAACTGGTAAAACTTTAAAAACAACAAAGAAAAATATCGACACGCAGGGATTGAGCCTGCGACCATCTCCCTAAAGCCGGGACGCTCTCCCACTGAGCGTGGTTTTAATTAAGTTTTTTTTAAGTTTTTAATTAAGTTACCAACATGTTCTACCATGATATGGTGTGAAAATATTTTAAAATTATAATTATTTATTATTTCACATCACAATACTTATTTCTATGATTTACAAACTTCAATTTTTATTAAGTTAAAATGTTGCCATTTTACAAAGTTTAAAGACAGAAAAAATATAATAGATAATTTGTAACAATTTGGGTGTTACAAGTTTTACAATTTTATGTATATTTATCAACATATTCTACCATATATGGTGCATAAACTACATTTTTTAATATACAATTTTATAAATCAACATACTTGTAATTTAAAAAGAGTAATTTCTAATTCATGTTAGTTTAAATTTCTTAATTACAACGATTTTTTTATAATTATACTATAAAAGAGTTATTATTAGATTAAGTTTAAATTTCTTAATTACAACGATTTTTTTATAATTATACAATAAAAGAGTTATTATTAGATTATTATTTAATTTTATCAGCAAAAAACTCATTAACATTATAATAAGATTTGTCTAGTAGTAATTCAAATAGTTGTTTGCGGAATTTATTAAGAGGATATAACTGACTCATTCACTGTGAACATCAAAATTCTTTAAAGTACTTCCTGAAGTTCTAGAAAGCTGAAATGAGATATGTAAGCTTTTTTTTATATCATAAGATAGCAAACAAGCAGATGGGTCTCCTGATGGAAAGAGTCAACCATCGCCTATAGACACCAAAGATGTTAATGGTGCGTTGCTATCTTGTGGCGAGGTCTAATGCCACATGCATAAGTTTACCGGCTACCTTACCCTCCAAACCGGAACACGACAGCGACAAGCACTGACGCTATTGCGGCAGGAATAGGTAAGGCGGTGGTACCAGACCCGAGCGAGACAATGCAGAACTCTACCACCTAGTAATACTTATGTAACACAACAAGATTAATTACAATTCAATGTCATACTGTGAGTTGAGTTGGAGTGGAGTCGGCATTGAGTCGTTGTAACATGCGAAGATCATTAATCTACCTTTACAATTGCGCCCATTCATTGCGCCGTTTGAACTACGATTTCTTCTCAGATGCGGCAGTCATTTTTAAAGGAGCGCCAATCGGCGTCCGCGGCACCTGGTAAGAACATTTTTAGACGCCTATCGGCATTTTCAGTACTGGAATATGATTTGACAGAATGTTTTGTTTAGTTTTGTTGATTAAGCTTACAGTTAGCTTGTAAATTGTAGAGAGATATACACAGATTTTTATAAATGGTTATATATTTTTGTCACAAGTCATAAACTGTTAAAACTTAAGAAATCAATGTTGTGGTGGAAAATGAAGGAAAAAAATCGTGAATAAAAGTAAAATAATATATTATGAATAATTTACATCAAATGGTCCCAATATTTAATAGATATTTGTCTTTAAATTTAATTTTCTTATTATTTATTAATTTTGCCAGAGTATACCAGCCTTCGGTAACTTCTTAGTTATAATAAAACTTAATATTGTATTTAGCTGCAAAATCATAAAATGTTATCGTTTTAGCTCAATTGTAGCATATTTTTATAGTCATCGCTGTTAACCCTATTCACAAAATACTTTCGATGATTATTATGTATTTTGACAAATATACAAGTTCTCTGAAAACATAAGTTATGTATGCAAAAGTGTTATATTGAAGTATATTTCTACCTGAAAGATTGCTCGTGAAATTCCCATAACAAAGATTTACAATAAGTTCAGATTTCTAGGGTCATACCTATATAAAAATATCTAAATAAACTTTGGTAAAAAAATTGACAATTCTTAATGTATGTATGTATGTATATGATGTCTAAGCGAAGGTGCAATATATTTTGTGCCAAATGTGTGCTTTAAGGCCAGGTTTTTAAAAATTGTTAAAAATGGTTATTTTGAGCAATTATAAAAAATCTCTCACTCATCAAACAAATAAAACTGATGGTGATATAAAAATGAGTTACGTTATTGCGAATCTTTATATCACCATCAGTTCATTCAGTAAATATCATCATTCAGTAAATCATAAATACACGTATACAATATTGTCTAAATTATGCATATAAACCCTTAAAACTATATGCATATAAAAATATAAAAGCAACACAAATAGAAATGTTGCTAATTTCTGACATACGCCGATCGGCGTCTTCCGCAATTTATCAATAATATTTGAATTTACGAAGAGATGATTTCACGGAAACCGTACTCAACATTTCGTAGGCAGGTATTAGAAAAATAAACTTCTATTTTGCAGAAATTCTTAAAAAAAAGTAATTCTTCATGAAAATAAACTTATAAAGAACTTAGCGCCGATTGGCGTCCACCGCATCTGTAAAGAAACAAAAAAAACGCCCATCGGCGTCGGCCGCAATGAATGGGTTAAATATATTAATATTACAGAGATAAAGTACAAACAACCAAGGTTGTTACTGCTCCGAGGAATAGAATTCGATTTATTGAATATATAATAAAAGATTAAATTATGTAATTGTCTCTATAAAATTTTCTGGTTTATTCGATTGTTTCGTAAAAGAAAACATTTTTGCTTTTTTAAATTGTAAGCACGGACAAACGAAGACATTTCTTTTCTCCATATATATTAATTTACCTACATCCACCATCAAAGGCGAATCAGAGCTATATCCCTAGGCACAAAAATTTGGCAAAGTATTCATACCATTTCTGTAATAATATAACAGAATTATAATATATCTTGGAAAATGTATCGCTAAAATTTCCTCAAGGCTTTTAAAAGCGAAAGATCTACAAAGATACATTTTTCATTAAAAATTACGACATTTTGAGGTATTTTTACATTCTTTTGTGATAAATTGTGAGTTTCACAAACACGTCACGTTTCGCATCAAGGGGAAAGATTAATGCAAAGACGCGTTACAAAAGGTTTTTGAAATGGAACGAATATCGTAGAATGTCAGCGTTCAGGAAATTAAGCGTGTGCCCGCAAAATATTACCGCCCTCATAATAGATGTCACGGTAACCTGGTAAGAATGCGTGATTTAAATTATTTTTTCGAAGGACTTCCCTGTCCTCCATCTTGGAATGAAATTTATAGTCAATTTTCTTGATATGTTCTCAGTTACTTAACGAATGACATGACATGGAAACCTAGAAACGATTTTGCTTTGAAGTTTCAGAAGACATTTATTAGGTACGATCTCCATACTATGGGATATTTACTACGGAATGTACAGTAAAATTGGAAATTTCTACTTTAAAGGTTACGTACTATCTCATCTCATCTCATCAGGAAAACGTGGCACCCTCATAGGGCCTATCGTTGTCTGTCTGTGAAGACTTTTTACTCAAGAACACACAGAGGTATCAAAATGAAATTTATATCAAATACTGGAGTCAACGGTTCCTCTCAGCTGTGATCTTTACAATGACCTGTCAAGAATACATGATTTAAATTATTTTTTCATGGAATACGGAATCTTACCTAGTATGAAATGTACAGTCAATTTTTTTAGTATGCTCTTGGAGTTACTTAACACACAGTTTTCTAACATTTCGTCCTATTAATGAAAATCTAGAAACGATTTTGCATGGGATTTTCTAAGGGCGTTCATTACTACAGAATGTACAGTAAATAAAAGTAATTTAATTATTCTTTTTAACGCAGTAAAATTGTAGCAACCGCCTTCTTATTTCCTATATTTCTGGAGCCCTGCATCCGAACTTGACCAAATTATAATGGGACCACATGGAAAGTATACCTTCTCAGACAATAAAACATCAAAATCGGTTCATAAATGACTAAATTCTGAGATGACAAACATAAAAAACTTACTTTTGAACTTCCCGCTACGTATGTAGATAAGGAAGTTACTGATTTTGCCCCGATTTTTAAAAATCGAGTTTTCACCAGATCTCCACGTTTTGGGGTCCTAGGAACCTCTTCCGACTATTTTCACGATGACATAAGCATGTATGTAGGTACGTATGTGTGTGTGCGCGTGCGTGCATACCTGCGTGCGTGCGTGCGTTCGTGTGTGATGTTTGTGTTTTGACAGATGGCTCTCCTGATATAAAGACACAACCATCACCTATAAATACCAGAGATATTAATTTTGCACATAAACTGGTCGATCGATGAAGTGCAGCCATTAACTGATAATCATTTTCCCCGTGTTGGTTCCGGGCTCCTTTGAAGAATAGACCAACTGCCGTTCTGCCAGGCAGGTCGTAAAAGGCGACCGATTGGCTATGCGAATCACTACCATCGTGGCTACTAGGTGGTAGAGTTCTGCATTGTCTCGCCCAGGTCAGGTACCACCGCCTTACCTATTCCTGCCGCAATAGCGTCAGTGCTTGTCGCTGTCGCGTTCTGGTTTGGAGGGTAAGGTATCCAGTAAACTTATGCACGTGGCAATAGACCTCGTCACAAGATAGCAACGCATCATTAACATCTTTGGTGTCTATAGGCTATGGTTGCCTCTTTCCATCAGGAGACCCATCTGCTTGTTTGCTATCTTATGATATAAAAAAATCATAACAGTATTTGTGATTTTTGTGAATAAAGGCATCCGAAGCGCAGTTAGCACTTAGCAGTAAGAAATATACCTACTAGTGAGTAGTTTATTAATTGTAATGCCTCAGACTCGGTCGCCACCATATAAAAACGTGAGCTTTCTGTTCGTATTCACCATTGTTTTGAAATTCCGACACTTGCCGCAATGTCAGCCAGAGTGTTTTACCCGAGTTGATCCGGGCTCCTTTGAAGAATAGACCAACTGCCGTTCTGCCAGGCAGCTCGTAAAAGGCTACCGATTGGCTATGCGAGTCACTACCATTGTGACTACTAGGTGGTAGAGTTCCGCAACAACTTGCCCTGGTATTTGGCACCACCGCCTTATCTATTCTTGCCAGTTGCCGCAATAGTGTCAATGCTTGTCACTTTCGTATTCCGCTTTAGAAGGTAAGATAGAAACTTATGCAAGTGGCATTGATATCCCGCCACACGAATAGCAACGCACCATTAACATATTTGGTGTCTATAGGCGATAGCTTCTCTTTCCATCAAGAGAGTCATCTGCTTGTTTGCAATCTAAACGTAACAATATCGTTGGCGAATCAACTCATGAGGGTATGGGATACTGTGCCTAATTATTTATTGTTTTTAATCCTCCTGTAACGTTCTTCGTATCCTAAATAACATGTTAAATATTATTTTATGCTTATGTCCACGCAGAATGGCAGTTGAAAAAAGTTTACTATTTTTTTTCTAAAAACAACGTTTACTATCGCGTGAGAAAGTAAGATGTAAGTCTATTTGGCTCAGATCACGAATTCGACCCACGGGACAGCAAAATATTTGATTAAATATTTTCGAGAAAGGAAAGTAGGGCATGGAATCTTTGAATTAAAATAGTCGATTTTGTTACATTTCGTAGGTACTATTAATGAAAATATAGGAACTATTGTCGCATGGGGGGATTTCTTTTTCTAAAAAAAATCTAAATAACGTTAAAAAAAGGAAAAAAATATAAATAACGTAGCTTGACCTCCAAGCTCAAGCTCGGTGGTGGCAACTTAATTGGCTGACGGGGGAACGGCTTCAGCGGGGTTTTTGTGGTTCTGCAGCTAGACAACCGCTTGATGCTTTGATGGCCCGAGCTGTCGGCGACGTAGAGGAGACGTCTGCTGACCAGGTAACGCCGAAACCCCGTAGCAGAAAAACACCAGTCAGGAACGACGATCCGTTACAGAAAAGGGCTTAGTAGCGGGAACGCCATTTATAAAGTTATTTGCTTCGCCACTGCAATGTGTGGAACGAACGACTGCCCCTTAATAGTGATGTATTCTGCTCGTTATACAGTAGAGCGTCGATTATGCGAACGTCGATCAACCGAACGACCGCTTATCCGAACTCCTAACTCGCGCGTGCCTACTTCGTCCCGAGGGCCGAAAATATGTGACCCAGTAAGCGCTCGTAAGCGGGTAGGCTTGCTTCGGCAGACAAAGATTTTTTAAGCGTTAGTAATTAACACTTAAAACCTCTTCAATTTTGTCAATATTGTACGTAGAATGTTTTGTTGCAAAGGCTGCAGCTAACTTGTTTTTAAATTCCTATTTTTCAATAATGATATAAATATCAAGGTATGTACCTAGGTAATTAATTGGCTAATAAATTAATATGGCTTTCATTCACCCGTGGAATAAATATGTAGGGCTATATCAATGCAGTTCGATTATCCGAAAAAACCAGTTTTCCGAACACCCATGTTTGGATAATCGACGCTCTACTGTATCTAAATAGCTCAGGCAACGGAGCAGAAATATAACTCGAATCAATAATATTCACTTTACACTACTTTGCTTGGCAGTTTCTGAGGACGTTCATTACAATCTCTCTGGGGATATCTACCTATACATATAATAGTATATATACATATTATCGTAGGAAAATTCAAAACTGTACATTGAATATTTTTTTAAAAGAACACTTGGGGCGTGATCTACAATCGATATCGAAGCCAAAAAAAATAGTTTTTATAATTTTTGTCTGTTTGTCTGTATGTATGTCCGGAGTAAACTCAAAAAGTACTGCATGGATTTACTTCAAATTTTGTATGAATATTATTAATAGGTCGGGTCAACATATAGGCTACATATTATCACGCTATTCTACAGGGGAGGAGCAGTGCAGAGTAAGTCCGCGCGGACGAAGTCGCAGGCAACAGCTAGTTTTCTATAAATGTGAAGTACTTAAAGAAAAAAAACTTGAATGTGCAGTAAAAAAAACCAGATCACACTCCTTAAGGTTTTCCACAATCGAAAAATTTTTGCGCCTCCATCGAAAAAATATTTTTATTGTAACACGTACCTCTGTATAGTATCTTCACGCTCGTATCCCCGAAGAGCTACGGAGAGATGGTAATGACACTTAAAGCCAATCGGTCGCTTTTTACGGCCTACCTGACAGAACGGCAGTTAATCTATTCTTCAAAGAAGCCCGAACACACACAGGGGAAAAGGTCAAAAACACGATACAATGTCGTGTCATGCAGCATGTTACGTCGCGGCATAACATGTAAGAGCTGGTTCGTATAGCGTCGCGTTAGCGTTTCGTCAACGTACCGCTGTAACTGCGTCGTTTTACATTCAAAATACTTAAGTGTACACACGGTGCGCTGTGTCGATGTAACACAATTACAAATGACTGAAACCCCTGGAGACGAGGCGGAAGGGATGCACATAATATTTCGACGTCGTTGTAGTAACGCTGCAATGACGCAACATCGGTGTGGCCGACAATGCGTCAAAATGTTGCGTTGCGACGACATGACGCGCTTTGTGGACGTGTGTGTAAGAGTCCTAAACGCTTCCAATAAATAGAAGTTTTGTTACGTAAATAAAAGCCTCAAATCTAGACACTTAATTAAACAGTACTTTTTCTAAGTGAATTTTCATTTGAGAAAGGATTTGCTTGGTTCACATAGGTAAATTCATTTATTATTTTGAGACTTTCCAATCGAAACAGGTTCCATTTTTCATCACAATCAACAGTTTAAAATACCTTTGTTGGTTCCGGGCTCCTTTGAAGAATAGACCAACTGCCGTTCTGCCAGGCAGGTCGTAAAAGGCGACCGATTGGCTATGCAAGTCACTACCATCGTGGCTACTAGGTGGTAGAGTTCTGCATTGTCTCGCCCGGGTCAGGTACCACCGCCTTACCTATTCCTGCCGCAATAGCGTCAGTGCTTGTCGCTTTCGTGTTTCTGTTTGGAGGGCAAACTTATGCATGTGGCATTAGACCTCGCCACAAGACAGCAAAGCACCATTAACATCTTTGGTGTCTATAGGCGATGGTTGACTCTTTCCATCAGGAGACCCATCTCCTTGTTTGCTATCTTATGATATAAAAAAAACCTTTATTAATGTGACGGTTGAATAATACCTATAACTGGCGCGAGTTTATGACACCTACCTGCCTACTCCCCTCTCTATTGTACGCGGCGCCCCGCCGTCGCCGTGCGAAAGAAGCAGTGACAACAAGTCACCGTTGTACGTGTATTTGCGCTTTAAAATTGAAAATAAACATTTTTGTGCACAGCTCTTTACACAATTAGTGTCATTTAAGCCAGGTGTCGTCATGTTAACTCGCGCGAGTTATTAATTTTGACGTGTGTTTGTTGTCGTGCTTCGCTTCATTAATGCGGTTTTACATCGTTTGCAGACTTTTTTACTTTTCGGATTAAAATTGTGAAACTGTTGACATACCTATAAGGCGCTGTAAACACTCTCTCCTTCGATAGAGCCTATTTATAAAGTACTTTGTGCCTTCGATTCACGACTGCGGCTGTGTGCTTTCCTCGTGGTCTAGGGGTTAGCTTTTTCAGCACAGATTATGTAGGCTCGGGTCAGACTTCCGGTTCTGGCGTCATTGAGATTTTTTCGAAGACTTAATAGCTGCTTAAGTCTGATGGGTGGTGTAATTAAGTACGTTAAGCTGTCGGTCCACGTTATCGCTACAATAGGCGATATTTGTTATCAGGTTGACAAAATGGAGAACGCCATGACTGGTGATCCTCGCCAACCGACAAACCAATGTATTGTAGTGAACTGTCTATAGACGATCGGTTCACTCTACATACCCAAGGGAAC
This sequence comes from Apodemia mormo, assembly GCA_036924255.1. Lineage (NCBI taxonomy): Eukaryota > Metazoa > Arthropoda > Insecta > Lepidoptera > Riodinidae > Apodemia > Apodemia mormo. Next base: position 5,567,246 of record JAUPFN010000010.1, on the reverse strand, counting down.
CGCTGTAGTGATATTAATACACCATAACGTTTATTGTTTGACCTGGAATTGGAATACGGAACTTCATGAGATTTGAGTTAGGTGAGTTGACTACTCAGGGCTTATTAACCGGTCATGGGCGCTGGCAGCAGGGTGCAAAGGGGTGCGCTTGCACCCCCTAGCAGCAAACAAAATACGTATAAAATAATAACAATATATGTATTATTCTTTATTTTTTAGTGAATGGTATGTGTGGATGGTATGCCTGAAAGTAATCCTGGCGACGCCCATGTAACCGGTTAATTTTCAAACCGAAATCAGCACAAGTACATAAGGAGCGGTTTATAAGGGTTTGGCTCTGACTTAACCACAAAAATACCGGTTTCCTTATGGAGCAAAATTATAAAGGTTTTGAAACAAAAAACCGGTTTAAATTATTATTAGCCATGTCTGTCCCACTGCAGGGCAAAGGCCTCCCTACCCTTCTTCCATTCCTCACGATTTAACCCTTTTTCGGTCCAGTTGGGGCAGTGTGAGTCCAGTTCATCCCACCATCTTCGTCTGGGCCTGCCGCGACGTCGTGTTTCTTTATTTGGGGTCCACTTGGTGGTGCGTTTGGCCCATAGGTCATCTGACATGCGGCAGATGTGGCCTGCCCAGTTCCACTTCAATTCGGCTGCTTTATGGCCCACGTCTTTGATCTGTGTTTTGGAGCGCAGTGTGCTATTCTTGATGCGGTCAGTTAGCTTAACACCAAGGATGCTGCGCTCCATACCACGCTGGCAAACCCCGAGCGTAGACTTCTGCTGTTCAGTCAAAGACCAAGTCTGCGCGCCGTAGGTGAAGACGGGGAGAATGCATGTGTCCATGAGTTTCTTCTTAAGGCTGAGCGGAAGGGTGCCCTTCATAAGGTCTTTCATGGACCAAAAGCTCCTCCAGGCATTTTCGGTGCGACGTGCAACTTCTTTATCTTGTCTCGCCTGAAAAGAAACTAATTGGCCCAAGTAAATGTACTCATGGACATACTCAATCTCCACTACTTCGACTTCTATCCTACGTCTTAAGTTATTAGTCATTAGCTTGGTCTTAGATATGTTCATCCGCAGTCCGACCTCGAGGCTTGCCTTATTAAGATCATGAATCATAGAGCCAAGTTCTGATGCTGAAGAAGAAAATAGGACAATGTCGTCAGCAAAACGGAGGTTTGTTAACCTATGTTCGCCAACAACTAAGCCCCTACCTTCCCAGCTCGCCGCTAAAGATCTGAAGACTTCTTCTAATGTGGCTGTAAAGAGTTTTGGAGATAGCCGATCGTCCTGTTTCACACCGTTTTGTATCGGAAATGATGGCCCAAGTTTATGAAGTTTAACGGATGCGGTGCTATTGCGGTATATGTTTTGTAGGAGATGGATATACGATATTGAAATTCCCTGATTTTTAAATGCTTGAAATATTGAGGAATGGCTGAGGCTATCAAAGGCCTTTGTATAGTCGATGAAGGCTATGTACAATGGAAGACTTTCTGTAATACAGTGCGGGTGAAAATTGGGAAACAGTGGACCTGTTTCCCAATTTTCACCCGCACTGTACGTGACGTATTTCTGGATTAAACCGGTTTGTTTAGGTTAATGAAACGCTCTAATCTCAGATACGCTATTGGGCTCATTTATAAAAAACCGGCCAAGTGCGATTTGGAGTAACGCACGAAGGGTTCCGTACCATCCATATTCAAGTTTCTACCTGTTTAAGATCGAGTAAGAAATTGATTAAAAGTTATGTATTTTGATACAACTAAATATTCCGTGAAAATTTTAAGCATCTACCTGTTAACGTTATTAATATTGAGCAAAAAAATATTAAAAAAAAACGTTTATTGTATGGGGACCCGCTTCACATTTTCATTTTTTTTGTATTTTTAGTATTTGTTATTATAGCGGCAACGGAAATACATAATTTGTGAAAATTTCGGCATTCTAGTTAGGGCCGTCCAAAAATTACGCCACACGTTACGAAGGTGGGAGGGGGTCGACGAAATGTGAAGTTGTGTGACAAGGAGTAGGGAGGGGTCCTAAATTTTGTGACATCACATTTTTTCAAAATATAATATTTTATATCTAAGCATAGGAACCGTAAATTTAAAAAGTCATCTGAAGAGATAAAATTAATGGAATGATATCATTATTCTAATGTAAATTTGTAATATATGTGATATCACACTAGGTAGGGGGCGTGTCACAAATGTGACCAGCTGTGACAAGAATTGGCGAGGGTTCGAAATCTCATTAAATTCGTGTGACGTAATTTATGGATGGCCCCTTATCATGGTTTATGATATACAGCCTGGTAACAGACAAACAGCGGAAGCTTAGTAAGAGGCTCCCATTTTTACCTTTTAAGGTACAGAACCCTAAAAACTGCGTAACGCCGATATTAACCGATATTTTTAAAATGATTTCAAGCCCCGTAACTATCATTTAAAAGCACAAGACCTTCAAAGCTATCATAAGAAAAATTCCTTTTGAAACAATAAAACAAAAATCTTTGATTCCATTATTTATTATTAACTAAATATTTAAATATTTATCTACTTAACAACTACGCTATACAAGATTACTTTTACAGCTCCGGCAAATTTTCAGAAGCTGTTCAGAATCGATAAATCGATAATCAGAAAAATAATAATTCAAAAATTTCTAAATTTCAAATTTACTTGGCACAATAAACAAAACGCATAGATATAATTTCAATTATGTAAAATTCGAACTAAAATATTTAGTGCCTTCAAACAATCGCGAAAAATGTAGAGCGACAGATTACATAATAGTTACTATCGTAATTATAGGTAAATGTAAAATGACACACTGTCAGCTTTACACAGTTCGTTCACAAGACTCAATAGATTCATGAATTGCATTTTTTTTTTTTTATGTCATAAGATAGCAAACAAGCAGATGGGTCTCCTGATGGAAAGAGTCAACCATCGCCTATAGACACCAAAGATGTTAATGGTGCGTTGCTATCTTGTGGCGAGGTCTAATGCCACATGCATAAGTTTACCGGCTACCTTACCCTCCAAACCGGAACACGACAGCGACAAGCACTGACGCTATTGCGGCAGGAATAGGTAAGGCGGTGGTACCAGACCCGGGCGAGACAATGCAGAACTCTACCACCTAGTAGCCACGATGGTAGTGACTCGATAGCCAATCGGTCGCCTTTTACGACCTGCCTGGCAGAACGGCAGTTGGCCTATTCTTCAAAGGAGGCCGGGACCAACACGGCGAATGCATGCACCGAATTCATGAATCTATTGAGTCATTTTTAAACGAATATTTTTATGTTAACTTGCAATAATTTTATAGTAAAAATTAAAACGCATTTTGCATTAAATACATATTTAGTCCCTAATTTAAAAATTTTACCGGACCTTTAAAAGTAAGCCTGTATAAGACATATTGATAATCTTATTGATATTCTTCGTACTACTATGATTTTAATTACGCACTTAGGCAGTCTATAACTATTTATTTATTTATTTATTTATTAAACACTTTATTGTACACAAAACATTTACAGTAAACAATAAAATGATGTATACTAAAACAAAAGGCGAGCTTATCTCATATCAAGATTTCTTCCAGCTAACCCATATGTAGAAAACAGTAGACAAACAAAGACACTTGTGCACATATTATTAACACGGCATAGTAATAAAGCATACAATTAATATCAAATGTGGCTATGGCAAAAGCTATTAACAAAAAAACTAAAAAGAAGAGATAAAAAAATAACACACTTTAAAAGACAAGAAAATAAAATAAAAAATAATACAAAAATTACACAATTAACTTGCTAACTACTTTCGCGTCAAATAATAATCATGTAATTGTGTTTTAAAGATGGATAACGATTCACTGGTACGAATGTTAGATGGAAGTGAATTCCACAGCCTAACTGCTAGAACAGAAAAGGAATTAGAGAAAAAATTAGGTTTGAAGGAAGGGTAACGTAAGAGAGAACTGACATTAGCACGACAATTACTACTCGGGGAATGAAGAAAGTGAAAACGCTCACGAAGATAAATCGCCGCTGGTCCGTACCGCTGAAGGGACATAGTGATGGAACCAGCTGACCCACTACTGCCAGATCTAGATAAGGAAGATCTTCCCAGTCAGGCATGGTGTACTGCCTGGGGGCCGAAGTCCTTTTGAGAATCGTTTGAAACTTGTATATAGTGTGTACAATATAAATAATTGTGATATCGCGATTCAGGATTTTATTTTAAATTTATTTATTTTTTTCTATTTTTTATTATTTTTTCTAGAAGTGTAGATTGCTTGAACCGCTACAACTATCTTTAAACAGTTAGCGCAAATAGGAAAAAAATTAGTTACATAATTTAAATCGAAGCACCAACTACTAAAAGTTATGCTGTATCTGTCCGCATGGTATCGCATTTTTTCATCGGCCTATCCCTTTTTTTCGCTCAAAACCACCATTTGCTAAAGCGAGAAAGATAGCGGGAATGCGATAGCACTAGACGGAATCCTCGAGGCGATTGCGCTATCTCTTTCGCTCTAGCAAATGACAGTTCTGAGCGACAAAAAAGGATAGCATCGAGGCGATTACATGCTGACAGATAGTCCAATTCTAATTGTTTAATCAGATCAACACAAGATGAGATGACGATCGTTCAAATTATAGCACTGCTGTAACTATATTAGCTAAGTATTATCAAAGGCAAATATTTAAACAAAAAAAAGTATTTAGCCCGTTTTTTTTTAATAGAAGAATCTAAAATACAATGACCATTTAAGCACTGAAAACATCTGCTTTGCTTTCGTCCACTGTTATATTTGTTGTGAATTCAGCCTTAGAATGAAAACTTTTCTTATTACAGCGTGCTAAGTGTGAGTTTTTCTTTTCGCATTCGATCTTGAGCACGTTTGAAGTTTCCTAGGAATTTGTATGTGATTTGTACAGCGCCACCTAGTGGTAAACGTGAGAAACCAGTTTACCACTAGGTGGCACTGTACAAATCACATACAAATTCCTAGTAAACTCGAAACGCGCTCACGTTCGAATGCGAATAGAAAAACTCACACTTAGCACTCAGTTTATAAACAATTTCGAATGTCCAAAAGTACATGCGTTAAAAATTGTTTTCGTAATTATCCTTATAAGTATTTAATTTTTTAGTAAAAAACCCTAACAATTTAAAGTCCTAATTTAAAGCAATAAAGCTAAGAACCTTAATTAAAATATGTTGGCTGCTTGTTGAAAGGTCTTCTTGCTTGCTTGTTGAAGGTTGCTTCTTTATGTCATAAAATCAAACGTCACAAATTGATCAACATACGTAAATTAATACTTTAAAATTAACACAGATGTACCAGGACCACTCGATTTTTTAGTTTTTTAATAATTATAATTAAACAACACCGAACTATACAGCCTTTTGCAATAGGAAACTGTGCGCTATAATTCTGAAGCCAACAATAAATATATCAGGATATGTTAAATTTTGCGAGCATACTCGTGTCAGATCCGTACATACAGACATCCAGATAGGCTCGAAACACTTTCATCAGCTTCTCTTTACATTAATTACAATAAGTCTTTTAAAAATGAAATGAATTGAGTTGTATATGTTGATTTAAATTTTGTTGTATTTATCTCATTTTTTTTGTAATTTCTAGTTTCTTTTTGTTAAGTTAAATAAGTTATTTTATAATATTATAAGCATGTGGTGTTTACCTGTAAATGTTTGATACAGTTAGCATGGTTGTTGACAAGTGTATTTATTGTATTCAAACGTTGGTAAACCAATAAAATAAAATGAAATTAAATAAAAATACTAAATACTTTTTCTTGACATACATAATATATTCATGTTATTCTAAAAAAACAATATAAACAAAGACATTTATGTTTTAGAAAGTTACTTGGTTTTGATAAGGCAAGAGTAGATCAAGAGATTGAACTGCCGAATATTCAGCAGCAAAACGAAAAACGCATATTTTTAAATCAATTCAATTTTTCCCCCATGTTGGTCTGGGCTCCTTTGAAGAATAGGCTAACTGCCGTTCTGCCAGGCAGGTCGTAAACAGCGACCGATTGGCTATGCAAGTCACTACCATCGTGGCTACTAGGTGGTAGAATTGCCGATTGTCTCGCCCGGGTCTGGTACCACCACCGCCTTACGTATTCCTGCCGCAATATCGTCAGAGCTTGTCACGGTCGTGTTCCGGTTTGGAAGGTAAGGCAGCCGGTAAACTTATGTATGTGGCATTAGACCTTACCACAAAGCAGCAATTACCTTTTTTGATGTCTATAGGCAATGGTTGACTCTTTCCATCAGGCGACTCATCTGCTTGTTTGTTATCTTACGATATAAAAATAATTGCAATAGAGTACTCTTATGTTTAAATATATATAAGACATATTACTAAGGATTTTGAAAAGTAAACCACAATTTGTTTCTCTGAAAATACAAAGGAACAATAATTAAAATTCACTATCCTCAATTATATCCTTTCATTTATCTCTATACAAATCACAAAATTTCATCGCAATTGCACAAAATCTAAATCTCATCCGCCATTGAATTCAAAGAGAATACAATCACTTCGACCGATGCGCCCTATACCGACTTCTACAGACAACTCAGACATGCTCGAAGCGCGGAAAATTTGAATTAATGAAATATCTTTTAATTTAAAGAAGACTACGATTACATTTACAATATACAGACTGACTGGTGAGTTACCTTCGATACTTCTGGGAGTACTCGATACTCGATTTTCGTTAAAATCTATACATATAATAAAATCGTAGGAAAGTAAAAACTGTACATTGAATATTTTTTAAAAGAATGCTTGGGGCGTGATCTACAATCGATATCGAAGCCAGAAATATAGTTTTTAGAATTTTTGTCTGTTTGTCTGTATGTATGTCCGGGGTAAACTCAAAAAGTACTGCATGGATTTACTTCAAATTTTGCATGAATATTACTAACAGTTCGGGTCGACATATAGGCTACATATCCGCTCACACCACCAGCCATTTTCGCATTGTTTCGCAAAACAACACGGACCGTTACGCGCAAACGTTCCGAGTTCGTTCCGGTGGACCGTGGTCACAAAAATGGTTTATGAGTTGTTCGGATTGAATCTGATACTATAAAGCGTATATTTTTCAAGAGATCTTGAGCACTGCAATACACTGGTATGAGAATTTTTTAATTTAAATGGCTTAAGCTACAAAATAATTCAGGTGTAACACGACACTTTGAGAAAAATATGACTACTTGTTAGTCGACGATTTTTAATTCAAAAAGTAAATCGATGACCTATGCTTTTTATATTTTTTTATTAATTGGTAAACATATAGGTACAGAAAAAAATAATCAATATATATTATAGTACAAAAATATTTATTTACATAAATATTAATATTTTTTTATAATTAATACGTTGTTTTTTTTTCTCGTAATTTTTAAATAATTTATTTCTTTTTCAATTTTACAGCTATGTTCATTTTTTTTTAAATATTGTTTAGGATATTTCACATTCACATCATATGATTTTTTGAGATCATAGATATCAACACTAAAATTAACGAAAATAAATAAAAATAGGTACCGTCATACCCAAAGCGCTGATATCATCAAGTTAGTCGTTAACGAAATATATGTTTCATTAATTGATATTTACGATTTTTTGACAAAATTATTATCTAAACTGTTAGATCTTGAACTAATCTTGATTGTAAATAAAGTTTACTTGTTGATTAATACGTCAAAACCCTTTTAAATTAACCTATATCATAAACTGCAACCAACACATAACACACAACACGAATCAAAATGGCGGACAAGTTCTTTTATTTTTCCCCAAGAGCGTATTTGAAAAAAGAATGTCAATTTGATGTTATTCTGTACAATGTTTCGTTCAAAAACGATAAAATACCATAGAGTATTGTATTAAAACTGGTAAATAGTGAAAATATTGTTTTTTTGATGAAGTTAGCGTTGGTCCCTATAGAGACCATAGTGTATTAATGGAATTTTCTCAAAGGTCTCAATAGTTACCAAAGTGAAGTGAGCGGATATTATCACGCTATCATCTACGGGGGAGGTGCTGTGCAGAATAAATGAAGTCCGCGCGGACGAAGTCGCGGGCAACAGCTAGTGAAATAATAAAATTAGGGGCTTAATTTATGACCAATATTTCTCTAAAATTAAGTGAAATAGGTATATTATACTCTCTAAGCACGCCGCGTTGTTTGTTTTGTACCTAGCTATGTATTGTGTTGGTAGCGCACTGCGCGACACTTGCGTCCACGCGGTGTCCAAGTATGGAGCAGGTAAATATAGGGTTCTCGGTGTAATGTTTACTAAATTTACTAAGAAGTATTTTAATATTTATTTTTAATGTTATTTTTTCTCATCATATATGATCGCCAACTATCACGTCCTTAAATATTGAAGGTAACTTACCAGTCAGTCTGCATAATAACACGTAACATAAAAAGTAACATCGCTTCGTAGCAGTTTGGTGAATATAATTACATCGCTTATTGTTCAAACGTGTGCGCGCCATTAACACATCTACCATTTTATTGGTTTTAATCGGTGTCTGTTTGCACAACACAGTTTATTCTTTTACTACTATACAATATTTTACTAGTAATATTAAATATATTAATATACATCATCGCCTCTCTGGTCTAGTAGTACGGTGTAGAAGTTGACCACAAGTCCCGGGTTCGATTCCCGGGACGGGAAAATCAAAGAGTGTGTTTTCAGATATCTGATAAAAACAACGTTGCCCGGGATTGGAAAAGTACCCAGTTGGCGTTATGCTTGCCACCTATTACATGTTATACCTCTGCCTACTTCTTCGGGGATACGGGCGTGAAAAAAAGTATCATCACGCCTAGTTCCCTTGCGGGGTAGGCAGAGTAAACCGAAAGTTTATAGACTTTCCAGTTTACAGCGATTCACCGGTTTCTCGGTTGGCGAAATAAAGTGGTGATCCTCATCGCCGCATTTACCGACATATTAACGATTACTGAGACTCAGCGATACTCAGCGATAACTGAGACCGACAGATAACGTGCTTATCCAAGGCACGGGAGTGATAGATTTTCGAGAAAATCTTGAAAAACCTCAATAACACTTTGCCCAACCCAGGGATCGAACCCGAGATCTCATGGTCTGAGACGAATAGGCTACCCCTAGACCACGAGGCAGTCTACGGGCGTGAAGATACTTTTAATATACATATTATATTACTATTAAATGTCGACGGCGCCGTCTGCATGAAAAAAAATCTATTAACAATTTTTTACTGTTATACACCAATAACTTATTAAAATCTTTGTAGTAATGTTTGGAGTCTATTCATTACTAACAAAACATTTCATAATAAAGACTTCATAGCTTCTAGACAAATTCCTTGCAGGAAAGAAAACAATTGCTAAACATCACTTTTCTATCCCCGAAGAGTTAGGCAGAGGTACAAGTGCACCCACGATTAGCCGAAGATGCTTGGTCCCACAACGTGATAAGCGGCCTGCCTGTCAACGTCGTTTTTGTCAGAAAAAAAAACATTTTTTGAATTGCCCGACCCGAGAATCGAACCCGGGACCATGTTAACTCCGACCCGGGGTTAACTCCGACACCGAACCACTAGACCACAGAGGCGACACCTTTTAATGCATATAATACACATATTACATGATTGTATTCGTTAGAATATATCTCCAGCCACTTTCCACTTTAAAGATAAGCTTTTTTCTCGTGTCGGTCCTGGGCTCTTTTGAAGAATAGGCCAACTACAGATCTGCCAGGCAGGTCGTAAAAGGCGACCGTGTGGCTATACCAGTCACTAGGTTGTAGAGTTCTGCATTGTCTCGCCCGAGTCTGGTACCACCGCCTCTCCTATTCCTGCCGCGGCAGGTCGCTAGTCTTATAAAAAAGATTTTCTTGACTATTTCGAGATGTTAAGCTTTGTTCTTCTAAGGTCTGACTCCAGCTTCTGTGTTAGCCCTCATCATCGCTGTCTCGTGCAGTTCAGTCATCTTCACTAGCGTCGGCGTGAAGTAACTTTTCAGCCATTCGTCCCTACTTCTTTCGCCTGTGACTGCGTTTAACTGTTTCACTAATTCCTCGTATAAGGCTTTCAAATCTGTCAATAACCTAGAAAAAATACATATTAATGTAATTTATAGGGTTCTGTACCTAAAAAGTAAAAACGGGACCCTATTACTAAGCCTCCGCTGTCTGTTCGTTTGTCTGTCACCAGGCTGTATCTCATAAACCGTGATAGCTAGAAAGCTGAAATTTTCACAAATTATGTATTTCCATTGCCTTTATACCAATACTACAAATTAAAATACTATACTAAATATATACAAACACTAAAAATAAAAATATTAAAAAGGGATCCCAACACAATAATTGTATTTTTTAATCAATTTTTTACTCGGTCTTAATAAACAGGTGAAAACTTGAACAGGAATGGTACGGAACCCTTACGGAAAATACAAATCCGTCGAGTTTCTTCCGCCGGATCTTCTCAGTGTGTGGCCGCGTTCCGATCCGGTAGTAATTATAAAAAAATCGACTCACAGCATTTTTAATTTAATAATAAATAATTATAAATTTAAAAAATTTTGCACACCATATCATGGTAGAATATGTTGGCAACTTAATCAAATTTTAATAACTTGTATTAAAATTTGATTAAGTTGCCAACATATTCTTCTCCCATATTCTGGCAAATAAATTATTTGTTTATTTCTTTCTTTCTTCGTGCGTGAGTCCAACTCACAGCCAGTTTTTATTAAACAGCTTTTCTATTATTATATTGTACGATTTCATATAATCAGTTATAATCAGACCGCTATCCTGACTTAAGATACCATCAACGCTTGTAGGCTCTATGTGCTATCGGGTATCTCTTACGCCATTTATATATACATTTATTTATTTATTATTCATTCATTCATTCATTCATTCGTTCGTTCATTCGTTCATTCGTTCATTCGTTCAATTCAATTCAATTCAATTCAATTCAATTCA